>CM057449.1:1551945000-1554445000 GCA_016271365.2 Neoceratodus forsteri | reverse complement strand
CATTGTCATGGTGCCTGGAGGAGGCACAAGGCACTGTATTATCTCCAAGAAAGAGGAGAACACTGTCTGGACATTGCTGGTGGCCTGCATTGCAGGAGCGCCTTGGAACATCAATGGGGAGGGCTGAAATCCCAACATCGATGGGGGTGGCTGGAGCCCAGATATTGATGGGCCAAAGCCAGCTGAGGGAGGTCAGGTGGAGGCAACTGCCAGCTGATCTTGAGGGAGCGGTCCAAGTGGCAGAGGTTACGATGTTGACGGGGGAGGCTGAAACCCCAACGTCGGTGGAGTGCCTTGCAACACTGACAGGGAAGTCAGTAGCCCCAATGTCACTGGGCCATCGCCAGCTATGGGAGATCCAGTGGAACTCGCTGCCAAAGCTGACTCTGTGGGGTGAGGGTCTGGGCAGCAGGAGGCATCATCATCAAGGTTGACGACGACACTGCATCAGTCCGTGCCAGGTGGAGCGGCGCCAAGAGAATACCAGGTGGGATTTAGCTTTACTCCATTCCTTCTCCCGGTGTTTGTGTTTCCCCAAAGACTTATCCTGGGCCTTGGAGGAGTGGGAGATCAGAGGACAGAGCCAGCAACGCAGAGGAGCTTCTGCCCTGGAGTGCCCTTTCCATTCTGGATATCTTCTGCTTGAGGAGTAAAAACTGCAGGGCTTTCTGATGGTGTCACTGGATAGCTTGATTGAAGCTTAGGCAGATCTCACAGGCCTTAATGTTGTGGGCCTCACCGAGACATTGGACACAAGTGTCATGGTCGTCGTTGCTCTAGATTGTTACACTGCACTCCCAGTAACGAAAGAGTTTAGCAGGATCTTTCATTGACATACACAATGGCTATCACTTTAGAAATAAAGTGATAATGAACTAGGGTGAGAAAAGAAGGAAACTTAGAAAAGTTAGGAAAATTCAAGAAGTAACAGTCTGACTGAAACGACATCATCTCTGTGGAGTGTGGCGAGTATGGCCAACAGCAGGAAAAGAACTGAGGAGGGCACAGGACTGCCCACATTTATACAGTGTATGACACTGACGTCTGACATTATCGTGGGTGGCCCCTAGTAGACTGCTAGCAAAAAAAAAAAGTACAGTTATGTAAGAACTTAGCATAACAGTAGATCTATTAAAGAAGAGCTCTTGCAGCAGGTAATAACCGTTAGAACTATGCCACCAGGCACTACGACCCCATGGAAAAATTCTCGCTAGTAGTCAAGCGAGGACCACCCCTGAACGCCACCCCGACGTCACCAATAGTATAAAGGGGCAGTCCCCCGGTACCACCTCAGACCCGGCTAGCATAAAGGATGGGGAACCAAGGAGGTGCTAACATCCCCCAAAAGAGAAGAAAATTTATATAACCATGGGGGAAGGTGGGAGGGAAAGCATACCTGCTGCAAAAGCTCTTCTCGAAGATTTACTGTTACGGTAAGTTCTTACATAACTGTACTATCTCACTTCGAGACAGAGCTCTTGCAGCAGGTAATTACCATTAGGACTGAGTCCCAAGCAGTACAAGGATACGATCCAGGTCAGATGGATGATGGTTATAGAAAAAAAACCACCAGCACTCTTAAGAGAGCAGTCCCTAGAGGATGGCAAGGCCAAAGCTGGCCCTCCTTCTGGAAGCAATGTCCAAACTGTAGTGTTTAATGAAAGCATGGACGGAACTCCAAGTGGCAGCTGCACAGAGATCAGCTGCCGAGACGTTTTGCAGGGATGCAAATGAAGCGGCAACATCCCTAGTGGAGTGACCATTAACCAGTCCCGGTAAAGGTTTGTTGTACTTTTGGTAGCAGAAAACGATATAACTGACCAACCATATGGACAATGTCTGCTTAGTCACTGGCACCCCTAACATTCTCTGGGCGAAAGAGACAAACAACTGGTCTGACTTCCTAGAAGACCGAGTATGGTCTACGTAGAAATGAAGAATTCTGTAAATATCCAGAGTATGCAACAAGGCTTCTCCTTTATTTGAGTACTCTGGGTAATAAACTGGGAGATGAATGCTCTGGTTAAGAGTGAATTTGGACACCACTTTCTGGAGAAACTTAGGATTAGTATGCACGGGCTACCCTGTCCCTGTGAAAAATTAAATAAAGTTCTTTACACATCAGAGCCTGAAGCTCAGAAATCCTCTGGGCTGAAGTAATGGCAACTAAAAATAACGCTTTCCAAGACAGGAAGCATAGCTCGCAACTTGCGGCTGGCTCAAAAGGAGGCAAAGTAAGTTTTTCTAACATGAATAAGAGATCCCATGGGGGAATAGGGTCCCACCTGGGTGGCTTAATGTGCATTATACCACGCAAAATGGTGCGGGACAAGTCCATTTGCACCAGGGTCCTACCATCCACTGACACATGATAAGCTGACAGTGCAGAAAGGTGTACCTTTATGGATGAATAGCTGAGTTCCACATCAGACATGAAAAGGAGATACTCCAGGACTGAATTTACCGGACAGGTGAACGGATCCAAGTGACGGGATGAAGCCCATAGGCAGAAGCACTTCCATTTCATGGCGTATGTGGCCCTGGTCTAGGGTTTCCTCACTGCCACTAGGACCTCCGCTATTCTTGTGGATACCCTGTATCTGTCCCTGACTAAGTCTGCAGAGGCCATGCATGCAGGTGCAGAGATTGGAGATTTGGGTGTACCAAAGTATCTTGCTCCTGGGAGAGCAAGCGAGGAGACTGGGTAGAGGAACTGGAGGTTCAGTTGCCAGTTGCTGGAGCAATGAGTACCACATCTGTCGAGGCCAGAATGGCGCTATGAGAATCATGACAGCTTGTTCTGCTTGTAGCTTGAGCAGTACTCTCTGAAGCAGTGGGAAGGCATACAGGAATCTCCCTGTCCAAGAAAGGGACAATGCGTCTCACCAAAAAAACACCAGGCCCTGGATCTAGAGAGCAGAAATTGGGCAATTTGGCATTGAGTGGGGACGCAAAGGGTCCAGTTCTGGAAGTCACCATCTTTTGAAAAGGCCGTCTACTATGTCCTGTAGTAGCTCCCACTCATAAGCCTGAGACCGAGAGCGGATGAGGCTGTCAGCTAGGGTGTTTTGTACTCCTGGAACATGAACCACTGTGAGTTCCTGGTTGTGCTCCACTGCCCAGTACCAGACTGTTATGGCTTCTCTGCAAAGGGGATAGGAGTGTGTGCCCCCTTGCTTTTTGATGTAGAAGGCCACCAGCATGTCGTCTGTCTGGATCAGTAAGGGGCCTGGAAGAAGGACCATCTGGAATGCCTGTAAGGCATACAGAACAGCTCTCATCTCCAGCACACTGATGTGGAGGTTGCGTTCCAAAGAAACCCATGTCCCTCTTGTTTGATGGTCTTTGAAATGTGCACCCCATCCTAGTCCCAAGGCATCCATTGTCAGGATCTGCTGAGAACTGGCATTCTGAAAGGGAGCCCTGGACTCTAGCCGGGAAGGGGGTGAGCCACCACTCCAAAGTCTGATGCACTGCCTTGGATATCCGGACTGGCTGCTCAAGATCATCCAAGCACTGGTCCCATTGTACTCTGAGATTCCACTGGATAACCCTCATGTGTAGACAAGCTAAGGGTACTGTCACAATGGCGGCTGCCAAATGGCCTAGCAGTTGTAGGACCATTCTGTCTGGAGTCTGGTTTGTGGAAATGACCCTCCGAGCCAGTGCTCTTAGTCGAGCTGCCCTGTCTGAGGGGAGAAAGGGTCTCCCCTGGATGGTGTCCAAGACAGCCCCTATGTATTGTAATCTCTGACTGGTCCAGGGGGATGACTTGGGAAGATTCAAGGTAACCCGTAGGTTATGAAACAGTTCGAAGGTACTTTCCAGTGTGTAACACAGCTGTTCCCTTGTGGGAGCTTTCAGGAGCCAGTCATCAAGGTAGGGGTTGATATAATGTCCCTGCCTCCTGAGAGATGCTGCCACCACTGCCAGGCACTCGGTGAACAACCAAGGTGCGGAGGAAAGACCGAATGGCAGTGATCGGAACTGGTAGTGCTCTTCCTGGAAGGTAAAGTGAAGGTATTTTCTGTGGGACAGCAGGATTTTAATATGCATATATGCGTCCTGCATGTCCAGGGAGCAGAGCCAGTCCCCTTGGCGAAGCATGGGCAGCAATGCAGACAGTGTCACCATCCTGAACCTTCTGTATTCGATGAAATCATTCAGCTGACTGAGATACAGGATGGGACGAAGGTCCGCTGTCTTTTTTGGGACTAGGAAGAAGTGGGAGTAATATCCCCTTCCTCTTTGACTTGGTGGCACTGCTTGGATCGCTTTCTTGCTCAGGACTGCTTGGATTTCTGCCCGAATGAGGCCCACGTGGGATGGGGAGCAATGCGTGGGGATTGTTGGGTTGTCTGGAGGACTTTGGGTGAATTCCAGTGCGTAACCCCTTTCTATGATCTGGAGTATCCATGGACCCTCAGTGATATGGGACCAACCTCTGAGGTAAAGGGAGAATCGCCCTCCTACTGCATCTCCCTGTCACTCCACCGGAGGAGGGATAGTGGGGAGGGAGTCATGCAGAGGTTGTTGGGATGGGCAAGAAAGCTCTGGCATTTTTGGCATTCTTTGGTCCCTGTGCCCCTGAAGACAGGGGGATGCCTTTTCTTTTGTAACCCCCTCTTTGCTGTTGTCATCTACTCTGCGTGCCTTGATGCCTGCGAAAGGAATGACGCCTGGATGGGGTTGGCTCAGATTTGTACATTTTGTGGACCTCAGAAACAGCTTTTCCTGAGTCCTGCAAGCCAGTAATCATCTTTTCAGCTTCCTGGCTGAAAAGAACTGGTCCTTGGAAAGGGGCATCCAGGATGATATCCTGTAAATCCTGGCAAAAACCTGAAACTCTCAACCAGGAGTTGCACTGAAGGCACATCCCTGTGGCAGCTGCTCTAGCGGCAGTGTCTGCCGTGTCGTATGAGCACCTGAGAATTTGCTTACCAACATCAGCACCAGATTAGAGAACTGCTAAGAGCTCTGTCTTATTAGCGGAGCCAGGTTGTGACCTAGCTAGGTCCCTAGCCTCATTTCAGAGAGATTTCTGATACATCACCATGTGTAACAAAAAATTTAATGACCAGACCGTATAAGTGGCAGAAGAGTACACCTTCCGGTCAAGATGGTTCAGTTTCTTGGACTCCTTATCCGGTGGCTGGGAGCTCATATACTTCAGCTGTTGAGTCCTCCCATGAACGACTGTAGGGATCATCGAATCCGCTTTGGGTTGCTAGCTCACATGTGGTTCCCCCTAGGGGTCCTATATAAGCGGTCAGCTTTCTTAGGAACCACCGAGGTCGTGGAACGGTGTTTTCTGGCTACTTTTTTAAAGTCCTGGACGGGCTCCACCAATAGTGGGACTAAAGGTTTTGGGTCAGTGGCTCCTAAGAATTTCTCTTAGGGTCCAACTCTTCCATTTCCCATTGGTTAAGGAACTGAATGTGTCTCATCACATCTAGGAAGGAAGGGTTGTACAGAGGAGACCTTGGGGAATCTCTCCTTGGGTCTGGGGATGGAAGAGACAAATTGTCTTCTGATGAATCATACGAGGAGAAGCCTCCAGTAGATTCCTCTGAAGTAGTATACTGGCGTCCCCTAGAGGAGGAGGATCTGGATGATGGATGGCAACTGTGCCGCCGCCATTCGGGAGATCCTGGCTCATCGTCCCCTGGAGTCGGGTGGGCCGGCGTCCAGGGTGGCGAAGGTGATCTGCATGGAGGAGTCAGTTGCCTAGGCGGAGCCGAAATAGGGGTTCCTGCAGGGGTGGGGTTTGTCTCCGGCGGTCTAGGCAAAAGATCCCGCTTAGTGGTGTTCTACCAGCTGTTGAAAAGAGCCCTGACCTCAGCCAAAGGGACCACAGGGCCCAGCTAGGAGCGCCCGTGGGGCCTGGCATCAGATCCTGTGGTTTGGTCCCCCCTGGTGTCAGGTCCGACAGTACCGCTTTATCGGATGTCAGTTCTGGTGGGAATCCATCCCCTGGCATCAGGTGCGGTTATCAGTCTCCTGAGGGAGAAGTGGAGGGAGTGACACCTGGTCCGTGGTGTCCTCGGAGGCAAGTGTCAGGTCTCCCGACGTCGGGTCTGTAGTCAGACCCTTGTCAGAGCCTTTTGGATCAGATGCTGGCTTAGAGGGTGGCATCTGGTCTGGCTACATAGTGGAGTCTGAGGGCATTAAGGCCTGACGTCGGTCTGGAACCCCGGCCGATGAGGGTTTGGAAGGCAAGCATGGTTTCTTCTTGCGCTCGTGTTCCTGACGTCTCTTGGTGTCGTCCAACTCTGTCATCCTGTCTGACGACCCAGAAACCATGGCCTTGTGGACGACAGGCTCTGACCTGCCACCCGACCAAGAATGGGCTGGTCCTGCTGGCTGAGACTCTAGCGCAAGCTTGTGGGGCAGGATAGCCAGGGACACGGGGGGGTCTGGGAATGCTGCAGCCAGGAAGACTCCCCACCACACGTCAGGGTAGAGGAAGGGGACTTCCTCGATGGTAACCCCGGAAGAGAGCCAGGGAAACTGTAGGGGCTGAATCTGACCTCGCACCAGAGGCAGAACTCTTGGAAGCCTTTTGTGGAGATCTGGGATGGGATTCTGACCTGGACCTGTTCTTGTCCCGATGATGGTGCATCCCGCTCGATTTCTTCTCTCTGGGGGAGGAATCCTTGGTGGAGGAAGAAGACAAGCTGTGCCCCAAGTGAGTCTTCTGCATGGTGGCCACTTGTTATTCAAAGAGGTATGCTTTCAAAGTCTTCAGGCGGTCAGATGCGAGTCCTCCTATTGAAGCTTGGGCAATGTGGGCAGACCTCTGGCTTATGGTCAGGGCCTAGACAAAGTAGGCAGGCCGAATGGCCATCTTTTGCCAGGATCTGCCTGCCGCACGCACACTTCAGTTTCCACCTCTCTGTAGTACAAAATGGCTGGGTAGACATACACTACGAATCTGGTATTTCAACAAAAAAAACTTTAACTGAGCAAGCCTGAAAATGGCAGTCAATTGGAAGCAAGACGCATCCATGGAGCCGATATACATGGGTCACTGGCGGGAAAAAAACGGAAGTGGTGCCGGGGCGCAGTCCCTTTATCACTCGCTGACATCAGGGGTGGGCGACGCCAGGGGGTGCCCCCACCTTGGACTGCTAGCTAGAATTTTTCCGTGGAGTCCTAGTGCCTGGTGGCATAGTCCTAACGGTTATTAGCTGCTGCAAGAGCTCTGTCTCGAAGTGAGATTAAAAGTTTCCATGTGTTCCTGGCACCTGATGGCTATTGTTCCATTGGTGTGGCCTCATGAAAGAGATATCCTCGAAGAAGATCTGAAATGAACCCTGCATGATGATGTCATGAAGCATCATTAAAAAGGTGAAGGATCTCATTAATGAAACAAAGTTACCTTTAAAATGTAAGATGTGAGCCGCACAATGGACCCAATGGGAGCAAATACAGTAGTGCTATCACGTGGACGGGCCAGGTTTGAGAGTGAGCCCAGGGTCTCTGCATGCAAGCTGGGCCTCAGGCAAAAATGCAACTGTTGGAAGTAATCTCTGCAGTGATGAGTGCTGCCATGACACTCCCACAGTAACCCCTGTGTGGGCCCAGGAAAGCTGGAACAAGGCAGTGTCTCTATTTCCTTTATAGGGTGTGCTGTTGAGCACGGGAGATTTACAGTGCCTGTGGGTGGAGTGAATGAAGAGATGAAAGCACACCTGCCATCATGAAGAGTTACCACCCCACACTGACAGCTGGAAAATAAGTAAAAGGACAGGCTGGGCACCGGGATAATGATTAGCATCCTCTACCTAGGCCTGCTTCCCATAAATGGATGCAGTCTTTCCTCTCGCAGTGTGCATGGAAGCTCTTTCAAGGTGGTGGTGGTGATGGTGGCGGTAAGCCTTGGGGTCCTATGCAGAGTATGTAGATAACTGGGATATAGGGTGGCTAGCCAAACTGGGGTCATCACCTCTGGCTCACAAGCATGTCAGAAAAAACTGTTGGGGGAAAAAAGGTTGCTTAGTCAGTGTGTGACTAAAACAACATTGTTGCATAAAATGTATGCTGGCAATATAAAACGTAGTATCCATATTCAGACCATGAAGTCTTCCTCAGGAAAGAGCTACAGTATAAAGAAACAAACTCTGGCCAGAGCCAAAAGGGCTGCAGCCAAGAAATATAAGGTAAAAATATTGAAAATTGTTTTTTAAATATTTTTACACCAAATTTTCAACATAGCCTTGTTAAAACCCTGCCTCGTGAAGAAGGGCAGAAACAATTTTCAACTCCTGGCCTACAGGTGATTTTACATAGGGACTGCAAAATCAACTTTCAGGACAGAAAAACACATTTTGGGCCTGAGCTGAAAAATGACAGCTGTCACATTCATGAGGTGCTGTAAATATGTGGCTATGTTGTGAATTTGGGGTAAACATACTGAAAATTACCTAAGTTACGAGCCTGCATTCGCAAAATTCAATGTAGGCTCATAACCTTATTGTTTTTTAACATATTTTTATATCAAATTTTCAACATGGCCTTCTTATTACCCCACCTCATGAACAAGGGCAGAGAAAATGTTCAACTCCTGCCCGAAAGTGGATTTCAAGCAGGGACTGTGGAATCACCTTTCTGGACAGATCTGCCTAATGATGGTTCAATTGTTCGTGAGGCAGGGTCTCAAAGAAGCCATGTTGAAAATTTGGGCCAAAAATACGCAAAAATGCCCAAGTTATGCCACTAAGTTCAAAACCCCATTGAAATACATTGAACCGCATACCTGTTTCTTCAGGTTGGCGTTCTACTTGAAGGGTGAAGACATGGCTGCAATCCAGACAGGATTATGTTGTTGGACCCCGATGGGTAAGTAAGGGTTTGGAGGGTGGGGATGGTGGGTACTGAGTGGGAGGGTTGGGTGGGGGATGGTAACGTGCAAAGACAACGATGGACGGTTTTCTTTTACAGGTTGAAAACAAAACAAACAAACAAAAAAAAACCGGAGGATTCCCCAAGGGAAAAAAAAAGTTCACATGGAACACGATCGCAACACTGGGGTATTGGGCACCCACAGTGTCATTGTTATGTTTTGGGGGTTGGGGTGGTGAGTGCTGAGAGGGAGGGTCAAGTGGGGGTGATATGAATAATTTAAGGAAAAAATGATACAGGTGGTCATGGCGGAATACAGCACAGTCTGCCATGACTAATATGGCTACCGCACAGTACTGCGCATGCGCTAGTGGTTGCGTATGCGCAATACAGTTTGGCAGCCATCTTGGACATGGCGGAGTCTGCCGTGTTCTGCCGTGACCACCCACAAACTAAAAAATAGTGCAGTGCGACTGCCTATGCAGACAGTGAGCGGAGTGCTTCATAGACGTTGAGGCAACTGTGTGGCAACTCCAACATGTTGTTTGGTTGGAAGGAATGCGCTGACTGCTTTTTTTATAGCAAGAGGTCTGCAGGGCTATGCTGACTGCAGCTGTAAAAAGTAAGCACAAAGCTAAGTTGCCTTTTTCCTTTTCATGAATTTTAATGCTTCTCAAAAGTAGCAGGCTGAATGCACTGGAGAATGAATTCTTCTGTTTATCCACATGACAGGCACAGCACAGCCAGCTGTACAGTACTGCAAGCTATTATTATACACTGATCAACTAATGCGCCTCAACTTTGACATGAAGGGGCAACCTCTGCTGGTATAAGAATACTTCCATGCCTATGAAGAGCAACCGCCAAAAAGGTCGCCAATTAGTATTAACTCTGAAAGTGGTTTAGTGGTGTGGGTACCTGTATACAGAACTGGATGGAGACCATCACGGCTCTTTTGCCTATTCATGATAGTTTTTGGCTACTGTCAACCTCTACTGCTTTTAGCTAATGGCTTGCAGAGAAAAGGTTTTGTAACCCATTACCAATCCACTGAGTAATTCAGTCACCCGCATCACCACATTTCAACAATGACACAACACAAACGCTGGAAAATCTCACTAGTTTGGGGCACATATCACTATTTACCATCTCCATCCCCTAACTCCTCTGTTATTAATGCCTCCTGCAGCATTTGTGTTGCTAGCCATAGCCAGGCCAGGCCCTGCTGTGAGAGGGGCATGTCCCACATGTTGAGGATGTTGTAGGTCATGATTAGGACTGGCAATGCAGGGTCAGCATGGAATCTCATTGAGTAGCAGCCTGTGAGCAGAACTGACAGAAAGGTGGCGGAAGTAAGTGACTGCAGTGTGGAAAAAAATAATAAATAATACCCTTATTTTTCTATAACATTTATATTTTAGTGGAAGAAGAAAAAATCACTCACCTTAGTAATCTTGTTTCTTCCAAGGTATTATTTAATATTTATGACTGTTGCAGTCAGCCTTCAAAGTAGAACTGCCCAGAGAATGGAACGTATGTAAATGATGGAAAACATCTTTGGCTCATGCCACTATTCAAATGCTGCCCTTACTTACTGCTGTGTTCTATAACACATCAGATTTCATAGAGTGCCTGCAAAGAAAGGACCATCCTAAAAATATATACTAACCTGTTGGGACTTAAGGCAGCAGTATTTGTTAGTCGGCGAAAAAACTAATCATATAGTTGTTTTTCTTTAGAAAAAATGTATTTCTGACAACCTAAAATTCATGCTCAGTATATTTTTTGTTTACTCAGATGTTGTTAAGACTTTTTTATAGCTGATTTTGTAATTAATGACTCGCGTCATTAAAGGTGGTAGCCATTCGTCATTTTAAAAAATCTCTTCCTTTGGTGTTACTTGTTGAATGTACATGCTAGTTTGCTATAGTTGTATTAGGATGGGTCTTCCACATGTTTCTGATAGTAAACAGCACAAAATATTTAACTGTTTTCATGGTGGGTGTAGCATGGACGTGGCATGGGTGTGGGAACTTTTAAAAACTTCAAGACCTCATATCTTGGTTCAGGAATGAATGAAAATGAAAAGAAAAATGTGTATCTTGATATTTTTGTCAGATGAACCTTATCACTGAAAAATGTGTATGGTTACTAACAAATACTGCTGCTTTAAGGTCCTAAAATCCCTAGTAAAGAGAAAAATAATAATAATAACTATAGCACCCACATTAACTAACCTCCCTATAGTGTAAAACCCCTCTGGAATGTCAGAATAACCTGAAGAAGGGAAACAATGCCCAATGGGGCTCAAAAATGTGTCTATGCCAGTGTGTGGAACAACTGCTGTCTGTCCTGCCTATGCTCCTTAGTGTGAGTCATGTAGTAGCTCAAAGCCGTCTTAACATCCAGGCTATGAAGTCTGAGTTCACCTGAGCTAGAATGCTTGGTGAAAAAGACTGAGAGAGTGATGGACTGATTCAGGTGGAAATCAGAAACCACTTTAAGAAGGGACTTCCTATTGGTTCTAAGCACTACCTTATCCCTATGGAATGAAATGTAGTTCTGTTCAATGCACAAGGCCTGAAGCTCACTAATCCTTCTGTTGAAGTAATGGCCACCAAAGCACTGTTTTCCATGTAACATATTTTAGGTGAGCCGAGGCCATAGGCTCAAATGGGGGTTCCACGAGCCTGGCAATGCAAACATTAAGGTCCCAAGCAGGCACAGATTTCCTAAGAGGAGGGTGCAGTTGAGCCAGACCTTTGAAAAACTTTTTGAAAATGGGACTGAAAGCTATGGATGCACCCTTGCCAGCTGAGATGTATGCTGAGACCGAAGCCAAATGCACCTTCAGAGTAGTGGGCTGCAAACCCAGAGAAAACAAAGGGATCAAGTAGTCTAGCAAGGCTGGTACCCCTGCCTGTGAGGGAACTATGTCATTGGCAGAACACCAGAGAATCTTTTCCACTTAGAAGCATAGGGTTTCCTGTATCCCCTCAGGAAATTTAGGACTCTCTCTGAGAGATGCACGCCTGCATTTTCTAGGTCCTCAAGAGCCAGGCCTTGAGCCTGGGGGATTTGAGGTTCGGGTACAGGATCCTCCCCTGGGAAGAGATTAGCAGGCTGTGCCTCCGAGGGAGATGTATTGGTGGGGCCACAGACATGGACAGCAGCAGAGTACCAAGGTTGCCTGGCCCAGTCTGGTGCTATTAAGATCATTGATGCTGGCTGGGATCTGAGTTTGATTAGAACTCTGAGGATCGGGGGAAAGGGAGGGAAGGCATACAACAGTTTCCCTGACCAATCCAGAATCAGAGCATCCAGAGGTATTGAACCCCTAGCTGGTGGTCTGCAACAGAACTGTGGCAGCTGGTGGTTTTCGTGGGACGCAAAGAGGTCTGTCTCTGGTGTGCCCCACCTTCTGAACACTACCTCCAATACCTGCCTGTTGAGGGTCCATTCATGATGGTCCTGATTGATTCAACTTAGAGCATCTGCCAGGGTAATGTCCTTGCCCAATAGATCAATGCTACCACTGAAGCCTGAAGTGAGCAGACCAGGCTCCACACCCTCATTGCCTCTGTGCACAATGGATTGGACCTTGTTCCTCCCTGCTTGTTTATGTACATAGTGGTGGTATTTAGGGGAGGCAGTATAGCGCAGTGGTTTAAGGCTCTGAGCTACAAATCTGGAGACCTGGGTTTGAATCCCACAGCCCCCACTTGCATACTGTGTGACCCTGAGCAAGTCACTTAACTTCCCTGTGTTCTCAGGTTGCACCTGTAAACAAGCTTTCAGCTTAGTGCATCTCTCCTGATTAAACAATTGGAGAAAAAAAAAATTTCTGACCTGTACTACCCTTGCCCTGAATCATGGATGCAAAGGCCTGCAGGGCCAGGAACACTGCTCTGAATTCCAGCAGATTTATGTGCTAGAGTGATTCCGCACTACCATGTACCGTGAATGGTGTGAGCTCCCAGATGAGCTCTGCAGCCTAGGAGGGAGGCATCTGTGGTGAGGGTTACTGACGGGGTCTCTTGCTGGAATGAGACCCCTTCCTTGAGATTTTCCCCTGATTGCCACCATTGAAGTACCTGCAGCAAGGTTTTTGTCATTGGGCCTAGCTTTGCTGGTGAGTCTCTTCTTCAGCACCAATGTGCCTGTAGATGAAACTGCATGTCTCTCATTTGGAACCTGGCCCCTCTAACTGTGCCTGCTGCCGCAGCCATATGGCCCAGTAGTTGTAAGAATTGCCTTGCTGGTTTTGACCTGCCCAGTTTGAAAGACCCAGCAATCTGCAGGATGTTGTTTACCCTGTCTGAGGGTAGATAAGCCCTGCCATCCAGTGTGTTTAGTTCGGCCCCTATGAAGTACAGTACCTGTAGTGGCTGTAGGACAGATTTCTTTATGATTACCAGGAAAGTACAGTTATGTAAGAACTTACCGTAACAGTAGATCTTCGAGAGGAGCTCTTGCAGCAGGTAACACCTTTAGGACCGAAGCTGGCAGGCGCCAGTACCCCACGGAAACTTTCAAGCTAGCAATACCAGGCACGGGACTGCCCCCATGTCGACCTGCCCCCAATGTCACGTATGGTATAAAAGAGGTGGTCCTCCAGCCCATCTCCAGTTCTACCGCCGGAGATCGGCTAGTGACAAAAGTATAAAGGAGAACTGAGGAACTACGGTATCTGAGATGGAGAAAAAATCTCCAGGGGGAAGGAGGGTGGGAAAAATAGTACCTGCTGCAAGAGCGCCTCTCGAAGATCTACTGTTATAGCAAGTTCTTACGTAACTGTATTATCTTACTTCAAGATTCATTCTTGCAGCAGGTAACACCTTTAGGACAGAGTCCCAAGCAGTAAAGGAGAAATCCTTAGCGGAAGGGTGGAGGAAGGAGATCCTCAGAGAAATTTAAGACAGAAGGCCCTGAAGGACTGCGAGTCCAAAGCCAGCTCTTCATCGTGAAGCAATGTCCAGACTGTAGTGTCTTACAAAAGTGTGGACAGAACTCCAAGTGGCAGTCGCACAAATGTCTGTGGCAGAATCATTTCTCAGTGAGGCAAAGGAAGCTGCTATGCCCCTGGTAGAATGACCTTTAACTGAGCCCGGTAAGGATATGTCGTACTTGTAACAGAACACAATGCAATTAACCAACCATTTGGATATAAACATGTGTTTAGAAACTGAAGCCCCTGACATCCGGGGGAAGAAAGACATAAATAACTGATCTGACTGACGAACGGAATGGGTATGCTTCACATAGTAATGGAGCACCCTATGGACATCCAGAGTATGCAGAAGAGCCTCCCCTTGGTTTTAGTACTCTGGATAGTATACTGGTAGGTGGATATCTTGATTCAAGGTAAACTCTGAGACCACCACTGGTAAGAACTTAGGATTAGTGTGCAAGGACACTCTGTCCTTGTGAAAAACCAAATAAGGCTCCTTACTTATCAGGGCCTGAAGCTTGGAAATCCTTCGAGCAAAAGTGATGGCAACTAAAAATAACGCTCTCCTCGACAGAAAGCAGAGCTTGCAGCAGGTTCAATGGGAGGCAGAGATAGTTTTTCTAAAACAAATAAAAGATCCCAAGGTGGGACACGGTCCCAGATGGGAGGCCTCAAATTAAGCATGCCCTGCAAAAAAGAGTGGGGAAGGTCCAGCTGGGCAACAGACTTGCCCTCAAAAGGCACATGTTATGCAGAAACAGCAGACAGGTGTACCTTAAGGTTGACAGCAGGAAAAAAAATGGGGATGGGCTGGGGGACTGCCCCTTTTATATCATACATGTCGTCGGGGGCAGGCCAACGTAAGGGGTGGTCTGCCACCTGGTATTGCTAGCTAGAAAGTTTCCCTGGGGTCCTGGCGCCTGTCGGCTTCAGTCCTAATGGTGTTACCTGCTGCAAGAGCAAATCTCGAAGTAAGATCCCTAGTGACTCCAGAAGGTTCTGGGTTGTCCTTAGGGAATCTACTACTTGCTGAGGTGACTTTCCCACTACTAGCCAATCATCCAAATATGGGAATACAGTAACCCCTTGCCTTCTTAGGTATGCCACCACCACCGCCAGGCACTTTGTGAATGCCCTTGGGGCTGAGGTGAGGCCGAATGGCAGTGCTGAGAACTGGTAGTGACCAGATGGGATGAACCTGAGATACTATCTGTGGGACTCCCTTACGGGAATGTGGAAATAAACATCCTTTAAGTCTAGTGATGCCAACCAATCTCCCTTTTTGGAGTGTTGGCAGAATCATTGCTGGTGTTACCATCTTAAATTTTGGCTTTACCAAGTGCCTGTTTAGTAACCTTAGATCTAGAATAGGCCGCCACTCCCCATTTTTCTTTTTGGTGAGGAAGTATCTTGAGTAAAAAGCTTTCCCTTTTTGATGTGGAGGAACTGGTTCCACTGCCCTCGACAACAATAGGTTTGCCACTTCCTCTTCTAGCAGTTTCCTCTCCGAGTTCAAAGCTGGTCTGAATACCCTTGTTCATAGTGATAAGAAGGATTTGAAACTGAGGGACAAACTCTGACTCATTACCTCCAGGACCCACTTGTCTGTTGTAATGTTCTTCCAAGCCTGGAAGTAGTGAGCCAGTCTGACCCCTACTGGAATGTGGGAGGCGGCCTTGGCGACCACATCAGGGGTTCTGCTTAGGCTGGGGGTTGGTTCTGGCTAGCCTGTGACCTATGTCTTGATCCCCTTCTGCCTCTTGCCCTGAAGTACTCTGTCTGCTGGGATACTGTTGGTACTGCTGGATCACCTGAGCTTGATAGAAAGGCCTGGTATAGCCAGACCTACCCTTACCTCCCCTTCCATAGGGCCTGCTGGAAGGCGAGGGTTTCTCCTTAGCTGAATTGCTCTTGTAGGTGGCTTTATACTCATCCACCTTCTTCATGTAGGCCTCTGTCCTGTCCCCGGAACAGGGAATTATTCTCGACAGGGAAGTCTATGGCCTTTGTCTGGGTATCTTGTGAGACTGGTGGCTCTGAGTCATGCAAATCTCTTGAGGGCCACTGTGAGGGCCATCCACCTAGTAGCAGTATCACTGGCATCTGCTGCCATCTGAAATTGGTATTTAGAGGTCTCCAAGCCAAACCTAGCAGTCTCAGCCAAATCAACTGATAAACCAGGGGTGGCCTTATCAGCCATGGCCAATACTGACTGCCACAAAGATTTCTAGTACTGGGCAGCATAGGCCATATAATTAGCTTGCCAAACGAACAAGGTAGCTGATAGGTAGCCCTTCTTAGCCATGCTGTCAATCTTCCTTGAGTCCTTGTCTGGAGGGTGAGATGGCAAAGGTACCCTCCACCTATTACAGGCTGAAGTCTGCACAACACCCTGATGATCAGGGTAGGAGATTAAGAATTCTGCCCCTTCCCTGTCCAACTGGTATTTCTTATCAGCCCTTTTGTCAAGGGGTGGTACAGTGTTAAGGGTTTGTAATATCTTCAAACTAACCTTTCTGAAGAGTTTATTTATGGGAAACAATAGCTTCTTTGTTGGTGCAAGACCCATGAGTTTGAGGTATTCCACCTCCTCCTCAACTTCTACCCCTTCATTAGTGACAATATATAGAGCATCCACCATTTTCCTCACAAAAGTAAAGTGTGAGGAGAAATCTTCAGGTACCTTTGGTGGGGATTCAAATTCTTGCTCAGGAGACACCTCAGGATCAATGGGTTCTCCATCATCCTCATCATATTATTCGTATTCCTCATACTCCTGCATTTCAGGGAATGAGGAAGGAACCGGCGCTACTGGTTGCAGAACTGAGGATTGAACCAGTGTCTGTGGAACTGGAACCATTCCTTGGGAGAGCCTGAATTACCTTAAATGCCTGAGCGATGGCCTAAGGTGTAGGCATCTCACTTTTCTCACCAGACGTCCCCGTGTGCTTTCTAGCAGGGGGTTCTGTGTGTTTAGTTTTCTTCAGTTTTTTTGGCTGGTACCGGTGTCTCAACTGGTTCGTTTACCTTGCGAAGATTCACCCTTGTCAGGGGTGGCTGGCTTCAATCTGGCAGTTTTACCCGCATTCTTAGAGGGAGTGGGCTGGTCAGAGCTGTTATCTCTCTGGCCTGTTTTATGGGCCAACTTCTTTCATCTTTCCATCCTTTTTGCAACAGCTTTTGATGGAAAAGTCTTACAAATTTCACAATCAGCTGTGAAGTGTGATTCACCAAGACAGACAAGACACTTATCATGTTTGTCTGCCTTGGCAAACATCTCTCCACACTGAGTGCAGTTTTTGAAGCCTGGAGGCCCATGAAGTAACCACAAAAAAGCACTATGAAAATCGCGACTGTGAGGAGAGATCTCTGGGGTGTCTTGATTTCGAAGGCGGAGAATGAAATCTGAGGCATTACAGAATGCAGTAGTAAGTAAGGGCAGCATTTGAATAGTGGCAAGAGCCACTGATGGGTCCCATCATTTACACATGTTCCATTCTCCAGGTAGTTTTATTCTAAAGGCTCACTGCAAGAGTTAGGAATACTGAAGAATCCATGGGATTAGAATGCAATATTTCTCTCAAAATCTGCCAACAGATTTTCAGTTTCCCATTTAAATACACCGCCTACTTTGCCCCCCCCCCAAAAAAATTTCTATCATCACAAATATGGATTCCGATGAATTTGTGCTAGCAATTGGCAAAATAAAAATAAACAATACCAAAAGATGAGAAAAGAAACAAAGCATAAACGTTTATTATTTAGGTATCTAAAAGCATATAACCTCCATTTTTTAAAATATAGATCCTTATGTAACCCCCAACCCCGATGCAGGTGCTCATCTTTGACACTCTCAGCCTGGCAGTACAGCACAGGTGCAGCCATCCAGCAAAACAGATACCTTTCTTTTGTCTCTTGGTCCCCATAAATTGACACAGGGGGCCAGGAGTTCCACCACTGTTGCAACTCATTTTCTCCATACCACGGAGGTGTCAATGATCAGGCCCAATGCCAGTAGAGCGTAGCAGAACTTACGGACATCCATAATATCTCCTGGCCCACTATGTACTGGCAGGGAGGACAGGGAGCACTCGACTGTCACAGGCTCTTTTCTTTGTGCCACCTGGCACACAACAGACATGTGGCCATGCATCAACTGATGAGGAATGCAAAATAAAAACAAGCTCTGCCACAGAAGGCACCAGAATCTTCTTCATCCGGACCCAGATGGACTGCAGTCAAGGTCCAGGGAGTCACTGATACAAGCCCATGAACACACAAACCAAACAAGAGGCTCCAAAAGCCTTAAATTAATTAAACTCCCAACCCAAGAGCAAGGAAACCCAAAAGTGTGCTGTATGGACTGTGAGTAATGGACTATGCCTGGGAGTTTGAAAGAGCCAGTTGGAGGGCAGGACTGTATCAAGCTCACTTTAATGTGTGATGTCAGTCAGTGAGGAGCTGAGACAACCTGTGTGAACAGCAGAAATGAGCTGGGAGCTTATTTAGATATAATTTGGAGGTGGTTGTGAAAGGCGTTTCCAGCCTGTGAACTCCAAGAGAGATGAGACTTTTCCAGGAGAAATCTGGAGCACCTCTTTGGAACTTCAGTGGCAGAGTGGAACACTGCCTATAATCACTAGTGCTAGGAAAATCACATGGCAGGGCTGCTTCCAGCTGAAGCAGTTGTTTGTGCCAGAAATTGTATGCATTGCTTTGCAAGTACCCTGCTAGTCAAGTAGGCCAGTTCCTCAGTGGCAGAAAGGCCCCACATGTGGTGAAGACGGCAACATTCTTTCTCAGGGGAGAAGAGAATTCTTAAAGGACAGAGACATTTGCAGAAGGGCCCACCCCTACTAGTCAGCAGGAAAGTGCTGCAGGGGTGCAGCACTGGTTCTGACACCAGGTCCAGTGTAGTTTCCTGAATCAGCTGCTGAAGAGATCCTCTCTCAGAGAATTGATGAACCAGAGCTGCACTTGCACCTGGCCATGAAAACAGGGCCTAGTCCTGCAACTATTTATGAAAGTTAATAGTCAGTCAGTCATTAATTTAGTTAAACAGGGTTTAAGCACTGGAAGCCCAGGGCAGGCTCGAGTCTTGACAGCAGCCCAGGCAGAAGATCCATGTATAGGCAGATAGACCTTTAGGATTACAGTTGTGGTAGATTTTTTTGTATTAATTTGTGGTTTGCTGTATTTAAATTGCACCAAAGCAAATGGTACCACAGTGCCTATTCATATAGCAACACAGAATTCGACAGCAGATAAGGACCGCTTGGCCCACCCAGCCTGCCCTTTTTTCCCTATCTACATTGTTACCGCAGATCATACTTGATCTATTGCTCCTTCTCCCTCCCCCCTTCCCCCTTCCATTCCACTATGATTCCCTTGTGCATATCCCATGCATTCTTGAACCCCACCACTGTCTTGGCCCCCAGCACCTCCGCTGGAAGACTGTTCAAGGAATACACCACTCTTTCTGTGAAGAAGTACTTCCTAACATCTCTCCTGAACCTACCCCCCTCCAGCTTCATAGCATGTCCCCTTGTTCTTTAGCACCTTTTCTTCTGAAAAAATACTTCCCTCCTGTATCTTATTTACCCCTGAGAGGTATTCAAAGGTCTCTATCATATCCCCCCTCTCTGTCCTCTCTTCCAGGGTATACATATTGAGGTCCTTTATTCTTTCCTTGTAAGGCTTTTGAGGCAGACCCTGCATCATTTTAGTTGCCCTCCTCTAGACAGCCTCTCTACTCTGTCTATGTCCTTCTAGAGATGTGGTCTCCAGAACTGCACACAGTACTTTAGGTGTGGTCTTACCAGATATCTATACAGCGGTAACACCACCTCCCTCTTTGTGCTAGTGATACCCGACCCTGTGTACCCCAGCATCCCACTAGCTCTCCCAACTGCCTTGTCGCACTGCCTAGCCACCTTTGGGTCATCCAATATGACTACCCCCACGTCTCTTTCCTGCTTGGTGGTTGGCAATACCACTCCACCCATTCTGTACTCTGCTCCTGGGTTTCTGTTTTCTAAGTACATTATTTTTCACTTTTTCGCACTGAAACCCAGCTGCCATACCATAGACCACACCTCTAGTTTTCTCTGGTCTCTGCTCATCCTTTCCACTTCACCTTGAGTGTCCACCCTATTGCAGGTTTTGGTGTCATCCGCAAAGAGGCAGACCTTCCCTTCCAGTTCCCCCGCAATGTCACTCATGGCTCCTCCTGCAGGCGAAGGCAACTAAAATGGTGCAGGGTCTGCACCAAAAGCCCTACGAGGTGAGACTAAAGGACCTCAATATGTACACACTGAAAAAGAAGAGGGAGGGGAATATGATAGAGACCTTAAAATACCTGTCCGGGGGTAAGGCCAGAGAAGTATTTTTCAAAAGAAAGGTGCTCAAGAACAAGGGGACATGCTATGAAGCTGGAGGGGATAGATTCAGAACAGATGTGAAGTATTTCTTCACAGAAAGAGTGGTGGATTCCTGGAAAAGCCTTCCAACGGAGGTGGTGAGGGCAAAAACAGTTGTGGCTTTAAAGAATGCATCAGATGGGCACAAGGGAATCATAGTGTAAAGGAAGGGGGAAGGAGAAAGAGCTGTAGATCAAGTACAGAGTGCGGTAATAATGTAGGTAGGGAAACATGGGCAGATTGGTAGGCCACTCGGTCCTTATCTGTCATCAAATTCTGTTTCAAAGTTTCTGTGAAGGAGGTAACTGGGACTTCTGGAATACCAAGCTCCATAAAATGGACAGCACTTAGATTTCCATCTGGAAACTACAGTAATTTCCTAAAGTACTTATGTGACCACATGCTGACATATGCGTGAATGTTAAGGATATTCCTGCAAGGCTCTATTGGGCAGTGGCTCCCAAGTAACTATCATTTATACTGTGGTAGCCAATGCCACTAATAATAATATATACAATAATGCATAGGGGTGAGTGCATAAGGAGAAATGAATGCCCATCCAAGGTGTGAGATGCTACATAGCAGCACACACCGAGGGTGGGCATTCATTTCTTGTTTATGCACTCACCCCCATGCATTGTTGGATGTAATTGCTGCCTTGTCTTTTTTCACCACATAAGAGGAAAAACATTGTGTGACACATGCTAAACAGGAACCAAACTTTTTTACTGAACAGTAGTTGGTGATTTTCAAGCAGAAGAAATTGAACTTGCAACAGAATAATAGTATTTGTTTTACAGCAAAACATTTTTTGAACAGAACATGTTTTTTTCTTTCTAGTTCAGTTTTTGTGAAAGTGAAACGGAAATGTGCTAAGCGAAAACTCGGGTTAACAGTTAAACTTTTTTTTGTAACAGTTATATTTAATTTTGCTGTACCTTGACAGAAAACTGCAGTAAAGTGTCTTTTACGGTCCAGTATTGGTTGTTTTCTTGGTTTTGTCGACGGTTTCCTTCGTTTTTTTTCTCCGCAAGTGTTCAGTCGCAGATACGTAAATTAGGCTGCTTAAGTATGCATTCTTTTGCTGCAGTGCCTTGGTGATATTAAAATTTCTGTCATGACGTTAGGGATCCTTTGGGTTTCTATGGAGGGTAAGTAGCGTTACCAGATTGGACTACGGTACTGTTTGATGGCTTTTTGAAGTGAAAACAAAAAAGCTTGTTTAGTTTCCGTTTGTTTACAACCATGGCAGAGCTGTGAGAGGTGTCACTGAGGAGAATTTGTGGTAGAGAGTGTGTGAGCAGGTATAGCGTGCTCGCCGTTATAACGGCAAATTATAACCTGCTCCTTCTACAGGAAAAAAAGAAAAGCCAGTTATTACAATGCAATATTGAACCACCAGCTGTATGGCCAATATCACAAAACCAGCATTCAACTGAATGCAGCTTTTATGAACATTATTGGGGCGATGTGCGCCAGATGGCACTTTATAACTACAGGTGGTGGTGTCTGCCACTGTAGATCCTTTTACAAAACCTACTTGAAACAGTTGCTCATACTTCCACTAAAGGGACTATCTGTGTGGGGACTGAGCAGTGACAACTTCCTGTACAATGGCTACACAGTGGTACAGTTTCAGTTTCCGCAAGATGTAGGACTTTCACAAAAGATTGAGACTCTGGGATTGATTTGTCCTGACCACCAAATGTTGGCGTAGACTGATCTCATAACTGTGACGAACACCAATTTGTTTGGGAGGTTGGCCCAGACATGCTGGGAGATGGGTTAGTAAGAGATATCTGCAGGCCTTGCCCATTCATTGGATTTCAATGTCTGCCTACCTGACGAAAAAGTCCAAGATTAAAAGTTTGCCCTAGGGGTGCAGTGGAATCATTAGTTAAGTAGACGAAGCATTAAAAAAAAAAAAAAAAAAGGCTCTAAAAGCCCCACATGAGCAGAACACCCAATGGATGAGCAGCAGTAAGGGCAGTGAAGCTCACACATATACTATGGGAAATATGGTCAAAGGACTAAGCCAGCTAGTTTCCCAACCAATCAGGGCAGGACTGTGTTAAGCTCTCTCTAATGTGTAATGCCAGCAATCCCTCCTTCCCTTTGGCTATCCGTTCTGTGCCATCCCTTCATTTGCTGTCCTCTCTTCTTTGCAATTTAATTTCCCCTTCCTGGAATTGCACCTGACCACTTTTGTTGCCAATGCCATCCTTCTCTCGCCCCTCTCTTCCCCAGTCCTCCCCCTAACTCCCCGCTTTCCCCCTTCCCCACTACCTATTCTTTCTCCCTCCTAACATATTCTTTCTACTTCTTCCCCACCTTCACTCTTAACTTGCTCATGGCAGGCCTGCAAACCAGTACATGGACTGGGTGTTCATCCAGCCGTGTCTGACCCTTATGGGGTTTGCAGCGAAGCAGGAAAAGGTCTGCCACTCTCTTACTTCCCTATTCTCTCTCCTTGCAGACATGCAAAGCAGTGCACGGACTGGGCATGCAGCCTGCCAAGTCTGGACCTTGTGGGGTGTACATCCCAGCTGGATGAAGGCCTGCCTCTCGTTCTCTATCTCCTCCCCTGCCATTCTCCTGCCACACCAGTTCTCTACTCTCCTTACCTTTCTCCTCATAGCCTCTGCTTGGCTCCCCCCCTGCTCTAAGGGAACTGCCTCCCATGCCTAAATTTTTATTGTTTCCTACTGTACAGCAATATTTAATTCACATTTGCTGGTTTTAATCTCCTAATTCAAGATGTATATACTGTATCTGTTTATTGTTATCTTAAACCACTGTACAATGTATGAAGTCTCATTTTCTGTGTTCTGAATATGTGTATTTTGCATTATGGATAAGCCAATTGTACTTACCCTCCTTCCCCCAGGACGTATCTGGAAACGAGCTATTCTAGCTCAGTATGCCTTTCCTGGTGAAACTTTTTCAAATCAAAAATCAAATAATGAGGAGCTGAGGAAACCAGTATGAACAGCAGAGACATGCTGGGAAATTGTTCAAATATGCCTTGGAGGAGGTTTTGAGAGGCACTCCCTGCTTGGGAACTCTGAGAGGAGACTTTGTTAGGAGTAATTTGGAGTGTCCTTTCAGGATTTTAGTGGCAGAGTGGGCCACTGCCTGTTATCCCCAGTACCAGGAAAAGCCCTTGCAAGGGGTTCCTTCAGTGCAGGAGTCTGGTAGCCTACAGGTTCCCCAGAAGAGCTGCAGATTCCAGTGAAAACTACATCATGACCAGGTGAGTGAGTGCCTTGAGCTCAGCCTAGTCAGACCAATGTGTTCCAGAGCCAGAGTGGGATACAGCCAGCAGCTGCTATCAGCTGAAGCAGCTGTTTCTTTTTTTTTTTTAACTTTCTGTTTATCCCCTTCTACCTGCCCTCGGTGCCCACTCCTTCAGGCCGTTCATCCCATGCCAGCCTCCTCTGCTCAGGATCTGCCCCTAGAGTGCCTTCTCCTTCTGCCCCCACCTGCACAGCGGGGTCTGTCCCAGAATTGGTGGCTTGGATGGCTCGGAACAGTCGTCATCTAGGACCACCGAGGGTGTTTTCTGTTGTCTCTTACCCTAACCCTCTGAGGACGCTGGCGCAGGCGTATGTCAGGAGAGGTGAGCGGGCTGGACGCATCGCCTTCCTTAAGCACCCAACAGTGTCTCCCCTCCCGATTCCGACGAATGGAGCCAACCCCTCATGAGCCAGCATTTCCACTGGCTCTCTTAGGGCGTCGGGTGCATACAGCACCCCTGGTATCCCACCCCAGAGGGAGGAAAGCATCCGCTGGGACGCTCAATCCTCCCTCACCCAGCCAACCCCCGCCGACCCGAGTCAGTTCCCAAACCCAGGTCGCCGGCGTAGCGCGAGGTGTGGCGTCCAGCGCCTCAACCCTCAGTGCCACCGGGCCGGCCGAAGCAGCTGTTTCTGTCAGACACAGTGTGTGTTGCCTTGCAAGCACCCTGCTGGTAAGATAGGCTGGTTCCCCAGTTGCAAAAAAAGGCCCTACCCAGTTGCAAAAAAAGGCCCTATGTGGGGTGAAAAAGAAAAGTTTCCTCTCAAGGGAGAAGGAAATTCCAGGACAGAGATATCCTGACCCTGCTAGCCATTAAGAGTGTTGCAGAGTTGTCGTATTGGTTCCTGACTTTAGGTCCAAAATGATTTCCTGATTCAACTGCTGAGGAGATCCCCTCTATAATAGCTGACCAACCAGAGTGCACCAGATCATGAGTAATGAAACAGAACCTCAGTCCTCTAACTGGTTAGTTTAGTCAGTTAGGGTTTATGCATCTGAAGCCCTATGCAGGACTGAGCACTGAGGACAGCCCAGGCAGAAGACCTGTGCACAAGCCGATGGACCTTTAGGATTACACTTTAATTGCTGTCTGTTTTACTTGAGCTATAAGAAAGTGCTCAGTACTATACCACCTAGCCAGAATCAGATCCAGTGCTCCTTTGTCACAGTTTTATAGAACTATTTATTTTTATTTATTTGTTTTTCCACAAAAACTCCACTGAGCAAAGCTCATTTGCAAGGAGGTCCTGAGTAGGACAGGGAATAAAAACAATGCATACCTACTGGGAATTAACAGTTTTCGAGGCACAATGTGAACTGGTAGTACATAATACATAAGAAAGGCAATTGTGCAGAAACAAAAGAAAAAGAAATAAATATAAGGAAGTAAAAACAAGACAGTGTGTGGTAGAATGCTGTTATTAGTTAAATGCCATCTTTTCCTATAGTTGTTGTACCACTGATACGTCGTCATGATTTTGTTATACCATCGATGGTATGTCATCATATCAATGGTACAAAAAAAAAAAAAATGGAATTAACACACGCAGCCATTTCCTAGGCACCACAGGCTGATCAAACGCTCAGAATGTAGTTTGAAGCCTGCAGTGTCTGTGGACCGCTATGAGCGATTGCAATGGCTGGTTTACTTTCAAAGTATATATAGTGATTTTTTCCCATTGTTTCCCCCCTTCTGTCAGATACCTGCATGACTGCAGTAATCAGCTCTGCCTTCCTCCTTGCACTCAGCGGAAATCAGTATAACCATGACACTTTGACCCTTCCTGCCATATGACCTGTGTCAGATGACACACCTGCAGTAGTGTCCCACTTTTTGATCACGGATGTTGGACTTTACTTTGTTGTTTTGTTAGATATCTGTGCAAATAATATTTAAGTATTACGCAGTGAAAGTTAAAAACCATGTTCAGCATTTTTATTTTAAGCACTGCAATAAAACAGTTACTGCTTCACCGACCTCCTCTCATTTTTGAAAGCACGGTAAGGGGTATGATGCGCGGTGCAGTTGTGGGGGTGGCAGAGAGAACGGTAACTAAAGATGTTTTATTTCACAGAAGGTATTTTTTTTTTGTCCCACTCCAGTGACACCGATGCCCATACACTATAAAAGATAAAGTATGGGCATCAATGAATAACCACGCTAAGCTAGCATCTCCTCATTACCTTGGCAACTTTTTGTAAACACCTCGTGCTGCACTCTCGAGGTTTACCGAAGTTGCCAAGTGAACCACTCGATGCTAGCACAGCACAGTTATTCATCTATGCCCATACTTTATCTTCTATTTCTGAACACAGTATCCACTAATGGTATATAACACTCAAGAAAGTAACCTAGGGTAAACAGACCTGAGGCTGTTTATAGGTACAATGTGCAGATGTGGCGAGTAAATATTAAGACATGGGAGAAATCAACTATAAAGACCTAATCAGAGATTTGAGGGTCTGTGGGGGTATTTTGTTTGGCACACCAGTTAGGGAGGACGTTGTGTGGAACTGCTGATGGGGGACTTTGGGGGAATTATTGTTTCACTGTTTTCTTTTTTATTTGCTTGACCCAACAACTTTTCCCCTTCAGATCCCTGCACCTTTCCTCCAAGTAATCCTGTTCCCTTTTGTACCGCAAATGTTGTGTTCTTTGTATCACTGCTATTATTTTATTTACTGTGGGTATTGTTTGGGGCATATATTAAGGTACTACATAGGGCTGGGTTGCATAATTATTAGTTTTCCTGGTAGGCAGCACACTAATACCCTGCATACCAGAAGGCTCCCATTCTTTGACCTCTGCCTGACTCTGTCAGTTCTCAGGGACATGGGTTACATTTACTAAGCACATGTTCTTTAAAGCAGCAGTATATGTCAGCAAAAAAATTTCATCTACAGTTTTTTTTTTTTTTAAGCAAAAATGCATTTCTGACCTCCTAAGATTCATAATCACTGTATTTTTTATCTCCTCAGATATTTTAAAAACAGATCTTATAGCTCTTTTGTAATTAATTATTCAGATCAGTAAAAATGGCTGCTACTGATAATACTGAAATAAAATCTCTTCTATTGAGGGTACCTTTTGATTTTAAATACTGGATTTATACTGTGGATGTATTATGACAGTGCTAACCCATGTTTCTGATGCTAAATAGCACTGCATCTCACCAAAATGTTTAATTTTTTCATGGCAGGCACTGCAATAGAACAAGCACTTTTAAAAAAAGGTTTAAATCACAAGTCTCGGTTTAAGAAAAAGAAAATGAAAAGACAAACTGGTATAGTGATGTTTGTAACATAAATATAAGAACATGATTACCAACAAATACTGCGACTTTAACAACATGCAGCATGCCCCGTGACAAAGCGTTTTTGTACAGAGGTGAAATGCTGGGGCTTTGGTGCTGCACTTTTCTTCATTAATCAACAGGTTTACCTTTGATTACACTTGTGTTTTATTTTCAGCTGCACACCTTCCACTTTGTGGGTGTGTACTGAACTTTTGTTTGTTCAACTGTGGCATGACTTCCTGTCCCAAGTTTCCATCATACGACTCTTCAATTTACTTCATATACAGCTAATTTAAATATGGTTATCTCTAGACTTCTAAAACCTGGAAGTTGGCACAATACTGTGTTTGAAATAGCTTTTAATGAGTTAAGACTCTGAGGGAAAATGCACATCTACTTGTCGCTTTAAAATGTGAGTTCTGTATGTGATAGAAATTAGCTGTTTCTGTTGCCAAATTATATAAAGCAGCTGGCAACTCATACAAATATTGAGGTATCCAATTACATTTAAAAATGTAAAGTAAGCAATTCTAAAAGAGTAACAGGAAAATGCTCCATCCATACTTTTCAGTGCTCAGCATGTCTGAAATCAAACCAAAAGTCTTAGGTGCCCAGGCCCTAGGCTAAAAAAAGTTAAAATTTCTGTATAACATGTCAAAAACAAAACATTCATTGGGATTTTAATTAAATCAACCACTGGTTTCAAAACTGAGAAACACCCAGGTGAAATGTAACATTGAAAACACCTACCTCCCCCATTTTATAGTTTTCTAACTATTCTTGCTTTCTCTTGTATCAATCTTAGCTGCACGTACACTATCTATTTACATAACATGTAGTAATACTATGTTCTTCAACATTTATCTAAGGGGCTTTTCTTAGACCTTTTTAAAGTTGGTCTAACAACTTCGTCTACCAGCAACAATGAGAAAGCAAACTTGCCAAAACAGATTCCCACACCAGTTTTACACACCTGAGACATGTGGACATCAATCACTTTTTGCCCTAGCCTCCTTCGAACTGGTGGTGATAATCAGTGATCTCCAAATTTTCAGCATTTTCAGCTGAGCTTGCTACTATGATTCTACCAGTTCACTGTGTTCTTCCATATGCAGCAAGCCTCACATTCATATGCAGCAAACTACTCGAGAAACTAATAAAGCAATTATTACAGCAGGAAATTATAGAACTAGGACTGGAGGACAATACACAATATGGGTTTAGGAGAGGTCTTTCATGTTCAACAAACCTTATTACCTTTTATGATACAGTAAGTATCAGTACTGATGGAGGCAGACCAGTCAACGTCATCTTACTGGATCTCGGAAAAGCATTTGATACTGTCCCACATGATCTTCTGATCAATAAATTAATAAACATGGGAATTACCCCATATAGTGAGATGGATTGCACAATAGCTAACAGAACGGAAGCAGTGAGTTCGAATAAATGGATATCTTTCGGACGAGGGTTTGGTGGGCAGTGATGTTCCTCAGGGGTCAGCCTAGGGACCAGTACTTTTTGGTCTTTTTATCAGTGATATGAATGCAAAAGTTTCAAACACCTTAACTAAATTTGCAGATGATACCAAACTAGGAGGAGACGTGGATACCTCTGAAAAATATAAATCGTTAGCCCAGGATCTTCTATCAGTTCAAGAATGGGCAACATACAACAAAATGAAATTTAACCCAGGGAAATGTTCAATACTTCATTTTTATTTTTATTTATTTAAAAGTTGGTAACCGGGAAAGGCACCATGAGCAGAAGTTTGTTTCCAGGGGCGACCCGGGGGAGGGGGTACAGAGGAATAAAATACAGCAACTGATAATACAACATTGATAGCAAAGTTGTTACAAAAAGTATTTATTTTATTTTTTATTTATTTTTATTTAGCTTTTGTGACCGGGTAAGTGCACTAGACAAATCCTGCCTATTTTCAGGCACGACCCGGGGGAGGGGAATACAGATGAATGCCAACTGACCTTGAACCAGATTAAGCTGTTGGTGGTATTTTAAGTGAATGAGGGAAATTTGGCCAGGACACCGGGGAAATTCCCCTACTCTTTTCGATAAGTGCCATGGGATCTTTAACATCCACCTGAACTACCACCAATCCAGGCAGGTGGGACCTCGGTTTAACGTCTCATCCGAAAGACGGCACCTCAGAAATGCAGCACCCCTCTCATGCTGCATTACAGTGTCAGTACTGGGATATTAACCCAAGTGCCAGATGTGGGAACTGAACCCACAGCCCTCTGATCTCCCGGCCTCAGAGGCAAGTGTGCTACCTATTGAGCCACTGACACTGCTACAAGTAGGACATTTAAATAGTAAAAAAGGATGCTTCATACACCGAAGAAATATCTTGTAAGTACAAAACAATATTTACATTGATTATACACAGTGAATTGCAGCAAGTGGAGAGGAGGACAAAGAAGCAGAGGTAAGTGAGTACTAGGAAGGGGAGCAGATACAAGAAGTAGTAGGGGTTGGTTTGAGTAGGTGCTTGAGGGCAGGGAAGGAGGGAGAAAGATGGATTTGGAGGGAACACTAATCCAGAGGAAAGGAAATCTATAGGAGAAAGAAAGCTTGCCAGCTGATGTGCGTACACATGGGAGGGAAAAGGTGCGGGCGCAGTTTGAACGCGAGATGTAGGGTGAGGGGTTAGTTGGATTAAGGAGGGAGGTGAGATAGGGTGGAAATATTCCAAACCAGTATTTAGCGATGAAGGCGGAATAGTGTGAGAAGCGTCTCTGAGCAAGGAATTGGAAGGAAAGGGAGGAATACAGGTCACAGTGGTGAGTTAAAGAAGGGGAGTTAGAGGCGAACCTGCAGAAGGCATGAACCAGGATATCAAGTTTGGCAAGGGAGGTGGCTGGGGCAGCACTGTAAACTATGTCCCTGTAGTCACAAACTGTGAGGATCCATTTAACCTTGAGATCACGTCTTACAGGGAGGAAGAGTCTGGCTTTATGGCGGCAAAGTAGCCCAAGTGTAGGGTACAGCTTGGAGTGTACAGCACTAAAGTGGGAAGAGAAGTCGAGGGAGGGATCGAGCCAGACCCCTAGGTACTTGTAGTTGGGGAAGTTGTATAAAAGGGTGTTGGCAGCAGAGAAGAAGAATGGGAGGGTAGGAAGCCTGGTGAGTTTTTGTTTAGATCTAAAGGTCATGGCTATGTTTTTTTTTTATGTTTAGTTTTAGGCAGTTGGCATGGAACCAGGCTGTGACTGCTGTAAGATTTTGGTATGAATAAATAATCCCAAATACTCATATTATCTAGATGGTGTTAAATTATAACCTGTTGATGGAGAAAAGGATTTGGGAATTATTGTAAATAATGAGCTCTCATCTCTTGATCACTGCACTCAAGTAGCACAAAAAACTAACAGATTGACCTGCACAATCCAACGCACTTTTGTTTCCAGGAACTCCAAATGCATAACAAGGTTGCACAAACATGTATCATCCTCCATTTGGACTTTGGATCTCCCTTTTGGAATCCATATTTAAAGTGAGATATAAATCTACAGGAAGGAACACAAAGGAAAGTAATTAAACTGATTCATGGGTTTAATTCATTAAGCTACTGTATGAACAAAGTCTGAATTCATTGGGTCTGTTCAGCTTGCAGGAGAGAAGAAAACAGTGTGATCTTTTGCTCTTGTTCAATATCCTAAATAACCCAAACCTCATGAATCAATATGGACTAAAATTTAATATTAGGTCAGCACAATTAAGGTGTCATAATAAACAACTGTACATCCCCAAGATTAACACCACGAAAAGACTAAATTACTTTACAACGAGATCACCAAGACTATGGAATATACTCCCAAAGGACACAGTAAATAGAACTTCTTTTACCAGTTTTAAGAAGGGACTCGATGAATTCATTTTGGAATCAAGAATCACTTAATTCACCCACCAGGAGTGAGAGACAATTTAATGGGCTTTTGGCCTACTTTGTCTTACAGCACAGAGTAAAATCAAGTTAAAGGGGAACTGTCAGCAACAAGAGCCTCACACCCAAGTGTGAGGCTCATCCCAATTTGCACTTTGTGTAGAAAAACATTTTTTTACTTACTGTTTACTGCAGTATAGTAGAATGTATTAGCCTAATTTTGCTGACTTCTAAGCTGCCATTTCGTGTAACCAGAAATGCCAGACTCCCCTGCAGCTGACATCAGAGGAGGGCTGCAGAGCTGGGAAATGCGATAGCATTCAATAGCCCACAGTATACATGTTAACAGATTTTGTAAGCTAAAATCAGGTGTTTGGTGGTCCTGCTGTGCTCATGAGGCTCAGTACAGTCCTCTGTGACTATATCTAGCCCCAGGAGAACAGCAGATCAGCAAACAGAAGATTACAGCTTATAAAAAAACTGACATTCACTGCAAGCTATTGAATCTCCCACTGCTGTGGCCCTCCTCTGGTGTTAGCTGCAGTGGAGTCTGGCATTTCTGGTTACAGGAAATGCCAGCATACAAGTCAATGAAATTAGCCTGATACAATTAACTACACTGCAGTATCAGTAAGTAAAAAAAAGTGTTTTTGCACACAAAGGGTTAATCCGGATTAGCCTCACACTTGGGTGTGATGCTCTTAATGATGATAGTTCCTTTTTAAGGATTACTTTCTTCTCACTTCCTGAAGCCTGCCATCTTCTTACCCTACCAAATTTTGTGGCCACGCAATTCTGAAGGCAACTGTATTTAGGCCCATTTGAGAGCTATGTTACTTCAGCCTGGGGCCAAAGTGGCCCAATACAGAAACATAAACAAACACTAAGTTAAAAGTGGGGCTTGATAACAAGAAAAACAAATAAATCTGGGTTTTTATGGCATGTTGAAAACAGAAATGGTAAAACATAACTAGCAAGAGAAACAAGAAGGTAAAACATAGAAAATCATTAAAACATACATGATGCCCCCATCCAAGTGTTTCTTTTTTCTGATCTGCAGTATATCCTTAAAGGGACACTGTCAACCTCCTGTAAATAAAGTGTTATACATGTGCTTTTTTTCTATTTTAATGTGTTGCCGCTTATGTCTAAAAATAATGTATGTACTTACTTTTCAGAAATGAGGAGTGCATCATCTTTTTTTTTGTGAAGCTTTCTTGAACCGCCATTCTTGTGCTACCACACTTATTCTCTGAGTTTAACAGTTTAGCTGCAGGGTGGTTATGTGTCTGCTGCCCACAGCTGCCTGTGTAGCCGTTCCCGATTCATAACGCACTATGTGGGACTGTCAGTTGTCAGTGATGTTTAGGAGCAAGTGGAGGCACAGGGCCCACACGTAGCTCCATTAAGATTCCATATAGTATGGAGGGGGGTGGAGATCACAGGGGTCTCCTATAGGCTATCCAGACAGCTCTGACCAGTTGCTGGGAGCTTGTACAGAGGCTGCATTAAAAAAAAAAGGAAAATTTGACTATCTGTTTAAAAAAAGTTTTCAACAGAATTGCATGTACTGATTGAGGGAAGTAAAGGACAGCCCTCTTGGTGCATAGTACAGTCAATTGTAGTGAAGAGGGACAGTCAGGACAACAGGAACAAGCCTAGGGTGACCCCCACCCCAAAAAAATAAAACCCACTCAGCTTGATAAATGATATTAAGACCAGTGATTATTTGGTTAGAAGCTACTGACTAGTGCCTCACAGCCATTTCATATCTGTGCTGTGTCCACTCATTGCTAGGTCTAAGAATTTGCTCAGTGTATGTCCATCCTTCCTATGTGACTATGTGAACAATTTTCACTTTCACCTTCCAGTAACTGATATCAACTTCAGCCACATCTCTCCTGTTAATTAAAAACAAGATCTGTGTGTGAGAATAAAAACTTAGGGCTCTACATCAGGTGTCACCACTGGATCTGGACTGCCCTGCCAGTAATGGGGTGAAGTGTCTGAACTATGTGTTGCTTACTTCTTTTCCTCCCAGCAACTATATCTTCTCCTTTGTTATTTTATATAAAAAATTAAATAAAATAAAAAATTGTGTGTGAGACAAAAAAAGCCCGGGGCGTTACGTTAGGTGCCACCACCGGACCTGCCCTGCCAGCCATGCTCCTTGCTTTTCTAACTGTGCTGCTTCCTTCAAACTGTCTTCACATCTCTTCTTATACTTTTAAAAAGGAAATAATCTGTGTGTGAGAAAAAAAAGTTTGAGGCTCTACATCAGGTGCCACCACTGAACCTGGTCTGCCCTGCCCGTAAAGGTGTGAAGTGTCAGAACTAAGTGTTGCTTACATCCTTTCCTCCCAGTAACTATATATTCTCCCTTATTATTTTATTTAAAAAAAGAAATTGTGTGTGAGACAAAAAAATCCCAGTGCTCCAAGTCAAGTGCCATCACTGGACCTGGCCTGCCAGCTATGTTTCTTGCTAACTGCTTGAACTGTGTTGCTTCCTTTGAACTGTCTTCACGTCTCTCCTTAAAAAGAAAATAATTTGTATGTGAGAAAAAAAAAGCTTGCAGCGCTATGTCAGGTGCCATCACTGGATCTGCCCTGCCAGCCATGTCCCTTGCAAATTGTTTACTGTGCAGCTCCCTTTCCTCCCAACAACTGTCTTCACACCTCTCCCTATATTTTTAAAAAGAAAATAATTTGTGAGAAAAAACAAGCCTGGGGCGCTACGTCAGGTGCCACCACTGGACCTGGACTGCCTTGCCAGTAAAGGCATGAAGTGTCTGAAATAAGTTGCTCCCTTTTCTTCCAGCAACTGTCACATCTCCCTTTCCTTCCAGCAACTGTCACATCTTCTCCCTTGTTATTTAAAAAAAAAAAAGAAATAAATTGTGTGTGAGACAAAAAAAGCCCAGGGCTCCATTCAGGTGCCACCAATGGACCTGCCCTGCCAGCTGTGTTTCTTGCTAACTGTTTGAACTGTGTTGCGTCCTTTAAAAACTATCTCCATGTCTCCTTATACTTTAAGGTAAGAAAATAATTTGTGTGTGAGAAAAAAAGCTCAGGGCTCTATGGGTCAGGTGTCACCACTGGACCTGCCTTGCCAGTAAAGGTGTGTTGCTTCCTAAGTCACAGTTCCCAAATTAAGTCTACTTGATCTCTTTCCTCCCAGCAGCCAACACATCTCTCGTGTTATACTTTTAAAAATAAATAATTTGTGTGTGAGAAAAGAAAGCCTGGCTTTTGTGTCACCCTTTTTGCCAGTGGACATCGCAATACTTTCTATGGGCTAGCCTACACCTATAGCTCAGCTGCATTTCACTCAATCCTGTTGTAGACAGGAAAAAAAATATAGGGGCTTGTGTTTCACCAGCTAGTGAGAAGGTGACAGCTAATCTTAGGGCTAGCAGCTGTTGTAAGCTGCATTTACTTACCAGAAAAAATATTTAAGCGGCCTTGTCTGTCACTGGCCTGAGTGAAGGTGTCAGCTTAATTCTGTGAGGGGCAGCAGGAGTGTAGCTGTATTTTAGTTACAAAAATAAACAAGAAAATTAAGGGTCCTTGTATGCCACCAGCCAGTGAAGGTACCAGCTTTATTTTGTAAGGGACAGCAGTTGTGTAGCTGCAAAAAAACAAATAATAAGAAATTAAGGGGCCTTGTGTGCCACCAGCATGAGTGAAGGTGTCAGCTTTATTTTGTAAGGGACAGCAGTTGTATAGCTGCATTTTAGTTACAAAAAACAAAAACAAAAAAGAATTAAGGGTACTTGTGTGGGCTCTACGATGCCGGTTCGACAAGAAACACGTCGAATGGCATCACGACACCAGGCTCCATGTCAACAGCGGTTTGCAGTTGGCATGAAGCCGCACACATTGGTGTATGTTTTTTCTTCGGTGGTGAACCCCTCACACGGGGGGTTCTGCCCCCCACACCCTTGTGCTTTAGGATTCTAACTCCACGTCGGATTTAGTTCGGGGAAGGGGTGCAGGTCGGGGGAAAGGGTTTACCGGTCCCAGGGGCACTTCCACGGCAGCATGGCACTGTTGTCTATATCGACGTATGTCGCCGTAGAAATGTCGCTGTTCAGGGGGCATACCACTTGAGTGCCACCAACCAGTGAAGGCATCAGCTGTATGTTATGAGGGGCAGCAGCTGTGTAGCTGCATTTTACTTTCAAAAACAAAAAAAGAAAAAAATGAAAGAGGGTCTTGTGTACCACCAGCCTGAGTGAAGGCATCAGTTTTATTTTGTAAGGGGCAGCAGTTGTGTAGCTCTGCATTTTAGTTACAAAAAAAAAACTAATTTAGGGGCTAGCCTAACTTGTATGCCAACCATTGCCAGAAGACAGACTTTTATTTAATTTAGCCCGTCTCCATCACTGTCCAGCTCTCTAAGTCAGGCAATCGTAGCATTAGCACGCTGCTGAGTGTCAAATTAAAAAAAACTACAATAAACTTAGAGAAAAAAAATGTTTTTGCAATAATAAGTACAGTGCAGAAACTAACAAGGTTTGGTTTCAAATTAATTCAGAAATGCAAACATCCTGATGATTAAGATGCTGCTGCATCAGAGATCACAGAGCCAGCTGGTCTGGATATCAATGTGCAAGAGACTACCAGCACCTCCTGTAATAAAAACACCTGCAAGCACAGAGCAACTGGTGCTTATACAGGCTGGCTTAACAAATAGAGTTGGCTATAGTACAAAGAAAATGATGGCATGTTTTGTGTGTTTTGCATCAAACATAAATAGATGCCCAAATCAGGAGCAGTTTGGGTAAGGACTGGGTGTAAAACATTCAGAGAAGATGCTATAAAGAGGCATCAGAAAAGTTCTGTTCATGTAATTGCATCAGAACTAGAAGTTATCAGCAGGGTTTCAGTTAACAAAGGCGGCATACAGCAGGCAGTGCAACAGGCCCAGACCCTGGAAAAAGAAGCTTTTGTGGCATCCCTTTGTCGCATGCACTGGCTAACAAAAACAAACTCTGGACAGAGCCGACAGGGCTGCATGGGAGGCACTTGGGGTAAAAATAGTGAACATTACCAAAGTTACGAGCGTGCATTAGAAAAAATATAATGTAGGCTCATCAAATTTGTTGATTTGTAATGTTCGTACACCAAATTTTCAAAATAGCCTTATTACCCTGCCTCAAGAAGAAGGGCAGAACAAATGTTCACTCAACTCCTGCCCAAAAGGTGATTTCGCGCAAGGACAGCAAAATCAACTTTCGGGATGCAAAAACACATTTTGGGCCGGAGTGGAAAAATGACAGCTGTCATATTCATGAGGAGCTGTAAAGAAATGACTATGTTGTAAATTTGGGTTAAGAATATAGAAAATTACCAAAGTTAGAGGCCTGTGATCGTAAAATTCAATGTAGGCTCATAACTTTATTATTTTTTTAAATATTTTTTACACCAAATTTTCAATATAGCCTTCTTATTACACCACCTCACGAAAATGGGCGGAGAAAATTTTCAACTCCGGCGCGAAAAGTTGATTTCACGCATGGACTGCAAAATCACCTTTCAGGATGTAAAAAAAAAAAAAAAACATTTTTGCCAGGATTTGAAAAATGACAGCTGTCACATTCATGAGGTGCTGTAAAGATGTGGCTATGCTGTAAATCTGGGGTAAAAATATCACAAATTACCAAAGTTATGAGCCCGCATTCGCAAAATTCAACATATGCTCATAACTTTGTTTCTTAATATTTCTCCACCAGATTTTCAACACAGCCTTCTTATGACTCCACCTCATGAACAGGGGCAGAAAGAATTTTCAACTACTGTCTGAAAGGTGATTTCGTGTAGGGACAATAAAATCACCTTTCGGGATGTAAAACAAACATTTTAGCCAGGATTTGAAAAATGGCAGCTGTTACACTAATGAGGTGCTGTAAAGATATGGCTATTTCAAATCCTGACAAAAATGTGTTTTTACATCCCAAAAGGTGATTTTGCAGTCCCATCGCGAAACCACCTTTCGGGCCAGAGTTGAACAGTTTTGGGAGTGAAAGCCCTTTAAATTCGAGGGACTATATCTGTCTAAGGAGTGAGTCAATACATTGGGGCAGAGGTCTGATGTCTTTGCAGAATATTTAAACTAGCAAATGGGGAGAGGGGTGTAGCACCCAATATATTAAACGGGAGGAACACCCCTCCCCCCTCAACTAGTGATCAAACAGGAGTACAGCATGTTTGTAGTTCATTTGCATCACCAGGTAAGGAAAAAGGTCTGGCTATTGCAAACAGTTAAGGGACCAGAAATAAGACATGATTGGAGTGGTGCAGTGCAGTGGCTGTGGAGTAGCAGTCTTCCAGGAGATGTTCTGGAGGATGCGGTGTTGTCCCATCTGCAGGCACCTCTCTGGGATGAGGGAGGAGGTTGCTCATCTCCAGGCTGAGTTGGCCAGATTTGTGGGACCTCCTCTTCCACCCAGGGACCACCAGTGCCACTGCCGTTGCCTCAGAGGTTGCCAAGAAAGAGGGAGGTTGGACCACAGTGGGCTCAGGGAGGGTGAGAGTGGTGGAACAGAGGCACATCCCTCCAGTTGTACCTCTCCACAATTCCCTATGCCATTCTGGCAAAGTGTGGTTCCTCTGTGGAGGCACCTACAGTGGAGACCAAGGAGGATGCTGGGAACCTCACAAAGGAGACCCACAGGAGGGTGGCAGGGGACCCTGCAGGAAGGAAACAACTCCTGGTGGGGACTCCATTGTTAGGAAGGTAGAACTGGGCAAGGAAGGGAGAGGGAGGTGGAGTGCCTGCCTGGCTCCATGGCTTGGAGGGACAGGGAGCGAATCCTCAGGATTGCCAGAGCAGCTGCACAGGGGAAGGAGCTGGATGTCATTGTCCACTTAGGGACAAATGACCTGGCTAAGAAAGGGATTAGAGAAGTGCAGGAAGAGTTTGTGGAATTGGGGAGGGGCCTTAGTCAAGTAGCATGCACGGTAACCTTCTCAGAGGTGCTACCCATCTATGGCATAGGAGAGGCTAGGGTGTTCCGCGTACCATGGGATTCAATCAGTGGTTGAAAAACTGGTGTGGAGCTCAGGGATTTGGCTTCATTGGGGACTGGGGGTCCACCTGGAGTGATGCAAGCCTATACTGGCATGATGGGCTGCATCTGTCTGGGAGGGGAACCAGGATCCTAGGTGATAGGTTTAAATGCTTCATTGGCAAGCTTTTAAACTAGCCAAGGGGGAGGCACTGGAAAGGAGCAGGGAAAACCTAGCCCCCCCCAAACAATCACGGTAGAAGTGTGGCAAACACCAACATGGAGGTGTCGATAGGAGAAGGGCAGGGTAAATGGAGAAAGTGACAAAGGCAAGAAGGACAGGGATGGGGCAAAGGGGTAAGGCCATCAGGAAATGGAGGTAATGAGTACCAATGCTCGTAGTCTGGGCAACAAGCTCCCTGAGCTGGTGGCCTTAATGGAAGAGGATGCCTGGATATCGAGCAGTCACAGAAACATGGTACACAGAGAACCATGGACTGGATGTTAATATACCAGGGTACATAACCTACAGGAGAGACAGGCAGGGAGAAGAGGGGAGGAGTAGCTCTCTATGTAAAGGAAGGGATAAAAGCAACTGAACAAAAGAGTAAACAGGGAGAGAGGAGGCACTGGGTCACCTTGGAGACTGGAAAGGCACCACAACCGCATAGGGGTTGTGTGACAGACCCCCTGTCAGGGGGAAAGAATGGACAAGGATATGATGGAAGGCATTCTTAGAATGGCAGAGAAAGGGAGATACTGTTGATGGGAGACCTGAATATGCCAGATGTTAACTGAGCACATTTGCTGCAGCCACATCCAAGAGCAGGGCTATTCTTGATGCCACCGTGGCAGGCATTAGACAGTTAGTTTCGAACCCACTTGTGAGGGAGCAATCTTAGACCTCAGACTCAAATGGGGGCAGTGAGAGGATCTCAGATCTAGAAGTGGGTTGCCATCTGGGGACAAGTGATCATCAAACAGTGTGGTTCACGTTAAACTCAGCTACAGAGTCAAGCCATACAAAAGTGAGGGTACTGGACTTTAGGAGGGCTGACTTTGGCAAGATGGGAGAGTGCCTCAGAAAAGCACTAGCAAACAGGCTAGAAGGAGGTGTGGAGCAACAATGGGGAAATTATCAAAACTGCCATCACAGAGGCAACAAGCCTTTGTGTGAAGCAAATAAACAAATCAAAACGAAAGAAAAAGCCACTATGGTTCTCAAGAGAGGTGGCTGTGAAAGTCAGGAAGAAAAGATAGCATTCCAGAAGTATAAGGAAACACAGAAGGAGCAGGACAGAGAGCTGTACCAGTTAAGGCAAGAAGCAGGGAGGAAGTCAGAATAGCAAAGGCCCAAACTGAGGAAAAGATAGCCAACTCAGTTAAGAAGGGGGATAAAACCTTTTATAGGTACATCAGCGAGCGTAGAAAGACAAAGGGAGGGATAGTGAGGCTGAATAGAATAAACTGTGGGTGGGCAGAGGGGGACAGTGAAAAAGCAGGAATACTGAACGAATATTTCTGCTCAGTATTCACAAAAGAGGAGGGGGAAGTGCCTAATCCAATTAACAGAAGCACTCTTGATAGGGGGGTCGATCCCAGTCCTTTCATAGAAGAAAGGGTTCTGCAAGAACTCCTAAAACTGAAGGTGGACAAAGCAATGGGTCCTGATGGAATTCACCCCAGAATTCTAAAAGAATTAAGGAAGGAACTAGTGAAACCACTGGCTACTCTTTTTAATAAATCATGGGAGGATGGTGTGGTACCCGAGGACTGGGGGAAGGCGGATGTGATTCCCCTTCACAAAAGTGGGACCAAGACAGAGGCAGGAAACTACAGACCTGTCAGTCTGACCTCTGGTGGTAGGGAAAGTGATGGAGTCACTTGAAGGAAAGAATAGTTGAGTACCTAGAGGTCAGTGGAGCACAGGATCCAAGGCACCATGGGTTCACAGCGGAAGGTCATGTCAGACTGATCTAATAGATTTCTTTGACTGGGTGACCAAAGTAGTAGACCAGGGAGGGCTGTGGACATGGCCTACCTAGACTTTAGCAAGGCATTTGACACAGTCCCACACAAAAGATTATTAGTCAAATTAACCAGCCTGAGAGTGGGTCCCAGGGTGGTAGCCTGGGTAAAACATTGGCTGAACAACAGGACACAGAAGGTAATTGTAAATGGAGTCCACTCTGAAGAAAGGGCGGTTACTAGTGAGGTACCGCAGGGTTCAGTATTGGGTCCAGTCCTTTTTAATGTCTTCATCAGTGGCATTGCAGAGGAACTGGAAGGAAAAGTATGCCTTTTTGCAGATGACACAAAGATCTGCATCAGGGTTGATACACAAGGAGGCGTGAAAAGGAAGAAAAGGGACTTGACAAGGTTGGAGGAATGGTCAGATGTATGGCAGCTAGGATTCAATGCAAAAAAGTGCAAAATAATGCACCTGGGAAACAAGAACCCAGGGGAAGAATACACAATGGGTGGGGAGGTAGTAACAACAACAAAACAGGAAAGGGACCTGGGAGTAATCATATCAGATGACCTTAAGGTTAGCAAGTAATGTGAGAAGGCAGTAGGGAGGGCCGGGGTATACTGGGATGTATAGGGAGAGGCATCAGCAGAAAACAGGAAGTTGTTATCCCTCTGTACAGACAGTTGGTGAGACCCCATCTGAATACTGTGTCCAGTTCTGGAGACCCCATCTCCGCAAGGACATAGACAGGATAGAGGCAGTCCAGAGGAGGGCACTAAAATGGTGCAGGGTCTGCAAGAGAAGCCGTGAGGAGAGACTAAAGGAGCTTAATATGTATGCACTTGAGGAAAGAAGGAGAGGGGGACATGATAGAAACTTCAAGTACCTCAAGGGAATCAACAAAGTCCAAGAGGGTAGCATCTTTCAGAAAAAGAGACTTGCAAGAACAAGGAGACACAATTTAAAGATAGAAGGGGAGGTCTAGGGCAATGTGAGGAAGTATTATTTCACAGAGAGGGTAGTGGATGCATGGAACAGCCTTCCTGAGGAAGTTGTGGAGTCTAAAACTGGGAGAATTCAAGAATGCATGGGACAGACATAAGGCAATTCTTGTGGGGGCAGGAAGATATAGGCTGTTGGTTAAAACAGGATCTGTGCCCATCCTAGGTAGGGAAATTGGCAGACTAGATGGGCCTAGCGGTCCTTATCTGCCGTCAAAGTCTATGTTTCTATGTTTCCCCATACGATGTACAAGGGAAACGCCAGACCTCACCCAACAACTAACACACCGATATCTGGCCAATGGAAAATCATGTACACAAATGCCTGCAGTCTGGAAAATAAGATCCCAGACCTGGAGGCAACAATGACAGAGGCTAAACTGGACACAGTAGCCATTAGCGAGACATGGTTCACCAGTAACCACACTTCAGAGACTTCAGAATCGGCTATGTACTGTTCAGAAGAGACAGAGGTGCAAAAAGGGGGGGTCCTTAGGTCAATGAAAATATCAAACCTACAGAAATTCAGAATACACATAAGGAGCCAGAAGAACTGTGGGTCACCCTGGAAGCAGGAAATGGGACAACCATACGAACTGCGGTTGTCTACAGGCCTCCAGACCAGGGGGAGGACATAGACCCATTACTGTTAGAAGATATACAAAACATGACAGCTAAAGGGGAGGTTCTGATAACGGGAGACTTCAACATGCCAGATACAGACTAGTCAATACCAGCAGGAACATCCGCCAGAACTAGACACATAGTGGATTCTCTGCAAGGGGAGGGCCTCAAACAATTGGTAAAACAACCCACAAGAGACAGGGCTATCCTAGATCTAGTACTGACTAATGGGGAAAGGATCACAGATCTCCAGGTAGGTCACCTGGGGGCCAGTGACCACTACATGGTATGGTTCAATTTGGCCACTGGAACTAAATCATCCCATTCCAAGGCAAAAATATGGGACTTCAGAGGAGCTGACTTTGATGAGATGGCCAACAGAGTTAGGTTATCCTGGCAAGACGAAATACAGGTGAGGGGGTACAGGCAAAGTGGGCAAGCATTAAGGATGCAATACCTGAAGCAACATCCCATTGTGTTAGGGACAAAAGCAACAGCAAAAGAAGGAGGAAATCACTTTGGTTCTCAAAAACAGTAGCAGAAAAGATCAGAGCCAAAAGGTTGGCCTTCAGGAAATATAAGGGAATGCAGCAGGACGAAGATAGGGAGGCATACTAAACTTCCCTAAGGGAAGCAGGGTAGGCAGTAAGGCAGGCAAAGGCCCAAACCGATGAAACACTAGCACGAACAGTAAAAGAAGGGGACAAGACTTTCTATAGATACATTAGTGAAAGGAGAAAGTCCAGAGGGGCTACTGCTAAGATCAAACAAGATAAAGGGGAGTGTGTGGAGGAGGACCAGTGAAAAGCATCTATCCTAAATAGATACTTCTGCTCAGTATTTACTGAGGAGAAGGTTGGGCAGGGCCCACAGCGCAGCACCATGGAAAAAAGGGGGGAGGGAGGTGTGCACAAGTCCCTTCAGAAAAGAAAGGGTCCTACAAGAGCTCGCTGAACTTAGGGTGGACAAGGCAATGGGAACTGATGGCATACATCTCAGGGTGCAAAAGCAGCTAAGGGTGGAACTAGCAGAGCCATTAGAAGAACTATTCGGTGAGTCTCTGAGCACAGGAGAGGTCCCAGAAGACAGCAGAAGGGCTCATGTGATCCCACTTCCACAAGAGTGGCAGCAGGAAGGAGGCAGGAAACTACAGACCAGTCAGTCTTACCTCAGTAGTGGGCAAAATTATGGAGGCACTCCTTAAGGAAAGGATAGTGCAACTCCTAGAATCCATAAGAGCACAGGATCCAAGACAACATGGGTTTACAACAGGAAGGTCCTGTCAAACTAATCTCATAGATTTCTTTGACTGGGTAACCAGAGTGGTGGACCAAGGGGGTGCAGCAGATGTCGCCTACCTTGACTTCAGCAAAGCTTTCAATACTGTTCCACATAGAAGATTGATTAATAAGCTGGGTAGGCTCAGGGTGGGTCAGAGTTGGTCAACTGGGTAGCAAACTGGTTGGTGGGCAGAAAACAGAGAGTGGTAGTAAATGGTATACAGTCAGAAGAGATGCAAGTCACAAGTGGGGTACCTCAGGGATCAGTCCTGGGGCCAGTCCTCTTCAATAACTTCATCAGTGACACTGCAGATGGACTGGAGGGTAAGGTTTGCCTGTTTGCAGATGACACCAAGATCTGCAACAGAGTAGATGATCCAGATGTGGTGGGCAGAATGAGAAGAGATCTGGATAAACTGGAAAAATGGTCAGAAGAGTGGCAACTGGGGTTTAATGCAAAGAAGTGCAAGGTCATGCACATAGGGAAGAGAAACCCTGAAGCTACCTATGGGTTGGGAGGGGAGTTGCTGGCAATCACAAGGGAAGAAAGAGACTTGGGCATCATCTTCCCAGATGACGTGAAATCATCCAAGCAGACCACTAAAGCAGTAGGTAAGGCTAGAGGGATGTTGGGGTGTATTAGTAGGGGTATCACAAGTTTTAAGAGGGAGGTAATAATCCCTCTTTACAAGACACTGTTTAGGCCCCATCTGGAGTACTGCATGCAGTATTGGAAGCCATACCTGCACAAGGACGTTAAAATGTAGGCAGTCCAGAGAAGGGCAACCAAAATGGTGCAGGGACTGCATCAGAAAACATATGAGAATAGACTAACGGAGCTCAATATGCATACACTAGAGCAAAGTAGGGAGAGAGGTGATGTGATCGAAACATTCAAACATCATAAGGACATTAACAAGGCGAAAGAGTCTAACATGTTTCAATATAAGAAAAATAGCAGGACAAGAGTGCACAGCATGAGATTAGAGGGAGGCCGATTAAGGGGTAATGTGAGGAAGTTCTTTTTCACAGAAAGGGTGGTGGATGCATGGAACGGCCTGCCTCAGTAAGTGGTGGATATACACTGCATGGCTTCAAACAGTCATGGGATAGGCATAAGGGAGTAACACAGACGAGTATGAATAGATAGGCCATTGACAGAGTAAAGGCCTATGCACATTCATAAAGTAGAAAAAACCGGCAGACTGGATGGGCCTTGCAGTCCTTATCTGCCATCAACTTCTATGTTTCTATGTTGAGAATTTAGTGGACAAATATTGAAAATTACCATAGTTACGAGCCTGCATTCGCAAAATTCAATGTAGGCTCATAACTTTGTTGTTTTTTAATAATTTTGCATTAAATTTCCAACATTGCCTTTTTATGACCTCACCTCATGATAAGGGTAGAGAACATTTTCAACTCCTGCCCAAAAGGTGATTTTGCACAGGGACTGCAAAATCACCTTTCAGGACAGATCTGCCTACTGACAGTTCAATTGTTCATGAGGTAAGGTCCCAAAGAAGTCATGTTGAAAATTTGGACCAAAAATATGCAAAAATGCCCGAGTTATGCCACTAAGTTCAAAACCCCATTGAAAGACATTGAACCGCATACCTGTTTCTTCAGTTTGCTGTCCGTCTCTGAAGAGTGAAGACGTGTCTGTGGTCCAGAGGTGGTTACGGCGTTGGACTCCCAATCGATAAGTAAGGGCTTGGGGGGGTGTGGAGTGGTGGGTGCCGAGTGGAAGGGTTGGGTGGGATGAATCTAACAGCCGCAAAAGACATCAATGGAAATTTTTTTTTACAGGTTAAAAAAACAAACAAATAAGGATTCCTGCACTGGGGGACTGGGCACCCTCCCACGTTTCTGGGGGAGGGTGGTGGGTGCTGAGACTGTCAGGTGGGGGGGAGTAAACACAGGTTACTCACCTGTGACAGTAGTTCTAGGAGTGGTATATGTTGTTCATCCACACTTGTTGGCATGGTCCTTTCCCCTTTAAGAAGTGCCATAAAGTCTTCAGGTTGGCTCCTTCCACCCACCCAGGTGGTATATCCCTTAGCTCGGCCTCATGATACCAGATCTTGCTCGCTGGAAGCAGAGGTTGTGCGCCTGAGCCAGGGGAGGTCGGGTGGGTCCACGTGGATGAACAACATGTACCACTCCTAGAAAGTACAGTTATGTAAGACCTTACCATAACAGTAGATCTTTGAGGAGTGTCTCTTGCAGCAGGTGGTACACTTGGGTCATTGCCAGAGGTTGCTCTGGTGCATGGCAGTTCTTCTAGCAGTCTTTTCCAGGGGCCGCCCACATATGACATCAGCTTCCTGTTTCCTATAAAAGTGTGGGTGGTCCCTGGTATCCTTAGTTTCCCTCGCCAGATTCAGCTCGCTAAGCAAGGACTGAGGGGAAGCTGAGGTATCATAGGTGTCCCAACCTATAAGTCATTGGACCAGAATTTGTTCTCTTAGAGAAGGAGGGGGATGGAGGGTGGGATCGTAGCTGCTGCAAGAGACACTCCTCAAAGATTACTGTTACGATAAGGTATTATGTAATTACTATTTTCCATGGAGTGGTCTCTTGCAGCAGGTAATACACTTAGGATGAATCCCAAGCAGTAAACCCAAGAAGGGTGGTCATTATGACAGGAGGTCTTGTAGGACAGCTCGGCCAAAGGTCGTCCAACAGCATGAAGCAATGTCTAAGTTGTAATGCTTCATGAAAGTATGGATCGTGGACCAGGTAGCTGCGTTGCAGATATCCGTGATAGAGGCCCCTTTAAAGCAGGCCGCAGTAGTGGCAATAGCTCTGGTAGAATGGGTTTGGACAGGTCCTGGTAATGACTTGTTGTACTCTGAAAAACAAAATATTATACAGTGTGCTAGCCAACTGGAGAGGGTCCGTTTAGTGACCGGGAGACCTTCCCTGCCTGAAAAGTTGTGAAGTCTTCCTAATCAATTTAGTTTGATTAGTATAGTATCGTAGTATATGATGGACATCTAGAGTATTTAAGAGGTGTTCACCTCGACTGGAGTGTTCAGGTAATATACTGGTAATGCCAGGGACTGGTTTAAGGTGTGTTCTGACACTACCTTAGGTAGGAAGGAAGGGTTGGTACAAAGTGCCACCCTGTCTCTGTAAAAAATCAAATAAGGTTCTCTACAGATGAGAGCATGGAGCTCGGAAATATGCCAAGCTGAAGTGACAGCCACTAAAAATAGTGCTTTTTCAAGAAAGAAAATGGAGGTCACAAGTGGCTGAGGACTGTTGAAGTAGGGGAAACCACACCTGCCGAGGCAACAGAGGGGCAGGTTCCAGTTGTAATTTCAGTAGAGTCCGCTGCAGGAGTGGGATGAGGGGGGGGGAGCATATAAGAAGAGTCCTGTCCTCACTTGGGACAGGGCATCGATAGACTGTCCCTTTTTGCTCGAGATAATGCAATAGTATCTGGGGAGATGGTGGTTGACTGGGGAGGCAAACAGATCCAGCTGTGGGGTCCCCCAAATATTTAAGATTTTCTAGAGTACTTCTTAATGAAGTGTCTATTCATCTGTGAACGACTGGCGACTGAGAAGGTTGGCCAGGAGGTTGTAACGTCCTGGTAGATGGACGGCTATCAGTATGAGGTGATGCTGAATGGCCTCCTGCCAGACTGCAAGCATCTCTTTGTAAAGAGTACGTGACTTTGTGCCTCCTTGCTTGCTGAAGTAGAATACTACTGCGGTGTTGTCTGACTGCATCAGCAACGGTCCCTGAGACAGGTGAGATTGAAAAGCCTGGAGAGCTAAGTGAACCACCCGCAGCTCCAGGAGATTGATGTGGGGATGAGGGATAGAAGTGGACCACTTGCCTTGTGTCCTGTAAGGACCCAGGTGTGCACCCCACCCTTCCAGGGATGCATTGGTGGTCAAAGTCTGCTGGGGTGGGGGGGACTGGAAGGGCATGCCTTGACATAGGTTGGCTCAGAGCGCCCACTATACCAGGGCAGATCACAACGTAGGAGTGACTCTGATTTTGTCTTCAAAATTTCCTGTTCTTTGAGACCACTGGTTCTGAAGAACCCATGTACTGGTCTCGTTTAAAGACGGGCAGAAGCTACCGTAGGGATGGTAGCGACCATGCGACCTAGGAGACATAGCATGCGTCTGGCTGTGACAACTTTCTGGGCTTGGATGGGAGATGGGAGAAAAGGCTGTCAAGGGGGTGCCAATAAAGGAGGGACTCTGTCTCCCCCCCCCCCCGGGGAGCTGGAGGACTGCGGGAAAAGGCCGACTGGTAAAGTGCAGACCAGGGGAAAACAGAATCCCCATGGGAACACGAGCAGGGGAAATTGAAGTATAGGGAAAGGGTGGAAGGTAGTCCTGCTAAATGCCAGGAGCTTGGGCAATAAAATGCCTGAGCTCCAGGCGATGCTAACTGAGGGAGCAGTAGATGTGGCAGCAGTCACTGAGACCTGGGCCACTGCAGGACATGACTGGGACCTGAACCTGGAGGGTTACACTATGTTCAGGAAGGACAGGGGGGAGGGAAGGGGAGGAGGGGTAGCAATGATAGTCAAAAACTGCACTGGCATAGGGGGAGTAGAGGAGGCGGAGGGAACCATGGAAGCGATTTGGGTCACCTTGATAAGGGGGGGCAAGAGAATAAAATAGGAGTTGTGTATAGACCCCCTGCCCTGGCGGAGGAGCTGGAGGAGAGTCTGGTGGCAGATATTGGGAGACACTGCAGACTGGGCAGAGGAACGGTGGTGGTGTTGGGGACTTAAACATGCCAGGAACAGACTGGGAGACTATGACATCTTCTGTGACCAGGGAACAGAGGTTGTTGGATGTCTTCAAGACGCTGCCCTAACTCAGCAGTAGGGGAACCGACCAGGAGGCCGGTACTGGATGTGGTCCTGGCAGACAATGACCAGATTAGGGGCCTGGAGGTAAGGGACCACATGGGAGTGACCATGCATGGTCTGGTTCTGCCTGGACCTAGGAGGGCTAGAAAGCTGCACAAAGACGGAGGTAACTGACTCAGGGGAACGGATTTTAAGGAAATAGGAAGGATCCTTATGAGCATTTGGATGGGATTGGGTCAGACATGGACGCTGATAGTAGGTGGGAAATCATCAGGAGAGGGTGCAAGATGCTACCAGCACCTGTGCAAGAGTAAGACGAAAATGCGGTAGGGCCCGAAAACCCTGCTGGTGGACCAGGGAGGTCCAGGAGGTGGTGCGGGGAAAGAAGGCAGCCTATAGGCAATTCAAGTGCTCAAGGAGTGAAAGGGATCGAGGGGAGTATGAGCTGATGGCTAGAAGGGCCACTAGGGTGGTGAGGGCGGCTAAGGAAAGGAAGGAGCAGAACCTGGCCAGGGAAATCAGGGAGAGGGAACAAGGGGTTCTTAGATACATTGGGGAAAAAACAGGGTGAAGGGGCAGATTAGCAGGATTAAATCAGGGGAGATGGGCACAAGACCTGGGAGCAGGCTGAGGTACTAAATGAGTACTTCACCTCAGTTTTCACCAAGGAAAATGGGGGTGCTGCATCATACATGGGAGGAGACAGAGATACTGAGGAGGGGGGGACCCTTACCGATCGGCGGGTCTGGGGAGAGGGGGAGGCATCACTGGCAGGATGGAGGAGGGCTAAGCAAGGAGAAGAGGTACTGGAAGTGGAAATCATAGCAGAGAGAGTGAGGGAAGCCCTTAGCTCCCTTAAGATGGAGAAAGCACCGGGGCCGGATAAATTGCATCCCAGAGTGCTGAAGGAACTTGCGGATGTCCTGGCGAAACCCCTGGCAGAGCTTTTCACCATCTCTCTGAGGACAGGGTGGGTGCCCCAGGACTGGAAGGTGGCACATATAGTGCCTATCCACAAGGGGGGATCAAGGGAGGTGGCAGAGAACTACAGGCCTGTCAGCCTGACATCGGTGGTGGGCAAGGTGATGGAGGGCATTGTCAAGGAGAGGCTAGGGGGACCTGGAAAAGTCAGGGTGCCTGGACGATAGACAGCATGGATTCGTCTCAGGGAAATCATGTCAGACAAACCTTCTGGAGTTCTATGACTGGGTGACGAGTGCCTTGGACCTTGGTAGACCAGTAGACGTCCTCTTTCTAGACTTCAGCAAGGCATTTGACTCTGTTCCTCACATGGGCCTGTTGGATAAGCTGGGAGAAATGGGGGTGGGGAGCCAGATGATCAGATGGATAGGCAATTGGCTCCAGGACCAGACCCAGAGGGTCGTAGTTGGCGGGATAGTCTCATCCCCAAAGAGGGTCATTAGTGGGGTCCCACAGGGATCAGTCTCTGGGCCCCTCCTGTTCAACGCCTACGCCTCGGACATAAGGACAGGAATCGGAGGATGAGTCTCTTTGCAGATGACTCAAAACTGGGGCGGTGGTGGATGGGAGGAGGGAGGGTGGCCCACAGGGGACCTGGAGGCTCTGGAAAGATGTCTAGAAAGTGGAAGCTGAGGTTCAATGCAGGGAAATGCAAGGTACTCCACCTGGGGGCCAGAAACCCAGGCCAAGTGTACACCCTGGGGGGGGGGGAATTGCTACAAGTCTCGATGGCTGAGAGGGACCTGGGGGTGGTGGTGGATGTCAAAATGAACAACTCGGAGACTTGTAGGAGGGCAGCAGCCAAGGCCAACAGGATGCTGGGATGTATCGCCAGAGGGATCACCTCCAGAAGGAGGGAAGTGATGCTCCCTCTGTATAACTGCTTGGTGAGGCCACACCTTGAGTACGTGCTGCAGTTTTGGAGGCCGACTTAAAGAGGACATTAAACTTCTGGAGAGGGTCCAGAGGAGGGCAACCAAAATGATTTGGGCTTGGGGACAGGACCTATGAGGAGAGGCTCAAGAGCTAAATATGTACACATTGGAAGAGAAGGGACCGGGGAATGATAGAGGTCTTCAAGCACATGAAGAGGGTAAATAGGGAGGAAACAGTCAGGGTGCTTCAAGGAAGGAGGAGGGGGCCACTAGAGGGCATGTGTGGAAGCTGGAGGGGGGAAGATTCAAGGGAGAAAGGAGGAGATGCTACTTCACTGAGAGGGTGGTGGAGCCATGGAATGCACTGCCTAGGGGGCTGGTGGAGGCAGAGACGGTGGAGGGGTTCAAGAGGGGCTGGGACAGGTACAACGGAAGGGTTCTGGAAGCATTGCAGAGGGACTGGAAGGAAAAGTATGCCTTTTTGCAGATGACACAAAGATCTGCAACAGGGTTGATACACAAGGAGGCGTGGAAAGGATGAAAAGGGACTTGGCAAGGTTGGAGGAATGGTCAGAAGTATGGCAGCTAGGATTCAATGCAAAGAAGTGCAAAATAATGCACCTGGGAAATAAGAACCCAGGGGAAGAATACACAATGGGTGGGGAGGTAGTAACAACAACAAAAAAGGAACGGGACCTGGGGTAATCATATCAGATGACCTTAAGGTTAGCAAGCAATGTGAGAAGGCAGTAGGAGGGCTGGGGGTATACTGGGATGTATAGGGAGAGGCATCAGCAGCAGAAAACAGGAAGTTGTTATCCCTGCACAGGCAGTTGGTGAGACCCCATCTGAGTACTGTGTCCAGTTCTGGAGACCCCATCTCCACAAGGACATAGACAGGATAGAGGTAGTCCAGAGGAGGGCAACTAAATGGTGCAGGGTCTGCAAGAGAAGCCGTATGAGGAGACTAAAGGAGCTTAATATGTATACCCTTGAGGAAAGAAGGGAGGGGGGATATGATAGAAACTTTAAGTACCTCAGTGGAATCAACAAAGTCCAAGACGGTAGCATCTTTCAGAAAAAGAGACTTGCAAGAACAAGGGACACAATTTAAAGACAGAAGGAGGGCGTTCAGGGCAATGTGAGGAAGTATTATTTCACAGAGAGGGTAGTGGATGCATGGAACAGCCTTCCTGAGGAGGTTGTGGGGTCTAAAACTGTGGGAGAATTCAAGAATGCATGGGAAGACATAAGGCAATTCTTGTGGGGGGTAGGAAGAAATAGGCTGTTGGTTAACTAGGATCTACGGCCTATCCTGTAGGTAGGGAAATGGGCAGACTAGATGGGCCAAGCGGTCCTTATCTGCCGTCAAAGTCTATGTTTCTATGTAAATCCAATGCAGCAAGAATATCCTGAACTGGGAAGGGAGAAGCCAGAGAAGGCGAGGGGGGCAGTAAGGTCAAAGTACCCAGGTGGGGGCTGACCTTAATCGAAAGCACCCGAAAGATCATAGGGCCTATTCTGCTGGCATTTTAGTATGTTAGTTCCTGCAATTTCAGAGATAGAACCTTGTCCTGCCTGTCGGCCGGAAGGTAGGCCCTGGTTGAGACAGTGTCTAGGACCGCCCCTATATATTGGAGTGACTGTGTAGGGGTCGGATTGGACTTTGGCCAACTGATCGTAATCCCTAGAGCTTGGAACAGATTCAGAGTTGCTTCTAGGGAGGAAAGCAGAGCAGTTTTGGACTCTGCTTTGATGAGCCAATTGTCCAGGTATGGAAAGACAAAGTGCCTGTTCTGTCACAGGGCTGCTGCTACTACTTCCGCTAGGCATTTAGTGAACACTCTCGGGGCTGATGAGAGGCCGAACGGGAATGCCCGAAAGTAGTAGTGTTGACCCAACAGGTGAAATGAAGGAACCTGTGACGGGCAGGATGGATAGGGATATGTAAGTAGACATCCTTCATATCCAGGGCACACAGCCAATCCCCTTGTTTCAATATTGGCATGATGGAGTTTAGGATGACCATGCGGAACCTTTTGTACTGGACGTATAGGTTCAATTGTCTGAGGTCCAGTATTGGTCTGAGATCTCCAGTTCGTTTAGGTACCAGGAAAAAGTGGGAGTAAAACCCCTTTTGGTGCTCTGTAGAGAGCACTGGATATGCGTCCTTCTTGGTAAGAAGAGCCTGTAGTTCCTCCTGGAGAATAGGAGTATGGTCTGGTAGGTAATGGACAGAGCGGGGGAGATGAGGGGGAGGTCTAGAAAGTAATTACAGAGTGTGACCTCTCTGAATGATCTGAAGTACCCACTTGTCCGATGTGATCATTTTCCAGGCCTCCAAATGGAGGGCAAAATGACCGCCCACTGCTTCCGAGGCCTGGTTGAGGAAGTGTGGACAGAGCCCCAGTAGGTCACTGGGGAGGCAGACTGAGCAGCCCCTCCAGGAGGGTGGAGTGGGGGCCCTTGGTGGCAGAGGCATTGGTTCTGGTAGGCTGGGAACGGCTTCAGAATCCACCTCTATTTGAGCCTCTGTATTTTCCACCTCTTTTGGTATAAAAAGAGGACTGAGGATGGTAGGATGGTTGAGAAGTATGTTATATGTCATGTACCATACGCAGGGTTCTTCCTGAAGTCTGGAGATCATCTATTAATGTTTGGATACCTGGCCCGAATAGTTTGGACCCATTAAAGGGGGCAGTAACTACTCTGTGCTGTATATCAGGTGTAAAACCTGAGATGCGAAGCCAAGCATTGCGACGCAAGGTAATGCTGGTTGCTGACATGCGGGCCAAAGTATCAACCACATCATATCCCAAACGAAGTAGCTGTCAGGAATGGGAGTTGCCAGTAGATATTGTAGCCAGCAATTGTTCCCTTTCCTGTGAAGGAGGGAGTCTGCTGACTAATTCCATGGCAGAGGACTAGAGTGTACGCTGGTATTTGACCATATGTCTCATGCATTTTAGAATTCTGAGATTAATGGTACTTGATTGGAATACCTTTATTCCCAGATAATCTATCCTGTGGGATTCTTTATCAGGAGGTAAGGAGCTCATGTGTTTCAGTCGTTTAGTATGATCATGAGTGGCAGCAATCACCACCGAATCTGCTTCAGGAGTGGTGGATCCAGGGAGCCTGGCAGAGGTGATCTGCCTTGTGGGGAACAGCCGTGACAGATGAAGGCTGGTGCCAGGCTGCAAGCATAGCATTTTGATATGTTTGGATTAGTGGGGGTACCACTAAGACTGGATCCTCAGGTAACTCTAGATAGTCTTTCATATCCTTATGTTGTTTGTCATGTTCGGTAGTAGAGAATCCCATGACTTTCTAAATTTGGACCATCTCATGGAAAGATGGGTCATCTGGAGGAGAGGCAGCCACGTGTCTGGTAAAGTCCTCATTTAATGAGGAGCTCTCCGATAGAGGAGATCGGGGCTAGAAATCCATATCCTGGAATTCCTCATCCTCCAGATCTCCGGCAAAATCTGCTGGAAATTCAGGCTCGTCTGATAGGTAGTCATCCATATATGAGGAAGGTGACCAGGGCTGTAAAGGATCCCTGTCACCCTGAAATCTTTTTGGCAGAGGTGTAGGTGAATGGGACGGATGGCTCAGCTCTCCTGGATCGGAGGGCTGAGCATGCCGCATGGCATGCAAGACGTGCTGTACTACTGAAGTAACGTCCAGTTGAGTAGAAGGGGGTTACTAAGGGGGGTTTCTGAGAAATCAAGGGGATGGTGGAGGGAATTGGACACATAGCCTGAGCAGGTCTTGCCCCTGGGTGGTAAAGTCCAGGGTCCCGATCCCTGTCCACCTGGCCCCTATGGGTACCCACCTGTGAAGGTGGAGGGGCAGTGAGCATGGCAAATGCAGTAGGCTTCCCCAGTGGAATGCAGTTACTTGTCGATGGAACCGCTGGGTAAAGAGCATTATGCAATGTAAATGACAGCCCCGTCAACGGAGCGTCGATGGAACCCATAAAGGGTTCATCATAGACTGCCGTCAACACGCTAAAAAGCACCATCAATAAGAGGGTATAACTCCCTGTTGACGAACAGGCAAGCTGAGATCGTGCCGTTGATGGTGGGGCACCTGTAACGGCAGCTGCCTTCAGGCGCTTAGGCATGGAGTGTGAGGAGGGCTTCTCTATCTCCTTTTTGTGCCATCGATGAGAATCAGTGAAGGGGGAGCTTTTGGGACGAGCCCCCTAATTCTCCATGAGGGACAATTTTTGCTCCAATAAGTGGTTTTTAATTTCCACCAACTATCATTGATGGGTTGCCTGGTTAAAATCCTGACAGTGTATGCAGAAACTGGTGTCATGTGTGGGTCCCAGACACCTTACACAAGAGGCATGGTTGTCGAAGCAGTAGATTTTCCTACTGCAACAGCAGGAACAAAACAGCGCTTTCTTGCTTGAAGATTCTTTGGACATTCGTTTTGTTTGCTCAAATTCTCGTTGACTGCTGTCTGAAGTTGCTCTAGCTGCTGCGTGCGAGCTGAAGACAGCAGAAAAATGAACTGAGGATACCAGGGACTGTCTACACTTATATAAGAAACAGGAAGCTGATGTCATGAGTGGGTGGCCCCTGGAAAAGACTGCTAGAAGAGCTGCCGTGCACCACAGCGACCTCTGGTGACGACCAAAATGTATTACCTGCTGAAAGAGACCACTCCGTGGAAGATCTACTGTTACAGGTGAGTAGAAAACCACAAAATAAAGAAAGCAGCTGGTGTAGACAATAAATGGAGACGGCAAAAATTAACTGCATAAATGCAATGGAGCCCGTGTCTACTTTCCCCGGAGCTTCGGATCTAACTCATGACCCTTCTTCAGGTGAGCAACCTGTGTTTCTAGGGACGTGGATATGCTATTCTATCTACACTTGTTGGCAGACTCCTAGCATTTCTCTGGGAGGAGAGAGGCAAGGTGCACACCCCCTATTTAGGGAACAGAGACTGGAGAACTGAGGCCCCAAAACCAGCATCCCGGTGTGACTCGAGGTCAGTGTGGTAATGGGAAATTAAGGTGTGTGCTGACTTCCAGGTAGCAGCCCTGCAGATTTCCTGGATAGGGATGTCCCTAGAAGCAGCCACCAACGCAGTGGTATGACGGAATGAATGAGCCCTTAGCTGTCCGGATTGCTCCCTACCCACCGACCTATAGCAGAGATCAATGCAGGAAGTGATCCACCTGTCAATCGTCTGCTTGGCTGCAGGTATGCCAGGTGCAGCTTCCGCATAGGTGACAAACAGCTGGCGAACCTCTCCCTGAACTCCAGCCGCGTGCTCTCTGTAATAGGTAAGTGCTCGCCTCAGGTCCACAGTGTGGAGCCTATGCTTGGCCTCCGCGGTGTGATTTGGGAAGAAAACTAAAAGAATCATCACCTGATTCAGGTGAAACTCCAACACAACCTTCAGGAGGAACTTCAGGCTGGGATGCAGGACAACCTTGCTCCTGTGAAAGACCAGGTAAGGAGACTCCACTGAAAGCACCTGGAGCTCACTGATCCTTCTGGTTGGCATGATAGCCAACAAAAAGGTGGTCTTCCATAACAGGTGAGACATCTCACACCTGTGCATCGGTTCAAATGGCTTGCCCACGAGCTTTGCCAAAACCAGCAACAAGTCCCATGGTGGTGGTGGTTCACACACCGGAAAGGAAATGTGATCTAAACCTTTGAAAAAGTGCCAGACCACCTTCTCCTGCACCACTGACTGCTGACCAGCCCGCGCCTGGTAAGCAGAGATGACTGCCAGGTGCACCTTAAGGGTCATCGACTGAAGTCCTCCTTTGGAGAGCAATCACAGGTAGTCCGAAATGCTGGCCACCGGACGGGTCAAAGGGTCCAGCACCTTACACGGACACCAAATGGAGAAGTTCTTCTATTTGAAGGCATAGCATTTTCTGGTCGATTCCTTTCTAGATGTCTCCACCACAGTGAGGACATCTTCGGAGAGCCCCAAAGCCTAGAACTCTAGCCACTCAGGAACCAGGCTGTCAGGTGCAGGGATTGAAGGTCCGGGTGGAGTACCTTCCCCTAACTGAAGGAGAGCAAGACCAGGTGGAGTGGAAGACACCTTGGAAGCCTGTTGCTGAGGCTGAGGAGATCGCAGTACCAAAACTGGTGTGGCCAGTCTGGAGCCACCAGGATCACCTGCGCCTTGTCCCCTCTGACCTTGAGCAACACCTTGTGGATCAAAGGAAGTGGAGGGAAGGCATAGAAGAGGCATCCCCCTGCAGCCCTGCTGAGGGGGGCAGGCACAGAACAGCCTCAGCTTTGTGTTCTCCATGGAGGCAAACAGGTCCACCTGAGGGGTGCCCAACTGGGAGAACAGTCTGTAAGCTACCTCTGGATGGAGAAACCACTCATGAGACGCCTCACCTACCCGGCTGAGGGTGACCGCCAGCTGACTGGAGGCTCCTGTCACATGGATGGCTAGATCATCCACCTCCAGGCTGCGCACAAAGGTCCATATGCAGGGAGCTTCCTTGCACAAAGGCGTCCCGCCCTGCTTGTTGAGGTAGTACATGGTCATGGTGTTGTCAGTTTGGATTTGGACCACTTGATCCCGAATATACAGAGCGAATGCAGTCAGCACCAGCTGAACTGCCTGGAGCTCCAGCAGGCCAATGTGCCATTGGGACTCCTCGGGGGTCCAGAGCCCATGGACTCTGTGTTCCCCCAGATGGGGACCCCAGCCCTTGAGAGAGACGTCCATCATCATCAGAATGTCTGTCGGCTCGGGGCAGAAAAAAGGGATATCTTCCTGCAGATGCTCTGGGACTAGCCACCACTGGAGGGCGGCCCACATCTTCTGAGTCACTGTGACCAGCTGGTCGAAATGACTTTTGTGCTGAGACCACTGGCTGGCCAGCTCCCACTGCAGGGAGCGCATATTCCAATGGGCCCATTGGACCACGCTGTGTATGCCGCCATGTAACCCAGAAGGCGCAGGAAGTCTCGGGCAGGGCGCAACTGCCCAACCAGAAATGATCGGGCAAAGGAGGAGAGAACCTTTGCTCTGTCCAACAGGAGCCAGGCTCTGGCTTGGCAAGAGTCAAGCTCTGCCCCAATAAAGCTGTTTATATAAAAAGGCACGAGTTCCAACTTGACCACATTGACCAGGAGTCCAAGGGAGGTGTAGGTCTATAGGCCAGGTCCCTGGACCGCTCCACCTCCTGCCTGGAGGAACCTGCAATCAGCCAGTCATCCAGGTAGGGGTACACCCAACCCCTCAATGCCTCAGGTAAGCTGCCACCACTGCAATACATTTGGTGAAGACTCTGGGGGCTGAGAAGAGGCCAAAAGGCATGGCCTGGAACATGGAGAGGTTTCCCTTGGCTCGAAAGTGGAGGAATCTTCGGTGGGATGGACAGATCGGGACGTGAAAGAACACATCCTGAAGACCCAGGATGCAAAACCACATGTTTTGCTCTAGAGATGGCATGATCTGAGACAGAGTTACCATCCTGAAGATTTGCGACCTGAGTAAGGTCGTGCAAATCTAGAATGGGGCACCAACACCCCATCTGCTTTGGCACCAGGAAATACCTGAAGACTAATCCTGGGTGTTCCAGAGGATCTGCTACCCTGACCACAACCTCCTTGCAGAGGAGCTGGGCTATGTCATCTCAAAGAGCCGACCGAGTGTCTGCAGATACCAAGTCCTCCCGTGGGGTGCGGGCTCAGCTTGGAGGGTACTGCTCGAATTCCAAAGGCAGACCCTGACCAACCACTTCTAGAACCCACCAGCCTGTGGTGACAGCAGACCAGATGGAAAGGAAGTGGCGGAGCTGGCCTCCAGGAGTACCCAGGGAGGCATGATGGTATTAGAGTGGCACCCCCCCATCCCATCACTGAGAAGGCTTGGAGGAGGAGGACCCAGCTGAGGAGCCACTTGGTCCCTTCCCTCCAGGACTGTGGACCACTGAGGCCACTGACCTGGACCTGGGTCACCAGAACTGAGCCTGCTGACCAGCCTGATGCTGGACTAGTTTTGCTGCAGGAGTGGAGGAATGAAAGGGCTTTCACTTCTGTTGCCTGGAGCCCTTGGGATCCTTCTGTGCGGATGTTACAGAGTCCAAGATGGCATTGGACTTCTTGATGCACTGGAGGTGACCATCCACACTAGGCCCAAACAGGTCTGTGCCCAAAAAAGGAACATCCGCCACCTTGTGCTGAGTGTCTGCTGTGAAGGTTGGGATCTGCAGCCAAGCCCTATGACGCATGACTACTGCAGCCGCCACTGAGCAGGCACAGGAATCTCCCAGATCCAGAGCCGTTTGCAACTAGTGCTTGGCCACAGCCTGACCCTTATCTCAGACCTGCTTGACCGTGGACTGGTGGTTCGAGGGCAAGTGAGGAATCACCTCATCCAAAGAGACCAAGAGGGCATGGGAGAAGTGTGCCATCAAGATGGCTGAGCTCGTGCCGGCCCGGTGGTGCTGAAAGTTGAGGCGCTGGATGCCACACCTCGCGCGACCTGGGTTTGGGAGCGAGCCCGGGCACTGGGGGTTGGTAGGGGAGGGAGTAGGACTGAGCATCTGGAAGACTCCTCTCCTCTCCCAGGGAGGGATCCAGGGGTTTCCTGGTGCATTAGTGGCCCCCGGTGGAGACCGGGGGTACTACATGTGCGGGATCAAGATTTAGGGGACGAGCGTGGCAGGCGTCTATGGGGGCAGCCTGTGTGCTGACGCCATTGCTCGGCATGCTCGTGGGGAAAGGAAAAAAGAAGAAATGCCTCCTACACCACTGGTGAGATGACGGTGGTCCCAGGGGAAGCACCCACATCCCAAACGCCGGCCCAGACATGCCTGGATCTCTCTCCAGGGTTGACCATCGACCGCAGGTAAGGCACTTCACACTTAGGAGCCTACCGACGGAGGAAGGGCGGAACCAGCCCCGGAGGTGATACCGGGGGTCGAGCTAGCCTGTCGTCATTTGGGGGAGGAGACCTGGGAGATCTGGAGGGTTCAGGCTGGGAGTTAGGGTGAATTCCGAGTGGGCACTCCTGAAGGATGCCCGGGGGGTGTTGGTGTATAAAGAGAATAAAAAAAAAAACACTGGCTGGTGTGTAAAGAGAATTAAAAAAAACCAAAAAAAACGTCTGTGCTCGCCTGACGGAGACAGATTGAGGAGGCAGCATAGACTTTTTTAGCCACATGGTCCAATTTCTTGGACTCCTTGTCCGGTGGCTTGTCAACGTCCCTGATATTGCCGTAGCGCCAAAACACGAAGTCGGCCACCAGCCCCTCGTGAAACTGAGAGGGTACCAATGAGCATCGCATACTTTCAGGCCATCTGGGTAGAGGGCAGGACACTGCCAAAGCTCCAGGGCTGGGCTGACAATGGCCTCAGCCACTGGGAAAGCCTCCGGAGAGTCCCCTTTGTCCAGAATCTCTGTAAGGGGATAGCGAGCCCACTTCTGGAAGGGTTCCATTTTCATCCCGTGGACTCGGAGATGAGGCAGAGGATGCCCAGGAAATAAGTGGGCCCTTCCTCCATCGAGAGATTCCCCCATGGACTCCTCGTTGATCAGACAGGAGTGCAGTGAGGAATCCTCAGACTTGGAGGAGTCCGCTTACAGCAGCTGGCCACCCGTGTCATCTTTGACCCTCCATGGGTGCTCAGGTGTGACGGTGACAGACAGCCGATGGGGAAGCCCCTTGACAGGCCAAGACTCCTTAGTTGGAGTGCTGATCAATGGCTGCTTGGACACTGGCTCCACCATAACTGGCGGAGAGGTCGGCTTCTGTCAAACCAAAACGGTCTTTGCCAGCTCCGCTGGGGGAGGGACGGTATCGGCTGACCCCACAGGGTGAGTCGATGTTGGCCTCTCGGGCGACAGCCAAATGATGACCGGTGTGGAAACCGGGTTGCTTTGTACCTGCCAGCACCAACTGTTCCCACTTAAGGTCTTCATAGTCCTGACACAACTTGCACCAGAGCCTCTCTTTACCCGAGGAGGACAAAGATGAGGAATAGCGGTGGCGCCGCTTCCTGTGGCGCTGAGAGTGCCGATGACAGTGAGAGCTACTCGACCCACTAGAGAAGGACCAAGACTGTGACCTCAGCCCCCGGGGATGCCGACAGGGATCTCGGAGGGAGTCGGAGAATGCTGCAGCTCCTCCTGGTCTGAGTCGTGATCGGAGGGTTCTGATCAATGAACTGAGCAGCCCTTTCTAAGGTCACAGGCAGGACCGGAGTCCTGAAGAGTTATTGACTTCTCTGGATGACAACCGATTGATTGGGTCAAGAAAAATCTCAACTGCATCATCAGCCGGTGTCTCAACCAACTGGCCGACGGGGTCACTGTGAAGTCAGCAGCCAAGGCTGCACTTCCGACTGTGGTCAAAACCTGGGAGTCCTGAGACCGAGAATGTTCCCGGGCACAGGAATGTTAACAATCAGTCTTCTTTTTCTTTGATGTCATCTTCTCCTTTTGAAAGCGAGAGCTGTGAGAACCAGAAGGACCCTGACCCTTAGTCAGGAGGGACTGGCACAGCTCCTTGAAGGAGCCCGAAAAAGTGGAGCCCAACTGGAGTGGCACAAAGGCAGAAGCTGAAGAGGACTGAGCGGTGGCCTGGCCGCCTCCTCCTCGAAGGCTGCAAGCTGTTCCATTTGCTCGGTGGACCCCCCAGCCGCAGAGACCACCCAACAGGCATCTTTAGATTTGACCAGCGGATGTCATTTTTCCAGGTGGCCCAACTTAAGGTGGGTAAGGCAGTCCTCGAGGACCATTGTGTGAAAAGATCGACAAATGTCGCAGACCTGGGTATCATGTTCATGGCCCGGGCAGTAAATGCACATGGCAAGTGTGTCGGTACATGTCATCTTCTGCCTGCACGGGCACCAGTGAAATCCAGGTACAAATTTGTCGTCCATCGCGGTTAGGAAGCTTGAAGACCAATACCGAAACGGTAGCAAGGTTGTTTTTTTTAATCAATCAAAACGGACCAAAAACGCTAGGGCCTACAACGCAGGAGCGCAATGGAGGGAACCTGCTTCTTCCAGCAGAAAGGAAGACCTGGCATTATGGGGTGGAGCTGAGGGATATACCACTTACGTGGGTGCGAGAAGCCAGCTTAAAGAATTTCCAGTCCTTCTTAAAGGGGAAAAGACCACGCCAACAAGAGTGGATAGAACAACATATCCATGTCCCTAGAAACAATAAATACAGTTAAAAAAAAAAAGGCACAAATAACTGCGCATGCGCTGTAGTGGATGGGGGAAGGGGGTCAGTATCAGGACAGCACTAGGATTCTTGCACTGGGGGATTGGGCACCCTCCAGTGCCACTGTTATGTACTGGGGTGGGGAGTGGGGTGGTGGATGCAAACAGAAAGCTAGCAGTAAAAAGTACAGTTAAAACTCACTGCCTCCTAGAAACGCCTGTAGGCGTCAGCAAATCTAACTGCAGTGTGTCCCAGAATGCCTACAGAAGTCACCTACAGACTTCCTGTGTGCCCTAGAAACGTCTGGAGAAGTCACTCACATGTTTTAATATTACTTGCCAGCCAGAATTGATCAGAATTGACTGCATAGTACCATTAGAAAGGTAATGTTGTGCTGAACAAGTTTGCCACTGACACTTTGTGTGTATCATGTTCACTTTAGGAGTTATTCATATTTGTTTATGACATTTTGTCCATCTAGAACCACCTAAGCACTTTGAAGAACACACACATTTTGAGTATCTCAGCCAGTATACAGTAAAACAAAAACCGAATTGAGTACAGTTGATTGCATAGAACCATTGGAAAGGCAGTTTTGTGTGCAACAACTTTGCTACTGATACGTTGTGTGTATCATGTATACTTTAGGAGTTATATGCATTTGTTTATGGTATGGTGTATATGGTTCAGATTTGTCCCTCGAACCTCACCAATACACCTTGACTCAAATGGGGGAAAAATTATGTTTAATAGTACAGAAATAGCTGTTTGTTTTATAAACAAATTATTAAAATTACATCTAATGTCTGGATGCTTAATTTAGTGTTATGTTACATATTTCCCAACAAAAAAAGGTTTATGATGCATTTTTTAGTGGAAAAAATATTTTGTTTTGCAGTTTTGACCAGCACAGAAATGAAACTAAATTACCTGCTATTCATTGCATACCACCATTGGAAAGGTTATTTTACGCTGAACAATTTTGACACTCATACTTTGTGTCTAGCACTTATGGTTTCTGTGCTATTAGCATTTGTTTGCGGCATGCCAATCGTGGCTTGATTTTGCTTAGAAAGGCCCAGGAGTCACTTAACAGTATACAGGAGACAAGTGCTGCAACTTCAGAGATCTCCTGTGGAGGCAATGAGTTAAGTAAGAACTTACCGTAACAGTAGATCTTCTTCGAGGGGCTCTTGCAGTAGGTAAAAACCATTAGGACTAGAGCTGTCAGGCACTAGGCCCACCCGTCATGTGATGGACGTCAGCGTGACACTATATAGTGGGTGGTCCCCACACCCACCCTCCAGTTCTCCCGCCGGAGACCTAAGATGGAGCTACAGGGAAAAAAGGAGTGGGCTCCTGGAGCCGAAGGACAGGATAAAAAGAAGCAGCTGCAGATGCAGGGGGAAGGCGTGAGGGTATCTACTGCAAGAGCCTCTCTCGAGATCTACTGTTATGGTAAGTTCTTACGTAACTGTACTATCTTACTTCAAGAGGGCTTTTGCAGTAGGTAATAACCATTAGGACTGAGTTCCAAGCAGTGTAATTCATTCAAGACTGACGCACAGGAGGCAGGAAAGGTCTGCAGGAGGTACCAGATTATGACAGGAGGCCCTGAAGAGCTGCTAGTCCGGAGCCTGCCCTGTGCCTAGAGGCAATGTCCTAACTGTAGTGTTTGGTAAAGGTGTGGACAGAGCTCCAAGTGGCTGCTGCACAAATGTCCGTGGCGGAAACATTCCTGAAACAAGCATGCAGCCATGCCTCTGGCTGAGTGCCCCAGACTTCCCCCAGAAGGGGCTTGTTATACTTCTGATAACAAAACAAAATGCAGCTCGCTAACCATTTGGACAAACATTGTTTGGAAACTGCTGCGCCCTATCTTTTGGACGCAAAGGAAACAAAAAGCTGATCCATCTTATGGACTGGTTTTATCCAGTTGATATAATAATGCAAGAGTCTGTGCACATTGAGCATATGCAGAATGGCCTCCCCTTGATTAGAATGCTCAGGGTAATACACTGGCAAGTGTATGGTCTGAGTCAAAGTAAACTCAGAAACCATCTTTGGTAGAAACTTAGGATTAGTACGCAGAGCCACCCGGTCACTGTGGGAAATCAAATACGGATCCTTACACAACAGGGCCTGAAGCTCAGAAACCCTTCGAGCAGAAGTAATGGCAACTAAAAAGAGTGCTTTCCAGGACAGGTAGCACAGGTCACAACTCGCAGCTGGTTCAAAGGGAGGCAAGGTGAGTTTCTCAAGAATGAAGTTCAGATCCCACGGAGGAAACGGGTTCCTGACCAGGGGTTTCAGATGGACAATTCCTTTCAGAAAGGTTTTGGAAACCTCCAGCTGGGTCAGGGTTTTGCCATCCAATAGAGTGTGGTAGGCAGAAATGGCAGACAAGTGGACCTTCAGAGAAGAGTAACTAAGGCCAAGGTCAGAGAGATGTAACAAATATTCCATGACCTGTGGGACAGGGCAAGAGAAAGGGTCCCAATCCTTGGAGGATGCCCAAATTGAGAACCACTTCCATTTCATGGCATATGTGGTTCTTGTGAATGGCTTCCTGGCCTCCACAAGGATTTGTGCCACTCTGGAAGAGACCCCAAAGCATGCAAAAGCTACATCAGCAGGTGTCCCGCACAACAGTGAAGGGACTTGAGGCCCGGATGGACCAGCTTGCCCTGGTCCTGTGTCAGCAGGTTCTGGCACAGAGGAAGAGGAATCAGAGGCTCCACCCTCAGCTGCTGAAGCAGAGGGAACCACACTTGGCAAGGCCAATAAGGGGCTATGAGAATCATGTGAGCCCTTTCTTGCTGTAGTTTCAGAAGCACCCTTTGCCATAGCGGGAAGGGAGGGAAGGTGTACAAGAACCTCCCTGTCCAGCAAAGAGACAGTGCGTCTCACCAAAAAAAAAACATGTCTGGAAACGTGCAAGCAGAAACTGGGTAGTTTTGTATTGCATGGGGAGACAAACAGATCAAGATCTGGGCAACCCCATCGATCAAAGATGTCTTCGACTACTGACTGCCTCAGTTCCCACTCGTATGCCCTTGCCTGAGTGCAGCTGAGAATGTCCGACAAGATGTTCTGAATGCCTGGGACGTGCACTGCCATGAGCTGTAGGTTGTGCTGTATCGCCCACTGCCACACATGCATCGCTTCCCTGCACAGAGGATACGATCGCGTGCCTCCCTGTTTGTTCAGATACCAGACCACACACGTTATCTGTCTGTACCAGAAGAGGCCCAGGAAGGAGAAGAGGCTGAAAGGCCCAAAGGACATATAGTACAGCCCGCCATCTCTTGCACATGGATGTGCAGAGATAGCTCCTGATGAGACCAGGATCCCTATGTTCTGTGGTCGCACAGATGAGCGCCCCAGCCCTGGACGGAAGCATCCGTGGTCAAGGTCTGAGCTGGAGGAGGCACCTGAAAAGGAACCCCTTTGGTGAGGTTGAACAGATTCTGCCACCACAGGAGGTCCTGATTCATGGGGCTGGACAGCAGGATCCTGCAATCCAGGTCATCTGATTTCTGGTGGTCCCACTGGACCCTTAGGGTCCACTGCATAATCCGCATGTGGAGCCTGACAAGGGGGATACTGGGGATAGCCGCTGCCATAAGACCCAGAAGTCGTAAGATGGAATGGGCCATGATCCATCGGCTGGTTGCCACTAGGATGGCCTGCTGACACAAGTTTTCTGCCTGGTCCAACGGGAGGAAAGCCTGACCCTGAACAGTATCCAGCACTGCTCTAATAAATTGAAGGCATTGGGATGGAACCAGGTGGGATTTGGGGTGATTCACCATAATTCCCACTTGCCGGAAAAGGTCCAGGGCAGCAGACAGGGAGGCCACCAGGCTGTCCCTCGATGGCGCTGACAGGAGCCAGTCGTCGAGGTATGGGAACACATATATCCCCTGGTGGTGTAAAGCTGCCATCACCACCACTAGGCACTTGGTAAACACTCTGGGTGCCGAGGAAAGGCCAAAGGGGAGCGCTTTGAACTGGAAGTGTGCACCCTGGAAGGTAAGGTGGAGGAAGTGGCAGTGGGAGGGAAAAATCAGTTTATGCAGGTATGCTTCATGCACGGAGGAATGAGCTGAGGGGACAGCTCAGGCATATCCAGGTGTTCCACCAACCTCTTGCACTGGCGGGTCCTGATCCTTGGTTTTCTATCCATTTGCCTCCTGAATCTTCTGGTGGATCTTTGTAAAGGAGGGGTCATCTGAAGGAGACTTGGGAGAGTCTTTGGGTTTTTGATCCTCAGGAGGGGGGGGGTCTCAAAGCCCGAAGCTGAGGAGTCAGCAGAGTCAGAGTCCGATGATGGGCTTCTGTCCAGAGACAAAACCTGTGGGAGCGGGATCTCCTGCAGGGAGACTGCGAGGCCCCTGCTATTTCCAGCTACCGCGGTAGGATGCGAGGTCTGTCCCAAGGTAGAGGGGTGAGACTCCACTGGAGAAAGGATCTTGCATAGGGTCCGTGTGGACCAGCATGGATGCAGCAGCTAGCTGACACTGGTCCAGCTCAGAGACCTACTGCATCTTGGTTTCAGATCACCAAGACTGTAGTGCCTCCCTGAAGTCCACCTGAGGCTGTGGAGGAGGAGGTGGAGGGGGCTGGTAGATGGGGGGGGTCAGGGTGTGCTCCGCCTTCTTGTTTTTGTTGATGTATGCCATATACAGTAGCACCCCTCATTTAGAATCCCATTTATAGTCTGCGAATGAGCAAGGGTGAGCAGTTAACATTGGATAACGTTTGTAAATGGAGACGTATGGCTTTCCCCACCAGTTGCCTGCACATTGGCTGGGGACCACTCCTTAATTAAGCCAATTTTGGGCTGATGCACACTATAATGTTAAGCCATTTGAAGCAGCTGCAGTTTAGAGTAGGGACCAAGTTGATGGGTGGTCTACCTCAACATTGGTACTGTAGCTGGGTGACTTCACAGCAGGGCCCTGAAGTGAATACCAAAAGACCCCCACTCCTTTTGAAATCAAATCAGTAAGTTGCCAATCCAGGCTGAAAAATATGTTTACTGTTACATTTACCTCTGTTTGGGGAGGGGCGGGGCAGGGTGTGCTCTGACTTGTTTTTGTAGATGGGAAGGTAGCCTTGGAAAGGAACACCCGGTGTGGTATAGCCCCATCCATCTTTTGGATGAGACATTAAACCGAGGTCCCATCTGCCTGGATTGGTGGAAGTTGAAGTGGATGTTAAAGATCCCATGTCACTTATTGAAAAGAGTAGGGGAAATTTTTATTCAATATTCAAAAACAAAATCCAGATTAAATAAACAATATCTTCATTCAATACAGAAAGTCACAAAAAACAATATTCGAAACACAAAGAAAAAATAAACATACAGTGTCCCATAACAAAGAATAAATCCTATACAATTGTAACAGACATCCTCTATCCCACCCAATCAACATTCCTCCAGAGCTTTACTGATAAGTCTTGTCCTAAAGAACGCTTTTCATATTCATAAACAGCATCCAATTCTTTCTGTATTTGGAAGAAACATCCTGTTGTTGAACTACCTTACCTTTCAGAAATCTAAGACATCTTGCTTGCCAAATAGACCATTTTATACATACAAAATAATCTGGATTGTACTGTTAGTCCATTTTGCCCAGGTGGCAGGATTTGCCCTAAAATCAAAACATCATAATTTATTAATGCCAATAACTGCTCCCCATAAAATCGATCAACTGTTTCCAAAAGCCCTGCATATGGGAACAATCAAAGAAAAGATGCTGCATTGTCTCCACAATCCCTGCACACATAGGCTCTCCACACCCCTTTCTGTTATTTGCTTATGTTTCTGATTGCTCTTACTTGCAATTTCTGATGACCACAAAGCTGCTAAAATCTTCGCATCTTTAAAGGTATTCTGAGGTTAGTCATACCTTCCAACAACAAGGAAATCTTAATAAAAGGAGGTACCATAAACACCGGTCCTCTCGATACCATTTATCCACTATGATTTTGTAAAACATTTTCTTCCTTTATCCTACACCACGCTAGTTCTATCTTCCAAGTTCTAATGTATCAAGAGTGGTTTGTACATAACTTCGGAAGTAATCGCCTACAGGATGCCATCTCCCTCTCCCCACATGCTTCTAAAAAGATCCTCCCTAAAGCTGCATGCTAATTTGCCCTATTCCCATAGTTTCATGTAAAATAAGGAATGATAGAGCTAAAAAGAAATTACCAAATAAATACACTATAGGATGCAACATATTCAAACCCCTTCTTTCCGCTTTCCTCTGTATGTATGAACTTTTCACTGGATTCAACCTACTGCCCCATAAAAACTGAAAAAATAAACCCAAAAGTTTGGTATGCATACTAAACGGTAGAGGAAAAATATGAGACATATATAAAAACATAGGAGCAATGTATGCTCTTATGAGATACACTTTCTTTTTCCTGGACATTTTCCAAGTTAACCACGTCTGTACCTTAAGCTTTGCTTTATCATAAACATCATTCCAATTACGTATCTCAGACTCTTTATTACCAAAAAATAGGCCCAAAATCTTTACTTGGTCTGTTGTCATCAGAATCGGAAAATCATCAATAATTTTGCTATCCCCTAAAGGTAAAACAACACTTTTACTCGTATTTATCCTAATACCAGTTGTGGTATAGGCCTCATGCAATACTGACAAAACTTTAGCCCCTGATCTAACATCTGCCACAGTAAAAATACAATCGTCCGCATAAGCTGAAACTTTTGAAAAGCAAATCCAGCCACAGATTCTATTGCCTTAATGTTCTGGCCTGCTCAATCTTCCTTAACAAAGGGTCTAAACCAAAGACATATAACAAGGGGCTCATTGCAACCTGCTTGACCCCACTTTTCAAAAAATTGGTGTCCCCAAAACCATTCACCAAGGGCACTGCTTGTGCTTCCTGTACAACACTTTCTCAAGTTCTATAAATTCTTGCGGAATTCCATAATGTTGTAATACACTCCAAAGATAATTCTGTTGAATAGAATCAAATGCAGTTTCCTGATCTACCGCTATTAAATATCCACTTAAACCCTTCTCTAACCCCTGCTCTATAATTTCTCTAATGAAAGTCAGATTCTGTATTACCTTCCTTCCTGGGACTGCACAAGTTTGCTCCTGAATAATCAGCTTACTTGCTACAACTGCCAGTCTTTGATTTAATATTTTAGCAAGAATCTTATAATCTGAATTAAGCAGCTTAAAGGCCTCCAATTTTTAATATCATACTGATCTCCTTTCTTATAAAGAAAAACATTAATCCCAATTGCATCGAGGGGGCAAGTCGCCTCTTCCCAAATAGCATTGTACAATATTTCTAAACAAGGAACCAGAAATTCAACAAATTGTTTATAAAATCATTCGCAATCCATCCTTCCAGGCGTGATTTAGAGGTCAATTGAGGATGGCGCTGCATAATTTCCATTCCTGAAATAGGGCAACCAACCTGTCCTTCTCTTCCTGTTCAGTCCTGGAATATCTAGGCCAGTAAAAGGAAACTTTCCTTCCTAACAGTCTGAAACTTATCTACCATATATTGCTGAACCAAAACAAGATATCTTGGATGTTCTTTTACCTTACCCTGTCCATCTCTCAGACCTGTCATTAACACCTTTTGACACCTTGTCTTCCCTTCTCATAGGTTTACCTCTTCTTTTGTACCTTGAGTCTTATATTTTTGCGATAGCCATTACTCGCTACAGAGTCTTGCAAATATTTCTTCATTTGAGATTTTATTTCCTGCAACCTTTTACCTTAAGGTCCCCATCTCACTTTGTGATAACGCTTGCAAATATTTTGCTTAGTGAAGCCTAAATAAGCAATATACTTTTCCTAGCCTGTCTCTTTGTGTATGCACCATACCATTCTTGCACATCCTCTTTATATCTTCCCACCATTCTATCGGACTCTCATACAAATAACAAATCATCTGTCGTGCAAAGATCAATTTCCTTATAGTATGTTCTACAACTGTTTCCTGTAACTTTGAAGTATTCATTTTCCAATAGCCCCTCTCAACTAACAAATTCTGCCGATTTCCAACTGCAAAACCACCATCAGATGGTCTGAGGTTTCAAAGGTACTACATCCACTGACTGACATGTAATTCTTTCTGATACTAGCTAAAATCAATTCTAGTAGACAAATGCCCTTATGGAAGGTATGAACCGGTTCCGCTGTAAAATATTATAAACATCCTGTATTCATTACGCCCATAATAGCCAAGAGGGCATTGGTATCACAGAAGACTTTTTTGTAGCTCTTCCCCAATCCCTAAGGGAAAGACCACAATTAAAACTCCCCCATAGAACTATCTTGGACGATGTAAATAAGGCTCCACATACCTAAACAAAATAGACCTATCAGCTTTCAGTTGAGGAGCATATATATTTATCAACCGAAAACCTCATTTTGCAATAATACATCCAGAATCATAACCTCCCGGTACTAAATCATAAACATGCAACACCTTAACCTGACTCTTAAACAAAATGCCCACACCAGAGCACTGCTCTTCACCGACTGACCAATATGAGACACCCACCTCCATTCCTTCTGTGCAGTTGTCACCTCAGCTAGAGAGTTCAACCGAGTATCTTGTAAAAAACACACTCCACCTCCAATACTGAGGCTCAAAAGGTATTGTGCCTCTTCCCATATGCTTTATACTATTAACATTAACAGTACAAAGGAAATAGCCATCAACAAATGAACACAGAAACACCTGCAATCATCTTTTCTTTTCCTTTTCCTCGATTTCACTTTCTCAGAAGGGCCAGGCTCAACAACACCTCAGCCTGAGAGGATGCCACCGAGGAAAAGGTCTGACTCACACCATCCTCCTCCATATCATCCTCAAGCAAAGGAGCATATGAGTTCTGTACTTACTCTCCCCAATGTTTCCGTCTGGATCAAGGCAGCTGAAAGTATTTTCCCGCCTTTGATCTAGTCACTCTTGGAAGCCTAGCTCAGAATGTACTGGGGAGGCATAGACACGACTTCGCCACCCAAGACGCACCGCTTTTTCCCTACCAGAACCATAGCCCCTCCTCCTCTGTGACTATTGCCCCATCACTGACCCGCACCACTGTTTCACCATCACTACTACAACCTGAGCATTCATTACTACAGTATCAATTAGCCCTCACTCGGCAACCCTGACACTTTGTTTGATGAATGAGTAGTAGCCGCCTTGTGATAATAAAGCCACCACTTTTAATTGCTCCTTTGAGCAGCAGCTACGAATGATCCTGTTCTGCTCTAACTGAGCAATCCACATTGTTATGTGAGGCCCAGGAGCAGGTCCGAAAAGAGTGCCTCTGTTCCTCACATAAATTACACCTCAAAGGTTGCCGACAATGAGCCCCCACATGCCCCAATTCCCCACATAAACCACATTTTGTTTATCACAGACATTACTCAAATGCCCCACATCACCACATTTGAAACAAGCTCTTGGCTGACCTGGGTAAAACACCACCCCTATCTCTACCCAAAAAAAACAGTTTGGTAGATGACTAGTTTGACCATTTACTAGATGTAATACCACAAGATAAGTCCATCCCCTGTCCATAATTGTCTCTTCATCCAGTATGGGTTCAGGCAAACCTTAACAGTACAATGTTGTCAGCAACCAGTAATGTAATATCTGCAACATTTACCCTCATTTCGAAAAAGAACTGTAATTTTTTAGTCAATGGTTTAGGAAGGTATTACAAAAAGGCTTCCACAAGGAGAGAGCTTTAACAGACGGTACTGCTTCCAAAACCGCTCTAAACCCCAGGATGTGTAAACTAATATCAAAATCATCACATCCCGAACATGTATCAAAGCGTAAATTTCATAAGCAAAGAACTTCATGCTATTTTTAATAGTACACACCCACAAATCTTCTGTCCGGAATTTCTTCAGTACTACCCCTAAATTTTAACCTAACTGCATTCCTTCTTTCTGCAGGCTCCAGCAAAGGCCCAGCAGTATTCGGAAATAAATGTTCAGTCACTTTTCCATGCCATACTTTATCAGCCTTATCTTGTACCGAATCTTGCTCCAGTGTACTTTCTTTTTCCTGGTCTCTAATGACTTGTAACAAGGGATGAGTATCTTCCTGAAGGGACAATTCTACAGTAGATTCAGGGGAGGGCTGTCCTGGGGGTATAAAAGGAGTAGCCATACTATTTAATAGTGGGGGAGCCATCCGGGGGTATCTGCAACATAGTAGGAGAAGTAGCAACACCATCTTTACCAAAATTTGCATCCCACCCCTTCCCAGAGGGGTTCTTCACCCAACCTGCAGCTTGCAAGGCCGTCGCCACCCAGTCCTTCGGTTCTTTCCCCACAATTACACTGTCTAGAGCCTTTGAAGAGTCATTTAGTGGAAGGTCCTTTTCCTCACTTCATTTCTCCTCCCACTAAAGAGACAGGAGAGTCTTTTAAAGCAGACCCACACAAAACAGTCTCAGAAGATACTCCACTCTGTTGTATGGCAGTTAAGTTTTACCTGGAACTGACTGAGTTGATCTCCATCTCCTCCCCATATGAGTCCATTCGCATTTCTTCAAATCCCTGTGCACTTATCATGAAACTCTTCTTCAGTAGTAGTATTCACACCATCTACTGGGACCTGCTGATTCACCTTCTCCCTCTGTTCCTCTCATGTGACTTGTGCCTCCATTGCTCCTTCTTCCTTTTGTTGTTCCTCTTCCTGTGCAACCTCCAATTCCATCCTACCACCTTGCGCCACCAAAACGTAGAACCTTGCTGCCCGATAATGTTGTTCCGCTTTCTACAGCCTGTTGATGCAGCACTCCAACGATTCAACCTCCTCCAATTCCAAACTTGATTTCTGTGATAAAACCTGGGAACCTGTCCTCCGTAAGAACTGTGCTCCTGTTTCCATATTGAGAGCCACCAGCTGCTCCGCTTCCACTATTCCTTCACCAGATCTCTGCATAATTCCTGTAAAGGGAGCCAAGGAGGAGACCGCCTCAGCCCCCACACGCCCTCCTAGTGCAAAGCTCCAAACACCACTGAGCAGAGCATCCACCAGCCACACAGCGCCTCTGCCTCCTCAGAGTACGGGAATTTCCACGGTGTCCTGGCATAATTTCCCTCTTTCACTAAAAAAATACCACCAACAGCTTAATCTGGTTCAAGGTCAGTTGGCATTCATCTGTATCCCCCTCCCCCGGGTCGTGCCTGAAAATAGGCAGGATTTGTCTAGTGCACTTACTCGGTCAACAAAAACTAAATAAATGTTGGGGAGCCGGCCTGGTGGCACTGAGGGTTGAGGCGCTGGACACCACAACTCGGGTCACGCCAGCGACCCGGGTTCGGGAATGAGCCTGGGGAGCTGGGGTTGGTGGGGAGGAGTAGGATCGAGCATCCATAGGACAGCCTCCCTCCTGGGAGATCCAGGGCATCCCGGCGAGGAGGGACCCCCAGTGGAGACCGGAGGTACCTCAACTGCTGGGATCACAAACGAGCCGAGGCAGATGCCGGGCCAAGAGCGCGGGCGAAGCGCACATGCTCGGGCCATTGGGCGCCAGTGCACGCCTGCCGACATATGGGGAGCAGCAGGAAAAAGGAGGGCACTGGTTGCGGCGGCACATACGGGCCCCTCAAGGCTTGACTCTCCGGTACCTGGGCGCGACAATGCTGGATCCGGAACTGGGTGGGGTTGGAGTCTGAGGGAGCGCCCCCACCCCCGCCCGCAGGGGTAAGCCACGGGGTAGTCACGGGCCCACTGAGGTGGCCGGGGAAGTTCCAGGGGGTCGGGCGGTCGGACAGACCTGCGGGTGATGCCAGGACGTGCAGGTAAGCAGCCCAGTGGCCCGGGGAGATAAAAATAAGAACAAAAATAAATAAATAAATGTCGGGTAATGACAGCCCGGTGCACCATAGGGAGAATAGCTCAGTGTCAGATACCCCGGCATGGGGTAACCTGGAGTTGGATACCATGGCGGCAAATACCCTGGTGAAGGGTATTGAGGCACAGGGAAACCAGGCATCAGAAGGCCCGGCAAAGGGCCTGACGGCAGAGCCGAGGGTCCTGCAGTAAGCCCGGATGGCGGGTAACCAGGCATAGGCCCCGGAGGGGCAGAGGGACTAGATGGGAGCCCTGACAGTAAGAATGAAGGGTTCAGTAAGGTCAGGTCTGGTGTCGGACCTTCCGGAGGAGGTTCCAGCATCGGCCCTGAAGCAGTTGAGGGTCCCATCAGAGTCTGGGGCGGGAGAGCTGGCCCAGACGGGGAAGCCTGCACTGCAGCAGTCACCAGCTCTTGAGGGAAGTCTGGCATCAGGCGTTCTGGCCCTGGCAGCAGGGTGGTGTCAGGTGGACACCCCTCTGACTCCAGCTCAGAATGTAGTGGCGAGCCAGGAGTCTCCACCAAGGGAGGTGGAGAAGGAGGATCCCAAGAGGGAGAATCTCTGGGGAGGGCAGTGGCAGAAGCAGCAGTGTGCGTTAATCTGGATAATCGATGTTGGGCCTGTTATCGGGGCCTGGCGAAAGCCCAGTGGCTGGGCAGATGCCAGAAGAGCTGGCGTGCAGCTTATCAGCCTGGGCCACGTGTTCATCAGAGGAGCTGATGACTGACTTATCAGCCACGCCACCAGACTTAGATCCTGGAGTTTTGAGGGGCCTAAGGGGGTGGAGCTCTCCAGAACACTCCAGACCAGCTCAGGCGGGGGACCAAGGGCTGCTCCATGGAGAAAGAAGCAGGCTTGGCCGGTGGAGTGGAATCCATGCCAACTGGAGGTCGCTTGTCGCCCACAGCCCCCGAAGGAGGTCACTGGTGGGAAGGAGACCCATCACAGTCCCGGGTGCTTCTCCTTGTTGTCCTTCTTCTTCTTATGGGAGTCTGAAGAGCCCCCCGGAGAAGAGGACGACCCCCACAGCTTCCGCAGCTCCTTTTCCATGGAAGTCATCTTCAGCTTAAGAACGTGGGCTTTCAGGGCCTGTTGGTGGCATTTTCCGTGTGGTCTGGTTGAAACTCTGGCAGGCCTCACAGTCCCCGGTCTTGTGCTCTGGGCCCAGGCAAAAGAGACAGAGAGAATGGCTGTCCTTATAAGGGACCGGAGTGCTGCAGGAATTGCACTTGTTCTTACGTGACTCAGAAAGTGTTGGAGAAAACATGCAGATGTTAGTTTCTACACTCTGCAGAAAAAGAAAATAAACGATGAAATACTCAACCGAAAATGGTAGTTGATTGAAGCAGCATTCTCCATGACGTCCAGTGTGCACAGGTCGATGGTGGAAAAGAACTGGAGGGCGGGCGTGGGGTCCGCCCACTATATAGTGTCACGCTGACATCTGTCAAGGGACGTCAAGTGGGAGGTCCCTTGCCAGACACTGCTAGCTAAAGTGTTCTGTGTGGTCCTAGTACCTGACGGCTCTAGCCCTAATGGTTATTACCTACTGCAAGAGCCCTCTCAAAATAAGATCTACAGTTACAGATATGTAAATGATTTATTTAACTGCCAAGACTCACTTCACTATCTATATTTGGGCAGACCACCAGCAGTAAGAGATGGGACTAGGAACACAACCCTAAGCAAAAAAAGTATTTGAGAAACAAAGTCCCAAACAGCTTTCCTAGATCCGTATAAGTGATGTATCTTCACATCAACTGTATATACATAATACAGATAAACTCCTATAGGGCAAAGTAAGACTTTATGTCAACAATCATGGGATTTAAGAATGCATGAGATAGACATAAGGGAATCCTGGAGGTCAGAGGTAAGGGGCAACAGACTTCTAGAAAAATGTAAAGGGAACTTACAAGCTGAAATGGGCACACTGGGTGGGCCACAGGCCCTTATCTGCTGACAGTATATACAACAGTCTGTACTTAATATAGACAGTATACTCCTGCAGGGCAGTTCTGAGTCACTTCACATCAGCTGTCTATACCTAATCTGAATAGTACACCACTATAAGGCAGAGGTAACTTACTTTAACTATCTTGACCTAATATGGATACTAGACCACTATTTGGCAGAGAACAGCCACCTGGTGCGCAAGTTGCGTCGAGAGGTCATGATACTTGCAATATTTGCTCACATTCTGACACTGCATATTGTATACGGTTCAGATCACAGTATACTCATCAGAACCATACATGGGAGGTCAAAGGCTAAATTCATATTACAAAACATGCCCTCACAATCTAATCTGGGCACTGACCCCACACAAGGCAATAAATCATTCATGAAATGATCGCAGTCCTAATCCTGTTGGTTCAGATGACATCATGCCGAATACAATGTACCTTAGCACACATGGGATGTATGATAATTCACCTATGCACAGAACAACTTGTGCCCAATTGCAATTAAGATACTATACTGATATAGGGTATCAGTGAGCAATTCCGTCACCTGTCCCCATATAATGTAACATCCCTCTACTGCAACAGGGGAGAGGGCTTGTTTACTAAAATGCCAGATGATGGAGCCTACTGATTGGCTGAGCTTCTGACAACCACTGGATGAAGCCAGAGTACCAGCTGTTGGGTGTTGGCAGGACTGTGTCAAGATGGCAGAGTGACAAGAGGGTACACGTGTGTCTTCAGGGCACCCTTGCCTCAGGTCGTTTGCCAGGCAGTTTGAGGAGACAGGAGCCTATCACTCCTAGCAGCTGTTTGTGGATCCAGTATTTGCAAGACCAGCAGAACTCACTGGTCATCTGGTAGTCTCCAGGAACACACACCAGGACAGCAGTGAAGATTCAGTGAAGGCCATTTAGTGTAGACCACATGAGCTCTGGTGGGAGTGTAAGGGATCACTAAGAGGGAGTATCCTTTTTTTTTTTTTAAATTTAATATACTTTATTGAATTTCACAAATACTCCAGAATATAAGAATAGTGCAAGAACCAATACAGTAGACAATGTCACATAGTCGTTACAAGGTACAATGCAGTGGATATACACCCCCATCACCCTCCCCCCCACACTACCAATCCCCTGAGAACACTGAGATGGAGTATCCTAAGGGGACACCCCTTAAGAGAAGTCCCTGGTGACCCTGCAGCTCATTCAGGATCTCACCAAAGCAGTCTTACCCTTCAGGGGGTGAGTTTGGGCCAGTGTCCAAAAGATGCTGCCAGCTGTGCTGAAGATGTTGAGAGCTCTGGTGACAGATCCTCAGTTACAGAAATAGGCAGGGGGATGTGCCTACTTGTTTCTGCAGTTCAGTGTCCGTCACCAGACAGGGTCAGACTGAGAAATGCTTGTCCATGCTGATGCCCAGCACACCATCCAGAGAAAGTAAGGATCGTGCTAATCAGATGCATTTTACTGGCTATTACCAGTAATGTCTGAGTGAAAGCTGCTACAGCAGTGCTGCTTCCAGCACACCAGATGAATGGACACCAAGGTGTTAATTTGTCTGTGAGAAAATAAGCTCTGACCTGAAGAGTAATCTCTCCCACTGGTGAAGACTAATAGGAGTCATGGGCTCCATAGGGGAGCTGTTGTGCAAAGGGTACAAAACCCTATTGTAGGGGACCCTGAGATTCTGACCTATGTCCAGTGTCAGGATCTAACCTGTCTTAGCAGTGATGACCAGGAGAGCAGTTCAAGAACCATGCCCACCTGTGTATACTTGTAAATGTTAGTTAAGACAACCTATCAGATATCAAAGTGATGTATTTCTGTCCTAACAGAACTGTATTGAAAGAAACTCACAAAAAGGTAAAAGGAAAAAGGGAGGAAGGGCACTATAAATATCTGCTGTTTTGTACAGTGAAGCCCTCATGCGAGCAGTTACATGGAAACATAGACTTTGTCAGCAGCTAAGGACCGCTTGGCCCACCCAGTCTGACCATCTCCCTACCTATTGGATAAGCTGCAGATCCTTGTTAACCAACAGCCTACTTCCTCCAACCCCCCCACCCCAAGAATTGCTTTATGTCTGTCCCATGCAGTCTTGAATTCCCTCACTGTTTTTGACCCAAAATAAACTCCTCAGGAAGGCTGCTCCATGCATCCACTACTGTCTCTGTGAAATACTTCCTTAAATTGCCCCTGAGCCGTCCCCTCTCTATCTTCAAATTGTACCCCCTTGTTCTTGCACATCTCTTTTTCTGAAAGATGCTACCCTCTTGGACTTTATTGATTCTCTTGAGGTACTTAAAAGTTTCTATCATGCCTCCTTTCCTCAAGGGTATACATATTAAGCTCCTTTAGTCTCTTCATATGGCTTCTTGTGCAGACCTGGCACCATTTTAGTTGCCCTCCTCTGGACTGCCTCCATCCTGTCTATGTCCTTGAAGAGATGGGGTTTCCAGAACTGCACGCAGTATTCCAGATGGGGTCTCACCAACTGTCTGTAAAGAGGGATAACAACTTCCTGTTTTCTACTGGTGATGCCTCTCCCTATGCATCCCAGTATCCCACCAGCCCTTCTTACTACCTTCTCGCATTGCTTGCCTATCTTTAAGTCATCTGCTGTAACTACCCCCAGGTCCCTTTCCATTTCTGTTGTTGTTAGTACCTTCCCCTACATTCTGTACTCTTCCCTGGGTTTTTGTTTCCCCGGTACATTACTTTGCACTTCTTTGCATTGAATCTAAGCTGCCATACTTTTGACCATTCCTCCAACTTTGCCAAGTCACTTCTTATCCTTTCCACCCCCTTTTGTGCATCAACCCTGTTGCAGATCTTTGCGTCATCTGCAAAGAGGCATACTTTCCCTTCCACTTCTATTACCTTTAGAAACTGAGGGTACCCAAGTCCAGGCTGATATTTTAAATCTTGGTGAATATAGCCCTAATAAGAATTTGGACAAAAAAGTTTAAATCAATGATAGCAGCGAAAAGAAAAGGAGGTGACACAATTAAAAAAGAAAAGTTTAAGAGAGATGACGATTGTAGTAAAATTAGATTTTCAGGTGGGACCATCTGGTAAGGTCACTCGGTCGTAATAGAAATTATAAACAGGGAAGACGCATTTCAAGAGAACATAATAGATGGGACTCTGATGTTATCAGCTGATAAAGACAATGCAATGACTAACACAAACTCAGTTTTTTAGAGCAGATTCAACTGAATCCAGCAGGACAAGCACCACAGAAATCAAAATGGAAACAGAATGGCAACACACCATCATAAATCTATCGACCTGTGAATTAACCTCAAAACAGGTACGAGTATTGTCAAAAGGGTTGAAATTTATATGCACTTCTGATGACAATGAATTTAAAACTCTTGTGGATTTATGTCAGTTCTACCACAGAATGAATCTTAAAATGCAATTGAAATGGGGAAACAAAACTCAGTAAACGTTACACAAGTGATAAATAAAAAATTTTCTGAGATTAAGGACCCCGTGAGGGATGTTAGTGCGAGTGTAAATCTACTAGGAAATGCTGATGATTATTCTCTGTCTCCATTTAGGGATGTAGAACAAAATTTGACTATTACTTTGGAATTGATACAAAGCGAAGAAATGGGGGGCATGACTAACAATACCCAGCAGATCCAAGACTCCCTCAACACCAGTCTATTTCACTGTGAAGTTGAACAATTTAAGTGAAACTGATTTTGCAGTGATGGGTAGTCTAGTAAGTAGGAATGAATCACATACCCCATTTAAGCCAAAATCTGCATTTAACCTTGGGTCATCAGGTTTACCTGCAGTTATCAAGTATCAAAAACTGGTGTGGCAGTAAGTGCTACAATTGTATAAAACACAGCCACCAGTTTACTGCAATGTTTGCAGCCCTGGAGAGATGGGCTTTAACAGAATTAAGATGCAATGACAACATAATTAAGCTGTCGGACAAGGGTGGTAACATTGAAATAATGGACTGTAATGGTAAAGAAGCTCACAGGCACAATTTTGAATGTTACAGAAAACTGTCACTGAATCCAACAAGAGAGTTTGAACAGAAACTGGACAGCACAGTCAACGAAGCACTGTGGTCAAACAGATTTGTTTCAATGAGGCAAATTTTATTAGGACGTCAGAACTAGTTCTTCATATGTTCTGTCTTAACCCCAAGATTCATAAATCGATGCAGCAACCGCCCGGCAGGCCAATAGTCTCTGGGACAGGCTCTTTGGTTGAGAACCTCAGCAGATATTTGGAATTTTTTCTTAAGAAACATGTTCCGACCACTACAGTCTACCTCTGAGACTCCCAGGATAGTTTATTGACGTTGAAAGATTTTAAGTGGAAATCTGGTTATCAGTTTCTTACCAGTGACACATCTACATGCATATGTGCACATAACATGTTTTGGGTAGCAATGCTGTTCAATATCATCTGAATAATATGATGAATCAGGAAGCAGTGCCATCTGATTTCCTTATCCCGGGACTAGAATTTATTTTAAAACATAACTATTTTTTGTTCAATGAAGAGTACTACAGTACCACCAGCTAGGAGAACAGCAATTGGGGGGGGTCACTATTGCCGCCTGTTATGTTAACTTCTTCCTCAGCTGCTGGGAGAAAAAACATACTTTTGTAAATAAGTATAGTTACGTAACAAATTACCATAACAGTAGATCTTCGAGAGGAACTCTTGCAGCAGGCAACACCGATGGGGCTAAGCTACCAGGTGCTAGTACCACATGGAAAACTTCTAGGTAGCAGCCTACAGCAAGGGACCACCCCCCCTGACGTCAGCAGGTCAATGTTCACCTATGGTATAAAAGGGGCAGTCCCCCAGCCCAACATCAGCTCTCCTGCCGGAGACCTCGGCATGCCCAGAGAAAGGAGAACTGAGGCAGTTCCTCAGAGCTGAGGAAAGCAGAGTAGCTGAAAAGGAGAAAAGGTAATCGGGGGCAGGAGGGAGGGGAAAGCAGCGCCTGCTGCAAGAGCTCCACTTGAAGATCTACTGTTGTGGTAAGTTCTTACATAACTGTACTATCTTGCTTCAAGGGGCCTCTTGCAGCAGGCAACACTGGTAGGACTGAGTCCCAAGTAGTGTCGCAACTAACCCGGTCAGCAGGGAGGAGGAAGGAACAGGCATAGGGCACTTAGGAAAGAAGGCCCTGAAGGACTGCAGGTCCAAAGCCGGCCCTACACCTAGAGGTAATGTCTAAACTGTAATACCTTATAAAGGTATGGACAGAACTCCAAGTAGTGGCTGTACAAGTGTCTGCACTGGATACATTCCTGAAGGAGGCAACATAGGCAGCCATGCCTCTTATAGAATGGTCTTTAACCGGTCCCAGTAAAGGTTTGCTGTACTTGTGATAGCAATAAACAATACAATTTGCTAACCACTTAGACAAACACTGTTCGGAGAAAATAGCCCCTTGTCTTTTGGGGGCAAATGAAACAAACAACTGATCAGTCTTTCTGATAGAGTGGGTGTGGTTCAGTATGTATCTGAGAACCTGGTGGACAGCAAGAGTATGAAGTAAGGCCTCCCCCTGATTAGAATACTCAGGAAAATAAACAGGCAGGTGGATGGACTGATTTAACGTAAATTCAGACACCACCTAATCCAGAAATTTAGGATTGTTACACATCAGAGCCTGCAGCTCCGAAATCCTCTGAGCAGAAGTAATAGCAACTAAAAATAATGCTTTCCATGAAAGGAAGTGTAGCTCGTAGCTTGCGGCTGGCTCAAAGGGAAGTAAAGTAAGCTTTTCCAAAATAAATAAAAGGTCCCATGGTGGGACAGGGTCCCTAATGAGAGGTTTTAAATGCAACATACCCTGCAAGAAAGTGCGAGATAGATCCAGTTAGGCAATAGCTTTGCCCTCAACAGGTGCATGGTACCCATAGATGGTGGAAAGGTGCACCTCAAGTGAGGAGTAACCCAAACCGGAGTCCGAGAGGGATAGGAGGTACTCCAGGACGAGATTCACTGGACAGGTGAAAGGATCCAAGTGCCGAGCAGTGGCCTAAATGGAGAAGCATTTCCACTTCATGGCATAAGTGGCTCAGGTGGAAGGCTTCCTGGCAGCCACTAAGACATCTGCCACCCAGTAGGAAACTCCCAAGCAGGTAATAGCTAAGTCTACAGGAGCCACGCATGGAGATGCAGTGACTTGAGGTCCAGATGGATTAGAGTGCTCTGACCTTGGGAGAGCAAGTCAGAGCACAGGGGCAAGGGGAGTAGAGGCTCCACTGTCAGTTGCCGCAGTAGTGGAAACCATATCTAATGCATCCAGCAGGGCGCTATAAGGATCATCTCTGCTCTCTCCAACTATAGCTTGAGGAGAACTCTCTGTAGAATTGGAAGGGAGGGAAGGTGTACAGAAACTTCCTGTCCAAGAGAGGGACAATGCGTCGAACCAGAAAACACCAGGCCCTGGGTCAAGCAAGCAGAAATTGGGCAGTTTTACATTGAGTGGGGATGCAAAAAGGTCCAGCTCTGGACGGCCCCACCTACTGAAGAGGTCCTCAACCACGGAGGACAGAAGTTCCATTGCATAATCCCTCAATCTGCACTGGCTTATGCTGTCAGCCAGGTTGTTTTGGATGCCTGGAACATGTACCGGCGGCTAGTTCGAGGTTGTGCCGTATGGCCCAGTATCAGACTCTCATGGCCTCTCTGCAAAGGGGATAAGAATGAGTCTCCCCTTGCTTGTTGATGTAGTAGACTACAGACATGTTATCTATCTGTTTCAGGAGAGGACCTGAAAGAAGGTGAGTCTGGAAGGCCTGCAAAGCAAAAAGGACTGCCCCATCTCCAGAACACTGATGTGGAGATGATGTTTGCATTCCAACTAAATCCCCCCCCAACCCCGAGTCTGACGATCGGCCAAATGGGCACCCCAGTCCAAGCCTGAGGTGTTTGTCATAAGAATCTGCTGTGGGGATTCTGCCCTGAAAGAAGCCCCCATGAGGAGACTGACGGGGTTCTGCCACTATTCCAGGGTCTTTCTTACTAGACTGGAGACCAAAACTGATTGATCTAGGCCATCGTTATGCTGGTCCAATTGGACTTGAAGAGTCCACTGAGACACTCTCATGTGCAGGCAGGCTAGGGGAACCATGGCTATAGCCACTACCATGTGCCCTAGGAGCTGCAGGAAAGACCTGGCTGGAACCTGACGGGAGGAGGAAAACAGCTGGGCCTGCACTATCAAACGTTCCACTCTGCCCTGTGGCAGGAAGGCTTTGCCCTGTGATGAGTCTAGGATCGCTCCTATGTACTCGAGGCACTACCTCAGCAGGAGACAAGACTTGGGTAGGTTTAAAGTAACCCCTAGAATCTGGAACAACAGAAAGGTGGCATCCAGGGTCCGAATCAACTGAGCCCCGGAGGGGGCTGTCAACAGCCAGTCGTTCAAATAAGGGAAGACATAATGCCCCTGTCTCCACAGGGCCACAGCCACCACTGCCAGGCACTTGGTAAAGACTCGGGGAGCTGAGGAAAGGCCAAAGAAGAGGGTCCAAAACTGAAAGTGGTCCCCCTTGAAGCAAAAAAGGAGGAACTGATGGTGGGGGCGGGAAAACCAGGATAAGGAGATAGGCATCCTGCATGTCCAGTGAACAGAGCCAGTCCCCCTGGTGAAGGAGGAACAGTAACCCTTGGAGGGTGACCATCCTGGAATGCTTGCATTATATGTAAAGGTTCAGGTGGCTGAGATCCAGAATCGGTCTCAGGTTCCGTCTTCTTGGGGACTAGAAAGCAGTGGCAGCAGACTCCCTTCCCTCTTTGTCCTGGGGGGATGGGCTCTATGGCCTTTTTGTGCAGTAGCACCTGAATCTCCTCCTGGATGAGGGCGACATGGGCCTGGGGGTAATGTGAGTGCACAGAAGGGCTGTCTGGAAGGGCCTCTAGAAGCTCCAGTGTATGCCCTCTTTCCACAGTCTGAAGTACCCATTGGTCTGAAGTTACAGTGCACCACCCATCCAGATATAGGGAAAAGTGACCCCCCCCCCACCACCACCTCCCCCAAGGCTGCTGCCGAAGGAGGTGGGGGGGTCTGGTAAGGAGTCAGGCTGTGGTACCAGGGGTGGGCAGAGTGGCTGGGGACACTCTAGGGGTGGAAGCTCCAACCGGCTGGGTAGAAGCCTTGTGCTTGAAGGTGCCTCTGGGCTGCTGGCCCTTGAACTGCTGCCTAGGAGTCTGGTGAAAGGGCTGGCATTGGGTGGACCTGGGCTGGGAATGGTACATGGATTGTACCGATCTCAAGACCTTGCCCGTCTCTTGGAGGCAAGAAATAATGTTCTGAGTGTCCCTGCCATAAAGGACAACTCTTAAAGCCGGCCCGGTGGCGCAGAGGGCTGAGGCGTTGAACGCCACACCTCGCTCCACGCGGGCGACCCGGGTTCGGAGCGGACTCGCAGCCGGTGGTCGGGCCGGGGAGTCAGGCTTGAGCGTCCGACGACAGCCGCCACCCGGGGAGGATTCAGCCACATTCCCGCCCTTAGCGACCCCGAGCGGAGGCTCGAGGAAGCGCTGCCCTCAGGGATTAGTTGGACGGCCACCATAGCAGAGCAGACGCGACGCACGCTGGCCATGACGCAGGGATTGCATCTGCTAAGGGGAGGGAGGAAACAGGAAAAATGGAGCCTGCCTTGTCCGGGAGGAAGCGGGTCCTGGGACGTGCTCACATTTGCCCGCGCCCACTCAGCAAGTCCACGGGCCGACGTAAACTGTAGTTACGGGGATGGCTCCTCACCTCCCCGCCTGGTGGGTAAACCAAGGCTCCATGGGGCCCGTGGATTGTGAGCTGGGTCATGGTAGTGGGATGTCTGGTGGACAATGTCAAGGGTCGGAGAAGGCAGAGGAGGAGGATAAAATACAATTTCAAAAAAAAAAAAGGACAACTCTTCAAAAGGGGGCATCCAGGATTTTCACCTACACATTAGGTTTAATCTCTTTATCAGTGATTTACAAACAGGGCCAAATAACTTCATGGTTAAATTTGCAGACGGTACTAAATTGGGGGGCAAGGTTAATAATCAAGAAAATATTTCTGCATTAAAGAAGAATTTGGAAAAATTAACACTTTGGGCAAATGAAAATCATATGCAGTTTAATCAAGACAAATGTTTAGTAGTGCATTTCGGTGTAAATAATCCAAAAACAATATATTATATAAACGGACTACCACTTCACTCATCAAATTGTGAAAAAGATTTAGGGATATATGTTAATTATAAACTTACATAAAATGATCACTGTGTTAGAACTACTTGCATGACCAACAGACTTTTGAGACAAATAAAACACACTTTTGTTAATCGCACTGAACAGTGCCTTATTCCATTGTATAGGGCATACATTAGACCGTATGTAGACTATGGCTTCCCTTTCTGGAATCCAAACCAAAAAAAAGACATAGCAATTCTTGAACAGGTTCAAAGGACAGTAACTAGAATGATTCCAAGATTAACAAACTTGGATTATCAGAACAGATTAAAAGCTACTGGTCTCTTCTCTCTTCAAACTAGAAGATTAAGAGGTGATATGCTTATGGTTTTTAATTTATTAAATTCACCAGATCTAATGGAAAAATGTGGTCTAACACTCTCCAAAAAGAGACATGTTCCGAGACTGCATAATAAACAGCTTGAAGTAAAAACTTATAAAACCAGCAAAAGGGGAAACTTTTTTCCAATAATAGCATCCATTGTATGGAACACCTTGCCACAAGAATTGGTAGAGATAACTAGCGCCACTGTCTTTAAAAACAAATTAGATGTTTGGTTGAGGGATAATAGATAAATAATGTCCCACATAGTGTAGGGAACAGTCTCGATGGGCTCTGGCCTTCTTCTGTTCTTTCATACCAAGTAATAAGGTGCGAAACCTGTTACCCTGAGCCAGGAAAGAGCGGATGCAGACTCCCGTTGCTGCTGCCCATCCAGCTGCATCCACCATGTCAAGAGCAGCCCTAAGCACATGGTTGCCGACGTCCGAGCACGACTTAAGGAGCTGGACCAGCTGGGTTAGTAGGGTCCTCAGGAACAGCCTGCACTAGGTCTAAGGCCTTGTCCCACAAGGCATTCTGATACTGTACCACATGGCCCAGGTAATTCTGGATCCGAATGGCGAGAGTGGCCGAGGTGTAGACTCGCTTGCTGAACTGGTCGACCTGGTGAGACTCCTTATCAGGAGGGTGGGTACTGAGGTGCCTATGTTTCTTGGTGCGGTCATAAGTCGCATTCATGACCACCGAGTCCACCTCTGGCTGTTCTCCCAAATATGGTTTGCCAATGGGAGCATGGTAAAGGTGGTCTTGCCTTCTTAGCTAAGGCGGGAGTGGAGGAGGGACGGGTCCAGGTGGCCTTGGTGACATCGTTGTATGACTCGATGAGGGGCAGCACCATTAATGGGAGGGTCTCTTTTCTGAGAAGAGAGACTGCCAGATGGCAAAGTTCGAGATCTAGTTCTTCTGTCTCCCACCCCATCAGGGATTGTATATGCCTAGGGTTTCCGGTTTAAACCGATAAAACCCCACTGACGTCTTTTTCTTCAATTCAGTTTAAACCGAAAAGCACCGAAATCGCATCTGCCAATTATTTGAAATATATGTATCTGCCCATTATGTTTCTCTCAACTGCAACTTCACATCTGTGAAAACCGGCTCCCTTTTCTCTGTCCCGCTACACTGTTGCAGTAACAAGAGCAGAGCGGGCAGCTGTGAGTTTTCTTGTCAAGTTCAGCCGCCTGCCTGAAAATAAAAATAAAAAGTGAGTTATTTCCTTTTGCGGTCTGCTCGGTTCAAGCTGCATTAGTCCCTTTTTACCTCCCCAGATGGTTTTGGCTCTGCATAAAAGAGACAGCGGCTGAAATATTTTCTTGTAATTTTAGCCGACGATCTCAGCAATGCTAGAGCCCCAAAGTAATACTCTTAGCGCATGGTGTGGCTCCTCGTATTGAGCTGAAACAGACACTACAGGAGGAGTTTTGACATTATAGCCATAGTAGTCTGTATAAGAGCTGCAGGTTTAGTGTGTAGTTAAGCGGCTGAGGATAAATGAAATAAAATGTCTGTTGTAGCAGTTAAATAATAATTGTCATCTCTCAATTACCATTACCAATACATCATCTCTCAGTTTAAATGTAGCTGCCATCAAGTACCTATTAATTAGATCTTAATGAGATCAATTAGATCTTATTGACTTAATAGAACTGCACGTTGTCAATAACCTTATTTAGCTGAATTTTGTAGTTTGGCAGTTAGCATTACACATTCACTCGCCCCTGGTGCTTGCGATCGTTTTCAGATTCAAAATGCCAAAAAGATCTAAAACGGCAGAGCAGTATGCAGCTGAACAAAAAGATCTTATGGTCGAGCTTCTCCACGGCAAAAGAACACTAATATGCAAGTTCTGCAGAGTTACAGTGCCACTTGTGCCCGGTAAAACTGCGAGTCGGCTCACTGAGCATGTCCTATCTAAAACTATGCCTAAATCTGGTCCAATGTATGATAAGTATCTACCCGAAGTATTCGATGCAAACATGGAGCACATTCTTGATATGCTAAATGGCACACAGATTTCGGTAACAACTGATGAAACGCTGGAGATGCATGGTGACCCAGCTGTTGCTGTTATGTTTACTTTTGCTGTCAGATTAAAGGGTTGGGGCCGGCGTACAATTATGGCAGACCTCGAGGTAATCTGAGTGTTGCAATGCAGTGTCAATTGCTGCACTAACACAAAAGGTGCTGGATATATACCGGAAGACCTGGGAGGATGTTGTATGCACATGCAGTGACAGTGCCAACTATATGAAAAAATTGTGTGATGATTTACGGAGAGCTCACCCGCAGTTCAAGGCATTCACTGTTCGAGATCCATGTCACCTGCTGGATGGTGTACTGAAGGCAGCAATATCATCATCCAACATCATGAAAAGGTAGTTGACTTTATTTTGCACTCTGGAGCACTATTTAAATATGCACGAGAGCTTAAGGGAAAGTACTTTGCAGTGTGCTCACGCCTAAGGGGTGAAACAAAAGGTGATACCCAGCGTTACACATAGCTGGTGGTATTCTGTGATAGAGGCTGTAGACCATTTACCATCTTTTTATTAAGTGCAGATGCTGAAGGGAAGAAATGTTATGAAATTAGAAAGCATGTAGACACGGACATCAAAAAGAACACTGTGTATTGCGTTTTAAACTTTCTTACAGAGAATGAGACCTCTGATTGATATAATGAAAAAACTTGAGTCTGAACACACACAAGTCCATCAAGTATTCAACATAGTTGGAGTGAGCATTAAAATTATGTTAGAGAGCAAAGTTGATGGAGGCAGCTCTGAGTATGGACCGCTGCAAGTGCACTTCTTGGGTGTCTGCCGCTGGAAAGCCAGCAAGTACTGGAAGAGAGCTTTAACATTTTCTACACAGCTATGTATGACAAATGGCAGGCTGTAATGGCAAGAAATATCCCAGATCCAACAATGGGATTTGAATTAAATGAATCCTCTCTCTGGTACTCTGTTCAAGTGTTTGACCCATTTAGAAAAAAACAAATTCTCTTCTAACTTTGAAACTTATGTATTCATTTTTGATACTTTTAACAAACATGATGCTGAGTTATTATGTGTACAGTTTGATGAGTACTTTGCAGAACCATTGCCAACTAACAGTGAATTAGAAGTGCACACATTTTGGAAGGGTAAAATGAAGCAGTGGCCAGAATTGAGTGAATGTGTTCTGTCAGTTCTTGCACTGCCCATCTCAAGTGCCAATGTAGAGAGGGCCTTTTCAGAGATAAGGGCATTTACTGCCAGGAAAGAGAGAGGGGAAATGTCAAAACAAGCACTAAAAATGCATTGCATGATTTACTATAACAAATTCAGCATTCAGAGTTATTACAGTATGTGCTAATAATGAGGTTATGTGCAATTCTAATTACTTTTGATATTTATTCAACATAAACATCAATGCACACAGTGCTTTAAAAAAAAATAAACAGATAAATACTGAAATTGTCTGCAGATTTTTTTATTTGCACCGAAATACACAGAATTTTGCTACTAGAAAAGGAAGCGAGAAAAGCTGAAACATAAACACCTTTTTTCCTGATTCATAAACACCTAAAACTGGAAACCCTATATATGCCTCATGATGTCCATAAAGGTAGGATCATCAGAGGGAGACCTAGGAGTTTCCTTGGGTGTTTCAGGCTCATCAGAGGGACACCCCCAGAATCTTCTGAAGAGAAAGAGGAGGAATCCTGGCCAGAAGGGTCACTTTCTGGGACTGGCGTCAGGGGGCAACGTCCCTCCTTACGATGTACAACCAGGAGAGGGTCCTGGAGACTGGGGACAGCTAGGATCCACACGGCCAGAGTCTTGAGGAGGATCCAAAGGAGGTGGAGTGGGGGGCCTCCTGGGGGTATCCTTGTCTTTCATAAATGCCCACCAGGCTGAGTAAAGTGCTTTATAGTTCACAGGAGGAGGTGGATTATATGGTGGGTATGAGTACTGGGGAAGTGGCACTGGGTACCAGGGCATTGGTCCCTGGGGTGTCGGGTACCCTGGTGCCAGTCCTTAAGGTGCTGGGTATCCAGGTGTCAGCCCCTGAGGCATCGGGTTCCCTGGCACTGGTCCCTGAGACACTGGAAATCTGGGCACCGGTCCCTCAGGTGCTGGCTGGGGGTTGCCCTATGGGTCAACTAGCATTGGCTGAGTTAGAGGCAATGACAGCTGGGGCGTTGCTTGGTTAGACGTCGGTAAAGCAGGTGTTGGATGACGCCAGTCTGGCGAGATAGGTGCCCCAGGCCCCAAAGGGGAAGTGGGAGATTGTACATGGGAGCTGGCTCCCGATGGAGGCAGAGGCATCGCCTGTGAGGAGGAGGCAAGCACTTGCTCTGGGCATTGCTTGGAGGCTCTGGTTCCAGAGTCAGGAACTGACATCAGCAACGCCAGGACTGGGGGAGTGACGGGCAAAGATCCACCGCCCAAGGAGGAAACCCCGGTCGAGTCACCTGACTGAGGATCTGGTGGATGTAAGGGCCTGCGCATCAGAGGCTGGGAGGCAGGGCACGAAGTCTGATGCCCTGAGGAGTCGCCGCCCAAGACAGAATTAAGGGCTGCTGAAGGAGGAGGGGCCAACCTCCCGTGGGAGGAAGACCCAGAGGTGACCGCCAGCTTATGCGGTGACCGAGAGTGGGAAGCTGATTGGGGCCGGTCCCTATGCTTATGCTTCCCACTGGACTTCGTCTTTGTCTGAGCAGTGAAAGAAGTCGAAGCCCCAAGGCCTTGAAGGAAGAGGAACTTTTGCCTGGAGCTCCTTCTCCATCACGGCTAACTTCTGCTACAGCAAGAAGCCCAGGAGGGTTTTCAAACAGCATCTCTGTGTGGCCTGGTTGAAGTTCTGGCAGTGCTGGCAGGCCTCAGTGTTATGTTCAGGGCCTAAGCATAGCAGGCAAGAAGAGTGGCTGTCCTTGGAGGGAAGCTGCTTGCCGCAGGCACACTTCATAGGCCGGTCTGAAGATGAAGCTGAAGAAGAAGACAACGTGCACAAAAGTAAAGAAACACCGAAAAACAATGTATTTTTAACTAAGAAAATAAAGAAAATCGCAGGTAAAGCACGGGCAAAATGGCGGTCGACTGAAGCAGGCGTCCTTAAAGTTCCAACGTGCGTGGGTCAATGGCAGGAAAAGAACTGAGGTTGGGCTGGGGGATTGCCCCTTTTATACCATAGGCAGATGTCGGTGTGCCGACATCAGGGGTGGTCTCTCGCTGCAGACTGCTAGCTAGACATTTTCCGTGTGGTCCTAGCAACTGGCTGCTTAGTCCTACCTGTGTTGCCTGCTGCAAAAGTCCCCTCGAAGCAAGATCTATAGGTTCTTGGGTAGGGTCATCAGATGGTACTGCTTTATAGATTATATTTTTTGTATCTGGGACAGAATAGCACAGGAAGCAGAGTAATTTGTTGACTGGATACTTGTTAACATGTGCACTTTATCTTTTAGTCATAATGTCTCTGCAACAAGTATTGAATATTGATAACTCAAATTGCCCATAAGCAACACCAATGAAACTGAAACAGAAACATTCTGGAAGTCCACAGCAGGAAACAGCACATTTTGGGCTGAAGATGCCCACTAGCCAAGCTTGATATGAAGTATACCTTCTGGACAGTATATAAGGTTAAAATGTAATTGTTCATCTGAAAGCATTTTTCTGATGCAAGCTAATGAAATTTCAGCCCAATTTAAAGAATGAGGGTACTCTGATGCAGTGATTAACAAAGTTGTGAGAAACGTAAAACACATGAGACATGATTTGTTAAAAGTCAGATCTAAACAAACAAGTAAAAAATCAGGAATTAATATTTGCAGCCTGGTTTGACAAAACAGCACAATAATCAAAAAGATTGTGTTAAATAACTGGCATATTTTGCACACAGATATTGAAAGTCATGCCCTATATAATGAGAAACCAAGTAAAATGGATTTGGTAATTAACAGTCATGCAATACCTCAATCTAAACATCAAAACTGGCCAACAGAAAAATGTAGTGGCATATTTAAATGCTTCCATTGCAATGCCTGTAAATATACTGAAACAGAGAGATGTCTTTGGTTGCCGGTAAGTAGTGTTAAACCCTGCTTGAAAACATTATGAACTCTGCAGCAGAGTATGTCATATACGCAGCTTGCTGCTCATGCCAAAAAATATATGTTGGTCACACAATAAGACAAGTGAGACTGCCATTCCAAGAGCACAAACATGCAGTTAAAAATCAAGACTACATAGATATTGTTGGCAGATAAGGACTGCTTATCCCACCTAGTTTGCCCATTTTTCTTACTTGCTGTGACACCGCAGACCCTACTTGGTCTCTGGCTTTTCCCTCCAATCTCGAACTAATAAAATACTGTTGTATCTATCCCATGCATTCTTGAATCCCATTACAGTTTTTGCTTCTACCAACTCTGCAGGGAGGCTGTTGCAAACATCCACCACCCTTTCCATGAAGAAGTATTTTCTAATATTTCCTCTGAATCTGCCCCCCTCCAACTTCATAGCTTGTCCCCTTGTTCTTGAACATTTTTTTTTCTGACAAACACTTTCCACTTGTACCCTATTTATACCTGTGAGGTATTTTAAAGTCTCTATCATGTCCCCCCTCTCCCTCCTAACCTCAAGGGTATGCATATTGAGGTATTTAAACCTCTCCTCATATGGCTTTTGATGCAGGCTCAGCACCATTTTAGTTGCTCTCCTCTGGATCGTCTCAATTCTATGTCCCTTCTAAGATGCAGTCTACTGAACTGAACATAGTACTCCAGCTGAGTTCTCAACAATGTCTTATACAGTGGGATAACTACTTCTCTCCTTCTGCTTGTCATATCCCTCCCTATGCACCCCAACATCCCAGCTGCTCTTCCCACTGCCTTATCACATTGTCTGGCCACCTTTAGGTCATCTGAAATGATTACCCCCAGGTCCCGTTCCTACTTAGTGGATGACAGTAGCACTCCCAACCTATACTCTGTCCCCGGGTTTCTGTGCCCCAAGTTCTTGACTTCGCACTTTTTCAGACTGAGTCACAGTTACCACTCTTGACCACTCATCAAGCTTCCTTACATCACTATTCATTCATTCCACTTCCCTTAGAATGTCTACCCTACTGCACATCTTAGTATCATCTGCAAAAAGACACATCTTCCCTTCTAGCTCCTCTGTAATGTCACTAATGAAAACATTAAAGAGGACCGGACCTAGTACCCATCCTTGTGGCATTCCACTGGTTACTCTCCCTTCCTTGGAGTGAACTCTTGTTTATCACAACCCTCTGTCTCCTGTCCCCCAACCAATTTCTGACTCAGTTTACCACCTTTATACCCACACCCAGGCTACCCCGCTTGTTCACTAGTTTCCTATGTGAAATGGTGTCAAAGGCCTTACTGAAATTCAAGTAGGCAACATGCATGGCTCCACCCAGATCTACTTCCCTAGTTACCCAGTCAAAGAAATCTATCAAATCAATTTGGCACGACCTCCCTGTTGTAAGTCCATGTTGCCTCATGTCCTGTAAGCCCCTGGTTTCAAGATATTTCATAATCCTTTCCTTTAGTAGTGACTCCATTAATTTCCCCACTACCAATGTCAGACTGATTGAAGCCTTCTCCCTGCTGCCATTTTTGTGAAATGGCACTACATCAGCCCTTCTCCAGTCCTCCGGAACCACCCCCGTTTCCAGTGAGTGGTTGAACAAGACAGTCAGAGGTGCAGCTAGCACCTCCCTGAGCTCCTTCAATATCCTAGGATGTATCCCATCTAGCCCCATAGCCTTGTCCACTTTCAGGTATGCTAGTTTCCTTTATGACTCTCTCCACTGTAAACAGGCTCGAGTCTACCTCCCTTCCCTCGATGCCCCAGGCTGCCCCTAATCCGTAGTCCCTCAACTTCCCCTTCCAGAGTGAACACTGAACAAAAGTATCTCTTCAGGATGACTGCTTTTTCTTTATCTCCTTCCACACAAGTCCCTCTTTCCCCCCTTTAATCTTACTATCCCTCCCATGGACTTCCTTCTTTCACTTGCATGTCTAAAACTGTCTTATTCCCTTTCTTTACTGCCTTGGTTATTTAATCCTCCATTTGCAGTTTTGCACACATGACCACTTTCCCTGCCTCCCTGTGCTTCATTTGATACACCTTCCCATCCTCCCCCCTCTGCGATGCCTTAAACCTCCTGAACACTAACTTTTTTGCCCTAATCTCTCTAGCTACCTCTTTTATGAACCACTGTGGTCTCCTTTTCCTTCTGGTAACTTGCCTGATGCAGAGGTTTGTGGCCTTCACTATAACCCTTTTAATTTTGCCCACTGTTCCTCTACACCTCCCAAATTCTCCTCCCCTCGGAGGGCACCTCTGAGGTATTCCTCCGTCTTTTTGAAATCGTCCCTCTTGAATGTTTCAATATTTTCAATACTGGATAAATTAAATTGCAATATTGTTTTGTGCAACCATACTGCTTCATATTATTTGTGTATTACAATCAAAGTGCAAAAGGCCTCTGTATCAGCTGAATTGATTTTTGTTAAATGCATACTCTCTTGTTATTAGTTACTTATAGTTGTTCTATTCTCTCACTGTGCAGAATAAATATTTGTGGCATGCTTCCTTTTGTTCTACCTGTTGGGATGTCACTAATCACAGGATCAGTATACGAACATATTATTGGCAACCTGCAGCTGGCAAACTCAATCTCCCTAATATGGCACTGTATTTGCCATCAATTAGGAAAAAAATGGCATTGCTAAATCTCTCTCTCATTTTTATGGCTGCATGGGCAGAGCCCTGCAGGCATTTTGGATTTACACATCACTGAAGGAGAAGGGAGCATGAGCGGAAATGATCGTCTTCTCATACAGTGATGCGGTCTGCTGTTCACACAGCTGTGGTCGCTGGTGGCCTCTCCTCCATGGATGGAGCTCCCCTCTGCGAGCACTGCCCCCAGGCGCACTGCTTTGTCTGTTTTGCAACTGCGAAAGTGACAGCAGCCACCGAGTGCAAGATGGTGGCCCGACTCAATCTGTGCAGCATGAGTATCGTGCATGCGCAGGTCTGTCGTCACCGCCATCTTGTGGATGGCATACTTCGTCGCCGTTATTTCCGCTGCTCTGCACAGCTCTGCTGCGGCTCCACTGGCTCCAAAAAGCACTGAGCAGCCATATCGCCTCTGACCAGAGTTTGTTTTTATTAACTGTTTCATGTTATCTATGTAAGGATGAACTGCAGTAATTTTGTTAAATGGTATACTGGTCTTAAATGTTATCTTTATGATGGTCATTTTTTTTTCATTTTGGGGTTAGTGTAATCATGTTCTGTTAATGTGATTTCAATCACTTGAAGCCTTCTTATGTCACTGGATGTGTTAATTATCTAGCAGTATGTTGCATTATGCAATTTTATCCAGTTGTTAGTTAATTAAATGAATAACTGGTATTGGTCATTGGACCAATTTTGAGGTAGTATAAATGACCAGTTATGGCTCACCAATACTGCATCCTGATGAAGCAGTAGAGCACTCCGATATGTAGAGGTGCTGGTGACAATAGTCCTTCTGTGAGTATGTCTGTTTGATTTTAGCCAATTTCACAGGGTTGTTAAGCAATACATTCATTTGATTACACGCTATGTATTTTTGTAAAATTCAGCACATGCTGCACTTTTTATAAAGTCGTGGAACAAAGCTTTAAAGAATAACCTTTTGTGCGCATTACCACTTTTTCCATTAAACAGGAGGAAGGGCTCTATAAATATGTAAAGAATAAAGTGGCTATTTTGCACAGGGAAGGCCTCTGTCTAGCAATTACTATTACCCCTAGAAACCGAGGGTACCCCTTGGGCTATGCCAGCCACCCAAGTTTCCACCTGATACCAAGGGAGGTTGTCACATGGCATCAGCCCTCAGCTCAGAGTACAGTAAATGGCAGCAATAGCTGGAGGCCTCCAAGGACTGCTTGCCACCTTGTCTCAGAGTGGGGAGACAGAGTGTTAAAGGTTACACTGAAAGGTAGTAAAGTGCAAAGAGGCACTAATATAGGCACAATACAATACAGTGCATCCATGCACACTTGGTCATTGCAACCATATAGAGAGGTCAAAGGTGTATTCATTTTATGTGGGTATGACCTCATAACCTAATTTGGACATCAAAGTCACATAAGACAATTTATTATACTTTACACAATTTTGGTAATTACCTTATTTTTCTGTTCAGATGACATTATCATGAGTACAATTTGTCCTTGTACCGATATGGGATGTACTCAAATATCTGAACTTGACTTACCACAAAGACTGTGGTCCATGAGAAGGAGGATGGCATCTGCAGGGGCATCCACAGGAAGTGTGCAAGCCAGCAGGGGACTCTGCTTGAGATAAGTCAAGAGGTATGGCAATGACTCCTCCGAGGGAGTTTACAGAACAGTTACATAAGAACTTACCGTAACAGTAGCTCTTCAAAGAAATCTCTGTCATCAAGTCACACCTATGGAATTTAGCTGTCAGGCACTAGGATCCCATAGCAGTTTTTCTGCAGCAGTCTAGTACAGGCCACCCACGCCGACGTCATGCTCCAACATCAGAGCCTGATATAAGTGCAGGTGACCCCACTCCCTCCTCAGTTCTTTCCCTAGCCAGAGGCCATGAGAGACAAGAGACCCACGAGTGAACCAAGGAGACAGAAAAGGTGTCCAGCTAAGAAAAGGCTGGAGCAATAGGACAGCTGAGCTGTAGAGAAAAGGGGAGGAGGGAGGGAGGGACGGCATGACCTGATGACAGCGAGTCTCTCGAAGATCTATTATTATGGTAAGAAAAAATTACTCACCATAGTAATCTTGTTTCTTCCAGGGGATCACTCATTATGATTAAACAAATGCAGTCAGTCTTCAGTGTTGTACTGCCATGGAGAGACACAATGTATGCAAATTATGGAACTCTAATTGGCTCATGCCAATTTCAAACTGTTGCCCCTAGTAACTGCTGCACACTAAGTGCTTCAGATTCTTACGAAGCCTAACAGGGTAAAGATGCTCTAGCTACAGTCGTGGCCAAAAATATTGGCACTCTTGCACTTTTTCAAATAACTCACAATTTCCTCTAAACATAAGTTGAAATTAACAACAGTACAGTATTTGGTCTCCACAATTCTTTATTTCTCTGTTAATATTACAGAACCTTTGTTTTTGATTCAGAATTTAATATATCCTTTTAAATCAGAAAATGAAAAGAAATGGCATTGACAAAATTATTGACACCTTAGACTTAATATTTGGTAGCACAGCCTTTGGTCAAAATAACTGCAATCAACCGCTTCCTATAGCCATGGATGAGCTTCCTGCACCTCTCTACTGGCAGTTTGGCCCACTCTTCTTGTGCAAACTGCTCCAGTTCTCCCAGATTTGAAGGGTGCCTTCTCCCAACTGCTGTTTTCAGATCTCTCCACAGGTTTTCAATGGGATTTAGATCTGGATTCATTGCTGGCCACTTCAGAACAGTCCAGCGTCTTGTCTTGAACCATTCCTAGGTGCTTTTTGAAGTGTGTTTGGGGTCATTGTCCTGCTGGAAGACCCATGACCTTCGATGGAGACCCAGCTTTCTGACACTGGGTTCAACATTGCGCTCCAAAATGGCCTGGTAATCTCCAGATTTCTTGATGCCATGCACACGTTCAAGGCACCCAGTGCCAGAGGCAGCACAGCAACCCCAAAACATCACTGAACCTCCTCCATGTTTGACTGTAGGGAAGGTGTTCTTTTCTTTGAAGGCTTCATTTTGTTTTCTGTAAACAAAGAGATGATGTGCTTTACCAAAAAGCTCTAATTTGGCCTCATCTATCCACAGGACATTCTCCCAGAAGGATTTTGGCTTGTTCAGGTGTGTTTTGGCAAACCCCAGTCAGGCTTTCTTATGTCTCTCTCTCAGCAGTGGGGTCCTCCTGGGCCTCCTACCATATAACCCCCTTTCATTGAGTTGGCGACAGATGGTGTGAGTTGAAACTGTTGTACCTTGTGTCTGAAGGTCAGCTTGAATCTGTTTGGCAGTTGATCGAAGTGCTTTCTCCACCATTCAAACAATCCTGCGCTGCAATCTTCGATCAAGTTTTCTCTTGCAGCCACGTCCAGGGAGGTTGGCTACAGTGCCATGGGCTTTAAACATCCTAATAACATTACGTACGGTGGAAGCAGGAACATCAAGGTCTCTGGAGATTGATTTATAGCCTTGAGATTGTCCATGCTTGGCTACAATCTTCTGTCTGAACTCCTCAGACAATTCTCTGGCTGTCTTTCTTTTCTCCATGCTCATTGCGGTACACACAGTGACACAAAACAGGAGAATGAGTCCTTTTCTCTATTCAAACTGGTTGAATGAGTGATTTTTATATTGCAGGCACCTGCAACTCACCACAGGTGAGTTCAATTCCAAAGTGAAGGAGAATCACCTGCTTGAAATCTAATTATTTCTAACTACTTCTAAAAGGTGCCAATAATTTTGCCCGGGCCATTTAAGGATTTCTGTGTGGAATAAGCTAAAACTCAGTAAATTTTTCTGCTTTTTGTGTTTTATTCCACTGCAAACCAAAGAAATGCATATGTGGATACCAAAATATTTTTTAATTTCAACAATTTTCTGGAAGGAATGGTGCATTATTAAAAAAAACTGCAAGGGCGCCAATATTTTTGGCAACGACTGTATCTATTAATAAAGATTAATCACACCCCATAAAACATCAAAATCCCTCAAAAGGGACAACAACAGATACCAACTGGTGAAAGAATTGTTACATCAGCTGTGGACAACCTGTCCCTAAGGTCAGCAGGGATGCAAAACTAGGACGCTCGTTTTAATAGGTTCAGGTAGGGGAGGCAGGGTGGGAGCTTTAATTATAATGAGTGATCCCCTGTAAGAAACTATTACTATGGTGAGTAATGTTTTCTTCTAACTCCTGGAATCACTCATTATGATTAAACAAATGCAGACTACCAAGCAGTACCTTTGGAGGTTGGGCAGAGAACCTGTTTGGGGAACAGGTTCTGTAGCACTGCTGTGCCAAATCTGGCATCACTTCTGGACTGTATGTCCAAACTATAGTGCTTGGTAAAAGTGTTTACAGTTTTTTATGTAGCTGCTTTGCAGATTCCCAACAGTGGGATGTCTCTTGCAGCTGCCACTGTTGCAGCTTTTCCTCTTGGTAGAATGTGCCCTGAGACCCAGAGGGGCTTGTTTACCCACTTTACTATAACAGAACTGTATGCAAGCCACGATACGGGGTGCAATGGTTTGTTCTGATGCAGGCTTACCCTTGCCCACTTTCCCATAAGTGAGGAATGGCAGGGTATGCTCAGGTCCATGAGCCTTGGCTTAGTTCTGTCAAGGTAGTGGCGGAGGGCCCTCTTGACATATAGGCTATGCAGTTTCCACTCAGATGAGCTGGAATTCTCAGTGAAGAATACAGGTAGAGTAACAGACTGGTTCAAATGGCAATCTGAGACAACCTTAGGAAGGAACTTCTTGTTGGTCCTGAGTATGACTTTGTCCCTGTGGACTGATATGTAGTCCTGGTTAGTGCACCGGGCCTGCAATTCACTGATTCTTCTGGCTGAAGTGATGGCAACCAGGAAGACAATTTTCCATGTGACATGCTTCAAGTCTGCGGTTGCCATTGGCTCAAAGGGGGGGGGGCTCCATGAGCTTGGCAATACAAATATTGAGATTCCAGGCAGAGACTGGCTCCCTGAGGGGAGGGTGAAGGTGGTTGAGGCCTCTGAAGAATTTCTTGAAAACATGGTAAGAGGCCATAGACCTATCCTTACCAGCTGACACATATGCTGAGACTGTAGCCAAATAGACCTTCAATGTGGAAGGCCTGAGGCCCAGAGAATGTAGGTGAGCCACACAGTCCAGTAGGACAGAGAGACTGGCCACAGAAGGATCAACACCTCTTCCCTTACACCAAATGGAAAATCTTTTTCCATTTTGAAAAATAAGTTTTCTTGGTAGATGGCTTCCTGGAACCCCTGAGCACAGCTAAGACCTCTTCAGAGAGATTCAAGTTTGCAAACTCTAAATCTTCAAGAGCAATGCCTTCAGTCGCAGGGCTCTGAGATTGGGATACAGGATCCTGCCCTGAAAGGATGTCAGGAGATTATGCCTCTGTGGCAGGCGGATTGGCTATCAGGCAGACAGAGTCAGCAGTAGCGAGTACCATGGCTGCCTCGCCCAATCTGGAGCCATCAGGTTCATTGTTGCTGGCTGTGACCTGAGTTTTATCAGAGTCCTGAGCAACAGGGGAAAAGGAGGGAAGGCATACAGGAATCTGCCAGACCAATCCAGTGTTAAGGCATCCACTGGAACTGTGCCCTGTTGGGGGGTTTGCAACAGAACTGTGGCAACTGGTGATTGTCTGTGGAGGCAAAGAGATCTATCTCTGGTGTGCCCCACCTTCTGAACACCAACTGGAGCACTTGTACGTTGAAGGACCATTCGTGATAGTTCTGACTAATTTTGTCAAGAGAGTCTGCCAGGACATTGTCCTTTCCTGGAAGGTGGACAGCCAACAGAGACACCTGCAGTGAATAGGCCAGGCCTCATACTCACACTGCCTCTGTGCACAGTGGGGTGGATCACGTTTCCCCTTGCTTGTTTACGTAGTACATGGTGGTGGTATTGTCTGTCCTGACCTGTACCACCTTTCCTTTTAAGTGAGAAGCAAACTTCCTTACAGCCAAACACACTGCCCTGAGCTCTAAGAGATTTATGTGCAGGAGGGATTCCTGAGGTGACCATGCTCCACTGGCAGTTATGTCCAACATGTGTGCCCCCCACCCCAGTAGAGAGGCATCTGTGGTGAGCACCACAGATGGATGCTCATTTTGGAAGAGTATCCCTTCCCTGAGGTTTTCGGGATCCAGTCACTACTGCAGGGCCTACAGAAGGGTGTCTGAGACTGGTAGCAGTTTGGCCAGGGAATCTCTTCTCTGGGATCAGTAAGCCCTCAAGTGGAACTGTATGTCCTTCATCTGAAACCTGGGACCATTGCTGTGGAACCTGCCATGTAGCCCAGTAGCTGCAAAAGCTCCCTTGAAGTCCTTGATCTGTTCAACTGAAATGATCCTGCTAACTGCAAGATGCTGTGTACCCTGTGCTGTGGAAGGAAGGCCCTTCCCTGGCAGGTGTCCAGTTCTGTGCCAATGAAGTCCAGAAGCTACACTGGTTCCATTTTTACTTCTGTACATTTATCAGAAATCCTAGTGACTCTAGTAGTCTAGTGTGTGCCTTGTGAGGGTCAGAGAGAGTCCTTGGCATGTTGCAGGGACTGACCCATGACTAGCCAGTAGTCCAAATAAGGGAATACTGTCACTCCCTGCTTTCTTAAGTGTGCCACTACTACTGCTAGGCACTTTGTAAATGCCCTGGGGGCTGAAGTTGGGAAGAAAGGCACGGCTGAGAATTGATAGTGACCTGAGGGGAGCCTGAACCTTAAGTACTTTCCATGACTTGGGCATATTGATAAGTGGAAGTAAGCATCCTTGAGGTCCAAGGATGCCAGCCAATTCCCTTTCTGCAGTGTGGGATTATCATGGCCAGAGTGACCATTTTGAACTTTGGTTTTGAGACATGTTTGTTTAGAAGTCGCAGATCCAGGATGGGTCGTCAGTCCCCATTTTTCTTTTGAGTGAGGAAGTATCTTGAGTAGAAGTCTTTTCCCTGCTGTAGCAGGGGTATGGGTTCTAATGCTCTGATGGTTAGCAGGTTTGCCACCTCTGGTTCCAGCAGGATCTTGTCTGCAGAGGTTGCTGGGGCAAAATGCCTGCCTCTCAGTTTGAGGAGGAATTTAAAACTCAGAGATGGCCCTTGGATCACTATCTCCAAGACCCACTTGTCTATGGTAATGGCATGCCAGGCTTGGAGGAAGTGAGACAATCTGCCTCCTACTGGTAGGGAGAAGGTGGCCTGTACTAGTCCATCAGGGATGCTGCTTTGGCTGGGTCTGAGCCCGATGCACTTGTGCTGGTCTCTTCATGGCCCTTCTGCCTCTACCCCTAATGTAGCCCCCTGGGCTGCTGGTAGTCTGTTTTTGCCTAGGCCTGAAAAAATGGTCTGGAGTAGGAACCCCTACCCCTGCCTCCCCTGTATTGGGACCTATAAGAAGTGGAGGGTCTCTCTTTAGCTGAATTACTTCTGTGAGTTGCCATATACTCCTCTACTTTCTTCGTGTAGGCCTCTGTCTTGTCCCCAAAGAGGGAGTCACCCTCACAGGGGAAATCCATGGCCTTTGTCTGTATGTCTTGGGTCAGGTTAGTAGTCCTGAGCCAGGCAAACCATCTCATAGAGACAGTGAGTGCCATCAGCATTGCTGCTGTATCATCAGCGTCCACAGCCATGTGGAACTGGTATTTGGTGGTGTCCAGTGCTGTCCTGGCAGTTTCGGCCAAGTCCACCGCCGCCTTACCTGGGATCTTATCTGTAAATGCCAGCACCATGTTCCACAAGGCCTTCCGGTATTATGCTCTGTCAGCCATATAACTAGCATGCCTCAGAAGCAGCGTGGCTGCCAGGTGTCCTTTTTTTCCCATAGCGTCCAGCTTTCTGGAATCTTTATCGGGGGGTGAGAGGACAGAGGGATTCTGGCCTTGTCACAGGCTGCTGCCTATACCACCCCTTCATGGTCAGGGTGGTTGAAGAGGAAAGCAACATTACACCTATCCAGCTGGAACTTCTCAATTTTCTTTTTGACCTCTGGGATGGTGGTAGGGGTTTTAAGAATTTTCAGTACCTGCTTTCTAAGAGATTTGTGCATAGGTAGCAGCAATCTCTCTGTGGGGGCTAACCCCATAATTTCTAGGAAGTCTGCCTCTTCCTCTTCTGCTTCAGTTTCTTGAATAGGCAGATTTAAGGTGTCCACCATTTGCTTCACAAAAGCATAATGTGAATTATAATCGTTTGGACCCCTGGGTGGGGAACGAAACTCCTGCTCAGGGGACACCTCAGGCTCTATAGGCTCTCCCTCCTCCTCCTCTCCTACTTGTATCTCGTACATATAGGCAGATTCCTGAACCACTGACACCTGGGCTGGAACCAGTGGGGTAGGTGTGGGAACTGGTACCACCGCCTGAAGAATCTGTAAAGCCCTAGCAATCTCCTCTGCTGTGGGCATAGCAGACTTGTCAGTTGACAGCTCCTTAGCCTTCTCAGCCAGGGGTGCAGCCACATGTTTTTCGTTTTGCTTTTTCTTGACTGGAACCAAATCACCAGCCGGTTCCACAGGTCTTTTAGCCTTGGCAGAGTCAGCTTTATCTGTGGATTTTGGATCCTCCGACTCTTTAGACTTCTTTATTTTATGAAGGTGCAGAAGATGTAGAAAGAGCTTCCTCTTTAGAGGTTTTAGAAGGAGGAGCAGGAGTAGACTTTTGTCCTAACTTCTCAGCCCCTGTCTTAATAGTTTTAGGGCCAAAGGTTTTACACACAGCACAATATGCAAAAATGTGGCTAGGACCCAAGCAAATAAATACAAAGGTTATGCCTATCAACGTTAGCAACTAGGCGACCACAACAAGTACACCACTTAAAGTCAGTAGGCCCTGTCTTTTCTTTTACATAGATACATGGATACATAGACAGTGTCGGCAGATAAGGGCCTATGGCCCACCCAGTCTGCCCATTTAAGTTTGTAAGTTCAGTTTATGTTTTCCAGGAAGTCTGTTGCCCCTTACCCCTGACCTCCAGAATTCCTTTATGTCTATCCCATGCATTCTTAAATCCCGTGATTGTTTCAGCCCCCACCACTTCCTCTGGCAGGGTGTTCCACTTGTCCACCACCCGTTCTGTGAAGAAATTCTTCCTCACGTTTCCTCTGAATCATCCTCCTCCAACTTCATCCCATGCCCTCTAGTCTTGGAACATCTTTTTCGCTTAAAAATAGTGCATTCCTGCACCCTGTTCCTCCCTGCAAGATACTTGTATGTCTCTTATCATATCCCCTCTCTCCCTCCTTCTCCTCCAGGGAGTACATGTTCAGTGCCTTCAACCTGTCCTCATAGGACTTGTGATGCAATCCATGCACCATCTTTGTTGCCCTCCTCTTTTGTCTCTGAGCCTCTGACATTGGTATCAGAATAAACCTTATCTCTTTTTTTTTTTTTTAAGCTGAAAGGCCAAATGGTCGGGTCCCTGGATCCAATAATACTGAAATAATAATAACTACGATCGGTTCCTGTATTCAAAAGGAAACCAACAACCACTTGATTCCTGACAGAAAAAGGAACTGCAAATCAATAAAATTTATAAAGAAATAAAGTATTACGGAACAAAAAGGAACCACACAAAGTTAAAATTAAACAAGATTTTGAATAGAAAAAAAAAATGCTAAACCTAGCGGTGCCACGGAACCAGTGAGGAATCGAAAAAATACCAAAATTTAACCAAATAAACTAACTAACTCTCATACAGGGGCAGCAAAACGAAATATATAAGTAATTAAGCAGTACTTATCGACTAATTAAAATTCTGACAGAAAAGTCGAAGAGAGCTCTCAGAGGCGTCTTCACTGGCAGGCGGAGTAAAGAAGCTGAAGCACTCAGAGTGCAGCAGTTACTAGGGGCAGCAGTTTGAAATTGGCACAAGTCAATAAGAGTTCCATAATTTGCATAAATTCTATCACTCCGTGGCAGTACAAAACTGAAGGCTGACTGCATTTGTTTAATCATAATAAGTGACTCCTGGGGTTAGAAGTTCTTACGTTAACTGTTCTGTCTTCTTTGGGGATATCTCTGTCATCAGGTCACCCTATGGAATGAGTCTCAAGCAGTGCTAAGAGTAAAACAGTCTGGGTGGCAGGATGCCAGAAGCATAAGAAAGAAGGTCCTGAAGCGCAGCCAGGTCAAAGTCAGCCCTTCTTCTGGAGGCAGTGTCCACACTGTAGTGCTTGATGAAAGTGTGGATAGTACTACAAGTAGCAGCAACACAAATTTCGGCTGCTGAGACACCTCTGAAACAGGCAACTGAAGTGGCCATGCCTGTAGTGGAATGGCCCTTGACTACCCAAGGAAGTTTCTTACAGTATTTCCTGTAACAAAAAGTATACATTTCGACAAACAATGTTTAGACACTGGAGTGCCCTCTCTGCCTGGGGCAAAAGAAACAAACAACTGACAGGACTTTCTGCAGTCCTTAGTACAGTGTGTATAGTTCCTGAGAATTCTATGCACATCTAGAGCATGAAGCAATGCTTCCCCTGGATTGGCAAGCTCTGGATAATCAACAGGCAGGTGGACTGACTGATTTAAAGTAAACTCAGACATCATTTTAGGAAGAAAATTAGGATTAGTATGCAAAGACACCCTGTCTTTGTGAAAAATAAAATAAGGCGGCTCACACGAGAGCCTGTAGCTCTGAAATTCTTTGAGCAGAAGTAACAGCAACTAAAAATAATGCTTTCCATGACAGAAAGAATAGCTCGCAAGACACAGCTGGCTCAAAAGAAGGTAGGGTCAGCTTCTCTAGAACAAAGTTCAGGTCCCAAGCCAGAACCAGAGTACGGATAGGAGGCATCAAGTGGAGAATGCCTCGCAGAAAAGTATGGGTCACATCTAGCTGTGCCACGGTACAGCTATCGATGGGCACATGAAAGGCTGATATCGCTGACAAGTGCACTTGAAGAGAGGAGAATTTGAGGCTTGCATCAAACAATGTCACCAGACAAGTGAATGGGTCCAGGTGATGGGAAACGGCCCAGATAGCAAACCGCTTCCACTTCATACAGTAAGTGGCCCTGGTGGAGGGTTTTCTGGCAGCAACCAGGACATCAGCCACCTTCTGAGACACCCCAAACTGAGCAATAGCTATGTCCTCAGGTGGAGGGACTTGAGGCCTGGATGGACCAGGATCCCCTGTGCCTGTGTTAACAGGTCCCAGCAGAGGGGCAGGGAAACTAAAGGTTCCATAGCCAACTGTTGCAGTAATGGAAACTATATCTAACAAGGCCAGAATGGAGCCACCAGAATCAGGGTGTCTACCTCCATCTGTAGCTTGATGAGCACCCTCTGAATCAGAGGAAAGGGTGGGAAGGCATAAAGAAACATATCTTTTCAGGAGAGGGGCAATGCGTCTCGCCAACAAACTCCAGGCCCTGTGTCTAGCGAGCAGAAACCCAGCAGTTCTGCATTGAGTGGGGATGTGAAAAGGTCCAACTCTGGATGACTCCACCTGTTGAACATGTCTTCTACGACCGAGGTCAGCAGTTCCCACTTGTGCATTCTGGACTGCGACCAACTGAGGCTGTCTGCCAAGGCGTTTTGGGCACCGAGCACATGGATGGCTGACAGTTGTAGACCATGGTCTACAGCCCAGTACCAGACTCTCATCGCCTCCCAGCACAGGGGGATAGGAGTGAGTCCCCCCTTGCTTGTTGATGTAACAGACCACACTAAGGTTGTCCAACTGCACCAACAGTGAGCCTGGAGAGAGATAGTTCTGGAAGGTCAGCAAGGCATACAGAATCTCCCTCATTGTTAGGATATTTATGTGGAGGTGGGGCTCCCATTGGGACCAGGTCCTCTGGGTCTGATAAGGGCCCACGTGCGCTCCCCAACCCAGACCCGAAGCATCCATGGTGAGGACTTGGTGAGGGGTGGTGATAAGAAAGGGAACCCCTTTCAAGAGATTGTCTGGGTCCATCCACCACTGAAGCACCTTGCATACCGTGGCAGAGATGAGGACCAGCTGATTCATATAATCGAAACGCTGATGCCACTAGACCCTAAAGGTCCACTGCGCGGGATCCTCATGTGCAACCTGGCCAAAGGGACTGTCACAATGGCTGGAGCAATTAAGCCCAGCAGCCTCAATAACTACCTGGTTGGGACATACAAACACTGAGCCACAGCCTGGGCCATAGCTATAAGGCAGTCAGACCTGTCTTGTGGTAAGAAGGCCTAGCCCTAGAGTTCAGAACCGCCCCTATGTACTGCAACCACTGGGATGGGGTCAGCACAGACCTGGGAAAACTGACAGTGATGCCCAAGGACTGGAACAACTGCAGGATGCGTTCTATGTTCAGCAACGGTAGTTCCCTGACTGGGCTTTCAGTACCCAGTCATCCAGATACGGGAACATATAAAGGCCTTTATGTTGGAGGGCCACTGCCACAGCAGCTAAGCACCTGGTAAATACCTGTGGCGCAGAGGATAAGCCAAAGTGCAACACTCTGAACTGATAGTGTTCCCTCTGGAAAAGGAACCATAAGTATTGCCTGTGAGGGGGGCAAACAGTGATATGCAGATAGGCATCTTGCATGTCCAGGGAGTACAGCCAGTCTCCCTGCTTGAGCAGAGGAAGGAGGCCATGTAGAGTCGCCATCCGAAACTTTCTGTATTGGATGTAAAAGTTCAGCTCCTTGAGATCTAGAATGGGCCTCAAGTCCCTGGTTCTTTTGGCAACCACGAAGAACCGGGAGAACCCTTTGTTTCTCTGCCACTTGGACACTGGTTCTATAGCCCTTTTGCGCAGCAAAGTGAGCACCTCCTCCATGAGCACTGCTGTGTGGGCTGGTGGATAAGAGGTGGAAACTGGTGGTACATCTGGAGGCTATTCTAGAAGTTTTACAGCAAGGCCTAGTCTGATTATCTGCAAGATTCTAGCATCTGTGGTAAAGGTTATCCACTGGGACAGATGGAGGAAGAATCAACCTCCAACCACCACCTCCTGGCTTGGAGCAAGAGGAGGGAGGCTTGGCAATGAGTCAGGCTGAGGCAGCTCTAGTGGCCAGGGCAGCTCCTCCTCGTCTGGAGTGCTTAGCAGAGGAACCAGAGGTGGAGGAGTGGGGGAGGCAGGGCAGAGCTGGCCCTAGGTTTGCCCTGGAGTTTGGTTACAGAGCCAGGCTTGTGAGAGGCCTTACAAAAGGAGGGCCTTGGTCTACTCCTAGGCTGGGTATGATAAAGGGAGTGTACTAACCTAATAGCCCTGCAAGAGGACTGCAGGTCATTAATGATACCCTGGTCATCAGGGCCAAAAAGTTTATGACCCACAAAAGGGACATTTAACACCTTTGCTGGACATCAGCAGCAAAGCCAGAGACTCTAAGCCAGGAGTGCCCTCTAAGGCAGATATCAGAGGCAGCTGCCCTGACTGTACTATCAGCAATATCATAGATGGCTCTGAGGAGATGCTTGCTAACATATTCTGAGGCCTGGCGAACTTTTGAGATGTTCTTGTCTCTGGGAACCCTCTGGAAGGGCATGAGCAGCAGCTTTGCCCTTCCTCCAGAGGGTGTTCTGGTACTTAATCAAATGAGCCAAGTAGTTAGCAATTCTAAAGCCTAGAGTGGTAGAGGCAAAAGTCCTCCTGCCCCAAAGTCCCAGCCTCATGGCTTCCAAATCAGAAGGGAGGGAACTAAGGTGCTTGGGTGCCTTAGTCCTGTTATGAGCAGCCTTAATTACCACTGAGTCAGTTTATTTATTTATTTACAAGATTAACCAGGAAGGCATACTGAGCAGGGATTGCTCGATTCCAGATGCAACCTGAGGGACAAGTCCCAAGACAATAGTACAATCACAGGAACAGTAGTTAAACAGCACAGTGAGGCGGCCACCCGCCATACAGACAATCGGCAGATAGATACAGGAGCATAGGAGGGGGTACATACATGGAATAGTGTTACAGAGAAACACAAAACCAACAGTACTAGTACCTAGTGGACACTAGCTAAAGAATGAGCAGCTTGAGGAGAAGTGGGTGCTGAGTAGACGGTTGAGGAGGCGGGGGTGTGTGTCTTATATTGGCTGGCAAGGCATTCCATAGCTGGGAGATACAGAATTTGAAAGCTGCCTGCCCTTTGGTTGTGCGCATGAAAGGGATGTGGAGAAGCCTGGGGTCCGTGCTTCTGAGGGAGTAAGCAGGGGGAGGTTGTGGGGAGAGGACAGAGGCCAGGTAGGGGGGAAGGGTATGGGACCAGAATTTCCGGCTGAGCTGCATAAAAAGGCAGCCCCTGAGGTGCTGGTAAAGCTTATCAGCCTTTCTGGGTATGGCTGGTACCAGGTTAGGTCTATGCCAGGCAGCAGTGGCAGCATCATTCAGTGCTGGAAGCAGAGGAGGAATAACTTTGGGTGGAGATTCTGGGATCTCCAAGAAATCCACCAGGTTCTTCCTTGCAATATCCTTTTCATCAGTCTGGAACCCCATAGTAGAGGAAAGCGGTTTCATAATGTTGAAGAGGGTCTTCCGGGGGCGGGGGACACACAGCATTTGAACTTCAGGCAGAACTCACAGGCGAGAGTGTTGTGACTAGGCCCAAGACAGTAGACACAGAGATCATGGTCATCGATTGAAGAAATCTTCTTTCCACAGTGGCAGTGATGGAAAAGAGCTGACAAAGGAGTAGTTATCGACATATAAAGTCAAAAGGAATCACTTTAAAATAAAGTGAGTCAAAGGCTGTAACCAAAGAAAAAGGCAAGTCATTTTGGCGGTGGAACTGAGCGATGAAGCTTCTGTGGAATCTGTGCAGAAATGATCGACAGTGAGAAAGAACTGAGGAGGAAGCTGGGCCACCTACGCTTATATATGGCTGTGACATCAGAGCATGACGTGGGAGTGAGTGGCCCCTACTAGACTGCTGCAGAAAAGCTTCCATGGGCTCCTAGTGCATGACAACTAAGTTCCATAGGTGTGACCTGATGACAGAGATATCCCCGAAGACCTATTCTGCAAAACACTTTGTAAAAACTTGCTGCACCAAGGAAAGCCCAGAGGGAAAGATTTTGAACTGGTAATGCTTCCCAACCCCACAAAACCATAGTTACTTGTGGTATCAGGGGTTTACCAGAATGTGCTTGTGTGCATCCTGGGATTTGAGACATGGAAGCAGCTTGAACCTTTCTCAGTCCATGTACTTGTTCAGTTTCCTGAGTTTGAGAATGAGGTGCATGCCCCCGGATCTCTGGGGTTCAAGCAAAGAGTGAAAGTAGAACCTTTTGCTCTGTTCTGACTCCAGTACTACCCCTACTACCCCACTGATCAGGAGGTCAGTTATGTGACTTAACAGTTTCACAGTGTGAGATGAAAGTGAGAATCGCTTCTTTGTCTTGGTGTTCCCCCCCCCCACAGCTCCGACCCATTTGTCTGTTATGATGGACTTCCAATCATGACAGAACTGGATAATGTACTCCCCCATTAGGGAGGAGTGATCCACCTTGGCAGCTGAGGTGGACACAGGCCAGAAACTTAGAAGGTGTTGTTAGGTACCTTGTGTGTCTCCACCTTTGAATGTGCTTCCTTCTGTTGCTGAGTAGGCCAAATTTTGTTCTGGTAGCCTCCTTGGCCTCTGTCATGAAAGAAATATCTGCCATGAAAACAGCCATGTCCTTTCCCCGTGGAGGATGGGACTGTTTGCTCTAGGTCCCTTAAGGGTCAACCATTCTTACTGGAATCCTTGAGGGCTTGTTCTACCTGTTGTCCAAAGAGATAAGTGCCATCAAAGGGCACATTATTTATCTGCTACTGGACTCAAGGGCAAAACCAGTGGTTTGCAACCAGGAGTGTCTCTGAATGTACACCCTGTGGCTGTGAACCAAGCTGTTGCATCAGAAGAATCTATGGGGGCTTTTGTCTGGTGACAGATTCAATTCCCTGCCTGACTACCAGTTAAAGCTTTTGTTTCAAATCAGATTCCAACAAATTCTCCACAAGGGACCTAAGCTTTCTCCAGGGTTTGTACACATATTTCGAAATATGGGCTTGATAACTTGCTGTTCTCAGGTTCAGAGTGGCTGAAGTAAACACCTGTTTACCCATTATGTCAAGTCTGCATGACGTTTTGTTAGTGGGTTGTGCAGAGGCTTCCTGAGGGGATATAGCCTTGTAATATATGGAGATACCTAAATAATACAACAGTATCCCATACAAAAAAATTCCGGTAATACACCAGTAGCCAAAGTGATAATACTATCGTTGGCAAGTGATACTACTATTGGTCAGAGCTCATAATACTGTCGTTCGAGCTCTGAACAATAGTATTATCACCAAACCTCAAGAGCGCAACCGCAAGATCTTCCAGTAGCATACACTAGTTCCTGACATCCCCAAGGGCAACCTCCTAGTCCTGCATGCTGGACGTTCCTAAAACCGCGCCTCCTGATTGGAACTGGTTCCTCTGTGGGTGGGCAGAACAGTTCAAAAAACATGGGGGCGTCTCTAAGCTAGCGAGAGAATCACTCCATCTCATTAAACTGGGCAGCATTTTTTAATCCCCTCAATGGTCTGATTAAAGAAGCAAGGTGAAATTTTTTAAGTAAACGGACACAGACTGAGTTTGTGGGTGGATGGGTGAGCAGTGGTGATGGGTGGGCAGGAAAGTACACACACACACACACACACACACACACACACACACACACAGAGTGGTGGCGAATCCTCACTGCAGCGGCAGCAGGCTTCACAGCACCACATTCACAGAACTGCTGCAAACAAAACTGGGCTCCATATATTACAAAAAATAAAAAATAGGCGAGGGTCTATCCTCCGGGTTAATACCATCTCGAGGTTCTTGGGACAGGAGAACCTCTCGAGCTTCACTCTCGAGGTTTCCTTGTCCCCAGAACCTCTCGATGGTATTACTCCCTTGTAATAGACCCTCACCTATCTATTATTCTATTTGTTGTTTTCAAGCAGAATCACAACAGCATCTGCTACAGGCAGAGTACAGTACATGGGCTTAGTCCCGGGAGCCCAATCCTTATCTGCCTGTCTACAGCCTGCTGCAATAGAAGCAGGCCTGCTCCAAGAAGCCTCCATTAGAGTCTCTGAAGTAGGCTGGACTGATGCAACCAGGGACACAGGCATTATAAGCACATTTAACAACTCCTGCTAAAGTTGATTTGCCTCATGAATAGCCACTGTGTCAATTCTGCAAAGTACTGTGCACATTTTTGAGCAGTGCTTGAAATGAGAGATCCTTCTGAGGTACCTTGACAAGGGCCTGCACAGGCTCTTCATGTTTCAGGGGTCATCATCATCACCACAGTAGTCACCAGTGATTATCAGCTCATCATTATCTGGAGTTAGATAAGAAGGCATCCCCAAAAAAGCCAGCACCAGAAGTGGCACCAGCCTTGCTGCCACAAATGACACTGGCATTGGGCTCATGGCTGGCACTGGCAACTGACCTAGAGGGACCTGGCACGGCGTCTGATGTAGGACCATACGCGGCACTGGTGTAGCAAGCAGCCCCGGAAGAAGGTCCAACTGCGGCACCTGAGGTGGAGTCGAAGTGGGGGTAGCAACGATGATGGCGCTCTCCCCAAGGCCCATCACAGAGTCATGATCAACAGTGTCACCAGAAGTGATGAAACTAAAGGCCTTGCCACCGAAGCTGGATATGGCATGCCCAAGTGTGACAGCGATGAAGGCAGCATAGGCCAGTATGGCACACAACCCCAACTGGACTGAAGCCTGCACCAGAACCAGTGGCATCACTGAACACAGATGCTAAAGCCACTGTTCCATGAGAGCTGTGCAGCAGTCAAAATGCTTACCTGAAGGCTCCTCAGAGGACACAGAGGCTACGGGATGAAGGCACTGAGCCTGCAGGCCTCAGGAAAATCTGGTGTTGTCGATGGGGAGGATGGTGGATATCCTGGACCTGCAGGGGTCGAATGCCTCGGTGTAAAGAAGTTACAGCTGAACCTCCACTGATGCCTTTTTTTCTCTTGTTTCTTGCCTGAAGAGGTGGCAGTCGAACGGATCACTGGGGCCTAACATTAAGCATGAGCAGCATCCAGACTGCTTCTTTCTGCTGCTCTGGGAAGACTGTCATTCCTCCCATTGCAAAACTGCACAAAGCCTGAACACTTGCCCAGAAAGGAGTGGTCAGATGCAACCATTTTGCCAAAGCAACTAGTCCCTCTGGGCTTCCTACATGCCATGTCATCCACCACTGTCAAATGGTAGGACTGTGGGGAGACTTTGTCCTTTATTTTTTTTTGTTAATAACAATCTGAAAAATTACAGACTCTATATTAACTACAACCTGATAAGAACTGAACAGAAATGCTATTGTAGCACACTGTGATGTTCTGGCTCCAGTGAGGAGAAGGAGGAAAAACTCGTGCTTCCACGACTGGAGTAAAAGAACTGAGGCAGTTGAGGGCTGGTGCCACTGTATACCAGGCAGCACCGCTGGCGATGTGCATGTGAGGGCCTACTTATAACATCAGCCCCCAGAAAAGTTCTGGCTGTCGTGCAATCCTTGTCCCTCTGGTTCAGACCCATAGGTTGGAACCTGTGGAGAAGACAGATTCTTGGAAGATCTGTACACTAAAACTCAAGATGGAGCCTAACCAAATAGTTATACAGTGTTATTACTACATTTTTTCTACTTATAACATTTCTTTTGAAGAGCAGGTAGTCACTTTACAATGTTTGTTTTTAATTTGCTTTTTAACTAAATGTTTAATAAATATATACTGGCTACCTTGGTTCTAACTGTGTCATTTCCTTTTTATAGCATTTAAGTAGTGTTCCTTGAGGCAGCGGTATACACAGAAACCAGTACAAGCAATTTTTACACTCTGATGCGCTTTGAAGCCTGAGTCTGAATCACAGAAATGGAAGGCAAGGGGGAGGTAGTAATAATGTGGGACTTCAATCTACCTGGGGTGGACTGAACAATCTCAGCTACTTCCAGGAGTGGGGAGAAAGTACTGCTGGACACATTCCAGAGTGGATTCCTGACACATGGTGTTATGATGTCCACGAGGGAGAGGGCTGTACTGGACCTGTTATGTCCAACTGTGAGCATGTTCAGGATGTAAAGGGGGAAGTGCCATTTGTGGGAAGTGTGTTCTACCTGGACATGGGTAAAGGGATGGTGACGACCAAGACAAGGGTTCTGGACTTCAGGAAAGCTGACTTTAATAAGATGGGAAAATACTGGCAGTACACCTTGCTGGGAACAGAAAGGAGATGAAGGTGGAACAGAAATGGACCATAATAAAGGAGGGACTGATGTAGGCCACTAGTGAGTGTGCTAAAATCAAAAGCAAGAAATCTAAGGCCAAAAAGCCCAGCTGGTTCAGAAAGGAAGTGGCAAATGTGATAAGGGAAAAGAAGTACAAATGCACTTAGAATGATGAGAACTGGGAGACCTATTGTGCTAAATCATGAATGGAGAACAGACCGGTTAGAGAGGCAAAGGCTACAATGGAAGTACGACTCACACAGGTAGTGAAATCTTGTGTGAAGGACTTCTTCAAACATATATGGGAGAAAAGGGATATTAAAGAGATTATCGGAGCAAAATGGTGATGGGGGTAGGCAGAAGAAAGTGAAGAGTAAGTGGAGGTACTTAATTGGTACTTCTGCTCCATTTTCACTAGAGAGAGAAGAACGGACCAGTGGCACAAGGGAACAGGGCATGGGGACAGGGAAGTGGGAGTGTAACGGATGGCATAACAGAGGTAGATGGGTGCATATGGGTCTACAGGCCCTGAAGGTGGACAAGTCCCCAGGTCCAGATGGTGTGCACTCTTGTCCCAAGGGAACAGGTAGAGGTGTTGGCAGGCCAACTGGCAGACCTATTTAGCACCTCTGTGGAGTCCGGGAGAGTGCCCCGGGACTGGAGAACTGCACACATGGTGCCTTTCATAAAAGGGGCACAATGGATGAACCAGGGAATTACAGGATTGTCTGTCTGACCTCAATAGTGGAGAAAACTGATAGACTATCCTGAAGGAAAGACTGATGAGCTTTCTTGAGGAAAACGGGCTGCAAGATGAGAGGCAGCATGAGTTTTCAGTGGGGAGGTCCTCCAAGACTAATCTGAATTTCTCGACTGGATGATCTGGACTGTGGATAGGGGCCAAGCGGCTGATGTCCTCTATCTGGACTTAAGGAAGGCCTTTGACTCTGTGCCTCATAGGAGACTGATCAGGAAGCTAGAAGACCTGGGGTGGGGGCCAAACTCACTAGATGGGTCAAAAACTGGTTGTAGGCCAGAAGCCAAAAGGTGATGGTTGGAGGGGAATTCTCAGTAGCTAGACAGGTGGGTCTCACAGGGCTTGGTGCCCAGTCCGATGTTGTTCAACATCTTCATCAGTGATGACAAAGTGAATGTAATCAAAAGTAAAATCTGCCCGTTCAAGGACGACACAAAGTTCTGGGGCAGGGTGGACATGCAGGAGGTAAGACAGGAACTTGGGGAAGACCCAACTAGGTTAGCATAGTGGTCTTGCATTTGGCAACTGAGATTCAATTTTAAAAAGTGCAAAGTTATGCACCTGGGGCGAAAAACCAAGAGACCAAATACTGGCTGGGTTATGAGCAAGTTGCAAAGTCAGAGGAGGCAAAGCACACAGGGGTAATTATCATGAGTGACCTGAAGCACTAGACACATGGCAAGACAGCAGCAGCCAAAGCAAATCAGATGCTGGGCTGCATAGCCAGAGGGATTACCAGCAGGAAGGCAGAGGTCATACTGCCACTGTACAGGTCACTGGTAAGACTGCACCTACAGTACAGTGTGCAGTATTGGTGCCCTTATCTTAAGAAGGATTTTAACTTACTGGAGACAGTCCAGAGACAGGTGACCAAGATGATCCAAGGCCAGCAGGACAACACCTACGAAAGGAGGCTCAGGAAACTCAACATGTACTCCCCTGAAGACAGAAGGGGGAGGGGAGATATGATAGAGACCTTCATATTCTTTAAAGGTATTAAAAAGTTGAATATGGCGGGCCTCTCCTGTCTCAGTGGGAACAAGTCTACTAGGAGGCATAGCCTAAAGCTGCTAGGAGCAAGATTCCAGAGACAGAAAAGAGGGACTTTTTCACCAAGACAGTGCTGGGTGGCCAAGTGGAACAAGTTGCTAGAGAAGGTGGTCTCCCTGAGAATGGTGAATAGATTCAAGACAGGATGGGACAGAATAAAGAGGAAAACTTCTGGTGGATGAGGATGGAGAGGGGGTTGGGGAGGATGGCTCCTCAGTAGAAACAGGTGGAGCCTGCACACTCGAGCAGACTAGACAGACCCATAAGGTCTTTATCTGCCGGCATATTCATATTACATCAATTGGAAACACACTCAGGCTTCCCATGCTGGGATTATCGTGCAGCTGCTTGGCTCTGTGGCCTGTCTGTGTACGCACATTCACGAGAGGCTATCAGTTATTCTACTACACTGGTGCTCCTAGTTGAGTGTGAAGATGTATTTTCTGTAGAACAGCAGATTTTTGTCAGACTTGCTGAGCGAGAAACTGCTGCTGGTGCTAGTTTTCTATTTTCACACCAAGGGGAAGATGTCTAACATTTTAGACTGCAGTATGCTATCTGAAGGCCGGTCGGTGGGGGGTGGATGAGTGGAGGGTGGAGAGAGAGGATCGAGTGTCCCATGGACTGCTCTCCTCCTCCAGGGAGGAGAGTGGGGATGTCACTGGTGTGGTACTGACCCTTTGAGGAAGTCAGGGATCCAACTGCCGGGGCTGAATGTAGTTGGGAGGTGTGTCAGACATCTGGCGTATGCACTACATATGTCACTGCATGCTACGCCTCCACGGGGAGAAAATGAGAGGAAAAATCCCCAGCCTGCAGGATGACGTCTTCTAGCCTCACAGGCCCCACACCTGCTTACTGGGCTCTCCAGTTGCATCCAAATTAAACTCTTCTCCTAATAAGTCGGGGGGTCCTGGAGAGCTCCACAATGGGGGGGGGGGGTGTTAAACTGTGGGGCACTGTACACTGGCTGGTAAGTCCCAGAGATGGCTGGGTGCTGGGGCTGGAGGAGAGAAAAGGCTGAATGGGGCAAGCTGGGGGCAGGAGGAAAAAACATACTAAATAAATAAAGACTGCAGCTTGCTAAAAAAAGTGATGTTTCTGTCATCATTTAATCATATAATACCTGGGGCATAATTTTAATATTTGCTGGATCATCTGTCCATTTCTACCCTCACAATCGATATAACAGTCACTCAGTGGTTTAAAGAGGTAAAGGCCAAATTTGAGGAAGAGCTGGTCACTGATCATGTGGTGGATGCAGACAGAGTGAGTAAATGGGGACTGGAGGTTGGTAATGAGATCAACAGTGTGGCCACAGTTGAAAGTAGGGGAGATGACTGACAGGGAGAGGTTCAGAGAATCAAAAATTAATATGAAATCGGAGAAGAGTAAGTGGAGAGGGCTATCAACATGGATATTAGTCATCAGCAATGACAGTGTCAAAAGAGTAAAGGCTAGCTGAACAAGTGGCATAGTGGTAGCACTGCTGCTCACTATGGTTGTGTCCCAGGTTCACAAATGGTCTTGGGACACTTGGAGGCCAACATGTCCCATCAAGTGCAGTGCATGTCCCATCAACAGCTTAATCTGGTTCAAGGTCAGTTGGCATTCATCTGTATTCCCCCTCCCCCGGGTCGTGCCTGAAAATAGGCAGGATTTGTCTAGTGCACTTACCCGGTCAACAAAAGCTAAATAAATAAATAAGTATCCAAGAGACAGCATTCCTCTGTCCAGGTTGGGGGGGGGGGGGTGCTGCGTCCCGCTGCATCCCACTGCTGAACTCCCACCTGGCGAAGGCCATGTGGTAGCACAGCAAGCTCAAACTACATGGGAAGAGAGTGCAACTGGATGCCATGCACTAATATAAGTGGCACTGCCCATATGCGTGCACATCACTGCATGCTGGCACCCTTGGGAGAAAAAGGAGGAAAAACTCCAGTCCATTCAGGGGTAGAACACTAGCCCCCACAGATTAACAACTAACCAACATGGTAGGCCACTGATCACCTTAGTGGTCCTGGGAAAGTGGTTGTAACAGATGTGTGTAATGGTTTTTATGCAGACTGTACAATAACTTTTTTTTTTTCTGTGTGGCTCCTACATGTACAATACTGGACCGGGACGGGGAAGGGGGTGGCCTGATTGGGGTAGTGAGAACCAGGAGATGCCCTGGGGCAAAATGGGTCCGACAGCGAGGTCTGCCTTGTCTGGTTCCATACCCAAGGGCTCCACGTTCAGTGGGTGGATGGCTCAGCCGGCCTCGGTGTCTCATCCTACTCGGGTGGTGTTGTGCAATGCCAGGTCCATTAAAAACAAGAAAGCTATTATTGCTGATCTTGTTGGCTCAGCAGACCCAGCCTGCATTACTGAGACCTGGCTGGATGGAAATTCTGGCTCCATTTTGGAGTCAGCTATTCTGGCTGGATTCTCCGTGATACACCACACGAGCTGGATCACACGGGTGGGGGTGTAGCAGTCTGTTTTAGAACAGAATTGGGCCTAGTAGCTGTGCCAGCTGGGGAGACCCGATCCTTTGAGTGTACCGTTATCGCAGGTGTGGGGTGCAAGTTTCTTCTCATCTACCATTCACCCGGAAGCGAGAAGCAATTTCTGCAGGAAGTCGTGGACTTCGTTGTCGACATGGTGTTGGGAGTCCCCCAGATTGATGGTTCATGGGACTTCAATGCCTGGGTCGACAACGAACTCTCGCAATTTTATCAGGACTTCCTCTGACTTATTAACTTGTTGGACCTCACCACACAGGTGGTTGCCTCTGAGACACATAACTGTGGTCACTCACTGGACCTGGTCTTTCTACTGGGCATGGAGACCGCCAACATGGTGGTGAGCCAGTCTGGTGGTCTGACCATTACACTACAAGGTTCAATTTCCAAGCTCCCCCCTATAGGCCTGTCCCTGTGGAGATGGTCCAGTACCACCCTTTGTGGTGTCTGACCCCAGATGGTCTGATGGCAGTACTGCACATATCAGAGTACCAACTGCAAGCGTGGGTCCAGACAATCTGTTGCTTGCCTATAATAAAGCTGTGACACAGGATCTGGATTCCATTGCTCCTGTCCAGGTTCGTCCTCTCACCCTTCGCCCTCGGCCCCCTTGGTTTGATGGGACCTTGAGAGAGTCGCGGCAAGTGGGATGAAGGTTGGGGTATCGCTGGTGGAAATCGGACTTTGATGCCAACAAACTTAGATTGATGGACCATTATAGGGACCATCAATTGTCCCTCTCTTGTAAGAAGGCAGAGTTCCTGTCCGGGTCGATTGCCGCAGCACAGAATCGACCAGTTCAGCTCTGTCAAACTATGGACAAATTGTGCAATCCAGCCTGTCTGCAGATTCGGAGAGCATTTTCACAAGAAAAGTGTGACAAGTTTGCTCGATTCTTTGCTGATATGGTGGCTGACATCAGGTCCAAGATCTGACTGGCTCGCTCCAATGGGGGTGGCGGTGGTCGGTTACAGTTCCTTGGTTTGACTCTGACCGGTTGGAGATTGTAGATGTCATACGGATTATCCAGAGTATGCGGCCGACCTGCTGTGGTTTGGACCCAGGACCAACCCACCTCCTAGTGGGGTGTGTTGAAATCATTGGTTTGGTCCTAGCGGAGATAGTCTGGTGTTCGTTAGAGACAGGTGAGTTCCTGGACTCCTTGAAGGAGGCAGCAGTCATGCCCCTCATTAAGAAACCCTCTCTCGACCAGGACTGTCTTGCTAACTACAGGCTGGTCTCTAACCTTCCCTTTGTGGGTAAGGTTACTGAGAAGGTGGTAGCACTGTAGCTAGAGAATCATCTTACCATCCATGATATCTATGATGCTCAACAGTCGGGATTTCGGAAGAGGCATAGCACTGAGACTACTCTTGTTTGGGTGCTCAATGATGTCCTGATAGTGAGGGATCAAAAGAGCCGTTCCATCCTGGTTCTACTTGATCTCTCTGCAGCATTTGACACCGTGGACCATGAGGTATTGCTGGAGCGTCTGCAGGTTGATCTGTGGCCTGTTGGATACAGTCCTCAGTTGGTTTCATTCTTTACTCACCGGCAGATCTCAGAGTGTGGTGTCGGGGATTTATTCCTCTGACTCATTCTGTCTGCCGTGTAGGGTGCCGCAGGGCTCTGTGCTGTCGCCCATGTTGTTTGCGGTGTATATGCTGCCGTTGGAAGACACTGTAAGGCATTATGGGCTGGGTTTTCACTACTATAGTTTCAACAGCAGAACAAGCATTGTCTGTATTACTATTCATAGCCAACCAGAGGCAGGCTACAGAGCAGAGGGGACATTACTGCAACAGGCAACCCCTACCTCATCAGCCAAGGAAGTAGCCAGCATGGCTGCAGGACTAGCTGGGAGAAGCAGTTCTAGACACAGCTACAGAGTGTGGAGACCCTAGCTGTGAGCGTTATCCTACTGCTGGAGAGTGTACCTTAGGAAAAGGTAACTGTGAGAAATTGAGCAGGGTTAAACATGCTTGACCCTTCCCTACAGACACTGAGAAAACTGGCAGCCAGTGCTGACGGTGACTCTCGGGGAGAAAGTAAAAAGGAAACATATTGGGATAATGGGCTACTGTACAGAGAGTGGACGCTTAAGTGTGGACCAGAGGAAGTGATGCTTCAGCAGATAGCAGTCCCTCAAGAATACAGGAAGCTACTCTAGGCCCTAGCCTATGTAATTCCTTTCTCAGGACATCTGGAAGTTAACCTCACAAAAAGCCTACAAATAATTTTTACAGGCCCATATTTTTAATGATAAAACAGATTACTGCCAGACTTGTCTGTACTGCCAGAGGGTGGGAAATGCCAGGGACAAGGCTAAAGCAGCTTTGATTCCCCCGTCTGTAAATCAATGAACCCCTTCAGTGGGTAGCTATGGACATTGTGGGGTCATTAAGCATCCAGAAACTCACAGGCAAGCAGTCCATACTGGTGGTTGTGGACTACACAACCAGGTAACCAGAGTCTGTGGCCATGTCCTCCACGGGGGAAAGCTGACTGATGCATCTCTGGGGACATTCACTTGAGTGGGGATTTTCCCAGAAAATTCTACCAGACCAGAGCACCTGTTTTATATCTGCCCTTATGACCAGTCTAAGGGAGATGTGTGGAGTGCAGCAACTTAGAGCCTCTGTATACCACCCTGATACAAATGGTTTAGTTGAGTATTTTAATTCCAGACTGAAACTATGCTAAGAGCATCTGCCAACCAACATGAAAGTAAGTGGGACAAGAATTTATCCCCTTCTTTTGTTCGCATATAGGGAAGTCCCACAGACGTCCACAGGGTTTCCACCCTTTGAGCTCCTGTTTGGCCAAAGGGTGAGGGGGCCCCTAGATCTGGTAAGAGATAAATGGGAATGTAAATTTGCTTCCAAAGGGAAATCTGTTGCAGAGTACATCTTGAACTTCAGGTCACTGCTCAAGAAGCTTGAAGGGCTTGCCAATGAGCACCTACTAGCTGCTGTACAACAGAGTCAGAAAACAATGTGCAACCAGGAGACAAGATCAGAGGAGTACTTAGTCGGACAACACATGATGATGCTCACCCCATTCTGACAAAATAAACTACAGGCATCCTAGGAGGGTCCATACTTTGTGGTCAGGAATTAAATGAGGTGAATTATGTGATCAAGCTCTAAACAGGAGATGCAAACAGAAGGTATACCATGAAACATCATGAAACTCTACCACAACGGAGAGGTAATAGTCCTAGTAGTTTGTAGCAGCCCAGAGAAGGAGAATGAGGTGGATCAACTGAAATAACTCCTTTATGAGACGCAGGAAGACGCCAAGGTGAATGTCATCATCTTCTTAGAGCAGCTGACCCCAGCCCAAGCAGCAGAGATGAGTGGGGTACTGCAATAATCTGGTAAAATATTCACAGGGAAACCACAATACACCACACTGACTATACCCCACACTGACTCAGGGGCCCAGGCCTAGGCTGAGGCAGCCTTTCTATAGGTTTCCAGAGGGAGTGAAGGGAGCCATAGAGTGTGGTAACTGACCACCCTCACATGAAAAGCATCTCTTGGAGGGCAACCAAAAAGATGCTGTTTCATATTCTGGGTGTGGATATGTAACCGAAGCATGTAATACAAAATCACACATGCCCCCACAATGCAAAGCACCATGGGCTGCATATGCAAATCACCACAGAATGTTACGCTGGTCCAACTTTAAGCAGAATTGCATGGTGCCGAAAGGCCTCTCACACAGTTTGCAAAGGGTGCTAACAGAAGACATAGACACGTGTTTCATCCTACCAGGACTCATCAGTATGCCTCGTCTGTTTGACACCCCAGTGGAATGGACCAGCTACCCTAAGACAGAGTCTTGATATGTTGTGGTGAACCCATTAAAATAAAAAACTATTTAAAGACAAAGAACCTCTGTGCGCAAACACTGAGGCAAGGGTTACCCTAAAGGGCATTTGGCTGGGAAGCCAAGTTTCAAGAAAATACAAAATCACACATGCCCCCACAATGCAAAGCACCATGGGCTGCATATGCAAATCACCACAGAATGTTATGCTGGTCCAACTTTAAGCAGAATTGCATGGTGCCGAAAGGCCTCTCACACAGTTTGCAAAGGGTGCTAACAGAAGACATAGACACGTGTTTCATCCTACCAGGACTCATCAGTATGCCTCGTCTGTTTGACACCCCAGTGGAATGGACCAGCTACCCTAAGACAGAGTCTTGGATATGTTGTGGTGAACCCATTAAAATAAAAAAACTATTTAAAAGACAAAGAACCTCTGTGCGAAAACACTGAGGCAAGGGTTGAAGCATGTAATGTCAATTTTGCAAACTGTACAAGAAATGACGAAAAAATTACTTACCATAGTAATATTGTTTCTTCCAGGGGATCCCTCAGTATGCTTGACCAGAGCAGCACTGCCAACTGGGTTTAGCTGCTCCAGAGGCTGTGCCTATGCTAATGATGGCTGGGCATTAGCCAGTCAGAAAGCAGTTGAAGACTGCTGCCTGTAGGTGCTCCTGCTAGAGAGTCAGATTCATTTTGAAGCCCATGGGGCAAAAGGCCCCAAACTGTAACCCTATTCCAGAGTAGCAGTAAAAAATTGGAAAAAGAAACAAAAGGGAAAAAACAAACCGCCTATAGCAAACTATATACAAAATGTTTAACTGTGACATTTGGAGTACTGAGTGCAGTTCTGGAGACCCCATCTCCGCAAAGACATAGACAGGGTGGAGGCTGTCCAGAGGAGGGCAACCAAAATGGTGCAGGGTCTGCACCAGAGGACATACAAAGAGAGACTAAAGGATCTTAATATGTATACCCTCGAGGAAAGGAGGGAGAGAGGGGACATGATAGAAACTTTCAAGTACCCCAAGCAGTGTTCCCAATAAGGCTGCAGATCTGGGGGTGCACTGCACTCTCTTCAAAAAATTTCTGGGGTACAAAATAAATTATAAGGGTTCATTCTACTATTTGTACAACATTTTTGTGGGGTACATATACTTAAAACAGAATTATGGGGGCACAGTGTACCCTCTTCACACAAAAATGTACTTGAATTTCATAATTTGTACTTGAATCAAGTACAGATGGGGGTAAATGGGAACACTGACCCCAAGGGAATCAACAAAGTCCGAGAGGGTAGCATCTTTCAGAAAAAGAGATGTGCAAGAACAAGGGGACACAATTTGAAGGTAGAGGGGGGACGGCTCAGAAGTAATGTGAGGAAGTATTTTTTCACGGAGAGAGTTGTGGATGCATGAAACAGCCTTCCTGAGGAGGTCGTGGAGTCAAAAACAGTTGGGGAATTCAAGAATGCATGGGACAGACATAATGCAATCCTAGTGGGGGGTAGAGGAAGTAGGCTGTTGGTTAACTAGGATCTTCAGCTTATCCATTAGGTAGGGAAATGGGCAGACTAGGTGGGCCAAGCGGTCCTTATCTGCCATCAAATTCTATGTTTTTATGTGACACATCACTCCAAATATGCCCCTCGGTAAGAATTTGGTTTATGATAAGGACTGCAGGACCGTTAATAGGTTATGTGAGGGGAGGATGGGTGGGAGGTCAGGCATACGGAGGGATCCCCTGAAAGAAACAATATTACTATGGTAAGTACTTTTTTTTCACACACCAGGAATCCCTCAGTATGCTTGACTATAGCAAACTACAAAGCAGTGTAGTTGGGAGGAGGGAACATAACCTACTTTAAAAATAGGTTCTGCAGGACTGCAGTACCAAATCTGACATCTGATCTGGACTGTACATCCAGGCAGTAGTGCTTTGTGAAGGTATGTAGTCTTCCAAGTAGCTGCTCTGCAGATATCAAGTAAAGGTATGTTTCTCTGAGCTGTCACTGAGGCTGCAGCACCCCTGGTGGAGTGAGCCCTGAGGCAGCAGTCTGCCAGCCTTACTGTAAAGAGACAGTTCTCTTAAAGGCTGGTCTGCCCTTGCCCACCTCACCATAGATGATGAACAGCTGAGTATGAGAGGCCCTGAGCTGCTTAGTATGCTCCAGGTAGGAGGTCAGCACCCTTTTAACATCCAGGCTATGAAGCCTGCGCTCACCTGGGGTGGATTTGTCTGTGAAAAAGACAGGGAGAGTAATGGATTGGTTGAGGTGAAATTCAGAGACTACCTTGGGAAGGAATTTTCCATTAGTTCTGAGAACTACTTTATCCCTGTGGGAGGTGATGTAGTTAGGTTCAGTGTAGGGAGCTTGCTGCTCTGAAATCCTTCTGGCAGAAGTGATGACCACTAGGAATACTGTTCTCCGAGTGACTGTAGCCATAGGTTTGAATGGAGCATCCATCAGTTTGGCTATACAAAGGTTTAAGTCCCAGAGAGGGACAGGTTCTCTAAGTGGGGGCTCAAGGTGCAGCAGGCCCTTAAAGAATATTTTGAAAATGGGTTGAGAAATTATAGATTTCTCTTTGCCTGCAGAAATGTATGCTGAAATGGCTGCCAGGTGGACTTTCAGTGACGAGGCCCTAAGGCTTGAGGCCTGCAGGTAAACTAGGTAATCTAGTATGGAGGGCAGGCTAAGTTGCAGGGGGTCAATCTGGCTTTCTTTACACCAGAAAAATAATTTCTTTCATTTGAAAGCATAGGCCTTTTTGATACTTGTTTTTTTAGCTAGTCTAAGGATTCTGAGGACCTGCTCTGAATACTGGGAGTCAGGAAAACTCTAGCTCATCAAGTACCAAACTTTGAGGTGAAGGGATTCTATACCAGGGTATATTACCCCGACTGAGGCAAGGTCAGGAGACTGTGGCTCGGAGGCAGGCCAATGGGCCGTTTAGCTCTCAGGTGAGAAGCAGAGAGTACCATGGTTGCCTTGCCCAGTCTGGAGTCACCAGGATCATTGTTGCCGTCTGTCTCTTGAGCTTGAGAAGCACTCTGAAAATCAGGGGAAAAGGTTGGAAAGCATACAGGAACCTTCCTGTCCAGTTGAAGGACAGGACATCCACTGGCACTGTGCTCAGTGCCAAAGGCCTGCAGCAGTACAGGGGGATCTGCTGTGTTTGGAGGCAAAGAGAGCTATTTCTGGAGTGCCCCACCTCCTGTAGACCGTAACCAGCACTTGTCTGTTTAGGGTCCACTCGTGGTGGCCCTGGCTGATGTGACTCAGAGAGTCTGCCAGCACGTTGCCTTTGCCTGGCAGGTGAATGGCTGTTAGTTGCATGTCCAAGGAGTAAGCCATCAACCAGATCTTCATGGCTTCTGTACAGAGTTTTGAGAATCTTATGTCCCCCTGCTTGTTGATGTAAAACACTGTGGTGGTGGTGGTGGTGGTGGTGTCTGTCCTGACTTGGTCAGACTGGTCCTTGAGCTGGGGGGTTTGGGGGAGCAAAGGCTTTTATGGCCAGATACACAGCTCTGAGTTTGAGGTTTACATGACATCTAAACTCCCTGGGGAACCATACCCCACTTATAGGCTGGTCTGCCAGGTGTGCTTCCCACCCCAGAAGGCAGGAGTCTGTAGTGAGCACCCTGGAGGGTTCCTTCTATTGCAAGGGAATTCCTTCCCAGAGATTGTGACTGTCTTTCCACCAGTCCAAGGCTTGTAAGACAGTCCTCGTGACTGGAACCAGCTCTGACAGTGAGGCTCTTTTCTGAGACCAATGAGTCCTCAGATGGTACTGAATGTCCCTCATCTGAAACCTGGCATCTAGGACTACTACTGTAGTGGAGACCATGTGGCCTAGGATCCTGAGAAAGTACCTGGCTGGCCTTGACTGGCTGAGAACAAATGAGTCTGCCAGGGTCTGGAGGTTTTCTACTCTGTCTAGGGGAAGCAGAGCTTTCCCTTGCTGGGTGTCCAGCTCGGCTCCTATGAATTCCAAAAGTTGGACTGGTTCCAGATGGGACTTTTTTGTGTTGATCAGGAACCCCAGTGGCTCTAGGGTGAACTGAGTGAGTTGTAGGGAGTGCCCGAGCTTCTGAAGAGACTTGTCTATTATGACACAGTCGTCTAGATAAGGAAAGGCAGAGACCCCCTTGCCTTCTTAAATGGGCTGCAACCACTGCGAGGCACTTTGTGAAGACCCTGGCGGCCGAGGACAGGCCGAATGGTTGTGCTGCAAACTGGTAATGGTCTGAGGGCAGTCTGAATCTGAGATGTTTTCTGTGTGAGGGCCTGATTGGGATGTGAAAGTAGGCATCTCTGAGGTCCAAGGAGGATAGTCAGTCTCCCTGTTGTAAGGAGCGGATCAATACTGACAGGGTGATCATTTTGAATTTGGGATTTAGCAGATGTTTAAGTACCTGAGGTCAAGAATGGATCTCCAGTCCCCATTTTTCTTCTGGGTGGGAAAGTATCTTGAATAGAGGCCCTTTCCTCACTGGGAAGGGGCACTCTTTCTATTGCATTTACTAGCAGGAGAGATCTGACCTCTGACTCCAACAGAATATTTTCTGTGGGAGTTAGAGGCTTGAAATTACCATTTCCCTGCTGTGTGGGGAATTTCTTGAACTAAAGGGTGAGCCCCTGTCCCACCACCCTCCAGCACCCACTTGTCTGTGGTGATGGTTTTCCACTGGTGAGGTAGTGGGCCAGCCTTCCTCCTACTGGGAGAGGGGAGATGACCTGGCATTCCCATCAGGGGTTATTGTCTGGACTGGGCTTTAGGCGAGGGGCAGGGTCAGTATGCTTTTGAGCACTTCTGCCTCTTCCTCTAAAGTAACCTCTCATCTGGGAGTAATCCATGGGCATGAGTATAGGCATGGGATAAAAGTTTCTGGGGTAGTAACCACTGCCTCTGCCTCCTCTTTGCTGTAGCCTATAAGAAGTTGAGACTTTCTCTTTAGCTACCTTACTCTTGTAGATGGCTTTGTATTCCTCCACCTTTTTCATGTATGCCTCTGTTTTGTCCCAAAAGAGAGAACTGTTCTCGCAAGGGAACTCCATCAGTTTAGTTTGATCATCCTGAGAGAGGTTGGTAGTTCTTAACCAAGCAAACCTTCTGAGGGAAATGGCTTGGGCCATAGGTCTGGAAGAGGTGTCGCTGGCATCCACTACTATATAAAACTGGTACTTTGTGGCCTTCAAAGTGGTTTTGACAGTTTCTGTCAGGTCCTGAGCAATGCTGTCAGGAGTCTTCTGGCTAACAGCCAGGACTGAGTTCCACAAAGCCTTTTGGTACTGCACTGTATATGCCATCTACGAAGAGAGGCGAAGCAGCAGAGGGCTGTAGTATAGGACTTCTTGCCTATGGCGTCCAGTTTTCTGGACTCTTTATCAGGAGGCTGAGAAGAAAGAGGCACTTTAGCCTTGCCACAGGCTGCAGCCTGTACTATGCTTCATGGTCAGGATGAGTGTAGAGGTACTTAGCATTAGTTTTATCTAGCTGGTACTTTTCTCAGTTTTCTTATCCACCACAGGAGTGGAGATGGGATTCTGGAGCAGTTTGAAAGCTGCCCTGTGAAGGGACTATGAACTGGAAGAAGCAGCTTCTTGGGAGGAGGGAGATTCATCATGTCCAGAAAGTCTGTCTCCTCAGTAGTCTACTGTATGGAGAAGTCCAGGGTGTCCACCATCTGCAGAATGAAAGTGTAATGGGAGAAAAAAATCCTTGTGACCATGTGAAGGGGAGCCAAATTTCTGGTCGGGGATACATCAGGTTCTATGCCCTCCTCCTCCTCATCATTGCCTTCCTCATAATAAAAACCCTGTCTTTGGTCAGGGTCTGTGGGAACAGGCATGGAAGGACCACCTGGGGCACCAAATAAATTGCCCACAGCTTGAAAGGTTAGAAAAAGTTGCCAAGCCTTTGCTAACTCCTCAAGAGAAGGCATATTTTGTTGTGTCACTGGTATCTCCCTTTGCTCTTCAATGGAAGGGGCAGTGATATGTTTTTCTTTTTGTTTCTTTTTGGCAGTCACTGACTCAGAAACATGCTCAGAATGTCTCTTTTGTTTGGCTTGGTCTGAATTTTTTATGTCAGATTTTTTCTCTAGGGTGTCCTTAGAGGACCTATCTTTAGATTTATGCTGAGAGGTGGGCCCCTCTTCAGAAGGCTTATTAGAGAGGGAGGCACATTGAGAAGTCATAATTTCTAGTCTTTTTGCTCCATTCTTAACCATTTTAGAGCAAAATTTACTGCAAAGTTCACAGTTATGATTTGGTCCCAAACAACTTCAACAGAGATCGTGGCCATCTGCCTTGGTCACGATTTTAAAACACTTAATGTAATTTTTAAAACATGTAGGTTCAGTCTTCTTTTTAGGTCTATCTGACATACCAAAATAGTCAGAAAACTAAATATTTGGTTTCCAATAGGGGGAAAAAAAAATTTGCGGTCGGTTCCCGAATGTGATGGAACCGTGAAAATCGGGTCCAAAATAACAAAATATAACAGAAAATTTAAAAGGAAAACGTGGTTCTCTTAAAAACAAGGGAACCAATAAAAAACTGATGTTAAAATAACAAAAACAGAACATTTTTAACACAGAAAGTGATTTTCCAGTCAGAAATAAAGAGCAGGAACCTCGGTGAAAACTCTTGTCAGGAGAAGATTCCTCGGTTCCTGGGAACCGAGAAAAAAACAAACAAACAAAATAGCAAAAACCACTAAAAAACACACTAAAAGCAGCAAAAACTACAGAAATAAAACAACTTTAATGAAAATAAAATTTTTTAAAGTGATGAGAAATGGAGAGTGCTCCAGGGCCAACTTGTTCCAGTAGGCAAAGAAATGTATCTGACTCTCTAGCAGCAGCACCTACAGACAGCAGTCTTCAACCGCTTTCTGACTGGCTAATGCCCAGCCATCATTAGCATAGGCACCACCTTCACAGCAGCTGAACCTAGCTGGCAATACTGCTACAGTCAAGCATACTGAGGGATTCCTGGGGTGAGAAATGAAGGTTACTCACCTGTAACTATAGTTCTAGGAGCTGTATATGGTGCACATTCACACTTTGGCAGTCTTCCCTTCCCTTTAAATTCAGCTGGAACGTCTTCAAGCTAAGCTCCTCCCACCCAGGTAGTATTCTCCTCAGCTCCACCCCATGATATCAGATCTTGCATGATGGAAGCAGGGATTCATGTGCCACTTGCCAAGGGAGGTTGGGTGGGTCGTGTGGATGTGCACCATATACCACTCCTACATCTACAGTTACAGGTGAGTAACCTTCATTTCCAGGAACATGGATATGGTGCACTTATCCACACTTTGGCAGACTCCTAGCAGTTCTCTAGGAGGTGGTGGCAAGGCGCACACCCCTACTTTGGAAACAGGGAGCAGAGACCTGAGGCTCCAAAAACCAGCATCCGAGCGTGACTCAAGGTCGATGCGGTAATGGGAGATGAAGGTGTGTGCTGATTTCCAGGTAGCAGCCCTGCAGATCTCCTGGATAGGGACATCCCTGGAAGCAACCACTGAGTCAGTAGTATATCTGACAGAATAAGCCCTTAGCCCAACAGGAGGCTCCCCACCTGCCAACCTATACAACATAAGAACATAAGAAGTAGTCGGCAGAAGGAGACCTTTAGGCCTCTCTTGTCTGCCCAATTTGTGCTGCGTTCTTGTATTTTATCCCACCACCGAGTCTTGTGTCCCCTCCCCCTCCCCTTCTTTTTCCCTGTCCCTACATCCTCCCTCTGTATTTGTCCCAGGCACTATTAAAAGATCCCACCATTTTGGATGCCACAACTGCCTCTGGCAGCTTGTTCCATGGCATCACCACCCCTTCTGTGAAGAAGTGCTTCCTCACATCCCTCCTGTACTTTCCTCTCATTAGCTTTAGGCTGTGTCCTCTGGTGGAGGCATTTTCTCTTATGTTGAAGAGACCTTCCCATGCTACCTTGTTTATACCCCTTAGGTACTTGAAGGTCTCTATCATATCCCCCCTCTGTCTCCTCTCTTCCAGTGAGTACATCCGCAGGGACTCCAGCCTCTCCTCATATGACCTTTCCTGCTGCCCCCTGATCATCTTAGTTGCCCTCCTCTGTACCCCCTCCAGCAGTTTAATGTCCTTTTTTCGGTACGGGTGCCAATACCTCACCCCATATTCCAAGTGAGGCCTCACCAGTGACCTATACAATGGCAGAATAACCTCACTGTGTCTGCTACTGAATCCCCTCGTGATGCATCCCAGCATCCCGTTGGCCTTTGCTGCTGCCTTTTTGCATTGTGTGGACTGTCTCTGCCTATAGCAGAGGTTGATGCAGGAGACAATCCACCTGCCAATACTCCACTTTGCTGCCGGTCTGCCAGGTCAATTTCACCGTAGGTGACAAAGAGCTAGCGAACCTCTCCCTGAACTCCAGCCGTGTGCTCTGGACAATAAGCAAGCACTCACAGCAGGTCAAATGTGTGAAGCCTGTGCTCGGCCTCCAAGATTAAACTGGTGCAGTATACTGGGAGGTTAATCACCTGGTTAAGGTGAATATCTGAAACAACCTTCAGAAGGAACTTCAGGTTGGGGCAGAGGACAACCTTGTCCCTGTGGAACACCAAGTAAGAAGACTCCACCGAGAGTACCTGGAGCTCACTGATCCTTCTGGTTGAGGTGATGGCCATCAAGAAGGCAGTCTTCCATGACAGGAGGGAGATGTCACATCTGTGCATTGGTTTGAAAGGCTTGCCCATGAGCATTTCCAGTAGCCGCACCAAGTCGCAAGGTGGTGGTTCACACACTGGCAGGGACAAGTGGTCAAGGCCTTTAAAAAACACCCGACCACCTTTTCCAGCCCATGCCCAGTACACAGAGATGGCTGCTAGGTGCACCATGAGGGTCGTCCACCTCAACCCAAACTGAGAAAGGGACCACAGGTAGTCCACGATACTAGCCACAGGGCAAGACAGGGGTATAGCTCCCTGCCCTGGCACCAAATGGAAAAGCATTTCCATTTGAAGGCATAGCATGGTGAGTCGACTCCTTCTGAGAAGCTTCTACGACATGAAGGACCTCGTCAGAGAAACCCAAAGCCTGGAACTGTAGCTGCTCAGGATACAGGCTGTCAGGTGCAGGGATTTATTTAATTTTTTACTTCTGTTTGTCTCCCCCAGGCACCGGGACTCTCTCGGGCCTATCCGCTCACCTATGCAGCTCTACCACCCTTTGTGAGCCCTGTCATCTACAAAGGCGTTACGTTCTCCCTGAGCCCCGAGGAGGATGAAGGGCCCAAGGAGTCTGAAAGGGCAGTGGCAGGGGTACAGTGTTGGGTGTGTGGCGGTTTGGCACTGGGATGGCCATCGCCTATCCGGGCTGGTGGAGCTTTTGTACGTAGGTTTTACGCCCCAGACGTGGGACGTGCAATGCTGTCAGCCCGTGATGTGGGTGCTCCCACTCACGTACAGAAGGCAGTCGCCCAGCTTCTTCCCTGATTGTGAGCCCCTGTGCGCCGCTGCTATGCCGGACTACCCCTGGATCCCTCACATGAGAGAGGAGAGCAGTCCTCTGGACGCTCAATCCTCTCTCTCTCTCTCTCTCTCCCCTGCCAACCCCCAGCGGTCCGGGCTCGTTCCCGAACATGGGTCGCTGGCATGGTGCGAGTTGTGGCGTCCAGCGCCTCAACCCTCAGCACCATCGGGCCGGCTAGGTGCAGGGACTGAAGGTCTAGGTGCAAGACCTTCCCCTGGTGGTAAGAGAGAAGATCCAGGCACAGAGACAAGTGCCATGGAGGCTTGCTGCTGAGGCTGAGGAGATCTGGGTACCAGAAATGGTACGGCCAATCCAGGGTTACCAGGCTCATCCGCATCTTGTCCAATACCTTTTGGATCAGCGGAAAGGGAGGGAAGAGGTATAGGAGGCCCGGGGTCCAGGGTCTTGCGAAGGCATCCCCCATCAGTGTTCCACATTGTGGAGGGTGGGCACAGAACAGCCTCAGCTTTGTGTTCTCTCAAGAGAGGAACAGGTCAACGAGGGGAGTACCCCACTGTGAGAACAGGTGATCCATGGCGTCCTGGTGAAGAGACCCCTCATGAGATGCCTTGCCCACGCAGCTGAGGGCATCCATCAGCTGGCTGGAGGCTCCAGCCACATGACTCGCCAGGAGATCAGCCCCCAAACTGTGCACGAGGGTCCAGGTGCAGGAGGCTTCCCGACACAACCAGAGATAATGCGTTCTTCCCTGCCTGTTGAGGTAGTACATGGTTGTGGTGTTGTCAGTCTGGACCTGTATGACCTGCCCCCAGACAGATGGGGCAAATGCCATCAGAGCAAGGTGCACTTCATGGAGCTCCAGCAGGCTGCTGTGGTACTGAGACTCCTTGAGTGTTCAGAGCCTGTGGGCTCTGTTGTTTCCTCCCAAGTGTGCTCCCTATCCCACCAGAGACGTGCCGTCATCAAAATGAATGTCGGTTCTGGGTGGGACTCCTTCCAGCAGGTGTTCCAGGACAAGCCATCACTAGATCGCATCCCACATCGACTGTGTCACTGTGACCAACTGGTCCAGGTGACCTAGGTGCTGAGACCACTGGTGGGTCAGATCCCATTGCAGAAGGTGCATCTGCCAGTGGGCCCACTGGCCCACACTGGTGCAGGACACCATGTACCCCAGCAGCCGTAGAAAGTCCTGGGCAGGGTGTGAGTGCCCATCCTGAAATGACTGGTCAAATGAGGTAAGGTCCACTGCCTGGTTCACTGTGAGTCAGGCCTTGGCCCGAAAGGAGTCGAGCTCTGACTTGGCTAGGTTGATAAGATGACCCAAGGCTGAGAAAGTCTTAAAGGTCAGATCCTCCTGGGATGAACTGGCAATCAGCTAGTCATACAGGTAGGGGTACACCCGGCCCCCTCTGTGCCGCAGGAATGCTACCACCACTGCAATGTACTTGGTGAAGACCCTGGGGACCAAGAGAGTCTGAACCCATGATTCAGAACTTGTAGAGCACCCCATCGGTGCAGAACTGAAAGAGCTGCCAGTGGGCTGGACAGACAGAGATGTGAAAGAAGGCATCCTGGAAGTTCAGAGAGCTGAACAACATGCCCTACTACAGGGATGGAATCATTTGGTTCAGAATGACAATCCAGAACTTGTGCCTCCGCAGGAACTGACTGAGATCATGAAGATCCAAATTACTTGGAGCAGAAAGGCCCGGCTAGCTGTGGCGTCCGGGACATGAGTCACAGCTCCTTTCTCTAGAAGCTGAACGATGTCCTCCCTGAGGGCAGACAGCATGTCTGGGGACACCATGGACTACCATGTGGCATGGGCTTGGTAGGGCAGAAAAGCCTAAAAGTCGAGAGGCAGACCCCAGCCCACCATGTCTAGCACCCACTTTTCCATAGTAATGACAGACCAGGCGTTCCAGAAATGATGAAGCTGATCCCGCATGGGAAACAGAGGCAGGATGGTTATTTATTTATTTATTTAATTCTAGGATTACAAGTACCTTTGAGCCAAGGCTCTTTTACAAAGGTTCCACGTCAGATTGAGTAGAGCACAACAAATATTTCAACAGTACAAGGTACAACAGAAATGTAAGCAGTACAGCAGTAGGTTTGGCAGCAATAACAGGTTAATCAGGTTAAGAGCAGTTTCTAGTGGTGGGTGCAGACAATTGTGGCAAGAACATGAACAGTAATAATTTGCATGTTTAACAGTTACGCAATCAGATACAGGAGAGATGCATACATATTCAGTAGGGCATTAACATTCATGGTCATAGGAGAGCAACAGATGCAAGATATGGTTAGGACATTGGGGGGGTGGGTGGTAAGCTGCCGAAAGGCATTGTCAACATATACAGAAGTGCAGACAAGGAGATGGAGGGGGGAGAAAGGGTGGAGGAGGGGAGAGGTGGAGTGCTTGTTGTGATGCCGGGGTAAGGACGGGACGGCAGCTAGGTTGGCAGGGCGTGGCAGTCACAGGTACTGGAGGCAGACAGAGAGAGATGGAGCCTAGATTTGAAAGGACCAATCTTGGGGGTGGTGGAGATATCCATGCTGAGGTTATTTAACCAGTATGGCGCCCTGTAGGCAAATGATCATTGGCCCAGCGAGGTATGGCACAGAGGAATCAGCAGCATTTGAGAGTCAGATCTCCTGGTATGGCGGAGGTTTCGACTAGGGCTGAGGTGGGCTTGGACACCATGGGGAACTAGACCCAGGGTTATCTTCTTTGCCATGATGCAGGTTTGATATTTAATCTGGTTTGATAGGTTCAGCCAGCCAGTTTGGGCGTAGAGGACGCAGGTGTGTGTAAGGCGATGGGCACCAGTTATGAGCCGACATGCTTTGTTTAGAGTGGTTGTGATGCGTCTTAGGGCTGTAGAGGTGGCAGAGCCATAGATTAAGAGGCCATAGTCAATGACAGAGACTACTGAGCTTAGGACAGCGATCCTGAGGGCCTCAGAGGTTAGGTTTGCCCTATGTCTGTAGAGGAGACCAAGTCATATGTTAGCCTCCTTGGCTACGCTGTCTACATGGGCTCCACAGGAGAGGTTATTGTCAAGAGAGATTCCGAGGTATTTAAATGAAGGTACCTCTTCAATAGGCACTCCAAGGTAATTTGTAATGGTCAGAGGATACTGCCTGCTCTTGTTATGTGAGTTAATGAATAGCATGGTTTTTGTGTTTTTATAGTTAAAGATGAATTTTTGTTTGCAGAACCAGTTCTCTATGGCTGTGAACCCGAGTTGGAGCTTATGCTGTAGGGATAGTGGGTCCTTATGGGTGGCGTGGATGACGGCATCATCGGCGTACAGGAAGAGTTTTTCTGGGCATGATTTGGGAGAGGTTATTTAGAAATAGGCTGAAGAGAAGGGGCCCCAGTATGGATCCCTGGGGGACTCCAATTTTTACTCTTCTCCAGCGGAATGGTAGTGCGTTGGAGAGGACACCTCCAATTTTTACTCTTCTCCAGGTAACTTTTGAACCAGGCTGTGGAGTCAGGGGAGAGCCCGGCAATTTGTAGCTGGTCCAGGAGCAGGCGGTGGTGAACGGTATCGAAGGCCTTAGTTAGGTCTATGAAGACAGAACCGGCTAGGTGGCCATTATCCAGGGAGCTGTGGATGGCTCCAGTGAATTCCAGGAGGGCTGTTGTGGTGTTGTGCCCTTTCCTGAAACCATGCTGCTGGGGGCACAGGATATTGTGATTGTCCAGATAATCTGTGAGCTCATCAGCAACTATGCGTTCTATGGCCTTGGATAATGGGGGCAGTATTTCATTATTACTTCTTCACATTGATATTGCATTGGGGAAAGGAGGAGTAGGAGTTTGAAGAAGGTTGTGCAATGGCTACTTAAAGTCTGTTTTTGAGTGTGGATAGGAAGGATAGGAATATAAAAAGCAGTTGCTCAATATATCTAAACGTGTGCAACAAAGGAGGTAAGGGAAATAAAGAAAATGTTTTGCACTGCTAGAGGAGGGAGAGGGGAGACTTGAGGGAGTGTTTGGTATCCTGCATCTGGAAGTGTGGGGGGTCGCTGGTGGGCAACGACAGCAATGGGTAGGGTGGTAGGCTGCAACAACTGCGGTGCACCAATCTTTCTAAAAATTACCTGGAGTGTGGGAGGATGTTTAGTGTGCAACCACACAGAAAAACTCAGAAAGGAGATTGAGGGTCTGCAGGATGAACTAAGATAGGCAAGGCAGATTGGGGGTGGGTTTAGCCCAATACTGGAGGGAGGAAGAAGGGGAGATGAGGGTGGGCGATTTAAGCCAACAGTGGTGATGAGAGGGTCAGAAGAAGGGAAGCAGAGACAAAGGGCCCAGGCCAGGAAGAACAATTGTGGGAAACCAGGTCAGAGACAAAAAGACAAATGGAAGGAGGAGATAGGGACTTGTGAGGGGAGGCGAAGAAGTGGCAAAAAGTCATGGAGTGGAAAGGAGAGAACAGGTTACTATGAAGAGAGAGGACGGGCATTTGTGAAGGGCCTTCAGAAAATATGTTGTGCACTGCTAGAGAGGAAGAAGGTGGAGGACGGAAATGATGAAATTAGAGGAGTAATTGATAAATGCCTGGATCAAACTGGAGCTGGGGAAGTTCTGCTGGGAGAATTGCAACAGGGTAAAAGGGGAAATAATGCAGGAGGAAGAAGAGGAGCTGGAAATGAGAGAGGGAGATGAATGGAAGCAAGCAGGGAGTAAGAGGTGGAATCTTAGTGCTGGGGACTCAATACTAAGAGGAGTTAGGTGGGGTAGCAAGGAGAGGCATAGTCGCATTTGGGTGGAGGCCATGCCAGGAATGACAGCAGAAAGGGTGGGACAGTCTGTTCTGAAATATGCTAGAAGGGGTAGGGACAAGCCTCATTTAATTATACATCTTGGGACAAACGACCTGGCTGGACAAGACAGTAGATACAGTCCAGAGGAGGTTTGAGGAACTAGCACAATTATGTGAGGGGCAGGAAGATCAGTAACTTTTTCAGAGATACTTCGTGCCAAAGGCAAGCACAACAAAGCTGAGAATAGAGGAATTTAACGGATGGCTAAGAACCTGGTGTTGTGCTAAAGGGTATGGGCTGTTGGGGGTGGGAAGGACCTGGGAGGACAGTAGTCTCTATGCCAAGGACAGACTACACTTGAGTGAGGAGGGAAAGAAAGTGTTGAAACAGAGGATGGAGGGTACATAGAGGAAGTTGGGAATTTAAACTAGGAGTGGGGGTGGCAGTTGGGAAGAGATATGCAGAGACCACAGGTTGGGAAACCATATGAGCTTAACTCATAACAGTGACAAAGGACAAATGGCAAGTACTGTTGGTGATGCTAGGAAAGGAGGGCAGGATGGGAGGGGAAAGGGTGGAAGGTGGTTACCCTTAATGCTAGGAGCCTTGGGAGGAAAACTGCAGTTACAGGTTCTCATGGCAGAGGGAGAGGTGGACATTGCAGCCATCACGGAAACATGGGCCACCCAATACAATGACTGGGACCTGTCTGTACCAGGGTACAGGTTATTTCGTAAGGACAGGGTGATTGGGAAAGGAGGGGTGGCACTATATGTGAAGGAAGGACTGAAGTGTGTAAGGGAGGAAGGGGAGGAGGGTAGTACGGAGTCACTTTGGATGCAAATCCAGGATTCCAAGAATAGGATTCTTAGAATGAGAGTGGTGTACAGGCCACTATCTCAGACGGAGGAGTTAGACAGGGAACTAGCAGGACAGATCAGGAGGACCTGTGAGAAGGGTAGTGTGGTGATTGTGGGTGACTTCAACATGCCAGGAGTAGACTGGAGCACCCCAACAACCAGGAACAGAAGGGAGCAGGTACTGCTGGATGCCTTCCAGGACAGCTTCCTGCTGCAAATGGTCAGTGAACCAACCAGGTTAGGGAATACCCTTGACCTTGTGCTGGCAAATGGGGACTTTGTGAGAGAACTTACAGTGGAGGAACCGCTGTCAGGGAGTGACCACCACTCAGTATGGCTCACATTGGATATGGGCAAGGAAGGAGTGGAATCTGGCACAAGAGTGATGGACTTCAGGAGGGCCGACTTTGGGAGGATGGGGAAGTGGTAAAGGGTACCTGGCCCAGAATTCAATCTAGTATGGACACTAACAGAGGTGGGAGCTCATAAAGCTGTGGAGGCAACCAAACCTGCTGCAAAGCCCAGAGCAAGAAGGCTAGGGCTAGAAACCAATCTGGTTGAGCAAGGAGGTCATGGAAAAGGTAAGGAGGAAAGAGCTGCCTTTAGGAAGTACAAGAAAACAGGGAGGGGAGGACAGGAGGAGTACTTGACAGAATCGACGGAGGTGACAAGGGCAGTAAGGGGGCCAAAGCATCTACGAGACTCAGGCTGGCACAAGGCATTAAGAAGGGGAGAAGGACTTCTTAAGTACATCAGGAGAAAAGGAGCTGTAAGGACCACATAGTAAGGATTAGGAAGGAGGGGGGTTGGGTGGAAGCAGGGTGCGATAAGGCGGAAGCACTAAATGAGTACTTCTGCTCAGTATTTACTAAAGAGAAGAGCGGGGTGACACCCAAGGTGGGAGAAATGGCAGAAGCAGGGTGGGAAGTGGTGACAGATGGGGAAATCATGGAGAGCAGAGTTCGAGAGGGTTTGAAGGCACTGAGGGTGGACAAGGCGTCAGGCCCAAATGGCATCCACCCCAGGGTACTGAAGGAGCTGGCAGAGGTCCTTGCAGGACCTTTGGCAGACCTATTTAATGCCTCACTACATTCGGGGTGTGTACCTCAGGACTGGAGGATGGCTCATGTGGTGCCCCTCCACAAGAGTGGCCCCAAGGATGAACCGGGAAACTACAGACCAGTGAGCCTCACTATCCATTGTGGGTAAGCTAATGGAGACTATCCTGAAGGAGAGGCTGGTGGCCCTCCTAGAGGCCAAAGGACTACAGGACAGCAGACAGCATGGCTTCGACACATGGCAGATCCTGCCAAACCAACCTGGTCGTAGTTCTATGACTGGGTAACTAGGGCAACTGGACAGGGGCCATGCAGTGATGTCCTGTATCTGGACTTCAGTAGGCATTCAACTCAGTGCCACGTGGAAGGCTGGGAAGGAAGTTTGTGCAGGCACAGAGGCGGGTGCAAAGCTGGTGAGATGGGTAGGAAACTGGCTGCAGGGAAGGCAACAGAGGGTGGTGGTGGGTGGGAGCTCTCACACCCAAGGGCAGTACGGCGGTGTTCCACAGTGCTCGTGTTGGGACCAGTGTTGTTTGGGATATTCATTGCAGACATATCAGGGGACATCAAGAGCAAGATCAGTCTGTTTGCTGATGATACCAAAGTAGGTGCGGTGGTGGATGACTTAGGGGATGGCAGGGGTTGCAGGATGATCTGGCAAAGCTTGAAACCTGGTCAGACACTCCGGCAAGCTGGGCTTTAATGCCAAAAAAGTACAGGTGCTGCATTTGGGATGAAGAACCCAAGGAGGAGTTACCAGCTGGGGAGTGCAGCTAGCCCAGACAGAGGAGGAGAAGGATCTGGGTGTGCTCATTACAGGTCCAATGAACAACTCGGCACAATGTAGGAAGGCAGCTGCAAAGGCCAACAAAATGCTGGGTTGTATTGCAAAGTATATCCTCGAGGAGGGAGGAGGATTCTGCCACTGTATAGGTCGTGGATTTGGAGCCACACTGGAGTACTGCGTGCAGTACTGGCGTCCCGTATCTGAAGGGGACATTAAGTTACTGGAGGGTGCAGCGCAGAGACAAAGATGATCAAGGGCTGGGGGACTTATCATACGAGAGAAGGTTGAAGGAGTTGAACTATGCTTACTCACCGGAGGAGAGGAGACAGAGTGACATGATGAAACCTTTAAATACATGAAGGAATAAACAAGACAGGTACAGAGGCTGTTCAAAGTAAGCGAGGGAGGGACACCAGGGGCCATGATATGAGACTGGAGCGAGGAAGGTTCAGGAGGAGATGAGGAGACACTTTTTACAGAGAGGATGGTGGCTGGGTGGAATCGTTACCTGCTGAAGTGGTATGCAGTAGAACAGTGGACTGCTTCAAACGAGGATGGGACAGGACAAGGGAGGGTTAATGAAGGGAAGGGTGGAAGGAGGGCAGCTGCAGAATAAGGGTGCTAGCTGCACATTTGAGCAGACTTGATAGACCTCCTAGGCCTTTATCTGCTGGCAAGTTTCGTATGTTCGTAGTATGGAGTTGGTCGGTAGTTTCCAGAGTTGGTCCGATCTCCTGATTTATGTATCGGTGTAATGGTGGCTGATTTCCATCTGTCCGGGAACTGGCTCTGGCTGAGGGAGAGGTTGAAAATCTTAGTTAGTGGGTTAATCATCTCATCGCGAGTGAGGGACAGGAGTTTCAGGTCAAGGGTGTCCCCACCGTGTCGTGTTTTTGCGATAGCATTAGCAATGTACTTCTGGGCTTCTTTCACCTTGACAGATTTGAAGTAAAAGGGAGGAAGTGTTGGGGGGGTGTAGTAGTAGCAGGTTTAACAGGGGAGCTGGTTTCATTGAAGAAATCGGTGGGGAGCACACTGCTGAGGTCCGTGAAGGCCGAGTTGAAGGTGCTGGCTGTAGTGGTTGGATCGAAGGAATTTTTCCCATCAGTGACTAGCATAGTAGGGGAGGATTTTGTTTCCCGGTTACTTCTTTGATGTTATTCCAGAAGGCTTTACCATTACCCCAGGTGTTGGTGAGTGCTTCCTTGTAACAGGCGCTTTCTTGCAGTCATATAGACTGTGTGCAGGCATTTCAGGCATGTTTGTAGTTCTAGAGGTTAGCTTGAGTGCCGGATTCCTGGGCTAGGAGCCAGAGGTGGTCCCTTACTTTTAGTTGTGCTATTAGGTCAGCGGTGAGCCATAGACTGAAGCGGGCTTTGACTTTGCGTTTTTTTAGACGGGGCATAGGTGTCGCAGGCAGCGTTAAAGGTGGAAATGAAGAAATCCAGGGCTGAGTTAACATCAGATGCTCTAAAAACAGGAAACCAATCTTGTTGCCTGAGGAGAGATTTGAGTAGATGCAGCTAGCCACGGGGTAGGATTCTGCTGGAAGTGACTGCTGGGGGGTGGTGGTTTGCAGAATTTGTTAGTCCATTCACAGATAACAGGGGAATGGTCACTAAGCGAGTCAGGCAGGACGGAGATATTGGCTATCTGGGCGGGGTGGCTGGTAAGAACCCAGTCCAGGAGGGAGCTAGTACCTGTTCTATAGTTGCGTCGGCTTGGTGAGGTGACCAGTTGTGTGAGGTTTACGGAGGTAAGGGCATCCTAGAGGCACCCGGTGTCAGGGGAGAGCCAGTTAATGTTAAAGTCACCAAGCATGATTAACTCAGATCCAGAGGGTTGTGTATGAGCGAAATCCAGTATGGCACTGACTCCTTTTGCATGCTCTTTTGGTGGGATGTATACTGTTGCTACTGTGAGGACTTTTCCATGTGCTCCTAGGTAGATACGAATGGGAAGGATCTGTGTAGTTGAGTCCGGGGATGGGGGAGTCTAGGAGATGGCCCATGAGGCCCTCCTTATATAGATGGCACATCCACCTCCTTTTTGGCCTTATGATCTAGCCTGAAGACATTGTAACCAGGTAGGGTGATTGCCTGGTCAGTTTTCGGGTGACGCCACAATAATATGAATCAGTTTGCAGGAGAAGATTTGAAACGTAACCGGAGAAGGAAGATATTTATGTAAAAAGCGGTGACCCAGAGTGTTTAACTTGGTTGTTTGGGCTGTGAGAAATTGGGCCAGGGTTCGGGTGGATGTTACCTGACAGGAGTAGCAGTAGCTTCAATGTGCATCAACACAGGCCCCTAGTAGTGAGTTTCCGTGAGTGCTTCATTTCGGTGGGTGAAGGAAGATGATACATCTGGTCCCAGAGTGATTTCTCATGTAACAAGAGAGGGATGGGGGCTGACATAGGAATTGGCCAACTGTTATGGGTGTCAGATCTTAGTCACTCAGAGTTGTAAGGGAGTGGGGAGGGGGTGCATGGTAAGGCTTGTAGAGTGCATACGTGGTAGTGGACCAAGTCAAAGTGGTAACTGAGTGGTGGGGTGGGGTAACAGGCTCCAGGATTCCAGAAGGGTAAGTAGAGTTAAGGTGGGGCAGGACACGGTTGGGGGGGAGGCACAGGAGGCAAGGCGGCCAACAGAGGAGGTGTTTGAGGGATAGGTAAAGGAGGAAGTTAGGAGTTAAAGAGATGGGGGAGGAGGCAGTGCTGAGATGAGCAAGGGCCCAGAATGGGTGGTACTAGCAGGCGGCCCAACTGGCAATGGCACAGGAGGAGCCACTGAACGGGAGGGTTTAACGACTATATAATAAACCCCAAGAGGGGGCCGGTTGGGCAGGCGAAAAACTACGGCTTTTCACCATGCATTTCAATGGGCGCAGAGGTCCTGGAATGCACAGAAAGCTGACAGGAGGGCTGGACCAATCAGAGGCAGAAGCATAGGTCCCCAGTCCAATCAATGGCTGCAGCTGAGAGCGCTGGCCAATCGGAGCTTGAGCCAGATTCACCAGTCGGGTCCGTGGGCTTACCTGGCTTGCGGAGCTCCTGGGCGGCTGCTGTGTTGGTGTGGGTGTGGGGCTGGCTTCTCGAGCCGCGGCTGCTCAGGCAGCACTGAAACAAGCCCGAGGAGGGGGCTGGAGATCTGAGGAAGAAAGAGAGAGGGAGGTAGTTAAGAGGGCTGTGATTAAGGACTGTGACACAGGTGTCAGGTCGGGGCAGGGAGACAGAGGGATAGCAGCCACCAAGGATTAATTAAGCAAGTGAGAAAGAGAGCCAAGAGACAGGGGGGGTGGGGTGGGCGGCCTGAATAATCAGCCTGGCGCCACAAGAAATTAGGTGTTAGAGAGTGTTAGCCAGGAGGAGAGCAGAGGGGGAACACATGTAGCTGTCTGTAATTAAAGATATTTATATTTTTATCCCAAGTTGGGGTTACAGGAAGGAGGCTGGTAGCAGGTGAAAAAATAGCCGAGGTAGATGGGTGAGAGACAGATTTAGGACACAGAGCAGAATTAAGTACAGGCAATACAATCAGAATAACTTCGAATTAATGCAACAAAACAAAGGCTAGGCTAGGCAAGGCAGTAGTACAAGCAAAAAAAAAAAAATAAAGTACGGCTTTTCACCATGCATTTCAATGGGCGCAGAGGCTCTGGAACGCACAGAAAGCTAAGAGGAGGGCTGGACCAATCAGAGGAAGAAGCGTACATCCCCAGTCCAATCAATGGCTGCAGAAGAGAGCACTGGCCAATCAGAGCTTGAGCCGGATTCACTGGTCAGGTCCGTGGGCTTACCCGGCTTGCGGAGCTCCTGGGCGACTGCTGTGTTGGTGTGGGCGTGCGGCTGGCTTCTCGAGCCACAGCTGCTCCGGTAGCGCTGAAACAAGCCGGAGGAGGGGGCTGGAGATCCGGCTTGCGGAGCTCCTGGGCGGCTGCTGTGTTGGTGTGGGTGCACAGCTGGCTTCTCGAGCCGCAGCCGCTCTGGCGGCGCTGAAACAAGCCTGAGGAGGGGGCTGGAGATCCGGCTTGTGGAGCTCCTGGTCGGCTGCTGTGTTGGAGTGGGCGCGTGGCTGGCTTCTCGAGCTGCGGCCGCTCCAGCGGCAGCGCTGGTTATCAGGGTGACATTCCCTGACCCATCACTGGCCAGGCTTGGTGGAGGCTCCAGTGCCAGCTGCTGGAGAAGCACCGCCGTCCCACTAGCTTCAGGCTTCTTGAAGATGGAGGCGGGCTTGGGCTTAGACCGCCAGACCTGGGATTGCCCTGACAGGGGCTGCAGCAGCTTGGAATAAAGGGCCAAAACTGAATAGTCTTCTTTTTTGGCTTCTGGCTTTTAAGGGCCTTTTGAGAGGACATAATGGTGTCCAAGGTGGCAGTGGACTTCTCAATCCTGGTGAGGTGACCATCCACCCCAGGCCAAAATAGATCAGTACACAAGAAGGGAACATCCACCAGCTTATGTTGGGTATCCGCTGTAAAGGTGAAAATCCTCACCCAAACCCCACACTGCATGGCAACCGTTGCAGCCACTGACCAGGCGCAAGAGTCACCAATGTCCTAGGCTATCTGAAACTGGTACTTGGCAACAGAACATCCCTGATCCATGATCATCCTGTCTGCAGACTGTAAATCCTCTGGAAGATGGGGAAGGACATGGTCCAGAACAACCATGAGGGCGTGACCAAAGTTGGCCATCATGACAGCAGAGCTCACCTGCTGGAAACTGAGGGAGGAAGCAGCATAAACCTTTTTAAGTGCATGGTCCAGCTTCTTGGACTCCTTGTTGGGAGGCTTGTCAACATCCATGACGTTGCCTGTCTGGCAGAAGACAAGAGTCTGCCACCAACCCTTCGGCCAAGGGGTGGTTGCAAAACCCAGGAAGGGACCCAGTGGGAACCACATATTTGTAGACCATATGGGCAGACTGCACCAGGCAAGAAGCTGAATGCTGCCAGAGTTTTAAGGTGAGACCCAGAATGGCTTTTGCTACTGAGAAGGCAACCCTGGGGAGTCATCCCTGTCGTGGATCTCCATGAGAGGGTATTTGGCCCACTTTTGGACTTGTTCCAGTGGAATCCCACTAGAATTCAAGATGAGATGAAGCAAGGTCCCAAGGGAGACCACCCATGCTCAGTGGTAAGCTCCTCGGTCGACTTATGGTTGAAGCCCGGGGTCCAAGCAGATGCATGCAGGACCCCTCAGAATCCAAGGACTCCTCGAACACCGCCTTCTATCTGCACTCCCCATGGACCAGCCTGGACTCACCTGAGTGGGTGATCTGAACAGACAGCTGTCCGGGGAGATTACAGGCAGGTCGAGCAGCCTTGGACGAGGCCCATGCAAGGGCTGTGGAAGCGGGGACTCCACCAAGATAGACATGGAAGCCAGCAATGGCTCGGCCGGTAGGGGTGGGACTGGGATGGGCTTTGTTGGTGCAGACTAAGGGAGCAGAGCACTGGTGACTGAGGCATAGGTCAACCATGGCCGAGGATCCATTGCTGTCACAGGAACTCCTCGAAGCGCCAATGTAACTTGTGGCGGAGCCTTTCATCGTCTGAAGAGGAGGAGGAGGACGAGGAGCATCAACGGCACTTCCTAGCTGACAGCCAAGAGTGGGAACTGTGAGAGTCCCGAGACTTCAACCTTGAACGGGATCGGGTCCTTGACCTGGACCTCGACAGACTATGAATGTGTCGCTGCTGAGGATAGGTGGGGGAATGGTCCGTGTAGTTGACACAGACCGGTTCCCGCTGCGGAACCCCTGAGGGGTTGATCTCCACGGTGACATAGCTTGATCGGCTGGTTTGTCCGTCCCCTCTTAGGAGAGGGCCGAAAGGATCGGAGTCCTGGAGAGCGAGTTCACCTCGACCTCCTCCAACAATGGGTCAACCAGGTTGAGAAATGTCTCGGCAGGTTGGCTGGCCCACATCTCAGCCGACAAGCTCGACGGGGACACTGTGGAACTAGCGGCCTGAACAGGGGTCCCTGAAGGGTCGGCCAAAGCCGACAGCTCCACAGCCATTGAGCCAAACACAGAATCATGGGAGCAGGAGGAACAAGTCCATTCTCTGTCCCACGACCTGCAATGGGTCCTCTTAGACTTTGAAGATTTCAAAAATATATCCCCTCGAGAAGGGCCTTCCTCGAGGGTCGGAAGGGACTGGCACATGTCCAAAATAGCAACCGTAAATGAGGCCCTGTTGCTGGTACCCACTGGGAGCAACACAGGAGCAGCAGAGGTGTCCACCATGGGCTGGGATGCCACCTCTTCAAGCACGGCTAGCTGCGATGCCAAGCCCACTGCTGCAGAAACGGCCCTGCGGGTGTCCTTGGATCGGAGCAGTGGATCTTATTCGTCTGGGAGGCCGAACAAAAGGCAGTATAATGGTCCTCAAGGGATGACGGCTGCAGGGTCTGGCATAGGTTGCAAGCCTGCAGGTCATGCTGAGCCCCTAGACAGCATATGCATGAGGCATGGGGGTCGGTGCATGACATCTTCTGGTTGCAAGCGTCACACCACTTGAACTTGGGTCTGGTTTTCTGGTCGTTGCACTCCACAGTAGAGCAAACATGAAGAAAACCATACTAGGATCACCTGAAGATGAAACAAAGTGTTGTTTTGGAGTTGGGCCTACACCACGTGCAGGACGTGCAAAGGATGAGACCTAACTCTTCCAATGGAAAGGAACATTTGATGTCACGGGGCGAAGCTGAGGAGGATACCACCTGGACAGGTGGGAGGAGCTTAGTTTGAAGATGTTCCAGTTGAATGTAAATGGAAAGGAAGGCTGCCAAGTGTGGATAAGTGCACCATATCCGTGTCCCTAGAAATATGTTTTTTTTTTTTAAAAGTGTTTATTCTTTTTTCAGTGTTTCTCCTATTATACTACATATGCTTCATTTTAAAGTCATCCAGCGCTAGTAGACTTCTCTGTGGGGGGAAGGACAGAGCATAGCTCAGTGCTCATTAATGGCTCTAGGAAGAATAATTTAAATGTGAATGGAATGGAGCCTGGCTTCCTGTGCGAAGGCCAGTCAACAACGGACCTCCCTCATAGATTTTTTTAAACACAGATTCTGTTGGCAGAAAAGGACCTTTAGGATATCCAGTCTGCCCCTTGTTCCTGCCTACTCTGTCACCAAAGATCCCAGTTGGTTATAGGTGTTGTCACAAATACATTGAGCAGGTCAGGCCCTCTGCTCCCACACTGCCAACCTCCGAGTGCAATAGTGTGAACAGGTAACAGACAGGGTAACCCTCCTGTCTGCTTTTGGGTCCGATCACCTTTAGTTTCAAGTTCTGGGGGGATTCAAACTGTGAACCTTATGCTAGGGTACCGAATGAACAAGCTCAGATATGTACCCTCTTTGGGGATTGCGGTACAATCTTTCACCAGGGGCAACAAGCCAGGCTTCCAAAATGAACCCTTAAAACTCTATAAGAGACCTTAGGTTTATTCTTACCTTTTCCCAGTTTGGTAACACCATCAAGCCCTTCAGAATAGCTGTCAAACTTAACCATGTATACATCACATGCAAAAAGAACTTGGAAGACACACCCAGGCAGTATCTTGAAAAAAAGATTTTACTAAAAGATGATAAAAATATGAAAAATGTAAACACAGAACAATATATCAAAGAGCTTCACAATCACATAAAAGAAAATCAAGTAAAACTACAGAACAAACTCCTACCAACATACAGTTAGATCTTTTCTATCTAATGTATTACCTCTGTAAGTGCCTTTAAAGTTAGTTTCTCTCAGAGTCCCGAAATAATATGTCATATTCCCCAGTTACAAGGATACATTTCAACTCCATCTCCCCACCCCCTTGGTGAGTCATCTAGCTCCTCCTTTTTAGAATTAAAAAAATACAAACATGATGTTGTAGCAGGAGGTATATTAAATAATGTGACATCAGCAAAAATTCCACTTCCTAAATATGACTCCTTAATTAAACATTTTCTCTCTGATCTTGTGTGGTTCCTATTCCCAAGGCATATCAAAGGGTTTTACAACTTTTAACACCATGTTGGTATCAAATGTTCTTCCTACAGGAATCATAAAACTTTACGCGCCTTATATCCTGGCAGCTGGGTCAGTTCTAATTAAGACAAAAAAACAGGAGACCTTTAATCTGGTCTCTGGTCTTTTAATTACCTCATGGTTTCAGGTCACTTGTCACTGCTGACACCTTGATGTAGCCCAATTTTCACATCCTCTGGTCAGTACATATCCTGTAGCTTCACTGAAACTTTTGGGGGGGGGGGCACCCATGTAAGCACATATTTTTATATTACAAATATCATACAACAATCATAACCAGCTGGCCAAGTGACACAGGTGTCACTCCATCTCCTCTACCTAATATACCCCTGTGCCTGTCCCACACATTTTAACAAGTACAGGTGCTTCATTTTTATTGGGCAAGCCCATGCTCTGCTTCTGGAGAGACCACAACCAAACTTAAAAAGTAAAACCTGAATCTGATACAGAGTAGGGGGTGTGAGGTTACCTGGAGAGACTAAGGGCATTGTTATGTCCAAGATGCCTTGTAATGTGTAAGGAAGGGCATGGCCTTGTACTATGTGAGCAGCATCCTGTGATGGCTTGTGGCAGTGTGACAGCATAAATCAGCCAGTCCCGGATCACACCACTCAGGTAATCTTGGGCAGGTTTTGATGGTGGTAGATAATATGCAAGTCCTTGAGAAGGTAGGGGGATGGGGCTGGCCAGGTGCTGGCTAAGGAGAGATGACATGGGGCTGAAGATGCAGAAACAAAGGATGAAAAAAAGAAGAGGGAAGGCCAACCACAGACACGTGGTCAGAAATGTCAGAGACGATGGATGAATTAGGTTTAGGGGCCGATAGATGACAGAAAATTTTAGGTTAGTTGGGGGCAGGTGCAGAGTTTGGTGGTCAACGGATAAGGGCAGAGAGAGAGAGAGAGAGAGAGAGAGCAAGAGGAAAGATAAGATGATAACCCTCTCCTCAAATCAGGAGTGGGACTGTTGAAAGAAATGGTAGTTGGGGGAGTGACTTCAGCAAGTAGAGGTCACAGAGGAATGGGCAGGTTTCAGAGAGACTAAAGAAGACACTGTTATGTTTAAGGATGAGAAATGATTTATAAATAACAGTGGGGGTGGAAGATTAGGTTTGCTGGCAAAGGCATTTCTCTTCACCTGAGCTCTTTTCTCTTAGGTTTCCTTGTAAGGACAGAGCAAGGAACAACATTATCAGAGCAAGGAAAATGATTAAAGCTTCTTTTGGCTAGGCAGATTTACTGTTACTATTGTCTTTTGTGCTCACAGGGTTTGTTACTGTTTTTTACTTACATTTTTACTGCTGTAATCTTCTCTGATTCAAATTGCTGTTGCAGGCTATACTTTCTGCTGCATTATTACAGGGTGTGCCTACAGGTTTGTTATTGTTTTGTACTTACAGATTACTGCTGTAATCTTTTCTGATTCAAATTGTTTTTTGCAAGGTATATCTTCTGTTACTGCTTTATTTTTCTCTGTAGCAAAGTGTTTTGCAGGGTATATCTTCTGTGAAATTGTTACAGGTGGTGCTTACATTTTTGTGACTTTTTTCATCTATCATTAGGCTAAGCAAAATTAATGTTTGCTACTATTTTATTTTTTTGCTGAAAGGTTTTCTGTTTGGTCTCAAAAGTGTTGCAGTCTCCTTCTCACATTGAAGGAGCTAACTGCTCCCCCCCCCCACCACACAGGTCTTCCAGGGGATTAGAAGTGTAACTATGGGGTGGAGATGACAAAGTTTTGGTAACTTCCAAAAAAAGAAAGAGTTAAAAGGTCAGGTTAGTTGGTGTTTTTGGAGTGGAAGACTAGGTTTGCTGGCAAAGGCACTTAGCTTCACCTGAGCTCTTTTATTAAAGGTTTCCTTGTAAGGACAGAGCAAGGAACAACATTATCAGAGCAAGGAAAAATATTAAGCCTTCTTTTGGCAAAGCAGATTTACTGTGTGTTAATATTGTCTTTTGTGCTCACAGGGTTTGTTACTGTTTTTTACTCACAATTTACTGCTGTAATCTCTGATTCAAACTGCTGTTGCAGGCTATACTTTCTGCTACATTATTACAGGATGTGCCTATAGGTTTGTTAAAGTTTTGTACTTACAGATTACTGCTGTAATCTTCTCTGATTCAAATTGTTTTTTGCAAGGTATATCTTCTGTTACTGCTTTATTTTTCTCTGTAGCAAAGTGTTTTTTGCAGGGTATATCTTCTGTGAAATTGTTACATGTGGTGCTTACATTTTTGTGACTCTTTTTATCTAACATTAGGCTAAGCTTTCAGGGCTACTGCATTTGTTGTTGGTGGATTGTTTCTGCTCTTATCTCCTTGTTTCTTTCGTCCGTGGTTCTTTTTTGACAGGAGGTGGATATGAATACAGTGTAGGGCTTCAAACAGGCATGTGATAGGCATAAGGGAGCAATACAGAGGAGTATGACTAGATAGGCCATTGACAGAGTAAAGACCTATGGCACAGTCATAAGGAAGATAAAATGAGCAGACTGGATGGGCCTTGTGGTCCTTATCTGCTGCCAACTTCTATGTTTCTATGTGTGGACTTGGGAGCAGGGAATGAAGAAGTGAGATCCAGAAGGAGACAGAACAGAGCTATAGGAGATAGAGGCTTCAGTAGGAGAGAGGAGCAAGATGAGATATGGAGGGAGCTGGAGTAATGGGGAAGGCTGGTAGAATCAGATATCATGGGAGAAAGGAGGTGGGGAAAAAGGTAAGTGGAGGAAAGTGTGAGGATGTGGAATGGAACAGTAGTCTCTGTGGGTGATATGTCAGATGCCTATGGATTAGGAAAGCAACAAAATCTGAGGATCTGTATAAATAGTTGTCCAACGAGAGCAAAGCAGATGGAGGAACGCAGTAGTGTAGAATAGCTAGGTGTGCACTAAGGATCACTGCCATTAGCAAAGGCATTTGTAAAATCGATGTGGCTAACATTTTTAGGTTTCATGTTACCATTGGCAGTTTAAAAACTGTGGCTGCCTCTGTCACTTCCATCAGCAACTTCTTATGTCTGCCAACACGTTTCTGGACCAATCAGCATCATGCAGCAGAGTACAATTTTTTTTTTTTAACTTCACCAATGCCATGGGCAGAGCCTGCTGGGGGTGTGAGTTCATGCACTGCCCCTTGAAAAATAAGACATCTATTGGTCCGGCTCAGAAATCAACCAGTGGGGGACCCTGGGATAATTGCTGGGCACCACAAAGACTGGAAAACAGTATCAGACATTTCTATGTTTGGTTGTGTGCATGCACAAAGCAAACATACTGATGACACTAGACAGTGTTGGGGGCTGTGAGGCGTGTGCTGTGTAAGCCAATGGATGTAGAAATGCAGGAGGCTTGCTACTCAAAACCAAATGCTTACAAGGCTGGTGATGACAGTGTTAGGCTGGCTGATGGGTGTAATTCTTCTGTAGTTCAAAGGATGCTACTGCGTCAATTACCCCGGCCATTACCCAGCTAAGAAACTTTATCATCAGGCTTTGAAGATGAACATTTAACCTCACAGTCACTCCCTGTGTGTGTTCCCTCCCCCAAACTTTGTGGTTTCCCCTAGTTACAGTTAGGAATCTAGAGAGCATCTCTTTGCAAGCACTAAACAAAGTGGGAGAAAAACCTCAGAATGCAGAGTGCAAATATAATAACTGGGTTCTCCTTTTTCCCATAGGGAAACCATGGCATAATTTGCCGTTATAAAGGAGTGTTTATAATGACAAAGACACGCACGGTCTCCCTCACTCTGTGCATGCACCCGCCTCAGTTCATCGCTTCCCAACCGCTCGACACTTGCCTCCTGCCATGAAAGTCAACTGCCAGTGGAACTCAGCGGTAAGTTATCTTTAAACAAATGATACAATATAATATAGGACAAATATAGGAGGCAGTATAGCGCAGTGGTCTAAGGCTCTGAGCTGCAAATCTGGTGATATCCAGCAGACCAGACATGGGTTTGAATCCCACAGCTTCCACTTGCATACTGTGTGACCCTGAGCAAGTCACTTAACCTCCTTGTGCTCCCAGGTCGCTCCTGTAAAAAAGCTTCCAGCTTAGTGTGCTATACCTGGTTAAACAAGTAAATAAAAAAAAAAAAAGAGCTAATTTTCAACACAAGGGGATAAAAAAAAAAAAAACATTTTAAAAAGTGGGACATGACAAATGTGGGGACCGGCCAAAATGAAACTGAAGCGCGGCCGCACCGGAACCTCTGATAGTCTATTTAGTTGCTGTGGCGAAAAAGGGAAACTCAGCAATTATATAAAATAAAATATGAGGTGGTGTGTGCAAACTCAAAGTTTACACACACCTTCAGTATTAGATGCCTTTCACAAACCCCTCAAAGCTTCACTCTCAGGGTTTATGTAGCATCTAACACCTCAGGTGTGTGTAAACTTCTTGTTACACACACCACCCCATACTTTATTCTATATATATATATATATATATATATATATATATATATATAAAAACAGAATCAAATATGTCAATAGCATGCGATAATGAATAGAAAACACCAGAAACAAGCAATTTAAATTACATATTGTTTACGTTCCCTTTAAAGCTCTATTGACAAATGCTTGCTTATTTAGTGGCTGGTCCAGATCACATGCTGTTAAAAATATGGATGCACTGTAGCCACAGTGGCTAAGTAATTTTACACAAGCAGGTATGTTTGGGAAGGGAAGAGGGCATGAAGAGAGAGGAAACAAGAGAGCAGCTCAACGGTGACCCATACGTAAGTGTGGGAAGGAATCAGGAGGATTCCAAATGTTTCTGAGCTGAAGGTGAAAGGAGAGGCTGAAATAATTGGGGATAGAATCATACCAAATATTTAATTGTGATCGATGAAAGAAACAGGGTGGTATGGGAAGAGGAAGCACGCAGGCAGAGTCAATTTTCCTGTACTGATAGTAATATATTCTATTTACCAAGATGCATAATCTTATATTTTCCAATATTAAAATGATTTGCCATCTGCAGTATATGCCCATTCCCATATTGCTTTTACATCATTTACTGTGTTTGTGTCGTAATTTGTTAAAGTCAATTAGATAATTTAATTTGGTCTTTAGGGAGAACCTAAAGGACCTTGCAACCATTCCAACCTTAAATTAAATCAGTGGTGTCCAATCCACTGGTCATTGGCCACATGTGACCAATTGCACATAAAAGTGTGGGCAATTTAGGTGCATGGAGAACCAACAACAAAAAGTGTTAAAAATTACAGAAAACATTCACATACTCAGAAGCATAGTTACAAAACTTCTGTCCATGTTTGGCTCAACTTACATGTGTAAGGCAACATATTTGGCTATTACTTTCCTTAAGCTGAAGTACAGGACATCAGCATGGAAGTGGAGCTGCTTTGCACAGTGTCTGGTTTGTGCCAGAATTTCAAAAATTGGTGCAAGATGAAGACTGCAAAGTTTTTCACTAAAAATATGTCCCTGCTGTAGAAAACTGTTTCTGCTTGTAACATTTTACATTACTGTAAGAGGGTGGCCCCTGGGTAGGAGGCTGAATTCTTCTGTTCTGTCCCCCCCAAGAGAGAAGTTCTGGTTAATGTTTGTTGCTCGCATAAATGGGCAGCTATGAACTTCATGAGTGCAGAGGAATTAAAGTGTTTAAAGTGCCTAGAAACATAGAATTTGACGGCAGATAAGGACCGCTTGGCCCACTTAGTCTGCCCATTTTCCTACTTAACAGATAAGCTGCAGATCCTAGTTAACCAACAGCTTACTTCCTTACCCCCCACTAGGACTGCCTTATGCCTGTCCCATGCATTCTTGAAGTCCCCCACTGTTCTTGACTCCACGACCTCCTCAGGTAGGCTGTTCCATGCATCCACAACCCTCTCAGTGAAAAAATACTTCCTCACATTACCTCTGAGCCGTCCCCCCTCTATCTTCAAATTGTGCCCCCTTGTTCTTGCACATCTCTTTTTCTGGACGATGCTACCCTCTTGGACTTTGTTAATTCCCTTGAGGTACTTGAAAGTTTCTATCATGTCCCTCTCTCCTTCTTTCCTCAAGGGTATACATATTAAGCTCCTTTAGTCTTTCTTAGATGTCTTCTGGTGCAGACCCTGCACCATTTTGTTGCCCTCCTCTGGACAGCCTCCACTCTGTCTATGTCTTTCGGAGATGGGGTCTCCAGAACTGCACACAGTATTCCAGATGGGGTCTCACCAACTGTCTGTACAGAGGATAACAACTTCCTGTTTTCTACTATTGATGCCTCTTACTATGCATCCCAGTATCCCCCCAGCCTTCCTTACTGCCTTCTCACATTGCTTGCCCACCTTTAGGTCATCTGATATAATTACCCCCAGGTCCCTTTCTATTGTTACTGTTGTCAGTATCTCACCACCCATTGTGTACGCTTCCCCTGGGTTTTTGTTTCCCATGTGCATTACCTTGCACTTCTTTGCATTGAATCTGAGCTGCCATACATTTGACCATTCCTCCAACCTGCCAAGTCCCTTCTCATCCTTTCCACTCCATCTTGTGTATCAACCCTGTTGCAGATCTTTGTGTCATCTGCAAAGTGACATACTTTTCCTTCCAGTTCCTCTGCAATGTCACTTATAAAGACATTAAAAAGGACCGTCCAGTACTGAACTCATGGGGTACCCCGCTAGTAACCCTCCTTTCTTCACTGTACCCATTTACTACTACCCTTTGCGTCCCTGTTGTCTAGCCAATTTTTCATCCAGGCTACCACCTTGGGACCTACTCCAAGGTTGGCTATCTTGTGAATTAATCTTTGTGTGGGACTGTATCAATGCCTTGCTAAAATCTAGGTAGGCCATGTCCACAGCCCCTCCCTGGTCTACTACTTTGGTCACCCAGTCAAAGAAATCTATTAGATTCGTCTGACACGACCTTCCCATCGTGAATCCATGCTGCCTTGGGTCCTGTGCCCCACTGGCCTCTAGGTACTCAACAATTCTTTCCTTCAGAAGTGATTCCATCATTTTCCCTACCACTGAGGTCAAACTAACTGGTCTGTAGTTTCCTACCTCTGTCCTGCTCCCACTTTTGTGAAAAGGAATCACATCTGCCCTCTTCCAGTCTTGGTGCCACCCCATCCTCCCATGATTTGTTAAAGAGAGTAGTCAGTGGTGTCACTAGTTCTACCCTTAGTTCTTTTAGAATTCTTGGGTGAATCCCATCAGGCCCCATTGCTTTGTCCACCTTCAATTTTATTAGTTCTTTCAGAACCCTTTCTTCTGTAAATGGACTGGTATCGACCCCCATCTTCAGAGTGTTTCTCCTGTTTGGTTTAGGTAACTCCCGCTCCTCTTCCTTTGTGAATACTGAGCAGAAGTATTCGTTCAGTATCCCTGCTTTTTCATTGTCCCCCTCTATCCACATTCCCTTCCTTTTATTAAGCCTCAGTATCCCTCCTTTGGTCTTTCTTCGCTCCCTAATGTACCTATAAAAGGTCTTATCCCCCTTCTTAACAGAATTGGCTATCCTTTCCTCGATTTGGGCCTTTGCTATTCTGACTGCCTTCCCAGCCTCTTTCTGCTTTAACTGATAAAGTTCTCTGTCCTGCTCCTTCTGTGTTTCCTTATATTTCCTGAATGCTGTCCTTTTCTCCTTAACCTTCCCTGCCACCTCTTTTGAGAACCATAGCGTTTTTTTCCTTTGTTGTGTTTTATTGATTTGCTTTACACAAAGGCTTGTTGCCCCTGTGATGGCTGTTTTGATCACTCCCCATTTTTCTTCCACCCCTCCTTCTTGCCTGTTTGCTAGTGCTTTTCTGAGGCACTCTCTCATTTTCCCAAAGTCAGCCCTCCTAAAGTCCAGTACTCTTGCTTTTGTATGGCTTGATTGTATGGCTGTGTTTATCGTGAACCACACTGTTTGGTGGTCGCTTGTTCCCAGATGGCTACCCACTTCTAAATCTGAGATTCTTTCTCCATCCCCATTTGAGAGTACCAGGTCTAAGATTGCTCCCTCCTGAGTGGGTTCCAATACTAGCTGTCTGAGGCATGCCCCTGTAGGGCATCAAGAATGACCCTGCTCTTGGATGTGCCTGCAGCAAAGGTGCTCCATTTAACATCTGGCATGTTCAGGTCCCCCATCAACAATATCTCCCCTTTTTCTGCCATTCTAAGAAAGCCTTCTATCATTTCCTTGTCCATTCCCTTCCCCTGAGATGGGGGTCTGTATACAACCCCCATGCGGATTGTGGTGCCATTTCCTGTCTCCAGGGTGACCCAAAGTGCCTCATCTGCCCCCTGTTTACTCTTTAGTTACTCTTAAGTGAAACACTTAGAAATGCAGAGGCTAAGCACAGAGCCCTTACAGGGGAAATATAGAATGGTACTGTGTGTTACAAAACCTCTCAAAAGGAGTTAGTAGATTTCTACTGGTTAAAGTAAGCCTGCTCCTTGAGTTGGACCATCTCACTCTTTAAAAACTACTGTTGCAACAGTTCTGTCCTGTCTTCATACTGTCCTTTATGCTATTAGTTCAGATGGTCACTGATAGCGCCCCCCCCATCTAAAAGCTTTTTTGTCTCCGCTGTTTTTCATTTTTCCTGTGGTCCAAAAATAAGGCTAGGTGCAGTCAAAACATGGTGATAAAAAAGGGCCTGGCATTGTATAATCGCCTGGCAGTTAAATATCTGAATGTTAGAAGCCACCTCACTGTATTAACAAGTGTGGTAATTTAAAAATCAGACTGGTATTTAACCTGTAGCTAAAAGTTTTGAAGTAGCTACATTTAGTGCTATTTTATCAGAAATGGGTCTTGAGAAAGAATCCCTTTAAGTTTGTTGAGCTTTTTGATATTTTGGGCTTTACACCCAACAAACCTCAAATAGGTATTTATCATGCGCATAGGTAAAAGCACATAGCAACCAGCAAATATGTGCTCCTGCTGACTTACCAGTGGGTTGTTTAAATAAAATAATGCTATTCCCCTGCTGAAATGAAACGGGAGAGGCTATCCTGAGTTACAGCCCCATTAGAGTGTGAGTGTAACACTCAGGTTGTTAGCTGAAACACAAGCCATCAGGAAGGGACTAAATAGATGTGTTTCTCCCAAAGAATACTAGTTAAAATGCAACAGGAACCGCTCTATTATTTTAAAATATAAATACTTTAAAAGGTAAATGTACAGGCTGCATTTTGAAGGGAAAAAAAATCCTTCAGGAGTTTTTTTTTAGCTACTTCCCTGTTCCTCAGCTGTTCTGACTGGAGCTACATAATTCAGCTTTTCTCACTAGGAAGTGCAAATTTTGGCACTGGTGAATCCCCCCCCCCCGCAAGTTTTAAAAACAAACCTCAAATAGTCTCCTTTGCTTGGTAACAAGGCATTATTGTATTAAAATAATAAATAACCAGACAGAGTCGAGAAAGAAAGCAAACTAAGTTAAAACTTACTCCCAAAAGAAGCAAAGCTCTGCAGACTCCTGCAAGCAGGGTGTGTGCTCTGTTTGCCTAGTTGCTGTGTGCTTGCATTATAGGGTGGCAGCGGCCTCTTGTGTCTACCTTTATACTGCAACACCTTACCTTAGACCTGAACGAAATGCTTCCTGTTTGAAATTAAAGTTCTCCGTAAGTAAAAATATGTTCTGTTTGCTCAGACCTGATATAGTGAATATTAATATGAGCTCCCCTATATTATATAAATTAAATGGAGCTCTAAAAACAAACTCATATGAACATGATGATGCTGTAGACACATGACTGTGTGGGCGGGTATAAAAGGGCTAACCTGTTCAGCATTTGGCCAGATAGGGTCAGTGTTTTCTGACCAGGGAGTGAGAAGGGTTGATAAGACATTATCACACAAGTGGAAACTGAATGCTTAAGTTTACCACAATGGTACAGAATGTTATTTACTTTATATAGCCTTTATTTTGCTCATAGTTTGAGCCTTTTACTTTATTTTCTTTTTGTTGGTTTTGGAACAAATAAATATTGCGCCTTGCCAATGGTGCACTGAACGTTATACCAGACTGTTTTGTCCATCTGTTATCCCACACCCTATTATGAGGTATACACTGTTTTGTCAGCTGTTTGAATCTGTTTTTTTTATTGTGTGGCTAATCTGGTGTGTCACTGGTCACCACTGGTGGCCAATGATGTAATTTTTATTGGACACCACTGAATTAAATGCTACAGTGTATGTTACTATGCATTCAGAAGCTCATTTATATCCCCATGTGAATTTACTACTCTCCCAATTTTGTTGTCATTTTATTTATTTAAAAATTGGTGACTGGAAAAGGCACACTGAGCCAAGTCTCATTTCCAGGTGTGTCTCAAGGGTGAGGAAAAAGTAGGGAAAACAACAGCAAAACCCTGGTACAACTGATTACTGGAAGTAAAATTATATGAAAGTAAAAATTATATCTATATAGACATTTATGAATGGCACAGGAATACAAAATAAACAGTACAGGAAAGATAAATTACAAAAGTGAAAATATTTAAAAATACTGCATAATACATGATAACAGTGCAGGAAAGATATAAAACACAAATACCAATGGTCAACAAATTTAGAAACAAACTACTCACTACCCCTTCTTAAGGTCACATATGAACATAATAAAAAGTGTGTTCAATTACGTATTCTTGAGACACCCCACTTGTTTTTTGATGACATAACCAGTTATTATCACTGTTCTCCACTGCCCATTCTGCCATTCACTCATTGTAGTACATTTCCAGTAATACCCTGCCCATTCATATTATAAACGAAATATTTGCGCAAAGCAGTCAAGTGCTTTAAGTCAAGAGCAGCTTTCATATTCACAGGTTTCCCTTTGTCAAATGTTTAGCTACTTTCTAAAAGAATGGAATAATACTTGCATGTTGTCACTCCCCTTTACTGAACCCAAACTGGGACACTGCATCCAACTGTGTTTATTCAGATGGTTTTAGATCCAAAAATCATTCCAGCCAATAGGAAGCACTCTTTTGGTAGTGCAAGATACTGATATGAGACAAGCATCTCACGTGCTACCTGTACAAGTGCCATAGTCACCAAAACACTTGAGAGAAAACGCTGCTGAAAAAGTTTAATACAAGGTACATTCATTTTAAAAGAAATTATACAATCTATACAATAAAAAAATGTGTGTACAATCACTGATTCTTGTTATTTAATGACAGAAAGATTATCATTTATTACTAGTCTTCCACTGCCCATTCAGCTATTAACCCACTGTATTATATTTTAAAATAAATTAAACTTATGACTATAAAAAAAAGTGTGTGTGCAATCAATGATTCTTAAGGCACCCCAGTTATTTGCTGACACTTAGAAAGACTACTATTTATTACTACCATCTTCCACTGCTCATTAAGCTATTACACCATTGTAGTACATTTCTAGCAATACCATGTCCATTCATTTTATACAATAAATACCTGCACACAGCACGTAAAAGAAAACACTGCAGATTTAATACGTTTAATACAAGGTGCATTAATTATTAAAATAAATTAGGCAATGCGCTATAAAGTGATAATATGTCCCTTTTAACCACTCTGATTAGTATAAGAATGGTTTCGTGTGCATTCTTTATGTATCTGAACAACTCAGCTTCTCTTTGCTGTTCTCATGTGTGAAGAAATGTGCAAAACCACACATACTGAAAACAGAGGCTCCGAGGGACATATTTAATGCACATCAACAATGCTGTCCTTCATAACTGTTTCTTTCGATTTTCCTCACAGTGAAATTCATGTTTAATGATCTTACCAGTACTTTAACTGTCTTCATCTGTGTCCAAGGTAATTATCTTCTGGTGAGAACATTAATTAACAAGCAAGCATGTTGGAACGGGGCTTATCACTTATGTTGCTTCAATACTGTCTATCAGCCATACCTATCTAGTATCATTCTAGAGCAGTTTACAGACATTCTGCAGCATGTGAAAACACAAGCAGGACTGGGGAGAGGAAGAGTAGAGCCAAACCTAGCGCAGCTCAGCTGAGCTGAAGTTAAAATCGTACTAGCAAATATAAAGTATCAGGCAGACAGTTCCCATTGCTCCAAGGGCTTGTCAAGTTATGAAGAAGGTGCTGTGTGTTTTTTGTAATCCACAGATGAAAACAAAAGGTGAACACTAATTATTACCATGTAATTTATGCCTGCAAGGTGGAGCTGGGCACCTAATGGAATCATTTCATCTGGCAACCTCACTCAATGTCGAGCGCTGCATGAATAAAAAAGTGCATTCTGTAACTCAATAACAACTATCAGAAAATCATTATTGGAGTCTTGCTGAAGACAAGGCTTCCTGCCTGGGGCCTTTACTTGACTGATTTAAGAGGTATTATATTTTGGCATACACATTGGAGATGAGTGTTGTACAACAGGCCATAGATCAAATGAAAAAACACTACAGTGCAGTGGCTTTGCTCCCCCTACAGAAAAATGACTAATCTTTGTGCAATTTATTGCACATAAACAACCTTCATTGTTCATTGTGTACTTCTATTGCATCGATGCCAGCAATTTCTCATATTATCTTGTGGATAAAACATAAACACTGGGGTGTCGTATACCAGCGCCAGTCACCAGAAAGCAAGACCACCAGCACAACAATTCTACTAGCAGCATAATGGTGGTCTTAATCTGGAAAAAAAAATTCTGAATGCTTTATATATATATATATACACATACCAACTGTATTTAGTTGCTAAGGGCAAACCTGGCGCTTTGTTCCTAGTGCACGCAAGACTGTTGAGTAGTTTAATGCTTGGTGTTTACAGAGAGGAGTTCAAAAGCTTTGTGGTGGTTTTGATTTTGTTACATACAGTACACACACAAAAATGGTATTATTATTCCTTTCTTAATTCTGTTTTTATAATTTCTTATGAAACCAGAGAAGCCTCAGCCATGGAGAGAGAATGACAGAACTGTCATTCAACTCTAATGGCTTTTCTGCTTTTATTATAGTGAAAAACACACTAATATTATGAGTGCACATAACCCACTCAGCGTAGGATCTAAGCGTTAAAAAAGAAGTGGCCACTATCCCATTTATAGATCGCATTCTCTTTCTTGCAGGATTTGCTGACCACTATAGTGCTGGTTTTACCACTTGCATTCCAATAGTAGATGAGCGATTTCTTTGCCAAAATCTTGTAACCATCTCTGCTAGGCTGTTAAAGGAACACTGTCAACCTTTTTTGCATCATATTAGTTTTAGGTAAAAACCCATGTTTTGTGATTGCTTACCTTCTATAAAATGAATTGATGTCACAAGTTGTTTAATCTGCCTCCTTGCTTATTAGAACCGAAATGCATGGTAATGTATAGCTACACTGGCCTTGTTTTGCTTCCAATTATTGAACTACTCTTATTGCATACTTCCTGAATATCAGAAATGCCCTCAAACAGTGTAGCCACTCATGATACCAAAATCTTCTCTATTCCCACCACATACTCACCACATACTGAGTGGCTGGATTCTGTTGGGGGTGTTATTGCGTTCAGTAACGATGCAGTGGGGGCTGGTCAAGAAATGTAAACAAACATGTTTTGGTGTGGTAACACCAGGATGGTGGGCACTCAGGTTTTCACTTTTTAAAAGAAAAATAGGATCTGAACCACAGTACCAGCTGGATTAACAGCCTCCGTACAATGGGAATAATAAAATGCATTTTTTAAACTACTGACACTTTGAGACCTAAGGGAGTTGACAGTGTCCCTTTAAATTAATTACAATATGTTATCTCCCCAAGTTCTTTTCATCTCCTACCCCAAGGACCCCAGGTGTTACACTTCTTCAGGTCCTCAGCACAGTCTGCTCCTTCTGTATACCAAACTCACTTCTGTAATGGTGACACATGCCACTAGGTTCTCCAGTATGAGGACAGGTTTTAGGTTTATCTCAGTTCTGAAGGGCCTTCTCGGTTCCACACCTACTGGAGAGGAGAGCAAGGTGCCATTAAATCTTGGGAATGGGGTAGTGTGATCACCGATGAGAAGGAGTGGTATTGGGGGGGGGAGATACGTGTGTATGCAAATCATCTGGAACTACCCAGTTAAGCCATGTAATCCAGGTTTTGTCAGTTTTCTCCCAGCCACCCTCCCACAAGGACAAGAATATGATGACTAGCCTGCACTGTACTTACATAAAGCATGCCTAGGGATGTAGTAAGGAATGAGGCCACAGGCTTGGTGCCTCCTGCCCCTGGAAATGTGTTTATCACAGACAGTACAATGCACACCCTTGGAGTTTCTTACTGAGCATAGAAAATGTTTTTTTTAGTTGTGGGAAAACATGCAAACAATTATTTTAAAACTTTGAATAAATAAATAGTGTAAGTCATGTATTATTACACATGTGGGAAACAGTCTCAGAACTTGAAGGGAAAGAGATGGGCAAGAGCAAGGAGGCAGTTGACTGAGACAGCTAGTACAGTGTTAACCAGGAAGGGTAAGTAGACAGATATTGTATAAGACATAAAGTAGAAGTGCAATGAAATTGGCCACAAAATATGACTCTACCTTTTCTTACTATAAAAGATTCCAGGAATCTCCAGATCTATTCCAGGCATCTTCCATATTTATTTGCTGGTGAAATTTTCTAGTCCCACCAAAATTTTTGTATTTTATAAATGTTTTAAATTTGTTTTTTTCCGAAGAAAAAAGTTGGCCACCGCATTTGGTTTAGAAACAGAATGGAATGGAGGCAGTATAGCGCAGTGGTCTAAGGCTCTGTGCTGCAAATCTGGTGACATCCAGCAGACCAGACCTGGGTTTGAATCCCACAGCTTCCACTTGCATACTGTGTGACCCTGAGCAAGTCACTTAACCTCCTTGTGCTCCCAGGTCGCTCCTGTAAAAAAGCTTTCAGCTTAGTGTGCTATACCTGGTTAAACAACAACTAAAAAAAAAAAGAAATAGCATTGTAGATCTGGCAAGGGCTAGGATCATGGGGGAAAAAAAAAGGTATGCAGCACAGGAGATACCTAGAAGAGTAGAGCTGACAGGCATGCTAATATATGTATTAACTGTAGCTGAAACTAGCTTTTTGGAAAAATATTTTTGTTGCACTGCTGCTTTAAAACTTTACAGTGTGCTGGCCTGATTTTGGGGGGAAGACAAGCAAAAATCTTCCCTGCAGTTAGCTGTGGGAATAGCTGTTAACTGATGAGTTGGGAATACGGCCGAAGTCGAGCAGTCATCTAACATTTAGATTTCACTTCAGTTAAACTGTGAACTTGCTATCAGATCAAGGAGGCAGCTGACTGATGCAGCCAGAACATTTTTAACCAGGTATGTGGGGAGATAGGTGCAGGGACTGTGGGGGTCTAATCTGGGCTACGCTCTGGAGGATGGTAAATTGCTCCATATGTAGGAGAATCATTTAGCTCCAGGCACAGCTGGTAACAGCGTAGGAAGAGATATCCATGCTGCATCACACACTCCACACCCCTACTCTCCCAGAAGCCAACTGCCACATAGGGGATTAAAGGGTATAGGCAGGGACAGTCACAAGGAAGTTGTCCAAAATCACCAACTCCTGAATGCAAATCATTCTGCACCACTGGAGCAGGCACAGGTACCCGACTCCCTTTTGGGGGGCGGGAGACTCTGAACCAATAAGGACGCATGAGCAGGATGACTTGGTGGTACCCAGAGAACAGGAAGAAGGCAGCAAGGAGTACCCTAGTAGTAGTAGGGGGCTGTATGATTAGAGGGGTGCAAAAGGTGGTGGGTAGAGTGAAGAAGGAGGAGAATGAGGAATTTAATGGGTGTTTGAAAGGATGGATGTCAGGAGGAGGGGTACCATTTTGTGGGTGATTCGGGGGCAGCTTCTGGGGCAGGAGGCTCTTCCAAGGGTGACAGCCTTCACCTAACAAGAGAGGGAACCACTGTGGGTGTGCAAATGCTTGATGTCTACATAAGTGGACTCTTAAAGGGGGGAGGGGAACTGAGGCTGTAGGAACCCCAGAGGATGGAGAGCAAATTGCCCTTCTTTTTCCTTTGTGTTCACTTTTAAACATGGTTTGGTTGCTTTTGTCTTTTGAATAAGTTTTGATTGCTTTTTTTTTTTCTTTTACATAAATGTAACCAAGCTGTCAGCACAGCAGGCCACCACGACCCATGTAGCGGAGGACAGTATTCACGACTATAACGTTATGGCATAAATAAAATAAATTAGAAACATAGAATGTGATGCAGATAAGGGCCACTGGGCCCACCCAGTTTGCCCATTTTTCTTTTAACCTTCATCTTTTTGTTTCTGCACACCCTACTTGATCTATGGCTCAATCTCTTCACCCCTTTCTTACCCTTATGATTCCCTTGTGCCTTTCCCAGGCATTTTTAAACCCCACCACTGTTTTCACCCCCACTACTTCCAGTGGAAGTCTGTTCCAAGTATTCACCGCCCTTTCTGTGACAATGTACTTCCTCACATCCCTCCTGAATTTACCCCCTCCAGCTTCATAGCATGTCCCCTTGTTCTACAGCATCTTCTTCACTGAAAAATACCCCCTCCCTGTACCTTTATAACCCCCATGAGGTATTTAAAGGTCTCTATCATATCTAACTCCCTCCTCTCCCCCAGGGTGTACATATTTAGTTCCACAGAAACACAGAATGAGTTCCATAGAAACATAGAATGTTGTTGCCAGCGATAAGTACATTTATAGGGTTAACCCTAGCCCTGCTGTGTTCTGCAATGTCTTCTGAAACGTTAAAGTGAAGTTGTGACTTGTTTTAAAGTAGCTTTGGGCTTCATAGCCCATTACCTGGTGTGGGTGATAGTTGATCTATGCTAAAGTGATAACACTTTATCCTGTCCTAAATGGAAGGGAAAGGATCGTAACTGTCGCTGAAGTGTTGGCCAGCTGATCCCTTTCCACTTCCTGGTCTGCCTGCTCTGCCCCAACACTCCCAAATTTAGTGACGTTCCACCAGGGACAGCGCGGGGACACACCCCATACAAGTCTATGGGGCTAGTTTTTAAAATGTTTTTACAGCACTTTAAGCAACATTGAATAAAAAATGATAGCCACCATTCAACTAATAGAGTCCCTATTAGTTAAGCAATGGCTTTCATTTTTTATTAAATACATGAAACGTCAGCTACTGTCCAGACCAGCTTCCACCATCTCAGGAATATTGCCAAGATTGGACCCTTTGTTCCAACCCTGGACCTCCCCACCTTGGTACATGCCTTCGTATCGACCAGGCTAGGCTACTGTAATGCGCTCTACCTCTGGGTTTCTGGGGGATCACTCCACCGGCTGCAGCTAGTGCAGAATGCAGCAGCCAGGTTGTTGGTGGGGCAGTCTAAATTTTGCCAAATCACCCCAGTGCTGCGTGAACAGCACTGGCTGCCAGTCAGGTGGAGGATCCTTTTTAAGGTGGGGTTACTCACCTTTAAGGCCCTACATGGGTTGGGCCCTGGTCATCTGTCTGATCTCCTGACATCTGCTACATTGACCCGCTCCCTTCGATCCTCCTCCTAGCAATTCCCAGGATGAGCCTGAAAACGTCTGGAGACAGGGTATTTAGTGTCACTGGTCCCGTCCTGTGGAATTCGCTCCCACCAGTTATACGGCAGGCCCCTTCTGTGGATGTTTTTAAGGCCTGCCTCAAGGCCTATCTGTTTCGTCAAGCCTTTTCTGATCCCCCAGACTGAGTTGTTCAGAACATTTCTTCCTCTTCTCCCCTTACCCCTTTTTTTGTTTTACTGTTTTTAATACATATATATATGAATTTGTAGACTGAAAAATGTGTTCCTTTTCTCATGTTTTATTTAATTTTATGATAGATTTGTTGTTATTGTGTGGTGCCCACAGCCTCTGAGATTGGGCGCATGAAAAATTTTTTTTTCCAGACTTCCGGTGACGTAGCCGGTGGCAATGGCGGCTTAACTCATCGCTCTGATCCCCTAATATAACTCTAAAGGAGAATCCAACGTTCATCGGATGCATCCTGGGGTTTTAAGCAGTGAGTCAAATTGGGTCAATGCCCTACGATGGTTCGGACGAAAAAAAGAGGCTCATTGGTGGTAAGGGCCGTCTCGAAGAATCAGTGAGATAGATGTATGGAAGGCCTCAGCCTGGCCCCCTCGCGCTCATCAGCGCTCTCAATATCTGGAGCCGACGATTCATGTTCCGACTCGGGCTCGACTAGTACCAGAGCTGAATCAAGGAAAATTATTAAGCTGCTTCACAAAATAGATGCTAAAGTTACAGATATTCAGAAGGATTTCAAGAAACTGGAATCAAGAACTACCTCAGTCGAACAACACCTCGAGGGGTTACAATCGGAACATATGGCTTTTGGAAGGTCCCTAGCGTTTCTGTATGCGAGAGAGAAATTTTTAACTGCAAGAGCCGAGGACTCGGAGGCGCATTCTAGACGGAACAACATTAGAGTGGTTGGTATTCCAGAGGGAGCTGAGCAGGCAGACATGGTCGCTTTTATGGACTGCTGGTTAAAGACTGAATTACAATTGGGAGATGACCCCCCATTGGAGATCGAAAGAGCTCACAGGGCCCTCGCACCGAAGCCCAGACAGGGGGCTTCCCAGAGCGATTATCATTAAATTCCTGAGATTCCCGACTAAAGAAAGGATCTTGCGATTGGCATGGGCAAAGAAAGACCTGAATTTTGATGGCACGAAGGTATTTGTGGACCTAGACTTCCCCCCAGCTTTGGCCCAGCGTCGGAAGAAAGTGTTGGGAGTGATTAAACAGCTCAGAGAGAGGGGTTAGAAAGCCCAGTTACGATACCCTGCCAGATTGTGGTTAGAAACACCTGAGGGCCCTAAAGTCTATGATTCATTGCTGGTGGCTCGTGATTTTTTGGAAGCTAACAATATCTTGATCCCTGACATCAAAGAAGAGATCGCTGAGAAAGAGGTAGAGCAGTTGTTGTGGGCTGTGGCTCCAGGTTCCAAGGACACTAATCGGCCTCGAGCAAGGATGGATTCGGTGTTACCTTTGCATGCGGACTTATCCAAGTGGCTTCTTAGAAAGAATACTTCAGAAGAGACTGGCTGATACATTGCGATGTTCACTTGGCGTCCTATCTAACCCACCGATGCTCTGACTGTTGAACACTACCTAAGCCTGGCTATAATGATGTTTTATACCATTTACCAATATTAATGGGCTCAGTATGGAGAGACCGGGTGGTTAGTGAGTTTACCTGTGGGCTTCTTCCCCGTTTGTCGGTCTCCTCGTCGTTGGCTCTGCGCCCATGATGGCCCTCCTGCTCCAGGAAGGTTGGGGGGGGGGGTCACCGGGAGCCTCCCGGGCCTCGTACGTGGAGCAGGGTTTTATTGTGGCAGACCCTTTTGCTATGGCGGTTGAGCTTCACCCGACAGCACTTGGGAGACTCCTTCCTGGAGTCCTGCCTATATTATGATCCCCCTGACTTTGTTGAGGTTTTTTTTCTTTTTTTTCCTTCGCCCTGCCTCGTATTTCTCCACACCAGCAGTAGGTGTCATTGCCAGGGGGAGAATGGGGATCCGATGTCGCAATGGGAGAGTGTAGGCTCAATAATACAGATGGAGGTTTTTTTTTTTTGGAAGTGGTGGTGGTAGTATTGGAGGGCGAGGGAGACCGACCATCCCATATTAGCACTACCAGACCTCTCGGAGTAGTAGGGTTTGGTTCGCTTGTCTGGGGCATTGGTGGTGTATAGGGAGAATCGAGGGAGTGCTTGTTTACCCCTGCACCCTCCTCCCGGTGGATTCACGTCAATATCCCGCATTAAAGACCAGTGTCACACACTGTTTATGTGAGGGTGACCTTCACATTCCTCCCTCTCCAAGAGCCGTGCTTTTTTGCTATGAGCCATTGGGTTCCTTAAAGGGGTAATCAGATTTTGTGGTAGGTGATCTTCCAGCCTGATGATGGCATTAATAGGGAATGGGTTTTCCTCTTACACCCAGGGAAATATTGGGGGTTCGGGGTGGGGGTTGTTGGGTTTTTTGTTTTTTCCCTCTCCCCCACCTACGGATTTAATTGGGCTGGATTCCCCAAAAGGATTCACTTGAGGGATAAAGGAACCGAGGGGACAATAAAGATCCCGCGATGGAGTCAGCGCCAGCAGATTGAGGGGTGTTTTGTTTTTATACCCCCTCCTGGAGGTTCTTTCAATACATAAAGAGAGGGCGCGGGCTAGGGACTCCCTTGAGAGGGGGAGCCTTCTGACCCTTCCACTTTGTATGGAGTGTTGTTCCCTCTAGGGGGGAAATTAGTTGTCCCCCACACTGTGTACCTGGGGGCCGACCGAGCTAAGATTCTTTTTTGGTGCAGTCGACAACCCAGGTTGCCGTAGATCTTATTTGCGACAACTGTCTGTTGTTGCACTCCTGTAGGGGAGATAGGCCCGGTGCCATTGGTGCTGGGCTCACAAGTTTTTGGATTAAGAGTGCGTGTGAGTGGTTGTGATGTTTGATGTTCTATCTGTTCTCTTCTTTCTCTTTCTTCTTTATTCTTTTTTCACTTTTGGGAGAGTACCTCTTTGTGTGTTTGAATTCCAGTATGTTCTGGTTGGGTGTAAGTTCAGTAAGAACGTTGTAATTTGGCGTACAAACAAGGTATGGCTGATTTGATTATAGGCTCCTTGAATGTTAAAGGGATTAATAATGTGGTTAAGTGTGCAAAGATATTGGCAGAATTTAACAGGGAAAGGTGTGACATTGCCTGCCTGCAGGAGACGAAGCTTACCCTGAGAGAGCCTATGAAATTACGCAGAGAATGGGAGGGTACGGTTCACTCTGATGAGCATCCACAACTCAAAAGAGGAGGGGTGGCAATCCTATTTCGTAGGGGCCTTCCGTTTCAGATTCAAAAGGTGAACAAATCAGGGCATGGCCACCAACTGACAGTCTCGGGAGTTTATAAAGGGCAAACGTTCCTTTTGGTGGGAGTATACGCCCCCACTCCACCCTCGGGTGAGTTTTTCCGGTCTCTTTTTGATTCGGTTGCCAGCCTGCCCCCTGGCCAGGTTATTTCAATGGGGGATTGGAATTGTGTCGAGGATGTGAGCATGGATAGGAGTGCTACCAAAACCCCAGGGTCCAAGTCGTGTTCCTGCTTACTCCGCAACCTGATTGTGGAAGCCGGATTGATAGACCTGTGGCGACAGTGTAATCCCTCTGCGAAAGACTTTACTTTTTTTCTCCCGTCTCGAATTCATACTCAAGATTGGACAGATTTTATACTCAGAAAACGCTATGCATTCCTTTAGAGATATATCCATCCTCCCATAACCATTTACCATGCCATGATTAAAGAGAAGCTCATTTGGATGTTGATGGGGGGTGGGGGATTATGAGGTTTGACCGGGATTAATTAATGATAAACAATACACTGATTCTATAAGAGAGTTATCCAATGTTACCTTAAAGAAAATACTGAGGCAGTCTTGAGGGGCCTAAATTCCTGTGGGACGCCCTGAAGGCAGTAGTGAGAAGCCATACGATTGCCTTTGCTTCCCAGAAATAAACAGTTCAGGCTGCATTAGGAGGCTCTTGCCTCTATTGCAGACCTAGAGGCAGTCCATAAGCGTACTGGTTCCAAGAGGGTTGAGAGATTAAGGAAGTAAGGAGAAGTACAATTCCTTATTACAAAGTGCGTTGAAAAATTCCCTTAGACATGCTGGGCAACGTTATTATGAGAGGGGAGAAAGGGCTGGCAACTGCTGGCGCCAGACTCCGTAAACAGGCGGCTAATAGGTATGTAGCTAGGGTAAGCCTGGATTATCCTAACCTCCCCTGCAGGACCCTCCCTGGCGAAACTGCACAGGAGTTTGCAAAGTTTTATGAAAAACTATATAAGAAAGAACAAACACCAGATCAAAACAGGAAAATTAAGGAGTTTCTGCAGGAGGTAAAGCTCCCTGTATTATCTGATGTCCAAAGGGCAGCCTTGGAGGCTTCCTTTACGGAAACAGAGGTGCGAGCTGCCATTAAATCCCTGGGTTCTGGGAAGGCCCCCGGACCGGATGGGTTCACTTCTGAATTTTATAAGCAATTCCAGGAAGACCTGGTTCCTTTGTTTACTAGAGTTTGCAATGTGGCCCAGGAATCAGGTGCCTTGCCGGATACATGGGAGGAGGCCATTATCTTGGTTTTGCCGAAGGCCAGGAAGGACCCCACCTCCTGTGTAGGGTACAGACCCATTTTGCTACTTAACCAAGACGTTAAGATTTTTGCTACAATTATCAGCATGAGGTTGCAAGGAGTGGTCCACACCCTCGTACACCCGGACCAAACTGGGTTCATTCCTGGGAGACATATCCAGGATAATATTAGGCTACTCCTCAATGTAATCTCCTCTGCGCAGCTCCCCTTTGACTCTCCTCTGTCAGCAATACTATCGTTGGATGCGGAGAAAGCCTTCGACCGCTTAAATTGAGAATATTTGGATTCAGTATTGGGGGTATTCAGGTTTGGAGAAACATAGAAACATAGAATTTGACGGCAGATAAGGACTGCTTGGCCCACCCAGTCTGCCCATTTCCCTAACTACTGGATAAGCTGCAGATCCTAGTTAACCAGCAGCCTACTTCTTCCTACCCCCAACCCCTAGAATGGCCTTATGACTGTCCCATGCATGCTTGAATTCCACCACTGATTTTGACTCCACAACCTCCTCTGGAAGGCCGTTCCATGCATCCACAACACTCTCTGTGCAAAAATACTTTTTTTAAATTACCTCTGAGCCGCCGCCCCCCATCTTCAAATTGTGCCCTCTTGTTCTTGCACACCTCTTTTTTTGAAAGATGCTACCCTCTTGGACTTTGTTGATTCCCTTGAGGTACTTGAGCGTTTCTATCATGTCCCCCTCTCCCTCCTTTCCTCGAGGCTATACATATTAAGCTCCTTTCATCTCTCTTCATCGTCTTCCGGTGCAGACCCTGCACCATTTAGGTGCCCTCCTCTGGACAGCTTCCATCCTGTCTATGTCTTTGCGGAGATTGAGTCTCAGAACTGCACACAGTACTCCAGATGGGGTCTCACCAGCTGTCTGTACAGAGGGATAATAACTTCCTGTTTTCTACTGGTGATGCCTCTCTATGCATCCAGTATCCCCTAGCCCTCCTTGCTGCCCTCTCACATTACTTGCCCACCTTTAGGTCATCTGATATGTCTACCCCAGGTCCCTTTCCATTTTGTTGTTGTTAGTATCTCACCCCCATTGTGTACTCTTCCCTGGGTTTTTTTTCCCAGGTGCATTACCTTGCACTTCTTAGCATTGAATCTAAGCTGCCATACATTTGACCCTTCCTCTAACCTTGCCAAGTCCCTTCTCATTCTTTCCACCCCACCCTGTGCATCAACTCTGTTGCAGATCTTTGTGTCATCTGCAAAGAGACATACTTTTCCTTCCAGTCCCTCTGCAATGTCACTTATAAAGACATTGAAGAGGACCGTTCCTAATACTGAACCCTCGCGGTACCCCACTAGTAACCCTCCTTTCTTCTGAGTGGACTCCATTTACTGTTACTCTCTGTGTCCTATTCTCCAGCCAATTCTTTAGCCAGATTTCGTGCTTGGATCTCTAATTTATACATCAAGCCAAGAGCTAGAGTCCGGGTGAATGGTATGATCTCCAGGCAATTTGGGATTGAGCGGGGTACTAGGCAGGGCTGCCCTCTCTCCCCTCTCCTGTTCGCCCTCAGTCTGGAACCCATGGCTGCTTATATCCGGCAATCAGATCTTTTTCGGGGTTTGCAAATTAGGGGGGGTCGAGGTTAAGGTCTCCCTTTACGCAAACGATACCTTACTATATATTTCAGATCCGGTAGAAGCAGTACCTAAGATCTTTAATTTTCTTTCTGAATTTGGTGCCCTCTCAGGTTACAAGGTTAACCCAGACAATTCTTCCGAGCTGTACCCACTGGGAGGGGCTAAGAATCAGCCCCTACCAGGGGTGCAGCAAATTAAATGGTGTAGTACGGGTTTTAGATATCTGGGGATATGGGTTCCTAGGGATTTTAAGGCTTTATACAACATGAATCATTTAAAGATCTTGGAGGATATCAGGGAGGATTGTAACAGATGAAAAGAACTTCCTCTTTCCATTTCTGGGAGGCGAGAGTCCATTCGCATGAATATTCTTCCCCAACTGTTGTTTGTACTGGGAGCCATTCCAATGAAGCCCCCCAGGAATTTCTGGCGAGATCTAAGGTCCACGCTCTCCAGATTCCTATGGTCTGGGCGGAAATCCCGAGTGAAGTGGAAGATAATGGTCACCCCAAGAGAGAAGGGTGGTTTTGGTATCCCGGATATCCAGAAATATTTTTGGGCGTCACAATTATTACCTCTAGTGACCATGACTCAAGACCCCCCACCCAGATGGGTCCAGATCGAGATGGCTGACTCCCCGCTGGCAAATATCTCAGATTTAATTTTCTTGGACATACCTAGGTTAGGTCAGTTAGATTTCAGAAACCCTTTCACAAGATTGATTTCGCAGGTGTGGAAAGATATGAACCTTAAATTAGGCATTAGTCTAAAGCTTAATCCACGACCTATCCAGAGCTGCTGGATTTGGGCCCACCAAGATGGGATATGGCTTCACCATTGGGCAAAAATGGGGTTGGTTAATCTAGGCCAGCTTTTTAATCAGAATTCATTCAAATCGTTTCAGCAACTAAAAACAGAATTTAACTTTAATAACAAGGATTTTTTCCGTTATCTTCAGATTAGACACTATGCCCATATAAACGAACAACAAACTGAGATGGGCTCAGTGCCGGGGGGGCAACCCGGTACTGAGTCCATCTCACTCTTGACCAGACAGTCAGCCCACGAAAAGAAAATAATCTCTAGGTTGGTCACAGGGATGTATCAGGCAGAAGGAGATTTCTTACAATTGGTCAAGGAGAAATGGCACAGGGAGATGGGGACAGTCTTGTCGGATGTTGATTGGAACTCCATTTGGAGGTCCATTCACACTACGACATCTTCCCTTTTCTGGCGAGAATTTCGCTGGAAAATAGCCACTAGATTTTTTAGAGCTCCTGTGATGACAAAACATTTTGGTTTAACACCGCTGGTTGGTTGGCACCTACTTTCATATATTTTGGGAATGCGATGTTATACAAGAGTTTTGGAGGGAAATAATAGATAAATTTAACAATATTTTTGAACTGACATTACCTAGCTCTCCGCAGCATTGGTTACTAGGATTGCCGCCCCCACAGTTGGTTTCTAGATCCGCTCGTCTCCTGTTCGGAATTCTTGTGGCAGCAGCTCTTAAAGCTATCACTCTCTCATGGCTCACCCTGGATAAGCCTACTCTCACAACATGGATGGGTATCTGTACCAGGATAATAGATATGGAATATCTGACAACCAAATTAAGACTGTCTGTAGATAAGTTCAAAACGAGATGGCTACCTTTTCTGCACTTCATGGTTGCACAAGAGGGGAGGCCAATAATGGACTTGCTCGCTAAGTATGCTTAAATTGTACTTGGTCCCTCATGGTGACCATGTTAACTTTTTATTTGACATTGCTTTTATGTTGTACAATATGAACAGGTGAACCTGTTGCTTGGCACCTTTTAAGGGGAATGAGTATGCCCTGGTGTCCAGTAGGGGGACACGCCTGGGCCTCCATATCAGCTGCGCTTTTGTCTGTTTTGCTGCTTGTTTATCTGTTCTCTTTAACTTTCTCTTTTACTCCCTCCTTGTCTTCTTCCTCTTGTATATGATCTTTCGATTTTAGACGGTACTCTCCCACCCCCCCCTTTTTTTTTTTGCGTGCTGTGTTTCTACTCTACTCTTCAAATAATAACTCTTACCACCCTTCCTTTGCCTTTGTCTCACATTTTAATAATCCTTCTTGGACTTCTGACTACTGTTTCTCTTTCTTTTCTTTCAAGTGTCGGACCTATATCTCGCTCTCTTTCCTTATAGACATTGATGGTTTTCATGGCATTTAATGATTGTGGAATTGCAATGTCAAAATGTCTACTTCCATCTGTACCTCCTTTGAAAATACTTCTCAATAAATTGCTATTTCAAAAAAAAAAAAAATTTTTCCTTGCCACTAAACGTGGGAGCGCGGGGACGGAGCAGGTGGACCAGAAAATGGAAAGGGATTGGATGGCCAACACTTCAGCGACAGTTACAATACCTTCCCCTCCTATTTAGGACAGGGTAAAATATTATCACTCTGGCACAAATCGACTATCACCCACACCAGGTAACGGGCAATGAAGCCCAATACTCCATGTAAACAGTTCCTTTAATAAGATGTTTTCTGTGGACAATATATCTAGGTGCAAGCCATGCTCCCATATTGCTCACTGGTTGGGAGGGTTCCAAGGCAACTTTTCCCACCAGCTAGGGCCACTGTCCACGAAAAAGTGAGTTCTAGTTTTGTTTTTGGACTCTATATTAATACATATTTTGTTCCCTGTATTTAATCTGTACAACTGGTTGCTTGTGAAAATGGGCTATGTAGCTCATCTTGCTCGCCAGTATTAAAATAAATAAATGAAATAAAAACTTGTGGCAGTTTTCCAGTTTAGCACATGACAGTGCTCTTCTCCAGGTGCACAGCACTTTCCTTGGTCGATCGGTACTGGAGTTAGAAGCACAAACAAGTGCTGTATATCTTTTAAAATTTTTAAACGATGATACTGGTACATAGATGTCCCCCGTGGCTTAGCCCATCAGTCGTGTCATTAAAGAGCTTCCCACGGGGGAGTCTGGAACCATAATGAGGAGTGGAGGGTTGCAGGATCAACCAGATAAACTACAAACCAGCCCAGTGGCACTGAGGGTTAAGGCATTAGATGCCTCACCTCGCGCCATGCCGGCGACCTGGGTTTGGGAATGAGCCTGGGCCATCGGGGGTTGGTGGGGACGAGGAGGATCGAGCATCCATTAGATGGCTCTCCCTTTCCGGGGAAGGTATAGGGACCGTGTCACTCCTGAGCAACCCCTGGCAATGGCTGGGAGTAGCCAGGAACAAGGCGATGCTGCTAAATGGCACTGGGGGCGGAGCTCAGTGGATGCTGGCCATCATTGCACATCCGAGCTCCGTTGGGGGTAGGGGGGGGGACAAAAAAACATGAAAATCCCCGGCACCTGATAGGTGAAGGCGGGGCCAATGGTCGGTCCCCATGTCCAATGCCGGGCATCCAGCTCCATCCTGGGCACTCCCTTCGACCCCTGGTCACTCCACTATATTCTAGATAGAGCGCCAGTGGAGTTGGCGGTCCCACCCCGGAGGGCTCAGAGCCAGGAGGTCAGGTGGCCAGGTGTGGCAGTTGGGAGATGGGCCCTTTGCCCATGGATTGCAGTCTGGTGCTTCAGGTGGGCGGGATCAGTCCGTGCCACGAGTCCTGCTGGAGAGAGTTCAGGGATGCTGGTGTAAGAGGGGTATAAATAAAGTTAAAAAAAAATACAAACAGCAGCTCTGTAAGTTATTTAAAAATATTACAACTAGTGCATTTTACCTAATCTGGACCTACAGGTCCCATGTTTTTGCCCAGGGAATACCAACAGTTCCCAGTTAAGTCTGAAAGTCTCATGCCCTGTGTCTACATTTCTTACTAAGGGGTATAGTGTTTGAATCTGCAATGCAACCTGTTAATGCAAACTGAAACTGAAGTTGTGGTGCAATGCCTATACAAGTGAGCTGCCTGTAAAAGTGGAAGTAAGGTCTCTGTAGTTTCTGCAGCTTGCAGTTACAATGAGTTAAGACCAAACCCAAGTTGTCTTGCTGGGGATGGCTACAACATATGTAGACAAGACGAACAGGGTAAGCGAGGGGGTGGATGCCTATTCTACTTAAAGTTGAGCATACAGGGCCCTAAAGTTCAGCTTGCCAATCCTAGGAACCTCGAATGACAGTATATAAACCCCTAGGCAGGCTGCAAACTAGCCCTGAAACATTTGCCAGGTACTACAGACAAGTAACACATGAGTGTTAAGCAATTATTGTGGGGAATTTTAATACTAACTGGCTTGCAAAAAACAGTACATCTCACAGGGATCTAGTAGCAAGTCTCTACCTCACCAGGTTGTGAAAGACTGCACTAGGGCCAACTACAGAACTGGTACTAGCACGCTTATAGACTGGATTCTGACCACCAGTCCTGAAAGGATCATGGAAGTCGCTGTTCTCCTAGACGCCATCAGCAACCATTCCCCGGTGACATGTACTTGGTCACATAAACTTACAAAGATACCCCCCGAAAACTGTCACAAGTAGGGTGCTCCGCAAAGGACAACTAGCTGCATTTAAGGCCTACCTAGCTCAAGTGAATTGGAGCTTCCTGGACTCCATCCCTGACATTGACACAGCCCTGGACTATTTCATCAGTCTGTTCAATATGGCCTGCAACAAATATGCCCCTCTCAAAAAATGAATGATCTGGGGCTCAAGTGCCGGGTGGATCACACCAACCCTCCTTGCCCTGATGAGGTCAGGGATAGCCTATGGCAATGGGACCAGAGTTTCTGGTTCACTGGGTGACATACAAAAATATAGGGCTGCCTGTAATAAATGCATGAGGGATATAAGGCTGGCTAAGGCAGCATATTGCAAAGAACAGCAAGTAAATAGCTGAGGTGACGGGAATTAATTTTGGGAGAACTTAAAAGATCTCTTGGGGAAGGATGACAAATCTCAGCCTGTGATGCTCAGTACCAATGTGGCAATCACACTGCTTCATGGGGAAATTGCAAACACCTTCAATAACGCCTTTACTGAGCGCAGTGCCTTCCTCACCCCAAATGTCCTCCATGTGGCAGACACCCATGGAGCTCGGAGTGAATCTCCAGAAGCACCCACTTCATGCAATCCCCACAACCAGCAGTTCTATTTTAGACCCGTCACTATATCTGACACAATAAAGTATGTAAAGCAGGTACTGGGGAAAACAAGAATGTGCAATGCCATTGGACATGAAACTGGTAGCCCTAGCCCTGAACGAACTGGCCCTCCCACTAACCAAAATATTCAACTACTCCCTCCAGTACTCCCAATTCCCAGGATTATGAAAGATGGCATTGGTCACCCCATCCACAAAAATGGAGACCGCTGCCTGGTGTTCAACTATAGACTAATATCCATCCTCTTCCCTTTGACCAAGGCTCTGGAAAGAATCGTTTCTGACCAGCTTGTTGATTTATCTCTGGAAATACAATATCCAATGCCCACAACAACATGGTTTCAGGAAGTTTCACAGTACAAACACTGCTCTGATAGAGTACACTAGCTATATGCACGAGGCCCTTGATAGAGGAAACTTTGTAGGACCCATGTACATAGACTTAACGAAAGCATTCAATCTAGACAATCACTCACTTCTTCTCACCAAATTCCACACTCTTGGCCTCTCGCCAGATACCGTGTCCTGGTTCTGCAGCTCCCTCTCACACCGGTCTCAATGAGTGAGGATCAATGGAACACTGTCTGACACAAAGTGTTACCATTGGTGTACCTCAAGGATAGATTTTGGGGCCTCTATTATACAGGTTATTTTGTAAAGAACCTCCCCGCAGCCTGCTTCTTGAAGGTCCTCTTATATGCAGATGATGCGGTCATATACATCAGTAGCCCATGACCCAAAACCCTCACAAAGGAACTCCAAAGCAGTTTCGGGGATCTGAAAAAGTGGTTTAGTCAAAATAAACTACTACTGAATTATAAGAAAACAAAGACCATGCTAGTCGCTGGCCCTCTAGTGAGGAAGAAGGCTCATCCACTCACCATAATAAATAATGGTGATTCCCTGGAGCAAGTAACTGCTTTTAAGTACATGGGAGTAACCCTAGATTATGCATTTACTTTTGCCCCCATGTTGACAATGTTGTAAAGCAAGTCAACAAAAAACAAGGGGTATTGCACAGGCACTACCTCACCTCTGCAGCAAAGAGTGTGGCAGTATGCAGCTTTATTCTCCCAGTACTGCACTATGGTCTTTCTGTATATGGAGTGGCTACTAACACAAACAGGGTCAGAATGGTGCCGAATAAGGCCTGCCGCTTCTTCCTTGGGGCTGACAGGCTCACTCACACCTGTGCCCTCTACTCACAATCCAGCTGGCTCCCACTGCAGGACAGAATCAAATATCAGGTATGTCTAACTGGAATGAAGACGATTGTGGGCCTCTACCCCCCACCATCCAAAATCTCCTGATCCCTGTCCAAAACCAATATGCAACCAGGAGCATGTCTAGGAATGCACTATCGATGCCTTTTCGAAAAACAAGCCAGGCCCAATGCTCCTTTGCCTATAGAGCACCGTGCTGGTTAAATGAGCTCCCTGAATCCCTGCTGAACTTCCCTAAACTGGCCCAGTTCAAGAACGAACTAAGGAATGTTCTTACACTTAGGTCCATGTGTGACTGCCTCCTTTGATGAATCTGAATGTCTGTACAATCATTCGATACTTAGGATTGCATCAACCTTGTTAGCATTAACTTGCTTGATGTTCACTGTATATACAACTGAATTGTTTATTGTTGCACTTCTGTAATTCTCTGTGACAAGTGCTCCATTGGAGCTACCTCCTATACTCTGCCTGCATATACTTTTACTACCCATTGTGATGAGGAACCTTTGTAAATGAACTCCTGAGCTCAAAGGTGTATTTCCGAATAAATAAACAAATACATAAATAAATAAACAACTGATGGCATCAAATCTGATACTGTGAACTATTTGAAAGAATGTTCCAGTGTGCAGGACAGAAATTTAGCTTTTAATTTTCTGTATTTACAGTATGTCCCCTCATTCTTTATTACTGATGACATTTGATGAAAACAGAATCTTTGTTCCCACACTTCATCTCATTCTCCAGCTTCTGCTGCCCTTCCCACCACAGAAGTCATAATGCTCTGTGACATCTCAATCTGCTGTTGTGGAAATGACTATATTCTCACAGAGGATTATAACTTCAGCCAGGAGGTGGGGTGGAGGGATGGCAAGAGCATCAGATGAAGTCTGAGACACAAAGCTCCTGTTTTCATGTAAATGTTCCCTGTGTTAAAGAATGAGGGGACATAAATACAGAAACGTAATACAATAGACTGAAGTGGCTGAATACTGTATTTTAAAAAGTTTTCCAGGGGAATCCGGCCCCTGCTTGTGGTAATGCATCCGTCTCTTGCTCTGACATCCCGAGTTGGGACGGACTCGGGAGCCAGAGGGCATGGGGAGGGGGGTGAAGGACTGAGCATCCCAGGCACTGCTCATTCCTCTGCGGGAGTGGGGAAGAGTGTCTGTGTTGCGCGGACCCCTGGCTGAGGCTGGGAGAGCTGCCATGGCCAGCGCCACATGTTATGGGGGCGGAGCTGATGCAGACATCATTGCACATCTCTGCCCCCAGAAAACGCATACCAAAAAATCCTGGGCCCGTTCATGATGACCCCCGCCTCCACCGCCACTCCCGTAGCAATTAACGTCTGCAGGGACGGGTCCCGCTCCCGTGGCCCCACCCTGGGGGGGCACGCTAGGGTGAGTGACGGTGTTCCTCGGGGAGGGGTTGCCCGCCCAGCAGCCACACCTGGGGGAGTGCTCAGGCATTGGGGGTGGGGAGTGGGCTGGATCCCCAGTACGGGGCGGGGTGACAAAAAAAAAAAAGTTTTCCTGGATACTACAGAATGCCTCGAGTGCCATGGAGTATGGCTGAATCTGAAGTTGATCACTGGGGAGCACATCAAAGTTAACACTGGTTACAAACAGTCTAGATTAAAAATGTGGCGATCTGTATTAGACCAGAAACTGTCTTACAGAAGCTGCTAAGTGCATGAAAACACAAAGCACTCCTCATCTTGTTCTTGATTATGGAGCCATCACTTATGATTATATGCCTGAAACTGAGCTTAAAATAGTTTGCTTTCTGTATAACAGACTAATATGTCTTTTAGCTTTAGCTGCATACTTTATCAAACAACTTTGCTCTTTATACTCCAAAATGAACTGCCCCCCCGTCTCGTAGATAAAAGACTGTAGATGTGGGGAGGATTCATGCATAAGCTATTAAAACTGAATATCTCACAGTGGTGGGAGTCACGTGATACAATTCACTGTGTAGCAGCTCTTCAACTAAGCTTCATCAACGTGACAATTTAATTTAACATTTTTCAGCCTCGACCACTTTTTAAACATCCAAAACTGCTATTTTGGCTTGCTGAAGAAGCAGAGAACACAGATTTTCAATAAAATGGAAGCTGAAATGCAGATGGCACCTCCAAAATACACTACTCCGCCAACACCATTGAAATCTAGCAAAAAGGCTAATGTGCAGACATCTACTGGAGGCCGCGACACTGCTACTACCACCGCTGAATCAAATCTTCTGACAGTCGAGAGATTTTTAGAGGAGTTTCAGCCATTTCGTGAGGAACTGAGATCCCTTATCTACGAATTCAAATCCATGGCCATGGCGCTTGAAGATACCTCCAAAAGGACTGGCAATAGCGAGGCATGTCTGGTTTCCCTGGAGAAAAGCACCGATAAGGTGGAACCGGAGGTTGTGGCGACTGGAGGCCAAGATAGAGGATCTCGAAGGAAGAAGCTGGCAAAATAATGTAGTGCTTGTAGGCCTTCTAGAGAGAGAAGAGGGGGCTGATACCATGGTTTTGGTTCAAAAACTAATTATGAAGATTGCTGGGCCCTCGCCATATGTGGCAAACTACATCGTAGAAGGAGCCCACCAGGCATTAAGACCCATGCTGCCACCTGGAGCAGCTCCCTGACTTTTAATCTTTTGATTCTTGAACTTTCTCAAGTATCAACATTTTCTGGGTAAAATGAGAGAGGTACGAGAAATAAAGTGGGAAGGTGCCAAATTATGTGTGACCCAGGACCTGCCTACTACAGTCCGCCAATGCAGAACCCAGTTTTATCCAATTGACACCAAACCTATTGCTGCTGGAATTAAATTTCGGATGGGTTACCCAGCTCGACTGCAGGTACAGATCTCCGGAGTTTGGGTCATCTTTGAAGAAGCTGAAACGGCTTTGATTGAGCTCAAGAAGGAGGCCCTTCCTGATCTTTTCAAAGATCGCTGATTTCTGAAGGGAATCTCAGAATCCTGTAAACTGCCTAGTTATCTACCTTCTTCTGCATGGGATATTACCTGCATAGAGGCGTTGAGGTAGGGAAACTGTCTGAAGTGATTAAAGCGGTCAGCAAAGGTCCATAATACTCCCCCCCCCCCCAAACTCAGGAGGTGCTTTAATTTAATCCGGCTGCAATATGCAAGGAATCAGTTACCTTTATTTTCTTTCTCTGCAGCAGTCGAGAGATCTTGTTACATGGACACAATCCTGTAAGTTTTATTTTCATTCCTTTAAATGGAATGGGGGTACTTCTTTACAAAGAGAAATAAACACATGGCGATACGAGCAACAGTAATTTCGATAATTTAGATCCGAGAATGGCGTCACCTCAAAACTGTAAGAAGCACTTAATAACAGAGTGACTGTATAATCGGATCCAGGTTTGGGGCTCACTTTCACCAACGACCACTAATAGTGTTTTGGTTTTACAAGACTCAGTACACAGAGACTGTAAATTACTTTCATTTTGATTAGACTACAAATACGTAGTGAGATGCTGTATACTAGTTTAGTGGGGGAATACTGGGCTATTATTGGAGAAAAGTTTAATGCGCTTAATACAGGAAAGACTTTCAGTTACATAATGGACCTTTGTTAACTACAACAGCGTTCTCACGATTCTCTCCTCTTAAAGGAGCAGTTCCCTTTAAGTTACACCTGCATTTAATTAAATCACAGGTTCAGTTAATATGCTGATGTTAAATGTTAATGTATTAAGTGCTTCAGAAGATATTTTATCTGTTAGATGGAGGCTTTTATAACATTTTGGGTTAGGTGGATGGAGGGAGGGATGACGGATGGGGAAACTGTACATCATGGGCTATAGTGATGTTATGTTGGTAGGTGAAGTGGGTTGGTATTTTATATTGTTGGGTGTTCACAATCACTGCTGATAGGCTCAGTAAGGAAGCTTAAACATCTGGGAGCATTTTTGCTTTCTCATTTCGGTTTAGGATTCTTTTGTGGGATCAGGATTTCTTATGGGGCTGGTGATGCATGGGAGGGGGGTTGGAATGGGCGGGAAGAAAAAATTACTCACCTTAGTAATTATGTTTCTTCTAATGAAGTCTTGCTGTATTCTGACTATTGCAGTTAGCCCCAGACTTTAAACTGCCTCGGAGAACAAAGGGCTAACTTTCTATGCAGAGCATAGAATGCTGAGCTCGAGCTCGGTTGAGGTCTCTGTCTGCAGCCCTTTGAAATCCAACCGTCAGATTCTTACCAGAAAAAAACTCACTAACTGTCCTATGTGGAAACTGTAACATTTTTACTAGCCAACTGGCAACAAGAGTTCTGAATTCCCAAGGAAGACTCAAGTCAGGGAACCCAAAACCCAAAACCAATCCAAATAAGAATAACAATAAAACAAACACCCAAACAAAAAGGGAAAGTGTAAAAGAAGCACCCCTGAGATGCAACACTGCACCTGCCCACCCACTTCCCAAAAACAGGTTCTGAGAGGGAGGCAGGAGGGAGGTCAGAATACAGCAAGACTCTATTAGAAGAAACATAATTACTAAGGTGAGTAATTTTTCTTCAAACAACATGAAGTCTTGCTGTAGTCTGACTATTGTGAGACTACCAAGCAGTACCTCCTTGAAGAAGGACGAACCTACTTTGTAGAATAGGCTCTTAAGTACTGCTGTGCTAATCCGAGCATCACTCCAAGCCTGGATATCCAGAGAGTAATGCTTGGTAAAGGTATGGACTGTTTTCCAGGTGGCTGCTTGACAGATTTCTAAAAGGGGAATATCCCTGGCAGCAGCCAGGGAAGTAGCTTTACCTCTGGTGGAGTGAGCCCTCAGGCCTGAGGGTGGAATCTTTCCTAGTTTCTCATAACAGAACTGTATACAAGACACAATCCACCTGGCAATAGTTCTCTTGGTGACAGGTTTGCCCTTTCCCACTTCTCCATAAGTGAGGAACAACTGGAGGGAATCAAGCCTATGACCCTTGGTACGCTCTATGTAGTAACTAAGGGCCCATTTAACATCTAAACTGTGTAGCCTCCTCTCTCCTGAAGAAGAATGATCAGTGAAGAAGACAGGAAGAGACAGACTGGTTAAAGTGGAAATCTGAAACCACTTTGGGCAAGAACCTTCTATTGGTTCTAAGGACCACTTTATCCCTATGAAAGGAGATAAAATCAGGTTCCACTGACAGGGCTTGCAATTCACTGATACATCTAGGAGAGGTAATGGCTACTAAAAACACAGTTTTCCAAGACAAGTACTTAAGCTCTGCTGAGGACATAGGTTCAAAGGGAGGTTGCATAAGTTGAGCAATGCACACATTTAAGTCCCAGGCAGGGGTAGGGTCTCTAAAGGGAGGATTGGTATGAAGCAATCCCTTAAAAAATTTACAGAACACAGGATGAGATGATAGTGAGGAAGACTTCCCCATTGACAGAAAAGCAGAAACAGCTGACAAGTGCACCTTGAGAGTAGCTGGTCTGAGGCCTAAGCTATTCAAATGGACCATATAATCCAGAACTGTAGGCAATTCAGCAGTGTCTGAGGAAATATGTTGCTTGGAACACCAAATGCTGAATCTCTTCCATTTGGAGTTATAAGTCTTTCTAGTGGTGGGCTTTCGAGAGGCTTTGAGGATATCCAAAACCCCTTGAGACATGCAAATCTGCATACTCTAACTCTTTAAGAGACATGCCTTGAGATTGAGAGACTGAAGACTGGGGCACCAAATACTCCCCTGAGAGGAGGTTACCAGGTTGTAATTCCTGGGAAGAGACAGGGGAAGATGGACTGCTAGGGACAGCAACAGGGGATACCAAGGCTGTCTGGCCCAGTCTGGAGCAATCAGAATCACTTTGCAAGGTTGTGACCTTATCTTGACTAAAACTTGGAACAGTAGAGGAAAGGGAGAAAGGCATACAGAAATTTCCCTTCCCAGTTCAGAATCGGAGCATCCAAAGGGACTGAGAACAAGACTGGGGGTCTGCAACAAGAGAGGAAGTTGGTGATTGTCTGGGGCTGCAAAGCGATCTATCTCTGGAGTGCTCCCCCCCTTGAAAAAATCACCTTCAACACCAGAGGCTCCAGGGACCATTTGTGATGGCCCTGTGTAATCCTGCTCAGTGCATCTGCTAGCACATTGTCCTTCCCTGGAAGGTGGACTGCTATCAGAGAGGTTTGCAGAGAATAAGCCAGGGACCACAACTTCATGGCTTCTGTGCACAAGGCCATAGACCAAGTGCCTCCCTGCTTGTTGATGTACCACATGGTGGTGGTGTTGTCTGTTCTGACCTGAACCACCTTGTTCTGCACTGACTGAGAAAAACTTGCAGGGCCAGAAAAACTGCCCTGAGTTCTAGGAGATTGATATGGAGAATGGATTCCTGAGGGGACCACAGTCCCTGGGCAGTGAGGGCCCCCAAATGGGCTCCCCAACCCAGAAGGGAAGCATCCGTGGTAAGGACCACTGAGTGAGACTGAGTGACAAATGGGACCCCTTGCCTTAAATTGTCCTGATCCTGCCACCATTTAAGGGCTTGGATCAGAGTCCGAGTCACTGGAATCAGTTTGGTAAGGGGATCCTTCCTTTGGGACCAAAAGGCCCTCAGATGGAACTGAATGTCCCTCATCTTGCCCCTTGGACCACTGCTGTGGAAGCTGCCATGTGGCCCAAGAGCTGAAGGAAATGCCTTGCTGGTCGGGACACCTGAAGGCTGAAGGAAGAAGCCAGTTCTATAAAAACTCTTGCCCTTTCTAGGGGAAGAAAGGCTCTTGCTTTGACAGTATCCAGCTCTGCCTCTATAAAGGTAAGGAGCTGCACTGGCTTGAGAACTGACTTGGGAAGGCTGAGAAGAAATCCTAGAGAAGTGAGCACTTGCTGGGTCACTTGCAGGTCTGACTTGACTTGATCTGGAAACTGGCCCACTATGAGCCAGTCATCCAGATATGGAAAAATGGAAAACTTTTGCCTTCTTAGAAAGGCAACGACTACTGCCAGGCACTTTGTGAAAACCCTTGGGGCTGATGTTAAACCAAAGGGCATTGCTTTGAACTGATAGTGGCCTGAGGGCAACTTGAACCTGAGGTACTTTCTGTGGGAGCACCTGATGGGAATGTGAAACTAGGCATCTTTGAAGTCTAGGGAGGCTAGCTAGTCCCCTGGCCTTAGAGAGGGATGAATTATTCCCAAAGTTACCATCTTGAACTTTGGCTTTAAAAGATATTTGTTCAGGTATCTTAGGTCTAGGATGGGTCGCCACTCCCCTGTCTTTTTTGGGGTAAGGAAGTACCTGGAGTACAGACCTTTGCCCCAGTGTAGGGTAGGAACTCTCTCTATGGCTCTTAAGGCCAGAAGAGATGGAACCTCTGCCTCTAGGGCAAGGGTTTCTGAGAGACCTGCAGGTGGAAAAGATCTGGCTCTCATCTTCGGAAATTTTTTGAAGCTGAGAACCAGTCCCTGGCTTACTACTTCCAGGACCTACTTGTCTGAGGTAATAGATATCCAGTCCTGGACAAAGTAAGCAAGCCTGCCCCCTACTAGAATAGGAGAGTCGACCCGGGCAGACCCATCAGGGTGCCTGCTTGGCAGGGGCCTTAGGCTGAGGAGTGGATGCAGCCCTGCTCATCCCCCTTCTGCCTCTCCCTCTGAAGAACCCCCTCTGTGAAAAGGGAGAAGAGGCCTGTGCTTGGTAAAAAGGCCTGCCCCGCCTCTAGACTGCTGCCTTTGAGCAGTTGCCCGCCTCTCCTTGGCCTGAGCACTCCTATAACTGGTCCTGTACTCGTCCATTTTCTTCATGTAATTCTCTGTCTGCTCCCCAAACAGAGAACTACCCACTACAGGAAAATCCATGGCCTTAGCCTGGTTGTCTTGTGAGAGGCTAGTACATCTGAGCCAAGCCATTCTCCAAAGAGCCACAGATGTTGCCATGACTCTTGATGACACATCATTGGAGTCCACAGCAGCATGAAACTGAACTTTTGATGCCTCAATCCCATCAGCAGCCACCTCCTCCAGCTCCTTGGCTAGCTGGGGGGAGTCCTGTTTAGCCAGTGCCAGTACAGTGTCCCACCTGGACTTCTGGTACCTGACTGTATAGGCCATATAGTTCACCTGCTTAAGTGCCAAGGAAGATGCCATGTACTGCTTTTTTTGCCATGGCATCAATCGTCCTGGAGTCTTTGTCTGGGGGGTGAGAAGCCAAGGGAATATTTGCCTTGTCACAGGCAGCAGCCTGCACTATCCCAACATGGCTGCATTGTTGGTATAAAAACTCCATAACTGAGCCTGATAGTGTGTACCTCTTGTCCATCCTTCTGTCAACAGGAGGTACAGTATTGGGAGACTTTAAGATTTTGAATGTCTGCTTCCCAAAGGATTTATGGAGGGGAATACACAGGCTCCTGGACTCTGGGATGTCCATCATTTCCACATAATCAGGCTCATCGTGATCCTCCACGGCCTCCTCCATAGGAAGCTGGAGGGTTTCAGCCACCTTTCTGTAAAACAGAAAGTCGGGAGGGGACTCAGAAAGCCTAGGAGGGGAAACACCAGAAGGTCTGTCTGCGAAGATGTCCAGTTCCACAGGCACATCCAGAATTTCACCATCATCATCACCATCATTCTCAAACCCCCCCTCCTCCTCAAACTCCGGTTCATAAAAATCTTCACGGGCATAATCTTGAACCGGGGGAACTGACCGAACCGAACCCCTGCCAAATGGTGTTGGATCGGTCAGAACCGAGCGAAGCGATTCCACAATCCGAATCGCTCTGGCTATTTCTTCAGCGGTCGGAACATGAACCTCTGGATCCGAACCAGTCGATTTCTCTTTGCCTTTCCTTTTTGTAGGAAGTGACCCCTCAGGATCGGCTCTCCTCTTGCCTAAAGCAGTATCGCCCTGGTCAGAGGGCACTCCTTCTGGTTCGGTCGGAACCAAACCGGGCTGGCCTTACGGGTCAGCGGACTTCTCGGCCTCCTTTTCCCTCAGTCTACCTAATTTCTTTTCAAGGGTAGATTTAGGAAAATTTTTACAAATTTAGCAGTCTGTATCAAGGTGTTCAAATCCCAGACAGTAAACACAGGTGGTGTGGGGATCGGCTTTAGCAAAGACCTCCCCACACTCACTGCAGTGTTGAAACCCAGTGGGCCTGGTTTTTTTCTTGGGTTTCTCAGACATGGCTAACCTAACCAAACTTACCCTTTTTATGGCAATCGCCAGACAAGACTCCCTTATCGGTTCCTAACTGTGTCATGGGTGTTGGAAAAAAACGTTCAAAACACCTTTTTTTTAGAACCGATAAGGACCGGTAACCACACTCTAAGTAAAGAACAGAAAATTATTAAAACTGATCGTCTAGCTGAACCGATCAAACAAGTTACAATTTCACACAGAATTTAGGTAAAACCTATCTAGTACTCACGGTACTGCAGACAGAGGCTGAACCGACTAAGCGGAACAAATCTGTCTTAAAACCAACAACTTTTACTGACACTTTAACCAACTTTCAAACCGAGCTGAAGGAGAACTCTCCGGAGCGACTGTTCAGTGAGGCGGAGTAAAGAATCTGACTGTTGGATTTCAAAGGGCTGCAGACAGAGACCTCAACCGAGCTCGAGCTCAGCATTCTATGCTCTGCATAGAAAGTTAACCCTTTGTTCTCCGGGGCAGTTTAAAGGCTGGGGCTAACTGCAATAGTCAGAATACAGCAAGACTTCATGTTGTTTGAAAGGTGGTATGGCATCAGTAATCATGTGGGGAAGCGATTCTGGTTTTGCTGCTGAATATCCACAACAATGGCGCACTTACTTGGTGGCTTGACAAAAATGGCTAATCCCTTTAACATAGTCACTTGGAATATCCGAGGGGCCTGAAACAAAACTAAACGATAAAAGATCCTCAGACACTTGCACTATATTAAAGGAGACATTGCTCTACTTCAAGAGACCCACTTGCTGGAGAGTGAAGCCAATCAATTCAGGAGACAGTACGTGAGTCAGGTTTACACAGCAGGTGACAGCACCCAAAGTAAGGGGGTTGCAGTACTGATCTCACGGAAAATCCTTTTTGTCAGTAGTCAGTGTATTAGAGACCAACAGGGTAGATGCATACTTATCAGGGGGACCCTTCATAGGTCAGAATTGATCCTGGGAAGTATATATGGCCCAAATGTCACCTCTCCCTCTTTTTTAATGGAGTTAGTTACAATATTATCTCCATTCCTCTCCCTCCCGATTTTTTTAGGAGGTGACTGGAATCTTCTGTATGACCCTGACATGGACAAATTGGATAGGTGTTGGTCAGGGCTATCCCCAGCTCAGCGTACTCTGCGAGATTTAATAGACCATCTGGGCTATGCGACCCCTGGAGGGTACTACACCCTACTGCCAGAGAATACATGTTCCATTCCACGGCCCATGGATCCCATCTCGTACTGACTACTTCTCAGTTAGCCAATCACTTCTGGGAGGGGTCCTGGGCATTGGAATGGAACCGGGGATCATTTCTGACCACGCCTCAGTAGCATGCAAGATCTAGTTGCCCCTCTCCCATCCTAAATAAATGATTTGGAAAATTAATAACCAAATTTTAGGGGGGCGTGGCTAGCCATTAGACATGGCAGACATGTGCTAGTTAGCTCCTCAGGGCATCGTGTTAAAAATCTACTTCAAAGCTGATATTTGTCTATAAAACTTACAGCAATCTACTGTTCATTTCCCTAAATATCTATGATGTCGTGCAAACATAAAAACCAGCAAGGAAAACTTCATTTTGAAGCTGCAAACTCAGCGCGACCATGAAAGTCAGGTGAGGCTGCTCCAAAACAACACGCCTCGGGCTCGGAGAGTGCAGGAGTTAAATGAGGGGATGGAGATGGAGGCACTCACTAAATCACTTGCAGGATTTCCTTCGATGCTGCTACAAATGCAGCAAGAAATAAAGTCAGGATTTGTAAATTTGGCTGCTCAACTCACCCATCTTCAGGGAGTAGTGACGGGGCTTTCAGAGACATCTGCAGAGCATTCAACCCAGATTGCCGAGCTGGAGCACAGAGTGAGCAACCTGGAAGATTCACTGGCAGAAGTCTCGGTGGAAAGAAATGGGCTCAAAATTTCGCTAGAGGAACTGTTGGTGAGGGTCGATGACCAAGAGAACCGATCGCGGAGGTCCAATCTCTGCATCATTGGTCTGCCTGAGGGGACGGAGGGTCGGGATGCAGCTCAGGGCCTACAGAAGTGGTTGGTGCAACAGCTGGGCCTTCCAGAAGACCATGAAAGGTTCTAAATTGAATGTGCGCATCAAGTTGGTCGTCTGCCTAAGCCGCGTGAACGGACGAGACACTGCCTAATTAAATACCTCCGCTTCACAGATAAAGAAAAGATGCTTCAGAGAGCCCAACAAGCAGGGCCAATTTCATTTGGAAATAGAAAGGTGTTCATTTATCAAGACTTCAGCAAAGACTTGCAGATCCAACGACAGAAGTTTTCTCAGATAAAGAGCAAGTTGCATACCCTTGGGTGGTCTTTCAGTTTTCGAAACCCTGCTTGTTTACAGACAGATCGCCCAGGGCAGGCTCCACATTTCTTTAATTGCCATAAAGCCACTGAAAAGCGGGTTGCTGAGGAGGAGACCAGGAGGGTTAGGGTGCAAGCTGATGACACCTGACTTAAGTCAAGTATAACACTTATTTTCTTGCATTTATCTCCCTGGGGCTCTTATGTCCTCAGCACACAACCCCGATTTGAATTTGTTTTGCAGCCTTTGGAGCTCAGGCCTGGCTATGTTACTTGTTGCCAGATGGTCCTGAGGGTTTTGTCTGGTAGGCTGCTGCACCTAAGCCTTGCGATCCTGAATGAGCTGGGCCTCCCGACTGTGTCTGGGGACATGGGTATCGGTGGGTAGGCTCAGCGCCTCAATGAGGAGAACTCTACTATTTGCACCTGCCTGAGGAACTATATATTACACTCCGACTAGGTTGCTGGTATCTGACTTTCTGACGTTTTGAACCTTTGCAATAGAGCTGCCTTTTAGCAGCTTCTTTCAAGTTGTTTGTATTGAAGTTCTGAAGTTTATGCTTTATCTCTAGCCTGTAACAGCTTTGTTTTACATTGGCTCTGTTTGTATGATGCCCCATGTTAAATGTTAATCAATGAAACTACCAATTTTCTCCCAAATGCTAGCAGTGGGGATCTTGGCGGGCTTTTTCTTGCCCGTTGGCAATGGGGTGAAGGGTTTAGAGTATTTCCCACATGGGACTCCTCCAGGTGGGGTGGGTAAAGGAGAGTTGGTTAATGGGGGGTGGCAACGACTGGGGACAAAATCTCGCATGTTTGGGGATTTGTACATGGGGGGGATAGGACTGGTGGGATGCCGAGGGCTAGCCCTAGAGAGCTAAATTCTTCTGTCTCTGACTCTCCCTATGGGTTGGCACTGGCACCCCTAGTGATAGTCTGTATTGGTCTTTGGCGGATTTATGTGGGGTATGGGAGGTCTGGTAGGAGTGGGGGTTGGGGGTTCTTTGGGGTCATGTTTATATCATAAGGTAAAAAATTTGGTTCAAGGTGCACAATTATCAGTGGTTGGTCGGGCTCTGCCTTTTTCAGGTAAATATAATGGCAACTGATACTAAGGTGGTCACGTAGAATATAAATGGCCTTAACACAGTTCTAAAGCGTAGGAAGGTATTGGTGGAGATGCGTAGGATGTAGGGGCAAATAATGGTACTTCAGGAACCCATGTCTCAGCCTCCAAAGTCCAAAAGACTGCTACCTTTATAGGGGGAATGTGGATATCTTCCACGTACTTGACCAAGGCCAGAGGTGCTTCAATTTGGTTCCCCCAGTGTTTCCAAGCAGAGGTGGTGGACACACTGGTGGACACCACTGGGCATTATGCGCTGGCAAAGGTACACCTACCAGGGGGCAGAACACTTCTGACTGGATCCATCTACGTAACTAATGTGGAAGACCCTGGGTTTTTTCAACGGCTGGCATTGGATATGTAACTGTGGGAGGGGGTTTGGGTTGTCGGGGATGATTTTAACTGCGTACTCAATACAGTACTAGATCACTCAAAAGCAACCGTAGTCCCAATGTGTTGAAATGCCAAGGCCTTGGAGAAGATACAGGAGGATATGTGACTGGTAGACGCATGGCGCCACATTCACCCAGCTGGCAGAGATTAGTTTCTTCTCCCATGCCCACCAGTCATATGCATGAATAGACAGACTCTTGGTCTCTACCACTCTGCAGATGGAGACTGGGGAGGTGGACTATCTCCCTGTACTGGTATCTGATCATGCCCCCCATTATCTCTCCTTGAAGGTATCTGGTTCTACTAGTTCCCCTTGAAGTTGGAAATTAGATCCGCTCCTTTTGAAAGACCGCAGATATATTGAATAAATGGAGGGGAGCATACAGGAGTTTCTTTTTCATAATGCCAGGGGTGATACGTCCCACGGGACCCAATGGGAAGCTCTGAAGGCCTTTGTTAGGGGCCAGACCATCTCATATGCTTCATATCAGAAATGCGAGGAGGAGCAGGTCTTGACCTCTCTTCAGACAAAGATCTCAGCATGTGAGGCGTCCCATAAAGCTAAGCCCACCAAAGCGTTATACAACGATTACAATATCAGTATGGTACACTAAATAGTTCACAACTGGAGAGATCGATACTATTGGCTAATGCAGTTGCTTATTTTGATGGGAACCGGGGGGGGGAAGGGGAGGGGCCAGATGCTTGCATGGCAGATTAAACACAGAGAGGCCGAAAGGATGGTGGGAGGAATTAGTGACTCTCAGAGGGGTTTGATACAAGACATTGAAGGTACTGGTAAAGCCTTTGGGGCCTTCTATAAAGAGTTATACACTTCAGAGTCCAAGCCCACCCAGGACGACCTGGCGTGTTTCTTTAGGTGTGTCCCCATAAATATCCTGGCAGCTGATGACTCTGAATGGCTGGACGCCCTCTTATCTAGGCAAGAAGTGCTGAATGCGCTAAAGGCCTTGAAGGGGGAAAGCCCCTGGCCCAGACGGATTACCCATTGACTTTTTCAAAACATTCAACTCACTTTTGTTGGACCCTATGTTCGATATGTTGACTGAGGGATTGTCTCGGGAAGAGTTGCCTCCCTCCACACGGTCCGTGGTAATTACAATTCTGCCTAAGCCTGGCAAGGACCTAACTAAGTGTGCTTTGTATAGGCCTATCTCTTTGTTAACAGCAAACTACAATATCTTGGCTAAGGCAATGGCCACTCGGTTGGAGCCTGTGCTGCCGCTGCTGGTGCATCAGGACCAAATGTGGTTTGTAAAGGGAAGCACAACATTAGACGAACCTTGAATGTAATCTATAAATGGAAATTGGTGAAAAATTCCCATGGGGCAGCTGTGGTAGCGCTGGATGCAGAAAAGACTTTCGACCATGTGGAGTGGGGCTACCTCTTTGAAACCCTGAGCAGAGTGGAGTTGGGCCCAAATTTCTGTCACTGGGTACATACATCGTACACTCTTCCTTCGGCCCAAGTGGCAGTAAATGGCTGCTTATCTAGACCCTTTATTTTGGAGCGGGGTATGCATCACGGCTATCCCCATTACTATATGTCCTGTCTTTGGAACCTTTGACAGCGGCGCTATGGGTGCAAGCAGATATAAGAGGCTTTGTGGGGGGTTCAGAACATAAAATCTCTATGTAAGCAGATGACCAGCTCTTATATTTGCAAAACCCCGCACAGGACCTTCCAGTTCTCCACAAGCTTATTAGGGAGTTCCGGGCCATATCTGGCCATAAAGTTAACTGGACAAAGAGTGAGCTGCTTCTGGTGGGAACCCAGGATAGGGCCCAGTTAATAGCCAATCTGGGGGGTTTGCAATTAGTATCACAGATAAAATACCTGGGTGTCCCGCTCTCAGCTTCAATTGGGCACCTTTATGCTCTTAACTTTAAGCCCCTTCTTGCCAAATTGTCAGAGGATTGTGAACGTTGGATGGCACTTTCCCTCTCCTTGTTGGGTAGGGTGGGAGTGATAGAGATGACCATTCTTCCTCGATGTCTACATCTCTATCAATCCCTCCCCATCAGGGTACCGCAGCGACACTTCAATACTCTCCATGCCTTATTGCACAGATTTATGCGGAAGGGTGGTAGTGCGAGAATCCGGAGGATGTTACTATACCAGCCACTTGGGAGGGGAGGGGTGGGGCTACCCGACTTCAGGGCCTATTACTAGGCAGCCCAATTGGCATTTATACCACAAGGTCGTGGAAGGAGGACTTATGCCTGGATGAGGCTGGAGGAGGAAATGTTGCAAGGCAATTTTAGGAACGATTTATTGAGTGGTGCTTTGGCTTCACTGACTGAGCAGTCGGTTAGAAACCCCTTCACCAATACCACACTGTGGAGCTGGGTCCGGGCACACCGACATATTGGCTGGCAAAGGGGTGCCTCTTCCCGTGTGGGCTTGGTCTATACAGCGCGAAGGAAGGGGGCTATCTCCCTCCCACTCATACAGCGATTATGGCACTGGAAAAGGCAGGGACTGATTAGTACAGACCAGTTGTATGAGTGTGGTCTCATTTGTAGCTTCCAAACCCTTTGTTCACGATGGTGCCTCCACCCAGGGACTTTTTTGTTTATCTCCGTGTCCGTCAGCTGCTTGGGACAACCTTGTCGGCTGTGGAGGGGTGGACTTCACCCTCGCCTTTTGAAGAGGAGCTTTATAGGCTGCAGCCTGGTCATAAGCCACTCTTGATCTTCTACCACATTATCTTGGGTGGAAACGTGGATACATCAGACGTGGGCAGGCTCTGGTGGAGTGAGGACCTCTTGTTACCAATTGATACCGACACATGGAAGTTGGCCTGCTCACTATGTGGGCTGCTCACACAGTAACAAGCTTAGACAAATTCAATTGTACTTTTTGCACCAGGCTTACATAACGTCAGCTAGGCTACATGCCACGGATAACTCCAAGTCAGAGGTTTGTCCTAAATGTGAGGTAGAGACAGGAGACTTCCTCCACATAGCCTTGACATGTGCCAAGGTGGCCCCCTTCTGGCATGCCCTGCACAAAATCATGACACAGGTTCTGGGGTACGCCCCTTCGAAATCCCCTCTTGAGCCATTACTGGGTGCGGATCCGGACCATCCTGATCAGAACACCAACAACTCACTATGGGATATTGCCTTAATCAATGCTAGAAGGACTATAGCCCAGTTGTGGATGTTCCCCACTCCCCCAACAGTCAGCAGATGGATAAACAATTTGCTTTCCTGTATGGTCCTGGAGAAAGCGCAGATGGGAGCTATGGGTCTCTCAAACAAGTTCTATGCAATCTGGCAGCCCTTGATTGAAGTGGCGGAGGGGGGATGGTTATCAATGTAAAAAACAGGAGCTGTCACCTCTTTCCCACTCCTGGCACCCCCTCACACATGCTCGGTATGGAATATGTTGCTGGGCACCTCACTTTTACTGAGGGCTGTTCTTGTTTCTCGTGACACCCCATACTTTATACCATATGGCTTACATCAGAATTTTGATTTATTACCGTTAGAATGCTACTGGGTCAATTTGTGACTCGGTATTACTGTCACTTATGTGGAACATGCTTTTCCCGACCTATGTAATATAATGTTGCATTTCTCTTTTAACTCATTGCCTCCACACTAGTACTCTGAGATTGCACCACTTGTCTCCTGCATCTCCTGTATACTTTTAAGAGTGAATCCTGGGCATTTCTAAGCAAAATCAAGCCATAGTCAGCATGTCGCAAACAAATGCTAATAGCTCAATAACCGTACGTGCTAGACACAAACTATGAGTGGCAGAGTTATTCAGCACAAAATTGCCTTTCCAGTGGTGGTATGCATGTAATAAGTAATTTAGTTTTTATTCTGTACAGGTCGAAACAGCAAAAAAAAATTTTTTTTCACGAAAAAAATGCAACATAAGCTGTTTTTTGTTGGAAAATATGTAAAATATCAACACCAAATTAAGCATCCAGACATTAGATGGTGTTTTAATATTACGTTTGTTAAAAAAATATCTTCTTACTATGAAACATAATTTTTCCCCATTTTAGTCAAGGTGCTTTGGTGAGATCTGAGGGCTGAATCTCAACCACACACACCATATCAAAAACAAATACGTGTAACTCCAAAAGTATACATGATAACACACAAAGTATCAGCACGAAAGTTGATCAGCACAAAAATGCCTTACCAATGGTGCAATGCAACCAACTGTAATCAATCCTTTTTTTTATACCTGCTGAAATGGCAAAAAAATGCATTTTATTCAAGCTGCTTAGGTGAGTCTTGATGGAAAAAATGTCAGCCATACACACCGTACCATAAACAAATGTGAATAGCTCCTAAAGTATACATGATACAAACAAAATATCTGCATCACAGTTTATCAGCACAAAATTGCCTTTCCAACGGTGCTATGCAATCAATTATAATCAATACTTTTTTTTAATACCTGCTGAAGTGGCAAAAAAGTGCATTTTATTCAAGCTGCTTAGGTGACTCTTGACAGACAAATGTCAGACCCACACACTCGCGCGCGCATACATACACACACACACACACACACACACACATATACACCACAGCAAACAAATGTGCATAACTTTTAAGGTAAATGCGAAAGACAAAGTATCAGCAGGTAATTTCTTCAGCACAAATGACCTTGCTAATGGTTCCAGCATTCAGTTATAATCAGTTTTTTTGTACTACCTGAAAGACACCAAGTTCTGTTTTCCGAAACTAAAAGCAATTATATGATAGGAGTGAGCAGACCAAGTAGTCACACTGCAGTCTGAAAACTCCAGATGTCACAATGTCTCTGGTCCAGAGGTGGATGTGCTATCAACTGAGCCACGCTGTCACCTCTTGGTGTCACAATGGACAGCGCAAAACACAGAAATGCCAATGTGTCAACCAAATGAAAATAAAAAATTCTGAGCTAAAACTTCTACTCTACATAAATTATACTGAAAGAGGTACTGGAGACAAACAGGCACGCTGGCTTAGTCACTTGTCACTCTTATTTCTGAAGTTTTTTTTTCCTATTCCTTTTGATCCGTTGAGTCCTAACAATTCTCAGTCTGCCAACCGACACATCAACCCCTATGGCACCATACCACCATATCATCACTGCAATCGCTCAATGAAAACACTATCGGTACACTAAGAGATGATGTGGTGGGTGGCCATTACAGATATGTCCCGCTGTCAGGCAGAGAGCTGCTATTCTTATCACACATAATAGCAGGTGACAGCAATTCAGGGCTGACCAAACGGAAAAGAAACTACTTCAGATATAACAAGACGTTGGCAGACTCCCAAAGTAATGCAAGTTTTAGCCCTCCATTAGCACTTCCAGTTGGCCCCCTTGGTCTGGTGAGTGAAATAAGCCTCACACTTTCATCTGCAGTGTGAAGCCACGCTCGCAATTCTTTCAGAACGCCCCACCTTTCTCTCACCACCCGGGAACTCCAAACTAAAGTTTCTGTCACTTTTCCCTTTACTTTCACTCACTAGACCTCTTTTAGCTCAGTATTTTGCATTTTTCATTTGGCACAGCCCATTCAATGACTGGCATGTCACTGCATTACGTCTAAAACACCAATGGTCTAACCTAGTTTCACCAACAATGCGCAGCAATCTGTTTCACGTCTATGACACCGTGTCTGACATTTTCAGTGTCACACGACGAACCAAACCCTATGGTCTCTCACAAACTTTCGGTCTCTGTTCTCTCACTCTAGGTCTCTCTCGCACTCTCGACTGCCGGTCTCTCTCGCACTCTCGATCGCCGGTCTCTCTCTCGCCCTCTCGATCGCCGGTCTCTCTCTCGCCCTCTCGATCGCCGGTCTCTCTCTCGCCCTCTCGATCGCCGGACTCTCTCGCACTCTCGATCGCCGGACTCTCTTGCCTTTTCGATCACCGGTCTCTCTCGCACTCTCGATCCTTGGTCTCTCTCGCCTCTCACTGGCCGGCTCTCTCTCTCAATCGCCAGTCTCTCACCCTCGATCACCGGCCCTCTCGCCTCTCGATCACCGGGTCTCTCGCACTCTCGATCGCCAGTCTCTCTCACACTCTCGATCGCCGGTCTCTCTCACACTCTCGATCGGTCTCTCACACTCTCGATCGCAGGTCTCTCTCGCACTCTCGATCACCAGTCTCTCTTGCACTCTCGATCGCCGGTCTCTCTCTCTCTCGCGCGCTCTCAATCGCCATTCTCTCGCACTCTCGATCGCCGGTCTCTCTTGCACTCTCGATCACCGGTCTCTCTCCCATTCTCGATCGCCGGTCTCTCTCGCATTCTTGATCACCGGTCTCTCTCGCCCTCAATAGCCAGTCTCTCTCACCTTTTAGTGTGGTCTCTCTCGCCCTCTCGATCACTGGTCTCTCTCGCACTCTCGATCGCCAGTCTCTCTCACACTCTCGATCGGTCTCTCACACTCTCGATCGCAGGTCTCTCACACTCTGGATCGCAGGTCTCTCACACTCTCGATCGCAGGTCTCTCTCGCACTCTCGATCACCAGTCTCTCTTGCACTCTCGATCGCCGGTCTCTCTCTCTCTCTCGCGCTCTCAATCGCCATTCTCTCGCACTCTCGATCGCCGGTCTCTCTTGCACTCTCGATCACCGGTCTCTCTCCCATTCTCGATCGCCGGTCTCTCTCGCATTCTTGATCACCGGTCTTTCTCTCTCTCGCACTCTCGATCACCGGTTTCTCTCGCCCTCTCAATCACCGGTCCCTTCGGCCTCCCATCACCGTCTCTCTCTACTCTCGATCGCCAGTCTCTCTCACACTCGATCGCCAGTCTTTCTCACACTCTCGATCGCCGGTCTCTCTCGCACTCTTGATCACCGGTCTCTCTTGCACTCTCGATCACCGGTCTCTCTCTCGCACTCTCCATCATCGGTCTCTCTCGCACTCTCAATCGTCGGACTCTCTCGCACTCTCAATCGTCGGACTCTCTCGCACTCTCAATCGCCGGCCTCTCTCACACTCTCGATCGCTGGTGTCTCTCGCACTCTCGATCACCAGTCTCTCTCGCACTCTCGATCGCCGTTTTCTCTCTCTCTCTTGTGCGCTCTCAATCGCCATTCTCTCGCACTCTCGATCGCCGGTCTCTCTTGCACTCTCGATCACCGGTCTCTCTTGCACTCTCGATCACCGGTCTCTCTTGCATTCTCGATCACCGGTCTCTCTCTCTCTCTCGCACTCTCGATTGCCGGTCTCTCTCTCTCACTCTCGATCGCTGGTCTCTCTCTCTCGCACTCTCAATCACCTGGTCTCTCTCACATTCTCGATTGCCGGTCTCTCTCTCTCTCTCACAATCTCGATTGCTGGTCTCTCTCACAAACTCCTTCTGGTACCATTGTCTCCTTCCCCTGCAGCTCCTCATCATGTACACTCAGAGAAGCTGCAGAAGAACTATTAGGGGCAAGTCTTTTGTGTCGCTAGTGCCAGCCTCATTATCTGTAGTTGTGATATTCTGGAAAACAATCAACACGGAGGTGTACATTGCACGTGCAGCATGCATGTGAAGGTGCAGCGCGTTTCTTTCTCAGTGAACAATTTCTGCACCTATCCCTCCTTCCCCTTCACTGGGTAGTGTAGTCCAGCAGAAGTAGGATCCTGCTCAATTACAGAAACTGAGGCACTTTGTCTCCTATCGGTGTACCCTTCCAGCACATGCTACGAGAGGGAAATGAAAAAATTTAGCTGCCTATGCTTGTTCACCCTCCCGGTCTTGGATCGTGAACATGATGCACATTCTCTCGATACAAAGTAAAAGCATTTGCCAATGCTATGCCCCACAAAAACCATAAAAGATATATCCACCACTTCTTAGATTTTCTGCTACAGTGGTACTGGCCCTGAAGCTGGTCAGCAACATCCACACCATTCATGTGCATGTTATACTGCTTCAGCACTTCCGGACAGGGAACAGATACTTCCGTGCCATTTCATTGTCGCCTGGTCACAGATGTTGCTGGTAAGATCGGGTCATGTTGAGTTGAGAGAAGGAAAACAGGATTGTTGTCTTTCCAAGCTGTGGCGACAAGTGATCCATCCTGTAGCTGTTCAGAATGACCACAGACTTTCTTCTTCATTGCTACTTTGTTAAGTTCTGTAGGCCATCCAATCCTGTTGGTACGTACTGTGCCACATGCATACAAGCCAACATTCAAAAGTTCTTTTGCCAGGCCAGCCCAGTGACGCTGAGGGTTGAGGCGCTGGATGCCACACCTCGTGCCACGTCGGCGACCTGGGCTGGGGAGCGAGCCTGGGCCACAAGGGGTCAGCATGGGAGGGAGGGGGGGAAGGATCGAGCATCTGGAGGACAGCTCTCCTTCCTCGAGGGATCCAAGGACTATGCCCGGCACAGCAGTGACCTCTGGTGGAGACTGGAGTACCGCCCTACCGGGCTTAACTGAGGCTGAACCATGGCAGGACATCTCTTATCTGCACGCCGGGGCTCCACCTGGGGGTGGGCACAACGAGGAAAAAAGAACTAGATAGATGATGGAGGGTCCTGGGGGGGTGAAGTCCACCACGCTCAGAGTCGGGCCATCCTCTTACACCTGTGTGCTCTCCACCGCATCGCTCCACCAGACTAGATTGTTAGATAGAGCTCCAGGAGGAGTATCTGGTGGGTCTGTCTTGGGGGACTTAGAGCCGGGGGGGCCGGGTGGTAGCGGGGCGGATGGAAGGGGTGAGGAGGGGGCTTCAGACAAGCGGGAACAAGGACTGGTACCCCATGTGACTACTCCTGAAAGAGTCCGGGAGTGTGGAGAGAGAAAGAAAGATTATTATAACCGATGTGAAATAATTATCATAATACACATGGTGCCTTTTGCCACACAGATCTTTAGTCAGGTCCGTCGCCACCCGCTCTCCAAGGCCCACTTCCACAGTGCCAGCACCCTTTCCTGTGTAGACTTGGAAGTCTGACACATAACCATTGTGAGGATCTGCAAGAACCCACACCTTTATTCCATACCGTTGAGGCTTGCTTCACATGTACTGCTTGAATAAGAGCCATCCTCTGAATCCTACCATGGCCTCATCGAGTTACACTTCTCAGTGTAGGTGGTACTCCGTCTTGCAGGCCATCTGAATGCACTCCATGATGGGACGCACATGATGAAGTTTGTCGTGATTTTCTGATCCTTTGGGTGGATTTGGTGTGCTATCGTTGGCGTGTAGATACTGTACTGTGTAATCTTCTCATAACGCTCATGGGTCATTACCTTTGAAATTGGAGAACGTCCATAGAGATGGTGCTTCCCCCAGTACATATGGTAGTGAGGCACCTTCATAATAGACATGTATAGCTGTATTCCAAAAAAACATTTTATGTCATACGCCATCACCAGTCAATCGGGGGTCCACTTTATTTGCTTCTGCCTGCTTACGGGCACTGTACCGGTTTGTCTCCTCAGCAATCAGTTCGTAGAGTATCAGAAATGTAAGGTTCATGAAATCCATGGGAGTCTTCTCTGCACCCATTACTGTGGCTAGACCCACAGGCTCCTTGAAGTCTTCAACATGCACTGGCTGTAATAGACATGTCCAACCATCATTGCGAACTGCATCCAGATGTGTTGAAAGTTGCTCATGTTGTTAAGCAGCGTCCACTTTAACAGGGCTACTTGCACACCGAGGTCTAGCCAAAGGGAGATCATCTTCACTGTCCATGTAGTTGCTCTGCCGCCATAGCTTGGCTTGTGGAACATCATCCTCTTCATTCTCCGAGGAGGAGTGCCTCTTCTAGCGCAACGTGGCCGGGGCAGATCATCTTCTTCACTGAATTCACTATCTGGTGTAATCAAAGGCATCACAGGCATCAAGTCCACCTGGATATCGGAATCATCAGAACTGTCAAAACCCCTAAAGTCCTCTGCCTCGTTCTCACTAGTGCTATCAAACAGGCACAGCAGGTCGTTATTGTAGACATTGTCCAGTTTGATTGCTCTGCGTTCTTTACCACGTTCTGAGACGGTCTCGGGATGGTCTCTCTGGAGGTTCTAACGATCTCCGGGCGGTTGTAACGATCTCCAGCAGTTCTAACGATTTCTGGGATGTTCACGCAGTCTCTATAATAGAGAAATACAGCCATATCTTTGCACTGTGAGCCACACAAACTTGCTGCATCCCACATCAGTTCCGTCTACAATGCTCCATTACCTGGCACAATAAAAATCAAACCGCAGGGTGTTTTACAGTTTTGGGGGGGGGGGGCCCACAACCCATGGAATCCATTTTATGTAATGTTGCTGTGTGTTTGAAGGTGGAGGTCAGGACACTCACATCATGGAATCCATTCTGTGCAATGGAGCCAGGCCTCCTGGGGAGAGGGGGCACACAGACAACATGTAATGCTGTTTGTTGGATGGTGCGGGGTGTTGGAACACCAGGCACCATCCCACCAACAGCAGTCCCAGTTGTCGGGAGGCTCCCACCACGTCCAAGACCCACTACCATCACACAAAATGGATTCCCTGGTGTCAGAGACCTCCCTCCAACCAGCAAACACATGGTGCCATCACAAGAAAAGGTTTCCCAGGTGTCTGGGTTCTCCCTTCCCAATATAAAACCCCCGTCACCATCCCACAAAATGGTTTTCTGGTATACAGTGGTTCTCCACACTCTCCGTTACCTGGCACAATAAAAGACAAACCTTCCCTGGTGTTCAGTGTCCCCACCCCCACCCTCCGAGATCCAGCAAAATCAACAAAAACACATTTTTCTTGCCTGGCAACAACACAAAATGGCATTATATTCATAGCATACCTTTCAGAAATATCCAGCTGCATGTCGGAGACCATGAGACTCCAGGGAATCCATTTTGTGTAATGGTGCCTGGTGTTTGAAGGTGGGATGAAGGACCCTACCAGCATGGCAACCATTGTGTGTGCTGGCGTCAGATCTTGGAGGGAGGAGGGTCACCCAGACAACAGGTACTGCTCTTTGTTGGATGATGCCAGGCCTTGTGTCACCCGCCACCATCCCACAAACAGCAATGCCTGTTGTCCGGGGGCTCCCACCACCTTTGCATCACACAAAATAGATTCCCCAGTGTCAGGGTCCTCCTTCTGACCAGCAAACACACAGCGCCATACCACAAAATGGATTACACAATAAAAGAAAAATTGTCCCGGTGTTCTCCTCCATCCACCCTCAGAGACACCACCTCAGCACAAAATGTGCATTGAGTCCCCTTCCCCATGACCACCTTCAACTTGCAACCACCTGTAATTCAAAACCAACATCTGTCCAAAGGGAAGGACACACATGGGCAGTAAATAACTTGGTGAATGCACCCACAAATACCCTTACCTGCAGAGACATCCATACCAGGACAGCCAGGATAGCCACAAAGACAACTGCTAAACAATCCCCGTTTTCACCCTTTAGCTCAAAAGAAACAAAAATAATGGGGAGTTTGACTGGCAGCCATACTTCCAGCTGCTCTTATCTTCAGTACAAAAAAATACACTAGGCAGTAAGAATCAGGCAGAAAATATGTACTTCTCAATACCGAGGCTAAACAATCGCTCCCCATTTTCCTCCTTTAGCTCAAATGACTTTTAGGAGAAAAAAATACACCAGGCAGGCAGGAAAGAAACAGGTAAAACTAACGGGGAGCCAAGATTGAGAGCCGCAGTGACTGGGAGCTGTTTGTTTGGCTTCTCACTAACGTGGCTCTCAGGACTAAAAAAAAAAACAAAGAAAATAAATGTATCTTTACTGGCATTCTCAGGGCACTGGCGCTCTTGGCATGCTGGTTATGCCACAATGCCACAAAGACGCCTGCCACATAAAATGCGCAGCGCTATGCCCAGAAAAGTTTTTAAAACAAGAGGCATGAAATAAGTAAAATAAACGGGGAGCCTGGATTGAGAGCTGATGTGACCGAGAAGCCGTACTTCCGGTTTTCCAGCTTCTCGGTGACGCAGCTCTGAGAAACAAGCAAAATATAGGAAAGAATTCAATAATACTGCACAGCAAGTCAATAAACTGTTGAAAAACATCACAAACCTGAAACTGTGACTGTTTGGTAATATCTGGCATTCTGCAACTCGGAAACACACTGATTCAAAGCCCAACTCCTGTACTACCGCAATGCAAAAAGCAGAGTGAGAACGCTAGCACTATAAACAGGGTTTTCGAGATTTTCAAGTGGGACCCCTACACTTGTCAGCCAATCCCAAGAGGCTTAACATGTGGAGCATCATCCAGAGAGGGTTAATAAGCCCTATCTGGATTGGCTGGCAAGTAATATTAAAATATTTTACCGATGTCTCCAGACGTGGCAAGGGCACACAGAAACTATACAACTGACATTTGTATTCGTCCTCGGGACACACTGAGCAATTGATCTGCCGACTCCACGCGGCGGCTAGGACTCAATGAGTTAAAGTGGCAACCTGTACTTAACTGCAACTTAGTTCACACAAGAGGATATGCATAACTTGTAAAATAATCTGGCTTAAAATGTACGTAGATGTGCTTGTGACTGCATATCTGATCTTGGTACTTATTCAGGAAGTTACTTTGTCTTCTGTATACCTTGAACCACACAATAAACTATTAAAAAAAATATATAACCACATTTTAAAAGATGAAAAGGTGATTAAACAAATAAGTTGTCTAGACCAGTTCATGCAAGATAACCTGGGATCAACTGGGAAACCGGACATGGAATGGGGGCACTAAAGTGCTATATTAGGGGGGAATTAATAAAAATAGCTGCCGCTAGGAAGAGGGAACGAGACAGACAAGCGTTTTCCCTTCTGTCCCAAATCAGAAATATCGAATCCCATCTATCGAGCGGAACAGGGGAACAGACTCGACAAGATCTCATTAAACTTAGAGATCAATATAGTGAGCTCCTCCAAGAAAAAGCAGAACTGGCTATTTTGAAAACAAGGGCCACCTATATTGATCAGGGTGAAAAAGAACTCAGACTACTTGCCCTCAGGGTCAAAAAACAAAAGAGGCTTCGTGAATTGTTAATGCAATTCGCTCAGCCATGGATGGGTCCCTTAAGACTGATCTCAAAACAACTGACCAAGAATTTGAGACCTACATCCGAAGCCTTTATAGTCAAATGTCTAGTCTTCACCCACAACACAGGATTAATGATTTCCTTGCTAGTGTCCCCCTTCCCAGTCTCTCAGAACTGTAGAAAAACTTACTGTTGGCCCCATTTACAGAAGCTGACAACACAGGAGTGATTCGAAACTTACCATTAGACAAGGCCCCTGGAACAGATGGGTTTTCCCCAAATTTCTATAAAGCTTTTGCACCTAAGCTAGCCCCTTGGCTCCATAACTTATTTCAACACATTCTGACATCAGACTCCTTAGACCATCGGCTATCTGAAGCATTGATAATAGTGTTACAGAAGCCTGGGAAGGAGTCCGAGAATGTCACCTGCTACAGGCCTATTTCACACCTTAATTATGACATCAAACCTCTGGCCAAACTTTTAGCAGATAGAATTAGTCGGGTTTTACCATCCTTGATAGGCCCAGAACAGGTCAGATTTAGGAAAGGGAGGTCGTCTGTGGATCAACTCCGTAAGTTGGCCCACATTTTCTCTGCATCCAGGGATGCAAAACTCTCTTCGGTGTTGGTGTCCCTGGATGCAGAGAAAGCTTTTGAGCGGGTTGACTGGCAATTTATGTTTAGGACTTTACACCGCTTTGGATTTCCTTCTCAATTTATTTGCTGGATATAAGCACTCTATGCCAGCCCTATATAGTAATGGTGTATTCTCTTCCACATTTCCTTTGCACACGGGCACCAGGCAAGGATACCCTCATCCCCTCTATTATTTAATCTCTATTTGGAACACCTAATAGTTAAACTGAAGGAGCATCCAACAATTCGAAGCATCATGTTAGGGATTCAAGAAGTGAAAACATCCGCATACACGGATGATGTACTATTACAATTATCTTATCCCCGTGAATCTATCCCAGCTGCACTGGAAATAATCCAAAAGTATAGCTCCCTTTCTAATTACAAAGTAAACCTTGAGAAAACTGCTGTCTTCCCTTTAAATTCCAGAATCCTCAAGAGCGAAATACTTGATACAGGCCTAAGGTGGACTCCTAAATCTTTAAACTATCTTGGAATTTATCTGGCAAGAAGTGAATTGCAAATGAAGAAACTTAATTTAGATGCAATTCTGCACGTTGTGCAACACAACTTGTCTCGTTGGAAGTCACTACCTTTATCGCTCTGGGGCGCATAAACTTAACAATGAATATTCTTCTACGGCTCGTTTACCCAATTAACCTTCTGAATTTGTGGTTACCTTTGAACTGGTTTAAGAAGGTCCACTTGTGCATTACTGACTTCATTTGGTTGGAGAAAGTGCCATGGAGAGCATATCACAAACTAGATGCACCCAAGAACCTAGGTGGTCTCAGACTTCCTCGTTTCAGATTATATTACTGGGCTAGTCAAGCTAGCAAATATCTCCGCTGGCTTACGATGAAGGATGAATTAGATACACTCTCTTATGTGCCCACCTGGCTTAGGATAGAAAAAGATATAACAACTAGTGGGGTTTCCCCAGCGGCCTTATTTCACTTGAATTCTAGGGATTTACCATAAGGGCTACGCCTGTCTTTGGTTGGGGTTTCGGTGAGAATTCATTCACAACTATGTCCCCTTTTCAAATATAAGCACAACCATGATCCCAAGCAACCCTTGGCTGAAAACTCCAATTTTAAAATTGGGGGTAAACCAATCTCTCCCTACTGGATCCCACAATTGGCTACAGTTGAGGTAAAGAGCTTAATGACAGAAGAAGGTTCCTGGCTTACTTCAGGAGAGATCTTGTCAAAATTCTCTATTAATAATACGGTAATCTTCAAAATTTACCAACTTAGACACATGTTAATTCAGTGCTCTAATTTCCCTTTCAAACATTCCCAGATGGGCGAGTTTCTGCTGTCTCTCAAGTCAACAGCCTTACTCCCACATGCGGTTTCTAAAATTTATGCAAGCCTATATGCAAAGACTTATCCGGCAGTAGATGGGGTGTCTAAGTATTGGTCCTCCCTTTTCTTAAGGACATAACTTCACTGGCATAAGATCTGGAAAAACTGTCACACATATTTCACTCAGGATAGGCTGAGACTCATGTAGCTCCAGATACTGAATGACATGTACATGACACCATCCAAACTGTTTAAAATGGGCAAAGCGGCCTCCTCCCAGTACATGATGTGCAAAATGGATGAAGGCTCACTGCATCACATTTTTTGGGACTGTATTAGAATGGCCCCTTTATGGAAACTTATTAAGGAGAGAGTTGACCCCTTACTAGGACTTGAGGATCTTTTTACTCCAGAAATACGTTTGATGGGTGACTAAGAGGGTATTCCAGTGAAGGAACGTAGGTACTTCCATAGCTCTAATCGCCCTTTCAGTAAAGAAATTAGTCCTCAGTCATTGGCTAGATGAGGAGACCATAACTTGTACAGAATGGGTGCAGGAGCTTCTCCTAAACCTCTGCACTGAGAGAATGATAGCCAATATTCATAATCGTACCCACATACGGAAGGAAATCTGGGAGAAATTACACACTTTATATTTTCTATAAGATCTTCATTACTGATAGCTTCCCTCGGCTAAACCTTGTCAATAGGGTGGATACAGGGCCTGCTGATGTCAAGTGGGGAGGAACATAGGGCTGGGTGGGATGGAGGGAGGGCTGAAAATGTCCTTTGACATTATCTATTCATTCTTTACCATGTACTGGAAAACCAATGAAGTGCAAATAAAAAAAAAAAAACAACTGAATATCTCAAATGTCTTTTTTGACTAGCTTAAATGTCCTAATAGTGCGACTTGTGTTCAATATCAAAACATATGCTGAAATAAAAAAACAGAGTAACACATTAGTATGGTGATGAAAGGGATTTTGAGTCAATTTTGCCCCCCCAACTGCATGGCAGGGATTATTCTCAATTTGAGTACATAAACTAAGTTTATCAACCAGAATGCTACCCCTGCTCATGATGCATCAATTGTAATTATATTTTTCCCTCAGGGGTATGTATAGTTCTACTTTGAAATCATGAACAGAGCTAGCTTTCACAGCCTCACTGGGCAGGCTAGTCCACATTAGCCACCCTCCATGTGAAGCAATGCTTTCTAATGTAGAAAAATAGTTAGAGTGTTTTTATATCTTTATATATATGTTTTTATATTTTTAAGCGAGAAAGATGTTCCAGGACTAGAGGGCATGGGATGAAGTTGGAGGGAGGACGATTCAGAGGAAACATGAGAAAGAATTTCTTCACAGAACGGGTGGTGGACAAGTGGAACACCCTGCCAGAGGAAGTGGTGGAGGCTGAAACAATCACGGGATTTAAGAATGCATGGGATAGACATAAAGGAATTCTGGAGGTCAGGGGTTAGGTGCAACACACTTCTAGGAAAACAAACTGAACTTACAAGCTCAAATGGGCAGACTGGGTGGGCCATAGGCCCTTATCTGCCGACACTGTCTATGTATCTATAACGGTGGCTATATGCCCTTGTTATTTATCTATGTTTATTGTTTATTTATATCTTGCTTATTTGCACATCTTCTCTTGTACTTCAAATATTTTGTACAAAAATCCTGCTGGGGCACTTTTCTGACATGGTAAATGGCACTTTGATAAAAGCAAGCACTTCATGTTATTTGATGATCCAGTTCTTTTATTTATTTATTTATTTATTTATTTATTTATTTAAAAACTGGTAACCAGGAAAGACACACCGAGCAAAGGCTCATTTCCAGGTGTGACCTGAGGAGGGGATTACAGAAGAAGCAATGTTACAAAACGTAATCTGGTTACAAAGGCAACAAATACAGGTGTAACAGAAAATAAGGTGGCCAGATACTGTATATTAGCAGCATGGAATAAATCACTGAAAAGTGGATAATGAAGTGCACAATGTCTGTTAGAGTAGATGTTTGTGTTAAATAGCCTTGACTGAAGGGGGGGGGGTCACAGCAGCAGAGGGTCAGAACAGAGAAGGCAAAAGGTCAAGATGTTTTTTGACAAGAACAGAAAGGTGCAGGAAAAAGTTTTAGCTAATGTATAAAGGCAAATAATGAGGGGGAGAGGCAAGAGGAGCTGATTCCAAAGGGAAGGGAGGCAGTAAGAGAAAGCAGCCTTCCAGCAAAGGCGCGAAGGTGGGGAATGGTGAAGGTGCAGGAGTCCCTGGAGTGGAGACAGAAAAAAAGGGGTGGACAGGGGAGAAGAGTGATGAAAAGTACGAGGGAGGGGACTCTAACTAGTATTCAGCGATGAAGGCGGCAGAGTGGGACTGGCGATGTGACAGTAGTGGGAGGATGGAGAGGGAGAAATGGAGGGAGCAGTAATGAATATGGAGGGGAGAGTTGGTAGTGAAACACCAGAGGGGACTGCATGGGGTATCCAGTCTGGCCAGGGAGGAGGAAGGAACGGTGCCATAGACTACATCCGCATAGACGAAGACTGGGAGGACCATTTTGGTTACTAGTTCCTGGCGGACCTTATTTCAGTACAAGGCATCGAGTTTAGAGCAGAACTTGGCATGGATGGCGTTGATGTGGACAGAGAAGTCAAGCTTGTTTTTGAGCCACACTCCAAGGTAGCTGAAAGAAGGGACAACCTCCAGAGGGATGTCATCTAGTGTACAGAAAAGAGGGGGAGCAGTACTGTAGATGTCAAGGTGGGAGGCCACCTGGGGACCACTAATCACTGTACAGTGTGGTTCAAGATAAGGATGGCTGTGGAACTGAACTGCACAACAGCAAGGGTTCTGGACTTCAGGAGGACTAATTTTATGAAGATGGGTGAATGCCTCAGGGATGACCTGGGAAATGTGAAGAACAGTTCATGAATCTAAAAAGGGCCACAGGGAAGGCAACAAATTTTTGCATTAAGCAAGTGACTAAAAACAAGAGGTAAAAGAGACTGTTATGGTTCTTGAAAGAGGTGGCGGAAAAGGTGTAAGATAAATGATAAGCATTCAGAAGGTACAAGGAGATGCAGAGGGAGGAGGGCAGGGAGGTGTATCAGGGGAAACAGAGGGAAGCAGGGAGAGCAGTAAGGGGAGCAAACGCACAAACTGAAGAGAGAGAGTAGCTCAGGCAGTAACAAAAGGGGACAAGACAAGGTATGTAAGCAGAAAGAGGAAAACTAGGTGTGGGAGTGTAAACTTAAAAAGGGAAGGGGTACTGTGCAGAGGGGGACCAGGAAAAGGCCGACAGCCTGAAGAAACAATTTTGTTCAGTGTTCACACAGGAAGGAGAAGGGGAGGGGCCACAGCGAAGTAACAGGAGCACTGGAGGGAAGGAGGTGGACACTAGTCCGTTTTCAGAGGAGACAATCCTGAAAGGACTCGCTAACCTGAAAGTGGACAAAGCAATGGGGCCAGAACGGATGCATCCAAGGGTATTGAGGGAGCTAAAGGAGTACTGGCTGCTCCTCAGACAGTCCTATTTCATAGTTCAGTGGAAACAGGAGTGGTTCTGGTGGACTGGAGGAGGAGGAAAAATGTTGTCCCACTTCACAAAACATAGAATCTGACGGTAGATAAGGGCTGCTTGGCCCACCCAGTCTGCCCAATTTGCTTATTTATTTATTCTTCCATTTTTTTTATTTTATTGTATAATGTTTTATTGGGTATTTTCTTTTTTAAATACCATGATACATGCACAGTGTTATAACTGATATAGCCATATAGCCAAGGTCAGGCCTGTCTGAAACAAAATTATAGTTTCTTTTACACGATTCTTATAAATGTATACTTATACACATCTGTATGCTGTAATTATTCCCTAAGTTCAGTCCACGATAGTAGTAGAGACTATCCCTAAATTACATTTCTATCGTCCACCATAGCTACCACCATCCCGTACTATTTGTGCTTCCGCCTCTCTCTTCAGTTTCACTCCACCTGACCACATTAGGCCCAGAAGGATGGGGGGGGGGAGAAAAGGATATATTCTTCCATCTTCATTTTAGCTGTAGACCCACTTGATCTATGGTGCTGTCACAAATGTGGCAGCAGAGAAGAGGCTGGCAATTATAGTCCAGTTAGCCGGATATCAGTGGTGGTAAGGATAATGGAATCACTGATGAGGGAAAAGATTGTGGAATATCTTAGAGTCAACTGGAATACAAGACCCGAAGCAGTATGGATTCACAGTGGGTGGAGATCACGTCAAAAAAAAAAAAAAAAATAGATTTCTTTGACTAAGTGAGTAAGGAACTAGATCAGAGTGGAGCAGTGGACGTAGCCTACCTAGATTTCAGAAAGGCTTTCAACATTGTTCCGCATAGGACACTAGTTAGCAAGCTGGGTAGCTTAGGAGTGGGTCTAAAGGTGGTAAACTGGGTAAGAATTGGTTAGGAGATAGGTGGTAGAGGGTGGTGATAAATGGAGTTCACTCCGAGGAAAGGAGTGCGACCAGTGGGGTGACTCTGGCATCAGTGCTGGGATCGGACCTCTTTAACATCTTTATAAGTGACACTGCAGAGTGGCTGTAAGGGAAGGTCTGCCTCTTTGCAGATGATCTCAAAATCTGCAACAGGGTGGACACTCCAGAGGTGGGGTGTGTAAAGGATCAGCAGTGACCTGAGAAAGCTCAAGAAGTAGTTAAGGGTACGGCAGTTAGATTTCAATGTGAAAAAGTGTAAAATAATGCACTTGGGGCAGGGAAACCTGGGACGGAGTACAAAATGTGTGGGGTGGACACTCAGCTGTACAAACCTTGTTGCCAAGGTGGTTCTGCTTCTTGAAGCCTTTGTCTAGTGGCTTGCTGGCTTACCCTGAATCTTTGCCTTGTGAAACACCATGTCTGCCACTAGCTCCTCTGGCAATAGATGCCCCAAAAAGGTGGGCAGTCTGCTCAGGGAAACCGCATATGGCACATACAGTGTGGTAAGGCCTGGCAGATGCTGAACACTGGCCCCAGGATGGTAGGGGCAATAGGGAAGAATCTCATCAAAGATGTCCAACAGTGGATAGTTTTGTTTTTTTCTGGACTTCCTTCAACATAGTGTCCAGAGCCATGAACATGTGTTCTATGAGAGTGGTCAAGAAGGTCTGGTCCCCCAAAGGGAGCCTGTTGGCTGACTGGCCACAATCCTACTGTGGGGTCAACAGGACAGATGGTGCACCTGAACCTGATCTGGTACAGAACAGCATTGATGGCTGACACACAGTATGGATGACCCTTTCAGTTGGAGTAACCACCACCAGCAGAAGACGAAAAAGCCTGGAATCAAGGCTAAAGTCTGTGGTCGGTGTGCCCTCCACAGGCTCTATATCGGTCACTGTGACATGGCTGACAAAGCTGGTGGTGTGGCCATGGAATGCACATATGGAGTCGACACCGAAACAGGTATTCAAGGCCAGGACAGGTCCATCAGCATCGCTTATTTATCCAACCCTAAGGAAAGTGCTCTGTAAGCCCAGTACTGCCAGGCTGTCCTCTCCCATCTGCAACAGACTCGATGTTAGTGGCAGGAGCCAGATGACAAAGAGGAAAAACTCGACGTAAACTACCAATGTTGATGTCAGTGTTAATGCCGAGAACTGGACTGAGAGCACAACTGTGACCTCAAACATCAACTCTATGGCTGATGTGGTGTAGGAGCCTCTGGGTCCAGGTGCCCTGTTGAAGAAACCGTGGGCAGCAACCAAGCATGAGGCTGTGCTGGGGTTAGGAAAAGCAGCATCGGTTGAAATGGCAGCAAGTAAATCAGGAGCTCAGCTGGCCCTGACTCACCTGACTTGGAATGGGCCATGGTCAGCACTGAATTCCAGGACAGCAGGGCATAAGGACCAACTTCAGCTCACTAACCAGTATGTCTATTTGGTTGAAACATTGCCAGATCTGAAACAGTGTATATATTGTACAATGGCTTCCCAAAACTGGACCTTTAACAGTCAATCGTCTATGTAAGGGGAGACATACAAACCTTCCCTGCGAATGGCCACTGCTACCTTGGCAAATACTTTGGTAAAGACACACAGCACAAAGCACAAACCAAAAGGCAAAACATGAAATTGGTAGTGTGAGCCCTGGAGCACGATCCATGGGTATTTTCTGTATATCTTGTGGATCCTGACATGAAGGTAAGCATCCTTCATGTCCAGCGCAACCATCCAATCCCCCTGTAAAAGTAGGAGCAGTAGAGTTTGCCGAAACACCATTTGGAATTTCTTAAATTCTATGAAGAGGTTTCAGACCCCGAAGGTCGAGTACAGGCCTTAAGTCCCCGGTCCATTTTGGACCCAGGAAGTACCAGAAGTAGTAGCCTTGATTTATTTTTGAAATTAGAACCAATTTTACAGCCTTTCTGCAGAGGAGAGATTAAACCTCCTTGAGCATATGAACATACAGTATGAACATAAGAACATTTGCCAACAGAAGAAGGCCACAATGGTCTATCTAGTCCGCTCAAGTGCGCAGCCCAGTCTATTTCACTGGAGCTGCCCCCCCGCCTCCCACCATTAATCTCCCCCTCCCTTACCTCCCCCTACCCATCCTCCCTCCTGTTGCAACCTTTTTTATTCTGTCCCATCCCTTTTTAAAACTTCCCACTCTATTCAAGCATATCACCTCCTCCGACAGCTCATTCCACTTCGATGCCACCCTCTCCATGAAAAAGTTCCTCCTCATTTCCCTTTTAAATCTACCCCCCCTGAGAAGTTTCAGACTGTGCCCCCTTGTATTCCCCTCCCTTTTTAAGTTGAAGATGCCGTCCACTCCAACCTTGTTTATGCCTTTAAGGTACTTGAAGGTTTCTATCATATCCCCCCTTCCCCTTCTGTCCTCTAGGGAGTACATATTGAGCTCCTTCAACCTCTCCTCATATGGTTTTGTCTCTCAAGCCCTGGATCATTTTGGTTGCCCTTCGCTGGACCCTCTCCAGCAGTTGGACGTCCTTCTTCAAATAAGAGTGCCAGTACTGCACACACTACTCCAGGTGTGATCTCACCAATTACCTGTACAAGGACAGAATGACTTACTCCCTCCTGGAGGTGATTCCTCTGGCTATGCATCCCAACATTTTATTCGCTTTGCCTGCTGTTTTCCAGCACTGCGCCGAGTGTTTCATGTTGCCCCGCACTATGATCCCCAGACCTTTTTCCTCCTCCGTGCTGGACACCTGCTCCTCCCTTCAGATAGTAGCTGGCCCTTGGGGGATCCTTGCCCCCAGATGCATGACTTCGCATTTCCTGGCACTGAACCCCAACTGCCAGATGCCAGACTGCCTCTCAAGCTTGGCCAGGTCCTCCCTGCGCTCCTGTCTTCCCTCTTCCATGTCCACCCTCCCACACAGCTTAGTATCATCTGCAAACAGGCAGATTTTGCTACTGATCCTCTCTGCTATGTCTCCAATAAAGATGATGACTAGTCCAAGTACCGAGCCCTGGGGGACCCCACTAGTCACAGGCCTAGGCTTGGACAAATCCCCCCTATCACCATCTGGCTTCTATCTTGCAACCAGCCTCTTACCCAGCCCCGCAGTCTGTCCCCAACTCCCAGGTTACTTAACTTGCTAAGCAGCCTTCCACATGGCATGGGGTCAAAGGCTTTACTGAAGTCCATCCACCACCTGACCTTTGTCCACTCACCTAGTGATCCAGTCGAAGAAGCCTATCATATTCGTCTGACAGGATCTCCCTAAGACAACCCATTCTGCCTACTGTCTTGGATAACATTAACCTCCAGAAAGTTCACCAGCCTTTCTTTTAGAATGGTCTCCATTAACTTGCCTATGATGGAGGTTTGGCTGACAGGCCTGTAGTCCCCAGGCTTATCTCTGGGCTTATTCTTGTGGAGTGGCACCACATGGCGCTGTTCTTCAGTCTCAAGGCACACACGCTGTCACCAGTGAGGTGTTAAACAGGTCCGATGGGGAGGCCGTCAGTACCTCCACCAGTTCCCTTAGGACCCTCGGGTGTATGCTATCCGGGCCAGGTGCCTTGTCCACTCTAAAGGTCCTGAGTTCTTCTAAGACCCTGTCCTCATTAAGTACCTTATCTGTCTCCTCTCCGCTCATGCTTACCTCAGTCTTCCCCTGCAGCACTGGTCCGTCCTTTTCCCAAATGAAGACAGAACTAAAGTACTCATTCAGCGCCTTTGCCTTCTCTTCACTGCCTTCTGCCCATCACCCCTCTTTCTTAATCCTCACAATCCTCTCCTTTCTGCTTCTTCTCTTCTTTATATATCTAAAGAAGTTCTTTTCTCTTTCCCTGATCCCTTGCACTAATCTCAGTTCCTTTGCAGCTTTTGTTGCCCTGACCAATCTCCCTGCCTCCCTGGATTTCCCAGTGTAAATTTCCTTGTCCTCCTCCCTTCTCATATGCATGTACCTCTGATAGGTTTCCCTCTTCTCCCTCACCATTACTGCCACTTCCTTGTTGAACCAGCTAGTTTCTTGGTTCTGGACCTTTTACACCGGGTCTTTGTGCTGGCATTTATGACTTCGTTCAGACCTAACTTAATGATGGACCACTTCTGCTCCGCATCCATTTCTGCCTTGATTTTGCCAGGTGCCCGCTAGAATGTCCCACATTCCTCTAAAGTCCACCCTCTTGAAGTCCACCACCCTCATCTTGGTCTTGGTTGACTCTTTACCCATACTGAGATAAAACCATACTATGCAGTAGTGGGTGCCTGCTATAGGGTCCTCCACTTCTACTTCTTGGACCTGTTCCCCATTTGACATCACCAGGTCCAATATGGTACCATCCCTAGTTGACTGAGTGACCCCCTGCACCAGAAAGCAGTACTGGAAGGCTTCCTGAAGGATCTTTTCCTAGCACAGGCAGTAGCAGGGGTGCTCTAGTCCACTACAGGCAGGTTGAAGTTACCTGTTAAGACAATGTTACCACTATCTCCTAGTTTTCTGATCTGGTTTCCCAGTTCCCTGTCTGTTTCCTTTGTCCCGTGAGGGTGGCCTGGTCCAACCTAACCCTTCTCCCACCTGAGTTCTGGAGAAGCACCATAAGGCTTCTCCCCATTGCATATTATCCCTTCCCTTATGAATAAGGCAACACCACCCCTCTTCCCTTTTCCCTGTGCTTCCGCTACAGTCTGTACCCAGGGATCACAAGGTCCCAGTCATTTGCACAGGTTTCTGTGATGGTCACTATGTCCATACCTCCCACCACCAACAGTGCCTGGAGATCAACCATCTTGAAGGCCAGATTCCTTGTATTCAAGGACAACACCTTCCATCGTGATCCCTGTGCCTCCTTGTTCCCTGCCTTCCTCCTTCTCCCTCTCCCCTTGGTCTAACTCCCTTCCCACTCCCGTTGCCCCTCCCTTCTGTCTGAATTCCGGCTTGGGGTGGTAGGCCTCATGGTCCCCTCTCATGGTGCCTGTGAGTGAAGCACACCTTGTTGCCTCCCCATCCCTAGGTTATATTTAGTTTCTTCACTAGGTAATCTTCAGTTTTACCCTTCAGGACCCTTGTATCCTGTCTACTTAAATGCAGTCTGTTGGGTGCATACAGATCCTTGTTGTCCCATGTCTTACCCCAGCCCTCCACCAGCTCAAATCCATTTGTTTCACACCACCCTTTCAGTCACTCGTTGAACTCCTCGATTCTTTGCTTCTTAATAGCACTTGCCCTAGGAATTGGAAGTATCTCGGAGAAAGCCACTGACCTTTCTACCTCCCTGCAGATCCTTCCCCATATCCCTGAGCCTCTCTTGCACCATCTCCACCTCACAACTTGTGAAAACAATGGTCCCCAGGTGCATCATAATGTGAGGTTTCTCTTTGTCCTGCCCCACACACTTGGGTAAAAAAGGTCCCACTCTCACTGCCGTCATGCCAAGCATACATTCAACCTGCTTCTGGCTATGTCCTGCTCCCCTGCCACCCCTTTTACCCCCTTCAGTATTGAGTCACCTAGTATAACTACCCTTTCTGATTGGCTTTCTGCTAAATTAGCCCGATATGGAGTGAGGAAAAGAGCCATGGCCTTTGAAGGAGATGCTCATGGACTGGCACTGGGAGCACTTTGACAGAAGTTTACCCTCTGCCTGTAAGCTTTTATTTATTTAAACAAGGTATGACATCGTTGCCTAAGGGTATGGGGGCTATAGCACTATGCCAGTTATACTGAATTTACTGTGCTTAGTGGAGCGCTATTCTCCCCTTTCTTTTCCTAGGTGATCTGAAACGCTGCAGAGAACTTAGGAAGATAAATGCTGTGAAAATTGATGGCAGCCTGCTCACAGAGACCTCCAGGGTAAAGTCATCCCAATGCAATGAGTATGCTGGAGCTACAGACTCCCAAATTTGATTTTAAATGAAGAGTTTGGCTGATTATTATGAAGTAACCCACTACTTGTACTAAAAGCTTTATTTGTCGAATTTTCGTCACATGGCTGAAGTAAGGTAAAAAGGGGAGTCAAACTTTTTGCCTTTGGAGTGGAACAGATAAACAAGGCATTTATAATATGCTGAAAGCTGTTTCAACTTATTTTGCCTTGGAAAAGGAATATGTATGGAAATCTGGAGTCGTTAAAGCTATACAGTGGACTCCATGAAATGGGAGCCACACTTTGATTGTCTATTAAAACTTAAAGTGACTCCTTCAGCTTGAATTAGCAAATGGAGCCTCACAGCCTTATTTTATATGTGTATTTCTCAAGGTTTAATTGCTGTATTTTTTAACTGAAGAAACCTTGATGTTGTCTGTCAATTAAACAGCTCTGAGTATATATAGAGTTTAAAACATTCATTAACTCATGCAAACAACTCCTACAAAACTATTTGAGTTTAAATGGAGCCACTTTACCTGCCTATCTGTGGTGCGGTTAATTTTTCTGTATAAATGGGAGTTTTCTGCCTTCCCTTTCTGAACAGATGGACTACTAAGCATAAAAGGAACACGCCTTTTTTTTCTTGATTGCAGCTGTGTATTTATATATGTTGTTTTTCTCCGGTTATTGAAAAAAAAAATATATAAATAAAGAAAATAAGCTTATTATTATTATATACACACATACACACACATATACACATACATAATAAGTTTTAACATGATTACCCTCAATAAATCTTAATAAGGCAAATTATTTGTATAACTGTGTACCTCTTAGTTTACTTGGGCCTGGGTTTGTCTTGTGGCTGGTTGGTATTAGGCGGAACAACTCTACCCATTAAGAATGGCCCCATCAGTGACATGGAGTCACAACTTGTGCCTCAAGAGTGGACAACAGGTGTAACTGGAGTTGAAGCAATCAGTGGGGCATGGAGCGGCATGAGTTGAGTGGTGCTCCAGTGGACATGCTTCAAGGCCAGCATGTCCAACTGGTTGTTATGGAGGCGCTGGTGTGATGCTGTAGTGTTGGAGGGGACTGAACTGTGACATGGACTCATGCTGTATATCCGAAAGAGACAGACAGGTGTAGCTGGATGAGGGATGTGTCATGGGCACGGAGCAGTATGCACTGCGTGGTGCCCTAGGAGACATGCGCTCTCATTGCCAGCAAACCCCACTGGCTCCTAGGTAGGTTCGGCGTGAATACTCTGTGATCAGATGGGACCCCTCTTGAAATATGGTTTTTCTAAGTACCTTGGGTATAGCCAACAGGAGTGGTCGGATAGGAAGTGGTCTGCAGGGTACTGAGCAGTATTTCTGCATAATACCTTTAATGGTTGCCTTATTACTGCAGCGTGACCATTTGGCTACCAAGTTGGTATTGATGGCACATGATGTAGCTGGAGGGGCTAAATTCTGTTGGAATAGACTGCACTGCTATTTACTGACTGGTCTAATAGATAGCCTTTCACCCGCAGGAATGTCGATCTGGGCTTATTTCTAGTATTATTAGTCTGAATATAGAGAGGATTTATTTATTTAAATCATTACTATTTCTGTACATTATTTACAGATTTTATATGCTGCTCATTATGATGTGTTTTATATTACACAGTATGTTTAATGATACTGCTTTTATGTACTGTGCTCTGTATGGAATGTTTGCACCTTTTAAGATATTGTAATGGCTTTTTAGCCGAACAATAAACTGTACTACTACTACCCTTTCTCCCTTGGCCCCCTTCTGATTTGACCCAATCTGCTGTATCCCTCCTTGTAAGCTGATCCCCCTACACCTAGTTCCTCCCTCCTCCCTGCTTACCCACCTCTTTGTCTCACTCCACGGCTCCCCTGCCTCCCTCTCTTTGGTCACCCTTTTCTGACTAGGTCTCTCCTCCTCCTCCATGTGCCCTCTTTCCCCCTCACCGCTTCCCTGGTTTCTCCCCTCCACATCCCCCCTTGCCCTACCTTTCCCCTTAGTTCCATTGCTTGCCACTGCACAATCTTTATCCATTATCTTTCCCCCATTCCTCCAAATCTGCCAATATTGTGAACATGTTTGAGGATTCACCACCTTTTTTCTGTCCTCCCACTGGTTTCCCTCTTTGATCCCTTCTCCATCCCGTTGCCCTGAATCCTTATCCCACCTGCTCCTACCCCTCACCACCTGCCAGTTCCCCACCCCATACCCCCACACAGTTCCATGATGTGGCTCAATGGAGGGAGATATCCTCAGGGAAGATCAGCATAACCATCCCATCTTAAGAACAAATGTTATAGAATCTTCCTATGTTCTCATGTCTAGTGTAAGGACACCCAGTATTGAGAATGCTTCTAAAAAGACACCTCAGATGAAAGGGAATAGCCTTCATGAAAAAAATGTTCATAGTTAAGGTGCCTAAAAGACTGCTATGAAGAAAGCTCCACCTCTCTCCGAATGTGAGTCACTCGAGCTTACTTTCACTTCTCTGAAGCTGCCGAGATGCCGAGTTCCTCGCTCTCTATTCGGTTTTAACTGCAGCCTGTTTTTTACTTAGCAAGCCCAGGAAAATTAATAAAAAAGGAATGCATATGTATGATTTTGAAGAGACAGTGCTTTGCTTTAGATGGATGTCAGGTACTCACAGTAACGTACTGAAGCTGCTCGGTGACACTACAAATAAAGGACGTCAGCAATTAAACTGTTTTGGCGAGACTAGGGCGAAACGACAGGATCAACCAGATAAGTTTATTTTTTTTAATTAAACATGGTTTTAAACTGATGGCAGGGTCAACCAGATGTAAGAGTCGTGTTGGTAGGGGGATGGGGTCAGGTCATTAAGAGGCAGAGCCTTATAACAGCTGCGTTTCTTGAGGGGGCCAATAGAATTTGTTACAGATTACGTACAGGAGTTTAAAAGATAAAAGGATGACGTACAGGAGTGTAAAGATGTCATGATGACATATAGGAACATGAAGGTAACAGTGTTATCTTCACTGGCTTCTACAGATATTATTTTTTATACTGGAATGTATCCCAGCACATAAGTTGTATAAATATATATATATAAATATGGAATACAAGTTGAATAATTGTACCTAAATATTATGTTTTTTAAAGTTTTCTTTGAGGCATCAACAGCTCTTTAAAAATTAGTATACTAATAGTACACCAGACCCAAACAACCCAGACAGGGGCGGATAGGAGGGTGGTGTGCAATTATGGATGAATACCTCTAGAAAAGACACTTACATGTGAGAAACCTTTTATTCTAATGATGAGATTTCATCTATAGCAACAAATCTTGGCTGCTAGCAGTACCACTGGGAGGAAGGAAGCACTGCAGCTATTTGGGAAACAAGCTTTTCCATACTGCAGAACAAAGTCTACATCCCTACTGGACTGGCGAGCCCACTGTTGAGTGAAGTGAAAAATGTGGATGGATGCCCAGGTAGCCCCTTTGCAGATTTCTGCAAAAGGGATGGTCCTAGAGTCTGCCACTGAAATGGCTATATACCTGATAGAGTGAATGTGTAGTCCTTCAGGGACAGTGTATGATGAATGTAGCAGTAATTGATACAGGAGACTATCCAGCAAAACAGAATATTATTAGCTTAACAGACACCTAAAGAGGCACATCATTAGGTGATTGATAGCCATTTTAATGCGCGCCCTCAGATGGACCCTGTCCTGCTGATAAAGGCTTAGCAGTGTCCTTAGCCCTCAATGTTGTCTTGAGGGCAGGAAGACTGTATTTCCTATAGTTAACTTAAAAGAAATTACCCCAGATTTGAACCAAAATAGGTCTGAGTGCATGATTGCTAGGTCTGTTACTTAACCTCTAGACCACAGCAGCTGCAATTTATTTATTAATTTTTTATTTCAGTTTGGGATTAATACCTTTGAGTCAAGGACTCGTTTTCAAGGGTTCCATGTCAGTGTTGAACAAACATTACAAAAATACAAAGTTTACAGAGAAAAAAAAGAAAAGCATTGAAGCATATGCAAAGGCAGTAATAGTAAAATTTGAACTTATACACATCAAGTTAGTACATATTAACAGATAGACTGATTAGATAAGAGGGGGTTGGGGGAGGTCAGCCGGAGGTGGCATCATCTGAGGTGGGAGAGAGGTGGAGCTTTCAACCAAGTGAGGCCATCCATTAGGTAACTGGGGTAGGAGAGCGGGTTAAGAAAAAAGTGGTATATAGCAGAGAGATGTAGAGGCGGGTAGGTAAATGGAAAACTGGGGGTGAGGTACTATCATTTATAGTACTTCAGTGTAGCTCAGCAGCACATGGAATGTACTGTACCTTAGGTTAGGAAAGGGTTTGTTTCTGCACATCCATGGTCCTGGCAAAAAATTTAAAAGTGTGTGTGTGTGTGGGGGGGGTGTGTTCCAAACAGAGGCCTAACCACAATTAATGAATGTACTAGGACAGTCTCTTTTACCCAATAAAAGCAATAAAGTTAATTTATATTCTCATATACAGTATTCCACAACAGATTTTCAGAACATACAATGGTATGTAACTAAAAGTTAGTTCCTTGGGGAAACAAACTGTTTTTCTACATCAAGAAAACATACACAACAAATTTGGTACAATCTATATTAGGGCGTTAACTGTTATTTAAGTTCATTATACTTGGAGAAAAGGAACCACAGCCCCAAGTTAAGTTCACATTTTGTTAAAAGCTCTGAACCAAATGATACCCCAGATTTGGTCCCCTCCTATTTACCATTCTAGGTTTGGAGGACGTCTATCCCATTAAAGTTCTCCCCAACTCCAAAATGTGAAATTAGTACTGCAGTTGTCACCACTGCCTCTTGGAAATTATCCATGTGGGGCCTGTACTTTTTGTGAACACATGTTGAAAAGTGACACTTTTTACAGTCTGGTTACATGAGATAGCTACACAGTAAGGGACTTTATTAACTGTGAGACATCATCAACAGTATACCTAGCACTTTGCAACTGTAAATTCTGTGTTGTAGGGAAAACTCTAAGCAAATTGAAACTATGCGTGTTGGTGAACGATTATAGTCAGTTGGAAAGGGTGCTCCAGAAAACGTCCTGGTGGTACCTGAGTGAAAATGTTCACCTACATCCAGCTTCAAATTTCAGTGCATAGAAAGGGTCAATGTGGGTCCACCAAGGGGGCAACTTGGATCAGAAACTGCTTTGACAGGAAGCATTTTGACAAATTAAACTGGGGCCGAGTACGACTCCAGGACTTAACAACAGATTCAGGTTAGGACCTTTCTTATAACTTAGTGGTTTTCTTTTCTTCAACTGCTGACAACAGGGCATTATTAGCTGTTATTTTATAGTTGTGTTAGCCTTGTAGTTTTTAGCCATGCTAACCTAGCATCTATTAATCTAAATGTTGTATTTCAGAAACACGTTCAGAAATAACATTTTAACTGGGACAAGGAGACAAGCATCCTATAGTATATGGGGCTGCTTTTTAGTGTACTAACCTTTGTACACTTTTCATACCCATCACAGACACCTATCACTTTCTTTCCCCCTCTACCCCTCCCCCTTCCCTCAGTCTCCCTCTCCTCTTTACCTTTCTTCTTCTTCCTCCCCAGCCTCTTCCTCTCCTGTTGTTCTTTCATTCCCCTCTTTCTTTCTTTCTTCCTTCCTTCTTTCCTTCTTCCTTTCCTTCCTTCCTTCCTTAACCCCCTTTTTGTTTTTCAGGACTTGAAATACTCTATATTATGGATTGTACTAGATGTCCTATGAATGATTTAAGCTGTCATAGCTATTCACTCTCTGTGTGACGTGTGAGCCCTTTTCGAAGTGAGTTTTCATAATGTTCTAAATGTCTGCCATACTAGTGCAGTGTATTAGTGTGCTTTTCTTCTTGAATCGATACATTTTTGGATGCATGTGCATTTATTATTCAGCTGATTTGCACACCATGAAATTTATTACAATATGCACTTTCACATAGTTTGGCAAATTGTTTTACATGCTGTCCTACTGGTATATTCCCTGTTGTGTCTTTAAGAGAGAGACACATTTAATATTAACCAGCAGATGGCACTGCACCTTGAAAAAGCATCTGTAGTACTGTGAAACACTGGTGGTGTAGTGTGTCTGCCTCTGCTGTGCTGCATTTTTTATTTCTTCAGTAAAGTGTGTTTACATTAATTATTCATCCTGATTTGTGATCTTTTGTTGTTTGTGCCTGTCAGGAGGAGCTACTGCCCAGTTCCCTGTGTTTCATTACTGCTTCCGGTTTTTCCGTCAGACTCAGCACCACAGTTTTCACTGAGTGGACTCCTGTTGCTCTGGACTTGAATACATTTATAGCCCTAACATTTCCAAATTTGTTTTTTTCAAAGAAACTGTCTTTAGAAATTCTAACCTTGAACTTTTAAGGCTAGAAATACATATTTTTTTAATGAAAGCTTGGGATCCGACTCACATCATGAAAGAGTAATAAAAATACAGTTTTTATCAAGGATCAATATTTTTATATAACTTTTTTTTATTTAGAATTTTTTTTTCAAAATTGTCAGATTTATTTCAATATTCTGACCAAATAAAAAAACTTATTCACCATAGTAATGTTATTTCTTCCTAAGGGATCCTCTCATAATGCTTGACAAGTACATCCTTCCCCTGGAATGAGCTGCCCAGCAGTCTGGAATTGTCTATTAATTAGAAAACTTCAGAATGAAATTCTGAACTCTGCTGTGGTCATGCTCTTCCCTGCCTCTAACAGCAGATTTATTTCCCCAAACTGTGGGAGAGTAGTGACCACCAAATCTAGTTAAGTGACTACTAAAAAATTCTAACCTAAAAAAAACATTTTTTTCAAGAAAAACAAATAAGGAAAACACTTACAAAAAATGTCAGTTGCAAGCCAAAACAACAGGAAATACTTAATTCAACTAAGAGCAGGCTGTCGAGAGAACCTTTTCCAGGTTCTGGAAGGAGAAGAAGAAGTAGGGCAGGGAAGGGATTGTCAAGCAAAGTGAGGGATCCCTTAGGAAGAAACAACATTACTATGTAATTTTTTTTTAACCCCAGGAATTCCTCACTGTTACTAGACAAGTACAGAATCTACAGCAGTACCTTGGGAAGTGGGAAGCTGGGTACAGAACCTATTTAGGGAAAAGGTTCTGAAAGACAGCAGTACCAAAACAGATATCCCTTCGGGACTGTACGTCCAGATAGTAGTGCTTTGTAAAGGTGTGTACTGTTTTCCATTTAGCTGCTTTACAAATCTCTTGAATTGAGACACCGCTAGATGCTGTCAACAGGGGCACAGCTGCCCCTTTTGGAGTGGGCCCTTAGGTCTTCAGGTGGATATTTGATGGCTTTGCCATAACAGAACTGTATGCATGCCACTATCCAGCGAGCAGTGGTCCTCCTGGATGCTAGCTTGCCTTGGCCTACATCCACATAGGTAACAAACAGTTGTGATTAACTGGACCTGACATCCTTAGTGCAATCCAAGTAGTAGCTTAAAGCTCTTTTAACACCCAGGCAATGAAGCCTCTGCTCCCCTGGTGTGGATTTTGCAGTGAAAATCAGACAGAGTATGATAGATTGGTTGAGATGAAACTCTGAAACCACTTTAGGGAGAAATTTTCCACTGGTCCTCAAAACTACTTTAGGGGAAAGGGAAAGGGAACATTGTTTAACCAGGAGTAGCACACTAAGTCAAATCTTGTTTCCAGATGTGACCTGGGAGCACAAGGAAGTTAAGTGACTTGCTCAAGATCACACAGTATGCACCTTGGAGGCTGTGGGATTCAAACCCAGGTCTCCAGATCTGCAGCTCAGAGCCTTAACCCACTGCGCTATACTGCCTCTGTGGAAGATAATGTAGTGAGGATCTGCGCTCAAACCTTGGAGCTTGTTCACTCCCCTGGCTCAGGTGAGGGCCCTGAGGTGGGAGGAAAAGGCCTGTATTGCTAGATATACAACCCTTGAGCTCCAGGAGGGTTATGTGCTCCTGGGAGTCTAGTGGGGTCCACACCATTCCACACCTCACTTATGGTGATGTCCTCCAGGTGGGTGCCTCACCACCAGAGGAAGGCATCTATAGTGAGTACCATGGGTGATTGCTGGAGGAAGGGTATTCCCTCTTTGAGGTTCTCCTCCTTCCACCAGTCCAGTGCCTTTAGAAGGCACTTTGTAACCAGTATCAACTTTGATAGAGGGTCTAGCATTTGGGACAAATGAGACCCTAAGTGGTACTGAATGTCTCCATTTGAAATCTGGCACCTGGAGCCACAGTTATGGAGATGGCCATGTGTCCCAGCAGCTGAAGGAAAACCTTTGCTTGTCTGGGCTGCCCAGCTCTGAATGACTTTGCCAGTTCTGTGAGGCTTATCGCCCTCTCCTGAGGAAGACAAGCTTTTCCCCTTTAGCGTGTCCAGCTCTGCTCCTATGAAGTCCAGCACCTACATAGTCTCTGCCTGAGACTTTGGGACATTTATCAGGAACCCCCAATTGTCCAGGGTTTACCTGGTGAGCTGGAGGGAGGCCTTGATATCCTAGTACAACCCTCTTGAGACTAGTCAGTCATCCAGGTAAGGGAAAACCACCACACCTTGTCTTAGCAAGTTAGCTGTGACCACTGCCAGGCACTTTGTGAAAATCCTTGGTTCTGAGGACAGGCCGAAGGGTACGGATGCAAACTGACAGTGGCGGTTCCTTGCTCTGTACCTGAGGTACTTTCTGTGGGAAGGTCTTACTGGAATATGAAAGTAGGTATCCTTCAGATCCAGAGACCCCAACTAATGTCCCTGCTGCATAGATGGGAATCACTACAGATAGTGTCACCATCTTGAACTTTCTTTTTTCAAGTGCTTGTTCAGAAATCTTAGGTTTAAAATAGTTCACCACTCTTCATTTTTCCTGTGGGTGAGAACGTACCTGGAGTAAAGACCCTTGCCACATTTGGCAAAAGGAACTCTGTTCACTGCATTGGCTTGCAGCAGTTTTTTGACCTCTAACTCCAGCAAGAGTTTTTCTGTTGGGTATGAAATGGGAAGGCCCTGTGTGCCTGCACTTCTGGGAACTTTCTGAACTGCAGGGAGAGACCTTGCGAAATCTGTGGTAATGTTTCTCCACACCTGGAAAAAGGTGAGCCAACCTTCCTAACACTGGAAATAGCTGAGTGACCTGTACACACCTGTCAGGGGTTCTGCTATGCTTGCACCTGGGAAGCTGGGGTGGCTGCAGCCTGCTTTGCACCCTGCTTACCTCTGCTTCAGAAGAAACACTTCTGAGGGTAGTCACAAGTCATGTACGTGCGGGGGACATAACCCCTACCTCCCCTTCTGTAGGGTCTGAGAGAAGTGGAAGCCTTCCCTTTTTCAGTGTTGCTTTTATAGACTGTCTTACATTTATCTACCTTTTTCATGTAGGCCTCTATGTTGTTGCCAAACAAGGAGTTCCCTTCACAGGATTTCCCCCCTGGTCTTAGTTTGTGTGTGCTGAGTGAGGTTCGTAGTCCTGACTCAGGCAAACCTCCTGAGGGACATTTCATGAGCCATGACCCTAAGGGCAGTGTTACTGGCATCCACAGCCACGTGAAACTGGTATTTAGTGGCATCCAAGGCAGCCTTTGCTGTGTCTGCCAAGTCCTAGATCACCAGCAGCCTTTTTGCTCATGGACACTACTGAGGTCCAGACGGCCTTCTGATAATGAGCTACATAAGCCATATGGACTGCCTGTCTTAGTGAAAGGGAAGCTGAGGTGTAAACCTTTTTAAACAGTGCTGTCCAGTTTTCTGGAATCCCTCTGGGGGTTGAGATGGAAGTGGGACCTTGGCCATGTCACAGACAGCAGTTTGTACCACTGACTTTATGGTCAGGGTGAGTGTAAAGATACTCAGCACCCTGCCTATCCAGCTGCTATTTCTTTTCTGCTCTTTTGTCTACACCAGCTGCCAAAGTGAGGGCTGCTAGGATTTTAGAAGTGGCATTTTTTCAGTGATTAATGAATAGGCAAGAATACACTCTTTGTGGGTATTAGACCCATCATGTCCACAACTTCCACCTCATTCTCTGCTGTCTCCTAAGGAGAGAGGTTGAGAGTGCTTGCCATCTGCCTCACAAAGGAACAGTGTGTGGAGTACTCCTCTGAGGACCAGAGAGGGAAGCCAAATTCCTGAACAGGGGGGGAGGGGCATCAGGCTCTATGGTTTCATCCTCTTCCTCCTCCTCTTCATAAAATGTGTTAGCCTTCTCCACCACAGGCTTTGTTACAGGTTAAGGAGCCGGGGGGAGCTTGCATGGACATACAGGCTCCCATAATCTGGAAAGCCTGAAAGAACTGCCAAGCTTCAGCAATGTCCTCAGCTGAGGGCATTCTGTTACTGTCAACTGGTGTCTCCTTTGCTTCTTCAGCAGGAGGGACAGTGACATGTTTTTCTTTCTCCTTTTTCTCTGCATGCACTGGTTCTGATACCTGCTCAGCAGATCTTTTAGTTTTGGTAGACTCAGGGGTCTCCCTGTCTAACACCCTGACCTTTGAGTCACCTTTAGCAGCCTTGTCCTTCTGCTTCGGTTGAGGAACCTGCCTCTCCCCAGAGCCAGGTTGTGAAGAGGAGGCAGACTAAGAAGCCATGATATCTTCAAGTTCTTTGGCCCTCTTTTTTAATATTTATGGGCAAAAACCTGCTGCAAGGGGCTCACAGCTGGAAAAATCACTGTTCAGGACACAAACACAAAAAAACACAACTCGTGTCACTCTGCCTTAGCCAAGAGTTTAAAGCACAGGGTACAATTTTTGAAACCAGTGGGTCCTGTCCTTTCCTTGGACGTGTCAGACATGCCAATCGGCTGACAGCCCACAGGAAAAAGGTACGCAGTTCCAAGGGTTAGCAATTCAGTTCCCACAAAAAACAGGAACCACAAACAAAATTTTAAACACCCAAATTTAAAAAGCCCGAAGTGAAAACTCAGATTAGAACAATTATCACTTCTGTACCTCACAGGGAACCAGGAAGGGAAAAATAGAGAATGCAAGCAGTGACCATAAGAAATTGGTACTGCTCTTTACAAAAAATGGCAAATTCACTTCAGGCTGAATAGAAACATATGTTTAAAAGGGGTTTAAAATGTGGTTCTGCTAAGGTGGGAACCGTGTTTCAACAGAACCACAAGGGAACCAAGAAAAAAAAAATCAAACAACAACAGAAAAGTAGCCTTAAGCTAATGCAGAGTACCGAAATATGATTAAAAGAAACAAACCCTACCAAAATTTACAAATGAAATAAGCCAGAATGTCAGCACTGTGGAGAGTGACTTCGGGGCGATGCTTCCTCTCTGGCAGAGAAATATATGTGCTGTTAATGGGCAGGGGAAAGCATGACCACAGCAGAGTTTCAAATTTCATTCTACAGTCCTCTAATTAGCATTATTCTAATTAGCATAAAATGTTAGGCTCTGGGGCAGATCTTTCTAGGGGAATGATGCACTTGTCAAGCAACAGTGAGAAATTCCAGGGGCAGGGCAGGCAGTATAGCACAGTGGTCTAAGGCTCTGAGCTGCAAATTTGGTGACATCCAGCAGACCAGACCTGGGTTTGAATCCCACAGCTTCCACTTGCATACTGTGTGACCCTGAGCAAGTCACTTAACCTCCTTGTGCTCCCAGGTCGCTCCTGTGAAAAAGCTTTCAGCTTAGTGTGCTATACCTGGTTAAACAACTAAATAAAAATAAAAAAAAAAAATTCCTGGAGTTTGAATCCTTGTCCACTGGAAAACGTAACAATTGTGTTGAAAAACTTGTAAAAATCTTCATTTCATGTTCAATGATCCTTAAACAGCACCTTCTCCAGTAGTTTCCCCTGAAACCCTAGTGGTATCCACTAAGTAGGAGAAGCTATTGTAAACTGGTGTTGAAAAGCCCTGATGCACCATCTCTTCCCTGTCCTGGTATGAGCGCTCCACCCCCCCGCACTCCATGTTTTGTGATGTCAGAGTCTGGAGAGCACTGGGGCACACTCCATGAAAGTAATGTGTTATGACTGGTCATAGTATATCAGGATTGCTGATGTAACTGGTAGTTTGATTCAGACTCCTTAGTTCTTTTTAAAGTGAAGAACAGGGACTGCCACTAGGGGCGCTAAACAGAATGGCAGCTTAAAGATCAGCTCAACAACCCAGATGAACATATCCTTTAAAATCCTTTATTTTCCAGCTGGTATTATAACCTCAGTTTACTGTAACAAGTGGGATAACATACTAAGTCTGTGAATATAGAGTCGTTGATATAAAAAGTTGTCATTTTCTGTGTGGAAACTGGTATCTTTTGGAAGGGCCTACTAGACAAGTTAGGCCTGCAGCATGGCTGAAGGACACTTGCCACAAACATGGGAACAATCTTCAGCTGAGGCGATGTTAGGCCAACTCATGGCCCACATGGCACAAGTCACTGTGGCGACCAATTAAAACACCCAAGTGGTTCAAAATCTAGAGGCCAGGATGCTGCACACTGAACAGCGGGTCTCGGCGACAGAGGGGCATGTTCAGAATTTAATGACAGAATTAAGGGAGCAACAACGATCTATACAGATGCTGCGTAGCAAGATGGATGACCTCGAGAATTGAGGTTGCCAAAACAATCTTCGCTTCCTGGGCTTTCCAGAACGAGTGGAAGGGAAAGACACAGAGAGATTTCTGCAGCTAGCCATTGCTGAAATGCTGCAGCTGGACCCCTCGAAACCTCTTCAGATGGAACGTGTACACCGCACATTGGCCCCCATGTCCCAGGCCCAGGACGGACCGTGACCCATCATAGCCCGGTTTTTGGACTACAGGGACAAAGAGAAGGTCCTAAGCAAAGCCTGGGAGCTACAGCAAGTGTTGTGGAGATCAAACAGGAACCACATCTTTCAGGATTTCTCCAAGGATCTGTCAGACAGATGCTGGACATATACTGAGACAAGGCATAAAATGCACAACATTGGGCTGCCCTTCTCCCTACGATATCCAGCCGCAATGCGTGTCATCCATAACGGGGTTCTGAATACTTTTGAATCTCCGGCCATACTCATGGACTTCCTACGGTGCAACTGGCTGGAGGAATTCGCCGCCAATACCCCGGGAGCCCCATTGGTAAAAGCCACTACAGACGGGTTGGATGGTCGCTCCCCTCCTCCAGTGAGACAGCCAGCAGCTTGGCAAGACCTCAGGGAACAGCAGTGAGAACTCCCTCCCCAAAGTACACCGAAAGAGGCAAGCCTCAAGGAAGCATGACCGCTGAGAGCACCCCTTGGAGCGAGGTCAAAATGTCACAGTGGAGGACACACACATGGACATTGCAGCACCAGATACGCTACATGCCTACCACACCGCCAATAAATTCTAAGCTCTATGTCCCAGCTCTCCGGATCAACACTCGGACTTCTTAGACTTGCCCAACGAAGGCAGGCTTACTTCTCTGTTGCAGCCCAGCTACCTGTCCCCATCAGTAACTTCTCTCCCGACGCAGAATGGAGCTACAGACAACGGAGCGCAGCGCCCACGAGGGAGGCCTCCTCTACCAGCATAGATCCTGTCTTCAGTGCAGGTCCATCTGAGCAATCCTCACCTCCAGGGCAGACGACTAGAGAAAACCTACTGGCATGGTCAGATAAGTAGCAGTTCCTTTATTTATCTTTCCTCATTGTCTTCTAAATCCTCAGGGAGATGTAGGCTTGGGGTGAGATTGGGGGGACATTCACGGCGACTGTGGATAATCTCTTCGGCTAATGTGCATGCATCCATGTCCGCATTACCCAAGTTAGGGGTCGTTCGAATCTTTCTCACCCCAGCCTTGGTCCCTGCTTAGCACTGCCATTGGGCAGAGAAGGTGCCCCACTCCTATACCAGGAAGGATTCAAAGGGGTCTACCAACAGTCTTTAAGCTGGAGGACCTGATTATTCTTTCAGGCATGTATCACTAGCCCGAAAGGTCATTTCTCACCACCAATTTCTCTAGCAGACTTACTGTGGGACTTTACCTCGTTCATTTGTGTGTGTGTGTTTGGGGGGGGGGGGATAAGCCTGATGAAAAGTTGTGTTCTTTGCTTTGACTACATATGTTAGTACGTTCAAATTGCTGTAATGAGTAATCAGGTCATGTTGGGATTTTTTTTCTTGATGCCCTAACATTTAAAACATGGATGCTCGTGCCCCTTTGGTAAGTTTGCTCCACCAAGGCGAGCTCTTCTAGTCCCCGCATCGGTGTGCCCATGGAACACCTTTTATATGTGTGATGAGCCTGCCTTCGCCTGGACTCCCCATCGGGAGAACGCTCTGGCTCCCCTCAGGCATAACCTTAGACACGCCAAAAATAGTGGGCAGGGTACCCCAATTTCTTTCCTTCCTACCCCCCATTTCATCAGAGGCATTGCATAGCCCCTCCTTCATTACTCCAGCCTCCGACCCACACTGCTGGAGCATTTTTTTCAACCCTCTGGGGTTGTAATAAGCAACATGGATCAACCTCCTTATGGGGCTCCTCGGGACTCTTGGAGGAGAAACTACCACCCCCCAAACTCCCCTTAGTGATAAGGAGGTGCTGATATCACACGATAACACCCTGGGAATAGAGGGCGGCCTACAGCAGGGCTCTGTGGCCAAAGAGACACCTCTATCTCTCCATAATACATGGAATACTGGGCATACTGTATATAGGTTGTTTGTTTGTTTTTATATGTTTGTACTGCAAGAGACGCATGATGTTATACTGCTAGTTTTTAGTACAAGGTCATTTAGTAAGGCCAGGGCATACCGGCTCTACCTCCTCGCTCCATACCTGGTGACGAGTTATAGACACTTGTCTCTCCTGGATGGGCTGGCCTCGCTCCCAATCTGCTGGCTTCTCTTGATATATCTCTTAATTCAGTATTTGCTCCCTCTTACTAACAGGTGGGCTTAATTCTGCAAACAAGAGGAAGCAGGTTTTTGGGCACCTTGAGAGACTGGAAGTGAGGGTCACCTTCCTGCCGGAGACCAAACTTACCGGGGGGACCCTGATAGACTGAAGAGGGAGTGGGTAGGCCAGGTCATACATGCATCAGCCTCCTCCAGAAAGTGAGGGGTTGCGATTCTACTTCATAAGCAGTTACAATGGAAACTGCAGAGACAGGTGAGAGACCCCGAGGGTAGATGGGTGGTGGTACTCATGGACACTGGGAAGGGCCCTATGATTCTAGGTAATGTATACACCCTGAATGAGGACTCACCCTCCTTTTTTCACAAACTGGCCCAGGCGGTGGAATCCCTAGCTCCTGATTTCACCTCCATTTTAATAGGGGGGGGACTTTAATCTCACTTTGGACCCATTCCTGGACAGATCCCCCTCCAATACGGAGCCCCATTCCAGGGCTGCAATGACACTCGCTCAACTACAACAAGATTTGGCCCTAACGGACATTTGGAGAATATTTCACCCCTCCCAGTGGGACTACACTTTCCATTCCCCAGTGCATAGCTCCCTCAGTCGGATAGACTTCTGGCTCACCTCCCCTGATATTACCAGAAACACCATCAATGCTCTTATCCATCCCTTGGTCATTTCGGACTATGCCCCCATGCACCTTGCCTCACTTGGGGACTCCCTCTCCCTATGTCTCCAGCATGGAGGCTGGACCTGCTGCTATGTCGTGATCCAGACTCCCCCGACTTCAAAAGGAAGTCAAGGAATTTTTCCAGAATAATCATATAGCAGACACCTCAGTGGGTACTACATGGGAGGCACTTAAAGCTACTTTTGGAGGGGTGATAATGGTGTATGTGAACCGGCGCCAAAAGAGGATCAAACAGCACTTGAAGGGGCTTGAATGACAGCTCCGGGAAGCGGAAGCAGCTTTTAAAGCCCTTCGCGTTCCTTCCCTCAGGTCACAGGCGGGACACAAGGTCGCCCCTTTGAAGATGCAAGTGAATGAGCTGTTATCTAGAAAGACTGAGATCTCTATTATCAGGCTTAAGCATACATATTGGGAAGGGGAGAAAAGAGGGACAAGCTACTAGCACACCATCTTAAAAAGCAGCAAGCTGAAAGGCACATAGCTGCCTTAGAGGATGCAGGGGGTAAGACCCATACCTCGATGGAAGGTATTAATCAAATAATGATGAAGTTTTACTCCTCGCTATATAAATCCTCCAGAGCCCCCGACCCCCAAGGAGTGCGTCCATTTCTAGAATCCCTACATCTTCCTAAAATTTTGGAGGTTCAGGCCACTGCCTTAGATGCCCCGATCTCAACTCAGGAGGTGGCAGACACTATACTCACTCTCAAAAAGGAAAGTCTCCAGGAGGGGATGGGTTCCCTATCAAAATCTGGCAGCTGTTGCAACTCATAATCTCCCCGGTATTACAACCGGTATTTACTGAGGCACTGCATATAGGGACCCTCCTTCCATCCCTTAGAGAGGTGACTATTACTATCCTGCCTAAAAAGGGTAAAGACCCTCTTAAAGCATCCTGTTATCGCCCTATTTCACTTTTGAATGCTGATAGCAAGGTGTTAGTCAAAGTGCTAGCTAACAGACTTAATGCTCTCCTTTCCAGTCTGATTCATCCCTCCCAAGTGGGCTTTGTTAAGGGCCGCTTTAGTGCGGATCATATCAGATCGCTGGCAAATTTAATTCACAAAGCCCAGACATTATCATCTCCTGCTGCTGCCATCGCAATAGATTTTGAAAAGGTCTTTGACTCCCTGGAGTGGGACTATGTCCAACAAGTGCTCCGCACAATGGGTTTGGGATCGGGCTTTCGGGCCTGGACTGGGGCAATATACCCTCTCCTGAAGCAAGGATACTCACCAATTCGATGCTGTCACCCCCATTTACATTAGGCAGGGGCACCCGTCAGGGCTGCCCACTCTCCCTGCTACTCTTTGTACTGGCAGTGGAACCCCTGGTTGCTGCTATTAGGCAAAATCCCTTAATTTCCAGGGTCCGGGTGGGAGCAAGGACATACCCTACCTTCATGTATGGTGACGAATTGTTGCTCCCTATAGCTGCTGTTGTCACCTCCCTCCCTCCCCTACTGTCCACTCTATCAGATTTTTCTACTTTCTCTGGGCTCAAGATTAATCAGGCCAAGACGGAGGTCCTTCCTCTAAACCCTGAATGTACCTCTCACATGATTATTCAACATGGGCTCCGACGGGCCCCGGATGGGCTTACCTACTTGGGCATTACTCTCTCTCCTAAATTGCATAATATCTGGGACCTGAATATGAAACCACTTTTGGCGTCCATTTGTACAGAGCTGGACAGATGGAAGTCTCTTCGGCTGACGCTCGTAGGTAAAATCTCCGCAATTAAAATAGTCACAGCACCAAAAATGATGTACCTTCTCTCCCATATTCCTCTGAAAATACCTCATTACTGGTTCATTAAGTGGACTCCCTGCTAGGATCTTTCATATGGGAGGGTAAGAAACTCAGGAATAAACTGAGAGCACACTGGTCGGAAGAGGGTTGTGGTCTTCCATGGTTAGAGGGGTACAAATGGGCCTTTCAGCTGGCACAGATGTTAAAATGGTTCCTATTCCCGGACCACAATGCTCCTCAGTGGCTAGGTATGGAGAGAGAGGTCTGTCATCGAACTCACTTGGTGCTATAGTTATTCAATCCCCGCCCCCCCAAGGGCATTCGCTTTCATCCAATGATAGGTCCCTCTCTGGAATATTGGGCCAAGGTTCATAGGAAGTTGGGCACCTCTCCATCTCCCCTACGACTCACCCCATTGTGGGGGCAATAATGAAATTACCATTAATAAACAACCAATGTCATGGCCTTCATGGGATCAAGGTGGTATGTCACTGCTTCGAGACATGTTCATCCCTGGTACAGATACCCTCGACTCCTTTGAAGGGCTGTGAAATACATATTGGATTCCTCCAGATAAGAAGTGCCATCCTTGCTTACATGCATAAGAAGCATCAAGGGCAGCAAGTTTCCCAGGCAGAGTCATGGCTGGCCCTAGAAAGAGGCCAGTCAAGCCGGGTATATACTGCCATTTGGAACACCATCCCTTCCCAAGCAGAAGAATCCAAGCATAAATGGGTGCAAGTACTGCATGCCCCTATTACAAACCTGGAATTGAAATCTTGTCTAAAGTTAGCTCATGGAGCATATCCTGATACCAGTAGCCAATTAATACAGAATAAGATAATTCACTCATGGTACAGGACTCCTGTAGTCCTGGCCAAGGCCAAACTGGTTCAGTCTGACTTATGTTGGAAATGTCAGGCGCTCTCAATTGACCTGTTCCATATACTATGGTCCTGCAGACTGATCCAGCCCCTATGGCAAGCTACCTGCGAGACGGGCTCCAAAATACTTAGGAAACCTGTGCCTCAATCCCCTGAGCTGCTATTATTAGGACTCCGAACCCCAGACCCTCATCTTTGCCTCTCAGAGATTAAACTATTTCTGACATTCAGTATGCAGGCTAAAAATCTCCTTTTATGTAAATGGTGGGCTCAGGCAATCCCCTCCCTAGGGGAGGTGCTCACTTCTATGGCACAAGTCACTAACTGGGCCAGAATATCGCATACTGTGACCAACACCCTCCCTAAATATACCGTCCTATGGAAACCTTTCCTTCTGTATTTGAAACCAAGGGAGGGAGTCGGCTGAATAGGCACAATGACATGATTATAATGGCCTCCTCTCATGGTTAATTTAAGGGCGAGGGTAGGAGAGAATGTCACTGTGCTTTAGGGGCCCTTGTTTTACAGATGACCTTGTACGAAACGAGTAAGTGATAGTATCTTTGCTGACAATGATAGATATGTTTGCTTTGTGTGTGTGTTCTCTTGTATTTTGTAGGTTCTGACTGGAGGACAGTGGCCCTGGACCTTCCCACAATTCTGATGTTCTGCCAACACTGCAGGTACTAGCAGGACTGGTCCAGGTAAGTTATTTTATGTGTTAGTCATAAAGTGATGTACCTACTGGTATTGCTTTTAAAGTTAATCTCCAGCTGGATAGGTGTTGTAAATCCATGCAGACAGTAATACTCCATTTGTCCACCTGGCTATTGCATTCTGCTCTTTAATACATGGCCAGACGGTCCCGCTTTTGTACTCTACAGACATATGTAACATTGTGTAAGATCACTGCAATGTATCCGACTATTTTAATTTCTGTAATGCTCCAATAAGCTAAATCAATAAAACTTATTAACCACAAAAAAAAGTGAAGAACAAATTGTCCACCATACTGGTGTTACTACACAAAAAAGGTTTTGTTTACAATCCTTGTTCAACTCCCACTACATCATTCTTGGACTTGGGAACACTCTCAGACCAGTCTAGATACTCAAGATGCAGTGGGAAGAGAGCAAGGAGACTACTGTCTCATGAGTAGCTACACTGTTTGAGGGTGTTCCTAATGCATGCAATAAACGTAGATCAAGGATTCAAAATAAATCAAGGTCAGATATAATTGTACCATCAGCATGCACTGTTTTTACTAAGAAAGGAAGCAGATAATGCAACCATCAACCTCAACAAATTTTAGAGAAGGTAAGCAATCATACAAAGTGAGTTTTCAGCTAGAAATAAGAAGTTGCAAAAAGGGTTGACAGTATGCCTTTAAATCAAGCCTTCTAAACCTGACAAGAGAAATGTCATCTTGGTTCAAATGTTTAAAAAGTTATACCAGGTGCTGAGAAAAATGTCAAGGAGCTGTAGTAAAAAAGATACAAATGGTCTTTCTTTTTGTTAAAGGTGACAGGAAATCACTTTTACATGGTTAACTGCCCTCCTAGTTTCCTTTGCATGCCAGTTATATATTCTGATACGCTGTAACCAATTTTTGATAAATACAATAAATAATGTAGCTTTGGGGTGCCCTCAGATCTACATAGAGTTCCATTCTCCTCAGCAGCTACTGCTCTTACTTTCTATATTGCTAAGACATTCCACGCTATTCATCTCAGTGGCTTGGAGTGGAGTTACTAATGTCACAGAATGTTCAGGCAGTATGAAAACAGAACAGCAACTGCTAAGGAGAAAGGGATTCAGAGTATTTACGCAGGTTAATGCTACGTGAACAGACACACAGATGGCTGGTTATTCCTACCTCAATTTTTGTTCGATAAAGGACTAGGCGTCTTAGGCCAGACACTTTGGCAATGTGGTTAAAAGCAGGAGGTGGCAGTCTGGTGCAAGAGGAAAGGTTCAGCTCCTGAAGGTTTGGACACATCTGAGCAATGGCCTCTATGCAGGTCTCGTCCAGAAAATGGCAACAAGCCAATTCAAGACGCACTAGCTCTGATCCGCAGACATTCAAGAACCTGCAAACACAAACAGATATGAAAAGAACAGTCCCGTTCTTGTAAAGTTAAATACTTTGGCAGGACAGTCAAACTTTTAAGTGGATGTTGCTAGCAGTATGAATGTTTAACCAGATAAAAATGAAAGTGCTAATTATAGTGATTTGTACTAACTGAAATGAATTAAATACAGAACTGACAAATGTAAAAAGTGGGTAATTATACTTTAGTGACAGGATCCATTAACAGCAAAGAAAGTGCAGTTACGTAATCTATTTTATTTATTTCAAAAGTTTCACCAGAAAAGACATCCTGAGCTGAGTACAGCTCGTTTGCTTGTGTCCTGGGGGGAGGAAGGGGCAGAGGAAGAAAATAGGAGAATCAAGAACAATTAACAAGGTGGTATAGGTACAAATTAAAACAAGTATAACAAGCAGTAACGATTAGGCTTAATCAGCAATTATACAAGCTAAGCAGGGAAGCAGCAGTGAAAACAAGACAACGCAAGTTTAAAGTACATAAGAACTTACAATAATAGTAGATCTTCAAGAGGCTTTCATGCATCAGGCCACACCTACAGAACTGCAGCCATCAGGCACTAGGACCACACAGAAACTTTGCTAGCTAGTAGTCTACAAGGGGCAACCCATGACAATGACAGAAATACTGACACCCCTCCCATATAAATGTGGGCATCTTCGGGCCCTCCTCCATTCTTTTTCTATCGGAGAACCCTTACAGAGGATCTCCTGCCAGGGAACTGAAGGGAGCCAGAGGCTCCTGCCAGAAGGATAGGTGAAACAGAAGTAGAACCGTCCTGGAGAGAGACAGAGTGAGAGAGAGAGAGAGACAGACAAAGACACAGGAAAGCTCAAAAGGCAAGGCGGATGGAGGGTGGGATGGCATGGCCTGATGCAAGAGATCCTCTCGAAGATCTACTGTTACAGTAAGTTCTTACGTAACTGTACTATCTTAATCGAGGGTATCTCTTGCATCAGGCCACACTTACAGAATGAGACACAAGCAGTTACAGACAGAGAAACAGTCTGGATGGCTTGAGGCTATAGGGCTAAGACAGGAGGCCTTGAAGAACAGCCAGATCGAAGTCTGCCCTTCTGCGAGAGACAATGTCCAGAATGTAGTGTTTAGTGAAAATGTGGACAGAACTCCCAAGTGGCAGCAGCACAGATATCTGTAGCTGAAACATTCCTGAAACAAGCAAATGAAGTGGCCTCCCTCTGGCTGAATGACCATGAACAACAGGAAGCTTCTTACCGTACTTCCTGCAACAAAAACTAATGCAGTTGGCCAACTATTTGGGCAGGCACTGTTTATTTATTTTTATTTATTTATTTATTGAGGATTTGGAAAGTACCTTTGAGTCAAAGACTCCTTTTTAAAGGTTCCATGTCAATACAGGTAAAACATGGTACAGAGCATGGAATGCAGAGATGGAACACAAGCATACATTCATGATACAAGAAATAAGGTAAATTGATTTAACATTTAGATACATAGCAGATTCATGTATGAGACTAAAGAACAGAATACATACAAAAGCTCCAAGGAGCTAGTTCTGAGATATTCAGGTTGGGGGGTGGGGGTTAGCCAGCCAGAGGCCTTATCAAAGGATCAAGGGGCAGGTCAAGGGTCAGCGGCAGTCACAGGGATTAAAGGACAGTAGGTGGTTCCTAAGGTAGGCTTTGTAGAGGCTGATTCTATTCATGTTGATGAGATCTTTAGGCAGGTTATTTACCCAGGAAGGGGCTCGGTAGCTAAAGGACCTTTGGAACTGGGAGGTACAGCAGCGAGGGACCAAGAGGAGTTGCTTGCAAGAGCTACGGGTGTACTGCCGTGACGAGGCCTGTTGTATTTGAGGTGAGAGACCAGCGGGGGTGACACCAAGGGTAATCTTTTTGGCCATGAGGCAGGCATGAAATTTGATTCTGTTATCAAGGTTAAATCAGTTTGTGGCATTGTAGAGAGAGCATGTATGGGTTAGACGATCAATCAATCAATCAAGTCTTTATTTAACCAGGCTTTCACTGTTGAGCAGAAGCTCATTTGCAAAATGGACCTGGGTGGAGCATGAACAATTGTATATACAGGTCAACACAGGTATTTACAAGGCAATACAGATAATACTCTTTACAGAGAGGAAAAAAAGAAGTTCATATGTACATAGAATTATACAGATATTGTACAGATTACACAGTATTTACATACATAGAAGTGTCTATGGGAAGATAAAGCAGCTTATCTAAGGTTGCAGGAGAGAATGTAGGAAGAAAAAAATATATACACCAGGTAGAGGTGAAGGTAGGGGGAAGGGAGGTAGGGGAAGAAAGGCTTGGAGGGCACGGTGCACAGAAAGGAGTTGGTAAAACGGGATGTAGAGAAGGTGGATGGAGAAAAGGAGTATGTGTGAGCCCCGGGATTGAATGCTATAAAGTACGGGACATGGTAGGATGTCACAACCCAGGGTAGTGAGCTCCTATCTGAGGTTGGGAAAGGAAGAATAAGGGGATGGATGGGCCTAGTGTTGATAAGACAGGGGGATAAGAGAAAGAGAGAACAATTAGGCTGGTGAGGAGCAAGCTGGAGGGTCAGTACTAAAAATTGGCTCTAGGCGTAGCTCTCACCACCCAGGATGAGGCGATAGGCTTTGTTGAGGGAGAGCTGGAGCCTGGATAAGGCTGAGGAGCTGGCAGTGCTATAGATTAGCATGCCATAGTCTAGGAGGAAGAGGACCGAGGAAGAGACCACTAGACAAAGGGCATCAGGAGTAGGACAGTGTTTGACCCAGTAGAGGATGCCAATCTGGATGTTGAGGGCTGTGGACAGTTGGTGAATGTGTTGGTGGAAGGTAAGGCCCGGGTCAAGTGTGATGCCAAGTTACTTAAAGGAGTCCGCTCATTCGAGAGGGGTCTGGTTGGTAGTTAGGACTGGCGGGCAGTGGTCCTTCCTAGAGTTTAGTGCGTTTGAGAAGTACATGACTTTAGTTTTTTTATACTGTAGGATGATGCGGTGTGTGGTGAACCATTTTTCAGCCTCACTGAAGGCAGATTGGAGGGAGAGGTGAAGCTGGGTGGGGTCAGGATTGGAGGAGAACAGGACAGCGTCATCCGCGTAGAGTAGGATATTGCCTGGGCAGGACAGGCGGAGGGAGTAAAGGAAGAGACTGAATAATAAAGGTTTGAGAATGGACTCCTGTGGGAGACCGGAGCGGACAGGCAGCCTACTGGAAAAGGTAGTGCCAATTTTGACTTGCTGGAAGCAATCAGCCAGGTAGTCAGTGAACCAGCCGAGGGCATCTTGAGAGAGACCTAGTTTGGATAGTGTAGCTAGAAGGAGGGGGTGGTTGATGGTGTCAAACGCTTTAGTGAGGTCGATGAAGACCCCAACAGAGAGATGACCACTGTTGAGGGTGGTGTGTAGGTGGGTGGTGAATTCAAGAAGGGTGGTAGTCGTACTATGTCCTTTGCGGAAGCCATGTTGCTGGCTGCAAAGTATATTGCGTTTGCTGATGTGGTCAGTGAGCTGATCAGTGACGATACGCTACAGTGCCTTAGATAGGGGAAGGGGAATTGAGATGGGGTGGTAGTTGTTGGTGGAGGTAGGGTCCCCGCTCTTAAATATCGGGGAAATAGAGGCAGATTTCCAGCGTGAGGGGAATTTCCCAAGACATAAAGACTGGTTTATAATGTGGGTGAGAGGGGCTAGCACCTCGTGAAGAGTGAGCCAGTACACCCTCTTTCCCAGGGGCAAAAGAAACAAACAGTTGTGAGGACTTCCTGCAGTCCTTTGTACTGCATGTATAGTAATGCAAAATTCTATGTACATCTAAGGTATGGAGCAATGCTTCCCCTTGACTGGCATACTCTGGATAATAAACAGGCAGGTGGATGGTCTGAATCAAGGTAAACTCAGACACCACCTTAGAAAGAAACTTAGGGTTTCATATGCAAAGACTCCCTGACTTTGTGGAAAACCAAATAAGGAGGCCTGGCTCACACATCAGAGCCTGAAGCTTGGAAATCTTTCGAGCAGAAGTAAAAGCAACTAAAAATAACATTTTCCATGACAGAAAGCATAGCGCGCAGGTTGCGGATGGCTCACAAGGAGCCAAAGTAAGTTTCTCCAACACAAAATTCAAGTTCCAAGGCAGGACTGGACTGCAAATAGGAGTCTTCACATGGAGGATCCCTCTCAAGAAAGTAAGGGACACCTCTAGTTGTACAACCACATGGCCGTCAACAGGCACATGGAAGACAGATGCACCTTAATAAGAGTATTGCAGGCCAGAGTCTGAAAGGGACAGCAAGTACTCCAGAATCTGATTCACTGAGCAAGTGAAAGGGTCCAAATGACAGGAAGCAGCCCACAAAGCAACGTGTTTCCACTTCATGGAGGGCTTCCTCTTGGCCACCAGACATCAGCCACCTTCTGGGACACCCCAAATCTAGCCATGCATGGAGGCGCAGTGACTTGAGGTTCAGATGGAGCAGGGTGCCCTACTCCTAAGATAGCAAGCCTTTGCACAAGGGCAGAGGCACTGGGTCTGACAAGGCCAGAAGGGGACAAGAAGGATCAGATTGGCTCCTTCCATCTGAAGCTTGATTAGCACCCTCTAAATCAGAGGAAAGGCATAAAGGAGGCTCCCTTTCCAAGAGAGGACAACACGTCTCACCAGAAAACTCCAGGCCCTGGAGTGAGTGAGCAAAAACATGGCAATTTTGCGCTTAGTGGAGACACAAAAAGGTCCAACTCTGGGTGACCCCAGTTGTTGAACAGGTCTTCTACAGCCGAGGTCAGCAGCTCCCACTCATGCATCTAAGACTGTGACTGGCTTAGCCTGTCTGCCAGGGCATTTTGGATGCCTGGAACATGGAGGGCCGACAGTTCTAGCCAGACTGTGTTTTAAAGCCCCATACTAGGCCCTCATCACTTCCTGACACAAAGGGTATGAATGAGTCCCCCTTGTTTGCTGATGTTGTCCACTACACTGATGTTGTCCATCTGCACCAGCAGATGGTCTGAGGACAGATGAGTCTGGAAGGTTTATGAAATGTACAGAATGGCTTTCATCGCTAGGATGTTGATGTGGAGGGCAGCCTCCACACTGGACCATGTCCCTTGAGTCTAATGAGGCCCTAGATGAGCCCCCCAGCCCAACCACAAAGTGTCTGTGGTGAGAATCTGCTGAGAGGAAGAAATGAGGAAGGGAACCCCTCTCAACAAGTTGCTGGGTTCCATCCACCACAATAGCACCTTTTTGACCAGGCAGGATACTAAAACTTGCTGTTCTAGATCGTCAATGCGTTGGTCCCACTGGACCCTCTGTATCCACTGGGGAATCTGCATGTGCAGCACGGCCAAAGGCACCATGACAATGGCTGTAGCCACGTGACCCCAGAGCCACAGAAAGGTTCTGGCAGTGCCATTCAGTACCTGTTGTAAAGCAGCTGAACCTGAGTCATAAGGCGGTCTACCCTGCCCTGCGGCCAAAAGACAGAGCCCTGAGCCGTGTCTAGTACTGCTCCAATGTATTGGAGGTCTTGGCAAGGAGTCAGACAGACCGTGGGCAGACTGACCGTGATTCCCAAGGCATGGAACAACTGTCTGGTAGGCTCTAGGGTCTGGAACAGCTGCTCCCTGAACTGTGCTTTGAGCAACCAGTTGTCCAGGTAAGGGAAGACATACAGCTCCTCCCTCCTGAGGACCACTGCTACCACCGCCAAGTATTTGGTAAAGACCTGTGGCACAGATGATAAGTCAAAGAGCAATGCTCAGAACTGGCAGTGCTCCCCCTGGACCTGGAAAGAACAGTTACGTAAGAACTTACCGTAACAGTAGTTCTTCAAGGCCATCTCAGTCATCAGATAACACATATGGAACTTCACTGTTGGTGAATCAGGATCCATATGGAAGATTTTCAGCAGTATAACTGGGGCTGCCCATGCCAATGTCGTCTGCTGATTTCACCAACCTAAAAAGATGTGAGCGGCCCTGCTTCCTCCTCCGTTCATTCCCCTGGAGACTAAGGGAGCGAAGCCCGTGACATGGGAGACCGAGGAAAAAGAGCGGTGCCCAGGCCTAAATAAAAGGCTGGATACACCAGACAGCCAGTTCTGAGAAGGAGCCCCATAAAGGGGGATGGTGGGAGGGAAGGCAGATCTGATGACATGAAATCCCCTCAAACATCTACTGTTATGGTAAGTTCTTACATAACTTCTATCTTCATCAGGGGTATCTCAGTCATCAGATCACACGTATGGAAAAAGTCCCAAGCAGTTACAGATACACATAAACAGTCTGGGAGAAAGGCCATCAATAAACTTAAGACAGGAGTCCCTGAATCACAGCTCTGCCAAAACCTGCACAGGCTCTAGAGGCAATATCCAGACTGCAGTGCTTAGTAAAAGTATGGACGGTACTCTAGGTGGTAGCAGCTTAAATGTTAGAGGCTAAGGCCCCTTTGAAACAGGTCACAGAGGTAGCCACTAGTAGAATGGGCTTTCACTATCCCTGGCAACTCTTTGCCATGCAGCATGCTTGCTGTAGAGGAACACAATTCAATGTGCTAACCATTTAGACAAAAAATCTTTAGAAACCTGAATGCCCTCTCTACCTTGGGTGAAGGAAACAAAAAGCTGCTTCAACTTTCTATGCTCCTTAGTTTGGAGCAGATAATCCTTCAAAATTCTGTGCACATCTAGTGTATGGAACAGTGCTTCCCCCTGGATTCGCACATTCACGGAAATAAACCAGTAGGTGGCTAGACTGGTTCAGGGTAAACTCAGACACCACCTTAGGAAGAAACTTAGGGTTCATGCGCAAAGACACCCTATCTTTGTGAAAAAACAAATAAAGGCTCCTCACATCAGAAAGCCTCAGAAATCCTTCGCGCAGAAGTAAAAGGAACCAAAAATGACACTTTACACGAAAGAAAGCGTAGCTCGCAAGTCATGGTTGGCTCAAAATGGGCCAGGATCAACTTCTCCAAAACAAAATTCAAATCCCAAGCCGGGACAGGGAATGGATTGGGAGGTTTCAAATGCAGGATGCCCCTGAGAAAGGCATGGGAGACATCCAGTTCAGACACAGTGCGGCCACCAACAAGCTCATGAAAGGCCAAGATAGCTGAAAAGTGCACCTTCAAGGAGGAGTACTGGAGACCTGAATCTGAGCAGGAGATCAGGTAATCCAGGATCTGGCTCACCAGACAACTGAAAGAGTCCAGATGATGCTTGGCAGTCCATATGGCAAACCTCTTCCACTTCATGGCATATGGGCTGGAGTGGAGGGCTTCCGAGCGACCACGAGGACACCTGCCATCTTCTGGGATACCCCAAACAGGGCAATGGCTATGTTCTCAGGAGCCAGACATCCAGACAAAGGGACTTGAGACTCGGATAGACCAGGGTTCCCTCAGCCTGCATCAACAGATCCCTGCAGAGGGACAAGAAGTACTCTGCTAACTGTTGCAGTAATGGAAATCATATCTACCATGGCCAGAATAGAGCTACCAGGATCATACTGGCCCCCTCCATCTGCAACTTGATCAGCCCCCCTCAGAATTGGAGGATATGGAGGGAAGGTGTAAAGGAACCTCTCTTTCCATGAGAGGGACAACGCATCTCACAAGAAAACTACAGGTCCTGGATCTAGCGAGCAGAAACTGGGCAGTTTCGCATTGAGTTTGGACGCAAAAAGGTCCAATTCTGGATGACCCCATCTGGTGACCAGATCTTCTGCGACAGATGAGAGAAGTTTCCATTCGTGCAAGCTAGACTTGGTCCAACTGATGCTGTCCACCAGGATGTTTAGCAGGCCTGCGACATGAACTGCTGATAGAACCAGACTGTGGTTTAGCTCCCAGTACCAAACTCTCATTGCCTCCTTGCACAGGGGATATGAGCCCAGTACCACACTCTCATGGCTTCCTCCCCAGGGGATACGAATGTGCCCCTACCCCACCGTTTGTTGATATAGTAGACAACACTGAGGTTGTCGGATTGGATTAATAGCTGACCTGGGAGGAGATGGTTCTGAAAGGCCTGCATGGCATATAGGACTGCCCACATCTCCAGGATGTTGATATGCAGGGAGGTTTCGATCTGGGACCAAGAGCCCAGAGTCTGGAAGGGACCCCAATGCACCCCCACCCCCAAGCCCGAACTGGAGGCATCCGTGGTAAGGATCTGCTGGGGCAAGGAGATCCGAATGGAACCCTTGCAATAGGTTCAGAGGATCCATCCACCATTGGAGCACCTTGTGAACTGGGAAGGAGACCAGCACTAAGAAAAAAATACTCACCATAGTAATGTTGTTTCTTCTAATGGAGTCTTGCTGTATTCTGACTATATGCAGTTAGCCCCAGCACTTGAATTGCTCCAGAGAGTAAAGGGTTAACTCTATGCCAAGACATAGAACATTGAGCTCAAGCTCGGTTTTCAAACCTCTGTCTGTGGTACTCTGAAGTGTAACCATCAGATTCTTACGAGCACTAAACTAACTAGCTCAATAATTAGAACATGTTTCTAAAATTTGTATGCCAAAAGGCAATAAACAGATTTTTAGGGCCAAAAAACTCAAGTTGAGAACCCCAAAAAGAATCCAAGCAGGCAGTGAAACAACCAAAATATTCATAATAAAAACCAGAAGAACCCTTAATAAAATAAAGGCGTGCCAAGTACACCTCTGGGGTGCAGCACTGTGCCTGCCAACCCACATCCCAAAACTACTAGGTTGCAGGAGGGGAGGCAGGGAGAGAGGTCAGAATACAGCAACACTCCGTTAAAAGAAACATTAGTATGGTGAGTACTTTTTGCTTCAAACAACATGAAGTCTTGCTCTATTCTGACTATATACAGACTACCAAGCGGTATCCCCTTGGAGGAGGGAGTCACAGAACCTATTTTGGGAAAGTAGTTATGTAAGAACTTACCATAACAGTAGATCTTCAAGAGGAGCTCTTGCAGCAGGCTATAACAATTAGGACTAAGACCGCAGGCCTTAGGACCCACCGAAAAAAATTCTCAGCCAGCAGTATTCAGCAGGGATCGCCCCTGACATCGGCTCCACCCCGGACGTCAATCATAGTATAAAAGGGAGCGGACCCAGCTCCACCCCAGTTCCCCCGCCAAGACCCACGTACATGCCCTAACGAGAGAAAGAAGCGAAGCCTGTAGATGATGTGCTGAACACCTCACTCGGGGGATGGAGGGCGGGAAAGCAGTGCCTGCTGCACGAGCTCCTCTTGAAGATCTACTGTGACACTAAGTTCTAACGTAACTGTACTATCTTACTTTGAGTGGGAGCTCTTGCAGCAGGCAATAACCATTAGGACTGAATCTCAAGCAGTCCCGCGCCAAGGAGGCGCCTAACCCCGGGAGGAGGAAGGATGGAAAAGACGCTGGTAACACATCAACTCAGGAAAGTAGACCCTGAAGAACTGCCAAGCCAAAACCAGCACGGTGTCTGGTTGCAATGTCCAGGCTATAGTGCTTCACAAATGTGTGCACAGAATCCCAGGTGGCGGCAGCACAGATGTCTCTTACAGAGACATTCTTCAAGGCGGCAAAAGAAGCCGAGACTCCCTTGGTGGAGCGACCCCTAACCGGGCCCAGAAGGGGTTTGTTGTGCTTCTCATAGCAGAATGCAATGCAGTGGACAAGCCACTTAGAAATAGTCTGCTTAGACACTGGGTTGCCTAAGTGTTGTGGTGCGAAGGCCACAAACAGTTACTTCAATTTACGGTGTGCAGCTGTGCGTTTGAGGTAGTACCTCAGCGCCCTATGAACATCCAGTGTGTTAATGAGAGCTTCTTCCCGATTGGAAGGAGAAGAAGAAAAAATTACTCACCTTTGTAATTATGTTTCTTCTAGTGGAGTCTTGCTGTATTCTGACAAGTGCAGTTAGCCCCAGCCTTTAAACTGCCCCGGAGAACAATGGGTTAACTTTTCTATGCAGGGCATAGAATGTTGATCTCGAGCTCGGCTGATGTCTCTGCCTGTAGTATTTTGAACTGCAACCATCAGATCTTTATGAGCAAAACTCACTAGGTGTTGTGTGTGGAAACTGTAAAATTTTTAGTAGCCAACTGGTAAAAAAAATAATCTTTTGGGTTCCCAAAGGAAGACTCAAGTCAGGAACCCAAAAACCAAAACCAATAAAATTGAAATAACATATCACCCCATGAGTAACAGAGGGTGTTAAGGGGGCACCCCTGAGGTGCCAACACTGCGCCTGCCCACCTACATCCCAAAAAATCCAGGTTCTAAGAGGGGAGGCGGGGGGGGAGTCAGAATATAGCAAGACTCCACTAGAAGAAACATAATTAATACAGTGAGTAATTTTTTCTTCAAACAACATGAAGTCTTGCTGTATTCTGACAAGTGCAGACTACCAAGCAGTGCCTCCATGGAGGAGGGACAGAACCTACTTTGGGAATAGGCTCTGAAGTACTCCTGTGCCAAACCAAGCATCACTCCTAACCTGGATAGCCAGATAGTAATGCCTGGTAAAGGTATGTACTATTTTCCAGGTGGCTGCTTGACAGATTTCTAAGAGAGGGATATCCCTGGAGGCAGCCAGGGAAGCAGCTGTACCTCTTGTAGAGTGAGCCCTCAGGCCTGAGGGTGGAATCTTTCTCAGTCTGTCATAACAGAATTGTATACAAGACACAATCCACCTGGCAACAGTTCTCTTGGTGGCAGGTTTGCCCTTTCCTATCTCTCCATAAGTGAGGAACAACTGGAGGGAATCAAACCTGTGACCCTTGGTATGTTCTATGTAGTAGCTAAGGGCTCTTTTAACATCCAAACCGTGTAGCCTCCTCTCCCCTGATGAAGAATGATCAGTGAAGTAAACAGGGAGAGACAGACTGATTCAGGTGGAAGTCTGAAACCACTTTAGGCAAGAACTTTCTTTTAGTTCTAAGGACCACTTTATCTCTGTGAAAAGAGATGAAATCAGGTTCCACTGACAGGGCTTGCAATTCACTGATATGTCTAGCAGAAGTAATGGCTACCAAAAACACAGTTTTCCAAGTCAAGTACTTAAGCTCTGCTGAGGACATAGGCTCAAAATGGGGTTGCATAAGCTGAGCAATGCAAACATTAAGATCCCAAGCAGGAGCAGGCTCCCTAACAGGGGGATTGGTATGAAGCAATCCCTTGAAAAACTTACACAACACAGGGTGGGATGACACTGAGGAAGACTTGCCTACTGACAGGAAAGCAGAAACAGCAGATAAGTGTACCCTGAGAGTACAGGTAGCTGTTCTGAGGTCCAAACTATTAAGATGGACCATATAATCCAGAACTGTAGACAATTCAGCAGTATCTGGGGAGATATCCCTCTTGGAACACCAAATGCTGAATCTCTTCCATTTGGAGTTATAAGTCTTTCTGGTGGAAGGCTTTTGAGAAGCTTTGAGAATATCCTGAACTCCCTGAGACAGATGCAAATCTGCAGACTCTAACTCTTCAAGAGCCATGCCTTGAGACTGAAGATTGGGGTGCCAAATCCTCCCCATAGAGGAGGTTAACAGGTTGTAATTCCTGGAAGAGACAGGGGAAGATGGACTGCTAGAGACAGCAACAAGGGGTACCAAGGCTGCCTGGCCCAGTCTCGAGCAATCAGAATCACTTTGCAAGGTTGTGACCTCATCTTGACTAGAACTTTGAACAGGAGAGGGAAAGGGGGAAAAGCATACAGAAATTTCCCTTCCCAGTTCAGAATCAGAGCATCCAGGGGGACTGAGCCCAAGACTGGGGGCCTGCAACAAAAGAGAGGAAGCTGGTGATTGTCTGGGGCTGCAAAAAGATCTATCTCTGGAGTGCCCCATCTTGAAAAAATCACCTTCAGCACCAGAGGATCCAGAGCCCATTCATGATGGCCCTGAGATATTCTGCTCAGTGCATCTGCTAGGACATTGTCCTTCCCTGGAAGGTGAACTGCTATCAGAGAGGTTTACAGGGAATAAGCCAGGGACCACAACTTCATTGCTTCTGTGCGCAAGTCCGTAGACAGAGTGCCTCCTTGCTTGTAGATGTACCACATGGTGGTGGTGGTGTCTGTTCTGACCTGGACCACCTTGTGCTGTACTGACTGGGAAAAAGCTTGCCGTGACAGAAACACTGCCTTGAGTTCCAAGAGACTGATGTGTACAAGAGATTCCTGAGGAGACCACAGTCCCTGGGTGGTGAAGTCCCCCAAATGGGCTCTCCAGCCCAGCAGGGAAGCATCTGTGGTAAGGACCACTGAATGAGACTGAGTGGCAAATGGAACCCCTTGCCTCATATTGTCCTGATCCTGCCAGCACTGCAGGGCTTGGATCAGAGTTCGAGTCACTGGGATTAGTTTGGTAAGGGAATCCTTTCTTTGGGACCTAAAAGCTCTCAAGTGGAACTGAATGTCCCTCATCTGGAATCTTGTGCCTTGGACCACTGCTGTAGAAGCTGCCATGTGGCCCAAGAGCTGAAGGAAATGCCTTGCTGGTCGAGACACCTGAAGGCTGAATGAAGAAGCCAGTTCCATGAGAGCTCTTGCCCTTTCCAGGGGAAGGAAGGCTCTTGCTTTTAACGTATCCAGCTCTGCCCCTATGAAAGTGAGGAGCTGCACTGGTTTGAGAACTGACTTTGGTAGGTTGAGAAGAAATCCTAAAGTGAGCACTTGCTGGGTCACTTGCAGGTCTGACTTGACTTGGTCTGGAGACTGTCCCACTATGAGCCAGTCGTCCAAATATGGAAAAATGGAAATCTTTTGTCTTCTTAGGAAAGCAACAACTACTGCCAGGCACTCTGTGAAAACCCTTGGAGGTGAGGTTAGGCCAAAGGGCACTGCTCTGAACTGATAGTGGCCTGAGAGCAACTCAAGCCTGAGGTACTTTCTGTGGGAGCACCTGATGGGAATGTGAAAGTAGGCATCTTTGAGGTCCAGGGAGGCTAGCCAGTCCCCTAGCCTTAGAGAGGGAAGGATAATTCCCAGAGTTATCATCTTGAACTTTGGCTTTAAAAGATGTTTGTTCAGATATCTTAAGTCCAGGATAGGTCGCCACTCTCCTGTCTTTCTGGGAGTCAGGAAGTACCTGGAGTACAGTCCTTTGCCCCAGTGTAGGGTAGGTACTCTCTCTATAGCTCTTAAAGCTAGGAGAGAAGAAACCTCTGCCTCTAGGGCAAGGGTTTCCGAAAGATTTGCAGGTGGAAAAGATCTGGCCCTCATCTTTGGAAATTTTTTGAAGCTGAGAACCAGTCCCTGGCTTACTGCTTCCAGGACCCACTTGTCTGATGTGATAGACATCCAGTCCAGGACAAAGTAAGCCAGCCTGCCCCCTACTGGGATAGGAGAGTCGACCTGGGCAGACCCATCAAGGTGTCTGCTTGGCAGGGGCTTTAGGCTGAGGGGTGGATGCAGGCCTGCTCATCCCCCTTCTGCCTCTCCCTCTGAAGAACCCCCTCTGCGAAAAGGAAGAAGAGGCCTGTGTTTGGTAAAAAGGCCTTTGAAAAGGCCTGCCCCTGCCCCTAGACTGCTGCCTTTGAGGAGTTGCCTGCCTTTCCTTGGCCTGAGCACTCCTGTAAGTGGTCCTGTACTCATCCATTTTCTTCATGTAATTCTCTGTCTGCTCCCCAAACAGAGAATTTCCCACTACAGGAAAATCCATGGCCTTAGCCTGGGTATCCTGTGAGAGGCTAGTACATCTGAGCCAAGCCATTCTCCGAAGAGCCACAGATGTAGACATGACTCTTGATGACACATCACTGGAGTCCACAGCAGCATGAAACTGAACTTTGATGCCTCAATCCCATCTGCAGCCACCTCCTCCAGCTCCTTGGCAAGCTGGGGGGAAGCCTGTTTAGCCAGTGCCAGTACAGTGTCCCACCTGGACTTCTGGTATCTGGCTGTATAGGCCATATAACTTTCCTGCCCGAGTCCCAAGGAAGATGCCATGTACTGCTTTTTGCCATGGCATCAATCTTCCTGGAGTCCTTGTCTAGGGGATGTGATGCCAAGGGAATGTTTGCCTCATCGCAGGCAGGTCTGTCTGGGGAGATGTCTGGATCAATAGGCACATCCAGACTTTCATTATCACCATATTCATCTTCCAACTCTCTAGGGTATAATCATGAACTGGGGGAACTGACCGAACCGAGCCCCTGCCAAAAGGTGTTGGATCAGTCGACACCTGGCGAAGTGATTCCACAATACGAATCGTTTTGGCTATTTCTTCGGTGGCCAGAGTATGAGATTCTGGATCCGAACTGGACGATTTTTCTTTGTGCATCTTTTTTGCCAGAACCAACCCCTCGGGATCAGATCTCCTTTTGCCCGAAGAAGTATCGGCCTGGTCAGAGGGCACTCTTTCTGGTTCGGTCAGAACCAAACCAGGCTGGCCATCTGGGTCAGCGAACTTCTCAGACTCCCTTTCCCTCGGTCTACCTAATCCCTTTTCAGGGTAGATTTGAGAAAATGTTTACAAATTTGGCAGTCTGAATCAAAGTGGTCAAACCCCAGACAATAAACACAGGTGGTGTGGGGATCGGCCTTAGCAAAGACCTCCCCACACTCACTGCAGTGTTGAAATCCAGTGAGCCCGTTTTTTTTCTTGGGTTTTCCAGACATGGCCAACCTAACCAAACTTACCCTTTTTTCAGCAACTGCCAGGCAAGACTCCCCTATCGGTTCCTGACCGTGTCACGGGTCTTGGAAAAAAACGTACTAAAACTCAGTTTTTTTTAGAACCGATACAGACCGGTAACAACACACTAAAGTAAAACACAAAATTTACCTGAACGATCAGTTCAGCCGAACCGATCCACACTTTTTACAATTTCCACACAGAAAACAGAACAAAACCTGTCTAGTACTCATGGTACCACAGACAGAGACTTGAACCGACTATGCGGAAACTAAATTTTGGTAGAAACGGACCGAAAACCAACACTTCAACCGACCTCTAACCGAGCTGCAGGAGAAATCTCCGGAGCGACTGTTCAGTGAGGCAGAGTAAAGAATCTGACGGTTGCAGTTCAAAATACAACAGGCAGAGACATCAACCGAGCTCCAGATCAACATTCTATGCCCTGCATAGAAAAGTTAACCCATTGTTCTCTGGGGCAGTTTAAAGGCTGGGGCTAACTGCACTTGTCAGAATACAGCAAAACTTCATGTTGTTTGAAAAATAAACTGGAAGGTCAACCATCTGGTTGAGGGTCAACTCAGAGACCACTTTAGAAAGGAACTTAGGGTTTGTTCTAAGGGAAACCCCTTTCCGTGTGAAAAATCAAATAAGGCTCTTTACACATCAGAGACTGGAGCTCAGAAACTCTTCGAGCTGAGGTAACAGCAACTAAAAAACAAACCTTCCAGGAAAGGTAATGCAGCTCACAGTCAGCCGCTGGCTCAAAAGGGGGGAAGAGTGAGCTTCTCCAACACAAACAGGAGGTCCCAGGGAGGGATAGGATCCCTAATGGGAGGTTTCATATGCAGAATACCCCATAAAAAGATGCGGGCCATGTCCAGTTGGGCTAAGGATCCATCCCCCAAGAGGACATGATATGCAGAAATGGTCCACATGTGCACCTTTACTGAAGAGTAGCTCATGCCTTGTTGATATAAGGAGAGGAGATACTGCAATGCTGAGTTCACCGGGCAGGTAAGGGGGGCCTAGACAGTGAGCTGACACCCACAGGCAGAAATGCTTCCACTTCACAGTGCAAGTGGTGCAAGTGGAGGGCTTCCTCACCAAGACGAGGACGTTCGCCACCTCCTGAGAGACCCCATACCTTGATTTTGATTTTGGTATGTCTGCAGGCGCCAAGCATGAAGGTGCAAAGATCTGAGATCCGGATGGACCAGCGTGTCCCAATCCTGAGACAGCAACTGTGAGCATATTGGCAGTGGAATTGGAGGTTTCAAGGACAACCACTGAAGCAGCGGGAACCAAATCTGCCAAGGCCACAACGGGGCGATCAGAATCATCTGAGCCCCTTCGACCTGTATCTTCAACAGTACTCTTTGAATGAGAGGGAAGGGAGGGAAGGCAAAAAGAAACCTCCCTGCCTTACAAAGGGACAACGCGTCTGGCCAGAAAACACCAGGTGTGGGCTCTTGCGAGCAGAAAGTTGGTAGTTTGGCATTGCATGGGGATGCAAAGAGGTCCAGCTCTGGATGACCCCATGTGTTGAAGAGCTGGACTGCTACAGATTATAGTAACTCCCACTCATGCACCTTGAACTGAGACCTGCTTAGGCTGTCTGCCAAGTCGTTTAGGGCACCTGGAACATGCACTGCAGACAGAGAGATGTGACACTCCAGTACCCAGTACTGGACTCTCATCACCTCCTTGCATGGGGGTAGGAGTGCGTTCGTTCCCCCTTGCTTGTTGATGTAAAAGACGACTGCCATGTTATCCGTCTGAACTATGAGAGAACATGGGACAAGGTCCTCTTGGAAGGCATGCAGTGCACTGAGGACTACTCGCATCTCCAGGACATTGATGTGGAGGATGCGCTCCACTGGGGTCCAGACCCCTTGTGTTTGGCGGGCCCCTAGGTGTGCCCCCCATCCCAAATCTGATGCATCCATTGTTAGGGTCTGATTTGGGGGCTCCTGATGAAAAGGGACCCCCTTCTCTAGATTGAGAGGGTCCAATCACCAAAGTAGGGTCCTCTTGACTGGCTCTGTGACTTTGACCATGTGATCTAAGTCATCTGAGCATTGGTTCCACTGCACCCTGAGCATCCATTATGGGACTCTCATGTGGAGATGGGCCAAAGAAGTGACAGGGATGGCCGCTGCCATGTGCCCCAGAAGTCTGAGGAAGGTATTGGCCTGGACCTGAGGGGTGACTAGGACCGATCTGGCTATCTTCTGCAGGCGATCGCCCCTCTCTGGAGGTAGAAAAGCCATGCCCTGGATTGAGTCCAGAACCACCCCTATGAAGGCGAGTCTTTGGCTGGGCTCCGGGGAAGACTTTGGAAGAGTCAGGGTGATTCCCACCTCCCGGAATAGAGTATAGGTGTCTCCGAGAGCCTGAAGGAGGCGCGTCCTTGATGGGGCCACAAGTAGCCAATCGTCGAGGTAAGGGAAGACACAATGTTCCTGGCGCCTTAGAGCCGCAGCTACCACTGCCAAGCATTTGGTGAAGACTTGGGAAGCGGAGAAGAGGCCAAACGGAAGAACCTGAAACTGATAATGCTCCCCCTGGAGGTGGAACCTCAGGTACTTCCTGTGGCGGGGGGAGACCCCGATGTGCATGTACGCATCTTGCATGTCTAGGGAGCAGAGCAAGTCTCCCTGGTGCAGCAGAGGAATAAGAACTGGAAGGGTCACCATCCTGAACCTTCAGTACTCTATATAGTTGTTTAAAGAGCAGAGGTCCAGGATGGGCCAAAGATCTTGCATCTTTTTTTGGAACTAGGAAGAAGTGGGAGTAATATCCCTTTCCCTGCTGCTGCAGGAGAACTGGTTCCATCACCTTTGTTCACAAGAGGGCCCAAATCTCTCCTTCTATGAGAGGTATGTGAGAAGGAGGATATCTTGAGGACCTTGGTGGAGTATCTGGGGGGATTTCGGTGAACTCCAGCATATGTTCCTTCCCTATAATGTCTAGGACCCACTGGTCTGCTGTAATAGAGATCCAACCCTTCAGGTGAAGGGAGAAGTGACCCCCCCACTGCCTCCTCTGGTACCTCCTCCGGGGGGGGGGTGGGGGGAGTCACTGGGTGGAGTCGGGAGTGGGCAGAGAGGCTTGGGAGGACTTGGGGCCTCGAAAAGGAGCACCTCCAGGTTGCTGGTTGCTGGCTTACCTTTTGAAGCCACCCCTCTGGCCCTGTTGGTTTCCATGGGCTTGAGCACCTGAGGCTTCCAAAATGGCCGTCATCTCACTCATTTCTGGTCCCCTCTGTACATTTGCCAGATGGACCAGATAGATTTGCCAGACTCCTGGAGATGAGAGATAAGAGACTCCATCTCCTGCCCAAAAAGGACGGAACCTGGGAAAGGGAGGTCCCGGAATCCGAACTGCAAATCCTGGTGAAAACCTGAGACTCTCAACCAGGTACGGCACCAGAAGCAGACACCTGATGCTGCCACTCTGTCCGCCGTATCTGCAGTGTCGTACGAGGCATGGAGAACATGCGTGCCTACGTCTGAGGCCGATTTTAAGATATCCAGATGTTCCATCTTTTGTGCGGTGTCTGGCAAGGCATTGGCTAGCTTCTTCTCTCTCTGCCATAATGCATTCTGGTATTGGACCATATGTGTGAGGAAGTTGAGTGATCTAATGGAGCAGGTGGAGGCAGAGAAGACCTTCTTGCCCACCTGGTCCAAGTAGCGGGATTCTGGGTCAGGAGGCTGGGAGCTAAGGTGCTTAGGCTGCTTGGACTTGTCGTGAGCAGCCGTAATGACCGCTGAGTCTGCCTGAGGGGGTTCCGCCAAGAAAGGCTCATCCCTCTGGGCTCTATACAGCCTATCTGACTTTCTTGGCACCACCGGGACTGAGGCTGGATGCTTCCAAGGTAGTCTGGTGAGATCCTGGAAGGTGTCCACTAAAGGAGGCACCACTAGAGGCTTGGGCTCCATTTGCCTCAGGTAACAGGCCAGGCAACGGCGTTCTGGATCCAGATCCTCCGTCTCCCATGCATTGGAGGCCTGGATGTGCCTCACAACATCCTTGAAGGTCAGATCATCAGGAGGAATGCGGGTTGGTCCTTTCTCCCGGGAACCCCAACCCCGAGAGGGATGAGGAGCAGAAGAAGGATAGACGACCTGCTACTGGGCCTAGAACGGCCTGAGCTGCATCTCGGACTCCCCGCCGAGCTGCCGGTAGCTACCGGACCGACGTCGGTCCGAGGACCGGCACCTGCTGCGGGACCGATGATGGAGCAACGACTGACGTCGGGAGTGGGCGTGGGCCCGCCTAGGAGAGCAGGAATGGCTCCTGGGCCGAGACCAGAACCGACGAGGGCTGCCCGATTGGGAAGGGCACCAATGATGGTCCTGAGACCGGGACCAGGAATTAACCTTTGAGGGCGGGCGAGGCAGCAGCCACTTGGGGGTCTTCTGCAGAGAAGGAGCAGGAAGGCCCTTGGGTTCAATGTTGTCCAGCCGTCCAGTATCTGGCATCAGATCCGGCTTCGGCAGAGACTGCTCTTTTTTTTACCTGACTCCACCAGAAGGTGAACAGCTCCTGCAGTTCCTCCTTGTTAAAAACCCCGGCTGCAGAACCGGGAAAGGGAGCTGGGAAGCCGGAGGATCCAGTAGGGTGTGGGAGGGCGAACCCCCCCCGCAGAGCCCTGCGAAGTGGAAGACCTGGGAATCACTGAGGTCGCCCCTGCTGTGGGGGTGTCATCCACTAAAGAAGCCACTACCGGTGTTGGTGCTGTGTCAAACATTGGTTTCGCAGGAGGTGGAGCCAGGGTAACTTTTTTGCCCGGCAGCTTGCCCATGTCGGGCAAGGCCGAGACCTTCTTAGGCAGGGCCGCAGCTTGTGTCGAAGAGGTCTGGGGGGGGGGGTAACCCATAGCAGAGCCACCTTTGCTTTGGCCAGTTTTTCCCCCGACGTTCCCACCTTGGCTGGCGTCGGTTTCTTGGCGGGAGGGCTTGGAACTTTAGAGCCTTCTGGGCACTTGTGATGGTCTCCCGAGCCTGAGGATGTAGAAAGCCTTCTTGGGGGAGGAGTGGGATCGAGACCGGGAGTGGTGATGGGACCGGATATGGTCCTTGTCGCGGGAGCATTTGCTTTTGTCTCTGTGCTTGCCCTCCCCCCCCCAGGTGTGCAGAACATCCATCTTTTGCTCCATGAGATGGGCTTTTAGGGCCTTCAGGCGTCTGATCCTTGTCCTGCTCGTGAAGCCCTTGCAGATCTTGCAGATCATGCTGTCGAAGTCCAGGCCCAGGCAAAAAATGCACTTGGTGTGGCCATCTTTTGATGGTATCTGGCGACCACAGTTGCACTTATTCCTCTTGGGGCTGGAGGAAGAGACCGACGACGGCGACGACAAGGGAAAGATGAAAAAGAAGTCAAAAACCCAACAAAGAAGGAACGATTTCTTCTTGAATTTCTTCTTTATATTCTTTTTGCTGACTAGCCAAGAACTTCCCCAATGTAAGCAGGTCGCAGCGGGAAAAGAACTGGGGTGGAGTTGGGTCTGCCCCCTTTTATACCGTGACCGACATCAGGGTGGAACCGACATCAGGGGGCAGTCCCTGCTGGGTACTGCTGGCTGAGAATTTTTCCGGTGGGTCCTAAGGCCTGCGGCGTTAGTCCTAATGGTTATAGCCTGCTGCAAGAGCTCCCACTCGAAGTAAGACCAGGCTCTGCAGCACAGTTGTACCAAACCTAGCATCACTTCTTGACTGAATGTACAGAGAGTAATGCTTGGTAAATGAGTGAACAGTTTTCCAGGTGGCTGCTTTACAGATTTCCACTAAAGGTATATCTCTAGCTGCTGTGACCGAAGTAACTGTACCTCTGGTAGAATGAGCCCTCAGGTCTGAGGGAGGCTCTTTCCTAAGCTTTGAACAGCAGAACTGGATACAGGAGACATTCCACTTGGTAATTGTTCTCCTTGTGGCAGATTTGCCCTTTCCCACTTCTCCATAAGTGAGAAACAACTGAGAGCAGTCATTTCTATGGGCCTTAGCATGTTTCACATAGTAACGAAGAGCCCTCTTTACATCAAGACTGTGTAATCTTCTCTCCCCAGATGAAGAATGGTCAGTGAAAAATACAGGCAATGACAGACTGATTCAAATGAAAGTCTGATACCACCTTAGGAAGAAACTTTCTGTTGGTTGAAGGACCAACTTATCCCTGTGAAATGAAATGAAATGAAATTAGGTTCCACTGACAAAGCCTGTAATTCACTGATTCTCCTGGCAGAAGTAATGGTTACCAGGAATAGTCCTCCAAGTCAAGTACTTCAGCTCAGCTGAAGATAGAGGTTTAAAAGGGGGCTGCATAAGCTGTGCGATACACATATTCAGGTCCCAAGAAGGGGTAGGCGCCCTAAAGGGAGGATTAAAATGTACTAAACCCTTAAAAACTTTCTTGAAAACTGGATGAGAAAATGGGGAAGAGCCCTTACCAGCAGAAAGGAAAGCAGACACAGCTGCCAAATGTACACTGAGAGTAGTAGGCTGGAGGCCTAAACTGTTAAGATGCACCAAATAGTCCAATACAGTGGCAATATCAGCCAGCTCTGGCTTGACATGCTTTTGGAAACACCAAAACCCAAATCTTTTCCATTTGGAGTTGTAAGTCTTTCTAGTAGCAGGTTTCCTGCTAACCTTTAAAATGTCCAAGACTGAATGAGAAAGATGTAGGCTTGCATACTCTAGCTCTTCAAGAGCAAGGCTTTGAGCCTGAGAGTCTGAAGGTTGGGGTAAAGGATCCTCCCCTGTGAGGAGGTAAGGAGATTGAACGGTCTGGGAAGACACAAAGGCATTGTTACTGACAGTGACAAGAGAAGGGGGTACCAAGGCTGTCTGGCCCAGTCTGGAGCCACTATAATCACCTTGCAAGGCTGAGACCTGATCTTGATCAGGACCCTGAATATCAGAGGAAAAGGAGGAAATGCATACAGAAACCTGCTTGTCCAATTCAACAAGAGAGCATCCTGAGGGACAGGGCCCAGAAGAGGCAGTCTGCAGTAAAAGACAGGAAATTGGTGATTGTCCGGGGCTGCAAAGAGATCTATCTATGGAGTGCCCCACCTCTTGAAAATGACCTGAAGAATTAGAGGATTCAGGGTCCATTCGTGGAGACCCTGAGAAATCCTGCTGAAAGCATCTGCTAGAATGTTGTCTTTCCCTAGGAGATGCACAGCTATCAGGGAAGCCTGAAGGGAATAAGCTAGAGACCATATCTTCATGGCCTCTGTGCACAAGGCCGAGGACCAAGTGCCTTCCTGCTTGTTGATGTACCACATGGTTGTGGTATTATCTGTCCTGATCTGCACCACTTTCCCCTGAACAGCAGTTGAGAATGTCTGAAGTGCTAGAAAGACAACTATCAGTTCCAGAAGGTTCATGTGTAGAAGAGAGTCCTGGTTAGACCAAGTTCCCTGAGTTGTAAGCTGATCTAGATGAGCCTCCCCCCAACCCAGTAGAGAGGCATCTGTGGTGAGAATCACTGAAGGAGCCTGACAGATAAAGGGGACACCTTGTCGAAGACTGTCCTCCTCCAGCCACCACCGGGGGGCCTGAACTAGAATTTGAGACACTGGAACCAATTTGGAGAGAGGGTCTTTTTTCTGAGACCCTTAAGATAGGAGATGAAACTGAATATCTCTCATCTGAAACCTTGCTCCCTGGACCACTGCTGTGGATGCTGCCATGTGACCCAGCAACTGTAGAAAGTGTCTGGCTGGACGAGAAACTAGAGGACGAAAAGAGGAAGCCAGAGTGACAAGGGACTGAACCCTTGAGAGAGGGAGAAATGCTCTTGCCTGAATAGTGTCTAGTTCCACCCCTATGAAAGTGAGAAGCTGGGCTGGTTCAGAATGAAGCCCAAGGAGTCTAGAAGCTTCTGAGTGACCTCTAAGGCTGACTTGACTTGGTCTGACGACTGGCCCACTAGGAGCCAGTCATCCAGGTATAGGAACAGAAGGATACCCTGCCTCCTGAGGAATGCCACCATTACTGCAAGACACTTGGTGAACACCCTTGGAGCAGATGTTAGGCTGAAAGGCATAGCTCTGAATTGGTAATGGCCTGAGGGCAACTCACACCTGAAGTACCTTCTGTGGGAATGTCTGATAGGTATGTGGAAGTAGGCATCCTTGAGATCCAGAGAGGCTAGCCAATCTCCTGGTCTCAGAGAGGGAAGAATTACTCCCAGAGTCACCATCTTGAATTTTGGTTTTGTTAAATGTTTGTTCAGGTACTTTAAATCTAGGATGGGTCGCCACTCCCCTGTCTTTTTTGGGGGTAAGGAAGTATCTGGAATACATTCCTTTTCTCCATGACAAAGAGGTAAGTTCTCTACTGCTTGCAGAAGCAGAAGAGAGGAGACTTCTGCCTCTAAGGCCTTTGTCTCCAAGGGAGAGGGAGGACTGAAGGACCTTGCTCTCATTTTTGGGAATCTTTTGAAACTGAGAGCAAGTCCCTGGCTCACTACTTCCAGGACCCATTTGTCTTAAGTAATAGACTCCCAGGCCTGAAAGTAGTGAACCAACCTGCCCCCTACTGGAACTGGGGAGGCAATCCTGACTGACACCTCAGGGTGTCTGTTTGGCAGGGAGCTTAGACTGCATGGATGACTGGGTTCTGGTCATCCCATGCCTGCCTCTTACCCTAAAGAACCCCCTCTGCTGGAAAGAAGAGGAGGAGGCCTCAGCTTTGTAGAAAGGCCTTTGAAAAGGCTTGCCCCTGCGAGCCCTAAATTGCTGCCTCTGAGGAGTGGCCTGCTTTTCCTTGGCTGCAGCATTCCTACAGGTGGTCCTATATTCATCCATCTTCTTCACTGAACAGAGAATTACCAATTACAGGAAATTCCATGGCCTTAATCTGGGTATCCTCCGAAAGACTTGTACATCTAAGCCAAGCAAACCTCCTCACGGAGATAGATATAGCCATGACTCTAGAATGCACGTAATTCGAGTCCACAGCAGCATGAAACTGCACTTTGGATGCTTCTATACCATCTACAGCTACCTGCTCCAGCTCCTTGGCTAGCTGGGGAGGGGCATTCTTAGCCAGCTCCAGAACTGTATCCCACATAGATTTCTGGTACCTGGCTGTATATGCCATGTAATTTGATTGCCTGAGCCCCAAAGAGGATGCCAAGTACAGTTTCTTAGCCACGGCATCCACTTTCCTGGAATCCTTATCTGGGTTTGAGATGCCAGGGATATATTAGCCTTGTCACAGGCTGCAGCTTGCACTACCCCAACATGGCTGCAATGTGCTGAACGAAATTCCATGCCAGGACCTGATAAGGCATACCTCCTGTCCATTCATTTACCCACAGGAGGAATGGATGTGGGAAAGTGCATGATTTTCTGTGTCTGTTTCCCCAGGGATTTGTGCAAAGGGACAGACAATCTCTCTCTGACTCTGGAACATCCATCATTTCCACATAATCAGGCTCCGCCTGATCCTGATCAGCCTCTTCCACAGGAAGCTGAAGAGTCTCAGTCACCTTCTTGTAAAACAAGAAGTGGGAAGGGGACTCAGAAAGCCAGGAAGGGGAAACATTGGAAGGCCTGTCTGGGGAGATGTCAGGCTCTACTGGCTCATCTAGGCCTTCAAACTCTCCTTCTTTATCATCTTCTTCCTCTTCCCAATTGCCCTCATAGTATGCCTCTGGATCAATGTCTGAGGCAACAACTTCTGACCAAACCGATTGCCTTTGAACTGATGTTGGTTCGGTCGGAACAGGGCAAAGCGACTGAACTACTGTAATCTCTTTCTCTATTTCCTCAGCAGTCGGAATATGGGGTTTTGGATCCGAACCAGCCGATTTTCTTTTTCTCTTAGCTGGAACTGACTCCGCAGAGTCGGCTCTCCTTTTGCCCAAAAAGGTATTGCCCAGGTCAGTGGGCACCTCTTCAGGTTTGGTCACAGCCGAACCGAGCTGGCTATCCGGGTCAGCAGACTTCTCGGCCTCCCTTTCTTTCAGCTTACTCAGACGATTTTCAAGAGTGGCTTTGGGAAAGTTCTTACAAATTTGGCAGTCTTCCTTGAGGTGGTCAAACCCCAGACAATACACACATATGAGGTGGGGATCAGCCTTAGCAAAGCCCCCCCCCAACCCCACTCTGTACAGTGCTGAAACCCAATGGGACCGGTTTTCTTTTTGGGTTTCTCAGACATGCCGAATACAAGAAAAAGTCGCCATTGTCAGTGTTAAGCCAGGCAACTAACACTGATCGGTTCCAACTGTGTCACGGGTCGGTTAAAAAAATCCCACAAAAATCCGGATTTTTTTAGGAACCGATAAGTACTGGAAAACCACAATAATGTATACAGAAATACACAAATCACAATAGATTCTGGTTCTGAACTGGACCAACCGGAAAAGAACCACAGACAAAACTATTTCTAACAAATTTAACAAAAATTACCACTACCTACTACTAGCACTTACTGTTACCGAGACAGAGGTAAGAATACAGACAAAATAAGAACTGCGGTTGAAAAAAACGACCGATTCAAACTATTACCAAACTGAAGTGCAGGAGGGATCTCCGGAGCAACTTCACGGTTAGGCGGAGTTAAGAAATCTGATGGTTACACTTCAGAGTACCACAGACAGAAGTTTGAAAACCGAGCTCAAGCTCAATGTTCTATGCCTTGGCATAGTAACCCTTTACTCTCCAGAGCAGTTCAAGTGCTGGGGCTAACTGCATATAGTCAGAATACATGTTGTTTGAACTGTTCTAACTCATTAATGTGTTGGTCTCATTGCACTCTGAGTGTCCACTGTAGGACTCGCATATGCAGCCTGGCTAGTGGAACAGTGAGAATGGCCACAGCCATCAACTCCAACAGCCTCAAATATACCCTTGCAGGATCACAACGGTGCTGGATGACCTCCTGAGCCTGGGCGATAAGGCACTCTGCTCTGTTCTGAGGGTGAGTTTATGTGCCCTTGCTGCAGCTCTGGCTGCACCTCCGTGGCAGCTGGGGTTCTGTCATCTTCCATGCAGTCAACAAGCTCAAGCCTTTTTCTACCTTTTTGCCGAAAGGCATCCTGGTCTGCATCCTTTCGAGAGGGCTTTTATCACAGCTTTTCAGCGGCCAGTGGACTATGTCATTCTCCGCTCCGTCAGCCACTCCGTGCATTTGCATTAGTCGTCAGGGTACTTGTCAATGCCTTCTCTGAATATGAATCTCCTGCATCCCTTTACTGCTGCCCCAGGGAGCAAGGGAGAGGTTCATAAGGAGACTGGAGCTGTACTCTAGGTGAAATACAGATGAGAAGACCTCTGGAAGATGGCAAGATCATAAAAATGGTTCCTTATATTCGGCTTAAATAGGGCGTGGGAAAGGGAGCGTACCTGACTGTAAGGAATGCACTGAAAGGTGGAAGGGAGGACAAAGTTCCCGAGGCCAAGAAACCACATGCTTGTCACCCTGAAAGGGTGTAAGTATAAAAGAATACTGTACCATTAGTTGGCAAAGCAGGGCACCTGGTCCCCGAAATGGCGTCTAAGCCTGAGTGACAGCAATAGAAGTCTGGACCAGAGAGCGAACAGCAGTCTAGGCTGCACCAAAAAGATTGGCGATTTATTGCCGAGGCAGAGGGGAACATGATCAACATGACCCCTGGTAGAGGCGGCCAAAAGCTGGATACGACCTTTCAAGGGAGCAGAGGAAGGTGATCCATATAGTTCAGAATATTTTAGTGACATTATGAAAAACACCATTATTGGTTTACCCATAGCAAGCAACTTCCAGGCGTTTCATACAAATTATAGTTTCCAGAAAGGAAAAGGAAACAACAGAGAAAAAGTTTGCATCTTTGCAGATGACACAAAGATCTGCAACAGGGTTGATACACAAGGAGGCGTGGAAAGGATGAGAAGGGGCTTGGCAAGGTTGGAGGAATGGTCAGAAGTATGGCTGCCTGGATTCAATGCAAAGAAGTGCAAAATAATGCACCTGGGAAAGACAAACCCAGGGGAAGATTACACAATGAGGGGGGAGGTAGTAACAACAACAACAACAAAAATGGAAAGGAACCTGGGGATAATCATATCAGATGACCTTAAGGTTAGCAAGCAATGTGAGAAGGCAGTAGGGAGGGCTGGGGGGATACTGGGAAGTATAGAGAGAAGCATCACCAGCAGAAAACAGGAAGTTGTTATCCCCCTGTACAGACAGTTGGTGAGACCCCATCTGGAGTACTGCATCCAGTTCTCCGCAAGGACATGGGATGGAAGCAGTGCAGAGAAGGGCAACTAAAATGGTGCAGGGTCTGCAGGTGAAACCATATGAGGAGAGACTAAAGGGGCTCAATATGTATACCCTTGAGGAAAGGAGGGCGAAGGGGGACATGACAGAAACTTTTAAGTACCTCAGAGGAATCAACAAAGTCCAAGAGGGTAGCATCTTTCAGAAAAAGAGATGTGCAAGAACAAGGGGACACAATTTGAAGATAGAGGGGAAACGGCTCAGGGGCAATGTGAGGAAGTATTTTTTCACAGAGAAGGGTGGTGGATGCATGGAACAGACTTCCTGAGGAGGCTGTGGAGTCTAAAACTGTGGGATAATTCAAGAATGCATGGGACAGACATAAGGCAATTCTTGTGGGGGGGTAGGAAGAAATAGGCTGTTTGCTATCTAGGATCTGCAGCCTATTTATTTATTTATTGAATTTTGATGACTGGGTAGGCCCACTGAGCCCCAGAGGTCCCTTTTTCAGGGGCGACCCAGGAGTTACAGGACTAATATGGTAAACAGTTAGTACAGATACAGCTTTTGGCATGCGACATTCTAACATGTACATATAGCAGTGATATATTACATAGCAGGTTACATTGATTATTGAGGTGTACAATATAGGGAAGCCAGAACCTTAACTGAGTCACAATTACCCGATTAGAATATCTTGGGGGAAGAGACAATTGAGAGGGGTTAGTGCTGCCAGCTCAAGTGGTAGTGATGTAAGTGCTCAGTCTGGCGGGTAGTGTGGAAGTGTCAGGTAACGTAGCATTGGCATTGACTCGTAGCAAGCATATGTGCCTTAAGTCTTGTTCGGACGCACACTAGTGATGTAGCTTCCCGAACCTCCAGAGGAAGGTTGTTCCAGAGAGAAGGGGCAGCGTGGGAAAAGGACATGTCCCCTGCCTTGGTCCTTACCCTTGGGACTTCAAGGAGAGTTTGGCCTGAGGTCCATAGGTTGTGAGGATTTCGCTTAGCAGTTATGAGCCCTGCAAGGCTTGGGGAAGGTGTGGAACTAATTAGCTTATGTGCTAGACAGAGCATTGGGTACCTGAGGTGGGCTTCGAATGACGGCCAGCTGAGGAGTGCCAATGAATCACAATGGTGGCTCCTAGAGTGGGACTGAGTGGCGAAACGGACCACCTTATTGCACAAAATCTGTAACTTGCTGAACTCCAGCTTGGCCACTCCCTGAAGTACTGGGGCAGCATAGATGAGTGTTGGGAGTAAGACACACGAGGTAATGGCAGTCCTGGCTTCAGGGATCAGCTGATCCTTAAGCCGATAGAGTGTACCAAGTTTACCATGGATGACTTTTGTGACTTGATCAACATGTTGCTTTAGGGTGAAACCTTGGTCCAGAGTAAGGCCAAGGTATTTTGTGGAGGCACCCACTTCAAGTTTGTTACCCACCCTGGAAGTAAGTTGAAGGAGCTGTGCTCTGTTTTGGCCAAGGGATCTGGGTCCGAACAACATCGCCTTGGTTTTGGTAGTATTAAGGACAATTTTATTCTTAGTAAGCCAGTCCTCCATAGTGAGAATGTCCTCTTGGAGGGATGGACCGAGGTCATCCAGATTGTCAGAGGCTCTGTAAATCACAGTGTCATCAGCGTACTGGATGACTTTACTGCTCCCGCAGTGGTTGTGCAGATCATTTATAAGCAAGGAGAACAGGAGGGGACAGAGTATGGACCCTTGAGGTACCCCCTCCTTAAGGGACAGTGGATCAAAAGTTTTGTCCTTCCATTTGACCCTCTGGGTGCGCCCAGTAAGGTAGCATTCAAACCATCTGAGGGCATGAGTGTCCAGGCCTATGTGGCACAATTTGTGAAGTAGAAGTCGGTGGTCGACCAAGTCGAAGGCCTTGGAAAGGTCGATGAAAACTGCACCTATATTGTACCCAGAGTCAAGTTCCCTAAGCACATCTGCTGAGAACTTAGGGCAGTGTCAGTCCCATGTTTGGCTCCGAAACCATGTTGAGCCAGGGAAAGAAGCAGGTGTGCCTCTAAGTATTCACGGAGTTGGGTGTACACCGGTTTCTCCTGAATTTCTGCAAGGGTACAAAGCAGGGAGATCAGCCTGTAGTTGCCAATCGGTTCCGAGGCCCACCCTTGTGAATAGGGACAACATGAGCCTGCTTCCACAGCTCTGGGACAGACTCTTCTAGAAGGGTCCTGTTAATAAGCCAGGTAAGGGGCCTTGCGAGTGCTGGGGCACCGTCCTTGAGTAGTCTGGCTTGGATGCCATCAGGCCCACCTGATCCTCTAGTTTTCCAGGACTTTAGAATGGAGAAGACTTCTTTCACCTTAGCTAACCTCAGATGAAAAGATGGGCGGTTTAGGTTAGGAGGTTCCAGTATGAGGGACCCATTTTTGGTCACTGGGCGCCTAGCCTTGTAATCATCAAGGTTCGTGAAATGGCTATTGAGGGCCTCAGCAATGAGTGTCCCATCGTTCAGTAAATGCCCATTAGCCACTATACGGCCTGGGGCTGCCTTTTTGTTTCCCTTTAGCAACTCACTGATGTGGGACCAGAATAGCCTCAGGTTGCCTAGGTTAGTTTTCTGGAGGTGATTGACATATGCCCTTTTTGCTAGCTTAACAGCATGTTTACTTTGGTTTCTAAGAGCTCTGTAGGTTTCAAGCTCAGCTGGGAGTGTAGAGGTCTTGAACTTTTTCCAGGCTGTGTCGCGGCGGATCATCAGGGCTTTTAAGAAGGAAGTGATCCACTTGTAGCAACTGCCTTTCACATGATGGGTCTTCATTGGGACAAAGAGATCTGCAGCCCTCCTGAGGGATTTCAGGAAGAAGGTGACTGCCCCTTCCAGGGTAGGGAGGCTTCGTAGTGGACTCCAGTCAATGTCACTGAGAAAGTTATTATATTGCTCCAGTGAGAATTTAGAGTAGTCCCTTGTTGTGAGGATTCTAGGTTGAATCCTGTCCGCCCTGTTCTTCTAGACACAGAAGATAGGAGAGTGGTCGCTCAGGGCATCGGCCATAGTGCCTGCTAATTGAATATTCTTTGGGTTTGACACCAGGGCCCAGTCGATGGTTGAGTGTCTTCCCATTTTATGATTCATTCTGGTGGGCTGAGTGATAATCTGGGCAAGATTTGCCTCATACAGCAGGCCATTAATTTGATGATTTAGCCTCTTGGGCCCAGTTAAGGTTAAAATCCCCCAGCAGGAGAAGTTCAGATGCAACCTCAGTGGCTAGGTCTTTCGTGAGTGTCTCCAGGGATTGGAAAGCATTAGTATTGGGGCTATATACACAACCAATGGTAAGGTGCTTGACACCGCCTAGGGTGAACTGTATAAAGATCGATTCAATTTCAGGGGACGTGCTATGCCGCATGCTGACATGGGAGGAGATAAGGGTGTCCTTCACATAGATGAGTACCCCACCCCCCCTTTTCAGTATTCTGTCCTTCCTGTAGTGGACATATCCTGAGGCAGCTACTTCTCGTGATCGAGGACATGGGATTTTAGCCAGGTCTCCGAAACTGCTAGTACGTCTGGTTTATATAGAGCAAGCCACACTTGACTTTGTGTATCTTTGACCAAAGGCTACATATATTCATATGAGCTAGCCACATCCCCTTTGATGACTGCCAGGTCTGGTCTTGTGGGGAGGAAATTGAGATGTTAGCAATTCCAGGGCCCGAGTTCTGTTAGATATCGCCCGCAAGTAGCAGCAGAGCTGTGAGCAGGAGTTGGAAGGTTAGAGTGAAAGATGGGAGCCTCACTTTGCTGGGCATACTCATGGTATGGAGATTATCCTGTAGGTAGGGAAATGAGCAGACTAGGTGGGCCAAGCGGTCCTTATCTGCCATCAAAGTCTATGTTTCTATGTTACCAGTTTTGGTCTTGCAGTCTTACAAGACCTGTTGTCCTATTTTATTAGTCGGTTCTCCTACCACCCTTTTTATCTCCCAACTGCTTGGGACTCATTCCTATATGTTATAACCTGCTGCAAGAGATTTCCTTGAAGAAGACAGGATATTAAATAGCTGGTATAGCCCAGCAAAACGTAAAGCAAAACAGGGGGTAATGCTAACCATTTTCAGAAATGCTAAGCAGTAGACTGCTAATCATTTTTTGAGTGAGTCCATGATATGGTACACAACATTAATAAAACTATATAATTTTTTAAAAGTTTGCTAATCAGTCTGTGCCAAGTGCTATGCATTTTCACAACTGGTTAGCACTTTCGTGCATCAAAATGATAGTCAGTTTCTTCAGCTTATTTAAAACCTTGGAAGAAAGTACAGTTGCGTAAGAACTTACCGCAACAGTAGATCTTTGAGAAAATCTCTTGCAGCAGGCCGTGCTGCCCCTTCCTCTATCTCTCTTGCTTCCCACTCTAGGAAGGAGATTTACTACTACTACTATGAAAAATCTCAGAGTACTCCTGCTTCCTCCTTGGTTCCCCTCGGAGGCCTTGATAATTGTATTTTCATATACGGTCGCTGAGAGAAAAAAGAACTGAGAAGCATCAGGACTGCCCCTTTTATACATACCAGAATACATGGTGTTGTCATGGGGCAGTCCCTGGTTCACTGCTGGCAAAAATGATCTGGCTGGAATACAAGTCTATGGCTGAGATATTCCTATATGTTATGACCTGCTGCAAGAGATTCTCTCAAAGATCTATTGTTACAGTAAGTTCTTATGCAACTGTACTTTTCTTTGGCACCTGGGCTCTGGCTCGATGGCCTTTTTGTGAAGAAGGGACTGTACCTCCTCCCTGAGAACAGACAGATGGGCCAGGGGGAAGGTGGAGGTTACTGGAGGAGTCTCTGGGGGCATCCTGATGAGTTCCAGAGTGTGTCCCCTCTATGATCTGAGGAATCCATGCATCTGAAGTAATGGTTCTCTATTGATTGAGATGGAGGGAGAACTGCTCTCCGACCACCACCTCTTGAACAAGGACTGGAACAGGGGTCTAGCAAGAAGTCAAGCAGAGTGCCTCCAGCCGCTGAGGCTGATCCATCACCCCAGGGCACTCTGCTGTGGTGCCAGAGGAAGAGGGGGTTGACAAGAAGGAGGAAGCTCTTCTCTTGCCTAGGGGTCAGGAGGCTGCTCTGGATTTGTGGGACATCTTGTGAAAAGGAGGGCGCTATCTGCTCTTAGGTTGAGTAAGACAGAACATGTGGACAGACTTAATAGTCCTACCAAATGCCTGTAGCTCATTTATGATGCTCTGCACATCTGGTCCAAACAGCTTGGAGTCAGTAAAAGGGGCACTGAGCACCTATTTGCTGGACATCAGCTGGGAAACCCTAGACTCTCAGCCAGGAGTGTCTACAAAGGCAAATGCATGTGGTAGTAGCCCTGGCACCTGTATCTGAAATATCGCAGAGGGCCCTCAGGAGGTGCTTGCTAATTATCTTCAACACTCTGCAAGCATTTGAGAACCTCCTGTTTCTGGGAACAATCAGGAAGGACCTGGGCCATGGCCTTGCCCTTCGTCCAGATAGTATTCTGATACTTGACCATGTGGGAAAGGTAACTGCCAATCCTCAGCCCAAGGGTGGAGAAGGCATATACCCTCTTGCCCCAGAGGTCAATCCTATGGGATTCTCTATCATGGGGAAGGGAACTGAGGTGCTTGGGTACCTTCAACCTATCATGAGCTGCCTTAATAACCACAGAATCTGTTCCCAGTTGGGCAGCATAATGCAGCAGACACCGGGGAGCATGATACAACTTATCAGCCCTGCAGGGCATGGCTGACACCATGACAGGCCTGTGCCAAGCTGTGGTAGTGGCATTCCTTAGAGCTGGAAGGATAGGAGGAATGACCTTGGGAGGAGACTTTGGGATCTCCAGAAAGTTCACCAGATCTCTTCTGGTGGCATCTTCCTCCTCTGTATGGAAGTCCATGGCTGAGGATAGCTGTGTCATGACACTGAAAAAGGTAGGGTTCTCTAAAGGAGACCTAGGAGTATGCTTGACTGAGTCCTTGCTCACTGAGGAGGCAGTGGACTTATCAGAGGAAGGAAACTCTTCCTCTTTTTCCTCAGGTAAGAGGAGGTTAGGATGGTACTCCTCCTCGATGTCGACCTGTTCCAGCTAAAGATCCGAAGAATGAGGGACCTTTGATGGCCCACGGGGGCTAAAGTGGTGTCAATGATGATGGTGCCATCGACATCACAGGTGATGCAGGCCTATATGCACCCAACTGATGGACCAAGATTGAAGGGAACTTGGTCAAAATGTCATTAAGGTTGACAACAGTGGACTGCTGCGTCGATGGATGGGGTCGAAGGTGCAGAGTGCCATGACCACTCCAGTGGGCCCCGAGAACCTGAGGAGCCCGAAGCTTGAGGACCTGGAGAAGCATCAGACCTTGACTGGAGAACCATTAATGATGAGCCAGTCATCAGTGGAGTGGGGGCCGATGACACGGAGGTTGACGATCAGTTGCCCTGCACAGCGGGTGTTGATGGTGTCAGTAGGGGTCTGGTAGGAACAGAGACCTGGACAGCAGCAGGCATCGGCGCAGCCACAGCCAATGGAGTACCCCCAGATAAGGAAAAGGATACTGGTGGGAGCAATAATGCCACCGGGGTAGACATTCCAATCATGGTCTTTTTTATGACTGCCCCCCCAGGACATGTCTCAGTCCTTAAAAGGTTTGGGAGCTCGATGAACCCACCAGCGACTGGAAAGGAAGGACCCCGGAGGACCTCTGCTCAGAACTGGCTACCTGTTGTTCCATGAGAAATTTTTTGAGAGCCTTTTTTCGTCACCTGAGGGTGGTTTGATTAAACTTCTGGCAGAGCTCACAGTCCGAGACGTCATGGTCAAGCCCAAGACAGCAGTCACAGAGAGAGAGTTTGTCTGTAGAGGCAATCTTCTTTTCGCAGCAGCAGTGATGGAAGAGAGAAGTAGAAGGACTAACTCAACATAAACAAAGTGAAGGAATCTCTTCAGAAAATGAGATTCTAAAGGACTAAGTAAAAAAAAGCCAGAGGCAAAAATGGTACGAAACTGTGTCAGAGCTTTCGTGGAGACCCATGCGAACAGAGTCAATGGTGGGAAAGACCTGAGAAGGGAGTGGGGCCACGCATGCCTTTATAGAGTTGGTGATGTCAGTAGACAACATCAGCGTGGGTGGTCCCAGTTGTACTACTGAAAATCTTCTGTGTGGATCCTGCTTTCTGTAGGACCTGATGACTGAGATACTCCCAATGACGATCCGGAGGTACAGTCTATGGGAAGCACACACCTTGATATACAGGTATGCATCCTGCATGTCATGAGAGCATATCCAATCTCCCTGATGCAGCAGTGGCAGCAGGCCAAATACAGTCACCATCCTGAACTTCTTTTACTGGATATGGAAATTCAGGTTCCTCAGATCTAGGACTGGCCGTAAATCCCCTGTGGATCTGGGGACTAAAAAGAAGTGGGGCTCGAACCCCCTGTTCCTCTGAACTGCAGGGACAGGTTCTATGACCCTTTTTTGCAGCAACGTGCAAATTTCCCCCAGCAGCGCGGAATGTGGTCTGGAGGGTAGTTAAAATGAACTGGAGGTTGATCTGGAGGCCGCTCCATAAGTTATAGAGTGTGGCCTTATTCTACGAGCTGTAGGACCCAAACATCTGTGGTGATCTCCCTCAACCTGCCCAGGTGGAGGAAGAAACAACACCTACTGCTGCCTCCTGCAGTGCTAGAGGGTGGGGGTCTGGCAATGAGTCATGCTGAGGTAGCCCCATGTCCAGGGCTGCTCCCCTCCTCTGGAGGCCTTCCTAGAGGTGGAGGTAGGGGCAGGCAGGGTTGCTCCTGCTCAGCATTTGCCCTCGGGCCGGATGCTCTGCTTGGGCTTATGGAAGACCTGATGAAAAGGCACCCCCTGGATGCTTTTTGGCTGAGTGTGGTACAGGGTGTGCATGGACTGCAGAGTCCTACCTGAGGCCTGCAGGTCAGAAAGAATGTCCAGCACATCCACCCTGAAGAGTTTGTAGCTTCTGAAGGGGGCACTGAGGATGGACGGTTGTATATATGTGTCAAAGCCAGACACCCTAAGCCAAGAATGCCTTCTCAAGCAGATGCCTACTGCCACTGCCCTGATGGAAGCATCAGCAGCATCACAAGCAGACTGTAAAAGATGTTTGCCAATGTCAGCCCCATACTGGAGGTCCTTAAGTAATTCCTGCCTCTGGGGACCCTCTGGGAGGGACTGAGCAGCAGCCTTGGCCTTCTTCCAGAGAGTTTTCTGAAATCTGACCATATGGACAACGTAACTCAAGACCCCGATGGCCAGCATAGCGGAGGCAAAGGTCCTCTTCCTCATGAGGTCCAGCTTTCTGGACTTCTTAATTGGGGGTAGAGAGCTGAGGTGCTTAGGCTTCTTGGTCCTATCATGGGCAGCATTTATCACCACTAAATCAGCCTTTGGCTGCTAGGCAAAGTATGGTTCCCCTGAGGGAGCCTGGTACAATTTGTCCGCCTTTCTAGGCACGGAAGGGATCAAATTCAGTCTATATCAGGCAGCTAGACTGGTAGCTTTAAAGGTCGCAATGACAGGAGCAATGATAAGGTGAGGGGAATTTGACAATTCCCAGTATTCAGTCAGATTCCTCCTGGTAACATCCTGCTCCTCAGCATCAAACCATATCACTGTTTGTAACTGCCTTATCACTGAGATGAAAGAAGGGTCATCAGTGGAGGACCTCACGGATTAGTTGAGTCCTCACCCCCATAAGAAACAGTGAAGATAGAATGGAAGGGGCTAGCAGTCCTGTTGTCAGCATACTAACATACTAAAATGCCAGCAGAATAGGCCTAACGGTCTTTCGCATCTGCTCGTTTGGTCAGCCCCCACCCTGGGAGCTGACCTTGCTGCCCCCCTCACCTTCTCTGGCTTCTCCCTTCCCAGTTCCGGATATTCTCGCTGCATTGGATTTTGCTTCCAGAACCCTTCCCCTGTACCTGTCCCACCCCCTCTTGAACCCCTCCACTGTCTCTGCCTCCACCAGCCCCCTAGGCAGTACATTCCATGGCTCCACCACCCTCTCAGTGACGTAGCACCTCCTCCTTTCTCCCCTGAATCTTCCCCGTCCAGCTTCCACCCATGCCTTCTAGTGGCCCCCTCCTCCTTCCTTCGAAGCACCCTGACTGTTCCTCCCCTATTTACCCCCTTCATGTACTTGAAGACCTCTATCATGTCCCACGGTCCTCTTCTTCCAATGTGTACATATTTAGCTCTTCGAGCCTCTCCTCATAGGTCCTGTCCCCCAAGCCCCAAATCATTTTGGTTGCCCTCCTCTGGACCCTCTCCAGGAGTTTAATGTCCCTCTTTAAGTATGGCCTCCAAAACTGCACGCAGTACTCGAGGTGCGGCCTCACCAAGCAGTTATACAGAGGGAGTATCACTTCCCTCCTTCTGGAGGTGATCCCGCTAGCGATGCATCCCAGCATCCTGTTGGCCTTGGCTGCTGCCCTCCTACAAGTCTCCGAGTTGTTCATCTTGACATCCACCACCACCCCCAGGGTCTCTCTCTCAGCCATCGAGACTTGTAGCATCCCCCCCCCCGGGTGTACACTTGGCCCGGGTTTCTGGCCCCCAGGTGCAGTACCTTGCATTTCCCTGTATTGAACCTCAGCTTCCACTTTCTAGACCATCTTTCCAGAGCCTCCAGGTACCCCTGTAGGGCCACCCTCCCCTCCTCCTCATCCACCACCGCCCCCAGTTTTGAGTCATCCGCAAAGAGACTCCTCTCATTCCTGATACCTGTCCTTATGTCAGAGACGTAGGCGTTGAACAGGAGGGTCCCAAGGACTGATCCCTGTGGGACCCCACTAATGACCCTCCTTGGGGATGAGACTATCCCGCCAACTACGACCCTCTGGGTCCGGTCCTGGAGCCAATTGCCTATCCATCTGATCATCTGGTTCCCCACCCCATTTCTCCCAGCTTATCCAACAGGCCCACGTGAGGAACAGAGTCAAATGCCTTGCTGAAGTCTAGAAAGAGGATGTCCACTGGTCTACCCAGGTCCAAGGCACTCGTCACCCAGTCATAGAACTCCACAAGGTTTGTCTGACACGATTTCCCCGGGATGAATCCATGCTGTCTATCGTCCAGGCACCCTGACTTTTCCAGGTCCCCCCCAGCCTCTCCTTGACAATGCCCTCCATCACCTTGCCCACCACCGATGTCAGGCTGACAGGCCTGTAGTTCCCTGCCACCTCCTTTGATCCCCCCTTGTGGATAGGGAGCATCCTCATCATCCTCATGGGGGAGATCAGGATGATATTCGCCCTCATCACCGGGCTCTGAAATGGGCACCGACAGTGTTGAAGAGCGAGGACAAACAGGACACGGCAATGTTGAAGGTATAGGTGTGGAAGCAGGCCTAGTAGATCCCGGCATCATCAACCGGGGTGGTTCATGAAGTCCCAGAAGGAGTACAGCATGGCCAAGACATCAAAGAGAGTCAGCATCGGAATGCTTGGCAGCACCGGTTGGGGAGCCTGGGGACCCAGCGTTGATGGGGAGGGCCGAGGACCTCAAACCAATAAGTCAGCCTGGGATGTTGTCAGGGGAGAAGAAGACCCCAATGATGACTTGGTAGCCTGAAGCGATGACAGGAGGTAGAGTCCCTGATGTCGAAATGCAGGTTAAGGTACAGCTGACGACATCATCACGGTAGTACAGAGCCCTGATGACGACATGCCAGTGCCGGATTAATCTGTTTCAGAGAAGCTCCCTGTCTGCTGGCCCATGGAGAATAGGGTCCAGAACAGCAGTGTGACAGGGTAAAACAGGACGCTGTCCCAGTTGTTATGGAGAGTTTGAATGCAGGGATCTTTTCTGTTCTTTCCTTTCCTGTCTGTCTGGTTGCGCAACCACATTTTTCTGAGAGACCTAGGATTTGATCACCCCGACAGTCTTGCAATTCTCTGCCTCTCACTGTCTCTCAACCTTCCCTTGCTGTCTGTCTTCTTCTCCCTTACATATCTGCTGATATAAAAATATATGCAAATCATTGTGTAGAAATGTAACTGATATTGGGATCCCTTTGTTTAGAAAATATATAGCGTTTATTTTTGAAATGTATATAATGGTGATTTGAGATGACTGCAAAAAGCTACTGGAAACTTGAGAGGTTACCTGAGTGCACATTTTTAAGCCTTTTGCTGAAGAGCTGTGGAAAGGGGCCTCAACTTGGGGATATTGTGTTCTAGCTGCATATGCCTGATACTTACAAGAACAGAATGCTTGTTAAGAATGGGGATTGGAAGGACTTATAAGAGAGCTGAGCTGCAATTGCTAAAGAGAGAGAGAATGGACACAGAGATTAAAGGAAAACTCTGATGGATCTTTATTTTATTTTGCTTTTGTAAATAGTTATACTGAACAAGTTTTTTTTTTTTATGTTACTGCTAGTGTAAATAAATATTTTTGGTGAATTCTACAACTGCTCCTGGTTTTCCTATGCTTCCTGACCTGTGCCTCAATGACAAGCAGGGGCTGAAAGGTCAGCAGAGGCAACAGGAAGCCCAATGCCGAGAAGCCACCACGAGCCAAGGTTAGACTGGCGGGAGGCGCTGCCAAAACCGACCCCATGGAAGATGGGGTGTGGGTAGCAGAGGGAGCCAACACCCAAAACGGCAACCGCAAGTGAGGAAGGGAGCATTGCTTCTTAACCCGGTTCTTATCCTAGTGTTTGTGCTTCCTGGCTGACTTGTCCCAGGCTGTAGATGAGTGAGTGCCTATGGACAGTGCAGGGGAGGTGGAGGAGCTTTTGGCCTGGAGCTCCTTCTCCATTTGGACGACCTTCTGTTGCAGCAAAAGATTTTCAAGGCCTTTCTGGCAGCATTGCCAGGTAACTTGGTTGAATCTGCAGTAGACTTTGCAGGCTTTAACCTCATGGTCCACGCCTAGGCAGCGGACACCGGTGACATGGTCGTCCTTCATGAAGATTTTCTATTCGCACTTGTAGTAGCGGAAACGTCTTTTGGGATCGGTAGGCATAAACAAAAACTCTCAAATCACTCTGAAATAAAGTAATCGCTAAAACTAGGGTGAGAAAAGAAAAAAAGGCAAAAGGTAGAAAATGACAGGTGACTGAAACAGCGGTGTCTCCGTGGAGTCCGATATGCGAAGGCCAATGGCGGGAAACAAACTGAGGAGGGCACGGGGCCGCCCACATTTATATGGGATGGACATCGCTGCATCTGATGTCACCATGGGCGGCCCCTCGTAGACTTCTAGCTAGAAATATTTCCACGTGGTCCTAGTACCTGGTGGTTGTAGTTCTATAGGTGTGGCCTGGTGCAAAAGATTCCCTCGATGAAGATCTAGGGGAAACAAAATATTTCTGCCTCCCTCAGTGCTGAGCATGTTTCCTTAAATTAGTCAACTGATTTTTCTATTACTAGTGTAACACAGCTACGCTACACCTGTAGGTCTGTCAAAAGAATGTATCAGTTTAGTTTATGTTAAACATATTTTGTAGGATTAACTTGATCTGCTAAGACATAAACATGCTATTTTATTGGTTTTGGATGGAGATTACTTCTCAAGGGTCAAAGTGATCAAAAAAGTGTTGAGTGTTGAAACTATGCATTCCACTACAGAAAATGAGGAAGACACTAAAGATCAATAGCAAACTAACAGACGTGTTTCATTAGGATTAGTAATAAAGTAATATTTTTTTGTCAAATCACAACTGTTCAGAATTATCAAAAGGCTGTGCCGCTGTGTTTTTATGGCTTCCCCTTTGCTGACTTCTCAGATTATCATTCTGATGATGTTATTCAGGTCACAAACGTTTTGTTATTTTTACTAGGAGACCATTATTAAAATAATCTTTTTAAAAGTAGGGTGAGATAAACTAATAGTGACTGAACTGAGTACTTTTTATACAGGGGAGTTGAATGTGCCAATTTTCAGTGGGAGAAAAACTGTGCTTTGACTTAAAGAGCAACAGCTGTGCACTTTTTTGGAAAAACACTCATGTTCTTCCCCATGGTAGCATACCCAAAATGGATTAAAACGGTCCACTGAATTTTCAGCTGCTTAGTTTTGTTTTTTTTAAGGAAAAGGATTGTAAATTCTGCTCGGTTGCCCGATCCTTTCCTTTCTCCTTCCTGGTGCTGACAGTATAAAGTTCCACCCCTCCCCCCATGCTGCCACTGCGTTCAGACGTTTTGTGGTACAGTAGTTTGTAGGGCATAGCGGCACACTCTATTGATAGCAATGAGAACGTGACTTAAAGAATACTTTTTTTATATGTTAGAGGGTCACTGGGGTCTAATCAAAGCTACAGCTCGACTAACAAGATTCTTGTCTTGGGGCTAGAATGATGACTGTTTCTTTGCCCCAAGTCAATGCTTGCTACCATCTGACCCAGCTCATCCCCAAATGTCCTTGCAAGTGCTGCAGGCTTGCATTTGAACTCCTCTCAAGCCTGAGAGAGTGCTGTACCCTGTCCACTGTGAGAGTCACTGTGGCCCTACTGTGACAATATTGTTCCCGGGAGTGAAATGCGCTATGTTACAAGCAGTGTGCTCTTGATGTGGTTGATTATGCATTCATGGTACTGCAATGCTCTGGGGACTGCCAACACTGTGGCAGTCAGAGATTTCACCCCAGTGAGTCAGCAGTCCAAATATGAATGAAGACGTATGCCCTTCTCTCCGAGTAGTGCTACTGGCACCACTAGGAGATAACAACTTGAACAGTACTGCCGTATACTGAAAATGGTAAACACAGACAACAGACGATGTGATTGACGAATGGGAATTTGTTAATATACCTACTGGATGACCAGAGACACTGGAAGAAAATGACTGTGTGCACTGCTGCTATGGAGAAGCACAGAATTTCCATCTGAGACAGGCGAGTACTTGATTCTTTTGGTGAAGTGTTTAAGAACAAGAATGACTCTGATGATGCCCTTGTCATCATGGGAACAGAAAAAGATGATGTATAGACATGAGTACCATTGCTGTGGGAAGACTGGATGAATTTCTTTGTTATCTCTGAGACAAATTATAGTGGCATGAACCTTGGTTGGGTTGTGGTGATCGCAGGAAGAATTTGTGGCCTGAGGGAATCAAGAACCAGTCATGGTAGACAATGTCTATAGCCATGTTTGCACAGCTGACTTTGCTCCTTCTGCGAAGCACTGCCCCGACCCAAGAAGACATTCTGCTTCTGCATCTACACAGCCCCTATCAGCACTGATGCAAGATGCGCTGGAGAGGGGCTGGGAGTCAAGGGGCGGTTGGCCAATAACCACAGGGTCTGGTGCGTAGGAGCGAGTGGTGCAGCCTGTCCACACAGCTGCTTAAACTGCTTGCTCCAGAACGCGTTCCCAAACTTTCTGGGACTCCGGGAGTGGAGTAAGGACTGTCTTACCACGATCAGGTAAGTGTCCACAAGGCGGCATTTGCACTGCAGCAACCTGAGCGCAGGTATAATAAAATGTTATGTAAAGAATAACAAGGAAAGTGTACTCATCAGCATTCACTCTGGAGGGTCAGAAACAGTGGTCCCCATACCCATCAGTGACAAATGAGGTGGTGGTGCCAAGGTCCACGTAACAACACGTACCTTTCTGACAGTGAAGGCAGTAAAGGAACTGTTCACATCACGTCAAACACAGTCAATGCATGAATATAGATAACAGTTACTGTCTTGACTGCCTGTATGCACAATCATAAAAAGATAATTAACAGCCATCATGTTAGTGCAGTACAAGTGACAGTGATCACAAGGTGCAGCTCAATATAACATCAACATTACTAAGTGTCACAAACAGTTTAGCAGGCCACATAGCAAACATTGTAAGACACAGACAGTGGTGACTGAACAGAAACATACAGAAATCATAACGACAACACAGAATGCAGTAATTACACATACATTTACATTTACTCACATTCGGTCACAAGACCAGCATCTCACATCCAACATAGAGAGGGATGTTGTAATCGGTCATGTGCATGACAGATGTAGTATGACAAGAGCTACAGCAACTGAAGAAGACAGACAAGTTCTGTGGAAAACAGTGCAGAATGACCAACACCACGTAGAATGTGACGAGATCAACACAGACAGCCACATACACAAGCTATACGTGTCACATTCATTTCCTGGCATTGCATATGATTAACAGTGCCTAGCTGCAATGCAATGTCAAGTTCTATCACAGGGTGGTGCTACTATAACACAATAGTACCACAGACCCACAAGCCTTTCATACCAATGCGGCACTAGTAAGACAGTAACGTAAAGTTACAAAATTAGGTAAGTGAAATTCACTGAAAAGTAGATTGCTTAGAGTAGTGGCAACTTACAGCTGAAATGACGGTAGTATATGTCATGCCTTAGTGAAAAGCATTGGTGGAAGACACAGACACCATTCATGTATTGCACACACAGTGTTATGACACTATGACTGGCCAGCCTTTCAGCTAAATTATTTACAAACTTTCATGACTTTGTAAGGAGGCATGAGGAGGGATGGCGGTTGAACACAGACAGCTGCGTTTACATTATACACATCGGTGAAATTCTGTGTTGTTGGAGAGGATTGACAAAAAAACATTTGGGATTTATCTTGGAGGTGACAGGGAGATATGCCACTGGACGACATTAATGAGCAAGTGGGAAGTGGAGGGTAGAGGGAAAAATACGCAGTGTGTGGTGATAATTACTATTTTGCTACCACAGACAATCGCATTTTGATCTTGCAGAAATGTAACACATAACATTTAAAGTTAGTTATGGGTTATGATAATGCCAAAACAAAACTACACGGTATGCATGACACCTGATAACATGATCAATGGAGACATGACCACTTCATATAAAAGCAGTGTACTGCTCTGCCCCATCCAGAAGCAACAGCAAAAGCCACCCCCCACACCCACACTATAATTCTGATTGCAGTTACGTGCTCAACACACATCAGGACACATTTTTGGTTATGTTATTGGAGAACTGTGTATGACACACCAAGTAGAGATACATGCTTTCAGCTGCAACCAAGGACATTAACTGACTAAAAGCCAGCAGAATAGGCCTGTCAGTCTTTCGTGCCTGCTCAGTATCCAGCCCTTAGTGGGCACTCCCCCCCTCTTGTCCCCGTGAGGGTCACTCTTGGCTTCAGTACCCCATAGCATCTGTCCCACCCCCTCTTGAAGCCCTCCACAGTGTCTTGCTCGACTAGGCTCCCAGGCAATGCACTCCATGGCTCTACCACCCTCTCTGTGAAGTAATGCTTTCTATGTTCTCCCCTATAGGTTCCTCCCTCCAGTTTCCACTTATGCCCTCTGGTTTTGCCCCTTTGCTTTAGCCTGAACATTTCTTTGGCTCCACCCCCGTTAATCCCTTTCCCATTGAATTGACTTTATTTGTTTATATATTTTGTTGTTGCAAAGAGCATACTCGCAATTACAGTTGTATAGAGAAAAGGAAGCAAGAAAAAAAATACATATATATATATATATATATTTATGCAACAGGGGTCAGGATAAAAACTGTAGAATAAAACCATTTATCTTCGCTACTATGGTAATAAATTTATTTATCCACATAGTAACTACATCATCACCCATTTATTCACACAGTAACTACGTCACTAGCTCATTTATCTGCACAGTTCTCTTCAGAATTCATTTAGAATGTTCGGCCTCAGAAGCAGTACTAACCATATTTAAATGTCAATAACTTAAAAACAAAAAAAGATAACATGGTACTGTGAGCACGAAAATTGTTCAGCACAAAATGATCTACAAAATGAATACTGTTTCATTTATATAAACCCTGTATATTGTATATGATTAGCAAGAAAACAGAAGAAAATGTAATTTTTTGTTCACTTTCTTTGACAAACAAATATAAATAACTTTAAAACAAAAAATGATAGCATGGTACTGTGAGCACGAAAAATGTTCAGCTCAAAAATATCTACAAAATGAGTGGTGTTTCATTTATAGATACCATTTTGTTTTTTTATAATTAGCAAAAAACAGCATAAAATTCAGTTTTCTTTTCCTTTTAACAAATTGTTTACACCTACCAAAATCAAAATGTTCACAACATCTAAACCTGTTGCATAAATGGAATATGCAGCGGTTCAGGTGATAATGCATTTATTTTTGTACAGTTTCCGTGACCTCTCATGAACTCTCACTGGTGCCTTCGGCACTCGTGAGGTTTACTTGAGGTCACTGGAAACTGTACAAGATAAATGCATTATCACACACTGAACCGCTATATCCCTTATATAGTGTCAAGATTCTACTTCAGATTTCTACAATCTACAATTTGAAACTATCTTCTATTTAGAGTATTAGAATGATAAAATAATACATTGGATATTAATATAACACAACTGATCTTACATACTCTACCCCCTCCCTGCCCTCCCGACCTTCAACCCCAGTACACCACCCCCCCTCCCCCTGTACACACCCTTACTTAAAGTAATATGGAGAGTTACGTGTCCATGGTCAAACATCCAAGTTATCAAAGACAAATATTACATTATCATAATTAGACTGTTAACAAGGTATGCAGAGGGGCCCATACTTCATTATAATAATGGAGTCTTTCTGACATCTGGGCTATAATCTTTTCAGCCTGTAAGGCAAAGAGAACTTCCTTAATCCATTCGGCTCTGGAAGGTACTGCTTGGTCGAGCCAGTGTCATAAGACAATTTTTTTAGCGCATAAGGATATCATAGCCATATGTTTGCATTGTTTGCCCAGTAGTACCGATCCATAGTTACCCAAAATACAAATTTCAGGTGTAAATGTGTCAGAGAGACCCAATAGGGGGTCTAAGTTAGCTTTGATAGCAGCCCAAAAGGGTAAAACCTTGTTACATTCCCATAGTATATGCAATAAATTACAAGGCAGTGTCTCACATCTGGAGCATAAGTTGGAAGAAAGTAGCCCCATTTTATGTAGTTTAGCCAGGCTATAATATAAATCATGGATTACAAAAAATTGTAGTGAACAATATCTATCCCACCTCACATCTTGATAGAGATGCTGCCAAATATTAGGCCAGGATCTCTCCCCGGGGGGAAGAAATGGGCAATATTTGGTCCCACACGTATTGTGGATGACAATTACGTGACTCCAGATATTCTCTCAGGAGATGATAAAAGTAGGAGATGAAATGTGATGTAGGAGCGGATGAGATGGTTTGTAATAGGGGCCCGGATAAGCATTGATTCCAGGGTCTCAGCCAACATGTGAGTGAAGCATATGGGATAATTGTAGATTTTTAAAAATATAATCAGTAGGTACTTGATACTTATTTCTCACCTCATGGAATGTCAACAATTGTTGGTCACTTAAAAGATCAGCCACTTTAAGTTTGGAGTAAAAGGGCCAGAATGTTTTATTTAGAGGTTTACTGTCAATCTTAAAATTAGGGTTTCTGAGAACTGGTTGCGAAGTATCTTTTTCTAGAGATAGGTGAAGCTTGGCATTTATCATAGTGTAAACCCGGAGGGTGGTCTTGATGGGTGTACCGAGTATATCTCTGGGAATGTTCTTAGGTACGGCATAAATAAGAGTACCTATGTCAATTCCATGGAGAGAACATAGTGTGCTTTCGATTTGGAGCCATAGCGGGACATAAGTCTGATAGGCCTCAACCGACATCTCTTGAATCCATAGTAGTACTGAGCATGTGATTGAGTAGCAGTAAAGAAGGAGGTCCAGTAAACACAGAAACATAGAAACATAGACTTTGACGGCAGATAAGGACTGCTTGGCCCATCCAGTCTGCCCATTTCTCTACCTATAGGATAGGCCGCAGAACCTAGTTAACCAACAGCCTATTTCTTCCTACCCCCCACAAGAATTGCCTTATGTCTATCCCATGCATTCTTGAATTCTCCCACAGTTTTAGATCCCACAACATCCTCAGGAATGCTGTTCCATGCATCCACTACCCTCTCTGTGAAATAATACTTCCTCACATTGCCCCTGAACCTCCCCCCCTTCTATCTTTAAACTATGTCCCCTTGATCTTGCACATCTCTTTTTCTGAAAGATGCTACCCTCTTGGACTTTGTTGATTCCACTGAGGTACTTAAAAGTTTCTATCATGTCCCCCCTCTCCCTTCTTTCCTCAAGGGTATACATATTAAGCTCCTTTAGTCTCTCCTCATACGGCTTCTCTTGCAGACCCTGCACCATTTTAGTTGCCCTCCTCTGGACTGCTTCTATCCTGTCTATGTCCTTGCGGAGATGGGTTCTCCAGAACTGGACGCAGTACTCCAGACGGGGTCTCACCAACTGTCAGTACAGAGGGATAACAACTTCCTGTTTTCTGCTGCTGATGCCTCTCCCTATGCATCCCAGTATAGCACCAGCCCTCCCTACTGCCTTCTCACATTGCTTGCTAACCTTAAGGTCATCTGATATGATTACCCCAGGTCCCTTTCATCTTTTGTTGTTGTTACTACCCCCAAATTGTGTATTCTTCCCCTGGGTTCTTGTTTCCCAGGTGCATTATTTTGCACTTCTTTGCATTGAATCCTAGCTGCCATAATTCTGACCATTCCTCCAACCTTGTCAAGTCCCTTCTCATCCTTTCCACGCCTCCTTGGTATCAACCCTGTTGCAGATCTTTGTGTCATCTGCAAAAGCATACTTTTCCTTCCAGTCCCTCTGCAATGTCACTGATGAAGACATTAAAAGGACTGGACCCAATACTGAACCCTCGATTGTGCCCACTAGTAACCCCTCTTTCTTCAGAGTGGACTCCATTTACAATTACCTTCTGTGTCCTGTTGTGCAGCCAATGTTTTACCAGGCTACCACCCTGGGACCCACTCCCAGGCTGGTTAATTTGACTATTAATCTTTGTGTGGGACTGTGTCAAAAGCCTTGCTAAAGTCTAGGTAGGCCATGTCCACAGCCCCTCCCTGGTCTACTACTTTGGTCACCCAGTCAAAGAAATCTATTAGATTCGTCTGACATGACCTTCCTGCAGTGAACCCATGCTGCCTTGGGTCCTGTGCCCCACTGGCCTCTAGGTACTCAACTATTCTTTCCTTCAGAAGTGACTCCATCACTTTCCCTACCACAGAGGTCAGACTGACAGGTCTGTAGTTTCCTGCCTCTGTCTTGGTCCCACTTTTGTGAAGGGGAATCACATTCGCCTTCCTCCAGTCCTCGGGTACCACACCATCCTCCCATGATTTATTAAAAAGAGTAGCCAGTGGTTTCACTAGTTCCTCCCTTAATTCTTTTAGAATTCTGGGGTGAATTCCATCAGGACCCATTGCTTTGTCCACCTTCAGTTTTAGGAGTTCTTGCAGAACCCTTTCTTCTGTGAAAGGACTGGGATCGACCCCCCTATCAAGAGTGCTTCTGTTAACTGGATTAGGCACTTCCCTCCTCTTTTGTGAATACTGAGCAGAAATATTCATTCAGTATCCCTGCTTTTCACTGTCCCCTCTGCCCACCCACGCTCATTCTATTCAGCCTCATTATCCCTCCCTTTGTCTTTCTACGCTCGCTGATGTACCTATAAAAGGTTTTATCCCCCTTCTTAACTGAGTTGGCTATCTTTTCCTCAGTTTGGGCCTTTGCTCTTCTGACTTCCCTCCCTGCTTCTTTCTGCCTTAACTGGTACAGCTTTCTGGTACTTGCAGTCCATCATTAACTTTATTATGCTGGAGTTTTGCAATCGCTCTTCTCGTTTTTTTTTGTTTTTTTTTACCCCAAATAAAATTAGATATTATATGGTTCACCTGGAGAAACCAGGATTTAGGGAGAAAAAGATTAGTCATATGAAGGGGGTATAATAACCAGGGAGAACATTCATTTTTATTATATTAATTCTCCCCCACAAAGATAGAGGAAATGTCGTCCAATGATTAAGATCCTTACTAATCTGGGTTAGAGTTTTATCGAGATTGTATTGTTTCATTTGTGAATTATAAGTAGAGAGATAAATCCCCAAATATTTCATATTATCTTTAACCCATTTTAGGCCCAGCTGAGACACTTCCGAGGAAAAAGTATATTTATTTAAAGGCATCACTTCCATTTTGGTTATATTAAGTTTATAATTAGAAAAATTTCCAAATTGGTCTATAACAGATAAAGCAGACTTTAGTCAAGTAGAAGAGTGTGAGATGTGAAGTAGTATGTCATCTGTGTAAACTGACAACTTGTACTGGTGGGGCCCAACAACAATATCTTGAATTGAAGGGGAGGTGTTGATATAGCGAATGAGTGGTTCTAAATAAAGATTAAATAAAAAAGGGGAAAGAGGACAACCCCGTCTGATGCCCTGACTCAAGGCAATGGTATTGGAAAGTATGCCATTGCAGAGAACATGAGCCGTAGGCTGGGTGTACAGAACCTTTACCCACTGAATAAATTGCTGGGGGATACGGTACTTGGGCATAAGATAAAACGGACAGTCCCATGACACACGATCAAAAGCTTTTTCTGCATCCAGGGACACTAGGGCAGCAGGTACCGAGGAGTCCCTGGATGCAGAAATAAGGTGACTGAGTTTCCGCATATGATCCGAGGAATGCCTATCAGCCACAAATCCTACTTGCTCTGGGCTTATTAAGCATTGCCATACTTTTGCCAGTCTATTGGCCAAAATCTTTGCTCGTATTTTGAAATCAACATTTATTAAGGAAATAGGATTGTAATTCGTGACAAAAAAAAGGTCTTTCCCTGGTTTAGGGAGAACTACAATTGTGGTTTCTGAGAGGGAATAATCTGAAATGCCGTGTTCATAGATATAATTATAGGTGTCTAAGAGAATAGGAGCTAATTGTTTTTTATATGCCTTATAAAATTCTACAGTATATCCGTCCGGTCCCGGTGTTTTGTTCAGTGGTTAAGGCATCAATAGCGGAGCATATTTTAGACACCAAGAAAGGGGCCTTTAAATGTTCACCCTGTTGGTTGTCTAAGGAAGGAAATGTTACACTTTGTAAGAAGTGTTCCATTTCTAGGGAATTAAATGGAGTATGGGGCCGTGAATACAGATCGGAGTAGCACTGCTAAAAATAAAGGAGAATATCTTGAGGGGAGGTAACTTTGAGACCAGCTGCATTGTAAATGGAAGGTATTATCTTATACGCAGTTTGGGCCCTTAGACGGAGGGCAAGAAGTTTGCCCGCCTTGTCTTCCTGATCAAAATACCGAATCTTAGATTTTTGGAGAAGATATTCAGCTTTATCTGTCAATAAGAGAATTACAGCGATCCCTAAGAATTTCCAAATTAGTAAGTATGGTTTGGGAGGGGGAGGAAGGAAGTGATAATTCTACAGATCGTATCTCTTGGAGAAGATGAGATGTTACCTGCGAGGTTATTTTTTTTCTAATGGTGGCTAATCTAATTATCCCGCCCCTAAGAGTGCACTTTAATGCCCCCCAAAGGATATCTAGTTTAGGCATAGAGGGTGTGTTAATGTTAATAAAGGTAGTGAGGAAGTTTTGGAGATGGGATTGGAGTTTTTTTTGATTTCAGCAATTGTTGATTAAACCGCCACACTTTATTTCGAACTGCAGTGGGACCTGGACCCCAGTGTAGCAAAGTGGGGTGGTGGTCCGAGATAACCTTGGAAAGATACGAACAAGATGTAACTGAGGAAAGGTGTCCAATATCCATTAGAAAATAATCTATCCTGGAAAAAGAGTTGTGGGGGATTGAATGGAAAGAGTATTCTTTCCTAGAGGGAAAGAGAGCCCTCCATGGATCGATTAAACCCAGAGTGTCCATCAGTTCTTGGATGGCTAGCTGTACCTGAGAGAGGGAGGAGGTGTTGGAACGATCTAAAATATTACAGAAAGACAGGTTCCAATCACCTCCAAGCAACAGAGGGTAAACTGACCACGATATCAAGTGCTCCATAAATCGAGTAAAAAAATACTGGATCGTCTGTTATTGGGCCATAGACTGAGCCAAGTATAAATTCAGAATGACCAATTAAAGCTTTAATAAGAATAAATCTATGTTGTGAGTCTACTATTGTATCTAGCAGACAAAAAGGTATTCTACGGGCTATGAGAATAGCCACTCCACCACTGCAGGAATTTGGTGCTGTTCCAAAAACTTGGCCCACCTAGGTTCTTCTAAAAAGAGGTGCCTGGGAAGAAAGCAGGTGAGTCTCCTGAAGTAGCGCAATGTCCACCTCTAATTTTTGTAAGTGTAAAAGTATTTTTGTTCTCTTTGTTGGAGATTGGGCACCTTTCACATTCCAGGAACATATTTTATACATTGTCATGCAAGTCCAACCAGTATAGAGTTCTATTAGAAAAATGTTCAGCACAATCGTAACATATTCTCCACAATTTAAACCACATGCAAAATAGTGTGTGTACCAGTATCCCTCCTCATCCCATCCCATATAAAGACATCCAGCCCCAAACAGAAGACCCACCAGTAAATAAGATTGGAAAAATAGAAACCCCAGTATCTCCCCCAACCTAAAACCTTACCCATCCCTATATCCCCTTCCCTTTTAGCCACAGCATAATAGTAGAAGCCCTCTTCCGGCTGCGATAATGCTCTGCCAATACTTAAAATTGGCCAAATGGAGTTTAGCATATAAAAACTTAAGATTAAAAAATGTGCACATGTACTAGCTGCAGCAACCCTCCACCCTCTTTTATAGCACATGAAGCCCTGCAACCCGCTAACAACTGCTGTTCGACTCCCGCTCCAATAAACAGCCAAAAAACATATTTGATGGAGAAAAGGTAGAAAGAGATAACATAAACAACCCTTCCATTAATAATTAGTAAGATTACAACCTCTCAAAAGTTGAGTGAGGCTCCTATATCGTAAGCCCCCAGCAAGGATGAACCGTTTTTTCATCAATTATAACTTATTTACATCTTCAGGACCCCCATTTAGAAATTAAATAATAAGCCAGTTCTTAATTGCTCAACAGATATAATCCTGAGTATGAGTCCTAACTCTTCCACAGTAAGGAAAGAGAAAAAGCCATAAGCCTTGCAATGTGGCGTTTTGCTGCACTCTAGTGGCCGTAGTGTAACATTACTATGTAGCCCAATAGAGAATTTGCACGATAGAACTGAGAGAGAAAATTTCCATGTGTGTAATCTCTTTTTTTATTCCAGTAACCTTCAACAAGGGGGAAAGAGATCTGGAAGTAGCGACTGCAGCGCTGACTGGGCTTGTTGTGCTGTATCAAAATTATGCCAGGATCCAGAGACAGACACAGCAAATCGCGATGGGTACTGGACTCTGTATTTAATGCCTGCAGCTAAGAGCTTGGAGACTAAAGGGTGATTTTCCACCCTGCGTTGTCGCACTGTGGCAGGCAAATCCTGTGCAAAACGGAGTTGTTGGCCTTCCCAAAGCATTTGTTGCAGATCTCTAACCTTCCCCAAAACGTGAGTTTTGTCCAAATAGTTCAGGAAATTTATTATTAGTGGTCGAGGTGGTTTGTCAGAGGCAGGTTTTGGTCTCAAGGAGTGGTGGGCCCTCTCTATAATGTAGGTGTATTGTTAGGAGAAGGCCCTGCTATCTTAGTGAGCATCTTTTACAAGAAAAGAATGTGTGCCGAATCTTCTGTTTCTTCAGGAAGGCCGAAGACTATAATGTTATTTCTTCGGCTTCGGCCTTCCAAGTCCTCTAGTTTATTTTCCATTTTGTAAAGCCGTTGTCTTAGTGTAGTAATCTCAGGATCCGTTTTAGCTTTCCAGCCTTCTAATGAAGAGACTCGGGCAGTAGCATCAGCGATTGCCCGGTTGGTGTCTAAGTTCCCCTCGAATATTTTTTAACTCTGATGTGACTTCCTGTAGTGAAAGCTTAAAAGGGTGTAGCGCTTCTAGAAATTTCTTCTTGGTGAGAGGTGAAGAGGCGGACGTTATCTTGCAGGAGGCAATCCGAAGTCTGAAGTGGTCGGTGGGTAAAGAAAAAAATCACAGACTTAGTGTTCTTTCCACAGAAAAGGCTGAGTTTTGGGCAGGAGCTGGCTTGTGGTGCTGCTAGTCTAATAGGTACATCACGTGATCCCTGTTAATCCCTTTCACATATTTGAAAACCTCAACCATGTCCCCCCTATCTCTCCTCTCCTCCAGTGAGTACAGCCCAATGGCCTGCAGCCTGTCCTCATAGGTCCTATCCCCCATGCCCTGGATCATCCTGGTTGCCCTCCTCTGGACCCTCTCCAACAGTACTATGTCCTTAAGGTGTGGCCTCCAGAACTGCATGCAACACTCAAGGTGCAGCCTAACCAAGGCATTGTACAGAGGTAGTATCACCTCACTCCTCCTGGACGTAATTCCCCGGGCTATGCAGCCCAGTAACTTATTTGCCTTTGCTGCCGTTCTTCTGCAGTTCTCACTGTTGTTCATTTTGGTGTCTACCACCACCCCGAAGTCCCTTTCACTTGAAGTGGCTTGCAGTGGAACCCCTCCCAAGGTATAAACATGCCCTGGGTTTCTGACCCTCAGATGCAACCCCCTACACTTCCCCGGGTTAAACCTCAGCCCCCACCTCCTTGCCCAGCCCTCCTTGGTGTCCAGATCCCTCTGGACTGCCACTCTTGCTTCCTCCCTATCGGCCAATGCTCCCAGCTTAGAGTCGTCTGTGAAGAGGCTCATCCTACTCCTAACTCCTGTCCCTATATCAGAGACATAGGCGCTGAACAGGAGTGGCCCCAGTACCGACCCCTGGGGCATCCTACTGACAACCTTCCTAGGGGAGGAGACAGAACACAGAGGGTGGTGGTGAGAGGGACTATCTGTAAGCCAGTTTCCCACCCATCTAAGTAACTGTCTTCCCACCCCCATATTCCCCCAACTTTGTCAACAACCCGGAGTGGGGTACCGAGTCGAATGCCTTACTAAAATCCAGATATAAGACATCCACTGTACTCTGTCTGTCCAGGGTCTCTGTCACCCAGTCACAGAAATCTGTGAGGCTGATCTGGCATGATCTCCTTGGGACGAAACCATACTGCCTGTCATCCATGTGTCCCAGCCTATCCAGTTGCCTCCCGAACATCCCTTTGATGAAGCCCTCCATTAGTTTGTCTACCACTAATGTTAAGCTGATAGGCCTGTAATTTCCTGTCTCCTCCCTAGACCCCCCTTTGTGGATGGGCACCACGTGAGCCACCCTCCAATCCTGGGGCACCCTTCCTGTCTGGAGAGAAGCATTGAACAGTCCAGCTAGTGGAGCTGCTAGTTCATCCGCCAGCTCCTTCAGTACCCTTGGATGCAGCCCATCTGGTCCTGGTGTCTTGTCAGTTTTCAGCACCCGTAGGGCCTACCTCACACTGCCCTCTGTGATTTTCCCCTCCCTAGCCCTCTCCTCAGTAAAAGCCCAGTCCTCTTCTGGGCCTGGCCTGCCTGGTGCCCCGGCCTCCTTCGATCCTCTCATTTCACTGGGGAGGTTAACTGACTTGCTCAGAGTCGCACAGTATGCAAATGTAGGCTGTTGGAATAAAACTGGTCTGTCTGCTGGAGGTACCAAGCTCGTTCAATGTCTCGTTACTCAAACATCTAGTCTGTACTGAAGACACAACTAAGATCACTTATATCAAAAGAGAAACACGCTTGGACTGGAAACCACTGACTGCAAGTGCACTGAATAATGTTGTCAGACATGTTGTCCAACCATCTACAAACAGAGATATCACATTCCAGTGCACTGGGTGGCAAGGAGTAAATAACCACATGTGCGTTCATCAGGGCAGAGCACTAGCAAAGTAAAACAGTACCACAGTAGCCAACTTTCAGGTTGCTAGTAAACTAAAAAACACAGAGCTGCAACTGGCTGCATGTCTGTGTGGGTATGAGGTAGAGTGCACACCACACACTAGCCTTTTTGACCATACATCAAATGAAAATAGGTAACATGCAGATAATGGTACTATGGCAATCAAAAAAAAAAAAAGGCAGAGACCATTGTTTGAGTGGCTTACTTGCATGCCTAATGACTGACATGTTGTGCTTATTGTCAAGGCCACTGTTTTTCGGTTTTTACCGGAAAACCCGGTAAAATTCCGGAATTAGGGCTGCCTGAACACCGGTAAAAACAAAGATTTCATGGAATCTGCCATTTTATACTAGATCAGTAATTCTACAAAACTTGTATTTTTCTTATAATTGTTCCTGAACTATTTTCAACTTGCTTTATTTAATGCTCTGTATATTAAGCCTTCTTTTATTCTGATTATTTATACACACACACTAAAAGAATGACAGCAGAATCCCGGTAAAATCAGGAAATTAGAATAACAATCACCGGTGCAGTTCCGGAATCTGAAGTATTGAAAATGGAATTTCAGTGTTTTAATCACCGTAAATCAGTGGCCTTGCTTATTGTAGAAGCACATTAGGTTGGACATTACTTGTCACGATCTGTAAAATAAAGTTGTCTTGTGGCCTGTTTATGTAAACCTTGTATAAAACAGCATGCAGAAAAAGTGAACAAAAAAGGCATCTAGAATGTAACAAGTCTCGTGAGGTAATCATAATGTGTGCATGATTCATGTATTCAAGTATTTACATCATTAGGATTACTCTAAATATCGCAGGTAACGCAAGAAAATACTGTACTGACACCACTGTGCCAGCAAATGCTAAAGCACAGATCGTTGGCAAGCATAGGTAGAAACATAATGTGGTATTATACTGCAACACTGACTTGCATCCTGTAACTGAAGCTACCGTTCTGTGCAAAATCTCTTTACAAATAGCAAAAATGGTAGAAACAGCATTGCATAACCCAATAGAACATCTGCTGTACTTCTGAAATAAAACGGTGTCATTTGTGAAAATAAGACGCATCACAGACCTTGGCTTTCTGCTGTGAGTTCCTGGATTGTTCAACTGAGGGAAATACTGTAACTATCTGAACTAATTTAGGTGTGGAGCAGGGAATACCTAAACACTGAACACAATCACATTACAGCAAAGCAGTCGATATTTCAGAGTAAAATATGAACAATGAACTACATCCACTGAACTGAAAGAGTAAGGCAAACAAGCATAACAAAGTCGGAACAAGCATACCATTACAAGGTAATCACCTCAGATATTGATAGCACTGGGGAGGCCCATTGATCACGTCACTTCCAGTCGTGCTAGGTCAGCTGACAACAACAATGGAGGAGGAATACTGGAGGATCAAAATACTTATTTTTATAGTAAGGATTCATGTTTTTATTTGCTCGAAATTGCAAATAGCCTCTGTAAACAGCAATACTGTGCACTGTTCACCTCTAGGCATGATTTAGTGTCCCTTTAAAAGGCCATCGATGGGATGTAATTGCCTTCTGCCAGTCTGCTAACAGAAACAGTCTTACCCAAAGGTGGGTACAATGGGCCAGGGACAGACTACTCAGTATTACTTGTTGTTTTTATGATCACTCTTGTCCTGGAGGATTACAGCGCCTTGCCTTCTTCCAGGTAGCGAGATGATGACTCATGATTAGATGAGCTTTGTGCCTTATCTTCTGAGAAGCTGAAGCAGTATCTGTCATGGTAGGGGCATGCGTCAGGTGAATAATGGTCACATCATGGCAGGATGGGGTGGTACCTGAGGACTGGGGGAGGGCAGATGTGATTCTTCTTCACAAAAGTGAGAGCAAGGCAGAAGCAGGAAACTACAGACCTGAAAGTTTGACCTCAGTGGTAGGGAAAATGATGGAATCACTTCTGAAAGAAAGAATTGTTGAGTTCCTAGAGGCCAGCGGGGCACAGGACCCAAAGCAGCATGGATTCACACCAGGAAGGTCATGTCAGATGAATCTAATTGATTTCTTTGACTGGGTGACCAAAGTAATAGACCAGGGAAGGGCAGTGGATATGGCCTACCTAGACTTTAGTAAGGCATTTGACACAGTCCTGCACAAAAGATTAACAATCAAGTTAGCCAGCCTGGGAGTGGGTCCCATGGTGGTAGCATGGGTAGCAAACTGGCTGCACAAAAGAACACAGAAGGCAATAGTGAATGGAACACATTTCGAAGAAAGGGGGGTTACTAGAGGAGTACCTCAGGGCTCAATACTAGGTCCAGTCCTCTTTAACATCTTTATAGGTGACATTGCAGAGGGTCTGGAGGGAAAGGTATGCCTCTTTGCAGATGACACAAAGATCTGTAACAGAGTTGATACACAAGAGGGGGTAGAAAACATGAGAAGGGACTTGGCAAAGGTTGGAGGAAGGGTAGGACATATGGCAACTTAGATTCAATGCAAAGAAGTGCACCTGGGAAACAAAAACCCAGGAGAAGAGTACACAACAGCAGGGGAGGTACTAACAACAACAAAAATAGAAAGGGACCTGGGGGTAGTCATATCAGATGACCTAAAGGTGGGTAAGCAATGTAAGAAGTTGGTAAGGAGAGCCGAGGGATACTGGGATGCATAGGAAGGGGCATCACAAGTAGAAAAAGGAAGTGGTTATCCCTCTATATAGACAGTTGGTGAGACACCATCTGGGGTACCGTGTGCAGTTTTGGAGACCTCATCTATGCAAGGACATAGACAGGATGGAATCAGTCCAGAGGAGGGCAACTAAAATGGTGCAGGGTCTGCAGCAGAAACCATATGAAGGGAGACTGAGAGAGCTTAATATGTATACTATTGATAAAAGGAGGGACAGAGGGGACATGATAGAAACTTTCAATTACCTCAAGGGAATCAACAAAGTCCAGAAGGGTAGCATCTTTCAGAAAAAGAGATGCGTAAGAACAAGGGGGCACAATTTAAAGATAGAGGGTGGACGGCTCAGGGTAATGTGAGGAAATTGTTTTTCATGGAGAGAGTGGTGGATACATGGAACTGCCTTCCTGGGGAGGTCACTGGGTCTAAAACAGTGGGGAAATTCAAACATGCATGGGAGAGACATAAGGCAATTACAGTGGGGGGGTTGCAGGAAGTAGGCTGTTGGTTAACTAGAATCTGCAGCTTATCCAGTAGGTAGGGAAATGGACAGACTGGGTGGGCCAAGTGGTCCTTATCTGCCGACAAAGTCTATGTTTCTATCTCCTTAAAGTTAAGTGACAGATTACTTTACGGCAGCTGAGATATGTGCATGTATTCCAGAGGTCAGACTCCCATTACGTAGTATGCTTGCCACCCCCGTGCAGGTTTGGTAATTTCTGGCATTTCACAGAGCTGGTGCCTGTGCGTGTATACCCTGTGGAGCCCATATTGGTTACAGTCGCCTTGTGCCTGGCCAAGAATGAGGAGAGGCTGGATAAGTATTCAGCCTCTTGCAAATCAGAGAAATATTTCTATCATGAGACTGGAGCCTATCCTGGCAAAACTTGTAGTTTAAAGCCTTAGATCTTGACTACTTTTGCTGCTGCCTGATGGTACACATTGAATACCCTGTTTAGTGTTTGTTTGTTTGACTGGGGAACATCCATAGCTACAGTACCTTGATGAACATCTTTTTTTTTTAGTTTAACAACACACTAATGACATTACATAACAAAACATCTAACAGGACATTTGACAGTTTTCCTTATTCTGCAGTTAGAAAAATGCCTCCGAAATGATTACTGAATCACCTGTCAAGCTAGAAGGGTGACAGGATTCTCTGAAAAAAGATTCTGAAGGGGCCTGTTGGTAGGGGATAGACAAAGACAGAAAACCGAAGTACATGGGATTGACAGCACTGTGGTGGTACAAATTAATCATTCATGCTAAGCATATTTATCTGAGCAGCCTGTTGATTTAGTTCCATTACTTAACTTTCTCAATACATAGTCGATGCACAATGAACGATAGGGCATTGAGTAGCTCATATACTGTGTGAGATGCCTATTTAGGTTAGACCTGCCATTAGATCCAGGATCAATTGGCCTGTTTGTTTTCCAGAAAAGTGCATGAATGGGAGCCATCTTGCTGTATGTCTTCCCTTTTCATTTGCAACTGTGTGGTCAGCTCCTCCATATCCTGTATTTGCTTACATATTGTTATATTACCTTCCAGGGAGTGGGTATTTCTACAAGCCAGTTGCATGTGATGGCCTTTGCAACCTCACTGATTAGAACCTGATACGGATATTTGGTCTGTTTCTGACTTAAGCCATGAGGTATGATTCCAAATACCAGGAACTGTACCCCCCTGGGTGACAGTATGTTGGACTATCCTACCTAAAGCCTCCCCCACTTCCTCCCAAAAGTGGGTAAGTGCTAGACAGCTTGAGAACACATGTAGGTGATGGGCCCTCTGGCCACATCCTCTCCAACAAGAATCTGAGTATGAAGTTCCAAAATGCTTGGTAATAACAAGTGTCCTAAAATATTTGGAGACCATCTTCCACCTGTGTTGCCTCCACTCGTATGAGGCAGACACTTTGGCTGCAGCTTGCTATAACCAGAACCATTCTACCTCTGACCATTGCGTTCCTCCCTCCCTTTCCCATTCATCTCAGATGGCCTTCCTACTGGGGGGATCCCTTGATTTGAGTGTGTCAGACTCAGGAATCCCATGTGCAGCTGAACAACCTGTTTTAACACATCTAACTGCTTTAATACCTGGTCCCTCTGGACCGGGGCCTGCAGAAAACTCATAATTTGGAGATGACAGTAAAAATCCCACTGTGGGTCATTAAATTCCCTTTGCAGTCTTTGGAAGGACTTGACACTGCCTTGATGCATTAGCTGACAGGTCAAACAGTGGTGGCCACACACTGAGATTATTAAACAAGCATTTGTCAATGCCGAATGTTTGCTTGCTAGCATTGGCATTGGTAGTGTAGAAGTTACAGAGCTGCATAATAGGAATGGCAGCGAACTATTGAACTGAAGCCAACCCCACCACCACCCTGCAGAGAGTGACAGGCACTGGGATGTGCCTTTGGGTCGTCAGGCATAACGACCACGCCATTTCACCACACCCTACCCTGCAGACACTGACAAGTGTCACAGTGTGCCTTGGGGTCTTTGGCCCTTATGTGCACCCCATTCCATCAGGAAATACGGTGAGATGGGTGCAGTATAGGAGAGTGGGTAACGCTTTGGCCTGAAGAACGAGGCACACCTTGATGCCTCTCACTGGCTGCAGGGTGTGGGTGGGGTGGAATGGTATGAGCATTACAGGCAAGAATCCCAAGTCACACCCCGATGCCGTCATTCTCTACAAGTCTTGGCGATATGGTCGAGGAAACCCTAACGCCTCAGGCATTCGTTAGTATTTTCACTCCAAATTTTCAACATGGTTTTGTGACCCCCCCACCATGAACAGTGGCAATATCAGTTTGTTAGCCGAAACTGCTTTTGCACAGTGACTACGGCATTTGGCACCACAGATGCAAAACACATTCGAACAGGATGTGAAAATGACAGCGGTACTTTCATGGGGAGGTGTAAAATGGCAATGTTGAAAATCTGGTGTGAAAATCTTAAAAACAGGTGAAGTCACGAGGCAGATAGAAACTGTGCAACGACACCGTAATGTAACTAGTTTGGGGATTTTTACAGCAGATTGTTAACACAGGCATTTTGGGACCTCCGATCATGAACAGTGTCAGTGTGATTTTCTTTATCTGTCCCAAACAATGATTTCCCACAGCGACCACGCATTTCTGCGCTGAATGTGTGAAAACACATTTTGGCCATGTTGTGGAAAATGACAGCCATACTGTTCATAAGGAGGGGTGGAAAAATGCCACTGGTGAAAATCTGGACTGAAAATATTACAAATTCATGAACATATGAGGGTGCGTGGAAACTGCTTAATGCTCACTCATAACACAGTCATTTTATGGAGTTTTGTCACCAAATTTTCAACATAGCCATTTTAAGACCTCTGCTCATGACCAGTGTCACTGTGATTTTTCTTAATCTGTCCCAAACACTGTTTTCGCACACCGACTGTACCACTGTGCGCTACATGTGTGGAAACAAATTTTGGGCGAGATGTGAAAAATGGTAGCTTTACTGCTCATAAGGAAGTGCGGTAAAATGGCACTGTTGAAATCTGGTGTGCAAATTTTACAGATTCACAAACTTGCCAGCGTACATAGGAACTGTGCAATGTGAGTTCCTAAACAATCATTTTTGGGAATTTTTTCACCAAATTTTCAACATAGCCATTTTAACACCTCTGTTCATGACCAGTGTCACTGTGATTTTCTTAATGTCCCATACATTGATTTCGAACACCAACTGCGCCATTGTGCGCTACATGGACGGAAACGCGTTGTGGGAGAGATGTGAAAAATGACAGCTGTACTGCTCATAAGGAGGTGTGGTAAAATGGCAATCTTGAAAATCTGGAGTGAAAATATTGAAAATTTGTGAACTTACGAGCGTGTGTAGGAACTCCGCAACACATGCTCGTAAAACAGTCATTTTTAGGAATTTTTTCACCAAATTTTCAACATAGCCATTTTAAGACCTCTGCTCATAAACAGTGTCACTGTGATTTTCTTAATGTGTCCTGTACATTAACTTCGCACACTGACTGCGCCATTGTGCGCTACATGGGCGGAAACACATTTTGGGCGAGATGTGAAAAATGACAGCTGTACTGCTTATAAGGAGGTGGTAAAATGGCAATGTTGAAATCTGGGTGAAATATTGAGAATCATGAACTTACGGTGCGTAGGAACTGCGCAATGCCGTAAAACAGTCATTTTTTGGAATTTTTCCACCAAATTTTCAAAATAGGCTTCTTGAGAGCCCACCTTATGGAACACTGGCAGTGTTGTTTCGTTAATCGGTCCTGAAAGGTGATTTCGCGCAGTGACTGCGAAATCACCCTTTGGGCCCAAATAGCTCCATGACAATGACAGCATTCATGAGTAGGATTCCCAAAAACCCCATGTTGAAAATTTGGTGCAAAAATTCAAAAAAATGCCCGAGATATGCAGCAAAGTTGAAAAAACCCCATCTATTACATTATATAGCTTACGGCATTTCCTCAATTATGATCGGCTTTGCAGAGTGCAGTCAGTTCGTCCACCAAAGATCGTCGCGCGGACTCCAGAGGTAAGTATGGGGTGGAGGGGTGTGGGGAGGCAGGCTGCGAGTGGGTGGGTGCGGGTGGGGGCAGGGAGACTGCGAGGGACCATTTTTTAATTTACAGGTTTTTTTTGTTTTAATTATTAAGACGACGTGGAACGTTTGCCACACTGGGGTGGGCTCCAGCATGGCAGCTGGAAAGGATGTTTGGCGAGCTGAAGCCGACGTGGATTGGGCACCCTGTCGGCCATATGGGCTAGTGCCACGCTGGGTGGGGCTCCCAGCATGGCAGCTGTAAGGCTGTTTGGGGGCTGGAGCCGAAGGGATTGGGCACCCCCGTCGGCCATACGGATGTGTGTCACGCTGGGGTGGGCTCCCAGCATGGCAGCTGTAACGCCGTTTTGGGGGGGTGCTGGAGCCGACAGGGGACTGGGCACCCTGGTCGGCCATACGGGCTAGTGTCACACTGAGGTGGGCTCCCAGCATGGCAGCTATAAGGCTGTTTGGGGGGCTGGAGCCGATGAGATTAGGCACCCTATCGGCCATAACGGCGTGTGCCACGCTGGGAGTGACTCCCAGCGTGGCATCAGAAAAAACTTTTTTTTTTTTTGGGGGCGTGGAGCCGTGGGGCATTGGGCACCCCATCGCTATACTGTATGTGCGTGGGGATGGCCAGCACGCAATATGCGCGTGCGTGTTGGGGAGGGGAGCTCTGCTCACTGAAGCGGAGCTCTCCCTTTCAACTGTATGCCACTGCATTTTCAGCTGTCATAGACAGCTGGAGCAGTGATTGGCGCACTGCGATTGCGCCTGCAAACACACTGACTGAATTAGAAGAGGTTGACACACCTCTGGAAAACTCGGATGATGGCACTATGTTTCTTGCACATGCGTGCAAGCAAACATAAAAAGCACTGACTTGTCTGACTTGTAAATAAATCCGAGGACAAGTACATGTTTTCAAGATTGTTTTATCACACTTAGAAAAAGTGTGTAGTGCAATTAAAAAAAAAAAAAACCTGCAAAAATACTAGACAGCAGACACTACATCAGTTGCCCTGGTGCTTCGCGAGATAAGGCTTCATCACGAAATCTTTACCCCCAAATACCTAAGTGGTTAGTCACCCATTTAAATAGGCACACAACCCTCCAGGGTGTGAGTGGGTTGCCACTAAAGAGCATGCTTTCCATGTTGTCTGTATTTACCTTGTACCCAGAGACCAAGTGCGGCAGGCAGGTCTCTGGAATACTTTTGTTGGGCTCTTAGAGTGGCTGCAAGTGGTTTTATACTAACAACAAAAAGCAACAGGGACAGTGGGCAACCTCGACTTGTGCCACTGCAGATTTTCAGTTTCTGAGATAACATGCCACTGACCCTAACTTTCGCAGAGGGGGTAGAGTAAAGGGACTTGAGCCAAGTACTAAAAATGACACCCCAAATAATTTTTTACCCAATGAGCTTCTTAATCATGGCATGCCTTTCGTGAGTCTCCTAACAGAAAAGGAGATTTAGATTTGGTGCTGCCCTAGAGAAACAAATTCTGGTGAGATCCAATATGGCTGTGGAGAGCTTTTAGGAGTGGCAAGAGCATAGAAAAGCATATGCTGTGTTTTTGCTGCAGTCATAAGTAATATTGCGGAATTACAGTACTGCGCATGCGTGATACTTACACATGTGCAGTTTGCCCTTGTAACAGAGTAGACTCTGTTTGTGTCAAGATTTAAAGTATAAAAACATTTGTAGCCCCCCTTCCCCAATTCTTTTCACTCTTTACTGTGTTCTATTTCTTTGTTCTTCTTTCCTTTTTCTTTTCTTTCAAGTCAGGGTGGCCAACCTGACCTCCTCTTGCTATTCTTTTTCTTTTTTTTTTTTTTTCGTAATTTAAAGTTTATTTATACATTTTCCACCATAAAAGGCAGCATACAGAGAAACTGATGGAGTCTCATTGATACATAGTAAAAAGATGCTGCCCCCCACCTCCCCTTACTGCAGTAACCCATCTCGGTACCCGTAGATGCCAAGCCTCTAATCAAAAAACCCATATAGAAGCAACAACCCTAGTATAGGTTTAGTTTGGAGCCAGAGAAATTAGTAAGTGAAGGGGATCCCAAATTCTAGCATAAGCTGCCAGTCTATTAGGTAGGCTGGCTATAGCTTTTTCCGTGCGCAAATTGGATAATACTTCTCTTACCCATTCCTGGAAAGAAGGGGAGGACCTGTCTTTCCAATGACGAAGAATTATTTTCTTAGCCAACAAGGCGACCATGGATATGTGAAATTTATGCGCCTTGACTCTAATAGAGGACAGGTCCCCTAACACACATACCTCAGGAATAAAATATTCTTGAAGGCCCAACAAGGGGTCTAAGGAAGTTTGGATTGAAACCCAAAAGGTGGAGATTCTTGGACAAGACCAAAGCATGTGAAAGAGTGTGCCCTCATCCTGCAAACATTTATTGCACTTCTTAGAGTCTAAGTAGCCCCACTTGTGAAGTTTAGCCTGGGAGTAATATAAGTTGTGCAATACGTGATATTGCATGAGACGCAATCTATCTTGAGAAATAAATTTATGACATGACTTCCAGAGAGAATGCCAATCCAGCTGAAGGTGGGGGAGAAAGTTACTCCAAAATCTTGATGGCCCAAATGGACCCCCAAATTTTTTATGAAACAAAACCTGATATAGTTTAGAGATAACACCAGAAGAGCCAGAAAGTGGGGATAACTTGGGTATCAGACAGGAGATACTCTGAGAGGGAGGAATACTCCCCAGGGTGATTACCAGTAAATGTCTCAATTGCAGGACTTTGAGGTAAGAAGAGGTCAGGATGAGAAATTTCCTAACCATCTCCTCCACTGATAACCAATGCCCCCCATCATCAGCAAAGGTCAAGAGCTTCCCCTCTCCCAATTGAGGCAACCAAAGATGGGAGATTTGATTCTTGTTAATAGTAAATGATGGAGAGTTCCAGATAGACTGGGCCAGGTCCAGATGGGGGGAGTATTGCAAACAGGAACATATCTGTGAGTAGACCTTTAAGGGGGTCCTAATTGTGGGACAGTCTACGGCCATACTTACTTGGGATAACTTAAGGAAAAATAACACGAGAGGGTCCAGATTTTTGGCATTGATTGCATCCAATTCAATTTTGAGCCAGAAAGGTTGCGTTTCCTCTGGGCCGGGAGATACCCACCGCGAACATTTCACAAGGTGACTAGCCCAATGATATATAGCCAGATGGGGGATTCGCAGCCCCCCCTCCAGCTTTAGGGCTGCCAACTTATGATAAGCCAAACGGGGATACCTGTCGGCCCAGATGAATCTAGTAAAAATACCATGAACCTTTTTGAACCAGAGTAAAGGAATAAAGGCATTGAGAAGGGACAACGGGCAGAAAATCCTAGGAAATATATTCATTTAATTATATTAATTTGGCCCCACAGAGAGATAGGGAGTTTAGACCACCTCTCAAGGTCATGTGTAATCCCCTGCAATAAAGAATCTAGGTTTTCCTTGAACCATACTGGGGGTTACATGAAAGTATGATACCCAGATACTTGAAAAACCTGGGTGTCCAACACAGCCCAAGGGGGCTAATATCAGTCTTAAAGACTTTGTGATTTAATGGGAAAAATAAGGACTTATTGGCATTCAATTTATAGTTAGACAGAGCACTAAACCTTGCCACTTCCCTTAGTAAGGCCGGGACGGAGGATACCGGATGGGACAGATGTATTAACAGATCATCAGCATATGCAGTGACTTTCACTTCATGCCGCCCAATTCTCACCCCTTGTATAGAATCATTATTAAGAATATTTTGGATAAGAGGTTCCAGATATAAATTAAATAATAACGGGGAGAGGGGCACCCCTGTCTAGTACCTGAGTGCTATTCTTTTTCTATCCCCTGTTGTGCTTATGAAAGCACTGTTAGCGCTTTAAAATATTCTCCTGACAGGGAGATACAAACAGCGCAAGAAACACTTTATTGTTAATGTCTGGTGCCACTTGGTTTAAAAAAGAAAGTGTAACGTCCATTTTTGGGGTGCTGAGCTCCGGAGCCACCGCTGCTGAGTGCAGCCCCTTTGACTTTATGTGCCTCTGGTGCGAGGGACAGCACTGGTTGCTGAGTGCGACCAAAAAAATAAATTCTGTTTTTTGAGCAGGTTAGTCCGTGTTTGTGTAGACGCATAAAGTGACTGAATGTACGCTAGCGGCAAGATCAAAGAACTGCCAGTTAGTGAGACACCATGAACAAGGGTAACTGTAAGCCCCATAGTGTCCAGAATAAAGTGTGCCCTGTACAGAAGCAGCCCCAGAGATGATGTGACTTGGGCTACATATGAAATAAAGTAATTTGTGGGCTAGTGGAGCAAATAAATAAAAAGGGTCCAAATGAAATAATACCCAATGGACTGAAATTTCAGCCGTCAGGTGTTAGCAAAGCTTATTGCTCATTTCTGCAGGGGTTCAAGAAGCTGAGAAAAGAAGCCCCTGCATGTAAAAATGAGTGTAGCTATGGAAATCTGCAGAATAAGATGCAAATAACAAAGGTTCAGAAGACAAGAGTTGTGCCTGAATTTCCAACATAATTGTAGATCTCATGATTTGGCAGGAGAAGGGAGATGAGGAGCATGCCCTCAATCTCCCCTTCCCCTTGCCAAGTCAGAGATGCCTACCTATAAATAATTACAAGGTAATAAGGCTAGGAATAAGAAACATAATTATCAGTGGGTCCCTCTGTATTAGGCTCCTACTATAGGGCTGCTGGTCTGGAAATGGCCCTATTTATATGTTTTAGAGCCTATGAGGTCACGATCTATGGAAACTCCCCAATTCCGTGATGTTTTGTATTCATTTCAGATTTGTGATTAATACCTTTGAGTCATGGACTCATTTACAAAGGTTCCAGGTCGATCAGATACAATGACATTACAAACACACAGGTTACATAACGTTACACAGATGCAATATTTAGTAACATTGCAATTTACAATGGATCAAACAGGAACTACGAAGGTGCAAGGAATTTTGGTGATTCTGATAAATCAGGCCACACCATATCTAGATAAGAATGCAATGCAATAAAAGAGCAGTAACAATTCAGTTGCAGAATGAAGCGTATTGCCATTCAATAGTAAGTGCACAGTGCAACACAAAGGATAAGGAACCAGACTTGCTAGAGACTAGGGAGCAACCAGATAAGGCATTGTCAGCGTATGGCATAGGGGAGGGAGAGTGATGGGGAGGAGTGTCAAGATATAGGTGAGCAGAGGGAGGGGAGAAGGAGGAGGAGGAAGAGGGAGGGAATAAGGAGGCAGGGCCAGGGGACAGGAAGGAGGAGGAGGAGGAGGATGGAGGGAAGGGGGAGGTATAGGGGAGGGGGGAGAGATGCGAGGTGGGCAACATTGACAGGTGGGTAGGGAGGGGGGCACTTAACTTTAGCCTATAGCATCCAAAGGGGAGGAGGAAAGAAGCCAGGGAACTCAGCTTAGCAAGGGCTTGGTATTGTTAGGGTTTGAGGAACAGCTGCAGACATTCTCTTGGGCTAAGTGGATCTAAAGGCCCAACTTGAATTGCCTGACCTTACTACATTCGAGGAGGTCCTTGGGGAATTCGTTGAACCACTTGGGACCATGGTAGGAGAGGGATTTCTGGGCTTGAGCTGTTCACTTAAACGGTATCTCCAGTCCCCTTCCCTTATCTGCATTTCGGGTCATAATCATTGGTTGAGCAGTTTGGAATAGGCAAGAGGTTGATCCAGGGGTATGTTCCAGCAAGGACTTCTTGAAAAGTAGGCACGTCTGGTATATACTCCTAAAGTGAAGAGGGAGCCATCCTGTCTCTTGATAGAGGGCACAGGTATGTGTCCAAGGATCCACCCCAAGAACCAGTCGACAGGCTTTGTTAAGTAGGGTTTTTACCTTTCTGAGGGCAGTGTCAGCGTTGGCACCATAACAAGGCCATAGTCTATGGTGGATAAGACTGAGCAACTTGTGACCAATTTCAGGGTCTCCTGAGTCATTGAATGCTGGTAGCGATCGAGGATGCCAAGCTTTGCATTAGAGGTGTTAAAAACAAGGTCAATGAGCTCCAAACATTAGGGTGTCATCTAAGTGAACCCTGAGATATTTAAATGTGCTAACTTGTTCCAGTGTTTTACCTCTGAGACTCTAGACCTGTAGAAGCCAAACTTCTTCCTGTTCTGTTGAATGGAGAAGAGCATGCTCTTAGTTTTTTTTTTATAGCTGAGCAAGAGTTTATTGGAAAACCATTTTTTGAGTATGTAGAAATTGTCTGGCAGTTCAACAGAGATCGCAGCCTGATTTTTTCCTTTAACAGAGATGACCGCATTATCTGCATAGAGCACAGAGTGCGCTGGGCATTCTGCTGGCAAGAGGTTAATAAAGAGACTAAAGAGTAGTGGCCCTAGTATTGATCCTTGGCGGACACCCAGGCACACTCCTCTTGGCTCAGACAGATTTCCATTTATTTTGGCATATTGAGTCCTACAAGAGAGGTAGCTCTTAAATCATGCCACCGTGTCAGTGGACAGGCCCACTGAGAGGAGGTTTTGGAGCAGGAGTTGATGGTTAATGATGTCAAATGCCTTGGTAAGGTCTATGAAGATAGACCCCACTGCCAAACCATCATCGAAGGCACTGTATAAATGGGAGGTGAAATCAATCAGGGTGGTGAGGGTGGCATGATCTCTCCTGAACCTGTGTTGCTGGACACAGAGTAGGTTGTGCTTGGATAGATACCCAGTGAGTTGGTCTGAGACCATGCGTTTGAGGACTTTAGATAGTTGGGGGGGGGGGATAGAGATGGGCCTGTAATTGGACATGTTGGTTGTATCCCCAGTTTTGAAGACTGGGGTAACCAGTGCCTCCTTCCACTTGTCAGGGAAGACACCTGACTTTAGGGAGGCACTGAATACTTTAGTGAGAGGTTCAGCTACCTCACTTAATACAGAGCTATCCACCTCTCATATCAGTAGGGTGCTATCGTCCGTATCTTCCCGTTGCCTGTTTTTTTTTGTTTTTAATATCATTTAACATTTTTTCACACCCCGGACAGCCCCATCTGACCACCCCGCTCCAGCCCCATCACCCAGAATTACTGGGGCTTACCTCACGCCTGGCCCGGAAGCGGAGTCTGCGGGGAGTCGGTCACCATCCTGCCACCGGCTTTTTCCTCCGTTTTTATCTCAGGGACCCCTGGAGTGGGTATGCATGAGTGCGGAGGCTCAAATTAGTCCCATGGCCCCAGTAACAGCCCCTTTCCTCCCATCCCAGGCATAGCACCTGGTTCCTCTTGGCTTGTGCTGCCCCCAACCTCCACCAGGTGGGAGCCATCAGGGGGAGGAAACCCCTTGCACCTCCCTGGAGAGAGGAGAGCTTGCCTGTCGGCAGCTCCATCCAGCTCCGCCCTCCCCCCTGCTGACCTCCGACGGCCCGGCCTCGTTCCTGAACTCGGGTCACCTGTTTGCCACGAGGTAAGGAGTCCAGCACCTCAGCCCTCAGCGCCAATGGGCCGGCTTCCCTATTGCTTGTTTAACATATTTTAAGGATTCATGTCCATGGATGTGCCTAAAGTAGAAAGGGGGGATGCTACTTAAAGGAGAGGACTTAGACGTGATTTCCGTGGGCAGAATTGGAGTGGCGGGGGATAGAGATTCACTGGGTAGTACCATACTGAGATCTGTGATCAATGTCGTGAGACTCCTGGAGTGTCCCGCAGTAGTGATAATTAGTTCAGGAGGCACTCTAGAGGCCTTTCCAGCAAGTGACTTTACTGAGTCCCAAAACTCTCTTCCACGGCCCCAGCTCTTCTTAAGGAGGTCACTGTAGTATGCGGCCTTAGCCAGATGGATGAGCTTGGTGTATTTGTTCCTGGCTGTTTTGTAGGCAACGATGTAAGGATGCTTACCCATTGCTTTAGCCATGTGCCACACATTGTCCCTATGGTGCATTAGCTCAATGAGGGAACCACAGAGCCATGGGTTGGTAGCCCCTCTTACTTTTTTAGTTTCGTAGGGGGCAAACACGTCACATGCCTTGCTAAATGTTATGAGGAAGTAGTTAAGGGCTTCATTGCTATCCTGAGCCCTATCCAATGGTGACCAGTCCACCAGTTTGAGATATTGCCTAAAGGCATTCAGTTGACTGGGTCTCAGTGATCTATTTCTTATGACCTTGGGAGCAATTCTGGAAAACTTATTCGACCAGGTGCACATAACTGGGGAGTGATCACTAAGGGTGTCAGGTAGGACTGTGACCTCGGTGATGTGTTCTGGGCAGGTAGAGAGCCAGACAATTAGCATACTGGTGCGCATTTTGTAGTTAGGTCTGGTGGGTTGATTTACCAGCTGTGAGAGGTAAAGGCATGAGACCTGGTCACGACAGCAGATGCATCCTTGGACTGCCAACTGCCGTTAAAGTCTCCAACAATGATATGTTCCCAGCTTTGCATATGCTGCTCTAGGTTGGAAATCACTTGCTGGATACCAGGGGTGTGTGTGTATACCAGGGGGTACATAAACAGTGGAGAGTCGCAGTTGCCCAATGGAGAGTTTGAGGCTTAAGATGTGTGCCTCCTTAGTGTGGAGACTAGTAGGCAGTAATTGGCCTCTGATCTCGCTCTTCATATAAACCAAACAGCCACCCCCGCGTTTGGATAATGTATCCTGCTGGAACACAGTATAGCCATCTAAGGCTATGGCAGCATCACTGATCTTCGGGGACAGCCAGGTCTCAGTGAGCGCTATAACATCTGGTTGGAGCAGTTCCACCCATGCCTGGAATTGAGGTATTTTGGGTAGGAGGCTGAGTATGTTTAGGGATACAATTTTGAGATGTCCCAGGCTCATTGGGGACTTAGTCTTGCAGGGTCCTGGGTTGGGGTGTACATTCCCAGAGATTAAAAGTAGTAGTAGTAGCATCTTCCTTAGTATTTGTGCTCAACAAATCCAGCCTTTCGATATATATTTTGCCCTGTGATGCTTGTGGTCACTGGTAGCAACTGCCAGGGTACTGCAAAGTAATATGGCAGCTATTGGAACTTTTAGGGTAGTAGGTGGTACACAGGTCTGAGGTGCTAGATTGGAGGGAGGGTGTCTGCAGGAGTCAGCCCTGATGCCCCTTTGGTAGTGGGCAGAGTTTGCAAGGTTGGTGGTAGCGCCTAGTTTTGGGAAGGTGGAGAATTTCTTAGTACCCCCTTTGAGGTATAGGATTAATAGGATAAGGTACCAGAGCATCTTGTTTTATGTGTGACAACCTGACACACAGAAGGTTGTCAAAGCTGCAGTGGCTTCTATGCAGTCAATTGGTGAGAGGCCACCAATGGGGGGAGATGGGTGGGGAAGAGCTCAGGGAGAGAGCATTTAATAGAGGTCAGCACAAATTTTGCCATAAAAACTATACATCAAGGGCGTCTTCTGAAAAGGAAGAGAAACCGTATTAGTAAGGTTAAAGAGGAGTGCCCAGGGTTAAGCAGTGGAAAGGACACAATACAATAGGGGGGAGTATGTGAGAAAATAAACAATTACTCACCTTAGTAATTGTGTTTCTTCTAATGGAGTCTTGCGGTATTCTGAGTATCTGCAGTTAGCTCCAGCCTTTAAACTGCCCTGGAGAACAAAGGGTTAACTGTCTATGCAGTGCATAGAATGCTGAGCTTGAGCTCGGTTGAGGTCTCTGTCTGCAGCCCTTTGAAACCCAACCATCAGATTCTTACGAGCAAAAACTCACTAACTATACTATGTGGAAATTGTAACATTTTTGACAAGCCAACTGGCAACAAAGAGTTTTGGATTCCCCAGGTTTGCCCTTTCCCACTTCTCCATAAGTGAGGAATAACTGGAGGGAATCAAACCTGTGACCCTTGGTACGCTCTATGTAGTAGCTAAGGGCTCTTTTAACATCCAGACTGTGTAGCCTCCTCTCTCCTGAGGAAGAATGATCAGTGAAGAAAACAGGGAGAGACATGGACTGACTCAAGTGGAAGTCTGAAACCACTTTGGGCAAGAACTTTCTACTGGTTCTAAAGACCACCTTATCTCTATGGAAAGAGTTTTGGATTCCCCAAGAAGACTCAAGTCTGGAAACCCAAAACTAAAAACCAATCCAAAGAGGATAACAAGACAATAAAACACCCAAATAAAAGGAAGGGTGTGCCAGAAGCACCTCTGGGGTGCAACACTTCACCTGCCCACCCACTTCCCAAAAACCAGGTTCTGAGAGAGGAGGCAGGGAGGGAGGTCAGAATACAGCAAGACTCCATTAGAAAAAACACAATCACTAAGGTGAGTAATTTTTTCTTCACACAACATGAAGTCTTGCTGTATTCTGACTATCTGCAGACTACCAAGCAGTACCTCCATGGAGGAGGGAGAGAACCTACTTTGGGAATAGGCTCTGAAGTACTGCTGTGCCAAACCAAGCATCACTCCTAGCCTGGATATCCAGAGAGTAATGCTTGGTAAAGGTATGAACTGTTTTCCAGGTGGCTGCTTGACACATTTCTAACAGAGGGATACTCCTGGCAGCAGCCAGGGAAGCAGCTGTACCTCTTGTAGAGTAAGCCCCCAGGCCTGAGAGTGGAATCTTTCCCAGTTTCTCATAGCAGAATTGTATACAAGACACAAGCCACCTGGCAACAGTTCTTTCGGTGAAAGGTTTGCCCTTTCCCACTTCTCCATAAGTGAGGAATAACTGGAGGGAATCAAACCTGTGATCCTTGGTACGTTCTATGTAGTAGCTAAGGGCTCTTTTAACATCCAGACTATGTAGCCTCCTCTCTCCTGAGGAGGAATCATCAGTAAAGAAGACAGGGAGAGACATGGGCTGATTCAAGTGGAAGTCTGAAACCACTTTGGGCAAGAACTTCCTATTGGTTCTAAGGACCACCTTATCTCTATGGAAAGAGATAAAATCAGAGTTCACTGATACATCTGGCAGAGGTAATGGCTACCAAAAACACAGTTTTCCAAGTCAAGTACTTAAGCTCTGCTGAGGACATAGGCTCAAAGGAAGGTTGCATCAGTTGAGCAATGCAAACATTCAAGTCCCTGGCAGGAGCAGAATCCCTGAAGGGAGGATTGGTATGAAGTAATCCCTTGAAAAATTTACAGAACACAGGATGAGATGATAGTGAGGAAGACTTTCCCACTGACAGAAAAGCAGAAACAGCTGACAAGTGTACCTTAAAAGTAGCTGGTCTGAGGCCTAGGCCATTAAGATGGACCATATAATCCAGAAATGTAGGCAATTCAGCAGTGTCTGGGGAAATATGTTTCTTGGAACACCAAATGCTGAATCTTTTCCATTTGTAGTTATAAGTCTTTCTGGTGGAGGGTTTTTGAGAAGCTTTGAGAATATCCAGAACCTCCTGAGACAGATGCAAATCTGCATACTCTAACTCTTCAAGAGCCATGCCTTGAGATTGAGAGATCGAAGATTGGGGTACCAAATCCACCCCTGAGAGGAGGTTAACAGGTTGTAATTCCTGGGAAGAAACAGGGAAAGATGGACTGCTAGAGACAGCAACAGGGGGTACCAAGGCTGTCTGACCCAGTCTGGAGCAATCAGAATCACCTTGCAAGGTTGTGACCTTATTTTGACTAGAACTTTGAACAGAAGAGGAAAGGGAGGGAAGGCTTATAGAAATTTCCCTTCCCAGTTCAGAATCAGAGCATCCAGAGGGACTGAACCCAAGACTGGGGGTCTGCAACAAAACAGAGGATGTTGGTGATTGTCTGGGGCTGCAAAGAGATCCATCTCTGGAGTGCCCCACTTTGAAAAAATCACTTTCAAAACCAGGGGGTCCAGGGACCATTCGTGATGGTCCTGGGAGATCCTGCTCAGTGCATCTGCCAGCACATTGTCCTTTCCTGGAAAGTGGACTGCTATCAGAGAGGTCTGCAAGGAATAAGCCAGGGACCACAACTTCATGGTTTCTGTGCGCAAGGCCGTAGACAGAGTGCCTCCCTGCTTGTTGATGAACTACATGGTTGTGGTATTGTCTGTTCTGACCTGAACCACCTTATTCTGCACAGTCTGAGAAAAGGCTTGCAGGGCCAGAAAAACTGCCCTGAGTTCCAGAAGATTGATATGAAGAAGGGACTCCTGAGGGGACCACAGTCTCTGGGCTGTGAGAGCTCCCAGATGAGCTCCCCACCCCAATAGGGAAGCATCCATGGTAAGGACCACCGAATGAGACAGTGACAAATGGGACCCCTTGCCTTAAATTGTCCTGATCCTGTCACCACTGAAGGGCTTGGATCAGCGTCCGAGTCACTGGAATCAGTTTGGTAAGAGGGTCCTTCTTTTGGGACCAAAAAGCCCTCAGATAGAACTGAATGTCCCTTATCTGAAATCTTGCCCCTTGGACCACTGCTGTAGAAGCTGCTATGTGGCCCAAGAGCTGAAGGAAGTGCCTTGCTGGTCGAGACACCTGAAGGCTGAAGGAAGAAGCCAGTTCCAGAAGAACTCTTACCCTTTCCAGGGGAAGAAAGGCTCTTGCTTTGACAGTATCTAGCTCTGCCCCTATAAAGGTAAGGAGCTGTACTGATTTGAGGACTGACTTGGGAAGGCTGAGAAGAAACCCCAGGGAAGATAGCACTTGCTGGGTTACTTGCAGGTCTGACTTGACTTGGTCTGGAGACTGACCCACTATGAGCCAGTCATCCAGATATGGAAAGATGGAAATCTTCTGCCTTCTTAAAAAGGCCACTACTACTGCCAGACACTTTGTGAAAACCCTTGCAGCTGATGTTAGGCCGAAGGGCATTACTTTGAACTGATAATGGCCTGAGGGCAACTTGAACCTGAGGTACTTTCTGTGGGAGCACCTGATGGGAATATGAAAGTAGGCATCTTTGAGGTCCAGGGAGGCTAGCCAGGCCCCTGGCCTTAGAGAGGGAAGAATTATTCCCAGAGTCACCATCTTGAACCTTAGTTTTAAAAGATGTTTGTTCAGGTATCTTAGATCTAGGATGGGTTGCCACTCCTCTGTCTTTTTTGGGGTAAGGAAGTACCTGGAGTACAGACCTTTGCCCCCGTGTAGGACCGGAACTGTCTCTATGGCTCCTAGGGCCAGAAGAGATGAAACCTCTGCCTCTAGGGTAAGGGTTTCAGAGAGACTTGCAGGTGGAAAAGATCTGGCTCTCATCTTCAGAAATGTTATGAAGCTGAGAACCAGTCCCTGGCTTACCACTTCCAGGACCCATTTGTCTGAAGTAACAGACACCCAGTCCTGGACGAAGTAAGCCAGCTTGCCCTCTACAGGTATAGGAGAGTCGACCTGGGCAGACGCATCAGGGTGTCTGCTTGGCAGGGGCCTTAGGCTGAGGAGTGGAAGCAGCCCTACTCATCCCCCTTCTGCCTCTCCCTCTGAAGAACCCCCTCTGTGAAAAGGGAGAAGAGGCCTGTGCTTGGTAGAAAGGCCTATGAAAAGGCCTGTCCCTGCCCCTAGAATGCTGCCTTTGAGGAGTTGCCTGCCTCTCCTTGACCTGCGCAATCCTATAAGTGGTCCTACACTCCTCCATTTTCTTCATGTAATTCTCTGTCTGCTCCCCAAACAGAGAATTACCTTTCACAGGGAAGTCCATGGCCTTAGCCTGGGTGTCCTGTGAGAGGCTAGTACATGTGAGCCAAGCCATTCTCCAAAGAGCCACAGATGTAACCATGACTCTTGATGACACATCACTGGAGTCCACAGCAGCATGCAACTGTACCTCAGATGCCTCAATCCCAGCCGCAACCACCTCCTCCAGCTACTTGGCTAGCTGGGGAGAGGCCTGTTTAGCCAGTGCCAGTACAGTGTCCCACCTGGACTTCTGGTACCTGGCTGTATAGGCCATATAATTAGCCTGCCTGAGTCCCAAAGAGGATGCCATGTACTGCTTCTTTGCCAAGGCATCCTTCCTCCTGGAGTCTTTATCTGGGGGTGTGTGAAGCCAAGGGGACATTAGCCCTGTCACAGGCTACAGCCTGCACGACCCCAACATGGCTGCATTGTTGATAGAAAAACTCTGTGTCTGAGCCTGATAAGGTGTACCTCTTATCCATCCTTCTAGCAACAGGAGGTACAGAATTAGGAGACTAAATTTTTTTGAGTCTGTTTCCCAAAAGATTTGTGAAAGGGAATAGACAGCCTCCTGGACTCTGGGATGTCCATCATCTCTACAAAATCAGGCTCCTCTTGATCCTCTGTAGCTTCCTCCATAGGAAGCTGAAGAGTTTCAGCCACTTTCCTGTAAAACAAATAGTGGGGAAGGGACTCAGAAAGCCTAGGAGGGGACACACCAGAAGGTCTGTCTGGGGAGATGTGCGGTTCAATGGGCACATCCAGACTTTCTGCTCCGTCATAATCATCATGTAGTTCAAAATCCCCCTCCTCCTCAAATTCTGGTTCATAAAAATCTTCAGGGGAACACTCCTGAACCGGTGGAACCGACCGAACCGAGCCCCCTAGCTGATAGAGCCGGATCGGACAGAACTGGGCGAAGCGATAGGCAATCTCATCAGCGGTTGGAACATGAACCTCTAGATCCGAACCGGCTGATTGTCTTTTCTTTTTGTAGGAACCGATCCCTCAGGATCGGCTCTCCTCTTGCCTGAAGAAGTATCGCCCTGGTCATAGGGCACTCCTTCTGGTTCGGTCGGAACCGAACAGGGCTGGTCATCCGGGTCAGCGGACTTCTCGGCTTCCTTTTCCCTGAGTCTATCTAATCTCTTTTCTAAGGTAGTTTTAGGAAATTTTTTACTAATTTGGCAGTCTGTATCGAGGTGTTAAAACCCCAGACAATAAACACAGGTGGTGTGGGCGTCGGCCTTGGCAAAGACTTCCCCACACTCACTGCAGTGTTGAAACCCAGTGGGCCTGTTTTTTTCCTTGGGTTTCTCAGACATGGCCAACCTACTCAAACTTACCCTTTTTTCAGCAACTGCCAGCCAAGACTCCCTTATCAGTTCCTAACCATGTCACGGGTGTTCATCTAAAGTACATTTTTTTTTAGAACCGATAAGGTCCGGTAACCACACACTAAAGTAAAGTACAGAAACTCAAAATAAGGGATCGGTTCAGCCGAACCAATCGAACAAACTTATAATTTCCACACAATAATCAGAAACTACTATCTAGTACTCATGGTACCGCAGACAGAGCCTGAACTGACTATGCAGATTGAATTCAGGCTAATTTTGGCTTAAAATCGACACTTTAACTAACTTTTGAACCAAGGTGAAGGAGAAATCTCTGGAGCGACTGTTCAGTGAGGCGGAGTAAAGAATCTGACGGTTGGGTTTCAAAGCGCTGCAGACAGAGGCCTCAACCGAGCTGGAGCTCAGCATTCTATGCACTGCATAGAAAGTTAACCCTTTGTTCTCCAGGGCAGTTTAAAGGCTGGAGCTAACTGCAGATAGTCAGAACACAGCAAGACTTCATGTTGTTTGAAGGAGGCAGTACAGACAGAGGGAAGAGAAGAGGAAAACAAGTTAATTACCTGGCCTTTGCCACCAAGAGCCTTACAGCCAGCAAGCAAGGGGTCAGGAATTTTGGAGAGCGAGAAGGAAGAAAAAGCAGAGAAGAGATGAAATGAGCAGTTAGGCTCTTCGAGAGTAAAGTAAATTGCTCTAATGCTAGCTAAAATCACAATTTCCGGTTACTGTTTAGAGCAACATGAGGTCTTCACAAAAGCAGCCTGGGTTTTACAAATTTTGCCATTAAAACTATACAAAACCAAAAAGGTGCTCGCAGAAGGCAGCACTCTAAACAGAGCAGATAGGCTAGATTTTAAAAGTCTTACAGCAGTCAATAGCAACGAGAGGTGGAAGGAAACCACCAATGGCATTCCGTGCTGCTGTGGAATTATCCAGTTGGAGGTGCAGGCTTCAAACCTGGCTGGAACCGCACCTGGGTGGCAAGCTGGTGGGAGTCAGGTGGGGATGGAAAGCGAGCGGGTGGCTGTGGAGGATCCATGCCACAGCCGCTTCTTCGGCTGAAGCCCAAACAAGGGCGTCTTCTAGGCAGCAAGCTGGTGGGAGTCAGGCAGGGTTGGACAGCAGGCAGCTGAGGTGGATCCACATCGCATGCACTTCTTCGGCTGAAGCCCGATCAAGGGCATCGTCTTTCGGGGAAGCAAGCTGATGGGAGTCAGGCAGGGATGGAGAGCGGGCAGCCTGGGAGGATCCACGCCGCTTCTTCAGCTGAAGCATGATCAAGGGTGTCTTCTGGGCGGCAAGTTGGTGGGAGTCGGGCAAGGCTAGAGCTATATAGCTCAAAAGGAGCTATAAAAAGGACTCACCACTAGGGGAGTTTAGATCAGTTGAGTCAGTTGGTGTAATGACAGTGAAGGAGAAGGATCTGCTACAGGGTGCTGTTAAACTCACACAAGAATTCAGAGTTGGAGAGTGTAAGAGGTGTGTTACAGTCAGGTATACTGGCTGAAGCTAAGCCACAGGCTCTGTGAGGAAAGTAGAGTCCTGAAGATTTATTTGTGCTGATGTGCTGGACTAAGGTTCTTATTATTATTTCTATATATATTTTTGATGTGCATTTAAATAAAATGATAGGTGCATTCCTATGTCTTTTATGCACCTGATCTCTGCCTAGTGTGTCAGTTATTACCCCACACACTCACAGTGGTGTCAGTAGTCAGATACCTAGCTCATTTTAGTCTGCCTGGGAAAACACTGCCAGGGGTTATAAGTACTATACCTGACACATGAGCAGAGGAAAAGTTATAGGGAAGAAAGAGTTCTAGTGGATATGTGCCATGGTCGAAAAACATGGGTTGAAACTTTTACCTGGATTGGAATCTGGAGCTTGACCAAAGAAGCCATTAAAGAAGGAAGGTGAGGATTCCACGGAAGAACAGTGGATGGAAGATGAAAGGAGATGGATGGGAAGAGGAGAGGAGGTGGACTGAGGAAAATGTACCAGAGGATCCAGGTGACCTACTGCGCTGGTTATGCCTGACACAACTGGAAATGGAGCGAGATAAAAAGGAAGACCATGATGGCGAGATGAGGACCGGGAAGATCCAAGAAGAAGAAAAGAGAAGACAGAATGAGAGATGGTGTGATTCACTGCAGGCCATCCAAGCCCTGACCCCGGGGCAACCTGATAGAAACATACCCCCGAGACATTAAACTTACCAAACTGACAGAAGCCGATGATATTGAAGCCTATTTAACAACGTTCAAATGAATAGTTCAAACCTGTGTATGCCCACGGGAACAATGAGTGATCAGGCTGGTGCCATACTTGTCTGGGCGTGCCCAACTGTGTATGGCCACATGATAGCCCCAGACTCTAATAATTGTGATCAGGCAAAGGGGGAGATGCTCTGTAAGTATGACATTAATACCGAGACTTTCAGACAGAGATTCCGATCACAGAGAATGATGGGCCAAAACATCCCCACGAGAGACATTTGCAAGATTAAAGGGCTTTTGCATTAAATGGCTGCAACCTTTAGTCAAAACTATTGATCAGATAATGGAACTTGTTATCAAACAGTTTGTCTAAATTATGCCTCAGGATGTCCAAATCTGGGTAAAAGAGCACAAGCCTGATACGGCGGAGAAGACCACCACTCTGGCGGAGGACTACCTGGCGGCCAGACCTACAAGAACCAGAGGATACCAGAATCCAACACCCCAAACGACAACCCCAGTAAGACAGTTTGAAAATACTTACCAAAAACTATCATCTGGTGGGGGTACTAACTGGCAAGGTGGACAAAAAGAAAGGCCCTATTATGCAAACTATATTTGTAGAAACTGTTTAAAGAAAGGGCACATAGCTCGTAACTGCCCCAGTAAAGGAAGTAATGCATCTAATCTAGCAATGGCTAACTGGGGGTATGTCACCACAGTAGGTATTGGCCAGAATAATCTTTTGGGACTGTTGGATTCGGGCAACAAACAGACTTTACTGTAGTAAGGGCCGACATCCTAAAGAACTGTCACGTAAAAGGTTTGGAAACCAGGGTAACCTGTGTCCATGGGGACATCCATCTATACCCCACTGCTTTGGTGCAAATGACTATTGCAAAAGACACTCAAACCCTTTTGGTGGGTCTGGTGCCACAACTACCAGTGCCGATTATTACTGAGCAGTATTTCCCAAATTGTGATAGTTTGTTAAAGTCTCCTGTGGCCTGTGATCAGCTAGTGGCGGTTACCACCCGTGCCCAAACAGAAAGAGAACGGCTCCAGAATATTTTCACATTTGAAGCAGATCTATCTGAGGCTTCGGGGAAAGCATGCAAATCTAAAAAAATCTAAAAGAGCTGATTAACAGAAGTGGAGAGACACACTCAAGTGGGGATGCCCGACTTGGGCCTTGAGTTGAAAGGGTCCGGTTATCAGGAAGAGAAAAAATGTGATGTGACTTTTATTTATTTATTGAAATGTTTCACCAGGAAGGGTACACTGAGCAACTTAATGCTCATCTCACGGTACGTCCTGGGGGAAGGGTGAGTGGGATGAACAACATATTTAAATGATACAAAGACAAAGCATAGTACAGTACGGAGACAGGAGCATAATATACATGATAATCAATGCAGACATAGTAATACAGTACAATTGTACAGGTGATTCATGATGACTCAGTACAGCAAGGGAGGGAAGCATAAGTAACAACACACATATAGTAAGTGCTAGGTAATTAAGAGCGATAGGTGGAAGGAGGAAGAGGAGGGTGGGAGGAGGCGGTATACAAGGAGGAGTCAACAGCATGAACAGTTTGGGATCAGATAGTTGAGTAGAGCTGAAGTGAGGGAGTTCAGTGAGGAGGACAGGCGGATTTGTGGGGGGAGAGCATTCCACAGTTTTGGAAGATGGTGCGAAAGGAAAAAATTACTCACCTTAGTAATGTTGTTTCTTCTAATGGAGTCTTGCTGTAGTCTGACATATGCAGCTAGGTCCTGCCTTTCAACTGCCCCGGAGAACAAAGAGTTAACTTTTCTATGCCTAGCACAGAATGTTCATCACGAGCTTGGTTGAAGCCATTGTCTGCTGTTGTTTAAACTGCAACCATCAGATCTTTATGAGCAAAAGCTCACTAGGTGTTCTGTGTGGAAACTAAAATTTTTACTAGCCAACTGGCAAATATATAGAAAGTTTTTTGGTTTCAAAGGAAGACTCAAGTCAGGAAACCCAAAAACAAAAACACATCCAAAACACAACCTCTCACCCAAACAAAAAGAGGGTGTAAAAAAGACACCCCTAGGGTGCCAACACTGCTCTTGCCCACCAACATCCCAAAAACTAGGTTCTGAGAGGGAGAAGGAGAATACAGCAAGACTCATTAGAAGAAACAACATTACTAAGGTGAGTAATGTTTTCCTGCAAACAACATGAAGTCTTGCTGTATTCTGACTATTGCAGACTACTAAGCAGTACCTCCACAGAGGAGGACAGAACCTACTTTGGGAACAGGCTCTGAAGTACTGCTGTGCCAAACCGAGCATCACTCCTAGCCTGGATATCCAGAGAGTAATGCTTGGTGAAAGTATGGACTGTTTTCCAGGTGGCTGCTTGACAAATTTCTAAGAGAGGAATATCCCTGGCAGCAGCCAGGGAAGCAGCTGTACCTCTTGTGGAATGAGCCCTCAGGCCTGAGGGTGGAATTCTACCCAGTTTTTCGTAGCAAAATTGTATACAAGAAACAATCCACCAGGCAACAGATCACTTAGTGGCAGGTTTGCCTTTACCAACTTCTCCATAAGTAAGGAACAACTGGAGGGATTCAAACCTGGGACCCTTGGTACGCTCTATGTAGTAGCTAAGGGCTCTTTTAACATCCAAGCTGTGTAGCCTCCTCTCCCCCGAGGAGGAATGGTCAGTGAAGCAAACAGGGAGAGAAATATAGACTGGTTGAGGTGGAAATCTGAAACCACTTTAGGTAAGAACTTTCTGTTTGTTCTAAGGACCACTTTATCTCTGTGAAAAGAGATGAAATCAGATTCCAGTGACAGGGCTTGCAATTCACTGATACATCTGGCAGAAGTAATGGCTACCAAAAACACAGTTTTCCAATCAAGTACTTAAGCTCTGCTGAGAACAAAGGCTCGGGGGAAGGGGGGTTGCATAAGCTGAGCAATGCAAACATTAAGGTCCCAAGCAGGAGCAGGATCCCTAAAGGGGAGATTGGTGTGAAGCAATCCCTTGAAAAACTTACAGAATACAGGATGGGATGACAGAGAGGAAGACGTGCCTACTGACAGGAAAGCAGAAACGGCTGCCAAGTGTACTTTGAGGGTACGGTCTGGTCTGAGGCCTAGGCCATTAAGATGGACCATATAATCCAGAACCATTGGCAATTCAGCAGAGTCTGGAGAAATATTCTTCTTAGAACACCAAATGCTGAATCTTTTTCCATTTGGAGTTGTAAGTCTTCCTGGTGGAAGGCTTTCGAGAAGCCTTAGGGATATCCAGAACCCCTTGGGAAAGATACAGATCTGCAAACTCTAACTCTTCAAGAGCCAAGCCTTGAGATTGAGAGACTGAAGATTCGTGTACCAAATCCTCCCGAGAGGATGTTAACAGGTTGTAATTCCTGGGAAGAGTCAGGGGAAGGTGAACTGTTACGGACAGCAACAAGGGATACCATGGCTGTCTAACCCAGTCTGGAGCAATCAGAATCACCTTGCATGGTTGTGACCTTATCTTGACTAGCATCCTGAACAGGAGAGGGAAGGGGGGAAAAGCATACAGAAATTTCCCTTCCCAGTTCAGAATCAGAGCATCCGGGGGAATGAGCCCAAGACTGGGGGTCTGCAACATAGACAGAACAAAAGAGAGGAAGTTGGTGATTGTCTGGGGCTGAAAAAAGATCTATCTCTGGAGTGCCCCATCTCGAGAAAATCACTTTCAAAACTAGAGGATCCAGGGCCCATTCGTGATGGCCCTGGGATATTCTGCTCAGTGCATCTGCTAGGACACTGTTCTTCCCTGGGAGGTGAACTGCTATCAGAGAGGTTTGCAGGGAATAGGCCAGGGACCACAACTTCATTGCTTCTGTTGCACAAGGCCACAGACGGAGTGCATCCTTGCTTGTTGATGTACCACATGGTGGTGGTGGTGCTGTCTGTTCGGACCTGAACCACCTTGTTCTGTACAGATTTGGAAAAAGCTTGCAGTGCCAGAAACACTGCTCTGAGTTCCAAGAGACTGATGTGAAGCACAGATTCCTGAGGTGACCACAGTCCTTGGGTGGTAAGATCCCCCAAATGGGCTCTCCAGTCCAGCAGGGAAGCATCTGTGGTGAGTATCACTGAATGAGACTGAGTGACAAATGGAACCTCTTGTCTCAAATTGTCCTGATCCTGCCACCATTGCAAGGCTTGGATCAGGGTTCGAGTCACTGGGATTAGTTTGGTAAGAGAATCCTTTCTTTGGGACCAAAAGGCTCTTAAATGGAATTGAATGTCCCTCATCCCACATAAACGATGTACCCTATGGTGGACTATGTACAAACTATAAACTTATGTATGTTACTACTCATCTATGTACCCTTGTGTCTAATTAAGCATTCAGCTAAAGCTGCTCTACTGTTGCTCCTATGTATCACACTCCCTGTTATGCACTTTATCTAATGTCATCATACACTATTCTACTATGTATGAACACACTGAATCTTCAATGTATTTTTCTAAAACTACTGTGTAAAGTTGCCAAGTTATGTACTCTGTAACTAATCCCGGGTCGCCCCTGAAAAAGGGACCACTGGTCTCAGTGGGCTTACCCGGTTACCAAAATCTAAATAAATAAATAAATAAATTTGGAATCTTGCTCCCTTGACCACAGCCGTGGAAGCTGCCATGTGGCCCAGTAGCCGAAGGAAATGCCTTGCTGGTTGAGAAACCTGAAGGGTGAATGAAGAGGCCAGTTCCATAAGGGTCCTTGCCCTTTCCAGGGGAAGGAAGGCTCTTGCCTGTACTGTATCCAGTTCTGCACCTATGAGGGTGAGGAGCTGTGCTGGTTCGAGAACTGACTTTGGTAGGTTGAGAAGGAATCCTAAGGAAGTGAGCACTTGCTGGGTCACTTGCAGATGTGACTTGACTTGGTCTGGAGACTGACCTACTATGAGCCAGTCGTCCAAGTATGGGAAGATGGAGATCTTTTGTCTTCTTAGGAAGGCAACAACTACTTCCAGGCACTTTGTGAAAACCCTTGGAGCTGATGTTAGGCCAAAGGACATTGCTCTGAATTGATAGTGGCCTGAGGGCAACTCGAACCTGAGGTACTTTCTGTGGGAGCACCTGACGGGAATGTGAAAGTAGGCATCTTTGAGGTCCAGGGAGGCTAGCCAGTCCCCTGGCCTTAGAGAGGGAATGATAATTCCCAGAGTTACCAATTTGAACTTTGGCTTTAAAAGATGTTTGTTCAGATATCTTAGATCCAGGATGGGTCGCCATTCTCCTGTCTTTTTGGGGGTTAGGAAGTACCTGGAGTACAATCTTTTGCCCCTGTGTAGGGTGGGAACTCTCTCTATAGCTCTGACAGCTAGGAGAGAAGAAACCTCTGCCTCTAGGGCAAGGGTCTCTGAGAGATTTGCAGGTGGAAAAGATCTGGCTCTCATCTTTGGAAATTTTTTGAAGCTGAGAACCAGCCCCTGGCTTATTACTTCCAGGACCCACTTGTCTGTTGTAAGAGACATCCAGTCCTGGACAAAGTAAGCCAGCCTGTCCCCTACTGGCATGGGGAGAACGACCCGGGCAGACCCATCAGGGTGTCTGCTTGGCAGGGGCTTTAGGCTGAGGGGTGGATGCAGGCCTGCTCATCCCCTTTCTGCCTCTCCCTCTAATGAACCCCCTCTGCAAAAAGGAAGAAGAGGAGGCCTGAGCTGGTAAAAAGGCCTTTGGAAAGGCCTGCCCCTGCCCCTGGACTGCTGCCTTTGAGGAGTTGCTTGCCTTTCTTTGTCCTGAGCACTCCTGTATGTGGTCCTGTACTTGTCCATCTTCTTCATGTAATTCTCTGTCTGCTCCCCAAACAGAGAATTACCAATTACAGGAAAATCCATGGCCTTAGCCTGGGTATCCTGTGAGAGGCTAGTACATCTGAGCCAAGCCACCCTCCGAAGAGCCACAGATGTAGCCATGACTCTTGATGAAACATCACTGGAGTCTACAGCAGCATGAAACTGTATTTTCAATGCCTCAATCCCATCTGCAGCCACCTGCTCCAGCTCCTTGGCAAGCTGGTCGGAGGCCTGTTTAGCCAGAGCCAGCACAGTGTCCCACCTGGACTTCTGGTACCTGGCTGAATAGGCCATATAGTTAGCCTGCCTGAGTCCCAAACATGCTGCCATGTATTGTTTCTTTGCCATGGAATCAATCTTCCTGGAGTCCTTGTCTGGGGGGGTGTGATGCCAAGGGAATGTTTGCCTTATCACAGGCAGCAGCCTGCACAACCCCAACATGGCTGCATTGCTGAAAAAGGAACTCCGTGTCTGAGCCTGAGAGAGTGTACCTCTTGTCCATTCGTCTGTCCATAGGAGGTGTTGAATTAGGAGACTTAAGAATTTTTTGTCTGTTTCCCAAGGGATTTGTGGAGGGGAATAGACAGTCTTCTGGACACTGGGATGTCCATCATCTCAACATAATCGGGCTCTTCCTGATCCTCTACTGCTTCCTCCACAGGAAGCTGGAGGGTCTCAGCCACTTTTTTGTAGAACATGTAGTGTGAAGGGGACTCAGAAATCCTAGGAGAAGAAACACCTGAAGGTCTGTCTGGGGAGATGTCCAGGTCAATAGGCACATCCAGACTTTCACCATCACCATAATCATCCTCATACTCTCCCTCATCCTCCTCCTCCAGTTTGTAAAATTCTTCCAAAGTATAATCCCGAACTGGGGGAACCAACCGAACCGAGCCCCTGCCAGATGGTGCCGGTTCAGTCAGAACCGAACTAAGCGACTGCACAATCCTTATCGCCTTGGCTATCTCATCGGCGGCTGGAGTATGAAATTCTGGGTCCGAACTGGTCGATTTGTTTTTTTTTCTTTTTTTCAGAACCGATTCCTCGGAATCGGCTCTCCTTTTGCCCGAAGAAGTATCGCCCTGGTCAGAGGGCACTCCTTCTGGTTCAGTCAGAACCGAACCGGGCTGGCCATCCGGGTCAGCGGACTTCTCGGCCTCCCGTTCCCTCAGTCTACCTAATCTCTTTCCTGAGGTAGTTTTAGGAATTTTTTACTAATTTGGCAGTCTATATCGAGGAGTTCAAACCCCAGACAATAAACACAGATGGTGTGGGGATCAGCCTTGGCAAAGACCTTCCCACACACACTGCAGTGTTGAAACCCAGTGGGCCCGTTTTTTTGGGGGGGGTTCTCAGACATGGCCAATCCTAACCAAAAATGTACCCTTTTTTAGGCAATCTGCCAGGCAAGACTCCTCTATCGGTTCCTGACCGTGTCACGGGTCTTGGAAAAAAACGTAATTAAATCCCTACTTTTAGAACTGATAAGGACCGGTAACCACACTCTAAAGTAAAGCACATGTTTTTTTACCTCAAATTGATTGGTTCAGCCGAACCGATCCACAGTTTACAAGTTTCACACAGAAACAGAACAAAAACCTATCTAGTACTCACGGTACCACAGACAGAGACTTGAACTGACTAAGCGGAAACAGCAATTCGGTAGAAACCGACCGAAAACAGACACTTCAACCGACTTTTTGAACCGAGCAGCAGGAGAAATCTCCAGAGCGACTGTTCAGTGAGGCGGAGTAAAGAATCTGACGGTTGCAGTTTAAACAACAGCAGACAGGGGCTTCAACCGAGCTCATGATGAACATTCTATGCTAGGCATAGAAAAGTTAACTCTTTGTTCTCCGGGGCAGTTGAAAGGCCGGACCTAACTGCATATGTCAGAATACAGCAAGACTTCATGTTGTTTGAAAAGGCTTTTGGCCAGAGGATGTAGATCTGTTGGGGACAAAGAAGGTGCATAGGTTGTCAGATCTCAATGAGCAGTGGGTGGGGGGGTTACTAAGTGAGGAGGAGAGGTAGGAGGAGAGAGAACCAAGCCAGAACTTCGAGATGAATTTGGCACCATGTAGCAGACGACAATTTTGGAGCGTGAGGAAGTTTAGGGATCGGCAGAGGTCACAGTGATGGTTGAGGTGGGGTGCATCTAGAGCAAAGTGGCAGAAGGAGTTATAGAGAGAATCCAGTTTGGCTAGGGAAGACTGCAGGGCAGCACCATAGACTATGTCATAGTAGTTGAATATAGGCAAGATCATCTTCAGTACTAGCTCACGCCTGGCCACGAGTGGGATACAGCTGCTATTTCTGTATAGGGCACCAAGCTTGGGCTTAAGTTTTTTTCTGAATGGCCTCAATGTGTACTGAGAAGTTTAGGTGTCTATCCAGCCAGACACTGAGATACCTGAATGAGGAGGAATCATTGAGTACAGTCCCATCCAGAGTATGGAATATGGGTAGGGAACTTAGCCTAGCGAGTCTCTGCCTAGTTCCAAAAGTCACAGAAACGGTTTTCTTGGCATTTAAAAAGAGTTGATATGAATTAAACCAGCACTGGACTCTAGAGAAGCCAGACTGTAGCCTGGTAGTGACATCTGCGACCGATGTACCAGATGTATATAGAACCGTGTCATCAGCATACATGTGGATGCTAGAAGTACAGCAGGCCTGGGGGAGATCGTTTAAAAAAATGGAAACAGAATGGGGCCAAGCACCGAACCCTGGGGAACACCAGTAGTTATGTACAGAGGGGAAGAGGTGACATCGGCAATTTTAACTGATTGGGACCTGCCAGACAGATAGGCATTGAACCAGCCTGTGGTAGAAGGAGAACAAAAAATTACTCACCTTAGTAATGTTGTTTCTTCTAATGGAGTCTTGCTATATTATGACATATGCAGTGAGTCCCAACCTTCGAACTGCTCTGGAGGTGAAAGAGTTAACTTTCCATGCCAGGCATGGAACGCTGAGCTCGAGCTCGGTTGAAAACTCTGTCTGTTGTTCTTCAAACTCAAACTGTCAGATCTTTACGAGCTAAACTCACTAAGGTCCTGTGTGGAAGCTGTAAACCTACACTAGCCAACTGGCTACTAAATATAAGAACACATTTTTTGGTCCCAAAACAAAGACTCAAGTCAGGAGACCCAAAAAATGAAAAACACAACACCCAGTCACCCCAAAAAGGAGGGGTGAAATAACAAGGTGGGCATCTACTAAGTGCCAACACTGCACTGCCCACCCACATCCCAAAAACAGAGGTTCTGAGAGGGGCAGGCGGGGGAGGTCATAATATAGCAAGACTCCATTAGAAGAAACAACATTACTAAGGTGAGTAATTTTTTCTTCAAACAACATGAAGTCTTGCTGTATTATGACATATGCAGACTACACAGCAGTACCTCCATGGAGGAGGGACAGAACCTACTTAGGAAATAGGCTCTGAAGCACAGCTGTGCCAAACCGAGCATCACTCCTAGCCTAGATGTCCAGAGAGTAATGCTTGGTAAAAGTGTGAACTGTTTTCCAGGTAGCTGCTTGACAAATCTCTAGAATGGGGATGTCCCTGGCAGCAGCCAGGGAAGCAGCTGTACCTCTGGTAGAGTGAGCCCTCAGGCCTGCGGGAGGAACCTTACCCAGCTTTTCATAACAGAATTGGATACAAGAGACAATCCACCTGGCAATGGATCTTTTAGTGGCAGGTTTCCCTTTACCAACCTCACCATAAGTGAGGAACAGTTGGAGGGAGTCAAACCTGTGACCCTTGGTACGCTCAATGTAGTAACTAAGGGCTCTCTTCACATCTAAGCTGTGCAACCTCCTCTTGCCAGAGGAGGAATGGTCAGTGAAGTACACTGGAAGAGAAATAGATTGATTAAGGTGGAAATCTGAAACCACCTTAGGCAAGAACTTCCTGTTAGTCCTGAGGACCACCTTATCTCTATGGAAGGAGATAAAATCAGACTCCACTGACAAAGCTTGTAATTCACTTATCGTCTGGCAGAAGTGATAGCTACCAAAACACAGTCTTCCAAGTCAAATACTTAAGCTCTGCTGAAGACAAGGGCTCAAAGGGAGGTTGCATAAGCTGAGCAATGCAACGTTAAGATCCCAGGCAGGGGCAGGGTCCCTGAATGGAGGGTTGGTGTGAAGCAATCCCTTAAAAAACTTAGAGAATACAGGATGAGCTGAAAGAGAAGACGGTTTACCTGCTGAAATAAAAGCAGACACAGCTGCCAAATGCACCTTTAGGGTAGCTGGTCTCAGCCCCAAAGTGTTTAAATGGACCATATAATCCAGGACTGTGGGTAAATCAGCAGATTCTGAGGAAATATGCTTTCCAGAGCACCATATGGAAAACCTCTTCCATTTGGAATTGTAAGTAGCCCTGGTGGAAGGCTTCCTAGAAGCCTTCAATATATCCATTACACCTTGGGAGAGGTGTAGATTAGCAAACTCAAACTCTTCAAGAGCCAGGCCTTGAAATTGAGAGATTTGAGGTTCGGGTACCAAACCTTTCCCTGAGCACAGGTTAACAGATTGTGACTCCTGGGAAGACACAGGGGAAGATGGACTGCTAAGGACAGTAGGAGTGGATACCAGGGTTGTCTGGCCCAATCTGGAGCAATCAAAATCACTTTGCAGGATTGAGATCTGATTTTGACTAACACTTTGAACAGGAGAGGGAAGGAGGGAAAAGCATAGAGAAACTTCCCTTCCCAATTGAGAACTAAGGCATCCAGAGGGACTGAGCCCAACACTGGGGGCCTGCAGCGAAAAAAAAGGGGAAGTTGGTGATTGTCTGGGGCTGCAAAAAGATCTATCTGCGGGGTGCCCCATCTGGCAAATATTACCTCCAGGACCAGGGGATCCAGTGACCATTCGTGATGGCACTGGGAAATCCTGCTGAGAGCATCTGCCAGGACATTGTCCTTGCCTGGGAGGTGAACTGCCGTAAGGGAGGCGTTCAGGGAGTAAGCCAGAGACCACAACTCCATTGCTTTGGTGCACAAGGCCGTAGACCGAGTGCCACCTTGCTTGTTGATGTACCACATTGTAGTGGTTGTCTGTGCTGACCTGTACAACTTTGTTCTGAACAGATTTGGAAAAAGCTTGAAGTGCTAGAAAAACTGCTCTGAGCTCCAACAGGTTGATGTGGAGCAGAGATTCCTGAGGGGACCACAGTCCCTGGGTAGTGAGGTCGCCCATGTGAGCTCCCAACCCCAAGAGGGATGCATCTGTAGTAAGGATTAAAGAGTGAGACTGAGTGACAAAGGGAACCCCTTGTCTCAGATTGCTCTGATCCTGCCACCACTGTAGGGCTTGGATCAGGGTTCGAGTTACTGGGATCAACTTGGTTAGAGGGTCCTTTCTTTGAGACCAAAAGGCTCTCAAATGGAACTGGATGTCCCTCATCTGAAATCTTGTTCCTTGCACTACTGCTGTAGAAGCAGCCACGTGTCCCAGGAGCTGTAGAAAATGCCTTGCTGGTCGAGAGACCTGCAGGGTGAATGAGGAGGCCAGAGAGACCAGGGTCCTTGCCCTGTCCAAAGGAAGGAAGGCTCTGGCTTCCTCTGTGTTCAGTTCTGTGCCTATGAAGGTGAGGAGCTGGACAGGCTCTAGAACTGACTTTGGAAGATTCAGAAGGAAACCTAGAGAGGTAAGCAGTTGCTGAGTTATCTGAAGATGTAACTTGACTTGGTCTGGAGACTGGCCTACTATGAGCCAGTCGTCCAGGTAAGGGAAGATGGCAATTTTTTGCCTTCTTAGGTAGGCAACTGCTACTGCCAGGCATTTTGTGAATACCCTTGGAGCAGAGGTGAGGCCAAGGGCATTGCTCTGAACTGGTAATGGCCTGAGGGCAACTCGAACCTGAGGTACTTTCGATGGGAGCTTCTGATGAGAATATGGAAGTAGGCATCCTTGAGGTCCAGGGACACTAGCCAGTCCCCTGGCCTTAGAGAGGGTAGAATAATTCCCAGAGTCACCATTTTGAATTTTGGTTTTAAAAGGTGCTTGTTTAAGTATCTGAGATCCAGGATGGGCCGCCATTCTCCTGTCTTTTTTGGGGTAAGGAAGTACCTGGAGTACAATCCTTTGCCCTGGTGTAGGGGTGGAACCCTTTCCACGGCTCTGAGAGGAAGGAGGGTAGAGACTTCTGCCTCTACGGCAAGTGCCTCTGATGGATTTGCAGGTGGAAATGATCTGGCTCTCATCTTTGGAAATTTTTTGAAGCTGAGGACCAGTCCCTGGCTTACTACTTCTAGGACCCACTTGTCTGATGTTAGAGACTTCCAGTCCTGGACAAAGTAAGCCAGCCTGCCCCCTACAGGTAGTTGAGAATCGGCCCTGGCCACCCCATCAGGGTGCCTGCTTGGCAGGGGCTTTAGGCTGAGGGGTGGAAGCAGGCCTGCTTGTACCCCGTCTGCCTCTCCCTCTAAAGAACCCCCTCTGGGCGTAAGCTGAAGAGGAGGCCTGGGCTTGGTAAAAAGGCCTATGAAAAGGCCTGCCCCTGCCCCTGGAAGGCTGCCTTTGAGAAGTGGCCTGCCTTTCCTTGGCCTGTGCACTCCTATAGGTGGTCCTATACTCATCCATTTTCTTCATGTAATTCTCTGTCTGCTCCCCAAACACAGAATTACCCACAACAGGAAAATCCATGGCCTTAGTCTGGGTATCCTGTGACAGGCTAGTACATCTGAGCCAAGCCATTCTGCGAAGTGCCACAGATGTAGCCATGACTCTTGATGACACATCATTAGAGTCCACTGCAGCATGGAACTGCACCTTAGATGCCTCAATACCATCAGCAGCCACCTGTTCCAGCTCCTTGGCAAGCTGGCCAGGGACCTGTTTTGCTAGAGCCATAACAGTATCCCATCTGGATTTCTGGTATCTAGCAACATAAGCCATATAATTTTCCTGTCTGAGTCCCAAGGATGCTGCCATGTACTGTTTCTTTGCCATGGCATCAAGCCTCCTGGAGTCCTTGTCCGGGGGGTGTGAAGCCAAGGGAATATTTGCCTTGTCACGGGCTGCAGCCTGCACTACCCCAACATGGCTGCATTCTTGTGTAAGGAACTCCGTATCAGAGCCTGACAATGTGTACCTCTTGTCCATTCTCTTATCCACAGGAGGTATAGTGTGAGGAGTTTTTAGAAGTTTTACTGTCTGTTTCCCAAAAGATTTATGCAAAGGAATAGACAGTCTCCTAGACTCTGGGATATCCATCATTTCCACATAGTCAGGCTCCTCTTGATCATCCACAGCTTCTTCCATAGGGAGCTGGAGGGTTTCAGCCACTTTTTATAAAACATAAAATGAGAAGGGGACTCAGAAAGCCTAGGAGGAGACGCTCCTGAAGGTCTGTCTGGAGAGATGTCCGGTTCAATGGGCACATCCAGACTTTCAAATCCACAATCACTCTCCTCATACTCCTCTTCCCCCTCCTCCAGTTCATAAAATTCCTCTAAATCGTACTCTTGAACCAGTGGAACCGGCCGAACCGTACACTTACCTGATGGTGCCGGTTCGGTCGGAACCGGGGAAAGTGACTGGACAATTTTAATCGCTTTGGCTATTTCTTCAGCGGTTGGAGAGGAAAGTTTTGGCTCCACACCAGCTGATTTCCTAGTCCTTTTTGCTGGAACCGACTCCTCGGAGTCGGCTCTCCTTTTGCCCGAGGAAGTCTCGCCCTAGTCAGAGGGCACTCCCTCGAACCGGGCTGGCCATCCGGGTCAGCGGACTTTTTGGCCTCCCTTTCCCTGAGCCTACCAACTCTCGTTTCCAGGGTAGCTGCACGAAAATTTTTGCAAATCTGGCAGTCTGCATTGAGGTGGTCAAACCCCAGACAATAAACACAGGTGGTGTGGGGGTCAGCCTTAGCAAAGACTTCCCCACATACACTGCAGTGTTGAAACCCAGTGAGCCCGTTTTTTCTTTTGGGTTTCTCAGATATAATGCCAGCCTAACCAAAACTTACCCGTTTATGGCAATCCGCCAGGTAAGACCCCCCTTATCGGTTCCCAACCGTGTCACGGGTCGTGGAAAAAAACGTAATAAAATCCGTTTTTTTTTTTTTTTAGAACCGGTAAGAACTGGTAACCACACTCTAAAGGACAGATTAATTTATTTTAAACAACCTGATCAGTTCAAACCGAACCGACAAACTATTTACAAGTTCCATACAGAAGAATAAATGTAAAACCTATCTAGTACTCACAAATACCACAGACAGAGCTTGAACTGACCGGTTGAGGTTTAAATTCGGTCAAAAAACCAAGAAAATAATACTTTAACCGACAAAATGAACCGAGCAGAAGGAGAAATCTCCGGAGCGACTGTTCAGTGAGGCGGAGTAAAGAATCTGACAGTTTGAGTTTGAAGAACAACAGATAGAGTTTTCAACCGAGCTCGAGCTCAGCGTTCCATGCCTGGCATGGAAAGTTAACTCTTTCACCTCCGGAGCAGTTCGAAGGTTGGGACTCACTGCATATGTCATAATATAGCAAGACTTCATGTTGTTTGAAAGACCAGCAGCTGAGAGGCAGTTCACTTTGAAACCTTTCTTTTTTGCATGTGGACCAAGTGTCTGCGCAAGGGCAACCACTGTGTGTTTTAACAAATGATGTACTGTATAGGATATGTACAAAGTCTGTTACAGGTGAAACAATGTTGCAAATGATGATGCCCAGAAATATAGGGATAGACTGATGGTATGGCCCATGATATCCCTATGGCCGGCCATGAGAGCCATGATAAAATATTAGGAAGGTTGACAAACTGATTTTTTTGGCCAGGGATACATGATAACATAGCTGACTACTGTCGCACTTGTCCCGAGTGCCAGTTGGTGGCAAAAAGGAAAGGGTGCCCCTTATAGCCCTTACCAGCTGTTATATTCCCCTTTGAAAGGGTAGCAATGGATGTGGTGGGCCCTATAACCAACAGCGCCAAGAGTAACCAGTATATACTCGTGGTCCGTGACTATGCAACCCGGTATCCTGAGGTGATACCCCTTCGCACTATCACTGCCTCTCGGATCGCTGAGGAACTGGCAAAAATTTTCAGTTGCTGGGGTATCCCTCCGGTTATCCTCACAGACCGGGGTACTAACTTCACATCGGTACTCCTAAAATAGTTATATACTGTAGGTTGCTGGGTGTTACGGCCATACGAACATTTCCTTACCACTCCCACACCGATGGATTGGTAGAATGCTTTAATAAGACCTTAAAGCATATGCTACAAAAGCATGTTCAGGAGGAAGGACAGGATTGGGATACTTACCCTAGCTTTTGTTCGCTTACCGAGAGGTGCCTCAAGCCACAACTGGTCTCTCTCCCTTTACCCTGTTGTACGGTAGGAACCCTGGAGGTCCCTTTGACATGGTACGGGAACACTGGGAGGAAGGGAAGGAGGTCTGCTACACCAGGATCCTGGATTATATGGTTACTTTGAGGAAAAAATTGGTTAAATTTGTAATGTTAGCCCATCAGAATGTGGTACGTAGACAAACTGAACAAAAGGATTTGTATGATGAAGGCCTGAAAGAAAAGAGGTTCCATCCAGGGGATAAAGTATTGCTGTTATTACCAACTACTGAAAATAAGTTGTTGATGAAATGGCAGGGTCCGTTTGTGGTGATCAATCAGGTGGGGAACGTAAACTATGAAATTAAAATGCCTGGGAAAGGTCTGCTACAAAGATATATCATGCCAATTTATTAAGGAAATGGCAGAAAAGGCAGGACCACATGCCCAGTTGTTTTATTTATCCCAAGCAAGAAAATACTGGCCTAGATATGGCATATGAGAGGTTGGACAACAGGCCTGATATAAGGGAGGTCCAGATTATCCTCCGTTTGGATACTGCCCAAAAACTTGAGGTCGATCAGTTACTGCAGTACTATGGGGCCACCTTTACAAACATCCCAAGAAGGGCCCAAGGGGTTGGTGCATTCCATACATGGGCAGACTAAACCCATCCATCTGAAACCCTACCGACCACCTGAAAGGGTTAGACAGGATGTTATTAAGGAGGTCAGGCACATGGAGAAGCTGGGAGTAATAGTGCCTTCTCGGAATGCTTGGGCTTCGCCCCTGGTGGTTGTAGCTGAAAAGGAGGGGGGAATCAGACTGTGTCTGGATTTCCGAAATATCTATTCTGTTTCTTCTTTTGATGGGTATCCTATGCCCCATGTTGATGACTTGTTGGATAAGATTGGGTTGGCCAAATACATCAGCACCCTGGAATTAACAAAGGGCTACTGGCAGATTCCCCTGTCTTCCTGTGCCCAGGAAATGGCGGCCTTTAGTACTCCAACAGGTCTCTACCAGTTCACTATGATGCCTTTCTTTTTTTTTTTTAGTTGTTTAACCAGGAGTAGCACACTAAGCTGAAAGCTTTTTTACAGGTGCGACCTGGGAGCACAGGGAAGTTAAGTGACTTGCTCAGGGTCACACAGTATGCAAGTGGAAGCTGTGGGATTCAAACCCAGGTCTGGTCTGCTGGGTGTCACCAGATTTGTAGCTTATAGCCTTAAACCACTGCGCTATACTGCCTCCCTTTTGGGTTGTATGGAGCCCCAGCCACCTTCCAACGCTATATGAGTGACATTTAATGTGCCCACACTAATACAGTGCTGCCTACTTGGATGATGTCGTCATCTTCTCGCTTGATTGGCAGACACATCCCATTCATCTTAGCACAGTGATTTAGTCCATCACTGACTCGGGTCTTACCATAAACCCAGCCAAATGTGCAACAGCCAAAACAGAAACGAAATATCTTGGCTTTATAAAAGGGAAGGGTACAGTAAAGCCTGATGTTAGCAAGGTTGAAGCAGTGGCTAACAGTCCCATACCGTAGACTAAACAACATATTTGTTCCTTCTTGGGATATGCCAGCTATTATAAGCATTTGATTCCTGATTTCACCACTGTTGCTATACCTTTGACTGACTTAACAAGGAAACAATGTGTCAACAAAGTACAATGGACAGCGGAATGTAATGAGGCCTTTCTGAACATTAAGGCCTTGCTCTGTTCCTCTCCTGTCTTGAGCAGCCCTGACTTTTCTAGCTCCTTTGAACTCCACACTGATGCCTCTGACACAAGCATCGGGGCTGTTCTGTCCCAAACACATAATGTTGAAAAGCACCTGGTGATATACATAAGCCGGAAACTACATGAGAGGGAAAGAAAGTATTCCACGGTTGAGAAAGTGTGTTTGGCTTTAAAATGGGCTGTAGAAGCCCTTAAGTACTACTTATGGGGCAGGGACTTCACAGTAGTTGTGGATCATAATCCGCTGTGCTGGCTTCATCAAATGAAGGATAAAAATCTGCGCATTATCCGGTGGTATTTGGCTTTGCAGCCTTCCACTTCACTATTAAGCACAGAGCAGGTTCAAAACACCTCAATGCTGACTTCTTGTCTCGTTATGGGGCACATGCTAATGATGTTGGATGAAATCTGTTCTGCTATCATGTTTGCTTTCTGTATAAACTGTTATTCAATATGCTGAATTTAATATGTAAAGAGTTGAATGTTATAATTCGATAATAGTGTTTACGCCTCAGGGAAATGTACAGCGTATAGATATTGATATATCTTATGTTAATACTGATTAGTTTTCTTTTTTAGGGTCCCTGAAGCTGAGCTTCTGAGAGTGGGTGGGCGGAGCTCCAACCCTCCTAGGATTTAGGGAGGGTATCTGACAACAGTATAACTTTTACCTCTTGGTGAGGGGGGGAGTAACAGAGTGAATTATGTCAAGATTTAAAGTATAGGAACATATGTAGCCCCCCCACACAATTCTTTTCACTATTTACTGTCTTCTATTTCTTTGTTCTTCCTTCCCTTTTCTTTTCTTTAAGGTCAGGGTGGCCAACCTGACCTCCTCTTGCTATTCTTTTTCTATCCTCTGCTGAGCTTATGAAAGCACTGTTAGCGCATTAAAATATTCTCCCAACACGGAGAAGTCAAGCTATATTGTTAATGTCTGGTGCCCTTGGTTTAAAAAGAAAGTACAGTGCCAGTTTCTGGGGCGCCAAGCTCTGGAGCCGGTGCTGCTGAGTGCAGCTCCTTTGACTTATGTGGCTCCGATGCAAGGGACAGCACTGGTCGCTGAGTGCAACAAAGAAAAGTAATTCTTGTTTTGGAGCGGGCTGCTCCATGTTTGTGTAGCCGCATAAAGTGTCTGAATGTATGCTCCTTGTTCGGAGCAAGTAAAAGAATGATTGCTTCGGAGCAAAGGCATGCTCCTAAGCAAAAGCCGACCGCCCCGGCAGTGGCAAGATCAAAGGACTGCCAGCTAGTGAGACACTACGAGTAAGGGTTACTGTAAGCCCCGTAGTGTCCAGAATAAAGTGTGCCCTGTACAGAAGCAGCCCCAGAGATGATGTGACTGGGGCTGCATATGAAATAAAAGTAATTTGTGGGCTAGTGGAGCAAATAAATAAAAAGGGTCCAAATGAAATGATACCCGACGGACTGAAATGTCAGCCGTCAGGTGTTAGCAGATCTTATTGCTCATTTCTGCAGGGGTTCAAGAAGCTGAGAAAAGAAGTCCCTGCATGTAAAAATGAGTGTAGCTATGGAAATCTGCAGAATAAGATGCAAATAACAAAGGTTCAGAAGACAAGAGTTGTGCCTGAATTTCCAACATAACTGTAGATCTCATGATTTGGCAGGAGAAGGTAGATGAGAAGCATGCCCTCAATCTCTCCTTCCCCTTGCCAAGTCAGCGATGCCTACCTACAAATAATTACAAGATAATAAGACTAGGAATAAGAAACGTAATTACCACAGTGTCCTTCTGTATTAGGCTCCTACTATAGGGATGCTGGCCTGGAAATGGCCCGATTTATATGTTTTGGAGCCTATGAGGTCACTACCTATGTAAACTCCCCAATTCCATTATGTAATCACAAGGAGCTATAAAAAAGGGTTCACCACTAGGGGAGTTTAGATCAGTCGAGTCAGCTGGTGTACTGACAGTGAAGGAGAAGGATCTGCTACTGTGTGCTGTTAAATTCATACAACAATTCAGAGTTGGAGAGTGTAAGAGGTGTGTTACACTCAGGTATACTGGCTGGAGCTAAGCCATAGGCTCTACGAGGAAAGTAGAGTCCTGAAGATTTCTTTTGTGCTGTTGTGCAAGACTAACATTATTATTTCTGTATATATTTTTGACGTGTATTTAATTAAAATGATAAGCACATTCCTGTGTCTTTTATGCACCTGATCCCTGCTTAGTGTGTCAGTTATTAGCCCACACGCTCACAGCCCTGTAGTCAACCCTGCTCAACATGGCGGTGCTGACATAACTATATATGCACGATAATCATGCATGCACAGTTAAGTCAGTATCACCATGTTGCACACGGTGGCCATCACTGCTACAGTTGCGGAATGGAAATGTAGTGCACTGAGTAGTGGGTATATTTATGCAGCCCTGTGGATGGGAAGGGCTGCATAAACAGAATCACTGGAAACTGTGTCAGAGCACTGTGGCAGCACATCAGACAGTGGTCCGGTTACGTGTTTCCACAGTGCTCTTATACAAATCTGATGCTGGCATAACATCCATGGGGCTGGGCCCAAGCAGTCGTATAAATCAGACTCAGGAGGAGTCTATTACCAAACTACAGATCTGGGGACTTGCTCGTCATCACAGTAACTTTCTCATTCTTTTCTAAGCAGTAATTTCTGGTAAATGTGCCTTAACCATATTGATCTCAGTGCTGGTAGACTACTTCTGGTTTTCCCCTGATTGTATTGGGCGGGGGTAGTAGCAGTCCTGAAGTGGTAGCTGCCGGTGGTGGCATGCTCTGGAAAAATGTGATCCTCATGCTTGTCTGCACATTTTAGAAATGATGCCTTTCCTTGTTTTTGTTGTATATATACTGACCCCTTTAACACAAAAATAAGGAGTCAGTTATGGCCTCTAACCCCCCTTTTTCACTTCAAGTGAGGAATGTGATTATGGGTTTGCATTAGATATACAGTGGCAGTCATAGATGCATAATATTGTTAAACAGTAATCAACTGTATGTAAAAGCTCTTTTTGCCTGCAGCCCTCTTGCATCAGCTCTAAAAATGAACTACCCGATTCAGACCATGGAACACTTCCTTTGAAGTTTTCAAATGATCCTTCCACGTCTTTGCGTTTCTTCAATTTAACCCTTGTAGTGCTGCAGACTGAACGTCTGTCCAGGGCTCAAGCAAATAGATTAATTTTTGTTCTTTCAGCAGCCAACTTGTGGTGGTTCAGTGAGTACAAGAAACACGTTTACTTTTGAATCCAACTTGGTAAACAGCATTGTTAGAGCAAGTACAAGCGGGCTGTTGAGTAGACCAGTTTCAACACTGTTTTCTCAGCTTTCTTTTATTGCAATGTGACTTGCTGTCTTTGGAGACTAATAATTTGGTGACATGACATTCAACAGATAACAGCATCAACTGCAGAGCAGTGTCAAATTACAGTCCTAGTCAACTCTCCCAGCATGCGTGTGTCAGCATTTCCTCTGAATAGTTGATTTATGTTAACCCTTTCTGGACCTAATTAGTGGCAGTGGATGTTGGAAGGATTATAAATGCTAGGCAGCTAATGATTTAGGGAGGGAATTACAAAGAATGATAGTGATGTCAACTGCTGTGTTCCACTGTAGGGCACCCTCCTTTTCCCTGTATTTTCAATGTAAAACTGGGACAAAACTCCTGTAAATTTTTCTGTATGCTCACATCAATACATGTACACAACTGACTGCCTGTCAACTTATGCCTGGCAGTAAAATCACTATAACAAATGTTAAGACTCTTTTTATTTATTTTAAATAGTAAAACTCACCTGCAACATATCACAGAGGCTCTGGAAAAACGTTGAAATTTCTCAGGCTTTGCTCTCAATGCTCACATGTCTCCAGAACCTCTTGATGATGATATAGCACTGTTACAATGTACTGAGACAAATGGATAGCCTGGCTGAGACGCAGTATGTCATATTCAGTGGGTCATACTTTTATTCATTTTGGCAATGTACTGACATAGGAAAGCTTTGATGAGATGCATGATCTCATTTTCAGAGGCGTCCTAATTTTAACCACTTCTACAATGTACTGATACACATTAGACTGGCTAAGATACAGTGTTTCATTTTCAGTGGGGTCTTACTTTTACCGGTGCTGACTTTACATATGTGCCATACTTACATATGCATAGTTTGTCATATCAGTGCTGCAATGTTACGGCTGACTATGAGGCAAACTGCACATGTGTGAGTATCACACATGCCCAGTTCTGTAATAGGAGCAGTATCAGTTACATCTGACTCTGGTGCGGCGACAGTACTTCATATTCTTTTCGACGCTCTTGCCACTCCTAAAAGCTCTCCACAGCCATATCGGCTCAGTGCTGGCACAAGCTAAGGGATGGGCAACACTGGGGACTGCTCTACTGTTTTCATGTCCACAGTCTCTATTGGCAGATCAGTTTAGAAGGCCATCATCTGCCAGCCTGGTGTTGCCATGGGTTGAGGCATCTACCCTTACATTGTATCACGCCGGTGACCCAGGTTCGGGAACTAACTCAGGTCATCGGGGAGATGGCTGGAGGGAGGGTAGGAACAGGATTGAGCCACCTATCAGTAGCTCTCCTTTCCTGGGGTGGACGCTGTTCCCCCTGTAGTAGGGCTTGATTAAGTAAAGCTGTATCTGAATTTCCTCCCTGTGGAGCAAGTTATACTTTTTCAATCAAAAAAAAAAAAAATATTGGAATGCATTCCCTGACTTTGAATACATTTCATATGGGGTTGTATTATACTTTGCACATCCCTGTGTTGTATGATTCTAGTATGTTCATCTATTAAAACAGCAGTGCAATAATCTGGTTAAAATTTTGACCAATGCATTTTTATGCTATTTTAGATTGCCACTTACATTCTGACTTGTATGATATCCTTCTTTCCATAGTCTGAGTCTGCTTTAGTACTTCTTTCATGTCTGAAATAATAAAAGGAGCACTCCTTTTATTTTTAACCCTTTCTATGCACGGACTGATATATCAGTCCAAAATTCCTATACGCTCTAACTCTTTCGGCAGCCTATGGGTTAACACAGTGCGGACCAGGTATTCATCAGTATTTTCAGCTAATTTTGACCATCTATTGTCGATATATCACTCATGTTGTGACTAAAATGAACTATTATGCAGCAGGCAGTGCTCGCTGACCTTACAGAACAATAGTTGTCCAAAAACAGCTACAAATACCGATGAAAACCTGGTTCGAGATGCACTGAAAGGAATACTCCTTTATTATTTCAGACATGCAAAAAGGTACTCAAGTAGACTCAAATTGTGGAAAGAAGGGTATAATACAAGTCAGGAGGTAAACGTCTTCATGTTTCCTACATATTGCTATCTGCAATCAGTTCAACTGAGTGTCATCCCAGGTTTTTGGTGGCAAAAATAATTTTGCTTGGTCACAGTGCCACCAGATTTACAAGTCATGTAGGTTGATCAGTGCAGTCTAATTTGTCAAATCTGTGAGCTCTCTCAGTCCTTGTTCTACTAATTTCAGTTTTGTTATAACAGACATGGCTGTGTAGACTAATGCTAACTTGTCGAGCAGCAGCACAAATAGCCAGTCCTAGTAGCACAGTCATCAGTCAAGTACAAGTCGGTGAGGCAGCTGAAAATAATACACCAATCAGGTACTGTTTTATCTTACTAATTAAATGTGCCTGGAATGAATCTGAGGTAGGCAGCTGAGCACCAAGTAGTACAGATTTGGGTATGTGAACAGAGTATCTTTCAGTCTTCACCATTTTTCTTCCTTTCTTAGTATAGCCCTGACTCCCAATAAAATAATCATGGAGAGGCCATGCACCAACAAGGAGACGTGGCTTATTGGACCACTCAGCACAGCAAAAATCAGATACCGAATGGTACAGTATCATTCTGGCCAAATTGGATTTCACGTAAAAATTACAAAAATCTGTCACTATTTAGGAGCAGGGTGTTTTAAATCTGTAAAATCTGGCCAATTGGTCATGTTACGGTAATAAAACTATCACGTACTGTCATGGTGCTGTAACAAATCATGTCGGATTAACTGAATCACGAGCTTCTGTTTACATTAGCCAGATTTTTTCATTGCGTTGTCTTGGTGGGGTAGACAAAAGCAAGACGACAAAAAGATACTCAATCATCAATGAATGTCAACTGCTGCTTGAACATTTCAGCTGTGCATAAGCTCACTGTCATCACTGAAAGGAAAATGTCCAGGGTTTTGTGCTGCATTTTTGGGTTACAATGCATCACATTATTATGTATTGTGAGTGTCTATACTCTGCCACGGATTTCAGACAGACTTTCTGTTTTTTGCTGCTTAAATGAAAATCAACTGTCATGAGACTGCTGTCAGTCAGTGCTTTAACAGCACTTTGAAAAAATGTATGTAATGCCTGGCTGCTATATTCATTCTGTGCATCACTCTTTCTGTACATGCGCAGAATAAAGTGGACGTTCAACACCTTACCTACAAGGTAAAGAGGAAAAAAAAATGAAGAATTTTTAGAACGTGTTTTTTGCCTTTTATTATCTTTTATTTAGTCAGATTAGGATGTACTGATGAATGGTGACATTTTCTAGCAGGTATACAAAAAAGGGGTGGCATGCCATTTCTGGGACGGAATACCAAATCTGGGGAACTGGTAATCCGTGAGGTACACCACTTTTTAAAACGAATTTCTAGTCCTGTTTTGTAATGCTCTATGGACATAGTAAAGGTAGACTGTATTGGTTACATGCGCCCGCAGGCAAGAGTGTTTTCTGTTATTATCAAAGTGGAATTAAGCTACTGTGTCTTGTTCCGTATCCAACCGTGCCCCCCTCAAGCTCACAGGAGTGCTAAATAATGGAGCAGTAAGGACACTGGCCTCTAACTTGAAGAATGAATGGCAAATTCAGAGTAGACTTGTGTGCTGGTTTTTGGTAATGCTTGTGTGTTGAGAGCTGGTGGAGGGTAACAATGAGTGGCAAGCAGAATGCGAGCGGGAGGAGCAGCACGCAACTCTGAAGTGGGGTGTCGGTGTCTAAACTGATGGGAAGTGAAAGTAAAATACAGAGATGGCAGGTGAGAAGGAAAAATAAAAAAAACAATTGGTTACGTTTTTTTTTCCTTTCTGTGCAGTTGATGGCTGGTCATTTTTTCGAGCGGGGCTGAAGAGCTACTGTCAACGACCATGACTTCAGTCCAGCTGTCTGACTGCCAAAATGTATGGATGGACGGATCTGGAGCAGGTAAAATGAGCTGCTGGCTGGCACATTTTCTTACCTGTTATTATGCTGTGGATTTTGTTTTCACTTGTCCCTAGGCCTCGACCACTCGGGGGTACCTTCACCTTCCCCCGGTGTTCTTCAGTTGGGTCTCAGTGTACCGGGATCCCGGCGTCTTGTGGAGCAACATCAGGGAGTTTATTCATTTTTCTCCCCATTTTTCTAGTATGGCCCCAACCTGAGGGTGCTGGCGCAAAGGACCTATGTCTAAACTGACGATGTGCTGACGTACACCGTAGTCAAGCACCCGACAGTGCCCTCCCTCCCCCGACCCACCTAGTGGGTCGTCTTCACCCTGCCGCCATGCTTCCACCAGAGGAAGGGCTAAGGGCGCTAACGCTGCCTGAGGTCTCCCCCCAACTGGAGGACAGCATACACTGGGATGCTCAATCCTCCTCCCCCCAGCCGACCCCCGACCGCCCGGGCCCGTTCTTGAACCTGGGTCGCTGGTGTGACGTGAGGTGTGGTGTCCAGCGCATCAACCCTCAGCACCACTGGGCCAGCATGTTGTGGATTTCAATCACAGGTAAGAACAGGGATCACCCAATCAGGTTCCAGGATTTATGGTACCCAGTTCATAATTAAAGCGTTCTCATTCAGTTGTTTAGCACTTGCTGCTAGAGTGCTTCATAACAATTTAGTCACTCTGGCCCCAGTATAACCAAATAAATTCATTCTGTTCTCAGTGATAACATTAATCTCATCAATACATTCCATGTCAAACCCTGCTTTTCTTTAGGTACAAATCAATCAATCAAGTAACCAGAAAGAACAGTTACGCAAGAACTTACTGTAACAGCTGATCTTTGAGGGGATCTCAGCCATCAGAACACACCATAGAAATTTCACCATTGGTGAAGCAGGATCCACATGGAAGACTTTTCCAGTAGTACAACTGTGGCCACTCATGGCGATGTTGCCTGCTGACGTCATCAACCCTATACAGCCATGAGCGGCCCTGCTCCCTCCTCAGTTCTTTCCCCCCAGAGACACAAACTACTGCCACGGGGGACTGTGGACAGATGTGCTCAGGCCGAAATAAAAGGCAGGAGACACCAGATAGCCAGTCCTAACAGAGGACTCTCAGAAGGGGGATGGTGGGAGGGAAGGCAGACCTGATGACTGAGATTACCTCTAAGAAAAACAAGTTACTCACCTGTAACAGTAGTTCTAGGAGTGGTATATGTTGTTCATCCACATTTATTGGCATGTCCCTTTCCCCTTTAAATCTTGCCGGAAGTCTTCAAGCTGGCTCCTCCCACCCACCTGGGTGGTATATACCTCGGCTCCACCCCATGACACCAGATCTTAGCCCGCTGGAAGCCAGGTGTTGTGCGTCTGCAGCCGGGGAGGTCAGGTGGGTTCGTGTGATTACAGGTGAGTAACCTGTTTTTAGGATCGTGGATATGTTGTTCATCCACACTTACTGGCAGACTCCTAGCAGTTCTCCGGGAGGAGGGAGGCAAGGCGCACTCCCCCTACTTATGGAACAGAGATTGGAGAACTGAGGTCCCAAAACCAGCATCCCGGTGTGACTCAAGGTCAATGTGGTAGTGGGTAATGAAGGTGTTTGCTGATTTCCAGGTAGCAGCCTGACAGATTTCCTGGATAGGGATGTCTCTGGAAAGCAGCCACCGATGCAGCAGTATGGCGGGTAGAATGAGCTCTTATCCCTCTGAGAGGCTCCATGCCCAAATCATAGCACAGACCTATGCATGATGTAATCCATCTTGCTATGGTCCATTTGGCTGCAGGTCTGCCAGAAGCGGCATCAGCATAGGTGACAAACAGCTGGCGAACCTCTCCACGAATTTCTGCTGTCCTCTCCTTGTAATAGGAGAGAGCACGTCTCAGGTCCAAAGTATGAAGCCTGTACTCGGCCTCCGAGGTGTAATTAGGGTAGTATACCTACAAGGAGTCAACACCTGGTTAAGTTGAAACTCTGACACCACCTTCAGAAAGAATTTCAGGTGGGGGCGCAGGACAACTTTGTCCCTATGGAAGACTAGATAAGGGGAGTCCACTGAAAGCACCTGGAGCTCCCCTGTCCTTCTGGCAGACGTGATAGCCACCAGGAATACCGTCTTCCACGACAAGTGTGAAAGTTCACACTTGTGCATTGATTCGAATGGCTTGCCCATGAGCTTTGCCAATAAGAGCAGTAGATCCCACAGAGGTGGAGGTTCACACACCAGAGGGGATATGTGATCCAGGCCTTTGATAAAGCGCCTGACCATGGTCTCCTGTGCTAATGTTGGCTGACCGGCCCATGCCCAGTAAGCAGAAATGGCTGCCAGGCGCACCCTAAGGATCAATAACCGCAAACCCCCTTAGGAGAGAGACCAAAGGTAGTCGAGAATGTTAGCCACGGAACAGGCTAAGGGGTCCAGACCCTTACCCTAACACCAAATGGAAAATCTTTTCCATTTGCAGGCGTAACATTTCCTAGTTGATTCCTTTCTAGATGCCTCCACCACGGTGCAGACATCTTTGGAATGACCCAAAGCCTGCACTCTAGCCGCTCAGGTACCAGGCTGTGAGGTGCAGGGACTGAAGGTCTGGATGGAAGACCTTCTCCTGGTTCAGAGATATCAGGTTCGGGCATGCACAAAGTTGCTCCAGGGGCCTGCAGCCGAGGCTGAGGAGATCTGGATACCAGAACTGGCGCGGCCAGTCTGAGGCTACCAGAATCACCTTCGCCTTGTCCCTCCTCACCTTGAGTAACACCTTGTGGATCAAGGAAAATGGAGGGAAGGCGTACAGCAGGCCTGGAGTCCACGGCCTCGAGAAGGCGTCCCCCTGCAGCGAGCCCTGCTGAGGGGGCGGGCATGAAACAGCCTCAGCTTGGTGTTTTCCCTTGAGGCAAAACAGGTCCACCATCCGTTTGCCCCAACAGGAGAACAGGCTGTAAGCTACTTCTGGATGGAGAGACCATTTGTGGGATGTCTGGCCTATGCGGTGAGAGCATCCGCCGGCTGGTTCAAGACTCCTGCCACAAGGATGGCTAGGAGATCCACCTCTAACTGGCTCACGAGGATCCAGATGCGGAGCGCCTCCTTGCACAGCAGACAAGAGTGCGTGCCGCCCTGTTTGTTGAGGTAGTACATGGTCGTGGTATTGTCCGTCTGGACTTGAACCACTTGACCCCGGAGCTGAGGAGCGAAAGCAGACAGTGCCAGTCTGACTGCTCTGAGCTCCAACAGGTTGATGTGGCATCGTGACTCCTCGGGGGTCCAGAGTCCATGGGCCCTGTCGTCCCCCATTTGGGCTCCCCAGCCCATGAGACAGGCATCAGTCGTGAGGACGACCGTTGGCTCGGGCGGACAGATGGGATCCTTTCCTGCAACCAGTCTGGAGCAGTCCACCATTGAAGAGCGTCCCACATCTTCTGGGTTACAGTGATCAGCAGATCGAAATGACCGTAGCGCTGAGTCCACTGGGCGGCCAACTCCCATTGGAGGGGGCACATATGCAACCAGGCCCAATGGACCACTGAGGTGCATGCCGCCATGTAACCCAGAAGGCGTAGAAAGTCCCGGGTAGGGCGCAAGTGCCCAACTAGAAATTATTGGACAAAGGAGGAAAGAACTGCCACCCTGTCCACCAGAAGCAAAGCTCTGGCTTGACAAGAGTCGAGCTCTGCCCCAATGAAGCCCATCATCTGAAAAGGCACGAGTTCCCACTTGGCCTCGCTGATCAGGAGGCTGAGTTGGTAGCAGGTTTGGAGGGCCAGATCCCTGGACCTCTCCACCTCCTGTTGGGTGGAACCTGCAAGGAACCAATCGTTGAGGTAGGGGTAAATTCTGACCCCCCCCGACGCCGGAGATGGGCCGCCACCACTGTAATGCATTTGGTGAAGACCTGTGGGGCTGATGACACCCTGAACGGCATGGCTTGGAACTTTTACAGGGTCCCATCAAAGTGGAAGAACCACTGATGAGACGGACAGATTGGGATGTGAAAGAACGCGTCCTGCAGATACAGTGAACAGAACCACATGTTTCGCTCCAAGGATGGTATGATCTGGGAAAGAGTGACCATCCGAAAGGTGTGTGACCTGAGATATTGATTCAGGTTGTGGAGATCTAGAATGGGGCACCAGCCCCCATCCGCTTGGGCACCAGGAAGTATCTGGAGACAGAGCCTGGGTCTGCAGACGGATCCACCACGAGAGACACTGCCTCCTTGAGGAGGAGCTGAGCGATGTCGTCTTGAAGATCCGACTGGGTGCATGCAGAAATCCGTTCTTCCCGAGGGGCTCAGGCTTGGCTGGGAGGGTACTGCTCGAATTCTAGAGGCAGTCCCTGACTGACCACTCTGAGAGCCCACCTATCCGAGGTGATAGCGTGTTATGTCTGGGTTATGCCCCCTATCATGATAATCGGATCCAATGTGTAAGGATTGCAGGGATCTCTTCGGATGAGAAACCGGTCCGCTCCGGAGTCCCCCAAGGGTCTATTCTGGGCTCTCTACTCTTCTCCCTCTTCATCAACAATCTCCCCAGTGCCTAGCACCAAAAAAATATTACTATATGCAGATGATGCAGTCCTGTTTTCCAGCCACCATGACATTACAGTCCTTGAATCCCAGCTGCATCTCGACTTCAAGCGAACTGAAGACTGGTTCAAGTCTCATAAACTTGTCCTGAACCACAGCAAGACTAAAGCCATGTCCTTCTGTAACTGACGGAGCAGGCACAACTCTCTGTCCCTCACCATCAAGAACAATGCTGGGAACCCAGTCGAACATGTCAAGGAGTTCAAGTACCTTGGTATTACCCTGGATAGTACCCTCTCCTACACTCGGCATATTGACACTGTTGCGAAGACTGCCAATATACGGATTAGACTACTACACAAACACAAGCACTGTATGCCTACGGATGCTCTTAAACTAGCCATCTACAGCTCTGTCACCTCTATCATTGACTACGGCCTTGCCATCTATGGCTCTGCCTCAACAAGTGCCCTCCACAGGATCTCAGTTTCTCTCAACAAAGCCTGTAGACTACTAATGGGTGCGGCCCAACAAATTCACACCTGTGACCTCTATGCACAGGCCAGCTGGCTACCCCTACTCAGCAGAATACAATACCAGACCTGCTTACTTACCAAAAAGATTCTCCTCGGTCTCATGCCACCTGGTGTTAGTTCACTCCTTACTACCTACCGTGGCACTCAACAAACACGTGGTGCCCAATCTCTAACCTCTCAGGTTTCTAGATGTCGTACCTCCATGGGTCAGCGGTCCTTTATCTATAGAGCCACTCAATGGTTCAATTCCCTCAATAAAGAAGCACTTTCCTCTACCACATTTGGACCCTTCAAAAGGAATCTCAAACTTTACCTCACCTCTACCACTCAATGTGACTGCTTCTCTGAACAGAGATCTCTCTAAACACCTCCCAGCTCACTCATGTCTCACAGCCTGCCCTTTCCCAGTCTCATTCCCTCTGGCACCGGACTTTCCTTGTGACTCCTTTCCTGCTTCGCATCTCCACTGGTACAAGACATTTTCCACCACCATCGGACAGTGGCCCATTAGTCTGCCAACTTCCTCTCCCAATCGCACGCCTGCAATACTTACTGCCTATGGTGCCCTATATCTCTTATTGTTACTGCAGCCCGTTGCCTACTCAAGCTGCTCATTATATGAATATTATCTCAAAGTATGTTATAACTGAGTATCTTTATTTTTTTTTAGTTGTTTTGGTTGTTTATTGTGCATTCTTTTACTACCTCTGTATGTATCTTGACCCGCATCCTTTGACGTGGAACCTTTATAAACGAGCAGTTTCTGCTCAAAGGTATTTGTAATCCGAGAATTTAATAAATAAATAAATAAAAAATAATTCCACATACACCTCACACTATATTCCTGGTCTATTGTACTGTAATACTGCTATTTTGCACTAATATATAGATATGGGCACCGGTCATATAAGCATGGGGGCTAGGAATGTGCTTTGCTGCCAATATATGATTCATTATACCTCACAATCATACATTTATTTAGATTAGTTTGTTTTTCATAAATATTCCATATATAATCTACCTAATCACTAATAGGATGACTCTGAGGGATCATCAGTGATTATTGTATACTTATATTTTCATATAATTATATGTAGTGTGTGTTTTACACTTAGGCAGATATGTAATAGGGACCTGTCAGCAGTTCTCTTTGTCTAAGCAAGTTGACACAGAGAGAAAGCCTTTGTTATGTCTATGTTTTACACTGTATGTAAGCAAGAAATGCCACATGTAGTTTGAACCTGTCAACATTTCTTTTGTCCAAGCTATAATGCAAATGGAGGCATATTCTGTCTCATATGATACTCATTAGTAATTCTGTCTCCTAAGCCATTATCCAATGGAGAATTACTTAGGACCAATACATACTGTTCCTCATATCTGTAAATATGAGGTAATCTCTGTTGCTATGCTGTTATCTGTAGTATATAGTTGTCCGCAACCCACTGTAGCTCCTCTAGACACTACTAGTTCGGATTTGGAAGATTAGTACTCTCTGACAGAGAGCTGGAGTGCAGGGAGAGCAAACAAGATCTTAGACAACCTATGATCTACAATTCTGGAGATTATGTACATTCTTCAGGCTAGTGGTGAGAAACCCTTCTCCCTTTTGATTTTCTCTGTCACATGCTTGGCATAAGTGGTATAATACATTTTATTACTACTCCTTGCTTGTTTACGAATGTTTCTTGGCAGACTCTGAGACACAAGAATCTGTATTATTATTATTTACCCTACACACCAAGAGTGTCTAGATTACATAAACGGCAACCGCGAGTGGAGTCTGGATGTTTGCCAAGTTTCATTTTAATTTCCTCTGTAAATTAAAACACTGGACGAGAAATCCCAGTACCAAGCAGCAGAAAGTGTCTTCGGTCTGCTGTGTGTTCCACAGTGCAGACAAAACAATCTCTTGGCAGATATTCAATTTCTGTGTAATGAGTTGTTTTATTTTATTTATTTATTTCCCTATTCTTTCTCCGTGGGAACACAGCTGTAAAATGATCTGAACAGACAGACTGCTTCCTTGTGGATTCAAGTCCTAATGGGTATATACTCATCTAGGAGTCCACATATGCCAAAGGCTGTAGTGTCCTCTCATGAACTTTGGTTGCAAACAAAGTTTTTGATCCACAGACAGCTAAGGGTTTCTTATCTTATATGACATGTCTAAATATATCAGTACCGAGTTGAGGCTGGATGCCTTAATGAGCCAAACTGCTAACTGTAATCGGTTTGATTTTGCTTAGGTAGCAGGATCCAATGGTAGCCCTTTAAGGGCTATCATTGTCCATTATCATTAACAGTGTCAGTGGCTTAGTAGGTAGCACACTCACCTCTGAGGCCAAGAGATCAGAGGGCTGTAGGTTCAGTTCCCACATCTGGCACTTGGGTTAATATCCCAGTACTGACACTGTAGTGCAGCATGAGAGGGGTGCTGCAGTTCTGAGGTGCCATCTTTCGGACGAGACATTAAACCAAGGTCCCATCTGCCTGGATTGGTGGTAGTTCAGGTGGATGTTAAAGATCCTAAGGCACTTATCGAAAAGAGTAGGGGAATTTCCCTGGTGTCCTTGACAAATTTCCCTCATTTCACTAAAAAATACCACCAACAGCTTAATCTGGTTCATGGTCAGTTGGCACTCATCTGTATCCCCCTCCCCGGGTCGTGCCTGAAAATAGGCAGGATTTGTCTAGTGCACTTATCCGGTCAACAAAAACTAAATAACAAACTAAATGAATAACAATTATGGGGAATTGAAAAATGGTACCAATGATCCTGAAGGATTATTAATTGCAACGTTGTTTAATTGTTTTGATGCTGTTCTAAATGAAATATCTGTTTTGGAATCTGAGTATATTGTTTGTAAAATGGAGAATGCTGCTTTCAAGCAGGAAATTTGTTTGAAACGGACTTCTCATACAGAGAAGATAATTGGACTCCAGTCTCAATTGCTGGAGTCTCTCCGTCTAGAAAATGAGTATCTTGTTAATGAGAGAAGCAGCACAGAATTGCATGCCTTAAGAGATAACACTGAAAAGGCAAAACTTATTAGTAAAAAAGTTTTTCAAATGAATGGTGTTCTGGCTAGTAACACTGACTCCTTACGTTTTGGAAACAAGGAACTTAGAGATAAGTCTATAGTAATTACTGAAAGAGTTAATGTGCCAGTATTTCAACACCAGACCTTGACTGATCAGTGTGATTCAGTATGTTTTAATTACAGCAGGCTTGAAATGAAGGTTTTCAATATAAATCATGACACCGTTTCTGTTGCTAAAAAGCAAGTTTTACAAGATGTGATTATCTTGCAATCTGAAAACAATGCACTTTACAGTGTGCTAACTCCTGTATCTGAGCAGTTAGAACGTAGGAGTAAAAAGTCAGATATGGCGAACTTGCGCCATCAGCCAGAGGTATTGGCAGGGCATACTAACTTAATGCCAAAAGACCTTGCCTCTTCTCATGTTGAAGAGTTTGATTTTGAACACTCACAGTATGCTGTGGGGTGGACTAGAGCAAAGGCTAGCCACTTGTTTTTCTGAGATTCACAAAATGGAGAATTATTAGAGTCTCAAAATGGTGGACACACATGTCATCAGGTTGCATCCCCATACCATCTCCAAGATGGCCGCTCATGGTCATGTGATGATGGTCATGACACAGTAACCCATGATGCCCATGAGGTAATCCAAAATGGCCGACCACCACACCACGGAGATTCAATCTTGCAGTCACAGGGACCTGTGATTGTTGCCATAACCAAACAAAACAAACCGGAGTTTTTTGGCATGATTAATAATGTTATCAGTAACACTAGTGTTTCTGAGGGACAGAATATTCTCATTAAAAATGATGTTGACGTACTTTTGAATAAGCCTGATACACAATCTGTCATGAAGTCAGTGTCTGATGCTGCAGAAACAGCTTATGTTGGTAATGTTTGTTTTATTAGCAAGGCCTTGGTTAAAGAACACATTGAAGTTAATTACATGAAATGTTTTTATTTTATATGCAATTTAACATCAATTTTCCCTGAGAAGACTGAACATACTGCTTTTCTTATGCAGTGCATTAATACCTTAAGCTAAAACATTAAAAACAATGTTGCTACCATCCAGTAACATTCCGGTGGGGAAACCCACTTTTCATCTGATGGGGGAAGGAACAACCCTGATTCTGAAAGCCCCATGGCTGTGATATTTTCAGCATCACAGGCCACTCTGGGGAGAAGGCTTACAGGTTTGCTTTCTGAACCTGAGCTGACAACTGCCTCAGCACTATTTTCTCCACCCCAATGGCTACTGAGCCACAATCCACACCTGGAGAACTATGTGCAGCTTGCACAACACTTTTCTCCACTGTGCAGTCACCCTTGATAGAGCAGTCAGAGCCTCTCCTCATCAGAGGACGACCTGTAGCATCACCTCTTTTTGAAGTGCTTATAGTTCTTCCTTGGTCGATCAACTGAGGCGGTTCTAGACCTCGACTGAAATCAGGCAGGCCGACTCGGTCATTCGGGAGACACCGGAGGGATTGGTGAAACCCGAGGGTCTGGAACTGGGACCTCGATGGGGACACCAGCGGGCTGGGTCTCCTCATTGGGGAACACAAGGATCGGAGTTCTCTCCAAAGAGTCATCAGCCATGGCCAGTGACAGAGGGTCCATGAAGCCTGTGGCCAAGGAAACAATCTCGACTTAGGACAAGATGGCATGCTCCTGGGACTGAGACCTTCTCGGTCCCAACAGCTCCTTCGCCAAGATGAAGATGTGCCAGGTTCCTTGTCTCTCTTACGAGATCGGGAGGAATGCGAGCCCGCAGGTGCCTCACCCCAGGAGGTGAGAGACTGGCACAACTCCTTAAAGGAACCTATGAAGGTGGAGCCCAGGTTGAGTGGAACGAAAAAGCTCTGATTAGCCGAAGCGCGGGCGGCTTCTTCTTCGAATGCCTTCCTGCATTCCAGCTGTTTGGAGGAACCTGCAGCTGCGGAAACCACCCCCCTAGCCTCCTGGGACTTCACCAGAGGATTCCTTTTCTCCGGTCTCCCCAACTTCAAATGTGCCAGGCGGTCGTCCAGGACATTGGGATGGAAGGCCAAGCAATAGCTGCAGGACAAGATGTCATGGCCGACACCTAGGCAGTAGACGCACGTGAGATGGGGATCGGTGCACAACATCTTCTGGCTGCAAGAACACCAGTGAAATCCTAGAGAAGAGTTCTCTTCCACGATCAAGGACGTAAAAGCGCAATCGCTAACTTGAACGAGTTTTAATTTCGGTAAAACCGAAGTTTTGAAAGCCAGGGCCAATGAAATGCGTGAGCACGAGGGAGGCAACCTGTATCTTCCAGTGGAAAGGAAAATCTGGTGTCATGGGGCGGAGCCGAGGTATATATCACCGGGATGGGTGGGAGGAGCCAGCTTGAAGACTTCCGGCAAGATTTAAAGGCAAACGGGACATGCCAATAAGTGTGGATGAACAACATATCCACAATCCTAGAACTACTGATACGGCAAGTTCTTACATAACTGTTCTGTCTTCTTCAGGGGTATCTCAGTCATCAGATCACACTGTAGGAATGAGTCCCAAGCAGCCAAAAGAACATAAGGGTAGTCTTGAAGGCAGGCAGATCGAGGCCTAAGACAGAAGGCCTTGAAGTACAGCATGGACAAAGCCTGCACAGGGTCTAGAGGCAATGCCCAGACTGTAGTGCCCAGTGAAAGTATGGACGGTAATCCAGGTAGCAGCAGTGCAGATGTCAGTTGTGGAGACCTCCTTGAAGCAAGCCACAGAGTAAGCCATGCCCCTCGTCGAATGAGCTTTCACTGACCCTATCGACTCTTTGCCATGTTAACTGTAACAGAACACAATGAAACTGGCCAACCATTTGGACAAACATTGTTTGAAAACATGAACACCTTCTCTTCCTTGGATGAAAGAAACAAACAGCTGCTTTGACTTTCTGAGGTCCTTAGTTCGCAGTAGGAAGCATTTCAAAATTCTGTGCACATCTTAAGTATGGAGCAGTGCTTTCCCCGGATTGGCACACTCTGGGAAATAAGACAGGTAAGTGGATAGACTGGTTCAAGGTAAACTCAGACACCACCTTAGGAAGGAACTTAGGATCTGTGCACAAAGATACCCTGTCTTAGTGAAAAATCAAATAATACTCCTCACACCAGAGAGCCTGAAGCTCGAAAATCCATCAAGCAGAAGTACTAGCAACTAAAAACAATGCTTTCCAGGAAAGGAAGTATAGCTCATAAGTTGCGGCTTGCTCAAATAGAGACAGGGTTCATCTCTCCAAAACAAAATTCAAATCTCAAGCCGGGACAGGACTGCAGATTGGAGGCCTCAGATGAAGGATGCCTCTGAGAAAAGTACGAGTCACATCGAACTGAGCAACAGTCCGGCCCTCCACCAACTTGTGGAAGGCCAAAATAGCCAAAAGGTGCACCTGGAGGAAGGAATACTGGAGGCCTGTCTGACAAAGAGATCAGGTAGTCCAGGATCTTACTGACTGGACAGGAGAAAGGGTCCAGATGGAGCTTGGCAGCCCAGATGGTGAACCGTTTTCAATTCATGGCATAAGTGGCCCTATTGGAGGGCTTCCTAGCCACCACCAGGACATCAGCCACTTTCTGGGAGACCCCAAAGCGGGCAATGGCTATGTCCTCAAGAGCAAGGCATGTAAGCGAAGGGATATGAAAAGTGGATGGACCACGGTCCCCTGAGCCAGCATCAACAGATACCTGCAGAGAGACAGGGGAAGCGGAGGCTCCACTGCCAACTGTTGCAGTAAAGGAAACCATATCAGTTGGCAGTGTCAGTGGCTCAGTAGGTTGCACACTCACCTCTGAGGCCAGGAGATCAGAGGGCTGTGTGTTCAAGTTCCCACATCTGGCACTTGGGTTAATATCCCAATACTGACACTGTAGTGCAGCATGAGGGGGGTGCTGCACTTCTGAGGTGCTGTCTTTCGGATGAGACGTTAAACCAAGGTCCTATCTGCCTGGATTGGTGGTAGTCCAGGTGGATGCTAAAGATCCCATGGCACTTACTTAAAAAGATTAGGGGAATTCTTTATTGCAAATAAATTAAGTCACAAGAAAACAGGATACATCTCAGACAAAAGAAATACACAAACCAAACATAATTAAAAAAGAAAAACATTAATACAGAAAATAATAGAAACTAAAAGGAAAAAAGGAATAGTAATAAAATTCAAAATAAACAGTGCATAAATTTTCAATACATAGCAAATTTCCTCCTACCCATCTCCAGAAATTCAATAGATTTAATCTTTCGGATTACTGTCTCAATTTGTGAAATAATCACAGAGTCTGGCAGTACAGCATATTGAGTTTAAAACTGACATTGGGCTTGCCACAGATTAAATTTTATGCTGGCAAAGATGACATTAAGTGTACTAGGATGATATCTCTTCAGAGAGCCCAAATAATCCCCTAGAATCAGAGATTCATAAGTACTAGGACCCCAATTCCATTTTCTCCCCAGGGCAAACCAAAAAAGAACAATATACTGACAGTTGATTAAAAAAAAAAATTCTAAAGATTCCAACAAACCTTGACAGCCTGGACGTAAACAGTCCCTCTCCTCTACAGCCTTGTGTTTCAATTCCTTCGTAAACCCAATCTACCAAAACAACATAGCCATGTCACATCCCACATATGAACTGTAACCCGAGGATTCTTCAAAAGTTTAAGAGCAAATTGTAATTTGGATGGGCAACACTCGGGGAAAATCCACCCGAACCGTGAAGTTCATTTCCATAATCTGACGATAAATCTGTTTCCTATTCAATAAAAATGCTTCATTTTTTAATAAATGCCATAATCTTAACTTTTTAAAACCAGGAACTGCAAACTCAGGAATATCTAAACCTTTAACCCCTTTGACCCCCAAACCCCCCTCCCCAATACTGAAAAAAAGGAACTAAACAACTCATCGGTCCAGTCAGACCCTATGTCCTCAACACCTCCTGGACCATCATGTAAAACAGAACTAAAATAAAAGGAAAAATAAAAAACGACCAGATTAATCATGTCCAAACCCCCATCCTTTACTCGCAAGTATGTAAAATCCCTCTTAATAGGGTTTAATCTATGTCCCCAAAGCATTTGAAAAAAACAACTTAGTAACCATGTTTCAAGTTGCATTGGTATGGGAAAAACATAACTAATGTACAAAAATATTGGAAGAAGAATTTTTTTTATAATTAAAACCCTTTTCTTTTTAGAAAGGGCCCAAGATTTCCAAATCTGCCCCTTTCATTCTTCTATCACTAATTTATCATTCCAATTTAGAAAGGCAGCATCGCAATTCCCCAAATAAACCCCTAAAATCTTAATTTGGGAAGAAACTATGTTTATAGATCCAAGCCTGGAAATCGGAGTTCCATGGCCCAATTGCAGGCCTATACATTTATCAAGATTAAGACCTACCCCTGAAAACTCTTTAAAAATTTGTAAGGCTCCAATACCTGATACTGAATCCCAAACCATAAGGCAAATATCATCTGCATAAGCAGAAATATTTTGGGGGACCATATCTATAGTTGGAGAAATCCCCTGAACTAATTCATCACTTACAATCTATCTAATCAATGGATCCAACACAAAAGTAAAAAGTAAAGGGCTTAAAGGGCAACCCTATCTAACTCCCCTTCTCAAATCAATACTAGCTCCCATCAGTCCATTAATCATCGAAGAGAAAGAAGACTTCTATACAATAACATAATCCATGCCAACAATCGAGTAGGTATCTCATAGCACCTTACAACTGAAAAAAAGGTCATGGGAAACAGTATCAAAAGCTTTTTGCTGATCCAAAGCTAATAGAAATCTCAATAATTTATTTTGTCTGCCAAACTCGGAGCTCTCAACAATAATAAATTTTGCTTAATATTCCTACCAGGAACAGATCATGTTTATGCAGGATGGATCAACACAGACACTACACCTTTGTAGCCTACTACATAAAATGGAGGAAAAAATATTTTAGTCTGTATTAAGAAGGCTTATAGGCCTCCAATTACATAGATCACATCAGTCCCCTGATTTGTAAATAAAAACCACTAGTGCCGAAATGAATTCCCGCATAAAAACCTCTTCTGTCTCAGCTAGAGCATTAAACACGTGGGATAGAATAACACTCAATTCATCCACATATTGTTTGTAGAATTCATGTGTCAGGCCATCCACTCCTGGAGAGAAACCCCCGGTTGCAATTTAGCAATAACCTCCCTCGCTTCTAGAGCAGACAGGCTTTTCCAACTCAGCTAATAAAGCAGGGTCCAATTGAGGAATCAGAAAAGGAATATCTTGCCCACATGCCTTCAAAAAAACAGATTTTGAACCTAAAAAATGAAACAAATGAGAATGAACAATATCTAAAATCTCTACATCTGAAATCTTTAGACTACCAGTACTATCATATAAAAAACAGTCATAACCAAGGCCCCTGGAATTCTGCGATTCTGCGGTTGCGGAATTTTCCGCAGAATTTGCATCATGCCGCAGAATACACATAGTTCCGCAGAATTCATTGTTTTTGGTAAATTTTCATTCAAATATACTGTTTTTCTATAGTGTCAGGCTTTCTTTCCCATCTCGTTTATCCTGAAGCCCCTCCTCTGTGCTCAGCATATGATGTCATTGATGACATCACAACATGTTTAGACAATGACAGGACTGCGTTCTGCCAGAGAAGTGAATAAATCATGCCGCAGAAATCAGAAAATGCTGCCACAGAAGCCAATGAGCTCTGACGCAGAAATTAGAAAATTCTGCCGCAGAGCACTAGGGGCCCTGGTCATAACCTTATGAGACACTGTGTCCTTACAGGCCGCATAAGGATCGGAATATGGTTGTTTAGTTGTACCATATCTAAACTCTGCATTCAAAAAGGATGCTCTGGCAGAGTGATAAGAAAACATGTTTGATTTAACTAAGTCCAACAGGGATTTAATCCTGCAATCTGCAACATTAGGCAAGGACATCAAGGCATAAAACTGATCCCTTAACTGCAAATAACGTAAATAATCCTTACTTCCAGTAAATTTACCAAAGTCTACAAAAAAAAATTTAAATTCAGCTTTGGTATCCACTCACCAATGTATCCATTCATTATATAGTTCAGTCACTGATTTTCTATAAAAAAAAAAAAAAAAAACTATTCTGATTTTTGCTTTACCACAGAATTTTGCAACAAAGAGGCATTTAATTTTCATCTCCTTGTAACGGAGGGAAATTTAGGGGAGATATCTTTTAAGGAGACCTCACATAATAACAGAACATGGTCGGTAAATTCCAAAACAGAAAGTCTAAATTTCTGAGGGTACAAAAATTGAGAAATGAAAAAAAAAATCAATCCGAGCAGACAAGGAACTCCTAAAATACGTAGCCCCTTAATCCTGATGTAAAACCCGATAAGCATCCTTAAGGCCTGCAAGCAATATAGTGTCCTGAAGGGCATGCGAGTCGCAATACATTTTCTTTTGGACAGTATCCTTAAACTTTAAGTCCAAACCACAATTCATATACCCACCCCAAACCACACGTTTCTCAGTAAAAAGAAAAGGTTTAATATTACCAAACAAATCAACCCTAGCTGCTCTACTTTGTGGAGCATAGGTATTTATCAGATGGAAAGAGAAACCATGCCAACAGCGATCTACTAAAAAATCCCGGCCAGGGACAATATTCATACTCCTCTGTACCGAAATAAGAGTATCATGGAATAAAATCCCCAGCCCATCCGCAGCATCCTCTCCAAATGTCCAGAAGGAAATTCCCCAGGGTCACAATTTCTTTGTATGAAAGACATCCTGTGAAGAATGCAGCCTAGTCTCCTGTAGAAATATAATATCAGCAGGAACATCTTTACAAAAGGATAAAACTGCAGCTCTATTTTTAATGTTTTGAATACTTCGGACATTGAGGGATGCCACGCGTAGAGAAGCCATAAAACAGGATAATAAAGTTACTCCTTATGCTTCTTTCACCTCATACTCACTTTCTTTTTAACCCCCTCCCAGGCAGAGTGGTGTCATTGTCACACTCCATTTCAGAGACAACCTCTGACCTGGAGGAAACATCAGATTTAGACCCAATATCTCCATCTTGGAGTAACTGAAAAGTGTTTTGTAGTGGGATCTGTACAGGGTGGGCCTTACTTTTACTCCAGACCTAGTTACCCTTTTGGGAGTTGAAATTCAGCTCGGGGGCACAGGGTGTTGAAGCTCTGGTACCACCTCAGAAGTTTTAAAGGAAGAAGATTCCATAGGTGTAAGAGTAGGAAAATCATCATTACCCCTAGAAGAGTCCTGACCAGGATCAAAAGTAGGAGTATTAGTGTCAGATCGACCAGCCGCCTGCTGGGGAGGGTCTTCCTCAGCTGGAGATGAAGGCTTATGGGGCAGACATCTATCCTGGGCCTGGTTAATAAGGGTATCTTTATTAGGACCACCAGGCCTATTTTGACCTGCCCAAGGACACTGGTGGTATGCATGGCCTTGTTCATCACATAAGTTGCAACGAAATGTATTCCTACATACAGCACTATCATGATCATAGTCCCCACACAATGCATATTGTACCCTATCACAGGTACTGCTGAGATGCCTACCACTGCCACACTTATAGCAGGCCTTTGGTTGACCAGGCTAACCCCCCCTTCCCAATCTTTTCCCAGAAAGAAACTGCTAGGAATATGTCAAACTTCATTCTCAACCATCTGTAATTTTACCTTAAACCTCCAATTCCCAGTCCAAATACCTTCTGAATCCATAATGTCTTCAGGAGGGCCCAAAACATCACATTTTTTCCCAATCAAAAAATAATATCTCCCACATTAACACCCTCATTCCTAAACATAACAGTAACAGATTAAAGAGGGGTTTAGTTAAGGAATTGCCCAAAAAGGTGTCCATGAAGTAGTAATTTTAAGCATCTCATATTTCCTCCAAAAGGTGTCCAAACCTCTAAAAGTTTTAAAACTAATGTCAAAGTTGTCTTCTCCCTTAATATTAATGACACAAAAATATCCCCAGCCTGAAAGTTCATAGAATTTATTAGCATTGTCCTGGCCACATAAAGCCTGTCAGGGTGCTCCTGTAGTCCACCTCTGTATCACAGTCTGACCACGTTGCGACGAGGAGCCTGTTCAACTTTAATGCCCTTAAAGAAATCCGAAAAAAAAGGCCCTCGTTGACGTTTACCATCCTTAGGGGAAGGGGGGACCCTTGGATATTTGATTGGGGAGCAAATCCAGAAGGTCCAGCTGCAACACCCAGCGTCCCTGTCTCTACACCCAACCCCTCATCCCTTGAAACCCCTGTGGGCTGTGAAGAAATATCGAAAGAAAGTTCAGAAGCAGCAGAAATGGCAGAAACGCCAACAGTACCTGCCACAGAAGGCAGAGTCTGGAATCCAGCGCCCATCAGCTTGTTGAACCCATCCAGCATTCAAGAGAGATGTATCCCTCGACCAGTCCTCTCCCGTAAAGGGAGCATCTTGCTCCAAGACAGGAGCCTGCTTCCGCATACCAGCGGCATTCAGCCCTAATGCATCAGACGCTACTGACGCAGGATCCTCACTCTTGTAAGCTGCTCGCTGACAAACTCCAACACTGTCAGATCAACAGGAATCCACAGTAGGCAAAAAAGCCGGCGCAATCAAACTCTCCTTCTCGAGGTGCTCCGTTTCAACCTGGGGCTGCACTTGCTGAGATAATACACTCGTTGTCTCCGCTACCTCTAATTCAAGAGGTACATCAGTCGGGACTGCCAAACTAGCATCACCAATCTCAACAGGCATCACAGTATCCCCTCGGGAATCCACAGTTGCGGTTGGGGATAAAACCACCAGCTGCTCAGACGACACAACCTCTCCATCCGCTATCCAGACCCAGACTACAGTCCATTCTCTAGGCCAGCAGCTCCCCCTACCAATGAGTAGGGAAATTTTTATTGTAATAACATCAAAGACCATATCTGTCAAAACCATGTGAATTTACAGTAATATAAAGAAAAACAAATTTATATAAAGGAAAAAGAAAAGAAAAACCTATGTTAAATCACAAAAAAAAAAAAAAAACTTTAACAGTGTTCCAAATAAACTATTAAACTAAACTACAATATATTCTCTCAATTAATATAAACAGTTAAACTAGCAGATCTAATCTAAATTATCTTATTCCTCTAGTCATGGACGATTAATTATTTATTCTTAATGAACATAGGAAACCCTTTCCACCAAGTGGAAACGTTTTTGGATGTATGTACTGCTACATCCAAAATATACACTTTCTCCACGGCTAACTGTATAAGATTTCCCACTGTTTCATATGGCATCAATCTTTGGTATAATACCCACTGACATCTGGCTTGCCAAAGATAGAATTTTAGACAACAACAAAAGACAACCAGCGTTTCTTTAGAATAATGAGTCCCTATATTATAAAATTGCCCCAATACCAGGTTATCATAGTGCATATTCCTTGACCAACCCATACTCCATTTGGTGGTAAGGTAACCCCATAGAGATGTCGCATAAGAACAGTGAAATAAACAATGTTTCATAGTTTCCACTCGATTAATACAAGAGTCATAAGGACAATTCCTTTCAGTTTGAGCTTTATATTTTGCATTCCCTATTATATTAATCCTTCCATAAACTGCTAACCAAAGAAATTCCAACATCTGAACAAGGATTCTTGGATTGGTTAACTGGGACAGAACTCCCTGAATTATGGGAAGATGGACAATTTTTGAAACGGGTTCAGTTGGATGAATCGAAGATATGACTACTTTATACAGCTGTGGCCCTGAATTTTCAGTAATTTGTTGTGGCATTAGACCGCATTTATATAGTTTTTGGGCAGCAGGTATGAACCATTGTGGAATGTGTAAACGACCAGTCAATTTAAAGGGAGTGGTCTGCCATTTGGCGAAATATCGGGATTGATTTATTTTAATCCAGTAAGAACGTGTCACGTCTCCAGACATCAGACTACATTTGAGGGACTGAGAAAAAAACAAAGTGTGAAAAAAAAAACACAGGTCTATCATGCCAAGACCTCCTTTCTCCTTTCGTAAGTATGTGTGCTGCCGTTTAATGGGGTTCGGTCTATTTCCCCATAGCATCTGAAAAAAGAGACTATATAATTTGGTTTCTAACTGTATGGGAGGTGGCAAAATCATGGCGGTATACAGTATCATAGGGATGATAAATCGTTTAATAATCTGTATACGATTAAACTTAGTCATCCTCCAATGCCTCCATCTTTGAACTTTAAGATCTACGCGAGCCAATCTGGAATCCCAATTAAAAGAGGGAATGTTTTGTGCACCAATTTAGATGCCTAAGATTTTTAGATGTTCTGAAGAAAGTGATATTCCTTCCATAATAACTGGATCTGGAAAGTTAGACCCAATGAACAGACCTTTGCTCTTTGTTTCATTCAATCGAAAATTAGAGAAAACAGAATAAATATTCATGGATTTTTTAAAAAAGGGAACTTGGGTATAGTTAAAAAAAAAATAAACAAATGTCATCCGCATAAGCATGCATGTAAGACACTTTACTGTTATCCGGACCCATCACTCCCAGCCATTTCAGGTTATCCGTCAAAAGACGAATCAGGGGGTCCAGTGTGAAAATATACAGGAGAGGGCTAAGGAGGCAACCCTGCTGGACTCCTGTCTTTATAAAAAACCCTTCTGTAATTTGATGTCTAATTACCGGGTGAACTACTGCCCCATGATATAAAGATTTAAGCCACTGTATTACTTGTAGTGGGATACCATATGCTTCTAAGGTTAAAAAAAGAAAAGGATGAGAAACCCTATCAAATGCTTTATATTAATCTACAGAAATGATGCACCCAGTTCCCCCTTGTAAGGAGACGTAATCAATAAGGTCTCTAATAATCATCAAGGCTTGTTGAATCTTTCGATTAGGTAAACCACAGAACTGTAGAGGTGATAATACCATGTTTGCATAACACTTAAGTCTAGTGTTAAGGACAACAGACAATATTTTGTAATCAGAGTTCAAAAGTGTAATTGGTCTCCAATTATCAATAGAAGACTTATCCCTGGATTTAAACAAAAAAAAATTCAACAAACCTTCCGTAAACCATAGAGGAATACAGTAGGAAGTTTTAAAAAAAACACAAAAAAAATCTCTAAACAGATAGACAGTGGTTCCAAAAATGTCTTATAAAATTTGTTTGTCAGTCCATCTGAACCAGGTGATGTACCATTTTTCAAAGTCTTAATAGCCTGTTCAATTTCAGAGGCGGTGATAGGTTGTGTCAAATCAGCTTTGCTATCTGAGACTACAGGAATAGATATTGTGTGTAAGAATTGCTTTATAGCGTCCTCTGAAGGAGGGTCTGAAGGAATATGGGAAGAAATAAAATCTTTAATAACCTTATTTAACGCCTCTGCGGAAGTCACATTATCCCCCTTATTATCGAGCAGAGAGTCTAAAAAGGTGGAATCCTTTCATTTTTTAAAGGCTTCAAACGGATCTCCATAGGGAGACATTTTTGTCCAATTCTGAAGCAGGGCCGGCCTTCATAGTCTGTGCTCTATCATACTGGCATTTTGTCATTTCTTCTTTAAGTAAAGAAATGTGGTCTGTATAGTCCAATCTAGAGGTATTAGCCATAGAGTATAGATTCTGAAGCTGCTGTCTAAGTTTTAGATAGTTAAGAAATATAATGTTTTCACTATATTTCCCATGTTTTAAAAAAAAGGTTTTAAAATCTGCTTTAGAATCGGCCCACCAATCCCCTAAATCCTCATACAAAAAACTAACAGATATTCGAGCTTTTAATATATCAGTGATTTGATTCCTTATCCATTGGTCAGATAAGATGGAAGAATTTAATTTCCATCTTGGCCTGACATGTGGCTGGTCTGGAACATTAGAAAAAGAACAAAGCAACAATAGATTATCTGAAAAATCAGTGAACCAAGTCTGAAACCGAAAGTTTGGTAAAGATTTAGATATAAACATGTAATCAATGGCAGAAGTGAATTTATTTCTTTGAAAAGTAAACTTGGGCCCAGAACTCTGATAGATACTACAGTTTAATAGATCAGCTATCCGTATTAGTGTCTGTAATGCATTTGAATCACAATATACTTTCTTCCCATGATTCGATGTGCTACCAGGAGTGGATTTTAAACTAGAACTGAAATCTCCACATAAAAAAACCTTATATGAGGTTAAGGCTTCAGACTGTCAAAAAGGGCCACCCGTTCAGATTTGACCTGTGAACCAACCATAAATATTGATTAATCTGCAGTGCATCATTTTCCATACACCATCTAATATTAAAGCTCTCCTGAACTAAATCAACCAGTTTAATAAGAGTAAAATCAAATGAATTAAATAAAACACCTATACCATCAGCTGTTGCTGTTCCAAATGACCAATCGAAGGTCACCAAACCCATTCCCTTTGGAACAGCCTAGCCTGGTCACTGAAAAACATCCATGTTTCTTGCAAAAACAAATATGAAAAGCATTATCATGAATGTGGGTATACACTACATGTCTCTAAAATTCAACAGGCTATGAACATTCAATGAACTTATACTGAAAGGAGCCATTTATGTAAGTAATGTCTAGCTCATGGCTCTTTTTCCTCCTTTTCTTTTTCTTTCCTTTATAATCTGCTTTGTGCTGCAGAGTGATACTATTTTCTATTTTAGTAGATTGAGAATCAGAATCCCCCAAATCCATCTCAGAATCCCCCCAATGGGTGGCAAGACAGAAAAGGGGTTTTTGGAATCTATTTCTACAAGGGGTTGAACTGGTCCCACCTTCAGAGTCCTAGTTGATCTACATACTGGTAAAGTGGTATAAGATGCTTGACTGGAGGGGGCAGAAACAGCTTCTGCAGGGTCAGTCTAACACACTGGTAATGAGGAGTCAGGAGGCAAAGCTACAGAAGTGGTAGTAATGGGGGGGACTGGTTCTGCCTTTACTCCCGAAGTGAGATCAAGAGAGGGAGGAGGCGGGGGTCCTCTAGAGGAATACCAGTCGAGGGTCAGGGACTAAGGATGTAGTAGGCTGGGGAGAAATGGAGTCCTGTGCTCGCTGTATAAGGAGATCAGGGCTTAAACAAGTAGCTTTATTCTTAGCAGCCCAAGAACATTAGAAAAAACATGACCAGTATCTTCACAGAGATCACACCCAGTGTGATTTGCACACTGAAAAGCAATATGCCCAATTTCCCCACAGTTATCGCACCTAGGCCTGTCACATGAATTGGAAAGGTGAGTTCTAGATCCACAATTGTAACAGGCCCGAGGCTGACCAGCATAGAAACAAACACCTCTATCACGCCCCAACAAAAAGAATTAGGTTATGTTCAATTCCAGACTAATTTTGTCTTAGTTTAACTTTACAGCATCAGTCCCCAGTCCAAATTATTTCAGTATCTAATATAGCTTCCGGAGGACTCATCACATCACATTTCTGGCTGAGCCAGTAGGTTATGTCTTCTACATGGACCCCCTCATTGCGGAGCATTACAGTAACATATTTTATCAGTGGTTTGGTTAGTGGATAACCAAAAGGGGTCCATGTAGGAGGGAATTTAACGGTTATACCTCTCCCAAAATAAGCCAAGGGCATAAGAAGATCGGAAGCTAACATCAAAATTGTCCTCCCTAAATGTTAATAAATGCGAAGACTTCTCTGACCGAAGTGCAGAGAATCCTTCAGTAATAATTTGCCCACATGATGCCTGTCAGGGCGAACTTCAAGGCCTCCTTTATACCTAATGCAGACAGCATTTCTCCTTGGTGCTGCTTCTTTTCTGATTTTAGAAAAGAGTTCTGAGAGAAGCGTTTTATGTGTCTCTATGGGAATTTGAGGATTCTCCTCCTCAGGAAGAGGTTTCTCTGGAGCCAAACTAAAGGTATGGAGCTGTATGGTAGGTTTTTGAGGATTTAAAATGGATGTAGATTCATTAAATGCCAGATTGCTGCTTACAAGGTTTGTAGGTACTAAACCTGAATGTGCAGCAGGATGCAAAACTTTAGAACACCATTCAGGTGAAGTTTGAGAAAATTAAGCGTGAGGGTCCCAATCAGGGGTGGGAATCCAAGTTCCGTGAGTGTTCTGCGTCCAACCAGCCTCACTCAATGCCTTCTGTGGGGACCAGGGCTCACCTGGAGTCACTGTAGGCGGTGGAAGTTCATTGTGCCCCACCTGAAAAACAATCGGGGGCTCAGAGTTCTGATGCTTTTGGTCAGGTTGTAATACTTTAGAAGGTGCTGTAACAAAAATATTTCTATTTGTAATTGTCTGGGCCGTACGCTTTATTTTGTTGTCATCTCTCATCCTAGATCGAGATTTAACAGCTCTTGAAAAATGAAATACAGTTGTCCCTTCTTGTTTTGAAGGTGAAGTCTGGTAAATCACTGCGTTAGTATGTTCAGCAGAAATTGAAGCCAGCATGGCATTCCGAAAAACGAACCCAGCTGTTTTAGAGAGGTTCGAGCCAGACAGTTCAGTGGATATGTCAGAACTCACCTGAGTCACAGGCCCTGTAAATTCTGCATTTACTTGGAGCAGTTTAACATTATCAGAAACTGTACCGGGTATATCTGTTCAAGGAACAGTTTTAGGATTTGAATCTACTAGCTTTCAGCACAAGTGACTTTCACCTTACTGCCAGCCGTAGGTGTTTGTACCTCAAGTTACTACAAGCGGTATCAGAAGAAGTAATTGGAATTGACTCACCCCGGCTCCGCTGCTTCTCCCGTAGCTGCCACGTCATCCTGCAGTGCAGGCCCGATGACAAGCGGGCCGGGAGTTCTGACAGTCAATGAGTAATTCTGTAAGCAAGCAAACTGTTCAATCAAACACTCTTTTTCCAAAGAGTGTCTCTCATTTTCTTTAGACAGTAATTCTTGTAGGAAATCTTTTAATGCAGATTCTGCGGATTTCTCAGGAGGTATATCAACTTCAGGCTTTTGTAGCCGCAGGTCCTCAGTTGAAATAAATATCTCCGAATCACAAATCTCTTCGGTCTGTTTTCAGTATTTCTGTAACACTCTTTCCAGTTTCCAACATCATGTTTTGATTCTCTGCAGTAGTTTACACGTCCATAAGTTCTCCCTCCACACCAACCAGCTCCCTGTCTGCCTTCTGTACATGTATAGAGAATGTAGGCCTTGAAATCGGGCCTCCTCCTTGCAGCACAGCCTGCTCTCCTGCCACATCATCGCTTCCTCCTCCTCCTGTGTCCGACTGTGAACTGGGTGCCTCCATCCCACTGGCAGGAAGTGAGAGCACCCCTGCAGGCAGAGTAGGGGAATTTCCCCGGTGTCCTGGCCAAATTTCTCCCATTCACTAAAAATACTACCAACAGCTTAATCTGGTTCAACTTCAGTTGCTTACCATCTGCATCCCCCCTCCCACCGGTTGCCCCTGAAAAAGGGACTTCTAGGCCCAGTGGGCTTACCGGGTCAACAAAATTTAATAAACAAATAAATAAATAATAAAATATCTGCTATGGCCAGAAGGGCGATACCAGGATCATGCTGACCCCCTCCATCTGCAGCTTGATTAATATCCTCTGAATCAGAGGGAATGGAAGGAAGGCACAAAGGACCACCCACTCCAAGAGAGGAACAACGTGTCTCGTCAAACAACTCCAGGCCCTGGATAGGTGTCAGTGTGGCTCAGTTGGTAGCACATCTGCCTCTGGACCAGAAGGTCATGGGTTCTCGTCCCACACCGGGATGGACTTGCACCAAAAAATCGCTGGCATCCGAGTGCAGTATTGGGGGGTTCTGTACCTCTGGGGTGTGCCGTCCTTCAGATGAGACGTTAAACCGAGGTCCCTTCTGCCCATCCTGGTGTTGTCCTGGTGGGTGTCCAGGTGGAAGTAAAAGAACCCAGGGTACTCTTCGGAAAGAGCAGGGAACATTCCCGGTGTCCTGGCCAACATTCCCCTTCCCATAAACCAGTTCATCCAATTATCCAGGCTGTGTGTGGGTGATGATGTGCAATATGGCCACCACCACACATTCAGTCACTTCACTACCAGTCTAGCATTGCTTGCAAAGCGCTTTGGGATACTGTGTATGAAAAGCACTATATAAATGCGGATTCTTCTTCTTCATCCAACAAGCAAAAATTGGGCACTTTTGCGTTTAGTGGGGACGCAAAAAGGTCCAACTCTGGATGACCCTATCTGTCAAACAGGTCTTCTGCAAAGGATGACAGAAGCTCCCATTAGCGCTTCCTGGGCTAAGTCCAGCTGAGGCTGTCTGCCAGGGTGTTCAGCACGCCTGGGATATGGACTGCCGACAGTTCCAGACTGTGGTCCAGTGCCCAATGCCATACTCTCATGGCTTCTTTGCACAGTGGGTACGAATGAGTCCCCCCTTGTTTGCTGATATAGTAGTAGATAAAAACTGCGATTACTATGATGTTCAGGACATAAGGGGGCACTTAGAGGCCCATCGAGAATGTCCCCCACACTACTGGGCACATTAAACTAGTAGTCCCTTGGAATAGTATAAGATATCTAGTGTTCTTTTAAATGTGTTGAAATTATTGATATCTACCACAAATTGTGGTAATTTATTCCATGCTTTGAGGGTTCTAATAGTGTTAAAATGTTCCTTTCTATTAGTTGTAGCTTGTGGAATTTCTAATTTTTTGTTATGGGATCTAAGATTTGGTCTAGTATTGCTAAATTTAAGCTCACAATCCGCCATTAATTCTTGTTTGACTGAATCAACTGGCCTGAGGAGAGGTGGCTCTGAAAGGCTGGTATGGTATATAGAACCACCCTCATCTCTAGGCCATTTACATGGAAGGATATGTCTTGACCTGGGGCCAGGTACCCTGAGTCTGGAAGGGACCCAGGTGCGTCCCCCAGCCCAAACCGGAGGAATTCGTAGTGAGAATCTGCTGGGGGAACAATATCAAGATGGGAACCCCTCTTAAGAGATTTGCGGTTCCATCCATCACTGAAGGACTGAAGGAAACCACACCATCTGCTCCAGGTCATTGGTGTGTTGGTCCTATGAGTGTTCCACTGGAGCACACACACGATGCAAGTGGGCCAGGGGATGGCAGCAATGGCTGATGCCATGAGGCCAAGAACCACAGGTAAATTCTCATGGAGACATAGCGGCTCTGAGCCACCACCTGTGGATGAGATATGAGGCACTCTGCTCTGTTGGGTGGCAGGATGGCCTTGCCCTGCGCAGAGTCTAGGGCTGCTCCTATGTACAGCAGTCTTTGAGTGGGAGTCAGAATGGATTTGGGCAAGTTTACTGTAATGCCCAGGAAGTGGAACAACCGGAGAGTCCTCTCTAGGGTCCTTAGGAGCTGATCCCTTTATGGGGCATTGAGTAGTAGGCATCGTACAGGTAGGGAAAGCTGTACAGGCCTTCCCTAAGAAGGGTGGCTGCCAACACAGCTAAGCATTTTGTACAAACCTGCAGCACAGAGGACAAGCCAAATGGCAAGACTCTGAACTGGTAGTTCTTGTTTTGAAAGAGAAACCAGATGAACCTCCAATGTGGTGGACACAATGAGATAAGCAGGTAGGCATCCTGCACATCGAAGAAGCACAGCCAGTTGACCTCTTTGAGCAGGGGTAACAGATTTGGCAAAGTAACCATGCAAAACTTCTTGTATTGAAGGCAGCAGCTGAGGTCCTTGAGATTTAAAATAGGCCTCAGATCACCAGTCCTTTTGGGGAGCAGGAAGAACCTGGAATAAAACGCCTGGTTTTGCTGCCATCTGGGCACTGGTTCTATCACCCTATTTCACAGAAGGGAGTGTACCTCCTCCCGAAGGACTGCAGTATGGGTGGGAGGGTAGGTGAAGGATACCGGAGGAGTCTCTGGGGTTGTTCTAGAAGCTCCAGAGTGTGACCCCTCTCTATTATCTGAAGAATACAAATATCTGAGGTTATGGTTCTCCATTGATTGAGATGTAGGAACCAACCTCCACCACCACCTCTTTATCAGGGACTGGATGAGAGGGTCTGGCAAGGAGTCAGGAGGAGGCGGATCTAGCAGCTGGGGCTGACCTGTTGCTTTGGGTTGTTTCATGACGGCCAGAGGAGGAGGAGGGTGGGCAAGGCAGAGACTGACTTTCCTTTTACCCTGAAGTCTGGAGCCCATATCAGATTTGTAGACACTTTCAAAGGGAGACCTCTGCCTTCTCCAGGGCTGGTATGGTAGGAGAGTGAACAGACCTGATGGCTCTGCTCAAAGCCTGCAAATCACTGATTATGTCTTGGACATCCGGCCCTTAGAGCTTAGAGCCACTGAAGGGGGCATTCAGAATCTTTTGCTGGACATCTGCAGCAAATCCAGATACCCTCAACCAGGCATGCTGACACAGGCAAATACCAATGGCAGCAGTCCTGGCAACAGTGTTCAGCATATCATACAAGGCCCTGAGGAGGTGCTTACCGATATCCTCAGTGGACTGGAGGGACTTTAGGACCTCCTGCTTCTGGGAACCATCAGAGAGGGAACGGGCAGCCGCCCTACCCTTTTTCCATATGGTATTTTGATACTTGACCATATAGGAGAGATAATTTGCAATCCTGAGGCCCAGAGTAGAGGAGGCATAAACCCTCTTACCCCATAGGTCAATCCGCCTCTCGGGGAGGGGAAGGGAACGGATGTGTTTCGGCACCTTAGACCTATCATGAGTCACATTAATGACCACAGAATCGGTCTCAGGCTTGACAGCATGATACAGCAGGCCCTAGGGGGGCCAGGTACAGCTTGTCTGCCCTCCAGGGCTAGGCAGGCACGATGTCTGGATGGTGCCATGCAGCAATGGTGGCATTCCTGTGTGCTGGCAAAATGACCTTTGGTGGAGATTTGGGGATCTCCAAAAGTCAACAGGTTCTTTCTGGTGGCATCCTCTTCCTCAGTATGGAACCCAATAGCAGTAGGCAGCTGCTTCATAACATTAAGAAGGTGGAGCCCTCAGGAAGTGACATGGGAGTGTGCTTCATAGAGTCCTCACTCACTTAAGAGGCTGAAGACCTGTCTGATTAAAGACCTCCTCTTCCTCAGGGATGATGAGATCTTGAAGATATAGGGGTTGTATACAGACCCCTTCTCAGGGGAGAAATGGACAAGGAAATGATGGAAAGTATACTTAGAATGGCAGAAAAGGAGATATTGCTGATGGGTGATCTGAATATGCCAGATGTTAACTGGAGTGCAGTTGCAGCTGCCACTTGAAGAGTGGAGTTATTCTAGATGCCCTACAGGGCATGCCTTAGACAACTAGTATTGGAGCCCACTCGAGGGAGCAATATTAGACTTGATTCTCTCAAATGGAGATGGAGAGAGGATCACAGATGTAGAAGTGGTAGCCATCTGGAACTAGCGACCATCGAACAGTATGGTTCACAATAAACACAGCAATAGAGTCCAAGCCATACAAAGACAAAAGTACTGGACTTTAGGAGGGCTGATTTTGCCAAAACGGTGAGTGCCTAGGATTGCACTAGCAAATGGGCAGGAAGGAGGGGTGGAACAACAATGGGAATAATAAAACTGCCATCACAGAGGTACGAGCTTTTGTGTGAAGCAAATAAACAAAACAAAACAATGTAAGAAACCACTATGGTTCTCAAAGGAGGTGCAGTGAAGGTTCAAGAAAAAGAAAGCATTCAGGAAGTACAAGGAATGCAGAAGGAGCAGGACAGAGAACTGTATCAGTTAAAGCAAAGGAAGCTGGGAAGGCAGTCAGAACAGCAAAGGCCCAAACCGAGGAAAAGATAGCCAACTCAGTTAGAAAGGGATAAAACCTTTTATAGGTACATCAGGAGCAAAAGGAAGACCAAGGGAGGGATAGTGAGGCTTAATAAGGGGAGGGAGGGTGGGCAGAGGGAGACTGTGAAAAGGCAGAGATACTAAACAAATATTTTTGCTCAGTATTTACAAATGAAGAAGGAGGTACATAAAACAAACAGTAGAAACACTCTGGATACAGAAGTTGATACCAGCCCATTTACAGAAGAAAGGGTTCTGAAGGAACTCTTAAAACTGAAGGTGGACAAAGCAATGGGGCCTGATGGGATTCATCCCAGAATTCTAAAAGAACTAAGGTAGAACTAGTGACACCACTGACTACCTTTTAACAAATCATGGGAGGATGGGGTGGTACCCGAGGACTGGAGGAGGGCAGATGTGATTCCCTTCACAAAAGTGGGAGCAAGGCAGAAGCAGGAAACTACAGACCTGTTAGTTTAACCTCAGTGATAGGAAAATGATGGAATCACTTCTGAAGGAAAGAACTGTCAGTATCTAGAGGCCAGAAGGGCACAGGACCCTAGGCAGCATGGATTCACAGCGGAAAGGTCATGCCAGGCAGATCTGATAGATTTCTTTGACTGGGTGACCAAAGTAGTAGATCAGGGAGGGCTGCGGACATGGCCTACCTAGACTTTAGCAAGGCATTTGACACAGTCCCACAAAAGATTAATATACAAGTTAGCCAGCCTGGAGTGGGTCCCAAGATGACAGCCTGGGTAAAGAATTGGCTGGAGAATGGGACACAGAGAGTAATAGTAAATGGAGTCCACTCAGAAGAAAGGAGGGTTACTAGTGGGGTACCGCAGGGTTCAGTATTAGGACCGGTCCTCTTCAATGTCTTTATCTTTATAAGCGACATTGCAGAAGGACTGGAAGGAAAAGTATGTCTCTCTGCAGATGACACAAAGATCTGCAACAGAGTTGATGCACAGGGTGGGGTGGAAAGGATGAGAAGGGACTTGGCAAGGTTAGAGAAATGGTCAAATGTATGGCAGCTTAGATTCAATGCTAAGACGTGCAAGGTAATGCACCTGGGAAACAAAAACCCAGGGGAAGAGTACACAATGGGGGGTGAGATACTAACAACAACAAAAATGGAAAGGGACCTGGGGGTAGTCATATCAGATGACCTAAAGGTGGGCAAGCAATGTGATAGGGCAACAAAGAGGGCTGGGGGGATACTGGGATGCATAGGGAGAGGCATCACCAGTAGAAAACAGGAAGTTATTATCTCTCTGTACAGACAGCTGGTGAGACCCCATCTGGAGTCCTGCGTGCAGTTCTGGAGACCCAATCTCCGCAAAGATAGAACAGGATGGAAGCTGTCCAGAGGAGGGCAACTAAAATGGTGCAGGGTCTGCACGGAAGACATATGAAGAGGCGAAGGAGCTTAATATGTATAGCCTTGAGGAAAGGAGGAGAGGGGACATGATAGAAACGTTCAAGTACCTCAAGGGAATCAACAAAGTTCAAGAGGTAGCATCTTTCAAAAAAGGTGTGCAAGAACAAGAGGGCACAATTTGAAGATAGAAGGCGGCTCAGAGGTAATTTAAGGAAGTATTTTTCTACAGAGGGTTGTGGATGCATGGAGCGGCCTTCTGGAGGAGGTTGTGGAGTCAAAATCAGTGGTGGAATTCAACACGCATGGGACAGTCATAAGGCAATTCTAGGGGTGGGGTAGGAAGAAGTAGGCTGCTGGTTAACTAGGATCTGCAGCTTATCCAGTAGAGTAGGAAATGGGCAGAGCTGGGTGGGCCAAGCGGTCCTTATCTGCTGTCAAATTCTATGTTTCTATGTTTCTATACTTCTCTTGATGGCGACCCACTCTGGCTCAAAGTCCAACCAATGAGGACCGATGGTCCCTGGGCGACACAGCCCTACTAGGCCGAACAGGCATTGACATCAGCAGAGTGCTCGAGATGGCACTGGAAGCGCCAGTCTAGAAGCGTAAGCTGGTACATCAACATCATCGTCAATGGAGTCAAAACAAATTGAGGTCATCGGCAGGCACAGGCTGTGGCAAAGGAGGAGAAAGTGTCAGCTCAGGCATGATGAACTATCCATCGGGTCCTGAGGCCTGATGGCCCCAGCAACTGAGGGCCTGAAGAGACATCAGGCCTCTATGGAGGGCAGAGTTCGACAATCCAGGTCGATGACCGAGCAACCAACAATCCAACTGTCAAAGGCCAGCCTCCTACAGTGAGAGAGGAGGGCTGTCGGTGTGGGCCTGGTAAGAGCAGAGGATGTCAGGCGCAGCAGCAGCCGATGGAGTACCCTGAAGAAGACAAGGAAGAAGCTGCGGGAGCAGGAGCACCCAGAGGCCATCTGTGACTTTCCCGAGGACTTGTCTCGGTTCTTTGAGCCTAGAAGAAAAAATACTCACCTTATAATGTTGTTTCTTCTAATGGAGTCTTGCTATATTATGACAATTGCAGTATGACCGTGGTTAGAACTGCTCGGAGGTGAAATAGTTAACTTTCCATGCAGGCATGGAACTTGAAACCGAGCTCGGTTGAAAACTCTGTCTGTTGTGCTTCAAGCGCAAACTGTCAGATCTTCTGACTAAAACTCACTAAGGTTCTGTGTGGAAGCTGTAAACCTACACTAGCCAACTGGCTACTAACATAAACACTCATTTTGGCCTAAAACAAAGACTCAAGTCAGGAGACCCAAAATGCAAAACACAACACCAATTCACCCACAAGGTAGGTGAAAACAACAAGGTGGGCATCAAATAAAAAGTGCCAACCCGTACTGCCCACCCACATCCCCAAAACAGAGGTTCTCAGAGGGGGCAGGCAGGAGGAGGTCATAATATAGCAAGACTCCATTAGAAGAAACAACATTACTAAGGTAAGTAATTTTTCTTCAAACAACATGAAGTTTTTCTATATTATGACAATTGCAAACTACACAGCAGTACCCCCATGGAGGAGGGACAGAACCTACCTAGGAAATAAGCTCTGAAGCACGGCTGTTGACAAAAGCATCACTCCTAGCCTGGATGTCCAGGAGTAATGCTTGGTAAAAGTGTGAACTGTTTTCCAGGTAGCTGCTTGACATATTTCTAGAATAGGAATGTCTCTGGCAGCAGCCAGAGAAGCAGCTCTACCTCTGGTAGAGTGAGCCCTCAGGCCTGAGGGGGAACTTTACCCAACTTCTCATAGCAGAATTGGATACAAGAGACAATCCACCTGGCAATGGATCTTTTTAGTGGCTGGCTTCCTTTACCAACCTGCCATAGGTGAGGAACAGTTGGAGGAGTCAAACCTATGACCCTTGAGTACGCTCTATGTAGTAACTAAGGGCTCTCTTCACACCTAGGCTGTGCAGCATCCTCTCCCCAGAGGAGGGTGGTCAGTGAAGTACACTGGAAGTGAAATAGATTGATTAAGGTGGAAATCTGAAACCACCTTAGGCAGGAACTTTCTGTTAGTCCGAGGACCACCTACCTCTGTGAAAGAGATAAACTCCTGCTCCACTGACAACACTTGTAATTCACTTATGCATCGGCAGAGGTGATGGCTACCAAAACACAGTTTTCCAAGTCAAGTACTTGAGCTCAGCTGAAGACAAGGGCTCAAGGGGGTTGCATAAGCTGAGCAATGCAAACATTAAGATCCCAGGCAGGGCAGGATCCCTGAATGGAGGGTTGGTGTGAAACAACCCCTTAAAAAACTTGGAAAATACAGGATGAGCTGAAAGGGAAGAGGATTTACCTACTGCAATAAAAGCAGACACAGCTGCCAAGTGCACCTCCAGGGTAGCTGGTCTCAGCCCCAAAGAATTCAGGTGGACCATATAATCCAGGACTGTGGGTAGATCAGCAGAGACTGGGGAAATATGCTTTTCCAAGCACCATATGGAAAACCTTTTCCATTTGGAATTGTAAGTAGCCCTGGTGGAAGGCTTCCTTGCGGCCTTCAATATATCCATTACACCTTGGGAAAGGTGTAAATCAGCAAACTCTAACTCTTCAAGAACCAAGCCTTGAGATTGAGAGATTTGAGATTCAGGTACCAGACCCTTCCCTGGGCACAGGTTAACAGATTGTGATTCCTGGGAAGGGACAGGGGAGGATGGACTGCTAAGGACAGCAGGAGTGGATACCAGGGCTGTCTTGCCCAATCCGGAGCTATCAGAATGACTTTGCATGATTGGGATCTGATTTTGACTAGCACTTTGAACAGGAGAGGAAAGGCATAGAGAAACTTCCCCTCCCAACTGAGGGCTAAGGCATCCAGGGGTGTGAGCACAACACTGGGGCCTGCAGCAAAAGAGGAAGTTGGTGATTGTCTGGGGCTGCAAAAGATCTATCTGCGGGTGCCCCATCTGGCAAATACTACTCCCAAGACCAGGGATCCAGTGACTATTCGTGGTGGCCCTGGGAAATCCTGCTAAGAGCATCTGCCAGCACATTGTCCTTGCCTGGGAGGTGAACTGCCGTAAGGAGGTGTTCAGGGAGTAAGCCAGAGACCATTAACTGATTCGCTTCGTGCACAAGGTCAGACCGAGTGCCCTTGCTTGTTGATGTATCACATTGTAGTGGTGTTGTCTGTTCTGACCTGAATACTCTTGTTCTGAACAGATTTGGAAAAAGCTTGAAGTGCTAGAAAACTGCTCTGAGCTCCAACAGGTTGATGTGGAGCAGAGATTCCTGGGAGACCACAGACCCTGGGTGGTGAGGTGCCATGTGAGCTCCCAGCCCAAGAGGGATGCATCTGTAGTAAGGATTAGAGAATGAGACTGAGTGACAAAAGGAACCCCTTGTCTCAGGTTGCTCTGATCCTGCCACCACTGTAGGGCTTGGATCAGGGTTCGAGTTACTGGGTCAGCTTGGTAAGAGGATCCTTTCTTTGAGACCAAAAAGCTCTCAAATGGAACTGGATGTCCCTCATCTGAAATTGTGCTCCTTGCACAACTGCTGTGGAAGCAGCCATGTGTCCTAGGAGCTGCAGAAAATGCCTTGCTGGCCGGGAGACCTACAGGGTAAATGAGGAGGTCAGGGAGACTAGGGTCTTTGCCCTGTCCAGGGGGAGGAAGGCCCTGGCTTCCTGTGTGTTCAGTTCTGTGCCTATGAAGGTAGAAGCTGGACGGCTCTAGAACTGACTTTGAGAGATTCAGAAGGAAACCTAGAGAGGTAAGCAGTTGCTGCGTTATCTGAAGGTGTAAATTGACCTGGTCTGGGGACTGGCCTACTAAGAGCCAATCGTCCAGGTAAGGAAAGATGGCAATCTTTTGCCTTCTTAGGTAGGCAACTGCTACATCCAGGCATTTGGTGAATACCCTTGGAGCAGAAGTGAGGCCGAAGGGCATTGCTCTGAACTGGTAGTGGCCTGAGGGCAGCTCGAACCTGAGGTACTTTCAATGGGAGCTTCTGATGGGAATATGGAAGTAGGCATCCTTGAGGTCCAGGAATCTAGCCATTCCCTGACCTTAGAGATGGTAGGATAATTCCCAAGTCACCATTTTGAACTTTGGCTTTAAAGGTGCTTGTTTAAATATCTGAGATCCAGGATGGGCCGCCATTCTCCTGTCTTTTTGGGGTAAGGAAGTACCTGGAGTACAAACCTTTGCCCTGGTGTAGGAAGAACCCTTTCCACAGCTCTGAGAGCCAGGAGGTGAGACCTCTGCCTCTAGAGGCTGGTACCTCTGATGGAGTTGCAGGTGGAAAGATCTGGTTCTCATCTTTGGAAATTTTTGAAGCTGAGAACCAGTCCCTGGCACTACTCCAGGACCCACTTGTCTGATGTTAAAGACTTCCAGTCCTGGACAAAGTGAGCCAGCCTGCCTTACAGGTAGGGAGAATAGGCCTGGCAATCCCATCAGGGTGCCTGCTTGGCAGGGCTTTGGGCTGAGGGGTGGAAGCAGACCTGCCTGTGCCCGTCTGCCTCTCCCTCTAAAGAACCCTCTCTGAGCATAGGCAGAGGAGGAAGCTTGGGCTTGGTAAAAAGGCCTATGAAAAGGCCTGCCCCTGCCTCTAGGAAGCTGCTTTTGAGGAGTGGCCTGCCTTTCCTTGGCCTGTGCACTCCTATAGGTGGTCCTATATTCATCCATTTTCTTCATGTAATTCTCTGTTTTCTCCCCAAATAGAGAATTTCCCACAACAGGAAAATCCATGGCCTTAGACTGGGTATCCTGAGACAGGGTAGTACATCTGAGCCAAGCCATCCTGAGAAGTGCCACAGATATAGCCATGACTCTTGATGAAACATCATTAGAGTCCACTGCAGCATGAAATTGCACCTTGGATGCCTCAATACCATCCATAGCCATCTGTTCCAGCTCCCTGGCAAGCTGGTCAGGGACTTGTTTAAGCTAGGGCCAGCACAGTATCCATCTGGATTTCTGGTACCCTAGCAGCATAAGCCATATAATTTGCTTGTCTGAGTCCCAAAGATGCTGCCGTGTACTGTTTCTTTGCCATAGCATCAGTCTTCCTGGAGTCCTTCTCAGGGGGGTGTGAAGCTAGGGGAATATTAGCCTTGTCACAGGCTGCAGCCTGCACTACCCCCACATGGCTGCATTGTTGAGTGAGGAAATCAGTGTCGGAGCCTGATAAGGTATAACTCTTGTCCATCCTTTTATCCACAGGAGGTATAGTGTGAGGAGTTTTTAAAACTTTTACTGTCCGTTTCCGAAAAGATTTATGCAAAGGAATAGACAGTCTCCTAGACTCAGGAATATCCATCATTTCTACATAGTCTGGCTCCTCTTGGTCATCAACAGCTTCCTTAACAGGGAGCTGGAGAGTTTCAACAACTTTTTATAAAACATGAAATGAGAAGTGGACTCAGAAGCCTTGGAGGAGAAACCCTAAGGGTCTATCTGGAGATGTCCGGATCAATGGGCACATCCAGATCTTCAAAACCATATTCACTCTCCTCATATTCCTCTTCCCCTCCCGGTTCATAAAATCCTCAAAATCATAATCTTGAACCCGGTGGAACCAGCCGAACCGAGCAGCTTACCTGAAGGTGTTGGTTGGTCGAACAGAGAGAGAGACTGGACAATTTGAATTGCTTTAGCTATTTCCTCAGCAGTTGGAGAGAGAACTTTTGGATCTACACTAGCTGACTTTCTAGTCCTTTTTGCTGGAACCGGCTCTTCCTTTGCCCGAGGAAGTATCGCCCTGGTCAGAGGGCACTCCCTCCGTTTCGGTGGCCATCCGGGTCAGCGGACTTTTTGGCCTCCCTTTCCCTGAGCCTACCAACTCTCTTATCTATGGTGGCAGCAGGGAAATTGTGACAAATCTGGCAGTCTGAATTGAGGTGGTCAAACCCCAGACAATAGACATGTGGTGTGTGGGTCAGCCTTAGCAGCTTCCCCACAAACACTACAGTGTTGAAACCCAGTGGGTCGGTTTTCTTTTGGGTTTCTCAGACATAATGCCAGCTAACCAACTTGCCCGTTTATGGCAATCCACCAAGCAAGACACCCTTATCGGTTCCCAATCGTGTCACGGGTCGTGGAAAAAAACGTAATGAAATCCTTTTTTTAGAACCGATAAGAACCGGAACCGCACTCTTAAAAGGACTAGTAGATTTTAAATACAACCTGATCGGTTCAAACCAAACCGATAAAGAATTACAAGTTCCACACAGAAAAAATAAATGTAAAACCTATCTATTACTTACATTACCACAGACAGAGCTTGAACCAACCGGTTGCGGTTTAATTTCGGCTAAAAAACGAAAAATAATACTTTTAAACCGACAAAATGAACCGAGCAGAAGGAGAAATCTCCGGAGTGACTGTTCAGTGAGGCGGAGTAAAGAATCTGACAGTTTGCGTTTGAAGCACAACAGACAGAGTTTTCAACCGAGCTCGCGCTCTAAGTTCCATGTCTGCATGGAAAGTTAACTATTTCACCTCCGGAGCACATCTAACCTGCGGTCATACTGCAACTGTCATAATATAGCAAGACTTCATGTTGTTTGAAGCATGATGAACCCCCTGGCGAATGGGAAGGAGGGACCCCAGAGGATTCTTGTCCTGAACTGGCTACCTGCTGTTCCATAACAAATTTTTTCAGAGCCTTCTTTTGATACCTTTGGGTTGTAATGTAACATTTTTGGCAGAGCTCACAGGTAGGAACATCATGGTTAGAACCAATACAGCAGACACAGAGATCATCGTCATCTGAAGCAGCAATCTTCTTTCCGCAGTGGCAGCAACAGCGACAGTAGAGAGATGCTGATGGAGTAACTCTTGACATAAATGAGGTAAAAGAATCTCTTTATTAAAAAGAGAAAAGGATAAAGAAAAAACAGTAGGCAAAAAGGCACAAACTGCGCAAAGAATCATGTGAGTGGAGTCGACAGCGGGAAAGAACTGAGGAGTGAGCGGAGCTGCTCACACCTTTATAGGGTTGATGACATTGGCAGGCAACATCAGTATGGGCAGCCCCAGCTGTACTGCTGAAAAAGTCTTCCATGTAGATCCTGCTTCACCCACTTCAGTGAAGTTTCTATGGTGTGACCTGATGACTGAGATACCCCCAAAGAAGATCCTAACTTTACAATTCAACAGAAACCATTCCCAGTTAATTTCCTGGGCAAGGTCCCACTAGACAACCTCAGTATGTTTGTAGATGAAAATCCTCTTATATCTTATAATAAACAAACAACTGATGCCAGTTTTCCCATTTCTTCAGATGATTAAACACTTACTAGCCTTGGTACTAGGCCCCAGACCCTGAGGAGGAGGAAATTTTGGTGAATGGGATGAAAAATTAGGAAGTCAACATCATGCCATGCCCTTATTGTATAAAAAGTTATTGATCCTCTCTGCTCCTGAAGATAACTTAGCATGTGCATACTGGCAGTCTGAGTTCCTAGTTAATTAAACCCACAAATATAGCTGCATGGTGGAAAATAATCATAAATTCCTCAAATTTGATGGTCACAGATTAAGGCAGTGTAAAATCTAAAATCTCTATTATACCCCAGTGAAGCTGCATAAAATGGGGAAGCTTGAAACTGATACACACTCCAGATGTAAATCACACAAACAAATACTTATATATTTTTGGGGACTGTTCCAAAGCACAACCTCTTTGGAAGAAAATCAAAGCCAAAACAAACCCACTATTGGGACTGGAAAATGCTTACTCCTCAAGTTTGTTTAATTGGTCTTAATCTGGACTCCATTTTTGGACAACGATAGTATTGTATTTCCCTCATTGCAGCTATGGTTAAAAAACATTGGATGGACGATGTCATACCCACGTACACGGAATGGCATAATGCAACCTTAGAAGCTCTAAGAATGGAAAAAAATGATTTGTTCTATGAGAAATGTCCATGCACTTTACTTATCCTGATGGGGTAGACACAATGCCTTACTGTTGAATGCACAGAGGATGATTCTATAGTATGTTGCCCGTACCTATACTTGTGGTATTATGTTCACGTTACACCTTCTTTTACGTATTTCTTACAATAATGTATTAGCATCTTTCTCATTACCTGTTCCCTGAATGTTGATGGGACAGGTAGGCCTCTCAATGTTGTTCGGATTGTTTTGTTGATTGTAGCTGTTGTGTTGTTTTGTAGAAAATCAAATAAATAAAGTGAGACTACTAACTTATAAGGCCCTATAGGGCCCCAGCTACCTAGCTGAGCTCCTGTATCCTCACGTGCCTGCACACCCTCTCCGCTCTGCTAAGGAGGGCCTTCTAGTAGTTCCTAAGGCAAGGCTGAAGACCTTAGGAGACTGAGCTTTGAAGATGCAGGCCTGGCCCTCTGGAATACCTTGCCCAGAGCTTTGAGGTGGCCCCCTCTCTGGATACCTATAAAATGGTCTTGAAAACTTTTTATTTGAACAGGTGTTAGGGGTGAATATTTGACAACATCTTCACACCTTACAGTACAACTTATTTATTCATTTATTTACTGAAATGTTTCCATTACTGTCAATTTAGTTGGGATGTATAAGCTGATTTTAAGTTTTGAACTGTTGCTGTGTATACTAAATGGCACCCTGAGCCTCCGGGGAAGTGTGTTATATATAAATGAAGACTACTAATAGTTTCATTGGGGAGGCCAAAGTTGGGCAGGATGCTGCAAAAGATCCCCTACTCTTCAGAAAAATCCCATAATCCCATATGTTCTTTGACTTCCACCTGGATACATTCCAGGACAGCACCAGAAATGGGCAGAAGGGAACTCGGTTTAATGTCTTATCCAAAGCATGACTCACCGCAACAGTGCAGCACTCCGTTTTGGGTGTCGAGCCTAAGTACTAGTGTGGGACCACAACCTTCTGACCAGAGATGGATATGTTCACTGATTACGCTGACACCTTCATGTATGAATATCATGTCCTGTGTATGTACGAAACATGCCCTGTATATAAAATCAATGTCTTGCTTGCATGAAAATTACACCTTGCAAAATATGTATAAAACCATAACTTGCTTACATAAATGAACAGAAAAATCACACTAAATACAGATTTCCACATACTAAATGCAGTTATTTTTTTTTTTACTGGAGACCTATATAATTACCACAGTATTCATGCAAGACCTATCAAAGCATTTAACTGCCTTCAAAGCTTAACATTATGTTAAATTAACATGTCTTTAAGAATAAGTTTATGTCCTGGAGGGCACTGAACAGTTAACAGCTAAATTAGATTAAAACTGCAAACTCCCCATTCGTATTTTCAGCACAAACCTGCAGAACCCTGGAATGGAGATGGCACCTCTGTTTCCAGTCCAGGATAAATCCAGGCATTGGGTAAGAGTGCAGCGAGATTGCAGATGCTCCAAGGATGTATCATTCAACCTTGCCCAGTACGGTTGTAAACTCAGCTGAATGTACTGGAGGGGATCACAGCAGTGACGGTTCAGCAACTTGCAGGTCTGCGCCAGCCTACAAAGGTCTGGCACTGTGAGGTGACTGATAATTAGCTGGATTAACTATTAGAGACAAAAGAAAGAGAAAAAAGCAATGAGGATATTAGACAGCTTATATACTACATGAACAAAAATAGGATGAAATCTCAGTTAAATCTTCATCTCTGAATATTGCAAGTAGCAGAAAGGCATATAGAAAGAGCTACTTACAAGTAACTGAGTTTCTTCTCACAGCATTTATCCACAGCCATACAGTATAATGTGTTTGCTTGAGCCAAGGTACCAGGAACATTCATAAAGTCCCCTTGAACTCACTCACACTCACCTTAGCCCTACTGCCACTAACCCATTCGATCCAAATCTGCTCATAGAAGAAGGCGAAAGTCACTGTGAGACCTCAAACACAATAATGTCACTGCACTACTGGAAGGATGGGTAGATGGTGTGTGTCTGTGTTTGGATGAATACCATTAGAAAAACTTAAAGTTACCAGTAATTTACTGTTCCATCAGCATTCCCTGGCATGTCAAGATTTTGGAAACTGCTGCTTTATATGGTTGCAATTTTAACACTCACCAAGCCTTCTGGAGGTTTGTATTTTTGCAACAGTCTTGGTAGACCTACATTAGTTTTAAACAATGGTCTTGAAAGTATCATATAAGCTACTTAAACACCTGGCAAATTTGTACTTATTGCTTTGAAGTGCAGTAATAAGGTAAACAACCATCGGGTGGAAACAAAATATTACACTGATGTATTAAGTTGCAATTAGAGTAATATTTCTTTTTCTTTTCATTAAGCAGAGATGACAACAGTGTATAGGCCTACAGGCTAATACCCATTAATCACCGCTAGTCAAGAATCTGGTGGCTGTCAGAAAATTGTTTTATCTGTGTGTATTCTGGCATGTAGCACAATTCAGTGCAAGATATAATGCAAAACGTCATCTAATGTACTAAGGAGGACATGTAGACTAAAGCTGCGCTGTAAAGGCAACATGACTGGAAGACACCCATTATTCTACAGTATAAACCAGAAGCCCAACATTATTTGCATTGGGATAATACAGTCCACAATTACAGATGAAAACAGCCTTTCCCCCTCCCTATTAGGCATGGCATTATTTAAACATTCTTCACTATAGCAATCTTTTTATAGTGATTAAAGCTATTACTAGCAAATCTGCATTTTAACTAGAACCAACAAATTAAACAATTACAAATTATGTACAATAGCAATGACATGACTGCAGAAGGGTAATTTTATTCATTAGGAATGGTGGCATCCACACCTCTGTGAGCCCTCTGTCTGAACACGGCTGTTGTGATGACTATTACTATAGCAAACGCCTAATAAGGTCAACCCCTGTTGAGATATTTAATACATATTTCCAGTCTGTTCTCACTAGCAACCACATTTATAAAAACTAATCATCTACACCAGGCTTATATGCTACAAAATCATAAATGCATCTACTGTATATATTAATTACAAAATGTTTGTTTATAGGCTGCTAAGGTATAAGGTTAACATGTAAATCAGAAAATTCAAAAGCTAGGATTTAAAGCTACTACCCGAGTGGTTATATTGTAGTGCTCCTACATTTAAAACTAGACCATAAACCAGGTAGGGCTGGACAGACACAGGATCTTCAGGGCCTTCTTCTGCTGACAGATTCTATATTTCTAGCAAGGGTAAGCCCCAACTTTAGCATGCTTTCTGAAAACACAAACGTTCTAGCACATATCACAGAAAAGCATTACTGTGTTGTCTAGCCTATCTCCATATAGAAGCATGGACTAACAGAGGTGGGAAGACCAGGAAAAATTTATTTTGGAACCTCAAGCCACTGAAGGACTCACGGATTACACGTACAGCACAGAAAACAAAACAAATAATACTTCCTTTGCCCCCCCCCCCCGAGTCCCACACTAACCTCTCCTCCACAATTTTAACATTTTTTGTGTGCCTGCCCCCAATCCTCCATTCGTCGGTGAGCCCTGCTCTATCTGCCATCCCCATGCCCAGGCTTGCCCCCTCGGCCCCCCTCCCAAGAGACACTGTAGGCATGCCCTGGCTTACCCCGAGTTGGGGCCACAGGAGGCGGGACCCACCAGACAGACACTGGTGGCATTGGGGATGGCGGCGGCACAAGTGTCATACCCAGGGATCGGCCTTTTGCAAATGCTGGATCCCTGGGAGCAGGGACATGCAATGACTTCAGCATCAACTCCACCACTTTTTTTTTTTTCAAAATTATTTTATTGTAGAGTGAGGTGTACAGAGAGTAGGTACAGATAAGCATGGAATGCTGTGCGTTGATATATAGAAACATCATACCAGCTTCACATACAGAAACATAATCATACATAGGCCTATTTGATATGCAGGCAGGCCTGATAAACAGGCATAATCGGGGGGTCCCAGGGCAAAGTCAAAATCATTTCCCATGCAGTAGGCGAAAGTCCATATTCTGTTATACCTTACACCAGTGTTGTCAAGACTAAATTTTACCCCATCCATTTAGAAGCTTTACAAGTTACTGAGTTTTAACTATAATTATTTCTCCCTCCTTATCCCCACGTTAAAATAGAGGAACCAAGTCTCACCTATGGCCTTCTCCAGAGGAAACCAGATTTGTTCATACTTATGGGGAAGGCCCAGAGTTTTATACTGTATATGTTCTAACTTCATATTATTTAATAGTATTTTCACCCAATGCTAATAGTAGGTGGAGACTCAGCCACCCATATTTGTGCTAAGGTTTGTTACCAATTACTAAAGCCAACCTTCTTAAAAGTCTTAGCTTTTTATCTCATTTCTTGGTACTCCCAATTAACCCTGCAAATGGGGGTTCCCAAAGACTTCAGGAGCTTGTGAATGCTCGAGCCTGAATGGTGTTTGGCGTTTAAGCCATTTATCTGTGAGTGTTTTAGAGCCTCTGGTACTGTCTCTTTAAGAGCTGTCTGCTTGCAGACATAATTAGTTGTATGGGGGGACTGTGTGTTTCTCTGCTCAGGTCCCACTCAAGCTGCCTAATTCACTCCGTTTTGCAGTCACTAGGGTGCAAAGGGAACCTATCTGAAGATGTAACTGTTTGCCAGAAATCATTTAGAGTAATAATGAAAATACAGTTTGTCTAACCTGCTTTTCTTTGCAATCAGAACTGTGTTTGCCTAGTTTCCCATTCTAGTTTTGAACTGCTGAACTGGACCAATCAGTGTGGGTTAAGGTAGCTCTAAAATGGTGCCTGTGGACGAATCAGAACTTGGACTCGTAATCTGAGCCAGCCACAAGAGGATTGTATGGGCAGTGACTCCGGGAAATGTAGTTTGGACTTCGGCGCCTTTTTGCACCAACAGGGGGAGGCTATTGTGAGTGACAGCCAATCCAGCCAAGAACTGGGAGGAACTCAAAGGAAGTGCCCGGTTTTGTCTACTGGAGTTCAGTTTAGCTCTGGCAGTGAAGAGGGAAGGAGCCCTGTGCTCCTTCGGTGCGCAGTTTTAGTCGGCAAATGCGTGCAAGGCCCCAAGTTTTGGTCTGCAGCTTGTGCAAGTGCTTGTTTGGACTGAATCTGATCTGTGAAGAGGATCAAGGAGATCTGAAAAGTAGAAACCAGGCTCACCCTGTAGAAGACTGGAGAGATTGCTGAATCGCGCTCGGTCTGTCAGAAACTGAATCTGCTGTGTGTTCTCCTGGGTACTGTGCAGTAATTGCAATCGGGATAGAGAAGCAGCCTGCCTGGTATTGTACTTTCTTTTTCCATATAAATGTGTGTAGTGCTAGTGGGGACTCGCGTTTCAAATCCCCTGTACAGTGAATTGAGTGCATGAAGCTGCAAGTAAACCCCAGCTTAATCCAGACTACATCCATTTGCTCTGAACTGCCTTGGGGTCCAGTCACAAGGACCTTGTCCACATGGTCTGCTCTGCCTGGCAATCCAGGACAATCTGCCTTCCATTCAGTTTCAGCATTGAATTTGTGAGTACAAATCAGGGTAGCTCCCTGCCATCATCTAATTGCAAGTGTTCCATCTGATTACTTTTCCTTTCTTTCTCCATGAACTGAGCCTACCGGCTCCGGATTACAATTTGGGTATTGTGCATGCATTTTCCATCTTCAGGGCCCCAACCAGCTGCACCAAATAGGCTAGCCTCTTATTGCCTGGGTACCCAGTAAGAGTGACATTAGGGACATTTGGGATTCTGAAATATGTGCACAGTACTGTGATTATGAATCGTTTAAACTAATTAACCTGATTTCCCTTGTCCTTGTTATATCCCCTAAATAAATCAGATCTGTTTGTTTCAGCAAAGTTACACTGCCTGAGGTGATACGTCTATGTTAAAGTATTGTACTGTGGTTTTGCACTGTATCATCTTATTTTACAGGGAGTCCCAGGAGTCACACTGCCTGAACCAGTCCTGGGGGTAGTGTATACTGTGAAGGTAATTCTGATATATTGTATGGGCCACTAGTGGGAAGAAAGGGTGTTGCAGTGTCCCAGAGGGCTGTGACTAAGTTAGATTAACTATTGCAAACCCTGACCTCTGGGTGGAGGCACCGCCATCGGATCAGGCCCCTCAACCTGTTAGTAGCCAAATCAGGCAGGGGTAGTAGCCCTTGGGATAGCACCATCTAGGGGTTACACCAACAAAATATCCACAGGATCAAGTGGGATATCACACTCCATAACCATGTTCATCAAATAATTTATCTCATTCCAATAAGTCAATACCCTTGGACAGGACCATATTAGGTGAAAGAAAGAGCACCCTTGTAAGGAGCATTTTGGGCACCGGTCAGGTTTCTGAGTATTTATTTTATGAGCTACCTCAGGGGAGAAATAGGCTCTGTGGATAATATTAAACTGAATACTCCTCAGCTTATTGTTTACTGACACATCCCTACTACTTCCCAGAGCCCTGTTCCAATCACCTCCTGTCAGGCTGCCATCTCCCAGATCCCTCTCCCACTTTTTTTTAAGTTTTTGAAGCGTATCTGGGCGGGCCTCCAGCAGAGTTCTATATATGAAGCTTAGGGGTTTCACATTTCTATGCTTGAGGCAGTGTTGAAGAACCTCCTCTAGAGGTGTCCTGGTTAAGGAAGGGCCACCTTCGTACTCACCAGAATCTCTGCAGTCTATGCTTTATTAAGTAAATAGATAAAATAGTGCGTGGGTTGAATATTATAATCCTTGACCAGCTCTCGAAAGTCCAACAGGGATCCCTCTCAGAATAAATGTGCCAGATGAAAAAGGCCCTTTCCTTCCCATTTCCCCAAAGCTCTCCTTATTGGGGAGGGGGGGGCTCTACCATCCCTCCATAGACTGTGTAGTACAGAGCTGTCTGGTGATGAGCCCCTCTTATCTCCCATAATCCGCTGCACCTGTTTCCAAGATTTAAGAGTAACTCTAGTGAAGGCGTTCTGTGGCTGTTCCCCCTCCCATTCCCCCTGCAAAGGCAAACGATATTGAGCTAAGGGGGTCTCCCTCCTCGAATTTGACTCCATGGTAACCCATTCCCGTGCCTCATCTCCACCCTCCAGGCAATCCATAAGGTGAGTAAGTTGTGCTGCAGGGGCATATAGCTTCAAGTTAGGGAGTGCCATATCTCCCCTGCGTGGAGGCAACCATAATACATCCTTCCTAATTCTGGGTCTGCAATTTGCCCACAGAAGGGAAGTGATGGAGCCCTCCATAGATTTTATATTGCTATCTGGGGCCAAGACCGACAGGGTCTGGAAAACATAGAGGCACTGTGGTAAGATTTGCATTTTCACCAGATTCACTTTCCCCAATAAAGACAGAGGAAGTGACTTCCACCTACCACACTGTTCCTTAATTTTTGTTGCCAAGGGTTGGTAGTTTAAATGGCCCACTTCTTTTAGTTTCCGTGGCAGTTGTATCCCAAGATATTTTATCACTGACTTTGGGGGCACCTCCACTCCATCTATACTGATTGGTCTTCCCACACAACCTAAGGGAAGCCACTCACTTTTACCCCAATTGATCTTATGGCCTGACAAAGGCCCATATTCTTTAAATAAAGTGGTCAAAGCAGGCATGGCTCTCTCCGGGTCACTTAAAAATAATAAAACATCGTCTGCAAATAATGAAATAACCTGCTCTTTCCCATTACTCTTATATCCTTTGACCTCCTGATGACTCCTTATAGCTACTGCCAATGCCTCAATGGTGAGAACATATATAAGGGGTGAAAGGGGGTAGCCCTGTCGAGTGCCTCTATATAATCTAAAGGGGGTAGAGGGGGTATTATTAGTCTGAATTTGGGCCCTCAGTGACTTGTATAAGCTAACTACCCATCGGCAAAAGGTAGGATGCAGACCAAATTTCTTTAAGACTGCGAACATAAGAGGTCACATGATGCCTGCCTGAATACACGCATTTTACTGAGCTCCCGCAGTCCTATCCGTTAAAACACAAATTTCGCTAACCTAAGCATTGGTTGCTGATAGTATCGCAAAAAACGGATTATTTAACAGTGGCAGCAGTATTCTTATACCGGAATGGATGCTGAAATGAAGATTTCTCCACCGTGGCATACCCCGGCGACAACACCAACGTGGGATAAATCAGCCAAGCGGGCCAAAGCGCAGCCAATTAGTACATCTACCCGAGCCCCAGGCTGCCCTCACAGAAGAAAAATTTCTCGGGGCTTGAATCCACTAAAAGAAATGCTGGGTACTCTAGCTACTGATGTTAAATCTATGTAGCTCTCACTCGAACAGCTTTCCCAGCACTACTGGAGACAATGAGGCTCGAATCGCTTCTCTTGATGATTGGAGGCCCATATCAACCCAGAAATGTCTGCAATGAGGCATCAGATGAAGAAAATGGAGGAAAACTGGAAGACCTGGAAGGTCGCTCCCAAAGAATAATTTGGTTATCTTGGGGCTACCAGAAGGAGAGGAGGGCCCAACAGTTACTGTATTTGTTAAAAAGTTGTGTGAAAAGATAGCTGGCCCTTCTCCAAACGGGTCTGTATACATCATAGAGAGAGCCCACAGGTCACTGAGGTCAATGCCGCCCGAAGGTGCTCCCCCTAGATCCCTAATATTTCGACTCCTCAATTTTTTTGATAAACAGTTTATACTGGCTAAAATACGGGAGCTGAAGGAAGTACAGTGGGAGCAGAAGAAAATTCGAATCGCCCAAGATCTTCCATACTCTGTGCAGCAGAAGAGATCAGCAATGCACCCGACAGTGTCTAAGCGAATTGCTGCAAGCATGAAGTAGTGAGTTAAATATCCTGCTACCCTGCAGATTTACCATCGGGAGAGTTGGCATAGTTTTGATGAACTGGATAAAGCCCAAGTTGCCCTGAAAGGTTGGTTTCCCGATCTGTTCAAATGAGGGCTCCATGATATAACGAAAGTGTAGCAGCTTTATTGTGATTGGCTTTTTGTTACAGCAGTGTGAATTTACTCAACTGTTAATCTGCAGCCAAGGAGATCTCGTTTCACTTAACTTGTATGGTCCGGAAAGCATAGAAAGCTATGAAGAATTTTATTTTTCTGTTTGGCTACCCTGTAGCAGCATGAACTCAAACAGCTAATGCACAGTCCTTCTGGAATTGGAGCGCAGAGACAGTGAAAGAGCACAAAGAGGTTTTATTATCTGTTCTCCTGCTAAGGATATTTTGTTAGTCATGACCCAGTCAAGGGACAGTGCTCTTCTTTGCAAAGAGGCATTTTTTTTTTTTTTTATTTCTAAGTTTAATTATTAATGCATTCTGAAGAGCCTTCTAATAATAACTAAATGTTCTAATTGAGGTATTGCTGCATGTTTATAGAGCAGGATTTAGCGTGAGATAGCTAAATAGCGCCATCTAGTGACCTTAGCGTGTTAGTATTTGCATTTGTTTTCTTGCTAAATATTTGAAGCAGGAGTACACTAGTTAAAATGTGCTAATTGCTAGTAGTCTGCGCTACTTGCGTTGGATAGGTCTAAGTTATAAGGTGTGTACACAGTAGAAATATAGTGTTACCTTGTTTTTTTTTCTTTTTAAGCTCAACTTGAGTTATTAGGGGAGTATGTCTTTCTTCTTTATTACACACCTTGGAAATCTAGGACGGGGGTGCGGGAGGGGGTGTCTGATTCAGGGAGGAATTAGTAATCATCATGACCCCGAGGGGTATGGGGATTCAGTCGTTAGGACTGATGTTAGGAATTCTAATGTTAGAATTGTTTAGAATTTTTCAATGTTATATTTTTAGCTGTGTGTTTGTTGGGAATAGATATGGGACATGGGGGGATAGGGGGTGAATCTTCAATGATACAATGGTTCTTTATAAGTTTTATAATTCATATCCAACAGTTGGATGGCTTAAATTACTGGAATACATGTTTTTTCCTACTCTCCTACATTGATATAGGATGGCTATTAAATTTATTACCTGGAATATTAGGGGAGCCCGCTCTAAGGTAAAGCGTTACCAAATTCTGAGGCATTTACAATTTTTACAATGCCAAGCCACTTTACTGCAGGAAACACACCTTCTCTCTACGGAGGGCTTCTCTTCCGTGAGACAGATGAGTAGGACAAGTTTTGCTGCAGGAGATTCATTAAGCCAAAGAGGAGTTGCGATTCTAATTTTTAAGGGAAATAACTTCAAATTGTTACAAAGCTTAGAGGGCCGATACTTGATGGTGAGAGGTATAATGGATCAGTCAGAAATTGTTCTAGGTTGCATTTATGGACCTAATCTGGATTCCCCAAAATTTTTCTCAGGCTTACTATCACAGCTGGCCCAGTTTGCTCATCTCCCATTTATTCTAGCCGGAGACTGGAATCTCACATTAGACTCAAACTTGGATAAAATGGATAAAAGAGCATCCGGGATGTCTCCTGCCCAAGTATCCCTCCAGGAATTGCTAAACATGGGAGGTCTTTGTGACCCCTGGAGGGTCCTTAACCCCTCTGAATGGGCATACACCTTTTATTTGCCAGTCCACAAATTCTTTTCTCGACTAGATTATTTTTTTAATAAGCAAGACCCTACTGCCAGTAGCTACGCAAGGAGGGATATTTGCCAGGACGATCTCAGACCACTCTCCTACTTGGTTGCAGCGTACTCTGTCCCCCAATATGCCCACAGAAAACATTTGGAAACTTAATAATCAACTTTTAAAAGACAATCAGATATGTTCAGGGGTTAAAACATTTTTATCCCAGTATATGGAAATAAATGAGGGCTCTATTTCAGATTACGATAGACTGTGGTGCTCTCTCAAATGCACTCTCAGAGGAGAACTTATTAGGTTGGCTTCCAGATGGAAACGGCAAAGAGAGGCTTCTCTTCATTTGCTCTCTGACCGTATCGAAGTGCTTGAAAATATTTCCTCCTCTAATGTTTCAGAAAGTCAAATGGAACAATTGACAATTTTGAGACATCAATATGCAGAGAATTTGAGAGAAAGGGCTGAATACTCTATGTTAAAAACCCAATCAACATATATAGATCAAGGTGACAAGGCAGGTCATTTCCTTGCTCTTAGGCTGAGAAATCAGGCTTCCCGGATAGTACTTCACAGTTAGATAATTCTCAGAAAACCATTTCTAAGGATATTGTTGGTGAGTTTGCCTTATACTACAAACAGTTATATAGCCCGCCCGATAATTCTCCCTCAGTGTCTAAAATACAGGATTATCTATCTCATATACCGCTCCCTCAATTAACCTTAGATCAGCAACATTTCCTGGTAGCTCCTATAACCTGTCAGGAAATCCAAACAGCAATAAGCTCCCTTCCCTCTGATAAATCTCCAGGCCCAGATGGTTTTACTCCCAATTTTTATAAAACCTTCACTACGGAGCTTACCCTATCCTTCACAAATTGTTTTTGTTCTTCTTCGAAAGGGAAGTTTCAGATGTTTTACTAACAGAAGCACTAATAATAATTATACCTAAACCAGGCAAGGCCCCTGATAAAGTTAATAATTACAGGCCCATTTCTCTTATGAATTATGATGCTAAACTTTTTGCTAAAATACTGGCCAATAGAATTCAGCAGGTGTGGGAGGGTCTAATTGGGCCAAAGCAGGTTGGTATTATGAAGGGTAGATCATCAGTTGACTATTTAAGGAAACTATTGCATGTCTTCTCCGCTTCCAGGGTGACCAATCAGCCTATGGCCTTGGTCTCCCTGGATGCGGAGAAGGCCTTCGGTAGAGTGAACTGGGATTTTTTGTTTGCAGTCATGACCAAATTTGGCTTCCCTAGTACTTTTGTTGCATGGATAGCAACCCTATATTCATATCCTAGTGCGAAGATATACTGTAATGGAGCACTTTCTGAAAGGATTGAGCTTCATTTGGGTACTCGTCAAGGTTACCCGCTCTCCCCCCTACAGTTTAATTTATACTTGGAGCCTTTACTTACACTTCTTAGAACTTTCCCTTTAATACAAGGGATCCCTGTCGCATTATTTGATCTGAGAATTTTGGCCTACGCAGATGACATCCTGCTGCACCTTACTAATCCAGTAACTTCAGTACAGGTAGCCCTCGGTATTATAAAGGATTTTGGCCAGTATTCCAATTATAAATTAAATTTAAGCAAATCAGGAATAATGCCATTGAACCATTTAGTTTACAGGAATTATTTTACTCATCTAGGTTTGGAATGAACCACTAAACTTAGACATTTAGGTATTACTCTTGTATAATCTTGGTGTCTGACGAAAAAATTGAATCTGGATGTTTTTGCCTCTAAGATTCGTCAGGATCTACAAAGATGGGTCATTCTCCTGTATCTTTACAGGGTAAAATCAATATCATTAAAATGAAGGTTTTACTCCGATTGTTCTACCCTCTAAATATATTAAATTTATGGCTCCCCTTAGTTGGTTTAAAAAAGTGCATAGTACCATCTCGTCCTTCCTGTGGAAGGGGAAAACTCCACAAAGAGCCTATAAACGGCTTGGACTCCCTAAAGATAAGGGTGGTCTTAAATTGCCTAATTTTCTGGCTTATTATTTTGCGAGCCATATAGCAAAATATGCTAAATGACCTAAGGGAATTGGAGTAACAAATAATGCTCAATATGTTCCCCTATGGCTTCAAATTGAGAGAGTGCTGATTAAGAGATCTGTAATTTCTGAAGATAGTTTGTTTTTTATACAACCTAAACACTTACCCAGAACGCTGTGGAGTCGTTTATTTTTACATCACTGAAAGTACATGCCCAATATTGTAAACTTTTGCATATTCCCAATATACTAGATATTTCTCAACCACTTGGAGGAAACCCAAATTTCAGATTAGGTGGCTGTATGTTGAATTCTAGGACTGACCCCATTTTAGCGGGGAAAACAGTCTTGAATCTTCTTACAAATGGAATTATTACTCAAGAGTCAGGAAATGATGACCCGTTTTAGTATGCCAGCCCGATCCATTTTTAGAGTATTCCAGATCTAACATCTGATGATTGCATGGTTTGGAGTGGCTCCTTGGACCCACTGCAAGAGGGACCTTTTCCAGTCGTTGCAGACACTGGCTTGCCAGCCTCATCCCGTTTCCCAACTGAATGATGTTTTACTTATTAAAATTTCACCAGAGCTGACAGAACCTTCTAGATATTGGTCCCTTGCCTTTCCAGATTTTCATTTTGATTGGAAACGTATCTGGTCTGATATGTATCAGGTGCTTTCCAATGACAGGCTCCGGCTCACCCAATTTTATATTCTTAATAACATTTACTATACACCCTCCCGATTGGCTATATCAATAATAGTTCTCTCCGCCCTTTTCTTTTTTATCATCCATGCCAGCTGCTTTCCCGATTTGTCTCCTTCAGAATATTGTCCTGCCCTAGATATCACTATGGCTCCTTCTATTCATTTTGAGCTGATCTGGTTATAGTCCCCCTTCAAACTCTTTAACAGTTCCAACTTTCCCGGGGATTGACCCACCATATTCTGCTTCTCTAACTTCATAATATGTGATAACAACTCCCGTTCTCTCATTTCTTCATGTTTCTTTTTAAATGCTGACTAAGACATAACTTCTCCTCTCACATACGCCTTAAGAGTTTCTCACATTATTTTAGCCAAGGTGTCTTCTATTTTATTATTTTCTAGGAATTCTTTAAGTCTACTAGACATTTGTTCGACAAATTGAGGATCATGTAATAAAACTGGATCAAGTCTCCACTGCTTTGCTCCAGCTTCTTTAGTCCTGCACCCCAACGCTAAGTGGAGGGGGGCATGGTCTGATATCATAATTGGACCATACTGAATCCTTTCCACCCTTGACACAAAAATGGGAAAGGCCAAAAAATAATCTAATCTAGTATATATTTTGTGAACATGGGAGTAAAAAGAAAATTCTTTAATATCAGGGTGTCTAAATCTCCATAATTCCTGGAGGGCCTTTTCCCCTGCCATGTGCCGCATGGCCTTCACACTTTTGGGGTATCTTTTGAAGTGTGGATTGGAATGATCCAATAATGGGTCCCAACAGGTATTAAAATCTCCCCTATAATCAACTGGTCGGGGAACTTAGCCAATGCAATTGCCAGGTGCTCAAAGAATTCAGGGCAGTCAAAAGCAGGACCATAAAGGGACACCAACACCAACAATTCTTCCTCCACAGTGGCTTCTACCATCACATATCGTCCCTGGCCATCTACTAGGGAAGAATGAATCTGGGTCCTAAGTCCCAGACGTATCCAAACACATACCTCCCTGGTTTTAGATGTGAAGCAAGAAGCCATCACGTCCCCTCCCCATTTACTTTTCAGCTTTGTCACTTCTTCTTAGTTCAAATGCAATTCCTGCAACATAGCCACATCTCCTCATGCTTCTGCCACATAAGACCAGACTCTTTTCCACTTCACTGCAGTTTTAAGCCCATTAGCATTCCAGGAAAGCAGTTTCAGACTAGCCATTCCTCTTAAAAAGATAATTTATCTGCCCCGAGACCCTCCATCCGTACACCAGTACATTCAAATCCATCCCCCTCCTTCCACACGACTCTAACATTTTGATTTCCAAACCCAAACGTACCTAACCCTTGACCCACCATCCCCATATTAGAAAACTTCTTAAACCCCTAAACTAACTACGCCCCGCCACCCTTGAGTAATGGCGCCGGGCACAACCGTACCCCCAGCCTCTGCCAGGGGTCCGTAAAGCACATGCACTCTTCCTTCCAAACCCTCAGAGAGCAGTCCAAAAGGATGCTTGATCATTCTCCCCCTGGCCAGCTCTCTGACTCCCAAGTCTGTCACCGAACCTTGGATGTCAGCACCGTAAGAGGAAGCCTTGCCGCTGCGCCAGTGGGCCAGCACAGTTTCAACAAGTCATCAACTTCAACTTCCCATGGAATGTCTCTGAATAAACAGGTTACTAACCTGTAAAGATAATTCTACTATTGGTCTGCAGTCCACATCCATGCTATAGCAGTTCCACTGGGCGTAGCTCAGTCACCGCACACCTTCAAGCCTGGCTTCTCCCAGCACTGTGTCATCCCACGGCTCCACTCCTCACATCAGATCTTGCATGCTGGAAGCAGGGATCCATGCACTACTTGCCAGGGGGATATTGTGTGAATGTGAACTGAATACCAGTCGTAGAATTATGATTACTAGTAATAACCTCTGTTTCTACTCACCTGGGTTAAGTTCACTATCCATAATATGGTAGACTTCTAGCAGTCCTTTGGAGGAGGGGGCCAGACATGCACCCCATGCTATTTAGCCAAAGAGGCTGGAGGACTGAAGCCCCAGGTACAGCATCAAGATGCATGAGCACTTTGCTGCTGAAGGGGGATATAAATGTATGTGTACCAGATTGATTCAAGTCTTGATTGAAGAGACGTCTGAAGAAGTGTTTTCTTTGTTGAAGTCAGGGATTGCCCCTCCCACAGGCTTGCCTCCATGTATGGTACCCCTAGTATTAACACTGTTGTGGGTACCAGTGCTGGCTGGCAAGGAAACAGTGTGCTGGTTTCCATCAGTTGCATCAAAGTTTATATCTGCTTGGTCAATGGATGACCCTTTTCTGAAGTCTGGTTTATATCCACACACAGGTGTGACCACGGTAAAGACATCACATCTGCACTGGTAGTGGTAGCCCTTCCTGGTGTAGCAGTCTGTATGGGAGTTTCATGCAAGTTGAATCCTGGTTCATCTCACGGAAACTAGTGCTAAATTACAAAAAAACAAAGACTATGCTATTCCACGGCACACATAACAAACATAAACACCAACAGTTGGCTATCAAAAACTGCTCGGGTGTGACCCTGGACCAGTCACAGACTTTCAAATACCTTGGTGTAACCCTGGACCCTACTCTGTTCTTCTCCAGCCATATCGATTCAGTTGCAAAATCTGTAAATATCCATATAGGCCTTGTCTATAAACATAGACACTGCCTGAAACATGACATCCTTAAACTAGCAATGGACAGCTCTACTGTCTCCATCATTGATTATGGGCTTGTTATCTACAGAACAGCCACAGCTACAGCACTACGGCGAGATATTACAGCGCTGAATAGGACCTGCAGACTCCTTACTGGTGCTGCCCACCGCACACATACCTGCGACCTCTACGAACAATGAAACTGGCTGCAACTTCAGGGAAGGATTACTTTCCAAACCTGCCTACTAGCAAAAAAGTCATTGATGGGACTCATGCCTCCCGGGGTTCAGTCTCTCTTAAGCCCAGCCAACCGCTCCCATTACACAAGAAGCTCTGACAACTATTCTCTATCTGTTCCCCGCTGTCACACTGCCCAATGCCAGCAGTCTTTCACAGGTAGAGCCCCTAAGATGTTTAACTCCCTAGGAAGTGAACTCACCAACTTAGGCACCCTCTGCTCGTTCAAACACAAGCTACGTCAAACACTTGTGTCCAGAGCCACCTGTGACTGTTTCTCCTAACCTCCCTGGCAGTCACTCCTGTTCTTCACACCTCTCTACTATCCCCACGTCTGCCTGCCACCACCCTTCCCCTCTATACCTCTGCCTCTCTCCCTAGCCCTGGTCCACCACCTTCCTCTCTTACCCTCCTTCATCTCCCTTTTCTAATCTGCTCGCCCCACCCACTGTTGCACAAGTTCCCCGATCCTCTCCTCCCACCCACCTCTCCTTCTACCTCCCTCCCAGTTACCCCTCTGTGCCCACTCTCTCTTCCTGCTTTCCTATGCTACCTGGCACAACTGGCAGCAACTCAATTTTTCCACTGCACCTTTCCCTTTGACAATGCCCTTCTGGCAGCTTTAATTCATGTAAATATTGTTTGCTGTGACTCATCATTCTTAAATGTATGCTTGGTTGTGTTGTTCTAACTGTTAATTATATTACCTGTAGCTTTTGGACCACGTATACCCTGTACTGAAAATTGTATTCCAACTGCTTGCCTGCTAATCTCACACAAATTGTACTTCTATTCTTTGTATACTGACGTGGAACCTTTGTAAAAGAGCCATTAGCTCAAAAGTATTTATCCAAAATTCGAATAAATAAATAAATACCCAGGCATTCAGGTGACGGTGATGAACAAGGAGATCTGGTAGCTTTATCCGTTCTCGAAAGATGTCTTCTTCCAAGTGCCAAAGTGATTGTACCTGTATCAGTTTATTTAATACTGCAGTATCCTTTTAAAATATAGGCAGTGAAACAGTAAATGTGACAAACATTGTATCTTTTATATCACAGTCATGTCTGCTATATCTGAGGCCCTGGTTGGGGTGCACTGTAACATAACCAAGGTTTGTGGCAGTGGCAATGGCAAATGTGACCATATGATCCATGCACTCCGTAGTACATGCTATATTGTCACAGTGAGGGCAATACCACTTGGCCACAGATCTGTCATTAATGAGATCTGGAATCTTACCAGTTTCTAAATCTTGAAAGAATTTGTAATATTGGTGAGTGCAAAGCTTCCATAAGCAGAGCACATGATTTCCCTACCTATGTGGTGTTGTGTCTAGCCTCCCTATTAATAAAGTGTATTAACTGTGTTAACTTGTGTCTGGTCTGATTGAAAATCCTAGCAATAAATTGCATGTTATATGTGGTGAACCTTAATTCTTGTGCAAGGCCAGCAATACTGTGTAGCACAGGCTGTATTACATCCTGGTTTAACTTACTATTAAATAATTTAGCATGCCTCCCAATTTTGGCCAAATCGGCTCAATTCCAAATAGATAATTCAGTCCCAAAAATACCTGTGGCAGACCCTAAAATGCCTATCACACCAGGAAGACCTAACCCTCTTTTCCCTTGTTTAGGTCTGAACACCCCAAGATGTTCTGTAGAATACTGCCCTACTACAGGGTCTTGAGCTCATGTTTGAAATGCTGCCATAACGTCAAGTAGCATTACTGTATGAAATTTAGAGCGGTTTGTTTTGGAGCAATGACCGAATTCGGCCATGTTACGGTTAGATACATTTAAAATTACAGGCATGTGCATGTAATTAGCATTGTTAATTAATACCCCAGGGAAAGAAATAGCAGATAAGCCAATTTTTGGGCCGGGTTCAAGTATAGGGAAGTTTTCTTAATTTTCAGAAACAGTTTTATAAATTACAGTAAGGTAAACAGATTCAGTAAGAATAGTGTCCAGCTGGCAAAGTCGCTTCATTGTGAAAACGAAAGGCAAAAATCGGAATTTGCCGTAACGGTAATGTTATAGAGTCCAGCATGTTGTAAGTGTACATTTTGGATTGTTAAAGTTCCATTACAAGCAATTTTGAGTGTTTGGCCAACCTCTGAAAGTTCCTTTGTGAAGGCGGCCACTTTAAAAAAATTACCTATTAAAAGTACATTAGAATCAGTAAATGGCCACCTGCAAAACTAGGGGGTTAAGAGACTTGGAGACTGATATTAGAACAGCCATGTGTTATGCAATAAGATTTAAAAATCAACATTTTAAAAGGGGGCCTAGGATGGATGGCTGGAGGTCAAGGGGTTAACCAAAAAGATGAAGTGGGGCAAACTTTTTTCCTTTCTGGAGTGATCCGGACCTTTCTCTGGAGCATCTGGATCTGGGGTCTCAGCTTGGGACTGACTTCAGCTGGAAAGGAACTGGAAATGGACCAGGTCTCGGTCTGGTTCCGGAGGTGGAACTGTATCCTTCTGGTTGGGGTCTCCTTCCAAGGTGTAGACATCTGGGAATGGTCTCATGGTACTGGAACAGGCATCTCCCTTTGGTTAAGTTCTTGGATCAGAACTCCTTGACCCAAGCATGGCAACAGGGTCATAAGTAGGTAGGCCTGGAATAGGACTACCCAGAATTGCCTTCCATCCATGGATTTTGGTATTTATTATTTCCAATATTTATTTCCAATATCTAAATTCAGAAGATAGGCCATTTGTTAAAAATGCATGTCCCTTCCCCAATAAGTGAGGAAGGGGTTATACAGTTGTATACTTAAAACCTTTAAACAGCTTCAACTGATTTGCATGGCACCATTTCTCAATTGGCTGTGTTCTTTTTGGCTAAATGCTGCTATGTATTCAGTAGTGTGGGGCCCTGCTACTGGATCTTGAGTACGTATCTAGTATGCTGTAGGTAAATTTAGTGACATGGCACTATGAAACCTAGAAGTGTTTGTACTGGAGCAGAATCTAAATTCTGATATATAATAGTTGGTAAGATTTAAACTCACGGGGACGTGCATAAATTACACATTATTTACAAAGGTACCTGGGAGTGATAATGCAACCAGACCACTAGTTGGTCCATGTTTCTGCATTGGACATTGGGTGGGTTCTTTCTCTGTTGGGGGAACCACAGCACAGTTGGAAACATGACAGTGCTAGCAATGGAATGAAGTGCACAATGCTGTCCAACAGTACCATTTGGAAATTGAGAACAAACATTTGGGTTTATGAGTGCAATGTGTGTGTATAACCCTGTGTGTTGTGCTTGGGCCTGGTGTATAAACATGGTACCATTAGGTGGAGTGTGTGTATGTCTGAACAAAGCAAACGGTAAGCAACAAATGAATTCTGTGTAGACAACTCTTTTCTGTGGCTTTGGAGAGATATTGATATACTTCCTTTATTTCTGGATCTGCCAGCTATGGCTCAGTCAGGCCCAGAGGGACTTTTGTTTTGTTGTTTGCAGCCACCATAGGTGTTGCATTGGAAGGGGGCATGATTCATATCCCCCCCACCCCCGAGCTCCTTCTTTGGTGAAAGAGGCAGCTCGGTTATTGTAGTAATGGAAGGGTTTTGTGTGGGTTGGCCAATGCTGGAGCAGAGGCCAGACAACAAATCAATAAATCTTGTAATAGTTTTGCACAGATGTCAGATGACACTGTATTGACAGTAGGGGTGTGGACCTTTAACCACAAAACTGTTGGCAATCTTATTTGCCAGTTGGTCAGCACCTTAAAAAGTGTATGCTGAATAGATACTGATGGGGTGATCCTAGAGTGTCACAATGATTTTCAAATTTTTAACAGCATTACATTTTAAAGTAGCCTACTCCATACATTACCAGAGGTGGTTTGTAGGGTACTGTGTATTGTTGCCCCTTCCTGGAGGGGTGGGTCTTATGTCTTATTTCAGTCCCTGGCTAGAGGGACCCTTACTTGATTTCTAAAAATCAAATCAAATTAAACAAAATCAAAACAGAGACAAAAAAGACGTCCCTTTTTTTCTCTCAGTTTTTATTTTCAAAAACACAGTCTTATCAGAGTCACACAAAATCCTGTACATTTTATTTACATGTTAAGTGAGTCACACCATACCTGTAACAAAACGTGTTACAACAAGTCAAAATGATTAGGAGAATCTCTCTATTGATCTTGGATGTCATTCCTAGATTGTATGCCCCCTGGTGTAACTTATGGGCACAATAGGTAAATGAGTTTGTAAAAAAACAAAAACAAAACATAGTTTTAATATTTTTCCTTTTAGCAGTTAAAACTGCAAAGCAAGTGACCTTGCTTTCTTTTTCCTGTGAGCTGTCAAAGTAAACGGCTTGTTATGGAAGCTTTGCACTCACCACTATTACAAATCTCTTACGAGATTTAGAAACTGGTAAGATCCCAGATCTCATTAATGGCAGATGTATGGCCAAGCGGTATCACCCCCACTGTGACAATATAGCATGTACTACGAAGTGCATGGATCATACGGTCACATTTGACATTGCCACTGCCACAAACCTTGGTTATGTTACAGTGCACCCCAACCAGAGTCCCTGCTATAACAGACATGACTGCGATATAAAAGATACAATGTTTGTCACATTTCCTGTCTCAATGCTTATATCTGATAAGGATACTGCAGTATTTAATAAACTGGTACAGGTACAAATCACTTGAACACTTGGAAGAAGACATCTTTCGAGAACGGATAAAGCTGCCAGATCTCCTTGTTCATCACCGTCACCTGAATGCCTGGGTAGCCCCCATACAGACTGCTAGGCTACCACTACCAGTGCAGATGTGATGTCTTTACAGTGGTCACACCTGTGTGTGAATAGAAACCGGACTTCGGAAAAGGGTCATCCATTGACCAAGCCAATATAAACTCTGATGCAACTGATGGAAACCAGTACACTGTTTCCTCGCCAGCCAGCACTGGTACCCACAACAATGTTAATACTGGGAGTACCACACATGGAGACAAGCCTGAGGATGGGGCAATCCCTGACTTCAGCAAAGAAAACACTTCTTCAGACGTCTCTTCAATCAAGCACAGCAGCAAAACACTCATCAAGGCTGCTAGAATTCCATTTTCTACTAAACTCACCAACTCCTCAATTTTGTGTCCCATCTGACTTACCAAATGGCTTGTGCCTGAAGTTTGAGTTACCTACAATTCTGAAGGTTTATACTGTGTGGTTACTAACTGTAAGTCTTTTGTTTATAATACTAGGATATGCAGTGTGACAAACCCCAATTTCTGCTTTATGCTCCATGAATGCACTGTCATATGCCATACAGTCATTACCCCCAGTGCCCCTTCATGACCAAAATTCTATAGATACTGAACCCACCCATTTTAAAGATAAAAGCCAATAGTAACCAGTTTGTTCCAAAGACAAACGATTCATTACAAACTAAGCGGCCAGATGGGGTGCACCCCAGGGTCCTTAAAGAACTAAGAGAGGTGGTGGCTGAACCTCTGGCTATCCTGTTTAGCAGATCACTGGAAACAGGGGAGGTACTTAAAGACTGGAGGACAGCAGATGTAGTCCCCTTATACAAAAAGTGAGAACAAAGAGGAAGTAGGGAACCACAGACCAGTCAGCTTCACCTCGGTAGTGGTAAAGATCATGGAAGCACTACTGAAGGAGAAACTGGTGGAACATCTGGTTGTCAATGGACTACAGGACCCAAGGCAGCATGGTTTCATCAGGGGGAGGTCATGTCAGACCAACCTCGTTGAATTTTTTGACTGGGTGACTAGGGAGGTGGATCAGGGGAGGGCAATGGACATGGCCTATCTGGACCTCAGCAAGGCCTTTGACACTGTGCCACATAGAAGACTATTACACAAACTGGGGAATATGGGTGTGGTCAGGACAGTAGTGTGGTGGGTAGGTAACTGGCTGCAGCAGGACTCAGAGGGTGGTGGTAAATGGCTGTCACTCCACAGAGGGAAGAGTGACCAGTGGGGTACCACAGGGATCAGTGCTGGGACTGGTCCTATTCAACATCTTCATCAGTGACATTGCACAGGGCCGAGAAGGCAGAATTTCACTGTTCGTTGATGACACAAAGCTCTGTAACAGAGTAGAGACACCAGAGGGTGTAGACAGAATGAGAAGGGACCTGCAGAAACTTGAAGAATGGTCAGAGGTTTGGCAGTTGAAATTCAATGCAAAGAAGTGCAAAATAATGCATATGGGGCACAAAAGCCCTGGCACAATATATCAGTTGGGGGTGAGGATATAGCATGCACCAAGCAGGAAAGGGATCTTGGGGTTATCATCTCTGATGACCTCAAGGTAGGAAACAGTGTGACAAGGCAGCAGGTAAAGCAAATAGGATGCTGGGATGCACAGGCAGGGCATCACTAGCAGGAAAAGGAGGTCATAATTCCACTACCAAGACACTAGGTGAGGCCCCACCTGGAGAACAGTGTACAGTTCTGAGACCTTACCTAAGTAAGGACATAGACAGGGTAGAGAAGAAGTCCAGAGAGGCGCAAGATGGTACATGGATTGCATCACAAGTCCTATGAGGACAGGTTGAAGGAACTGAATATGTACTCCCTGGAGGAGAGGAGGGAGAGAGGGATATGATAGAGACATACAAGTATCTTACAGGAGGAACAGGGTGCAGGAATACACTATTTTAAGCGAAAAGATGTTCAGGACTAGAGGGTATGGGATGAAGTTGGAGGAGGGCGATTCAGAGGAAGCGTGAGGAAGAATTTCTTCACAGAGCGGGTGGTGGACAAGTAGAACACCCTGCCAGAGAAGTGGTGGGGCTGAAACAATCACAGGATTTAAGAATGCATGGGATAGACATAAAGGAATTCTGGAGGTTAGGGGTAAGGGGCAACAGACTTCTAGGAAAACAAACTGAACTTACAAGCTCAAATGGGCAGAATGGGTGGGCCATAGGCCCTTATCTGCTGACACTGTCTATGTATCTATGTTTCATGATAGATACACACACTGCACTTACCAACACATGGTTGAAAGTTCACATTTAAAGGATTTGTTACTGTTCAAGTTTTTCTTATTTTCATACTTATTACTTTTTTTTGGCCTAAGACTCAACTTTTATAGATCTCAACTCAAATTTCTCTGTGCTACCAAATCTATCCACTCTCCTGTCCACTAATTCTTTCTTCTTTCTGTGTTACTTGTATGCTCACAGGTAATGGGGGGTTGTAAGAATATGCTCACCCACAAGCACATGACGTACACAAGGTACGGCATGACTACATGCTTACCCACACACACACACACACACATCACGTGCACAAGGCACATCATGATTAGCTGTATGCTCATGCCATGCAGATGATACACAAGTACATAGCCCACAGCCATAAGTGGGCATCACACACATGGGAAAACACATTACATATAGAGCTAGGGATGCACACACACATATAGCTTGGGAACATCTACACAAGTTTAGTATAAGTTTACATACACATAAGGCTAGGTGACTATTTTTGCATAGAACCTAGGTACAAGCTATGAAACTGCACTGCATCTGAAGCATGCCCTTTACCCTACATATAATCCTGTAGGCTAAAGACAAAACACCACTAATTATATGCTAGGTTAGAACTGCACTGCTAATTTGCTGCGATAATGTCCGAAATATAATGATCGATGTGCCCAGGAGTGCCCCCTACAGCTAAGGTGTCATGTGCAAACACATAAATAATTTATAAATGGACCTTTCAGAAAGCATGATGATACATTACAAAAATGTTTCATCCATAAGAACACGCCACTGACATAAGCATATTCTTATGAGTAGAGTGCTACAATTGTAGCATTCAAATGAGCAACTGATATAATACTCTGCTGCCCCCCCAAATTGACCAATAGAAGTAACAGTAAGTGCGATCATCACACGCACATCAGCTGGCTATCTATCACCAGACTAAGATCTTATCAGGGTATAAAACCCCTTTCCCCATACCCCCTCTCAGAGGAAATCGCAGGCAGACCCTGCATGACACTGCAGTGTTCAAGGGAACCAGACTCCCAGGTACGTATGTTACATAATTAGTATGCAATGTATAATGACTGTCCTATAAGGCAAGCTGGTAGGACAATAAAAGAACCTTATGTTGCTTTTACAATTGCTTCTGTTTTTTTATATTATCTTTTCTTAGTCCTAGAATCTGCAAGAGGGGTACTGTATGTTTTGTTACGGTGTAGTGATCTCCTGACATTCCCAAAAAGGGCTATGTTTCCCTGCTGGTAACAAAGACTGTATTATATCATAATAACGAAGTCAGAGGATGTCCAACAGAGCCCAGCAAAATACCCAACAAGTCTTTGGCTGGTGGAATGAGCCTTCAATCTCTTGGGCGACTCCCTATCAGCCCACCTTAAGTACAGATCGAATCAGGATGTTACTCGTCAGCCAAGTGTCTGTTTCACTGTTGGTCTGTCAGAAGAGGCTTCAGTGTAAGTCAAAACAGCTGGTGCGCTTCATACTAAGGCCGCACCTTGTAATAGAGATGCACCCGCCACAGGTACAGAGTATGAAGTACATGCTTGGAAATTAAGACTGCGAGACAGATCACCTGATTAAGGCGAACTCCAAGACTACCTTGGGCAGGAACTTCTCATGGGGTTGAAGGATGATCTTGTTCTTTTTTGTCAGTCAAAAAGCTTTACTATTCGGCAATATGCCATTACAGCTTGAAAACAAAATACATTTAATAACAAGGCTAAACAGACATATAAAATAGAGACAACAATTCATAGCCATATGTGCACAGAATACGGGCATATTTGCAAAGTTAAAAATTTGAGAAATAATGGGAATCCTTCTCCAGAAAATACTGAATCACGCATAAAAAAAATTTACTACAGTACATCCAACAGAACAGAGAATAAGTACTCCTTAATAAATATTGGTCAAGTATGATTTCATAATGACCGTTACTTGGGCCTACACATAAGATAATGTATGCAGAGTCAAACATTCCACTAAGTAAGGTACAAGGCTTACTCACTTTGGCAAAATACGATGACTACCAGGTACCTGGTGTTCACTATATTACAGACAACAGAGCTGACATTTAAGGGGCAATAGAGCTTATATGTTCACCCATCTATTTTATAAAACCAAATGGAATGATTTCCCAAGGCACAGATGTCCAAGAGGAGTGTCCCCGAGAACTCAGGGAGGGGAGAAAATCATTAAAGGGAAGTTATCTGCCACCATACTCCGGACCTTTTCTGCTTTCCTATTCCAATATACACCAAGCCAAAATAATCACCCCATCTAAAGTGGGGCTACACTCATAGCATTTCCCTCCTACTGTATATGTCAGCTGGAGTCATGAAGTAAAGACCATCATCTCTCATTTTAGCAGTACTTTCAAGGACCACAATGCTCCAAAAAGCCTACCTAAAAATCTATAAACCTAGCCTTGCCTAACCTAACAAAACGGCATCAGTAGAATGGCACTAGTGCTCCTTACTAACAAAATGTCAAAGAAACAGCTGCTAAACAAGACTCATCACCTCATAAAGTACCAGGATGCTCCAAATCATGTCCCAAGTTTTAGCAGCTCACTGGGTCACGTAATCCAACAAAAAGGATAATACTAAGAAATTGGTGAGTGGGATTAAGAGATAGTGCCAAATTGGTCCCCCTGTCCTCTGGCATGAACCCTGAAGGACTTCACCCCCCCCCAAAGCCACACCAGCCAGTCATGAGAACAGATTAGGAAGCTTAAAAAGTCAAACTTCCAAGCACTAGTAACTAAAATGAGTTTAACCCCTTCTGAGCCTGATACATTTGTAAAGAAAGTCAACTGATCTACCTTACCCCTTCCCCCGCTATTCAAAACCTTTCACGGCCTGTTACCAACCAATACTTTACCAGGAGTATGACTAAGAATGCCCCTGATGTGCCATTCTGGAAAACAAACCTAGCTAAGCTTTCCTTTGCAGTTTGTACTACTCAATGGCTGAATGAATTTCCTGAATCCCTAGTGGGTCTCCCCAAAATAGTACATTTCAAGAAATCTCTGAAAAACAAACTCACTCATAGATTAAGATGCAGCTGCTATAACTGACTAATAACCTTTTGTTATCACTGTTTTCTTCTGGACAGTTAATATCTACAGTAGAAACCTGCATTTGCTTTACGTCATTGCTCATTGTTGACCATGTCCCTTTGGAACTGCTGTTACTTGGTCATGCTGATACTGGTACCTTGTACCTGACCAGGCTCCTCCGGAACCACTGACTGTTTGTATTATATCTCTTTATTCCTTGTCCTATCCTTGATGCAGAACTTTTGTAAAACAGCACATGTTCTCAAAGGTGTAATCCAAATAATAAATAAATAAAAAATAAAATAATGAGCAAAAAACTTAAACGGCCATGTAGCCACCAGAGACCGTATGCTACTTAGTGGAACCAATCAACCAGTAACTGATTAATAGCTTATCTCAGTCAACATTATACTAAAAAAAAAACTGACAGAATATCTACTGTATATATTGATAAAATATGTCTAGTACTTCTGGAACATTAAAAAGCATGATCAGTATGCACATATATGTATTACATGTGTAATTATAAATACACACATGTACAGTTAGACAAATTATACAATCTTACATGCAACAAGGTGTCTCATTATAAACAATGGTCCGAAGGACAAGGATACAGGAGTAGCCTAATGACCATCTCTCCCAGGTTATGATTCCTTGGTGGATACTCTTAAGGGAATGGGTTCTACCCATGATTTTAAGTGATACTAAAATACGCTGTTAATAAAACGTGGTATGTTGTACTGGCTCTCTTAACTAACTTCTACATAAGCACTATCCAATCTAAACAGTATTAGTCATGCTAAAGTATGCTTTAAGAAGACATACAGTAGTTCCTCAAAAAACAGTTTACAGCATGATTTACATAGATTATACTGCTAGACACAAGAGAAAAATGAACCTCTACATGTAGAAATATTGCTGACCACTCTCCTGAAAATTGTGGAAATGTATCCACATAAAAAACTGCAGATCATTAGGATTTCCATTCCACCATGACCCCAAGACTAAATGGCTACCAGGGGAGAATTCAATGCAAGAAGTTGTTCATTGTTTTCTTCACCTCGGGGAAACCATCCAGACAAATCTTAACAGTTTATGGGAGCTTACTCCATTTAAAGTAACAGGATAGCAGACAGAAACTGAATATTTTATAATCAACCAAGCTTCTCCTCAAAGTCAAGAGCAAAAATCTGTGGATCCAAGCAGACTGGTTACAAGGGACAACATTACCTGGAAAAAAGACAAGAGAAATACTCCTCTGAGCGTAATACCTTCAGTTGCATAAGTAAGAGAGACCACATTAGTTCCCCCCCCCCCAGGCAAACATATCATACCTTTATTTAGTTTACAAATAGTGCTCCTAATTTCCCCATTACTGCAGGGGGTCTCCACAGACCTTCTCCTTTTAAACAGGAACCTGGATCCAATCCTCAGCCTCTCAGCAATCTTATGTTCTCTCCTTCCACAGTGCACACCAAACAGTTAATTTCATAGCAACGCATAGAAACATAGAATTTGACAGCAGATAAGGACCGCTTGGCCCACCCAGTCTGCCCATTTCCCTACCTAATGGATAGCTGCAGATCCTAGTTAACCAGCAGCCTACTTCTATCCCCACCCACTAAATTGCCTTATGACTGTCCCATGCATGCTTGATTCAACCACTGTTTTGACTCCACAACCTCCTCCGGAAGGCCGTTCCAGCCATCCACAACCCTCTCTGTGAAAAAATACTTCCTTACATTACCTCTGAGCGCCCCCTCTATCTTCAAATTGTGCCTCTTGTTCTTGCACACCACTTTTTTTGAAAGATGCTACCCTCTTGGACTTTGTTGATTTCCTTGAGGTACTTGTAAGTTTCTATCATATCCCCCCTCTCCCTTCCTTCCTCGAGGCTATACATATTAAGCTCCTTTAGTCTCTCTTCATATGTCTTCCGGTGCAGACCCTGCACCATTTTAGTTGCCCTCCTCTGGACAGCTTCCATCCTGTCTATGTCCTTGCGGAGATCGGGTCTCCAGAACTGCACGCAGTACTCCAGATGGGGTCTCACCAGCTGTCTGTATAGAGGGATAACAACTTCCTGTTTCTACTGGTGATGCCTCTCCCTATGCATCCACTATCCCCCAGCCCTTACTGCCTCTCACATTGCTTGCCCACCTTTAAGTCATCTGACATGACTACCCCAGGTCCTTTCCATTTTATTGTTGTTAGTATCTCACCCCCATTGTGTACTCTTCCCTGGGCTTTTGTTTCCCAGGTGCATTACCTTGCACTTCTTAGCATTGAATCTAAGCTGCCATACATTTGACCATTCCTCTAACCTTGCCAAGTCCCTTCTCATCCTTTCCATCCCACCTTGTGCATCAACTCTGTTGCAGATCTTTGTCTCATCTGCAAAGAGACATACTTTCCTTCCAGTCCTCTCGCAATGTCAGTATAAAGACATTGAAGAGGACCGATCTAATACTGAACCCTGCTGTACCCACTAGTAACCCCCTTTCTTCAGAGTGGACTCCATTTACTATTACCCTCTGTGTCCTATTCTCCAGCCAATTCTTTACCCAGGCTATCATCTTGGGACCCACTCCCAGGCTGGCTAACTTGTATATTAATATTTTGTGTGGGACTGTGTCAAATGCCTTGCTAAAGTCTAGGTAGGCCATGTCCACAGCCCCTCGCTGATCTACTACCTTGGTCACCCAGTCAAAGAAATCTATTAGATTCATCTGGCATGACCTTCCGGCTGTGAATCCATGCTGCCTTGGGTCCTGTGCCCCACTGGCCTCTAGGTTTCGACAGTTCTTTCCTTCAAAAGTGATTCCATCATTTCCCTATCACTGAGGTTAAACTAACAGGTCTGTAGTTTCCTGCTTCTGCCCTGCTCCCACTTTTGTGAAGGGAATCACATCTGCCTCCTCCAGTCCTCAGGTACCACCCCATCCTCCCATGATTTGTTAAGAGGGTAGTCAGTGGTGTCACTAGTTCTACCCTTAGTTCTTTTGGAATTCTGGGATGAATCCCATCAGCCCCATTGCTTTTCCACCTTCAGTTTTAAGAGTTCTTTCAGAACCCTTTTTCTGTAAATGGGCTGGTATCAACTTCTGTATCCAGAGTGTTTCTATTGTTTGTTTTAGGTACCTCTCCTCTTCATTTGTAAATACTGAGCAAAATATTTGTTTAGTATCTCTGCCTTTTCACGTCACCCTCTGCCACCCTCCCTCCCTTTATTAGCCTCACTAGCCTCCCTTGGTCTTCCTTCGCTCCTAGCGTACCTAAAAAGGTTTTATCCCTTCTTAACTGAGTTGGCTATCTTTTCCTCGGTTTGGGCCTTTGCGGTTCGGGCCTTTGCTGTTCTGACTTCCTTCCCAGCTTCCTTTTGCTTTAACTGATACAATTCTCTGTCCTACTCCTTCTGTGATTCCTTGTACTTTCTGAATGCTTTCTTTTTCTCTTGAACCTTCACTGCCACCTCCTTTGAGAACCATAGTGGTTTCTTACATCGTTTTGTTTTGTTTATTTGCTTCATACAAAGGCATGTTACCTCTGTGATGGCAGTTTTTATTATTCCCCCTTGTTCTTCCACCCCTCCTTCCTTCCCATTTGCTACTGCATTCTTTAGGCACTCACCCATTTGGGCAAAGTCAGCCCTCCTGAAGTCCAGTACTTTTGCCTTTGTATGGCTTGACTCTATTGCTGTGTTTATTGTGAACTATACTGTTCGATGGTCGCTAGTTCCCAGATGGCTACCCACTTCTACATCTGTGATCCTCTCTCCATCTCCATTTGAGAGAACCGGGTCTAAGACTGCTCCCTCTCGAGTGGGTTCCAATACTAGTTGTCTAAGGCAAAATCATTGATTACTCCATCACATTTCCAAAGTTCAGCTGCAACCTCAAGCAACTTCTGAGGACTCTGACTAGACTTAATCCATGCTGTTCCGATAGCCAAAATATACAATATTAAAAACGTAAAACCTTTTCGGTCAGGCATTTACAATTTGTCCTTAAAAGAAGTCTGCTCATATTTTAGAGTGAAATAAACTGAGTGATAAAAAAAGAAAACTTACAAACAGAGTGAAGTCACGAAGCGGAGCAGCAGTGCAGCCATCTTGCTGCTCCACCCCCGGTCTGACCTTGTTCTTGCGGAAAACTAGACAGACACAACTGAGAGCACATGGAGCTCGTTCACTCACTCATCTGGCAGAGGTGACAGCAATCAAAAATGTGCTCTTCCATGACAAGTGTCACATTTCATACTTGTGTACCAGCTGAAATGGTTTAGCCAGTAGCTTAACAACCACCAGCGGTAAGTTCTACAGTGGCAGAGGTTTTCCTACAGTAGGAGTCAAGTGGTCCACTCCCTTGATAAAGTGCCCAACCACTTTCTCCTGTGTCATACAGAAACATAAAAATAGAATTTGATGGCAGATAAGGACTGCTTGGCCCACCTAGTCTGCCCATTTCCCTACCTGATGGATAAGCTGCAGATTCTCATTAATAAAAAGCTTCCTTCCTCCTACCCCCACTTGAATTGCCTTATGTCTGTCCCATGCATTCTTGAATTCTCCCACTGTTCCTGACTCCACAACCTCCTCAGGAAGGCTGTTCCATGCATCCACAACTCTCTCTGTGAAAACATACTTTCTAACATTACCTCTGAGCGCCCCCCATCTTCAAATTGTACCCCTTGTTCTTGCACATCTCTTTTTCTGAAAGATGCTACCCTCTTGTACTTTAATTCCCTTGAGATACTTGAAAGTTTCTATCATGTCCCCTCCCTCCTTTCCTCAGGGTATACATATTAAGCTGCTTTAGTCTCTCCTCATATGTCTTCTGGTGCAGACCCTGCACCATTCTGGTTGCCCTCCTCTGAACAGCCTCCACTCTGTCTATGTCTTTACGGAGATGGGGTCTCCAGAATTGCACACAGTACTCCAGATGGGGTCTCACCAACTGTCTGTACAGAGGGATAACAACTTCCTGTTTTCTACTTTTGATGCCTCTCCCTATGCATCCCAGTATCCCCCAGACCTCCATACTGCCTTCTCACATTGCTTGCCCACCTTTAGATCATCTGATATAATTACTCATAGGTCTCTTTCGATTTTTGTTATTATCTCACCCCCCATTGTGTACTCTTCCCCTGGGTTTTTGTTTCCCAGATGCATTACCTTGCACTTCTTTGCATTGAATCTGAGCTGCCATACACAGTATTTGACCATTCCTCCAACCTTGCCAAGTCCCTTTTCATCCTTTCCACTCCACCTTGTGTATCAACCCTGTTGCAGATCTTTGTGTCGTCTGCAAAGAGACATACTTTTCCTTCCAGGTGCTCTCCAATGTCACTTATAAAGACATTAAAGAGGACGGTCCCAGTGCCAAACCCTGCAGTGCCCTCTAGTTACCCTCCTTTCTTCACTGTGGACTCAGTTTACTACTACCCTTTGCGTCCTGTTGTCCAGCCAGTTTTATATCCAGGCTACCACCTTGGGACCCACTCCAATGCTGGCTAACTTGTATATTAATCTTCTGTGTGAGACTGTGTCAAATACCTTGCTAAAATCTAGGTAGGCCATATCCACAGCCCCTCCCTGGTCTACTACTTTGGTCATCCAGTTGCAGAAATCTATTAGGTTTGTCTGACATGACCTTCCTGCTGTGAAACCATGCTGCCTTGGGTCCTGTGCCCCACTGGCCTCTAGGTACTTAACAATTCTTTCCTTCAGAAGTGATTCCATCATTTCCCCTACCATTGAGGTCAAACTAACTGGTCTGTAGTTTCCTGCCTCTGCGCTGCTCCCACTTTTGTGAAGTGGAATCACATCTGCCCTCCTCCAGTCCTCAGGTACCATCCCATCCTCCCATGATTTATTAAAGAAAGTAGTCAGTGGCATTACAAGTTCTACCCTTAGTTCTTTTAGAATTCTGGAGTGAATCCCATCAGGCCCCATTGCTTTGTCCACCCTCAACTTCAAGAGTTCTTTCAAAACCCTTTCTTCTGTGAGTGGACTGGTACTGACCCCCTATTCAGAGTGTTTCTCTTGTTTGGTTTATGTACCTCCCCCTCCTTTTCCGTTTTGAATACTGAGCAGAAATATTGGTTCAGTTTCCCTTCTTTTTCACTGTCACCCTCTGCCCACATTCCCTCCCCTTTATGTCTCTATATCCCTCCGTTAGTCTTTCTTCGCGCCCTAATGTACCTATAAAAGGTTTTATCCCCCTACTTAACCGAGTTGGCTATCTTTTCCTCAGTTTGTGCCTTTGCTATTCTGACTGCCTTCCCTGCCTCCTTCTGCTTTAACTGATAAAGTTCTCTGTCCTGCTCCTTCTGTGTTTCCCTATATTTCCTGAATGCTATTCTTTTCTCCTTAACTTTCCCTTCCACCTCTTTTGAGAACCATAGTGTTTTTTCCCTTCATTTTGTTTTGTTGATTAGCTTCACACAAAATCCTGTTGCCTCTGTGACGGCTGTTTTGATTATTGCCCCTTGTTCCTCCACCCCTCCTTTTTGCCAGCTTGCTAGTGCTTTTCTGAGGCACTCTCTCATTTTCCCCAAAGTCAGCACTCCTAAAGTCCAATACTCTTGTTTTTGTATAGCTTGACTCTATGGCTGTGTTTATTGAGAACCACACTGTTTGGTGGTCACTTGTTCCCAGATGGCTACCCACTTCTAAATCTGAGATCCTTTCTCCTTCCCCATTTGAGAGTACCAGTTCTAAGATTGCTCCCTCTCGAGTAGGTTCCAACACTAGCTGTCTGAGGCATGCCCCTGTAGGGCATCAAGAATGATCCTGCTCGTGGATGTGCCTGCAGAAAAGGTGCTCCAGTTAACATCTGGCATATTCAGGTCTCCATCAACAATATCTCCCCTTTTTCTGCCATTTTAAGGATGCCTTCTATCATTTCCTCGTCCATTTCCTTCCCCTGAGATGGGGGTCTGTACACAACCCCCACACGGATTGTGGTGCCATTTCCTGTCTCCAGAGTGACCCATAGTGACTCATCAACTTCCTGTTTACTCTTTAGTTCTGTTGTTTTAATATCTTCCCTTATATAGAGAGCTCCTCCTCCTCCTCCTCTTTTACCCACCCTATCCCTCCTGTAGATTGTGTATCCTGGTATGCTGCCATCCCAGTCATGGTTCTCTGTGTACCATGTTTCAGTGACTGCCACAATATCCAGGAATCCCTCTTCCATCAAGGCCACTAGTTCAGGGAGCTTGTTACACAGACTGCGGGCATTGGTACTCATCACCCTCCATTTTTTGATGGCCTTATCCCTTTTAGCCTCATCCCTGTCCTTACTGGCTTTTTCTGCATTTACCCCAGTCCTGTTCCCTACTGACTTCTCTACCTTGGTGTTTACCTCTCTAACTACTGTGTTTTGTTAGGGGAGGCAGGGATTTCCCTGCTCCTTTTCAGTGTCTCCCCCCTTGGCTAGTTTAAATGCTTGCCAATGAAGCATTTAAACCTATCAACTAGGAACCTGGTTCCCCCCGGACAGATGCAGACCACCGCACCAGTATAGGCCTGCATCCCTCCAGGTGGCTTCCCAGTCCCCAGTGAAGCCAAAACCCTGAGCTCCACACCAGTTTTTCAACCATTCATTGAATCCCATGGTGCGGAATACCCTAGCATCATACTTGACACAGACAGGCAGCACCTCCAAGAAGGTTACCATATGTGCTACTTGTCTAAGACCCCTCCCCAACTCTACAAACTCCTCTTGCACTGCTCTGATCCCATTCACAGCCAGGTCATTTGTCCCTAGGTGGACAATGACATCATCTCCCTCCCTCGTGCAGCTGCTCCCGCAATCCTGAGGATTTGCTTCCTGTCCCTCCAAGCCCTGGCACCAGGCAGGCACCTTACTTCCCTATCCCCTTCCTCCCCCACTTCTACCCCCAATGACTGAGTTCCCCACCAGAAGTTGTTTCCTTCCCCTATGGGGTCTCGTGCCACCCTCCTGAGGGTCTCCTTTGTGGAGGTTCCCAGCATCCTCCTTGGTCTCCACTGCAGGTGCCTCCATAGAGGAATCACTCTTTGCCAGAACAGCATATGAATTGTGGAGAGGTACAACTGGAGGGATGCACCTCTGTTCCACCACCCTCTCCCTCCCTGAGCCCACCTTGGTCCAATCGCTCCTCTTTCTTGGCAACCTCTGAGGTAGCGGTGGTGGCCCTGGTGATCCCTGAGTGGCGGAAGAGGTTTCACGAATCCTAGCCAGGTCAGCCTAGAGATGAGCAACCTCCTCCCTCAGACCAGAGAGGTGCCTGCACACAGGGCAGCATCGCAGCCTCCAGAATGTCTCCCAGAACACTGCTGCCCCACAGCCATTGCACTGCACCACTCCCATCTTGACTTATTTTGTGTCCCCTCTTGTTGCCTTGTATGCTTACTGTCTCCTCCCTCTATGTATTTTTACACCTACTTTCCTACTGCCTATGTGCCCTTACAACCCTTACCCTTCCTGTTCTAGGACAGGAACTTCCTGTAGTCTTCAGTAGTCTCCTTCTTCCTTGCTTGGATTCAGACCTCCAGCAGCCGGGGGTGGGGGAGAAAGAGCTATTTTTTTAGGTTCCTTCAAGGTTGATGAAACTAATGTGTCTCAGTAATCCTTCCCTTCCTACTGCCAAACAGGAAGTTCCTGTTGTCAGTCAAATCCAGTGGCTATAAAAATAGAACTGGCTTAGGGTGGGAAGGAGGGCAATTAGTAAGAAAGCTGTAGTTCTAGTCAGAAGTTACTTGGTCGGAAAGCAAGATTTTCCTCTGTCAAAAACTAACAGCAGGAAGCTGTAATTGGAGACACCTGCTTTTGTACTCCTAAGATCCAAAGCCACACCCCCCAATTAGTTTCTCCCTTCTGCTCCTGACTCAGCAGATTACGTTGATACAGCCCCCTTCCTCAAATAGAGAAACATGCAGTGAATTTCTTTTTTTTTTTTTTTTTATTTAAATGAGACCCCTGCTTCTAATAAAGTATCTGTTTGCTTAATCCAAACAGGCACCGACTCCTGCTGAGATAGAAGAGATTTATCAGTTAAAAAAAAGATGTAGTTCTAGTCAGCTGTTACTTGCTCTGCAAGATTCTCCTCTGTCAAAAATTAACAGCAGCATACCTGTAACAGCAGGCATACCTGTCCATGCTAAGTATGCAGAGATGACAGCCAGGTGCACCTTATGATTAGATGTGGCTTATAACCTCGACCGAGACAAGGACCAGAGGTAGTGGAGGATCCGCTCCACCGGGAAGGTGAAAGGATCAATCTCCTTTCCTGCACAACAGCATGAAAATCTCTTCTACTTAAATGTATACGTTTTACGAGTTGGCTCCTTATGGGATGCCTCCAGCACCTGGACAATATCTTTCAAAAGGCCCAAATCCTAGAACTCTAGCCACTCATGTACCAAGATTAGAGGTGCAGTGACTGAAGGTCTGGGTGTGGACCATTCCCCCATGTTTCATCAGCAGGTACGGATGGAGAGGAAGCCCACCATGGGGACCTGATACAGAGGCTGAGAAAATCCTGCTATCAGAACCATTTGGGCCAGTTTGGAGCTATCAGGATCAGGTTCACCTTGTTCCTGCATGCCTAGAGCACTACCCAGTAGATTAAGGGAAAGGCATGTAGAAGACCCAGGTTTCATGGCTGGCAGAAGTCATCTACCATCAGCGTTCTCATCGGAGGGTCGAGAGCACAAATAAGCCTCAGCTTTCTGTTCCCCAGGAGGCAAACAGGTCCACTAGAGATGTGATCCATCAGATGAACAGCTGTGTCACCACATCCTGGTGCAAGGACCACTCTTGAAACATCTCTCCCACTTGAATGAGCGTGTCTGCCAAATGGATGCCCTTCACAGCCACGTGCACCACCTGTAGGACCGCCTGTAGACTGTGTACTAGAAACCAGCAGTGAAACACCTCCTGATACAAGGGAAAGGAATGCGTTCTGCCTCACTTGTTCATACACAACATGGTCATCGTCATGTCTGTCTGGACTTGCACAAACTGACCCCGAATCAGTGGAGCAAATTCTGTCAGTACCAACCGCATGCTTGGAGCTCCAGCAGGATGATTTGCTGCCAGGCCTCATATGGCAACCACAACTCACAGGTTCTGCAACCAGACATGTGAGCCCCAATCCCACCAGAGATGCATCCATGGTCAGGGTTGGCTCTAGGTGGACAATGGGAATTTCCTTTCACGAAGTTCTGGGGGTATAGCTACCCCTCAGTGGAATCATGCACTGGTTGTTTCAACCGAAGTCGCTGGTCCAGGTGAGCATGGCACTGAGACCACTGGTGCTTCAGCTCCTATCTGAAGGGGTGCATTTGCCAGCGAGCGCAACAGATCACACTACTTGATGCTTCATGAACCTTTAACAGTTGGGGAATTCTCAGGCAGGGAGAGATTACCCAACCTGAAATGATCAAGAAAAAGGAGCAAGATCCTCCGTCCTTTTGACTTGTGAGTCTTTGCATGGTGGAATTCCTATTCTACTCCAATGAACAGGATCACCTGTTTGGGGACCAGTACAGATTTTGTAAGGCTGACCAGAAGGCCCAGATCCCAGAAGGTCTGGTGGGCCATACCCTTGGACCTTTCCACTGTCTTTCAAGTGGAATCTGTGATGAGCCAGTCATCGAGGTACAGGTATACCCTGGCACTTCAGCACCTGAGGAAGGCTGCCACAATCAACAGGCACTTACTGAATATGCTGGGTGCTGAGGAAAGGCCAAACACCATAATCTTGAACTGGTACATTCAAAGCTCAAACCGCATTTGCCTCCACCATCTCCACTTTTACCTTGGGATCCATGGTGCCATCCTTGTGGCTTACAGCCGGCTTGCTAAAAAGAGCAATTTCTCTCCCCCCACCACTCCAGCTCATGCTCACACAACTTATTTCCTTTCCAAGGCAACTTAACCCAGGCAGACTCCCACCCAATGGGAAACATGTCCATGGTAAAGGGACTAGCCGATCACTGGAACTCTCATTCTTTGACCTAGGTTTTTCAAACATCTCTATTGGCGACTCTAAGATAAAGGATGTGTGCCAGGTCTGAAAGGGATGCAGTGATTGCATATCATGGATATCCACTTAAAGATATGCCAAAAGATTATATCTTATTTGGCGAGATGGGCTGTCAGTCATCAAGAATACTCTCCTTTGAGCTGGGCAAAGCAACTGTGGCGGTCTTGAGTGTTTTAGCCACTTTCTTCCCATTAACATTACTGACTTCATGGCCGCATTATGTGGCCACAAGGTTTCCATTCACTCTGTTTTGTGAGTATTTGACATTAAAAAAAACTCTCAAAATTAAAGGGGAGGATTTTTTTGACACTGAAGAGGGGAAAGAGAAAATCAGTTAACATCAGGGTTATAGTACCGCCTTTTAAGAAACCAAAGTCAGGACATTTCAAGGCAAAACTGCACTTTCACATATACAGTTGGTAATGTTTCCCTCTCAAACAGGAGTTGTTACTTTGAACAATCAAAACCAAGGCTCTTTATTTTAGTTTTTCTGTATAAGGCTGCCTGACAGGAATGTGGGCTTACCGGAACCAGAAGAGGCATTTTGCCAATGGCACTACCATGGTTACTGTGAGGATTATTATTTATATCATACAGTTTAATAGCAGCAGCACAACAGGCAAGAGTCACAGTTCAGTTGTGCACATGCATTGGGGTCAATGTGTGTGTGTGTGTTTGCCAGCATTGGGGTCTGCGCATGTCTGCACCCATTGGGGTCTCTAAGTTTGTACATATGGTTTTATTTTACGTTGTATTATTGTGATGTAAGTGTGGTGTAACAGAGAATCTGAGCGCTAGTATGAGTGTAGCTTATAACACTCATCCTCCTCCTCTCAGTTCCCTACAACTTAACACACTGGCATCAGAATAATATATCAAACAACAAAACATACATATCACACTAATGCTAAGGCAGCCATTTTTGGCACGCGCTATCTCGATGTTAAGTATGTTGGGCATAACTTTTTTTTTATTTTAAACTTTTTCTTGAAAATATTCAACAATAACAAAAGTACAAACAATAAGAAAACAGTAAACGGTACATTTTATGAAACTGATAACGTGGACTAAGCCATGCTACTATCAAAACATGTTATCAGGCATGAACAAAGTACAAAGAAAGTTGGACTGACTCCTATGTATTCAAATGTTCTTTATATTATCAACCTATTATAAGGTTGCTGACATTTTGTGGCATGTGGCCACTTCCGCAGAACAACTGTAGTCACTCCTTGCAACGTTCTTGTCTATTTGCTTGTTGGCTTTCAGTGAACAATACCTTCTCTTGATGTCAGGCTTAGTGGACCACTTCACTTTTCTTTTCATCCCTGTTTGCTTCGTGAATTCTGGTAAGTTGCAGTGGCCCTCCTCTGTGCTACTGGAGGAGTCGCTCCAACTTTCTTCATAACTAACTCTAACTGTGCTTGGACCCTCCAAGCGTACAACTGGTATATTACACAAGGGCAACCTGAGACACTGAATAGCCATAATGAACAAAGTATGTACACAATTTATGCCATTATTATTGGTCATAAAATTCTCAGATGCATACTCGGGAGTATTAAGAGCAGGGAACCAGATGTTATTATTCCACTGTATAGAAGTTTTGTTAGACCGCACTTGGAATACTTCAGTTTAGCTCACCACAAACAATAATGGGTGACTCCAATCCCAAACCCAAAGCACAAACCACCCTCAGAAGGCGCCTTCGCCGCGGTGGGCTGAAAAAACTTAGGCAGTTTCTCACCCAGATAAACTGGTCCCCCATTCAGCATGCACCAGACATTGACACTGCCCTTGCTTTCTTCTCCCAAACGTTCAACAATGCCTGTGATCTCTTTGCACCCTTCACAAAAACCCGATCCAAAAAACAGAATGCACCCTGGGTCAGCCCGGCCCTCCTACAACTGCTTAGAGATCGGGATAACCTCTGGCACCGTGCCACTGAAACAGGCTGGCTGGCTGATAGACAAGCCTACAATGCAGCCCGGAATAAGTGCTCCTGGGCGGTCCATAAAGCCAAGGCCGACTACTACCAGGCTACCTTCACCTCCTCCTGGGGCTCGGCCCGCAAATTCTGGGATAATATTAAGCAGTTAAATGGAAAGACGCGGTCCCCTTCCCCATCCCAGCTCTCTAGTGTTGGTACTACCTCCACCGATCCTGCCTTCATAGCTAACTGCCTCAACACCGCTTTCACCAACCTTAGCTCAGTCCTCCCCAGTAATTTCTTTGAACCCCCCCCCAAACCAACCCCCGTCCACCACCACCCCAGCTTCCACCTGTGCAAGGTATCTGCTCAGGAGGTCAGACCCATGCTTATCAAAGCTTGAAATGGCAACAATCCCGGCAGTGATTCGCTTGATCCCAGTATCCTCAGGTTGGTGCTAGATGAAGTCCTAGCCCCGCTCACCAGCCTATTAAACCGATCACTCTGCCTGGGACAATTTCCTTCTGCCTGGAAAACAGCCATAGTCACGCCCATTCATAAAGGTGGTGACAGGTCTGTAACCAACAACTATCGACTAATCTCCATGCTCCCGCCCCTCTCAAAAGCCCTGGAAAAAATCATGGCCATTCAAATCACCGAATATCTATCCAAGCATGACATCTTATGCCCTGAGCAGCATGGCTTCTGTGCTGGCCACAGTACCAGCACTGCGCTAATTGAATTCTCCAATTTCCTTCACTCCTCCCTGGACACCTGCTCACTAGCTGGTGCAGTGTTCATTGACCTATCAAAGGCTTCTGACACTGTCTCCCACCCTCTTCTGCTGAACGCCCTCTGTCACACTGGTCTCGCGGCTGGCCCACTGGCATGGTGCTCAAGCTACCTAAGCGCTCCGTCACAGTGTGTAAAAATCAGTGGAACACTCTCTGATACCCGTCCCATACACTCAGGAGTTCCCCAATGCTCTATCCTGGGTCCCCTCCTCTTCTCGCTCTGTCTGAACACCCTGCCCAGTGCCTGCTCGGGCAAAATGCTTCTGTATGCGGACGATGCTGTCATTTTTGCCACTCACCGCAACCCCATCTCCTTCAGGATTCCTACAACAGTCCTTCAATGAGGCAGATGCCTGGTTTAAAGAGCACAGACTCATCATTAATCTTAAAAATCAAAGCTATGCTTTGCCCACCCCAAAACAAAGCTAGAAACCACCCACTCCATATTCTTCCTAGTACCAAACAACCTCTGGAACAAGTCTGCTCATACAAATACACCTCGGGATTACCTTGACTCCAGCCCTCACATTCCATGAACACACTAGAAGCCCAGCATCCGCCACCAACATACTGACTTGGCATCCTCTTCCAGCATCAAACTGCCTCCCCCAAATGCTCTCCAGCTCGCTGTCACATCTTCAGTACTGTCCCTGGTGGACTATGGCTTACCAATCTATGGTGCTAACACAACCGCTCTCAAAAAAATTCACATAACCCTAAATAAGGCTTGCAGACTGATTACTGGTGCCCCCAGGCTCACACACACCTGTCAACTGTATAACGATGCTAAACTCCTGACACTAGATGAACGACTTCGCTATCATACCTGCCTACTCACAAAAAAAAATCCTACTCGGGCTCTCTCCACCAGGGGTGACTGCATCCATCCACGGATCCGCCCACTGTTGCCACAAGGTCCTCCAACAAGACCACTCTACTGGTCCCCAGATCAAGAACCACTCATAGTCAGAGGTCCTTCTGGTACAGAGCCCCTCTGGTTTAACTCTCTCCTGCCACCACCTTCAATGCCACCACAATCTCCAAATTCAAAACCACCCTTCACAGCCAACTCCTCAACACTCGTAGCTGTTCCTGTCTCTGAATAAGGCCCTACCTCGACCACTCCACCCGTGACAATGCCCACCGGGCAGCTCCCCACCTAGTCCAGCCCCATCCCTTATCCAGCACTCCATTCCTAAGTATAACCTGGCCAGAGCATGTTGTCTCATGCCAGTTGATTGCACAGCAAATGAAATCAGTTGTGTCAGACCTATTTCTAGTACAAGTGTCCTGTAACTTAAAATGTATGTTGTTTAACCACAGTGTGACATGGCGCCTCTAACAGGCGCCTACTTGAAGAAAACCTGTACTATGTAATCTAAATGCTATGTATGTCTCAATGTGACGAGGTACCTTCGGAAACGAGCCTCTGGCTCAAAGGTTGTAAACTGATTCTCAAAATAAATGAAAAAATAAATAAAAAAAATAAAGCATCATAGAAAAAGTACAGAGGAAAGCAACCAAAAAAGTTAAAAACATGAATAACCTTAAGTATCACGAAAGATTACATAAACGTGGGCTGTATTCTATGGAATATAGAAGGATAAGAGGAGATCTGTGTCCAGCATATAGAGTAAAGCGTGATCCATTCCTAAAGGAGACTATAGGTACTGTTAGGCATACTAAAATGAAACAAACTAGATCACAGAATTATCAGCTGATAGGAGAAAAGAATGAAACAGTAAAGGGGGAAAATGATTCTCACAGAGAATAATAACAAAGTGGAATACATTACCACAGCATATAATTGAAAGTGAAACCTTCACTACATTCAAAAATAGATTGGATACATTTATGGACACCAAAAAATACGAATACCACCCTTAAGAATTTTTAGGGTGGCAAGTTCTTAATGGGTGAAAGCCTACCAAACTTGAAACTAACTATAAACCTATAATAAAAGATACGCTGCTGGTATGAGATCTTTTGCATCTGTGTCTCCTAGGCTGTGGAACAATCTCCTAACTGACATCCTGGCATGCCCCAATTTCAAAACCTTTAAAACCTCCCTCAAGGGACTACTTCTTGTAAGCAGCCAGTGCACATGTTTCCACTGAGTCCCCTCCTTTAGGTTGCCGACTTGATCTCTGTCCTATGTTTCTTTCCGTAACCCTGTGTTGTACTCTTCTAACTGTACTGTTAAAGAGCAGCTGACGCCATTAGAAGAACTTTCACAAAACATAATATTTAGACACAGTCCATCTTGTATTTCACATTAGTTATGTATTACTCCTCATCATTATTTATTACTGAGATCATTTGTATAAAAATAGGATCTTTGCTCCTAAGAAGTTCATCTATTCCTGTTGCTGTCTCCCTACCTGAGGTCATAATACCCTGCTTGTGACACCACAGTTACTCCCATGGCAACAGATTGTGATGCCACAACATGACATGAAGTAAGGAGATGGCTATAGAGACAGATGAACTCTAAGGGATAAAGATCATGTATTCATGCAAATTTCTTGGAGAAATCTATAGAATATATATGGAATGCAAGCTGAATCATACCTACATATTATGTTTTAAAACTTTTCTTTGAGGCATGAGCAGCTCTTTAACGTAATGTAATGAACTTGTGACTTTGCCCTAAAATGACGTTTTTTAATCCCTTGATACCTCTATTGTAATTTGTATTTTATGGCTGTTGCATGTACCACGAAAATCATAACTGTTGTATATAATTAATTTTGTGTTGCTCCTGAGAAAGGGACTTTTAATCTCAGTAAGCCTGCCTGGTTAACAAAATCAAAATAAATATGCAAAGCTTTGTTACCACAACAAAGCAGGAACAGATAAAGGCACTCCACTTAACTTGGAATTATGGGGGCTTACATAGCAAAGGAAAAGATAGGTAGGACTCACAAACCTTGAAGTACATGTCCATATGCCCCATTACTCTATAGGACACTATTTCCATATTGGCTTGGTGGCCCATGGCCTATAGCCATTCCCCTGAGGTGTGTACTGTAGAGGACCTCCACCGCCTAAGGAGAAGCCTTTTAGCAGTAATTCAAGAGAGGACCTATTTAAATAGAGGGTGACCCTCAGAAGCGGGGAGGCTAGGAGGCCTATACAAATGAGAGGAGGAGTTAACTGAACACAGTCACCTGTCACCATCGTACAGTACTTAAGTACTTCTGACCAGTATTGCTGAATGGCAGGGCAAAACCCAGAGCACATGGAATAACGTATGCCCAGGGGAGCCACATCTCCAGCACCTGTCATTAGGGAGCAACCCTAAAGAATGAAGGGCTACAGGGGTTCTATACCACTAGTGGAGGATCTTCAGCTGGATAAGCTGGACCAAGACATCCAAGCAAGATGCATGTGGCCTGTACTAACAGTTCTCCCAGTCCTGGTCAGAGATATCACATTGCAGTTCCTGTTGCAACTTTATGTGAGGAGAAGTGGTGGGATCAGAGCCAGAGTCTAATCTGGAGTGATATACAAACACCAGCTCTACCACATGCCAGAGCAGCCTAAGAGGTGTTCATTTTTGGACTGTGACCTTCTGTGGCGAGAAGGCAAACTGTCTTAGGAGTGGGGCTAGCACATTCCTCTGTTGTAAATACTTCCATAAGTCTTGCCTCTGGATACCCTTTGAGGCTAAGAGTTTTGAAGGAATGCAAGAAATCCCCACTGGGAGGGTAGAGGTCTCTGACCAGGGTAAGCACAGCCTTTGCCCAACAGAGCCAAGGAATAGTGCAGTACCCACCTTAAACAGAGTACTGTTCCAAAGCGGAGCAAAAGGAAGAGGTTTAAGATCTAGGCGGAGAGCATGCATTAACTAGCACCAGTATTTCCTGGAGATATGAACAAGGGGATGAGCATCATCACTCCTAATGTGTGCAGCAATCAGAGTTATCAAAGGTAAGAAGGCCCTACTGCTACCTCAATGTGAAGCCACTGAAGGGGTGAAACATTGGGTGGGAAAAAAGTCCTTTATGACCTGTGCCATAACAAAAGTCATGCAGTGGCCCTGAAACCAAGGAGCCCCACTCTCCCTGCAACTAGTGTTTCCTTAGTTTGGCCCTACTAAATCTGTCCCCCCAACGAAAACTGCCAATCATTTTGTCTAGTTTAGCAAACTATAAATCAGGACTATGTAATATAATGTGGGCAGCACATGAAATAACTTGGGAGATGGAATCATTCTGATGGTAGCTATTTGCACCAATAGTGTCCATCAGAGGGGACATGCTGTCAGAGATCAACTCTTCTAAGTTACGGGGAATTTTGATGCCTAAATTTCTATGTCCATTGCCTAATCCCTTGAAGAACTCCTTCGGACACAGGTGCCTGAGTGGGAAGATTTCACATTTTCTCTGACTGACCTGGAGCCCTGAAACTAATACAAAATCAGACAGAAGTTTTTTAAATAATTCCAAAGTCTGTGGAGCATCTGCTACAAGTATCATAATATCATCCGCATAAAGCAGTTTATACAGTAGGGGTGAAGTGATATGGCATCAAAAAAAAGCCGTATCACAAGCATAATGTGATAACTAGATCATGATGTGTACACTGTGACGATATCAAGCACATTATACGCGTCATCGCCAGTTATCAACACTGTCACTTCCCCCTCCACATGCCGCTAAAACAAAAAATAAAACAAACAAAAACTGGAGCCCTATTGTATAAAACGGATATGTGATGTCCCGTTGTGTGATATCTATGTATCACAACTCGTGGACAGTGACCCCGGAAAACTCACTCGTGGCTCCACTATGCTCTGCCACTTGTGAGCCGAGGTCACTGTTCACTTATTGTGATACATACGATATCACACGCCAAGCCATCACATATCCCTTTAGTATTATACTCACCTGCTACTAGGCCCTGCAGTAGAGGGTGTTACCTGATGGCTATGGCTAGGGGTTCTGTGGCAAGTTAGGAGAGCAAAGGGGAGAGCGAGTGCCCCTGATGTATGGCCCTTCTGTACAGGGAAAACCTGGCTGAGCATACCATTTGTAAAGAGCTTAGTTCTTGGTTAGTGATAAAGAGTCTGAAGCCCTGCCAGGAAATATAGACTCAATCCTATCGTATGCAGCATCTGAAGTGGATAGCTCCACTCGACAGAGTCAAAGGCTTTCTCGGAATCAATAGTTAATGCTAGGGATCAACCTTAACCTTTTTTTGCACTTGCCAGCAGGACAAATTGATTCAAAAGTACACTAGCCCACAATTGTAAAGGTAAATTTTGATCACTTACACAGGAAAAAATGCAAGTCAAGAAATACTTTGATTATTGCACAATTATCCTGCTCCCTCATTGCTTCCTGTCACTGCCAAAAAACAGAAACAAAAACAGACTGCAGTGCAATCACAGTGTGCCCCACCCCCATTCTTTTGCACAATGGCCCCTTCTCTTCTTCTTTCTGTGCCCCCCCAAGAACCAGAGGATACCATAACAACAAATGTTCAGTCAAGAACTCCTAGCTCTGCACACACAATAGCCAACATCATCATGCCCCTCACTCCACTCTCACCCACACCCATAGGGCAATGAACAGAGTCAGGCAGAGAAAAACACTTGCAGCCCCCTCCATGTGATCAACTGGAAACCTGCTCTTCTGGAAGTTTTCATACAGTGTCAAGTGAGCCACAGGCAGATCTAGAATTTCTTTTTTTGGGGAGAGGGGCGTACACAAACCCAGGGGCTATGGAAACAGAAAATGCTATGGGATTTTTATTTATATATAACAGGCACAAAAGTATTGATTTTAACATGCTCTGCCCCAATAATAACACATTTCTAACCTTGTTCTTTCATCAGCCCAGGGGAAACCGTGCACAGGCATGATGCCACACCACCTCTGTTTCTATTAGGAGGATTTGGGCACCCCAGGAATGCCTATTTTAACCTTTCAAAGTGTATACTTTAGTAAGGTATATTTTTGTATCATACATTCTCTAAAGCATTGTTGTTCAGCTGAAAGGACATGCTGGGTGGGGTAAGGGTGTGACTGCATGCATGCTATTGACTAGCGTGGTCCACTGAGAACAGCTGGGATCATCTACAGTACACCTGCCAATAATGGCAGGTATGGGTCTATGGATGGTCAGTTCAGAGTCTGGTCTTCAGAGGTGTCCAAGGAAAGTACAGTACATTGTTGGGAGATTGGGAGGGCACACGGAGCAGCCATGGTTAGGCTGGGATAAAACCCATCACCTACATGGCGGACCTCTTAGCATTTTGTCACATAAATATTGGATACAGACACTCAACATTTAGGGAAATGAGGGACACTGGTCTTAGTGATGTGGGAAAAATCATTGTCAGACAATAACAAGTTCAGCAAACTAGATGGTAGTGATTTAACAGCACACTACCCTTAATCGCAACCTGGCCACTAGCTGAAAGTCCTAACACTGGAGTGATAATGACTAACACCGAGTCATTTGTGGGACCCCCCTCTTGAACTGCCACGTAACTGCAGCTCTTAATGAGTTGTTAATCACACCAGACCATCTGAAACACTGAGGGAAATTAGCATGAGGTCTACAGCCTGCTAAGAAAAAAATGCTGACCATAGTAATATTGTTTCTTCCGAGGTGTCCTTCAATATGCTTGACCATTGCACTATGCCATCTAGTTCAGCTGCCCCAGAGGTGGCATTAATGCTAATGACCTAAGGAATTAGCCAACCAAAGTGCAGGAGAGGCTGTGCTGTCTGTCGCCTGTGCCAGAGGGCACTCAGATTCATTTTGTAGCTGCAAAATGGGGCAAAAGTGCCCCAATAATCTAGGCTATCAAAAAATCATAAAAGCCATTAACAAGTAAGAGGAAATATAAAAACACACATAACTGTGAAAACCTTATATCTAACAGTCAAACATTTGGCAAAGGAAAGGACTGCAGGACCAAACTCAGTCAGATTATGTACGGGGAGGATGAATGGGAGGTCAAGCATACTGAAGGACACCTTCGAAGAAACAATATTACTATGGTGAGTAATTTTTTCTTCTCACCCCAGGGGTTCCTCAGTATGCTTGACTATTGCAGATTACAAAACAGTGGAGTTGGGGACTTCTGGTGACGCAGCCGACGGGAATGCCAGCATAGCTCTCGGCTTCGTACTCTCCAGCCTTTCTTTGCGAACCATCCGGAGAGATTTTTTCATATTTACCCGCATAGCAAGTCCCTGTAAAACCTTCCCTCTTTCAATGATGGGAAGCACAAAGAAAAGAGGTCCAGCGAGCCCCAGATCGGCCGCTATGAGTGAGAATCTAAAAGCGGCCTCTGGCCTAAGCCCTGCACCCTCCCGCTCATCCATTCTTTCTGGCACAGGAGATGATGACTCTGGCTCGATTGGCACCAGGATGGAAGCAAGGAAAATACTACGACTACTGCAGCGTATCGATGGCAAAGTTACAGATATTCAAAAAGACTTCAGAAAGTTAGAATCTGAGACATCCTCCATAGAGAAACATGTTAAATCCCTACAGAACGAACATATGGCCTATGGCCACTCTTTAGCATTTCTCCACAAGAGAGCGCGGACCCTTACAGCCAAAGCGGAGGACACTGAAGCTCATTCTAGGTGGAACAACATCTATGTGGTGGGAATCCCAGAGGGAGTGGAACAAGATGACATGTCAGCTTACATGGAATGCTGGCTAAGAACTGAGTTACAACTGAGAGAAGAACTACCTTGAAATAGAAAGGGTGCATCGGACACTCGGCCCCAAACCCAACCCCTGCCCCGCGAGCTATCTTAATCAAATTCCTAAAATTCTCCATGAAGGAAAAAAATCCTTCATATGGCCTGGGCCAAGAAAGACCTGAACTTTGATGGCACAGAGGTATACATGGATCAGGACTTTCCACCTTCTATGGCTGCCCATAGGAAGAAGGTGCTATGGGTTTCAAAACAATTGCGGGAGAAGGGCAAAAGAGCATACCTGAGATATCCAGCACGATTATGGGTAGAGCAACCAGATGGCCCCAAAGTATTTGATTCCCTCCTTGCTGTGGCAGACCTGCTAAAAACCGAAGGAATCCCCCTGCCAGATCTCAAGGAAGAAATAGCAGAGGACCAGATCGAGCAGCTTCTGTGGTCTTTAGCCCCGAGTACTAAGAAAACATTAAACCCATATTCCAGAACAGAAGTGCTGCTTCCACTGCACTCGGATCTTTCAAGGTGGCTCCAGAAAGGTCAGTCCACTTAGTTTATATGTCCCCATACTGATTTACCAGTTCTAGGAGTTTATTCCAAGGGACCACATGCAATACAGAGCGGCTACAGCATAGAAATATGAAGATTCTCAATCCATAAATAACACTGATCTTGTTTACCTGATTCAGCCACGAGGAGACATGGATAGCCCATTTGTTAACTACGAGGCCTGATCCTCGTTAGGCCTTATGTCTGCTTTCCGTTGCCGTTGCGGACCGCCCCGTATGGACTTTGCCTTTCGGGATACACTGGAGACCTGGAAAGTGATTACGAGGCAGAGGGAGCAGAAATTGTATTGTCAGGAACTTTCACTTAGGGAAACCAAGCTCTACAGGACTTATGTTGGTGAGACCTCACTGGAATTTGGTCGAAGAAATGGCTCCCCCGTCAGACTGAACATCCTCTTTCCAGTAATGTTTTTCTCCATAGAAATTACTGATTATTATTACGGTTGGACATATGTTCTAATGTTCCAAATACAGTTCCTTGAGATCTTTAGTTTGGTACTATAGAATATTAGTCGGAGAGCGAGCGAAGGCGGGGTGGGGTGATTTTCTTCTATTCCCTGTATGTTTGCTATGACAGCCAAATGATGTCCATATGCCCTCACTCCTGGGAAGTTTCTGTGGCCCCACATCATTTTATTAAGATTTTGATGGGAGAGATGGTAGGGTAGTAGTATATTGTTGGTGTTTAGAGGGGGGGGGGTTTTGAACTAACTCAGCTCTTCGGATATCACTCACAGTGTGGGCATAGTTCTTGGGCTGGAGGGTAGAAAGCCATACCTGCCTCACCAGTAAATCCAAACACATTAGGAGGGTAAAGGCTTCAGAGTCCCTCGTTAACCCTGGGTTCCTCAACCTTACACCCCAATAGTAGGGTGTATAACTCTTCAAGGGCGTTGGTCCCTTTCCTCTCCACAGGAGAGGGATAGCCCCTCTTCGGAGAAGGATTTGGCAGTACCCATTAACACTGCCGAGTTTTGTTTCCCTCTTCTCCCCATTGCTGTTTGTTAGGGGGGGAGAGTTTGTTTACTGTTATGGTATTGTTATAATGCTGTGCAAGTTAACTTCTCTGTTTGTTACTCACTCTCTTTCTTCCTTCTTTTCTTTCTTCTAATTATCGAGGGAGAACATATATATCTTATCAAGATATCAATTGCAGGTTTAGAACAGGATATTATTGTTTGACTAGGGTATCGGGTTTATTTTACCCCAACTTAAGTCATGGCTATGTTGACAATCTGTTCCCTGAATGTCAAGGGAATTAATAATGTGGTAAAACGTTTTGAAATATTGGTAGAGCTGAAAAGAACAAACTTCGACACTGCCTGTCTCCAAGAAACCAAGCTTTATTTACAGGAACATTTGAAACTTTGCAGGTCCTGGGTTGGCAGCATCTATTCAGATGAATACCCCACCGCTAAAAAAGCAGATGTGGTCTTTTTCCTGAGGAAGGGTCTGCCATTTCGGATGCAGGAGATTCACTGAGCAGGCTCAGGCCACTGGTTGATCATGTTGGGGTTATGGAGAGGAAAGCCAATATATCTAGTTGGGGTATATGCTCCTACTCCACCTTCTGGGGAATGTTTTAGATTACTGTTTACCAAATTGGCCGGACTACCAGAGGGACAAGTTATCTGTATGGGAGATTGCAATTGTGTGGAAGATGTGGTGAAAGATAGAAGTTCCCTCAAACCCCCTGGCTCACAGGCCTGCTCTCACCTCCTAAAGACCCTCTGTAAAGAGTCTGGAATGATTGTCCCTGGAGATGTTTTAACCCTGTATCTCGAGATTATACTTTTTTTTTTTCCCCCCAGCCTCAAATATATATTCTCGCCTGGACAGATTTTATGCACAAAGAGATTTTCTATATAGTTTTAAAGATGTGTCCATTCAACCGATCACCTTATCTGATCATGCTATGGTGAAGGCAACATTAAATTGGGGTGAATCTAAACCAAAAGGGCTCTGGAGGTTCGAACCTGGTCTATTAAATGATAAACACTACATAGAATCTACTAAACAAGTTATCCAGCACTAGCTTAATGAAAATTTAGAAACAGAATCTGCTCCTAAATACATCTGGGATGCCATAAAAGCAGTTGTATGAGGTCATATGATTTCATACACCTCACAAATACAAACAGTACCAATCCAAGCTCCAGAGCGCGTTGGATTTGGTTATGGCCCTGGAAGTTGAACATAAAAGTACAGGATCCCCTACAATTTTGTCCAAACTGAGGCAGGCTCAGGATGATTATGATTTAATACAGAGAAGGGTAGAGAATAACCTAAGATATATAGGACCAAAATACTTTGCAAAGAGAGAGAGGGCAGGCAAATTGTAAATCCTAAGGCTCCGGAAACAGGCAGCAGATAAATATATGGAGAGGATTACCTTGGCTTCCACCCACCCAGGACAAATTCTCCCCTAGAGAGATAGCAAAAGAGTTTAAAGTTTTTTATGAGGGTCTACATAAGGTGGAAAGGGCACCACAACACCAGGAGCAGATTCAAACATTTTTGGACAGTGTCAAGCTTCCCTCTCTTCCTATTTCCCAGAAAGAAGCACTTGAGACTCCATTTACAGAAAGGGAAATACTAGAGGTGGTTCAATCTCTGTCTACTGGGAAAGCACCTGGCCCAGATGGGTACATTGCAGCGTTTTACAAGTGTTTCGGGAAGGACCTGGCTCCCCTGCTAACAAAGATTTGTAACTCCGCTCAGAAACCCCAGGCCCTCCCTGATACATGGAAGGAGGCCCTTACCTCCACTTGCATACTGTGCGACTCTGAGCAAGTCACTTAACCGCCCAGTGTTCCCAGGTCACCCCTGAAAACAGGCACTTGTGCCTAGTGGGCCTTACCCAGTTACTAAAGACAAAAATAAAAAAATCTCTGTAATACCTAAGCCGGGGAAAAACCCTGCTTTATGTGCTAGCTATAGACCAATAGCACTACTAAACCAAGATTCAAAAATCTTCACTACTCAGTAATCGTCTTCAGGCTTTGATAGTGGGTCTGGTCCATGGTGACCAGACCGGCTTCATACCTGGGAGGCATTTGCAGGATAATGTCAACTCCTGCTGAATGTTTTCTCTGGGCGAACCCCGGGAACACCTTAGTGCTGTTTTGTCATTAGATGCAGAAAAAGCGTTTGACCGTGTACACTGAAAATATCTGGGAGGGTTCGGCTGGAGACAAGTTCAGGTTATGGATTGGAAACTTATATGTAGGTCAAGCAGCTAGAGTCAGGGTTAATGGAGAGATTTCATCTGCATTCAATATTAGCAGAGGTACAAGGCAGGGATGTCCCTTTCCCCACCCCTCCACTTCGCTCTGAGATTGGAGCCACTGACTGCCTTCATCTGGCAGTCCGATGCTTTCAAGGCATAAGGGTTACAGATACAGAAGTTAAGATTTCTTCATATGCAGATGATACACTGCTGTATATAGTTGACCCGGTTGAGGCCCTCCCCTGCATCAAGACCATTTTAGAAGGATTTTGGTAAATTTTCTGGCTATAAAATGAATGCAGATGAATCTGAATTATATCGAGTAGGGGTGAAGGGGTGTAGGGATCTTCCCTGTTTGGAACCCTTCAGGTGGTGTGCCTCTGGCTTTAGATACCTGGGGGTCTAGATTCCCAGAGATCTGTAGCAACTATTTTCAAAGAATTATATGCAGATCCTGCAAGAAATTAGGGCTGATTGCAACAGGTGGACGGAGCTACCGCTTTCCCTTTCGGGCAGAGTGGAAACCACCCGAACGAATATTCTCCCTCACCTCCTTTTCATATTTGGGTCACTTCCGATACACCACCGAGCAAGTTGTGGAAGGAATTATCCTCTACTATTTCCAAATTTTTGTGGGGAGGTAGGAAGCCACGAATCAAATGGAAATTAGTTCAGACACCCAAAAACAAAAGGGGACTGGGACTGCCAAACATACAGACATATTATTGGGCCGCACAGCTACAGGCCATAAGAACACTGTCACAGGCAACACCCCCTCAGTGGGTGGAGACTGAACTGGCAGCTTGACCCCTAAAACAGGTCCCTAATTTGTGGTTTTAGATCCCCTTAGTCTGAAGACACTACATGTCTCAAATCCCTGGACTAGGACTACCCTCCAAGTCCAGCTAGAAGTAAATAAAAAAACTTGGTCCGTTACTTTCCCTGACACCCTCGACCCATATTCTGAGCTGCACGGACTTTGCCCCACTCGGACGGGACCTGATCTTTCACAGATGGAGCAGACAGGGTTTACAAACCCTTGGCCACTGCTTTTCAGGTTCTAATCTTAAATCCTTCCAAAAATTAAAATCAGAAATTAACCGTAGACAGCAAGATTTCTTTAGGTATCCGCAACTCAAGCACTATCTGGTGTCAGCGGTGGGTCTCCCTTGGGTGGGGGCAAATGCTCCTGAAAATCCTCTTAGGGACTTTATGGTTGTTTTAATAGCAGAGGGGGAGGAACCTAAAGTAGTGTCCGGACTAGTTCAAACCATGAATAATATTCTTCTTGACTTCCTGGATGAAATCAAAGAGGCCTGGTGCATAGAGTTAAGGATGGCTTTCCGATAAAGAGTGGGAAAAGACATGGGAAGGGGTTCACTCAACAACAGCTTCTTTATTCTGGAGAGAATTCCACTGGAAAGTTGGAGTGAGATTTGTTAGACCCCCTACAGTTACAAAACATTATGGCAATCACCCTTCAGATCGCTTTTGGCGCCTTTGCCACTCATTAGGTTCCTATTCCCATATTTTCTGGAAGTGTCCGGTGGTTGCGGAATATTGGGATGAAATTCAGAAACTAATTTGTGACCTTCTTGAGATCCCCCTGACAGGAGCTCCACAACATTGGCTTTTGGGCCTCCCTCCCCCTCCTTAAAAATGAAGGCTAAGAAATATCTCTGTGATACTAGTTGGGGCAGCCCTCAAAGCTATCACAATGAATTGGCCAATACCAAATAAACCTGAGGTAGAAGTATGGTACCATATCTGTCGAAAAAGCTTGGACCTGGAACATTTGACAGCAAAAGTAATGCTTGGGATAGATACATTTTGTGGCCACTGGCTACCCTTCCTACATTTTATGGCAAAAAAAGGAAAAACACATACTTTGTCATTGTTAGCCAAGTACGCCTGACTTAAGAATATAATTTGTTGCAAAGTGGGGCACTGATATATAACCTGAATCTTGCGGGCATATGGGTCTTAAGGATTATAATGTGCAGGTATCTTATGGAAGAAGTACAGCAAACTGACTTTTTGATCTTCTATGATTATGGAAATGTATTTTGTAAGAATAGATTTCTCTTCTTTGTCTTACATCTCTATTTTTCTATACTCCATCTTTCTCCACTATTGTTCTTCCTATCCTTTTATCCTTCCTTCCTTCTTATAATAAGGAAATATTACATGGATATGTATAAGTGCAATGTATCCGTACTTGAACAACAAAACCTCCTCTTTAATAACATTTTATTAAAAGAAAAACAATAACAGTAGAGTTGGGAGGACGGTACAGAACCTACTTTGGAAACAGGATCTGCAGGACTGCTGTGCCAAATCTGGCATCTGATCTAGATTGTACATCCAAGCAATAATGCTTTGTGAAGGTGTGTACAGTCTTCCAGGTAGCTGCTTTGCAGATATCGAGCAAGGGGATGCCCTCTGCCCTTGCAGCTGCCACTGAAGCTGCAGTGCCCCTAGTGGAGTGGGCTCCAAGGCCCTGAGGGGGCTGCTCATCAGCCTTACAGTAACAGAACGGAATACAAGAGACTATCCAGCGGGAGATAGTTCTCTTAGTGGCTGGTCTGCCCCTGCCAACCTCACCGTAGGTGAGGAAAAGCTGTGTATGAGAGCTTCTGAATTGCTTGGTGTGTTCCAGGTAGTAGGTCAGTACTCTTTTAACATCCAAATGGTGGAGTTATGATCTCCAGTGGTGGATTTGTCTGTAAAAAAAAAAAGAGACAGGGAGTGTTACAGACTGGTTGAGATAAAATTCAGAGACTACCTTAGGAAGGAATTTCCTGTTGGTTCTGAGGACAACTTTAACCTTGGGGAGATAATGTAGTTAGGGTCAGTACAAAGCACTTGCAGTTCAGAAATCCTTCTGATTGAAGTGATAGCTACTAAGAAAACAGTTTTCCAAATGATATTTTTTAAGTCTGCAGTAGCCATAGGCTCAAAGGGAGGCTCCATGAGCTTAGTTATGCAGAGGTTCAAATCTCAGGAGGAAAGGCTCCCTACATGTAGGGCTAAAGGTGCAAAAGGCCTTTGAAAAACTTTTTAAAAATGGAATGAGAAAGTATAGATTTCTCTTTGCCAGAAGAAAGGTAAGCCGAACTGGCTACCAGATGAACACGGAGGGATGAGGCCCTAAGGCCGGAGGCCTGCAAATGCACTAGGTAGTCCAGGAGAGAAGACAGAGAGGCTCTTAGGGGGGTTATCTGCCAGTCTCGGCACAACAGAGAAAATATTTTCCATTTAGAGGCATAGGTGTTCTTAGTGCTGGGCTTCTTAGCCAGATGAAAGATTTTTAGAACTTGTTCTGAGTACTGAGAATAATGGGTATTCTAGCTCTTCAAGTACCAAGCTTTGAGGCAAACAGACTCTTTGTTGGGGGTATATTAACCCAGTCTTAGGCAGGGTGAGGAGACTTTAGCTCGGGGGTAGGCGAATAGGTCTCTTGACTGGCAGGGCAAGGAGCAGAGAGTACTGTGGTTGCCTTACCCAGTCTGGAGCTACCAGGATGATGGTGGCCAACTGATCCTTGAGCATTAAGAGAACTCTGAGAATTGAGGGAAGGCGTACAGGAACTTCCCTGTCCAATCCAGAGCTAAAGCATCCATTGGCACTGTGCCCAGTACAAGAGGCTTGCAACAGTAAAGCGGGAGTTGGTGGTTGAGGCTGGAGGCAAAGACATCTATCTCTGGGCTGCCCCACCTCCGGAATACTATGTCTAGCACCTGTCTTTTTAGGGTCCACTCATGGTGGCCCTGACTGATGCGACTCAGAGAACCCGCAAGCACGTTGTCCTTGCCCGGGAGGTGGATGGCAGACAAGTGCATGTCCAGGGAGTAAACCAGAGACCAAATCCTCATGGCCTCTGTGTTAAGTTTGGTGGACCATGTGCCACCTTGCTTGTTGATACAGAACATGGCAGTGGTATTGTCTGTTTGGATATGAACCAACTGATCTTTCAGCTGGGGAGCAAAGGCTTTGACAGCCAGTTACACAGCTCTGAGTTCCAGAAGGCATACGTGGTAGTTGGATTCCCTAGGGGACTGAGTCCCACTTATGGATTGGTCTGCCAGATGAGCCCCCATCCCAGGAAGGGGCATCTGTGTTGAGAACCTGGGAGGGCTGCCTTTGTTGAAAGGGGACTCCTTCCCTGAGGTTTTCCTGCTCTTTCCACCAAGCCAGGGCCTGTAGAAAGATCCTTGTGACTGGTATGAGTTTTGACAGAGAGTCTCTTCTTCTTGTTCTTGTTCTTCCGGGACCAGTGAGTCCTGAGGTGATACTGAATGTTCCTCATCTGGAACCTGGCACCTGGAACTATGGCTGTAGTGGAGGCCGTGCGGCCCAAGAGCCTGATAAACTGTCTGGCAGGCCTTGGCGGGCCCAGGACAAAGGAGTCTGCCAGGCCTAGGAGGCTGTGCACCCTGTCCCAAGGGAGCAGGGCTTTTCCCTGTCGGGTGTCCAATTCTGGCCCAGTGAACTCCAGTAACTGAACTGATTCAAAGTGGGACTTTTCTTTGTTGATGATAAAATCCAGGGACTCCAGGGTACTTTGTGTATGGCTGAGTGAGTCTCTGATCTTTTATGGGGACTTGTCTACTATTAACCAGTTGTCCAGATATGGAAAAGCGGACACCTGTTGTCAATTGAGGTGAGCCGCCACAACTGCCAGGCACTTCGTGAAGACCCTGGGGGCTGAAGTAAGGCCGAATGGCAAGGCTGAAAACTGGTAGTGGCCAGAGGGAAGCCTGAATCTGAGGTATTTCCTGTGGGACAGCCTGACTGGAATGTGAAAATAGGCATCCTTGAGGTCTAGGGAAGCTAGCCAGTCTCCCTGTTGCAAGGATGGGACCACCACTGCCATGGTGACCATCTTGAATTTGGGTTTGAGCAAGTGTTTGTTCAGGTACCTTAGGTCCAGAATGGGCTGCCAATCCCCATTTTTCTCCAGTATGAGAAAATACCTGGAAAAGAGGCATTTTCCCAACTAGGGAAGGGAACTCTTTCCACTGCTTCTGAAGACAGCAGAGCCTTTACCTCTAGCTCCAACAACTTTTCTGCTGGGGTTATAGGTTGCAGAGGTTTGTGTCTCTGTAGGGAAGGAAACTTTTTGAACTGCAGAGTAAGTTCTTGACCCACCACCTCTAGCACCCATTTATCTGTGGTGATGTGGTGCCAATGTTGGAGGTAGTGGGTCAGCCTTCCTCCTACTGGGAGAGTGGAGGCAACCTGGACATTGCAGTCAGGAGATTTGCTTGGCTTGAGCCTTTGAGAAAGGCGAGGGGTCACTTCTTCTCTGTGCTCTCCTTCCACTTCCCCTGAAGTAACCTCTCATCTGAGAGCAGTCTAGGGGCATAGGCACTGGCATAGGGTAAAAAGCTCTTGGATAGTAACCTCTGCATCTGTTTCCCCCTACTGTGGGGTCTCTGGGAAGTAGAGGCTTTCTCTTTGGCTGCATTGCTTTGATAGGTGGTTTTATATTCCTCTACCTTTTTCATGTAAGCATCCATTTTATCCCCAAAGAGAGATTTATTCTCACAGGGGAAATCCATAGCTTTAGTATCCTGGGAGAGGTTGGCTGTCCTCAGCCAGGCATAGCGTCTCAGAGATATGGCCTGGGCCATTGCTCTGGGGGCAGTGTCATTAGTGTCCAGAGCCATATGGGCTAGTAAAACAACGTTAAAATTGACCACTGGTTAGTGCTGCTGCAAGAGTGAAGGTGCTTTCTGCTAGGTGGTGCAAGGTCAGGAGGGCACAAAGGTGGACTGATCCTAATCTCTCTTTAATGAAGCCAACGTCAGAGGGCTGGATGACAATAGGGAGAAAGGTTTCAAGACAGCATACCCATATTTTGACCAGGACTTTTGCATCTAAGTTATTGAGAAAGTCTGGCCTGTAGTTCCCTGGCAGGAAGGCATCTTTACCTTTCTTAGGAAGGGCCGTGATGATCACTTTTCTCATCACAGGAAAAAATGCAACACTATCCACACCAGACTACAACACCCTCAGCATTATGGGAAAGAGCTCCTGTACCAATACTTGATAAAGGTCAACTGGGATGCCATCTTCACCCTGGAGATTTGTGTTTATTCACTGACAGGCTCACCTGTTTCACCTCCAAGAGGGACATAGGAGCATCCAGCTGTGAAGCTTGTGCTCCAGAAGGGTAGGGGAGAGTGAGCAAGCTCAAGAAGTTAGGCCTCACTGAGGGTTGAGACGCTGGATGCCACACCTCGCACCACGCCGGCGACCCGGGTTCAGGAACGAACCCGGGTTGCTGGGGGTTGGCAAGGAAGGGAGAGGATCTAGCATCCGGAGGACAGCTCTCCTCTCCCGGGAGGGACAGGGGTCCCTATTCAGCGCTCGGCTGACCTCTGGCGGAAGCCGGAGATACAGCAAGCACCAAGAGAAGCATAGCGAAGGGGCAGGGAGTGGCAGACATCGGTGAGGCCTTGACGTCAGGGCACTGGCCACTCCCAGGGGGAAAAAAAATCTTCAGCTCCGGCGGAGACGTAGAACCGGAGCTTGCCCATGATTTACAGCCGCCCTCGTGGCATCCGACCGACTGATGCTGCCACAGAATTCTGGGGTGTTGGATCCCATCCTGTCCCCGCCCAGGGGGGCAAACCGAGGCTACATGGGTGACGGAGGATGGACCAGGTGGGAGCGAACTGTAGTGGGATGACTCCTAGGTACTCCCGAGGAGACTGGAGTTGAGGGGAGAGAGGAGGGAAAAACAGAAAGTACAAAAAAAAAAAGAAGTTAGGCCTCAGCTGAGGAGGGAAGCCAAGTAGAGGAAAGTGTAGACATCACACATCAGTTTATTCACATCTGCCCCCATAATATGCAGCATTCTCCCACTATATTTGAGGCCAATGATGTGTCTCGCTGTTCTCATTTTGCAAAGCCTATATGAGAGAACTTCACTGGCCCTCTCACCCCCTTCCCAATATTTATGTTGTATATGCAGGAGGTTTTTGGGTGAGATGTTGGCTAAGCTGAATGCCCCACTTAATAAGCTCATTCAGCTCTCCTTGGAGCAGATGTGGACTTTGTTTATATGCTAGCTTCTTTTCAGTCCATTTGGTCTGTAGGGATTTCCTTTCTGCCTCCCTCTGCTTACGTCTGTGGATCGCACAGCAAATGATGCGGCCTCTGAATAAGGACTCACAAAGAACCTCAGGTGAGATGTCCCCTGTGTCACTGATGGAGAAAAACTGGCTTGCTTCTGCTTTCTTAATACTGGGATTCTTGCATAATGTAGGATCCAGTTTCTGTGTGGAAGATCAGCAAGTTGGTGGGCCCCACAAGAAGGAAAGTATGAGGGGGTGTGGTCCGATGTTATGATTGGGTGGATCTTGGAATAAAGCACCTGCTAAGTCAGGATCTGGGACGTGAGCCACATATCTATGCTACCAGAGCTTGTTGTGGCACAGAGAAGCAAAAGTTCCCATCTGAGAATTGTAATAGCGCTAAACCTCTGCCAGGGTGTGTTCCTGGGCTAGTTCTTTCAGAGCCAGCAACGCTTTATGATGAGGGTCTGGGGTACCTAGGGAATGATTTAGAATAGGACTGAGGGATAGATGAAACCCCACCCCAGGACTGAAACAGACTATGAGGAAAAGGGGACCCAGTTTTTGCTAAGGGTACGAAAGAAGCCCGGAGGTTCCAGGCCAAGAGCATAAATGTTAACTAGTATAGGAAGGGGACTTTCAGGAGTGTCTGCAGTCGCCATTACCCACTACACCTCTGTATCACCCTTAGGGTTTCTAATCCCCATTTTAACAATTTATCTAATAAAGATGGATACTCCCCTTTTCTTAAGAATGGATGAAGTATGAATTTCAAGCCCCATCCATTCCCTGTTGAGCCTGGAGGCCTCCTCTGAAAGGAGATTAACCTCCTGTAAATATTGTTTCTTTAGTATGTAACATCCTATGGTGAATCAAGACGTTCTTTCTTTTGTCAGGGGAGTTCATTCCATAAACATTTCATGACTTGAACATAATGTCAGTCACGTAGAAATTGGGGGAAGGGATTCTGGGGGGGAACATGGCAAGAGCAGAAGCCTTTTAACACCTCCACCGGCATCATATGGTACCAAGAAAGGGAGTACTGGACAGTTCTCATTATGGGGCCATTTTGGAGTGACATTGGAAAGCTCCCTGTCCTTTGCCAGTCATATAGACATCATCGCCAAATCTGTGAATACAATGCATTGGTCTCCTTTTAGACATAAACACTGCCTAACTGCTGAAACCCTTAAGCAAGCAATTCAACACTCAATTGTCACCACACTAGAGTACGGGCTTGTGATCTATGAATGTACTACCAACACTGCCTTAAAGCATATTTCAATTGCTCTGAACAAGGCCTGCAGGCTTCTTACTAGGGCTGCTCCTCAGATGCACACCTGTGACCTTTATGAGCAGGCAAACAGGCTACAGCTACAGAGCAGATTATTCTACCATACCTGACTTGTAGTAAAGAAGGCTTCCCTTGATCTCTTGCCTCCTGGAGTACAGAACCTTCTCAGCCCTTCCTGCAACACCTGCCACATCAGAAGTACTGATTGCTCCACCCTCCAAGTTCCTTGTTGTCAGACTACGCAAGGAACACACTAGTTTGCAGTCAAAGCCCCAAAGTGGTTTCATTCTCTGCACAATGAAATTACAAACACAGCCACTCTGGGCTTATTAAAATGCAAGCTTCTGGAGTCCCTTGTGGCTAGTGCTTCTTGTGATTGTTTCATTTAAACTGTGGACACTCCCTTGCCCACTCACTACCCTAGCTCCCTCACCATACCCCCCATTCCTGTCCCCCATCCTCCTCCATCCCCCTTCTTATATTTCTCAGCCACACTTTTATTTCCTCCCTCCTACCCTATGGACTTCCTTGTGTCCCCTGGCTTTTCCTAGCATCCCAAGAGCAAATGTACGTTGAACCCACTTCTCCCCCCTACTCCCTACTATCCTCCCCCCACTCCTCCTATTCCCACCTTATTTTACCTGACAATTGCCGCCTTGGCACAGCTTCTCTTTCCCTCCTTCTTAGCATCTTGTCCATGGCATACATTGTCCAATGCTTTTTGTCCACTCCTTTGCTCATTTTGTTTGACAAGGTCTGCCAGCCGCACCACTCCATTGTACAGATATATTATAGTAATAATTTTTTGTTCTTTCCTATGTTCAGATTGCTAATCTGATGTAACTATCAGTTGTCTTTCATCTTTTTGCCGTATTTATTGTTGCCTGCTTTCTTTATTATTTGTTCTTTGTCTGTAAGAGTACTATGACATGGAACCTGTGTAAAAGAGCCACTGGATCAAAGCTGTTAATCTGACATTTAAATAAATAAATAAATATCAGTAGACATAAAACAAGCATTCAGAACACTGTACGACTATACCAAAAATGAATTCAACAGTCCCTCCTGCCCAATGGGGGCACTGGGGGTAAGCAAGCCCCAAACTTCCATCTTGTTCCTCCCCCTTCCCACCCCTCCCTACCAAAATAGAAGATGTGACCTGTAGATAGTAGTGCCCCCCCAACGCCCAGTCCTAGAACCAGACATCCTTAAGTCGCAGGTGCAAACATCAGAGGGCACCTCAGCAGCTGACACAGGTTCTGGTGCACAGCTAGTTTTCCTCAATATCACCTCCCTGCAAAAAAGCCAAAAAGCCAACCAGGAGAGCTGTTGGTGAACATGACCTGGTTCAGCCAAGAGCAGCCTTTGCATAGTGGCCAAGACAAAAGGGTGTAATCAGTGACTGCAGCTGAAATTTTGAGGTTTTGAAACCAAATTCTCAACATAATGTTTTTATTACCCCATCTTATGATCAAGACAGGTGTAATTTTTTTAATCCTGTCTGAATGGTGATTTTGTAGAGTGACTGTGAAAATATGTTTTGGAGGGAATTTAAAAAATTACACCTATCTTGCTCATGAGGTGGGGTAAAAAAAAATCATGAAAATTTCAATGAAGTTTTGAGTAAACATTCAAAACAGGCCCCTAACCCGGACTTACCTTGTTTTTCAAATATATAGTAACATAGTAGTTGACAACAGATAAGGTCTGCTAGAACCACCTAGTCTGCCCGTATTCCCTGCCTCGTCAACGCACTGACCCTACTTGGTCATTGGCTTTTGCCTCTCTTTCCCACATCTAGGGTTCCCTTATGCCTATCCATGCATGTTTGAATCTCCCTAGTATGTTAACACCCACCACCTACTGGGGAAGGCTATTCCTAGAATCCACCACCCTCTCTGTGAAGGAAAAACTTTGTTGCATTTCCCCTCATCCTGTCATCCTGCCCCCTCCAATCTCATACCATGTCCCCTCATCCTTGCACAACTCTTGTACTGAAAGATGCCACCCCCCCTGCACTTTGCTCAAGCCTTTAAGATATTTTAAGGTTTCTATCATATCCCCCCGTTCCCTCCTCCCTTCAAGTGTATACCTATTAAGGTCTTTTAATCTGTCCTCATACGTCTTCTGATACAAGCCCTGCACTATCTTGGTCACCCTTCTCTGGATCACCTCCACCCTGTCTATGTCTCTACGAAGATTTACAGTCAAGTAGAGTACTGTAAGCAATGGCAGTTGCTTAGGAGCGTGTATGTCCTGGTACCTAGTGAGGATTGGGGGTGCATGCTGAGAAGGGGTCAGGGGCTAGAAGACATCACTGGATTTTTTATTTTTCAGGGTTACAAAGAAAGGCAAACAACAACAAATGGTTTTCTTTGTTTCAGAGACCCAACATGAATAGGACACCCAGTGTCTGTGTTTGTTTGGTGACACCGAGTAGTGGGCACCCCAGTGTCAGGCTGTGATGAGGGGTGTTTAGTGACACTAGGAGGGGTATCCTGTTGTTGCACTGTGGCACTGAGGGGGTTTAATGACACCGGGGGCCCCCCAGTGCTGGACTGTGGGGGGGGGGAGTGGAATAGTGTAGCACCACTGAGCTAGGGCAATGCAGTGTCTGACTATGGCAGGAAGGGGGAGTTGGTGCATTAGCAGTTAGGTGTTGGGTGGGTATGGGGTGATGGGTGCTGAGAAAGGATCACAGGGTGCTGGAAGACATCACTGGACGGTTTTCTTGTTTTCAGAGTAACAAGGAAAAAGACAAATAATGACAGACAGTTTTCTTTGTTTCAGGGACCTCACAGACTGCCCCCTCCCCAGTGTACGTGGGTGTTTGGTGGCACTGGGGTGGGCCTCCCAGTATCGGTGTGTTTTTAGCGACACTGGGTACTGGGCTACTCAGCACTGGACTGTGGTGAGGGAGTGTTTAATGACACCAGGGGTTGGGTATCCCAGTGTCACACTGTGGTGGTGGTGAGGGTTTTTAATGACACTGGGGACACCCCAGTGCTGGAGAGTGTGTATGTGTGTGTGTGTGGGGGGGGATTGTGTAGCAGTTAGCACCACCAGAGCAAGGGCAACTCAATGTCTGATTGTCGCAGAAAGGGAATTTTGGGCATTAGTAGTCAGCTGTTGAGTGCATATGGGGTGGCAGATGCTGAGAGGGACCAGGTGGTGTTAGAAGACATCACTGGATGGTTTTCCTTTTTATTTCAGGTTTATTAAAAAGACAAATGACAATGGACGGTTTTCTTTGTTCAGGGACCCGACAATGTGGCTTGGGCACCCCAGTGTCAGTGTGTGTTTAGCAGCAGCAGCATGTAGGAACGTTAGTGATGGATTGCGATGAGGGGAAGTTAGTGACACTGGGGCTTAGGCAACCCACTGTTGGAACGTAGTGATGGTGTGGGGGGGTAGAGTAGCACCACTGGAGCTTGGGCAACCCAGTGTCCAACTGTGGCAGGAAGGAGGGTTTGGTGTAGTAGCACTTACATGCACTTTTCCTCGGATATTGCCAACATTTGCTTTTGGTGTCAGTCAGGGGCTTGGGGGAAGGGCTTTGTAGTGCCATGCCACTGCTTCTCACAGCTGACAAAGAAACTGAAGTACTCTCTCTCCACTCTGCCAGTGCAGACCGTAGCATATTGGCAGCAGGTGAGGAGATAGAAAAATGACACGGGCAGCAAGGTCACAGAACCAGAGCTGCTAGACAGAGTGTGTGTGTGTGTGTGTGTGTGTGTGTGTGTATACCATTAGACAGAGAAACAAAGCCCTGAACAGCCTCACGTAAATCTAACAAACAGCACAGGAAATGTTGCCTGTCAAAAGTAGAAGCTGCACAAGAAAACCCATTTTCACCTTGTATTTTCTGACAATCCGATTGGCCAAGTACTTCAAAGCTGAAAGCAACATAAAGGCAGAGAGTAGGCTGAATTGGGTGCAGGCTGGAGATTCAGAAGCTGTGACAGGTGGAGGATGGCCAAGCCCCAAAAGCCCTCTTAGAGCTCAGAGCAATCACAGGGTTTGCTAGCCCTTGGCAAGTAAACATAAAAAGAAAGAAAGGTATATGTAACTGAGAGAATTCAGATTTGTTTGCTATATACCACCCTGAATATCTTATTCAAGTACTGTAGCTACTTATGAAAAACACCAGACCGTTAAACTGGGTTCCTGCTACCATCAGGTCTAAATAATGACTGAGACATAGCTCCCATTTTGTAATGTCTCCAGAAACATGGAGAGCTTTGTAATGGGGTGACCCAACAACAAATAAATCTGTGTTTTGGTATTTATATTTATAGTGGTTGTTCCCACTGATTTTCTTCTGCCATTTTCTATTAGTTCTCTTTCTGTTTTAGGTCAGATTTTTTCCAAGAATTAAGTCCTCTTTGGAATAGGACTGAGAGTTCAGAATTTAGAAATTAACTTGATTAATGCAGACTAGAATTATTTATACTTATGCAGCCCATGATGCTTTGCATTATGGGGGCATGTGTGATTTTGTATTTCTTTGAAACTTGGCTTCCCAGCCAATGCCCTTTGGGGTAACCATTGCCACTGTGCTTGCGCACAGAGGTTCTTTGTCTTTTAACTTTGTTTTTTGTTTTAATTGGATTCACCACAACATAACCTAGATATACCATCTTAGGGTAGCTAATTCATTCCACTGGGGAGTCAAACAGATGAGGCACACTGATGAGTCCTGGTAGGACGAAACACGTGTCTGTGTTTTTTGTTGGCACCCTTTGCAAACTGTTTGAGAGGCCTTTCGGCACCATGCATTTCTGCTTAAAGTTGAACCAGAATAATATTCTGTGGTGATTTGCATATGTAGCCCATGAGGCTTTGCATTATAGGGGCTTGTGAGTTGTATTCCAATTAAAAATATATGTAATTATTGAGACAATATGATGGCTGCCAGCTTTAAAAATCTTCCTTCTAATTCATCTAGTCCTGCTGTTTTATGAATATTTATCTTTATCAATTCCTTTCTCACTTCAGATATAGTCAACTTCTTGAATCTAAATTGTGGCGATATCCTAGTTGGTTATGTGTATCTTTGTTGTCTTTTGGATCCCAATTTTAATGGGTCCCCAAAACCTGGGAGGTCAGTAAAGAAGGTATTCAATGTATCTGAAACCACCTCAGGGACTTCAGTTAGTATGTATCCAACTCTTAATGTTATGGGTTTTGGCCTCCCCGGATTAGTTCATTGTTTTACAAGAATCCAACATTTTTGGATCAGAATTTTGGTCCAGTTTATTTTGGTAATAGTTAATTTTGCTCATTTTGTCAATTTTCTGCATTCATTTCTTTTGTTTTAAATAATTCCCAGTCTACAGTCAATTTTGATTTTAATGCCTTTTCCAGACTCTGATTTTCATTAACAGTTTTCTGTTATCCATGGAAAGTTAGGCAACCTGTTAATTTTTTACATTAGGGGCATGAGAATTGCAAATTCTCTGAAAGGTGTCAGCAAAGTATTCAACGGTTAAGTCAAGGTCAGGGATTAACCTACATCAGTTCCATTTTTCAGTTCTCATACTGTTCAAGAATTTAGTGTCAGAAAAACTTCTCATACCCTGAGTCAATTTTGTTTAAAGTGGTTTTGAGGATATACTAATTGTGAAGTGTCCAAGGTTAACCAAATGGCATTATGATTTCCAAAATGGGGAGATAGTGCACCAAAATCAGTTACCTGCAGGTACTGTGAGGTGACTATTAAATCTAGAATAGTCCCTGTTGTGGATGTATTTGTAAATCAGTAGGGAGTTTATAAGTTGTTTTAAACCAAGAACTACAGTAACATCCATTAATTGCCTACTCGGGGTTTCAACCAATCACTGTTCAAATCCCCAATAGTATTAATGGTTTATTAACACAATCCCTATTCTATTTATCACCTCTTCAATAGCTTTCAAATTTGTTCTTGGGGTGAATAAACTACAGCTATAGCCACATTAATTTGTGCAATATTTATGATTAGGTATTCTACATTCAACATTCCTTTTGACAAAGTTTCAATATAATCAAATGTGTTTTAACACACAGCATCACCCCCTACTCTTCATATCTTGCGAGCAGCATCAAAGCAGCCTCACAGGCAATCCCGGAAATGAGTCTACCATTGTTTACTACAGAAAGAGTCCGGAAGGGGCTGGCAGCCATCAAGACTGATAAGCAGTGCTCGAATTACAGGGTGGCCTGAGGGGGCTGGGCCCCCTTACTTTTCTGGAGGGCCCCCTGAGTTCTAAGTAATTGAAAGGTGCCGGGGAGGCATGTTTTGGCCCCCTTACTTCTCACTGCTGAAGCTGGTTATCTCCATTCAGTCAGGAACACAAATTGCAGCAGCCCTGCCTGACTGAAAAATAGAGATTAACACCATGTTTTCCCTTTAACATCCATCCAGGAAAACAACAGCCTCCCCCCAACCTATAGCCACACAACCGGCATCAGAGTGAGTTAAGTGATACCCAAGACAGATATTTATCTAAAGCCGTGTTTACATGGCTGCAGTGATCTTGCATTTGCACTGCGCACTTCCTGCTGTGCTGGCTGCTTCTCCATCAATTTAGTATTTACATGGCCTGCCCTCACAGCACTACAGGTAACTCTGAGGCAGGGCTGTATATTCTGTAGAGAATGCTGGGAGACACTGGGACAAAAGGCTTCCCACTGGAGCGAGCGCATCAAATGGTTTACAATGTTGGTTAATGCGCTTACTCCGATACGGGTACCCACAATTGAGCCGCAGCAGAAAAGGGATCTGAAGCGCACTTACGGCACTCCAGAAAGTGTCTATGAAGCCGACTTTGCATCACATCAACCTGTGTGCAAGAGCTGATGTACTGCAAAGTCAGTGGTATAAACAAGCCTTAAGTGATAGCACGCCATTGCTTGACTGCTCTGATGGCTGCCTTCCTGGAAAACAAATAAACAAAAGCCTCCCACAGATATAAGTAGTATCCACAGCTGACACCAAAGTTAGTCCTTCAAAGATTCTTTAAAAAGGTGATAGTCAGAGATCCTTATCTTTATCCTTATTTATTATAAAAAAAATGCTGCTGTGCTTGCCTTCTTTGACGTCTGGTGTGACACCTCTTTGAATTAGCACAGTTGAGGGTGTTCATTTCAGTTCGGACTATAGATGACTTTAACCAGAGGTAAAGTAATAGCCAGTAGCCCTAGAACAACTTATTTGTTCACTGTCACTGAGTTGTCAGAGAGAAAGGAGGGGGTGACAAGTGGAGTTTCTGAGCCCAGAGAACTAGTGTAGCACCTCTGCTGTACTACCTGTTGAAATCAGATTACTGCTGGCGGACTCTTGTTATTTTAGGCAGGACAAGAAAATCAGAAGCACACAATTCCAAACAGTATGCAAATTTTATATATATATATATATATATATATATATATATATATATATAGATAAAGGCGGGGGATAGGCAGGAACTAGGATGAGCAAGTCAGAACTCAGAGGAACTTGGGACCGGCAGGCAGTGCTAGCTGGCTGGGGCTGGAGTGTGTGGTAGGTCAAGATGTGGAGCTTTACTGGATCCTGGACCCTCTGGCAGTGTCAACACAAACTGCCACCATAGAGAGACAGAGAGTCAGAGAGAGACCCTGAATGGGCCAGGGCTACACTTTTGGCCCTCAGCCTGACCTCACATATGGGTGTGTGTGTGTGTTGTGGCAGTTGGACACCCTCAAATCTAGGAAGCATCCTGAGACAGTCCCCATATCTTTCCCCTCAAAGTCTGCTGCAGAAGCATTTATTCTATCTCTCTTTCTATCATGTTTCACCTTTGATAAGGTGGCCTCCTACCAAAGTCTCTTTACCTATTCTGACCCTCTGTATTTCTTTTTTCTGTCTCAGATGCCTTCACTTTGGTTCATGCCCCTATACTGCATATGCCCTGAGGTACTTATCGTAATAGGCAAGACAAGAGGTCAGAGTAACTCTCCGAATGGAGAAATGGATAGATTGTAATTTGCACCGGACCATTTAGGTATGGCTAAAGCGCCTGCAGTGCATGCCAGTCCTGATGCTGCTAGCTTGTAAAGAAAGAAAAAATTACTCACCTTAGTAATGTTGTTTCTTCTAATGGAGTCTTGCTATATTATGACAATTGCAGTATGACCGCAGGTTAGAACTGCTCCGGAGGCGAAATAGTTAACTTTCCATGCAGGCATGGAACTTAGAGCGTGAGCTCGGTTGAAAACTCTGTCTGTTGTTCTTCAAACGCAAACTGTCAGATCTTTACGAGCTAAAACTCACTAAGGTTCTGTGTGGAGCTGTAAACCTACACTAGCCAACTGGCTACTAATAAAACACTCATTTTTTGGCCTAAAACAAAGACTCAAGTCAGGAGACCCAAAAATGCAAAAACACAACACCAATTCACCCAAAAAGGAAGGTGAAAAACAACAAGGTGGGCATCAAAAAAGTGCCAACCCTGTACTGCCCACCCACATCCCAAAACAGAGGTTCTGAGAGGGGCAGGCAGGGAGGGAGGTCATAATATAGCAAGACTCCATTAGAAGAAACAACATTACTAAGGTGAGTAATTTTTTCTTCAAACAACATGAAGTCTTGCTATATTATGACAATTGCAGACTACACAGCAGTACCCCATGGAGGAGGGACAGAACCTACTTAGGGATAGGCTCTGAAGCACGGCTGTGCCAAACCGAGCATCACTCCTAGCCTGGATGTCCAGGGAGTAGTGCTTGGTAAAAGTGTGAACTGTTTTCCAGGTAGCTGCTTGACATATTTCTAGAATAGGAATGTCTCTGGCAGCAGCCAGAAGCAGCTGTACCTCTGGTAGAGTGAGGCCCTCAGGCCTGAGGGGGGAACTTTACCCAACTTCTCGTAGCAGAATTGGATACAAGAGACAATCCACCTGGCAATGGATCTTTTAGTGGCTGGCTTCCCTTTACCAACTTCGCCATAAGTGAGGAATAGTTGGAGGGAGTCAAACCTATGACCCTTGGTACGCCTATGTAGTAACTAAGGGCTCTTCACATCTAGGCTGTGCAGCCTCCTCTCCCCAGAGGAGGAGTGGTCAGTGAAGTACACTGGAAGAGAAATAGATTAAGGTGGAAATCTGAAACCACCTTAGGCAGGAAGTTTCTGTTAGTCCGGAGGACCACCTTAACTCTGTGAAAAGAGATAAACTCCTGCTCCACTGACAACGCTTGTAATTCACTTATGCGTCTGGCAGAGGTGATGGCTACCAGAAACACAGTTTTCCAAGTCAAGTACTTGAGCTCAGCTGAAGACAAGGGCTCAAAGGGGGGTTGCATAAGCTGAGCAATGCAAACATTAAGATCCCAGGCAGGGCAGGATCCCTGAAAGGAGGGTTGGTGTGAAACAACTCCTTGAAAACTTGGAAAATACAGGATGAGCTGAAAGAGAAGAGGATTTACCTGCTGAAATACAAGCAGACACAGCTGCCAAGTGCACCTTCCGGGTAGCTGGTCTCAGCCCCAAAGAATTAAGGTGGACCATATAATCCAGGACTGTGGGTAGATCAGCAGAGACTGGGGAACTATGCTTTTCCGAGCACCATATGGAAGACCTTTTCCATTTGGAATTGTAAGTAGCCCTGGTGGAAGGCTTCCTTGAGGCCTTCAATATATCCATTACACCTTGGGAAAGGTGTAAATCAGCGAACTCTAACTCTTCAAGAACCAAGCCTTGAGATTGAGAGATTTGAGATTCGGATACCAGACCCTTCCCTGGGCACAGGTTAACAGATTGTGATTCCTGGGAAGGCACAGGGGAGGATGGACTGCTAAGGACAGCAGGAGTGGATACCAGGGCTGTCTGGCCCAATATGGAGCTATCAGAATGACTTTACAGGATTGGGATCTGATTTTGATTAGCACTTTGAACAGGAGAGGAAAGGGAGGGAAGGCATAGAGGAACTTCCCTGCCCAACTGAGGGCTAAGGCATCCAGGGGAGGAGCCCAACACTGGGGGCCTGCAGCAAAGAGGAAGTTGGTGATTGTCTGGGGCTGCAAAAGATCTATCTGTGGGTGCCCCATCTGGCAAATACTACTCCCAAGACCAGGGATCCAGTGACCATTAGTGGTGGCCTGGGAAATCCTGCTGAGAGCATCTGCCAGGACATTGTCCTTGCCTGGGAGGTGGACTGCTGCATAAGGAGGTATTCAGGAGTAAGCCAGAGACCACAACTCATCGCTCGTGCATGAGGCCGAGACCGAGTGCCCCTTGCATGTTGATGTACCACATTGTAGTGGTGTTGTCTGTTCTGACCGAATACTCTTGTTCTGAACAGATTTGGAAAAAGCTTGAAGTGCTAGAAAACTGCTCTGAGCTCCAACAGGTTGATGTGGAGCAGAGATTCCTGAGAGACCACAGACCCTGGATGGTGAGGTCGCCCATGTGAGCTCCCCAGCCCAAGAGGGACGCATCTGTAGTAAGGATTAGAGAATGAGACTGAGTGACAAAAGGAACCCCTTGTCTCAGGTTGCTCTGATCCTGCCACCACTGTAGGGCTTGGATCAGGGTTCGAGTTTCTGGGATCAACTTGGTAAGAGGATCCTTTCTTTGAGACCAAAAAGCTCTCAAATGGAACTGGATGGCCCTCATCTGAAATCTTGCTCCCTGCACAACTGCTGTGGAAGCAGCCATGTGTCCTAGGAGCTGCAGAAAATGCCTTGCTGGCCGGGAGACCTGCAGGGTAAATGAGGAGACCAGGGAGACTAGGGTCTTTGCCCTGTCCAGGGGAAGGAAGGCTCTGGCTTCCTGTGTGTTCAGTTCTGCGCCTATGGAGGTAAGAAGCTGGACAGGCTCTAGAAATGACTTTGAGAGATTCAGAAGGAAACCTAGAGAGGTAAGCAGTTGCTGCGTTATCTGAAGGTGTAAACTGACCTGGTCTGGGGACTGGCCTACTATGAGCCAATTGTCCAGGTAAGGAAAGATGGCAATCTTTTGCCTTCTTAGGTAGGCAACTGCTACTGCCAGGCATTTGGTGAATACCCTTGGGGCAGAAGTGAGGCCAAGGCATTGCTCTGAACTGGTAGTAGCCTGAGGGCAGCTCAACCTGAGGTACTTTCGATGGAGCTTCTGATGGGAATATGGAAGTAGGCATCCTTGAGGTCCAGGGAAGCTAGCCAGTCCCCTGGCCTTAGAGAGGGTAGGATAATTCCCAGAGTCACCATTTTGAACTTTGGCTTTAAAAGGCGCTTGTTTAAATATCTGAGATCCAGGATGGGCTGCCATTCTCCTGTCTTTTTTTGGGGTAAGGAAGTACCTGGAGTACAAACCTTTGCCCTGGTGTAGGGGAGGAACCCTTTCCACAGCTCTGAGAACCAGGAGGGTAGAGACCTCTGCCTCTGGGGCAGTGCCTCTGATGGAGTTACAGTGGAAAGATCTGGTTCTCAGCTTTGGAAATTTTTGAAGCTGAGAATCAGTCCCTGGGCTTACTACTTCCAGGACCCACTTGTCTGAAGTTAAAGACTTCCAGTCCTGGAAAAAGTAAGCCAGCCTGCCCCCTACAGGTAGAGAAGAATCGGCCCTGGCAATCCCATCAGGGTGCCTACTTGGCAGGGGCTTTGGGCTGAGGGGTGGAAGCAGACCTGCTTATACCCCGTCTGCCTCTCCCTCTAAAGAACCCCCTCTGACCATAGGCGGAGGAGGAAGCTTGGGCTTGGTAAAAAGGCCTATGAAAAGGCCTGCCCCCGCCTCTAGGAAGCTGCTTTTGAGGAGTGGCCTGCCTTTCCTTGGCCTGTGCACTCTATAGGTGGTCCTATATTCATCCATTTTCTTCATGTAATTCTCTGTTTGCTCCCAAACAGAATTTCCCTACAACAGGAAAATCCATGGCCTTAGACTGGGTATCCTGAGACAGGGTAGTACATCTGAGCCAAGCCATCCTGCAGTGCCACAGATGTAGCCATGACTCTTGATGAAACATCATTAGAGTCCACTGCAGCATGAAATTGCACCTTGGATGCCTCAATAACATCCATAGCCACCTGTTCCAGCTCCGGCAAGCTGGTCAGGACTTGTTTTGCTAGCCAGCACAGTATCCCATCTGGATTTCTGGTACCTAGCAGCATAAGCCATATAATTTGCTTGTCTGAGTCCCAAAGATGCTGCCATGTACTGTTTCTTTGCCATAGCATCAATCTTCCTGGAGTCCTTCTCCGGGGTGAAGCTAGGGGAATATTAGCTTTGTCACAGGCTGCAGCCTGCACTACCCCCACATGGCTGCATTGTTGAGTGAGGAAATCAGTGTCGAGCCTGATAAGGTATACCTCTTGTCCATCCTTTTATCCACAGGAGGTATAGTGTGGAGTTTTTAAAACTTTTACTGTCTGTTTCCAAAAAGATTTATGCAAAGGAATAGACAGTCTCCTAGACTCTGGAATATCCATCATTTCTACATAGTCTGGCTCCTCTTGGTCATCAACAGCTTCCTCAACAGGGAGCTGAGAGTTTCAGCAACTTTTTATAAAACATGAAATGAGAAGGGACTCAGAAAGCCTTGGAGGAGAAACTCTAGGGTCTATCTGGAGAGATGTCCGGATCAATGGGCACATCCAGATCTTCAAAACCATATTCACTTCCTCATATTCTCTTCCCTCCCCAGTTCATAAAAATCCTCAAAATCATAATCTTGAACTGGTGGAACCGGCCGAACCGAACGCTTCCCTGAGGGTGTCTGTTCGGTCGGAACCGGGGAGAGAGACTGGACAATTTGAATTGCTTTAGCTATTTCCTCAGCAGTTGGGGAGAGAACTTTTGGCTCTATGCTAGCTGACTTTCTAGTCCTTTTTGCTGGAACCGGCTCCTCAGAACCGGCTCTTCGTTTGCCCGAGGAAGTATCGCCCTGGTCAGAGGGCACTCCCTCCCGTTCGGTTGGTACCGAACCGGGCTGGCCATCCGGGTCAGCGGACTTTTTGGCCTCCCTTTCCCTGAGCCTACCAACTCTCTTATCTATGGTGGCAGCAGGGAAATTGTGACAAATCTGGCAGTCTGAATTGAGGTGGTCAAACCTCAGACAATAGACACATGTGGTGTGTGGGTCAGCCTTAGCAAAAGCTTCCCCACAAACACTACAGTGTTGAAACCCAGTGGGTCCGGTTTTTCTTTTGGGTTTCTCAGACATAATGCCAGCCTAACCAACTTGCCCGTTTATGGCAATCCGCCAAGACAACCCTTATCGGTTCCCAACCGTTCACGGGTCGTGAAAAAACGTAATGAACCGCTTTTAGAACCGATAAGAACCGGAACCGTGACTCTCAAAAAAGGACTAGTAGATTTAATATAACCTGATCGGTTCAAACCGAACTGATAATGAATTACAAGTTCCACACAGAAAAACTAAATGTAAACCTATCTATTACTTACATTACCACAGACAGAGCTTGAACCGACCGTTGTGGTTTAATTTCGCTAAAATCGAAAAATAATACTTTTAAACAGACAAAATGAACCGAGCAGAAGGAGAAATCTCCGGAGCGACTGTTCAGTGAGGGGAGTAAAGAATCTTGACAGTTTGCGTTTGAAGAACAACAGACAGAGTTTTCAAACGAGCTTGCGCCTAAGTTCCATGCCTGCATGGAAAGTTAACTATTTCATCTGAGCAGTTCTAACTCATGCGTCATACTGCAATTGTCATAATATAGCAAGACTTCATGTTGTCTGAAAGAATGATTTCATCCTGTTCTAGTAAGGGAAAGTAACAAAGCCCCGCAAATCCTGGAAACACTGTGTTCCTGGAGGGCTCTGTTAGGTACAGGCACCAGACTGCATGTTTTTAAAATAAAGATATTGCACTTTAGCAGTTCTGGAGTCCGTATATTCAAGACCCTGTGTGAAACCAAATTGCCAAACTCAGTGTATATGCTAAGGAGTGTGTAGATTTGTAATATATATATAAAAGCACACCCGTAGCTGCTCCCTATGAAAATGGCCCCTTATGCTCCTGTTAGACATAGACTGCAATGACCGCTCATAGTAGAAAACATGGAAAAACTCTGCTTGAGGTTTCATTGTTTCCTTTTAGCTGCTTTTGCTTGTTGCAGCTTGCAACATTTGGAGATAGCTGCACTGTATCCCACCAGCGTCGGTCAGAGCAAGCAGAGCTCTGACTCTGACGCATGGTGCGACCGCATTCCTTAGGGGCTTCTCAAAGGGAGGAAAGTGTGCACAAAGGCGCACAGGAAAGCACACGACACCCCCCCCCCCCCAACTGCGTGTTTAACAGGTACCAGGTTTAAGGAGCTGGAGGAAAGAAACCCTAGGTAGAGGGTTATAAGAGGACAATGGATAGCCCTCATTTTGGGAAACCTCAGGCCCAAATGAAAAGGCATCGATGGCTGCAAAGTGCAGTCGAGAGGAAATTGTACATTTGTGATAAAGACTCCTGCGGCAACATTTTTTGATTTACTGGTGCCAGCTTTAAATTAGTATTGTTCTTGTTTTTCATATAAAACAGATATAAGGGATAGCCTTCACCTGTTGCTAGATATGTCCCTGGCTTATACTATGGGACCAGCGTGTCAAATAGAGTCTTACTTATAGTAACCTTCCAGCTTATGACTCTAGATAATAGGTGGGGCTTCATGCTATAATGAGCCATTAGGTATGCAAGCTGAATATTTTGATTTCTGTTTAAATAAGGAAGAAAAGTACTACTTTACCAGTGTTACATATACCTAATAAACAGTGTTTGGTCTATCTGATCCCCAAATGTCTGTATTAGAGTAGAAATCTTAATGTATTAGAATAGAGGTGGATCAATAGATCATGTGACATGTGTGATGCTGCAGCTAGACAGTATAAAAGCACCCCCTTCTGCTCACTTTAGGCAGATTAGCCTTGGGAATAGTACCTGTTGTATGGTTAAAGCACAGACGATAGCAGAGACAACTGATGCCAAGCATCTCTACTCTGTGGCAGCATCTACTGGGGAAGAGCAGTGCTGAAAGCTCAAGTTAGAGCTATTGTTATTTTTTTGATTTCTAGTTATTCTGAGTTCATTTTAACAGAATAATAAAATTCACACTAAGCTTCCAATGTGTTTACAAATTGAATCCTGTGTCTGTTATTATCTCTTCCCACACCCTTTCATATATGTGTGTGTGTGTATTTTAGTCTCCAGAGCCCATGTGCAGTAAGGCAAGCTTGGGGAGGGGGTACTTGTCTCCAGTGCCAATATAAAGTAAGGTAAGGAGTCCACAGAGAGAGAGATGTTTTTTGTCTCTAGAGCCCATGTAAAGTAAGGCAAGGTGGGGGGGGAGCTGTCTCCAGGCCCCATGTGAATTGAGGCTAGGTTTAGGAGGGGGTGTTTGTCTCCAGAGCCATGTGAAGTAAGGTAAGATAAGGCAGAGGTGCGTGTTTGTTTCAGACCCCATGTGAAGTAAGGCAAGGCTGGGGGGTGAGGCTGTTTTAATTCCAGAGCCCATGTGAAGTATGGTAAGGCAAAGGGGGCGGTGTTTGCTGTGTGTCTCTGGAACCCATGTGAAGTAAGACAAGACTATCGGTGTGCGTGTTGTGCACTTCCGGAGCCCATCTGAAGTAGGGCAAGGCTAGGGAGCGCTTTGTGTCTCCAGAGTCCATGTAAAATAAGGCAAGGCAGGGGTGGGGCTGCATTCTGAACCCACGCCAAGTAAGGCAAGGCTGGGGTGCCATGCATCTCGGAGTCCATGTATGCAAGACTATGGGGGGTGCTTTGTGTCTCCAGAGCCCAGATGAAATATGTATATTATAGAAAATAGTATGTTGCTTTCTCCACTCAAGTAATGCATCCCAAGTGATTTGCATAGTACAGCCGAGGTATATCCACAACATTCTCAGATTTTTGACCAGTAAATCAAGGAGAGCTAGCCTGTATGTGTATAACATGACAGACGTTCAGTGCTAGATCCAGTAAAGGAGAAGATACTATGAATTATGGATATTTTGGATAGTGGTGTGACTGTGTGAGGTCTGTATGTTAAAATAAGAGGCTCCTGAAAATAGAGACACCTGAAAGGAAATATTGCATGTGTTAAGAAAAACACGTTAATCTCACTGTCTCCTAAACCTGCCAACATTATGCCATCAGCCAGGGCTTCATTTATTTAAGGGGTGTATTTGACTCCTAGTAGTGAAAATATAGGTGACTTTAAATTTTGCAGGCACAGAAGTCAGGCAATGGTGTGATAGATTTCTGAATGAATGTAGGGCATGGCATTATTTGTAATGTGTATATTACAAAATTGTCTCTGACAACGTTATATTGGCTTCAAAGTCATAACCTGGAAAGTACTGTGACTTCCCAAAACTTGAATGACTTTTAAATTTTGACCACTAAAGTTTTCGACTTTAATCATCCAAAATTAACTGAACCTCAAAGACCATAATGTATAGCAATCTTATCTAAGAAAAAATGGTGGTGTGTGTGTGTGTGCTGGGGGCACTGTTAACTGGTGCAAGAGTCATCCACAAGTTTAATTTAATTTTTTTTTTAATACTCTGCCTATCATCATAATACACAAATCACCCTTTGGTTGTCCCTAAACAGTAGTGGGCTGGGTCCCCTTCCCTCTGTTTTAATTGCCTGCTGCTCTAATGCTCTGCTGCAGTGTCCCCTTTTTTGCTGGCTTGCACATGCGCAAGCAATATCTTGTGACAGTAGCACATTTCAGAGGTGTGTCAGTGTTGTCGCCAATACAGAGAACGCTTTATTGGGAGCATCCCTCAGCCACCAATTAGCGAGCACGCTGCTGATGACAGCAGTTTCAAAGAGAGCCACGGGGTTGAAAGAAATCTGCTGTTCCAATGAGGTGCAGTTTCCCCACTGGAGTGTCAGATGACAAGACTCTATTACGTGCCTTTCCTGGTGAAACATTTCAATAAGTATGTCGGCTCCTGCCATCAGCCACACAATCCCCAGAAAGCAGACTTTGGGGGTTCCCAATCCCTGTATCGGCATGTCCCCCCCAGTTTAATTGACAGGGTGCCCAATCGTCGGCATCATGTCCCCCACCCCACCTGTTTACAGACGGGGGCACACAATCCCCATCGGCATCAGTCCCGCCCAAACTCATGTGGCATACATTGGGAGCCCACCCCAGTGTGCCCAAAAGTATTTTTAAACCTGTAACTAAAGAAAACCTTCCTTGATGGCCATTTTTTTCTGTCCCTGTCAAAAGGAAACAGTCCCTCACTGTCCCGCTGCCCCCTCCCCCAACCCATACCCACCCTCTGCACACCCCACCTCCCCGCACCATCCCACCCCATACTTACCTGTGGAGGTCTGGCGCTGCAATCTTCGGTGAAGCGAGACATGTCTAAACTCTTCAAAAGCCGACTGCAAAGTAAAGAAAAGCATGGTAAAGTTTATAAAGGCATCAATGGGAGTGTTTCAACTTAGGTGGATATCTCAGCCATTTTTTAAAATTTGGCTCCAAATTTTCAACATGGGGTTCTTAGGACCCCCATGAACATGTGGACTGTCATTTCGTTACTTGGTCCTAAGGTTTGATTTTATGTCACTGTATGGAATCAACTTCGGGACAGATTAACAAAATCACAGTGCCACTGTTCATGAGAGGAGGTCCCAAATGCCTATATTGAAAGTCTGGTAAAAGAAATACAAAAAATGACTGCATTACAGTCATGCGTTGCACAGTTTCTACGCATGCTCATGACTTCACCAATTTTTCATATTTTCACTCCAGATTTTCAACACTGCCATATTTTACACCTCCTCATGAACAGTACAGCTTTCATTTTTCACATCCTGCCCGAAATGTGTTTTTGCACCTGTGGTGCCAAATGGTGCAGTCGCTGTGCAAAATCACCTTTCCGCTAACGAACTGATAGTGCCACTGTTTATGAGGTGGGGTCACAAAAAGCCCATGCAGAAAATTTGGAGTTAAAATACCAACAAACTCCCAGGGCATTAAAGTTTCCAACTGTAACACCCCACCCTATAGAGACGGACAGGCGTTGGGGGTGTGACTTGTGATCATCGGCTGTAATGCTCACGCCATTCCACCCCCACCCTGCAGCCAGTGACAGGCTTCGAGGTGTGCCTTGGAGTCTTCAGACCCAAAGTTCACCCCATTGTCCTATACTTTATCCATCTCAGCGTATTTCCTTATGGAATGAGGTAGGCGTTAAGGCCCAAAGACCCCAAGGCACACCGCGACATCTCTCTGTGTCTGCAGGGTAGGGTGAGGTGAAATGGCATGAATGTTATGGCTGACGACCCAAAGGCACACCCCCAATGCCTGTCAGTCTCTGCAGGGTGGGTGTGGGTTGCCGTCACTTCAACACTTCACTGCCATTCCTATTATGCATCTCTCTAACTCCTGCACTACCAATGCCAATGCCAGCAAGCCAACATTCAGCATTGACAAATGCTTGTTTTTCTTGTGCTCATATCAGAATGGCAGCATGTATGATAATCCTTTGCATAAACTGCCTTGCTTGTCCACTTCTTGCGATTGGGGTATGGTGTGCAACTTGCATTCAGTGGGCTGGAGAAAAATAATGGGGGGTTGGTGTTGGTGGAAGAAAGGCTAATTAACAAAGGGGGCAAGTGTGACCTAGGGAATCTGTTTCCACAGAATGTGAGAGAAATGGAGAGTGAGAAGCTATCCACTTTACAAAAGAAGCCGAGAATGCAGTTTCATAAACAGTTTAATTTTTAAAATGTTCTTACACGAAATAGTAACACCCTTATCACAGAATGTTTAATCCTGGTGGGCTTTAACATATCTTACTTAGCTCTAAAATGCAGGAAAATGCATTATTTACAAAATATTTCCTGAGGGGGGAGCATGCCCCCAGAACTGTAGGGACAAAACCCTTGAAGGAAAAATTATTTTATTTTTATCTTCAAGATCTGATTTTTAATTATTATTTTATCTGTTTTTTATATGAGACTAATTTCTGGTTAAGAGTATTGTTTGCACAAATTCCTACGAGAAAACAAAAAGCGTTCGTTATTTAAACCTCAAGACAAGGTATCTGGCTTTAATGCTTTAAAGGAAAATATTTCTGTTCCATAAGCAGCACTTTGCGATATGCTAGAGGAGGTCTAAGGGAATAGAGATGAAACTCCATTTTGTTTTTTAAGCCATGATATAAGTGGACACCTTCCAGGCTAAGCATGTAGTGCAATGTTGTTCTAAGGGGGCCTGACACATTCCAGAACCATCTCTGTGATGTCCAAGCCTTGCATGACAGAGTTATAGGTAAATCTATAGGGAAAAGTCTTAGCTAAAGCTAGGTATCCATGACCACTGTCAAGATAAGAGATCATGTGATGGGTAGCACCAAGGGAAAAAAAAGTCTTAAACTTTGAAAGTCCCATTACCATGTAAAGAAATAAGAAGTTTTATTCATAGTTTAAAGATGCAATGTACTGCTGCTATAAAAATTGGACAGTTATAGGACAACAGTATGATAAATAAGCTTACCAAGTTTTATAGTTGCAGAATGAAGTATTCAAAAGTTATTAATATAATTTATTTAATATTTTCTTATTTGAAAACTAGACAAATCTATTTCCTGTGATAGCTCACATCTTAGGAAGTCTAAAAAGATGAATACTAAATCTGTAGTTTGTTGCTATAGAGAGAAAGACCGTCTAAAAGTTTATACTGAATTAACATTTTTGATAGTGATTGATGTCTTTAAGAAAAGAACAAAGGAAATCCCTGTCTTAAAGAAGTTTGCTAAATTTATACGGTTCCTAATTACAGCAGGTATGCCAAAGTAACATCATTTTAAACCGGAAAAAATGTACTTCTGAAATCTGTAAATACTTTTTAGATATCTATAAAGGAAAAAGTTTTATAATGCTTTTATAAATTATAGTGTAACCCCCTTGCAAATGGGGGTTCCTATAAATGCCAGTCTGGGTTTACCTTAGCCCGGTTTGTTCTGTCCTTCTCCCACTGTCTCGGGCTTCTCCTGACTTGGCCTCTAATTTTTCTGGTTTCCCAGGTCCTGTTTGCCCGCGTGTGTGCCCCAGCTTGCAGTCAAATGAAAATCCAGCCCCACGGGGCTTAAACTGCTGACCGCGGGCTCCCGCTGCAAAAGCACTGCCTCCAGGGCAGCGGGAGTCGCGTTGGCACGCAAAGCGCCTTTGATGTGGAGCCGCTTGTTTTACGGTCGCCTCGGGGACTGTGCCATGAGTCCCGGATTCCTTCCACCTATTTGGGACCCAGTGACCATGGACAGCCTGGGGACCGCTTTGGATAGGAATTAAAGGAGTTCTGACCTGGCTCATTTGAGTATGCCTGTGCAGGGCCCCGTCATCTGAATAATGCATAACAGTGTATCTGGCTGCCTAGGGTAGCTAGTGTTCAGCTCCTGCTGAAAAGTAAAGAATTCAAAATGTTTTAAACAATGGAACTGTTGCTGCCTGTTGGGAATATATTGTACAGGTGGGGAAATGTGCTTAGAGTTAAATGAGTACCGCTTTCCTGGCAATTCCAGCATCTGGGACTCTGTGTGTCAGCCTGTCAGCTGCTGCAAGGGAGCCTGCATGGCGCAGCAGCGACAGGAAAAGTAAAAGAGACATGTTTTTAATCTGTGCAGCGACTGCAAGTACAGCCTTTAAGCTACAGAACTGTGAGGCATGTGGGGTTAATAATTACTTCTTTCTAGCTGCACCAGGACATTCTTCAGGACTGTATCTAATCTGCTATAAGGGACAGTGGGTTAAGCAGCCATTGCCAGCAGTACAGCCAATTGGAATTGCAGCAATAGATAGCCAGGACTTGTGGGACATTCACTGCATCTCATGGGTAAGCACCCAAGTGCTTATGGGGGCTTACAGGGACATTATTTTAGGCGCAAATTCCACAACCCAATTGTGCCTTGAGTGTTCTGAATGACAGGTCCTTCAGCAACTTGGAGACATGTTACCCCATCCCTGCTACCAATCAGGAGTTGAGCTAGGAGCTCTACAAAGAGACAATGTTGCCAGTTTGTCTGGAGATTCAGAGATACAGAGCTGAGAGAGAGAGCAGCAGAGCAGGCTCCAGCCTGCTGGGAACCCCCCAGGGGCTCAGGCTCCAGCCATGCCATCAGGCCTGGGCCACTTAATTCAAGCCCTTTCAGTCTTCAGAGGGCATTTGTTATTTTCTTCAGTTAACTAGTTACAATAATTGGGCTTTCTGCAACAGCTAGTCTGGAGGTTGCCAGTACTGTCCTCCAGAGGCTAGCCTTCCCTCCCACGTCGGGGAAAGATGTGGACCGAAGAATCAGATGTCCAGCAGTGGTGAGAGCGCTGACCAGACTAGATGACATCATGCAGTGGTGAGAGCGCTGACCACGTACCACAGCGGTGAGAGAGCTGAAGAAGTTTTCAGGATGCCTTCGATTGCGGATGAGACCCGTGGAGGACCTGAGTGAGTACCCTCGTACCCCCAGGTGCGAGGGAGAAGTTAAGCAAGTAATCTTGGGGGCTCCATGCCCCATTAAGAAATGTGTGCTATTAAGTGTGAAGTATTGAAGTCCTCAGTCTGGGCTACTAACCCCATAAGAGACTGCCTAATTCAAGTAATGGATGCATCTTGTCTGTGGCCCAAATGGCTAAGTTGCAGGTGCAGCAAGATGCTGGGCTTAGTGAATCATATAAATGTGTAGCTATGGGTTAGAGTCCTGCCATCGTGGAGCTGTCTGCCAAGACGCGCTTGCCACTTCATGAGACAGGAGGCCCTAGAGCATATCAATGTCTAAGATACCTTAAAGAAAATGTACCTGTGTCTGCACAGAATTTCGTCTAAGAGCGCTTGGTATAAGTGTTAAATGGCTAGACGTGCTGGATAGGACTCTGCTTGTGGATAATGTTCTTGGTATATAGAATGTACTGGATGTGACTGCCCGTGATTAAAGTATGGGATGCTTGATAAAAGTGTTGTTGCCAACTTACTCTGGATGAATGCCTTTTGGTAAATAAAGTATTGGATGTGACCATATTTAAACTGCGTTTAGGATGCTGGACAGAAGCATCACTCTCATTGCACTGGAAAGGACTTTCAAATATTGTGCTGAATGTTCTGGATGTAAGATCCACATAGTTTGTTCTGGAATGTTCAGAAGTCTCTGAGTGCAGGGCAATCCCTGATTTGTCTGCAAGTGCAGAGCAAGCCCTGCTTTGTCTGCTAAAGTGCAGGACAATCCTGCTGTGGTTGTAAATAGTAATTTGCTGCCTTACAAAAATCTGGTTCCAAGTTGCCCCCACCCTCAAATTAATAGCCGGCCAGCTCGACCAACTGCAACTCCATCAGACCTGCAACATCTTGGACTGTGGTATCTGTTTAACCAGTATGGTATGAGATTGCGGGGTTTCTGCTGTATCTGGGACTGGTCCCAGTGTGGGTATTATTAATAATTATGTTTAACATCTGATTTATCAGCAGCTAGATAGCCAGGGCTCTGGATGTCTTAAGTCGAATGGTAAAATGTAATTTATGTCTGCCTGTTAATATGTAGCCACCCAGCTGGAGGGTTCACCAGCAAAAATCCAAAATGATCTCTGTACATGTGTATATACAGCAAGATAACCTCTACCCCTCCTGTTTCCCTTTCCTAGCTCCTTTATTGCCCCAAAAATAAATATCTTGTTGTTGTTTGAAATCCTGTGTGAGCACATTATTAGAGACAGCCTTTAATTCAAAATGTTGAAATGTGGGAGCTGTGTCTTAGGGCATGTCTGGGGAAGGTAACTGGTCATCGTGGGTGGTGTAGCAGCTCAGGGGGCTACACCCAGCACCATCTCACCCACGTAAAGCACCCTGAGTGGAGGCACTGCGCAAAGGTTTTAAAAAATGTTATTAGCTAGCGAACCCAAACCCCTTAGCCTATGTCGAGGGTAGCAGGCAGGGGTGTAACATTGGGGTCTGGCGCCGCCAGGGTTTACAATAGATTTTATATTAGAATTGACACCATCATGTTTGGTCTCAAATGAATCCTCTCCTTTAGTTGCATCTAAAATGTGAGTTATATATGTACAAAGGTGCACGAGATGCAAGAAAGAAAAGTTGTTTCATATCAAAAATAGTTTTTCAGGATGAGGTCATATTGAAAAAAAAGCTTAGGAGGGCTAACAGTAACACCCTCAAAGAGCAACAAGACCAATCATAACTTGGTGGTGATGTCCGCAGTAAGTGGGAAATAAATGGGATGCTGACAAAGCTGGCCCAGAACTGCTTAATTCTTTGGTGTGAAGACCTGTGTTCAATGTCCCATCGGGCTTGGACTTATTCTAGACTAAGCGCCTGAAGCCACACCTGCTGGGAACATTATTTGGGCTTTAACATTGCCACCGCAAGGAGTGCTAAACCAGCCTGAAAGCCTGCACAATCTGCCACAGGTCTAGCTGCTGAAACAGACTGTTACAGAATGGACTTTCTTCCAGTATTGGATTAAGCAAGGCCTATGTTTTGCATACTGAGGCCTGGATATTCAGATGGGTTGCGCATGGCGAAACACTGTTGTGCCATGCACAACCCACTGATGCGCCCCGGCGCGAAATTCAAACGGGATTGAGCCTGGCACAAATCCTGATGCACTGGAGCGCATCAGTAATGTATGCGGCGCAGGTGGGGAGGGGGCGTGCCCATGGATACTCCGCACATCCCAATATTCAGCATGGGATGTGCGGAGCCCATCCATGCGCAACCCCTACTTGTGCTGCACACAGGTGAGCCAAAAAAAAAGGAGCAACAGCTGGCCACCCGTAGAAGAACATAAATGTCCAATATCCCTGTGGACCACTTGCAGTCCGACTGCGGCATATGTAGTAGCAAATAAAAGTCCTAAATCCCTGGTGGTCCAGTGGACCGCTCGCAGCCCGATCGCGGGAGTCAGTAGAAAATAATGCCACCCCAAAACAACTAGCGTACCCCCTCCCACCCGCCCACTGGCTCCCCACCGCCCGCCCACCCCGGGTCAGCAGCGGCGGCAGCTCCGACCTGCTTGCCGCCTGACATCATAATGGATTGGGTATGCCCATTGGTCCACAGAGTGAGCTAATGGGCGTGCAGCCCGCACTGCATTGCCACAGTCCAGATATGTGAATGGTCACCAGGATCGGGCGCACCTGCATGCAAATGGGGCCATAATGACATGCAAATGGCCCCACTTGCGCCTTGCATGCATTATGGCCCCATCTGCATGTGCACTTTTGAATATCTCGGTTGTTGCACCTAGCGCAACAGAACTTGTGCTAGAGCATCCCCCTGCTCCACTCTGGCCACTTGCGCTGGCAGAGTGCCACTGCGCCATGCACACTGCGGGTGGCCTAGGTGTGATATTCAGCGATGCTGTGCCATGGCGCAGCTCCACTGAATATCACCCTGTCAACACCCTGCGCAGCCATGTTGCGCTGCACGCAGGCTTGCGCCACAGCCTGGCGCAGTCTGAATATCCGGGCCTGAGAATTTGGACTAAAAGCAATGTTTTGGAATTTCTGTTAAAAGCCTGAACAAGAGACTGACTTTGGAATTTACCAGCCAGCAAGTCTGCAGTACTGTTGAATAGCAGTGAGTCCAGAGCTGCAGGTTCAAAAGCAGAAATGAACTGAAACAGAAAAGAGTCACAGAGTCCAGGTAGAAGGTCATCTGGGGGCCAGTGACCAACACATGGCATGGTTCAATTTGGCCACTACATCTAAATCATCCCATTCCAAGGCAAAAATATGGGACTTCAGAGGAGCTGACTTTGATAAGATGGCCAACAGAGTTAAGCTAGCCCTAGCAAAAAGAAACACAGGGGAGGTGGTACAGGCAAAGTGGGCAAGCATTAAGGATGCAACACTTGAAGCAACATCCCATTGTGTTAGACAGAAAAGGAAGTGCAAAAGAAGAGGGAAACCACTTTGGTTCTCGAATACAGTAGCAGAAAAGGTCAGAGCCAAAAGGCTGGCCTTCCGGAAATATAAGGGAACACAGCGGGATGAAGATAGGGAGGCATACCAAACTGACCTAAGGGACGCAGGGAAGGCAGTAAGGAAGGCATAGTCCCAAACTGAGGAAACACTAGCACGAACAGTAAAAGAAGGTGACAAGACTTTCTATAGATACAATAGTGAAAGAAGAAAGTCCAGAGGTGGTATTGCTAAGCTCAAAGGAGGAAAGGGGGCATGTGAGGAGGAGGACCCTGTAAAAGCATCTATCCTAAATAGATACTTTTGCTCAGTATTTACTGAAGAGAAGGTAGGGCAGGGCCCACAGCTCAGCACCATGGACACGGGGAGGGAGGTGAGCACTACTCCCTTCACAAGAGAAAGGGTCCTACAAGAGCTCGCTAAGCTCAGGGTGGACATGGCAATGGGACCTGATGGCATACATCCCATGGTACTTAAGGAGCTAAGGGTGGAACTAGCAGAGCCATTAGCAGAACTGTTTAGTGGGTCTCTGAGCACAGGAGAGGTCCCAGAACACTGGAGAAGGGCTCATGTGATCCCGCCTCCACAAGAGTGGTAGAAGGGAGGAGGCAGGGAACTACAGACCAGTCAGTCTTACCTCAGTAGTGGGCAAGATTATGGAGGCACCCTTAAGGAAAGGATAGTGCAACACCTGGAATCCATAGGGGCACAGGATCCAAGACAGCATGGGTTTACAAAGGAAGGTTCTGTCAAACTAATCTCATAGATTTCTTTGACTGGGTAACCAGAGTGGACCAAAGGGAAGCAGTTGGATGTCGCCTACCTTGACTTCAGCAAAGCTTTCGACACTGTTCCACATGGAAGATTGATAAATAAGCTGGGTACGCTCGGGGTGGGTCAGAAGTTGGTCAACTGGGTGGCAAACTGGTTGACAGGCAGAAAACAGAGAGTGGTGGTAAATGGTATACAGTCAGAAGAGATGCAGATCACAAGTGGGGTACCTCAGGGATCAGTCCTGGGGCCAGTCCTCGTCAATATCTTCATTAGTGACATTGCAGATGGACTAGAGGGTAAGGTTTGTCTGTTTGCAGATGACACCAAGATCTGCAACAGAGTAGATGATCCAGATGAGGTGGGCAGAATGAGAAGAGATCTGGATAAACTAGCAAAATTGTCAGAAGAGTGGCAACTGGGATTTAATGCAAAGAAGTGCAAGATCATGCACATAGGGAAGAGAAACCCTGAAGCCACCTATAGGCTGGGAAGGGAGTTGCTGGCAGTCACAAAGGAAGAAAGAGACTTGGGCATCATCATCACAGATGACCTGAAATCATCCAAGCCGACCTCTAAGCAGTAGGTAAGGCTAGGGGATGTTAGGTGTATTAGTAGGGGTATCACAAGTCGTAAGAGGGAGGTAATAATCCCTTTTACAAGACACTGGTTAGGCCCCATTTGGAGTACTGCGTGCAGTACTGGAGGCCACACCTTCACAAGGACATTAACCAAATTGAGGCAGTCCAGAGAAGGGCAACCAAAATGGTGCAGGAACTGCATCAGAAGACATATGAGGACAGATTAACGGAGCTCAATATGTATACCCTTGAGTAAAGGAGGGAGAGAGGTGATATGATCGAAACATTCAAACACCTTAAGGGCATTAACAAGGTGAAAGAGTCTAACATGTTTAAATATAAGAAAAATAGCAGGACAAGAGGACACAGCATGAGACTAGAGGGAGGCTGATTAAGGGGGAATGTGAGGAAATTATTTTTCACAGAAAGGGTGGTGGATGCGTAGAACGGCCTACCTCAGGAAGTGGTGGCTATGAATACAGTGCAGGGCTTCTGACAGGCATAAGGGAGCTATACAGATGAGTATGAATAGATAGGCCACTGACAGAGCAAAGGCTGATGGCACATTTATAAGGTAGAGAAAGAAATGGTCAGACTGGATGGGCCTTGCGGTCCTTATCTGCCGTCAACTTCTATGTTTCTATGAGTCCAGTTACCCAAAACAACATTGCTGTCCACAGGGAGAGATCTTTCTACAGACTGTGCTAAACTGCTTAAATCTTGTCTGATTTTTCCCACTAAATCCTGAAGTGACTTTTGATGATTTGTGACGCCAAGCAAGAAGGATCCAGCCTGCATTGCTTCATTGATGTCAAAAGACTCTACAGTTCCAGGTTCAAGGGGAAAAGACAGCAGACTAAAGCCAAACTCACCACCAAGGACATTTGTCATCATCCAAAACCAGAAGTTTTCACCAAGACTTTGAAAGCTAAAAAGTAAAAGACCACATCTACAGATAACTAAAACATAAGTATTCCTTTATCTTACTATTAGTACTTATTTGACTATCTGGGGTGATAACTTAGTGCATTTTAGCTCCAAACCTTGGGTTTATGGTTAAGCTTGAATTTAAATCTAAAGAAAATACCTTTTTCATATTATAAAGTTAAACAAGTATCATACCAAGATAATCTGAAACACTAGTGTAATGAGTTGCAAGTTCTCATAGTAAAAAAAGAAAAGGTCATGCTATTTACAAGTATGCTAAAGAAATAATATAAACTGTCATTTATTATGCTGAATAGTGCTTACTCATTTACATTGCTTATTTGCTAAAATGTATTTGTTTTATATGATTTACTTGATTTTCTAAAATCTGTTTTGTTTACATTACAGTTTATGTTTACATTACTTTTATTATGCTTGATATTTATGCTAGTTATGAATATTTAGGACTTGAACATATGTGAATAAAATATATTTATCTCTTATATAATCGAAAGTGTGGCAACAGTGTTTTTCACCGTCATTTTTGAATCTGGAGAGCATAGGATAATATCACATGTGAATATTTATTATTTTTGGTAATTTATGAAATAATTTTTGGGTAAGGCCCGGGGTGAATCCAAGTGCATCATTATAAAAAGTGATATTATAAACCTTTGTTCCGACAGAGCCCCCTAGATCTGTGAGTTTTTTTGCACACTGTTTCCACTGACTGTGCACACACCTCTGAATATGGGCCATTGGGCACCCCCCTCCCACTTTTTTCATTATAATTCAAGCACTGTTGCTAAGGCCCCAGGTCTAGATGGGTTGCACCCAAGGATACTGAGGGAGTTAGCAATGGAAATGTCTGATCCACTGACTGGGCTGTTCAACAGCTCACTTAGGACTGCAGAAGTCCCAGAAGACTGGAAGTTAGCAGATGTGGTGTCACTACATAAGGGGGGTGGGGACAGGGAGCAACCAGGGAATTACAGGCTTGTTAGTCTGACCTCCATCATGAGGATGCTGATGGAATCTCTGACTAAAGAGGACCTTGTAGAATACCTGGAGAGCAACAGACTCCAGGATGATAAACAACACAGTTTTGTCACAGGAAGGACTTGTCAGACCAACCTGATAGTCTTCTTTGACTGGGTGATAAAGTAGATAGACAAGGGCCACGTAGGGACTTTGTACTTTGACTTTAGTAAGGCCTCTGATTCTGTACCACACAAGAGACTGCTTAAGAAAATGGAAGATCTGGGTGCAGCTAAAACTCTAGTGAGCTGGGTGGGTAACTGACTAGCAGGAAAGCGACAGAAGGTGGTGGTCAATGGGTTAAATCAGAAGAAAGGGAGGTAACGAGCAAGGTTCCACAGGGATTGGTCCTGGGTCCAGTCCTCTTCAACATGTTCATTAGTGACACTGGTGAAGGAATCTAGGGCAAGTTGTGTCTCTTTGCAGATGACACAAAAACTATGGGAGGGTGGAGACTGAGGAAGGAATAAGGAATGTGCAGAAGGACCTGCTGAAGTTAGAGAGGTGGTCAAAGGTTTGGCAGTTAAAATACATGCAAAAAGTGCAAGGTAATGCACACAAGAAAAAACCTCACAACAGAGTACTGGATGGGAGGAGAGACCTGGCAATACAAACGAGGAACGGGATCTAGGAATTACCATCAGCAACTCCCTTAAGCAAACTAGTCAGTGTAACAAAGCCTATAACAAGGCCAACAGGATACTGTCAATGCCAAACTTCCCGAGTTAGAAATATATAGAAAAATAGAATTTGACGGCAGATAAGGACCGCTTGGCCCACCTAGTCTGCCCATTTTCCTACCTAACAGATAAGCTGCAGATCCTAATTAACCAACAGCTTACTTCCTCCTACCCCCCACTAGGACTGCCTTATGTCTGTCCCATGCATTCTTGAATTCTCTCACTGTTCTTGACTCCACGACCTCCTCAGGGAGGCTGTTCCATGCATCCACAACCCTCTCTGTGAAAAAATACTTCCTCATATTACCTCTGAGCCGTCCCCCTCTATCTTCAAATTGTGCCCCCTTGTTCTTGCACATCTCTTTTTCTGAAAGATGCTACCCTCTTGGACTTTGTTGATTCCCTTGAGGTACTTGAAAGTTTCTATCATGTCCCTCTCTCCTTCTTTCTTCAAGGGTATACATATTAAGCTCCTTTAGTCTTTCGTCGTATGTCTTCTGGTGCAGACCCTAAACCATTTTGGTTGCCCTCCTCTGGACAGCCTCTACTCTGTCTATGTCTTTGCGGAGATGGGGTCTCCAGAATTGCACACAGTACTCCAGATGGGGTCTCACCAACTGTCTATACACAGGGCCAACAACTTCCTGTTTTCTACTGGTGATGCCTCTCCCTATGCATCCCAGTGTCCTCCCAGCTTTCCTTACTGCATTCTCACATTGCTTGCCCACCTTTAGGTCATCTGATATAATTACCCCCAGGTTGCGCGCCACTAGGGTTAAGATCAAATGCTTTGGTAAGATCTTGGAAAAGCACACCAGATATTTGCCCCCTATCCTTGGCACCCAGGATGTCTGTTGTCAGTCTAACCAGAGCAGTGTCAGTTCCATGATATTTTCTGAAACCATGCTGCCAATCAGTCAAGAGGCGATGCTGTTCCAGATATTCTTGAAGCTGGTTATACTAACCTTTCTTGTACACGGGCAAGAGAGCAGAGCAGGGAGATAGGGCAGTAATTTTCCACAGGCTCCTTAGGGCCACCAGGGCAGTCTTCCATTTTTCCAGGATTCTTCCCTAGAAAAGGGACTTACTGACTTGCATGGCAACAGGGAAGGCAACTACAGGAGCAGCTATCTTTAAGAGCTAGGTTATCAAATCCTGTTGACCGCTCTGCTTTTAGTTTCTTTAGTAGGGTCAGCACTCTCTTTCTGGTTATCCTCCAAAGTGGAATTCTGGAGTTAGAGTCACTGAATCGCTTCTGTGCAGGGGTTCTTGAAGGAGAACACTGAGATGGGATTTTGAATCTACCCAAATCAGTAAAGAACTTGTTACAGACAAAGGGCTCTATGCACAAATATGTGTAGTGCCTATGTGCCACGTATCTGTGGCACATAGGAAGCCCTGCATGTGAAACTTGCACAGTGGGGGTCCGGCGGCATGCACCAATGATGTGCCTGCTGGTTGCTTGCCAGATCCCTAGGCCGCTCGTGCCGCTCCACACCTGGGTCAGGCTGGGGATGTGTTGGGGGTGTGCCCCTCTCCATGCAATGCACAAAGGCATGGAGTGCTGCGCATCAGGGTGTGCGAACTATGCCTGGGGGACCCTGCCATAATCTGTTGCACGCCCCTATGGATGTCACCCGCTGGCCACGATGGAACTGGGATTCATCCCTCCATGATGCCCCAGCCCACTGGACGGATGGGGAGGGCTAAGGCAGCCTTTTGGGTGTTTGCCTGTACATTCCCACATTCTGGACTCATGCCTTCCCACACTCCCCTGCTCCTGTGGTGTAGGGACTCCACCGCTGGACCCGGGTCAGGCATCCGACTAGCTGCCTGCCTGGGTCCACTGCCCCACTCCCATCTGCCCCCCACAATCCTGCAGGCTGGGGTGGGGTGGGGCTGCAGACAGGTGCCCAGCAGGTGCTTGCAGTCGTGCATCTATGCACCCTGCACCTGTCCGGGGCCATGTAGGTACACAATTAAGTTATGCATGAATTGCACGTAAATTGAGCACATTTGTGCACAGCCCCCACTGGCAGTAGCCAGACGGACCCTAACTAAGGGTTGTTTGGAGAAAAACCTAGGATGGGGCTCTGAATCTATTCAAATCAGAAAAGAACTTGTTTAAGATATTGACGGTAGCCAGGAGGTCCCTAACTAGCCCACCCTCAGCCAGAATATTACATTCAGAAGGAGTTGCTTCGACCCTTTACAAGAATATTGATTTCAGACCAGAACTTCTTTGTATTACACAGACTTTTGTCTTGCAGTTGTCTTTTGACTGCCGTAATGTTAGCCTTTCAGGTATTCCTGAGCTCCTTATGCTTCTTCCAGTCTGACATAAGGCCAGATGTTTTGTTGACCCCTCATGCTCTGTATCTCAGTTTCAACTGTTTTTTTAAGATCAGCATCCAACCATTTAGATTGTTGCCCTTTTACCTTGATCTGCTTGAAAGGAGCATGAAAGTTGGGAGTTGAGAGGAAGTTATCAATAAAGAACTCAAGGGCAGTATTGACATCTGGAAGGGATTTAATGGACACCCAATATATGCTTGACAGGGTGGTTAGAAAGGAGGCAGTATCAAACCTGGAAAAATCCTGGGTGCAAGTTTGGGAGCACTGTTTTTCCAAATACAGTAGATCAGTGTGTGGCCACTTGGGGAGTCTGCAAACATGCCAGGGACAACTACAGTCGGCTGGTGCCAACAGTAACTGGTCCTGTGTTCATGAAAATTGTATAATGAAGCGATTATATATTTAGAAATATTAGGCACCAGTCCAATAAGAGGTGGCAGATCCAAGTCACTTGTAGCCCCAGTTGCCAACTGTACTACCCCCCTGGTTGCCAGCTGTGTTACAACTCCTTACCATTGCTAGCTCTATCACCACCCCCTTCAACTGGCATCACTTGCCCCTCTCTACTATCAGGTATCACAACCTCCCTGGTTCCCAGCTGTGTCAGTCTCTCAGTAATTGCCATCCGTGTCACTGTGCCATTACCAGTTGTGTCACTGCCTCATTACTACAGTCTAGGTGAGGGATAGAGCCAAAAAAGTGTTAGCCAGTGGCTACCCTCAAAAAAAAAAAAAATTGGGGTGGAATTCATTAGCCAGAAATAAAACAGTTAAGTTCCTACTATTGCAAAAGAAAAACAAATCTTTGTTTAATATATTTATTCCATACCATATTATTCATCAGTGTGTGTGTGTGTGTGTCACATTCTTGTTTCATTACATTATTATTTTTTTTTTGTTCCCCACTGGTGGGAATAGTAACCTAGTAGTAAGGCCACACTACACAATGACAGCAACATGTTGCTTACAGGTCAAAGGAAGAACACTAAGCAGCACAGCACCGCACTTCAGTGGATTATTTCTTTCTTGTCACAGTCTAAGACAGTGTACCATTTTATGTATCCGTTTCATGATAACTTACCGCCATTCGGTCCCAGTACTTCTAAATATTATAGACGTGTTTTTCTTTTTTAGAGCCAGTCAGCTTTGCAGACTTCGAAGAAGGGCCAGCGCAAGACAGGTTCACCGAACAGCTAGGATTACAAGATCTGCCGAGTCCAACAAACAGACTGCTAAAACCACTTGTGCAGGGCTTCAAGCTTGAACTGAACCTCTCCCTCTTAGCCCCTCTGCTCCAACTGGGAGCTAGTAGGGGGTGTAGCCTCTCATTTGTATTTCAGGGCTTGGGCCTAGTGGTCCTCTACTGTGGTCCTCAAGCTAAAGGGCCGAGCTTAAAAAGTAGGGGGCCAGATAGTAAAAAGTGTGCGCAGCTACAAAGACAGCACTGTGCCACTGTTTGTGCTTGCACCAGCCATGCTGCTTGTTATATCCAGAGGCACAGCACCAGTCCTATGCTATCTGCAAATAGGGTGAATTATACGTTGCACAAATGACAGGCGAGTGCACAGCGCAGGCCGATGGCACAGTGCTGAATACAGCACTGAGGACAGCGCTGCCCATGAAGGGAGCACTTAGCGGCTCAGCCCTGTCCACGGCACCAGGTATGGAGCTGTACACTGCTGGTGGTTGTGGGTGGGCAGAGAGGGCACCATGGACAAACACACAGCACAGAGTGTTAATATCAAAAATAAACTTTAATAATAGAAAATGGCAACAGGCCATAATGAAAACAAAGAGTGAAGGGAAAGGTAAACATAGGATGGGGTGGAAACAAGGAGTACAATGGGAGGGGGTCACATACATCCACAGAATGGCTGCACTGCATGCAACCTCATGGTGCTGGTGGTGCAGGAGGCGGAGGCTGATTAAAGCACCAAGCTGCTGTCGCCAGTTCCTAGATGGCCTCACTAATATCTTCCAGTCACAGCAGGTCACCACAGCCCTCGAATGAGTCCGGCTGTCGTCGAAGGTTGGGACTTCTCGGGACACCTATGGACAGAAAGAAAATGAACTCAGCCAGCTGTGCACACAGGATGGAGCATGCAGCTATTGCCTATCGTATGTTGTTATGGTACACCCAGCCAACACAGGTGACATGATGCCACATGAGACTCTCAGGTGGTTGAAAGCCACAAAGGGGTGGACATGGTGTACCATGTACAGCACTGTGAACCTGTACACTGGAGGGATGCACATGCAACGGCTGAACCATGCAGCATATGAGGCGGCCCTGCCATGGCACAGGCACATACCATCAGTGGGCATGGCAGAGGTATGTCTGCGGAACAGGCATCAGCAGCACTACACCAGTGTCTGAGGAGCAGTGACGTCCCGAGTGGCAAGGAGGGGCACCCGCAACCACTGACTAGGTTTCCAGTACCCTGGCAAACCCTGGCGTGCATGGCACAGATATCCAGGGTCATCCTCAGGCCACAGCTGGGAAAGTGCAGAGGCACACACACATGGTGTACACAACACAGCTGCACAAGTAAATGGAATGTCAGGCAGCAGTGTGAAGCCCTATTGGTGCACACAACTGCACGAGTGGTGTACGATGGGCTGACGCGGGACACACCATGCACCTTCACCACAGTACTGCTGTGCACGATGCGCTGCGGCTTGGAAGTGACCGACATCTCTGCTGTCACCAGTGCCCCTATGTAGAGTGTGGCAAGAGTTGGACGGAGCCGCCACGATACCCAGTCACGTTCAGGTGTGTCCCCTTGCTGGGTACGTGGCCATCCTATATACCCAGAAATACACCACATGACCACATGTAACAGCTGTACCGTACCTGAGGCTGCTGGGCTACGCTACCCACTGTAATGATGCCAGTACAGCACCACAGTAGCACAGTGTTGCTGTCCACATGTATGACCATGTTAGCCCATCCCTGGCCCCACTGGCTGCCCACTGTGGGCCCTGTAGGCACTGTCCTGGTGAACCCTGTACCCTACTCTGACCATGGGTATGTCCTCCACTACAGGGCCTGTGCAGCACATTGGTCGCATGGCCCCACAGCGTCCGACGTATGGCCAGTGGTCGCGTATACAGTGGGTTCGCCAAACATATTTTTTGTTGTTTTGTCGTTTTTGTGAATTATAAGTTAGTAGTTAGTTAGGGTCGAAGAAGTGAGGAACATTAGGGTTTAAAGCACTTTTTTTCCGGCTGCTTTTCTCTGCCATTTTTGATTCTCTGATAGCTGGGATCTCGGGAGTTAAAGGCAGTCTTGCAGTGTGGCAGGCTGTATTTTTCCGGTCGGTCCGGACCTAGTATTTCTGGCCCATTGATTTTTTAACATCGTTTTGTTTTGAAAGTGCTCATACGCTATAGTGAGCGCCTCCATTTGGTGCCTGAGGCTGGTTTTGTAGTTACAGGCAGCTTTTCTGGGGCCACTGGTGGAGCAGAGGGGCTCTTTTGTAGCCCATTGTGTTTTCTGGCAATCAAACACCGTCGCTAATGGAAGCCTGTCTGTAACAGACATTGAGGAAGTCTGGAGCCTGTCGCTTGGAAGGGAATTTACATCTGGGAGAGAGTGAACCTACACAATCTAGGACTGTCGGAGGTTGTGAGTGCTGGCAGCTTGTTATTGTTTTCCTATTATAAGAACTTGTTGGAAACCTCGTTTTTTGTTTTTTTTTTGCATCGTTGGAGGACGTGGACTTTGGTGCTTGAGCTGCTGGTGCGGGGGGTGGGGGCTGTTTGTGGACTCGGGTGCTTGGAGATTTTACTGCTGGAGCCTTTGCTGGAGGGCGTGGGTTTCAGCAGTAAACAGGGTTTGGTTGTGTGGTTTTGGAGGACTATCCCCTGAGTTATCAGAGGGCTGCTTCAGCTCTGCCCCTTACCAGTGGGCTTTAGTTTGTGCCATTATACTATAACTGAATCTGCCTGTTGTTTGAGGTGGAAGTGGTTGATCCCGGGGAGCTAGCTGGGTGGTTGGGCGTGGGTCGGGTCACCTCTCTGGTAGGGACCCGGGGTACTGTGGCTGGAGAGTAGCTAGGCCTCGGTTCCATAGGATGTCCCTCAATTGGAGCTGGTGGGTTCCTTTCGGAGGCCTGATTACCCAGATGGTGCTGCCCTGTCCTGCCATGGCCACTTGGTAAGGCATTATTCTGGGTGATCTCTTTGTGGAATGAGCTTCTATTAGTTTCAGACTGTGCACAAAGAACCGCTCCTGAGTGTCGGTGGTTTGCTTGCTTCATCTCAGCTTTTGGATTTTTGATTGGAGGTTGTGAGAGAGCCTCCTTTAAGTGTTCTCGTACAAAATACTGTTGATCAGAGGACTGCCGGAGTGAGAGTCCAGTGCCTTTCCATTGGACATTCAATTATTTGCTTGCTGGGGGTGAGAGCTCAGTATAGCAGATCAGCAGCTGGACTAGTGACTGAACTTGTCTCCTCATTAACATTTGTTGTCTTCTTCTTGATCTGAGGGGGATTTTATTGTATTTATTTGAGGGGTTATTTTTATGTTGGGGTTGGAGTACGTGGGAGTTTTGTTTATTTTTTAGTTTATTTAAGTGGGTGGTGTGGGGTTTTATTAAGTAATTTTAGTGGTACGGGGTTATTTTGTTTTATTTATTTTGTTTTGGTAATTAGTTAAGTTAGAGTCGTTCGATAAAGTGACTGCTAAAATGTGTTGGAGGCCTGCCCCCACGGTCGTGCGCTATTCGCCCTCCATGCTCTCTGTCCCTTTTTACCTCCCCCTTGCAGGTTACAACATACCATTGCAGGGCCTGGGTATTGCTCTGCAAGGGAGGAGGGGACTGGGAGGCATGAACAGTGGAGGGTGAATGAGCGGGCCATCACATCGGGTTGTGAGATCCAGGAGACACCTGAAGCGAATGGAACCAAGAACATGGTTCGCCATGTTTGGTTTCCATACCCAAGGGCACTACCAATACTGGTGGGCAGGTGGTTCAAGCGGCTCTGGAGGTTCATCCAACTGGCGGTGATATGCAATGCCAGGTCCATTAAAACAAGACTGCAATTATTGCAGATCTTGTAGGAACAGTGGATCTGGCTTGCATCACCGAGACCTGGCTAAATGAGAACTCTGGCCCCATCTTGGAGGCTCTAACTCCAGCCGGTACTTGGTGATCCACCGCCGAGATCAGATCACGGGGTGGGGGTGGGGGTGTAGTGTTTCAAGACTGAACTTAACCTTTGAGAGTGTACCAGTTGAGGAGACCGAGTCATTTGAGTGTACCGTGGTAGCAGGTATAGGATGTAGGATCACTTCATCTACAGTCCACCTGGAGATGTGAAGCGCTTCCATCAGGAAGTGGCGGACTTTGTCATTGACATGGCATTCAAGTCGCCCAGAATGATGGTTCTGGGCGATTTCAACGCCTGGATCGATGACAAACTCACCGTTTGGACAACACTTCCCCAGTTAACGTAATCTCTGGGCCTTACACAAATAGTTACCACTGCTACCCACAAACATGGCCACTCCCTTGACTTAGTCTTCCTCCTGGGGATCGAGGCCTCTGACCTGGGGGTGGAACCAAGGATGGTCCAACCACTACACTGTGGAGTTTAGTTTTAGCGCTCCCTTCGTAGGCCTACCCCTGTGGAGATGGTCAGGTATAACCCTTTACGAAATATTAGCTCTGAAGACCTGGTGGTGGTACTTGACCTATCGTCTCTTCCAGTAGCAAACAGCGACCCAGAGGCTCTCGTGGTAGCCTATAATACAGCTATATCAGTGGCCCTGGATGTCATTGCTCCAGTCTGTGTTCATCCTCTCCTTCTCGCCTCAGTCCCCATGACCTGATGGGCCCTTGAGGGAGATGCGGCGACTAAGACAAAGGTTAGAGTGTTGCTGGTGGAGATCCTCCCTTGATGCCAACCACCTTAAATTGATGGAGCATTAGCAAGCCCATCAATCTGCAATCTCCCGTGAGAAGGCAGAATTCCTGTCCAGGGAGACTGCCGTTGCTCAGAATCTACCAGCTCAGCTTTTTCGCACTGTGGACAGACTGTGCAACCCAGGCTGCCAACAAGTGCAAAAAGCTTTTTCGAAAGCAGAGTGTGATGATCTTGCTCGATTCTTTGCAAATAAGGTGGTCAACATCAGGGCAGCACACCATCCAGCACACTCTAAGGGTGTTGCTCTGGACCAGCGTGTGGCTGCTGCTCCTCAGCTGTCCTTCGACTGACCGGAATTTATGGATGTCATGCGTATTGTCCAGAGTATGCGCCCTATGTGCTGTAGTTTGGATCCTGGACCGACTTCCCTGATTCTGGGTTGCACTGATTCCATCAGTCCAGTCCTCGCACGGATAGTTGGGTGCTCCTTGGAAACAGGTGAGTTTCCTAGCTCCCTGAAGGAGGCAGTGGTAACACCTCTCTTGAAGAAAGCTTCTTTGGACCCCAACTGCAATGCGAACTACAGGCCAATCTCAAATCTTCCCTTTTTAGGGAAGATGACTGAGAAAGTAGTGGCCATACAGCTGGAGAACCATTTGACCATCCATGACATATATGAACCCCTCCAGTCACTGGTTCGGGTGCTCAATGATCTCCTGATGGCTAGAGACTGGAAGAGCCATTCCATCTTGGTTCTCTTAGATCTCGCATCAGCATTTGACACTGTGGACCATGGGGTATTGCTTAACCGTCTGAGGTTCACCTGTGGATTATCTGATGTAGTCCGCAGGTGGTTTACATCTTACCTCACCGGGAGAACACAGAGAGTGGTGTCTGGGGTTCACTCCTCAGACCCAGTTTCTCTGTCTTGTGGGGTCCCTCAGAGTTCAGTATTGTGCCCCATGTTGTTTGCAGTGTACATGCTGCCCCTCGGAGACATTGTAAGAAGGTACGGGCTGAGGTTTCACTGCTATGCTGATGATACCCAGCTCTACCTTTCTTTTGTGCCTGACCAGGATGGAGAACTCTCAGTCTTTAACAACTGCCTCACAGAAATCCAGGAGTGGATAGATTTGAGCTGGCTGAAGTTGAACTTGAATAAGACAGAGGCGCTGGTTGTGGATCCTGCACGCCGGATAGGGAAGTTGGGGGCTGGTTTGCCCTCGGGGTTATACCCTGGGGGCCTATCACTCCCAACCTCTGAACAGGTGCGGAACCTGGGGGTAATTTTTGACGAAGGGCTTACTCTTCATTCGCAGGTGTCTGCCGTCGACAAATCCTCTTTTTATCATCGAGGAATATCTTCAGGATTAAGCACCTTGTTCTGTCCGGCGATCTTCCTACACTGGTCCATGCCTTTGTGTCTTCACGCTTGGACTACTGCAATTCCCTTTACCTAGGGCTACCTGGGGTGGAAATCTGCCGCCTGCAGCTGGTGCAGAATGCAACAGCCCAGCTTCTGACAGGAACTTCTCGGTCCAGTCATATTTCGCCAGTGCTGCGCGGAATGCATGGGCTGCCAGTACAGTGGCGGATCACCTTTAAAGTCGGTCCTCTGACTTCAAAGCCTTACACAGACTGGGCCCGGACTACTTGAAAGAGCTCCTGGTTCCTTATTGCCCTGGGCAATTGCTCCACTCAGCTGACATGGGGTTGCTAGAGATCCCAAGGGTGTGTTTAAAATCTTCAGGGGCCCAGACATTTATGTTTGTGGCCCCTACCCTCTGGAATTCTCTACCCCATCGGTTATGGGAGTGCGCAACCGTGGAGGGATTTAAGCAGGCCTTGAAAACTTATTTGTGGTTGCAAGCTTTTGGTAGTTAATTTCCTTTCGACTATATTAGTTGTTTTATTCGGTTTTATATTTTTAGGACACTGAGCTGTATGATGTATTTTAAATTTTGTTCAACGCCTTGGTATTTGAAAGGCACCATAAAATAACGCTATTATTATTAACATTATTATATATCTTGATGCAGGTACTATTCTGTGTGGTCCCCACCCCAGCTGCGGCCTAATGCAGGCATGCATGGTCCTCCACATGCACCACCCACCAAAGTCCCTACTATCTATATCCCCATGCCAGTACTGCAGGCCACCAGTATGCCACTGAGGTATGCCATATATCGCATGTGGCACTGGATAGTCCAGTAGCACACAGGATCTACCATTGCAGCTGGCCATAGCAGTGTACTAACCACACATGGACTGATACCTGCATCACTGCAAACATCATCCGCAGTCCTGGCTACAGAAGATACAGGTCCAACCACCTGTGAGGCGGCCGCTTTGTGGGCGGTGTGCACTGGTTCCATCCCCTGTGGCGGCTGTCTAGCGGCACACAGTATTCACATCCGCTTGGTGGGGCCCACGGCATGGGACACAGACTTGGGCAGCATGCTGGTGGCACTGATGTGATCGCAGAGCAGTACACACATGTCATGGCGCAGTGATACTAGTCGCCCAATACCCCTGTGCCAGGTGGATGTCCACCACCAGAATCCCTGAAGTGATGTCCCACAGGCTGCACCCAGCATGGAGTCCCACACAGAGAAACATGTCGCTGGATACAGACACAGGCAGCACAGTGTTGATGTGTGGCAGACACCGCATCATGCCACCATGCTAGTAATGTTAGGGGCACAGACACCCTCGCCCGGAGCCGCCAGCACCAATAGGGCTGGCCTTAGTGGGTGAACATGAGTGGTGCATATCCACACACCCCCAATGGCACTCCCCTGAGCCCTCTATCCATGGCATGGCATGCCACCAACACTGGGTACAGCTTCCCACTGTGCCACGTCCCTGCGAGACAGGACCACAGCAGCCCTCAGCTGCACACCCAGGGGCACCGCTGTCCCCTTTGCTGCTTACTCCAGTGATGCCACGCAGACGATGCAGTGTCCCTACCCCCCAGACAGCACATGCGGCGGTGACAAGGCACACCCCTCCATAGTCCAGTGTAGCCAAGGGCACACTATGGAAGGCCAGGCCCACCACCAATGACAGCAGAAGGGTCATGGCCACCGCTGCACAACCTGTACCGGCACCTATACACGTACACATGTAGCTCCAGGAGCTCCGCACACAGCAGGCTACTCACCTAGTCACCCTCCCACTGCAGCACCTCCATGGGCCCCAACATGGCTCGCCGACCCCTCCCGGGCCTCTCTCTCCAGCACTATCGGCCCCGTGACTGCTGCTCCTGTTCCTGTGCAGGCTGGGCACTGAGATCTGTATGGGAGGAAATGAGAGGTGTGATCAGTGCCCAGCAGTGATACATACTTCCCCATCCATTACACAGTACCCAACCTAACCACGCATCTGTCCATACTGCAGCCCAGCCACACCATATGCCATTCCTAAACAGACAGGGTGGGCAGGGCTGCAAGGCACCTGTGGCACTACACACATGCGAATATGGCAATCCGAGGGTCCTGAAAGAACTGACGGATAACTAGCAGCTCCACTAACTGCATTTTCAATGCCCTCTGCAGACAGGATGGATGCCTCAAGACTGGAGGGTGGCTCATGTGGTGCCTATCCACAAAGGGGGGTCTAGGGAGGAGATGGGAAATTACAGGCCTGTCAGCCTAACGTCTGTGGTAGGCAGACTAAAGGAGGGCTTCATCAAGGAGAAGCTTGGGAGGCAACTGGAAAGGTTGGGGCATGTGGATAACAAACAGTATGGTTTTGTCCCGAGGAGATCCCCTTCACGTGCACATATGGCATGGCCCCCCCCACCCGGGCAGGGTCAACCACAGTGCACACTACCCTATGTATTGGCTGCACACCCCCCCCCCCCAGCCACTGAACCACTGACAATACATGCCAGCCTCAGACTATTTGCAGGCATTATTAGCATGAGTATCCACGATGCTCCAGGTGATGTACAACAAGAGTGACTGTGCTCACTGGCATAACAACTAGGTGTCAGAGGGTGTGTGTCTGTGACAGACAGCTCCTGCCACTCTTGAGGACCACCTTTCCTTAAATCTGTTGCAACAGTTCTTCTATTTTTAGTCTGTTCTATCCTTTACAATTTCTAGTCCATAAGGTTGGCCACCTATGGGCACCCCTCCCTTTCTTGACTATGCTATAGTGTCCTCTTTAATTTTCCTTTTCCCTCTCAGGTCCTCGTACAGGGAGGTTATTGTTGTGACCTCCAAGCGTATGTAAAACAGGTTGTGTTTATTGTTGTTGGATTTAGTATGTAATAGCACTATGTCATAATATACCTTATGTTTATGAAACCTGTAAATGTTGAAAATATCATGGCACTAGGTGTTTTTGACAATGGTAAAAAGTACTAGGTGACTATTATAGAAATTAATTTAGTTGTTCTATTTAAAATGCATGTAAATCGCTGTAAACTGAACAAGTCTGAAATTTACATACTAACATACTAAAAGCCAGCAGAATAGGCCTAACAGTCTTTCGTGAATGTTCGGTAGCCAGTTCCTAAAGGGCGCTCGCTCCTCCACCCCCTTCCCAGTGGGTCCTCTTAGGCTTCAGTATACCCATGCACCTGTCCCACCCCCTCTTAAAGCCCTCCAGTGTGCCCTCCTCCACTAGACTCCCTGGCAGTGCATTCCATGGCCCCACCACCCTCTCGGTGAAGTAATGCCTTCTACGTCCTCCCCTGTAGTTTCCCCCCTCCAGCTTCCACTCATGCCCCCTGGTTATGCCCCCTATCTTTAGGCTGAACATTTTTTTGGTTCTGCCCTGTTTATCCTTTCACGTATTTGAAGACCTCTATCATGTCCCCCTGTCCCTCCTCTCCTCCAGCGAGTACAGCCCAAGGACTTCCAGTCTTTCCTCTAGGTCCTTCCACTCATGTCCCGAATCATCCTGGTTGCCCTCCTCTGAACCTTCTCCGGCAGTGCTATGTCCTTCCTAAGGTGAGGTCTCTAGAACTGCACGCAGTACTCAAGATGCGGCCTGACCAAGGCATTATACAGAGGGAGTATCACCTCCCTCCTCCTGGACATAATTCCCCGGGCTATGCAGCCCAGAATCCTGTTTGCCTTTGCTACAGATCTTCTGCAGTTTTCAGTGTTAATTCATTTTGGCATCTACCACCACCCCCAGGTCCCTTTCACTCGTTGTGGCTTGCAGTGAGACCCCTCCCAGGGTGTATACATGACCAGGGTTTCTGACCCCCAGATGCAGCACCCTACACTTCCCTGGATTAAACCTCAGTCTCCACCTTCTTGATCAACCCTCCAGGGTATCAAGATCCCTCTGGACTGTCTCACTCGCTTCATCCCCGTCTGCCAGTGCTCCCAGTTTTGAGTCATCCGCAAAGAGGCTCATCCTACTCCTAACCCCCCTCCCTATATCAGAGACATACGCATTGAACAGGAGTGGCCCCAGTCACCAACCTTGGGAACCCCACTGAAGACCTTCCTAGGCGAGGAGACTATCCCCCAACCACTACCTCTGTGTTCTTTCCATTAGCCAATTTTCTACCCATCTAAGCAACTGTCCTCCCACCCCCATCCCCCAACTTTGTCAGCAAACCATTGTGGGGTACCGAGTCAAATGCCTTACTGAAATCCAGATATAGGACGTCCACTGGTCTTTGTCGGTCCAGGGTCCCCATCACCCAGTCGTAAAATCTATTAGCTTGTTCTGACACGATCTCCTGGGACAAAAAGCATACTGTTTGTTATCCACGTGCTCTAACCTTTCCAGTTGCCTCCCAAGCTTCTCCTTGATGAAGCTCCTCCATTAGTCTGCCTACCACAGACGTTAGGTTGACAGGCCTGTAATGTTCCATCTCCTCCCTAGACCCCCTTTGTGGATAGGCAACACATGAGCCCCTCCAATCGAGGCACCCATCCTGTCTGCAGAGAGGCACTGAAAAGTGCAGCTAGTAGAGCTGCTAGTTCGTCCGCCAGTTCCTTCAGGACCCGGACGCAGCCCATCCAGTCCCAGTGCCTTATCAGTTTTCAGCACCCAAAGGGCCTCCGCCACCTGTCCTCTATGATTTCTCCTCCTAACCCCTCAACTAAACACCCTCCCTTCTAGGCTTGGCCCACTTGATGCCCCAGCCTCATCCGATCCTCTCATCTCCATCTGACCTCTCCACTCAGCTGTCTCCCCCTCCATCTCTTCCGGCTGAATGGATCCCCTGTCTCCTTCCATAAATATCGAGGCAAAGTACTCATTTAGTACCTCTGCCTGCTCTCCCCGCCTCCTTAGCCCATCCCTTCCCAGTCCTAATCCTGGAGATCTGCGCTCTCCCTTTTCTCTTCTCCCCTATGTATCTATAAAATCCCTTTCCACCCCTCTGGATATCCCTAGCCAGGTTTTGCTCCATCCTCGCCTTGGCTCCCATCACCACTCTGGTGATTCTCCTTGCTGCCATTTCATAGTCCCCTCTCTCCCTTGGCCCCCTGGAGCGCTTAAAACATGCATAGGCAGCCTTTTTATCATTCACTGCCTCTTGCACCTCCCTGGTCCACCAGCACGGCTTGTTGGCTCTACCATTTTTATGCCTAACCCTTGTACATGAGCTAGTAGCCTCCTGCACCCATTTCTTAATGGTCTCCCACAAGCTACCAACATCCATGTCTGGCCTAATCTTGTTCAGTCTCCTCCTTAGAACCTTGCCCATGCCCACGAAGTCTGACTCCCTGAAGTCTGTCACTACTATATTTGAGCGGTTACCCTCCCCCCCCAGACACAGCAGAAACCAGACCATGACATGGTCTCCACCTGCTAGTGGACTACACCTCTAGACCCCTTATCTGGTTGTTGTCTGCAAGGACAACGTCCAGTATCCTCCCCCTCTGGTAGGTTTCCACCTGTTGGACCAGGAAGGCATCCTGAAAGACATCCATCCGCTCTCTGCTCCCTGGCCACCACTGATGTCATAGTGTCCCAGTCCCCCTGGCATATTTAGGTCCCCATGACCACCACCCTGTCCTTTCCATGGTCACAGTGCCCCTTGATATTCTCAACTAATTTTTCCTCCAGGGCCTCATCCACTGCGGGGGGTCTGTACACCACCCCTATTTTCAATCTTTTGCCTCCCCACATTTGCAGTGTTACCCAAATCGCTTCCAGTCCCCCATCAGCCCCTTCCACTCCACTAACCCCTATGCCGTTCTTTACTATCATGGTGATCTGCATATATCACATGATGCTTTGCATTATGGAAGTATGTATAATGTTGTACGTCTTTGAAACTTGATTTGTTGCCAATGCCCTTTGGAGTAACCCTTTTTTTAGTGTTTCTGCACTGAGGTTCTTTGTTTTTAGCTAGGTTTTTTTTTTGTTTTGTTTTTTCCCTTTTGAGCCCCCACTACCCAAGCAAATGAGACCCACATAGGGATGAAGGGTTTTCACTGAAAAGTGGTTACATCAGAGATCAGTAGGTGCTGGCTAAGTGCAGAGAAAGGACATTCATAGCTGCTGCAAACTGATGTACTGAAGAAGGAATATGCTATTGCTGAAGCTTATTTCCTGTATTCTGAATAAACATCAAACAGAGATTGTGTGTTGAACCTGAAGTTTGGTGTCTGGTACATCTGTTATCCCACAACCCTCCATAGCGCCAGCACAGTGTCCTGTACATGGCCAGACCCCTGTGCAAACATGTCGCACCCCATGCGTACCAGGCACATGCAGGCTTGCAGCCATGTGGCGTACTGCGTACACCGTGTACTACATAGCCAGGGGACAGTGCCACGTCCTGCTGGGTAGATCACCCTGGATAGCCACACATGCCATGCATGCTTATATCATTCCGGAAGTACGTGGCGACAGGCAGTGAAATGCTAGGGTCCCCACAGGTGGCTCATCATCCCTGCCAGCCATGCTGTGTCATGATATGATAGCTATCATGCCAATGCCTCTGCCACCATGGGCTTGTGTTGGACCCCACCGTGCAGACACAGTCGGTGCCCTCCTCAGGCATCCATGGCAGGTCATAGAAACATAGAAGTTGATGGCAGGGAAGGACTGCAAGGCCCATCCACTCTGACCATTTTTTCTACCTTATGAATGTGCCATAGGCCTTTATTCTGTCCATGGCCTATCTAGTCATACTCATCTGTATTGCTCCCTTATGCCTATCCCATGCCTGTTTGAAGCCCTGCACCGTATTCATATCCACCACTTCCTGAGGTAGGCCATTCCATGCATCCACAACCCTTTCTGTGAAAAAGAACTTCCTCACATTACCCCTTAATCGGCCTCCCTCTAACTTCATGCTGTGCCCTCTTGTCCTGCTATTTTGCTTATATTGAAACATGTTAGACTCTTTCACCTTGTTAATGCCCTTAAGATGTTTGAATGTTTCGATCATATCACCTCCCTTCCTCCTTTGCTCTACAGTATACATACTAAGCTCTGTTAATCCATCCTCATATGTTTTCTGATGCAGTCCCTGCACCATTTTGGTTGCCCGTCTTTGGACTGCCTCCATTTTGTTAATGTCCTTGTGCAGGTGCGGCCTCCAGTACTACACGCAGTACTCCAGATGGGGCCTAACCAGTGTCTTGTAAAGAGGGATTGTTACCTCCCTCTTACGACTTGTGATACCCCTACTAATGCACTCCAACATCACTCTTGCCTTACCTACTGCTTTAGTGGTCTGCTTGGATGATTTCAGGTCATCTGTGATGATGATGATGCCCAAGTCTCTTTCTTCCCTTGTGATTGCTAGCAACTCCCCTCCCAACCTATAGGTAGCTTCAGGGTTTCTTTTCCCTATGTGTCTGATCTTGCACTTCTTTGCGATAAACCCCAGTTGCCACTCTTCCGACCATTTTGCCAGTTTATCCAGATCTCTTCTCATTCTGCCCACCCATCTGGATCATCTACTCTGTTGCAGAACCTGCTGTCATCTGCAAATAGACAAACCTTACACTCCAATCCATCTGTAATGTCACTGATGAAGGTATTGAGGGACTGGCCCCAGGATTGGTCGGAGATACCCACTTGTGACTTACATTACTTCTGACTGTATACCATTTACCATCACTCTCTGTTTTCTACCCACCAACCTATTTGCCACCCAGTTGACCAAACTCTGACCCACCCCAAGCCAACCCAGCTTATTAATCAATATTCTATGTGGAACAGTATTGAAAGCTTTGCTGAAGCCAAGGTAGGCAACATCAACTGCACCCCCCGTCCACCACTCTGGTTACACAGTCAAAGAAATCTATGAGATTAGTTTGACAGAACCTTCCTGTTGCAAACCCATGCTGTTTTGGATCCTGTGCTCCTATGGATTTCAGGTGTTGCACTATCCTTTCCTTAAGGAGTGCCTCCATAATTTTGCCCACTACTGAGGTAAGACTGACTGGTCTGTAGTTCCCTGCCTTCTCCCTGCTGCCGCTCTTGTGGAGCGGAATCACATGAGCCCTTCTCCAGTCTTCAGGGACCTCTCCTGTGCTCAGAGACTCACTAAACAGTTCTGATAATGGCTCTGCTAGTTCGCCCTTAGCTCCTTTAGTACCCTGGGATGTATGCCATCAGGTCCTATTGCCTTGTCCACCCTGAGCTTAGCGAGCTCTTGTAGGACCCTTTCTTTTGTCAAGGGACTTGAGCACACCTCCCTCCCCCCTGTGTCCATGGTGCTGATCAGTGGGCCCTACCCTACCTTTGCCATAGTAAATACTGAGCAGAAGTATCTATTTAGGATAGTTGCTTTTCCTCGGTCCTCCTCCACACACTCCCCCTTATCCCCTTTGATCTTAGCAATACCCCCTCTGGACTTTCTTCTTTCACTAATGTATCTATAGAAAGTCTTGCCCCCTTCTTTTACTGTTCTTGCTAGTGTTTCCTCGGTTTGGGCCTTTGCTTGCCTTACTGTATTCCCTGCTTCCCTTAGGGAAGTTTGGTATGCCTCTAAGCTCAGTCCGATGTGTTCCCTTATATTTCCTGAAGGCCAACCTTTTGGCTCTGATCTTTTCTGCTACTGTTTCTCGAGAACAAAGTGTTTTCCTCCTTCTTTTGATCTTGCTTTGCTCCTAACTAATGGGATGTTGCTTCAAGTATTGCATCTTTAATACTTGCCCACTTTGCCTGTACCCCTCCCTGTATTTCTTCTTGCCAGGGCTAGCTTAACTCTGCTGGCCATTTTATCAAAGTCAGCTCCTCTGAAGTCCCATATTTTGCCTTGGAATGGGATGATTTAGTTCTAGTGGCCAAATTGAACCATACCACGTGATGGTCACTGGCCCCAGGAGACCTTCTACCTGGAGATCTGTGATCCTATCCCGTTGGTCAGTACTAGATCCAGGATAGCCATGTCTCTTGTGGATTGTTATGTCAGTTGTTGAGGCCCTCCCCTGCAGGAATCCACTACGGTCCGGTCATGTACAGGGCAGCTGAACATCCCATGGGCAGGGTGGCCAGCCAGCAGCAACGTCTGTGGGGCCATGCCAGGCATGTCCCAGTGTACACAGGGGAACACCAAGGGCACACAGTTGGTATGCACAGTATCCAGGAGGATATCCCTAACACAGCTTACCATGCCACAGACCTGCACATAAGCCTGTACAAGCACAGCACACACCTTAAACCCAACTGTACTAACCTGACCTGGGCATGGTGCCACCACTGACCATGCTACATAGTTGCGCAGGCTGTGCAACTGCCTCTGCTACAGGTCATTGAAACAATGGCTGCACTGGTCACCGTGTAGGTAACCTCACATGGGGGTCTGTCCTCACCTTCCACCTCCCAAGCAGTTTATTCTCCCTTGCTACCACATGGTCAATGAGGTTCATGACCTCAACCAATGACCACCTGTTGTCGTGCTGCACGATTACCTAATGTTGACATTCGCTCAGGACTGCTGCCTCCTATATGCTACAAAGGCAATGCCACACTGTTTCCTGTGTCAGGCCTGTGCCATGTTTGCGTAATATGTTGTGGTGCTACACTGTGCAACATGTGCATCGGGGGGGCAGGGGTACAGCCAGCCTGCGGTTGCACCTGCATGGAACAAGTATGCATGTGCGACGCCTGAGCCATGCTGCACCCTCACATAGTGTTGCTGTGCACATGGCTGCACAGCCCAATGACATCACAGGCGGGTCACATCATCATGCCTTCTCAATGGCCACAGGGCATGTAACCAGTCGTATAACGCAAACCTGATTAGCACAGCGGGCAAACCTGCAATATTCAGCCAAGGTATACAAATGAGGTCACTAGGCAGTTCTTTGGCAAGCAGCCGCATTAGCATGTTATTACAGCCAGTTCTGTATACATTAGCGTGCCAGATTGTTCCTGGGCTATTTAACAGAGCACACTGTACCACCTAGACACACAGTGGAACTGCAAGCAAGCGGAGGTAAGTGTCCTGAGGAATGCACTAGAATGAGAAGTGTATGCAGTGGACTGTGTGGAAGCATTGGCCTCAGCATGCATGTGGCAAGTCCAGTGCCCATAGAATGTGCCAGCAATGTCCCTGTAACCCCCGGACAATGTTCATGTGAGGGACATTCAAATTTATCCTAGTCAACATGCTCTAACCTATGTAACCTATGCAGTTGTATGGGACATATATCCATGGAGACAGCTCTAAAGTCATGTAACCTATAGGAATCCTGGAAGCTCTGGAAGCACAGCATGTACTAAGTACTGGTGGAACATCTACTGTGTGTTGTGTACTGTACATGGACCTGGAGCCATGGAATGGACACCTGTCCCCGTAGCTGTGCAGTGGTGTCATGGGACAACACAGACTCCATTTGGCCATATGCCATGCTGCATGCATTAACGGGAACACAAGACATCTGCTATAGAGCCACAGGGAGCATGGTACAGTGGAACAGGAGCAGTGCCACTGTGTCTCTCGACCGGGATCTACACTGTTCCAGAACCTTCTATGTTGTGTTCTGGTGGAAAGTGTAGGCGATGTGACCATGTATCCGCTGTGCCACCGCGGACACACTGTCCATGGGCATGTGTCCCATGCCCTGTACATTATGGGACATACTATACAGTTGTTGGGGCCCTACTACAGAGAAAGGGCTGCAGTGGGGGACCCATCACATCCCATTGACTAGGTGTTGTCTACACTTTGTGGGTGTTGATCGTCAACACCCCCAAAGTATAGACATACAAGAACAAATTAAAGGAGGCAGAGAAAGCTGTTAGAAGGGCAAAAGCACAGACGGAAGAGAAAACAGCACAGGGTGTTAAGGAGGGAGACAAAACCTTCTATAGATACATAAAAGAAAAAAAGAAAAACTAAGGGAGGAATAGTCTGACTAGCAACCAAGAAAGGTAAGATGGCAGAGTGTGTCAAGGACAAGGCAGAAGAGCTAAATGAGTTATTTTGCTCTGTCTTCACCATAGAAGACAGTGGCAAAGGACCCATACTGAGCAGGACAAAGGAAGATACCCAGGGAGCAGATACTAGCCGCTTCACAAGGAGAGGGTCCTAAAAGAGCTTAAAAAACTGAAAGTGGAAAAAGCCATTGGACCGGACGGCATACCTGTACACCCTAGGATACAGAAGGAGCTCCAAGAGGAACTGGCCGCACAGCTGGCTGAGCTCTTCAACAAGTCACTAGACAGTGGGAAAATACCTCAGGACTGGAAACAGGCAACCACTGTGCACTTACACGAGAGCGGAAATAAGGAAGAGGCAGGAAATTACTGCCCTGTCAGTCTGACTTCAGTTGTGGGGAAAATGATGGAGTCACTACTAAAAGAGAGGATAGTAGCGTACCTAACAGATAGCGGATATATGGACCCAAAATAACATAGTTTCATGGCAGGACGTTCTTGTCAAACCAACTTGATTGACTTCTTCGACTGGGTCACCAGAACATTGGATCAGGGAGGGGCGGTGGACACTGTATACCTAGATTTCAGCAAGGCCTTTGACACAGTCCCTCACAGAAGCTAGCCAACAAGCTAGAACATACGGGAGTTGGCCAGAAGACAGTCAACTGAATCAGTAACTGGCTGAACAATAGGACCCAGAGAGAGCTAGTCAATGGATCACTGTCAAGGGAGGGTAGGGTGACCAGTGGCGTCCCGCAGGGATCAGTACTGGGACCGATCCTCTTAAACATATTTATAGCAGACATAGCAAATGGATTAACAGGGAAGGTTTGCCTATTCGCAAATGATACAAAACTCTGCAACAGAGTGGACACAAGGGAAGGAGCAGACAACATGGAAGCTGACCTTAGAAGGCTAGAGGATTGGTCCAGGGACTGGCAGTTACAATTTAATGCCAACAAGTGTAAGGTAATGCACTTGGGAAACAGGAGGTCTGGGAAAAAAGTGCACACTGGAAGGACATTAACTTGAGGAGACACAAACGGAGCAGGAACTCGGCATAATCATCACTGACAAATTAAAGGTAGGAAAACAATGTGAGAAAGCAGCACAGAAAGTGGGTAGCATCCTCAGATGTATAAGTAGAGGCATTTCTAGTAGAACAAGGGAGGTTATCATGCCCCTCTACAGGTCCTTGATGAGGCCACACGTGGAGTACTGCATTCAGTTCTGGAGACCTCACCTCAGGAAGGATACTGACCATTTGGAAATGGTGCAGAGAAGGGCTACTAAGATGTTGCATGGACTGCATCACAGGTCATATGAAGCAAGACTCGAAGAGCTGAACCTATATTCCCTTGAGCAGAAAAGAAACAGAGGGGACATGACTGAAACATTTACGTACATGAGGGGATTTAACACAACTCAGACAGGCAATCTAGTTCAACAGAACATGGCAGCATGCCGGAGGGCATGATATGAGACTGGTAGGAGGAAGGTTCAAAAGCAACCTCAGGAGTACTTCTTCACAGAGAGTGATAGACCCGTTGGGATAGCCTGCCCCTGGAGGTGGTAACATCAAAGACAATCAGGAGTTCAAACTCGCGTGGGACAGACATAAAGGACAAGTTAGGATGAAGGCTGCATAGGGAAGGGGTTAGTTTCTAGGGCAGACTAGATGGATCGAATGTTCCCCATCTGCCGACGCTTTTCTTATGTTCTTAACAAGCTGTCAACCTGGGGATGCATGATGGTGGTGGTGGGACTGACAGATGAGTGCTGGGGTCATGCCAGGACAGCAGTCCTGGGACACCCGTGCATTGTTCCCTGGTGTATGATGTATGCAGCTGTACCATGGACATATGGTGGTATTGTCTGCTGGTGCCCTCATCCACTAGTAATGTTGCTGTGTCGGAGAGGGGGGCCCCCGGTCCATGGTGCTCAATGCCAGCAAGGTTACCACCGCACAAACATGCATCTATGGCAATGGCTCAGGGGTACATTGGCCCAAGCACCTGTCCATTCCTGCCTGTCTATGCCCATCACAACAGCTGGATGTGCACATGGAAGGCCCAATGTTGGTAGGCCTAGGGCTGTGGGAGGGCTTACAGTGCCAGGATGCCTACGTGGACTGTGGGTGTACACCACTATTCCATTCAGCTGTGTGCCGCTGCCTGCACTCACTGGTAACCCATCCTGCACCCTGCCTGTCTGGCAGGTACCATGGAGGACACCAACAGGCTACAGGCCCACTGCGTCAGTGCGGAGAAGCTGCATGTTGTAGTGCAGGCCTAAAAGACCATGGAGGATGTCATGTCCCAGTGCAAAAGCACTGCTGCTCGTGTCCGGTGGGCCTGGGATAAGATCACAGAGGAGGTGAATGCCATCAGTGGATGGAGCAGACATGATGAGGCAGTGCAGAAGTGCTTCCAGGACTTGAAGATGCACACAAAAGGAGGCTATGACAATGGAGTGCAGGGTGATGGCATGTGTCTGTTCCCAGTGTGGGGGTGTTCTGCTCCCTGTGGGGTATGGGCTTTGCACTCTACACAAAGAATGGGAATATGGCACAGTATGGCAGGGCATGCATGCAGCCTCAGCTTGTACATCACTCTGCCCCATACAGTACTATATAATTCCCCTCTTGTCTTTCCTACAGCACAGCCCATAGAGTCGGACACCGAGGAGGACAGCCCAGGACCACCCTGGTGTATACGGTTCCCACAACTCACCCATCTGCACCACCCAAAGAACACCAGTGGGGAAGCCATGGAAGTGGACCACGATGAAATCTACACTGACAGCTTGGAGCAAACAGGGCCTGCACCAGATTGGGACAGGCATGAAGGGACAGAGTGTTGCGCAGCAGGAGCTGACATATCTCCACTCCAAGTTGCATGAGGACGTGACATGCCTCCGCCAAATACTGCATGAGGACATGCAGTGTGCCGAGCAGCAGGCAGAGGCCTGGCACGCGGAGCTTGTGGCAGTGCTACAGGACCTGTGTGATGCTGTACATGGTGACAGGAACTGTGAGGGCCAGCCATTGCCTCAGCCTGTCCAGTGGGAGTAGTGCCACTCCACAACAGACACCTTGGCATACACTGAGGCCACATGGTGCTGGGATAAGTACTGTTGCGTAAGAACTTACCATAACAGTAGATCTTCGAGAGGAGCTCTTACAGCTGGCAACACTGGTAGGACTAAGTCGCCAGGCGCTAGGACCACACGGAAAACTTCTAGCTAGCAGTCTACAGCAGGAGACCACCCCTGATGTCAGTACGCTGATGTCCGCCTATGGTATATAAAGGGGGGGGGCCTCCAGACCTACCTCAGTTCTCCTGCCAGATACCCCATGCAAAAGACAAACAAATAGAGAACTGACTGAGTTCTCAAGCAGAGGAAAGGCAGCAAAGCTGCAAAGGAGAAGCAGTAGTCAGGGTGAAGTAGAAACAGAAGCAGCGCCTGCTGCAAAAGCTCCTCTCAAAGATCTACTGCTACAGTAAGTTCTTATGTAACTGTACTATCTTGCCTCAAGGGGGCTCTTGCAGCAGGCAACACCAGTAGGACTGAGTTCCAAGCAGTAATGGAACTGACCACAAGTCAGCCGGGAGGAGGCAGAAATAGATGACAGAAGGTCATTCATGACAGAAGTCCCGAAGAAATGCAAGCCGAAATTGGCTCTGTATCTGAGGCAATATCCAAACTGTAATGCCTGACAAAGTGTGAACTGAACTCCAAGCGGCGGCTGCTCAAATATCCATAGCAGACACATTTTTAAGCAGGCAGTAAAGGCTGCCATACCTCAAGTAGAGTGGCTCTTAACCAGCCAGGCAAGGGCTTGTCGTACTTGTGGTAACAGTACACAATGCAATCTGCCAACCATTTAGACAAACACTGTTTCGAAACAGGTGCCCCTTCCCTCTTAGGGGCAAATGAAACAAACAACCGATCAGTCTTACAAACATGTTGGGTGCGGTTAGTGTAATAACAAAGCACCCTGTGAACATCAATTGTAATCAACAAGGCCTCCCCCAATTATAATACTCAGGGAAATAAACTGGAAGGTGGATGGATTGCTTCAGCGTAAACTCAGAACCCACCTTGGGCAAGAACTTAGGATTTGTATGCAAAGATGCTCAGTCTTTGTGAAAAACCAAATAAGGCTCTTTACACATCAGAGCTTGAAGCTCAGAAATCCTTCAAGCAGAAGTAATAGTGACTAAAAAATGCTTTCCATGACAAAAAGCAGAGCTTGCAACTCGCAGCCGGCTCAAAGGGAGGCAGAGTGAGCTTTTCCAAAATGAAAAGATTCCAAGTTGAGACCGGGTACCATATGGGAGGTTTCAAATGTAGAATGCCCCTCAGAAAGGTGCGGGACGAGTCCAGTTGGGCAACAACCTTGCCTTCAACAGGTGCATGGTATGCAGATATGGCTGAAAGATGCACCTTTAAAGTGATTCTGTGAGCTTTGCCATAGCAAATGGGATTAGTAACATGTAGTAACCTGTAGGAGTTGTGATTCAATCTCCTACCATTCAAACTGCCAAAAAGTGCACTTTTCCATGAATTAAATGCTTTTATTTCTGTGCTCTGCTTCATTTGCATAACACGCCCTTTTTATTTTCTCAGTGCTGCAACCCCCAAGCGTGACATCATGCAAGGGAAACAAAGTTTATAGGCACTGTTTGAAACAGAGACCTCTGTTGGTTAGTCTTGGTATTGCAGACATCTACACTACAGACATACAAGACTACATCTCTCAGTAAAGAAATCTAGTCTGTTAGATACTATATGCACAATGCCTTGCTTGGAAAATAAAAATATGAGAGCTTTTATTGTTGAAGTCACTACAGAGATTTGAGACTGCACCTCACAGTAAGAGGATTGGAAAACAGCGTCTTATTGTACCCATAATACCTTGCTATGTTCATCTACATCTTAGGTGCAGTCACCACCACTAAAACAAGGGACTGCACCTCTGAGTAACTAACCTTTACATCAACATGATAAATTACCAGAATTCCTTGGTGCCGAATCAAAAACATTGACAGTTCCCTTGCATGACATCATTCTGGGGGTGACCGCACACAGAAAACTGGAGGACACAGTGCTGATAAAATGTAAATAAAAATGACTATGACAGATGTTTTTTACAAAACAAATTGCAGCTTCAGCATCTGAAGCATAGGTGGCAATGGCATACTATGTGAAAAAGGCATCTGGGAAAGCTCATAAAATCACTTTAAGAAAGAGTACGCCAGGCCAGAGTCTGAAAGGGAGAGGAGGTACTCCAGGTTCAAATTCACTGGACAGGTGAAGGTATCCAAGTGGTGAGCCACAGCCCAAAACGGAGAAGCACTTCCACTTCACGGCACAGGTGGATCACTTGGAAGGTTTCCTGGCAGCCACCAGAACATCGACAACAAACTTCACATCTATCTGTAATATGTCAATGCCCCTTGCTGCACCTTTCCCATATTTCCCTCTTTTCTCCATCTCCTCAACTCCATTCACCTCTTTCTTTAATATGACAATGCCTCTGGCTGCACCTTTCCCATTTTTCCCTCCCTTGTTCTGTACCCCATCTACTGCTGTTCAGAACTATAACACTAGTTTAGCCTGAATGTTTTTAATCTTGCCTGAATGGGTTTTTTGCTCTCACACATGTACTTGCTATTATACTATTACCATGCCTATGTAACTCAACGTCTTGTTTACTCTGTATTGCACCTTCTTTGATGTGGAACCTTTGTAAAAGAGCGTTGGCTCATAGAAACATAGACTTTAGTGACAGATAAGGACCGCTTGCCCACCTAGTCTGCCCATTTCCCTACCTAAAGGATAAGTTGCAGATCCTATTTAACCAACAACCTATTTCTTCCTACCCCCCACAAAAATTGCCTTATGTTTATCCCATGCATTCTTGAATTCTCCTACAGTTTTAGACCCCACAACCTCCTCAGGAAGGCTGTTCCATGTGTCCACCATCCTCTCTGTGAAAAAATACTTCCTCACATTGTCCCCGAGCCATCCCCCCCTCCATCTTCAAATTGTGTCCCCTTGTTCTTGCACATCTCTTTTTCTGAAAGATGCTACCCTCTTGGACTTTGTTGATTCCACTGAGGTACTTAAACGTTTCTATCATGTCCCCCTCTCCCTCCTTTCCTCAAGGGTATACATATTAAGCTCCTTTAGCCTCTCCTCGTATGGCTTCTCTTGCAGACCCTGCACCATTTTAGTTGCCCTCCTCTGAACTGCCTCCATCCTGTCTATGTCCTTGCGGAGATGGGGTCTCCAGAACTGGATGCTGTACTCCAGATGGGGTCTCACCAACTGTCTGTACAGGGGGATAACAACTTCCTGTTTTCTTGGTGATGCCTCTCCCTATACACCCCAGTATCCCCCCAGCTCTCCCTACCGCCTTCTCACATTGCTTGCCAACCTTAAGGTCATCGGATATGATTTGTTGTTACTACCTCCCTCCCCGATTGTGTACTCTTCCCCTGGGTGTTTGTTTCCCAGGTGCATTACTTTGCACTTCTTTGCACTGAATCCAAGCTGCCATACTTCTGACCATTCCTACAACCTTGCCAAGTCCCTTCTTATCCTTTCCACGCCTCCTTGTGTATCAACCCTGTTGCAGATCTTTGTGTCATCTGCAAAGAGGCATACTTTTCCTTCCAGTCCCTCTGCAATGTCTCTTATAAAGACATTAAAAAGGACTGGACCCAGTACTGAACCCTGCCGTATCCCACTAGTAACCCCTCTTTCTTCAGAGTGGACTCCATTTACAATTACCTTCTGTGTTCTGTTGTTCAGCCAATGTTTTACCCAGGCTACCATCCTGGGACCCACTCCAAGGCTGGTTAATCTGACTACTAATCTTTTGTGTGGGACTGTGTCAAATGCTTTGCTAAAGTCTAGGTAGGTCATGTCCACAGCCCCTCCCTGGTCTACTACTTTGGTCATAAGTCAAAGAAATCAATTAGATTCATCTGACATGACCTTCCCACTGTGAACCCATGCTGCCTTGGGTCCTGTGCCCCACTGGCCGCTAGGTACTCAACCATTCTTTCCTTCAGAAGTGATTCCATCACCTTCCCTACCACAGAGGTCAAACTGACAGGTCTGTAGTTTCCTGCCTCTGTCTTGCTCCCACTTTTGTGAACAGGAATCACATCAGCTTTCTTCCAGTCCTCAGGTACTACACCATCCTCCCATGATTTGTTATAAAGGGTAGTCAGTGGTGTCACTAGTTCTCTGCTTAATTCTTTTAGAATTCTGGGGTGAATTCCATCTGGCCCCATTGCTTTGTCCACCTTCAGTTTTAGGAGTTCTTTCAGAACTCTTCATTCTGTGAAAGGATTAGGATCAACCCCCCTCTCCAGAGTGCTTCTGTTAATTGGATTAGGCACCTCCTCCACTTCCTCTTTGTGAATACTTAAGTATTCATTCAGTATCCCTGCTTTTTCACAGTCACTCCCTGCCCACCCACCATCCATTCTATTCAGCCTCACTATCCCTCCCTTTGTCTTTCTATGCTCCCTGATATACCTATAAAAGGTTTTATCTCCCTTCTTAACTGAGTTGGCTATCTTTTCCTCAGTTTGCGCCTTTGCTATTCTGACTACCCTCCCTGCTTCATTCCGCCTTTACTGGTACAGTTCTCTGTCCTGCTCCTTCTGCGGTTCCTTATACTTCCTAAATGCTATCTTTTTCTCCCTAACCTTCACTGCCACTTCTTTTGAGAACCATAGTGGCTTTTTCTTTCGTTTTGATTTGTTTATTTGCTTCACACAAAGGCTTGTTGCCTCTGTGATGGCAGTTTTGATATTTCCCCATTGTTGATCCACCCCTCCTTCTAGCTTGTTTGCTATTGCTTTTCTAAGGCACTTTCCCATCTTGCTAAAGTCAGCCCTCCTGAAGTCAGAACCCTCACTTTTGTATGGCTTGACTCTGTAGCTGAGTTTGATCGTGAACCACACTGTTTGGTGGTCACTTGTTCCCAAATGGCTACCCACTTCTAGATCCGAGATCCTCTCACTTTCCCATTTGAGAGTATGAGGTCTAAGATTGCTCCCTCCACAGTAGGTTCCAAACTAGCTGTCTGAGGCAAGCCACCTGAACGGCATCAAGAATGGCCCTGCTTTTGGATGTGGCTGCAGTAAAGGTGCTCCAATTAACATCTGGCATATTAAAGTCCCCCATCAACAGTATCTCCCCTTTCTCTGCCATCCTAAGTATGCCTTCTATCATATTCTTGTCCATTCCCTACCCCGACATGGGGTTCTGTATACAACCCCTGTGCAGATTGTGGTGCCACTTCCAGTCTCTAAGGTGACCCACAGTGCCTCCTCTCCTCCCTGTTTACTCTTTTGTTCAGTTGCTTTCATCCCTTCCCTTACATAGAGAGCTACTCCCCCCTCTCTGCCCTCCCTGTCTCTCCTGTAGGTTTTGTATCCTGGTATGTTAACATCCCAGTCATGGTTCTCTGTGTACCATGTTTCTGTGACTGCTACAATATCCAGGCATCCCTTTTCCATCAAGGCAACCAGTTCAGGAAGCTTGTTGCCCAGACTATGGGCGCTGGTACTCATTACCCTCCATTTCTTGATGACCTTACTCCTTTTTGCCCCATCCTTGTCCTTATTACGTCTGTCACTTTCTCCATTTACCCCTTCGCTTCTCCCTATTGACATCTCTATGTTGGTGTCTACCTCACTTCGTACCCTGATTTTTATTTGGGGGGGGGCTAGGATTTCCCTGCTCCTTTTCATTGCCTCCCCCCTTGGCTAGTTTACATGCTTGCCAATGAAGTATTTAAACCTATCACCTAGGATTCTGGTTCCCCTCTTGGACAGATGCAGACTATCACGCCAGTATAGGCCTGCATCCGTCCAGGTGGACCCCCAGTCCCCAAAGAAGCCAAATCCCTGAGCTCTGCACCAGTTTTTCAACCACTGACTGAATCCCATGGTGTGGAGCACCCTAGCCTCATCCGTGCCATAGACAGGCACCACCTCGAGAAGGTTACGTGTGTGCTTTGTCTAAGGCCCCTCCCATCTTCACAAATGCTTCTTGCACTGCTCTGATCCCTTCCTTAGCCAGGTCATTTGTCCCTAGGTGGACAATGACATCCAGCTCCCTCCCCTGTGCAATTGCTCCTGTGATCCTGAGGATTCGCTCCCTGTCTCTCCAAGCCATGGTGCCAGGCAGGAAACTTACCTCCCTCTCCCCTTCCTCCCCCAGTTCTATCTTCCTAACAATAGAGTCCCCCACCAGGAGTTGTTTCCTTCCCCTGTGGGGTCCCATTCCACCCTCCTGTGGGTCTCCTTTGTGGAGGTTCCCAGCATCCTCCTTGGTCTCCACTGTGGGTGCTTCCATACAGGAACCACACTTTTCCAGAACGGCATAGAAATTGTGGAGAGGTACAACTGGAGGAATGCACCTCGGTTCCACCACCCTCACCCTCCCTGAGCCCACTGTGGTCCAACCGCTCCTCTTTCTTGGCAACTTCTGAGGCAATGGCAGTGACCCTGGTGGTCCCTGGGTGGGAGAGGAGGGTCCATAAATGCTGGCCAACTCAGCCTGGAGATAAGCAACCTCCTCCCTCAGCCCAGAGAGGTGCCTGCAGATGGGACAACACTGCATCCTCCACAATGTCTCCCGGAAGACTGCTGCTCCACAGCCACTGCACTGCACCACTCCCATCATGTCTTTTTTCTGGCCCCCTCACTGTTGTTTGAAATACTTACTCTTTCCTCTGTTTGTTTATTTTTCTTTTTTTTCTTTCTTTTTTTCTTCCCCTACTTACTTACTGCCTCTGTGCCCTTTTAGCTCCTGATCTTCCTGTTCTAAGACAAGAAGTTCCTATATTTCTCAGTAGTCTCCTTACTTGCTCAGAGTCAGACCTCCAGCAGCTGGGGGCAGAGAGCTACTCTTGCCCTTCTAGGATGGTGAGTCTTTGGTGGCTCTGTGATCACTCACTTCCTGCTCCCAAACAGGAACTTCCTGTTGTCAGTTAAATCCTGTGCCTATAAAAGTAGAAGTGGTTTAGGGGTCACGTGATGGCAGACTGAAGTGGCAGCAACCCTCCATAGCTCAGCGCCTCCGTTGCTTATTTGGGTTACCTAGCTCGGTCCCCGACTCCTACCAGCGTAGAATTGTGTTATTTTGCCTGGTTAACACTTGTGATAAACACAACGCGTTGGAAATGGAGGATATATGAAAGCACCTCCGAGACACTCGCTCCCGCCCTCCCCAGAGAAAGACAAGGCCGCGAAGCGCCCGAAACATCAGGCGGCGGAGTCCAGTAAAACCAGCGCCGCATCGGGTGCTCTCTCAGAGGAGCAGTTCCTTGAAGTGATGCAGCCCCTACAGGAGAAAATCGCAGAGATTCATGATGATCTCCACCAGGTTAAGGCCTCCGTTCAGTCCCTGACCGTTAGGGTGTCCGACTCAGAGGTCAAACTGATCTCTTTAGAGAAAAAGCAGGCTAAGAATGAGCTGGCACTGTCTCTTCATGGAAGACGAATCAAAAAGCTTGAAGAGAAAATTGAGGACCTAGAGGGAAGAAGTAGAAGGAACAATCTACTAATAATTGGTATACCTGAAAAGGAAGAGGGAGCTGCCCAGATTCTCTTCCTCCAGAAGCTGTGTGAAAAAATTGCTGGTCCTTCCCCAAATGGCACATCCTATGTCATAGAAAGGGCGCATCGGGCGCTTCGTCCTCCTCCACAGCCTGGTTCCCCACCAAGGCCCCTCATCTGTAAAATGCTTAATTACTTGGATAAGCAACACGTACTAGCGAGGGTGCGTGACCTGCGAGAAGTTCTTTGGGAAGGGCATAAAATCCGGATCACCCAGGATTTACCAAGGTCGGTGCGGATAAAGAGGCAAGAAATGCACCCTACGGTGATGAAACTAATCGCATCGAGCATCCCTTTCGTATGAAATATCCAGCAGTCCTTCATGTGAAGGTTGGAGAAGTGGATATCCTTTGATTCACAAGAACAAGCGCAGCAGAGCTTAGAACCTCCTCCTGGATCTCTTTAAGTGAAAGGACTCTCTGGCTGCATGTATATGAATGCGTGCACAGCGGTTTAATAATGTAGTTGGAAGGGTCACCAGTGCAAGAATGGATTGTCGTTCCTGGATTAGTGACTGAGTCTGAATGTTTTTTCCTTGACCGGGTCGGTCCTCGAAGACCAGCCCCCCCTTTTTTTTTTTTTAAATCAGCTTTCCGCCACTTCCATATGGAGAGAGTGGAGTCAAGATGGAAGCAGTGCGGATCACCTTGGAGGCGAAATCTTTTGAAGGGCGCCTGAAGTAATGTTAAAAACGGAGGTCTGGACAGTCAGTTTGGTTAGATCCTCTGTTAGATTAAGACTCGTGGACCCTATTAAAATATGCAAGAGCAATTGTACATAAAATGTTGGGGACTAATGCATGGTTTATCTTCCATCATCCGGGGAGGGAGGGTGGTGGGGTGTGTGGTTTCTATTTTCTTGGCTATGTTGCGACATTAGTAGCCACTTGGAGGATTAATTAGTCAGGGTGCCACGCGAGATAGTAACTAAAGGTTGCTCCATTGGGATCTTAGGCAGTGAATGCAACTGTCGTATGTGCAGTGGGGGCGTGGGAGCGATGGAGGGGATGGGGTTGGAGGGTAGCTAGAACAACTCAGTAACTGCGCTAAGACATCACTCACCTGAGAGTGAATTGTGGTGCAGTTCATTAGAACTGGGGGGAGTAATGGGTGGAGTATTGTTGGGGGTTTTTGAGGGCTGTGAGGGGTGGGGACATCAGGGTAGGGTGGTATATAAGTTTCCTTTTCTAGTAGATTATGGGATGATGGGGGATAGCTAGGCGTGTGCCCTTATTTTCCTTTGAAACGGTACTCATATGGGGGTTTGGTTGGTGCGGAATGAGATCACAGATGCCGATGCGACTCGTATCATCCTGGTTCTTATGGGATTGCTCTAAAATGGCTAATTACTACAAAATTGTAAGCTGGAATGTTAAGGAGCACAAGATAAATGCAAGAGACAAGTTGTTCTTAGGCACTTACACCAGCTACGTGCTGGGATAGCTTGCCTCAGGAGACACATCTCCGTAGATAGGGCGTTAATCTGTTTCTCAAAGGTGGGTCGGACAGGCCTACGGGCGGGAAATCCACGTCCAGTGGGGGTAGCGATATTAATAGGAAAAAGCTCACTCAGGCTGGATAAAGAGCTTTGGGATCCAGAGGCAGATACATAATATTAAATGGGTGCCTGGAGGGGCAACAGGTTGCCCTTGGATGTATCTGGACCAAATCTCGAATCTTCCCAATTTTTGTTAAACTATTGACCCATCTGGTGGTCGACCCACCCATTTTGAGTATACTGGGAGGGACTGGAATGTGGTGCCTTCTGCAGATATTGATAGATCTGACTCAGGAAGGGGTTTGTCTCTCCGCAGAGGGCACTGCGTGACCTTATGGCTGGTGCTGATCTTCTGGATATATGGAGAGTCCTCCATTGTGAAGAGCGCCAGTACACTTACTTTTCGCCCCCTCATAAAACTTTTTCCCGTATTGATTTTTTCTTATTGAGCTCCTTTGCATTACCAGGGGTAGTGTGCGTGGACATACACACTAGGGTTATCTCCGACCACGCACCAATCTCCCTTACCTACTTCACGAGATCAAATATCCAAAGGGATGTTTTTTGGAAATTAAACAACCAGTTACTTCAAAAATCGGAATCTCTCCAACACATTAGAAATTTCATGACTAACTTTCTGTAGGATAATAGAGGGTCCACCCCAACGTGGATATGATTTGGGCAGTACTTAAGTGTTCCCTTAGGGTGAGTGTCTTAGGTTGTCGACAACAGGAGTCGTCAATTTAGGGAACAGATGGCTACCTTTGCTTTCCATACGGTCTATGGAACGCACTCTATCTCGATATTCCCCAAAGAGGAGGGTTGCATTACATCAGCTACAGAGTCAGTATTCTGAACTCTATATCAGAAGGCGGAGCTTGCCCTAAAGTGCACTAAAATGAGATATCTTGATGCTGGTGAGAGGCGGGCAAGTTGCTGGCCATACAGATCAGGCAGGCTGCGGCCTCACGAGCCATTCCTGTATTAGATCCCCGCCAATGACAATCTGGTGACATCCCTCGGGAGGTGTCTGAGGCTCTGAGGGTTTATTATCAGAGGCTGTATTCTGACCTCAGGAGGAAGGCCTGCAGCCAGGGATATAGTTGAATACCTGGAAGCAGCTGCTCTTCCCAGATTACACTCTCCTGAAGTGGAACACTTTGGGGAATTAGTGGCAGTGCAAGAGGTATTAACTGAGATTGAGCAGCTTGTACCGGATAAGTCCCTCGGCCCAGATGGACTATCCAACAACTTGTATAAAAGCTGCTCTCAGGAGATTGCCCCTCTTTAGTGGAGGTGTACAACCACTGGTTTGCAGAGGGATGTCCGAGTCCAACTTCCTCAATGCAATAATTACCCTCATACCCAAACCTGGGAAAGATCCTTATATCCGGAAAGTTATAGACCCATCTCCTTAATTAATACTGATGTTAAAATCTTAGCCAAAATTTTAGCCATGAGATTAGGGCCATTACTTCCCTTGCTTATCAGTAGAGAACAGATAGGTTTTATGAAGGGCAGGTCTTCAGTAGATCACATACGTAAATTAATATACATCCTCTCGGCATCTAGGGACTCAAGTATCCCCTTTGTTTTGGTGTCCCTGGATGCCGAGAAGGCATTTGATAGAGTCTCCTGGGACTTTCTGTTTGAAACCTTGGCCTATCCGAGTCTCCCTCCGAGGTTTATTAGATGGGTCAAATTACTTTATACTACCCCGTCAGCACAGATTTGGGCCAATGGAACACCGTCAGCTCCCTTTCTGCTTCAAAGAGTGACTAGACAAGGCGTCCCCTATCCCCACTATTATTTAATCTCTACTTAGAGGCTCTGATTAGGAGATTGTTAGCCTCTCCCAAGCTCCAAGGGGTTGAAATAGGATTACAAAGGTACTCCCTTTCGGCATATGCAAACGACCTCCTTCTACATCTACAATATCCGGCAGAGGGTATCCCAGAGCTCCTGGTGGAGATAGAGCGATTCTCTGCAGTTTCATATTATAAACTCAACGAGTCCAAGACCAAAGTCTTTCCTTAAATAGTAATCCCTGGTCTGTGCTTGGCAACTCCAGTCTGGTATGGGAGTCTAAGTGTCTCACGTATCTCGGGATTAAGATTGCCAGAGAGATTCCCACTATGTTCAGATTTAATCTTGCAGAGCTAGTGCACACAATTAAACTAGACTTAGGTAGATGGAGGGATCTTCCTCTCTCCCTATGGGGGCTATTAACCTTATAAAGATGAACATCTTACCCCGAATATTAGACCCCTTAGGAATGTTGGGCCTGTTCATTCCTAAAAAGTGGTTCGATAGGTTAAACCAAATAATAACTGCCTTCCTTTGGAAAGGTAAAAGTGTTAGGTGATCCTATTTGAAACTCTCGGCACCCAAGGAACAGGGCTTCTAGTAGCACCTTCTTTCTTTTCATACTACTGTGCACACCATCTGGCAAGGATGTCTTATTGGTCAGGGGAGGCACCAGGTGAGGAGAGGCATGGGTATGTACCATTATGGTTAGATGTGGAGCAATCCCTGGCAGCTCAGCACTGTTGTTCTCTCTCCGCCCTTCTGTATGTAGTTCCGAAAGCAATTCCAAACCCCCTCCGAAATGTGCCGCTAGGTTGGTCCATAAGGGCTCGACATCAGCTACAAATTCATTTGTCCCAAAATTGGCATGTTTCGCCGGAGCAGCCAGTTGTGGAGAATCCTCATTTTCAGATTGGATGGAAGCCCATCCCTCGAGGTTTTTTACCCTCCCATAGAAATGCCAAGCTTGGAGAAATATATGAGGATGGCAGGGTAATACCGTTTGCCTCTTTAGAACTAGATTCAAAGTGCCTGTCACGGCTTTTTCAAATATGAACAACTTAAGAAGGCTGTCCTCGCCCAGCTGGGTTCAGGTGGAACGACTGGGATCAGGGATGCTTTCAGCAAGCTTATGAGGGCGGAGGAACCCCATGCTGTGTCTGCATTATATAAGGTAATTCAGACGATCGATTTAAAGCTTCCACAAGGGTGTGTTACTACTGGTTGCAGATTTTTTCACTAAGGGCGGAACCGCATTTCTGGGTCACAATCTAGCGGACCTTGTATAGGTTTGTCAAGCAGGACAGATTACGGCTGATGCAGTTTAATGTAATGCATAACTTATACTTTACACCATTCAAATTACACAAACTGGGGGGTAGGTCTTCTCCTGACTGTCCCAGGTGTGTCAATCATGTCGGGACTTTGTACCATATGCTGTGGACCTGCCCTTCAGTCAAGAAGTTCTGGCTTGCTATTAGGAACACCACTGACCCCTTGTTGGGCCTAGATTCCTACATTACCCCAGAGGTTTGTCTGCTAAACCTGTTTCAGGAAAGTATTTCCAATGTTAAGAAAGCCCAAATAGCTTTAATCTCAGCAACTAAGTTAATTATATTGAGACACTGGACAGAAGGTCAGCTCCCTCAATTATAGAATGGCACAAAGAAATGCTGTTAAGCCCTTCAACTGGAAAACACATTTTAACCATGAATAATCAGTCACAGATCTATCAGAGCAGGTAGGGACACTAGATGCTTTGCTTACAATGTGGAAGCCAGGCTAAGTCTGAATAGAACTGCTTAGTATGAATGTAACTCATGGATGGAACATGTGCACGCCTGACGGGGAGGGGTTGGGGTGGAGGGTGGATCGGGGGGTGGGGACTCTGGTTGGGGTACCCCAATTCAGGATTTCCTCGTGGGGGGTTTTGTTGGGGAGTAGCTATATTTGGCTATCTACTTGTCATTATGTAAGTTCTGTTGTTTATTAAATATTAATAAAGTATATTGAAATATGAAAAAAAGAAATGGTTTAGGGTGGAGGGGAGGAAGGAGGGCAATATAGGCCTAGTACAGAAGTTTTAGTTATACCAGTAGCTCCTTCCTCCGGTGTTCTGTCTGTTCTCTGGCAGACTATCTAGGGCAGTGCTTAAATCTGGTTTTAACCTGCTCCTTCTAGCTAAGCCACTCCCCTACTTTGCAAATCTTTCTACACTTACAAAGGTACTTGTAATTCTAGATTTAATAAATAAATAAATAAATAAAACCCTGGAGGCCTACAGGAGCCACACAGGAGATGCAGGGACTTAAGGTACAGATGGGCCAAGGGTGCCCTAATCCTGGGAGAACAAGCCAGTGCACAAGGGCAAGGAAAAGTACAATTACGTAGAACTTACCGTAACAGCAGATCTTGAGAGGAGCTCTTGCAGCAGGCTATAACAATTAGAACCATGCCGCAGGCACTAGGACCACGGAAAACTTCTGCCAGCAATACCAGCGGGGACCGCCCGCCACGCTGGCCAGCCCCGCCCCGACGCCGGTCAGGCACAAGAGGGCGGACTCCAGCTCCACCTCAGTTCTCCTGCCAGTACCCAGCAGAAGGCCTGACAAGAGAAGGAGGTGAAGCCTACCATCGATAAGAGAAGAGAAGAGAAGAGAAAGAGAAGAGAAAGAGAAGAGAGAGAAGAGAAGAGAAGAGAAGATACCTGCACACTCGAGGAAGGCGGAGGGAAAACAGCTTGCTGTGAAGAGCTCCTCTCAAGATCTACTGTTACGGTAAGTTCTTACGTAACTGTACTATCTTACTTCGAGATAGAGCTCCTGCAGCAGGCTATAACAATTAGGACTGAGTCCCAAGTAGTCCCATAGCGAAGAGGTAGCCGACCCCGGGAGGAGGAATATGCTGACTCCAGAGACCTTCAGGACAAGAATCCTTGCAAAACCGCTTGGCCGAAGCCAGCATGGAGTCTGGAGACGATATCCAAGCTGTAATGCTTGACAAAGGTATGCATTGAGTTCCAGGTCGCGGCCGCACAGATGTCCTGAATGGCGACATTCCGCATCGCGGCAAAAAGCTGACACACCCTGGTGGAGTGACCCCTAACCGGACCCGGCAGGGGTTTCTTGTGATGCTCGTGAGCAAACGAGATGCAATGGACTATCCATTTGGAGATAGTCTGCTTGGACACCGTTGACCCAAGCGTGTGGTGCAAAAGCCACAAAGAGCTGCTCAGATTTACGGTGTTGAACGTTCTATTGAGGTAATACCTCAGGGACTATGGACATCCAATGTGTGTGGAGGAGAACCTCCCTCTATTGGAAGGGAAGGAAAATAACTGAAGCTCAACCCGACTGGTTGAGGGTCAACTCCAAGACCACTTTGGGAAGAAACTTAGGATTAGTTCTGAGGAAACCCTTTCCCTATGAAAAACCAAACAGGGCTCTTTACACATCAGAGCCTGCAGCTCGGAAACTCTTCGAGCAGAAGTAACAGCAACCAGAAAACAAACTTTCCAAGACAGGTATCGCAGCTCACAAGTCGCTGTGGGTTCAAAAGGGGGAAGGGTGAGTTTCTCCAACACAAAAAGGAGGTCCCAGGGTGGGACAGAGTCCCTGATGGGAGGTCTCATGTGAAGAACCCCCCTAAGGAAGGTGCGGGCCACTTCCAACTGGGCCAATGCTCTGTCTCCCACTACAGCATGATAGGCCGAGATCGCCCACATATGCACCTTGATAGAGGAATAGCTCAGGCCTTTCTCGTATAAGGAGAGGAGATACTGCAAAGCGGAGTTCACAGAGCAGGTGACTGGGTCTAAATGCTGTGGCAAGGCCCAAAGGCAGAAATGTTTCCACTTCATAGTGTAAGCGGAGCGAGTAGAGGGCTTTCTTGTGGACGCTAAGACCTCAGCCACTTCCGGGGAAACCCCGTATCTGTTCTTAGCTACGTCTGGAGGAGCCAAGCATGAAGGTGCAGGGATCTGAGATCAGGGTGAACCAGAGAACCCTGGTCCTGGGACAGCAGTTGCGAGCATATGGGCAGCAGGATTGGAGGTTCCTGGGACAACCGCTGCAGGAGTGGGAACCAAATCTGTCGGGGCCAATTGGGGGCCACAAGGATCATGCATGCCCCCTCTGCCTGTAGTTTGAGCAGAACCCTCTGGATGAGAGGGAAGGGCGGAAAGGCATAAAGAAACCTCCTGCCCAACAAAGGGATAACGCGTCTGGCCAAAAAACGCCAGGTGCATACTCTCGTGAGCAAAATCATGGCAGTTTGGCGTTGCGTGGTGACGCAAAGAGATCTGGCTCGGGAAGGCCCCACTCGTGTGCTCTGGCCCACGACCTGCTGAGGTTGTCGGCCAGCGTGTTTAGGACTCCTGGAACATGCATAGCCGACAGATGAATGCCCCGTTCCAGCGCCCAGTACCAGACTCTCATCGCCTCCCGGCAAAGAGGATATGAATGGGTGCCTCCTTGCTTGTTGATGTAAAAGACGACCACCATGTTGTCCATCTGAACTAGAAGACAGCCGGGTACCAGGTCCTCTTGAAATGCCTGAAGAGCGTAGAGGACCGCTCGCATTTCCAGGACATTGATGTGGAGGGACTGTTCCTCGGGTGACCAAACCCCTTGCGTTCCGTGAACACCGAGATGAGCCCCCCAACCCAGGTCTGAGGCATCCGTCGTTAGAGTCTGACCTGGAGGCTCCGGACGAAAGCTGACCTCTTTCTCCAGATTGCTGGGGTCCAGCCACCAAAGCAATGTTCTCCTGACTGGCTCCGAGATCCTGACTAAAGCATCCAGGTCATCGGAGTATTGATCCCACTGCACCCTGAACATCCATTGTGGGATTCTCATGTTGAGGCGGGCCAAGGGTGTTACTGGGATGGCTGCCGCCATATGCCCCAGTAGACTGAGGAAGTTCCGAGCTGGAACCTGAGGTGCTATGGAGATCCATTCTGCCAAACTTCGCAGGCGAATTCCCCTGTCCTGTGGGAAAAAAGCCATGCCCTGGATGGAGTCCAGAGTTGCTCCAATGAAGGCGAGGGTTTGGCTGGGCTCTGGGATGACTTTTTCTAGTTCGGGTGATCCCAGCCTCGGAATAGAGTACAGGCATCTCCGACAGAGCGTGGGAGGCTGCCCTTAACGGGCTGTGAGAAGCCAGTCATCGAGGTAAGGGAAAACATAATGGCCTGATCGCTTAGAGCCGCAGCCACCACTGCTAGGCATTTGTAAAGACTCGCGGAGTGGAAGAATGGCCGAACGGGACCACCCAGAATTGATAATGCGCCCCTAGGAAGTGGAACCTCAGAAACTTCCTGTGGGGAGGAAAGACATGCATGTACACATCCTGCATGTCAAGAGAACAGAGCCATTCCCCTTGGTGCAGTAGAGGGAGGAGACCCTGAAGAGTCACCATCCTGAACTTTTTGTACTCTGTAAAGAGATTTAAAGGACGGAGATCCAGAATGGGACAAAGGTTCCCCGTCTCTTTGGGGATTAGAAAAAAGTGGGAATAGAACCCCTGACCCCACTGCTCCATGGGAACTCTTTCTATTGCTCTCTTTTGCAGGAGGGCCGGAATTTCTCCTTCCAAGAGTGGAATGTGAGAAGGAGGAGAACGGGAGAGCTTTGGCGGAGTACGTGGAGGGAACTCTGTGAACTCCAACATGTGTCCTCTCCAAATGACGTCCAAGACCCATTGATCTGTGGTAACAGAGCTCCACCCTTCGAGATGAAGGGAGAAGCGGCCCTCAACCGGTTCCTGGACGTCTGACCATGGGGGGGGCGGAAGGGAGTCACTAGGCAGAGCCGGGGGTAGGGAGAGAGGCCTGGGAGAACTTGGGCCCACGGGCGGAAGGTCCACCAGACTGCTGGTTTCTGGATCTCCGGTGGAAGCCACCTCTCTGCCCCTGCTGGGAACCTCGGGCTGAAGTCTGATTGCCTGAGGACTTGCGAAAAAGCCGACGGCGATGGGGGCGTTGCTGGTCGCCACGGTACATCTGGCGGACCGACCAGATCGACTTACCCGATTCCTGGAGATGGGAGATCAAGGCCTCCGTCTCCTGCCCAAACAAAATGGTACCCTGAAATGGTAGGTTCCGGATACTGGACTGCAGATCCTGGTGGAAGCCCGAAAGCCTCAGCCAGGCATGGCGCCTGAGACAAACCCCAGAGTCGGCTGCCCTGGCTGCCGTATCTGCAGTATCGTATGAGGCCCTCAGAACATGGGTGCCTACATCCAAGCCCAACTGTAAGAGGGCCAGGAGCTCCGTCTTCTTATCTGAGTCTGGCATGGCCTGTGCCAGCTCAAGACCCCGTTCCCACAACGCATTCTGGAACTGCACCATATGCGTGAGGAAGTTCAGGGATCGAATGGAGCAGGTGGAAGCAGCGTAAACTCTCTTGCCCACCTGATCCAGGTAACGGGACTCCAAGTCGGGAGGCTGGGAGCTGAGGTGTCGCGGCTGTCGAGACTTGTCATGAGCAGCCATGATCACAGTGGAGTCTGCCTGAGGGTGTTCCGCCAAGAAGGGTTCAGTCCTCGGAGCCTTGTAAAGCCTGTCCGACTTTTTGGGAACCGCCGGGATGGAGGCTGGGCACAGCCAAGTGGATCTAGTCAGGTCCTGAAAAGTATCCACCAGAGGAGGAATGACCAAAGACTTTGGCTCCTTCTGCCTCAGGTATTTGGCCAATCTCCGGCGTTCCGGGTCCAGGTCTTCCGTGTCCCGCTCATTGGAAGCCTGGATATGCCTCATGACGTCCATGAACGTGGGATCGTCTGGAGGTGAGCAAGGCATGTCCTTCTCCTCAGGGGAGCGCTTGAGGGAAGACGAAGAGGATGACGAGGAAGAGGAGGACCGACTATCCGACTTAGAGTAGTCTGGTTCTGCCTCATGTCCATGCCTACGCTGACGTCGGTATGCAGAGGACCGACGACGGTCCGAAGACCAACTCCGGTCCCTGGACCGACGATGGAGCGATGACCGACGTCAGTCAGGAGACTGACGCCAGGAACCGTCCCGCTGAGCGTGAGAAGGGCTCCGGGAATGAGACCGGACCAACGCCGGTCAGTTGAAACCAGAGCGACGCCGGTGGTCCCTCGGATCGAGCGAACGAGCCCTAGACGGGGTGAAAACGGCCCGGGACCTCAACGGAGAGGTCTCGCCTCTGGCTGTGGTTCACCCGCAGGATCTGGTACCGGTGTCTGGGCCAGCGACGGGGTGGTACGCTTGTGAACCTTCCCCCACCAAAACGAAAAAAGCTGTTTAAGCTCGTCCGGGGAGAATATTTCAGCCGCCCGCTCCGGAAAAGAAGTCTCCTGAGCGGGCGGTCGCGACGCGAGCCTCCTGATGGCCCAGGGGAGGGAGGACTTAGCGACGGGACGCCGGCTGGACAACGATCGACTCTCAGGTCCTGGCCTTCAATATGCATCGTACTGCAACCGGCGACAGGGTGGACGACAGGGGCGCGGAGAGTCCTAAGCTCTGGGCACCTTTAGCAGGCGGCGCGGTGCCGTGGTCGGTAGGGCCCCAGGCGTACCGCCACGGACTTGGTGATGACTTTGATCGGAGTCACCTTCGCTTGGCCAGCTGTTCTCCGACGGGCCGGCCTTAGCCTGAGACGAGCGCGGCGACTCACCCGAGCCCGAAGGATGGGCCTTCTTCGGGGAAGGTCGCGACCGCGAGCGGGACCCAGACTGGGACCAGTGCCGGGACTGACTGCGCTCTTTACTATGACGCTTTTTCTCCTTCTTCTTCCCCTCGGACGAGTGCAGGTCCATTTTCTTCTCTAAAAGGTTGGCCTTCAGGCGTCGGATGCGAGTCCGGCTTGTAAAAGCTTGGCAGTCGACGCAGTTAGCGGTGTCGTGGTCCGGGCCCAAGCAGAAAACGCACCGCCGATGACCGTCTTTGGCGGGAATTTGCCGGCCGCACTCGCACTTGTTTAGGTGTTCTGGGGAAACAGGCGCCAGGGAAGACATCGAACCCATGGGAAGAAACTTCGGTACTGACATCGACACCCACGGCGGTAAACACCGAGGCAAAGTACGATGAATCACTGGAAAAAAACAAGCCACTAGCGGTAACCGTACAGGCGTCAGTCACGGTAAAAAAAAAAAAAAACAGTAAAACCGTCAAAAACTTGCTTGAAGATCCTTTTCGCACTTGGTGAATCACAGGCAGCAGCTATTCACGTGCGTAGTACGCGGCAGGAAAGAACTGAGGTGGAGCTGGGTCCTGCTCTCTTGTACCCTGACTGACGCCAGGCGGCCGGCGTCAAGGTCCCCCGCTGGTATTGCTGGCAGAAGTTTTTCCTTGTGGGTCCTAGTGCCTGCGTGCATAGTCCTAATTGTTATAGCCTGCTGCAAGAGCTCTATCTCGGAAGGAATCTGGAGGTTCCACCACCAGCTGCTGAAGTAGAGGGAACTAAATCTGGCATGGCCAATAAGGGGCTATGAGATTCATCTCCACCTCTTCTGACTGGAGTTTCACGAGTACCCTCTGCAGGAGCGGGAAGGCATACAGGAACCTCCCTCTCCAGGAGAGGGACAATGCGTCCTGCCAGAAAACTCCAGGCCCTGGATCAAGCGAGCAGATAAGTTGCTGTTTTGCGTCGAGTGGGGACGCAAAAAGGTCCAACTCTGGGCATCCCCACCTGTCAAAAAGATCTCTGACCACAGAAGACAAGAGTTCCAACTGATGTGCTCTTGACCCGGACTGGCTTAAGACTGTTAGCCAGGATATTTTGGACTCTTGGAACATGGACGGCTGAGTTCCAGATCGTGATTTTGGCCCAGTACTCAACTCTCATGGCTTCCTGACAAGAGGGTAAGAGTAACTGCCCTTTGTTTGTTGACATGAAAAACTACAGACATGTTGTCCATCTTCAACAGTAGTGGGCCTGGAAGAATGTGGGTCTGGAAGGCCTGCAGAGCATAAAGAACTACCCACTTCTCCAGCACACTGATGTGGAGATGCTGCCCCGAGTCAGATCAAACTCTCTGGGTCTGACAGTCTCATAGATGGGCTCCCCAGCCCAGCCCTGAGGCATCTATGGTCAGGATCTGCTGAAGGGATGCCGAGCAGAAAGGGACCCCTATCAACAGGTTGGTGGGGGTCTGCCACCAAGTTAAGGTCTGTCTCACCAGGTCGGAAATCAGCACCGGCTGCTCCAAATCCTTGGTGTGTTAGTCCCATTGGGCTCAAAGAATCTACTGGGGGACCCTCATATGAAGGCAACTAGGGGAACAGTGGTTATGGCCGCCGCCATGTGCCCCAGTAGGTGTAGGAATGCTCTGGCCAGAACCTGCTGCAATGGAATACACCAGCTAGGCCTGTGCTCTCAAGCATGCTGCCCTGTCCTATGGCAGGAAGGCCTGTCTTTGGGAGGAGTCAAAGACTGCTCCTATATACAGGAGATGTTGGTTCAGGTGAGGCAAGACTTTGGCAGGTTGACAGTTATCCCCAAGAGCTGGAAGAGATGAAAGGTGCCTTTCAGGGTCTGCAGCAAAGATCCCTGGTGTGGGCTGTCAGTAGCCAATCATCCAGGTAAGGGAACACATAAAATTCCTGCCTCCGCATTGCCACTGCCACTGCCACCACCGCTAGGCACTTGGTAAAGACTGGAGATGCCGAGGAAAGGCAGAGCTCCATCGCCGGAGGAGCCAACCTCGGTGGAGCCACCTGGCTGAGGACCCACTGGAATTAAGGGCCTAAGTATCAGGGGAAGAGTTCCACTGCCCAGAAGAGCAACCACCTGTAACAGAGATGAGGGTGAGCAGCACAGTCACTGGCAACCCAGAGGGAGTGAGGGCTAAAGAGGCTGGAGGGGCCGACCTCCCATGGGAGGAAGACCCTAAAGCGGAAGCCAGTTTGTGCGGCGAGCAAGACGCTGACAGAGGACGGTCCCGGTGTTTGTCCCGGTGCTTGTGCTTCCTGCTCGACTTCTCGTCCTTCTGGGAAGAAGACAACGAAGCCCCAGAGGCCAGGGAGGTGAAAGAACTTTTAACCTGCAGCTCCTTCTCCATCGCAGCTAGATTTTGCTGAAGCAAGTGGTTTTGTAGGGTCTTCAAGCAACGCCTCAATGTGGCCTGGTTGAAGTCCTGAGAGTGCTTGCAGGCCCTCGGTGTCGTGGGTTAGGGGCCTAAGCAGAGTAGGCAGGAAGAGTGGCTATCCTTGGCAAGTATCTGCTTGCTGCAGGTACACTCGTAGGCTAGTTGGAAAACAAAGCTCGAGTAGAAGACATAAACAAGAAGGCAAAACATTGAAATTTGATGTTACCAAATTCTAAAAGAAAGAAAGAAATCGCGTGTAAAACACAGAGTAGAAAAATGGTGGTCAACTGAAGCAGGCGTCCGTGGAGGTCCGACGTGCGCAGATCAATGGTGACTAAAGAACTGAGGTAGGTCTAGGGGACCGCCCCTTTTATACCATAGGCGGACATCAGTGTACTGACGATGGGGGTGGTCCCCCTGGTGGCTTAGTTCTACCGGTGTTGCCTGCTGCAAAAGCCCCCTTGAAGGAAGATCTCCCTGAATGCCTGGAACTCCCAGGTCACTGAGGGCTCTGTGTACACCAGGTCGTAACTTGACCCTCCCAGGGCAGTACCTTGTGGGCCCACTCCGCTGCCATGGACATCCTTCATACACTGGCTGAGGTCCACCTTCCCACCGTACAGGGAACTGCACGGACTGTTCATACCTGAGGTGGTGGTCAGGGACAGACATAGGTAGCACCTGGCCCCCTCCCGCCACCAGGGTTTTCACAGTACCCCCACTCTACCCCCGTGAAACCTCCAGCTGCGCTGTGTCATAGCCCAGACTATCCAACCCCAGCACGGATGGCTTGTTGTACAGCACCCACCCCACCTGGCTGGCAGATATACCTGTAGAGCTCCCTCTTGCCCCCCCACATGGTCTATGTCTGTGTGTCCTCATGTGCTACCCCCCTGCATGAAGGCCTGTTTTGCCATGCATCCCCCCCACAACCTGGATGGCATTTATCTCTGTTGGCACCTCTAAGGACCACCTGAGACCATGGATGATGATGTTGGTGATGGTGCCTTTTCTGTGTCGTAATACATTACTGAACCATCTTACAGTCTCCTGTGTGGTCATCTGCCATATCTGTAGATGTCATGTATGACGTAGGCTCCATACACCTGGGGCCTCCTGGCCATTCTGGGATCACGCCTGTCAAGCTGCTCCAGTATCTTCTAGTCCTCTGACACCACATCTGATGCAGGTTGTATCTCTGTGGTCAGCATGCATATCCCATGACTGAGTGCTATGTTGAGTAGTCTACAGCAGGCAAGGAACATGGCACAGACCTTCTGAGGGGTATACTGTAGGGCACCACCAGAATGGTCAAGGCACCGGAACTGCTTTTTCAACATGCCAAAGACACGCTTGATGATGTTCTGTGAGGTGGTGTGTGCCTCACTGTACCTGTCCTCTGCAAAGGTCGCAAGGTGGTGGATAGGTGTGAGAAGCCAGTGATACAAAGGATAAGCACTGTCCCCAATGAAGGTAAAGGTATAGGTTAATGTCTCAATGGCACGGACAATGACGACAGGCGACAACCAGTGGTCCATCCAGTCTGCCCACCGACACTAGCATACCCGGGACCTATTGTCCATACGTGGTGCTACCCCATCATGTCCCACATGGAGCTTCGGGGGGGGAGGGGACTTTAGGGTATACTCACCAATGAGATGGCCACTATGAAAGTACCCACCTTCAAACCTCCAGCACAAGATGGAGTTGTGTCATATGAAGGCGTCATGAGTGCTGCCAGGGTACCATGCTAGGACACTGATGATGTGCCCTATTGCATCACACACCATCAGGCAACTGATGGTGTAGTACCCTTTCCTACTGAGATAGGTGTCTACTCCATCATCGGTGGATGCCCAGAAGGCAACATGGATGCAGTCAATAGCAGAGGAGGACAGATGGCTGGTGAGCAGCTCAACTGAACTGCTGCATGGTTGCTGTTCACTCTGCTGGAGTGCTCAGGAATACGATAAACTCGCCAGCATGGTCCAGCAGAGCATCTAGTAACTGACACAACAGGTGTGATATGGCTGACTGCTTGATACCAGTGGTGTCCCTCACCGGTGTCTGTAATGTTCTGTGGCCAGGAAACACACTACAGCCATCACCTTGAGCTTGGGGAATAAGCCATGGTTGCGCTAGGTATCTGACTGGAGCACATCGTATAGGAATTCATGCAGCTGCCTGAGCATTAACCTGTTGAGCCTGTACTGACCATGAGCTGGTCACCACTGAAGACTTTGCATGTGACTTGGGAACTGTACTGTCCATGTGCAGCACAGTGCCTACACCGCTATATGGACCCAAGGTGGCCATCTTCCTCTTCCCTTCTGAATAGCCTGCTGCAGCATGCAGACAATTGTGCTCCCCGAGAGCATCTTGCATTGTAGCCTGCAGTGTATCTGTCTGGTTTGGGGTTTGCCCAGGTTTCAGTCGGACGTTTATAGGCAGCAATTGCGTGGCGTAAGTGGCCTGTGCTTACCCCTCGCAGCGGTGCTAACACACTGAATATCATGCTGTGCCAGTATACATGGTCCTGCCCCACCTTCGCACCATATATTTTCTTTGCAGAATCGTGCAGATTTACCCATGCTGCACAACCCTTTGAATATGGGATTTCAGCACAATCCCCACTCAAAGCAGGTGCAGTCACTTTGCACACCGCACTAAGTTTTGAGTATTTGGCCCCAGATGTTTACTTATAATAAACAGACAACTGACTATTTTCTTTAGAGTGAGTAAAGACCAGCGCCGCAACCAGATGTGGGGTGCTCAGTAACAAAAAACAGGCAAGTTTAGCACAGGAATCATGATACACCCTGCACACAAGAAAATGACAGATAGCTATCTGCTGCTTTATCCTGTACCCAGAAGGGTTGTACTGTATCTACATGTGGTGAGCAAACAAACCTGAAGTTTGGTTACTGAACCTGAGACTCTTGTTTTGCGTGCAGGGTGTTCCACGACTGCTGTGCTAAACTTGACTATTTTATTTATTGTATTATGATGTGTTAGTAATAACTTCTTTATAATAAAATATTTGTACACTAAAAAGAGTTTTCAACTTAGCTTTCACACTGCTAGTAAAACAAAATTAAACAGAATTCTGGTATTGTGATATCAGAAACTGCCAACTACCTAGGGCCCAATCTATTTCAATGAGAAACTAAATATATTTTAAACTTTTTTAAAGAAATGGATATGTCTTTCAGTAACAAACCTTGCCTTTCATATGTTTCTACTATTCTGGTAGATCTGTATGATTTTGCAATTTTAATATGGTAATTGACGTCACTGTTTTTTTCTCCACTAGTAAAATCTAGTTATGAAGAAAATATCACCTGTTAAATTACAACAAAAGGTCAGAGATTGTCAAAACCATATAATATTTTGGTGGTAGAAAGAGTTATTTCTCTATACAAATCTGAAAATAGGTTTGCTGTTCCCTACTGAAATGCACTGCCAGTCTTGCCAGTAAAACTTTTCTGACATCGTATTACAATAATTCCTCTGGATTGTGTTTTTACTAGTAGTTGGCAAAATAGACATAAATGATGAAAAGATAATTAAAGAAACAAATAAAAGCAAACAAAATGATTAGAGAGGCATCTAAAGGCCCCACAACTTCATTCTTAAAGACAGACTTCCTCACTAAGCACTTGCTCTTTAAGGACAACACACTTGTGTGCGGCGGCAGTTGGCAGGAGATGCTGCAGCCCTGGTGTGCCACCCTTGACCACACTACATTTTTGTTTCAAATTTTAAGAGTATTAAAATTATAAAAGTAAAAGGTAAGCCAAAACAGGGAATAGGGGCAATGCCCTATCTAAGGTAGCTGTTGAAGAGGAATAACAAACAACAAAAGCAGAAAAAATTAGAAACATCCTATCAGGGGTAAGGGTACATAAGGGGTAAGTGGAAAGTAAAGGGTAGGCCAAAATAGGGAACAGGAGCAACACTCTATCTAGTGTAAGCATAAAAGAGGCATAACAAACATCAAAAAGGGAAAACTAGAAACACCTTATCGGAGATAGTGGTATATAAGGAGCAGGTGAAATTTAAAGGGTAAGCCAAATCGGGGGAGAGAAACAGCATTCTATCTCAGTTAGGTGTAGAAGGGGCATAACAAACAGCAAAGGGGGAAAACTAGTACAGTAACACATGGGGTAAAGATAACATAAGAATTACTAAATATAAAAGGAAATTGCAGGAATTGAGAATGCTGAGAGTGGTGAGTTCAGTGGCTATGGGGCAGCAGTTTTCAGTGAGACCTTCTGGAGACTGTGCTGCTGCCCTGTCTGCAAGCACCTCTCTGGGCTGAGGGAGGAGGTTGCTAGACTCCAGGTTGAATTGACTACGATGCAGGCAACATCTTCCCCACCCAAGGACCACCAAGTCTGACACTGTTACCTCAGAGGATGCCAGGGGGAGGAGCAGATGGACTCACGTGTGGGCTCTGGAAGAGTAGCAATGGTGGGTCAGAGGCACATTCCTCAACTGGTACCACTATGTAATTCCTACACTGCTCTGGCAGGGTGGGACTGCCAGGAGGAGGCACCTGAGATAGGGACCGGAGAGGATATGGAGGTCCTCCATAGTACAGACCCCACCCCAAAAAGGGTGGTAGAAAACTCCGGAGGAAGAGGAGGAGGAGGAATCAACTTCTGGAGGGGGACTCGATTGTGAACAGGATAGATCTGGGAAAAGGAAGGGGGGGAAGAAAGGGAGGTTAAGTGCCCATGCGGCGCCATGGCTAGAAGGAACAGGAAGCAGCTCCTGAGGATCACTAGGGCAGTGGGAAGGTAGGCAGAGCTGGATGTCATTGTACATCTGAGGACTGATGACATGGCTAGGGACAGGGCTGGGATAGTGCAGGGGAAGATCAGAGAGCTAGGGAGTGGTCTTATGCAGGTAGCACATTTTGTGGCTTTCGCAAAAGTGCTGTCTAAAACCGGGGAGAGGAGAGGTTTCTCTGCACCACGACCTTCAACTCACAGTTAAAGGAATGGTGCAGAGAGGAGGGGTTCAGCTACATCGGGGACTGCGGTCCGATCTGGAGGGATAACAGCCTTTACAAAGGTGATGACCTGCATTCATCTGGAAAGGGGACGGCAGTCCTCAGTGGATGGTTTAAATGCTACTTCGATGAGTGGCCCCTTCCATCTGGAGCTTGATTAGCACCCCCTGAATCAGAAGAAAGATATGGAGGAACCTCCCTTTCCAAGACAGGAACAATGCAACTCATCAGAAAACTCCAGGCCCTGGAGCTAGCGAGCAGAAACGCAGTGGTTTTGCCTTTAGTGGGGTTGTAAAATAGTCCAACTCTGGATGACCCCACCTGTCAAACAGGTCTTCTAAATCTGAGGTCAGCAGCTCCCATTCATGCATTCGAGACTATGACCGGCTTAGTCTGTCTTCCAGGATGTTTTGGACGCCTGTAACATGGATGGCCAACAATTCTAGACCATGTTCTACAGCCCAGTAACAGACCCTCATTGCTTTCCAACACAGAGGGCACGAATGGGTACCCCCTTGTTTGCTGATGTAGTGCACTACATTGATGTTGTCCATCTGCACCAGCAGATGGCCCAGGTACAGATGGGTCTGGAAGGCTTGTAAGGCATACAGAATGGCACTCGTCTCTAGGGCATTGATGTGGAAGGCAGTCTCCACTCTGGACCATGTCCCTTGAGTCTGATGAGGCCCCAGATGAGACCCCCAAGCCCAAACCCGAAGTGTCTGTGGTGAGAAGCTGCTGAGGGGAAGGAATGAAGATGGGAACCCCTTTCAACAGGTTGCTGGGTTCCATCCATCAAAGCAGCACCTTTTGACAGAGCAGGAGACTAGAACCAGCTGTTCCAGGTCATCGGTAGCAAGACCCACTGAACCTCAAGGTCCACTGGGAAATCTGCATGCACAGCCAGGCCAAAGGTACTGTGACAATGGCTGCAGCCATCAGGCCCAAGAGCCTGCAGATGGTTCTGGCTATAACATACCTGGTGTTGTAAAACAGCTGGGCCTGAGCCATCAGGCAGTCTACCCTGTCCTGTGTCAAGAATGCAAAGCCCTGGGCCATGTGCAGTACTGCCCCGATGTACTATAGGTGTTGACAAGGGGTCAAGACTGACTTGGGCAGATTGACCATGATTCCCAGGGCATGGAACAACTGGCTGGTATGCTCTAGGGTCTGAAGCAGTTGCTCTCCGGACTATGCTTTGAGCAACCAGTCATCCAAGTAAGGGAAGACATACAGCCCTCCCTGCTGAGGGCCACTGCTACCACTGCCAAGCATTTGGTAAAGACCTATGGCACAGAAGACAAGCCAAAGGGCAATACTCAGAAGTGGCAGTTCTCTCCCCTGGAGCTGGAACCTGAGCTACTTCCAGTGGGGAGCACACATCTTGATATGCAGATAAGTGTCATGCGTGGCGAGAGAACATATCCAGTGTCCTTGGTGCAGCAGTGGCAGCAGGCCATACAAGGTTACCATCCTGAACTTCTTGTACTGGATGTAGAAATTCAGGTTTCTCAGATCTAGGATGGGCCACTAAATTCCCTGTGAATTTGGGGACTAGAAAAAAATATCAACAGAACCCCGTGTTTCTCTGATCCTCGGGGACAGGTTCTATGGCCTGTGCATGCAGAAACATGCAAATTTCCTCCAGCAGCACAGGAATGTGGTCTGGAGGGTAGTTTGAATGAACTGAAGCTAGGTCTGGAGGCCGCTCCAGAAGTTCCAGAGCATGGGCCTGTTCTATTAACAGCAGAACCCTGTTGGTTGTAACCTCTGTCCCTTGTTTCAGGTGGAGGGAGGGAGGGGCAACCCCCTACCACCTCCTCCAGGATTTATACTGGGGGATGGGAGGTCTGATAACATAGAGAGGAATGGCAAAAGGATGGCCGCTAGCCAGACTTAGGCTGAGTATGGTACAGGGAGTGAACGGACTGGAGAGCTTAGCCAGACTCCTGAAGGGAGGAGATCAGATCCTGGACATCACCCCAAAAGGGGGCACCCAAGATGCTGGACTGCACATCAGAAGCAAATTCAGACACCCGGAGCCAAGTCGCACGGAGACAGACGCCAGTGGCGCCCCTCAACCAAGGCATCAGCCGATTACAAGCAGCCCGGCGACATGGTCCCTACGCCTGAGTCCGCCGAGAACCTGGGCCAGCTGCTTTTTAAAGGGGTCATCTGGCAAAGCCTGAACCAGCTCCCTGGCCTGCTCCCAGAGGATGTTCTGGTACTGTACCATGTGGGCCAAATCGTTAATGGCCCAGATGGCCAGGGTGGAAGAGGCAAAGACCCTCTTGCCCAGGTGGTCCGGCTGTCTGTCTGGGGGAAGAGAGCTGAGGTGCTTAGGTTTTTTAGTGTGGTAGTGCACCGCACTGATGACCACCAAGTCAGCCTTTGGTTGCCCCCCTTAAAAGGATTTCCCTGCAGGGGCATGGTAAAGGCAGTCAGCCTTCCTTTGCACTGCCGGAGTAGTAGAAGGACAATTCCAAGCCACCCTAGTGACATCCTCATAGGAGTCAAAGAAGGGGGGGGGTCCACCCACCAGGGAGAGCATCAGGCTGGCATAAGTAAAACAGCCAACCGATGACGCCTGGGTCTTGGTCCTTAGTCGCCCAGCCCATGGTGGCCTTAATGTGCCACATGATGTCCCTAAAACTAGGATCATTAGGAGGGCACTTGGGGACCACCTTAGTGGTTCCTTGCCCTCAGATGAGGCCCCAGCAAGGAAGACGACTAAATTGCCAGAGTCATCTTTATCCTCCTCATCCGGCTCACTTTCAGGAGGTGGGCGTCAGTCCAGGCGGCTGCCACAGCCGGTATCAGGCTTATTACCCAACGTATGAGAGTCACTAGAACCAGGTCGGACGGGGTCCGGGGAGGGAGATCCCTGGAGGGATGCCAGGGGCAGGCCCATAGGAGCGGGGTTCTATTTCTGTATGAAAGACCACCAAGAAGTGAGCAAAGCATTATAATCCACCAGCGGAGGGAAGTTATACACTGGAGGAATGGGGTAGGCTGACACCGGGTAGGGATAAGATGGTATAGGTCCAGCTGAGGCCGGCATCGGGAACACTGGCATAAGACCAGCAGGTGTCGGCACGGCGAGGAAGCCTGGGAGGGGTATCCACAGGTGCCAAAAAGTGGAGAGACAGGTGCCAGGGGGTGGGGCCAAAGACCTCCCTGGAGAAGGCTGAGGGGAGAATGAACTCAGAAAAATGCTGGTAGCCTGTAGTGGGCACTGCCTAGAAGGACTGGCGCCTGCCCCTATAGAGGGGACCGACGCAGGCAGCGCCTTGGGCAGGTGGGGCATCAGTAGAGGAGCCGGTGCCCGATGTGCTACCTCTGGCCGAGCCACCTGGCTGAGAGCCTGCAGAAGTCAGGGGTCTGAGCGTCAGGGGCTGGGAAGCAGGAGACAGAGTACCTAGCCTTGAAGAGCTGCTGCCTACCACCAAGATAAGAGTGGGTGGTGGGATAACTGGTAGCCCAGCAGGAGTAAGGGCTGACAGGGCTGAAGAGGCCAACCTTCCATGGGAGGAAGACCCAGCTGTGGTCAATGGTTTATGGGGCAACAAAGAGCAGGAAGCAGACCGGTCCCGGTCCTTGTGATTCTTGCTGGAATTTTTCCCGGGCTGTGAAGAAGACGAAGTCCCAGAGGACTTAGCTGGTGAAGCCGAAGAGCTCCTAGCTTGCAGCTCCTGTTCCATCATGATGAGCTTCTGCTTGAGGAGATGGCTCTCCAAAATTTTCAGGCAATGTCTCAGTGTGGCCTAGTTAAATTTCTGGCAAAACTCTCAGGCTTCGGTGTTGTGGCTGAAGCCTAGGCACAGGATGCAACCAGAATGACTGTCTTTTTCTGGAATCCATCTGCCGCAGGCACACTTCGTGGAGCAGTCGGAAGACAAAGCAGGTTCAGAAGACATAAACCTGCATCCAGCAACACTGAAAAGTAAAGTTAGTACTAAGGAAAAAAAGGAAAAATAGTAAAGCATGAAAGCATGGGAAATGGCAGTCGGCTGTAGCTGAGGTGGTGGCAGCAGTGGTCTAACGTGTGTGGGTTGACAGCAGGAAGGAACACAGGAAAGTGTGGAGAACCACTTGCCTTTATAGGATAGGCAGACGTCAGCGGGGTGACGTTGGTGGTGGGCGATCCCCTGTGGTACACTGCTAGCTAGAAAGGTTTCCGTGCGGTCCTGGCGCCTGACGGCCTATCCTACCGGTGTTGGCCTGCTGCAAGAGCCTCCCTCAAAGTAAGATCTGCTATCAGTCTTTAAGGCACTGTAGTGGCTTGTAGCCCTCTCACAGTCCACAGATGTTATAGGGGTGGTTAAAGCAATCACATAAAGCATACAGATATTAGGATATGCATCGCTTTCTTTCAACAAAATCTGGCTGAAGAACTCCCCAATATCAAGATGTTTGCATTAAGACATCGTTTCTTTCACTACGGACAAATCTAGTTTGGAAGAGACATGGTCAATGAGAGCATTATAGATGCTACCTTTTAAATCTGCCTTGTTTTTACCAAATTGTATAATAAGAGCTTCAAGCTTTTGGTCACCATAGTTAAGATGTTCATCAGGGTTAGGCAAGTTTCTGGGATTGAAAAACTGTCCATGATGCCTGTATCTGGGAAGCACTCTAATTCTTGCAACCAAAATTTCCATAAACTTTCACTGGTGTGTATCATTGATTTGGTGGGATTTAAGCAGGCTCAGTTTCCTCACCATTCTTGTCTGGTTGTAGAAAAATTTCAAAAATTCCTGGAAGTAAGAACCATTGGTTTGAAGCAAACTAATCGGTACAGCATATGAGCTGTCTATTTTGGGCATTTTTTTGAATATTCAAGAATTTTTACTTGCATACTTTTGCATAAAGTAGCAAAATGGCAATCACATCTTCTAGAAAGAAGGTGGCTGCAATGAATTTGTACAAAGCTACAATTTTGTAGAGTCGACTCTGCAGTGACCTTCTGAGTACTATCTGACTTAAAACTCAGTATACATGAGATGAGGCTTTCCAAGCAACTTACAAGTCCCAGCTTGTGCAGATCTGCCTGATCTTTTTAGCATGGTCCTCTTTGTGCAATTCTTTACTATTTTCTAACATCCTAGTCCCTTTTGGAAGATACAGTAGTTCAACAGCGTCCCAATTCTGTTTACAATACCAATACCACAATAGCACTTTCTTTGCAGACATTACGTCTTTTATAACATCTTTATTGAAACATATAAAGGAAAAAATATGTCAACAATACAATAATAAATTGACAAAAAACGAATAAATGGACAACACAGATTCATAAAAGGCAAAAGCTGAAAAATAATCTTACAAAATCATATGATTTAACAAATAAGTAAGTAAAAATAAAACGTCTATCTAGTGAGGCATTACTGTACATTTTTCCATGCTTTGGTTAACAAAACAAGAGATAATTAAGCTTCATAATAACGAACATTAAAAACACAACTAAGTAAGCAACCCAGCTATAGACCAAAAAAGAGCTCGGGGCAAGGCATGGGCCACCATTCAATTAATGATGGATGATTCAGCCAAGTCACCTAGAAAGCCAACCACAGTCTTAAAAAGACAAAAAGGAGAAGCCCCAGATCATCTATTAAAAAATAAAAAGTTAAAGGATACCTAAACAACATTTTGACAACAAAACTATTCAAACATCTGACCTCAAACAGGACTAAAGGAAAGGCTGCTGAATTAGTTAATGCTAAAACTACATTTATATAAGATACCTAAATGTGGTTCCAAAGCATTTGAAAAATGTAAAATCAGCCATCCAATTTCAAAATAACTGACTTACCTGCTTCTTAAAATGGCCACCAAATGTGTCAAGTGATGACATCATCGGAGCCAAAGTCAGAGAGCTATATGTCTCTATAATGCTAACTAGTTCTTTCTTCCTTTGTATAGAATTGTTTCACCAAAATGGCCAAAACCATGTGCATTATTTAGATCAATATGCATGCTAGGCTATGGTTCTGTTCTTTTTGTTTACTTTAACATGCTGAATCCGACTTTCTCTTTGGCAAACCACAGTGCAGTACAAATCTTGAATAACCTGGTGGTCTAGTGGTTATGGCGGATCCAGGATACTACAATGGAGGGATGCATACTGATATGCACACTTTTAAATTTTTATGAAACCTTTATATTTTCTGCTATTATGCTTTTCTAATATATTTTTGACTGAAACTACAAATGTAATCCATATTTTTAAATGTAAACATTTGTACAATCAATAAATCAGACTTCTTCAACAAAGTGAAATGCAGCAGCAGCAAGTGAGTACTTTACAATGGGGGGGGGTGTTACAGCTGCACCCTTCACAACCCCATAGATCCACTACTTGTTTGTAGCAAAGTTCTTCTGTAGTCCAATGCCAGAGTTCATACTTTCTTGGAAATCATAAACATGCTTGTCTTGTCTTCTCTTCTTTATCCATGAGAAATAATAGTAATAATAAGAATCAGTATTTATATAGTGCTTTCATACACTTTGTATCCCAAAGTGCTCTACAAGCAATGCTAAACTGGTAGTGAAGTCACAATTGTAGTGGCAGCCAATTCACACATTAATACACCCACACATCCTTGGACAATTGCATGAATTGGTTTTATGGGAAGGAATGTTGGCCAGGACAATAGGGTCAGGTAGTGATCATGGTGCTGGCAGCCCACATCTTATTTCTCTGATGATCTGCTCATATTTCTCCTTTCTGTCTTCCCCTTCCCTGATTATAGCAGTACCTTACAGGAGTACTGCGCAGTCCCCTCTGGTATTCATTCTCACTACTGCTCCCCACACCAAAAACTAGTGCGCTCATCACTCTTGTGCACCATGAATGCAGGTAGTACAGTCCCCAGGTTTTTGACATATCAAAAATAAATACATTTTCCAGTAAGTCAGGCTGATAGCAGCGGGAACAAGGGAATGATGGGCTTTCCTATCCTTAAAAGATCTAGGCTACCTTTGATTAGGCACTATTAAATGATGGGTGTGCACATCATTATGCATGCCGTTTAATAGTGCCTAATCATAGGTGGATTAGATCTTACATGGTTAGAAATGCCTATGTTTCCCCTTGTGCCCTGCTGCCATCAGCCTGGCTTACCAGAATATCATGTTTATTATTATGTAAAAATGACACGGGCGCCTGTACTAACCGCATTCATGATGCAGAAGAGTAGTGAGCTCACCATTTTTTTGTGTGGGGAGCAGAAGAAAAGAATGAATGCCAGAGATGGACTGAAGAGGCCATTCCAGCAGGGTACAGCCATATTCAGGTTAGGGGAAGACAGGAAGGGATGTTTAGCAGATCCTGTGAGATCTGGAACTGTGAGGCTACCAGCACCATGATCACTACCTGACTGTGAGTGAGAGCAGCCAGTGATGACAAATACTCAGTGGCAGGGCTGCACTTAAAGTGTTACTTGATTTCAGTGTAGGAAGATTACCCTCAGGTGGGGGGGGGGGCGCGCTGACATTTGTTAGGACAGTATTGAGGGCTGTGTATAGATCATTCAAGATTCAGAAGGGTGGTAGCCAACCAGCTTTCATTGTGGGGTAGGGCACTAAAAAGTACTGGAGATGATTTGCAGGGAACTGTCCTGTGGGGTTCTGCAGATCACAGGTAAAGGAATAGACTGACACAGGAAGTCTGGTGGATTCGCTCAAGGCATTAGTATGCCTCTCCTGCTAATATGTGTTATCCATAGTAAGTACAGCCTTTATGAGGGCGTGAACAGCAGTTTTTCTGGAGAGTCCTGAGGCTTATTGCTTGGTCCTCCATGAAGACCCAATTGTCGGTTAATGAGGCAGGACAAAAACACAACAGGGGAACTGTACACACTGCCTTCACTGTGCAGAAGGGTGCTGATCCACTCAATGTTTACTGTGGGAGCAAAAGTCAAACATTGAAAAAGTGGACTTAAGTGTGATTTGTGAGGTATTTTTTGATAGTGCCAGCTGATGATCCGTATCGGTGTAGGCATGCACAACTCTCTGAGGTATACGATTACAGTCTGAGGTGTGATAATTCTCTTCATGAGTCCCCAAGTTCATATGCAGCCCCAGGCAGTACTAAGGACATGGTATGGATGGTGGGGTGTTCAACAGAATCCATGCTAGGTGCAGGGGGTTCACTTGGAAAAAGAATACAAGAGAAGCTTTTTTGTGTATTAACAAGAATGCATGAGCTTTGGAATTGGACCAGACCGGTACTTCGCTGTGTGACCCTGAGCAAATCACTTAACTTCTCTGTGCTGCCAGGCCACATCTGTAAACAAGGTTTCAGCATATTGTGTCTCTCCTGGTTAACAAAAAAAAATTAGGGCATCATATAACCACTAGATCATCAGGTATTTGAAGTGTTGTACTATTCTGCAATTTGCCAAAGAGAAAGTCGACTACATTGCAAAACATTGTCAACAAGTTAAAGTAAATAAAATGAACAAAATCATAGCCTAACATGTGTACTGATCAAAATAATCCACATGTTAACACATGGTGTTGATCATTCTAGTAAAACAATTCAAAACAAAGAGGGAAAGAACAACTAATTAGCCTATAGGAATCTATATTGGTTTCTGGCTCTGGCTCCGATGATGTCATCATGACTCATCACTTAACACAGTTGGCAGACATCTTAGAGAGAAGGTAAGGCTGTTTATTGTACGTGAAAGGCTGATGTTTACATTTTTTCAAATGCTACGAAACTGCATTTATGTTATTTACATAAATGCAGTTTTAGCATAAATGTAAACAGCAGCCTTTACTTTACCTCGCAATGAAGCCAGATTTTGGAGTTTGCAGTTTTAAAAAAACACTTGTTTAGGTATCCTTTAAGGAACAAAAGCAGGATCTGATTGGGATTTATAAAGAACCCATTGTCCGCAGATCTCCTCAAAAATTGGTAATTGGTTTAAATAGCTATAACTACATTGTTCGTGCTGATAGACACTGTCGACAAGGGCTACTCACTGTGATGCCTGAGGGGGCTGTGGATTAAGCCAAAATCTAGTAGTAATTTTTTAGCACATAGCAAAAGTATCAACATTAATTTCAGTTGCTGACCTCTAATCAGAAAACCGGTAGGGAGGTATGCAATAAAACTAACAAAGGAGATAAAGCAGATGAAATATCAAATAATGAAGCTATGACTTCAAAGATGAGAGACCAATATGATTACAAAAGAGGACAGGACCAGAAAATGTGTACATGGTCCGCCTGAGGCTCACCACAGGATCTCCAACAAGCACCAGCCTGTGGTCATTAGTAGGAAATTGTATGTGCCAGGGTCTTAAAAAAATGCATCCTGCATTTCCAGACAAATTCTTTAAGGTATAGGGATGTGGAGAGCTTATAAGTAGTAAGAGAGTACTCCTCCTACACTGCCTGATCACACTCCATTTGCAAATCTATCGACCACTGATGAAGAATAGAAACTGTGGACTCTGTTGACAGAGAACGAAGAACAGGATAGATAGTTCTGATTAGGTGCTCCTGAAGGTCTCCCTGTTGGTGAAAACTAATTAAGACAGTAAAGGCCGACACAGACTCCGAAAAGTACCTATCCCATAAGGGTAGAGTCTGCAAATAAGCTCGAAGTTGCAAGTAACGGTAATGCTCTGTATGTGGTTCAGCATAGGTAGCTTGAAGTTCCACCAACGATCAGATTCCCTTGGAGTCTGGTACTTAATAGAAACACAGCAGGCCTCGCCAAGTCCACCTGCACAAAAAAAGAATCAGATACATTTAAGGGGTTTTGTCAATTCCAGGCCAAAGCAGTTAGTAATACATCTTCATCGCCCATGAAGCGTCTTTGTATTTTATGCCAAGTGCGCAAAATCTCCCTTGTGTATAGAAAAAAATGAGAAAATGGAATATAACACAGGGAGGGGGAATAAAAAGTATGACAGGCAGTGGCATACCAATGAAGACAGGGTAAATTTATCCTCCCTTGTGCCGGAGAAAGATGCAGTACTGAAGCATGTAGTCAAGGTTTTCGCCCTTCCCAAGTAACTGTGTAATCATCCGTTGCCAATCTCAAAAATAACAATTGGGGGGAGGAAGTGGAAGGGTCTGAAGGGAAAATAAAATATGCTGTACAACATTAAGACAGATAATTTCAACTCGTTGAAAAAAGAAAAATGAAAGGATGACTAACGACTGAGATCGTCGGCAATAGCAACTGTCAAGGGTTCACAGTTCAGTAAATCAATGTGGTCCTATATCTTAGGAATCGAAAACCTTAAGTATCTTAAATAATTCCTATTCCATCGAACTGCCAAAAAGTCAACGATATGTGGGTATGTGTGGGGGGGGGGGGGGGGGGTGAATAGTAAAAAGGGAACATTTCAGTCTATCTTTGTTTAAACGGAAACCAGCTAAGGACTGAAATGTATCCAAAATATCAAGAACCGCCACTAAAGATATGGTAGACTCGGTGAGAGTTAAAAGAATGTCATCGGCAAACAGCACAATCTTATATACACAACCACCTAATAGTAAACCATGAACAGTAGGCGATTGCCAAAGGTTCAATATAAAGAGCAAATAATACCGCAGAGAGGGGGACAGCCCTGCTGGGTGCCTCTCCACAAGGGAAATGGAGTAGAAAGTAAACTATTAACTTTAACCATGGGTAGGGGTGAGTGGTATAATTGCTGTAATGCAACAATTTGATAAAAGTGATCGGGAAACCAAATGACTGTAATGTAGACCAGAGAAAAGGACAAGATACCCAGCGGAAAGCCTTCTCTGCATCCAAGCTGGACAGGACCAGGGGATCGAGCACTGATGAATGTAGTCTAGAAGAAGCAAGGTTTAACACACGATATCATGAGCCCTCATTTTGCGCACGAACCCAGGCTGGTCCTGGTCCAGCAGGGCGGGGAGAAGATCCTCCTGCTGGTGAGCCTGAACTGATATAAAAAATTTATAGTCAGAATTCAAGACAGAAATGGGGTGATATGAGGTAGGTATAGTACGGTCTATGCCTGGTTTTGGAAGAGCAGTAATAACTGCATATTGCCAAAATGGAGGTGGAACATTCCCATCCTGTAAATAATGAAAGAGCTGAAGCAACATAGGAGCCACATTTTTAAGAGGCATAATTTTATAAAATTCTGTTGTCAATCCGTCTATCTCAGGGCATTTACCTGGTTTAGCCACCTGGATGCTTTGATGGGGATATTCCATAGAAATAGGGGAAAGCAATAGTTGTGCTTGTTCAGAAAAAAGAGATAGAAGGTGAACTTACGATAAGAAAGATTGAATATACTGGTCAGGGGGTGGAGGAGTATCCAAAGTATAGAGGGATGAATAATAAGATCTGAAAATAGAGAAGATTTCGGCTCCCTGATTTGTAACAGTACCTGTTTTAAGATACCGTAGTTTAGTTACAGTGGCTGCTATTCTGTGAGCATGGAGACGTTGAGCCTGATGTCAAGCACTATGAGGACCCCCCATCATATTGTCATTGTCTCAAGTAAAATAGTGCATGTTCCACCTTCTGATCTAAAAGTTTTTGAAGATGGGCCTGGGTCTCCAAAATTTTTCCCCCAAAAGGTGTTTTCACCCTGCCCCCTAGCCGACTGTAAAGAATACAAAGTATTATATAGTTATTGCATTTTACCTTCACTTGCTCGATGTAATACTGATGCACTGGCTATTACAATATGGTACCTCTGGGGGCCACCTCAAGCATGTTCTAGAGAATACTGGGAGAGACACTGCCAACAGCATTTTCTTGTAAAAATTGAGAGATCTGATGAGTTAACTTTTCAAGGAGAGCCTGGTCTCGTAAGAGGCCTGGATGCAGTCTGCACACATTATGGTGAGGGAGGCTTTCCTAGAGAGAATAAAGCACTGACTGGAGTATGGTCAGAAAGATGGATAGGGCCATGCTTAAGGGTGTGTACGGTGTCTACGTCCTCCAAAGTGGTAAAAAGGTAGTCTAATTTGGCATAACTACCATATCTGGGAGAATAGTGCGTGTAATGCCTAAGAGTGGGATGCATGAATCACCAGGTATCTACAAAGCCAAAATGTTGCAAGGTCTTGCAGTATATATTTACTGGCCAAAGAAAAACGATAAACTCTGGGATTATATGTATCTATGTCTAGGTTCAAGGTAAGGTTGAAATCACCACCCCAAATCAACTGATCTTGCAAATGGTCTAATAATAATGAGAAAAAGGAAGAAAAAACTCAAGTGCCTGTTCCAGGGAGATAAGATGTACTGACCAATGTAAGGGGGCAGTCATAAAGGGTACCTGTCACAATAACATAATGCCTAGCTCCATCAGAAACACTATTATATAGGTCAAAGGGGAGCCCTCACTGACATAAAATTAAGACTCTCCTCCTACGGCCCGATTTATGAGAGGAGAAAAATATATGATTAAAACCAAATTTAGAAAATTTAAGATGTTCGTCTGGGAACAGATGCGTTTCCTGTAGGAAACGAAGGTCAGCAGATTGTTGTTGGAAATACTGGAGGAGGTGAGTACACTTAGCAAGCATATGAATTCCCTTTACATTGTAGGACATTACCGTAGTGAAAGAGGACATTTTAGACTGGAAAAATAACAATTAACAAGGGTAATCCAACCACACTTCATATTGTAAAAACAACCAAAAAAAAAAAAAGAAGATATAAATGCAAAGGGGAAAAAAAGAGGATCCACCTCCTCAGAACAGGTGTGTATATGTGGAGTGGAGAACTACAGGCCCATCTCTCTTCTCTGCCCCCTGGGGAAAATTCAGGAAAGACTTGTCTATGACCAACTTCAAGACTACCCGGAACACCTACTCCTCTCCAAAGTACAGCATGGCTTTCGGAAAGGCCATGGCACCGACACCGCCCTCATCTGGCTAACATCGGACATACTCAATGCCATGGACCTAGGCACCCCAACGGGCGCCCTATTCATTGACCTATCCAAGGCCTTTAACTTGGTCAACCATGAACTTCTCCTTGCCAAACTTCATTGCCTTGGCCTGGACCAGCTCTCACTCTCCTAGATCACGAGCTACCTGACAAATAGATCCCAAAAAGTCTGCTGGCAGGGAGCACACTCCAACCCCAGACCTGTGACCTCTGGGGTACCCCAGGGCTCCATCCTGGGCCCCCTACTATTCTCACTATTCCTAAACGACCATGAAGAGGATTGTGCATCTTGCAACCTTATCCTCTACGCGGATGACACTGTAATCTACTTCAGTGACCCCCAACCCTCGGTTATCTCCGCCAAACTTCAGGCCAGCCTCACAACGCTTGAAGTGTGGTTCACTGTTAACCACCTAAAACTTAACGAAGAAAAGACAAAAGCAGTCCTCTTCAGGACCTGACAGCTGGGCAATGACCGTAGTGGGCTACTCCAACTCTCATCAGCCCTAGGAAGGCCAGTAGAAGTCTCTGACCAGTTCAGGTACCTTGGGGTTCTCCCTGACCAGGAGTTAACCTACAAACTTCATTTTGATGCCTTAACCAGATCCATACACCAGAGGCTTGGCCTCTTATACCGCTTGGGAAACTCCCTTTCTGGAGAAGCACGACAAGTCATAGCAAACTGCAACCTCCTTCCCTCATTACTATACCGCTCCCCCCATTCCAGTCTCTCAGGGAGTCAGAGCCAAACAAGCTCACTACCCTCTACCACCGCATTGCCCGCTTTGGAACCAACTCCTCCCCAAGGAGACATCACTGTGAGGCTCTTAACGACCTACACTGGCCAACCCTAAGGCATAAATTATCCTATGCCACCGCCTGCCTTACCTATAAATTCACCTCACTTGGCCACCCACCTTACTTGAGTGACCTGCTCACCCCCAAAGTCTCCTTCCGTAACCTCCAGTCTACCACAAGTCGACTCCTGAACATCCCCCATGTTCGGACCAACCAAGGAAAACGCTCCTTTCAGTTCACGGCCCCTCACCTCTGGAACGCGCTCCCTGCAAGCTCACCAGACAAGCCCTCCCTCTCCTCGTTCAAGGCAGGTCTTAAAGCGTACCTTATTGAGCTGAGCCTCTGCGGCTGCAACCGCTAGATCATATCCTCATCCCAAACCCCTCCCAATGACTAATGACTAAAATCTCTCTCTCCTTGGACTGCTAATAAGCAAATACCAATTGTTACTGTAGACCTGTTGTAATGAAACTGTACTTACCATCATTGTCTAAACGTACCCTACTGACTGTGAATGTACTCACACTGTGTTACTGTATCCACACCTAATGTAAAGTGGTTGGTGTTCTCAACCCCGGGTCGTCCCTGAAAAAAGGATCTCTGGTCTCAGTGGGCTTACCTAGGTTAACAAAATCTAAATAAATAAATATGTCCTGCCCCACACAAATACAAAGCTTCTGATTTCTACAAACAATAAAGTGTTGATGATTCAAAGCTTAAGATCAGAGGGGAAAAAGTAGTAAACCATGACTTATTATTGTTAAAGTAGGTAACTAACATTACTGCTAACTGACATTCTTCTATTGCTCACAATGTATTATTGTATATTCCCATAAGACGTATCAGAGAGCCACCCATAGCAAACAACCCACATAGAACAACTATTAGAAAACAGGTTTTCCAAGAGTCCCAGGACAACCATTTAAACGTATTTAACCAAGCTGCCTCACAAAATAATACACTGAACCCATGTACCACCCTGCTAACTCGGTAAGGAGGAAAGCAAAAACTATGTACAATTTGAGAAGTACCCCTTCCCCCCAAAGTTCCACTCAAGGAAACCAGTGGCCGATAATATAGATCTTTAATAGCACTGGCATAGTGGGTACCCTTCTTTCTAAATAAACTGGGTAAAAAAAAAAAAAAGTAACATAAACTTCCTAGGTATGAAGTGGGATAAAATTTCCAACTGCTGGGTAATGCCAAGAAATACTCATGTGTTACAGGATGTAATAATGGAAACCTTTCAAGCCCCCTAGGCTCAAAGTGAACCTGTGCATATATGCCGCTGGATATCATTAATATCACCATTAGGGCGTCTGTCTCCAAACCTGCCAGAAATACTGGAACTAAATCTCAGGAAGAAAAAGGGAAGCGAGAGAAAAAAAAAAAAAAAAAAACCTTTATTGAGTTTTCCCTTAGTTTACCCCCGACCCACACACCCATCCTCCTCCCCTCTTTGTTGCCCCTGTTTCGTTCAAGCAGAGTAGAATATTTTCATCCTTTACTTACTATTCTTTGCTCTTGAGTGGTAAGAAGCTATCTAGTTCTAAATACCAACCAGTCAAAGCAATGCATTCTATAGCCCCCCTATACTATCCTGAGGTAAAAAACTGAATTTGCATTTAGAAGTTAAAACTAGTTATATAAAATAAAGATTTAAATAAACTGTGCATTCTTGCTAATCTTCATCCTTCTATATCCACGTAGAGAAGCACCATGTGGAGCATACCTCGGTCCCATGTATACTTTAATTTAGTATGTTGCTAAACATTATTGAAAAACTGGGTCCTGTATAGGGCTATAGTTCGATTACAACAGACTTCATTCTCTTGTTAGATGAAAATAGTGAAAAAAAAGGGTTAAACAACTAAAAATGAATAGAGTCTCCTGCCCCTTTTGACAGGAACCCAGTGAGGAAAATGAGTAGATCATAAGCAAATCCCCATTACCGCTAATATCCACTGGGTGGCAGCTTTACGCCACTGTTATATGTCTATATGACTGAATTATGCAAGAGAATAGAAAATTAGCAAGAAAAAAAATGAAATAAAACTAAAATCCACCATCTAATTGTCAAAAGAAATTAAACGAAAATTGACATAGGAAACAGATGTAGCAGCCTCGTGCTCAAATTGACAAAGCACAGAAAAAAAGGAGGAAGGGGGAGAAAGAAAAACCAGTGCATTAATCACAGCAACTGCTCACAAATGTAACTAGAAGGAAGATTTAGTATAGCTAAATCAGAATATGGAAAAAAACTTACAAAGTGCAACAAATAAGAGCTGAACAAAACTGATCTCGTAAAGCAGAGCCATACAATCAGTGCAGATGTTACTCAGGTTTAAAAAAAAAGGGGGGGGGCAAACGTACTAGAGCTACTTTCCCGACCAGAGAGCCACCCTATAGTATTTAAAACAGAGTCCCAACTTCTCTAATATACTATGACAATAAGGGTCCGGTTCTCCTCCGCAGCCAACTTTAATCCAATCATCACCAGCTTGCTAGTTATGGAGCAGACAGAAGAGAGATATCATTAAACACAGCAAATTTAAAGAGAAGATAGTAATACAGAAAAAAAATCAAACCGAAAAGATTTTGAAAAAAAAATTTCGCCTGTAGGAAAAGAGAAGAAAAATCTACAGAAAGAGAGGGAGGTTCGTGGAAGGGTAAAGAAATCTGGAGACACAAAGACCTGAACAGAGGAAGACAAAAGAGGAGGAAAGTAGCAGGAAAAAAAAAGGAAAGGGGGAGCAAATGTACTGAATAATGTACAGCAAAAATTATAGAAAAGACAATAAGGAAACTATTACCTGTGCCCCCACCATAAGACTTGTACTTCCATATTTATAAAGAGGGGCAAATCGTTATTTGGCAGTTAGAATACAAAGACCAAAATGTACTGCTTTAAAAAAAATAAGTTACTTTCAAGTGTGCTCCTCGCAGCGGAATTCCTGTAGCATAGCCTTGATCTCAGTTAGAGACTGCTCAGATCTCCGCTTTTACTGTGGGAAGAGACTTTAGTCCACTCATCTTTTTGTAAGGCCCTTTTTTCTTGGGCATCTGAGTAGTTCATCTGCTCCTCGAGGAAATCATATTTTCTTGCCCGCAGTTCCGGTAGAGCTGATCAGGGCCCTTGAAAGTTCTAGAACTGTCTGGGAAATGAATGCATGAACAGGATGGATATGGGGTCGCAAATTTTATCTTGTGGGTTTTTAACAACTGAAGAATGGGCGCATAGGCGTAGCGCTTAGCAATCAAAGCTGGAGAGTAATCATTATCTAGAGAGATCTGATGCCCCATATAGGACATGGTCCCCTTACGCCATGCCCTGAGAAGCACTTCTTGCTTGGTAGCAAAGTTAACAAAGCAGGCGACTACAGAATGGGGACGTGCATCTGTTGTAGCAGGTTTAGCCAACAGGGTTCTAGGTGCTTGTTCAATTGGTATGGTGAAAGATCCTCAACATGTAAAAGAGATAAGAAGCCCTATAAAAAGGTCAAGGCTCTCTTCCCCTTCATGTACCCTGTAAATTCTAATACTGTTACATCTGAAGCAGTTCTCCAGATTGTCACAGAGTTCCATTAAGTGTTGCTGAAACTGTATGACTGAGTATTACCCGCTCCAAGTGATCAATCCGGGAGTCAGTAGTACAGTAGTTGCATGTTGCTCCAGGTCCCCTACTTTATTCTCAAGAGTTGCCATTGAGGATTTAAGTTTAAGCTGCATCGCCCAAAATTTGGCTCTAAATTCTCACAACGCATTGAGAATGGCAACATTAGAAGGTTGCGCAGTATCTTCTGCCATAGTGTCCAGGTCTGCCGACCAGGGAGATTAAGATGTGTCCATAATGTCTAAATCCACTAAAAATTACCGGTTTTCGTCTTCCTCCTGCCTCCCATTCATTAGAGATAGCCAAAGGCAAAAATGATTCTCTTGAAAATAGAATTATCAGAGAGTGAGTTATAGTTTGTCTGGTGGGAACAGAGCTCAGCAATCACCCTGCCATTTTGGATCTCTGCGTCACTGAAGTAATTTTTTGCAGACATTTCTTCACAGATCTAGCCAAGGCTTCGGATTCTGTCTCTCATCCTTTCTTACTTAATAGGCTCAGTTCTGCTGGACTCTCCACCTCATCTGTTAACTGGTGTAAATCCTACCTCTCCTGCTCTCAATGAGTCCTTGTAAGTGATGCCCTCTCCCCTTCCCACCCAAGCTTGAGTCCCCCAAGGCTCCATCTTGGCCCAGATACTCTTCTCTATTTTTCTAAATGGCTTCCTTCAGCCTACTCTGTAGCTAGCATAAGGTCTACGCTGATGATAACAGTTATTAACGCTTCTGGTCCTTCTGCTCCTGTTGTTGAATCCCAACTGGAAGCTGATTTCCACTCAGACCTCCACTGGTTTCAAGACAATCACCTCAAAGTCAGTGCCAAGAAAACTGTGTCAATGACTTTTGGTACCCCTCAGAAATTGGCAACCTCTCCTCCCCTCTCTCTATCTGCACCTTGGACAGTTCCTTACTGGAAGAAGTACCCTACTACAAATCCCTAGGTGTCTGGCTCGACCACTGACTTGAATACACTAAACACATCGAGCATATTCACTCTAAGCTGTGTCCCAAACTGGGAGCCCAATACAGAAATAAGGACTCCCTCCACCTGCCACTCACAATACACTCCTTAGTAAAATGATTCTGCCCTGTTTTGACCATGCTGATGTTATCTATGGTTCTGCCACTGCCTCCTCTCTAGCCAGGCTCTACTTCTTCTACAATGCTTTTTCCTGTTTCACCTTGAATGCCTCCCCCACACACATCACTGCTCCCTCTACTCTTCCCTCTCCCTCTCGTCTCTTCACTGTTGCTGTTTTCTGCATTCTTCTTTCTCCATCTGGTTTGTATCCCTCCCTGCCTCTCTTCTCTCCTCTCTCCTGCATCTGAGGCCACCTGTCCTCTCCGATCTAGAGATGCCCGCACCTTCTCCCTCTCATGCCTCTTATCTTGAGCAGGCTCTGCTGCCTTTTCTTATAGACTTCCCTCCCTATGGAATGCTCTCCCATTCTCCATTAGACATTCGCCTTCCATTTTGGATGTAAAAAGAGCCCTATCCCAATATTCTCCATTCGATGGCTACTGCTTGTGCTTGATCAGATTTCTCTCCTTTGGTATTCTATTTACTGTTGTTTCTCTACCTACAGGTAATGTGCAGTTCATTCCTCTAAGTAATCATTTAAGACTGTTTCAATAATTGTTTTCTGTCTATTGCTTAACCCAGTTTTCACTTTCTCAATCATTTTGTGTACTCTGTAGTTGCTGCTTATTTACTTATGCCTTCTGTATTTTTAACCTCTCTGTACTTTATGACTGGTTGTCAATTTTGTATACTGTATGTTGTAACATGGCTGTAAAACTGTATTATTCCCTGTATTTACTCAATTTTCCCCTTCCCCTGAGTCACACCAGAACACGAGCCTTGGCTCACTGTGCCTCCCCCAGTTACCAACTTTTAAATAAATAACTTTTAAATAATAAATGAAATATATTTCTGAGGTTAAAGCAAGCCTATGGGTTAAACAATGACTGGCAACTAAATATGGGCTGTGATCTGTGCTGAACTTAAGTTGTTACACCATTCTTTTCACCAGCCGTGACTCTGGCTCCATCTGTTGTTATTCCAATTAAGTTTGCACAGACTACTTCTAGCTTCCAATTCAGATGCCACTGCCTTGTAAATGCCAGCTGCAGTGCACTCTTCCAGCTCACCAACTGAGAAGAAATGGGACATAACTGTACCCTTACATTCATCTATAAATCTGAGCCACATCACGCCTGTTGAAAGGTTTGCCTTTTCTGTTGCCTCATCAGTTTGTAGCCAAAACATTTTAAATGAACTTGTTCTAAAAGCACAGTTAATGGCCATGTCAGTAACATCTGCAATAGCTTTACAGAAGACATCCACTGAATCGTGATGAATGTACATTGCAGCCTCTTCTTTGTACAGTGGCTTTAAAGCTTCACATCCCTAACGTAAATAAAAAACAAACAAAATCAGATTCCAACTTTGTTTGACTTACCAGTCTTCAGCCCTGCAGGACTCTGACAAGCCACATTTAGTACTTGTAGATTCACTGGTGGTCAAAGTTTCCTGGATGGAACCTGTTCTTTTGCCATGACAAAACTGGTTCAAATCTGCGCAGTGAGTGCATCTTTCACCTTGCTGTAGGCCTTGCAGGTTGCAGCCTGGAATTGCTTTTCTTTTTATTGGTAGCCTTTCAGCCTCCCTGCCAAGGATACAAGAGACATAATTGAGTTGGTCACAATCCTGCCAGGCCCCCCCCCCCAAAAAAAGAACTTCAAACCCTCCAAAAAATACCTGTGATATCTGCTGTCTGCATGCTTCACAAAATTATCTTTTTTTTGGCTTGTAATCCAATATTTCTGACATAAAAACATTATCTTTCTGCACTGCCCAACACAGTTTGCTTGTGAAAACAAGCTTTTCTGGATCATGTACAAGCTAAGTTAAAGCTGTACACATTCTGTTTTTCTTTTTTTTTTTTGTTTGTTTGGAATTATCTCTTTTAAACTAGGGATTTCCTTTCAGAATGTTCCTGCTCTGTCTTGTCAGACAAATTATCTTGTTCTGCGTCTGCATGAACTTATTTGCAAAAATAATGTAAAATGTTAACCATATCAGTATTCCGCCTAGCAATTCACCTATCTACACCACGGCCCAGCTCACTCTCTTAGACACGCAGCTCATTATTTTTCAGTCTCACACAGGAAGCGACTTGTTTGGTAAAAGTCCATGTTAAGTCCGAGCAAACTAGAGCAGCAGATTTCACAAGGTAGTATTTATTTAGGCACTGAGAGTCGCGGACTTACTTGTTTGTCAGAAATAACTTGCTGCTCTGCTGGGCTACCAAAGATGTTTCTTTGCATAGTCGTGAGGCTGAGATTACTGCACAACTGTTCCTCCTCTTCCTTGATCTGCCACACCGTGAGCTGTAGGATCGCGTGTCTTGTTCACTTCTAGCGCTAAGCCCACTTTCCCCATGCAAGTCTCCTCTTCGACTGGCATCTTCTCATACCTTTCAAGTCTCAAGTTGTACTGTTGCATGTTGAACAGTGGTGGGGGTGGGAAAAGAGAGCTGGAAACTGCAGGCATCATGGTGCCGCAAAAAAAAAGTTTTTCCTTTAAAGGGACAGGCACCATTTCTTAAATGGAACCATAGACTAAAGTGCTTTGACCGCAGTAGCTAATTGAGGGCTAAAACAATTCACCAACTGAAATTTGGAGTTGCCATTGTTGACAGTGGTGATTCTTAGCATGCACCCAGACAGTAGCTGTGTCACTGCCCATTGCCAGCTGTGTCACTGCCCCATTGCCAGTACTGTGACTGCTCCCACTTACCAGTTGTGTCTATGCCCCATTACCGCTGTATCATAGCCCCCATTGTCAGCTGTGACACAGACTCCTTGACAACTGTCACTGCTTCCATTACCAGCCATTACTGCCCCGTTAATGGCTGTTTCTTAATTTTAAACCACTTGTGTTTGTTTTTTTAATAAAAAAAAAAAAACTTGCAAGTACCAGACTTGAACTCCTGAGAGGTATCATCAAAAAAACAATCAACTACCATAGATATGTGTTACATTTCAGCAGACGGGATATCACTGCCCCCAGTGTAGTATCACATATGGGGGAAAAGTAGTGTTCAGACTGAAATATCCTATTAGCAGCTACATACTAAGCCTACTAAGACCTGTGAATTACAAAGCAGTCTCAGATTTTCATTCAATCAAAGCGGAGAACCACTGTACCTCTTAAAGAGTGTACAGATGTTGCCTCGCGCAACATGCTCAACTTTCCTTCCGCTGTCTCCTGTCAAATGTCACTCACTGCACACTGTTCTGCTCTGCATTTGCTTGCCTCTAATATATGCCAGTTTGGTTTTGAAAATATTTAAGAAAATTTTAAAAATGGCTCCCTAATTTTTTTTTCTAAAACAAACAGTGGGAAACTTAGTTTCATCAGCCGCTGCCCACTACCATATCATAGCGAAGTCCAGACTGTACCACTTTTCAGCATTACTAGAGGGGGATAGAAAACTACACACAAATGAAAATGCTTTTTAAACAGGTATGTTGACAATTTTATGCTGACAGAAAATCTTCAACTGCTTCATAATATATTAATACGTATACTTGTGTGTGTTTGTTACTGCATAAGAATATCCTCTCATGCTGTCTGGGCTGACAGAACCATTCAGCTTCACTTTGCGGTCCTCTTGCCCAAACAGCATGAGACAACATTTTTATACAGTAAGAAACATACACAAGTATACATATTAATATATAGTATATACAATATACTCAAACCCTGGTAGTTATACACAACTACAGTACGTAGCTACATAGGATAAGAGATGCTTAAAAGTTCAGTGATAAGATTAAAAAAAAAAAAAAAAATCGCACTCAGTCTAATTGCACTTTAACATGCCATTTATCTTGCACCATCATAAGATCATTCGGTGACTGTTAGAATGCCAGAAAGCTTCACCAAAGTGTGCAGAACAGAGAATATACTACATGTATTGTATAATATAACAAACAATGGACTGTTGTGAAAGAGTTTAGTTATTTTCCAATAACTGTAAATCTCTGAGACAATCTTCCCAAAGAGGCACATCTCTGGAACAGTAAGCTATTGGCATCAGGCCACTCTGAAACTTCTGCCTAGCTGAAGCTGCCCTTACTTGCATACAGTACGTTGGCGCCATTTATAACACGGGTGGCCATGTATCTCCTCAGCTTCCTGCTGGAAACATGCTTGGAGTTGTACCATTATCACAGGGATAGAGACCAGAACCCCAATCAGGGTAACAGGACAGGTGGTGGTTCAAGTAAGAAAAAGCCCATTTGAAAGGGCACAGAAATGGAGAAGACAAACTGTGCAGTAACAGGTACAGCTTCTATAGTATGCCACCTGAGACACAGACAGTGGAAGGCAAGAAGGTTAGCTGTGGCTATAGAAAAGAGATTCTCTCAAAGATGTACTCTTACTGATAAGAAACAAAACTGTTTCTTCGAGGTCATCTCCATAATAGAGTCAAAGTTTGTTTGTTTTTGTTTTGTTTTTTAATAATGCCCAAGAAGTTAAAAAACAGCAAAATGGGAGGAAGACCAGGTACAAGGGACATGGAAGACCCTTATGACAGCAGGCACCGAAGGATTGCAAGGCCAAAGCTAGCCCATCTATGGGACACCAGATCCAAACTGTAATGTTTAGTGAAAGTAAAGACATAACTCCATGTGCGCGGAACACAAACCAAATGCTGTGGCACAAAAAACAGGGGCCCAATACAGGGTACCAAAGTGTGGTGGTACAAAATCAGGTTGCAATTGGCTCAATATTATGCCACCAATGTTTCTGTCAATACAAAAATGCCATTCACCCTGCAATAGTGTTGCTTGGCATAAATGCAGTCACCCAAGTGCAGTGTTCAGGGGATGCTGTCCTGTTGGGATGCATCATCCTTCAGATGAGAAGTTAAACCAAGGGCCTTATCAGGTGGTTGTTCAGGCAGACATTAAAGATCCAGTGACACTTTTCCAAAACAGTAGGCGGAATTTCCCTAGGGTCCTAGCAAAAATGTCCCTTTCATTAAAATAATACCCCCAACAGTTAAACTGTAAAACGGGTCACTTTGCCAGGACTATAGGGAAATTCTGTTTAATCTAATTCAATACCTGTTGTATTTCATCTGTATTCCTCCCACCCCCTGGACAAGACAGAAAATAAGCAGTATTGTCTAGCCCTCCTTTCCTAGCCAACAAAAACTAAATATGGTAACTAAATAAATACTGCAACATATAGGGACCCTACAGCAGGGGAACTAGAGGAACTTCAGCAAAATGAAAATATTTCTGAAATTATAAGAAATATTTTGAATTCCCAAACAGACTCGCAATTAATAATAAAAAAATTGGGAAATTTTGACAAATGAATTTAAATGAGAGTTTCGGAACGTTAGTGCATCCTGCAATAAATGAAAAAATTACTCACCTTAGTAATTGTGTTTCTTCTAATGGAGTCTTGCTGTATTCTGACAATCTGCAGTTAGCTCCAGCCTTTAAACCACCCAGGAGAGTATAGGGTTAATTTTCTCTGCAGTGCATAGAACGTTGAGCTCGAGCTAGGTTGAGGTCTCTGTCTGCAGCACTTTGAAACCCAACTGCCAGATTCTTACGAGCAAACACTCACTGACTAACTATGTGGAAATTGTAACATTTTTTAACTAGCCAACTGGCAACAGAAAGTTTTGGATGCCCAAAGGAAGACTCAAGTCAGGAAACCCAAAACCAAAAACCTATCCAAATAAAGATTATAATATAAGCACCCAATTAAAAAGGGTGTGTGCTGAAGACACCCCTGGGGTGCAACACTGCACCTGCCCACCCACTTCCCAAAAACAGGTTCTGAGAGGGGAGGGAGGTCAGAATACAGCAAGACTCCATTAGAAGAAACACAATTACTAAGGGGAGCAATTTTTTCTTCAAACAACATGAAGTCTTGCTGTATTCTGACAATCTGCAGACTACCAAGCAGTACCTCCATGGAGGAGGGACAGAACCTACTTTGGGAATAGGCTCTGAAGTACTGCTGTGCCAAACCGATCATCACTCCTAGCCTGGATATCCAGAGAGTAATGCTTGGTAAAGGTATGGACTGTTTTCCTGGTGGCTGCTTGACAAATTTCTAACAGAGGGGATATCCCTGGCAGCAGCCAGGGAAGCAGCTGTACCTCTTGTGGAATAAGCCCTCAGGCCTGAGGGTGGAATTTTTCCCAGTTTCTCATAGCAGAATTGTATACAAGAAACAATCCACCTGGCAACAGTTCTCTTGGTGGCAGGTTTGCCATTTCCCACTTCCCCATAAGTGAGGTACAACTAGAGGGAATAAAACCCGTGACCCTTGGTATGCTCTATGAAGTAACTAAGGACAGTTCTAACATCTAAACTGTGTAGCCTCATCTCCCCTGAGGAAGAATGATCAGTGAAGAAAACAGGGAGAGACATGGACTGATTCAAATGGAAGTCTGAAACCACTTTGGGCAAGAACCTCCTCCTGGTTCTAAGGACCACTTTATCTCTATGGAATGAGATAAAATCAGGTTCCACTGACAGGGCTTGCAATTCACTGATAACGTCTGGCAGAGGTAATGGCTACCAAAAACACAGTTTTCCAAGTCAAGTACTTAAGCTCTGCTGAAGACATAGGTTCAAATGGGGGTTGCATAAGTTGAGCAATGCAAACACTTAAGTCCCAGGCAGGGACAGGATCCCTAAAGGGAGGATTGGTATGAAGCAATCCCTTGAAAAACTTGCAGAATACAGGGTGAGATGACAGTGAGGAAGGCTTTCCCACTGACAGAAACAGCTGACAAGTGTACCTTGAGAGTAGCTGGTCTGACGCCTAGACCATTAAGATGATCCAGATAATCCTGAACTGTAGACAATTCAGTAGTGTCTGGGGATATATGCTTCTTGGAACACCAAATGCTGAATCTTTTCCATTTGGAGTCATAAGTCTGTCTGGTGGCAGGCTTTTGAGAGGCTTTGAGAATATCCAGAACCCCCTTGGCACAGATGCAAATCTGCATACTCTAGCTCTTCAACAGCCATGCCTTGAGATAGAGGGACCAAAGATTGGGGTACCAAATCCTCCCCTGAGAGGAGGTTAACAGGTTGTAATTCCTGGGAAGAGACAGGGGAGTATGGACTGCCAGGGACAGTGAGAGGGGGTACCAGGGCTGCCTGGCCCAATCTGGAGCAATCAGAATCACTTTGCAGGGTTGTGACCTCACTTTGACCAGAACCTTGAATAGTAGAGGAAAGGGAGGGAATGCATAGAGAAATTTCCCTTCCCAGTTCAACATCAGAGCATCTAGAGGGACTGAGCCCAAGACCGGGGGTCTGCAATAAAACAGAGGAAATTGGTGATTGTCTGGGGCTGCAAAGAGATCGATCTCTGGAGTGCCCCACCTTGAGAAAATCACTTTTAATACCAGAGGGTCCAGGGTCCATTTGTGATGACCCTGGGAGATCCTGCTCAGTGCATCTACTAGCACATTGTCCTTCCTTGGAAGGTGGACTGCTATCAGAGAGGTCTGCAGAGAATAAGCCAGGGACCACAATTTCATGGCTTCCATGCACAAGGCCATGGACTGAGTGCCTCCCTGCTTGTTGATACATAGATACATAGACAGTGTCGGCAGATAAGGGCCTATGGCCCACCCAGTCTGCCCATTTGAGCTTGTAAGTTCAGTTTATGTTTTCCTAGAAGTCTGTTGCCCCTTACCCCTGACCTCCAGAATTCCTTTATGTCTATCCCATGCATTCTTAAATTCCGTGATTGTTTCAGCCCCACCACTTCCTCTGGCAGGGTGTTCCACTTGTCCACCACCCGTTCTGTGAAGAAATTCTTCCTCACGTTTCCTCTGAATCGTCCTCCCTCCAACTTCATCCCATGCCCTCTAGTCCGGGAACATCTTTTTTGCTTAAAAGTAGTGTATTCCTGCACCCTGTTCCTCCCTGTAAGATACTTGTATGTCTCTATCATATCCCCTCTCTCCCTCCTCACCTCCAGTGGGTACATGTTCAGTTCCTTCAACCTGTCCTCATAGGACAATCCATGTACCATCTTTGTTGCCCTCCTCTGAACCTTCTCTACCCTGTCTATGTCCTTACTTAGGTAAGGTCTCCAGAACTGTACACTGTACTCCAGGTGGGGCCTCACTAGTGTCTTGTATAGTGGAATTATGACCTCCCTTTTCCTGCTGGTAATGCCCCTGCCTATGCATCCCAGCATCCTATTTGCTTTACCTGCTGCCTTGTCACACTGTTTCCCTATCTTGAGGTCATCAGAGAGGATAACCCCAAGATCCCTTTCCTGCTCCTCGCCCCCAACTGATATATTGTGCCAGGGTTTTTGTGCCCCATATGCATTATCTTGCACTTCTTTGCATTGAATTTCAACTGCCAAACCCCTGACCATTCTTCAAGTTTCTGCAGGTCCCTTCTCATTCTGTCTACACCCTCTGGTGTGTCTACTCTGTTACAGAGCTTTGTGTCATTAGCAAACAGTGAAATTCTGCCTTCTAGGTCCTGCGTAATGTCACTGATGAAGATGTTGAATAGGCCTGGTCCCAGCACTGATCCCTGTGGTGCCCCACTGGTCACTCTTCCCTCTGTGGAGTGACAGCCATTTACCACCACCCTCTGTGTCCTGACGCCCAGCCAGTTACCTACCCACCACACTACTGTCCTGCCCACACCCATATTCCCCAGTTTGTGTAATAGTCTTCTATGTGGCACAGTGTCAAAAGCCTTGCTGAAGTCCAGATAGGCCATGTCCACTGCCCTCCGCTGATCCACCTCCCTAGTCACCCAGTAAAAAAATTCAACGAGGTTGGTCTGACATGCCTCCCTGGTGAAACCATGCTGCCTTGGTTCCTGTAGTCCATTGACAACCAGATTTTCACCAACCTCTCCTTCAGTAGTGCTTCCATGATCTTCCCCACTACCGAGGTGAGGCTGACTGGTCTGTAGTTCCCTGCTTCCTCTTTGTTCCCACTTTTGTATAAGGGGACTACATCTGCTGTCCTCCAGTCTTTGGGTACCTCCCCTGTTTCCAGTGATTGGCTAAACAGGATAGCCAGAGGTTCAGCCACCACCTCTCTTAGTTCTTTAAGGATCCTGGGGTGCACCCCATCTGGCCCCATTGCTTTATCAACTCTTATTACTTCCAGTTCCTTCAGGACCCTTTCTCGGGTAAAGGAACTTGTGTCCATTTCTGCACCATTCTCACCTCTTGTACTCCCTTCAGACCCATTACCCTCCTCTTCCTCAGTAAAGACTGAGCAGAAATACCTGTTCAATATGTCAGCTTTACTGTTGTCATCCTCCACGCAGCCCCCATCCTCCCCCTTCAGTCTCACTATCCCTCCCTCTGCCTTTCTTTTTCCACTTATGTACCTATAAAAGGTTTTGTCCCCTATACCCACTGATTTTGCAATGTGTTCTTCTGTCTGAGCTTTGGCTTCCCTTACTGACCTCCCTGCCTCCCTTTGCTTCTCCTGGTACTTCTCCCTATCCCCTTCTGCCTGTGTCTTTTTGTATTGCCTGAATGCAATCTTTTTGGCTTTCACTTTCTTTGCTACCTCTTTGGAAAACCATAATGGTCTCCTCTTCCTTTTCCTCTTGCTAACCTACTTAATGTATAATTCTGTTGCTCTTATAATCCCCATTTTAAATGATGTACCACATGGTGATGGTGTTGTCTGTTCTGACCTGAATCACCTTGTTCTGCACTGACTGACAGAAAGCTTGCAGGGCCAGAAAAACTGCCCTGAGTTCCAGGAGATTGATATGAAGAAGGGATTCCTGAGGGGACCACAGTCCCTAGGCTGTGAGAGCCCCCAGATGGGCTCCCCACCCCAAAAGGGAAGCATCCGTGGTAAGGACCACTGAATGAGACTGAGTAACAAATGGGACCCCTTGCCTTAAATTGTCCTGATCCTGTCACCACTGAAGAGCTTGGATCAGTGTTCTGAGTCACTGGAATCAGTTTGGTAAGAGGATCCTTCTTTTGGGACCAAAAGGCCCTCAAATGGAACCGAATGTCCCTCATCTGGAATCTTGCCCCTTGGACCATTGCTGTAGAAGCTGCCATGTGGTCCAAAAGTTGAAGTAAATGCCTTGCTGGTCAGGACGCCTGAAGGCTGAAGGAGGAAGCCAGTGCTATAAGAACTCTTGGCCCTTTCCAGGGGAAGAAAGGCTCTTGCTTTGACAGTATCTAGCTCTGCCCCTACAAAGGTAAGAAGCTGTACCGGTTCGAGAACTGACTTGGGGAGGTTAAGAAGAAATCCCAGGGAAGTGAGCACTTGCTGGGTCACTTGCAGGTCTAACTTGACTTGGTCTGGAGGCTGACCCACTAGGAGCCAGTCGTCCACAAATGGAAAAATGGAAATATTTTGCCTTCTTAAAAAGGCAACCATTACTACTGCCAGGCACTTTGTGAAAACCCTTGGAGCTGATGTTAGGCCAAAGGGCATTGCTTTGAACTGGTAATGGCCTGAGGACAACTTGAACCCGAGGTACTTTCTGTGGGAGCACCTGATGGGGATGTGAAAGTAGGCATCTCTGAAGTCCAGGGAGGCTAGCCAGTCCCCTGGCCTTGGAGAGGGAAGAATTATTCCCAGAGTCACCATCTTGAACCTTGGTTTTAAAAGATGTTTGCTCAGGTATCTTACATCTAGAATGGGTCACCACTCCCCTGTCTTTTTTGGGGGTAAGGAAGTACTTGGAGTACAGACCTTCGCCCCAGTGTAGGGTAGGAACTCTCTCTATGGCTTCTAAGGCCAGAAGAGATGAAACCTCTGCCTCTAGGGCAAGGGTTTCGGAGAGACTTGCAGGTGGAAAAGATCTGACGCTCATCTTCGGAAATTTTTTGAAGCTGAGAACCAGTCCCTGGCTTACTACTTCCAAGACCCACTTGTCTGAAGTAACAGACACCCAGTCCTAGACGAAGTAAGACAGCCTGCCCCATACAGGGATAGGAGCGTCGGCCCGGGCAGACCCATCATGCTGTCTGCTTGGCAGGGGCCTTAGGATGAGGAGTGGATGCAGCCCTGCTCATCCCCCTTCTGCCTCTCCCTCTGAAGAACCCCCTCTGTGAAAAGGGAGAAGAGACCTGTGCTTGGTAGAAAGGCCTATGGAAAGGCCTGCCCCTAGACTACTGCCTTTGAGGAGTTGCCTGCTTCTCCTTGGCCTGTGCACTCCTGTAAGTGGTCCTATAGTCCTCCATCTTCTTCATGTAATTCTCTGTCTGCTTCCCAAACAGCGAATTACCTTCCACAGGGAAATCCATGGCCTTAGCCTGGGTATTCTGTGAGAGGCTAGTACATCTGAGCCAAGCCATTCTCCGAAGAGCCACATATGTAGCCATGACTCTTGATGACACATCACTGGAGTCCACAGCAGCATGAAACTGTACCTTAGATGCCTCAGTCCCATCTGCAGCCACCTACTCCAGCTCCTTGGCCAGCCAGCTGGGGAGAGGCCTGTTTAGCCAGTGCCAGTACAGTGTCCCACCTGGACTTCTGGTACCTGGTTGCATAGGCCATATAATTAGCCTGCTTGAGTCCCAAAGAGGATGCCATGTATTGCTTCTCTGCCAAGGCATCCATCCTCCTGGAGTCTTTATCTGGGGGGTGTGAAGCCAAGGGAACATTAACCCTGTCACAGGCTGCAGCCTGCATGACCCTAACATGGCTGCATTGCTAGTAGAAAAACTCAGTGTCTGAGCCTGCTAAAGTATACTTCTTGTCCATTCTTCTATCAACAGGAGGTACAGAATTAGGAGACTAACATTTTTTGTGTCCGTTTCCCAAATGATTTGTGCAGGGGAATAGACAGCCTCCTGGACTCTGGAATGTCCATCATTTCAAAAAAATCAGGCTCCTCTTGATCCTCTGTAGCTTCCTCCATAGGGAGCTGGAGAGTTTCAGCCACTTTCCTGCAGAACAGATAGTGGGGAGGGGACTCAGAGAGCCTAGGAGGGGAAACACCAGAAGGTCTGTCTGGGGAGATGTCCGGTTCAATGGGCACATCTAGACTTTCTGCTCCATCATAGTCATCATCTTGTTCATAATCCCCCTCCCTCCTCAAATTCCAGTTCATAAAAATCTTCAGGGGCATAATCCTGATGCGGTCGAACTGACCGAACCGAGCCCCTAGCTAACGGAGCCGGATCGGATGGAACCGGGCAAAGCGATTCAACAATCTGAATCACTTAGGCAATCTCATCAGCGGTCGGAACATGAACCGCCGGATCCGAACTGGATAACTTATCTTTACATTTCCTTTTCATAGGAACTGATCCCTCAGGATCGGCTCTCCTCTTGCTTGAAGAAGTATCGCCCTGGTCAAAGGGTATTCCTTTTGGTTCGGTCGGAATCGAACTGGGCTGGCCATTCGGGTCAGCAGACTTCTCGGCCTCCTTTTCCCTAAGTCTGCCTACTCTTTTCTCCAGGGTAAACTTAGGAAAGTTTTTACAAATTTGGCAGTCTGTATCGAGGTGTTCAAACCCCAGACAATAAACACAGGTGGTGTGGGGATCGGCCTTAGCAAAGACCTCCCCACACTCACTGCAGTGTTGAAACCCAGTGGGCCCATTTTTTTTCTTGGGTTTCTCAGAGATGGCCAACCTAACTAAACTTACCATTTTTTCAGCAACCGCCAGGCAAGACTCCCTTATCGGTTCCTAACCGTGTCACGGGTATTGGAAAAAAACATTAAAAACACTTTTTTTTTTTTAAATCGATAAGGACCAGTAACCACACACTCAAGAAAAGCACAAGAAATCAAACTAGTGGATCGGTTCAGCTGAACCGATCGAACAAGTCTTACAATTTCCACAAAGTAAACAGAAAAACTAAGTACTCACGGTACCACAGACAGAACCTGAACCGACAATGCAGAATTAATTTCAGATTTAAATTCGGAAAGAACCGAAAACTTTAACCGACTTTGAACCGAGCAGAAGGAGAACTCTCCGGAGCGACTGGTCAGTGAGGCGGAGTAAAGAATCTGGCGGTTGGGTTTCAAAGTGCTGCAGACAGAGACCTCAACCAAACTCGAGCTCAACGTTCTATGTACTGCATAGAAAACTAACCCTATACTCTCCGAAGCAGTTTAAAGGCTGGGGCTAATTGCAGATTGTCAGAATACAGCAAGACGTCAAGTTGTTTGAATAAAAGATTATAACTGTACAATACCCCAGGTACGATGTTGTTTGTAAAAAGAAGAAAGTAATCCTGAATAAATCAGCAAGAAAAACTAAAGATTCTCATTTAATTCAGTGTAGGGAAACATTAATAAAAGTAAGGAAAAAATACAGAACTTTATTATCAATAATGAAAAAGAAATCTGAAAAAAGTAAATGGGCAGAACTGCATCAGGCAATTCATACCATGGATTTAAAAACATTCTGGAATTTAACTAACTATGGACACAAACAAAAGAATACAAACAAAGATGCAGTAATCCCTACAAAGGTATCCTAACCATCCTATGTAATAAACACCAACCATTAGAGCAGGTAAACAGTTTCAAATACCTTGGTATTACACTAGACTCCTAGAAACTGTATGATAAATGACGCCCTCTGCCTAGCTGTCACAAGCTCAGTCCTCTCCATAGTTGACTATGGTACTGTCATCTATGGCTCTGCGTCCAACACAATCCTAAACAGAGTCATGATCTCCTTCAACAAAGCCTGTCACCTGGTACTTGGCGCACAAAGGCTTACCCACACCTGTGACCTACACAAACAAGTGAACTGGTTAAATTTCAGGGGTCGTCTTACATACCTAACATGCTTATTGGCAAAAAAGATAACCACTAACTGGTCTCCTCCATCAACCTTGTAACTCTTGGCCCCTGCCCCGACCCCCAGAGCTTCTCAAAGCCCCACACTGAGGTGTCTTTCCTTGTTCCTTTCTGTAGAACCGTTCTTGGCCAGCATTCCTTCATGTATAGGGTTCCTGCTTGGTTAAATGGTCTGCCTTAAGATGTTCTTTCCACTGACAAGCTTGGCCCTTTTAAAGTTAAACTCCGGCAGCATTTCCTCTCATCAAACTGCTGTGACTATTCCTAACCTTTCTATTTCCACCCTGCTGACCCGCACTGCCCTTCCTTTCACTCTCTCTTATTTCTCTCTCTCACTCTCTCCTGACCTCCGTGGTCTGACCATCTCATGACCTTCCATTCTCCTTCATCCCCCCGCTCCCTCTTACCCCTTACTCCCTTCCTCGCTCCCTCCTTTGACCTTCTTCCTTAATTCCTTTAATTTCCCTCTACACATTTCTGGCTCTCCTCACCTCTCAAGGCTCTCTGACAATGTCCCTTGGACTGCCTACCCTACTCACAACACTGTTATGTCTAAACATTCCACAGCCCTGTGCTCTTAGGTCCCCCTGCTGTGTCCCGTATCTCTCCTTTCTCCCTTAGCACTGTCTGTTCCCTTGACTCTGCCTACTGTGTAAATATCCCCTCCCTCATTTTTTCTTAATCTTTGTTATAACCCCTTTGTACCCATTTCCTTTCCCCTCTCCATTTATTAGGTAGCTCAATGACCATGACTGTTCTGATGTACTATTTTGCTACTGTTAATTCCTCTGCACTGTTGTTTGCATACTGCTCCTGATTTGTTTCTTATGTACTGTTTTCCATTGTAATGGCATTCCACTGTTTGTACCTATCTGCACTGTTTGACGTGTAGCCTTTGTAAAAAGTCTCTGATAAATCCACTGCACTGGTGTTTGTTTACTGATTACTGCTGCCGTTTGATCCTTATGTACTGTTTTCTACTGTAAATGGCAATGCACTGTTTGTACCTATTTTGCACTGTTTGACGTGGAGCCTTTGTAAAAGAGTCTCTGACTCAAAGGATTGTAATTCTGAAACTTCAATTAAAAAAAAAAGTATGGACTACTTAATTCGAGACTCTCTTTGGGAATGAAGCAATCTGATGCTGTCCAGAATATTGTGTGTACCATAAAAATGAAAGATCTTACAGGAAGGGCCCTGATATCTCCCCTTCAAGTAAAAATTTAAATTAATCAACAAAAAAATAATAAAACCCCAGGGACTGATGGGATTCCAGTGGAAATCTTTAAAGTTTGAACTCAAACTAGCAGCTTTAACTAAGAATAACTATAAAGCATTTTATGCTTATATTAATGAGAAAAAGAACTCCGGAAATACAATAGGCCCTTTACTTGACCCTGATCCGTCAGTCCTAACAACAAATAATGAAATGGCAGAGATTCAAAACAAACATTTTGCTACAGTTTTTTGTGAAACGGAAAAACAAGATACTGTAGAGAAGGAAAAGGAGTTAAAAAAAAAAAAACAGCCCTCTTATAACTGATCCTATTGAAGTAACAAAAAACTTTGTAGATTAAACCCATATAAATCCCCCGGACCAGATGGTATCCATCCACGTATATTAAAAGAACTAGCAGCAGAACTCTCACTTCCAATTTGCCAACTCTCCCTAGATAGAGGTGAAGTGGTACCCGCTTGGAGGGATGCATTAGTAGTCCCTATTTTTTTAAAAAAGGACTAAAAGAAAATCCAGCAAATTATAGGCCAGGAAGTTTGACATCTATACTGTGTAAAGTACTGGAGAGTATAATAAAGGAGTTCCTGGACAACTTTATAAAGGAGAATAATCTAGAAGACGACACACAGCATTGCTTTAGGAAAAAAAGATCATGCCAGACAAATATACTTCAGTTCTATAATAAAGTCAGCAAGGCACTGGATAGTAAAAAAAAAAAAATCAGTTGATGTAGTATTTCTGGATTTTACTAAAGCATTCGATAAACTGCCTCACTTAAAATTGATTAAAACTCTAAGAAAATTAGGTTTCCATGAAAATATCATTAGATGGATTAATTCATGGTTGACAGAGCATAAACAAAGGGTTTGTATCAGAGGAGAGATGTATGATTGGATTGAGGTGATGAGCGGTGTACCACAGAGGTCAGTCTTGGGCTCAAGCCTTTTAAACATCTATGTGAGGTCACTTAAGTGTGAGCAAAACAATGTCTGGATGACTAAATTTGCAGATGATTGTCAACTGAGGGCAGAAATACAAGAAAATGGTGGGGCTGGTGCACTACAGGACGCACTAAACCATATTTGGGATTGGTGCGAATTGTATAAGCTCCCTTTAAATGGGGACAAGTGTACTATTATGCACTTGGGAAATAAAAATATAGGCTGTACACATTACATAGGTAACACATCCTTAAGGGTGGTCAGTGAGGAAAAGAATTTGGGTATTACAATTACAAATGACCTTCAGTTTAAAACCCATTGTAGGAAGGTAGCAGAAGGGCAAATGGTGTCCTAAACTATATTCTCAAGCATATTGCTAGCAGACATAGGGAGGCGACTGTCCTATTGTATGGCGCATTGGTGAGACCGCTAATGGAGTATGGGGTTCAAGTATGGTCACCACAGCAAAAGAAAGAAAAACAACTACTGGAGAGGGTACAAAAAAAGGCTACAGATATAGGATAGTGCATGGGGAACAGTTGACAACAGGGCTATTCTTTCACCGAGTTGGCACTATGACGACGGACTGATTACTTCGAGAGCACAGCTCGAGAGGTAATCCATCGTCATAGTGCCAACGAGGTGAAAGATGCCCTGTTGTCAACTGTTCCCCATGCACTTTTCTTTATAGTGTATGGTGGAACGTCGTTTTTTTGGGGAAAAAAATCAGTTACTAGAAGGAAAAAAGAACTTTACATTTTGAACGTTTTCACGCTTGACATTTTAACTGCTTAAGAACTTTACATTGTGAACGTTTTAACGCTAAACATTAGTACTGCTGCCGACATTGCTGCTTTCACATGTGTCCTGTCTATGGAGTGAGCCCTAACTGTCAAATGCTGCTCGAGCACACAGTGTGACGTTCGCAGTACATTAGAAAACATCATTCTGTTGCACTGCGAACGTCACTAGTGTGAGACTACAAGGTTTCAAAAACGATGGATTTCAGTGGAGAACGATGTTCCACCATACACTATAATCAATTAGAGGGATGGAACATAAAAATTATGAGACTAGACTGAAGGAGCTGGACATGTTTTCCCTGGAGTATAGGAGACTTGGGGGGGACATGTGCCTACTGCATAAAGCATGTTCAGATGAGAAACTTCCGGAAGAACAGGGATTAAGACTCAGTGAATCAACGTATAGCACTAGATAACACTACCTCCAGCTTAGGGGAGATAAATGTCATACCCGGAGGCGTGAAGGATGGTTTACTAGAGAGTGATATCACCCTGTTATTCACTGCCTGAAAATGTAATTATTCAAACGTAGATAGAACATTTTAAACACAGCATAGATGCATTACACAAAAAGGGGCATATTTAGGTTCATGGTAAGCAAAATGGACTAACCGTCTTTAAAAGCTCTGTACTGACCTATGAGACATATTGATTGGTGTGCTGCAATATTAGCCAAATTGTTCAGTCATGTATTATCAATACTGTCCCAGATGAATGGACTACTGAGATTTTGCCACTTTACAAAAAGGGAAACACAAAAATTCCAGCAGTTACAGATCAATTTCATTACTGTGCACCTCTGAGAAAATATATTTTAGATATTTAACAGAAGAACTGAAGAGATGGTAAAATCAGCATCTTTGATCAGCCTAAAACAATTTGGATTTAGAAAGCAAAGTTCAGTACCTAAACAACAAATATATACTGTACAGCATAAAACGGTACAGTACCTCTGTTTTTAGCATCCCTAGATATTAGGGTAACCTTTGACTGTGTTAATAGAGCTCTGTTTTTGGCATCCCTAGATATTAGGGAAGCCTCTGACAATGCTAATAGAGGGATAGTTTGGAAGAGGTTGGCGACCTGAAAATGTCAACCCATTTGCTAGAAGCAATTAAAACGTTATACCCAAATACCAGTACCTGAGTATGTTATACAACATAAGGGAATCTACCAAAAAAGGTGGAGTCCAGCAAGGGAGTTAAATAAGGCTGCCTCCTGGCTCCAGTATTAATTAATTTGTACATAAATAAAATAATTAAAGAAGTAGCTCAAATTCATACAGACTTTCCAAAAATTGGAAATAATAATGTAAATATATTGAGGTATGCAGATGATGCACTTTTAATATCTAAATCTGAAGCTGTATAACAACGAGCCTTGGACAACACTGTAAAAAGTTTAGACTTGTTAGATCTTGAATTAAACATTCAAAAAATAGAGATTTTAATTTGGGAAAGTTTAAGCATCTCAGATGTGGAGGTCAGGGACGGAGTTGCTGGAAGAAGTACAGGCCTTTGTATATTTGAGGATGACTATTTCTTCATCAGGATGATAGAAAAATCATGTGGAAAGGATCAAAAATCTGGCAAGAGCTTCAACTCTGTGTATACATAGATTTGCTAAAGCTTACGCAAATCATTCTTACAAAGCTATGCTAACAATATACAGAGCTAAAATCAATACATTTATACTTTATGGAGCAGAGGTGTGGGGAACAAATAATCATGTAAAAGATCTACAAGCAATAAAAAATGTATATCTGCACTTTATACTGGGGTTGCCACAAGTGGTGCCTGGGGAATTTCTTAGGGCAGAAACAGAAACTCTATATCATTGTTGGCTTTAGCAGATATAGGAATGATTAATTATTGCTACCGTATTATAACAGCTGCCCAGAACACAATATTAAAAGCGACTTGGTAAGCTTATGTTGATAACAAAATAACAGAAACATCTTGCAGGTGTTGGTACTCAACATTGGATGGTAAGATCAAAAAATATGGTTTACCTCTTTATTAAGTATAATACATGCACAACCTTAACAGATTAATACAAGAACTTAACTGTGCAAAGAATTAAAGATATAAGTAATCAAAGAAACATGGAAAGGATAGGCAAAACTTCCACATTGTCTCTGTATAAAAATATAAAAACACACATATGGCTGAGGCCTATTTAACTTCTGTCCTCCATTTAAAAACCTTGACAAGACTAAGATTAGATCTAAACTTTGACTGGTATACTAGTTACGTATCTTGACATATTATTACAATCAGACAGTATTTTAACTTTGGATATAATTCCAGATAGACAACAAGCAATATTATGAGCGCTTCTAGACCTTGTAACAAAATTATAAGTAAATTAAATAGAATCTTCAGCAGGATGAAATGAAATGCCATCTCGTGCAACATGGTGGTCATTTGAGTACTGTAAAGAAATGATTTCATAACCCACCTAGATTATGCTTCTCAGTTGTAGTGCCCATATCTAAAAAAGTAAAAGAGAAAAATCGAGATCTATTGTAAAACTGCAAAAAGGATAACTGAACTTAGGGAGCTAAACTACCACGAAAGGCTCGGTTACACAGGTCTTTAGGACCTTTACATTAGATGGAGGAGTTACTGTTTACATTCAACATTATGGGTGACAACCACTTACAGGAACAAATAAGGATATCACTTAAAGGAAATACAGAGTTGATTAGAGGTCATCTGAAACAAATAAAAATGGGTGTGCTTAAAACAACAAAAAGAAAGTTTTTCTTTATCCAGTGGCTTGCAGGTTACAGACTAGTCTCTGAGAGGATATAATTGATAGCTAGAGAAAAAATACTTTTAAAACTAAAATTGATGAACTTATATAACAAGGGAAACTACCAAAATACTACTACTGGGAAGTGTGTGTGTTTGGGGGGGGGGAAGGTAAGTCTTGATGGGTCATTTTGACCTGCTTCTACTGTACCTTTTGAACCCAGGTAATCCTGAGGGTGGTCCACAGTTTAGGAAGCTTGGACCCCCGGGCAGGAAGCATCCACTGAGAATTATGCGAGTGGATGCAGGCGATTGTAACATCCATAATGGTAGATGTCTTGAGGCCCAGGAGCTGAAGCATGGATCTCACAGGAATCCAGGTGCTGAAGGTAAGGACGCACGAGCTTGCTGAGTGCTGGTACAGGAGTCCAGAAGGAATTCCTGCACCTGAATCATGTCACAGACAGCACCAATAAACCTGGAGCACTGACAAGTCATCAGAACTAATTTGGGTTTGTTAACCAGAATTCACAGTTGGCCCAACTGGTAAGTCCGGTAAACGTTTGAGGAGCTGCTTCTCTAGGCACACCTTAATGATCTAGTCATCCAGGTAACAGAATGAGTATAAGGTTTCTCTTTGTACATCCCCGGCCACCATAGTCAAGCACTTAGTGAAGACCCGCTGTGGCAAAGATACACAAAACAGCAAGATATGAAACTGGTAGTGCCAGCCTTCCAAAAGCAACCATAGGCACTGCTGATGTCTGCACAGCATTTGGATGAGCAAATGTACATCCTGCATATCTACAGAAAAAAAGCCAATCCGCCTGCCAGAGTAGAGGAAGGAGGGACTGAAAAAAGACCATTCAAACCATTTTAAATGTAATATATTCGTTCAGGCCTCCCAGGTCCAAGCCAGGGTGTAGATCATCCATCTTTTTCAGGACTAGGCAATATCTTGGCTAGAGACCTTGATTAATTTTGGCCTGGGGTACACGCTGAACAGCTTTTTTGTCCAAGAGAGCAAGGAGTTTGGTCAACAGGTCCAGTAAGTACTCTGTAGGACAGTGACAAGGGCTGAGAGAATGCACATGAAGGGCTGCTATCAATTCAGTGTATGACACTCCTGAATAATATCGAAAGCCCTCCTGTAAGATATGATCTCATGCCATTTTGCCAGAAAAGGGAGATCCTACCCCATTCCTGAATCCCCAGAAGAGGGGCAGGGGAAGGTGGAGGGTGCAGTGGGGATATGACTGGCACTAGACCTTAAGGGGTCTTAAAATGGGCACCTTAGGATTGTGGCTTGCAGAAAGAGGGCCCCTGCAGTTGACCGACCAGGACCCATGCACAGCAGGCACTGGAGCAACCACCAAACGAACTACTACACTCCCCCCTACACACACCTATGAGGGATGGGTATCAAGGGAGTCATTTGTGAAGACTAACTCATTCAATTAGAGCTACACGTCATGGTCAATTAATTTCAGGCCATGAAAAGGTCTCCAATCCATGTGAAACACACTGCTGGACTTCAGTCTTATCAGTGCCATCGAGCAATTTATGCATCATTGCAGATAAAAACTTTCACAGGCTATTGTAATATTTAATCATGTAAACCTGTGCAATATGGAAGCCCAGTGAGGTGGATGCATAAGTCCATTTGCTCGCAGTGTCCAATTTTTGGATTCTATGGCAGGGTGCAAATAGCTTACATGGTGGGAAGTCCAATCTATCATGCATGGCAATAATTTCCACCCACTCAGTTTTGGGCTGACTCAAGCATCCCTCAAATTGCCCCCCCAAACCATCAAAGTTAGTGTATGTCAACAGCAGCCGGCAGCTGTAAAACTCAGGTAACCTTCTCTTGGGGAGCAGCTATGGTCCACTTTGATAGCGGACTAATAGAAATCAGAATTAAAATGAAACTGATCCCTCTTTCATGCTCTCATTTTAATACCTCCTTAAGATATAAGCGACAAGCTTAACTGATTTCATGCTTAACGAGTATACAAGAAGTAGATCAAAATAGGAATAAAAGCTGTAACTATATTCCATTTAAATTTTTTGTGTGGGCCAAATGCCTACATTAAAGTGAATAAAAAAATGTGCCACCTTCCCTGCTGCTACTAATTCAGTCTGTGACAACAGACAGTTTTGTGTAACACTGGCTCAGTACAGCAGCCATGTACTGTACTGAAGTGCATAGGGAAGGATTCCTGCATAGTGGGGTGTATGCTTAACGTTCCCATACTAAAAACAGCATCCCCCGTTTAAACACTCAGAAGCATGGAGAAGGTGCAACCCCAGGTTGTACACAGATTTATTTTAAAGTTCATATAATCTGTTGCTCAATAAAAAGCAAAATATATGAACATGAAAACATTCACCTTAATGGAGCCAGCACTGCTGAGCTTATGACTTCCTCTCACTCTTTCATTATCAATTAAATATTTCCACCATTTTGTAACCCTGTATATCATCTATCTGTATAACTACTGAATACTGCTGCTTACTTGTTCACCTATTTGCTCCCTCCTCTAAATCAATCTATAAACAAGATTATTTTGAATATCTGTATACTTGCCTAGTAAAACCATTATAGTGTATGGTGGAACGTTGTTAGGGATGGAAATGAACACAATTGATATTTAATAATTTTTCTGTCCCACAATGTCTTATTACTACAAAAAATGAGCTTTTCTTCATGGTCCGTTACGGAGCACTGTCTGGTATACTGGACTTTAGCTCATTTACCAGCCTGGACCAGGATACCTCCTTGCAGCTATCTTGCAGTACTAATATAGTCTGCCACCGGAGGCAAATGAAGTCTCCGCTCCACAATGGGTGAGTGAGCAAAGACTGATGCTGCTTGTGTGACAACATTTCTCAATTTGGAAAATATGTGCGTACACAGGAAGAATGCATCCAAATGACCTAAAAATTTGCTGAATAGCTCATCCACAGACGTCAGCTAACAAAGTATCAATAACAGCACATGAAACATTCTATTCTTACACCTGGAAAATTACTCCTAGGGCTAAACAGGGCATGACTTCAACAGGCAGCAGCACTAACAGAAATGGTCACTGGAGGCACTTTCCATATCCCCACAGCATCACTCGATCCTGAAATACTAACTGGAAGGGATAAATAGTATAGGAAGAATAGTCAAGCTATTTTTCCCCATTTTTGTAAGACTCAATTTTCCTGTATGTTTTGCAGTCTTTTTTTTCTTCCATATCTCAAGCCATTTATTATTGGAAGTTTACTCATCTGGTAAGGGTGATTGTGGAAGCACAGTTCTACGGCACTCCCAAATCCTTACATCATGGGTTATGTTCACCTTTTAGGCCATAGATGCACATGACTTCAAAGCAAAATCTGATACCATTAGCCTCAGTGCCTACCTAGGGTTACTCAGTTACAAAAATCTTTCAAAGCTGTACCATATTACTTATCTGAGGAAACAGAATCTTAGAATTTGTCAGCAGATAAAGACCGCTTGGCCCACCCAGTCTGTCCATTTTGTCCCTGCCTAAACTGTTACCATAAACCCTAGCTGATCTCTGGCTACCTCAGGAATAAAACTTTTACCTTTACAGAACCAGGTGTTAAAAGAGAGCGAAATCAAGAAATGAAGCAACAATTTCCTGCAACTCTGGAAACTGAAAACCGGGGTCCTGACCAAGAATAGTCCGAGTCTGTTTGCAGACAGCCAGAAAAAGTCCAGGAGCAAAGTGTTAAGTCTATCAAGAAGGTGGACTGCATTGAGAGGACTGGGAAATACCTCTATTTACCAATGTAATGACGGAAAACAAAGAGAATGACTTTTGGTGCCTGGGTGAGACCAGCAGCTGCTAGAACATGGCCATCACCATGGCATTAACTGACTTTCAGAACAGAAAAGCAATCCAAGACTTTAAATCTAGGCAAGAGACTGAGGATTCAACCTCTCAAGGGAAGCAGGAGTGACACTTGGCCAGATTCCATGAAAGGAAACTGAGCACAGCATTTCCGATTCAAAAGGTATGTTACCAAAATAATGTAGATCCGCGACATGAGCCCTCTCAGGCTCACTAAACTACAGTATTACTTGGGGGAATTTACTTGTATCTAAGTTTAAATATGTGCACTAATTTGTACCTAGTCTGTTCTACTTAAAAGATCTTGCGGTCTTTTTTGAATGGGGAACTGTAGCAAATGTCCCAGTACTTAACTGTGACCCACCTTCACCCTTGGGAACAGTCTGGGTCACTATTCTAGTGGTCTACACTGCTGTTTTAAGACAATGGGCTCGCCTGACCATTATGACCCACTTTTTGCTTACACCCTACATTTAGCGCCCAATGGATCAGTGCCTCACGTCTGAAATGACCACTGCATTTAGCATAGTGTCTGCCAGATTGTAGTGTCGTCGGTTTCCATTCTGAACTTTCTGCAATATGCAGACTAATGCATGGTTAGCCTACTGCCCTCGTGTCTGTAAGGTGTTCCCCTTTGTGCCAATAATGCAGACTGCCGACAGATGATCCACAGTTCCAGGGAAGGGGTATTAGGAACATTATCCTAACCCACAAACATTGAGATTGCCTGAAACCCACCCATAACTACCAAGACTTGTTCATCACAGTACCCTTACGTTTAGTTTTCGATAAGTAATGGGTACTGAGGTTTTCAAGGACAGTGAGAAAACATGTTTTGGAACTGAAAAACGTAACCTGAAACCAAACCCTTATTGCACATAACTGCAAACCTTCCATTTTTTGGTTTTCTAGTTCAGTTGTCATACAGTATAATAAAGCTCTTAAAGTCACACAGTTCTGCTAGAAGGGTAATTTTTTAAATATCAGCTGTGAATTCTAATTCAATTTTTTACGGGCTAAAAGCCACATTCATGTGGACTCTAACATTAAATGTTTTTATATTCAAAACAATCAGTGGCAGCTCATGTGGAAGTCGATTAGTCATCCAAAAGTTTTATCCCTTACTCTTTGCTTTAGCTCTCACGTAAATCTGTTTGACATATTTTGTGCATTAACTCTTCCTACAAAGCATTTACTTTTACTGCTCTATAGGCTGTTCATCAGTGCTAAGGTAGCTGCACTCAGAGTCTGTCCTCCTCTGTGCTATCAGTACTAAACACCTGCACTTCAAATATATACAAGCAAATGTTTGGCACTGACAAATGCTTGTTCTAGATTGTGCTGAAGGAATAATCAGATTTTTGGGATTGTGGCCTCCTCTGACATGAGATTCTGCTCTAAGCACCATCTGGAAAACACTCCCCAATGTTTCCTGTATATGCCATTTGTAGAGGACCTTTTGGATTGAAGTAATGCATCAATAACTGCTGTGCAGTACCCTGCCTTCAGCAGTCTCTCCCTTTCAGCAGCCAAGCCATCAATTTAAGGTTTTGCGGACTGGTCTGTCATACTGGGCCTTCTGTAAGTTGTTTCTGAGTAGTAGTGTCCAGTAGTGCAGGGCCACTGATACTATAGTGGCAAACCAGGCTCATCTCAGACAGTAAGGAGTTATCACAATTACTATAGATCTGGTCTGATGCCCTTTCTGAGGACCTGCAGAAGAAAATGTAGGAAAGATGTATGCTTTGCGTAAAGTCTAATCCAGTGACAGCACATCTATTCCTTTGGATTGATATTCCCTGAACCTGGAATAGAACATTTGGACCTAGGCCTTTTGGAGGTGCCCTTGAGATCTATCTGAATGGCAAGATTTGTGAATGAAGGTGCCATTCCCCCTGGTGGATCTCTTGGCGACTCAACCACTCTGCTGTGGTGTTCGGCTTACCCACTAGATGGACTGCTGTGATTTAATGGACATTCAATTGAGCCCAGCTGAGTACCTTTGCTGCTTCTCTTTTTGTTCTGCCTTGTTTTGTCATGTAAGACACAGTGTTCCTGTTGTCGGACCTCATCAGCACCATATCTGTTCTTAGTGTATCCTGGAAGTGTACTAGAGCATTGTACACCACACTCATCTTGAGAACACTGATTGGAAGCTTTGACTCTGATCTCGTCCATCGTCCCTGGGCTGTCATGTGCCCCACTGACACTCCCCATCCCACGATGCTTGCATCTGTATCCATTGCTACATCATGTTATTGCTGGAGTAGTGTTTCTAAGGACAGGTTGTCTTTTTCTGTCTGTCACCAAAGGGAAGATAGCACCAAGTTTGTACTGTAGATGCTCAACACTGAGACTGTTGTCCACCTCAGCTGCCCTTTGAATGGATACACCTGTAATGGCCTCATCTTCCATCCTGCCCAGGGGCTAGGCTGATGCACAATGCCATCGTGCCCAGGACCTGTAGGACTTGTGCCAGTGAACTCTGCATGCCTGCGAAATGACAGTGTCCACTCTCTTTAATGAGGGTCTGACCAGTCCCAGCAATGTAGCAATCTCTGTTCCGAGATTTATGATCTTCTGACTTGGCAGGAGGCTACTCGTCTCATCACTGACAACCCACTCATGGTGAGTTAATCAAGTTATCTTTCTCTACTTGCAGCTTGGACCTTATCTATATCAGCCAGTAGTCCAAGTAAGGAACCACATGGATTCCCTGTTACCACACATAAGATTCTAGCAACACTGAGACCTTACTGAATAGCTTTATGCAGACACTGGGCCAAATGGTAGTGCCTGATGTTGGAACTAGTAGCCCATGACATAAATCTAAGAAATTGGTGGTGAGATGGGTGTATCAGAATATGAAAGTATGAATCCTTCATGTCTATGGATGTTAGATAGTCTCCCAGTCATATTACTCTGATTGTCGATCTGATTGTCTCAGTTTTGAACTTCTGTGGTTGTATGAACTGATTTAAGAACTTTAAGTTGAGCACTGGCCTTAAGTCGTCTTTTTTGGGACCATAAATTAGATCAAGTAGACCCCTTTTCTCCTTAGCCCTTCTGGAACTTCTGATGTGGCCCTGCTTGCCAGCAGGATCCTCAGAATGCCTTCGACCTGTTGTGGTGTTTTTTTCCTAATACAGGTCACTGTATGAATCTATTTGTGTTTAGCCATTCCACAAACTCTACGGCATACCCCTGGAAGACTACTTCCAGGGCCCATCTGTCATGTGGTTGCTTTACATTGTTTGCTGAACTGCTGGAGATGGTCTACTAGTGGGAGTGCTGTATGTTTGGTCAAGTTTGTTAGTTTGTAGTTACTGGGCTGACTGATCATTGGTCTTGAAGGTGTCCGAGTTGAACCTTCCTTGGCTTGTTCCGTTCCTATTGTGGAACCTACTGTTGTTATGGTTGTAGGATGGTCTGCAGCCACAATTCCTGTTGTTTTGTCCATAATGCTGCCTACGGTCATGAAAGTTCCTGTTGCAATGAAAAAATTCCTGTAGCGTGAAGACGGTAAATAGCTGGGGCGAAGAGACTTGTCCTTACCAAGAATCTTGCCCTCTTCTTTGACCATTATGAACTGTTCGAGTCCCTCTATGAATGGTTTACCTCTCTTGAAGGGTAGTCTCTCTAGCAGGAGCTTGGAATCATTATCTGGTGCCCATAATTTAAGCCAGAGTGATCACCGCACTCTGGTGGAAACAGCCGTTATTCTAGAATTAATCTTGAGAGAGTCCACAGAGATATCCACAAAGTACCTTGCCATCTGTAGGACCTGCTGTGTATGTTCTATTTGAGAGGACTAATGTTCAATGGTGTTAAGATCTTTCAGCAATATAATCTGGGCTCTAATAGCATATATTGCAGTACTAGCTGCTCTGGTGGCCAGGCCGGCTAGCTCGAATGTCTTTTTGAACATGTCAAGCGTTGCTCTGTCTGTAGAGTCTTTTAGCAGAACAGAGCCCTCTAGTGGTAGTATTTTCTTACTCAGGGAAGCTACCTGAGATCAACAGTGGAAGCACTGCACCATAATTAAGTTTATCCTCCTGTACTGTGTACATTTTGTCCCACAATCTCTTTACATGAATTCTGACCTATTCTGCTACTTCTCATTTTTTAGTGATGATCTCCTTGACTACTTTACAGACAGGGGAAAATGTCGTTTGTCTTGGGCTTGGGCTGTAGTATACATTAGCTTATTCTTGGGAGGTGGTGGCGAAGGTCAAATCCAACTGTCATTTTGATGGACCTCACTAATTGTGGCACTGGATCATAGCAACAGAGGTTTGCTGTTAACAACTGAGGGTCCACCTCCATGTCGTCATCTTGATCAGATTCATTCAACTTGTCACCTGAGTTTGGGTTATTGCCATTTGGGTCTGGCTTTTGTGGATTTGGTCATGGTGGAGGTGTCTCATTGGGTGAGGGTATTGGGGTTCAGCACTGCCTTGACCACTGCCTCCATGTGCTCAATCATTTGTAGCATCAAGGTCTGATGAGACTGCATGCTTTGGGTGATTAAGGCTGCAGTGTCTGCTTGGGCCTTCTGGTTGCTGTCCTCATCAATATGTTTCCAATCCTAGAGATTTGTTTCCTGAGTGGCGGGGTTGGAGCTTTCTGAATCGCAGAAGGGACAAAGCAGATCTGGATGGCTGGGGTGTAGTGGAACATTGCAAGTGGGGTATTTTTTGACCTTGCTCATGTAATTTCCTGTACAGGGTAGGGAACAGCAACATAAAGAATAGTCATTTTTCAGACTGAGTGAGACGCCTTTTCTAACAATAATCAGATGCTTAAACTTAAAATGACCATTTAAAAGCTCATTTATATGTTGTATTGTTTAGTGTGCTGGTCTTAACTGGTAGCCATGGATTATGTGCAGTAACTGAACTTATACAGAGCATTGTATTTTCTGGCAGTTACTACAGTTTGTGACCAACACTCAGAGCTGATTTGAGTTGGCAGAGTTGGCCACCAACCATGGCCGTGAGTAACATGGCCATCAGCAGTGATACAATCATATAACTTCCAGATCCCAGGCCTAAGATGGCCGCCAGAAGTGACACAATCGGCAAGACTTCCATAGACAAGAAGAGTGAGGAAACTAGCACGCTGCATTCATGTGGGAGTGTGGGGGCTTGCATCAGCATGTGTGAGTGCATGCATCAGAGCATGATATTGCATTTGCGAGAGACATGCGTCACACACGAGTAATGCACGTTGCATGCCTGCCTGTCCAAACGGCCCAGAAGAAGAGAGACAGATCTGTGTGGTTGACCACTGCAATATGGTGCCACTGAAGAAGCAATGGTTTGTTTTAGGGAGGTGACTATGCCAAGATGGCACCTGAGAGCATGTCACTCCCTGTACACATGCGCGGCATGTGAGAGCAGCTCCACTGCAATTGAAGGGATTAAAAGATCTAGTCAGCACAGAGCCCAAGGTTTTTTTTCCATAATAGCAACAAGCAGCCCTACAGACGTACTCCTTGTCTTCATCTTGTCAAATATTAAAAGAGAATGTAACGCAGATCTGGCTCTGGAGCTGCAGCAGTAGGGGCTCCTGGGCGATGCTTGCTGCAATCAAATAACTAAGTATTCGCAAGAGCTCTGTTGATAGGTGAGTGCTCATCAACTGGTCGCAGCACATATCACCAACAGCCACTAAATCAGGGGCTGCAGAAGCAATCGCATAAATGCCAATCCCGCTACAATCAAGGAAAGGGGGCAGATGGCTTGGTTTTACTTCTACTATCTGTGTATGAAGTCCGAACCATCCACTGCTTAACCTGACACACTGGCCACCCAGGTAAGAAATTAGTTAAAACAGGTCCAAACTGCATGTTTGCCATAAAACATTTCTAGGCACAGCAGAGTTGGGTAACTAAGATGAAAGCCAAGGAACTTGATGGATTAATCTGGTCCTGGGTCACCAAGAGAGAAAAGGGGGACTGAGGAATACACAAGGAGATTTTTAGGTATTAAAAGAAAGAATTAACTGCATATTTACCATAATTTCCTTTTCTGCTAGCTCCAACATTGTCAATGGGAAGTCATTATCGCTGGGTATAGTGCACCCCTACCAAGGGAATGGCACAGCCCAAGCTTTAGAATGCTGGTCATATGAGGATTCCAAGCAGCAGCAACTCCTCAGTCACTACTGACCTCATAGTGCCTTAATAACTTCAACTACCATAATTTACCATTTAAAAAATGATACAATATAACACATAAAATTGAAAAAACTTGAATACACTTAACCTTCGAATTGTTAAACAGAAAACTGTTTTACCTTGCTGATGGATGCAAAAAAGGATGCCTCTCATAACTGGCTCTTGGTTTATTCAGACTGAGTTTCTTTCTGATGAGGCAGGTGGAAAACCTACTCGTCCCATTCCATCTACACACTCTGCAACTTAGAAATTGACAATAAACACAATAATTAACTCTGGCAAACAAGCTGCATGCCAAGAACTACCCTTAACAAGGAAAACACCAAAAAGACGTAGAACTGTACCTGTTAAGATGCGTGGTCACAGTCTGATTTTTTATTTTTTTTTGTTAATAATAAAACAGTGCAGTAGAATAAAATAGAAGGCTGTCCAAAGACAAAGAGAGGTTTTTAATGAAACAGCAGTCATTCCCACTGGCATACCGGATAGTATTCTCCTACAGGAATAGGCTCCTGGCTGAGTCCCATTGACAATGTTGGAGCGAACAGAAAAAGAAATTATGGTAAATATGAAATTTCTTTTTTCTGTAGCGCTCCACATTGTCAATGGGAAGTCACTGCCACTGGATTTTAAGAAGTAGTACCTTGACCAATAGGGAGGAGGAAGAATATTATCCCATATGTCAAAGAAGACAATACTATAACAGATCACCTACAAACTGCTGTCTGTAACACTCTGTGACCAAAAGCTGCATCAGCAGAGCTCTGAACATCCAATTTGTAGTGTTTGGTGAAGGTGTGGACGGAGGACCATGTGGTTGCCTTGCATACCTCTACAACAGATGCCTCACCCCGCTCTGCCCAAGAAGTCGCCATCACCCTAGTGGAGTAAGCTTTGATAATTACTGGAAGGCCTCTCCTTTCCTGTGACATAGGCCTTAGCAATGCAAGCCCCTCACCCACCTAGCTAGAGTGGCCTTCCGAGGCTTTCTGACCCTGTTTAACTGCCCTGAAGAGTACAAACAGGCTATGCAATTTCCGGAACACATCCGTCCGTTTGAGGTATGTTCTAACAGCCTGTCGCAAATCTAACCTGTGCAACTCCTTGTCCTTTGGATGAGATGGCTGCAAACAAAAGGATGGAAGACATATTTGCTAGTTCATATCAAAGACCGCAGGCACTTTTGAAATGAAAGACGGGACTGTTCTGAATATCACCTTGTCCTTATGCATAATAAGGTACGGTTCCTTGTGTGACAAGGTCTGGAACTCACCAATCCTCCTGGTTGAGCACATAGCCACCACAAAACAAACATTGTAAGTCATCACATCCAGTGGAACAGATGACTGCTTTTCGAAAGGCTCCTTACAAAGAGCATTTAAAACCATATTTAGATCCCATGGAAGAACCGGGGATCAGAAGACAGGTCGACTCTTGCTAACAGCACGTGGAAAGTGAATTACCTCTCTATTAGTCCCAAGAGAGATGCCCAAAGACACTCCGAGTGCAGAGACCTGGCCTCTCAGAGTGCTCAGGGCCAAATCCTTCTCCACACCTTCCTGCAAGAAGTCCAAGATCTGTGGAATTGAAGCCTTGGAACAGCGGAGCTCCTTCTGCCTGGCCCATGCCAAAAAAGTGGACCATACACAGACATAAGCTGCAGCGCTCAGGGTTTTATTTAACTCTAAAAATTGATTAGTGTTTTGCTCATAAAAGTTCTAAAACATTGTGAAAATGCACAGCACTTGCCTCACTGTGTTTAACAAACATAACACTGCTAGAAAACCTATATAAATGCTTTCTGTACAGTTAGTATTGTCCCAAGAAAAACACTGCTAATCAATTATTTAAAACCCTGAGAGATGGAAGATTTCCATTCAGCCATTAGAGTATCCACTGCTTTCCTGGAAAAACCTAGTTTTAGGAGTCTCCTCCTTTTAGGAGCAAGGCTGCGAGCTGTATCACCAATGGGTTTGGGTGCAGAATGGGACCCTGAGACAGAAGGTCTCCCTGCAGTGGAAGGCGAAAAGGTGCTTGCTGAGCTAGATTCACTAGATCCAAGAACCACGGTCTTTTTGGCCACTCCAGAGCTATCAGAAAAAACTTCCTCTTGAATGTTTTATCTTTTGTATGACCCTGGGAAGAAGAGATAGTGGAGGGAACACATATGCTGTGTTCAGGGTCCATTCCTGGGACACAGCATCCACAGTCACCGCTTGCAGACACCAATAACAGTTGAAAAACCTTGGAGTCTGAATACTGAACTGGATCGATCTGAGGCCGGCCAAACATTTTGCACCAGAGGTCGAACACCTCCGGATTCAACCTTCACTAGCCTGGGTGAACATTTTGGCAACTTAGCCAGTCTGCTTGAATGTTCAACTCTCCTGCTAGGTGGACTGCCGACAGAGAGAGAAGATTCTCCTCTGCCCATCTGAGAACACTGGAGGCTTCTTTTAGCATCTCCCTGCTCTTTGTGCATCCTTGATTATTTATGTACATCACTGTGATGGTGTTGTCTAACCTTATTTTCACTGTTTTCGACTGCAGCCGATTTTGAAAATGATGACACGCTAGGAGGACCGCCCTCATTTCCAGAACATTTATATGGAGGAGATGCTCCTGGACTGACCAAGTCCCCTGTGTGGGAAGTTGATCCAGGACTGCTATCCAACTGTGCAGACTGGCATCCGTTGTTAAAATCAGTTCTGGGGGAAGTTCCAAAGGAACCCCTTTGCTCAGATTTCCCACAGTCATCCACCAACTCAGGGAGTGATATAACTGAGAGGAAGGGAGATTCTGGCTTGATAATCTTCAGATGTCGGATCCCAGGCCAACAGCAATCATGTTTGCAGGGATCGCATATTAAGATGAGCCCAGGGGACTAGATGTATTACTACCGACATGAGACCTAGGATTCATAGTATGCTGATAGCTGAGCCCTGAGCCACTGAACTTCCTTCAAGAGAGTGTCTATCCAAGATGATTACAGGAAAACCCTCCCTTGTTTCATGTTGAAGACTCCCCCAGGTGCTCCAAGGTCTGATATGGTTTGAGAGAACTCTTCTCCTGGTTCACCACCCAGCCATGGGATTCGAGCATCTGCAGCGACCTGAGCACCGACTTCCTTGCCAAGGACAATACTGGTGCCCTGATGAGCAGATTGGCCAGATAAGGATAGACATGATGCCCTTCCTTCCAAAGTTGATCCACTAGGGCTATCAGCACCTTCGAGAAGACCCTGGGAGCTGCTGTAAGGCCAAAGGGAAGTGCCCTGTACTGGAAATGCCGGCCCAGTGTCGACAACCTGAGCTACTTCTGTTGTGACTGACGGATAGGAATGTGAAGGTAGGCATCCGTCAGATCTCTCGATGCTAGGAAGTCCTCAGGCTGAACCACATGAATGATTGACTGCAGGGACTCCATCTTGAACAGCATGTGGTACATTAACCAGTCCAGATGCTTTAGATCTAAAATGGGCCTGAAACCCCTGTCTTTTTACAAACTACAAAGTAGATCGAGTAGAATCTCTGACCTTGCTCACTTGGTGAGATAGGAATTATTGTTCCGATGGTGACTAGAGTCTCAGACACCACCTGTCTCTTTGCTGCATCCTTGGAGACCGGAGACAGTAAAAGATCTCTATCACATATCCTAGTGCTAGGATTTCTAGAGCCCACATGTCTGATGTTGTTTGGACCCACCTTGAGTAAAAATCCTGTAGTCTTCCACCAAGGGAAAGGGGGGTAGTGATGGGCCTGTGCACACCCTCATTCTGAGGTACCGCTCTTTTGGCTTAGGTGGCCTCCTCCACGGTGTTTGTCCAGTGCCTCTCTATTGCTGTAACCTTTATTACCAGAGTAGGCTCTTCTATTTCTCTGGTTACCGAAGTTCCGAAAGGGGTGAAACCCTTCCCGAAACTGACCATGCCAGCCATTACCTTGATCCTTCTGAACTAAGGTAGTCTTGCGCTATTGTCTTTATTCTGGAAGCTGGCCCTTTTTGTCCAGGAGCTCCTTCAAAATTGCATCCAGGCCAGAACCAAACAGCAGACCTCCCTCTAAGGGTAGGTTAAAGAGTCTAGACTTTGAAGCTTGATCAGCAGCCCAGTGCCGAAGCCATATACCTCAAATGGCTGACACAATGTGATAGGCCAAACGGGCCGACGTGCGCAAGTTCTGCACTATAGAATCACCGAGAATAGTGGAGGCCATGGCAATCAACTGCAAAATGCTTGCCCTTCCGAATCTGGTGGGATGAAGCTGCCCAGGGTAAAGACCCACAAGTCTAAGGCTCTTGCAACAATAAAGGACGCATATGAGGTGCGAAGGTTTGTACCATTTGAAGCAGAAGCCTTTGTACATACAGCACCCACTCGCTTGTCATGTGAATCTGACAAGGCCAGAAAACCCTCGATAGGATGGCGGTGTGCTTGACTGAATTATACACGGCCTTGTCTGCCAGTGGCAGTGCTTCCCACCTGCAGTATTCTTCCTCTAAAAAGGGAAAAGGCTATGTTTTTGGTTTTGGAATATACTTTCTCTGATCCACACCAGTCCATTCTTGTTCAATAATCTGGTCACAGTGAGTAAAACTTGGTAAATATTTAGGAGCAGAGGAGGACGCAGACAGAATTAGATTAACATCCACAGTCTCTACAGACTGCTCCTCCTTGAACTGTAAGGATCTACATGCCTCAGTTACCGAAAAAGACAAAGACTTGCTGTTAAACAGAGGAGGTAAAGGAATTCTTCACCTGGGTTTCATCCACTCTTCTTCTTCCTCCTCCTTTCCGGGGGGGAGGGGGGTCCTCTTCATCAGTAAGCAATTTTTGAAAGTCAGAAGTTTCCCCAAGATCACTGAAACCCTCACCCTGATCCAATAAGTGTTCAGGATCGGGGTCTGCCTGCACATCTGTCTCCGCAGCCTCTTATTTTATTTATTTATTCATTTGTTAACCAGGTTGGTGCACTGGTCAGAGGACATTTTTTCAGGCATGGCCTGGGCCAAAGACTGGCACAAACAATGGTAACTACAGTGTGAACGAACAGCAATGACTCATACATAGGTAAATCTAGAAATCGGTGCAAGTCAGGGTAACATACAGAGATGTGGTAGTAGAAATACAGGTACACAGTGACAGATTCAACAAACAACGTGGGCATAATACAGATATATATATATACATACAGTATATATATATATATATATATATATATATTTATATTTATATACAGAGCTGGGTAGCAACATCCTCAACAGTAGGTCAGAGAAACATCAGTAAAGCCAGCAGTATCAGGTAAACACATAGTCCAAAATGAAAAAATAGTTACAAGTAGAAACCCAGTTGACATCAGGATATGATGAGGCGATCAGTGAGCTAATTTTCAGGGTGGGAGAGAAAGGCAACTAGCGTGGGGGGGGGGGGAGTATGGGAGGGGTGCGTAGGAGGCACAGCAGTGCTAGTGGCCTGAGGACAGACGCAGGTCGATGAAGATAGGAAGTGGGTTCTTTGTAGGGTATTTCAATTTAGAGAGGGGTCAGAGGAATGCAGAGAAGGGGGGAGGTCATTCTATAGAGAGGGTCCAGCAGCAGAAAAGGCTCTTTGGACCATCCTGGCGATTATATTTGGACAGACGAGCTGGAGGTGGGACAACTGGCGAAGACTGCAGCTGTAAGTTCTGGGCTGGATCAGAAGAGATAGGGGGGAGTAGGAGGTACTGTGTATGGCATACCCGACTGTCCAGGCCAGCAGGTAGGAGTGTCAGGCTTGAGGGGGGAGCCAGTTAAGGGACTGGTGGCGAGAGCAGTGGTGAGTGGCAAGAGGGGCACAAAGTGGCATATCCAGTTGTAGGTTGTGGCCAGCCAGTTCTTGTTGGCAGTGGAGGTATGGGAGTACACTGGACACACACAGGCAAGGAGGGGGAGGAGGTTGCCATGGGCTACATCAAGGCACGCTTCTGGCGTGAGATGGTCAGTTAGGTGGTAGCAGAGCCCCATCTTCTGATTTATGCAATGGATTAGCGAAGTAGTGTGGTCAGAGTAGGTAAGGGACGGGTCCAGGTTTACCCCTCCCGATACTTGAAAGTGGGAACAGTGTTGAGGGAGATCCATCTGGGGAGCGGACACTGAGAAGGCAGCCAGAGTGATCATGGGTGAAGAGTTTTGGTTTGGAGCCCTATAGCATAGCCTTCGTTTTGGAAGCATTGATCAATAGTTTTTTAGAGGAGTACCAGTGGTGGGCCTTACAAAAATCGGCGATGAGGGTGGAGGATAGCGAAGAGGGGGAAGGGTCACTTTGGAAGGGTATTAGGTCATTGGTGTAGAGGAGGGATTTACATGAGAGGCCCTCCGACGGGAGGGAGTTATTGAAGAGGGAAAAGAGGAGTGGCCAAGTATTGAGTCCTGGGGGACACCCACTGAAACAGGTAACTGGGGGGAAGTGGCACCACCAAGGCAGACCATTTGGATTCTACCAGACAGGTAATTTGTGAGCCAGGCGGTGGAGGCAGAGGAAAAGTCTAGGGCACCAAGTTTAGTTATTAGGATGTTGTGATCGACACGGTCGAATGCCTTGGACAAATCAACAAACACTGCCAGTCAACTTCCCTATGTCCATATTCTTAAGTACATGATCGGTGAAGAGGGCAAGGGCAGTGGTTGTACTGTGCCCCTTCCTGAAGCCATGCTGCTGCGGGCAAAGGAGGTTGTATTTGGTGACATGGTCTTTCATTGCCTTCTCTAGGAGTTTCCCAAGATGGGACAGTATGGAGATGGGTCAGTAGTTATCCATAAGGCTAGGGTCACCCTATTTGTGAACTGGGACAATTTTGGCCTGCTTCCAGGCAGGGGGACAGAGGCTGTAGTAAGGGAGATTAAAGATGAAGGTAAGTGGATAGGCAATGTTATGGGCCTCTAGTTTTAAGAAACAGGAGGACAGACCATCGCTACCTGCACTCCCTTTTGATAGTAAGCTGAGGAGGAATTTAAGTTTCCCAGGAGGGGAAATGGTCTTGAAATAAAAAGCAGGGCTGCTGGAAGTGGAAGAAGGGGGTGTGGGCAAGGGGGTCGAGGAGGGAAGTTTAGTCAGGTAGTTGCTAAGATTGGAGAAATGGGCATTGAGTGCATTTGCAATATCTATGAGGTGTGTCAGGAAGCCTTGCTGGGAGTTTAGGGGGGAAGGGGACTGTTTAGTAGAAGGGGAGAGCAAGACATGGATGGAGGACCAGAAATGCTCAGGGTTTCCTAGGTGCTTGGACTGGAGAGATTGGAAGTAGGCCAATTTCCCTGAGTAGCTGAGGTGTTTGCACAGATTTCATATGTGACAGTAGTGCAGGGAACATTCCCAGTGTCCTGGCCAACATTCCCCTTCCCATAAACCGGTTCATGCAATTATCCAGGCTGTGTGTGGATGATGATGTGCGATATGGCCGCCGCCACCAAACATTCAGTCACTTCACTACCAGTCTAGCATTGCTTCTAAAGCACTTTGGGATACTGTGTATGAAAAGTGCTATATAAATGCTGATTCTTATTCTTATTGTTCTTCTTGTCATTCCAGAGGGGAGGAGATGGTGCAACTTTATGGGCAGCCTCCTTGGCAACCCTCTCCATCAGCTTGAGGAGGTCAGATAAGAGTCAGCGAGTGTTGCCCCCATGCACTCTGTGGGTAATGGTGAGTGAGAAATGCTCATCTTGGACAAGTGAGAGAGTGGAGACAAACTTGTACAGAGCTAGCGCAGCATCGGTGGCACCACAGAGGGTAATCCAATCAAGTGCTCTGAGGTCGTCCTGGAGTCTGATGGGGTCATAATTAGAAAAGTTGCAGAAAGTCAGATAAGTGGGTAGGGGGCGAGGGAGTTTGGTGTGCCAGACACTCTAGATGGGGGAGTGGTCACTAATGGCGTCTGAAAGTGTGCCAGCATGGGCAACTTTGTCAGCTCGAGTCATCAGGGTCCAGTAAAGTCTTCTCGCTGCAATGCACCTGGATGTGCCCCCTGACCTGAGGGGCCCGGTTTGGGGTCAGGTGTGTCTGCTGGGATGTCCTGCAGGACATCAGGGCTCAAAAGCTCATCAGGAGAAATAAAAGATTTTTGCAATTCTGCTTTGCCACTGGCAACTGAAGAACCAGGCGCCCCTTCCCCAGCTCGGAGGACCAGCTGGGGGGAACCATTACAGAAATACTGTGCTGGGCAACACAATGAGGGCAATAGGAACTCATGGGGGAGGGCCTCATCACCCTTCTGCAGGTCTTACACCTTTTCATAATCAAAGGTCTCCGATAAGCCATGGTGCCAAAAGATAATTCTGTTTGTAAATATGCCCTTTATGAAGACAAGAAAAAAAAACATTTAACTTATATTAAAGAATCGTATGAGCCGGTAGGAGGGTAAACACGCATGCACGTGACCTTGTGTGTACAGTAATGCAATTGTTATATAGAGAACACACAGTCTGCATCAATATGCACTTGCGTGCGATCACCACGCAACTTGTGTGCTCTTTTTATGCAGTTGCATCAGTAATAGATGCACCTGCAGTGTCAGTGGCTCAGTAGGTAGCACACTCGCCTCTGAGGCCGAGAGATCAGAGGACTGTGGGTTCAGTTCCCACATCTGGATTAATATCCCAGTACTGACATTGTAGTGCAGCATGAGAGGGGTGCTGCACTTCTAAGGTGCCGTCTTCGGATAAGATAAGACGTTAAACCAAGGTCCTATCTGCCTGGATTGGTGGTAGTTCAGGTGGATGTTAAAGATCCCATGGCACTTATCGAAAAGAGTAGGGGAAATTTTTATTCACAAATCAAAAACAAGTCATACAAAGCATAATACTTTCCTTCACAAAACAATGTTATTTGAACATAAAAGAAAAAGTACATAACTCAGTATTCCCTCATACCTGCTTCACAGAAAAATTCAAAATATAAGGAAAAGGAAACAATTTCTCCCCAAAAAGTTGCCAAATCCCTCCAAAAGGAACTGACCCTGACACAGTCAAAAAATAAATGTAACATTGATTCTATCTGTCCTATACATTGCTCTTCCCCACAAAGCCTGTCTTCCACCCTCTTATGCTTATGGTTCCCTTTAACGTTAAGCTTTTGATGACCACACAGCCAAGCCACATCCTGCATTTTTAAGGGGATTCTAGATTCCATCATACTGCTAAGCATTGCCTGACAATGTATCCCCTCTTGCACCTGAAATACTGGAGTCTCCCAGTAACATTTCTCAACAACAGAAGCATAAAAAAAAACTTATTTTCTTTAGAAATAAAATCTGACAATTAATGGGCAGACTGGGTGGGCCAAGCGGTCCTTATCTGCCATCAAATTCGATGTTTCTATGATACCCCATTGTCTAATGTACTTCAGAGCAAGCTGTATGTAACCCGGTAATGCTTTATCTGTACAGTGCCACTTCCCTCTGCCTTAAGCCGTAAGAAATCTGCTACCCCAAAGTTCCATACCTTGCTTCCCCATACCTTCCTCTTCTAGTAAGACAGGCTAATAGTTGTACAAAAGAAATTTACAAACAGAAACACCAGTGGTTGTATCACATTTAAGCCTCCTGTCTTCCATGACCGGTATGTGTGAGCTCTCTTGACAAGATTCATACGGCTGCCCCAGAGAAGTTAAAAAAGCAATCCCATAATTTTTGTATGCATGGCATAAGGAAATGGATAAACATGTGAAACATGTGAAAACAAAGGGGCTATGTAGGCCCTAATCAAATAAACCCTTTTATGTTTCGTCATCTTCCAGGACTTCCATTTACGCACTCTAGCTAAAGCAGTATTATAAACCAACTCCCAATTCAAAAACTCTGCCTCTTCTTTGGTACCAAACAGGAAGCCTAAAATCTTTATCTGCCCCATTACAATTGGAATAGGGAAATCTAACTGGTCCTGCAAACCCACTAATACCATAAGTTTACTTCTATCCATTATTTAATTTAATCCCTGTAGTGCCCTGTAATAATTCTAGTAATTTAAGCACTTCTCTCCCAGAGTCTAAATCTGCCACTGCTACAGAACAATCATCTGCGTAAGCAGTCAGTTTCCCAAAAATAATTCCCTCACTAGTATGTATTGGCTTTATATTGTCCATATCCTCTGTAAGTCGTAATATTGGGTCTAACCCAAAAACATACAGGAGCAGGCTTATAGGGCATCCCTGTCTGAGCCCGTTGTTTAAACACACCGGTAACCCAAAGTGCCCATTAACCAAACGTGTCACCTGAGCCTCCCTATAAAAAGTCTTTAATAAATGACAAAAAGAATGTGGTGTACCATAATACTCTAGGGTAGACCAAATATGCTTTTGTCTCATTGCATCGAAAGCAGTTTCCTGATCCAACGTCATGATGAACCCTTCCAGCTGTTTCCCTAGACCCAAATCCACAATCTCCCTAACATAAGCTAAGTTATGTGCAATATTCCTCTGTAGGATTGCACAGGTTTGGGCTGAAATAATTAAGCTTTTGGCCACTTTTGCAAGCCTAACAGTTAGTATATTTGTCAAACTGTTGTAATCCGACATCAATAAACTCAAAGGTCTCCAGTTTCCTATCTCATGTTTATTGCCTTTTTTATATAAAAAAGTCAACACCCAATCAGTCATGCTGGGGGCTAACCGCTCTTCCAGCTGAACTGCTGTAAAAACTATTAATAAATGAGAAGCCCGAATATCAATAAAAGTCTTGTAAAAATCATTAGGGATACTGTCTTTCCCTGGTATAGTATGTGCTGATAGGTGTAATATAGCTTCTCGAATTACCTCTAGGTTGAAAGGAGTGGTTAGTCCCTCTTTATCTTTAGTCATTAAAGATGGCACTTTAACCTGTTCTAAAACAGGAAACCCTTCTCCCTGTCTGTCCTTCCGGAAAGTCTTCTGTAGATGTTCCTGTACACTTACTGCATCCCCCATCTATCATGCAAGAATTGACCTGTGCTATTTCTTAAAGCTGTCATGGTCTCTTTAGAAAGTGTCTGGAAATCTATACTATAGGGGTTGACCTGTACTTTTGTCCCACGTGTCATAAATTGTTGCCGTTTAGTAGTACCCTTTTCCTTTTCTCTTACATAACTGCACATCTGTGCTTTACCCTCAGAAAGTTGTGTCCCAAGGTCCTGTCCCGTTGTTCTCATTACTGTCAATATTTTTAAAAATTTTGCCCTCAGACTCAGAAATTTCAAATATTCAGTTTTTTCTCTGTGACGGGATAAAGATATAAGTAAGGATTTAAAATCTTTTTTTGTATCCTCCCACGACTCTATAGGAGAATCATACAAAAACTGTATATCTATCCTAATGTTCAGAAAATCCTGAATTTCCTGACGATAAACTTCCTCAAGCAGCAACTGAACATTCATCTTCCAATAACCCCTGTCAAATGACGTCACTGGTTGATGTCCTAATAATACAGTTAATGCAAGGTGATCTGAAGTTTCCAAGGGGATCACTGATACCCCTAGAGCGTGAACTTGTGAAGACAAAAAGGAAAAAATCTATCCTTGTTGAAAGTGGCCCCTTATGGAATGTATGTACTGTGGGCTGTTGAAGAATATCATAAACGTCTTGTAACTGATAGGTGGACAAAATGCTATTTAAGGCACTGGTGTCACTATATAGTTTTGTAGTCTGCCTCCCCCAATCCGTGTGTGCTAACCCACAATTAAAATCTCCTCCTCACACTATTTGTTTTGTAGTATATAAATATGGGGTGATGGCTTGAAAAACAATTACCCTTTCAGCCTTTGTTTGTGGTGTATATGTGTTGATCAGCCTATATGTTTTGTTATTTAAAAGTACGTCTCTTAATAAGACTCTCCCTGGGTATATATCCAGCACTTTTAAAACCACTACATCCAACCCCATAAACATAACCTCTAACCCTGAACACTGGTCCTCCCCCATCGACCATAATGAGGATCCCCATCTCCACTCCTTTTGTGCAGCCACCATCTCTTGTATAGTGTGAAGTCTGCTGTCTTGAATAAAAAACACATTCCCTTTCTCTTCCCTTAAACTGGCAAATGTCAGACTTCTTTTCACTTGAGATTTGATACTGTTGACTTTTGCAGTGGTAATAGTAATGTTACCTGCCATGAAAAAAAAAGAAAAGGAAACTCCACATATTTGAAACAGCAAGTTGTCAATAACCACAAGAAATTATCACAGAATGAATAATCATTTTTGTTTCTTTTGCTTCTTCGGCTTCGGTTTTTCTTTTGGTTGAGAGTCCCCCATCTCCTGATGTACCGAAGTAATGGAGGACACATCAGTGTCTGCTCCTATGTCTTCTTCCTCCACATCCATCAATATCTCATAGGAGTTTGTCACTGGGATATTTTCCATCTCATTAACCCCAGGAACTGTTTCTGTAAGAGTTTTCGCTCCTCTTGACTGGGTTACCCTTTGGAAAGAATAGTCTTTTCTCAAGTCTAGGGGTAACATCAGATCAGAACTTCTCTTTGCCTCTGAAATTAGATTTTTTTTCCTCCAGAAAGACTCATGTTATCAATGTTCAGGGGAGGGGGGTCAATTCCCAATGATTCCTCTCTAATGTTGACCTCAGGTTCCTGTGTGTCCCCAGGAATCACAATGGCCACCTCCCTTTCCACTGAGATAGGCCTAGACAGCAACTCAGGATCTTGTTCTTGTCTTACTTCAGAGCATCTAGTACTCACATGTATCTCTGCGGCTGTGGAGTCTCCGTCCTAGGTTGTGTGAGGAGTTCAAGCATCCTCAGCCTTTCCTTTTGTGCATTCACCACATAACCATCCTGCTCCAATTGTAATGTAGTGTACAGACTGTTACAGGCTGCCCAAGAGCAAGCCCTGTACGTGTGTCCATGCTCTTCACATAAATTACATCTCAGGGGTTCTGTACAGTTAACAGATATGTGCCCTATAGCATCACACAGGGCACATTTCTGTTTCTCACAGATGTTACTAAGTTGACCCACCTCTCCACATTTATAGCAGGTCTGGGGCTGTCCTGGGTAGAAAAGTACCCCTCGATCTCTCCCCAAGAAAAGACAATTTGGTAAATGCTTGGTATTGCCTGATTCTTGCTGCAAGGTAACCTTATATTTCCAGCCCCCCGTCCAGAAATGCTCATCATTCAAGATGGGTTCTGGAGCACCACTGACTGTACAGTGCCGTTTCAGCCAATGAGTAATGTCAGCGACATTCACTCCTTCATTCTGGAAGAGAACAGTCACTGTCTTAAATCTGGGTTTCGTCAAAGGTATCACCAAAAACGGTTTCCATAGTGCAGTATTCTTGAGGCCTGTACACAGCTTCCAAAATCTGTCCAGGCCTACTGGATGCTTGAAGATGATATCGTAAATGGAATCTCCTGGCATGTGTATCAATGCGTACACCTCATACGCATAACACTTCATGCTGTCCTTGAGCAACTTCCTCCCCACAAAAAGCCTGTCCAGAAGGTCTGCCATATCTCCCCTATAATTCAGCCGTACAGCATTTCGCCTTGCCGCCGGTACCGATAAATGCTGGATAGTATCTGGAAATAGTCTGTACCGGACATTCATATGCCATACCTTTGGAGGAGGCCTGGGGAGGCAGTACGGTCCCTAGGGACAGAGGATCCCTTCTTCTGTTTAACTGATAAATCTGCATGTACAGTATATTCTGTACATGTTCTTGCCTTCTTTCTACCATGGGGGAAGGGGAAGGGGATCAATATCTGAAACAATAGGCCTCTCATCTTCCAAACCCATTATATCTTGTAGCACTGGATTAATACCTCTATCAAAGGACACTCCTTCCCCAGTCCCACTCTGTTGACCCTATGTCCCCCGTTTCAGTAATTTCCTGATTATTCCCTACATTCAAACATTCAACAGGATCACCAATACCTCCTAAACTTAAACTTATCGGGAGATCTGCATCCCAGCCCACACCATCTAGGCTCGCTTCCATCCTGCACCCTGTAGGCCTGAGCTATCCATGTTTGCTGAATGGGGAGCAGGATCTTGCTGAATATCCGTTATCTTAGTTTTACCCTTCCCTCATTTCCCTATGTTTGTCTTTACCAGGTAATTTCCTTAATGCTCCCCTGTAGACACCCCTATATTAAAGGGGGGTACATTTCTCTCGCAACAAGTTGTGTTCAGGAATTTGTGCGACATTCGGAACAGTACGTGTAACAACACCAGGATGCACATTGGAAGGCCCCCCTTGCTCAGCCAATACAGCAGTTATTTCAATATGATCCACTTCTTTGCTCCCGTCTGATACATCTGCCACCGAATAAGTAATTACCTGCAGGTACGGAGAGACTGCCATCTGCTGTGACTGATGTCCTCCTGATTGCTGCATAATACAATCCGTTTTGCATCGTGGTTCTTCTTGAAGTGTAGAAATACTATCCGTGACTGGTAACTCCATAATCGGACCACAATCTATCAGGGACCTCTGTCGCAGTAAAGCGAGCTCTAGTTGACTTTTCTTTTCCAAAAACAGCTTCTCCTCTGAAAGTATGAGCTATTGTATTTCTGCTACTGACATTTCCTCTTCTGTAGGATTACAGGATATTTCCATACACGATCCATCTTTTTGACACTGCATCTGCTTTGTGCCTTTTAAATCTACCGCAATCACCAAGATCTCTGCTGATTTTGCATCAATTTCCATCAGAGCCTCTCGCTGTGAATAAGTTGAGGAGGAGGCCTGCTCCTCAACCTCCTGCACATCTTCCTCCATTTCCTGATTACCACTGCCACATCAACACTTCCTCCTCCTCTTCTGTCCAGCTCCAAACTGAGCTCCTCCACTCCGCAGGAAGTCAAGCCCCCTGCAGGCAGAGTAGAGGAATTTCCCCGGTGTCCTGGCCAAATTTCCCTCATTCACTAAAAATACCACCAACAGTTTAATCTGGTTCAATTTCAGCTGCTTACCATCTGTATCCCCCCCCCCCCGGTCGCTCCTGAAAAGGACTTCAAGGCCCAGTGGGCATACCAGGTCAACATAATTCAACAACACAAAAGAAATGTGCAGTAACCGCTGGCACGCAAAGTGCAAAGGCGCAAAGACCCAAGGGAGGAGGAGGAAGGGCACAGCCAACCACCACAAGGCTTGATGCCAGTAGCACAAGTGTTCAGGAGACTGAGGAAAGGGTACTCAAGCCTTCTGAATTACCGCCTCCCAGTAAATTATTTATTTATTTATTTTACACAGAAGCAATACAACCTGATAATGGGGGCTGATGCAAAAACCAGGAGAAACCCCTCAGGAAACCTATGCTACCCCAAAATAAGATATACCTACCTGTGGCACCATTTTTTTTTCTTCTATCGGAGACCATTACACACCCTATAACAAGGTAGTTATGGCCCCCAGTCCATGAATGGAAATGGGTAAGGCAATTAGTCAACTGGAAAGCCACAGCTTAACAGGCACGTTTTTAATTTAGGGGTGCTCTCTGAAAACAGGTAGCCCCAATCTACTTGCAGAAATTGCAGCCCCAACTGAAAATCCTGAAATTCTTGAGAGAAGGTAGACAAGCTGCTTCCCCTGTGAACGGCACAGCTTAACTGGGGAGTTGCTGCTGCTTTGAATCCTCATATGCCCAGCATTCTAAAGCTTGGGCGGTGCCATTCTTATGGTAGGGTGCACGATACCCAGTGGTAATGACTTCCCATTGACAATGTGGAGCACTGCAGAAAAGACTGTTGGCATCAACAGACATAGAAACACAGAAATTGATGGGAGATAAGGACTGCAAGGCCCATCCAGTCTGCCCATTTCTTTTTCTACCTTATAAATGTGCCATCAGCCTTTGCTCTGTCAATGGCCTTTCTATTCATACTTATCTGTATTGCTCCCTTGTGCCTATCCCATGCCTGTTTGAAGCCCTGCACTGTATTTATAGCCACCACTTCCTGAAGTAGGCCGTTCCATGCATCCACCACCCTTTCTGTGAAAAAGAACTTCCTCACATTGCCCCTTAATTGGTCTCCCTCTAATCTCATGCTGTGTCCTCCTGACCTGATATTTTTCCTATATTGAAACATGTTAGACTCTCACCTTGTTAATGCCCTTAAGGTGATTGAATGTTTCGAACGTATCACCTCTCTCCCTCCTTTGTTCTAGGGTATACATACTGAGCTCCATTAATCTGTCCTCATATGTTTTCTGATGCAGTACCTGCACCATTTTGGCTGCCCTTCTCTGGGCTGCCTCAATTTGGTTAATGTCCTTGTGAAGGTGTGGCCTCCAGTACTGCACGCAGTACTCCAGATGGGGCCTAACCAGTGTCTTGTAAAGAAGGATTATTACCTCCCTCTTCTGACTTATGATACCCCTACTAATACACCCCAACATCCCCCTACCCTTATCTACTGCTTTAGTGGTCTGCTTCGATGATTTCAGGTGATCGGTGATGATGATGCCCAAGTCTCTTTCTTCCCCTTGTGACTGCCAGCAACTCCCCTCCCAGCCTATAGACAGCTTCAGGGTTTCTCTTCCCTATGTGCATGGTCTTGCACTTCTTTGCGTTAAACTGACTACAGAATTAGTGCAACTGATTCAACAGGTCAAGATCATTAGTAATTCTGAGAAGGGTTTTACCTACAAAAGACTGAAGACAAAGCTGAAGCAGGAACTAAGTAACTGTGATCTGCAGCCTGTCTGATGCATATGAAAAAAAAACTAGGTGACCTAGGAGGGCACTAAGGATAGGTGGTATCAGATTTCACTTTGAAGTTACATGTGCATCCACTGCATATCAGGTGAACATAACTCATGATGTAAGGATCTGGAAGTGCTGTAGGGACTGCAGCCCACAACGTGACATTCTGAATAACCATGTTTATCCCATAATTACTATATCCATATTTAAATACTCGTGTCATAGTATATTCAAACTTTTTACTTTGAGAAACTTTGTCCTGTTTTATTTATGTGTACTTAAAAGGACACATTCATGTACAGTGACAAACATAGTTTGAAAGACCATGAAAAGTTATTCTGATTGAGGTATTAGTCATACCTGTAGCTGGAAGCGGTGCACTGCAGAGATATAGATGACTGAATCTGTGCAATATAAATACTACATTAGAGCCATTCTTAGAATCTTGTGAAGTTAGTGACGATCAAGCAGTGCTTCCTGAACACTGGGATAGAAGCCAGAGAACCAAGGGAGTAAGCCAGGCTCCAAATTTTCATGACCTCTGTGCACAGGGGGGTTGATTTTGTGCCTCCTTGTTTATGTAGTACTTGGTGGTTGTGTTGTCTGTCCTGACCTGCACCACCTTTCCCTGTAGCATGCTGGCGAATGCTTGGAGTCCCAGGAATACTGGCCTGAGCTCCAGCAGGTTAATATGCAGCAATGACTCCTGCTTGAGCCATGTGCTGTGGGCAGTGTGCTCCCCCAGATGTGCTCCCCATCCCAACAGAGAAGTATCTGTAGTCAGCACCAGGGAAGGATTTTCTTGCAGGAATGGCACCCCTTGTCTGAGGTTGTCTATGTCCAGCCACCACTGAAGTGCCTGCAAGAGTGTTTCTGTTACTGGCACCAGCTTTGACAGTGAGTCTCTTTTCTGGTGCCAGTGTAGTTTGAGATGGTACTGAATATCTCTCATTTGGAACCTTGCCTCTGACACTGTTGCTGTGGAAACTACCACATGGCCCAGCAACTGCAGAAAGTGCCTTGCAGGCCTAAGGCTTTGCAGCTTGAAGGTATTCACCAGCTGTATCAGGCTGTCTGCCCTTGTCTGTGAAAGAAAAGCCTTTCCCCTCACACTGTCCAGCTCTGCTCCTATAAATTCCAGGAGCTGTACTGGCTCCAGTATAGATTTTTTCAGGTTGGCCAGAAATAAAACATTACTTCCCATAGTAATCTTGTTTCTTCCTAGGGAATCTTATTGTATTCTGACAAATGCAGTATGGTCTCACCATAGGACTGCCCTGGAGCCAAAATGATTAACAGAACCTATGCTAATAGTGGAATGCTAGGCTCGAGCTTGGTTTTCAAACCACTGTCCCTGGTTGCAACCGTCAGATTAAAAATGCTCCACCTTTCGGCCCCTGCCATAGCCAAACCCCTGGCCTCCCTTTTCAACCTCTCCTTCTCCTGTGCTGAAATCCCCTCTGAATGGAAACATGCCACTGTTATTCCACTTCCTAAGGGTGGGGATCCCTCAAACCCAAACAATTACCAGCCCATCTCCCTCCTACAAATCCTCGCAAAACTACAGGAACGCCTGGTACTCTCCCGCCTATCTCCCTTTCTGGACTCCTCCTCTTTTTTCTGACCCCTACCAGTCCGACTTTAGGAAATCCCACTCTACCACTACCTCCCTTCTCAGGCTCACCAACTCCATCCTTACTGGGATGGATGCTAGCCACATCACAGTGGCCATCTTCATCGACCTGGCCAAGACATTCGACACAGTCACCCACTCCCTACTCCTAGCCAAACTTGCCAACACCGGTCTATCCAGTAGGGCCACTTCCTGGTTCCAATCATCATTGCTGACAGGTCCAAATCCGTCCGTATCAGTTCCTCTACCTCGGCACCTTTCTCGGTCACCTCAGGTGTACCGCAAGGTTCTGTCCTATGCCCACTCCTGTTCTCGATCTTCCTGAACGACCTGCCCTCTGCTTGCCCACACACCTCAATCCATATGTATGTGGACAACACTGTGCTGTATGCATCCGGCCCCTTGTCCTCAGAGATCACAACCCGACTGCAGCAAGACTTTATCTCAGTCCAGTAATGGCTTTGCTTAAATCATCTCCTTCTCAATGCCAAGAAAATGGTCTCGCTAACCTTTGGCACTAGGCAGAGACTTTCTAGGCTCCCCTCTCCAATCACATTCCACACGCTGGAAGGAACACCACTGGAAGCCTCTACCTCCTTCAGATACCTCGAAGTATGGCTGGACCAGCACCTCAACTTTTCCACACACATTGACTCCTTACTCAAGAAGCTACACCCCAGGCTTGGTGTACTTTACCGGAATCGTGACTGCATCCCTGCACCTGCTCATAGGGCCATTGTGCAGAAAATGATTCTCCCAGTCTTCGACTACGGAGATGTAGTCTACAGTGCCAGCCCTAAGTCGACCTTAGTCAGGCTGGACCCTCTTTTCCATTCCTTCTGCCACTTTGCACTGAACTGTCCCTACTCCACACACCATTGTGCCCTTTACCAGTCTAAGGACCTCCCCTCTCTACATAATAGCAGACAAACCCACTGTACCAAAATCCCAGCCAAGTTTTGGTCCCAGCATCTCCCCTCCTACCTCACCGCTGCCCTGGCCAACCCCCACACCCTAGCTTACTCTCTGAAACTTAGACTCTCGTTCCCTCGCTGTCCCGCATAGGTCCAGTACTGCCGGTCAGGCTGCATTCAGCTACCACATACCAACATTGTGGAACTCCCTCCCAGCAAACATTCGTCACTTCTCCTTCCCTCAGCACCTGAACTCCTCGCTCCAAGCTCACTTCGCCCCTACCTGCACATGTGCCTAGGCAGTTCTGCTCTCCGTGTGAAATGACAGTATTTGTCTGCACTTAGTACCGCAACTAATCTTTGACTGTAACTACTGTTCTCCCATTTCATGTTATCTGCTCTATGCTGTCAAGCTATTGTATTTTTTCTACTGTTTTTCTGACCTCTATGCCTAGTCACTTGGACCAAATGTTAAAGAATTCACACTATGTATTTTCACCTGTATATATGCTGTTTTCAACTACTGTCTATGTTCCCCCTTCCCCAGAACACATCTGGAATCGAGCATTTAGCATGCTCAGTATGCCTTCTTGGTTAAACGCTTGAATAAATAAATAAAACTAACTAACTAATCTATGTTAAAATAATAATATAACTAATTTTTGGGACAAACCCATCTAAAACAACAAAGGCATCTTCCAAGATTCAAGTCAACATAGAATCCTAGAATCTGATGGCAGATAAGGACCGCTTGGCACACCTAGTCTGCCCATTTCCCTACGTAACTGGTAAGCTGCAGATCCTAGTTAACCAACAGCCTACTTCGTCCTACCCCCACTAGAACTGCCTTATGTCTGTCCCATGCATTCTTGAACTCCCCCACCGTTTTTGACTTTACAACCTCCTCAGGAAGGCTGTTCCATGCATCTACAACCCCTTCTGTGAAGAAATACTTCCTCACATTACCTCTGAGCCATCCCCCCTCTATCTTCAAATTGTGCCCCCTTGTTCTTGTACATCTCTTTTTTGAAAGATTCTACCCTCTTGGACTTTGTTGATTCCCATGAGGTATTTGAAAGTTTCTATCATGTCCCCCCCTCACCCTCCTTTCCTCAAGGCTATACATCCTAAGCTGCTTTAGTCTTTCTTCATCTGTCTTCTGGTGCAGACCCTGCACCATTTTGGTTGCCCTCCTCTGGACAGCCTCCACCCTGTCTATGTTTTTGCAGAGATGGGGTCTCCAGAACTGTACACCGTACTCTAGATGTGGTCTTACCAACTGTCTGTACAGAGGGCCAACAACTTCCTGTTTTCTACTGGTGATGCCTCTCCCTATGCATCCCAGTATCCCCCAGCCCTCCTTACTGCCTTCTCACATTTAGGTCATCTGATATGACTACCCCCAGGTCCCGTTCCATTTTTGTTGTTGTCAGTATCCCCCCCCCCATTGTGTACTCTTCCCCTGAGTTTTTGTTTCCCAGGTGCATTACTTTGCACCTCTTTGCATTGAATCTAAGCTGCCATACATTTGACCATTCCTCGAACCTTGCCAAGTCCCTTTTCATCCTTTCCACCCCACCGTGCGTATCAACCCTGTTGCAGATCTTTGTGTCATCTGCAAAGAGACATACTTTTTCTTCCAGTCCCTCTGCAATGTCACTTATAAAGACATAAAAAGGGACCGGACCCAGTACTGAACCCCGCGGTACCCCACTAATAACCCCCCTTTCTTCATTGTGGACTCCATTTACTACTACCCTCTGTATCCTGTTGTCCAGCTAGTGTTTTACCCAGGCTACCACACTGGGACCCACTCCCAGGCTGGCTAATTTGTTTATTAATCTTTTGTGCAAGACTGTGTCAAATGCCTTGCTAAAGTCTAGGTAGGCCATGTCCACAGCCCCTCCCTGGTCTACTACTTTGGTCACCCAGTCGAAGGAATCAATTAGATTTGTCTGACATGACCTTCCTGCTGTGAATCCATGCTGCATTGGGTCATGTGCCCCACTGGCCTCTACGTACTCAACAATTCTTTCCTTCAGAAGTGATTCCATCATTTTCCCTACCACTGAGGTCAAACTACAGGTCTGTAGTTTCCTGCCTCTGTCTTGCTCCCACTTTTGTGAAGAGGAATCACATCTGCCCTCCTCCAGTTCTCAGGTACCACACCATCCTCCCATGATTTATTAAAAAGTGTAGTTAGTGGTGTTACTAGTTTGTCCCTTAGATCTTTTAGAATTCTGGGGTAAATCCAATCAGGTCCCACTGCTTTATCCACCTTCAATTTTAGGAGTTCTTTCAGAACCCTTTCTTCTGTGAAAGGACTAATATCAACACCCCTATCCAGAGTGCTCCTATTGACTGGATTAGGTATCTCCCCCTGTTCTTCCACTGTGAATACTGAGCAGAAGTATTCGTTCAGTATCCCTGCTTTTTCAATGTCGCTCTCTGCCCAGCCACCCTCCTCTTTATTCAGCCTCAGTATCCCTGCCTTAGATGCCCAAGAAAGAACCATGCATACCCACAGGTTTCCCACAAACATGTACAGCTGGTATGCAGGTCCTCATAGGGGAGGAAGGGTGGGAGCTCAGAATACAGTAAGATTCCCTTGGAAGAAACAAGATTACTACAGTAAGTAATGTTTTCTTCAAACCCCAGGAAATCTTAACTGTATTCTGACAAATGCAGAATATCCAAGCAGTGCCTTTGGAGGAGGGTAGAGGACCTATTTAGGAAACAGGCTCTGCAGGACTGCTGTGCCAAACCTGGCATCACTTCTAGCCTGGGTATACAGGCAGTACTGTTTGGTAAATGTGTGAACGGTTTCCAGGTAGCTGCTTTGCAGATTTCCAGCAGAAGAATGTCTGTTGAAGCTGCTATAGAAGCAGCCATTCCTCTAGTGGAGTGGGCCCCGAGGCCCTTTGGGGGCTGTTTGCCCACTTTGCCACAACAGAACTGAATACAGGTCACACTCCATCTTGCAATGGATCTTTGTGTGGCTGGTTTACCTTTCCCTACTTCCCCATAGGTCAAGAAGAGCTGGGTCCTGTCCCCTCTGTGGCCTTTTGTATGCTCCATGTAGTAGCTGATAGCCCTTTTTATGTCTAGGCTATGCAGGCTACGTTCCCCTGAAGTGGAGTGGTCCATGAAAAACACTGGCAATGTAATGGACTGATTAATATGGAAGTCCAACACCACTTTAGGGAGAAACTTATTATTGGCCCTAAGGACACCCTGTCCCTGTGGAATGCAATATAGTCAGTCTCCATGGACAAAGCCTGGAGCTCACTAATCCTTCTGGCAGCTGTAACTGCAACTAGGAACACAGTTTTCCAAGTTACATACCTGAGATCGGATGATGACAAAGGCTCAAAAGGTGGCTGCATGAGCTGTGGAATACATATGTTCAAGTCCCACACTGGGGTAGGAGTCCTATGTGGCGGATGCAGGTGTAGCAGCCCCTTAAAGGACTTCCTAAACACTGGGTTAGAAGCTAAAGATGATGCCTTGCCTGCTGACAGGTAAGCTGAGACAGCTGCCAAATGTACTTTTAGAGTGGATGGCCGCAGACCAAGGGAGTGAAGGTGGGTTAGGTAATCTAAGACAACTGGCAAACCCGCCCGAGTGTGGTCCAGATTCTTGCCCTGGCACCAACTGGAGAATCTTTTCCATTTGCAGGTGTAGGTCTTCCTGGTGGAGGACTTTCTAGAAACCCTAAGGACCTCCATGACCCCTTCAGAGAGACATAGATCAGCATACTCTAGGTCCTCAAGAGCCAGGCCTTGAGCCTGAGAGACTGAAGGTTGGAGTATAGAATCCTGCCCTGGGAGGAAGTCAGCAAGTTGTGTTTCCTGGGGAGGCTGATTGGTTTGGCAACTGACAGTGCCAGAACCAGGGAGTACCATGGTTGCCTGGCCCAGTCTGGAGCAGTAAGGATCATTGTAGCCGACTGAGATCTGAGCTTGTACAGGACCATCAGAAGCAATGGGAATGGAGGGAAGGCATATAGAAACTTTCCTGTCCAATCCAATAACAGTGCATCCAGTGGGATTGAGCGCCTCACTGGGGAAGCTGGTAGTTGTCTGGGGCTACAAAGAAGTTTATCTCTGGAGTGCCCCACCTTTTGAACACAATTTGTAACACCTGCTTGTTCAGAGACCACTCATGGTGGTTCTGATTGATTCTGCTGAGGGAATCTGCCAGCACATTGTCCTTCCCTGGCAGGTGGATTGTTGACAGGGAAACTCCAATCGAGTAAGCCAGGCTCCAACTTTTCATGGCCTCTCTGCACAGGGGGGTTGACCTTGTGCCGCCTTGTTTATTTATGTAGTGCATGGCGGTTGTGTTGTCTGTTCTGACTTGCACCATCTTTCCCTGTAGCATGCTGGTGAATGCTTGGAGTCCCAGGAATACTGATCTGAGCTCCAGCACGTTGATATGCAGCAATGACTCCTGCTTGAGCCATGTGCCGTGGGCAGTGTGCTCCCCCAGATGTGCTCCCCATCTCAACAAGGAAGCATCTGTGGTCAGCACTAGGGAAGGATTTTCTTGCAGGAATGGCACCCCTTGTTTGAGGTTGTCCATGTCCAGCCAACACTTAAGTGCCTGCAAGAGCGTTCATGTTAATGGCAACAGCTTTGGCAGTGAGTTTCTTTTCTGGTGCCATTGTAGTTTGAGATGGTACTAAATTTCTCTCATTTAGAACCATGCACCTGACACTGTTGCTGTGGAAGCTGCCATATGGCCCAGCACCTCCAGAAAGTGTCTTGCAGGCCTTAGGCTTTGCAGCTTGAAGGTATTCGCCAGCTGTATCAGGCTGTCTGCCCTTGTCTGTGGAAGAAAAGCCTTTCCCCTCACAGTGTCCAGCTCTGCTCCTATAAACTCCATGAACTGTACTGGCTCCAGTTTTTCAGGTTGACTAGGTGACTGAAGTACCTTCTGTGTGAGTGTCAGGGATTACCTTATTTGTTGAGAGGATTGCCCTACGACTAGCCAATTGTCCAGGTAAGGGAATCCTGCAACCCATTGTCTCCTCAGGTGTGCCACAACCACAGCCAAGCATTCTGTGAACACCCTTGGAACAGAAGTAAGTCCAAAAGGCATTGCCTTGAACTGGTAGTGGCCTGATGGCAGTCTCTATCTTAGAAATTGTCTGTGGGACTGCCTGATTGGGATGTGGAAGTATGCATCCTTTAAGTTTAGAGATGCAAGCCAGTCCCCTTGCCTTAGGGTTGGAAGGATTGTTGTAAAGGTCACCATCTTGAACTTTGGTTTTACCAAATGTTTGTTTAGGTGCCAGAGATCCAATATGGGTCACCACTTGCCCGTCTTCTTTATTTTGAGGAAGTACCTTGAATAAAGCCCCTTTCCTCTCTGTGCTAGAGGAACTGGTTCTACTGCTCTTTGAGTCAGAACGTTCAATGCTTCCTTTTCCACAAGCAATGTTTCTGATGGGGAGGAAGGTCTGAAGACCCTTGCACTCAGCTTTGGTCTGAGTTTGAAGCCGAGAGCCAGACCATGGCCCACTGCCTCCAGGACCCACTTGTCTGTGGTGATGGTTTGCCATTCCTGGAGGTAGTGGACCAACCTGCCCCCTAGTGGGGATGGGGAGGTGACCCGAGCAGACACCTCAGGGTGTCTGCTTGGCTTGGGAGGCTGTCTGAGAGCTGGGGCTAGTTCAGTTGCCACCTCTCCTGCCCCTGCCTCTGAAGTAACCTCTCTGAGGTTGGTACTGGGGAAAAGCTTGAGGCTGGAAGAAAGGCCTGTAGCGTCCCCTGCCTCTACCTCCCCTGACTTGCTGCTTCTGAGGTGTAGATGCTTTTTCTTTCGCTGCAGCTCTTTTATAGGCTGTTTTGTAGTCATCCATTTTCTTCATGTAAGCCTCTGTCTGTTCGCCAAACAGACAAGTAAGCTCACATGGGAAATCCAAGGCTTTGGCTTGTGTATCTTGGGTCAGGTTAGTGGTTCTGAGCCAAGCAAACCTTCTGAAAGACACAGAGGAAGCCATTTGTCTGGCAGCAGTGTTATTATCCACTGACATCCTAAATTGGGCTTTTGATGCCTCTATGCCCTTTTTTGCAGCTTCTTTCAGGCCGGCTGCCATAGGGGCCGAAACAGACTTTGAAATTTCCATCACAGTTTTCCATAAAGTCCCTTGATATCTGGCAGTACAGGCCATACAGGAGGCCTGCCTGATAATAAGAGAGAATCCCAGGTAAACCTTCTTGACAATGGAATCCATTTTCCTGGAATCTTTGTCTGGATGGTGAGATGCCAAGGGTATGCCAGCCTTATCACAGGCTGCAGCCTGCACCACTCCCTCATGGCTAGGGTGATCGAAAAGGAACTCTGCTCCATCCCTAGCAACCCAGTATTTCTTGTCCACCTTTCTGTCTACTGATGGCACAGAAGTGGGGGTCTGCAGGACCTTGGTGACCAGTTTTTTCAGGGATTTGTGGACCGGCACCAATAGTCTTTTGGAGACGGAAACATCCATCATCTCCATGTAATCCTGTTCCTCCTCCTCATAGGTGGTTTCCTGAGTAGGGAGGTCCAGGGCTTGGGATACTTGCTTTATAAAAGCAAAGTGGGAAGTATAGTCCTCAGTCCCTTTGTCAGCGGAATCAGGATGATGGGGCTCAGGAGAAATATCTGGTTCAATCATTTCTCTAAATTCTTCAGCCCCATCCTCAGCCTCCTCAAAAAGCTCTACCCTGCATTCCAAAGAACCAGGAACTGAGGTAGAACTTGAGGACTGTGTGTGTGGCCACTTCTCAACCAGAACCGGGGTACTCGGTTGGAGCGCCTGAATAATTCTAATAGTGTTCGCTATTTCTTCAGTGGTCGGTACCGGTGTTTTCTTCGGTTGCGGTTCGACCGCTGTATGTTTTTCTTTTGCTGTGGTTGCCGGGTTAGCGGCGGTATCAGCAGGTCTTTTCTTAGATGAGGAATCGTCCCCCTTGTCAGAGAGCTGTTCCTCTGGTCCTTTTTGGCTGGTAGCCGGTCTGTCTGCAGCTGGGTCAACAGCCTCCTCAGACATCTTCTCCTGCAGTCGCTTAAGCCGCCTTTCAAGCGTCGACTAAGGAAGTTTTAAAAATTTCACAGTCCTCTTTGAGGTGGTCAAACCCCAAACAAAATACACAAATGAAATGAGGATCTGCTTTAGCGAATGGTTCCCCACACTCTGTACAATGCTGGAAACCCGAGGAGCCCATTCTTTTCTTGGTCTGTGACATTTATTGGTCGGTTAAAACTGATGAACCGAAAATTAACCTGGTAAAATTTTTAGAAAATAGAAAGTTAGTATCGACCGACTTACCAGACAGTCGGTAGAACTGAGATTCACCTCAGAATGTTTCAAGTAAAGGAAAAAACTATTGATTCCTTCTCGGTTCAACGAACCAATAAGGAACCGGAAAAACTTACCAAATTCACTGTATCTAGACTAAGTCTACCAGTGAACCAAGGACAGTGCTTCAAAAAACTGAAATAATAAAACAGACTTTGATGAACTGAGATAAAATAATTTCTTCAAGAAAGTGAAGGAGTGATCTCCGGAGACATCTTACTAAGGCAAGCAGAGTAAAGATTCTGACTGTTGCAGGAAGTGCAACTAGGGACAATGGTTTGAAAACTGAACTCAAGCCTAACATTCCACTATTAGCATAGGATCTAGTAACCATTTCAGCTCCAGGGCAGTACTATGGTGAGATCATACTGCATTTGTCAGAATACAGTAAGATTTCCTGGAGTTTGAAGATGCAAAGCTTTAGAGCGTATTCAGCCTGGCTGACTCTTTTCCTTATTGACTAAACTAAAACATAGTGACTGACGGCAGATAAGGACCGCTAGGCCCATCTAGTCTACCCATTTTTACTATCTGCTTCAACGGCCACTGACCCTTCTTGGTCACTGGCTTTCACTTCTCTTTCCCACCTCTATGATTCCCTTATGCCTGTCTCATGCATGTCTGAATTCCCCCACTGTGCTGGCTCCCACCTTTGCTCCTGGGGTACTTTATTCCACTCATCCTCCACCCTTTCTGTGAAGAAAAACTTCCTTACATTTCCCTTTATCCTGTCACCCTCCAATGTCATATCATGTCCTCTCATCCGTGTACATCTCCTATACAGAAAGATGTCACCAACCTGGACTTTGTTCAAACCCTTAAGATACTTGAAGGCTTCAATCATATCCCCCTACTCCCGCCTTTCCTCCAGTGTATACATATTGAGGGCTTCAGTCTCCCCTCATAGGTCTTCTGGTGCAAGCCCCTTACCACCTTAGTTGCCTTTCTCGGGACTGCCTCCACCCTGTCCACATCTTAGCAAAGAATGGGCCACCAGAACTGTACTCTGTACTCCAGATGACGCCTCACCAGCGTTTTGTACAGTGGCATCACCACCTCCCTACGTGTGCTAGTAGTACCCCTACCTATGCACTTTAACATCCCACTGGCCTTCCCCGCAGCCTTGTGACATTGTTTGGCCACCTTTAGGTCATCTGAGATGATTATCCCTAGATCCCTTTCTTCCCTGGTGACTGTTAGCACGCCCCCCCCATCCTGTAACACTCTGCAGGTTTTCTGCTTCCAAGGTGTATGATCTTGTACTTTTTTGCACTGAATTTTAATTGCCACGTTTTGGACGTTCTTTCCGACTTACCTAGGTCCCTCCTCATTCTTTTGACCCCCTTGGGATTGTCTACTCTGTTGCAGATTTTGGTGTCATCTGCAAATAGGCACACCTTCCCCTCCAGCCCTTCCAAAGTGTCACTAATAAAGACATTGAAAAGGACTGACTCCAGGACTGATCCCTGTGGCACCCCGCTAGACACCCCCCTCTCTTCAGACCCGATTCCATTTACAACTACCCTTTGCTTTTTGTCCCTCAACCAATTTCTAACCCAGTTATCCACTTTGTGGCCCATCCCTAGGCTACCTAGCATGTTTATCAGTCTTCTGTGTGGAACGGTGTCAAAGACCTTACTGAAATCGAGGTAGGCGATATCCAGCGCTTCCCCCTAATCCACCTCCTTCGTCACCCAGTCAAAGAAGTCTATCAGGTTTGTTTGACATGACCTTCCTGCTGTAAATCCGTGCTGCTTCAGATTCTGTGCTCCACTGGATTCTAAGTATTCCACAATCCTTTCCTTTAGCAGTGCTTCCATAATTTTGCCCAAAACTGAGTTGAGGCTAACTGGTCTATAGTTTCCTGCTTCCTCCCTGCTTCCACCCTTGTGACTAGGGACTATGTGTGCCTGCTTCCAGTCCTTTGGAACCACCCCTACACTGAATGACTCAATAAACAGGGCTGCCAGTGGTGCTGCTAGCTCCTTCCGAGGTTCCTTTATTATCCTGGGGTATATACCATCTGGTCCCATTGCTTTGTCTACCTTCAGTTTAGTGAGTTCCTCTAGGACTCTCTTCTGTAAATGGACTGGTGTTTACCTCCCTTCCCCCGTTTCTGTTGTCCAGTTTTGGACCCTTTCCCTTCCCCTCCTCAATGAATACCGAGTAGAAGTATTCATTCAGTATAGATGTTTTTTCTAGGTCCCCCCACACACACCCCTCTCCCTCCCCTCTGAGTCTTACAATTCCCTTAAAATTCCTCCCCCGGTTTTCATTCTTTCATAAAGTCTTGTCCCCTTTCTTCATTGTCTGTACCAATCTTTCCCCTGTATTTGTATTCACTCTCCTTACTGCTTTTCCTGCTTCCCTCTGCCTCTCTAAGTACACCACCCTATCCTCATCTCTCTGTGACTCTTTGTACTTTCCGAAAGCTACCTTTTTGTCCTTAACTTTCCCTGCCACCTCCCTTGAGAACCATAGTGGTTTGCTCCTTCTTAGCCTAATGCACTTATTTGTCACCTCCACTATAGCTCCTTTTAGGTGTGCCCACTGCTCCTCCACCCTCCTCCTGCCTTCTTGCTCACCAGGGTTACTTTGGTCCCCCTCTCCATCCTTGCAAAATCCACCCCCCTGAAATCCAGGACTCTTACCTTTGTGTGGCTCGCCTGTGATGCTGTATCTATTTTAAACCACACAGCATGGTGGTCACTGGACCCTAGTTTACCATCTACCTGGACTTGCGCAATCCTGTCCCCATTAGTCAGTACACGGTCCAGAACTGCCTTGTGCCTGGTGGGCTCCTGCACCAGCTGACTGAGTTCTGCCTCCTGCAAGGCTACTATGATGTCTTGGCTCCTTGCTGAGGCTGCTGCGAGGATGGTCCAGTCTACATTTGGTATGCTAAAATCTCCCAGCAGCAGTATCTCCCCCTTTGCTGCCATCTCATGCATTTCCTCCACTATTACCCTGTCTAGCTCCTCCCCCTGCGCTGGAGGCCTACAGACCACTTCTGTGCATATCGCTGTGCCACTGCCTGGATCAATGGTGACTCACAGTGCCTTGGCCTCCCCCTGTCTACCCTAAACCTCTGTTGCTGTAATACCTTCCCTGACGTAAAGAGCCATGCCCCCCCCCTTTTTCCTTCCCTGTCTCTCCTGAATAAAGCATACCCTGGTATGTTCACCTCCCAGTCATGGATTCCAGTGAACTACATCTCGGTGACTGCTACTATGTCCAGGTTTGTCTTTGCCATCAAGGCCACGAGGTCTGAGATTTTATTTCCCAGACTGCGTGCATTTATATACATGGCTGTCTATGTTACGCTGCCTGCCCCCCTTGTAATTCTGCTATTGCCTTCCTGTCCCCTCTTCCCAAATCTGTTTTATTTACCCCTTTTCCGCCTCCCTTTCTCAACCATACCATCTTTATTGAGCTCAGGAATATCTGTTAACAGCTCTTCCTCTCAATCCTCACTTCTATCTTCTCTAGCCTGTGGGGGTCAGCTACTTGAGACGCCCTGCTCCCAAATGCCCTCCCCCGGCTAGTTTAAACACTTGCCAAAGAAGCATTTAAACTGCTCATTGAGGACTGCAGTCCACTCCCTGAACGGATGCAGGCTGTCCCTCCTGTATAGATATACATCGCTCCAGGTGCGTCCCCAGTCTCAATGAAGCCAAAACCATTTTCTTCACACCAGCCCTTCAACCAAGTGTTGAACTGTCTGATGCAGAGATTCCTAGCCTCCTCCCTGCTGTGGACTGGCAGCACATCCGAGAATATTACGGATTCTGCAACCTTCACAAGGCACCCACCCAGTTCCCTGAAGTCCCCCTGCACCTGTTCTATGCTCACCTTCTCCCTAGCTAGGTCATTTGTCCCCAGGTGGACAATGACCTCTAGCCACCCTCTCGTTGCTACTGTTGTGGCAATCCTCTGGATTCGTCCCTCTCCCTTTGACCTGTGCCTCCTGGAAGGCACTTGACCTCCCTCCCTCTCCACCCCACTACTCATGCCTAGATCCATTCCCCAGACTATTGAGTCCCCCACCAGGAGTAGCTTCCTATTTCCAGAGGGGGTCATCTACCTCCTGCCCCTGGGTCTCCCTCCGGGAGGGCCCACTCATCCTCCTTGGTCACAATCTCAGGCTCCCTTATGGGGCTTGCCCACTCCTCCAGGACAGCATAGGAATTTTTGAATTGGACCAGGTGGGGGATCTGCCTCTTACCGCCTTTCCTGGCCTTTAAATTTAAGACTCTTGGTAGGGCTAGTGCAGGTCTCATAATTTATGTTAAAACGGCTTTCAATTTTACTGTCCAACAGTCAGAGATGATTAAAAGTATACAGAAAATACAGTTGGAAGGGAAAGATTTGGAAATATTATTGGTTAACATATATTTTCCCCTTGAAACAAACTGGAAATGAACAAAACCTGGATTTCATTTGTAAATATGGCTCCTAAATTATTTGAATTGTTTGAAAACATTCCTATCATATTTCTAGGGGATTATAATGTGCAGGTTGGAAATTTATATACAACTAATATTCAGGGGATGAATGTAGTTAATCAAAGGATTAAATATGAAAGAAAAACAAAAGATAAAGTAAAAACACATAGAGGGAATTTGTTATTTCAGATAATGGAGGAGAACTGTTTTTGTTTGTTTAATGGACATGTGAAGGGAAACCAGGAAGGAGAATTTACTTATTTGGGAACAAATGGATCCTCAGTGATTGACCTAGTTTGGGTTAATTTGCGAGCATCAAAAATAATTAATGATTTGCATGTTTTGTCTCATCCAGAATCATCACATATGCCAAATGTTTTAAGTTTGGATTATTTAGGTATATCAGATGGATTGATATGTAATGAACAACCTCAACTAGAAATAATAAATTCAGGCGCATAAAGTGGGATGGTCAGGCAACTGGAAGATTTGATGAAATATTAGTTGGAGAGTATTTTATAGAGTTGAAGTCCAGAATAATAAATACACCTGAGAATGATGCTAAACTGGAAATATGGAGAGATATGATGACCTATATGTCCCCTGTTTTTCTCAAATAATACTACTGGAAAGAAGGATGAGATCACATAGTTTAATAAAACTGGTAAATTAGCTAAGAAAAATCTTAATAAATTAATATGTATTTATAGGAAAAATCCAAACACAACTAATAAGAAATTCTAAATAAAGGAAGAGCTCATTATAAATTGTTATTAGAAACTGAAAAGAGAAAGTATCAAAGTAAGTTGTAGGAAAGATTGAGAGAGACAATTATTAAAAAAGATATAAAGAAATATTGGCTTTTTGTTTCACAGGGCTTCGGTCAATATACAAATAAAGTCATTGCTATAATCACTCCGAATCAATGGACAGAGCATTTTACTCGATTGTATTTTTCATTGAATGAAGTAGAAGATAGGACTTTAGAATGTCAGTCGGAAATTATAGGACCTAGACCGTTCTTTATTACTAAAGAAAAAATTATAGACGCTATTAGGAAAAGTTCAGCAAATAAAGCCCCTGGCCCAGACAAGGTACTTTTAGAGATGTTTAGATCATTTATTGACTGGTGGTTACCTACATTGCATCACTTATACAATGTGGGTTGTCAGTTTGATACATACCCGGAATCTTGGGCAGGAAGTATTATTTGCCTGATCTTTAAAAAAGGAGATGTTAACAATCCACTAATGTATAGGCCAATCAGCCTTTTAGATTCATCACATACAATTTTTACAAGAATAACATTAGAACGTTTACAGGGATGGATAGAAGACAATAAGTTATCAGAATTACAAAATGGATTTAGAAAAGGTTGATCAACAATTCAACATTGTTATATTTTTAAACATCTACTTTGGAAATATGTTACAGTAAAAAAGGCAAAGTTGTTTTGCTGTTTTGTTGATCTTCGCTCAGCCTTTGATTTAATAAGCCAAATTTTATTATGGGAGAAGTTACAATCATATGGAAATGATCCAACTCTGCTAAGAATAATTAGAAGTTTATACCAGAACACATAGTTAAAATTAAGATATGATCAGGTAGGGAATTTAACAAATAAAATTAAGACAAATCTAGGAGTGAGACAGGGCTGTCTTTTGACCCTCCCTTCTATTCAATCTATATATCAATTCCACAATTTCAGCTTTGGACAATTTAGAATTTCATGCACCAACTATACTAAATAAGAACATTTCTTGTCTAGCTTACGCTGGTGATATAGTTTTATTATCAACATCAAAACTGTGTTTGCAGCACAAGTGGAATTATTTCTCAGAACTTTGTAATATTGATAAATTACAGATTAACAAAGGAAAAACAAATTGAGTGGGTTTTGGACTCAAAAGCAAACAAAGGCCAATTATTTATGTAGCTGGGGAAAAAATAGATACAGTAAGTCATTATGAATATCAGAGTATTTTTTTTTTGCACAAAGCTGTCGATGGAATTTGCATATAGCTAAACAAATAAAAAATCTTAAAATTACAACAAATGCGTTTAAGGGATTTAATATACATTATGGCCAAGCCTCAGTGGAAGGCTTACTAAGAACTATGAATGCAGAAATTAAGACTTCTGTACTTTATGCTTCTGAAATTTGGTCTGAAGCAAATATTTATCCTCTAGAAGTTATTACAAATCAAATTTATAGACATCTATTAAGGATACCGTAATCAGTGCCAGCTGAGATTTTGAGATATGAACTAGGACAAAAATCCTTTAAAATACAGGCAATGGAACGAAGACTGATATTTATATTATGATTATTTCTTCTTCCAATATCACGTCTTCCACGTATGTGTCTAGAACAGGAGTTAGATTATAACCACAGAGGGTTTATGTCGGCATCTATCTCTATAATAAAAAGATCAGTTTTCTCGGTAGGATTGGGTCAATTACTGTACGAGATATTCTTAATTCCATTTCAACAGATAAAATTACAAATTAAATCAAGACTATGGAGAATTGAACAAACAGAAGACCATGTTAGAATAATGCAGTTAGTAAACTTCAGATGGTATAAAATAATGAAAACATCAAGTGGATTGGAGACATATTTAACATCTTTGCCAGATTGGAATGAAAGGAGAGTGATTACACAATTTAGAATGGAGCTATATCCAGCAAATTATATAATGATAAGACAGAGAAGAAATAAAATTAAGACCTTATATTGTGTGTGTAAGTACATAGTGGAGGATGATTTAAAACATATCGTATTATATTATCCTCAATTTAATAATCAAAGGAAATACTGGCTTGATCCTCTCTTGGCAACCCTCTGTTTTCCCCCTGACAAGCTTCTTCTTTATTTAACTCTAAAGATATTACAATACTGAAAAAAATTGAGTAGTTTTTTTATTATCTACTAAATTATGATAAAAGTGATTTGGTGAAGCTTTTGATTGTCTAGAAGGGGAAAGGTTTGATTTGATAGGCAACTATGAATGTTGCTTCACAAATATCTGTTTTGTCATATTTGAAATATTTGTGTAAATTGTTTTAATGTTTTCTATTGTAATGGCAATTGTCGAACAATAAAACTTTTCTATCTACCCCCCTTCCTCAACCTCCCCGAGCCCACCGTAGTCCAGCCAGCCCTCTGCCCAGGCATCCATTGTGGTAGTGGCTGCGGACACGGTGGCCTCCAGGTGGGGGCAGGGGCAGCCAGCACATTGCCTCCTTCAGGCAGCCAGTACTCAAGCCAGCGCATTGCCTCCTTCCATCAGAAACAATCAGCCCAGTGCCCAGCTCTCTCTCTCTCTCTCTCTCTCTCTCCCCCGCGTCCCGTCTCTGCCTTCCTCACCTTGCCTTCCTTCTCAAAGCCTCTGTGGCCCGGTGTTTGAAAGTGTCAGCAATAGCTCCCAGGTACCCCACTGGGAAGGCCTCTGTTCAGTTGCTTTGTTGACTCCCTTTATAAGACCCCTTGCAAAAATTCAGATTGGCTCCTTTCTAGTTTGCTCTCTCTTATTGGCTAGAAAGGGACACCCACTTCACCAGAAAATTTACTCTGGCTTTCACTTGCTTCCCAAATGTGTTGCCCAACGGACAAACAGAGCCACCTGAACAGTGATACAATTAAATGATCAAAACTGATCAAAAGGCTGTTGGTTAACTAGGATCAGCAGCTTATCCAATAGGTAGGGAAATGGGCAGACTGGGTGGGCCAAGCGGTCCTTATCTGCCATCAAAGTCTATGTTTTCTATGTTTCTATGTTTCTATAAAGCCCCACAAATCCCACAAGCGAAGTTAAATACAAGATTCCCTGCTCCAGGAACTCACTAGACCGCACCTGAAAGCAGCCACCTCTAAAATGGAGCATATAATTCCCAAGGCAGTAAAGCCCAATATCAGCACCGATTTAAAAATCAGAATACAAAGATACCCAATGCAGCAGGCAATTCTTGGGGCAGTAAAGCCCAATATCAGCACCAAATTAAAAATCAGAATATAAAGATACCCAATATGTCACACAAAAATGGAACCAGATTACCTTTTTTGTACTTCCTTTTTTCACCCAGCCAGCCTGCAGCTCTTGGATCAGCCATCTGACATTTTGGCATTTGGTCCATTGGCATTCTGGTTCTGTGTCGCCCAATCTGATCCTCAGCCCTCCCTCTGCATCTTATATTAGAGCAGTGGTGTCCAATACAGATTTTTATTTGGCCACCAATGTTGCCAATGAAGCACCAGATTGGCCACACAACACAAAAACAGATTCAAACAGCAGACTAAGCACAGTGTAATAGTAAATTTGCTAAGTAAAATGGTACAAGCAATAACTGTAACAGTTTTCAACAGTAGGGACATTCTTTTAGTGAGAAACTTTGCAGTATTTATCTTGCACTGATTTTCGAAATCCTGATGCTTGCAGTGAAAGCAAGTCCATTTCAGTTTCGTGCCTGTCTCCAGACAGCAGTTTAGCCAAGTTACACGCACTTTGGACGTCAAATTGGAATGGATCTCTCAGAAACTGGAATGTGATCCGAAGTCCCAAAACAGAGAAATATTTATTGGAACTTGGAGCAAATTTTGCAGCTAATGTAACTGCAGTAGCGCTCATATTCAAAATCATCACTGCCAGAGAATCTCTGTAGATTGGGAAGGAGTGAAATCTTCAGCTGCCATTTGGTCAACGGATAACTGCAATTTTGTAATGTCACGTGAAAGTTTTCTGCCATTTTTAACACTTTTTGTTTTTGGTACTCCATGTACCTATATTGGCCACACATTTATGTGCAATTGACCACATGTAGCCAGTGGCCAATGTATTGGACACCACTGTATTAGAGTCACCACGGTGTCCAATGCAAAATAGACATCATTTGCTTTAAGCCATGAAATATTTGCATGAAATGGACTGAGGCTCATATATGATACAGTGGATAATCGGAACCTTCCACCCTGAGGAAATCAGGAAATCTTGTGAAATGTTAGCAGAATACAGAAGGTCTGAATACAATAAGCTTCAATAAATTTGTTTTGAATTCATACAACTATAGAGGCTGAGGAGGCAGAGTTGTGTCCTTATTCTTACATAGTAACATTTTATTATTTATTTATTTAAAAGTCTGATAACCGGTAAAGGCACACTGAGTTGAGGCTCATCTGCAGGTGTGACCAAGAGGACGGCAGGAAGGGAGTAGGCATACAAGCAATTACAATCATCAGAAGTGCAGTAATGGCAAATACAAGTGCAAAAACTCAAATGGTAACAATGTAGAACTGCGGATAAACAAGGGTTGCAAATGATTTAAGACACATACACTAAACAGGGGTAGGCAGTACAAAATCTTGCAGATGAGACTAGGTGAGTTTTGTACTCCAGAGAGAGAAGACTGAGGGCAGGAGTCCAAGAATGCCACAAAACAGGAGTCTTAGGCTAGATGACAGAGTGGAAGCAGTGATGAGAAAGGGAACAGCGGAATCGGGGGGGGTGACAGGTACATGCAGGGGTCAGAGAGAGCCTTGGTAAGCATTTTAGTGACTGAAGGGAGGGGATAGATGTACGGCAGAGGGGAATTGGGAAGAAGAAAGCAGCTTCACCGGTACGTGAGCAAGGGTGAGGAACAGAGAAGGTGCTGGTGTCCCCTGAGCATACAGAATAAGAGGAGAGGAAGAAGGAGGAGGAGAGAGATGAGAAGATAGGTAGGAGGGAAGAGAGCCAAACCAGTATTCAGCAATGAAAGTGGTGCAGTGGGACTGGCGATGTATGGGGAGAGGGAACAATAGTGGGCATGGGGAGGAGACTTGGAGGCAAAGCGAAAGAAAGCATTGCAGAGGGTATCCAGTCTGGCAAGAGAAGAGGTAGGGGCAGAGCTACAGACCACATCTGCACAGTTGAAGATGGAGAGGATCATTTTGGTTATCAGCTCCCAATGGATTTGGATGGGGAGGCAGTCCTTGTCATGGTAAAGGACACCGAGCTTGGGTTGAAGTTTGGAGTGTATGGCATCAATGTGGACAGAGAAGTCTAATTTACTATCTAGCCACACACCAAGGTATTTGAAGGCAAGGACGAACTCCAGTTGGGTGCCATCCCCAGTGGAGAAGACCACGGAAGGCTTGAGCCTTGCTAGTTTCTGGGTAGTGCCAAAGGTCATGGACACAGTCTTCTTGGTGAAAATGTTGAGCTGGTTGGCCTAGAACCAGTATAGTACATTGTGGAAGTCGCTTTGGAATAAGGCTTCAACCCAAGACGTAGAGGAACCTGATGAGTAAATGACCATGTCATCAGCATACATGAGTTATGCAAAGAGACACAGTCCCAGGGAAAGATTGTTAAGAAAAATGGACAGTATAGGGTCCAGGATAGAGCCCTGAGGGGCACCAGCTAAGACAAGAAGTGGGGGGGGGACAACATGCCACCAACCAGAACTGACTGTTGACAGCCCTTAAGGTATGAGTGGAGCCATTCAACTGCAGGAGCAGAGAGGCCAGATGAAAACAGCTTGTTCAGGAAGAGAGGGCGGAACACCGATTCAAATGCCTTCGCAAGTTCAATGAATATGGCTGCGGTGATATGCCACAGATCCATCCCAATGAGGACAGAGTCAGTGACGTGCAGCAGGGAAGAGATGGTGGAATGGTTCCTTCTAAAGTCAGACTGGAAAGGAGACAGGAAGGATGAAGAGTCTAGAAAGCTAGCAAGTCTGGAGAACACTAGGGACTCTTGAAGTTTAACAAGGGAGGGAAGGAGTGAGACCAGCCTGTAATTTCCTGGGGAGGGGGGGTCACCCCCCCCCCCCGTGAAAAAGTAATACTTTGGCAAATTTCCAGGCATGAGGGAGAAGGACAGGTGCAGGTGAGAGAGTGGATGGATGACAGCAGAAGTGGATATGTAAAGAAGTTTGGGATCCAAGTCATTAGGGCTGTATTTGGAGGGGTTAAGAGACATGAGGGAAAGAAAACCTTCCTTGGGGGAGACAGGAGGGAAGGTAAAGCCTTCAGACGAGATGGAGGAAGGAGAGAGGGAGGCATCATTGGAGGACAAGCAGGGTAGTACACAGGTGGTCAAGAAGTTGTTAAAAGGGAAGCAAGGCTGTCCAAGACCAAGAGCCATCTGCCAGGAGGGTGGGGGTAGGCTGGGCCACTGTGTCGAATAAGGAGTGGATCACTTTCCAGAATTTGGATAGGGAATTTCAGTCGGACTGAAGGCTGGACTTGAAGTACTGGGCCTTGACTGTCCGAATCACCTTAGTACAGGACTTCCTTACAGACCTGTAATGTTGGTAGTCAGATGTGGAGTGAGAGGTCTTGAAACAGGCCCATACAAGGTCATGAGACTTGGCAACATAGCAATTTAAAGGTCAGAAGGGATTTTAGTTTCATCATGTTCACCCCTGCCACATCCTCGTAAGCAGGATAAAGTAAATACACTGGATAAGCATGCCCACATTTAATATGAATTTCCCTACCCACTCGACAATCCAGGGTACCCTGTGATACCGTTGGTAAGCACAAAGTTGCACCATAAGTATGTAGACTTCTGAGGTCATGTTCCCTCTCAACTTCCTCTTCTTCCAGGCGAGTGTGGTAAGGGCCACCAGCCTCTCCTCATAGCATTTTGTTCCCTTGTTGGCCCTGTGTCATACTCTCTTGACTGCTTCTATGACTTTTTGTATTGAGGCGCACAGAACTGCACACAGTATTCCAGGTGAGGTCTAATCAGGGCCTTGTAAGGTGACTTTTGTTTTCCCTTTTCTGTTTGTTTTTTTTTCCACTGAAAATTATCTCCATTTAGTTCTCATATCAACTTAACATAATTATCTCAGAGCATTCTGGAACTGAATTTGATTGGCAGTGATATTACTCTGTAATTTAAGCTAAATTCTAAAACTGAGAAGGCATCAAGCTCGATCCCAGTTACACAAGTCTCGGTGACTAATCCTATCAATGATGAGCTAATTAACGTTGGTATCTACACTATTCACAGAAACAACAGACCACTGTATTCAGACATCACCACAACTATATACTGTAGCAGATATAGACCTAGCCTTTTCTAGTGGAATCACTGATGTTCCATAAGAATGACTGATGCTATCCAACTATCCACAGCTTTAAAAACCTTCAGATAAAACAAATTCAAACAATGTGTATTTCACATGGTTAGTCGAGCACTAAGACATAGGGAGTTCAGAGTGCAGGTGTTTTGTTCCAGTTCTACCCATATTACCCAATGATTTCTATGAAGTGAGAAAGTTCAATTTTATTCACTGCTCACACATTGTTATTATTGGGTCTGACTTCACAACCATAAATAACAGCGTGTGAAATGTGAAAGCACCTGCACTCTGAATTACAAATATCTTATAAACATGGGTTCCTATAAACAGTTCAGTGGTAATTTCATCTTGTGAAGCTGGGAACATTATTTTGCCCCCAGTGTTACTTAACAAACTCACCGCCTTATTGTTCGTAGACACCCACGCAGTCAGTACCCTCTAAATATATGGTTGTCTACCATTACCCTCTGATTTCAATGGAATCAAAATCATTGTTCCTTGTTGTCTGTGCGTTCTTCCATCCTGGCAGCAGTAACTATAGGGGAACAGCCCCCTCCCATGGACAAAAGGCACACACCCTGACTACACTACAAAGATAACTGACATGGAGGTTGGACTCTCCCTTGATATAAATGCCTGCTGTTGTACCAGATATAGCAGCCTCTGTGGAAACAGCAATGCATTCCAGGGAGGTCTTTCCAGTTCGTCCTTGGCTTCCCACCATCTGGTGGGCAGGGTCCGGTCGCATTAGGTAGTTAACCAGTGCAGGGTTTTGTCTTTGTTGTACCTCATTAGGTGACAGCAGCAGGTTGATGATCTACTCCAGGTCTGTATGAGACACTAAAAGACAAGCAGTAGCAACTCAGCCCCACTCGAGTGTGCTCATTGTAGCAAAGGAGCACAAGACGAGACAACAACAAACATGAGCACCACAAAAACACACTAAAAAAATAAGTATTACTCACATAATTGTTGTAAAGTGCATATTTGGTACTATAAAGTGCCATACATTAAACAGCTAGGAGAAACAGTCATGTGAAATGTATCCTGCCATAGACCCCGACCAGTTTCACGCTGCGTGTGCCATAATATATTATTGTGCATTCATTCTGTATAAATATAGAAAAAAAGACTGTGTAAGAAATAAATAAAACACCAGGAACAGCAGCTCATGTTACAGATATTAAGGCAGCTTCACAAATTCTATGGTACCAGCTTAAATACACGTACTAAACTTATAAGAGAAACTAAATCCAAATTCTTTGACAACAGTATACAAAATTCCAAAAACAACCCATCTAAATTTTAGAACACAGTTAAATCCATGGAAGGCCATACCTCTACACCCTCACTACCAGTTAAAATCGAGTCGCTTAATAAAACCATACATGATAAATAACTCGTCCTCAAGGAGTTAAATTCACATTTTGTTAGCTTTCCGAAACCTCACCATCAGCATCCTACCCCAACCCTCTACCAGAGCACCCCACCATATCTTGCGATAATGAAAACCTGTTCACCTTCCAGACTATTACCTATAAGGAGGTCGAGGATCTCCTCCTAGGATTAGATGTCAATAAAAGTGCAAGAGCGGATGGTCTGGATCCATGTTTCTTGAAAATTGGCTATAAGCATTTTGCGGCTCCCCTAACCCACATTTTCAACCTTTCATTGTCCACCGGCAATTTCTCATTAATCTGGAAGTCAGCCCATATCATCCCATTGTTCAAGTCAGGAGATGTCTGCAAATTAAATAACTACAGACCTATCTCCATACTGCCAGTGCTATCCAAACTTCTTGAGAAACTCATCAATGCCCAGTTAAGGGATTTCCTAGATAAGACAGATATCATAAATCCACTACTATCAGGCTTTAGAGCTAAACATAGTACAGGTACAGCCCTTGCAATAGTCACTAATGATTGGGTCTCATCCCAAGATAAAAGACATCACACAGGTGCCATATTCCTTGACCTCAGCAAAGCCTTCAACACTGTTGACCATAACATCCTATTACAAAAGTTACAAAGTCTGGGAATAGGTGATGTCACTCAGCTATGGTTCACTAATTATCTGAAGGACACACAACAGGTAAAAGCAGAAGGCTCCTTCTCTGCATGCACAAAACTACTAAAGGGAGTAGTACCACAAGGGCAAATAATAGGACCGCTGCTATTTATGATCTACACAAACGACCTAAATAGAAACATAAATAAAGCCTCAATACACCTCTTCACTGATGATACTGTCTTATATGTCTCCAAAACCAACCTTACCTGAATTATTCACTGAGCTACAGACAGAATTCAATACACTACAGGTCAAGCTTAATCAGGACAAACTACTACTTAATGCAGATAAAACTAAAGGCATGATCTTTTCCATCAACAATGCAACCCACACTGCTACCCATACCCCCCAAAATATCCACCCTACTAGAAGATACACGAAAGGTAGAATATAGTCTAAAATACCTTGGCCTGTGGATTGACAGTAAACTGTCCTTCATACCACACGTCGAGTCTTTATATAAAAAGCTAAGAAGCATGCCAGGTTTCTTTTATCGCAACAAAAATTGCCTACCACAGTCTGTCAGAAAAAACATAGTCCAAGCCACATTACTTCCTCTACTGGACTATACAGATGCTATATATGGCAGCTGCTCACCATCATACTTACACAAACTAAACTTATTACTGTACATCACAAAGCACTTAAGATTCATCATGGAGTTGGAACCTAGAACACAGCACTGCAGCCTATACGAAACCGTAAGATGGACTTCATTATCAACCAGACGATTAAAAAATGTATGTCTATGGGCAGGGCTCCAGATAAGCCGCATCCTCAGGATTGCCGGAGCAGCTGCAAAGGGGAGGGAGCTGGATGTCATTGTCTACGGAGGGACAAATGACCTGGCTAAAAAAGGGATTAAAGAAGTGCAGGAAGAGTTTGTGGAATTGGGGAGGGGCCTTAGTCAAGTAGCACGCACGGTAACCTTCTCGGAGGTGCTGCCCATCTATGGCATAGAAGAGGCTAGAGTGTTCCGCACCATGGGATTCAATCAGTGGTTGAAAACTGGTGTGGAGCTCAAGATTGGCTTCATTGGGACTGGGGTCCACCTGGAGTGATGCAAACCTATACTGGCATGATGGGTTGCATCTGTCCGGAAGGAACCAGGATTCTGGGTGATAGGTTTAAATGCTTCATTGGCAAGCATTTAAACTAGCCAGGGGAGGCACTGGAAAGGAGCAGGAAATCCTAGCCCCCAAAAAAAATCACGGTAGTAAGTGCGGCAAACACCAACATAGAGGTGTTGATAGGGAGAAGGGCAGGGGTAAATGGAGAAAGTGACAAAGGCAAGAAGGACAGGGAAGGGGCAAAAGGGAGTAAGGCCATCAGGAAATGGAGGGTAATGAGTACCAATGCCCGTAGTCTGGGCAACAAGCTCCCTGAGCTAGTGGCCTTGATGGAAGAGGGATTCCTGGATATCGTAGCAGTCACAGAAACATGGTACACAGAGAACCATGACTGGGATGTTAACATACCAGGGTACATAACCTACAGGAGGGACAGGCAGGGGAGAAGAGGGGGAGGAGTAGCTCTCTATGTAAAGGAAGGGATAAAAGCAACTGAACAAAAGAGTAAACAGGGAGGAGAGGAGGCACTGTGGGTCACCTTGGAGATTGGAAAGGGCACCACAATCCGCACAGGGGTTGTGTACAGACCCCCATGTCAGGGGGAGGGAATGGACAAGGATATGATAGAAGGCATTCTTAGAATGGCAGAGAAAGGGGAGATACTGTTGATGGGAGACCTGAATATGCCAGATGTTAACTGGAGCACATTTGCTGCAGCCACATCCAAGAGCAGGGCCATTCTTGATGCCCTACAGGTAGCAGGCCTCAGACAGCTAGTTTTGGAACCCACTCGTGAGGGAGCAATCTTTGACCTCGCACTCTCAAACGGGGGCAGTGAGAGGATCTCAGATCTAGAAATGGGTTGCCATCTGGGGACAAGTGACCATCAAACAGTGTGGTTCACGTTAAACTCAGCTACAGAGTCAAGCCATACAAAAAATGAGGGTACTGAACTTTAGGAGGGCTGACTTTGGCAAGATGGGAGAGTGCCTCAGAAAAGCACTAGCAAACAGGCTAGAAGGAGGTGTGGAGCAACAATGGGGAATCATCAAAACTGCCATCACAGAGGCAACAAGCCTTTGTGTGAAGCAAATAAACAAATCAAAATGAAAGAAAAAGCCACTATGGTTCTCAAAAGAGGTGGCTGTGAAAGTCAGGAAGAAAAAGATAGCATTCGAAGTATAAGGAAACACAGAAGGAGCAGGACAGAGAGCTGTACCAGTTAAGGCAGAAGAAAGCAGGAGGGAAGTCAGAATAGCAAAGGCCCAAACTGAGTAAAGATAGCCAACTCAGTTAAGAAGGGGGATAAAACCTTTTATAGGTACATCAGCGAGCGTAGAAAGACAAAGGGAGGGATAGTGAGGCTGAATAGAATGAACGGTGGGTGGGCAGAGGGGGACAGTGAAAAAGCAGGGATACTGAACAAATATTTCTGCTCAGTATTCACAAAAGAGGAGGGGGAAGTGCCTAATCCAATTAACAGAAGCACTCTTGATGGGGGGGTTGATCCCAGTCCTTTCACAGAAGAAAGGGTTCTGCAAGAACTCCTGAAACTGAAGGTGGACAAAGCAATGGGCTTGATGGAATTCACCCCAGAATTCTAAAAGAATTAAGGGAGGAACTAGTGAAACCACTGGCTACTCTTTTTAATAAATCATGGGAGGATGGTGTGGTACCCGAGGACTGGAGGAAGGCGGATGTGATTTCCCTTCACAAAAGTGGGACCCAAGACAGAGGCAGGAAACTACAGACCTGTCAGTCTGACCTCTGTGGTAGGGAAAGTGATGGAGTCACTTCTGAAGGAAAGAATAGTTGAGTACCTGGAGGCCAGTGGGGTACAGGACCCAAGGCAGCATGGGTTCACAGCGGGAAGGTCATGTCAGACGAATCTAATGAATTTCTTGACTGGCTGACCAAAGTAGAGACCAGGGAGGGCTGTGGGCATGGCCTACCTAGACTTTAGCAAGGCATTTGACACAGTCCCACACAAAGATTAATAGTCAAATTAACCAGCCTGGGAGTGGGTCCCAGGGTGGTAGCCTAAATAAAACATTGGCTGCACAACAGGACACAGAAGGTAATTGTAAATGGAGTCCACTCTGAAGAAGAGGGGTTACTAGTGGGGTGCAGGGGTTCAGTATTGGGTCCAGTCCTTTTAATGTCTTCATCAGTGACACTGCAGAGGGACTGGAAGAAAAGTATGCCTTTTTTGCAGATGACACAAAGATCTGCAACAGGGTTGATACACAAGGAGGCGTGGAAAGGATGAAAAGGGACTTGGCAAGGTTGGAGGAATGGTCAGAAGTATGGCTGCTAGGATTCAATGCAAAGAAGTGCAAAATAATGCACCTGGGAAACAAGAACCCAGGAGTAGAATACACAATGGGTGGGGAGGTAGTAACAACAACAAAAAAGGAAAGGGACCTGGGGGTAATCATATCAGATGACCTTAAGGTTAGCAAGCAATGTGAGAAGGCAGTAGGGAGGGCTGGGGGTATACTGGGATGTATAGGGAGAGGCATCAGCAGCAGAAAACAGGAAGTTGTTATCCCTCTGTACAGACAGTTGGTGAGACCCCATCTGGAGTACTGCGTCCAGTTCTGGAGACCCCATCTCCATGGAGGACATGACAGGATAGAGGCAGTACAGAGGAGGGCAACTAAATGGTGCAGGGGTCTGCAAGAGAAGCAGATGAGGAGAGACTAAAGGAGCTTAATATGTATACCCTTGAGGAAAGAAGGGCGAGGGGGGACATGATAGAAACTTTTAAGTATCTCAGTGGAATCAACAAAGTCCAAGAGGGTAGCATCTTTCAGAAAAAGAGACGTGCAAGAACAAGGGGACACAATTTAAAGATAGAAGGGGGGCAGTTCAGGGACAATGTGAGGAAGTATTTCACAGATAGGGTAGTGGATGTATGGAACAGCCTTCCTGAGGAGGTTGTGGGGTCTAAAACTGTGGGAGAATTCAAGAATGCATGGGACAGACATAAGGCAATTCTTGTTGGGGGGGGGTAGGAAGAAATAGGCTGTTGGTTAACTAGGATCTGCTGCCTATCCTGTAGGTAGGGAAATGAGCAGACTAGATGGGCCAAGCGGTCCTTACCTGCCGTCAAAGTCTATGTTTCTATGTTTCTATAACAGGGTATATTTACGCATTGAAAAACTGTATATACGGTCCTATTTTAACTTGTACTGCGCACCAAATACGCTCCTACAAGCTCGCCATGATCTTTGCCCTTTTGTCAATCTCACTGTGAAGTTGCATCCCTGTTCCACGTTTCAACAAAAAAAGTTCTCTCCCCTTACCGCTGCCCGTGTCAGGAACGCATGTATTTGCAGCTTGCTCAGCGCCCACCCAGATGCTGTTACGCGACTGGCTGCTTTACTTAAACAGAGCTGTGCACTTTGTGATCAGGCGTGAACTCCAGACATACTGCGGCAGATAGAAAGAGGCAGGCTGGCAGGAACAGTTGTAGGCAGCGGATGATTGCAGTCATTGAGAACACTGGATGCCTTTCTGAAATAGGATGTTTGTGAACATGGGTAATTATCTCATTGGACTGTGAAAAAGAACACTTGCGTTCAGAGTTGTGACCTTACTAAATTTAATTTACTTTTTATTCCAGGTCTGGGCTTTAAAGTGCATACAGTCTGCACAGGGTATAAATGCTTTGTGTTGGAGCAGGCGTGTGGCTCTAATTTTTTAACCAATTTATGACCTGAGTTAGAGTAAAGTCAAGTCACACTGGGAATACGTGATCAATGGTCTCATCTTCTGTTCCGGAATATAACTTTTTAAACTCTTCTCCCCAGATTAGACTGTTCCTCCTCGCTCCTCCTATTGTAATTGTTCTAATAACTTCTAATGGTTACTTCTCATTTCCTGTGACTTGAGTGGTGGATGCTGCGAAGTCGATGGCATGGATATGGTGGGTGAGCTGCGCATTCTGAACCCCCATCCCCGTCTGCCATTATCAGTCCTCACCACCTGGCGCCAACTCAGAACCATTTTGAATATGGAAGGAAGGAGTCATTATATACCGATGGTTAAGTTTTGTGAGTGTAAACCTGGTTGGAAAATAAAGAAATGCATGGTTTAAAACAGACACAAACAATATTAAACCTTTGGTTTTGAGTGTCCCTTTAAAAACAGTAAGCAATGTTCGTCAATGGTGCCATGCAGTGGGCTAATTCATGCTCAGGGGTGTGGCGGGCCCACCTGGTTTCATCCCTTACCACATGGTGCCTATAGTGATTGCTGCAAAGTGGATCCTTTTTTTTTTTTTTTTTTGGGGGTGGCTTCTGTCACAGTAGTTTAGCCTCCAGCAACATAATTATGTGTGTTGATCGTCGGTGCCATGCGGTTGGCTGTGGGCTGGCTAATTTATGCATTGGTGTGCTCAGATGGGTGGCGGGCCTATCTGGTATCATCCTCCACCACATGGTGTTTGTAGTGATTGCTGCATACAGTCTGTATGTAAGGTTTTCTTTTTATGGTGGGGGCTGTTGTTACAGAATAGGGATGCCATGATAACACGATATATCACGATAAATACCACTGACGATAATTTATTGTAAAAAAAAAAAAAAACAGTATTGTGATTATCATGCTGCATGATATATCACAATATACAGTGATAAAGCACCTCAGCTTGCTTTTCCAGCAGCGCGTCCCTTTCCAGGTGCAACCATGATTCCTGATTCTCCAGCATCCTCCTATCAGATTTTTAGTATTTTTCCTTAAAATAAGAAACGCAGTGCTGGCTGTGTGGCATGGAGTTTTGAGGGCTAGGGCACCTCACCTGTTGCCATGCTGGTAAATCAAGTTCAGGAATAGACCTGGGCCGCTCGAGGGCTGACAGCATGAAGAGGCACTGAGCATCTATTGACAGCTCTCCTTTTAGGAAGGGGGACAGTGCAAGCTTCTGCTTGACTGCCATCTAGCAGAGGCTGGATGATACAGCAGTAACAGCCTCCTGACTGTCTGGGTGCAGGGACAAGTATGTGTGACATCTTTACGTCCCACACTCACACCATCGCATGTGTCAGCCCGAGGAAAAAGAAATGGGGGGAGAAGGTATGTGCACCAGTCAACTTACTTGCATAGAAACATAGAAACTGATGACAGATGGACAGGCCCGGTGATGCTGGAGGTTGAGGAGCTGGTTGCTACACCTCGCACCACGCTGGCGACCTGGGTTCAGGAACAGCCGGGGTCAGTAGGACTGCCGTCCGAGGACTGCTCTCCTCTCGGGAGACTTGTCGCCCCATTGCCGACTGCCCTTCTGCAGTGGCCAGAGGCCAGTATAGGTCAGGAGGCACAGTCCAACGTGCCTGCATCGGTAGGAAGGGGGGACAGGAGAAAAGTGGAGGAAAAGAGAGCCTGGCAGCACTGAATGATGGCTGCCACACCCGAGGGCCAACCCCGGCTTCTAGATTGGGGGGGTGGGGTGTAGCATGCCACCTCCTTCCTGGCCTCGCTGCAGTGGGCAATCCATGGGAGATCTACTGGGGTCTGCAGGTCCGGAGAGAGAGTCCCTCCGTTAGGTGGGCCGAAGCCGCCTGCCAGGGCTCTAGGAGAATAAAGTGTGAATGAAAAAAAAAAAAAAGAAACTGATGGTAGATAAGGACCGCTTGCCCCATTTAGTCTGCCTGTTTTGCCTACCTTCTGTAATACCACAGTCCCTACTTGGTCTTTGGCTCTACCCTCCCTTTCCTAACCAGTAAGGTTCCCTTATGCCTAGCCTATGCATTCTTGAATCCCATTACAGTTTCTGCCCCGACCACCTCTGCTGGGAGGCTTCTCCAGGTATCCACCACTCTTTCTGTGAAGTACTTACTCACATTTCCTCTGAATCTACTCCCTCCAGCATCACAGCATGACCCCTTTTTCTTGAGCATTTTTTTTCCCTGAAAAATGCTTCCCTCTTGTACCCTATTTATACCCGTGAGGTATCTGAAAGTCTATCATATCAGCCCCCCCTCCCTTTTCGCCACAGTGTATATACTGAAGTCCTTTAGCCTCTCCTCATAGGGCTTTTGATGCAGGCCGTGCACCACTTTAGTTGCCCTCCTCTGGACTGCCTCTGTCTATGTCCTTCTGGAGATGTGGTCTCCAGAAGTGGACAGTACTCTAGGTGAGATCTCACCAATGATTTATGCTGCAGTATCACCTCCTCTCTCTTTCTGCTGGTGATACCCCCCATGCACCTTAGCATATACTAACTCTCCTCACCACCTTGTCACACTGTTTGGACACCTTTAGGTTGTCAGATACGATTACCCCAAGTCTCTTTCCTCATTGGTGGTCATCAGTACCACTCCACTCCCCCCCATCTTGTACTCCACTCTGGGTTTCTCTGCCCCAAGTGCATGATTTTGCACTTCTTAGCATAGCATCATAGTTGCCACCCTTTTGACCATTCCTCAAGCTTTCTTCGATCTCTATTTTTTTTGTGTACTACACACACTCACTCCTCCCCCAGAGTGTCTACCCTACTGCAGATCTTTGTGTCATCTGCAAAAAGGCATACATTTCCTTCTAGCCCCTCTGCAATGTTGCTAATAAAAGACATTAAAAAGAGGACTAGTCCCAGTACTGATCCTTGTGGCACCCCACTGGTCATCCTGTCTTCCTCAACGTGAGCTCCGTTTACCACCACTCTCTGTCATCTATCCCCCTACCAATTTCTTACCCAGTTTACTACTTTTGGACCCACTCCCAAGCTGCCCAGATTGTTTGAGTCTCCTACATGGAATGGTGTTGGAGGCCTTAATGAAATGTAGGCATGCTACATCCAAGGCTCCACCCTGATCTAACAAAAGTAACAAGGATCGTGTTACTTGAATAATGATTCTGATTTGTACTACAAGTCGGATTAAAATCATAAAATTAAGTTTTAAAATGCCACCCAATAGACTTGCATGGAGCACATCCCCGCACTGGGCATATAATGACCTCATAGAACAAGGAAGCGTGGTGTCGGCGTCGGCGATCAGGAAGTGAAAGGACTGAGTGGATAACCCCTCTCGGGGGGGGGGGTGCCAATATGATCCTTTCCCTTACCTAGGGGGCTAAAGAGAAAATTTTTAAACTTCTACAGAGGAACTCCAAGTCAGGTAAGGGAGTCTCCTGATGATTCTGCAGGCAAGGAGAAAAATCCAGGAAAGGTGCTATTTAAACAAGCAAGTAAAAATATTTGCTCATTCACATTTTAAAATGTATTGTACTCCGTGGCCCAGATATTCAAACTGCACCAGGCTGTGGCGCAAGCCTGGGCGCAGCTCAACCTGGCTGCACAGGGGCGTGGACTGGGCAATATTCAACAGAGCTGCGCCATGGCTCAGCATCATTGAATATTGCACCCTGGCTACCCGCAGTGCGCATGGTGCAGTGGCACTGCGCCAGTGCCAGTGGCCAGAGTGGAGCATGGGGATGCGCTAGCGCAATTCCATTGCGCAAGGTGCAGCAACCCACGATATTCAAAAGTTGACATGCAAATGGGACCATAATGTATACAGGCACTCATGGGGCCATTTGCATGTCATTCTCTTCATTGCATGCAGGTGTGCTGATCGACGACTTCCGCCTGAGCCCTGCCAGGCGCAGCCGTCGAGGACGACACCTACTGGCTGTGACAGTGTGCCCCATAGCCCGATGCAGGCTGCAGTAAAAATAAATGAATCCTATATCCCTGGTGGTCAGTGGACGCTGCCTGCCGATCGTGGGCTTAAGTGTGAATAAACATATTACTCCCTTATCCTGGTGGTCCAGTGGACCAAAGTCTGCCGATCGCAGGCTTAAGTGTGAATAAAATACTACTCCTATATCCCTGGTGGTCCAGGGACGAAATCTCCCGATCGCGGGCTTAAGGTGTGAATAAACATATTGCTCCTATATCCCTGGTGGTCCAGTGGACTGAAGTCTGCCGATCGGCGGGCTTAAGTGAACTATGCCCAGCCCCTATATCCCTGGTGGTCAGCGGACTCCCTACCACACCGCCCACTGATCCCCCACCGCTTCCTCTCCCCCCTCAGGTCAGCTGCGGGCAGCAGCACCTGCCTGCCGCCTGACACCATTGGTGGGCTATCGCCCATTGGTCCACAGCATGAGCCAATGGGCGATAGCCTACCATACTACACATTCCAGATATGTGAAATGAATCCCATTCATATATCTGGAATGTGTGTCTGCTATGAGCTGCATGCCCATTGGCTCACGCTGGGACCAATGGGAGTACAGCCCTACCGACGGTGTCAGTCGGCAGGCAGTGGCGGCTGGCAGGTGAGGTGCTGCCACCCGCTGCTGACCTGGGGAGCGGCGGTGGGGATCAGTGGGTGGTGGGGAGGGTCCGCTGACCACCAGGGATATGGGGGTCAGTACTAGTACATTTAAGCCCGCGATCGAGCAGACTTCGGTCAACTGGACCACCAGGGATATAGGAGTAATATTTATATTCACACTTAAACCCGCGATCGGGCAGACTTCGGTCCACTGGACCACCAGGGATATAGGAGTAATATGTTTATTCACACTTAAGCCCGCGATCGGGCAAATTTCGGTCCACTGGACCACCAGGGATATAGGAGTAGTATTTTTAATCACACTTATGCCCGCGATCAGGCGGGCAGCGGTCCACTGGACCACCAGGGATTTAGGATTAATCTTTTTCTACTGATGCCCACAATCGGGCATGAGGGGGCGCCCACGGAGGTGCAGCCAGAGCTCAGCTGGCCACCACAGGTAGCCGCTGCGGTTGCACCCTGCATGCGGCAGCTCACCTGTGGGTGGTCTTCGCTGTCTCTTTTTGGATCAACTTTGTGCTGGCTACTTAGGGGTTGCGATGATGGCCCGCATATCCCGGCTGAATATCGGCTGTGCAGAGTATGCATGGGCATGCCTCTACCTGTGTTGCATACATTACTGATGCGCTCCGGTGCATCAGGATTTGTGCCAGGCGCAATTCCCGTTTGAATATCGCGCTGGGGTGCATCAATGGGTTGCGCATGGTGCAACACTGTTGCGCCATGCACAACCCTTTTGAATATCTGGGCCTGTGTGTATAACTCATGCATTAACTGTGTATTTGAATTTTTATGTAAAAAATGCAAGCAATTTTATAAAATTCAGAGATTTTAATGTGAAAAAATAAAATACTTATTTTTTAAATATTTTATTCTTCGAATTATTTTACAATAAAGACTTCAAAAAAATGTGCATAAAATAAATGCATGGCATTTCTTGAAAAAGTCAAATATGTAAATTATGTAAAAGAATTTTAATTCAAATACTTTTTCTAACATTGTTGCACAAGTGGCAAAATTATCACGATAAGGTTATCGCGATAATTTCATCATGGTTATCGTATCGTCAAAATGTTATTATCGTGACACCCCAATTACAGACATAGTTTAGCTGCAGCAACATAGTGGCAGGTGATTGCCAGCTTGTTGTGGAGCTAGCCTAGGACTGTCGCCAAGTCGCCATTGAAAAAAAAAATGGTGTTGTGTCCTTGATGACAAAAATGGTGGTTGTCCATTGGAGAACTGCATTTGTTTCAGACTTTGCAGCCAGTATCCTTCTCCCCACACAGTGTGCAGTCATTTTCTACACACTACAAGACTGAATGCCATGTTGTGGAGTCGGAGAATTTCTCTGACTCCACCACATGGCATTCAAACTTGTAGTGTGTTGAAAATGACTGCATGCTGTGTGTGCATTTAAAGAGTGGTTATAAACAACAGCAAGCAACTCCAAGCTCCAGCTCCATCCACAGTACATTCTTATACTGCAGATTCAAAATAAATGATGCTAAAACTGTGTCTTTTCTCTGTGTATTTATTGCTATTCGCCCCCCTAGTAGTGTGTGTGTGTGTGTGTGTCCTGCTGACTGCGTAGTTTTTGATCTGCATTTCCAACTCCATCCTCAGTAAAGTACATACTGCAAAATAAAGGATTTTAGTTAGTTTCCCACACCCCCAGTGTGTGTGTGTGTCATGGTGTGTTACCCCTTACCTACTACTCCTCAGTCTGCAGCTCTAGGAAAAGTAATGTCAGCAAAGCCCATGGGTGGAGATTAAGTTTTGCAGCCACTAGACTGTGGGGATACTGACTGGGAACATCCAAGACTAGCCCTCTGCCCTACAGACTTTTATTACTACTGCTTGCTGATACAACTTGTACTGCACACTAAGGAAGAGCAAGAGGTGACTAAAAATACACAACACATATACAATATTATTATCTGTACGTGATTTTTTTTTAACAATGTGTCAAAAAATGCTTATTTCCCATAAATGTACTCCTCAGCCAGATGCATTGAGTCATTTGTACGCATCTGAAATTGGTTTTACTCACCTCATTTTAAAAATGAGGAGTAAAATACTCTGACAAAATTTCTTATCTGGAGCCCTGTCTATGGGTCTTTAAAGTAATCATCAACAATGTTCCAACATATATCTCAAAACTTTTCCAAAGGTCATACAGCACTTATGCACTAAGAAAAAATAATTACGTACCATTCAACATCCTAAAGGTCCATACCAATTATGGCAAAATGGCCATTCGTAGTATTATTCCAACAACATGCAACAATTTACAGAACTCCCTTAAACTCACCAGTGAAGTTAGCATTAATCTAAGTTAGTTCAAATCTATGATTAATAAATTATTGTATAAAGCCCCCGCATGTGTAAGGGTGCAGTTACTTGAATGTCTTCATTCTGTGTATGCTCAACAATATCAATTTATACTAAAAATTCCCTACCCTATATATTCAAATTTCCTCACTCTTTCCCTTCAACTTATCCCTCCACTGCTGTTCCTTCTAATTACTGCTGTACCACTTATGAACTGCATACACTTATTTTCTTGTTAGAACTGTAGTCTAGAAGCATTCCTACATCATACTATTGTTATGTACCTTTCCGTACTATTCAAAGGATTCTACTGAGCATTGTTTTTGTATCATTTTATGCTGTCCTACCCAGAACCTCTTTGTAAATGAGCTTGCTTAACGGAGCCTTATCCTGGTAAAATAATAAATATAGGATAAAGTATGGGGAGAAGTGTGTTGAGAATTTAACACACACCCGAGTTGTTGGATGGCATGAATGCCATCCAACAACGAGGGTGTGTGTTAAATTCAAGTTTAACACACTTTTCCCCATATTTTATTTTATATAATTGAAGGGCTCCGTCTGAAAAGTCCGAGGTCGCTTTTTGTTTTTTTGAATTGTGTTGCGGTTTTCCTGCTCTTGTCTTTCGGTTTCGTTCGGTGTTTGGAATCAGCTTTTTTTTTTTTTAACTTCTAGGCTATGCGAGGCTGCTGGAGGCTATTTGGTATACAGGCAACCCCCGAGAAGTGTGTATTTTAGTCAGTGCCGCTTGAGGTGACAGGGAAAATTTGAACATCGCGCTATGTTTAGTCTCGAGCGTTTTGTTGTTCAAAGGGAGCGCGTGAATGCAGGTGTTACGGCATTTAACACACGGTTTTGGCAATGGGTGAAAACGGAGACCATTAATTATGATAAAATAAATCCATATACTCTTTTTATTTATTTATTTTGTTTACCAGGTAAGTACACTGAGTCAAAAGTCCTTTTTCGGGAATGACCTGGAGCCACATTTACTGTACAAAGCAGCTACAAGAGGAACATGATACATACAAATGCATCCACATTACAAAAATACATCGTGCAACATGCAGGAATAATACTTAAATGCAACAACATCAACAGATGTATTCAATTGAAACAAACACAATCCAGCTGTTTTGACAAGTGAAGTCTTAATTGACTTTTAAAAACAGTGTGACTTTCAGCACTGTGAAGAAATCAGGCAAATTGTTCCAACATTTAGCAGCATAAACATAGAATGCATGTTCGTCCATCTCTGCTTCCATATACCAAATATACCAAAGGAGAGGACCTGAAAAAAAAATCATATCTGCCCATTATCAAAGCAAATCCTGAGACCAGTATTTAGTATTTCCATCTTTCAGCATATCAATATGTGTTCAACCTATAAAGACACAAAACAAGTAATAACGCATATGAGCTGATACTCTTGTGCTTATGGCATTCCTATATGCTGTTTTGCTGGAAAAATTTACCTCGCAGAGAATTCAAACAAAAACTCCCTTCAACCAGAGGGAAGTCCAAGTTTACCCTTACCTCAGCTGGCTAATCTGGTCAAAATCAGTTCCACAGACTCAAAAGGATCTTGTGTGAGTTACCTCCTCCCTTTAGGATCATGGCTTCCTTATCAACTGGAGGAAGAGCCAGAGCACCCCATCTCAGAAACTTCTACACTTGTGGGGTTGCGCCGCTCTGACCTGGAAATTATCTTCTTGGATGTTCAGCTTATAGGACTCTTTCAACAAGATCCTTAACTCCCACAGGCCAGTTTTAGTCTTCTGTCTTAAACTCTTTGGGGAAAATGATATCATGTCTGGACCTAGTCCAATGGGTCCTGGTACCTACCAGGCAGCTCCAAGCTTGGTTACTACTTCCAGCATCATTCTCGAGCACTGTCCAACTTCCTTCTGCCTTTGTTTCAGCAAGTCAGGAAGGACCTGACATGATGGATGTCCAGGGGCCATCTCCTCGGGGCCGGGGGTGGTCAACTGCAGGAGCCAGAACCAGTTATTGTACTAGTGGATGCAAGCCTGATGGGCTGGGGCGCATATATGCAGGGCAGATGGGCACAGGGGATGTGGCCTCGTAAGAAAACAAAGCAGAGGTAACTGTTCTAGATAAAGGCAGTTCACCTAGTCTTCTTATCATCCCAAAGTCATTCCAAAATACGGTATCATGAAAGATGGTTCTCATTCAGTCAGAATACACTATTGTGACCTACAGTACACATAAGGAGGAAGGTGGGCACATGAAATTCAGGTATGCTAAGGGAGGTTTGCCCCCTATTTCAATGGGCAGAGCAGCATCTGCTGCTGTTCAAAGCACTCTATCTGCCGGGAAAACAAAACTGAGAGGCTAACTGACTCAGCCACCAGCAGTTCTCCCCAGGACAGTGGCATCTTCTTCTGGAAGTATTAATTGCAGTAGCCCTGGGCATGGGGCATCCTTTGGTGGATCTGTTTGCCACCAGGACCAACAAGCAACTGCCAAGGTTCTGCTCAAGAACAAAGGACCTTCTAGCATGAACTACCAATGCCTTCTCAGTTCCTCGGAGCTCAGACCTTCTTTACGCTTTTCCTCCAATTTCCAATCACAAGTGTAATCTAGAAGGTTTGAGCTGAGAAGGCACATATCCTACTAGTGACCCCTTACTGGCCATGGTGCGTGTGGTTCATAGACCTCCTTGAGCTGGTTGTGAGGCCACCAGTCCATCTCCCTCTCAGGTGGTATCTTCTTAGACAGGGGCCACTGCAACATTTCAGCCCATACACTCTGCATCTGACGATCTGGAGGCTGAGTGTCACAAATTCCTAGGATTTTGGTACTCCAGAACAGACATGGACAGACTCTTCAAAGCTCAGAAGAGCCCCACTTCACAGGTATACTATAATGTCTAGGCCATGTTCACATTATGGACAGACAGCAAAGGAATTTGGTTCTGCAAGGCAGGAGTGGTACAAGTCCTTCCTGGAGCTCCTCCAAAGCAGGTTTGCGATGGTTCTATCTCCAGAAACACTTGGAGTGCATTATTTGGTTCCATCAGTGATCCAACTAGAAGAACCTTTGGGTACCATAGGTGCTCATCCCTACTTGGCTACTTTCTTGCATTCAGTGTCCTTAGTGAAATGAAGGCTGAAAAAACAGACTCAGAAGGATCTTAACCTGGTACTTTAAGCCCTAAAGGCAGCTCTAGTTCAGCCATTAGTCCAGCTGAGACTTCTGCAGCTATCTCTAAAGTGATTCTGTTACTGGCTCTGATCTTGGCATGCAGAGTAGCAGAATTAAGAACTCTTGAGGCAGGGGAATCCCTTCTACTCATTTCTTCAAGGCAGGGTAGTACTGAGACAAGCCCTAACAAGTGTGCCAAAGCTTAACTCCTCCACAAGACTCAATAATTTTGCAGTTCCCCAGGCCTTTTGTTCTGATCTAGAAACTAGTAAGGGTAAGAAGTCATCTTCTTCCATGATTTCCCAGTGGATCAAACTGGGAATCAGGGAAGTCTACTGAATCCCTGGTAACTCTGTTCCTCTTGGGCTAAAGGGCCATTTGACAAGAGCAGTAGCTATGTCATGGGAGGAGAGAGCCCTGGCCTCTCCGGTAAACATTTTACAAGTTGGCAACTTGGTCTTCTGTTTATACTTTTACCAGACATTACTGTCTAGACCTGCAAGCCTCGGACGATGTGTCATTTGGAAGAAAAGTGCTACAGGCCACAGTTCTTGTATAAGCCCACGTGTTTCTTTTGCAAGTTGTTTAGTCTGGTCTGTCCCACCCTGAGTTGGCAGCTGCAGTAAATTCTGCTTGGTAATTTAAATCCACTATCATTACTGCTGCCAGGATAGAAAGATGTGGGGCAGACAGGAAATGGAAAATGTCATACCTGCCAATTGAGTTTCCTGGATTCCTCCACATTCTTCAATTCTTTTTCCTCCCTGGAATGGGTATAGTTTAAGGGTGTATTTTTTGTTGGTTATGGTCGACCAAAGCTGTTACGTATTTTTATTCTAGTGTGGTTGAAAAGGGTTCGCTGGTTGCATGGTCCAGCCAAGGCAATAGGCAGCTGGTGTTTTTGCAGGAAAGGCAGGTATTTATACGAAAGGACCCCCCAAACTGTAAATCATCTTTGTAGTGTAATCAGGGTGTGCCTTCATTGTTTATGTAAGGGAGCTGGTACCCTATCGCTGCCAGATGGACGGAAGATTCTGGGAAACTCAATTTTCAGGTATGAAATTTTCCATTATTAATGCAGAGGCAATGTTATCCATTAATGTAAGTTCTTATTTGATAATACAGTGGGATGCAAGATCTGAGGAAAATGCAAGAAGGTGATTAGTGGAGGCATTAGGGCCACATACTGTACATTATACTGCTAAAAAGGAAACAGTGAGCCTGGGAGGAACAGGCAGGCCTGACAGGCTTCAAACTCCCAGCAGTTACTTGCTCTCTTCAGATTACGGACCAATAACAAGAAGTACTGTATGCAAAATAAAAATATATGCAACTGTTATAAAGACAGGGATTGACTACAAGAGTACTAATTTTTTCAAAAATGGCCAATTCCATTGGGCCAATCTATAGAAAGTTTTTTTTCCCTCCAAATTAATAAATCAGTATGTGTTGCATTAACATCTGGCACAAATTTATGTTGAGCTTTATATGACAATGTGGCACAAAATGTGTTTCGGTGCATGAAAAAATTATACCATGTGGAATTTTCATAAAAAATAGGTACACATTTTCTGCACAACTAAATTTAGTGTAAGAATTTTAAAAAGATATACCCTGCCCCCCAAAATGTCCAATCTCTCTCTCTTTCTTTCTCCATTGAAAATAGCTGGCCCTATGACTACATGCACCATTAGGTCTGATTCCATCTGATAGCTCCTATGTTCCAGTCCACTGGAAGTGGAACTACACTCAACATACAGTAAGTTATGTCTTCTAAAAAGTGTCTAGTAGCAGCTGGGTGACAGCATTTTATTTTATTTATTATACTTTTTCTTCTGCCGCCAACCGCCCAGTGCCTCTGCCGGACACAACCCCGGCTTCCACTCCCAGATTGGCCGTGACCCTCCAATACCCCATGGCTTACCCCCCAGAGCGGGGTTGTGGCACCAGACCCCTACAGTGCCGCAGACAACAGGATAGGTTGGAGGGCCGGCCCTGGAAGCTAATTGAAGCCGAAGCAGGCTTCATCTAGGAGTGGCCGCAGCAGCATTACTACTCCGGTGTGCAAGGGCGGGACGCAATGATATCCAGCGTCCGCCCCGCCTGCCACGGCATCAGCGTAATCGCACACTCAGCCTCCGCTAGGTGTCCATACTGGTGCTAAACGCCTACCCTCCACCCTGGAGAAGGAGAGCAGTCATCGGACGCTTAATCCTTCTCCCCCGGCCGGCCATCCAACGACCCACATCCATTCCCAAACCCGGGTCGCCGGCATCGCAAGTAGGTGCTCAGCCCTAGCGCCAGTGGACCGGCATGGGTGACAGCATTTTAGCTGCAACAGTTTTTATCTCACCCATTAAACATCAACTTAATCTAGGTCAAAACAGAAAAAGAACACAATCCTCCCCTTCAGATATGTCAATGACTTGTCTAATTTACAGTAGGAGCAACATTTGGTTAAAGTGTTTACAATCTTACCTCATAAGGCAACATATCAAAGTAACCATTGTTACTGGGTTCACAGAAGCTCATGTTACAGAACTGTTCACCAAGTCTGCCTGTTTCATATTCATGCTCATCATCTTCATCATCTAGATCACTTAAATCTATTAGGGAAGTCTTCATTGGCCTCTCTTTAACACCATATAGTATAACAGCATCCAGTTCAGTGTAGTACTCCAGCAGCGAACTGTTTATTTCCATCCGAATTAGGTTTGTGGGAAAATCTAAGGGCTTGATGCGTGGAATGAACTGGAGGGCATGTGGGGTGACTGACTTTGTTGGTTCTCCGGACCACAGAGTCTCCCATCTGTAAGAGCACAGTTACAGTATTCACAACACAATACTACAGCAGAAAGTACCATCACACCTTGTACCATGGGCTTCACTTCTTTATTCCAGGTAAAGCAAATGAGAGAGACTCAAACTCCTACAGTTGGTTCAGAATTTAATTTTATTTTAACTTGTTTAATATTTTTATTTATTTCACCACGAAAGGCTCCGTTGAGCAAGCTCATTTTCAAGGAAGCCCTGGGTAGGACAGGGATACAGATTAAAACACAGCAACAGTAACTGGATAGTATTACATAAAGATACAATTACAACTACATATACAGTAATGTCAGAATACAGTGGGATCACGATCATACCATAGGCTAGCATAAGAACAGTGAAAAATGGAAAAAGTTGTAGTACAATACATATACAGTGGTTTCAGGAAACAGTGAGTACACAGTAAACATACGACAGGGTACCAGAAAAGGTAGCATACCATAGGATATATTCATGGGGGAAAATCATTGCTTTACAAAGCACAAACATTAGATACCTGAGCATGTTTCCTTGCATAGATTTTCAACGAGGGCTTTGAACTTGTTGCACCCTACAAGGGAGCTAAGAATTAAGGTGCTCTGTAACTTGTTCCAGGCCATCGGAATAATAGTGCTGACTGCGGTTTTGCCATATTGAGTCACGTAACTAGGTGCATCTAGGAAAAGGATACTGTCCTTTCTAAGGGCACAGAAGCAAGAGGAGTTGCTGAAAAGTTCAGAGATGTAATCAGGTAAATTGTTGGTTAGCATCTTAAAAGCCCACATGTAAAGACTGTGCAATCTCCGTTTGGGCAGAGAGGACCAACCGACTGGGCGACTATGATGTGTTCTTTTTTATTTTTTTTTATTTATTTGTTCTAGGATTACAAATACCTTTGAGCCGAGGCTCTTTTACAAAGGTTCCACGTCATTGGTATAATTGAGACAAACATAAGCAAAGATAAGAGTTTATAAAATAAAAAAAAAATAAAAATAAAAAAAAATACTCTTGTAGATAAAAAAAGAACAATAAGGTGAAACTTTGGGGAGGGGAAAGGGAAAGGGAAAGGAGGATGGTGAAATCAGGGAGACTAAGTAGATGGGAGAAAAGGGAGGTAGATGGGGGACAGAGAGAGGAGGTGGAAGGCGGGTAAGAATAGAGTAGTGCAGCCGGGTGGCATTTGGTGAAGATGTTGGGGGTGCTGGCAAGTGCAGGGAGTAGATGTGGATCCAAAGGGCATCTTCAGCTATGGAACCAAAAGACATGTTTAGCCATAACAGTCACAGAGGTTGGAGGCAGTGAGTGTTCGGCGGAGCTGAGTCTTAAAAGTGTTGAGCAGTAGTGAGGATGAGATGTCGCTGGGAAGACCGTTGTACCAACTAGCGGCCCGGTAAGCAAAGAATCTTTTGGCCTTGTGTTGTGCAGCAATGCAGGATTTGCAGAAGCTGAGGTTTCAATCCCCTGGTATGGCGGGTGTGGATTCTCGGTTGTATGAGGGCACAGACTCCGGGGGGGGGGCAAGGCTCAGCAACATTTTCTTAGTAGTAATACAAGTTTGGTGTTTTATTCAATTGGCAAGATTCAACCATCCAGTTTGAGAATAGAGGTCACAGGTGTGAGTTAGGCGTTGGGAGCCAGTGACAAATTGACAGGCCTTGTTGAGGGCGGTGGATACACATTTGAGTGTGGTGGTTGTAGCAGAGCCGTAAATGATAATGCCATAATCAGTGATGGATATGATGGAGCTCTGGACAGTGACAGTGAGGGCTTCGGGTGTCAGGTGTTTCCTATGACGGAATAGCAGCCTAGCTGGAGTTAGCAGCGATGACATGGTCGATGTGGGGTGGTGAGAGGTGAAGGTCAAGGTGATCCCAAGGTATTTAAAGTTTTTGACCTGTTCCAGTGCGGCACCCTGTCTGGTGATAACGGAGAGTTGGAAGTACTTATGTTTATTATGGGAGCTGCTGAAGATCATGGCCTTTGGTTTTTTTTTGATTAAGGATCCGTTTTAAGGATCTTGGAGGCAGACTGGTGATAAATCTCAGAGCTTGATGGTAGAGAATGTCAAGTTTGTTTAAGCATTTCATGATCCAGGAGCCACTTACTCAGGGCTCACGGTGGTCTTCCAGGTAACTATTTCTTTCTTTTATCCAAACACTCTGGGCAACGGTTTCTTACCGGACTGTAAAAGCATGCATGCTTGGGTCACTGTCCAGGTTACAGCTTTTCAATCAATCAGGTCTTAGGGTACACATCTGTCTGTTTGACACAGGTGTCTACTACACCTCTCAGTATCATGCATCCCTTTACAATACAGTAAGAAACAAGTACCCAGAGTGTTTGGATAAGAAAAGTTTACTTGGAAGATTACTGTGGGCCTGATGCAACTGGCCCTAGGCCCACAAAATGTTGGCAAGTTGGTGGCAATTATACAAGTAAAACTAAAATTAAATTCTGAACAAAACTACAGGAGTTCAAATCTCCTTCATTTACTTTACATGGTTCAGTTACAGAGAAACACAGGCAGATTCCTCTTCACTAACATATTTTCTTTACCTCATTTTGAGAGGGAGGAGGGCATCCAAGTCTGTCCCCTTGTCTTCACTTGTTTATCCCCAATTTCTTCTTCCTGTCCCCAGCAAGACGATGAGAATGCTAAGGCTGTACCCATTCTCTGGCCAGAAGTGTGGGAAACCAGCTGCCTTCACAGCTCACACCAATGATGCGCCTTGACTGGCTGTTAGGGAATGCATGAATGCCAGGCAGCTCATACCCTCCCTCCTCCAAGGGAAAAGCATCTGACCTCTGCAAAGCACCTGACTCCCAGCAGGCTCCTGTGTGGGATTTGGGAAATTGTGCTGGCTTTACCTTTTAAACTATAGCACATGCATTAACTTACCATTATGAAATGTGCCACAAAAATCCTGCAACCTTTGGTCAAAACATGTCACATGACTGTTGATTATCTTCAGACAACTGAACATCTCACCTGAACTACATATTTTTTAACAAAAAAAAGGCCATTTTAGAATAAGTGGGATTACACACTCCAGGGTGTGTGGTCATTAAGGAAATGATGTACTTCTTGGGAGATTGCAGCACTCTGCTGTGTCTCATACCTAGCAAACACCTGAGGTGTACACTTCTTCCTAAGAACTGCACACCTTGTAATGTGTTATCCATTACATAACACAGTCTAACCTGCCAGAGATTATGCTGTGTGACATAATTGCCAATATATATCACTGCATTAATATTTTTACCCAGTATTTTTAAAGAGGGGAGAAGATGCTGTAACAATTACAAGGAGAGGAGTGCTTCAATCGCCAGGTTAAAGTGAGTAGCTTATTTCTGCAACAGCTGGTTAATGAAGGTTTTTTGTTTGTTTGCTTTTTGTTACTGAAATCCAGTTAGCATTTTATCCTAAAGCAAAGGTGCAAAAAGAGAGATCCAACTGATTTCAGCAACAAACTTAAAGTACTAATTAATGAGGAAACAGAAACGGCCTGTGCCCTAGGGAAAGTGGTTATAATGGGAGACTTTAATTACAGGGACATTGACTAGAACAAGCTAGAAGCCAAAAAAACTGCAAGTTCTTCCTGGAAATAGTTGAGCAATTCGAACTTATACAGAATATGGATAAGCCCACTCGAGGGGATAATATTTTGGATATTATACTAACTACTAAAGAACTGGAAGTCGCTGAGTGCTCAATTTTAACCCCCACACTGGGAAATAGTGATCACAATACTATATTATTTACAATAAAGGAATTCATTCTAGTGACTAAGGGATGAAGAGAAATGTATAATAGCAATACAGCAAATACCATAAATATAAATAGGGATCTCGCTACACTAAATTGGGATAACATCCTCTCTAATAAATCAGTAAATGAAATGTGCGAAGTCTTCAAGCCTCACACACTCGAAATATGTAATATAAACATAAAAATAGCAAGAAATATAATAGAGGTATAAAACCAAAGTGGCTCAATAAAGCAGTTATGAAATTGATGAAAAAAAGATGAGGCGGTTAAAAAAATATAAAATCTTGGGGAGACAAGAACTATGGGATGAGTTTAAAGCCGTACAGAGGCAGTGTAAAAATCTAATAAAAAGAAACAAAGAATGGAAAAAAGACTAGCGAGCTCAGCCAAAACAGACAATATGAGAGAATTCTACAGTTATGTAAACTTGCTACGTAAAACAAATTTTTTTTTTTAAATTTATTTTAGTTTTTGTTGCCCGCGGAAGGGTGCGCTAGCCATAGCAATGACTATTTTCAGGCACGACCTGGGAATTTACAGAGACAAAACATTTGATTAACAGAGGCAGAAAGAAAAAATTACTCACCTTAGTAATGTTGTTTCTTCTAATGGAGTCTTGCTGTATTCTGACATATGCAGTTAGGTCCTGCCTTTCAACTGCCCTGGAGAACAAAGAGTTAAACTTTCCATGGCCAGCATGGAATGTTCACCACGAGCTCGGTTGAAGCCCCTGTCTGCTGTTGTTTAAACTGCAACCGTCAGATCTTTACGAGCAAAGACTCACTAGATGTTCTGTGTGGAAACTGTAAAATTTTTACTAGCCAACTGGCAAATATATCTATATAACAGGTTTTATGGTTTCAAAAGGAATACTCAAGTCAGGAAACCCAAAAACAAAACACATCCAAACACAACCCCTCACCCAAACCAAAAAAGGGGTGAAAAAAAGGACACCCCTAGGGTGCCAACACTGCTCCTGCCCACCCACATGCCAAAATCTAGGTTCTGAGAGGGGAGACGGGGGGGGGGGAGGTCAGAATATAGCAAGACTCTATTAGAAGAAACAACATTACTAAGGTGAGTAATTTTTTCTTCAAAACAACACGAAGTCTTGCTGAATTCTAACATATGCAGACTACCAAGCAGTACCTCCTTTGGAAACAGGCTCTGAAGTACTGCTGTGCCAAACCGAGCATCACTCCTAGCCTGGATATCCAGAGAGTAATGCTTGGTGAAAGTATGGACTGTCTTCCAGGTGGCTGCTTGACAAATTTCTGAGAGGGGAATATCCCTGGCAGCAGCCAGAGAAGCAGCTGTACCTCTAGAGGAATGAGCCCTCAGGCCTGAGGGTGAGTTCTACCCAGTTTTTCATAGCAGAATTGTATACAAGAAACAATCCACCTGGCAATAGATCTCTTAGTGGCAGGTTTGCCTCTCAACTTCTCCATCGTAAGGAACAACTGGAGGGAGTTCAAACATATGACCCTTGATGCGCTCTATGTAGCTAAGGGCTCTTTTAACATCCAAGCTGTATAGCCTCCTCTCTCCCGAGGAGGAATGGTCAGTGAAGAAAACAGGGAAAGATATAGACTGGCTGAGGTGGAAATCTGAAATCACTTTAGGTAAGAACTTTCTGTTAGTTCTAAGGACCACTTTATCTCTATGGAAAGAGATGAAATCAGATTCCACTGACAGGGCTTGCAATTCACTGATACGCCTGGCAGAAGTAATGGCCACCAAAAACACAGTTTTCCGAGTCAAGTACTTAAGCTCTGCTGAGGACAAAGGCTCAAAGGGAGGTTGCATAAGCTGAGCAATGCAAACATTAAGGTCCCAAGCAGGAGCAGGATCCCTAAAGGGGGGATTGGTGTGAAGCAATCCCTTGAAAAACTTACAAAATACAGGATGGGATGATAGAGAGGAAGGCTTGCCTACTGACAAGAAAGCAGAAACAGTTGCCAAGTGTACTTTAAGGGTAGCTGATCTGAGGCCTAGGCCATTAAGATGGACCATGTAGTCCAGAACCGTAGGCAATTCAGCAGAGTCTGGAGAAATATTCCTCTTAGAACACCAAATGCTGAATCTTTTCCATTTGGAGTTGTAAGTCTTCCTGGTGGTAGGCTTTCGAGAAGCCTTAAGGATATCCAGAACCCCTTGAGGAAGATGCAGATCTGCAGACTCTAACTCATCAAGAGCCATGCCTTGAGATTGAGAGACTGGAGATTCGGGTACCAAATCCTCCCCTGAGAAGATGTCAACAGGTTGTAATTCCTGGGAAGAGCCAGGGGAAGGTGGACTGCTAGGGACAGCAACAGGGGGTACCAGGGCTGTCTGGCCCAGTCTGAAGCAATCAGAATCACTTTGCAAGGTTGTGACCTTATCTTGACTAACACTCTGAACAGGAGAGGAGGGAAGCATACATAAATTTCCCTTCCCAGTTCAGAATCAGAGCATCCAGGGGGACTGAGCCCAAGACTGGGGGTCTGCAACAAAAGAGAGGAAGTTGTTGATTGTCTGGGGCTGCAAAAAGATCTATCTCTGGTGTGCCCCATCTCAAGAAAATCACTTTCAAAACTAGAGGATCTAGGGCCCATTCGTGATGGCCCTGGGATATTCTGCTCAGTGCATCTGCTAGGACATTGTCCTTCCCTGGGAGGTGAACTCTATCAGAGAGGTCTGCAGGGAATAGGCCAGGGAACACAACTTCATTGCTTCTGTGCACAAGGCCGTAGACCGAGTGCCTCCTTGCTTGTTGATGTACCACATGGTGGTAGTATTGTCTGTTCTGACCTGAACCACCTTCTTCTGTACGGATTTGGAAAAAGCTTGCAGTGCCAGAAACACTGCTCTGAGTTCCAAGAGATTGACGTGAAGCAGAGATTCCTGAGGTGACCACAGTCCTTGGGTGGTAAGATCCCCGAAATGAGCTCCCCAGCCCAGCAGGGAAGCATCTGTGGTGAGTATCACTGAATGAGACTGAGTGACAAATGGAACCCCTTGTCTCAAATTGTCCTGATCCTGCCACCATTGCAAGGCTTGGATTAGGGTTTGAGTCACTGGGACTAGTTTGGTAAGGGAATCCTTTCTTTGGGACCAGAAGGCTCTCAAGTGGAACTGAATGTCCCTCATCTGGAATCTTGCCCCTTGGACCACTGCTGTGGAAGCTGCCATGTGGCCCAGAAGCTGAAGGAAATGCCTTGCTGGTCGAGACACCTGAAGGGTGAATGAAGAGGCCAGTTCCACAAGGTTCCTTGCCCTTTCCAGGGGAAGGAAGGCTCTTGCCTTTACTGTATCCAGTTCTGCACCTATGAAGATGAGGAGCTGTACTGGTTCGAGAACTGACTCCGGAAGGTTGAGAAGGAATCCTAAGGAAGTGAGCACTTGCTGGGTCACTTGCAGATGTGACTTGACTTGGTCTGGAGACTGACCTACTATGAGCCAGTCATCCAAGTATGGGAAGATGGAGATCTTTTTCCTTCTTAGGAAAACAACAACTACTGCCAGGCACTTTGTGAAAACCCTTGGGGCTGATGTTAAGCCAAAGGGCACTGCTCTGAACTGACAGTGGCCTGAGGGCAACTCGAACCTGAGGTACTTTCTATGGGAGCACCTGATGGGAATGTGAAAGAAGTCATCTTTGAGGTCCAGGGAGGCTAGCCAGTCCCCTGGCCTTAGAGAGGGAAGGAAAATTCCCAGAGTTACCATTTTGAACTTTGGTTTTAAAAGGTGTTTGTTCAGATATCTTAGGTCCAGGATGAGCCGCCATTCTCCTGTCTTTTTGGGAGTTAGGAAGTACCTGGAGTACAATCCTTTGCCCTTGTGTAGGGTAGGAACCCTCTCTATAGCTCTGAGAGCTAGGAGAGAAGAAACCTCTGCCTCTAGGGCAAGGGTCTCTGAGAGATTTGCAGGTGGAAAGGATCTGGTTCTCATCTTGGGAAATTATTTGAAGCTGCAAACCAGTCCCTGGCTTACTACTTCCAGGACCCACTTGTCTGATGCAAGAGACTTCCAGTCCTGGACAAAGTAAGCTAGCCTGCCCCCTACTGGTATGGGAGAATCAGCCCGGGCAGACCCATCAGGGTGTCTGCTTGGCAGGGGCTTTAGGCTGAGGGGTGGATGCAGGCCTGCTCATCCCCCTCCTGCCTCTCCCTCTAAAGAACCCCCTCTGTGAAAAGGAAGAAGACGAGGCCTGAGCTTGGTAAAAAGGCCTTTGGAAATGCCTGCCCCTGGACTGCTGCCTTTGAGAAGTTGCTTGCCTTTCTTTGGCCTGAGCACTCCTGTAAGTGGTCCTGTACTCATCCATCTTTTTCATGTAGAATGTAGAATTTTTCAGAGAATTACCAATTACAGGAAAATCCATGGCCTTAGCCTGGGTATCCTGTGAGAGGCTAGTACATCTAAGCCAAGCCATCCTCCAAAGAGCCACAGATGTAGCCATGACTCTTGATGCAACATCATTGGAGTCCACAGCAGCATGAAACTGTACTTTCGATGCCTCAATCCCATCGGTAGCCACCTGCTCCAGCTCCTTGGCAAGCTGGTCAGGGACCTGTTTAGCCAGAGCCAGCACAGTGTCCCACCTGGACTTCTGGTATCTAGCTGTATAGGCCTTATAGTTAGCCTGCCTGAGTCCCAAAGATGCTGCCATGTATTGTTTCTTTGCCATGGCATCAATCTTCCTGGAGTCCTTATCTGGGGGGTGTGATGCCAAGGGAATATTTGCCTTATCACAGGCAGCAGCCTGCACGACCCCAACATGGCTGCACTGCTGGAAAAGGAACTCCGTGTCTGAGCCTGAGAGAGTGTACCTCTTGTCCATTCGTCTGTCCACAGGAGGTATAGAATTAGGAGACTTAAGAATTTTATGTGTCTGTTTCCCAAAGGATTTGTGGAGGGGAACAGACAGTCTCCTGGACTCTGGGATGTCCATCATCTCAACATAATCAGGCTCTTCCTGATCCTCTACTGCTTCCTCCACAGGAAGCTGGAGGGTCTCAGCCACTTTTTTGTAAAGCATATAGTGAGAAGGGGACTCAGAAAGCCTAGGAGGAGAAACACCTGAAGGTCTGTCTGGGGAGATGTCCGGGTCAATAGGCACATCCAGACTTTCATAAATCACCATAATCATCCTCATACTCTCCCTCCTCCTCCTCCAGTTCATAAAATTCCTCCAAAGTATAATCCGGAACCGGGGGAACCAACCGAACCGAGCCCCTGCCAGATGGTGTCGGTTCGGTCGGCACCGAACTAAGCGACTGCACAATCCTTATCGCCTTGGCTATCTCATCGGCGGTCGGAGTATGAATTTCTGGGTCCGAACCGGACGACTTATCTTTTCTCTTTCTTTTCACCGGAACCGACTCCTCAGAATCAGCTCTCCTTTTGCCCGAAGAAGTATCGCCCTGGTCAGAGGGCACTCCTTCTGGTTCGGTCTGAACCGAACCGGGCTGGCCATCCGGGTCAGCGGACTTCTCAGCCTCCCTTTCCCTCAGTCTACCTAATCTCTTTTCCAGGGTAGATTTGGGAAAATTCTTGCAAATTTGGCAGTCTGAATCGAGGTGGTCAAACCCCACACAATAAACACAGGTGGTGTGGGGATCAGCCTTGGCAAAGACTTCCCCACACACACTGCAGTGTTGAAACCCAGTGGGCCCGGTTTTTTTCTTGGGTTTCTCAGACATGGCCAATCCTTCCAAAACTTACCCTTTTTTCGGCAATCCACCAGGCAAGACTCCCCTATCGGTTCCTGACCGTGTCACGGGTCCTGGAAAAAACGTAATTAAATACGTTTTTTTTAGAACCGATACGGACTGGAAACCACACTCTAAATTAAGCACAAACTTTTTTACCTCAAACTGATCGGTTCAGCCGAACTGATCCACAATTTACAAGTTCCACACAGAAACAAAACAAAAAACCTATCTAGTACTCACGGTACCACAGACAGAGACTTGAACCGACTAAGCGGTAACAGCAATTCGGTAGAAACTGACCGAAAACCGAGCAGCAGGAGAAATCTCCAGAGCGACTGTTCAGTGAGGCGGAGTAAAGAATCTGATGGTTGCAGTTTAAACAACAGCAGACAGGGGCTTCAACCGAGCTTGTGGTGAACACTCCATGCTGGCCATGGAAAGTTTAACTCTTTGTTCTCTGGGGCAGTTGAAAGGCAGGACCTAACTGCATATGTCAGAATACAGCAAGACTTCATGTTGTTTGAACAATACTATACAGTAAAAGCTTAGACAATAATAATACAGTGTAGGCAGGAAAAAACGATAAGTACAAATTGAATCAACAATAATGTATAACATAAAATGATAAGAGAGCAAATACAATAAATAAAACCATTTGGCAGCAATTCAGGAAGCGAAAATGGGGTAAGATATTATAAGAACAAATACCAATTATTATAGTTGTATTAAATGGATATAGTAAAGTCAGGAATTGAATTAGGTGGGGATGCAATAAAAGGGGGAGGAGGATAAGATAGGAAAAAATAAGGCAAGGTAATACCAACCCATGCTCAATAACAGTGGGGATCAAGTAATAAATGACCCTATTGAAATGGCAAATATATTGAATTAATACTCTGAAACTGTATTCTCAAAAAAAAAAAAAAAACTATAGGGGTGCAGAATATTAGCAAATCATCAATACCCTGTTTAAACATTACTGAGGATAGGACAGTGAAAAAAATTATAAATCTAAAAAAACCCTCAATCTGCTGGACCCGATAATATGTCTAACTCTTTACTAAACCTTTTATCCCCGCAGATAGTTAAGCCACTAAAATTAATATTTTTGCACTCCTTAACTGAAAACGTAGTCCCACAGGATTGGTTGGAGGCGAGTGTGGTGCCCATCCATAAAAAGGGAAATAGAGCAGACCATATGAATTATAGACTGATAAGTCTGGCATCTGAAACTAATGGAATCAATTATTAAAGATGAAATAAACAGTCATCTAGAAAAAAAATGGTCTAGTGGATAGTAACCAGCATGGATTTCTTGTGGGTAGATCATGTGTGACAATTCTACTGTATTTTTATGAAAAAATATCTGCAGCCTTGGGATGGGGGAGGGGCAGTGGACTGTATATTTTTTTTTTTTATTGACCAGTTAAGTGCACTAGACAAATCCTGCCTATTTTCGGACACGACCCGGGGGAGGGGGACTACAGATGAATGCCAACTGACGTTGAACCAGATTAAGCTGTTGGTGGTATTTTTTTTTTTTTTTTTTAGTGAATGAGGAAATTTGTCAGGACACCGGAAAATTCCCCTACTCTTTCGATAAGTGCCATGGGATCTTTAACATCCACCTGAACTACCACCAATCCAGGCAGATGGGACCTCAGTTTAACATCTCATCCAAGAGACGGCACCTCAGAAGTGCAGCACCCCTCTCATGCTGCACTACAGTGTCAGTACTGGGATATTAACCCAAGTGCCAGATGTGGGAACTGAACCCACAGCCCTCTGATCTCCCGGCTTCAGAGGCGAGTGTGCTACCTACTGAGCCACTGACACTGCTATACCTGGATTTCACAAAAGCATTTGATAAAGTACCTCATAACGAAATTACAAACAGTCTAATGGAAATAGAACTAAACACACAACTGGCTGGCTGGGTGGAGGCCTGGTTGGGGGAAGAGATCTCAGCAGGTAAGCATAAACAGTTATCTCTCCTCTTTGGTCCCAGTGACAAGCGAGGTTCCGTTGGGACCAGTGCTGTTTAGGGTCTCTATGGCCAGCATGGGCCTAGGCTCTTCAAACTGGCTTAGTGAATATGAAGATGACACAAAACTAGCAGGATTAACGGAGGAAATGAGTACTCGTTACAAAAAGATCTCTATGATATTCAGAGTTGGGTAGTCCAACAGGGGATGAGATTCAATACAGAAAAATGCTGTGTCATACACTTGTGCAAAGGAAATAATAAGAAAATCTATATTCTAAATGATCAAACCCTGAGAAAATCCAAAGAGGAAAAAGATATAGGTATAACTATAAATAATAAACACGTTTTTGATGCTCATTACAAAAAACAAATATCTAAGACAAACAGAGCTTTATGGGCCATAAAAAGAAACTTTAGGAGTAGGAGTGAAACTGTGTTCTGCCTCTGTACAGGGCATACGTGAGACCCTACTTGGACTATGGTAGCCAGGTGTGAGGTCCCGTGTCAAGGGAAGGGTTGGCACCTTGGAGAGGATTCAGAGATGTGCCACTAAAATGGTTCATAGTCAAAGAAATGTGCCGTATGAGGAGCGATTAAACAATTTTAATGTCTCTAGACACTAGAAGGATTAGGAGAAGATTTGCTAACATGTTATGACATAATGCAAGATGACTACCTACTGAATGAGCTACACCTTGAATTTAAAATTATCACAGTACTAGAGATCATCCACTACAACTCTGCCCTAGGAAGTTTAACACTAATAAAAGGAAGGCCTACTTCACACAGAGGGTGGTGCAGCCTTAGAATGGGTTGCCTACAGAGGTTATAAGAAGTGAAAACAAGGCCCTGTTCAAGCAAAGACTGTATAATTACATCATGAATGCAAATAGTGTAGTTTATTACGGGTGAAATGACAGGAGCAATTCATGGGATTTCCAGCCTTATTTGCTCCTTACTCCTTAGTATTTTTGTTCATAATGGATCTCATTCACTGTCAGATTACATTTCATTATATCTTTAAACACACTCTGAAAGTTAGAAAGGATTTGGAAAAGTTAATTAAGCAAATTCCACAAGCACCCTCTCGTGCAGTTGGTGAGGTAAAGTCTGGAGCTACGGTCTGGGTTCTGGACACACTTTAGTACATCAGGGAAAATGCCAAACACTGCAGCAAGACATGAAGGTCATTCAAATGTCAATTTACTCTTAGGGTTACAAATGACATCTCAGGTAATTTACACACTTCCCAATGTTTTGCCGCTCTGGTCATGCGGCTTTATCAAGGGAAAAAATAGTCCTAAAAATAAACAAAGTTCATATATTTTAAGACATCTTATTTTCTGCTTGTGCAGAGCTCATATTACTGAGCCACATATCAGACAACATTCAAAAACATAAGCTCACTGTGACACAGTATAAAGACAATTATACCCTATAACAACATAGTGAATCCTCTGGGAGCCAGCAAGAATGGGAGCTACCAATCACAGGCTGATCACAATGTGGAAGAACACCAAGCAACCGTGTGTGCTGGCTTCTTCAAGCAGCAGTGCACCAAGCATGTGCTGCAGCATCATGACGTCACCACCGATGATGTCAGACGCAGGCAGTCAGGGAACCACCCAGGGTGACAAGAGATGGTCAAACCCATCTGTCTCAATGTCTCTCCACAGAGAACAAAGAGATCCTCCCAACCCTGTCACAACATACTTAAAGGGATCAAAGATAGACATAAGCCTTATGCCTTTAAACAGTTTAGGCCTGATCTGCAAATCACGCTGAATCAATACACTTAAGACCCAAAGGGTAAAGGGCTGCTAGCAGGTACAGTGAGAGGTCACTAGATTGCTCGAGGTTATCTGTCTCCAATGGAGAACTGTAAAAGGGAGGAACCTACTACAATATTGGCATAAAGACTCACCATCCTAGAAGGAAAAGAGTAGCTCTCCATCCCCCCAGCTGCTGGAGGTCTGACTCTGAGCAAGTAAGGAGGAGACTGCTGAGGAATACAGGAACTTCCTGTCCCAGAACAGGAAGATCAGGAGTGTTAAGGGCACGGAGGCAGTAGGTAAGTAGGGAGAAAAAAAAAATTATATAAAAAAAATTAGAGGAAAGAGTAAGTATACGAAACAACAGTTAAGGGGCCACAAATAAGACATGATGGGAGTGGTGCAGTGCAGTGGCTGTGGTGCAGCAGTCTTCCAGAAGACATTCTGGAGGATGCGTTGTTGTCCCATATGCAGGCACCTCTCTGGGCTGAGGGAGGAGGTTGCTCATCTACAGGCTGAGTTGGCCAGGATTCGGGATACCTCTTTTGCCACCTAGGGACAACAAGGGTCACTGCCGCTGCCTCAGAGGTTGCCAAGAAAGAGAAGCAGTCGGACCACAGAGGGCTCAGGGAGGGTGAGGGTGGTGGAACAGAGGCGCATCCCTCCAGTTGCACCTCTACACAATTCATATGCCATTCTGGCAGAGTGTGGTTCCTCTATGGAGGCACCTGCAGTGGAGACCAAGGAGGATGCTGGGAACCTCCACAAAGGAGACCCACAGGAGGATGGCATGGGACCCCACAGGGGAAGGAAACACCTCCTAGTGGGGGACTCCATTGTTAGAAGGATAGAACTGGGGGAGGGAGCGGAGAGGGATGTAAGGTGCCTGGTGCCATGGCTTGGAGGGACAGGGAGTGAATCCTCAGGATCGTGGGAGCAGCTGCACAGGGAGGGAACTGGATGTCATTGTCCACCTAGGGACAAATGACCTGGCTGGGAAAGGGATCAGAGCAGTGCAGGAGGAGTTTGTGGAGTTGGGGAGGGGCCTTAAACAAGTAGCACACATGGTAAATGTCTCAGAGGTGCTGCCTGTCTATGGTATGGGTGAGGCTAGGGTGCTCCGCACCATGGGATTCAATCAATTAGTGGTTGAAAAACTGGTGCAGACCTCAGGACTTTGACTTCATTGGGGACTGGGGGTCCACCTGGAGGGATGCAGGTCTATACTGGTGCAATGATCTGCATCTGTCCAGGAGGGGTACCAGGATCCTAGGTGATAGGTTGAAATGCTTCACTGGCAAGTATTTAAAACTAGCTAAGGGGGGAGGTACTAAAAAGGAGAAGGGAAATCCTAGCCCCCCCCCAAAAAAAAAAAAACAGGGTAGTTAGTGAGGTAAATACCAAGAGAGAGAAGTCGATAGAGAGAAGGGCAGGGGTAAATGGAGAAAAAGACAAAAGCAGTAAGGATAGGGATGGGGCAAAAAGGGGTAAGGCCATCAAAAAATGGAGGGTAATGAGTACCAATGCCCGTAGTCTAAGTAACAAGATCCCTGAACTGGTGGCCTTGATGGAAGAGGGATGCCTGTATATCATGGCAGTCACAGAAACATGGCACGCAGAGAACCATGACTGGGATGTCAACATACCAGGGTACATAATCTACAGGAGGGACAGGGAGGGTAGAAGAGGAGGAGGAGGAGTAGCTCTCTATGTAAGGGAAGGGATCAAAGCAACAGAACTAAAGGGTAAACAGGGAGGAGAGAAGGCACTGTGGGTCACCCTGGAGCAGAAATGGCACCACAATCCGCACTGGGGTTGTATACAGACCAGTCTCCGGGGAAGGAAATGGACAAGAAAATGATAGAAGGCATCCTTAGGATGGCAGAAAAAGGGAAGATATTACTGATGGGGGACCTGAATATGCCAGATGTTAACTGGAGCACCTTTGCTGCAGCCACATTCAAGAGCAGGGCCACTCTCGATGCCCTACACGGGGCATGCCTCAGACAGCTAGTGTTGGAACCCACTCGGGAGGGAGCAATCTTAGACCTGGTACTCTCAAATGGGGACAGAGAGAGGATCTCAGATCTACAAGTGGGTAGCCATCTAGGAACAAGTGACCACCAAACAGTGTGGTTCATGATAAACTCAGCTGTAGAGTCAAGCCATACAAAAGTGAAGGTACTGGACTTCAGGTGGGCTGATTTTGTCAAAATAGGAGAGTGCCTCAGAAAAGCACTAGCAAACAGGAAAGAAGGAGTGGTGGAGCAACATTGGGGAAACATTAAAACTGCCATCAGAGAGGCAACAAGCCTTTGTGTGAAGCAAATAAATCAAAAGGAAAGAAAAAAACACTATGGTTCTCAAAAGAGATGGTGGGGAAGGTTAGGGAGAAAAAGATAGCATTCAGGAAGTATAAGGAAACACGGAAAGAGCAGGACAGAGGGCTGTACCAGTTAAAGCAGAAGGAAGCAGGGAAGGCAGTCAGAATAGCAAAGGCCCAAACTGAGGAAAAGACACCCAACTCACTTAAGAAGGGGAATAAATACAGGTTACTCACCTGTAACAGGAGTTCTAGGAATGGTATATGTTGTTCATCCACACTCATTGGCAGGTATCCTTGCCGCTTTAAATCTTGCCGGAAGGTCTTCAAGCTTGCTCCTCCCACCACCGGGTGGTATAACTCGGCTCCACTTGATGGCGCCAGATCTGGCCGCTGGAAGCTCAGGTCCAGGCGCCGAGCCGGGAGGTTTGGGAATGTGGATGAACAACATATACCATTCCTAGAACTCCTGTTACAGGTGAGTAACCTGTATTTCTAGGGACATGGATGTTGTTCATCACACTCATTGGAGACTCCTAGCAGTTCTCCGGGAGGAGGGAGGCAAGACGCACACCCCAATACTTACTTGGGAAAGAGACTGGAGAACCGAGGCCCCAAACCAGCATCCCGGCGTGACTCAGGTCGATGTGGTAGTGGGTAATGAAGGTGTTTGCTGACTTCCAGGTAGCAGCCCTGCAGATTTCCTGGATAGGGACGCCCCTGGAAGCAGCCACTGCTGCAGCAGTATGGCGGGTAGAATGAGCTCTTATCCCTCTGGGAGGCTCCATGCCCGCCAACTTATAGCAGAGATCTATGCAGGAGGTTACCCACCTGCTTATCAGTCCGCTTGGCTGCAGGTCTGCCAGATGCGGCTTCAGCGTGAGGTGACAAACAGCTGGCGAACCTCTCCCCGACTTCAGCCGCGGCGCCTCCTTATAATAAGCGAGCGCTCTTCTAGGGTCCAGAGTATGGAGCCTATATTCGCCTCCGAGTGTGATGGGGTAGAACACCGCAGAGTCAACACCTGGTTAAGGTGAAACTCGACACCACCTTCGGAAGGAATTTCGGTGGGGGAAGCAGGACAACCTTGTCCCTGTGGAAGACCAGGTAAGGAGACTCGATGGAAGCGCCTGGAGCTCTCCCATCCTTCTGGCCGTCATGTAGCCACCAGAAGGCGGTCTTCCACGACAGGTGAGAGAAGCACACCTGTGCATAGGTTCGAATGGCTTGCCCATGAGCTTTGCCAGTACCAGCAGTAGATCCCACGGAGGTGGGGTTCCCGCACTGGAGGGGAAGCCATGATCAAGGCCTTTGAAAAAGCGCCAGACCACCTTCTCCTGCGCCACCGACTGCTTCCCGGCCCGCGCCCGGTAAGCAGAGATGGCTGCCAGGTGCACCCTTAGGGTCGTCGACCTAAGCCCTTGACTAGAAAGGGACCATAAATAGTCCAAGATGCTTGCCAAGGAACAGGAGGAAGGGTCCAAGCCCTTGCTGACACCAAATGGAAAACCTTTTCCATTTGAAGGCATAGCATTTTCTGGTCGACTCCTTACGGGACGCCTCAACTACATTGAGGACCTGGTCGGAAAGACCCAAGGCCTGGAACTCTAGCCGCTCAGAAACCAGGCCGTCAGGTGCAGGGATTGAAGGTCCGGATGGAACACCTTCCCTGATTGACTGAAGCAGGTCCGGGCGAGCTGGAAGCTGCCGCGAATCCTGGAGCTGAGACTGAGGAGATCTGGGTACCAGAACTGGCGAGGCCAGTCTGGGGCTATCAGAATCACCTGCGCCTTGTCCATCCTCGCCTGAGAAGCACCTTGTGGATCAAGGAAATGGGGAAAGGCGAAAAGAGGCCCGGGGTCCATTGCCTCGAGAAGGCATCCTGCAGCGCAGCCCTGCTGAGGGGCGGGCATGGAACAGACTCAGCCAGCGTGTCTCCTGAGGCAAACAGGTCCACCTGAGGTGTGCCCCAAAGGGAGAACAGATGCTACTACCTCCGGCAGGAGAGACCACTCGTGGGATGCAGCCCCTATCCGGCTCAGGGCATCGGCCAGGGTGTTGGAGGCTCCTGCCACGTGAATGGCTAGGAGATCCGCCTCCAGGCTGCGCACGAGTGACCAAATGCGGAGAGCTTCCTTGCATAGAAGCATGGAGCGCGCCCCGCCCTGGCGGTTTAGATAGTACATGGTCGTGGTATTGTCCGTCTGGACTCGGACCACTTGACCCGGAGGAACGAGAAAGGCGGTGAGAGCTAGGCGGACCGCTCGGGCTCCAACAGGTTGATGTGGCATGGACTCCGCGCGACCAGAGGCCATGAGCCCGATGTTCCCCAGATGGGCACCCCAACCCATCAGAGAGGCATCGGTCGATAGAGAGACCGTCGGCTCGGGCGGACGAGCAGGATGCCCTCCTGCAAATGATCTGGGACGGTCCACCACTGGAGGCGTTCCACATCCCTGTGTCACCGACTACAAGCTGGTCCAAGGGATCGTCAGCATTGTGACCACTGGCTGGCCAGTCCCCACTGAAGGGGACGCATGTTCCAGCCGGCCCAACGGACCACGCTGGTGCAGGCCGCCATGAGACCCAGGAGGCGCAGGAAGTCCCGGCAGGGCGCAGCATTGCCCAACCAGAAATGATCGGGCAAGAGGAAAGAACATCGGCCCTGTCCGCGGGAGCCGCCGCCTGGCTCGAAGAGAGTCGAGCTGCGCCCGATGAATAGAATCACCTGCTTCGCCTCGAGTTCCGACTTGGCCTCGTTGATAAGGAGGCCCAGTTGAGAGCAGACCTGGAGGGCCAGATCTCTGACCACTCGCCTCCTTCCTGGAGGAGCTGCTATCAGCCAGTCGTCCAGGTAAGGGTACACCCGGACCCCTCGGCGCCGCAGGAATGCTGTCACCACTGCCATGCATTTGGTGAAGACGCTGGGAGCTGGAGACAAGCCGAAGGGCATGGCTGGAACTCGAAGAGGGATCCTTCCGCTCGAAGCGAAGGAATCTCTGGTGAGACGGACGGATAGGGACGTGAAAACGCGCCCTGCAAGTCAGAGAGCAGAACCACATGCGCGTTCCAAGGATGGTATTATCTGAGCCAGAGTGACCATCCTGAAGGTTCGAGACCTTAGGAACTTGTTTAGAGTCGGGAAGTAGAGAATGGGGCGCCAGCCCCCGTCCAGTTTGGAACCAGGAAGTACCTGGACACAAACCCTGGGTCTGAAGGAGGTCCACCACCTCTCTTACCACCTCCTTCTGGAGGAGGAGAAGCGATCTCGGCTGACGACGCCAGTGAGGCTGGGGATCCCGAAGCCCGAGGCGGCAGCTCTGAGGTGGTGCCTGCTCAGATCCAGAGGCAGGCCTCTTCCCACCACCTCCAAGACCCACCTGTCCGTGGTAACAGCGGACCAGGCGGAACGGAAGTGCAGAGCGTCCCCACGGGGGACCCAGAGTGAGGTGGACGGGATGGGCGACACCTCAGCCCGTCACTGGGCAGGCTTGGAGGAGGGACCGGCCGAGGGACCTCCTGGGCCCTTTCCTCCTGCCTCCTGTTAGAGGAAGCCGGCGGCTTGGCTTTGGGATGCCAAGGTCGAGCCTGCTGGCCCTGACGTTAACTGGGCAGGCGCCCAGAGCAGAAGGACGAAAGGGCTTAGGCTGTGGTTCCGGCCTTTGTCCTTCTGAGCGGAAGAGACCCGAGTCCAGGTGGCATTGGACTTCTCGATCCTCTGCAGGTGACCTTCCACCCCAGGGCCGAAGGTCAGTCCCAAAAGGAACATCCGCCAACTTGTGCTGGGTATCCAAGTAAAGGTGGATATCCTCAGCCAAGCCCGCCCGACGATATAGCCACTGCGGCCGCCACCGATCTGGCACATGAGTCCCTATATCCAAAGCAGTCTGGAGCTGCTGTTTGGCCACTGTTTCGCCCTGGTCCCGCACCTGCTTAACCGTAGTCTGCAGATCGGCGGGAAGATGAGGGATGACCTCATCCAGGGAGCCCAACAGGGCATGAGAAAAATGTGCCATGAGGACGCCGAACTGGCCTGGACGAAGGCCGAGAGAGGGCAGGCGTGAGACTTTTCGCCCGACATAGTCCAATTTCTTGGACTCCTTGTCAGGAGGTTTGTCCACATCCTGGCGCAGCCGGGGCGGAAAACGCTGTCGGTAACCAACCCCTCAGCAGAGGGTGTTCAAAAACGGACAAGGAACCGTGGGGACCGATACTTCCTGGCCATCCTGGCCAAGGCACAGGGCAGGAAGCAGGGCGCTGCCAAAGCTCCAGTGCCGGACCCACTATGGCCTCGGCCACCGGAAAGGCCTCCGTCGGAGAATCCCTCGGTCCAGAATCTCCGTGAGGGATACCTGGCCCGCTTGGAACGGGTTCGAGCTCCATCCCGTGGACTCCGAGATGAGCCAAGCAGTCCTAGGAAGGACGACGGGCTAGCGCCCATTGACTGACCCTCCTGAAGACTCCAAGTCCAGTCGCTTGGAGAAAAAGGAGGAATCATCTTGATCTCGGAAGAGTCCTCGAAGAGCTGCCTCTGGCCTGAGCCACCCTTCACCTGCCGAGGTCGGTCGGGAGTGAGGGTAACTGACAGCCGATGGGTAGACCCTTAGCCGACCGAAATCCTTGGTCGGAGCCCCAATTGGTGGCTGTGAGGCGGAGGTTCCACGGAATCGGTGGAGCAGCTGGTTTTGGCGAACAACCGCCTGGGTATAGGCCTCGGATAAGTCGAGGGTTTGCCGGCTGCCCGTGACAGCCACTTAATGGCGGGAGGCGACGGGTCGGCTTATTCCTGGCCAGGAGGAGCTGTTGAACATAAGGTCTCGCACGTCGCGACGTAATTCGCCGAAGCCTCCCCTCATCCGAGGAGGAGGACGAGGACGAGCGGCGACGCCGCTTACCGCGGTGCCGAGACCGAGACCGCCTATGACGGTGGGATCGGCTGGACCGCGAAGAGGTCCGAGACCGAGACCGAGATTCCCGGAATTTCCGAGGTCGGTGCGGGAGGTGTCGGCCGGAACCGCACCCTTCCGGCTCGGATGGTCCATCCGAGGGCCCGAACCGGAGGCACAGGCGAGCCCACGGGATCCTCAACTCCTCCGGGGAACCGGGAGAGGGAATCTCAGCTGCTAAAGGCGACAGCCCATCCAATGGGTCGAGAAAATCTCGACTTCATCGCGGGGAGTCTCGTCAACTGACCTGGACGGGACACCGTGGAGGCCAGTGGTGAAGCCGAGGTCGACGGGCCCACGGTCGACGGCCGGGAGGGACCTTCCCGCCTCCCAAGAGCGCCGACGAGGACTTACCCTGTCCTCTTTTGACCGAGAATAAGGTCCCGCAGTAGGTCCCTCCTCCTTTAGTGGAGAGGGACAGACAAAGCTCCTAAAAGAAGCCGTGTAAGAAGAGCCCAGGGAGGCGGGATAAATGCCGCGGCCGAGGAAGATAAGGCCAGCGCCGCCTCCTCTTCGAGGGCGACCATCCTCCGAAGCTGATCACTGAGCCGCGCGCCGGGACACCGCCAACGGGCCTCCTTGGACTTCACCGAGGGAAACGCTTCGGACGGCCCAGTTGCAATCGGGCAACGGTCTTGAGGGCGAGGGCCGAGAAAGATGAGCACAGGTCGCAAGCCCGCGGGTCGTGCTCAAGGCCTAAGCAGTAGACACACGTGGAGTGTGGATCCGCCCGAGACATCTTCTGCCCGCATGGGCATCTCGAAACTGGAGTCGATTGTCCATCGCAGTCGAGGGATAGAAGACCAAGTTTTTTGCAAATTTATTTTAAAACCGCAAACGGAGAAATAGGAACTAGTCCCAAACGCAGAGCTGCTAAGGGAGGGAACCTGAGCTCCAAGCGTAAGGAAGATCTGGCGCTACAAGCGAGTTTAGAGTTATACCACCCGGTGGGTGGGAGGAGCAAGCTTGAAGACCTTCCGGCAAGATTTAAAGCGGCAAGGATACCTGCCAATGAGTGTGGATGAACAACATATCCATGTCCCTAGAAATCCTTTTACAGGTACATTAGGGTGCAAAGAAAGACAAAGGGAGGGATACTGAGGCTGAATAAAGAGGAGGGTGGGTGGGCAGAGAGGGACAGTGAAAAAGCAGGGATATTGAATGAATACTTCTGCTCGGTATTCACAAAGGAAGAGGAGGGGAGGTACCTAATCCAGTCAATAGAAGCACTCTGGATAGGGGGGTCGATATTAGTCCTTTCACAGAAGAAAGGGTTCTGAAAGAACTCCTAAAACTTAAGGTGGACAAAGCAATGCGGCCTGATGGGATTCACCCCAGAATTCTGAAAGAACTAAGGGAAGAATTAGTAACACCATTGACTACCCCTTTTAACAAATCATGGGAGGATGGTGTGGTTCCTGAGAACTGGAAGAGATTGGACATGATTCCCCTTCACAAAAGTGGAAGCAAGACAGAGGCAGGAAACTACAAACCTGCCAGTTTGACCTCAGTGGTAGGGAAAATGATGGAATCACTTCTGAAGGAAAGAACTGTTGAGTACCCAGATGCCAGTGGGGCACAGGACCCAAGGTAGCATGGATTCACAGTGGGAAGGTCATGTCAGACGAATCTAATTGATTTCTTTTACTGGGTGACCAAAGTAGTGGACCAGGGAAGGGCTGTGGACATGGCCTACCTAGACTTTAACAAGGCATTTGACACAGTCCCGCACAAAATATTAATAAACAAATTAACCAGCCTGGGAGTGGGTCCCAGGGTGCTAGCCTGGGTAAAACATTGGCTGGACAACAGGACGCAGAGGATAATAGTAAACAGAGTCCACAGTGAAGAAAGGGGGGTTACCAGTGAGATACTGCAGGGTCCGGTCTTTTTTAATATCTTTATAAGTGACACTGCAGAGGGACTGGAAGGAAAAGTATGTCTCTTTGCAGACGACACAAAGACCTGCAACAGGGTTGATACACAAGGTGGTGTGGAAAGGATGAGAAGGGACTTGGCAAGATTGGAGGATGGTCAAATGTATGGCAGCTTAGATTCAATGCAAAGAAGTGCAAAGTAATGCACCTGGGAAACAAAAACCCAGGGGAAGAGTACACAATGGGGGGTGGGATACTGACAACAAAAATGGAAAGGGACCTGGGGTAGTTATATCAGATGACCTAAAGGTGGGCAAGCAATGTTAGAAGGCAGTAAGGAGGGCTGGGGGGATACTGGGATGCATAGGGAGAGGCATCACCAGTAGAAAACAGGAAGTTGTTATCCCTTTGTACAGACAGTTGGTGAGACCCCATCTGGAGTACTGTGTGCAGTTCTAGAGACCCCATCTCCGCAAAGACATAGACAGGGTGGAGGCTGTCCAGAGGAGGGCAACCAAAATGGTGCAGGGTCTGCACCAGAAGACATACGAAGAGAGAATAAAGGAGTTTAATGTGTATACCCTCGAGGAAAAGAGGGAGAAGGGAACATCACAGAAACTTTCAAGTACCTCAAGGGAATCAACAAAGTCCAAGAGGGTAGCATCTTTCAGAAAGAGATGTGCAAGAACAAGGGTGCACAATTTGAAGATAGAGGGGGGACGGCTCAGAGGTAATATGAGTAAGTAGTTTTTCATGGAGAGGGTTGTGGATGCATGGAACAGCCTTCCTGAGGAGGTTATGGAGTCAAAAATAGTGGGGGAATTCAAGAATGCATGGGACAGACATAAGGCAATTCTAGTGGGGGGTAGGAGGAAGTAGGCTGTTGGTTAACTAGGATCTGCAGCTTATCCATTAGGTAGGGAAGTGGGCAGACTAGGTGGGCCAAGCAGTCCTTATCTGCCATCAAATTCTGTGTTTCTATGTTAACATTATAAAAAAAATATATATTATACACACACACACACACACACACACACATGAAGGGAATATTTAAAATATACACTGTATATCCCTGTTTGAACAAACTCTGGTCAGAGTCACAAAGGCAGTTAATGCATTAATGTGATAAAAGATTTATTTCAAAGGTTTTATAAGGAAATACTTACTGAGCTAGTAACAGCTTATTTTCAGATGTGTCCTGGGGGAAGGGGAAAGGATAACAGATACAAAAATACAGAATATTCATAGAAATGAAATAAATGTAAGCAAGATAAAAAGGACAATTATGTCCAAGAATAAATTGACAAAAATAAGTTACCAAGCAGTAAGTTGTGGAACTGACCAAAGAACAAAAATCGTCATCAACTTATCAAAATAAAAATTACAGGAATGACTGATGCAGGAGAAGAGTTATAGAATTAATGTTCAACTTAGTTGTATTACTGTGATGTAAAATCTTTCACTGGTCACACTGCCTTTTCTTTCCGCTTTTCTAAACTTCAGAAATCATCTACCCTAACCATTCATTCCGCCTCTTCCGAACACTCTCTCTCCTCTCTGCTCCATGACCACACCACTACCTCCTGTGCCTGTCCTTGAGTCATAGCCCTTCCCCACACCTCAGCTTACCCTCTTGCCTCTATCTCCATGACCACACCCCTTCCTCCTGCGGCTGCCTTTGAGTCATAGCCCTTTCACGCTCCTCAATTTACCATCTGCCCCTCTTTCTCCCCCTCTTTGCCTCATCCTCCTCACCAGCCCTTCTCCCTCTCTTCTTCCTCCATCAATTGTCTGCATTTTCCCCCCCATCTGCACTCCTTCTTTCAGCACCCCTATTCCTGGTGCCCTCACCGTTGAAAAGTACTATTACTTGTACTGATGGGACAGATTCCCTGCTGTGTCCTTGTAAAATTTTTGCCTATAATTTTACCTGTCTGATAAACCTCATTCTAATTCATTTTGTACTCTTTATGTTATATCTCTGTATGATATTTTATTGTATAAGTTGTTTTAAGTTGTTCTTGCACCCCTCTCCCCCAGGATGCAACTGGAAATGAACTATTTTCAGCTCAGTATGTTTTTCTTGGTAAAACTTTTGAAATAAATACATACATAAATAATGCAAAAGTCCCACATAAACACCACAATAGTAAGGAAAAAAAACAAACCATTAACATCAAGGTAATGCACTGAAAAGTGTTTTTGATTCTGGACATACACACCCCTGCACAACACATACATAGCTGTTACAACAGTTGTACACACACAAAGGGTGTTCGTGTCATTAGTAGGGTAGAGTGGCTACAATATTTCATATTCAGTGAGGTCCTGCTTTTACACATTTTTCCAGCATATTTAGTAGAGTTAGCAAAGGTAAATTGCAGAATAAAAATTTTAGCGGGGTCCTGCTTTTATACATTTTTACAATGTAGTTACCCAGGATAGGTCAGTTAACATGCAGTATCTCATTTTCAGGGAGGTCCTGCTCGTACCTATTGTAACACTAACAGGTTTGGGTGCCCTAAATGAGTTGGCTCTATCATAGCCTGTATGTTTTCAGTGACTAGATAGGGTATCTCTCTTGGCCAGCAGGGGGATGTGAATTGTGCTGAGTGCACATTTTAGTGTCACATTATTGCTTTGGGAGGCTATATTCAAACATGCTTGGGGCACTAACACTTTGCTCCAAACATGTTTGGGTATAGCAAATTTAGTGAACTGTGCTAATTTGCACTAACTGACCAGTAGGGGGATGCGAATTGTGCTTAGTGCCCGTTTTAGTGCCTCATTTTTGCTTTGGGGGACTATATTCAAACATACTTGGGGCACTCGCACTTTGCTCCAAACATGTTTGAGTATAGTAAATTTAGTAAACTGTGCTGATTTGCACCAAGGAAAGGGACTTTGCAAGGGACAGCCTGATATTTTTTAATATCGCAGTATCAGTGGCTCAGCAGGTTGTACACTCACCTCTGAGGCCGGAAGATCAGAAGGCTGTGGGTTCTATCCACATACTAGGCACCTGGGTTAAATCCCAATACTGACACTGTAGTGCAGCATGAGGGGAGTGCTGCACTCTTGAGGTGCTGTCTTTCAGATGAGATGTTTAACTGAGTTCTCATCTGCCTGTCTTGGTGGTAGTTCAGGTGGATGTTAAAGATCCCACGGCACTCCTCGAAAAGAATAGGGGAATTTCCCCTGTGTCCTGGCCAAATTTCCCCCATTCACTAAAAATACCACCAACAGCTTCATCCAGTTCAATGTCAGTTGGCACCCATTTATATCCCCCTGCTCCGGGACGAGGCTGAAAATAGGTAGAATTGTTGTCCGATCCTCCTTCCCGGTCAACAAAAACTAAATAAATAAATAACTATGGGGCCACTACTCTGTGTAATTCTGGTTTCCAGTTCTAGGTTTGTCTACCTATTTCTGTTTCAAGCTTTTAGCCACTCACTGCCATGCCAGCAACCCGGGTTTAAGAACGGACTTGAGTCACTTGGGGATGGGCTTGGGAGGGAGAATGCACATCTGTAGGACAGGGGGAGGAATCTAGGTGGCAGCACTATGGGACAGCATGGGAAGGGATTCCACACCTGGATGCCCGAGGTGTCTTCATGGAGGCTGAGTACACACATGTCTAGGCCCAATAGGGGAGAAAATAGGAGGAAAAGCACTCCGACTGTAGAACAGTGATGGCCTGCCCTCTACCAGGCCCCACACCGATGACTAGGCACTTCTGAACCAAGGTCCTGTGGCAGGACCACCAGAAAAGGTAAGTCCCAGAGAAGGCTGGTGACGGGGCTCGGAAGACTGGCCCAAATGGGGGCAAATCAGGGTGCTGAAGAAGATAAACAGCTCTGTCCCATGGACACAGTGGGGCAATATGCCACTCATCATGGTAGTGTACTGCATGTTGGTGAATGGTAAGGAACTGCCTGCATGGAAGAGCAATGCTGAGAACATACAAACATACGAAATTTGCCAGCAGATAAAGGCCTAGAAGTCTATAAAGTCTGCTCAAATGTGCAGCTAGCACCCCTTATTCTGCAGCTGCCCCTCCCTTCCACCCTTCCCCTTGTCCTGTCCCATCCTCATTTGAAGCAGTCCACTGTTCTACTGCATACCACTTCAGCAGGTAATGCATTCCACCCAGCAACCACCCTCTCTGTAAAAAAGTGTCTCCTCATCTCCCTCCTGAACCTTCCTCGCTCCAGTCTCATATCATGGCCCCTGGTGGCCCTCCTCCCTTACTTTGAACAGCCCTTTGTACCAGTCTTGTTTATTCCTTTCATGTATTTAAAGGTTTCAATCATGTCACCCCTGTCTCTCCTCTCCTCCAGTGAGTACATGTTCAACTCCTTCAACCCTCCTCTCGTATGATAAGTCCCCCAGCCCTTGATCATCTTTGTCGCCTGCGCTGCACCCCCTCCAGTAACTTAATGTCCCTCTTCAGATACGGACGCCAGTACTGCATGCAGTACTCCAGGTGTGGTCTAACTAATGACTTATACAGTGGCAGAATCACCTCCTCCCTCCTCGAGGATATACCCCTTGCAATACAACCCAGCATTTTGTTGGCCTTTGCAGCTGCCTTCCTACATTGTGCCGAGTTGTTCATTGACCCTGTAATGGGCACAACCTGATCCTTCTCCTCCTCTGTCTGGGCTAGCTGCACTCCCCTAGCTGGTAACTCCTCCTTGGGTTCTTCATCCCAAATGCAGCACCTTGCACTTTTGGCATTAAAGCCCAGTTGACAGGTGTCTGACCAGGTTTCAAGCTTTGCCAGATCATCTTGCAACCCCTGCCATCCCCTAGGTCATCCACCATCTGCGCTACCTTGGTATCATCAGCAAACAGACTGATCTTGCTCTTGATGTTCCATGATATGTCTGCAATGATATCCCAAACAACACTGGTCCCAACACCGAGCCCTGTGGAACACCGCTCGTCACTGCCCTTGGGTGTGAGAGCTCCCCACCCACCACCACCCTCTGTTGCCTTCCCTGCAGCCAGTTTCCTACCCATCTGCCTAGCTTTGCACCCGGCCCTGTGCCTATTAACTTCCTTCCCAGCCTTCCATGTGGCACTGAGTCGAATGCCTTACTGAAGTCCAGATACAGAACATCCACTGCATGGCCCCTGTCCAGTTGCCTAGTTACCCAGTCATAGAACTCGACCAGGTTGGTTTGGCAGGATATGCCACGTATGAAGCCATGCTGTCTGCTGTCCTGTAGTCCTTTGGCCTCTAGAAGGCCACCAGCCTCTCCTTCAGGATAGTCTCCATTAGCTTACCCACAGTGGATGTGAGGCTCACTGGTCTGTAGTTTCCCGGTTCATCCTTGGGGCCACTCTTGTGGAGGGGCACCACATGAGCCATCCTCCAGTCCTGAGGTACACACCCCGAATGTAGTGAGGCATTAAACAGGTCTGCCAAAGGTCCTGCAAGGACCTCTGCCAGCTCCTTCAGTACCCTGGGGTGGATGCCATCTGGGCCTGATGCCTTGTCCACCCTCAGTGCCTTCAAACCCTCTCGAACTCTGCTCTCCATGATTTCCCCATCTGTCACCACTTCCCACCCTGCTTCTGCTATTTCTCCCACCTTGGGTGTCACCCCCCTCTTCTCTTTAGTAAATACTGAGTAGAAGTACTCATTTAGTGCTTCCACCTTATCACACCCTGCTTCCACCCAACCCCCCTCCTTCCTAATCCTTACTATGTGGTCCTTACAGCTCCTTTTCTCCCTGATGTACTTAAAGAAGTCCTTCTCCCTTCTTAATCCTTGTGCCAGCCTGAGTTCTGTAGATGCTTTGGCTCCCTTACTGCCCTTGTCACCTCCTTCGATTCTGTCAAGTACCTCCCTGTCCTCCCCTCCCTGTTTCTTGTACTTCCTAAAGGCAGCTCTTTCCTCCTTACCTTTCATGACCTCCTTGCACAACCAGATCGGTTTCTAGCCCTAGCCTTCTTGCTCTGGGCTTTGCAGCAGGTTTTGTTGCTCCACTATCCCCAGCTTTATGAGCTCCCACCTCTGGTTAGTGTCCATACTAGATTGAATTCTGGCCAGGTACCCTTTACCACTTCCCCATCCTCCCAAAGTCGGCCCTCCTGAAGTCCAGCACTATTGTGCCAGATTCCACTCCTTCTTTTCCCATATCCAATGTGAGCCATACTGAGTGGTGGTCACTCCCTGACAGTGGTTCCTCCACTGTAAGTTCTCTCACAAAGTCCCCATTTGCCAGCACAAGGTCAAGGGTATTCCCTAACCTGGTTGGTTCACTGACCATTTGCAGCAGGAAGCTGTCCTGGAAGGCATCCAGCAGTACCTGCTCCCTTCTGTTTCTGGTTGTTGGGGTGCTCCAGTCCACTCCTGGCATGTTGAAGTCCCCCACAATCACCACACTACCCTTCTCGCAGGTCCTCCTGATCTGTCCTGCTAGTTCCCTGTCTAACTCCTCCGTCTGAGATGGTGGCCTGTACACCACTCCCATTCTAAGAATCCTATTCTTGGAATCCTGGATTTGCATCCAAAGTGACTCCGCACTACCCTCCTCCCCTTCCTCCATTACACACTTTACAATGAATGAATGAGAATGACAATGACAATGAGAAGCAATGCATGAACACAGTGGGACGACATGGTACCCATTAAGGTGGTGTACTGTGGGCTGGTGAAACGTGAGGTACTGCCTGCACTATGGGGCAATGCTCAGAAGCACTGCATGAACCAGAGACAGCGCTAGATAGGGCAAAAAGGGAAAAAGTTGCAGCTTGCCCAGAAATGACCCACTTTCCACAGGACAGTGAGTCCAAAGTGGTGCACCTGTTTCTAACAATAGCTGAAAGATGGAAAACTAAACAATAGAAAAGTATTTTTACTCAACAAATTTAAGCTTCTGTACTAGTGAAATTTCTACTTACGATTAGGTTTGGACCCAGTTGTTTCTCATTTTGACCTACATTTTGTGCACCTATGGGTCTAATTTGACCCATGTTTTAAAACCCCTAGTGCTGTCACTGGCATGAACATAGCGGGGTGACATGGCACCCATCACGGTGGTGTAATACACGCTGGTGAATGGGTAGGGTCTCCCTGCATTAAGGAACGATGCTCAGAAGCACTGCATGAATACAGTGGAGCGACATGGCATCAAGTATGGTTGCATTCTGTGTGCTGGTGAATGGTGAGGGATTGCCTGCACTGTGTAACGATGCTCAAAAGCACAGCTTGAACACAGTGGGACAACGTGGCACCAATCACGGTAGTGTACTGTGTGCTGGTGAAAGGTGAGGGAATGCCTGCTCTGTGGAGTGATGCTCAGAAGGTAAGGCAATTTTATTTATAGGGCACCCATTCCCTGAGGCTTAGGGTGCCTAACAAACATAAATACGTAAAAACAGGACCCTCCACCTGACAGGCAGCCAGTGCAGGGCACGCAGGACCGGGGTTTCATGACTGAACCTCAAAAGGCCCGTCAGCAACCGGGCCACCACGTTCTGCACTAGCTGAAGTCTGCAGAGGGTCCCTCCCATGACCCCGAAGTATAGAGAGTTGCAGTAGTTGAGCCTGAAGGTGAGAAAGGCATGTACCAGTGTCAGCAGATCCTCGGGTGGAACAAGGGGCTTGATCCTGATGATGTTCCGCAAGTGGTAAAAACCACTTTTAACAACAGATGACACCTGATCTTCAAAGGTCAGTCTACTGTCCAGGATCACGCCTAGATTTTGCATCCTCGGGGAAGCCACCAATAGAGTGTGCCCCAAGACCAGGCCTGTGTCAGCCACGAGCAGCAACCCATCACGCTGGCGACCAGGCTTGATCACTAATACCGCCGTCTTATCTGGGTTAAGTCTCAGCCAGCTGGAAGCCATCCAGTTATTTATTTAGCCAAATAGTTGTTAAGCACATGGACAACTCCAGGTGTTCTGGGTGAAAAAGACAGATACAGCTGGATATCATCTGCATAGCAGTGAAACTCCACACTGTATTGTCGAATGATCTTGCCCTGGGGCAGCATGTACACTGCGAACAACATCGGGGACAAGATCAAACCCTGTGGTACTCCACAAGAAAGTGGCATTGGGGAGGAGGAGAAATTCCCCATCACTACCCGCCACACCCTATCTGAGAGATTGGACTCAAACCACCTGATGACAGTACCAGCAAGTCCACAAAATTAACTGAGCTGATCAAGAAGGATGACGCCATCTACAGTGTCAAATGCTGATGAGAGATCGAGGAGCACAAGAACTAACCAGTCTCCTGTATCTCTAGCCTTGAACAAATCATCATGCACTCTAACTAGAGCAGTTTCTGTGCTGTGCCTGGCCCGAAAACCCGACTGAAATTACTCACAGATGCCCCTGGACACCAGGCAATCCTCAAGTTGTTGGACCAGTAATTTCTCAACAACCTTGCTCAAAAAAGGCAGGTTGGAGATCGGACGGTAATTCACCAGGATGTCTGAGTCGAGGCAAGGTTTCTTAAGGAGGGGTCTCACCAGTGCTTCTTTCAAAGCCACCAGGAACACCTCCTCTGCCATCGAGCACCTAGCAATCCTGGTGAACACCAGGCCAACGGCCTCGGCGCATCCCATTAAGAAACGTGTCGGGGCTGGGTCCAGTTCGCAATAAGTGTGCTTCAGCTCTAAGATCACCTTAGTCACTTCAGACACCTCCACTGGCCTCAACTCCTCCCAAAACAGATGGAGTGCCTCTGAACCTCTCGACCCCGCCACTGTGAGGCTGTTGCCTCCCTGACAGGATCCCCAACCAGACAGTCGACACTGTCAGAGAAAAACAGAGCAAACTCTTCACACAAGGTGGATGAAAGTCTTTTTCGGTTGTAAACAGGCAGGATGGAGAAGCCTGTCCATAGTCTGAAAAAGCTGAGAAGGTCTGTTTTTCCCTGCAGCAGTGTCCCTGGACTGGAAGTCTGCCTTCTTATGGGAGATTGCCCCCTAGTACTCACCGTAGTGGGCATGCAAGGCCAGCCTCTTGGCCTCCAGCCGGGTCTTCCACCAGCAAGCTCCAACTTCCAACCCTTGCTCTTCATCACCTTGAGATCCCCATCAAACTAAGGGGATCTCAAGTGGGAAGATCTGGGTCATATACGGACTGGAGCGATGACATCCAGTGCTTCGGAAACCACCCTGTTATAGGTGGCCACCGCCTCTCCAGTGCCAACTGCACAAGCCGTATCAACTCTAGATAGGTCAGCCAATGCCAATAATCCCTCTGGGTACAAGCCTCTTAAAAGGTGGTAGCTGACCATCTCCACAGGGTAGAGACTTTCAGGGGGGGCCCCAAACATGAACCCAACGGTGCAGTGATCAGACCAAGAGACCTGATCAGTCTCGAGGTTGTCAATCCCAAGACCCAGCTGGAACACCAGATAGAGTGTGTGGCCGTACTGATGGGTCACAGAAGCAACAACTTGTGTCAGGCCCAGTGAAGACATCAACTGCAGGAGGTCATAACTGAAACGCGAGGATTCATTGTCAATCCAGGCATTGGAAGACCCCCGAGATGAAACACCTAGGGGACTCCAATACCTGGTCGACGACAAAGTCCACCACCTCCTGCAGGAATTCTACCCTGACCCAGGTAGGCGGTAATTGAGGAGAATCCTGCAACCTGCACCTGAACCCCCATGTACGGCGACACACTCAAACGATCGGGTGTTACGAACTGTGTGCTCCGTGAAGCCCAGGCTGTCTCTAAATACGATGGCCACTCCCCCACCCCTGCAATCCTTCCTCAGGCAGTGCACTATGGAGTACCAGCAGGGACGGCGGCCTCCAGAAGCACTGCATGAACACTGTGGAGCAACATGGCACCCATCACGGTGGTGTAATGCAGACTGCTGAATGGGTAGGGATTGCCTGCATTGAGTAGCGATGCTCAGAAGCACTGCATGAACACAGTGGGACATCATGGCACCCATCCCTGTTGAGTACTGTGTTCTGGTGAAAGGTAAGGGACTGCCTGTACTGGGCAGCAATGCTCAAAGAAATGCATGAACACAGAGGGGTAACATGGCACCCATAAGAGCTGCATACTGGTGAAAGGTGAGGGACTGCCTGCACAGTGGAGTGATGCTAAGAAGCACTGCCTTAACACAATGGGGTGACATGGCACCCATCATGGTGGTGTACCGCGTGCTGGTGAAAGGTGAAAGACTGCCTACACAGGAGAGTGATGCTCAGAAGCACAGCTTGAACACAGTGGGACATGGCACACTTCACAGTGGTGTACTGCATGCTGGTGAAAAGTGAGGGACTACATGCACTGGGGAGCAATGCTTAAAAGCACTGTATGAACACTCTGGTGTGACAGTGCACACATCACGGTGGTCTTCTGCTCACTGGTGAAAGATGAGGGAATGGCTGCATAAGGGAATAATGTCAGAAGCACAGCATGAACACAATGGGGTGACATGGCATCCATCACAAGTAGTGTACTGTGTGCTGGTAAAGGTGAGGGAGTGCCTGCTCTGTGGAGTGATGCTCAGAAGCACTGCATGAACACTGTGGAGTGGCATGGCTCCATTATGGTGGTGTAATGCGGACTGGTGAATGGGCAGTGACTGCCTGCACTGAGGGGCGATGCATGGAAGCACTGCATGAACACAGTGGAGTGTCATGACACCCATCCCTGTTGCGTTCTGTGTGCTGGTGAAAGGTAAGATACTGCCTGTACTGGGGAGCAATGCTCAGAAGCAATGCATGAACACAGAGGGGTGACATGGCACCCATAAGAGCTGCATGCTAGTGAAGCGTGAGGGAATGTCTGCACTGCATGAACACAGTGGGGTGACACTGCACCCATCACAATGGTTTACTACATGCTGGTGAAAGGGGAGGGACTGCCTGTACTGTGGAGTGATACTCAGAAGCACTGCATGAACACAGCGGGGTGCCATGGCACCCATCACAGTGGTATAATGTGGGCTGGTGAATGGGTAGGGACTGTCTGCACTGTGGCGTGATGCTCAGAAGCACTGCATGAACACTGTGCAGAGGCATTGCACCCATCATGGTGATGTACTGCATGCTGGTTAAAGGTGAGGGACTGCCTACACTGTGGAGTGATGCTCAGAAGCACTGCATGGACACAGTGGTGCAACATGGCACCCATCAAAGTTGAGTGCTATGTGCTGGTGAAAGGTCAGGGACTGCCTGCACTGAGCAGCAATGCTCAGAAGCACTGTATGAACACAATGGGGAGTCATGGCACCCATCCCTGTTACATACTGTGTGCTGGTGAAAGGTCCGGGATTGCCTGCACTAAGCAGCAATGCTCAGAAGCACTGTATTAACACAGTGGGGAGTCATGGCACCCATCCCTGTTACATACTGTGTGCTGGTGAAAGGTAAGGGACTGCTTGCACTTGGGAGTGATGATCAGAAGCACTACATGAACAAAATAGGGCAACATGGCACCCATACATGTTGCGTACTGCTTGCTGGTGAAAGGTGAGGGGCTGCCTACACAGGGAAGCGATGCTCCGAAGCACTGCATGAACACAGTGGGGCGATGTGGCATCCATAAAAGCTGTGTACTGTGTGCTGGTGAAAAGCGAGGGACTGACTGCACTGTAGAGGGATGCTAAGAAGCACTGCATGAACACAGTGGGGCGACATGGCACCCATCATGTTGAAGCACTGCATACTGGTAAAAGGTGTGGGACTGCCTGCACAGGACAGTAATGCTCAGAAACACTGTGTGGACCCAGAGGGGCGACATGGCACCCATCACAGTTGTGTACTGCATGCTGGTTAAAGGTGAGGGACTGTCTATGCTCATTTAACTGCTATATGAGAAATAACACATAACACCGCCTTACATGGCGTTTATTTACTTATACTTCTAACTTTAACTTTTACTGTATTTAGAATAAGCACTTTGGCACACTAACACACATGCACTGCTTCATGTTCTAAACAATAAACAGTAGTACAGTATAGCATTACAGCGATTTGCAAACTGACTAGGGAAAAGTTAATGTACCAGAAAAGGGTTAACAGAGTGTCACAAAGCGCGCACACACACACACACACACACCTCTCCATGATGCGAGCAGATTTGAGACCTTTGTCTCTGCCTGCATGCATCATCCCATATTAGCCTTCTTTGTTGTACTAACTTTCCCCAATTAATTTCAAAAATATGAACAATAACCAGAATAACCAATATAAAAAACTCATTAAGTGATTTACATACGTTAGTGTGTTATTTACTGCTTTCTTTTTTTTTTTTTTAATTCTTGCAGATCCCAGCATCTGAAATGTGAACCTCTTTCCTCAGTCTCAATTACAGTTTATGGCTGGGAAAGGCTTATTAAGTTGACATGTTTATCAGCTATGAATCTTTCTTGAAAGAGAATAGTAACCAGATTGAAGCTAATAAAGTTGTCACACAAATTAGGCTGGTGCAACACTGCTAAGCTGAATGAACATAGCAGACAGCTTCAATTAACGGTGCGATTCCACAAACCTCCAATTTTATCTAGTCTGGAATCTGGAGAGCTCCCTTTTTCTACTGTCATAGCAAGATGTTTGCAGGGCTCCACCCACTGCAGCCGTAGAAACCAGCATCAATTCTGTTAGAACAGATAAGGGATAAAATGATGCTAGATGGAATAGCCCATAAAGCTGTTGAGTAAAACAATCCAGCAATTGAGCCATCTACATCACTTGAGGTGGGTTTAAACATTTTGAGGGGTTACATGACTAGAAAAAAAGCTGCCCAGTTTATGCTAACACTGAGTCCTATTCTTAACTTAAGCATACCAAATTGCTCAATCCAGAATGCTTCTCTTTCAGGTAACAGTTGGTCCAGCCCCCCCCCCCCCCGGCATCTGAACTTTTTCAATCCCAATAAATCTAAGTGTGGCGATGGGATGTTTTTTTCTCCACAAAATGCCATGCCACCACAGCTTTGTCATCACCATGCCTGATACAGGTTTGTGCTCAATCGTTATGCTTGAGGTTACACAAAGTGAACATATTGCTACGATAGTGGATTTGAGAGGTGTGTCACTGTCGGTCCAGTGCAGCGCAGCCTGCAGTGTGCTCAGCAATGTCAGATTAATCATCAGCCAGGCTGATCTTGGCATTCTTCTGGGCTTGCTGGGTAGAAACTTTGTGAAGTTCAAAGAAAAGAGCCACTTATATTACAGAATGGCCCTTTGCTTTGGTTTGCATAAAGCCGCTCAGTAAGCACCTGATCAGCATCAGGATCAGCCTGCACCTCATCGTCCCCCCCCCACAATGCAACTGACTGCATGTAACCCCTGCTCAACCTCCATTTGCCCCTTTTAAACAATCCCACCCTCTTCCAAGTATCCCTCCCACCTCCCCATTGCTTCCCATGCCCTGTAAATATTAACCCGATACTGGGGTGCCCAATCCCCAGTGTCGGTATCTGAAATATAGAAAAACACCCTTTGATTTTTTTTTCCCTGTAAAAAAGAAAACAGTCCATCGATGTCTTTTTCTGCCACTACCTGCTGCCATTACATGACCCCCACACTCAGCACCCACTAACCCCCCCCCTCCAAACATCTTACTTACCTACCGGGGGTCTAACGCCGTAATCCTTTCTGGACTGAAGACATGTCTTTACTCTTCAACGCTGGATAGTGAACTGAAGAAATCAGGTAAACTGTGGTATTTCAATGCATTTTGAACTTGTACTCATAACTTGGTAATTTTTTAATATTTTCCTCCAACATTTTCAGCATGGCCTTTTTGGGACCCCACCTCATGAACAAGGTACAGTAGATGAAAGTGTTCTAATTTGGGCCAAAAGGTGATTTTGCAGTTGTTCCTCGAAATCACCTTTCAGGTGGGATTTGAACATTTTCACCTACTGGGTTTATGATGTGGGGTCATAAGAAGGCTATGTTGAAAATTTGGGCTCAAAATAATTTAAAAAAGAAAAACATTATGAAAGTAGTTTAACATTTTTCAATGCACGCTCATACCTTTGGTAATTTTCAATATTTTGACCTCAAGTTTTCAAGAGTCATTTTTTTTCACACCAACTCATGAACGAACATAACAGGTGTTGTTTATCAGATCTTGGCCAAAATGAGCTTTCGTACTCGTAGTGCAAAATGACAGTTTGGCCAATATTTTAGAAATGACACTTGTCATGTTTAGAAGAAAAAGACTATTTTTCAACAAAGTTATGAAGAAATGTTGAATTTTTTCAGCCTTTTCTCAGAACATTGCAATGTGTGCAGATTCTGGCCCCCAATTTTCAACACAGCCCTCTTGTTACTCCACTTCATGAACATGACAGGAGTCATTTTTCAAATCTCTGAAGAAACATGTTTTTGCATTTGCTCTGCAAAGTCACCTTTTGAGCAGGATTTAAAAAATTCCATCTGCTGTAATCATAAGGTGGGGTCATAAAGGGACAGTGCTGAAAATTCTGGGTCAAAATGTCAAAAAACAACAAAGTTATGAGGAAACAGAGAATTTTTTCAATGTTTTCTCATAACTGTGTGATTTTTGCAGATTTTTACCCCAAATGTGCATTCAGCCCTTCTGTTACCCCACCTGATGAACAAGACTGGTGTCATTTTTCAAATATCATTCAAAACATGTTTTCATAGTCCATCTGTGAAATCACCACTCAGACAGGATTTTAAAAATTTACACGTCTTAATCATAACATGGTGTCATAAAAAGACTATGTTGAAAATGTGGGTTCAATAAAGAAACTTTGAACTGTTTCATTTACTCATAACTTCATTTTTGCAGATCTTGGTCTTGCCTTAATGTGCAACATATCCTTTGTGTTACCCCACCTTGTGCACATGACAGGTGTCATTTTTTTTTTTTAATCCCCTCCGAGACATGTTTTTGCAGTCACACTGTTAAGTCACCTGTCGGATGGATTTAAAAATTCCACCAATCTTGATTATAACATCAGATCATAAAAAGACTATGTCGGAAATTTGGGGTCAGAATTTAGGAGCCCATTGAAAATTAGATATTGCCTCTCAGCTGGCCTATCCTGAGTAAATACAACCTAAAATGTGTAGAAGCAGGACAACAACGAAAATGAGATTGCATCTCATCTGGTCTATCCAGGGTAAATACTGTATACTGTATACAGCATAAATGTGTTAAAGCAGGAAACCAGTAGAGCAGAGTTCCCAGTAACCTACTGTTCTGTCCTGGGACAAATACACTATAAAAACTGGACACCATTGAAAATGTAACCTGCCTTTCAGCTGGGCTATCCTGGGTAAATACATTATAAAAATGGGTAAAAGCAGGGCCAATTAAAAATGCAGTACTGCAACTCGGCTGTTCTATCTTGAGTAAATACAGTGTAAAAACTGTGAAAACCAGGATCCCACTGAAAGCAAGATGGCATCTGAGCTGTGCCATCCTGGGTAGATACAATACAAAAATGTGTCAAAGCAGGGCCCCACTGAAAACGAGACTGCATCTCAACTGGGTTATCCTGGGTAAATATATAGCAAAACTATGTAACAACAGGACCCAACATCAGAACCCCACTGCAAAGGAGATGCTGCATCTAAGATGATCTGTCCTAGAAAAGAACAGTTACATAAGAGCTTACTGTAACAGTAGATCTACGAGAGAAGCTTCTGCAGCAGGCCACAATGGTAGGACTAAGTCACCAGGTGCTAGGATCACATGGAAAACTTCTAGCTAGCAGTCTCTCACAGGGGACCGCCCACCACCAATGTCAGTCAACGGACGTCAGCCTAGCTTATATAGGGGGGCAGTCCCCTACACCTATCTCGGTTCTCCTGCCAGAGATCCCATACGGGCAGCTGAAGGAGAACCGAAGAGGTTTCCTGAGAGCCAAAAGATAGGCAGAAGTAGAGCGAGTGAGAAAGAGCAGCAGAGGGAAGAAGGGAGGGGAATGTAGGGCCTGCTGCAAGAGCTTCTCTCAAAGATCTACTGTTACAGTAAGTTCTTACGCAACTGTACTATTTTACTTCGAGAAAGGCTCTTGCAGCAGGCCACACCAGTAGGACTGAGTCCCAAGAGGTACCAGGTATCACCAGGATAACCCCACTGGGAGGAGGACAGATCAGCAGCCAAGAATTCAGAAAACAAGGCCCTGAAGGACTGCCAGGCAGAAATTGGCCCTGTGCTAAGAGATGATGTCCAGACTGTAATGCTTAGTGAAACTGTGGAGAATACTCCAGGTGGCAGTTGCAGTGTCCGCAGCAGACACACTTCTGAAACAAGCAAAGGAGGCAACCATACCCCTGGTGGAACGGCCTTTAACCAGTCCCAGAAAGGGTCTGTTGTACTTGCAGTAGCAATAAACAATGTAATTTGCTGGCCCAGTGGCACTGAGGGTTGAGGCGCTGGACACCACAACTCGCACCACACTGGCAACCCAGGTTTGGGAATGGACCCTGGAATCATCAGGGGTCGGCAGGGAAGGGTTCCAGCATCTGGAGGACAGCTCTCCCTTCCTGGGGTGGGTACTGGGGTATACCTCGCTCCATAGTGGCACCTGGTGGAGACCAAGTGACCCTGCAGGTAATGAGGCTAGAGGGAATGTTGGGGGATGGAGTGGCAGCAGGTATTTGCATGCTAGGTGCGCTGACGTCATGGCACATCCGCACTCTTGAGGAAAGTAACACATGCTGAAAAAACCCTGGCAGCCAGTAGGGGCGAAGGAGGCCCCAGAGACGTGCCCACATCCTGTCGCCAGACCTGCCCAATGGATCGCCCAACTGCATCCCCAGCCTCGCGGTAAGTCCCTCTAATATCAGACAGGCCGCCAAGGGAGGGCAGAGGTGATCTGGGGGGGGCTGGATAAACCATGGGAGCCAGGCGGAAGATCATGCGGAAGGTTTCAGGCTGGGAGTAGAGGCACCATCGAGAGGGTACCCTGGAGAGATGGCCTGGTGTCGCCAGCAAGAAAAATAGTTAACAAAAAAAATAAACAATGCAATTTGCTAACCACTTAGACAAACATTGTTTCGAAACAGTAGTGCCCTCTCTCTTGGGGGTGAAGGAAACAAACAACTGGTCAGTTTTCCTGATAGACTTCATGCGGTTCGTATAGTACTGCAACATCCCATGTATATTCAACGTATGGAGCATGGCCTCCCACAGATTGGAATACTCAGGTAAATAAACTGGAATATGGATGGACTGATTTAAAGTAAACTCAGACACCACCTTAGGTAAAAACTTAGGATTAGTACGCAAAGACACTCTTTCTTTGTGAAAAATCAAGTAAGGCTCCTTACGCATAAGAGCCTGCAGCTTGGAAATGCTACATGCAGAAGTAACAGCAACTAAAAAGAGCACTTTCCCCAACAGAAAGCGCAAATCGCAACTCGCGGCAGATTCAAAGGGAGGTAAAGTGAGTTTCTCCAACATAAAGTTGAGGTCCCATGGAGGGACCGAGTCCCAAATGGGGGGTTTCAGATGCAAAATGCTCCACAGGAATGTGCTGGATACATCAAGCAGGGCGACAGCTTTGCCCTCAGTAGGTGCATGGTACACAGAGATGGTGGAAAGGTGCACCTTAATGGAGGAGTACCGAAGGCCTGAATCCAAAAGGGAAAGGAGGTACTCCAACACCTGATTCACCGGGCAGGTGAAAGGATCCAAATGGCAAGCAGTGGCCCAAATGGAGAAGCGCTTCCATTTCATAGCATAAGTGGGCTTGGTGGAGGCTTTCCTGGCAGCCACCAGAACATCTGCGACCCTAGAAGATACCCCAAAGTGGGCAATAGCTAGGTCCACAGGAGACACGCATGGAGATGCAGGGACTTGAGGTCTGGATGGACTAGGGTGCCCTGCCTTAGGAAAGTAAACCGCTGCACAGGGGCAAAAGCACTGTAGGCTCCACTGCCAGCTGCCACAGCAAGAGGAACGAAATCTGGCATGAGCAAAAGGGTACTATGAGAATCATCTCTGCCCCTTCCAACTGGAGCTTGAGCAGAACCCTCTGCAGAATCGGTAAGGGAGGTAAGGTGTACAGAAAATTCCCATTCCAGGAGTGGGACAATTCTTCTCACCCGGAAACTTCAGACCCGGGATCGAGCAAGCAAAAAAGTGGCAGTTTTGCATCAAGTGGGGATGCAAAAATGCAAAGAGGTCCAACTCTTGATAGCCCCACCTGTCGAAGAGGTCTTCCACCACTGAGGTTAGAAATTCCCACTCGCGAGCCCACGACCTGAAGCAGCTGAGACTGCTGGCCAAGATGTTTTGAACACCAGGAACATGAACTGCTGAGAGCTCCAGACTGTGCTTGATGGCCCAGTACCAGACTTTCATCTCCTCCTGATACAGGGGGTAAGAAAGCCCCCGTTTGTTGATGTAGTACACCACACACGTTGTCCGACTGCACCAGCAGTGGACCTGAAAGATGAGATGAGTCTGAAAGGCCTGCAGGGAGTAAAGAACTATCCGCATCTCCAGGACACTGATATGAAGACCCTGCTCTATGTCCATCCAGGCACCCTGGGTCTGGTGATTGGCCAGATGAGCATCCCAGCTCAGGCTGGACCGGAAGCACCGGTCAAGAGAATCTACTGGGGGGTCATGAGCTGAAAGAAGACCACCCCCAAAGGAGGTTGGCCAGATCCAGCCACAACAGACCCCTCTGAACCAGGTTGGAGAAAAGGACCAACTGGTCCAGGTCATCTGTGCATTGGTCCCACATGAAGGTGGGTCAGGGGAACAGTGGCAACTGCCACTGCAATGTGACCCAGAAGGTGCAAGAAAACTCTGGCAGGGACCTGTCAGCTGGAGGAAACCAAATGGGCCTGCTCCATCAGTCGCTCCGCTCTGTCCTTTGGCAGAAAAGCCTTGCCCTGGCTCATATCCAGGACCGCTCTATGCACTGCAGGCGCTGGCAAGGGGAGAGGCAGGACTTCAGTACATTTGTAGTAATCCCCAGGGCCTGGAAAAGATGAAAGGTGTAGTCCAGGGTCTGAACCAAGCGGTCCTTGGAGGGGGCTGCTAGCAGCCAGTCATTTAGGTAAGGGAACATACAGAAGCCCTGCCTCCGAAATGCGGCTGCCACCACTGCCAGGCATTTGGTAAATACCCCCGTGGGGCCGAGAAGAGGCCAAAAGGTAGGGCCCTGAATTGGAAACTGGCCCCCTGAAAGTGGAAGCAGAGAAAGCGACAATGGGCAGGAAAGACCTGGAGGTGTGCAGGTAAGCATCCTGCATGTCCAGTGAACAGAGCCAGTCCCCCTGGTGCAAAAGGGGTAACAGCCCCTGGATGGTGACCATCCTGTAGCACTTGTACCAGATGTACAAATTCAGATGGTTCAGGTCCAGGATGGGCCAGAGATCCCCAGTCTTTTTGGAGATGAGGAAGAAGTGGGAGTAAAACCCCTTCCCCATTTAGCCTGAGGGACAGGTTCTATGCCTCTTTTTTGAAGAAGACCCTGAATTTCCTCCCAAACCAAAGACAGATGTGCGGGGCAGGGGGAGGTGGAGTGGACTGGAGGATTATCGGGTGGCCACTCTAGAAACTCCAGAGTGTGACTGTGGGCTATGATCTGGAGGACCAAATTGTCTGTGGTGGCCCCCTGCCACCCCTCTAGGTGGAGACAGAACTGACCTCCGACTGCCTCCCTTGGATCATCGGTCACGGAGGCGGGTCGGCTAAGGAGTCAGGAGGTAGGGCAGGCGCAGGCGGGGGGGCCGTGGTAGCCCTGGGGGTCCTGATGGCAGCAGCAGCAGGGGCCACTGTGGCCTTACACTTGTGTGGACCCTTGGCAGGCTGATTCCGAGATTGCTTCTGGGAGGACCTCTGGAAGGACTAATGTTGGCTTGCTCTAGGCTGGTTGTGATAGAGCAAATGGACCGACTTGAGGGCCCACCCCAATTCCTGCAGGGTAGAAATGATGTCCTGGACATCCTCCTCAAAAAGTACATATCCATGGAAGGGGGCGTCCACAATGCTGGCCTGCAAGTCCAAGGCAAAGCCAAATACCTGGAGCCAAGAATGGTGCCGAAGAGTGAGACAGACCCAAGCAGCTGCCCCACACCTGGAAGCATCTACAGCATCATATACTGCTTGGAGGACCTGACTTCATGAGTTGGATGAGCTGCATTTTAGTGGGGTCTTCTGGTAAGGTCTGTACCAGGTCCCTGGCATGGTCCCAAAGAACATTCTGGTACTGAACCATATGGGCCAGACACTGTATGGCCAGAATAGCCACAGTAATGGAGGCAAAAACACATTTGCCAAGATGATCCAGCTGCCTGGACCCAGTCCGGTGGGAGGGTACTAAGGTGCTTGGGCTTCTTAGTATGGCCGTGCGAGGCATTTATTACCACTAAATCCACCTTAGGGTGGCTTTCCAAAAAAGGCTTGCCAGCCAAGGCGTGGTAAAGGCTGTCAGCCTTTTTAGATAGACGTGGGTGGTAGAAGAGTGGTTCCAGGCCACCTTTGTGACATTCATAGCAGTCAATCAAAGGGGGCACCACTACAGCGAGGGTATCCCACTGCCGGAAGTAGATGGCCAAACGGCGTCTCTCCAGGTCCTACTCAGTCTCCCAGCCAATGATGGACTGGATGTGTCGCATAACATCTGTAAAGAATGGCTCATCAGGGGGGACTTGGGCACTTCTTTGGCCTGGGCATCCCTCTCCAAAGACTCATCAGGAGAAAAGGAAGACCCCAAAGAATTGGAGTCATCCTCAGTAGTGTCACTATGTAAAACGGATGCCAGGGACTGGTGATCATCCCTCCTAGAACCTGAACCATCAGGTCAAGCCCCCTGAAGACACCGACGTACAAGGATCGCTTGGACCAGCCCTATCTGGATTCTGGGGAGGGCAGTGGGGGACACCAGAGGCAGGCCCGGAGGGCTGGGGGTCTGCTTTTGCATAAAGGATCACTACACCGAAAAAAGAGCATTATAATCCACCTGGGGTGCTATATTATACACCAGAAGGAATGGAAACGAAGGCGCCGGTAAAGGGTACGACAGCTGAGGAGCCAGTGAAGACTACCCCGGCATAGGTCCACCCAGCACCAGATGGGAATCCGGCGCCAGGCCACCAGGTGTCTGCTGCGGCATAGGTTGCGGCAGGGGCAACAATGGAGTCAGGCCCAAAGGCTGGGGTTGCAGCAGCACTGCCTGCGGCCCAGCAGGTGATGGCCTGGAGCGCCCAGGTGACAGATCCAACAGCGCTGGCCCAGCTGGGGAAGCTGGCACCCAAGGGGATAGAGACCCCTGAGTTAAGGGCAGAGGTGACAACAGTGAGGAAGAGATGGCTGGCACAGCTGACATCAGTCCAAGTGATGGGAGCCGATGAAGGCAACACCGTGGCCTGGTGGGGGTGATGGCTGAAAAGTCGACATTTGAGAGACCAACACCAGCCAAGTCACCTGGCTGAGAGCCCATACAGGATATGGGCCTGAGTGTCAGGGGCTGGGGAGAAGGACACAAAGTTCCCTGCCCTGAAGAGTCAATGCCCGAAATTGAAATAAGGGTGGGCAGCAGAGCCCCAGGAGCCCAATTGAAGTGAGGGCTGGCGGGGCTGGAGGAGCCGACCCCCCACGAGGGGGACGACCCAGTCATGGTCGAAGGTTTGTGGGGCGACCACGAATGGGAAGCTGACCGGGCCCAATCCCGGTGTTTATCCCAATGCTTATGCTTCCCGAACTTCTCCTTGTGAGAAGAGAAAGAGGCCCCAGAGGACTGTGCCGGCAAAGCTGAAGACCTCATGGCCTACAGCATCTCCTCCATCGCAAAAAGCTACTGCTTCAAAAGATGGCTCTCCAGAGTTTTTAAACGACATCTCCGAGTAGCCTTGTTGAATTTCTGGCAAAACTTTCAGGTTTCGGTGCCATAGCTGGGGTCTAGGCAGACAAGACGCGCAGAGTGACCGCCCTTTTCAGGAATGTGTTTACCGCAGGCACATTTATTTTATTTTTTTTTTAAACAACTATTTTTCCCTCCTGTCACCACTGGATGGGGCCCCATCGGTCGTCCTGCCTGTTCCCCTCCTGTCGAGATCCTCCCAATCCGAGCTCTCTGTCTCCCCTCACTCGCAACACACCTCTGGAGAATCCCCCCGTTCCACGCCCCACCAGAACAGGGCCACCTTCTGCTCCTCAGCACTCCCTCTTCTAATGCTCCTCGGGTGGAGGTGATGGCAAGATGAGATCTGGTGGGCAGGGTCCGGCATTGGAGGTGGGGGCAGGCAACATCTTCCTCCCAACCAACAGGTGGTTTTCCTTGTTCGTGATCCCCCAGGAGCACCGGACGCGCAATGACGTCCAGCACGGACTGAGCGCACTCCCGCGCAGTGTCCACCAATGCTCCTCCCTGTCTCTGACGTGATAGCCCAGTTGTTGCACCTCCAGCCTCCACTGGGAGTCGCTAACGTTGGGGAATCATTAACCCACCCTCCTCAGGAGAGGAGAACTGTCATCAGACGCTCAATCCTCTCCTCCCATGCCGACCCCTGATGGCTCAGGCTCGTTCCCAAACCTGCGTCGCCGGTGTGGCGCCCAGCGCTTCAACCCTAAGTGCCACTGGCCCAGCTACCTCAGGCACACTTTGAGGAGCAACTGGAAGATAAGGCTGGTGGAGAAGACAAACTCGTCGAAAAGAACACCGAAAATTCAGTGTTTTACGCTACAGAAAACCGAAACTAAAAAAGCATGGTATGCATGGGAAATGGCGGTCTACTGTAGTTGTAGTGTCCACTAAGGTCTGACATGTGCGGGTCGACGGCAGGGGAAGAACTGAGGTAGGTAAACAGGACTGCCCACCTACATAGGCTAGGCTGATGTCAGCTGATTGATGTCGGCGGTGGGCTGCCTCCCATGATATACTGCTAACTAGATGTTTTCTGTGTGGTCCTGGCACCTAGCAGCTTAGTCCTACTGGTGTGGCCTGCTGCAATAGCCTTCCTCAAAGTAAGATAATACATTATAAAAGCAGGACCACACTAGAGACATCACATCTTACCTCTACCATCCTGGGTAAATGCAGTATAAAACTGTAAAATCAGGACCCCATTACAAATTACATATTGCATGACATATTACATCCCATTTGGTCTATCTTGGGTAAATAGATAGTAAACATTTTTAAAAGCAGGACACAGTAAAACAGCATGCAATTCTCTAAGTTTTGTCTATGCAGGCCATGTTACAAGGACGTCTGAGAATGTATACAACATGATCTGGACTGCAGGTGATGTGCCTGACCTTTATTGTCTCATGAACTTTATTGTTAAGCTCAGTGAGCACGTGGGTACAATTGCAATCGACGGTATGTCCACAGGTAATGTTGCCAGCAGGAGCTAAGCTGAATGAAAAGCCACTGACTTGTTTTTTGGAAGATACCATGTCGGAGTGTGCCAGTCTTGTTTAGAAGAACAGAATGTAATGGCAGATAAGAGCCACTTGGCCCCTTCGGTCTGCCCATGTGTTTTTTTTTTTTGTTTTTTTTTTTTTTTACTGTAATTTCTGCTGCAGATCCTAACTGATCTAAGGTTCTTCCTTCTCCTCTCCCTTTCTTACCTCTGAGATTCCCTTGTGCCTATCCCAGGCATTTTTTAACCCCATCACTGTTTTTGCCCCCAGCACTTCTGCTGGAAGAATGCTCCAGGAATCCATCACTCTCCCAGAGAAGAAGTACTTCCTCACATCTCTACTGAATCTACCCCCCTCCAGCTTCATATCATGTCCCCTTGTTCTAGAGCACCTTTTTTCTGAAAAATACTCCCCTTCTGTACCTTATTCACCCCCGTGAGGTACCTAAAGGTCTCTATCATATCCCTCCCTCCTCTTCCAGGGTGTACATACTGAGCAAGCTCCTTTAGCCTCTCCTCATAGGGCTGCTGATGCAGACCCTGCACCATTTTTAGTTGCCCTCTTCTGGACCGCCTCCATTCTATGTCCTTCCAGAGATGTGGACTCCATAACTGGACACAGTACTCAAGGTGGGGTCTTACCAGTGATCTATATGGGGGCACCACCACCTCCGCTTTCTGCTGGCAGTCCCACTTCCTATGCACCTCAGCATCCCACTACCCTTCCTGACTGCCTTTCTACACTGCCTGGCCACCTTTAGGTCATACAGTATGATTACCCCCAGGTCTCTTTCCTGCTTGATCATTCTCAGTAACGCTCCACCCATTTAGTAGTGTGACCCAAGTTTCTATGGCCCAAGTGCATTATTTTGCACTTTTTTGCATTAAACCCCAGCTGCCATACCCTTGACCACTCCTCTAATTTTTTTCAGATCTCTACCAATCCCTCCCCCCCCCCCAATGTCCACCTTGTTACAGATCGTGATGTCATCTGCAAAGAGGCAGACCTTCCCTTCCAGGTCCTCCGTTTTGTCATTTATAAAGACATTAAAGAGGACCAGTTCCAGCACTGAACCCTGAGGTACCCCACTGGTCAGCCTCCCTTCCTCGGAGCGAACTCTGTTTACCACTACCCTCTGTCTCCTATCCCCTAACCAGTTCCTTACCTGGGTTACCACCTTGTTGCACACCCCCAAACTACCCAGCTGCTTACCAGTCTCCTATGTGGAATGGTGTTGAAAGCCTTGCTGAAATCCAGGTAGGCCTATCCACCGCTCCTCCCTGATCTAACTTCTTGGTCACCCAGTCAAAGAATCAACCAGATTTGTTCGGCATGACCTCCCCCATGAATCCAAGCTGCCTCAAATCCTGTAACCCACTGGATTCAAGATATTCCACAATCCTTTCCTTCAGCAGTGTTTCCATTAATTTACCCATCACCAATGTCAGGCTGACAGGTCTATAACTGCCCGCCTCTTCCCTGCTACCACTTTTGTGAAGTGGGACTACATCTGCCCTTGCAAAGAGGCAGTCATTTTATCAACCATCAGTGGAGAATTACAAAAAACTGTTCTGCCTTTTTCTGTTTCCTAGAGAGTTCTCCAATTTTGATGGATATAGATTTAATTTTTGCCAAACATCACAGAATACCTGGTTTTCAAAACTTGCCTGTTAGTGATCTGCTGCCCTTCATTAGAGGGTATCAGGATAGTTTCCCTGGGCTCGATTTTCAAAAGCCTTAGTCTGCTGCAAGCCTTGGGCAGTGCTGGCCCTAGCTATTCTGGGGCCCTGTGTGAACCTCCTTGCTGGGGCCCCATATCAGAAGTCGCAAAGCCCCCAAGGAACATCCTCATCCCTATTATGGCCTCCCAGTAGCTTCATTTTTAGCTAGTTTTGTACCATTTTTGCACTTTACTTAAATTAGTACATATAGGACCAGGAAGAAAGAGGCCAACTGGACAGCTAAGTTATTTTGGGCCCCTCTGCTCTTGGGGCCCTGTGTGAATGCACAGTTCACACCCCCAAGACCGGCTCTGGCCCCAGGTGCGCCGAAGATATGGCACACGGGGTATGTAGCAATCACCTGGCTGGCGATCGGGGGGGGGGGGGTTCGATCCTGTGCACCAATTGCAGCAAGTTACACCAATTATTTCCAGGTCGAGCTTGCAGCAATCCCAGGAAACATTTTTATAGTGCTTGCACTAAACAGTTGCTGCAAGCTGCCATAAATTTGATAAAGTGTCGCAACTGCACCAGTCACCCAACCTACCAAAATCAGGCACAGTTGCAGCAAAGGTGATTACAGTACCTCACCTTGAGTACTGTGTCCAGTTATGGAGACCACATATTTGGAACGACATAGAGTACATTTATCCTCCAATCAGCTACTGAAGAAACTGCTGTGGTCATCCACCTTCAAGTAATAGCTTTCTTAGCAGCCAGAATGCATAATGGTAATAACGTTTTATGCCAAGGGGGATGATGACAGGACTTAATTGTTAACACCAATTCAGCACATCCCATACTCCGGTGGCAAATACCATCCATTAAACTCCTTAATCTCTTCCTTCCTTACTCTATCATACCTATTACCCCTATTCCATACAGGCACCTCAGAAAAGGCCAGGGAAGCCAAATGCACCTTCAATCTGTCTCCTACCCTCCTAAAGTTCTCCTTCACTGCCTCCACAGGCTGGTTCATCAGATCATTGCTATCCAAGTGCACCATCACCTCCAGCCCTCCTCCTCCCCTTCTCTGTCATCCTTCCTATCCTATCTATTCCTATCTATATCCCTGATGGATGATGCAACAGGAAGGCATCTGACAATTCATTCCCCTCCCCTCACCTTCTCTATTCCCCATGATCATTGAGACCCCAATCATTAAGACTCTCCCTGCTGAATTCCTTCTGCTCACTACCTCACGTGCACTAAGTTGTCCTGCCCACTTCCCCCACAGACTTACAGTCCCCGATGGACTCAGGCACCTCAGCCTTCTCCAGGGGTGCCAAGCGATTTGCTGTCTGAATGGTGTGAGACAGGTTTACCCCCTTGTGTCTGTTCCTGCTGCCCTTCCCCCTGCCCTTCCCCACCACATTTCAGCCCCCTGGGCAAGTGGGCTTCTGGAGGGGTGGAGGGTGGACCCCAGCTGAGCCAGTGCTACAGCTGATATTTCTCATCTCTTGCTGCTACCAACTGAGCATGGGGCACCGTAAAGGTCCTGCAAATGGGGCACTTCCCCCTCCTCCAGAGCATAAACCTGGAGAACAGCTCCCCATAGTCCCCACAACTGACTACCTCCCCATTGTACTGCATCTCCTTACCGATGCTACAAAATGCCTACCTTATATCTGGAATTCTACTACTTTTGGAGTACTTTTTACACCTCCCTTAGTTAATCCCCTAACCATTGAATTATATTTGTATAATATAAATATACATACTGTACATATACAAAAACACACACATTTCTATCTCATTTTTATCATTCAAATGTAACAGCAAATCTCAATATTCTAGAACTCAGTGGCCCACTACTTCAGATGTTTAACCATAACTAGAACACTATACCAGGAAAGCGGTGTCTTAGCAACAGCCTGATTCTGCCTGAAAAATACTTTCAATAAACACTTTTTTTTTTTTTTTTTTTTTAAACAAGAACTCAGTGGCCCAGAAAAAAAAAATTACTCACCATAGTAATCTTGTTTCTTCAAAGGGATCACTCATTATGATTAAACTGATGCAGTCAGCCTCCTGTGCTGAACAGCTCCTATGTTGAGCTGCCTGGAGAGATGGAATGCTATGCAAATGATTGAACTCTCATTGGCTCATGCCGATTTCAAACTGCTGCCCTAGCAACTGCTGCACTTTGAGTGCTTCAGATTCTTACGGAGCCTAACTGGGTATAATACCCCTCTAGCTAATCTTTACATAATAAAGAAAAAACTACCCCCCCCCCACAAAGATCAAAAATCCCCAAGAGACAGGCCTAAAACGAGACCACAAGGAAACCAACTGGTTTAAAAGGATAGTCTCTAATCTGGCCTATATATAACATTAAAGCAGAGATGCAGAACAAAATTCCCTCAACTTTTTTTTTTTGTTAAGGTTCTAGTAGGGGAGGCAGGGTGGGTGCTTTAATCATAATGAGTGATCCCTTTGAAGAAACAAGATTACTACAGTTAGTAATTTTTTCTTCTAACCCCAGGAATCACTCATGATTAAACTGATGCAGACTACCAAGCAGCTACTTTGGAGGTTGGGCAAAGAACCTATTTAGGGAACAAGTTCTGCAGAACTGCTGTGCCAAACCTGGCATCACTTCTGGACTGTGGACCCAGGCTGTAGTGCTTTGTGAAAGTGTGCACTGTTTTCCATGTAGCTGCTTTGCAGATTTCCAGTACTGGGATATCTCTTGAAGCTGCCTCTGACGTGGCTGTACCCCTGGTGGAATGTGCCTTTAGGCCCAGGGGTACCTGTTTACCCACTTTACTGTAACAAAACTGTATACATGCCACTATCCAGCGAGCAATTGTACATTCTGTGGCAGCTCTGCCCTTACCCACTTCACCATAAGTGAGGAAGAGCTGTGTCTGTCCTGGTCTATATGCCTTGGTTCTATCAATGTAATGGCTCAGTGCCCTCTTGACATCAAGGCAGTGGAGTTTCCCTTCTGGAGAACTGGAGTTCTCTGTAAAGAAAACAGGTGGAGTCATAGACTGATTCAAGGGAAAATCAGATACCACTTTGGGAGAAATTTCCTATTGGTCCTGAGATCCACCTTAACCCTGTGAAATGAGATGTAGTCCACATCTGTACACAGGGCTTGCAGCTCACTGATCCTCCTGGCAGAGGTGATAGCCACTAGAAACACAGTTTTCCAGGTGACATACTTCAGGTCTGCAGTTGCCATAGGTTCAAATGGTGGCTCCATCAGCTTGGCAATGCAGATGTTTAGATACCAGGCTGGGACAGGTTCCCTCACAGGAGGGTGAAGGAGGCTGAGGCCCTTAAAGTACTTCCTGAAAACTGGATGAGAGGCCATGGACCTTTCCTTACCAGCTGACTGGTAAGCTGAGACTGAAGCCAGGTGGACCTTCAGGGTCGAAGGCCTCAGTCCTAATGAGTGCAGGTATGTCAGGTAATCCAGGAGAACGGCAAGGTCAGCCCTAGAGGGGTCAGTATCCTTACCTGAGCACCAAATGAAGAACCTCTTCCACTTAGAGGAATATTTTTTTCTAGTGGAAGGTTTTCTGGAGCCCCTAAGCACTGTCAGGACTTGTTCTGACAGCTTGAGGTTAACAAACTCTAAGTCCTCAAGAACCAGGCCTTGAGTCTCAGTGATCTAAGGTTGGAATACAGGATCCTGCCCTGACAGGAGGTCAGAAGGTTGCACCTCCTGGGCAAGTGAACTGGGGAGGTCACTGAGAGTCAGTAGAAGAGAGTACCAGTGCTGCCTCGCCCAGTCTGGTGCCACCAGTATCATTGTTGCTGGTTAGGACCTTAATTTCAGTAGGGTCCTGAATATCATTGGGAAAGGAGGGAAGGTATACACAAACTTCCCTGACCAATCTAGGGCTATTGCATCCAGGGGACCTGTACCCTTGTGAGGGGGCCTGCTGCAGTACAGGGGCAACTGGTGATTTTCTGCAGAGGCAAAAAGATCCACATATGGAGTGCCCCACCTTCTGAAAACTGCGCTGAGGATTTGAGGGTTCAGTGACCATTGGTGGTGGTCTTGACTTATCCTGCTGAGAGAATCTGCCAGTACATTGTCCTTCCCTGGAAAGTGTATGGCTGAGAGAGAGATACCTGCATGGAGTATGCCAGAGACCACAGCTTTATTACCTCTGTGCAAAGTGGGGTGAACCTGGTTCCTCCTTGTTTGTTGATACAGTACATGGTTGTGGTGTTGTCTGTCCTGACCTGCACCACCTTGTTTTGCAGATGCGGGGCAAACGTCAATACAGCCAGGTACACTGCCCTGAGCTCCAGCAGATTTATGTGCAACAGGGACTCTTGAGGAGACCGGGTGCCACTCACTGTGTGATCCAGCATGTGTGCCCCCCAACCAAGAAGGGAAGCATCTGCTGTGAGAATTAGAGAGGGCTGTTCCCTTATACAGGGAACACCCACCCTGAGGTTGTGTTCGCCTAGCCACCACTGAAGTGCTTGCAGTAGGCTGTGGGTGACTGGAACCAGTCTGGACAGTGGGTGACTGTCCTTTGTGACCAGTACTGCCTCAAGTGAAACTGGATGTCTCTCATCTGGAACTTGGCACCACTGTGGTGGCAGCTGCCATGTGTCCCAGTAGCCTGAGGAATTCCCTGGCTGATCTGGGTTGCCCAGCATGAAGGAACTTGCAATCTGTAGGATGCTATCCACTCTGTCCTGGGGCAGGAAAGCTCTGCCCAGGCTGGTGTCCAGCTCTGCTCCAATGAAGTCCAGCCCTTGTACTGGCTCTTGCTGTGATTTCTGCTCACTTATGAGAAAACCTAGGGATTCCAGCATGGATTTTGTGAGTGCCAGTGACTGCCTTGCATGTTGCGGGGACTGGCCTACAACTAACCAGTCGTCCAGGTAGGGGAAGGCTATCATACCTTGTTTTCTCAGGTATTCGACCACCACTGTAGGCATTTTGTGAATTCTCTTGGTGCAGAACTCAGACCAAATAGGAGTGCTGCAAATTGGTAATGACCCGAGGCCAGTCTGAACCTCAGGTACTTTCTGTGACTTGATCTGACATGGATGTGAAAATAGGTGTCCCTTAAGTCCAGGGACGCTAACCAATCTCCTTTTTGCAGTGTGGGGATGATTACTGAGAGTCTCACCATTTTGAACTTAGGCTTCAGAATGTGCTTCTTCAGAAGCCTTAGATCCAGGATAGGTTGACAGTCCCCATTTTTCTTTTTGGTAAGTAAGTATTTGGAATAGAAGCTTTTGCCCCTTTGGTTTAGGGGCACTGGTTCCACTGCTTTGATTGATAGGAGGTGCTTTACCTCTGCCTCCAGGAGGATTCTGTCTGCAGAGGTGACTCGGGCAAAGGTTCTTGCTCTCAACTTGGGAAGTGATTTGAAGCTGAGTGACAGCCCCTGGCTCACTATCTCCAGGACCCACTTGTCTGTGGTGATGGCATGCTAAACCTGGAGGTAGTGAGCCAATCTGCCACTCACCGGTGGTATATTGTCCTTCCCTGGTAGGTGGACTGCTGAGAGGGAACTTCCCAGAGAGTATGCCAGACTCCAGATTTTCATGGCCTCTGTGCACAGGGGGGTTGACTGTGTGCCTCCTTGCTTGTTTATGTAGTACATGGTGGTTGTGTTGTCTGTCCTGACCTATACCACTTTCACCTGTAGCATACTGGTGAAGGCCTGGAGTCCCAGGAAGACTGCTCTCAGTTCTAGCAGGTTTATGTGCGACAGTGACTCCTGCTTGAGCTATGTGCCGTGAGCAGTGTGCTCCTCCAGATGTGCCCCCAACCCAGGAGGGAAGCATCCATGGTTAGCACCAAGGAGGGGTTTACCTGCAGGAATGGTATACCCTGTCTGAGATTGTCTTTTACCAGGCACCACTGAAGTGCCTGAAGAAGTGTTCCTGTGACTGGCACCAGCTTTGACAGAGAGTCTCTTTTCTGATGACAGTGCAACTCGAGATGAAACGGAATGTCTCTCATTTGGCACCTTGCCCCTGACACTGTTGCTGTGGAAGCTGCCATGTGACCCAGCAATTGTAGGAAGAGCTATTGTAGGAAGTGCCTTTCAGGCCTTAGGCTGTGCAGTTTGAAGGTACTTGCCAGCTGTATCAGGTTGTCCACTCTTGCCTGTGAAAGAAAAGCCTTTCCTCTCACAGTGTCCAGCTCGGAGTCCTATGAATTCCAGGAGCTGTACTGGCTCCAGTACAGATTTTCTCAGGTTGACTAGGGACCCTAGTGACTGCAGAATATCCTGTGTGAGTGTCAAGGAGACTGACTTGTTGAGGGGATTGATCTACAACTAGCCAGTCATCCAGATAAGGGAACACTGCTACTCCCTGCCTCCTTAGGTGTGCCACAACCACAGTTATGCATTTTGTGAACGCCCTTACACCCTTGGATCAGAAGCAAGTCCAAAAGGCATTGCCTTGAACTGGTAATAGCCTGATGACAGTCTGAAACTGAGATACCTTCTGTGGGACTGCTTGATGGGGATGTGGAAGTAAGCATCCTTTAGGTCTAGAGATGCAAGCCAATCCCCTTGCCTTAAAAGTTGGAAGGATTGTTGCCAAAGTCATCATCTTGAACTTTGGTTTTAACAGATGTCCGTTTAGGTGCCTGAGATCCAGTATGGGTTGCCACTCCCTGCTTTTCTTTGTTGTGAGGAAGTATCTTGAATAGAGGCCCTTTCCTCTTTGTGCCTTAGGAACTGGTTCTATTGCCCTTTGAGACAGAAGAGTCGATACTTCCCCATCTAGCAGTAATGTTTCTGATGGGGAAGAGGGTCTGAAGACCCTTGCCCTCAGCTTTGACATGAACTTGAAGTTGAGAGCAAGGCCTTGGCCCACTACCTCCAAGACCCACTTGTCTGTGGTGATGGATTGCCATTCTTGGAAGTAGTGGGCCAGCCTGCCCCCTACTAGAGTTAGGGAAGCGACCCGAGCAGACACCTCAGGGTGCTTGCCTGGCTTGCGCTGCTGTCTGGGAGCTGGAGCTAGTATGGTTGCTGCCTCTCCTGCGCTAGCCCCTGAAATAACCCCTCTGTGGTTGGTACTGGGAAAAATGGCCTATAGTGTCCCCTACACCTCTACTCACCCTAGCTTGAAGCTTCTGGGGTGTAGATGTCTTTTCCTTGGCAGCAGCACTTCTGTAGTCATCCATTTTCTTCATATAAGCCTCTATCTGCTCCCCGAACAGAGAGGTTGTCTCACATGGGAAATCAAGGGCCTTGGACTGTGTGTCTTGGGTCAAATTGGTGGTTCTGAGCCAAGCACATCTTCTAAGAGACGCATTAGCAGCCATTTGTCTGGCAGCAGTGTCATTATTGTCTACAGCCATCCTGAACTGGGCTTTTGATGCCTCTATAACCCTTTTTGCAGCTTCTTTCAGATCAGCTGCCATAGGGGCTGGTAAAGATTTCATCTCCATAACAGTATCCCATAGTGGTCTCCAATATCTGGCAACATAGGCCATATAGGGATGCTTGCCTGAATCAGAGAGGATCCCAGATAAACCTTCTTGGCTACAGAATCCATTTTTCTGGAATCCTTGTCCAGTGGGTGTGATGCCAAAGGTATGCCAGCTTTATCATAAGCTGCAGCCTGCACCACCCCTTCATGGTTTGGGTGCCCAAAGAGAAACTCTGCTCCACCTTTAGCCACCCAGTATTTCTTGTCCACCTTTCTATCCACAGGTGGCACAGAAGTGGGAGTCTGCAAGAACTTGTTCACCTGTTTCCTCAATGGACTTATGGATGGGCAGTAGCAGTCTTTCACAGACTGGAACGTATATGGATCATTTCCATATAGTCCTGTTCTTCCTCATCAGTGGACTCCCGAGTAGGGATGTCCAGGGTTTGGGCCACTTGCTTTATGAAAGCAAAGTGGGATGTACAGTCCTCAGTTCCCTTGTTAGGGGAATTAAGACGGTGGTGATCAGAAGAGATATCCAGTTCAATTGGCTCTCCATAGTCCTCATCCTCATCTTCTCCGAAAGGTTCTACCCCTTGTTCCAATGAACTGGGAACCGAGGAAGAACCGGAGGTTTGTGACTGTTTTTTTATGTCTGGTAGCCAGTATGTCTGTAGCCGGGTTAGCGGCTTTCTCAGACAACTTCTCCTGCAGTGGTTTAAGTCATCTCTCAAGCGTCAACTGAGAGAAGTTTTTGTAAATATCACAGTCCTCTTTGAGGTGGTTAAACCCCAAGCAAAACACACAAATCAGATGAGGATCTGCTTTAGAACGGTTCCCCACACTCAGTACAATGTTGGAAACCTGTGGGGCCTGTTCTTTTCTTGGCCTGTGACATTTATCCCCAAAACACTTTTTTTTTGGGGGGGGGGGTTCTGTAAAACTGAACAACCGAGAGTTACCCCAGTAAAATTTTTCTAAATAATAACCGACTTACCTTAACAGCCGGAATAGAAGAAAATTAATGAAATTTACCTCAGAAAAATAAAGGAAACTACCGGTTCCTTCTCAGTTGAGAAAAACCGATAAGGAACCAAAAACGTACCTGATGAACACTAATCTAGACTAAGTCTACCCGTGAACCAAGGACAGTGCTTTAAAAATCAAAATAACTAAGCGGATTTCGACAAAACCAAGAAAAAATAAACTTCTTCAAGTAAGTGAAGGAGAGCTCTCCGGAGATGTCTTACTGAGGCAAGCGGAGTAAAGAATCTGATGGTTGCAGAAGTGCAGCCAGGGACAGTGGTTTGAAAACCGAGCTTGAGCCTAACATTCCACTATTAGCATAGGTTCTATTAATCATTTCGGCTCCAGGGCAGTCCTATGGTGAGACCATACTGCATTTGTCAGAATAAAGGAAGATTTCCTGGGGTTTGAAACTGGGGCTTGCCAACAATTGTCTCAGAGAGGGCACCCTCGGCCCCACCCAAGGGGTAAGCCTGGACATTGGGAAACAGTAAGCAGGGCTGAGCTCCAGTAAGGATCGGGGTCCGCTCCAAAAAAGTTGAAGGTTTCTTCCCTTTCACTTCTTAATACATGTCTGTAGATGTTCTATTCCCTCTCACTCCATAAGCTGTGCCTGTTATGTTTGTTAAAATAGTACAATAATGGTCCCCAAATTAGTCTTGTTCTAATGTAACTATTCATAATAATATAAATGATTCAGTTAGTAACTAGCACACCATTATTATTTTGTCACTGTAGGACATCTTTAATATTGGTGGTTCAATGTTGCTAGTACACGTCCCCTAAAGTAAAAAATCAAATAACCTCATTATCCTATATCAGTATCACATCTGTAATACTGCTGTACTCAAAGCACTAAAGATTCTAAAAGACACCGTTATACTGTAGCAAGGCTATTCAGTTACACAGGGTCACCATCAGCCGTGGGTGATGCTACATATGTTCCAAGCCATCCTCGCTGCCTTCTTTATAGAGGAGATACCCACCCCTACCATGACAAGTGAACAAATGATGCACCAGGCAGCACTTGGAGTGCTATGCCATTACACAGAATGTGATGACATCATGCACTACTGATAACATAGTTCGCCACCCAGTTGCTTGAAAAAGCCTGCAAAATCCCTCCCAGTTAGCCACACACCAAAAAAAAAAAAACAACAATGTGGGGGGCCCTGGTATGATGAGAGGCTAATTTCATTAAGGTCATCAGCTTGGACCTAAAAAATGAATAGCACCACCAGCTAGGAAGCAAACCAACTGGCTCATGCTCGACAACAGGATTAAATTCCAGACATGCCTGTTAGGCAAGAAATCACGAAACGGCAAAGCTCCTCCGTGTCTCAGCGAATTGCTCCATACCTGTTCTTCAGGATACCAGACTGGGGCCAGACTCGGGGGTCGTTGGCTGTCCCATTTAGGAAAACGTCTCTCGGATAGCAGTCCTTTGCCTACAGGGCTCCCTTGTGGCGAAACTTAAGGAAAGGATAGTGCAACACCTGAAATCCACAGGAGCACAGGATCCAAGACAGCATGGGTTTACAAAAGGAAGGTCCTGTCAAACTAATCTCATAGACTTCTTTGACTGGGTAACCAGAGCGGTGGACCAAGGGGGTGCAGCTGATGTCGCCTACCTTGACTTCAGGAAAGCTTTCGATACTGTTCCACACAGAAGATTGATTAATAAGCTGGGTAGGCTTGGGGTGGGTCAGAAGTTGGTCAACTGGGTGGCAAACTGGTTGGCAGGCAGAAAACAGAGAGTGGTGGTAAACTGTATACAGTCAGAAGAGATGCAAGTCACTAGTGGGGTATCTCAGGGATCAGTCCTGGGGCCAGTCCTCTTCAATATCTTCTTCAGTGACATTGCAGATGGACTGGAGGGTAAGGTTTGTCTGTTTGCAGATGACACCAAGATCTGCAACAGAGTAGATGATCCAGATGGGGTGGGCAGAATGAGAAGAGATCTGGATAAACTAGCAAAACGGTCAAAAGAGTGGCAACTGGGGTTTAATGCAAAGAAGTGCAAGATCATGCGCATAGGGAACAGAAACCCTGAAGCCACCTATAGGATGGTAGGGGAGTTGTTGGCAGTCACAAGGGAAGAAAGAGACTTGGGCACCATCATCACCAAGCAGACCACTAAAGCAGTAGGTAAGGCTAGGGGGATGTTAGGGTGTATTAGTAGGGGTATCACAAGTCAGAAGAGGGAGGGAGGTAATAATCCCTCTTTACAAGACACTGATTAGGCCCCATCTGGAGTACTGCGTAATGTACTGGAGGCCACACCTTCACAAGGACATTAACCAAAATGGAGACAGTCCAGAGAAGGGCAACCAAAATGGTGCAGGGACTGCATCAGAAAACATATGAGGACAGATTAATGGAGCTCATTATGTATACCCTAGAGCAAAGGAGGGAGAGAGGTGATGTGATCGAAACATTCAAACACCTTAAGGGCATTAACAAGGTGAAAGAGTCTAACATGTTTCAATATAAGAAAAATAGCAGGACAAGAGGACACAGCATGAGATTAGAGGGAGGCCGATTAAGGGGTAATGTGAGGAAGTTCTTTTTCACAGACAGGGTGGTGGATGCATAGAACAGCCTACCTCAGGAAGTGGTGGATATGAATACAGTGCAGGGCTTCAAACAGGCATGGGATAGGTATAAGGGAGCAATACAGATGAGTATGAATAGATAGGCCATTGACTGAGCAAAGGCCGATGGCACATTTATAAGGCAGAAAAAGAAATGGGCAGACTGAATGGGCCTTGCGGTCCTTATCTGCCATCAACTTCTATGTTTCTAAACGAGATCCCTGCTCACCTATTATTTACTGACAGCCTCCCCACATTTAAGTCGGAGTTGAAATGGCACCTTAATGCATCCGAGGTCTCTTGTTGCAGATAGACGGTGTGCTATCAGTCCCTCTCTACTCATCTCCTAATATGTGCGAGTGTTGATACCTCGGACCCCTCCCTCACCTGCCCCACATCGTAACTGTTGTAGCTGGCCTTAGCAGTGAGCAGAGTTTCCTCACCTGCCCTCCATACTAACTGCCCCTGCAATTAGGTGGGCCTGACTTGGATCTCTCCTCTACAGGCATGCACTCTGCTTGCTCTGAGTTAGCACTTATTGTTCTACTGGAGGACACGTCTGGTAATAGCTGACTCCCCCCTCCCTTATAGCCATCCCCCTCCCTCCCAAGTTGGCTTTTTTCAGACCCCATCCCTGTTACCAGGACAAAGCTTGTACTATGGGCTGCTGAGGTCCTTGTCTGTGTTCTCTCATAAGCTCATAGCCGTACTCTGTTTAAGGTTTTTGTCAGTAGCTTCAGTAGCTGGTTACTTGTTATTCTATACTCATATTCTGCATTATGTCTCTTTGTTTGCATTACCATTGCACTGTTTGTTTAAATGTTCCCCGAGTTATTCTTATTGTGTACACTCCTTCCCACGCAGTGCGAACCGCAGAGGGGGCAATTCCCCTTCTGTTGTACTGTATATGCCATGTAGTTGATGTGGAACTTTTGCAAAAGAGCTTTCGCTCTATATTTTTTTCTGAACAATGAAACAAATATAAATAAATAAATAAAGGAAGCAATACAGTAATACTGTGGTTTATTATAAAATGCTGCAGTATGCTGCAGGAAACAATGTAGTTAAATAGCAATTAAAGCCCTTTCTACTTCAGTATTTATAGATTTTTTTTTTTTTTAATTCTTCTTTTTATTAAGTTTTCAACTTATATACATACAAGTCATCAATGTTCACACATTTAAAAACATTCATTGCTTTTCACATTGTACAGTCAGTCTATAAAACCAAAATGAAATTCATACTAACTGGAATACACTACTCAGCTTTGCAGTTCCATATCTGGGGGACTGGTTCCAGGTCCCCGGCCCCATCTCTGGGTGGTGAATATTTAAATTTAACATTTAAGGCTTGAGAAACTATGGGTGTTTCCCACATTGGTCCTGCTACTGACAGCACCCCAACAGGGTGTCCCTGCACTCAAAGGTCCAATGTCCCATCTTTCATTTAGCAAAGCATTTAAAGGCGAGGACACCCATCCCTTATTCAGGGGATGAGTTCCCTAGAGGGGATAAAGAGGTCAAGTCCAAGCCATAGTTCCAGCATTTACATTAACTCCCATTCCAGGTTACAATCTGCCCCTAACAGTCAATACATTTGCATACATCTCCTATATCAAGTTCACAGTATCCTCACAGGTCCCGCCCTGACTGAGCCTATTCAGCCGGGCTGAATTATACATGGGCCTCTACCTCACGAGGGAGCGGGGGAGCCAGGTTTGGGTCTTCGGAGTCAAAGTCTCCGCTATCTCAGCTTGTGACTCCCGGTAGGCACCTAAGCTGTAGTTCCTTAGGGAACAAAAGCAGGGTCTTTTAGCATGCAATATATCTGCCAGCGTGTCCATCTGGTGGTGAATGTCTCCTCCCGTTCGTTTAGACTATGTGTTATTTTTTCCATGTTATAAATCTGTTTTGTGATATCCCACCAGTCGCGTAATGATGGGATTCTGGTTGTTAACCATTGTCTAGTTATTGCTTTTTTTGGCGCAGTTAGAAGCAAAGAGAGCAGGTATCTAGTGTTAGGACCTCTATGTGGCCTAGGGAAACATAGAAACATAGAATTTGACGGCAGATAAGGACCGCTTGGCCCACCTAGTCTGCCCATTTTCCTACCTAACAGATAAGCTGCAGATCCTAGTTAATCAACAGCTTACTTCCTCTTACCCACCCCTAGGACTGCCTTATGCCTGTCCCATGCATTCTTGAAGTCCCCCACTGTTCTTGACTCCACGACCTCCTCAGGGAGGCTGTTCCATGCATCCACAACCCTCTCAGTGAAAAATACTTCCTCACATTACCCCTGAGCCTCCCCCCTCTATCTTCAAATTGTGCCCCCTTGTTCTTGCACATCTCTTTTTCTGGAAGATGCTACCCTCTTGGACTTTGTTAATTCCTTTGAGGTACCTGAAAGTTTCTATCATGTCCCCTCTCTACCTTCTTTCCTCAAGAGTATACATATTAAGCTCCTTTAGTCTTTCTTCGTATGTCTTCTGGTGCAGACCCTGCACCATTTTGGTTGATAAAGGAATAAATACATCTCCAGTGACAGTTGGAGTTGCGGGTCTATGAATTCTTGTAACTGGGCCTCCAGTTGCATTAGGAAGGTGCTGAGTGCCGGGCAGGCCCACATAATGTGAGTCAAGTTCGCCTGTGGTTTGCCACACATTCTCCAGCACTCCACTGTTTTATTTGGGGAGTAGTGACTTGTGACCATCGGGGATCTAAAGTAGTGGACTAAAACCTTCCAGGCATATTCCCTCCATTGGTGTGAGCTAGTGACCCAGGCTGAGTAGCTGCACGCCTGCCTCCAATCCCCCGAAGAAAGTTGATACCCCATCTCCCTATACCATTGCGTACGAATGTCCTTAGTGAGGGCTTCCCTTTGTGAGTTAAGGGTTTGGTAGTATAGTGATATCAAATGGTCTTGCTTCCTCGTATTGTTTAGTTGGATTTGACATTGAATTAGTGCCGGATAACCTTCTGGGTTCCACAAGGATCATGGGAGATTTTCCACATAGTGTCGCAGTTGTAAATAGCGGAAGAAGTCCTTATGTGGTAGGTGGAATTTTGTTTGGATTTCCTCATAAGTCCAAATACATCCCTGTGTCACTATTTGTAATAAATACTTTAACCCATGCTTTTCCCATTTCAGGAAACCATTGTCCATATTGTTTGGGGTGAAGTCAGTTAAGATTGAGATTGGACAGAGAAGCACTTGATATGATAGTAGTTGGTGGGATTTTTTAAGTGTGAACCAATTCTTAAACTGGTCCGCTAACCAACGGTTGGTGATCTGGTGGATTCTTTCCCCCGGTTCCTGGTGATACATGGCCCGTAGAAAGGCCTGGTCATTTAATAGTGACTTTTCTATTTCTAGCCAGTGTGGGTTGGAGGTTTTATTTTGTCTGACCATGATGTGAACAAGGGTTATCGCCTGTTGGTAAAGTTTTAGGTCGGGGAGTGCTAAGCCACCGTCTTGACGTGCAAGGGAGAGTATCTTTAGGCGGACCCGGGGTTTCTGATTGGCCCATATAAATTTCACGATTAGGCGGTTTATTTCTTGGAAGGTTTTTAGTGGTATGTATAAAGGGATGTTTTGAAATAAGTATAAAGTCCTCGGAAGGGTTATCATTCTGATTAAGTCTATTCTCTTCGTGAGGCTAAGGGGCAGGGTTGTCCAGGCCTGTAGGTCTTGTTTTAGTTGTGTAATAAAGGGTACATAGTTATGCTTATAATATTTTGTAGCATCTCGGGGTATGTATATTCCCAGGTACTGTAGCTTCATCAGGTTCCATCTGCCTGGCAGTGTATCTCGGGTGCTCTGTGTAGGAGCATATTGGAAAGTGAGGATTTTCGTTTTAGCCAAATTAAGCTTGTATCCTGACACCAAGCTATAAGCGTCCAGGATTTGTCTCACTGCAGGGATCGATCAGTCTGGGTTCTGGAGGTACAAAAGAATGTCGTCCGCATATAAGGTATTCGATGTTCCATATCTCCTATCTTTATCCCCTTGACCTGTTGGGATTCTCGGATTTGTTGCACTAAGGGTTCGATAACTGTGGCAAACAGCAGTGGCGATAAAGGGCATCCTTGTCGGGTTCCCCTTTGAAGTTAGAAATAACTAGAGTGATGCCCATTCACCTTCACACATGCCTGGGAAGCGGAGTATATATTTTGCAGGATTTGAATGAAGGCAGGTGGGAATCCAAATTTGTTTAAAGTTAAGTACAAAAAGGGCCAGGCCACTCTATCGAAGGCCTTTTCTGCGTCCAGACTTATTAGAACTGTCGGATCTCTAGTCTTTTGCATCTGGTTCACCACATGGAGAGAGCGCTTGATGTTATCGGTGGTGGTGCGTGACCTCACAAACCCCGTTTGGTCTTTGTGTATTAATAAGGGGAGAACCTGATCCAGGCGGTGCGCCAGTATACTCAAACAATTTATAGTCTTGGTTTAGTACTGATATGGGTCTATATAAGGCGCAATTTTGGGGATTTTTACCGGGTTTAGGAATCACCGATATGGCTGCGTAGGACCAGGACTGGGGTGGGGACTCCCCCTCCAACACCGAGTTAAAGACTCGAAGGAGTGCAGGAGTGACCTGGGCTCTAGTGGCCTTGTAAAACTCCGCGCCATATCCATCTGGCCCCAGGGCTTTCAGGGATTTAGCGTTGGCTATTACCTGCATCATCTCCAGCTCCGTGATGGGTTCAACTAGAGAATCCCTGTATGCCTCGGTGAGTGTTGGGAGGATAACAGAGTTTAGATAGTCCGCCAACCGAACCAGGGGTGGTGTAGTCTCGGGAATGTAGAGGGCTCTATAGAATGTAGTGAAGGTCTCCGCTATGTCATGTGTTTTGGAGAGCGGCTGGCCGCCTGAAGAGTGTCTTGTGGTTGCGATCGTTGCACCCTTCTTCTGTCTGTGTACTTGGTACGTAAGCAGACGTGTGGCTCATGGTCCAACTTCATAAAATCGTTGCCTCAAGAAGGTGAGAGCAACTTCAGTCTGTTGTTGGGCCAGTTTATCCAGCTCCTGTTTGGTTTGTTGTAGTTGAGGAAGGAGTGACTCGTCACCCTGCTGATGTGCCATTTGTAAGAAATGGAGTGTGTCTTCTAGCTTAGCCCTGTACTCCTTGCGCTGCCTCGCCAATTCCACCGTGTATTTAATTATATGTCCTCTGAGGACTGCTTTGATCGTGTCCCAGTGCACTGACGGAGCTGAGTCCGAAGAAGGGTTATCCGTTAGAATTTCCGTGACTTTCTCCGATAGGAACTCGCAAAACTTTTTTGATCGCAAACGGTATGGGTTTAACCTCCACTGCGTACTTCTGGTCTGTATGCCTAAGTCCCAATGGGTAAACAGGGGAGCGTGATCTGAGATAGAGATGTCTCCAAGTTGGGCATCATGTATGGCGGCCAGATTTTCTATTTGGGTATATGCATAATCTATGCAGGAATAGGTATGATGTACCGGGGAATAATAAGAGTAGTTTCTTGTTTGCAGGTGTAGTTTCCACCATACGTCACACCAGCCCACCTCTGATACAAATTTATTGAAAAATTTCTGGGTGGTTGTTTGTTTCTGGGGTCTCCTCCTGAAGGAGTCAATCTGGGGATCCGCGGTTAGATTAAAATCACCCGTCATTAAAAGAATACCCCTGGTCTTCTGAACTATCATGCCTAGTAATGGCCTCAGCTGTGGGACAGTGATGCCCGGTGGGAGGTATGCATTAACAAGAGTTACCTCTTCATCAGTAAGCTTTCCTCGGACTATGGTCAGCCTGCCCTCCGGATCGGACCATGTTGAGTCCATTTGAAATGGAGTGTATGAGGGTATAATAATAGCAACTCCTCTTCATCTACCATCCTTACAGGAGGAGTGGTAGACTTTCCCTCTGCTTAGCTTAGCTAGCTTAGCATGTTCGGCGGAGTTCATGTGGGTTTCTTGGAGGAAAACTATGTCCGATTTTGATCTTCTGATGTATGCTAGGACCTTGGGATCTTTTAATGGGAGAGGCGAGGCCGTTGATGTTTAGGGACAATAACTTCAGTCTAGACGCATGCATCTCAGCAGGTGGTTGTGATGCTTGTTACCTGGCTCCCCGGCCCCCCGCAAGGCATCTCTTTGAACCCGTGTGTAAGGTTTGTGACTGTACTTGATATAAAGTGAGCCTGATGACCTTTTGACATACATTACAATACCAACAGAACAACACACATAAGTTAACAAACAACATAGGTGTCAAACACCACCATGTGGCCAACATGGTCATGTAAACATAAACTGAACAACTGCCACTTCCACTGATCCAGGCAAAGCCCCGATCTAGGGGTAGGAATAAAATCCTACCATTGCGGCCCTTCTTTACTTGGGGCCTTAGGTACCGATGGTACCTATAGGGAAAAGGTAATTTGGGTAGGTGGCATATACAGCAGAGCCTCAGGCTCCCCTGAGATCTCTAATGATTTGAGTGATGTAATAGAGGATTTGGCCTTCCTGAGCACAGATGGGAGAGTCCCCTACCAAGGTCCAGCCATGTCTGTCCCACCCACGACCCGCCATGGACCAAGGACAGGAGAGGTGAGGGGCACGCTGTTAAACAAAAGTGCGCTCTCTTGCCCCCCCCCCCCCAGCATCACTCTGCAGGCAGGTGGCCTGGCATCAAAAACCGGGGCCCAAGACACGGTCCGTCGTCACTGGCATCGAGGGTTACCCATGTTGTATCGCTCGGGCCACCTCGTAGCTACCTTCGCAATGGCCATCTGAGTATTTGCCAGCCGTTAGCATGTGGGTGCTCCGGTAAAGGGCAGATACCCTGCCTCTTTCACCGGTATGTTCCAGGCCTGGGGCCACGGGATGGAGCCACCCCGATCCCGCCCCAAGCGGCTCAGTTGGGGTATGACAGTTGCAATGGTCCATTCTTCATTTGGGGATATCTCCCGGTCCACCCCCCCTTGTCCTAGCCATGCCGCAGATCTACTTGTTTTGGTCTGTCTGCCGCTTTTCTTCTGGAGCATCCCCCCCCCCCAATCCTTGTTATATTTCCCCCTTTCCCATGAGTCCCTCCTCCCATAAGCTCCCTTGTCTCAATCCCGTTAAGCGTACCTCCCTCCTCCCTATCCCTGATTATCCACCACGCACCCCTCAGTGATGAATTTTGCAGGCATGGGCGTGCCCCTGTCCCCCCTGTCACTCCTCGGTCCCTCTGTCAGGAGGGGTCCCTTTGTCGTCGAAGACCCAGGGTCCACGCAAGTCCCAATTCATCAGGTCTCCCAATGCTTGTATGCACTATGGAAGGACATGGAGGACGTAGAGAGAGAAGGCGAAGGGGCGGAAAGGGAGAGGTAACCAATTCAGCTTTGGACCCTCCATCCCCCCCCATCCAGTCCAGAGCCAACAAGGGGGGAGCCAGGTGCTCCCATCCGTCAATGTTTCAAGGCCCGGACAATGTCCCTTTCAGCTGGTCCCTGGAGAGGGCATTCTCCCTCCCCCACCCCCGATCATCACCCGCCTGCCACCCCCGAGGCCTCTATGCTCTTGGCTCCACATCCCTCCTGCAGGAGGAGAGCAAACCGCTATTGCTCGCCCAGACCGGCGAAAGGTGAATCCCTCAGTCACTCCCCCACACCCGGCCCACCCAGGCAATGAGCTGAGGCGATAGGCAGCCACCTCTCAGGATCACCCCACCATGCAATCCAGGCCTCAGTAGCGGCGGTCCTATTACGCGGCCAGCGTGAATATACTGTGCATTGGGTACTCTAATTTCTGCTGTCTATATCTCTTATCTTGAGGCCCCAGCACACAAGGAATCTGTGAAGCAAGCGCCATCCTCCAGAGCCCCTGCCTGAATCCCTTCGTGGCGGCTTTCGAGGCCATCCTTTCCTGCTCACCTCTCCCAAGTCACCCTGCCCCCATCCCTCCTCCCGATCCTGCTACTCCTGTGATGTTTCTTGTTTATGCAACAAATGTAGCCAGCCCGGCACAGCGTTTGCCTCTGCACTGCCATGCTCTGTTTTGGGTAGAAAGAGGCCCGGAGACCCCGCCTAGCCACTGACCCACCAGACAGGCCAGGCAGGCCCCAACCAGGCCAGGGCCTCTCTGGTGATTTGTGCCATCACGCTGTTCCCGGGCAGCCACTCCGTCGCTCTCTCTACCCTGGGTTCTTGAGAATATCTAAGAGTCTCCATTTACACACCTATGATAACATATCATTGCTATTACATCTATCCGACTAGAAAAGCTGTTGCTGTTTTTCGTAAACTGATCGCCCCCTTCACATCCTACCCCTCCCGCCTCCAAACCTCCTTTGCCCCCCAAGATTAGTTACGCTTATTTTAATTTTTACTGGACCCATCTAAGTTTTTCCAGCGCCACATCAAATGGGCCCCCATAATCAAACTAAAGTCCACATTCTATACTTGCGGCAGTTCATGTCTTAGGGTCCTGCAGGGTCACATCCGCCTCCCATGAGTTTTGGGTCCTGGACTTCAGGGTGCTTATTATGGCTTGTATGGCCTCCACTCCTTGATGCCGTCTGGAATCCCATTGTCTAACAGTCCAGGCTTTTTGGGCCAGCTTAGTTGCAATGGACACTTCAGTGTTCGGTCGTTGTTGAGGGATCTCCATCTTCCTGGTCCTGAGTTCGGCGATCGCTGCAGCCGCGCTTTCAAATGTGAGAGGCCCTTCGTTGAACTGGATCACCATTTTCAAGGGGTAGAGTGTCCGAAAACGTATGCCTGCCACTTTAAGCGCCTTCATTACTGGAATGTAGGCCCTTCTGCGCATCATCACTTCAGGGGCAAAGTCATTTTCCAAATATAGCCTGTGAGTTTTGTAGTAGACCGAGCCCTGTCTCCACACTGTGTGAAGGACTGTTTCCTTTTCTTGGTGTCTGAGGAACTTGAGGAGGATAGTACGGGAGCGCGCGCCTGCTCCAGGCCTGGGACCTGGGAATGCATGTACCCGCCTCCATCTCCAACGTGATCGCTTTCAGGTAATTTAAGAGATTCCTTAATAGCTTTTTGTGTAAAGGAAATAATGTCCAGTTCTCCACTCTTCCGGAGCCCCGCGAGAGTCGGATATTATTCCAACGGCTCCTGCTATCTGCGTCTTCTGCGCGGTCTTGAAGGCCCCTTAGTTGCATGTGTAGCTGGACAATGGCTCTTTTGGTTTCTTCCACCCTCTTATCCATCGCAGTCAGCTGTTCCTCACAGTCGTCCTGTCTTTTTTCTAGCTTACTGAGGTCAGTCCGGAGGGCAGTAGCAGTCAACCTCATCTCCTTCCTGAAGTCTCAAATCTCTGTTAACATCTATGCCATCTGTCGCTGTATAATCGAAGTGTGGTACTTTGGTTGATTCATGGCGTTGTATGGGAGGCCATGAAGCCTGCAAGTCACCGCTTTCCAAATCTCATCCTGAGATCTCTCCCATCCGTGCATTTTGGAGACCCTTGCTTAACATCTCCTCTCTTTCTAGGCATTTTAGAACCTCTTGGTTATAGTTATGGTCATTTTAACATGCAGTTGGCTGTTAATATTGAGATTTTTTAATTGGTCTCGGGGAGCCTCGCGACTTAAGCTGCTGCTCTGATCATGACGTCACCGGAAGTCTATAGATGTTCTTATAAGCCCATCATGCAGCAAATACGTGGAGTGAGGGAAAGAAAATAATTTAAGAAGGGCATACAAGTGCGGTGCCTTGTCTGGGGTAGGTGTGATGTCGCCTGAGGATATCGAGTTGTCGAAATAGTAATTGAGAGTCTGGGAGTCGTTTCTACTGCACAGTTGGCAAGCTAAACTGGGCAGGATCACTGTGAGTGCTACCTTCCCCTACTTCACCCCGATTCAATTCCCTCTGGGTTCAGTGAAAAAGGGATGGCAAATTTGGTAGTTTTATTTCTGATGGCACTGGCTGCTGCATGTTTTGTTGTGGGGAGTGGGAGTGAATCCAGACATCTCACTCAACATGTTTCGAGGTTTCAACTCTGTATTGCAGTTTCCATTATGGGCCATGAGGGAGGTAGGTAACGGTTGAAAGCCCCCGCTGCACCCTCACTTAGCTGAATGGAACAGAGCCAGAATGACTACTGCTTGGGCAAAGAATAGAAACAAATGCGCTGTAGGTGACTGGGTTGCTGGGTGCACATCTACGTGGATCTGATCAATTCTGGTATACAGCGAAGGTGGCTGGGCACGAGCCTCATATGCTGGGGTGGAGGTTCTGGTTAAAGCTGACCCTGTAAGTGGACTTTGTGGTTGCCTGGTATTCATGTCAGATGTGGAAGCTATGTGGTCTGCTGATTTGTGCTGCTATTTCCAACTTTTGGTTAGGGCTGGGGGCAGGTAGGTTGAAAGTCCCACGGCTACACCCTTACTTAGCCAAATGGAACGGAGCTGGATTTGCATTGTTGCTGAACAGAAACATGTGCTTAGGTGCCCGTTGCAGTGTGCATCAACGGGATTAATTCCTGGCATGCAGGGTGGTAGCAGGGCCCAAGATTCTGTATGGTTAAGGTGGGTTCTGGTAGGCTCAAATTCTCTGTGGTCACAAGCAAAACAATGCTCCGCTCTTTTCCCAAGTTGTGCAAGGTGCGACTCAAGACTGGTTGTGCAGGTTATTTTGTTAGGAAGTCAGTCTGGCCTGCAGTAAAAAAGGTCATTTAGCACACAGACTCCTGTCCATGTCCCGAGTGACTGTTTCTACTGCAGGCCAGACTGACTTCCAAACAAAATACCCTGCACAATACTCTGCACAACCTGTCAAGTCACACCTTGCACAACTTGGTAAAGAATAAGCAGGTTGTGGTTTACTTTATTAGCCAAATCTCCAATTCCAAGTGTGACGAGAGTTCCTACAGTCCCTACCAGGGCCCCCAGCAGGGTAGCCATAGCTTCTGGTATGGCAATAAGGTTGCACTACTTGCAAGAAAAGGCCCAGGTGAGGTCTGTAAATGCCTACTGTACTGACTTGGTTCTCTGATACGAAATAAAAGAAAAAATACTCAGAAACAGTATCAAACAGTAAAAACTACTGTTTTGAACACCTGCTTTGTTACCGTGTGCTTTTTTTCATGCATTTTTTCTGTTAATGTTGGGGCTAGTGCAATCTCTGGGGGGCCAGTGCAGTTGGGTCTTCATTTCCCAGGTGGACCAGTGCAAAAAAAAGTTAAGCGTGACCCCTGTTATTTTATCTGAAAGTGAAAGTTTCCCATTGCATACAAGATTTGAAGTGCTGGCAACTGCCATGCACAGTTTGTTAGAGGTAGCTCATGCTGGCTGGAGTGCAGGATGGATAGTCACAAGTGGTAGAAAAGTTTTTTTTGTGAAGTACCCAACTAACTTGATAAATATTATGATGTTCCCTACTGTGAAGATAAAAAATGTATCTAGCTAGTTGGTGATCTCTGCTACAGATATTTTTACTTAGCTTAAAAAAATACTAATGTTGTTTATTTACTTGAATTTTGGTAACCGGGTAGGCCCACTGAGACAGAATGCCCCTTTTTTCAGGGGTGATCCAGGGGAGGGTAAAAGGAGAGGTACAGAGAAACAATACATAATAGCAACAGATAAGTGTACAATAGCACTTTATAATAGTCTATAGAACACAATAAATATACAAAATACAAGATGCATGTACAGTATTTACAAACTTATACAGAATAAGCAAGTACAGAGGTAGCAATTTACAATAGATAAGGTGCAAGGGCAGAATTTATTATAGTTCATACTGTCTGTTTTACAGATAAAACAGTAGATGCTGGTACAGAGTCAGAGAATTCAATAACACTGGATCACAGCTGAAGTGCGAGTGAAACAGCTCAGAGTTGGAACACAGCACAGCAGGAATGGCACAACAGGGTACAGCAAGAGAGAGACAGGAAGGGACAAGGGAATAAGCTGGAAGCCAAGGTGGGATAACTTAGGCACAGGAGCAAGGCTGAGGGGAGGCAAGGTGGGATTCAAGAGAACTCTTGAAGTAGTGGATGGAGGGGCATGTCAGGTTTGCAGCTGACAGGGAGTTTCGGAGGGAGGGCCTGGAAAAGGTGAATGCACGTCGATCCACAGCCAGGCGGGGTTTTGGAATGGAGAGAAGAGGAAGGTCAGATGACCTTAGGGACCTCATCGTGGGTTTACACTGGACAATGTCTATGAGGCAGAGAGGAGTAAATTTGTAAACAAAGTTGTAGGTAAGGCAGAAGGTGGGGTATTTTAGTCTGGCTTCAAAGGAAGAACAGCCTAGAGAACCCAGGGCTGAACAGCAGTGCATTCTAGCATTAGCACAGAGGGCAAAGCATGCAATCCTGCAGTATGTTTGCTTCAGCTTGTCAAGAGGGGGTGACCTGAGCGGAGTGGAGTATGGGTACTCCATAGGAGATAAGCAGGAACAATGTGGAGGAAGCTATGGCTTGTCGGGAGGAGTGAGTAAGGTAGGGCAAAAGGCAGTAGAGCAACCCTAGCTTTTGGTGAATAGTCTTAACCACAGTGGAAATGTTCATGTCAAATGTGAGGTGGGAGTCCAGCACGACACCCAGGTATTTGAAGGTCTGTACCTGATCTAAGAGGTCACCACAGGAGGAGTTTATCAGCAATGAGGGTGGGGAGGTTAGTTTGAGGGTCCAATGATAGAAGAGCATCCATTTCATCTTTTTGGTGTTGAGCACCAGGAGAATCATCGAAAACCATAACTCAAGCTTAAAGAAGTCCTGCTGCAAGTCACGGTTCAGCAAGGTCGGGTCAGAGGAGGATCTGTACAGAATGGCATCATCAGCATACAGCTGGACCGATGCAGCTCCACAGTGTAGCAGGAGTTCATCTAAATATAAAAGAAAATAGAAGTGGGCCAAGGATAGATCCCTGAGGGACCCAATTTCTTTATGACGCTAAACGAGGAAGTGTGACCAGCCCATTTCACACACTGTGTTCGGCTGGTGAGATAGCTAGAGAACCAGTTTAATGATGGGGCATCAAGATCGAAGGAAAGGAGCGTGTGTAGCAGGAGCTTATGGCTGACAAGATTAAAGTCCTTGGTAAGGTCGACAAACATAGCACCAATGAGAAGGCCCTTGTCCATAGTGGAGAGGATGTCAGATATAACCTTAATGAGGGCAGTGTGGGTACTGTGGGACTTACGGAATCCATGCTGGTTCATGGAAAGTGAACCGTTAATCTCCATGGAGGACTGCTAGTTCATGGAAAGCAAACCATTAATCTCCAGGTAGGATTGCTGGTTCATGAAACGTGAATCGTTAATCTTCAGGTAGGACTGAAGTTGCACATGAAGAATTGTTTCTTGTATTTTGGCAAAGGGGCAAAGTATGGAGATGGGCCGGACAGTCTCACATGCAGAGTTTGGGCCACTTTTATGAATAGGGACAACTATGGCAGCCTTCCACTTGCTAGGCACAGTGCTAGAACAGAAAGATTTGTTAATTAGGTCACATACAGGAGAGGCACTGTACATTATATAAAGTATATTTGTTATGTGCTCTGTGCTTTAGGACAAACCTAAAACAGTATTCTTCAAATCCTTGAGAGTCCAGATTTTTTCTTTATTTCAAGTCGGTATTCAAAACTGAATACTATCTAGCACAACCAAATTTTGTGCCCACAGGTTTTGAATATACGTAAAATGAGATGTCCATGTCAGTTCTTAGGCCTGCACTCTTACAGCATAAAATTAAGTTAAAGATAATTATACAACTAGCATATCCTTGTAAATAAATGTTTTATCCTATAACATTTTTTAACCACAACCATTTGTTTAAACTTTGATTCATAGCGGAATTAGTTTTGACACTATATTTTAATTAAATTCTACAGATATACAGTTTCTTGTGTTCTAGGAGAAATGACTACCTAGTGGATTCCATGTTTCGGTTAAAGTTTGATCACTCATGGATTATTTTAAATTAGACAGCGGGGACTTCAAATATGTGTATTTATTATCTAGCTTACCTAAGCAGCTTTTTGCCTGAGGCAAACTGAGTGATAAACATAATTTTAAGTGGGTGAAAGCCAACACAAATACAGATTTTTGAGACCACTGACATAATTAGATCATAGCCGGTATAATATATCCTAAGCTTTGTGAAAACAAAATTAGTCTTCAAATATTTGCTCTCATTGTTCTTTGACAGTTGAGTAGTTACTGAGGCTCAGATTCAAACACAGCAATTTTCTTCCGCTCCGCTATCCCTTGTCAACAGTCATGTTATTTGGGCAACATCACCTGTGACTACCATAGCAACATTTAGGCACGCAAGTCCCTCTCACCTGAGCTGAACTTACTTAAATTCCTGCTCAGCATGAAACACAGTAGGCAGAAGACAGTTGCTTACATCTGCCAGCACAGAAAAAAGCTGAGACTGCATTACAAGTCACATTTAGAACAAACAATCACAGAAGGATGCCCAAGTACTTAGATGGCTTTTTTGTACCTTGTTGATGCTGCTGCTGCATACTACCCTCTTCACCAATCACCACAATACAGTAAGGCCAGTCAGCTGCAAGGCAGTATGGCTCAGTGGTTACAGCAAGTAAGGCCTAATGGTTACAGCAATGAACTGTGAACCAGGAGTCCCAAGACTGAATCCCACCAAAGCCACTGCCCCACCAAGTGACCATGAGCAAGCCACTTATCCATCCCATGCTACAGTTCACCTGGCTGTGAAACTAAATTGAAGAAATGGGATCCCACTGAAAACAAGATGCAGTATTCTCAGAAGTGTTATATGGGTAAACTGTAAACAAAACCCACTTCAGGCATTCAGCAGTATCAATGAAGGCCAAAACACAGGTGTTAGTTTTATAATACCCAGGTCATGTGAAACTAATTATTCTAGCTTAGTCCTACCTCCTCAATGGAAAAGAAGTCTGCAGGGGATGAAACAGGTGACACCTAGTGACTTGAATGTCAGAAGTCAGCAACACAGACAATGATGCAAGTTCTACTTCTGATCAAAATGATAGCGCCAAGAATTAAGCCCACAGCTCTTGGAAGTACAGATGCATCTGCTGCTTTCCCTAGAACTTTCAGAAGAGTCAAGCGTCACTTTTTCAAATCTGGCAGAGAACTGCAGTGTATAGAGCCTTTTGAATACACAGTTGGCCACACAAAAAAAAAAAAAAAAAAAACACAATATATTCAGCTTCTGAAACCTATGCAGTAATTATCTGATGATTTTAGGATAGTGCTTACCCAAATTTTAGGGCATTTCACACTAGTGCTTAAAGTAGCAGTACTAGTTAATAAAAATGTTCTTTTTACAAAAGTTATGTCAAACGAGCCCTACAGCTGGCAAAATTAAAATCACTGGCTTTTAATTGTTTTTTGTTCTCTTTATATTCTTTATTTTTTCTGACAGTTTAGCACAGACCTTTGCCATGAGTGCCATACTAGATTCTGAGGAAAATGGGCTAGTGCCATTCTCTCATTGGTTCTTCTGTCTGATGTAAATGGAATGCACCACCCCTTCCTTTGCCTGATGAGTGTTTATAGGACAAGCAGTGTAAACAATGGGTGAGAAACAGGAAATGACATGGGGGCTGCCATATTTTCTGTGGATCCACACAATATAGCCGGCCTGGTGGTACTGAGGGTTGAGGCACTGGACGCCACACCTCACTCCAAGGCAACGACCCGGGTTCGGGAATGGACATGGGCCATCGGGGGTCGGCAGGGGAGGAGAGGATTGAGCATCCAGAGGACTGCTCTCCTCTCCTGGGGAGGGTTGGGGTATGTGCCCGCCACTCTAGCGACCCCAGTGTAGACTGGAGGAGCAGTAGTTGGGGGGCCCCCGAAACAAGGATTGGGCAGCAGCAGACATCCTGTGGGTGAGCGTGGTAGTGTGCTCACAGCACGCCAGAAGCCATTGCACATCTGCGCCCTAGGAGTCTTTAAGTAGAAAATCTCTCATGATGGGCCAGGATGATGCCTACGACAGGCGACCTCCCTCCAGCCAAACAAAGCCAGGTATAAGCCAGGGTGCGGGGGCCAAGGGTGATGCGGTCTCTCCCCCTGGTCTGTCCCCCACCGGGGAGGGGGGCTCAATGGGGGGCAAGCCACGGTCCTCCCTGATTCTGCATTCGTGGCAGAGGCTGGTTGGTGGGGTAATTGAGCACCTGCATACAAGGCTGAGTTAGGGGGTAAAATGAGCACCCGCCATCCTGAGGAGCAAAAATAAAGTTAAAAAATAAATAAATAAATCTGAAAGTTTAAACCAGCAGGTATTGCAAAATTAGAAAGTAATGATACTTTCTGGTTAACTAGTACTGCTGCTTAAACACATTTCTTCACATGTATGATTTTAAAATGCTAGTACTGCCATTCTCCTATCTGATCCTTAAAAAACTAAGCCATCACTGTTTAATACAATATATATCATGGCTCCTTATATGTAGAGCAGCCAGCTAAGAGACTGGTATGTTCAAGAAAAGGAGGTACCGATGTGGTCATAATGTTTCGCAGCCTGTGGCAGTTCAACAAAAGGTATCTGCCCACTTATTTTTACATTGTTTCTAAGCTTAAGCTTATCACATGTAGGGATAAAAATAAATACATTTACAGTGGCAGCACAAACATTTTTTTTTTTATTTTCCATCTCTTTTTCCTGCAATTTTCCATGCCTGAAATGTGACATGAAAAAACACACACAGTTTATAACTGTGTTTCATGTTTCTTTCATTTGTCCTTGAAATAAGACCTGTAATAACATATTCCTGTGTTGTCTGTTTCATTCTTCCATACTTTTAGTGCTTCATTTATTACCCACTTCTAATTCTCTGACTTATTAATCCCCATGATGTTTGCAACATTTGGTATCTGTAAGTAGTGTCTGCACAAAGTCACTGTGCAGCTTATCCCCCGTTTTTAGGCAGCGTTTCTTTTGTCCCCCCTTCCCCTCCCCTCCCAAACCCTCAATTTCATGCTGCTTCCCTGAGTCAGCAAGACTGACCTTTGCTCCCCTCTCCAGGACGTGTCCATATCTCACGGACATGCCAACGTCACGACCGGGATCTGTTGTGGGGCTTTGATGTACTACTGGATTCCCATAGTATAATTACTGTGGGTGGCTCCAATTTACAGCTTAAAAGCAGCCATTTCTACCTTGGGAGTCCCTTTTAAAACTGCGGAGTTCATTTTTACTGAGTGCATGTCTTCAGCTTGGTACCCTAAGTGAGAACGCTACAGGGATCTGCCATGTAACAAACACCATCAAGAACAATAATTTTTTTTCTTTTTCTTCATACAGGTGTGTTTGGTCAGAGATGTTTTATCATTCTGTGCATCATGCGGTCTTTGTTTGTGCTGGTAGTGGGGGGTTGCAATGGTCATCTGTGTTTATGCTGATATGTTGCTTACCTGCCAACATTATGTCCGACTGTAGGTGGCCAAGCACACCTGGACAAATTCATTTGTGTGCAAACTGCGATTCTGTTCCTGCCACTCTTTGTCCAAGTATGTTTGGTCACAGACGTTCAGCCATTTTGTGCACCATGTGGTCTGTTTGTGGTGGGGGGTGGTGAGTTGCACTGGTCCTCTGTGTTTTTGCTGAAATGTTGTTCTACAGTGTTAACTGCCAACATTATGTCTGAACATAGCTGGCCAAGCACACCTGGATAAACCACTCTTTGTCCAGGGGTGTCTGGTCAGAGATGTTCGGTTATTTTGTACACTATGCAGTCTTTGTGCTGGGGGCGTGTTTGCATTGGTCCTCCGTGCTTTTGCTGAAATTTTGTTAACCTGACAACATTATGTCTGACCGTAGCTGGCCAAGCACACCTAGACAAATTAATTTGTGGGCAAACTGCGATTCTGTCTCCGCCATTATTTGTCCAGGTGTGTTTGTCAGACATTTGGCCATTTTGTGCACCATGCAGTCTTTATTGTGGGGGGTTGGGGTTGCAGTGGTCCTATGGGTTTTTTCAAATGCTGTTTGGAAGTGCATTCTCTCTTTTCATCTTCAGACCATCATTTTCTGTATCATGTGCAGCCTCTCACCTTCACTTCATCGTACTGCGTGCCATGCGCAGCCTCTCTACCACAGTCTGTCGTGTTGTGCGGGATGTACAGCTTCAAAGAAAAAATTACTCACCTTAGTAATTGTGTTTCTTCTAATGGAGTCTTGCTGTATTCTGATAATCTGCAGTTAGCTCCAGCCTTTGAACTGCCCCGGAGAGTAGAGGGTTAATTTTCTATGCAGTGCATACAGTAGAACATTGAGCTAGAGCTCGGTTGAGGTCTCTGTCTGCAGCACTTTGAAACCCAACCATCAGATTCTTACGAGCAAACACTCACTATCTATGTGGACATTATACAGATTTTTAACTAGCCAACTGGCAACAGAAAGTTTTGGATTCCCAAAGGAAGACTCAAGTCAGGAAACCCAAAACCAAAACCTATCCAAAAATAAAAGATCATAATACAAAAGCACCCAGATAAAATGGAGGGTGTGCATGAAGCACCCCTGGGGTGCAACACTGCGCCTGCCCACCCACTTCCCAAAGCCAGGTTCTGAGAGGGGAGGCAGAGAGGGAGGTCAGAATACAGCAAGACTCCATTAGAAGAAACACAGTTACTAAGGTGAGTAATTTTGTCTTCAAACAACATGAAGTCTTGCTTTAGTCTGACAATCTGCAGACTACCAAGCAGTACCTCCATGGAGGAGGGACAGAACCTACTTTGGGAATAGGCTCTGAAGTACTGCTGTGCCAAACCGAGCATCACTCCTAGCCTGGATATCCAGAGAGTAATGCTTGGTAAAGGTATGGACTGTTTTCCAGGTGGCTGCTTGACAAATTTCTAACAGAGGGATATCCCTGACAGCAGCCAGGGAAGCAGCTGTACCTCTTGTGGAATGAGCCCTCAGGCCCGAGGGTGGAATTTTTCCCAGCTTCTCACAGCAGAATTGTATACAAGAAACAATCCACCTGGCAATAGTTCTCTTGGTGGCAGGTTTGCCCTTTCCCACTTCCCCATAAGTGAAGAACAACTGGAGGGAATCAAACCTGTGACCCTTAGTATGCTCTATGTAGTAGCTAAGGGCTCTTTTAACATCTAAACTGTATAGCCTCCTCTCTCCGGAGGAAGAATGATCAGTGAAGAAGACAGGGAGAGACACAGACTGATTCAAATGGAAGTCTGAAACCACTTTGGGCAAGAACCTCCTATTGGTTCTAAGGACCACTTTATCTCTATGAAAGGAGATAAAATCGGGTTCCACTGACAGGGCTTGCAATTCACTGATATGTCTGGCAGAGATACTGGCTACCAAAAACACAGTTTTCCAAGTCAAGTACTTAAGCTCTGCTGAGGACGTAGGCTCAAAAAGGGGGTTGCATAAGTTGAGCAATGCAAACATTTAAGTCCCAAGCAGGGGCTGGATCCCTAAAGGGAGGACTGGTATGAAGCAATCCCTTGAAAAATTTACAGAACACAGGGTGAGATGATAGAGAGGAAGGCTTTCCCACTGACAGAAAAGCAGAAATGGCTGACAAGTGTACCTTGAGAGTAGCTGGTCTGAGGCCTAGGCCATTAAGATGGACCATATAATCCAGAACTGTAGGCAATTCAGCAGTGTCTGGAGAAATATGCTTCTTGGAACACCAAATGCTAAATCTTTTCCATTTGGAGTCATAAGCCTTTCTGGTGGCAGGCTTTCCAGAGGCTTTGAGAATATCCAGAACCCCTTGGGACAGATACAAATCTGCATACTCTAACTCTTCAAGAGCCATGCCTTGAGACTGAGAGACTGAAGTTTGGGGTACCAAATCCTCCACAGAGGAGGTTAACAGGTTGTAATTCCTGGGAAGAGACAGGGGAAGATGGACTGCTAGGGACAGTGAGAAGCGGTACCAGGACTGCCTGGCCCAATCTGGGGCAATCAGAATCACTTTGCAGGGTTGTGACCTTACCTTGACCAGAACCCTGAACAGTTGAGGAAAGGAAGGGACGGCATAGAGAAATTTCCCTTCCCAGTTCAACATCAGAGCATCCAGAGGGACTGAGCCCAAGACTGGGGGTCTGCAACAAAACAGAGGAAGTTGGTGATTATCTGGGGCTGCAAAGAGATCCATCTCTGGAGTGCCTCACCTTGAAAAAAATCACTTTCAACACCAGAGGGTCCAGGGACCATTCGTGATGGCCCTGGGAGATCCAGCTCAGTGCATCTGCTAGCACATTGTCCTTCCTTGGAAGGTGGACTGCTATCAGAGAGGTCTGCAGGGAATAAGCCAGGGACCACAATTTCATGGCTTCCGTGCACAAGGCCGTGGACTGAGTGCCTCCCTGCTTGTTGATGTACCACATGGTGGTGGTGTGGTCTGTTCTGACCTAAACCACCTTGTTCTGCGCAGACTGAGAAAAAGCTTGCAGAGCCAGAAAAACTACCCTGAGTTCCAGGAGGTTGATATGAAGAAGAAAGGGATTCCTGAGGGGATCACAGTCCCTGGGCTGTGACAGCCCCCAGATGGGCTCCCTCCCCCAAAAGGGAAGCATCCGTGGTAAGGACCACCAAATGAGACTGAGTGACAAATGGGATCCCTTGCTTTTAATTGTCCTGATCCTGCCACCATTGAAGAGCTTGGATCAGTGTCCGAGTCACTGGAATCAGTTTGGTAAGAGGATCCTTGTTTTGGGACCAAAAGGCTTTCAGATGGAACTGAATGTTCCTCATCTGGAATCTTGCCCCTTGGACCACTGCTGTAGAAGCTGCCATGTGGCCCAAGAGCTGAAGGAAGTGCCTTGCTGGTCGGGACACCTGAAGGCTGAAGGAAGAAGCCACTTCTATAAGAACTCTTGCCCTTTCCAGGGGAAGAAAGGCTCTTGCTTTGACAGTATCTAGCTCTGCCCCTATTAAGGTAAGAAGCTGCACCGGTTCGAGAACTGACTTGGGGAGGTTGAGAAGAAATCCCAGGGAAGTGAGCACTTGCTGGGTCACTTGCAGGTCTGTGACTTGACTTGGTCTGGAGACTGACCCACTATGAGCCAGTCGTCCAGATATGGAAAAATGGAAATCTTTCACCTTCTTAAAAAGGCAACTACTACTGCCAGGCACTTTGTGAAAACCCTTGGAGCTAATGTTAGACCAAAGGGCATTGCTTTGAATTGATAATGGCCTGAGAGCAACTTGAACCTGAGGTACTTTCTGTGGGAGCACCTGATGGGGATGTGAAAGTAGGCATCTTTGAGGTCCAGTGGGGCCAGCCAGTCCCCTGGCCTTAGAGAGGGAAGAATTATTCCCCGAGTCACAATCTTGAACCTTGGTTTTAAAAGATGCTTGTTCAGGTATCTTAAATCTAGACTGGGTCTCCACTCCCCTGTCTTTTTTGGGGTAAGGAAGTACCTGGAGTACAGACCTTTGCTCCAGTGTAGGGTAGGAACTCTCTCTATGGCTCTTAAGGCCAGAAGAGGTGAAACCTCTGCCTCTAGGGTGAGGGTTTCAGAGAGACTTGCAGGTGGAAAACATCTGGCTCTCATCTTCGGAAATTTTTTGAAGCTGAGAACCAGTCCCTGGCTTACTACTTCCAGGACCCACTTGTCTGAAGTAACAGACACCCAGTCCTGGACAAAGTAAGCCAGCCTGCCCCGTACAGGTGTAGGAGAGTCGACTCGGCAGGCCCATCAGGGTGTCTGCTTGGCAGGGGCCTTAGGCTGAGGAGTGGATGCAGCCCTGCTCATCCCCCTTCTGTCTCTCCCTCTGAAGAACCCCCTCTGTGAAAAGGGAGAAGAGGCCTGTGCTTGGTAGAAAGGCCTATGAAAAGGCCTACCCCTGCCCCTAGACTGCTGTCTTTGAGGAGTTGCCTGCCTCTCCTTGGCCTGTGCACTCCTATAAGTTGTCCTCTATTCCTCCATCTTTTTCATGTAATTCTCTGTCTGCTCCCCAAACAGCGAATTACCTTCCATAGGAAAATCCATGGCCTTAGCCTGGGTGTCCTGTGAGAGGCTAGTACATCTGAGCCAAGCCATTCTCCGAAGAGCCACTGATGTAGCCATGACTCTTGATGACACGTCATTGGAGTCCACAGCAGCATGAAATTGTACCTTAGATGCCTCAGTCCCATCAGCAGCCACCTCCTCCAGCTCCTTGGCCAGCTGGGGGCCTGTTTAGCCAGTGCCAGTACAGTGTCCCACCTTGACTTCTGGTACCTGGCTGCATAGGCCATATAATTAGCCTGCCTGAGTCCCAAAGAGGATGCCATGTATTGTTTCTTTGCCAAGGCAGCCATCCTCCTGGAGTCTTTATCTGGGGGGTGTGAAGCCAAGGGAACATTAGCCCTGTCACAGGCTGCAGCCTGCACGACCCCAACATGGTTGCACTGCTGATAGAAAAACTCTGTATCTGAGCCTGATAAGGTATACCTCTTGTCCATTCTTCTATCAACAGTGGGTACAGAATTAGAAGACTAACATTTTGTGTGTCTGTTTCCCAAATGATTTGTGTAGGGGAACAGACAACCTCCTGGACTCTGGGATGTCCATCATTTCATCAAAATCAGGCACCTCCTGATCCTCTGTAGCCTCCTCCATAGGGAGCCGGAGAGTTTCAGCCACTTTCCTGTAGAACAGATAGTGGGGAAGGGGACTCAGAGAGCCTAGGAGGGGGAAATATCAGAAGGTCTGTCTGGGGAGATGTCCGGTTCAATGGGCACATCCAGACTTTCTGCTCCATCATACTCATCATCTTGCTCATAACCCCACTCCTCCTCAAATTCCGGTTCATAAAAATCTTCAGGAGCATAATCCTGAACCGGAGGAACTGACCGAACCGAACCCCTAGCTAACGGAGCCAGATCAGACGGAAACGGGCGAAGAGATTCAACAATCCAAAATCACTCGGGCAATCTCATCAGCGGTCGGAGCATGAACTTCTGGATCCAAACCAGCTGATTTTTCTTTACGTTTCCTTTTTGTAGGAACCGATCCCTCAGGATCGGCTCTCCTCTTGGCCGAAGAAATATCGCCCTGGTCAGAGGGCACTCCTTCTGGTTCGGTCAGAACCGAACCGGGCTGGCCATCCGGGTCGGCCATCCGGGTCAGCGGATTTCTCGGCCTCTTTTCCCCTAAGTCTACCCTTAGACTTAGGAAAGTTTTTACAAATTTGGCAGTCTGTAACGAGGTGGTCAAACCCCAGACAATAAACACAGGTGGTGTGGGGATCGGCCTTAGCAAAGACCTCCCCACACTCACTGCAGTGTTGAAGCCCAGTGGGCCCTTTTTCTTCTTGGGTTTCTCAGACATGGCCAACCTAACCAAACTTACCCTTTTTTCAGCAACCGCCAGGCAAGACTCCCTTGTCGGTTTCTAACCGTGTTACGGTATTGGAAAAAAACTTTAAAAACACGTTTTTTTTTTTTTTTAAACCGACAAGGACCGGTAACCACACACTAAAGAAAAACACAAGAGTTCAATATATTGGATCGGTTCAGCCGAACCGATCGAAAATACAAGTTTTACAATTTCCACAAATAAACAGAGAAACTATCTAAAGTACTCACAGTACCGCAGAGAGAGCCTGAACCGACAATGCGGAAATAAATTCAGAATGAAACCGACAACTTTAACCGACTTTGAACCGAGCAGAAGGAGAAATCTCTGGAGCGATTGTTCAGTGAGGCGGAGTAAAGAATCTGACAGTTGGGTTTCAAAGTGCTGCAGACAGAGACTTCAACCAAGCTCGAACTCAACGTTCTGTGCACTGCATAGAAAATTAACCCTCTACTCTCCGGGGCAGTTCAAAGGCTGGAGCTAACTGCAGATTGTCAGAATACAGCAAGACTTCATGTTGTTTGAAAAGTACACTGTATCCAGTGAAATGCGTAGCTCCCTCAGTATGCCATATTGCATGTTGTGCATCCTCTCTCCTTCACTTTGTCATATTGTGTGCCATGTGCTGCTTCTCTACTGAAGTCCACCTGTCTGATGTTGATACCCTTCTCGTTCCCTGAAGTATTCTTCAATAGTCAATGGAGGTGGAATGCATTTGGCTCAGCTGTTTCCTCGGATCTGCAAATCTATTCTTGTCTTCAACTTTCTTTTATTTTAAGAAATGAACAACCTGAGGAGAATTATTGGCGAAACATATGAACCTGACCTGTCAAACAAACCTGCAGGAGAAGCTGGTCAAAGCCATGAAAGACAAACTGAATTCTTTAAAATGCCCCCCAAAAAACAGGAGCGAAGATACTTGAGATGAGATTTAATAAATGCTTTGACCATTCTAAAAAATAGTGGTTGCTATGGGCTGGAAGCAGTACACTGGGGATCAGCTGGACAAGGATGATGACCATATCAAGGGGTCCTAAGCAAGCAACCCATAAATCTGCACTGCCAGCTGAAACCGTCCAGCAAGGGAAGGACTTCTATGAAGAGGTAGCCATGCCACTGCCTCACAAGAAGGCATTCTCAAAAAGAATGGGAAAAAACAAAGCATTCCTTGCAAATCGCCTTAGCGTGCTGCATGCAAAGTTCTGCAAGCAAAATCCACAAGCATCACTGGAGAGAATAAAGTTCAATACTTCATGGCCACAGCATATCAATCTTGCACATGAACAGAAGCTGGTGCAGTGCCTGTGTGAGTACTGCACCAATGCAGTATTAAAGCTGTGGGCATTGAACCGGACCACCGAAACACATAAGACATCGAACAGTAAAGTGACATATTTTTATAACATGGTAGAACTTACCATGTGCAAGTTACCTGGACCAAAATGTTTCCAAAATAACTGTGTTGAGAAAATGTGTGAAAATTGTAGCACCAGTGCAACTGAGGATAAAGCTGCCGAACTACTGAAAAGGCACGGCAATGAAATGGTGAGGTGGCAGCAGTGGGACACCATAAAAATTAATGTCAACAATGGGCAAACAGAATCAAGGAAAGTCTTGAAAACCAAGAAAGCAACACTCTACCAGGTGGTGGAAATCATGCAAGAAGACTTCAGATTTCTGTGGTATCACCTGCAAGTGGCATCATGGCAGCAACACCAGTTTACCACATTGAGAGACAATATACCTGAGGGACCGGTCCTGATGGTTTTGGACTTTGTGGAAAATTATGCCTGCCAGTATCAAGATGAAATACAATCGTGTCACTGGCATCACAAGCAGGCCACTGTTTACCCGGTGGTTTCTTACTATCGGTGTGTGCACTGTGCATGCACTGCCACAGAATCATTAGTTTTCATCTCAAGTGATCTGACACATGACCACAATGCTGTGCAGCATTTTGTTAAAAAGTCAAAAACTCACCTTCAAAAAGTCCGCTCAATTAACATTACTAAAGAGGTGCAGTTCACAGATGGCTGTGAGAGCTAGTACAAATCAAAGTGGGCCTTCTATGACATTTCGGTGTAGCACACAACACATACGGTTTTTCAGTTGAATGTGCTTTTTTGGGGGGGATTACGCCACAGAAAAGGCCCCTCTGACAGAGAGAGTGCAGTCATCAAGTCGATGGCAACTAGGGCTGAGCAATCCAGGCTAGCAGTTATTGCCCCAGCTAAACACCTCTTTAAGTACTGCAAAGAAAACCTGACATGAGAGCCTACTGCCGATGGCTCAACCATTTCAGAAGAACATTATTTTGGGTGGATGACAACGAAATTAGAAGGCGAGAAGGGCCCGTCCTCAAAATAGTACAGGAGACCCACAAAATACAAAGTGTCGGGTCTGTCACCGATGGTGTGGTTGCAACCAGACGCTATAGCTCCTTTTGCACAGCTTGTCAGAAGAGTGATGGACTGTGTGAAAATTACAGCCATGTGGATGTGTGGATGGTACAGAAGCTGAAGAACTCCCCTGGTCTTTTGCATGTCACCAAGAAGAAGCTGGACAACAATGTGCCTTCAATGTCTTATCATACCAGTCCCAGTACGCATACCAGCAACATGCTGGAAAAGAATATTTCAGCTGCAGAAACTGATCATGCCAGTCCCATTATACATACCAGCAGCATCTGGAAAATAATTCTTCAGCTGCAGAAACTGATCATGCCAGTCCCACTACACATACCAGCAACATGCCAAAAAAGAACACTTCAGCTGCAGAAACTGATGATGGAAGTCCCAGCATATATATATACATACCATGAACATGCCGGAAAAGAACACTTCAGCTGCAGAAACTGATAATACCAGCAGACAGATCAACGCTGCACTGGAAACAGTATACTTTCAGAAAGTTCTCCTGTTAGCACATAGCCCATCACCATGCCTGTAAACAATGTACCCTCTGCTGCAGATGCCAACTCTGGTTCAGAATGGAAAAAAGCCAGCAAACAATGGGATATAAACATAGAGCACTTCTATGTGGTGTACTATTCAATGACTTTTTACATAGGACAAGTAAACGCAATGAAAAGAAATTATTTGAATCAAGTTTTCTCCACCAGTGTGGGGATGATGGCTTCACATGGCACCAACATGATGACCTTGATAATATAAGGAGAAAGCACATTTTCTACGGACCAATAAACATGTCTGGCAACCCACCTTTTAAACTCCCACCTGAAGAATTGCAGACAAACTGTGAAAAATATGAAACAGTGAAACAAAGGTGGAATTAAGCATTGCAGCTACTTCAGAACTGAAATTGGGCGGTCTGGACTACATTTTCTGGACATCACACTACCACATCTTGTTATGCTATGCTTGTATGCAGTTCATTATTGACCTACACACTTATCACCAAGTTGCGAATATAGCATACTGGGATTCGTGATGGATGTTACACAGGACACCGAGAGCACTTGGTGTCTCTTGTTCACTCATCACAAATCAGCATATGCTATTTCATGACACGAAATGTTGTTCATAGATTGTGGGTTCATTACATTTGTCAGGATACAGAATTATAGTACTGTATTTGGCATGAAGGTTGTAAATTTTGGGGGCCAAAATGTTAAGGATTCTGTGCAGTAAAATTTAGAATTTCAATTTGATTCAATTTTATTTTACCAGGAGATACACCGTTGAGAAGGACTGATTTGCAAAGTGGTCTTGGAGGACAGGCAAAACCGTTTAAAGTTCACAGTACAAAAACTGCGTATCGAAAGCAAAGACACAACAATAAATACGAGTCAAGGTTTACAGTACATGGGGTTAACACTGTAGCAACATGAAATTCAAGGGATTACACTTCAGATGCATACATAGGAGCATATGAACAATGCATGAAGCTACTAGAATACATATTGAAGGCAGTGGTAGTTCAACAGTGAGACTAGGGGATAGTTAGCAAAAATGAATAAGCAGGAGGGAGAAAGGGAAGAGGAAAAGAATAGAGGAAGACAGCAGCATCGAGCTATGTAGAAGGAGTGGTTTAAGAAAAACAGGGACAGGTAAAGTAGTAGGTAAAAGAAGAAAGTGGATGGGCAGCGGAAACCAGAGGAGAAGGGAAGGGCAATAAGGGCTGTAGCTACGAAAGTGCTATGGCTAGGGCGATTAACACAAAATAGCCTAAGAGTCGACTAGGTATAGCACTGACATTTTTCTACCAATGCAGACTTCAGCATCGATTTAAAGGAGTTTGGACCAATCAGCTGTGTTAGTTTTATGGTATCTTGGAAAGTACTCCTCAGTGAAGGGACAGAGTAATGGAAAGGCAGCGCCAAAGTGGGACCTAATTCTGGGGATATCGAGTTGAATAAAATCATAACGTCTGAGAGAGTATGAACACAGGGAAGTACTAAAGAGGTCATGGATATAATTAGGTAGTTCCAAAGAGATAGCTCTTTAGGCCCAGAGGGAAGCATTATGGCATCTTCGAGCAGCTAACGACAGCCAGCCTAGTTGTGCATAGAGCATACAATAATGTGTGTCAGATGCAGCATTAGTAAAACCTTATTGCTCTGTGGTAAAGGACATCGAGTTTTGCAAGGGCAGTTTTAGAACCATAGCAGTATATGATATCAGCATAGTCAAGAAGGGGCAAGAAAGTTGACACGACCAGCCTTAGTTTAGCTTCAAAAGTTAGAAGATGCCAGATCCTGTAGAAGAGTCCTAGCCTTTGCTTATGTTTTTTAGTGAGTTCCTCTATAGAAGTAGAAAAGAAAAGTCTGTGGTCCAGCCAGAAGCCAAAATATTTAAATTTATTGATGGCCTCAATAGTTTCGTCCAAGATGGTCGTGATCAGAAGGTTAGAAGGGAAGGAATTTAGATCACCCAGATTGTCACGTAAAGAATTGCTTACTTTATGGAAGAAATATCAGTGATATTTATTGCTCAAAGTTTATTCCATCCTTGTAAATGTATACTACTTTTTTAAGGTTTGCCATGCCATTTTATCTATTTGATTATTATTAGTAACTTTTTTTTTTTTTAATTTACAGCAGGTTTAGTGTCCTTTGTTACACACATCACGACCATCTGGTGTCCACCGTTACACATGCCACAGTAAGCATTCTTTTTCTCAGGCATCTTTAAGAGCATTATCTTACAACATGCCCACTTTTTACTGGTTTGATCATGGTATATTAAAATACATTTAAAATCTGATCTATGGAATTAAAAATTTGACCTCTTCATGTCACACTTTGGTACACCATTTTCATTAACATATGCATACTATATGTACCTTTAGACAGCCTTTCTCACCAGATCCTTTTAAATAAAAATAGGGGTTGGGTGACAGCATGTGGAAGCTACAAGACTGACATTGTAAGTAAAATATTTATTTTCATATTGCACAAAAAAAATCAAATTTTCAGTTAAATTAGTTCCTTGGGCAAGCAACGCCTCTATTTCAGTTGCTAGCCTGAATTCAAACTAAGTGTCTGCTGCTCTTTCACAATCAAGCAGCAGAAGATTGATTCTTCTTGGTTACTAGTAACACATAAGAAGTCATAGCAGACTACTTCTGAAAGTTGCTATTAATTCCACTCAATACATTAGCTTGTTAACATTCAAGACCTTTACATTAAAAAAGGGCAAAAACAAGCTTTATAAGCAAGACCAAGTCATACAAAATGATAAAGCAAGTTTTAAAAGCAAGACCCTTTTGTGTGCCTTATTTTTTTTTATTCTGTACTTTCTGACCCCTTTCCATTCTTGGTGGCCGATTCCTTCTGGAATCCTGAGGTTCCCCAAGGACCATACTCCCCCATCACCAACAATGCCAGCCCTCCATGGACCTAAGTTTGCGCACCAGGCAGGAACGAGGTGGAGCTGTAGCCCTGGCAGCAGTTTTTCATCAGTTGCCGTGCAGCAGCTGGGCGGGGGTCCAGATGACAGGGGTCTGTCATCCACAGCAGCCGAGGCTGTTTTTCACTCTATGAGACAGCAGCTCTGTAGCCGTGCACAGACACACATTGAAGCATGCTGTTGCACAGTGTCAGCCAGCATCTCTCCTCCCTTATGGTGCACCTACCTGCAAGCTTCACCTGTGATGCCAGTGCAGTGGTTGCACACACCTACCCTTCCTGGCGAAGGACAGCAGCCTCTGAGACGCTTGACCCTTCTCCCCCAAGCTGGCCCCAAAGATCCAAGCTCTTTCCTGAACCCGGGGCGTCGTAAGTGCTAGTTCTACCACTGCACTGATAGTCAGGTAAAACCATAGAAAAAATAGCAAGATCAAGTTCTAAAACAAAACCCTTTTTTAAAAAAATGGCAAAAAGCATTTTTACAAGCAAGATCCCTTTTACAGGAATTTTCTAAGATAAGTATCTGAGCTTCACAGCCCATTACCTTATGACAGCATTAGTCCATTTGTGGCAAAAGTAGATTTTTTTAAGGTTGCCTGTTTCGGGAGGAAGGGGATCGTAGCTGGAGCAAACCTACGGCCAGACAATCCCTTCCAGTTACCGGTCCTCTAGCCACACCCCAGACATCTTGTGGTATTTAAGCAGGAAGAGCATGGGGGCGTACCCCATTAAAGTCTATGGGAATATTTTTCAGCAGAGAGTTTACAACCTTGAAGAAACGAAAGACACCGCTCCACTAATAGGACACCAGCTAGTTGAGCAGTGGCTTGTATTTTTCTCCAAGGTTGCTTAAACATACATAAATATACACTGACAAATTTCCCCACAGACTTGCATAGGGCGAACCCCCATGCTCTCCCTACTTAGATGTCACATGAAGTCTGAGCGTTGGGGCAGGGCCAGTGGCCCAGGAAATGAAAGGAATTGGCTGGCCATGGGTTCGGCTTCAGTTACAAGCGCTTCCCATCCTAAAAAGGACAACCTTAAAAAACATTCTACCTTTGCTACAAATGGACTAACGCTGCAGGAAGGCAATGGGCTGTGAAGCCCAAATGAATTTTAAACAAATTTGGAAATTTACTGTAACAAAACATTACCTGAGTTGTTTTTCACTGCCATTTAGGACATGTCCCTGCTTCCCTACTATTATCTCTTATCTGGTTAAAATCCTACCTGGGTGGCTCCTACTTTCTGTTTTAACAATGCAATTTCTATCTATTTATTGTCCAAAGGCTGGGGTCTCTGCTTGTGGCATCACTGGCCTAGTCCCTCCACTGCTTAGTATTTACTGTTAACTGGATATTATGGTCACCATGGTTTATTCGTCCTCACATGCATAATTCATTCAACTCACAGACTGGATTTGCCTGTTGGTGATACGAATCTTACAAATACCCTGTAGAAATAATATTAACAAAGTGTTTTTCCTCCAAATGCTTTACTGTGCATGTGTGACAACCTTTTCAACCATGCACAATAAAGGATTATGTGGAGAAACACTTTGTTAATGTTATTTCAATAGTTTATTACTAAGGTCCCCATGCAGACTGTATTATCGCTGGAGAGCACTGTCGCTCCATTGACATCATCATGTAAGGATGTTGCAGTCATTTTAGGCATCTACTGGAGCACGGAGTTTGAATACAAAGCCTAGGTTTGTTTACATTTGTGGGACACTTAAACCTGACGAAAACAGATAAATGGCATTTCTAAGGCAAACAGGGCACATGATTATGTAGACAAGGCTCTATTTTATAATGCTATGGTTTTGGTTTGCTGATTTTACCTGTTAAAAAAAAAAACGCCTGTTTATGTGTCCTTTAACTGAAGACACAGTAGGCACAGAGTAGTAGAAACACAGAAACACAGAATTTGATGGCAGATAAGGACCACGTGGCCTACCTAGTCTTCCCATTTCCCTATCTAACGGATAAGCTGCAGATCCAAGTTAACCAACAGTCTACTTCCTCCTACCCCCCACTAGAATTGCCTTACGTCTGTCCCGTGCATTCTTAAATTCCCCCACTGTTTTGGAAGCCTTTATAAATGGTATCAAGTAATGAGAGGGGTGTCATAAAGATCAGTTGTGGATCTATTCATGTTTGTCATAAGTTATCCAGCAACAGCGTGAGTAGTGGGGTTACTAAATTTACAATTTTAAAATGAAGACAATACAGTAGGCCCACAGGAGTACATAAATTAGCTTAGAAACTAAACACATTAGAAAAAATGGGCAAATACATAGTAAATGAGATTTAATGTTGGAAAATGTAAAATTGTGCATCAAAGTAACCCCCCCCAGAAAAATATAGATCAAAGTAATATTTAAATGGCACAGAAATTGCTATTAAGCAACAACAAAAAGGACTTGAAACATGAGTTTCAAAACCTTTGCACATGCTATTTAATTGCTCCAGGAAATGTCAAAACACATATTTTGGTAAAAACTTAGCTGCCCAGAATGTCTAAGGAAAATCAGCAGAATTTGAACTCAGAAATTCTGGAGAAATTCTTACAAGTTCTAAGCAGATAAGTGCTAAAATCTGCTGAAGCCACCCCACTGCACACAAGAATGTTCTGAAAATTGGGTCCTTGGAAAACACTACAACAACAAACTAAAATCACAGCTGCAATGCACCGCTACTGTAAACAAAGCAGTAAGAGTTCTTTGTTAGCATTTTCAAAGGGATCACTCCTGTATCTGGCTGCCCACATTTTTAATTGCAGATTTATAGGTTCAACATTCATCAGAACTGTTTCACCATCTACATAAAAGTTATGTATATGTGTATATATATATATATATATATATGTATATATATCTGTTCGATGTTTCCAATGTGTGCCTTTTTTTTGGTACTGAGCAGGCAGACGCTAGTGCAGCATAAAATTACATCTGTGTCTACCCTACTGAATATGTGTCTCCTTGCCTTTACTAAAAGAACGGTTATTATTAGAAGAGATACCGTATAACAATGTAATTATTTGTACAAACACTTGGTAAGGCCCAGTCTAAAGTATACTGTACAATTCTGGTCACAATACAATGAGAAAAAATAGATGCTAGAAAATGTCCATAAGAGGGCAAAGCAAAAAAAGATGATGGTATGGACTATTTTAACTATGAAGACAGATTACCTGCCCTTTGTTGTTCTCAATGGAGAACAGAAGATTGACGAGGTATGCTGATAGCCGTTACACTGTTGAAATGAATAACTCTTATTTTATCAGATTAAGCTACTAAACATAACAAACGCTGAGAGAACCAACTAGAGGACATAAGAAGTTGGAATTTCAGGGCCCAGGAACAAAAGACTTAGTAAGACTATACCAAAATGTAATTTCACAGAAAAAGTGTATGCACCCATTCTCACTTCTCTACTCCTTACCTAGAAACGCCTGCCCCCCCCCCCGATTAAGGCCTGGAAGAAACTAGAGCAATAGGTGCACCTCTCCCTAACCACTAGATTGCATGTCCCCCTCTGGGCACAATCCCAAGGTACTGGGGGGTGGAGGCGTACAGTGCAATGGAAGTCATGGGTTAACATGGGATCTCTACAATCCAAGACCTATTTCAACCTTCCTGTAACCATCTAGATTATTTTGAAAATCTTAAGAATAGCTAACCTCACATCCACAGGGCCATTTACACTTTGCTGAGAAAAATGCAACCGGAAGTCCCCTCCTGTCCTCCCAAGTTTTTGGAGTCCTGGCTCAGTTCTCTGAAACAGCTGGGAAAATATACAAACTTACCATTAGTCACTTACCAAATCCCTTGATAAAGCTAGCCAGAAAGAAAAAATTACTCACCTTAGTAATGTTGTTTCTTCTAATGGAGTCTTGCTGTATTCTGACTATTGCAGTTAGGTCCTACCTTTCAACTGCCCCGGAGAACAAAGAGTTAAACTTTCCATGGCCAGCATGGAATGTTCATCACGAGCTCAGTTGAAGCCCCTGTCTGTTGCTGTTTAAACTCCAACCGTCAGATCTTTATGAGCAATACTCACTAGAAGTTCTGTGTGGAAACTGTAAACCTCACACTAGCCAACTGCAACTAAATTTATTAAAAAGGGTTTTTTGGTTTCAAAGCAAAGACTCAAGTCAGGAAACCCAAAAACAAAACACAACACACACCCAAAGTAAAGGAAGGTGAAAAAGGGACACCCCTAGGGTGCCAACACTGCTCCTGCCCACCCACATCCCAAAAACTAGGTTCTGAGAGGGGAGGTGGGGGGGGTCAGAATACAGCAAGACTCCATTAGAAGAAACAACATTACTAAGGTGAGTAATTTTTTCTTCAAACAACATGAAGTCTTGCTGTATTCTGACTACTGCAGACTACCAAGCAGTACCTCCATGGCGGAGGGACAGAACCTACTTTGGGAATAGGCTATGAAGTACTGCTGTGCCAAACCGAGCATCACTCCTAGCCTGGATATCCAGAGAGTAATGCTTGGTGAATGTATGGACTGTTTTCCAGGTGGCTGCTTGGCAAATTTCTAAGATAGGAATATCCCTGGCTGCAGCCAGGGAAGCAGCTGTACCTCTAGTAGAGTGAGCCCTCAGGCCTGAGGGTGGAGTTCTACCCAGTTTTTCATAGCAGAACTGTATACAAGAGACAATCCACCTGGCAATAGATCTCTTAGTGACAGGTTTGCCCTTACTAACCTCTCCATATGTGAGGAACAATTGGAGGGACTCAAACCTGTGACCCTTGGTGCGCTCTATGTAGTAGCTAAGGACCCTTTTAACATCCAAGCTGTGCAGACTCCTCTCTCCATAGAAGGAATGGTCAGTGAAGAAAACAGGGAGAGACACAGACTGGTTAAGGTGAAAATCTGAAACCACCTTAGGCAAAAACTTCCTGTTAGTTCTTAGGACCACTTTATCTCTATGGAAAGAGATGAAATCAGGCTCCACTGACAGGGCTTGCAATTCACTGATACGCCTGGCAGAGGTAATGGCTACCAAAAACACAGTTTTCCAAGTCAAGTACTTAGGGTCTGCAGAGGACAGAGGCTCAAACTCTTCAAGAGCCATGCCTTGAGATTGAGATTCGGGTACCAAATCCTCCCCTGAGAGGATGTCAACAGGTTGTAATTCCTGGGAAGAGACAGGGGAAGGTGGACTGCTAAGGACAGCAACGGGGGTAACAGGGCTGTCTGGCCCAGTCTGGAGCAATCAGAATCACTTTGCATGGTTGTGACCTTATCTTGACTAACACCTTGAACAGGACAGGGAAGGGGGGAAAAGCATACATAACTTTCCCTTCCCAATTCAGAATCAGAGCATCCAGGGGGACTGAGCCCAAGACTGAGGGTCTGCAACAAAAGAGAGGAAGTTGGTGATTGTCTGGGGCTGCAAAAAGATCCATCTGTGGAGTGCCCCATCTCGAGAAAATCACTTTCAAAACTAGGGGATCTAGGGTCCATTCATGATGGCCCTGATATCCTGCTGAGAGCATCTGCTAGGACATTGTCCTTCCCTGGGAGGTGAACTGCTGTCAGAGAGGTTTGCAGGGAATAGGCCAGGGACCACAACTTCATTGCTTTTGTGCACAAGGCCATAGACCGAGTGCCTCCTTGCTTGTTGATGTACCACATTGTGGTGGTATCGTCTGTTCTGATCTGGACCATCTTGTTCTGTACAGATTTGGAAAAGGCTTGCAGTGCCAGAAACACTGCTCTGAGTTCCAAGAGACTGATGTGAAGCAGAGATTCTTGAGGTGACCACAGCCCTTGGGTGGTAAGATCGCCCGGGTGGGCTCCCCAGCCCAGCAGGGAGGCATCTGTGGTGAGTATCACTAAATGAGACTGAGTGACAAAAGTCCTGATCCTGCCACCATTGCAAAGCCTGGATCAGGGTTCGAGTCACTGAGACTAGTTTGGTAAAGGAATCCTTTCTTTGGGACCAGAAGGCTCTTAAGTGGAACTGAATATCCCTCATCTGAAATCTTGCTCCCTGGACCACTGCTGTAGAGGCTGCCATGTGGCCCAGAAGCTGCAGGAAATGCCTTGCTGGTCGAGACACCTGAAGGGTGAATGAAGAGGCCAATTCTATAAGGGTCCTTGCCCTGTCCAGGGGAAGGAAGGCTCTTGCCCTTATTGTATCCAGCTCCGCCCCTATGAAGGTGAGGAGCTGTACTGGCTCGAGAACTGACTTTGGAAGGTTGAGGAGGAATCCTAAGGAAGTGAGCACTTGCTGAGTTATTTGCAGATGTGACTTGACTTGGTCTGGAGACTGACCCACTATGAGCCAGTCGTCCAAGTATGGAAAGGAGGAGATCTTTTTTCTCCTTAGGAAAGCAACCACTACTGCCAGGCACTTTGTGAACACCCTTGGGGCTGATGTTAGGCCAAAGGGCATTGCTCTGAATTGATAGTGGCCTAAGGGCAACTCGAACCTGAGGTACTTTCTGTGGGAGTACCTGATGGGAATGTGAAAATAGGCATCTTTGAGGTCCAGGGAGGCTAGCCAGTCCCCTGGCCTTAGAGAGGGCAGAATTATTCCCAGAGTCACCATTTTGAATTTTGGTTTTAAAAGGTGCTTGTTCAGATATCTTAGGTCCAGGATGGGCCACCATTCTCCTGTCTTTTTGGGGGTTAGGAAGTACCTGGAGTACAATCCTTTGCCCTTGTGTAGGGTAGGAACCCTCTCTATGGCTCTGAGAACCAGGAGGGAAGAAACCTCTGCCTCCAGGGCAAGGGTCTCTGATGGATTTGCAGGTGGAAAGGATCTGGTTCTCATCTTGGGAAATTTTTTGAAGCTGAGAACCAGTCCCTGGCTTACTACTTCCAGGACCCACTTGTCTGATGTCACAGACTTCCACTCCTGGACAAAGTAAGCCAGCCTGCCCCCTACAGATATTGGAGAATTGGCCCAGGCAGACCCATCAGGGTGTCTGCTTGGCAGGGGCTTTAGGCTGAGGGGTGGAAGCAGGCCTGCTCATTCCCCATCTGCCTCTCCCTCTGAAGAGCCCCCTCTGAGCATAAGAAGAAGAGGAGGCCTGGGCTTGGTAAAAAGGCCTTTGAAAAGGCCTGCCCCTGCCCCTGGACTGCTGCCTTTAAGGAGTGGCTTGCCTTTCTTTGGCCTGAGCACTCCTGTAGGTGGTCCTGTACTCATCCATCTTTTTCATGTAGTTCTCTGTCTGCTCCCCAAACAGAGAATTACCAATAACAGGGAAATCCATGGTCTTAGCCTGGGTATCCTGTGATAGGCTAGTACATCTGAGCCAAGCCATCCTCCGAAGGGCCACAGATGTAGCCATGACTCTTGATGAAACATCACTGGAGTCCACAGCAGCATGAAACTGCACCTTGGATGCCTCAATCCCATCTGCAGCCACCTGCTCCAGCTCCTTGCCAAGCTGGTCAGGGGCCTGTTTAGCCAGAGCCAGCACAGTGTCCCATCTGGACTTCTGGTATCTAGCTGTGTAGGCCATATAGCTAGCCGGCCTGAGTCCCAAAGATGCTGCCATGTACTGCTTCTTTGCCATGGCATCAATCCTCCTGGAGTCCTTATTTGGGGGGGATGTGATGCCAAGGGGATAGTTGCCTTATCACAGGCAGCAGCCTGCACTACCCCAACATGGCTGCATTGCTGAGAAAGGAACTCCATGTCTGAGCCTGAAAGGGTGTACCTCTTGTCCATTCGTCTGTCCACAGGAGGTATGGAGTTAGGAGTCTTAAGAATTTTATTTGTCTGTTTCCCAAAAGATTTATGGGGGGGAATAGATAGTCTCCTGGACTCTGGGATGTCTATCATTTCAACAAAATCAGGCTCCTCCTGATCCTCTACTGCTTCTTCCATTGGAAGCTGGAGGGTTTCAGCCACTTTTTTGTAAAACATAAAGTGGGAGGGGGACTCAGAAATCCTAGGAGGAGAAACACCTGAAGGTCTGTTTGGGGAGATGTCCAGGTCAACAGGCACGTCCAGACTTTCATAATCACCATCATCATCCTCATACTCTCCCTCCTCCTCCTCCTCCTCCGGTTCATAAAATTCTTCTGAAGTGTAATCTGGAACTGGGGGAACAGACCGAACCGAGCCCCTGCCAGATGGTGCCGGTTCGGCCGGAACCGAAGAAAGCGATTACACTATACTTACCACCTTGGCCATCTCATCAGCGGACTGAGTATGAATTTCTGGATCCGAATTGGACGATTTATCTTTTCTCTTCCTTTTAACCAGAACCGACTCCTCAGAATCGACTCTCCTCTTGCCCGAAGAAGTATCGCCCTGGTCAGAGGGCACTACTTCTGTTTGCCGGAACTTAAACCGGCTGCCATCCGGGTCAGCGGACTTCTCGGTCTCCCTTTCCCTCAGTCTACCTACTCTCTTATCCAGGGTATCTTTGGGAAAATTCTTACAAATTTGGCATTCTGACTCGAGGTGGTCAAACCCCAGACAATAAACACAGGTGATGTGGGGATCAGCCTTAGCAAAGGCTTCCCCACACACACTGCAGTGCTGAAACCCAGTGGGCCCGGTTTTCTTCTTGGGTTTCTCAGACATGGCCAATCCTATCCAAAACTTATCCTTTTTTCGGCAATCCACCAGGCAAGACTCCCCTATCGGTTCCTGACCATGTTACGGGTCTTGGAAAAAAACGTAATAAAATCCGGGTTTTTTTTAGAACCGATACAGACTGGTTACCACACTCTAAGTAAATTCACATACTTTTTTTAAACTAAACTGATAGGTTCAGCCGAATCGATCCGATATTTACAAGTTCCACACAGAAACTAAATACAAAACCTACCTAGTACTCATGGCACCACAGACAAAGACTTAAACCGACAGATTCGGTAGCAGAAATTCGGTAGAAACCGAGCGAAAAACGACACCTTAACAGACTTTTTTGAACCGAGCAAAGGAGAAATCTCCACAGCGACTGTTCAGTGAGGCGGAGTAAAGAATCTGACGAGGTTGGAGTTTAGACAACAGCAGACAGGGACTTCAACTGAGCTCGAGGTGAACATTCCATGCTGGCCATAGAAAGTTTAACTCTTTGTTCTCCGGGGCAGTTGAAAGGCAGGACCTAACTGCAATAGTCAGAATACAGCAAGACTTCATGTTGTTTGAAGGGGAGCATGCTTTAGGTATCTATCTGTGAGGAGCAGAGGCACCAGCAATGATCCCTTTATCATAAGGCTGGTCCTGATCACAGGAGCTTGCTCATTCAAAACACAGTCATGAACCACTGGTACCATATCAACTCCAGAGGCTAGACCTGCTGTCTTAAAAACTTATGCTGGAGATGCCAGGGACCTGGAGCAGATCTAATACATGTCCTTTGGTCCTGTGGTAAGCGTTCTTCATTCTGGCACTACATTCACAAACGCTAGTCTAGTATCCTGCAAACTACTTATCCATTTACCCACCTCTGTATCTGCTAGGGCTCCCTCCCCCACAGGCTAAGAGACTGATTTGGAGAGCTGGAGGATAGAGACTATTCCCATCTGGGGACCCAGTGGCTTTCGGCAGTTGAGAACCTGGCCAATCTGGCAGGAATGTCCCATTTTGCCAGGAAAACAATGGAGGCCTTTCATAGTGTGTGGATCTCCTTTATGGACTCCCGATATGCACCAAATGACTTACCTTAGACCTACCATTTTGGTCTGTTGCTCAAGAACCACACACACACACACACACACACACACACGACTGTCTGTGTTCCATATATACTGTAAGTATTCTTTTGTATGGTTCTTCTGTGGTTGACATAAACTTGTCTGATATGCACTGTTATTATATGATCTTGGTTTGGTACTGTTGTTATTGCTGGTTAGAGATGCCTATGTATTAGCACTGCTTGTTTTAGAATTAAATGCAAAAATCATGGAAAAAGTGATGGATTTGTGGAATTATAAGTATCATCTGATGAAACCAAGAATTTCTTAAATTAAGACAAGATAACTACCTAGAAGAAAAACAAAATCAATGGTAATGCCCACAGGGTGGAAGGAGGTCATGGTTTTAACAAGATTTTTGTTATTCTTCTTAATGTCCCAAGGCACTTTACTCACTTTGGAAAAATAACTTTTTTTTTTTCCCTTTTTGTCCCCCACGTCAAGTCCTGGCACTGTCACCCAACCTGACCACTGCACTGCAAACCCTGAAGGGAACCCCCACAGAGCGGTGGCTTACCCCCCCAGGTGGGGACAGAGCGGGAGCTGGCAGCCAGGCCCCTCGAGCCACCCTTCCAGCCCCGTACCTTCCATCTCTCATGGGCGACCTCACTCCAGGACACTCCTGCAGGTGGCGAGGGCCTATCTAGCCCCCTTGTCTGTGTCACGCCGGGCCGAGGCATTTTTAGATGTACGACCCCCCTCGAGATGCGACGTGCACAAACGCTAATGCTTATGCATGCATCTGTCATGCTCCACCCCACTGTAATGGCTTGGGCAAGCCGAACCTCCAGCCACCTCCAGAGGTCGGTTCTGCACCAAGTCAAGGCTCCCCCAACCCCGGAGGAGACAAGCAGTTGATGGGACGCTCAAGCCTCCTCCCTCTGGCCGCCCCTCCAGCAACCAGAGTCCATTCCTGAACCTGGGTCACCAGCATCGTGAGCGGTAACACTACCGCTGCACCAGTGGGCTTTGAAAAATGACTTTTTGTTGGCTTGCCCCATCACTTTGGAATAAGTTGCAAGTTGTGCTTAAACTGAGTTCACTAATCGGCCTCAATTCATTCAAGACTCTACTTGATCACCATTGTGTAGACAAATGTGAATGTCACTAATTACTGTTTTTCATATGCTAACTGTTCTAAGATTGCACTTGTCCTAGCTCTCTGTACGCACTCATTTACTTTAGCCACTGTATAATTTGTTTCTAGAACCAGATCCTTCATGTTATCATGTTTTTCCAGTTTGCTATACCTGTTACTACTCATCATTCCTGTAATATGTTGTAACCTGATCTACTTTATCATTGCCTGCCCTAACCAGCACATCCACGTAGATGAGCACTGCTCAAAGGAGCCCTTTTTCCTGGTAAAACAAATTAATACATATACAAAATTATCTTTGCCTTGATTTAACAAAGTGAATAAATAATCACATAAAGAACAAGATGGACCAATAATCTTTTTTTCTTTCCTATTTCCATAGGTTTGTATGAAAACCTTTCTACATAATCTCTCAAAACTGTCCTTATCAAACAACCAACCCATGCAACTCATAAGGTTATGCTTACAGGCTGATTAAAAAAAAAAAAAAAATGAAAACTTCCAATATGCCAACTCACCCAGACATCCTGAGCTTTTCAGAAATGGGAGTTCTAAGGGAAAAACTGTGTCTTACAACAAATACTCTTGAAATGTTGCACTTAGCTGTTGGTTTACACCACACCACTATCCTGTTCCCACTTGCCCTGCTTATCCACATGATTACTTATTTATTTGTCTACCTTTCCATTTGCAAATTATACTGTAAAGCCACTAGAAGGCAACAACATGTGTAGGCTGCAATCCTCTACCCACTGCTCTCCTCTAACATGTCTTGTCCTGGGTCATTCATACCTAAAGCAAATTATCAATGTCCTAACATTCAGTGGTGTGATCTGAATCTGTAAACCTGTACAAAGCCTCTACTACCCTACCCAGAATGATTTCCATCTTCCTCCTATTCACATCCTTCCCAGTTCTTACCCTTATCCCAGTCTCCCCCTCTACACCTATTGCCACTTCTTTCTCCCCTTCCAGATATTTCCTTCATTATGTCTATCACCCCACAGCTCCATTTGTAAGCAGACCCCACTTTCCCTACTACCCTCCAGGATCTCTGTTTTCCCTTCCTAGTCACTCTGCCTTTCTTTGTTTCCTTATCTCCTTCTCTCCACCCCTCCCTCCCTGTTCCCCTCCCTCACGCATTTCCTACTCCAATTACAAAAGTCCTAAACTTCAGTATTTCATCCTTGCCCTCCTCCTTCTTTCATCAGGGAACATCCACCCCAACCCTGGCCCTATTTCTTCTCCTACCCTGGCTCCTTACCCAAATAACATGTCTCCAAACCCCACTTCCACTACAACCCTCTCTAACGTGTTGAAGCTCCTCCACCTGAACATCTGCAGCCTGCTACCTAAAATCGACCTCCAACAAACTCTTATGATTTCACACACCCCTGACATCCTAATTATTAGCGAGACATGGCTCAAAGAAAGCACCCCTGACAGTGTCATTACTATCCCTGGGTAGTCAATCTCCAGACAAGATCGATCAGATCGTGGAGGGGGAGTGGCCATGTATATCCCGTCCTCACTGCAGTTAACTACCACCCTATCTACCTCTATGCCAGCTACCTATGAAGCCCTTGTCACCTGCATTACCCTTCTTTTCTCAATCCCAATCTCTGTGGCTGGCATCTATTGCCACCCAAGCATTCAACCCTCAGCCACGACTGAACTCTTAGCCAATATCACCTCCCTCTCGCAATCTGGTGAACTTTTCATAATGGGTGACGTGAATCTAAATTGGTCGTCTCCCAAGTTAAACAAGCTATGTGACGACGTCGCTACTCTAAACCTCACTCAATTTATACTTGAGCCCACATGCCCCAGTCCCAAAACACAAACCCACACCCTGCTTGACTGGGAACTCACAACCTACCCATACCACGTCATTAAATATGGTCTCCTCCCCAATGCCCTTAGTGACCACAACTCCATTTTCATTGTACATAAAGTTCATCGCCCCAAACCTCCCTCTAAAATCATACAGCTCCAGTCCTTTAAATCCTTAGACCTTACCCCAATCAGCTCTGCACTCGCTTCCACCGACTGGGCCCCCCCCCCCCACTGCCATTTCTGTCGACCAAGCACTTGACTATTTTAAGTATAAATTCACTGCCACCTGGAATGCCTTTGCTCCTTTCAGACAGATCAGAGTAAGTGGGCTTCACCTCCCCTGTATCACTCCTGAACTAGTGGCCTGCTTCAGGGAGTGTGATCGGGCCTGGAGAAAACACAAATCTACTAAACAAAATACAAATGACTACGCCAAGTACAGAATGCTACACAATTCATGTACTAAAGCTACTAGACTGGCTAAGTCTGATTATTTCAACTCCTCATTCCTGACTAACACTAACTCTCCATCTAAATTCTGGAGGGTAGTTCATGCCCTGTTCTCTTTCCCCTCTCCCCCTCCCGTTCTCAAAATAAATAACTCCCTAGTTTCAGACCCTGGCTCCGTGGCCAATGAATTTAATGCCTACTACATCTTGTGCATCTTGTGCACCACGTTTCTTCTAAATTCCCTCTCCCCACTTCCACCTACTAACTTCAGCCCTTCACCTAAGTCAGTGCCTACCCTTCCCCATTTTCCTTTTCTACTATCTCCTCTGATGAAGCTCTTAATGCTCTTCTATCCCTCAACCCCTCTAAAGGCTCCTCACCAGATGAGCTTGATCCTAAACTTCTCTACCTTTCTGCTCCTGCGATTGCTTATCCTATCTCCCTAATCCTTAACCTGTCCTTTACTTCTGCCTAAGTACCCTCATCCTGGAAACACGCTGTAGTCCTTCCTCTTCCCAAGGGTGCTGACACATCCACTCCTGGTAACTATTGCCCCATTTCCCTCCTTCCTACCCTAGCCAAACGTCAAGAACATTTAGTTCTCTCTCAATTATCACCCTTCCTCTCTGATTCCTCCTTCTTCACCCCCTTCCAATCTGGTTTTCAGAAGAATCACTCAACAACCACCTCCCTCCTCAAGACTTGCTGACTCCATCCTTTCAGGGACGGACAATGGCCTGATCACCTTGGCCATCTTTGTCGACCTAGCCAAAGCTTTCAACACTGTTTCCTATCCCCTGCTTCTTGATTCACTCCTCTCAGCTGGCCTTGCTCTGTCAGCCACCAACTGGTTTAAATCCTACCTCACTGGCAGGACCCAGTCGGTGAGAATCCTTGATTCCATCTCCCCTCCACTCCCCATCAACACTGGTGTCCCTCAGGGCTCAGTGCTTGGTCCCCTACTCTTGTCCATTTTCCTTAATGGTCTTCCCACAGCCTGCTCATCCTCTTCTATCCACATGTATGCTGACGATACTGTTTTGCACAGTTCCAGCAAAAACCCTGCTGCTGTGCAAACCAGCTTAAAGCATGACTTCAACCAAGTTCAGCTCTGGTTTGCTTCTCACCAGCTTTTTCTAAATGGCAGAAAGATGGTCTCAATGACCTTTGGCACCAGGCAGAGACTCTCTAGGCTCCCGGCCCTACCCACCTTTCACACCCTTAATGGGACCATCTTGGAGGACACCTCCTCATTTAGATATCTGAGAGTTTGACTGGACCAGCACCTCAACTTCTCTGTGTATATCAATGCTATCCTGAAGAAACTGTGCCCCAAGCTTGGTGCTCTGTACAGGAATCATAGTTGCATCCCGCTGACTGCGAGGCACGAAACTGTCCATAAGATGATACTCCCCATCTTTGACTACGGTGACATAATCTATGGTGCTGGTCACAAATCTTCCCTGACCAAGTTGGTCACTCTCTTTAACTCCTTCTGCTGCTTTTCTATTGACTCCCCTTCCCGCTCCCACCACTGTGAACTCTATCACTCCCTAACCTTCCTTCCACTATCTCACAGACGCAGCTCTCACTGTGCCAAACTAACCTCCAAATTCTGGTTCGGGGGGGCTCCCCTACTATCTCTCATCCTCTCTCTCTCTCTCTCCACTCCACCCCACCTCCCCCCACCCACTCTCTCAGATCAAATGATACCCGCACCTTGACGGTCCTTCGCAGCTTCACCCTCATCAGTCAGACTGGTTTCGCCCATTGTTTCCCTAAAATCTGGAATTCCCTCCCCCCTGAAATACAACACTCCTCCTCCAACTACTCCCTTACCTCTGCTCTACACAATTACCTTTCCCTCAGCTGTTCCTGCTTTAACCCACCTTAATACCTACCCACAGTTTCTGCCTTCCTACCATGACCCTCCCCCGGGAGGGTTCTTAACATGCTGAAGGGGGAAATCAGGAAATGGCTACCCTTTCTCCTTACATTCAGTTCTTGCCTCTCCCCCCCTCTCTTCTCCACCTGCCATTCTGGGTCACCAGTGTGCACAACCTAACCCCATCCGTTTTACTACAACAGCATTTGTGTACTACCTCGATCCTGCTCCTGGTACACTCATGCACTATAAATGGTTCCAACGCATTATTACTGTTTTGTATGTTTATATGTTCTTTTGTATGATTTTGGACATGTATTGTAATTTACCCAATGTTCCACTACTGTTTATTGTACAATACCTTGTGTTCCAACTGTTGCACAATCTTACAATGTTGCATTGTTTGTACTACCCACATACTATTGTAACTGACCATCCTTCACAACCCTGTGTAAACCCTCCCCTCAGGTCACACCGTGAGACGAGCAACTTGTTGTTCAGAGTGCCCTCCTGGTGAAATATTTCAATAGATAAACAAAAAATCAGTATAGCACAGGCAGTCACCGTGCAAGATTCCCCCCTCCCCCCACTGCCCTGCAAATATGCCTCAACCATGCCATGGAGGGACCATTACATAGGTGAGAGGATATTTCAGACTCAGAGCCCATTCAATCCTTGGCCGTTCATGTGAGACTGACAACAAAGGTGCCAATTAGTGTCACACATCATTAGTATATTAAGGGCCTTCAGCTCAGAGTCCTTAACAGCTGGATACTGTAAGGTCACTATCTCCAGACAAAGCCCCTGAATGTAGGATTTAATGCAAAAATATGAAACCCAGAGTATGTGTAATTCTTCTGTATCTACCAGCTGCTACAGAATAAACATTTGTGTTTTATTCATTTTAAATAGTGCTGAATAGTTAAAGAGCAGCTGACACGATCAGGGCAGGCAACTCATACTGTGCAGCTGCCTGCACTAAGAACTTTTTCAGCTATAAATTTATATTTTCTGTGCTGTTGTTTTAAAGATATTTCCCTCATAAAGCATGGCTCATAACTTCTGTGTATGAGCCAGGTGATTGCTGAGTACTGCAACCCCACCCCTGAAAATAGCATCAGGTCAGGTACAGGACTGCAGGCATTCTATGAAAATGTAATTGAATCGGGGGGAGGGGGCTGCCTAAATGTACTACAATTATCATTGCTAGCATGTTTACATATATGGGGCTAATCGTAGTACATTTAGGCAGCCGCCTCCCCCAATTCCATTCCATTTTCCATAGAGCACCTACAGCCCTGTTCCTGACTTTGTGTCATAATTATGCTATTTTCAAGGGCAAGGTTGCAGCACTCGGCGAATGCCCAGCTCATACACAGAAGTTATGAGCCGGGCTTTATGAGTGAAACATCTTTAAAACCACGGCGCAGAAAATATTAATTTATAGCAGAAAAGCTCCTAGGGCAGGCAAAACTACACGTATGAGCCTGCCTGGAGCAAAACAAAAATGTGGCAGTTGCCCTTTAAAGAATACAGCATCTTACAGATTATGAAATCACACATTTCTCTCTCTCACAGATGCAATCAAGTGCCATGCAGCTTTAACTTGAAAAGGCATGGCGAAAAGGTTTTTATTTTCAGTGCTTGGAACCTTGTTTCTAAATTTGCAATTGCAGGGTGAAAATAAAATGAACTTGAAAATAAATTACCTCACTTCTGATGAAGGATTCTGACAGTAGGGATTTACTGAACAAGCCAGGATCCGAACTATTGCCCCTGGGTAATAGGTTTCAAAGACGTGAATTGCTGTGGGATACACAGGCTGTTCAAAAGCAACCTCCACGTAGTCCTGGCTGTGGAAATCCGGTGGCATCCTTCGGAATTTTGGTGGAGCGCCAAAGCTCTGATCCCACCATTTGCCATATGTCCGAAACACTGCCGCTTGAGTAAAGTCACCTGAGTTTGGGTACACATTCGGCTTGTTAGCTAAGTTCCACATGGTATACGACATACTGCTCTCACTGCCATAATGGGAGCTGAAATCCACCACTTCTTTGACATACTGCCCCGCTTTGATGTCAGAAGGCATGGAACGATTGTTTGTTCCCACTGCTTGATGATCGTTCATTACTTCTCCTCTTGCTCCTGTCCTGGCTTGACGCCGTAGGCAGATATAATAAAATATGTTCAGAACTGTTAACATGGGAAACACAGGGGGCATTTGGCTGTAATTGTTGCAACAAAAGCAAAACCGTATTTTCTGTCTGATGTACAAGTCTTCTCTACAATGCACTGGACAGATTCTGCAAGTTAAGAAATGAAAATAAATTACTTAATGAAGAAACAATACTCAAAATCCCAAAACTGACCCCCAAAATATGTATTTCCCTTTCTGTGATTCTGGCAAAGACAATCTTCTGTGAATAGGGCCTGTACTGTTGTGCTGCATACTAGAACCATTTTTTGGTTCCAGTCTTTTATTTATTTTTTTTTTTTTGGGGGTTTGGGGGGGGGGACAGAGGAACCGCTCGCTCACTGACCATACAGTATACAAGGATCTTCTCCAATTATTTACAATCTGTAAGTACAGGCGCAATTTATAGAAACACTCTATTTATAGCTATATAGCTTTTTATTTCATAAAGGAAATATGTGATTATGAGCTACAAAACTTTGTTTAGGGACTGTAGATAAACAGACCCAAACCCTTCAGTGTCTCCTTTACATTCCATTCTGTTTGTTTGGAATTTGATACAGAAATTTTACTGACACTCACTCACGGGCACCAAAATACAGTAACAATGATTACAGATATGAACAGCAAACCTGGTCCTGTATATCCTAGTTTTAGTAACCAAATGCTTATTGTTATCCAGTAAATACTTATGCTCCTCTTGTACTTGTAGCATGGCATCCTGAATGCACTTGCTGTATTCGCAAACAGTAACTAGATTTAAAATTCTTATGCCTCAGATTTTTTTGTAGAAATGGTACTTTATGTTATGTTGTCTGTTTTTAACCATGTATTTAAATTTAAAAAAATGTTTGTATGTATGTTGAAATAACAAAACTGTTGATCAATAAAACTAAAACTGGATTGAACTGAAAAAAAAAATTAAAGAATCAAGTTTCACATTCATATTTTTACACTGAAACATAGAAGTTGATAGCAGAAAAGGACTGCAAGACCCATCCAGTCTGCCCATTTTTTCTACCTTATGAATGTGCCATAGGCCTGTACTCTGTCAATGGCCTATCTATTCATACTGATCTGTATTGCTCCCTTATGCCTACCCAATGTCTGTTTGAAGCCATGTACTTTATTCATATGCATCACTTGCTGAAGTAGGCCATTTCATGCATCCACCACCCTTTCTATGAAAAAGAACTTCCTCAAATTACCCCTTAAATTGGCCTCCCTCTAATCTCGTGCTGTGTCCTCCTGACCTGCTATTTTTCTTATATTGAAACATGTTAGACTCTTTCACCTTGTTAATGCCCTTAAGATGTTTGAATGTTTTGATCATATCACCTTTCTCCCTCCTTTGCTCTAGGGTATACATATTGAGCTCCGTTAATCTGTCCTCGTACGTTTTCTGATGCAGTCCCTGCATCATTTTGGTTGCCCTTCTCTGGGCTGCCTCCTTTTTGTTAATGTCCTTGTGCAGGTGCGGCCTCCAGCACTGCACGCAGTACTCCAGACGAGGCCTAACCAGTGTCTTGTAAAGAGGGATTATTACCTCCCTCTTACGACCTATGATACCCCCACTAATACACCCCAACAGCCCTCTAGCCTTACCTACTGCTTTAGTGGTCTGCTTGAATGAGTTCAGGTCATCTGTGATGATGATGCCAAAGTCTCTTTCTTCCCTTGTGATTGCCAGCAACTCCCCTCCCAACCTATAGGTAGCTTCAGGGTTTCTCGTCCCTATGTGCATGATCTTGCACTTCTTTGCGTTAATCCCCAGTTGTCACTCTTCAGATCATTTTGTCAGTTTTTCCAGATCTCTTCTCATTCTGCCCACCCCATCTGGATCATCCACTCTGTTGCAGATCTTGGTGTCATCTGCAAACAGGCAAACCTTACCCTCCAGTCCATCTGCAATGCCACTGATGAAAATATTGAAGAGGACTAGCCACAGGACCAATCCCTGAGGTACCCCACTTGTAACTTGCATCTCTTCTGACTGTATACAGTTTACCACCACTCTCCGTTTTCTGCCCACCAACCAGTTTGCCATCCAGCTGACCAACTTCTGACCCAACCCGAGCCTACCCAGCTTATTAATCAGTCTTCTATGTGAAACAGTATCGAAAGCTTTGCTGAAGCCAAGGTAGGTGACATCAACTGCATCCCCTTGGTCCACCACTCTGGTTACCCAGTCAAAGAAATCTATGAGATTAGTCCGACAGGCCCTTCCTGTTGTAAACCCATGCTGTCTTGGATCCTGTGCTCCTATGGATTTCAGGTGTTGCACTATCCTTTCCTTAACTCATTATACCCTGGGTGGCCATTTTGTATCAGGAGAATCAATGGATGGTTCGGATTTCATGCGGAGCTATTGGGTACAATGAGTTAAGGAGTGCCTCCATAATCTTGCCCACTACTGAGGTAAGACTGACTGGTCTGTAGTTCTCGGACTCCTCCCTGCTGCCACTCTTATGGAATGGGATCATATGAGCCCTTCTCCAGTCTTCTGGGACCTCTCCTGTGCTCAGAGACTCACTAAACAGTCCTGCTAATGGCTCTGCTAGTTCTAACCTTAGTTCCTTTAGTACCCTGGGATGTTTGCCATCAGGTCCTATTGCCTTGTCCACCCTGAGCTTAGCGAGCTCTTGTAGGACCCTTTCTTTTGTAAAGGGACTTCTGCACACCTCCCTCCCCCATGTCCATGGTGCTGAGCTGTGGGCCCTGCCCTACCTTCTCCTCAGTAAATACTGAGCAGAAGTATCTATTTAGGATAGATGCTTTTCCTTGGTCCTCCTCCAAACACTCCCCCTTATCCCCTTTGACCTTAGCAATACCCTTTCTGGACTTTCTCCTTTCACTAACGATTATGCTAAGATTAGGCAAATATTGGGAATGTATGACTGGAAGGTTTTAGAAGTAAAATCAATGGAACAAACTTGGCAGGTTATAGACCAAGTCCATCAGAGATGTACACAGATGTGAGTCCCTGAAATTAGAAAATATAATAAAAGGGGTAGAGTACCCAAATGGATGACACGAGCGATTCAAAGAAAAATTAAAAAAATAAATAAGGCCTATGAGAAGTACAGGTCAAAACCATCATTAATTAGACTAGATAAATATAGGTCCTTAGTTAAAAGATGTAAGACCGTATTAGAAGAGGAAAAAAACAGGCTGAACTAGATTTGGCATTAAAAAAGGAGAATGGGAAAAAGGAATTCCATAGTCATATGGGAAGTCTAGGAAAGAGTAACAATAACTAAATCATAAGTATAAAGGATCTAGACACCTTAGTAAATGATGAGGAAGGGATGGCTAACTTGTTAAATGCTTATTTCTAAACTATTCATACTAGGGACACTGACGTATATGTAGTGGAAATAGATGATAGGGACAGGGAAAGAGAATTACAATTCCCAGTAATATCACAAGAACAGGTAAAAGAGAAATTATTAAAGTTGAACAAATTTAAATCTGCAGGCCCAGATGGATACCATCCAGCTTTTTTGAAAGAATTGGCAAATGAACTGTCAGTTCCCCTGACGATTCTGTTTAATAAGTCTCTGCAAGAGGGAGTGACTATTAAAGAGTGGAGGACAGCAAATGTTACCCCAATTTTGAAATCCAGGGACAGGACTAGGCTGGAGAACTACAGACCTGTAAGTATAACATATATTATTGGTAAAATGATGGAGAGTTTCATAGAAGAACTCTTAGAAAGTAATCTAAAAGACCTAAAACATCTGGACATTACTCAACATGGGTTAGCAGCAGGAAGGTCCTGTACCACAAACTTATTACATTTCTTTGAACTGGTGAGTCAGGCACTGGATGCCGGGCTACCAGTTTATGTTGCATACTTGGATTACAGAAAAGTCTTTGACTCTATGTCTCATGGAGTTCTAAATAGAACTTTACGAGAAATAGGAGTCGTGGGTGACCTTAGAAAATGGATAACATCATGGCTATGTAATAGACATCAAAGGGTACGGATCAGAGGTTATCTATCAAAGGAGGTAGAGGTGACAAGTGGGGTCCCTCAGGGATCTGTACTGGGGCCATGGCTTTTTAACATCTTGATTTCTAGTATGCAGGTATCAGAAGGGGTTTGGATCTGCAAATATGCAGATGATGCAAAAACAGGGGCTATAGTAAACAACAATGAGGCAGTAGCCATTTTTCAGAAGCAATTAACACACCTAGAGGACTAGGCCCAAAAAAATAAACTAGAGTTTAACATCTCCAAATGCAAGATTATGCATTTTGGGCAGAACAACTGCAAAGCACAGTACAAATTAAATTCACAATCGTTAACGGTAACAGATAGTGAAAAAGACCTGGGGGTAATAATCACTGACAAATTAGATTTTGACCGACATAATAAAAAGGTTGTACTGTATGTAAAGCAAATCGGATAATGGGCAATTTGCTAAGAAACACAAGAAGTAGAAGTCAGAAGGTCATGGTGCCCCTGTTCAGATCCCTGGCGAGACCTGTGATAGAATATAGAGCCCCATTTTGCTCAGTACAGAGTGTTCTGGGAGGAAAGAGGACTGAAAAAGTACAGAGGGGCTTTACAAGAAAGATTAGAGAGATGGCAGGTTTAGAATATGGATCCAGACTGAGGAATTTGGGACTATATTCGATGGCGTATAGAAAGATTAGGGGTGATTTATGTATATATATCAATGACTGATGGTATGTTATATGAAGCAGCTGGATTAAACTTGAGGGAAAATGAGAGATTGGGTTCAAGGGCCCATGTTAGGCAACTGAGAGGTGAGAACTATAGAACAAATAGAAGAGGGAAGTGATTCAATCAGAGGGTGGTAAAAGTTTGGAATGGTCTACCAAAACAAGTGGTAGAAGTGGAAAGCTTGTCCAATTTCAAGATGTTATTGGATAAGTATATGGGAGAAGAAAAATGGGGATATGTCCACTGAGTAAGTGGCAGGTCCACATATGGCTCTAGTAGCTTATGGACCTGATTCTCTCTATGAACCTATGAACCTATAATGCATCCACAGAAAGTCTTGTCACCTTCTTCTACTGTTCATGCGAGTGTTTCCTCGGTTTGGGCCTTTGCTTGCCTTTCTGCCTTCCCAGCTTCCCTTAGGGAAGTTTGGTATGCCTCAATATTTTCATCCTGCTGCGTTCCCTTATATTTCCTGAAGGTCAACCTTTTGGCTCTGATATTTTCTGCTACTGTTTTTGAGAACCAAAGTGGTTTCCTCCTTCTTTTGCTCTTGCTTTTCTCCCTAACACAATGGAATGTTGCTTCAAGTATTGCATCCTTAATGCTTGCCCACTTTGCCTGTACCCCTCACCTGTGTTTCATCTTGCCAGAGCTTGCTTAACTCTGTTGGCCATCTTATCAAACTCAACTCCCCTGAAGTCATATATTTTTGCCTTGGAATGGGGTGATTTAGTTCTAGTGGCCAAACTTAACAATACCATGTGATGGTCACTGGCCCCCAGGTGACCTTCTACCTGGAGATCTGTGATCCTTTCCCTGTTAGTCGGTACTAGATCCAGGATAGCCCTGTCCCTTGTGGATTGTTGTACCAACTGTTTGAGACCCTCCCCCTGCAGGGAATCCACTATGTGTGTAGTTCTGGCGGATGTTCCTGCTGGTATTGACCAATCTGTATCTGGCATGTTGAAATCTCCCATTATCAGAACCTCCCCTTTAACTGTCATGTTTTGTGTGCCTTCTAACAGTAATGTGTCTATGTCCTCCCCCTGGTCTGGAGGCCTGTAGACAACCCCAGTTTGTTCCATTTCCTGTTTCCAGGGTGAGCCACAGTTCTTCTGGCTCCTTATGCGTATTCTGAATTTCTGTAGCTTTGATATTTTCACTGACATAAAGGGCCACTCCTACCCCCTCTTTTTGCACCTCGGTCTCATCTGAACAGTACATAGCCGGGTACTGAAGTCTTCTAAGTGTGGTTACTGGTGAACCATGTCTCACTAATGGCTACTGTGTCCAGTTTAGCCTCTGTCATTGTTGCCTCCAGGTCTGGGATCTTGCTTCCCACATTGCAGGCATTTGTGTACATGATTTTCCACTGGCTAGATTTTGGTACGTTAGTTGTGGGGCGAAGTCTGGCTTTTCCCAAGCGTCATATGGGGAGTTGGACTTTTTTCCCTTACCTGGTGATGCAAATGAACTACAAACATGCTGAACTCCTATTTGATCACTAGCTGAGAAGGAAGGGATTCTTGACCACTGAACAGCTAATGTTCCATGGCCAGGAATCCCAGACTGAAAATGCAGGCTTTTCCAGTTATGCAACAGTTCATTCTTACAATTTCTAAGAATTATGTTAGCCATCTCTCTTCAATGTGTCCTGCAGCACTGCTGCTTACCAAATGTAATAGTTTGTTATTTGAGTGCCTTCTTTCATTTTGGCACAGAAATCACAATGGCGCTCTGTTTTGCTCTCTCTCTCTCTCTCTCCGAGAAAAACAGTTTTCAGGACCAACATATCTGTGTGTGTGTGTGTGTGTGTATGTATGTATGTATGGAAAGTGTAACCTGGCAGTTGTAAGGTGAATTCTGTGTGGGTACATTCAATTAACATGCTCTTATAGGAGATACTGAGTCACTTTTGGGCTGGAAGTAATATGGCAGCTGAGTGGTCAGAGCAGGGACTGTTTTTTCACCCTTTGTGGTGAGACTAGAAGAGCGCCAGAGAGTGGTGGTGCTACAAAGTTCATTGGAGTACTACAGTAGCTAAGCAACAGCAATTTTTGACGGAGTGAGGAACAGAATGTCACGTTGAGCTTTCTCCAACCATACGTCAAAGTTAACTGAATAAATTAAAATTAACCATTAGAGATGTTATGTGGACCCATTAATTGGTGGTTGATGGCACCACTGTGTAAGTATTTACTTAACTGTCACCAGTTTACATATTTTAATGATGAATGAACAGTTAACCTGAATGATCCAGTCGTAAATTGGATCTTTTTTCCAGCATATAGATTTTCAACAGGCTGCAATCTTAGGTTTTCCAGTAGTTATTCAAGGAAGTTGGAATGTCTGGGACCCAATACAGATAAGAGTTTTCCTGTGCTCTTCCTACAATTATTTTAAACGCAATGGGAGGGAGTGGCTATGTATTTATACATGTACAGGATTCTACAGTGATGGCATGAGCCACTAAAATGTTGACGTGATTTACTGGGAACCGAGAAAGGGGACATACTGAAGACATTTAAATAAGGAAAGTAAGGGGAAGAGGAGATGAGAGGTGGCTGTGGGAGGCTGATTTTATGGGTGCTAAGGATGTGCTCTCATGTTCGCCTAGCCCACATTTTGGGAAGGCACATTTTCACAAACAAATGCCAGTTTATAAACAAGTATTTGTTAATGCCGAATGTTGTCTTGCTGGCATTAGCATTGGTAGTGCAGGAGTTAGAGAGATGCATACTACTGTAGGAATGGCAGTGAAGTATTGAACTGACACCAACCCCACCCCCACCCTGCAGAGACTGACAGGCATTGGGGTATGCCTTTGGGTGGTCGGCCATAACAAGCACGCCATTTTACCTCACCCTACCCTGCAGACACCGACAAATGTCACAATGTGCCTTAGGGTCTTCAGGCCTTACGCTCACCCCATTCCATAGGGAAATGTGCTGAGATGGGTGCAGTATAGGAGAATGGGGTGAACTTTGGGGACGAAGAGTCCAAGGCACACCTCGATGCCTGTCACTGGCTGCAGGGTGGGGGTGGGGGTGGGGGTGGAATGGTGTGAGCATTACAGCCGACAATCCCAAGTCACACCCCTGATGCCTGTCAGTCTCTACAGCGAGGGGTGTTACGGTTGGAAATCCTAACACTCCGGGTGTTTGTTGGTATTTTCACTTCAAATTTTCAACATGGGCTTTTTGTGACTCCACCTCATGAACAGTGGCACCATCAGTTCATTAGCCGAAAGGTGATTTTGCACAGCGACCGCGCCACTTGGTGCCAGAGGAGCGAAAACACATTTCAGGCAGAATGTGAAAAAATTACAGCCGTACTGTTCATGAGGAGGTGTACAAAAATGGCAATGTTGAAAATGTGGAGTGAAAATATGAACAATTATTAAAGTCACGAGTGTGCATAGAAACTGAGCAACGCAAGCATAACACAATTATTTTTTTTTTTTTTTACCATATTTTCAACATATGCATTTGGGACCTCCGCTCATGAACACTGGCACTGTGATTTTGTTAATCTGTCCCGAAAGTTGATTTCCCACAGCAACCGTGTCATTGTGTGCCAGACATGCGAAAACACATTTCGGGCAGGATGCGAAAAATGACAGCTGTACTGTTCATAAGGAGGTGTGAAAAAATGGCAATGCTGAAAATCTGGAGTGAAAATACTAAAAACTGTCGAAGTTACGAGCATGCATGGAAACTGCTCAATGCACGCTCGTAAAACAGTCACTTTTTGGAATTTTTTCACCAAATTTGCAACATAGGCTTTTTGAGACCCTACCTCATGAACAGTAGCTCTTTCATTTCGTTAATCAGTCCCGAAAGATGATTCCGTGCAGTGACTGCAAAATCACCTTTCAGGACTGAAAAAACGAGATGACAGTGGATGTGTTCATGAGGAAGGGTCCCAAGAACCCCATGTTGAAAATTTGGAGCCGAAATTCGAAAGAATGGCTGAGATATCCACCTACATTTAAACCCCCATTGATGCCATTTTACAGCTTACCAGCATTTTTTCATTTTGGAGTTTGGCTTTAAAGAGTCCAGACATGTTCCCGCTCCACCGAAGAATCGAAGCACCGGACCTCCGGAGGTAAGTATAGGGTGTGGGGTGGGGGTTGCGCAGCAGGTGGTTGCAGGTTGGGGGAAGGGAGCACTGCACACAACAAGGGACCGTTTTATTTTTTCAGGTATAAAAAAAAAAGACATTGCGGGACCATTTTCTTTCTTTACAGGTCAGGGTTTTATTTAACTCTAAAAATTGACTAGCGTTTTGCTCATAAACGTTCTAAAACATTGTGAAAATGCATAGCACTTGCCTCACTGTGTTTAACAAACATAACACTTCTAGGAAACCTATAATAATGCTTTCTGTACAGTTAGTATTGTCCCAAGGAAAAAACTGCTAATCAATTATTTAAAACCCTGCAGGTGAAATGAAACAAATGTTGAGCACACTGGGGTGAGCTCCCAGTGTGCCCCATGACTTTCGGGAGGAGGGGAATGTTGGCCACTCTGGGGTGGGCTCCCAGTGTGCCACACAATCAGGGTGGGGGGGGAGGAACATGCCGACATGGTTGGCTTTCTGTGATTGTCCAGAACACTGGGGTGGGCTCCCAGTGTGCCACACAATTTGGGGAGGTGGGGGACATGCCGACATGGGGATTGCACATTCGATGTCAGTTGTGTTTGGGGATTGTGCGGCGGCAGTTGCCGCCATGTTTATTGAAATGTTTCACCAGGAAAGGCACGTACGGGAGGTGCGTCATCTGTGCTGCTGCATGACGAGCTTGTCTCTAGTTGCAGTGGCACATTTCTTTCAAGTTGGTGGCACTTTGCATAATTCTTGCGTCAGCACTAGCATGCTGGCTAATTGGGGAATGAGGGACACAGCTACTAAAGCATGCCCTGCATTCGCCAACATTGACACACCTCTTACTGTGCTAATACTACCGCAAGATGTTGCCTGCGCAAGACAACATAAAAATATGCAGATCTGAGCCAAATGCTACCATAACCCCAACTTTAACACAAATAAGAAACTTAGAAAAGCATATTTTTAACCACCGAATGGTCTTTGTCCTCACAAGGGTCATTCATTTTAGTTGGGAGTGATACATTTTGTTTTCTAACAGGCAAATAGTTAAGAATCTAGAAATATTTACTTAACTAGCCACACAACAGTAGAATTTAGACAGCAGGGTCAAATACAGTGGTGAGCTCCAAGCATGCATGGGACAGGCATATGGGAATCTTAGGACTCAAAGGGGGCAGAGATCAAGTAGGGTCTGTGATGCCAGTACAGGCAGGGATAAATGGGCAGCTTAGGTAAGCCATGCAGTCTTTATCTGCCGTCAAATCCTATGTTTCTGTGCAGTGTTTCATATAGTAGAAAGAACATATTCATACTTACCGTAATTTCCTTTTCTGTTAGTTCCAACACTGTCAATGGGTAGTCATTACAGATGGATACTGTGCACCCCTACTAGAGGAAATGGCACAGCCCAAAGGCTGGCTCAGCCTAGAATGTTGGGCACATGAACATTCTGGACAGCAGCAACTCTTCAGTCAGTACTGTCCACGCAGTGCCTCTAAATACAGAAAAAATATCATACTGGTCGACTTGACACAAAAGCACACAAATCAGCTGCCTACACAGATAGGACTTTAGCCAGAATAAAATATACTAAACAGTTGCCTACCTTATCAGGTGGCGGAGGTAAGTGATTGAAGCTTGTCTTCCAATTCTTTAAAGTCTTGAAAGGTCCTGCAGCACTGAATCAGCTAGAACAGACTTACTAAAATAATTAATGTAAACAGATAACACTCAGGAAAAAATATGGCATGCAATGTAAGCACTCGCCTGCAACAAAGGAGGCACCCTTGGTTAACATCAAATTCGAACCTGTTAAATCTGTGTGCTAGCAACTAACATTGTATTGTGGAACTGCTCTGCTCTTTTTTTTTTTCTCGAAACTATACAAACACAAGTGCAGCAGATAAACCATAGAGGGATGTCCAGACTTACAATTAAAGTTTATAAAAGAACAATATTCTCCCACAGTAGCAAGGCTCCTGGGCAGGTGCTACTGACAATGTAGGAGCTAACAGAAAAGGAAATTATGGTATGTATGAAGAAAAATTTGTCATTTATGGGGGCCGTGGCCTGACCCGGAGAAGATGGCTGCTTAATTCCTTCGCTCTGCCCCAGCCCGGTGAAAACCTGTTTGTATCTGGTCATTATGCTGGACTGAAGACCTTTCCCTCCTAACGTTTTTTCCCCGTCATACCACTGTCACCTACTCCTGACTTTCTCTTGGGGATGGCCATGCTCCGGTAACTTTTACGTGCCGTGTTGATTTCGGTCCTGGCTCAGTCTATTTGGCCGCAAAGGCCAGAGCGCGGCTTTAGTTGGATCAGTGGCATCTAGCTCTCTCCCTCCGCCCTGCTTCCCATCGGGTGGCGTTCGTGGGCATTATGCATCCTAGTAGGACTGGCATTAGTCTGGAGGCAGACCAGTAACACTTCAGCAACTTATAGGTTGCGAGCCTCTCCTAATCAGATGGAACAGGCCAGCAGCTCTATTGAGGGTACAGAGTCCTGGGCGGCCCTCAGTTCAACGGATCACACGCAGGTGGGGGAAGCCTTGGCAAATATTACGAAAATGCTGGAGGCACTGCTTAGCAGAGTGGACACAATTGGCGCCTCCCTTGCGGGTAATGTTGCGGATGTTTGTCGCCTCGAAGGCCAGCACAATGTTCCTGAGCAGCATATGGAGGAGCTGGAAACCCAACATTTAAACGCCCTTCACAGGCTTAGGGACCACAAAGCTAAACTGGCTTAATTATGGCACAGAGCGGAGGACCAGGAAAACTGGAGTAGGTGAAACAACATTAGGATCCTTGGGGTGCCAGACGGGATGGAAGGCCTAAATATGGAGAGGTTCCTAACTGAATGGATCCCCCAGCTCCTCGGTAGACGATGGAACGAACCTGTGGGGGTAGAACGCGCTCATCGTGTTCCTGGTAGTCCAAATAACACCAGGAGTCCCCGGACCATAACTGCCTACATTCTGCAGTTTTCTATTAAAGAGAAACTACTCAGGGCCACGAGGGAAGCTGGGGAGTTGACCTGGAGGGGCCATACCATTTCTTTTTATAGAGACTTTTCCCAGGAGGTTGCAGCTAAACGCAAAGCTTATAACTATTTGAAAAAGTTACTGAGTGCAAATGCCATACAAGATCACTTCAAGAACCTTACCACCTTGCACCTGTCTAAGAATGGCCAGCCTTTTCTGGCTGAGTCCCCTCGAGACGCTGAGGTCTGGATTCGTAGTCACTGGCCTGGCCTGTTATCGGGGACTACATCCCCCAGACGCCTCTGGGACCCATGGGACCGCACAGATCACGGAACAGGTGGAAAGGGTAACGCTGCTCCTAGGGACATTGATCGCAGATGGACGGGTTCCTTCAATAAGGATCCCCACACACAATGCAGCTCTGGGCCCCAGCAACTGAACAGGCCACTCAGCCTAATCCTGGTTTACCTAGTGATGGTGCGACAGCCAAACTAATGGGCTCACCCGACTCCTCTCTCCCAATGAAGCAGCGTCAGCAGGCTAGAAGCCCCAGCTCTTCAGCATCAGGCAACCCTGCTACGTCCCCTCCAGCAAAACTCCTCCGGGCGGATAGGTCAACCTTGGATATGGGAAAGCACCTGGGCCCTGCGGAGAACCGGTCGGTGGGTCACTCGGAATACCCAATCCCGTTGGACTGGGCGGAAGCGATGGAAGAGGCTGAAGATGATGCAGCAGCGACCGCTGGCCTGATTAAACCTGGACTTAAAACTTTCGCTGAAGCTCTTGCAACACCTAGCAAGGGAGAGCCATTTAAGAACACGTGATACACTAATGATTTAGCAGATATGCATCTTTCTCTGCTGGCTGGCTCGGGCCGCCGCATTCCCTAAAGGTCGATGCCAGGAGTAGAGGGACCTACCCGTTTCCTTTTCCTCCCTCTCTGCCTCTGCCCTGGCCGAGACTCGACCCACAACCTTTGGGCCTCTGTTTTTTCCTGCTGTGCACACGCGACTATCCTCCTGGGTATCTGCATGCCTCCACTGCATGGTGTTGCTCTGTACTTCTAGTACCTCTCGACCACTGAGCGCTGTGCATGGGCAATTTTGTCCTATGGAAAGGGCCCATACACCTAGTTGGTCAAGAAACGCTTACTAGTGCTGCCATAATATGGTTTTGCCCTCCCCGTGGGCGTCCTGATCTGCTATTTCCAAGTGGCCCCCCCCCCGCCCTTATCTCTTTTTTGACTCCCACATAACCTGATGTTTACTCCCGATACCTGACCTGCAACTCTAATATGTGACCGGCAGACCCCCTCCCCTCCCCATCCCATTTCCCGAGCAGGCGGACGTATCCTGCTACTCACTGGCTGAGGGTGTCCCACCTGGCTCAGGATGGTCAGGATAGTTGGGCTTTTCCCGATTCCAGGAGGTGCGTCTCAGGACCAATCTGGCGGAGCTGGGCTGGGACAGATCACCCATATCTGGTGTGACCTTCCCCCTTTATATATTTGGTGTCTGAAGCAGTGTGACTGTTGGGTGTACTAACCACCCCTCTCACACGTACACCTCAGCACCATAACTGAGTTCATGTTTGTATAGAAAGTTTATACTGTGTTACATTTAAATTGTTGTTTGCTACATTTACGGTTCCTCAAGTTATATAATTGGTATTTTATCTTTTTCTGTTTTGCTTAGATTTCTGCAGTTCACAGATGGAACACTTTCCACTGCTATCACTCCTTCTCTCTCAGCTCTTGCTCTTTGGGGTTACTTGTGACACACATTTCAGCACAATTCGGTGCCCAGGTACCCCCCCCCCCTTCCTTCTCGCTCCTTTGACTCCTCTGTTGCTACTGAATAGGTGAGTACCCTTCTCTCTACTATTTACTTGGTGGTGTACAAAAAATGACTCAGACCCCAATTGGGCTGTGTGGTTGGGAGTGCATCTCTTGGAATGTGCGCGGGTTGAATCATCTGGTAAAGCGCACTAAAGTTTTGCAATTTTTAAACTCAATGAGGGCGGACATAGCTTTACTCCAGGAGACGCACCTTACCGCCCGCACGGTCCAGTGGCTAAAGAAGCTTTGGGTGGGCACACTGCTGGCCAGTTGTGCCTCCACAAAATCCAAGGGGGTTGTTAAGGACTCACAGGGCAGATGGGTAATGGCCAAGCTGTCATATCCAGGTGGCAAAGCCATAGTAGCCAATGTCTACGGCTATAAACACCGACACAAGAGACGTCTACCCTGATCTGGGCCAGGCCTTTGCTGAGCTCTCTGTTGAAGAACTTGACATCCCAATCTTGCTCGGAGGGGACCATAACTTGGTGCGAGATATCTTTCTAGATAAATCTCTCCCCACACCACAGTCCCATCCAAGGGTCTTGGAATCCCTAAACACTCTAATATCAGAATGGGGGTTGGGAGACCCCTGGAGACTTCGTCACCCAACCGGGTGAGACTACATCTTCTTCTCTAACGTACACGGGACACATAGCAGACTTGATTTCTGGTTGGCCATCTATACTGCCCTGCCCGGGATAGTGTCCTCCACCATCAGCAGCATACTTATATCGGACCATGCCCCGGTGGCAATCACTTTTTTGCCCCCAGGGCAGGGACTGCCTTCCACAAGATGGAGGTGTAACCCTCTTTTGCTGCAAGATGCAGCATTTCGAGACTTCTTGAAGGAAGAGACTCTCTCCTACTTTATCTTTAACACCCCAGGGGAAACCAGTGCAACCATAGTTTGGGAAGCCTTCAAGGCATTTATAAGGGGGAGAATTATCTCCTACTCAGCGGCTAAAAACAAACAAAGGGCGAAACAGATAACTCAGCTGCAAGCTGAACTTGCATGCCTGGAAAGACGTTTTAAGATATCCACTGATCATCCACTTAACTCTCCTCTTCTGGCTGACATCACTGGCTTAAAATGCAAAATTAATGCATTACTAAACAGAAAGGTGGAGTGGCAGCTAACTCGGGCCAAACATCGCTCTTGAGAGGGAGAGGACAAGGTGGGAAAACTACTAGCCTATTACCTCCGGAAACAGGAGGCATCCTCTAGGATCCTCGTCTTAAAGACCAAGCAGGGGAAGGTAGCGACTACACCCAAAGCTATCAATGCAGCCATGCATCATTTTTATCAAGAACTTTATCAGTCCCAAAATACCTTGTCCGACGCCGAGTTATCCCAGCACCTGCAAGAGTTCTGCCAAGGAAACCACCTTCCTCTGCTTTCCGACAAGCAAGCCCATGCACTGGATGCCCCAATTACCCAGGATGAATTATGGCTGGCCTTATCCCAGATGGCTAAAGGGAAGGCCCCGGGTCCGGATGGGATGTCCGTCGAGCTATATCAGTTGTTGCAGAATGAGATCACCACCCCCCTTTTAAGTGCTCTTCAGGAAGCCCAGAAAGATACTTTACTCCCCTCTACTATGTGTGAAGCCCTCATCATGCTAATTACTAAAAAATCATCGGACGGCTTACTTTGTGCGAACTACAGGCCCATATCACTCCTCCCAGTGGACACCAAGCTACTGGCCAAAGTATTGGCAGCCAGATTGTCCCCAGTGCTGTCAGAACTGGTCCATCCCTCGCAGACAGGGTTCTCAGCGGGGAAGTCCAGCGCAGACAACCTGTGTCTTATACTAAGCCTCAAATGGTTAGCTCTACAGTCAGATACTCCCATGGCCGCCTTGGCGATTGATTTCACCAAAGCATTCCATTCTCTGGAATGGGCATATCTCCACCAGGTTCTACGATTGTATGGATTTGGACCTCACTTTTGCTCCTGGATATCCACTCTGTACAATCTACCCACTGCCAGAATCCTTACTAATAAGGACATCTCCCCCCTTTCTCCCTGCACAGAGGTACCAGGAAGGGCTGTCCCCTTTCCCCTCTGCTCTTCCTTGTGGCTCTTGACCCACTGATAAGGAAGCTTACCACTACCCCGAATATCACTGGTATTCCAGTGGGTGACTCCTCATATTTAGTCAATGCTTATGCAGACGATATGCTGCTCACACTTTCTAATCCGCAAGCCTCCCTACCCTCGGTTTTGTCCATCCTGCAAGAGTTTGCTTCATTATCAGGACTCCTGGTGAACCAAAAGAAAACTACACTTTCTCCATCAAACAAGAAATGTAGTAAGCACTGTCTTGTTGGCACAGATATTGACTGGGCCCCGCAAGGCTTCCCCTACCTGGGCATCACTATTACAACAGCCTGGAAAGATTTAGAATCAGTTAAATTTTCCCCCCTTCTGGCATCTCTAACGGCCGAGATACAGTGATGGAGGAAGCTGCGTCTCACCTTGAAAGGGAAGGTTGAAGCCATTCGAATGTTTATTTTCTCCAGGGTCTCCTACTTACTCTCCAATATGTCTATTCTTCTTTCTTAGAAGCCATTTCAGGCCTTAGATAGGCTAGTAGCACTCTTCCTCTGGGAGGGCAAGGTCCCTAGATGGGGACGTGCGAAGATGCGTGCCCACAGGACTGGGGGGGGGGGTCTGAACCTCCCCTGGTTCATGGGTTATTAGCTTGCCTTTCGGATGGCCTAGGTCATGGCCCGGTTCGCCCCTCACTCTTCCCCCTCTCCCCCGTGGATTCAGTTAGAAACTGGCTTGACGCCAAGGGTTCCTCTTTTTTCTCTCCTGTCCAGCAGGCAACCCTTGGGGCAACATCTGACACCTCTGATGAAAGAGACATGCAGATCCTGGCACAGGGCGATGGCTCTAACTGGGGTTCCGAAAGAGGACTACCCCCCTCCCCTTTGTGGCACCCCGATCTGGAATAACTCCCTTATCAGAGTGAATCACAAGCTGATCCTTTGGAAACTCTGGGCCTCTAAGCACATCAGTACGGTAGCGGATCTTCTCCTTCCAAACACTCACACACTAATGTCTTTTGAACAGCTCAGGGACAAATACCGCCTGCCATCCCAAGATTTCTGGAAATTTCTTCAATTAAGGAGTGCCTTAACTCCTCTTCTCAAGTCTGCATCACCCCAATCCAAATGGAGCTGACTAGATAGCCTTCACCAACCCAATGGTGGCAAGGGCCTTGTAGGCTCCCTGTACAGAACTCTTAGAAATACCCAGCCGGATGCCTCTCTCTCTAGCAAAATCGCATGGGATCAAGACCTCCCACACCCTATATCCCCACAGCAATGGTCAGAATGTCTCAGGGCGGCCCATACAGCTTATGAAGACTCCAAGAGCCAGCTACTTCAACTTAAAATTCTCCTTAGATGGCAAAGGACCCCCCGCAACCCTTTTCAGTCGTCAGCTAATCTCTCAAGACAGATGTTGGAGATGTCACTCCCCCCCCAGGCCCACTTGCTTCACACACTCTGGACTTGCCCAACAATACATACTTTCTGGATGCAAGTCCAGAAGGACTGCTCCGACATAGTAGGCACACAAATTTCCCTTCAGCACTACCCCCTGTTACTGGGGGATGCCTCCCCATTGAATACACTTTCCTATTATTGCAAAGCGTGGGTCCTTGTTGCAGTTATGAAAGCGAAAAGAGCTCTCCTGTTGAAATGGAGGCACTCTTCTCCTCCTACAATCTCGCACTGGTGGGCGACTATGGCCAGACTGGCCGTTTTTGAGAGACTAACGGCAGTAGCTAAGGGTAAACTGGCTGTCTGCCATCTTAAATGGGATGCATATCTACACTCTCATATCTGCATGGTAGCACCCCCCCATTGCAAAATCCCCCCATTACCTAAATATAGATTGTGACAACAGAAGGGCCCCCCCCCTGCCCAAGGCAGTTCATACTTTTGTTCCCCACCACTGTGGTCTGTGTCTTTTACTCACCCCCTATCTTTCTTTTTACTCCTCTGATACTCTCTGACCTGGTTGTTATCTCTCTGCCCGACTCCACCTGTAAAAGTCTTGTCTAGCCCATTCTAACTGGCTTTTTTCCATATTACCCCAAATGTGTGTCTGTGGCTGCTTACAGTATGATATAGCCAGATACTGCATGTTATAGGTGTTTTGGAATCCATTTTGGACTCTCAGATGTGCGAAGATAAGTTATTTCTTTCTTAAGTCATGTCTCCCTGTCAACTGAAGCTATATCTGATGTCTGGCCTACGTATGCCTGAAACTGGAACTGTTGATGTTGATATGGATAGTATTGCTCTGTGTATCCTACAGATGTGCAAAGGTTGGAAAATCAATAAAATTTTACATGATAAAAAAAAAATTGTCATTTATGTTTCGCTCCACATTGTCAATTGGTAGTCATTACAGACGGGTTCTAAGAAGTACCCTTGAAAAAAAAAAAAAAAAAATGGGTGGGGGAAAATATTGTCCCATACGTTAACCACATACAGGAAAGGAATCTACCTGCTAACTGCCCCCTGCAAAACTCTGCAACCAAAGGCTGTATCAGCAGAACTTTGAACATCCAATCTGTAGTACTTGGTGAATGTGTAGACGGAGGATCACGTACTATAGCTACCCTGCACAATTCTAAAACAGATGCCTCACCTCTCTCCGCCCAGGAGGTGGCCATAGCCCTGGTGGAGTAAGCCTTGATGAGAGCCAGAGGCCTCATTTTGACTGCGACATAAGCCTTGGCAATGCAGGCCCTCACCCACCTAGCTAGGGTGGCCTTGGAGACTTTCTGTCCCTGCTTGGCTGCTGTGAAAAGAAATAACAACCTATCTGAACTCAGCAGTCCATCAGAGGTATGTCCTAACAGTCTACCACAAATCTAACTTGTGCAACTCCTTCTCCTTTGGGAGAGTAGGTTGTGGACAGAAAGATGAAAGACAGATTTCCTGGTTCACAAAGAAGGCCATGGGGACCTTATGCATAACAAGGTATGGTTCTCTGTGGGGAAAAAGCCTGGAGCTCACCAATCCTCCTGGCTGAGCACAAAGCAACTAAGAAACACACCTTGTAAGACAGCACGTCCAATGTTACTGATGAAAGCGGTTTGAAAGGCTCCTTACAAAGAGCATTCAGAACCAAATTCAGATCCCATGGGGAAACAGGGGATCGAAACAGAGGTCAACTCCTGCTGACAGCCCACAGAAAATGAATAACTTCCCGATTAGTCCCTAGGTTCGAACCCAAATAGGCTCCAAGGGCCAACACCTGACCTCTCAAGGTGCTCAAGACCAAACCTTTCTCCATTCCTTCCTGCAGGAAATCCAAAATCTGCAGAACCATGTCTTTAAAAAGCCGGATATTTGTTTCCTTGGCCCAAGCTGAAAAGGTGGCCCATATGCGAGCATAAGCTGCCGACATGGAATTCTTCCTGGCAGCCATCAGTGTGTCCTCCACCTTCTTAGAGAAACCCTGTTTCAGGAGTCTCCTCCTTTTAGGAGCTAGGACACGAGCTACATTACTCCCAGATTTGGATGCAGAATGGGGCCTGGTGAGAGAAGGTTCCCCAGCACTGAAAGGCGAAATAAGTGTGTGTGGAGCTAGGTTCAATAAGACTGAGAATCACGGAGGAGCAGCAAAGGAGGGAAGGCATATGCTCTGCCAAAGGAGGGAAGGCATATGCTCTGCCAAAATTCCACGCTTGTGACAGGGCATCCACTGTCTCCACCTGTGGACACCAGTACTGGCTGAAGAACCATCAAACTTGAGCACTGTGGCTGGAGGAAAACAGGTCAATCTGAGGATGACCAAACCTTTGACACAGAAGGTTGAACACCTCTGGGTTCAACATCCACTCCCCTGAAGGAACATTTTTGCAGCTTAGCCAACTGGCCTGAAAGTTCAACTCCTCTGCCAAGTGAACTGCTGACAGACAGACAAGATTCTCCACTGCCCACAGCAGGAGATCGGTGGTTTCTTTCAGCAGCTCCCTCTTTGTGCCCCCTTGACTGTTTATGTATGGCACCATGACAGCATTGTCTGACCTTATTTTCACAACTTTTGATTGCACCCGACTTTGAAAATGAAGAGTAAGGCGCACAGCCCTCATCTCAAGAACGTTTGTGTGTAGATGCTGTTCCTTTACTGACCAAGTCCCCTGTATGGGAATGTGGTCCAGGACTGCCCCCAAACCCAACAGGCTGGCATCAGATGTCAGAGTCAACTCTGGGGGAACTTCCAAGGGGACCTTTTGCTCACATTCTGCCAACTCACCCATCAACTCAGAGCCTGCTGCAGTTGTGGTCAAATGGGATCCTGGCCTGATAATCCTCAAAGGTCAGATCCAAGACTGACAGCAACTCAATCTGTAGGGGCCACATGTGAAGGTAAGCCCACAGAACTAGTTCTACTGCCACCGTCATGAGGCCCAGAATTTACAGAAGGCAGTGAGCTGAGGCTGATGCTGACTCCTCAGCCACTGAACATTTCTCAACAGGGTCTCCTTCCTGGCTGGCGAGAGGAAGACCTTCCCCTCGTCTCTCTGTTGGACACCACTCCTGGATGTTCCAGTGTCTGTAACTGCTCGAGAGCTCTTCTCTAGATTCACCGCCCAGCCGTGAGACTCCAACACCTCAAGAGTCCTGGTCATTGACTACCATGCCAATGGTGCAGATGGCATTTGAATGAGAAGATCGTCCAGGTGGGGATAGACATGATGTTAGAGTTAAGCCACCAGGACTATGAGCACTTTCGAAAAAACCCTGGGGGCTGTTGCCAGCACAAACTGGAGCACCCTGTACTGGAAGTGCTGTACCAGGACCGTTAATCTGAGAAACCTCTGATAAGACTGTTGGATGGGGATGTGGATTCCTCAGATCTGTGGAAGCTAGATAATCCCTAGCTGGACAGCTCAGATGATTGAACACAGTGACTCCATCTTAAAGGTCACATGGCAAACAACCTTGTTTAGGTGTTTCAGATCCAGAATAGGCCTGAAACCCCCGGACTTCTTAGGAACTATGAAACAGATCAAGTAGAATCCTCGGCCTTGCTCGCTAGAAGGCACCGGAACAATCGCCCCAATCTGAGTGACGTGGTCCAGGGTCTGTGACACTGCTCGTCTCTTCATGGTCTCCTTTGGAACCGGAGACAGCAGAAAATGCCTCTTTGAGAGAACTGTTGAAAATTCTGTTGCATGACCTAAAGCCAAAATTTCCAAAACTCAAGCATCTGATGTTATCTGGGCCCATCTTGTATAAAAATTGTGCAGTCTTCCACCAAGGGAAGGGAGGCAGACATGGGCTTACATACCCTCATGGCGAGGTGCCTGCTGTTCGCCCTGGGTCTCAGCTGCGTCCTCAAGCAAGGGTCCCTCTGCTACTATTGCTCTTGAAACCAGAATAGGCTCCTTTACTCCTCTGGTTCCCGAAGTGCCGAAAGGGATAAAAAACCCTGTGATACTGCCTCTGTCGGCCACCTCCTTGACCTTTTGGAGTTGAACTGACCTTTTGCTATTGCTTTGACATTGGAAAGCGACCCTTTTTATCCTGGATAACCTTCAAAATATCATCCAGGCCAGAACCAAAAAAATAAGCCTCCCTTGAAGTCTAAGTTAAACAACTTGATCTTCGAAGCCTAATCAGTGACCCAATGTTGAAGCCACACTTCTTGCTTAGCAGACACAATGTGGTAAGCAGAGCAAGCTGACATGCACAAATTCTCCACCGTGGCATCCCTTAAGAAAGTGGAAGCCATGGATACCAACTGCGAAATGCTCACCCCTCCGAATCCGGGGAAATGAAGCTACCTAAGGCTCTGGCAACAATAAAGGAGGCATAGGAGGTGCAGAACTTTGCGAAGATGGACACGAAGGCTCTTCTGCAGGAAGCATCCACTTGCTTGTCATGCGAATCTATTAAGGCCAAGAACCCTTCAATAGGAATAGTGGTGTGTCTGATGGAATTATGAACTGTCTTATCCGCCAGAGGAGGGGTTTCCCACTTGCAGGTATTTTCTTTCAAAAAAAAAGGGAAACACTGTACCTTAGGTTTTGACAGATATTTTCTTTGGTCCACATATGCCCACTCCTGTTAAATAATTTGGTCACAGTGAATAAAGTCTGTAAAACACTTTCAAGCAGAAGAGAACGCAGATAGGATAGGGTTGACATCCAATGCCTCCATGGATTGCACCTCCTTGAGCAGTAATGTCCTACACGCCTCAGTTATCAGATAGGACAAAAAAAGTGGTATCAAAAAGGGGCGGGATATGAAGCCGGCCTGGTGGCACTGAGGGTTGAGGTACCGGACACCACACCTCGCACCACGCTGGTGACCCGTGCTCTGGAATGAGCTTGGGTTGCCAGGGATCGACCGGGGAGTAAAGGATTGAGTGACAGGGGGGACTGCTCTCCTTTCCTGGGGAGGGCGGACTTGTGGCTCCCGGCATCAGCAACTCACAGTGGAGGCTCAGTGTGCTACATCCAGGGGTCACATCAGGAAGGGGGTGGAGGTGACAGTGGATGTCCATGGGAGGGAGGCGGGAGCGGGCTCATCTCACGCTAGACATCACTGCACATCCTTGCCTCCAGGGGGGTCACGCTCACATCAGGATAAAAGGAAACACCCCACACTCAGGGAGGATGACGACACATCGCAGACCCACACCCACTGTTGGATCCTGCCCACCGGAGTCCCTGATATCCTCTGACCCTCACCCTGCCTGCAGCACAACTGGATTTAAGGAGCACCATGTGGTGAAGGTGGCTCCACCCTGGAGGGTACAAGCCAAGGGGCTGGCTGCAAGTAAGGAGTCGGGTATTTGGAGCACCGGGGGGGGGGGGCTCACAGTGGGAGGATCTCAGGCCGGGTTGGGAAACCGGGCGATGTCTGAGGGTGGTCTCAGAGAGTAGCAACTGAATGGAAAAAGAAAAAAGAAATAACGGGCAGGATAAAAATCCTCCTCTTCAGCGCCCTCCACTCCCCTTCCTCCTCCTCAGAAGGTTCGTCCTCCTCATCATCAAGTAGCTTCCTAGGGTCAGGATTTTCCCCAGGACCCCCAATATCTTTATCCTGACCATCTGGATTGTTAGGGTCGGCCTGCAGATCCAAATTAGCAGCCCTATCCTGCTGCGGCACACCTGGACATGCCTGTGTGGGCCCTCCCTGACCTGAGGGCCCAGTTTGGGATCAGGTGTGTCTGATGGGATGTCCTGTGGAACATCGGGGCCCAAAAGCTCTCCTAAGAGCAACATGAAATACTTTACGCAATTCTGCTTTGCCACTGCCAGCTGGTACACCAGGTGCACCTCCCCCCCCCCACACACCTCGGAGAGGTCTGACTGGGGGGAACCGTTAGAGACATATTAGCTTGAGTAACACAATAGTGGCAATAGAAGCCCAGAGGAGGAGAGGGTCACATTACCCTTTTGCAGGTCTTAGATCTTTTCAGAATGAGAGGTCTCCGATAAGTCACAGTGCCAAGTAAAAAAAGCCCTGCAGTTGCCCAAGTTTAAAAAAAAAAAAAAAATGAAATTTTTCCAAAAAGAAAATATAGAGGACTACTGCTAGGATCCCCTTCTCCAACTATGAGGAAAACAGTAAACAACCTGTACAAAGTACACCCCCCTTAGCTTGCCAGTAGAGAAAAAAAAGCTTGCACAAAGCAGAACCGCCGCATCTAGTACTTGAGAAGTGCAGGCGTGTGCGCACTCTCTCAAACAGCACACATTCGTGATGACACGACTCTGTGCGTGACGTCAGCATGCCTGAGGCAGACGTGCACACAACATAGGCATGCAAATGGCACACTGAGGCTAAGGAAGCCTCTGAAGAAAAATATAGCATGTGCCCAATGGATAGCAATGAGCGGAAAGAAGGCATGAAGCTGCATGGCTCAGTGAGAAAAACATGCCAAGCAGCCTAAAGTGTGGAAAAAGCTCCAGTGAACCGCTGAAAAGACTCCGATACTACCCAGAATCTAAAAGCTCTCACTCCAGCAACCTTACATAAATAATATATATACATACACACACACACACACACACACACACACCTGAAAAAAATTAAAGGGGAAATGTCCCTGAAAAACAAGACAGCCAAATTAAAGGGGAAATTTCCCCCAAGGACTACAAAACAAGCAGCTGCCAGGCAAACACAACCAAACAGAGACCCCCAAAACTGGGGAAAGTATACCGATGCCTAAAGATGGAGAAAAACCCCTGGGAATGTCCTGGACTAAAAACCCCCAAAGAAAAAACAGGTACTTACCTGAGGCACCTTTTTTTTTCTTTTTTAAAGGAAATCGGAGACCTGTTGAAAATACACACCCCTAAAGTATGTAGCAGACATGGCCCCCAATCCAAGCACAGGCAGTGGAAATGGGAAGAACAGGTTAACCAATTTGAAAGCCGCAGCTGAACCAAGCACAATTTTAAATTTAGGGGTGCTCCCTGTCACCAGGTAGCCCCAATCTGCTATGTAAGCATTAAGCCACGAAGAAGGTGGCATCTAATGCTGGACTGATGCATGGTTGGGAGGGTTGTGGCCAGAGGCCAGAGGCCGAGGGCGAACAGCTGCCCAACCATGCATCAATCGCATTAGATGCCACTGCCGGAGTGGCCTAGTGCGCTTGTTACATGGGCTGCGTGACGATGGAGTCTCCAGGAGCCTGCCTGGTGTGCGTCGAACAACATAACACAGGGAGTCAGAGCTGTGAGAAAACATTTTGACTGCACTTTGACATCTTAGCAGATACCAACATTAACATACTGATGCGGTCAACATAATCAGTAGCTGGAACTACAGAACATACTGCGGCTCACATCACGGTCCGGAGATTCTACCGATCTGCGCGGGTATTTGCTTGATACCCGGCGCTGGAGGTCTCCGCTGCACTGTTCACTCGCAGCGGTGTGCGACCGCATCCAGATTTGCATGGAGCACCCCCCCCCCGTGACTTACCCTTGCCTCTCGCTCAGTCCTCCGACGTCGGCGTCTTGCTGGCTGCTGCTGCTATCCGCTGCTCCGCTCGCTCCTCCTTCTCCCTTGGTGCTCGCAGCTCCTGCCCCCGCAAACTACTCCTTGTCCCACTGCTGCATCGGAACGCCTCCTGTGCCCGAGAACCATACGTGACTTCCCTGCAGGCTGTATGTGTCTCGCACTGTGCCACCTCTCCGTTCGGTGCCCCTTGGTTCTTGTCCCCCCTTCCCCTTTCCGTCGGTGGGTAGCTGGTCTCCCTGATGGTCTGCCACTCTTGCGCCTCTGACACTCGCTGCCCACCTGTGCCCAGTGCTGCTAGGCTAGGGATCTGGCTCACTTCAGTACTATCATTTTGAGGACGGCATATATCGTGGGTTAATACCCGCTCCAACTTGGGCCCCATGATGCCGTTTCACCAATCGCCGGTGCCCATTCCAGCACTCTGATTATTGCCATGTAACAAGCAGAATTGCAGCCTCAGAAACTATAAGCTGATTTTTCTTCAGAGCTTTTTAGTTGTTTCCCCTTCATAGGCACAGCAAAAACTGGAGAGTTGCTGCTGTCCAGAATGTTCATGTGTCCAACATTCTAGGCTGATTCAGCCTTTGGGCTGTGCCATTTCCCCTAGTAGGGGTGCACAATAACAATCCATAATGACTACCCATTGACAACATGGAGTGCTACAGAAAGGAGAGTCGTGCACAAATGTTGAGCATGCTAACTGAAATACCCTTCTCCACTTGGCTATAGTGCAAGTACACAGCGCTTACTAAAATAAACAAAAGCTAAAAACCATGATAATTACAATTTCAGTATGCTTAACTTTAGTGTTTTCTAGTTTTTTTTTCTCTGTTATTGGTCTACTAAATTTTTCAGATAATGCAGTGTTTATTTCAGTGTGGTTTTTCTGTTTGTTTTTTAAAGACTCCCACGGTCCCCAACTGACCACACAATTTCCGTCTGTGGAATCACAGCAAGTTGTCATACGGACATATGAAAGAGCCATCAGAAGAAAGCCAATTGGTATATCAAGTCTGCTTGTCATTACCGCAGTGTCCCCCCCCCCACTCACAGTTCCATGGGCTCCCCTTATGCCTATCCCAGGCCCTCTTAAAGCCACCCACCATCTTCACTGAGACCACTTCTTCTGGCAGCGCATTCCATGTTGTTATCACCCTCTCTGTGAAACAATGCTTCCTAACATCCCTCCTAAGCCTCCTCCCTGCCAACTTCAAATTGTGTCCATCATGGTTCTGTTGTTACTTAGGTTGAAGAGAACCTTCTCTATCCACTCTATTTACCCCCTTCAAGTACTTGCAGGTCTCTATCATATCCCCCCCCCCACTTCTTTCCTCCAGGAAGTACATTCTCAGGGCTCACAGCCTCTCTTTGTAAGACTTCCCGTTCTGACCCCTGATCATCTTAGTTACCCTCCTTTGGGCCCTCTCTATCAAGCTGATGTCCTTCTCATGGTGTGGATGCCAGCGCCTTACTCCATATTTTATATGCGGTCTCACCAGTGACCTGTTCAAGGGAAGTATGACCTTGCTCTGCCTACTACTGAATCCCCTGGCTAAACACCCCAACATCCTGTTTGCCTTCGCTGCTGCCCTTCTGCATTGTGAGGAGTGCATCAGGTCACTAGTGATCACCACCCCTAGATCCTTTTCTTCCTCCTATTCTGCTATCCGGACACACACACACACACACAAACACGTAATACTCAGTCCTAGGATTCCTGGCCCCAATGTGCATCACTTTGCATTTCCTGGCACTGAAGCCAAGTTACCAGATCTCCAACCATCTCTCAAGTTTACTGAGGTCTTCCCACAGGTCCTGTATCCCTCCTACTGTGTCCACCCTCCCAAAGAATTTGGTGTCATCCACAAACAGGCACATCTTGCCATCTATGCCTTCCCCAATGTCATTTATGAAGATATTGAACAATACCGCCCCAAACAACGATCCCTGCGGGACCCTGCTGGTGACATCCCTGGTGCTGGTTAACCCTCCCCCCACCACTACTCTCTTAGTTCTGTCATTTAGCCAGCTTTCTACCCACCTTACCCTTTTCTCCACAACCTTAAGATCCGTCATTTTCTTGATTAGCCTCTTATGTGGCACGGATTGAAGGTTTTGCTGAAGACCAAGTAAATGATATCCACATTGCCTGGCCCCCATCCATCGCCCTGGTGACTTAGCCAGTCAGTTTTGTCTGACATGATCTTCCTCCCACAAACCTGTGCTGCCTCTCATCCTGGAGACCATTCTCTTCTATGTACCTTACCACATCTGTGCCCCCTTCCTCCCTTCCGCCTTCTCCCAGAAGGTGGCACTAGCTTGCTGTCTTCTTCCTCCACCCAACCATCCCCCTTCCTCAGCCTAACTATTCTGTCCTTCTCATCCCTCTTCTGGCTTATGTAGCAAAAGAATGTCTTCTCCCTTGACTTGATCCCTTCAGCTATTTGCAGTTCTTTCTGAGCCTTAGCTTGTTGCACCACTTAGCCTGCCTCTTAATCCAACTTCAGATATTCTTCCTTATCTGCTTTGTTCGCAGTCCTCCTGTATCTCCTGAAGGCCGCCCTTTTGTCCCGCACTGCCCTGGCAACCTCAGAGTTGAATCCAATGGGTGATCTGGCCACCAACTTCTTCCCCCTAAGCTTAACAAAATACATTGTGGCGGCAAGTACTGCATCCCTGATAATGGCCCATTTTTGGTCCACCTCCATGTCTGCTTTGATACCTTCTAACTGCAACCTTAGTACCTCACCAATTTTCTGAAAATCTGCTCACCTGAAGTCCAGGGTTTTGGTTTTGATGGAGAAGCATTCCCTTCCCATATCCAAACTGAACCACACTGTGCAATGGTCGCTACCCCTCAGGGGTTCCTTGACCATTATCTCATGTATGTGCTTCCCATTTGTGAGCACTAGATCAAGGACTGCCCCCTCCCTAATGGGATCAGTTACTCCCTATGTCATGAACCCTCCCCTTATTGCATCCAGGATCTCCTAACTCCTGGCACAGGATGTAGCCACCAGTCCACCTAAGGCAGATTAAAGTCCCCCACCACTTCCCCTTTTCCTACTGCTTCCAGCAATTGTGAACATAGTTCTCTATCTCTTTCTTCCTCCTGGTTAGGTCTGTAGTCAACCCCCAACCTGACCTTCCTCCCCCTACTGGTCTGGAACTAGATCCATAGCATTTCCACCTTCCCCTGTTCATTCCCCTCCCTTACAGACACATAGATTGTGTTGGCAGAAAAGGACCGCCAGGCCCACCCAGTCTGCCCAGTATGCCTAGCTTGCTGCTAGGACTTTGCTAGTGTCTTCCACTCTCCTCCCTTCCAGAATCTAACAGACCCTTGTGTCTATCCCACGCTCTCTTCAATCACCCCAGTTTTTGGCCCCACTACCTCATCTGGGAGTCTTTTCAGTTTTTTACCACCCTCTCCCTTGCATGTTATTCCCTCCATGATGTTAGCCGCCACCACCACCACCACCCCACCCCCCTTTGTCTAATCCTCTGTCTCTTCTGCACACACTGAACCCTGGGACTGAGAGGTCCTAATCATAGTGTGCTGTAGCCCGGTCTCGGTAAGTGCTTCTACATCTACCGTCCCCTCCGCTAAGAGGGCTTGCATGTCTGCCATCTTGTTACTAAGACTGTGAGCACTGAGTGACACCACCCTCCATCTCGACTCTGTGCCTCTTTGCCTATGTCCTGTATTTTTCTTGACCTGACCATCCCCTATACTCCCCCTTCACCCACCGTCTTTGGTTGCCCCCCCTTGCCCCTTCTCCCTCCCAATTACTTCTGCTTGTAGGGAGGTTACAGACCTCCCCACCTCAAAGTTTGTGTCCACTGACCCATTCCTCCCCCCTCAGCAGTTTAAACTCAGATCTTTTTCTATATATATTCCCCCAGCTTGTCCCAGAGTATGTTTGATCCCTCCTAATTGAGGTGCAGTCTAGCTGCAGAATAAAGCCCCTTGTCTGACCACTTGCTTTCCCAACCCCCAATACAACTGAACCCTTCTTCCTTGCACCAGCTCTTCAGTCAATCAAACTTCTCAGTCCTCTTTTTTTTGGACTTTGCTGGCTCTGGAACTGGGGTTACCTCTGAACAGACCAAAGAGCACACAGATTCCTTGCAAATTCTAGGAACCTGTTCTGCACCACCCCAACTCTTCCCCTGCTAAGTCATTGATTCTAAGGTGGATGACCTAGTTAGGCTTACCATCCACTTCCCTTAAAACCTCTCTGATCCTTGGTTCTGCCCTCCCTGGTATACAAACTACCACTCTTCTATTATGTGAAAGGGAAGGGTTGGGCAGATTAGATGGTCTGGAAGGGTCCTTTTCTGCTGTCAAATTTTTATGATTCTATGGGCTTCCTTCCTCCCCCAGTAGATATCTTTAATGATGGAATCCCCACTGATAACTCTTTCGTCACCGCAGGACTTGTTCTTCAACCTTCTAGCCACACCTAGTAAACCAGCGCCCCAAACTGCTCTCTTTTCTGTTTTGGATGTATTCCTGTTTGTACTGTAACTATCCCCTCATACTGCTTCTCTAATACCACTTATTCCCATCCCTCGCTGGCTAACTTTGCTTGCTACCACACTACTCTCACTATTCTATTCACTAACTCTACCTTCCAGCCCCCATCCTTTACACTGCTTTCTACCATACTGCCCTCCCTATTCCCTCCTTTAACTCTACCTTCCCCCAACCTTTGCTCCTCTATTCCCCCCCAGCTACTCAACTCTCCCCCTTCTTGCCACCATCCTTTGACTGCCTGACCGTCGAGAGTTTCAAAACTGCCTTAAAAACTTATTTGTTTCATCTACCATTTTCGGACCTGACTGATAATTAATTTGCTGTTATTTTTATTCATGACTATTTTTAATTTTTGGATCTTAATTGTTTTTATTACAGTCTACGTGACTTTATTCCTTACTATACAGTGCTGTGCTCTTGCTAGAACAGCGCCTTAAGTTGAAGTTGAAGTTCAAGACCGTGTTTCCTCAATCCTCTACTCCCCCACCTTCCCCGTTCCCCTAAACTGGCCAGTATTGCATACCTTTTTGATGAGGGCACCCCAGCATCAGATCCTACCTCTATTGTCCTACACCGTTTCTTTCCCTTTCCCCCCGCGTTGATCCTCTTATCCACCTACCCTTTCCCCTTACCACTTGCCATTCCGCCATTCCGGTTCCACAGTGTCCTTGTGGAGATTTCCCTGAACACTGTGGTAACCTCCCTGCATCCAACCTGTGTTTGCCATCCAAGTGCCCTGGTGGAGCTCCAACCGACCCCTTCAGCCACTGTTCTTCCCCCTCTGCGCCCCCTTTCCAACTCCAGCCTTAGCCACCGTGTCTCTGCCCTGATTTGTTCTAGGTTCCTGCACACTGGATAGGCCCCTGCTGTCCACACTGTCCCCAGAATGACTGCGGCCCCACATCTATTACAGCTGACCACCCTCTCTACACCATTCTGACCACTCTAGCTTCTCGATTCCCTCCATCTGCACCCTTCCCCGCTGTCCTGCTGCCTGTACCAGCTCCTAGCCCCCAACATCTTCCCCAGTCAGCCTATATCAGCCCAGCTAGAGTATGCGTCTCTGATGTTCCCAGTCCATATTTCAAAAACAGGATGACTCTAGATAGGGTCTTCTGCAATTCCCCTTTCCTGCTGGTTAGTGAAATGTTGGCTTTTCCTTAGGGGTTTACTTTTCTATTTTTTGTTTGATTTTGTTTTTTGTTGCTATACTTTCTCCCTCCCCTCCTGCTTCCTGTTCTCCTGCTGGTTGTGAAAAATAGGTAAGTTGACCCTAAAAGGGGTTTTCCTGCTAACCTCTTACCCTGCTTGGTATTGTCAACCAAGGCTGGCCTTAGCAACGGGATTGTTGTTCCCTTACCTTATTTAGTAATAAAGTATGTAGGCCCCAGCTATGGACTCCAATACTCTGCTTCTCTTCCCCTGTAGTTTACATACCTTCTGGACCCTGACCAGTGTGGCCTGTGATCCTCCAGACGCCCTGCTGATGCCCCCAGCTACCCCTTCACTAGAAGTCACACTCCTGCTTCGTGACACCATGCTTCAGGGTCGCTCATGCAAGGGTTGCTTGGCCTACTTGGAGTTAAGTATGTCTGGCTCCAACCCTATTGGCCTCCCCACTATGTGGCTCAGCGTTCTGGACAGTAGGAGGATGGTTAAACCCTTAACTCCTACCCTTGGAACCCTCCCACTGCAGTCCTCTTCCCTCCTCCCAGATTCCCACACAATACTGAATAATTTGGTGCCCTTGAAATCAATGCTCCATCCCACAAAAGCAGCACTGTATAACACACACAGCACTTCTCTCTGATCTGTCCCCTCCATCCGTTCAGGCAGCAATCCGCTGTGCGAGAGGCTCAGAACTACAGTGCAGCCCTTTTTGTAGTTCTTATTGTCTCCGACCCTACTGATCATGCTAAACACTATAGAAATATAGAAAGTGATAGCAGAAGGAGACCATACGGTCCATCTAGTCTGCCCATTGGCCTACCCCTCTCCCTTAACTGGTAGTCAGCCTGTGTTGAAATTTATGAACACATAATGACTATGATGTTATAAAGCATGGCACCACAAGGCCAGTTAGGAAAAGTCAATGCTTTTTATACAAACTTTAGACAGACTACCAATATGTGTTCTACACCTTGTAAAAGTAAACAAAAAAAATGCATTTCCTTGTGAATTGTGATAGCTAAAATGTTTATGAACGTAAATGGTGAAATACAGAATTGCTCTTTAAAGCTGCTTGCTTACTTTAACACTGGCCACATTTATGCAGATAAAAAAATGCTAAATCGATGAGCGGCCCATTTCTTTATAATGGCAATGTAGTGAAACGTTTCTTATACACTAAAGGGAAGTATAGGAGCCAGCTCATTATGTTGGCTCGCGTTTGCGTGCCAGCCAACATCTTGCGGTAGCAGCAGATTTGGAGGCGCGGTCACTGTTGGGAGAATGCAGGGCACGCATCAGTAGGTACGTCCCTCATTCCCCAATCAGGTAGCATGCAGACGTCACATCAGCAATTTGGAATGTGGCCACCAGATCTAACAAAAGGTCCGCTACAATGAGAGCAAAGCTCTCATGCAGCGTGACCACAACACACCTCCCGACATGCATGCAACTGCCGCGCCTCCTGTCAGCATGCCAAAGGGGTACCAATCCCCTCGGCTAAGTGTCCCCCCTTCAGAATGTGCCGACGGGGTGCCCAATCCTGCCTGCCACAGCACCCCAAAAAAAAAAAAAAAACACATTCTAGGAGGCACCCCAGCGTACAAATACCTGTTAAAAATAAATAAATAAATCTGCCCGCAATGTTTATTTATTTATTTTTAAACCTATAACAAAGAAAACAGCCCCTCATGGTCTCCCTGCCCCTCCCGAAACCCATGCCCACCCTCTGTGCACCCTGCCTGCCCACACCCCACCCCATACTTTCACCTCTGAGACCGGCGCGATGACCGGCAGACCGGCACTCTTCTGCCTCTTCAAAGCCGACCGCGAACTGAAGAAATGCCAGTAAGCTATATAATGGCATAAATAGGGTTTTTTCAACTTTGGTGCATATCTCGAGCATTCTGGGGAATTTTGACACCAAATTTTCAACATGGGGTTATTGGGACCCCTCCTCATGAATTCTGTCACTGTCATGGCACTATTCAGTCCCAAAATGTGATTTCGCGGTCACTGCACGGAATCACCTTTTGGGACCGATTCACGAAATGACAGCGCCACTGTTAATGAGGGGGGCTCTCAAAAAGCCTATGTTGCAAATTTGGTGGAAAAAAATTCAAAACATGGCTGTTTTATGAGCGTGCATTGCATAGTTTCCACGCACGCTCGTAACTTTGTGAATTTGTAATATTTTTACTCCAGATTTTCAAAATTGGCATTTTTCCACACCTCCTTATTAACAGTACAGCTGTTATTTTACATATCCTGGCCGAAATGTGTTTTCGCACGTCCAGCAGAGAATAGAGCGGTCACTGTGCGAAATCAGTTTTTGGGACAGTTTCAGGAAATGACAGTGACACTGTTCATGAGTAGAAGTCCTAAAAGAAAAAATTACTCACCTTAGTAATGTTGTTTCTTCTAATGGAGTCTTGCTATATTATGACTATTGCAGTTTGTCCCACCATTAGAACTGCTCCGGAGGTGAAAGAGTTAACTCCATTCTAAGAATGGAACTTAGAACTCGAGCTCTATTAGAGAAGCTCTGTCTTGGTTATTTCAAACTCAAACTGTCACATCTTTATGAGCAGAAACTCACTAAGGTCTGTGTGGAAGCTGTAACCTACACTAGCCAACTGGCTACCTAAATATTAACACCCAATGCTGGTCCCAACACAAAGACTCAAGTCAAGGGACCAAAAGTAATAGTATAATATAATAATATGAGAAGTAATATAAGATAAAATAAAAACACCACACCCCAAACCCCAAGAAGGTGGAAAATATATAATGGGCATAACTAATGCCACACTAGGCTGCCCACCCCATACCCAAGTAGAAGTTCTGAGAGGGCAGGCTGGGGGAGGTCATAATATAGCAAGACTCCATTAGAAGAAACAACATTACTAAGGTGAGTAATTTTTCTTCAAACAACATGAAATCTTGCTATATTATGACTATTGCAAACTACAGCAGTACCTCCATGGAGGAGACAGAACCTACTAGGAATAGGTTCTGAGTACAGCTGTGCTAAACCGAGCATTTCTCCTGGCCTGGACATCCAGGGAGTAATGCTTGGTGAAAGTGTGCACTGTTTTCCAGGTAGCTGCTTGACATATTTCTAAAATAGGATGTCTCTAGCAGCAGCTATAGATGCGCTGTATCTCTGGTAGAGTGAGCCCTCAGGCCTGAAGGGGAACCTTCCCAGTTTTGATAACAAAATTGGATACAAGAGACAATCCACCTGGCAACTGATCTCTTAGTGACAGGTCTCCCTTTTCCGACCTCACCATAAGTGAGAAAAAGTTGGAGGGATTCGAACCTGTGACCCATGGTACGTTCTATATAGTAACTTAGGGCCCTCTTAACATCTAAACTGTGCAATCTCCTCTCACAGAGGAGAAATGATCAGTGAAAAACACTGGAAGGAGATAGATTGGTTAAGATGGAAATCTGAAACCACCTTAGGCAAAACTTCCTGTTAGTCCTGAGGACTACCTTATCCTTGTGGAAGAAATAAAGTCAGTTTCTACTGACAAGGCTTAACTCACTTATGCGCCTGGCAGAAGTGATAGCCACTAGGAAAACAGTTTTCAAGTTAAGTACTTAAGCTCTGCAGAACACAGAGGTTCAAAGGGGTTGCATTAACTGAGCAATGCAAACATTAAGATCCCAGGCAGGGCGGATCCCTAAAAGGTGGATTAGTATGAAGTAATCCTTTAAAAAACTTGGAAAATACAGGCTGTGAGGAAAGCGAGAGGGCTTTCCTGCTGAAACAAAAACAGAGACAGCTGCCAAATGTACTTTCAGGGTAGCTGGTCTCAGGCCCAAAGAATTAAGATGGACCATATAGTCCAAAACAATGGGCAAATCAGCAGATTCCGGGGAAATATGTTTCCCAGAACACCAGATGGAAAAACTTTTCCACTTAGAATTATAAGTAGCCTAGTAGAAGGCTTCCTAGAAGCCTTTGGATTTCAAGAACACCTTGAGAAAGGTGTAGGTCAGCAAATTCTAGCTCCTCAAGAGCCGGGCCTTGAGGTTGAGGATTTGAGGTTCGGATACCAAACTCTCCCTGGGCACAGGTTAACAGGTTGTGATTCCTGGGAGATATAGGGAAGATGGACTGCTAGGGACAGAAGGAGTGGGTACCAGGGCTGCCTGGCCCAATCTGGGGCAATCAGAATCACCCTGCAAGGCTGGGATCTGATTTTGACTAGCACCTTGAATAGGAGAGGGAAGGGGGGAAAGGCGTAAAGAAACTTCCCTTCCCAATCTAGGAGAAAGGCATCCAGGGGGACTAAGCCCAACACTGGGGGCCTGCAACAGAACAGTGGAAGTTGGTGATTGTCTGGGGCTGCAAAAAGATCTATCTGAGGGTTGCCCCATCTGGCAGAAACTATCCCCAGTATTTGAGGATCCAGAGACCATTCGTGATGGCCCTGGGAAATCCTGCTGAGAGCATCTGCCAGGACATTGTCCTTTCCTGGAAGGTGAACTGCTATGCGGGAAGTGTTCAGGGAATAGGCCAGAGACCACAACTTCATTGCCTCGGTGCACAAGGCCGAAGACAGAGTGCCCCCTTGCTTGTTGATGTACCACATTGTTGTGGTGCTGTCTGTTCTGACTTGTACCACTTTGTTCTGAACAGACACAGAAAACACTTGAAGTGCTGGAAAGACAGCTCTGAGCTCCAGCAAATTGATGTGGAGCAGAGATTCCTGAGGGGACCACACTCCCTGAGTGGAGAGGTCGCCCATGTGGGCTCCCCACCCCAGGAGGGATGCATCCGTAGTGAGGGTCAAGGAGTGAGACAGAGGAATGAAAGGGACCCCCAGCCTTAAATTGCTCTGATCCTGCCACCACTGGAGGGCCTGGATCAGGGTTCGAGTCACTGGGACCAACTTGGAAAGGGGGTCTCTTCTCTGAGACCAAAAGGCTCTCAAGTGAAACTGAATGTCCCTCATCTGAAATCTTGCTCCTTGCACTACAGCTGTGGACGCAGCCATGTGCCCCGGGAGCTGGAAGAAGTATCTTGCTGGTCGAGAGACCTGCAGAGTGAAGAGAGGCCAGAGCACCAGGTTCCTTACCCTCTCTAACGTAGGAAGGCTCTGGCCTGCTTGTGTCAATTCTGCACCTATGAAGGTGAGCACCTGAACAGGTTCCAGAACTGACTTTGGAAGATTGAGCAATAAGCCCAGAAAGGTGAGCAGCTGCTGGGTAACTTGCAGGTGAGATTTGACCTGTTCTGGGGACTGGCCTACAATGAGCCAGCCGTCCAGGTAGGGAAAGACAGTAATCCTTTGCCTTCTTAAATGAGCAACTGCTACTGCCAGACATTCTGTGAATACCCTTGAGGCAGAGGAGAGGCCGAAGGGCATTGCTCTGAACTGGTAGTGACCTGAGGGCAGTTCGAATCTGAGGTACTTTCGGTGGGAGCTTCTGATTAGGACATGAAAAATAGGCATCCTTGAGGTCCAGGGAGGCTAGCCAGTCCCCTGGCCTAGAAAGGGTAAAATCATTGCCAGAGTTACCATTTTGAACTTTGGTTTCAAAAGTGCTTGTTCAGATATCTCAGGTCTAAAATGGGCCGCCATTCTCCTGTCTTTTGGGGTAAGGAAATATCTGGAGTACAGACCCTTGCCCTGATGTGGGAGAAACCTTTCTACAGCTCTGAGAGCCAGGAGGATGAGACTTCTGTTTCTAAAGAAAAGGTCTCTAAAGGGTTTGCAGGTGGGAAAGATCTGATTCTCATCTTTGGAAATTTTAAGCTGAGAACCAGACCCTGACCTACTACTTCCAGGACCCTTGTCTGAGTTAGAGACTCCCAGTTCGAGAAGTAAGCCAACCTGCCCTCTACAGGTAAAGGAGAATGGCCCTGGGCACCCCAACAGGGTGCCTGTTTGCAGGTGCTTTAGGCTGAGGGGTGGGCAGGCCTGCTCACACCCCGCCTGCTCTCCTCTGAAGAACCCCCTCTGAACAAAAAGCAGAGGAGGCCTGGGTTGGTAAAAGGCCTGTGAAAAGGCCCCCCCTACCCCTGGGGTCTGCCTCTGAGGAGTGGCTTGCCGTCCTTGGCCTGAGCAATCTTATAGGTAGTCCTATATTCATCCATTTCCTTCATATAATTCTCTGTCTGCTCCCCAAACAGAGAATTCCCACCACAGGAATATCCATAGCCTTAGTCTGGGTATCCTGTGACAAGCTAGTACACCTGAGCCAGGCCAACCTCTAAAGCTACAGATGTAGCCATGACTCTAGAGGATACATCATTAAATCCACAGCATTGGATGCCTCAATGCCATCAGCAGCCACCTGCTCCAGCTCATTAGCAAGCTGGCCAGAGGCCTGTTTGACCAAAGCCATGACAGTGTCCCATCTATATTTTTGAAACCTTGTTACATAAGCCATGTAATTTGCTTGCCTGAGTCCCAAGGACACTGCCATGTATTGTTTTTTTTTTTGTTTTTTTTGCCATGGCATCAATCCTCCTGGAATCCTTGTCAGGAGGATGTGAAGCCAAGGGAATATTAGCTTTATCACAGGCTGCAGCCTGAACCACACCAACATGACTGCAATGCTGTGAAAGGAATTCTGTATCAGGACCTGACAGAGTGTACCTCCTGTCCATCTTTTTGTCCACAGGAGGCACAGAATTAGGAGCTTTTAAAAATTTTTTTTTTTTTTTTTTTATTGTTTGTTTCCTAAATGAATTACTGAGGAATAGACAATCTCCTAGACTCTGGAATATCCATCCTTTCTACAAAATCAGGTTCCTCTTGCTCATCCACAGCTTCCTCCAATGGGAGCTGGAGGGATTCAGCAACCTTTTTATAAAACAAAAAATGAGAAGGGGACTCAGAAAGCATAGGGGGAGATTCTAAGGGTCAGTCTGGGGAGATGTCCGGTTCAATGGGCACATCCAGACTCTCAAAGTCACATTCACACTGTTCATAATCCTCCTCCCCCTCCTCTGGTTCATAAAAATCTCCAATATCATATTCTTGAACCGGTGGAACCAGCCGAACCAACCTTTTACCAGACAGAGGCGGTTCGGACGGAACCGGAGAAAGTGAATGTACAATTTGTATAGCTTTTGCTATTTCTGCAGCAGTTGGGGAAGGAATTTTGGACTCCTACCTGCTGATTTTTAGTTTTCTTAGCTGGAACTGGCTCCTCAGAGCCAGCTTTACGTTGCCGAGAAGTCTCGCCCTGGTCAGGGCACTCCCTCGGATTCGGTTGGCTCCGAACGGGCTGTCCCATCGGGTCAGCGGACTTTTTAGCCTCTCGTTCCTGAGCCTGCCACTCTCTTATCCAGGGTGGCTGCAGGAAATTTTTACCAATCTGGCAGTCTGAATTGAGGTGGTCAACCCCAGACAATAAACACATGCAGTGTGTGGGTCAGCCTTGGCAAAGGCTTCCCCACAGACACTACAGTGTTGAAACCCAGTGGGCCCGGTTTTTTCTTTTGGGTTTCTCAGACATGATGCCAGCCTAACCAAGAAACTTGCCCTTTTAACGGCAGTGCCAGGCAAGACACCCTTATCGGTTCCCAACCGTGTCACGGGTCATGGAAAAAACCGTAATGAAATCCGTTTTTTTTAGAACCGATAAGAACCGGGAACCGCACTCTAAAAGCTTTAAAATGCTTACTCTTTAAAGTTTTAACCAACCTGATTGGTTCGAACTGAACCGATAAACATTTACAAGTTCCACACAGAAATAAAACCTGTCTATTACTTACAATACCACAGACAGAGCTTGAACCGATCGGTTTGCGGTTAAAATAATAATACTCGCAGTTGAATTTAACCGAGAAAATACTGTTTAAACCGAGAAATGAACCGAGCAGTAGGAGAAATCTCCGGAGCGACTGTTCAGTGAGGCGGAGTAAAGAATCTGACAGTTTGAGTTTGAAATAACCAAGACAGAGCTTCTCTAATAGAGCTCGAGTTCTAAGTTCCATTCTTAGAATGGAGTTAACTCTTTCACCTCTGGAGCAGTTCTAATGGTGGGACAAACTGCAATAGTCATAATATAGCAAGACTTCATGTTGTTTGAATGCCTATGTTGAAAATTTGGTGACAAAATTCCATAAAATGACTGTGATACAAGCGTGCGTTAGGCAGTTTCTATGCACCCTTGTAACTTTGCAAATTTGCAATATTTTCATGCCAGATTTTCAACACTGGCATTATTTTACACCTCCCTGTGAACAGTACAGCTGTCATTTTTTACATCCTGCCATAAATGTGTTTTCACACCTGTAGCACACAATGGTGTGGTCACTGTGCAAAATCAATGTTTCGGACACATTAACAGAATCACAGTGCCACTGTTCATGAGGGGAGGTCCCAAAATGCCTACGTTAAAGATGTGGTTAAAAAAATCCCAAAAATAATTGGGTTACGGACATGTGTTGCACAGTTTCTATGCATGCTCATAACTTAACAATATTTCATATTTTCACTCTAGATTTTCAATGTTGCCATTTTTTTTTTTTTACATCTCCTCATGAACAAAACAGTTGTTATTTTCCACATACTGCCCAACATATGTTTTCGTCCCTGTGTCGCCAAATGGCATAGCCGCTGTGCAAAACCACCTTTCAGCTAACAAACTGATAGTGCCACTTTTCATGAGGTGGGCTCACAAAAGCCCATGTTGAAAATCTGGAGTGAAAATACCAACACACGCCTACGATGTTAGGGTTTCCAACTGTAGCACCCCACCCTGTAGAGACTGACAGGCGTCAGGGGTGTGACTTGGGATCATCGGCTGTAATGCTCATGCCATTCCACCCCCACCCTGCAGCCAGTGACAGGCATCATGGTGTGCCTTGCACTGTTCAGCCACAAAGTTCACCCCATTCTCCTATACTGCACCCACTTCAGCATATTTCCTTATGGAATGGGACAAGTATAACACCCAAAGACCCCAAAGCACACCACGACACTTGTCAGTTTCTACAGGGTAGGGAGAGGCGAAACGGCATAAGCGTTATAGCCGACCCAAAGGCACACCCCAATGCCTGTCAGTCTCTACAGGGTGGGGGTGGGTGGTGTCACTTCAATACTTCACTGCCATTCCTATTATGCGTCTCTAACTCCAGCACTACCAATGCTAATGCCAGCGGGACAACATTCGGCATTGACAACTGCTCATTTCTGTGACTACTTTTACATCTCCCTATTGACATCCAAGCAGAAGCAGCCCTGATGCTCAACAATATACAGTAATTTGCCATGTTGTGGCAACCATAACAAGCATTTGCCAATGCCGAATGTTTGTTGCTTGTCAAACAATTTTTTTGTTTGTTTTTAATGTTCTGACCCCAACTTCTGAAGAGACTTGTTTCAGGATTCACATTATAGGCATGACACGTACCATTTATAGTATATTGGCCGAAATGTAATTTCTCACCAGCGAAAACACATCTTGTACAGGATTTTAAAAATGAAACATCATGTTTATCCGGTGATGTGCAAAAATTGCTATGTTGAAAGTTTGAGGTCAAAATATTGAAAATGACCAAAGTCATAAGCCTGCGTTCATAAATTTCAACACAGCCTCGTAACTTTATTTTTTTAATTTTTGCAACAAATTTTCAAAATAGCCTTCTTATGACCCACCTAATGAACAAGGCACAGAGAAAATGTTCAACTCCTGCCTGAAAGGTGATTTCACGCAGCGACCGTGAAATCACCTTTTGGGTTGCGAAAATACATTTTTGCCAGGATCTGAAAAATGACAGCTGTCACATTTATGAGGTGTTGTGAAGAAATGACTATGTTGAAAATTTGGGGGCAAAATAGTGAAAATTACCGAAGTTACAAGCCTGCATTTGCAAACTTCAACATAGGCTCATAACTTTGTTGTTGTTTTACATTTTTATGCCAAATTTTTAACATCACCTTCCTATGACCCCACCTCATGAACAACAGTGGGGAAAATTTTCATTTCCTGCCTGAAAGGTGATTTTAAGCAGTGACTGCTAAATCACCTTTCCGGATGCGAAAACACATTTTGGCCAGGATTTGAAAAATGACAGCTGTCACATTCATGAGGTGCTTTGAAGAAATGGTCATTCTGAAATTTTGGGGGCAAAATATGACAAATTACCAAAGTTAAGCGCCTGCACTGGCAAACTTCAATGTAGGCTCATAATTTCGTTGTTTTTTAATATTTTCACACCAAATTTTCAACATAGCCTTCTTATGACCCCACCTTATGAACAGTAGTGGAGAAAATTTTCAAGTCCTGCTGGAAAGATGATTTCACACAGCAACCGAAAAAATCACCTTTCGGGACAGATTTACCCAACATCACTTGCATTGTTCATGGGGTGGTGTTCCAAAAAAGATATATTAAAAATTTGGGGCACAGATATTGAAAAATGACCAAGTTATTCTAGTAAGTTCAAAACCCCACTGAAATACATTGAACCATATACCTAATTTCCTCAGTTCGCGGTCCGGCTTTGAAGAGTGAAGACGTGTCTGTGCTCCAGAGAGGATTATGGCGTTGGACCCCCAGTGGTTAAGTAAGGGCATGGTGGTGGAGTGGTGAGTGCAGAGTGAGAGGGTTGGTTGGGGGTAATAATGGTGCTACAGACATCTATGGACTTTTTTTTTTTTTAAACAGGTTTACAAAAAAAAAAGAAATCAAAACAAATGTCGAGGGACGGTTTTCTCTTTTACAGGTAGAGACACTGGGGGATTGGGCATCTCCCAGTGTTACTGTTATATCTATCAGCACCGGGGATTGGCTCCCTAGTGAATCAGTACTAAAAGGGGCAGGGTGGGGAGTGTCAGTTGGCACGGGCAATTGGGCACCACTGTGCCCTAATTATAACATGGGTTGGGCTGGGGTGGGGGAGTTACGGCACAAGCTGCAACAGACATCGATGGACTGTTTTATTTTTTACAGGTTTAATATAATAACAAAAAAAAGGAAAGATAGGACGAGGGATGGACACTGGGGGATTGGGCACCCCCCCAGTGTCACTGTTGTATCTGGCAGCACCGGGAGTGGGTTCCCATGTGCTGCGTAATTAAAGTGGGCAGGGTAGAGAATGGCAGCTGGCATGGGGGATTAGGCACCCCTGTAACATTATAATAACTTGGGTTGGGCTGGGGAGAGGTATCTGCACCAGACATCAATGGATGGTTTTTTTTTTTTTTTTTTTTTAATAGGCTGACAGGCTCCCGCAGTAAAAAGCCACTCAGCTGTTTGCTGACCGGCTTCATGTAAATCAAAGGATTGAAGGCATCTCTGATTAGAGTGGCTTGGTCCTTTGAAGTAAACAAAGTTTCAGGCCACCAGGCTGAGAGTGATGTCAGGATCACAGTACATGGTCATTGGTGTAAACTGCCGAGCCCGTGCTTTTGTGAACTGCAATGGGCTTGGCAGTGCTACACCCCCAAATCCCTAGTCACGCCTGACAAAACGTTTGGTGCGCTGGCATGCATCAAATGCAAAAATGGAAGGAAAGGGGTTGAGTGTTCCACAAACAGAAAATTAGCACGCGTCTCTCAACTTTGACATCTGACCTACACTCTTACCTTTATAAATTTTACTGGGGAGACACGACTTTAAATTGCATTTTTTTAAACGGTTACAGAAATAGTAAATCTTGCTTTTTAGGATCTGTTATGGAATAGTGTAGCTGTTTACCTCCTACTGCTCCATCTGCCAGTCTGCTGCTCAGCATGCCGACACACATACATGCTGACTGCTTCAGACAGGCTCTACTGATGTCATATCCCATGCTGACAGAGAAGCCTACCTGCTGCAAGTCAGTGTGTGACTGTGAAGTGTCAAGTGTGCTCAGTCAGATTGGTGGGAGGCTGACAGTTACAACGCATTAAGGCAGCCACTAATAGAGTTTAAAATGGTGCATTTGTACAGCAAGGCATCTTTTATGTGAAACAGCACTCCATCCAAGGTGCTCTGGGCACTCTGCAAACATCACATAAAACATTATAATAATCTAGTCGTAAATATAAGAACATAAAATAAATATCCTAAAAACAAAACAGTACAAGCACTATAGCTCTGGTAAGGCCTCAAAACAGATACATTTTCAACAGTTGTAAACTGCTGTACTGTAAAGCCCAGCAGATTACAGATGTTAACCTTTCCCACTGGGCTGGGGTGGCCACTGAAAAGGTGCTATCTCCAATGACTGACATCCTAAACATGGGCTGGGATGGTCAATGGGTCAGTTTCTACAAAACAAAGGTAGCAACCAGGGTTTTACGGGACTAGGAGGACTTGCAACTTCAGCAGGGAGGAAGAGCAAGAGGATAAGATGAAGTTGAGACCCAAAGATCCTGTTTCCATGCAAATGTCCTGGGTAATAAAGAATGTGGGGGCATATACACAGAAAAGTATAATGAAATATAAGCAGAATTGTGTCCCAAGTCCTCTTATAAATTTGAAAATATTAAACACAATTATGAATGTTGCAATACAGTAAAGCTATGGAGCAATACAAAACTTGCCTTGACAGGAGCACAAAGATGCTGCAAATAAAGCCACATTTCAACTAACCTATTTCTAATGGACAGCGTGGTCATTTTCAGCTGTATGCAAGCAAGTTTTATTTGGGCCTGCACCACATACTTTATAGCATATTTCTGCTATCTGGTTACAAAAACTATATTTGTTTTTACTTTCACTGTTACAAATTTCTTACCGGTGGAGACAGTGGACCAAGGGAATTACAGGGTGTCCGGAGTAGAAGAGTGGGAAGAGAGCCTTTTCAAATCAGTACAAATTTGCACAGTGTACTTATTCCTACCTACTTATGAAGCAGGGGGAAAACATGAGAGACCTAGAGTCTTCTCCCGAACAAATGTTACTATGTACAGTACGTTACAAGGCATTTTATGTAATTGTAACAAATTCTCTACATCTACATTACTGCAAGGATTTAAAATTCCTTCTGCTACTTACAAAATATACCAGTGTTTGGCCAGATGGAGACCCGCTTTTGGAAACATAACTTAGTAGATTATAAAGAATGTCAAAACCACTACAATCTTTAAAATTTGTACTGAAACCGTGTTTCCAAGTTTTTGGAACATCCTAGAAGGAACAATATTATGTCAGACACTACATAATTTCTCTCCTGCTAAAGAGGCACACTGAGCCCCAGTAATCATATGTGCCTACAATCCACCCAAATGTGGTATTGGCAGGGTTAGCTGCCCTCACTGACTCCATTCTACCAGCAATTTGCTAAAATGAAACAATTGTAATAGGTGACATCAACCTTGTCTGGCTCAGTTCAAAACACAGGACCTACGAAATGCTTATCAGCAAGGCCTAACTCAAATTATTTCTAGCCCTCCCCACCTCTCCCCTACTGGAACTTCCTCCTCTCTATTAGAAACACAGAAACATAGAAATCTGTTGGCAGAAAAAGACCCCAACGGCCCATCCAGTCTGCCCCTATCCCCTCCTTACATTCCCCCAACATGTGGATTCCAGCTTTCTTTTTCCTTCAAATGAAACAGATCACTTCTCTCCAGTGTAGTTAAGCCCCTGCAAAAGTTATTTTAAATCAAGGATGGAAGTGAGAAAGGAGAGTGTGGCCCACTGGGAACTGAACCTCAGACCTCTGGTATGCTGCACCAGTGCTCTAACTATTAAGCTACAGGCTCGCACTGGTCAGAGTGCCTGAGGACTGGAACGGCATACCAGAGATCTGAGGTTCAATTCCCAGTGGGCCACACTTTTTCTTTCTCATTTCCATCCTTGATTTCAAAATATGCCTTGCAGGAGTTTAACTGCACTGAGAGAAGTGGCCTGTTTGTATTTCTAAATTTGCTCCTAGTTGCAGGATTGCAACACACTTGAGAAAAGAATGTGTGGATTTAAGGAAGTTCCTCAGGCACTCTGACCATTGTGAGCCTGTAGCTTAATGGTTAGAGCGCTGGAACAGCATACCAGAGGTCTGAGGTTCAATTCCCAGAGGGCCACACTCTTCCTTTCTCATTTCCATCCTTTTTTTCATTCAGGGAACTTATCTTTCCATTTCTTGTTTAAACCCCTGTAGTTAACCCATATCCTCTTGAACTCACCTACTGTTTTTCTGCCACCACTCTCTCCCACAGCCTATTCCAGGGGCCCACCACCCTCTCTCTTAAATAGTGCCCTCTCCTATTTCCTCTTAATTTTCTGCTCTCCAGCTATAAGCTGTGTCCCCTAGTTTTCAGATTTTCTTTCATCTTGAAGATGCTCCCTTCCCTCACCTTGTTTATTCCCTTCAGGTATTTAAAAGTTTCTATCATATCCCCCCTCTCTCCTTGTTTCCAGAGGATATAGGGCGAGCTCCTTCCATCCTCTCTTCCTACATCCGCTGATGTATGCCATTCACATTTTGGTCGCCCTTCTCTGAACTCTCTCCACCCTATCTATTGAGGTTAAGGCCTGCCTCAAGGCCTTTTAGTACAATCAGGCCTTCCCGGTCTACGTTTTATAGTTTCTTACCTGTCTTTTTAATAAAGATTAATCTGATGTTAATTTAGTCTTAGAGACTTTAAATGCTGCTGAAGTTGAGGATAGTTAATTATATAGCAAAGTTTGTTTTAACTTGTTCAGATTATTGTATTTAATTATTATTGTGATGTGTTGTATTTTTTGATTAATGTACGGCGCCCAGAGCCTCTGGGATGGGCGTCTTTTTAAATAAAATGTGCCTTGCCTTGCCTATATCCCTGCGTAGGTAAGGTCTCCAGAACTGTACCCCATACTCCAGGTGGGGACGAATCATGGACCTGTATAGAGGCATTATCACTTCCCTTCTCCTACTTGCAATACCCCTCCCTATGCATGCCAACATTCCGACTGCTTTTCCAACTGCCTTGTTGCACTGGTTTGCCTCCTTTAGGTTGTCCGAAATGATAATCCCCAGATCCCTCTCCTGATCAGTTACCAAAACTTCCCCTCCTCCCAATGTGTATACGGCCTTTGGGTTCTTGTGCCCTATGTGCATTACTCTGCACTTCTTTGCATTAAATCTCAATTGCCAACTCTCCGACCACCCCTCCAGCTTTCTCAGGTCCTCTCTCATTTGCTCCAACCCACTCACCCCCCGGTGTGTCCACCCTATTGCAGATCTTTGTATCGTCTACAAATAGGCACACCTCCCCATTTAGTTCCTCTGCAATATCTCCAATGTAAATGTTAAAAAGAACTGGCCCCAAAACTGACCTCTGTGGAACCCCACTTGTCACCCTTCCCTCCCTGGAGTGAACCCCATTAACAACCACCCTTTAACCTCCGTCACCAAGCCAATTTTCTACCCAATTTGTTATTTTCTTCCCTGCTCCTAAACTGCCCAGTTTGCTCACCAGTCTCCTGTGAGAGGCGGTGTCAAAGGTCTTGCTGAAGTCCAGATAGGCCACGTGCCCTGCCCCTCCCTGATTGCTCACCCTCGTCACCCAAATCGAAGAATTCAATTAGATTCGTCTGGCATGGCCTTCCATCTGTGAACCTATGTTGTCTTTCATCCTGCAGACCACTATCTGCAAGGTATTTAACTATCATTTCTTCTAGGAGGGCCTCCATAATGTTACCTACCACTGAGGTAAGACTGACTGGATGATAGTTACTCAGCTCTTCCTTGCCTTCACTCTTATGTCATGGTACCACGTCTGTCTTTTTCCAGTCCCCTGGAACTCTTCCTGTGTCCGATAAAAGGTTAAAACAGACTCATTAGTGCTGCTACCAGTTCCTCCCTAAGCTCCCGGAGCACCATGGGATGTAGGGCATCTGGTGCCATTGCCTTGTCCACCCCTAAAGGACAAGCAACTATAGAATAATTCATGGGGAAGTGTGGTTTATGGGGATTTTATGCACCCCCGAGGTGTGTGATGCCCCATAAACCCAGAGGGCGAAGCCTGACGGGTCTATCTGGGCATCACACACCGAGGGGGTGCATAAAATCCCCATTAAACCACACTTTCCCATGTTTTAATTTTTTATATTTACTGGTTTTTGACCGTTTAAATAATTTGTCAGAGATAGTGACTAATTCGGGCATTGTCAAAGTGAGAAACACTGCAGACTCACCCATGTCTTCAAGGAACTTGGTGAACAGCAGTACATCGCTTTTTGTTGTTTTCTGTGTATTTTTATTTTCCTGCTCTTGAATGAATTGCTGCCTAGTAGTTTCATTAACAATCAGGAAACCGGAAGATGTTGCCATTCTTTGGGAGTGTAAATAGAGTTTTTTTTTTTTTTTTTAAGAAACAAACTCATTAAAAAAAAAAAAAAACTAATTCTGCTGGATTTTTACAGGACTTTTGCCACCAATGACAAACTCGTTCCTCACGCTGAGTGACCACATACTGTTGCTGAATGTCCAGCGTGAGGAGAGCCTGTCCGGTGTTTTTTTTTTTTTAAACTGTGCTTTGATGCTTTACTAACTCGATCGTGGTTTACGGAGCTCCATAAACCACATGTGTAGATTACCGGACAATTGAACTACCGCCAGTAGTAGTTAACAGACCCTAGCCAGTAAATATACAAGCTTTTTACACATTTTGGGTTTTATTTTAAATGACTCCATAGGCTTAAAAAGGCTAGGCAGTTGTTTACATTTATACTGAAACTACATTTATTAAATCAGGAGAAATACATCCAGAAAATCAGCAAACATAAAAGGGAAGGAAAACCACTGTGGTTCACACAGGGGTTAGGGAGGCTGTCAGAGAGACGAGAAAGGCCTTTAAGGCCTACAAAAGGACACAAGAGATGGAGGAGATGACCCACAAGGATAAACTCAAGGAGGCGGGAAGAACAAATAGGAAGCCAAAGGCAAGCACAGAGGAGAAAATAGCTAGGGAGGCAAAAATGGGTGACAAAAGATTTTATAGGTATGTGTGTGATAAGGGGAACAACAGGTAGGGGATTCCAAAACTTTGGGGAGAGGGGGTAAAATAGTTGCAAGAGAGTAGGAGAGGGCAACCCTCAAATGGATATTTCACATCCGTTTTCACAACACAGAAGGAAGGGAGAGGGCCAGAACTGAGTAGAAAGGGGAGGAAGGGCATGGAAGCAGACACAAGTCCCTTCACAGTGGAGAGGGTGATAGAGGAGATGGGAAAGCTAAAAACAGACAAGGCTATGGGCCTGACTGGATACACCCAAGGGTGCTTTGGGAGCTAAGGGAGGATCTGGCAGGGCCTCTGGCAATGCTGTTTAATATATCCCTGGAATCGGGGAGGGTCCCGGGAGACTGGAAAAAGGCAGAGGTGGTACCAGACTGGTGAGGTACCTAGAGGAGGAGGATGGTCTGGCTGATGATAACCAGCATGGGTTCACAGCTGGCAGGTCTTGCCAGACCAACCTAATCGATTTCTTTGAGGGGGTTACGGAGGTGTTTGATCGGGGAAGGGGAGTGGATGTGGCCTATCTGGATTTCCAGAACGTGTTCAATTCCATCCCACATAGAAGGTTGGTAAGCAAGTTGAACAGTCTGGGGATGGAGACTAGGCTTACAAAATGGGTGGAAAATTGGCTGGATGGGCGGACCCAGACACCACTGGTCAATGGTAGTCACTCCAAGGAACTAGGGGTGAGGAGTGGGGTGCCACAGGGGTCGGTGTTGGGGCCCATACTATTTAATGTGTACGTGGGGGACTTAGCGGAGGGTCTGAATGGAAAGGTGTGTTTGTTCGCAGATGACACAAAGTTATATAATAGGGTGGATGCTCCGGGTGTGGAGAGGATGAAACAGGATCTAGCCAGGCTGGAGGAGTGGGCAGAACAGTGGCAGCTGCAGTTTAATGCAGAAAAGTCCAAAATAATTAATGCATACAGGTTGAAATAACCAAAGAGACACTTACTACCTGGGGGTTATCAGTGCAGGCCATTGAGCAGGAAAAGGAACTAGGCATCTGGATCATGGACACATTAAAGGCTAGGAGGCAGTGTGACTGGACAGCTGGGAAAGCAATGTGAGTACTGGCATGCATTGGGAGGGGCTTCACTAGTAGGAGGAAGGAGGTGATCATGCCATTATATAAAACACTGGTCAGACCACAGCTGGAGTATGGAGTTCAATTCTAGGGGCCCCACTTGCAAGGGGACAGGGACAGGCTGGAGAGGGTACAGAGAAGGGTGACCAAGATGATTCAGGGGATGTAGGGAAGAACATATGGGGAAAGGCTGGAAGAACTCGGTCTTTATATGCTGGAAATGAGACGGGAGAGGGGAGGACATGGTGGAAACCTTCAAGTATATGAAGGGAATAAACAAGGTTAAGAGGGATAACATCTTCAGGCTGGGCGAGAACAAAACTGCTAGAGGGCACGCTTATAAGCTGGAGAGGGCAGAATTAAGAGGGATGCGAGGGGGCATTATTTCTCAGAAAGGGTTGAACAACCATGGAATAGGTTGCCGGAGTGGGTGGTGGAGGTGGAAACAGTGGAAAAATTCAAAAGAGCGTAGGATAACTATATGGGACTAGGGAGGGAAGAAAGAGCAGTGGGCAGGGAAGTAAAAGGGAGGAGAGGGGGGCTATATCCGGCAGACTAGATGGGCCATATGGTATTTTTCTGCTGTCAAAATTCTATAATTCTATGAAATACAGTGTCATAGCATTTGAAAATTTTAAACACAGCCTCTCCTGATTCAAAAATCCTGCTCTGAAAATCCTAAAATAACTGCCTTGATGATGACAATGAAGTGAGAGATGCCAGCTATGTAGATGTATTCTTGCTCCACTAACTGCATTTAAATACAAATAACTTTAAAATGAAAAATTTTACTTTGAGTACTTACATGGTACTTTGAGCACAAAAGTTGTTCAGCATAAAAATATCAACACAATGAGAGGTGTTTAATTTATAGATACCTCTTAGCAAAATTAGCAAAAAAAGCAGCAGAAAATTCAGTTTTTGTTATTTTGGGAAAAAACAGATGTAAGTAACTTTAAAACAAAAAATGATAGCATGGTACTGTCAGCACGAAAGTTGTTCAGCACAAAAATATCTACAAAATGAGTGGTGTTTCATTTACAGATACTTTTTAGTTTGTTTATAATTAGCAAAAACTGCAGAAAATTCCATTTTCTTTTTCACTTTTTGCAATAAACAAATGCAAATAGTTTTAAAACTAAATATGACAGCATGATACTTTGAGCACAAAAATATCTGCCACGAGTGGCATTTCATTTATAGATACTTTTTATATATTTTTTTTTATAAATCAGCAAAAAATGGCATGAAATTCAATTTGTTTTTCACTTTTTTGGAGTTATGGCAAAAATTGAATATCCTACATCCCTACTGGAAATATTTAAGCAATAATGAACGACGGGGTTACGTTAATGTTCTAGTTAATCACCCCCTTGGGGTGTAATGTGGCATAAGGTGCAGCTGAGTGCCATACTGCCCCCAGGGGGTGATTAACTTGAACATTAACATACCCCCACCCGGAGTTCATTTCTGCTATTATTATAACTGGGTTATGAGTTACTGCAGTTTAAACAATTTTCTGAAACATTTTTTGCTTATTTTTAAGTAAAATTAACATAAAATAGTCCCTCCGTCATGCTAAATTGTACAGGATTTGGTTATTTGCTGTGATCTAGATCAGTGGGGGCTACACTGATGTACAAGATCTTGCAGATTTATAAACAGATTATAGCATTACATATTTAACAATGTGGAAATGATTTGCAATTTATTGAAAAGACAGAACATTAACACAGTATAAGCCAACTTCACAGTAGAGCACAAACTTGTTCAAACTACAGTAACTTATAATAACAGATGTTAACAGATTAGCTTTTTAAAGAAATGGGGGTGGTGGGACACCACCTTTCACGCAGACCTTGTCTGGCTACAATGGTAGTGTGTGACAGGAACCAACATGCAATCACGATTGCTCAGCCCCATAACAATCTTCTGCTGCTGAAAGTATAGCCAGTCACAGCGATGGTGCTGCAAACCCTGACAACATTCAGGTGTGCAATTTGCAAATGAATGGGGAGCACTGGCACATCACCTTTGATGGATTAGTATATTTGCAGAATAGTCCTTTTTTCCACTGTGAAAATGGTATGAACAGTCAAGGAGATGGTTGTGCGCACAAGCTGCCAAACTCCTACGGAACGAAGGCTGATTACAAACCGCTAACCAGAGCTTTGACCTTTCTGTCACATGCCAGTCTATATCAGGACAGCTCGAACATTGGTTCATTTTAATAAAACATTTAGATAGATGTTAACCGATTATCCCTTAAAGGAAATAGCGCGGGGGGGGGGGCACTGTCTAGTTGCAATGGATTGGTGTGCGATAGGAAACAGCATGGGCAAGCAATCACGATTGCTCAGCACCTTAACATTTCTCTGCTGTCGAAAAAATAGTCTGTGACAGTGATGGTGCTCTAAACCCTGACAGCATTCCTCTGAGCAATTTACAAATGAATGGGGAGCACTGGCACATCACCTGTGACACATGAGTATATCTTCTGCAGAGTCATTTTTCTCCTCTGTGAAAGTGGTACGAACAGTCGACGAGATGGTTGTGAACATGAGCTGCCTAACGCCTACTGAACGAAGGCTGATTACACAACGTTAACCGGAACTATGCCCTTTCTGTCAGATGACAGTCTGTATCGGGACGGCTTGCTCAGTGGTTCATTTTATTAAAACTTTTAGATAGCAAATCCAATTAGGAAAGAAATGGGCTAGTTAAGGAGGATTTCTCATGTTGCAGCATGGAACAGTAAAGTGAGTGCAGTAGCGGTGGGGGGTGTGTGGCATTGCAGACACGGAGTAAGACGGAGCAAGCAGGTACTGTTGTGCAGATAAAGAGAGGAACTGGTGAATTAGAGGCACAGTTGTGTACCGTTTCTGTGTTTCTTCCAGAGTAGGGTGATTTCAAAGCAGGTAGGGAAGTGGCCGGGTTGGGGGGGGGGTTGGCACTGCTTGCCAGGTCTAAACAGTGAGCCTAATGGTGACTCTGCATTCTACAAATGAAACGTATACAAAATATAGCACCAGCCAAGTCAATACTCAAGTGATCAGGCTCTACAAGTATGATAATAAGTAGGTTAACATAAGGCTCTCAGAATGCTGACAACCAATCAGATTTCAGCATTCCTGAGACCCTTATACTGATGTTCAAAATCTGGCCCATTAAGCGTACAACAGTTTTCCCCCGTCCATTCAAAAGGCAGGAGGTAGGAGCTATTTGAAAAGCAAACTGCAGTTTGGTTAATTGGGAAAGGCACAAGAACAAAAAATAACAGTATTTCCAGTAGGGAGGTAGCATATTCCATTTATGCCATACCTCCAAAAAAGGGAAAAAAAAATAGATTTTCTTGCCATTTTTTGCTGATTATAAAAAAAAAATCTAAAATGTATCTCTAAATGAAACACCACTCATTTGGCAGATATTTTTGTGCTGCACAACTATTACGCTCTGTGTACCATGCTATATTTTGTTTTAAAACTACATATTTGCATTTGTTTGTTGCAAAAAGTGAAAAAAAAAAAAATATTCTGCTGGTTTTTGCAAATTATTTAAAAAAAAAAAAAAAAAAAAACAACTAAAAAGTATAAATGAAACACCACTCATTTTGTAGATATATTTGTGCTGAACAATTTTTGTGCTCAAAGTACCATGCTATCATTTTCATTTTAAAGTTATTCACATTTGAATACAGTTAGTGGAGCAAGAATACAGCAACACAACTAGCATCTCTCACTTCCCTGACATCATCAAGGCAGCAATTTTAGGATTCTCAGAGCAGGCTTTTTGAATCAGGGGAGGCTGTGTTTAAAATTTTCAAATGCTATGAAACTATATTTCACCTGCTTTAATAAATGCAGTTTCAGTATTAATGTAAACAACAGACTCATTTACAAGCCCATGGAGTCATTTTTTAAAAAACAAAATGTGTAAAAAGCTTGTTTACTTGTCCTTTACCTTTGAAAGGGCTAGTGTCGACCTCTAGCCTCCGTTCCCCTCCCCCGCAGCTCTAGTCCCTTCCCCTCCCTTTCAACTGTGACAACTGAGCAGAAATACCTGTTTAGCAAGTCTGCTTTTTCCAAGTCTCTTTCCATCATAGCTCCCCCCTTCCCTTTCAGTCTCATGATACCCTGTTTGTTCTTTCTCCTCTCACTGATGTATCTGAAGAACTTTTTGTCTCCCCTTCCGGCCTCTCTCACTATCCTCTCCTCTGCATCTGCCTTTGCCCTCCTGATTGTCTGCCTCATCACCCTTAGCTTTTCCCTGCATACCTCCCTGTCCTCCTTTCCTTGTGTTCTTTTATATGCCCTGAAAGCCCTCTTTTTCTCCCATCACCTTTGCCACCTCTCTAAAGAACCAAAGTGGCCTCCTTCCTAGTTTGTTCTTGCCTACCTTTCTAATACACTGATCAGTGGCATTTAAAATTCCTCCCTTTATTGCCCCCCACAGTTCTTCCACGTCCCCCAGCTTTTCCTTGCCTTCCGTCTCTACCCTGAAAATCTCTCTCTCAATCTATTGAAATCCGTCTGCCAGAAGTCCAGTACCCAAGTGGTGGTTCGACTCCCTTCCATCCCCGTCCTAAGTCTAAACCTAACTGCTCTGTGGTCACTTGCCCCCAGATTGTCCCCGACTGAGACCTCATCTACACTGTACTCATTTATCAGTATTAAGTCCAATGTAGCCCCACCCCTAGTAGGTTCCCTGACCAGTTGTTGTAGGAGTGCTTCTTGCATGGATTCTAGTAACTCCCTACTCTTTGCCGATGTTGCTGTTGGGATCTCCCAGTCCACATCAGGGAGATTAAAATTCCCTACCATCAAAGGTTTCCCCTTGCTTGCCATCCTATATACCCCTCCTGCATAAACTCCTTGTCCACCTCCTCCTCTTGATTTAGTGGCCTATAAACCACTCCCAGGCATACTGACTCTCCCGTCTGCTTGACCAACGTGACCAGAAGACCACCATCAATCCCAGACTTATCTGCCCTTCTGATGTCTTTATCCCAACCTTTACGTATAGTGCCCCCCTTTCCCCATCTTGTCCTTCCTAAAAAGGCTGTACCCCTGGATAACCACTTCCCAGTCATGATTTTCCATCCACCAGGTCTCCGTTATGGCAACCAGGTTCAGTCCCTCATCCACCATCGTAGCCTCTAATTCTGCCATTTTATTCCCCATACTCCTGGCGTTTGCCAGCATACCCTTCCACCAATGTCCCCAATACTCTTTTTCCTCCCCATATCTCCTGGCCCCTCCTGCAGGAGAGTGGTAATGAGGCAAGATCCTCCATATTTTACCACTTTCTCTTCCCTAGAGTTGCACCCCCCTCTTCTAGTTTAAATCCTTTTCCAGGACCCCATCTACTATATATAACTTTGCAACCTTCCCCTCAACACCCTAGCTCCTCCCCTCATTTACATGTAGTCTGTCCTTCGTGTATAGATTTCCCCTACCCAAGTGTCCCCCAGTCCCCTAAGCAGGTGAATCCCTCCCCTTTGCACCAATCAGACTGGATGCGCACCATCTGTTCTGACAGGATTACAGCTTCTGGCATACTACCAGACTCCATTAGTGATCACTCCCCCACTAATGCTGTTGGAAGGCTGAGACTCCAAGGGTTCCTCCAAATATCCTTACATTCAGAAATCTCTCCCAACTTGACCCCATTACACTGAACACAGAGCTCTCCCTCACAGACTGGTCCCATCTCCTAGACACCTCCGATGTAAACACTGCCTTGGATATTTTCCAAACTCATACCTCCCAGCTACAAAAAAGATTAATCTCAATCACAAAGAGGAGAATTGGAGGCGCTGCCACCCCCGGCTGCATAGTGACCTCATTTATATACTGTATATAACAGATAACTACCGGTACTCCTCTGAAGCTTTATCAACCCCCCAGGACTGGCTTAATGATTGCACTATGTGGAACCATTGCAAGAAAGCTACCCATGCTGCCAAAAACTCCTGTTGTAATGAAGAACTCATCACCTCCGCTGGCAACCCAAGTATGTTCTGGGGCCACATTAAAGGGCTCCTGGGTGCTCCTTCCCACTCTTCATGCAAGGACGCGATTATTAATGGGATACACTGCAACAACGCACTCACTACTGTGAATGCATTCAACTCACAATTTACTGACCTCTCCTGCTGTCCAGGACACTAAACTAGCTGAACCCATACAAAGCATTCTTAAACAAACTGCCTCCCTATATTACTACTTTCCTACAGAGCTCTCATAGCTTGTATGCCCTAAGGAAGAACACATATTTCCCTAGAGGTGCCTACAATTCGTATGCGTTATGGAAAAGCATCCATTAGTTATGTACTCCCTACTATTTGGAATAAACTTCAAAACAATGCTAAAGCTTCACACCTTAATACCTTTAAATGCATTCAAAGCTCTCATCAATAAATTCACTACTGATACCTGCCTCTGTTTCTAATTTGTATCCTACCCTCCTAATTTTAAGGTCCATCTCCTCCCTTTATTTATGGCATATATTATGCTTGTGCCTTTATACTCATCTGAAGCCACTACTAATGTTATATTGTACATATTGTATATACCTTGACTGGAAACTGCTACTGTATTCTATAATAGTTACTGGTGACTCCCTTTATCACATGGACTTGAGCAGTGTTTCAAACGCCATAATAACGCATAGAATGGGTTATTATGGCATTTAGTGTCACTTATTTTAATCGTGCCACTTAACTGGATGTTACAAGGTGTGTGGGAGGGCCAGATATCTCAACGAACATGGAAGTCCCATTTTTCCGTTACAGAGGATTCACGTTGATCTTTGCATCGCACTCCCAATGCAGGTAGTTTTTTCATATAGTATTCATCTGGTCAATCCGTCCTTTATAGCATAAAAAATTCTATCTAGTCGATCCTACTATCCATCCACACACTTTGGACGTGGCTTTAGGAGACAGGAACTGTGGCTGAGTGCCAGAGTACTCTCAGCGGCGCCGCGTTTACATAGTGTAACCTAGAAAAAAAGAAAATAATTTCTGTAATGGAGAGAGAGAGAGAGAGAGAGTGTGTGTGTGTGTGTGTGTGTGTGTGTGTGTGTGTCGATGGCTGCTGTCTGTTCTCTCTCTCTCTCTCTCTCTCCGACAGCTGGCAGCACTCAATTGTTGAAGGAAAAAACCTGCACCAGTAATTATAAAAAATAATGGCTATCTATTTATTTAGTTATTTATTTACGAGTTTTACCAGGAAAGCATACTGAGCAACATGCTCGATTCCAGATGCGACCTGGGGCCGAGACCCACATACATAAATTGGAAATGCTTAGACAGTACAAAATGAGCAAATGCTTGTACATAACATTTTAAGAGAAAAATTACAGCTAAGGGTAGGATACATACAATCAGTATAAACAGTATAACGACACAGAGGGTAGAGTACTGTACAATACGTATTAGATTATAGCAGTGTGACATTTGGATAAAATTCTTAGTTGAAACAGGAGCAACTGGAGGTGAAATGTGCCCTGAGTAATTGGTTACATAGGGAGGTGTTTGGTGCATGTCTGATGGGAGCAGGTAGGGCGTTCCAGGACTGAGGTATGCGGTAATTAAAAGTGGCCTGGCCTTTGGATGTGCGCATAAACGGGACATGGAACAGTTTAGGGTCTGACCTTCTAAGGGAGTACGTAGGTGACGGTTGTTGGGAGAGGACAGAGGTCAGGTAGGAGGGAAGGGAGTGGGACCAATATTTGGCTGCAATCTAGCGCAGTTGGATTGTCTCGGGTCATGTAGGGACGGTAGGGTTAACGAGCTGTAGAGGTCGCAGAAGATGAAATGGCAGAAGGAGTGGAACAGGGTGTCTAGGCTGGCCAGGGCGGACCTGGGGGCGATGGAGTAAACTATAGCACCGTAGTTGAGTACGGGAAGGATCATTTTTTGCACAATGGCATGTCTTGTCTGCATGGGGAGGCAGCTTTTGTTACGCTGTAATGCGCCAAGTTTAAGGAGCAGCCGCTTGTGTAGAGAGGTGATGTGGGCTGAGAAATCTAGATGTTGATCTAGCCAGACACCCAGGTATCTGAAGCTCGTACAGTTTTCCAGGGGAGTTCCGTCCAGGGTTTTGAAAGGGGGGCTGGGGGCTTGACGGGAGAGTCTTTGTGGAGTACCAAATGTTAAGGATATAGTTTTTTTAGAGTTAAGAAATAGCTGGTTAGACCTGAACCAGTTCTGGATGGCATTGAAATCCTCCTGGAGGCAGGTAGCTACACTGAGTGTTGTGGGACCAGAGGTGTATAGGACAGTGTCATCTGCGTACATCTGAATGGAGGAGTAGGAGCATGCTGCTGGGAGATCGTTTAGAAAGACGGGGAAGAGTAGTGGACCCAGGACTGAGCCTTGGGGAACCCCTACAGGGACAGGCAATGGGGGTGAGGTGTGAGAGGCTATTTTGACTACCTGTCTCCTGCCTACTAGGTAGTCATGGAACCAGTTTGTGGCCTGAGTAGAGAGCCCTGCGCAAGTGAGTTTGGAAAGGAGTAGGGAGTGGGAGACGGTGTCAAAGGCCTTGGCTAGGTCAATGAAAATGGCAGAGGTGATATGTCCTTTGTCCATACTCATGAGGATGTCACCTGTGACGCGAAGCAGGGAGGTGGTGGTTGAGTGGGATTTACGGAAGCCCGATTGGAAAGGAGTGAAAAAGGAGGAGGCGTCTAGGTACGGAGAGAGTTGGGACAGGACCAGTCTCTCCTGTAGTTTAGCCAGGATAGGAAGAAGGAAGATGGGTCGGTAATTTCCAGTAGAGGAAGGGTCACCTTCTTTTGGCAGAGGAATAATGGTGGCCAGCTTCCAGGCTGTCGGTATCTTGCCCAGAGTGAAGGATAGATTGAAAAGGGTCGGCTAGGGGGGCCGCTATGGCTGGGGTGGAGAGGTAAAGCATCTTAGCATCCATGGACATAGGGCATTTCCCTTTGTTTTGGTTTAACGCCCAAAGGGATCGAAAGACATCTGCTTGGGATACTGTGTAGAAGGAGAACGGTGTGGTTGTGGAGGCAGTTTGAGGGGCGTATGTGCGGCGGGGAGGAACCGTGGGGTGAGTGTGGGGGAGGGAGGAAAGGAGCTTTTCAGCACAGCTGGCGAAGTATTATTAAAAGCTTCAGCTACGTGGATTGGGTCGGAGATGAGGGAACCCTGTACTTGTAGTGTCGGAGTACAGGTTGGGTGGGGGAGCAGGGTTTTGAGAGATTTCCAGAAGTCAGTTGGGTGTTTTATGTTTTGCTGAAAGCCAATACAAAATGAGTTTTTCACTTGGCAGAATGCTGTTTGTACAGCGTTACCATGGGATCTGTAAGTAGCGAAGGAGGCCTGAGTGCCCAGCTTTTTGTAGTCTTTCCAGGCGCGGTCTCTGGCATGGCACTTTCTGATTATATCGGCCGAGATCCAGGGAAGATGCGCTCCTCGGACTCTTTTCGTACGTAATGGTGCGTGTTTGTCCCAAATTTTAACGAAATTTGTTTTGAAATCCTCGAGAGCTATGTTTATGGAGGGTGCCACTGAGATGAAAGATCAATTTATCTGTCTAAGGTCCGATAGGAGGGAGACTAGGTTGAGAGAGTTGTATGACCTGGTGACTAATGTCTTTGGGGGTGAGGCAGAGGGGCTGTGTATCTTCTGGATCATAAAAATCATATGGTCATTACTTATGGAGTAGGGTAGGAGGCCTGCGCTTAGTATCCTATTAGGGTGGGAGGTGAGAGCTCAGTCCAGCAAGGTGTGGTTTTCAACAACTATTCAACTGTAGTGTTACTGCTTTTTTTTTTTTTTTTGTAACACACCCTTTATACAACCTCAGTGTGTGATAACCTAATAAACTTCTAGAGCTTTGCTCTGGAGGTTTACAGGTCATCACGCACCTTGGGTGTGTAAAAAAAAGCCAGAACACATACTTGCATAGCCATTATTCTCTATTTACTGTGTATCTCTATTTTTCTATTTTGTACCATGCACTGATGTACCACTGCTGCACAAGTTTGTGCTTAGGCCTTTTTTATTGTCCATCTGTGCTTGTGCCTTTGTACTGGACTGAAGTCACTGGTGAATGCTACATTGTACATATTGTATACCTTGTCTGGAAACTGCTATTTTATGTTATGTTATGCTATGTATCTCTATTTTGTATTTTTTACCATGCATTGTTGTACCTCTGCTGCACAAGTCTGTATTATTATCTGCACAAGGGACCTCCTTGCAAATAAGCTTGCTCCACGGCTCTATCCCTTTACAATAAACTTGAAGTTTGGCTCTGCATCCTCAGACCAGCTGCCAGTCACCCATGGTATCCCCCAAGGATCTATCCTTAGTCCACTCCTCTTCTCAGTCTTCATAAACCACCTCCCATCCGTCTCCTCTTCCTGCTCAGTTATAATGTATGCCAACGACATAACCATATATCATAGCACACAAAGCGTCCAACATATTAACTCACAGCCTAACAAGGACTTCACTCTTTTTCAGACTTGGCTACAGGAAAATAACCTGGTTCTCAACAAATCAAAAACTCAAGCTATCTTATTTTGACCTTGGGTACACAGATCAGCCTGTTCGCTCCCTTAGACATCAGATGCATCAATGATTAACCTCTCACTCAAGTAGAGGAATTCAAATATCTAGGTGTCACCCTCGACCCTAGCTTAGACTTTCATCTCCACATTACAAACTAGTGCAAAGCTGCAGCCTCTCGAATCAGACTAGTCTACCACATCAAACAACTGCTCACCCCTATGACTCTGCAGACCATCGCTCAGGGCGTACTCCTCCCTTGCCTATAACATTGGTCCATGCTCATCGCTAATGTCCCCTCGTCAGGGCTAGAAATTTGTTTCAAAAAGTGGTGTTCCCCATGGAATACCATTTCCCAAGATTTGGTATTCCATGTTGAAAGCTGGTATACCAACCCTTTTTTTGTGTACCACTTTTTGCTTGCTGCCCCAGTTGTGTTTGGAATTATTTTTTTTTTTTTAAGTTAATAAAAATGTTTACCCAAACAAATAGCTAGTTTTCTTAGGTAGGTAACTCACACACTGCAATTATTGCAGTTTTTGATTTTGCCTGATCTACTGGCAGAAGTATGCATTCGGAGGCAGTATAGTGCAGTGGTTTAAGACTCTGTGCTGCCAACCTGGAGACCTGGGTTTGAATCCCACAGCCCCTACTTAGTCACTCAACTTCCTTGTGCTCCCAGGTCGTACCTGTAGACAAGCTTCAGCTTAGTGTGTCTCCTGGTTTAAAAAAAAAAAAGTACAAAGAGGCTATCTTGCTACAGTGAAAAAGGGAAGTAATTTAACTGCAGAGAAGCTATGCTTTTCCTTGCCTGTCCTGTGTGTGCTATACATGAACAGTGAGACTGGGTACAACTAACAGCTGATTGAACTGTGATGGGTCGAAGTGTGGGTGGATTATTTAATGTTTGGTTTGGAAATTAAGACTCTTCAAATAACTAAACACTATACAATGCACCCACACTTAAACCTAGCATATTTTTTTAAATAATCATGGCTCACAGCACATCAACTGATAGTTGTATGCAGTCTCAATTTTCACGTACAGCACACAGGACAGGCAAAGAAAATCATAACCTCTGTAGTTAAATCAAATTACTTCTTTTCACTGCAGCAAGACAGCCTGTTTATACTAGTGCGACTAGAACAGGCAAAATAAAATAACTGCAATAATCAAATCACCTCCCTCTTTGTTTCACATCAAAGCAGAAAGAAAAATCATTGCCCAAAATGTAAAATTCTGCCTTTTTTTTTTTTTTTTTTTTAGCTTTTCACTCGGGCTAAGAACTTGCAGTCAGTTGAAATAAAACTTTCAGACTTGTATCTGATCAAGCTCACCCACGTCGTCTATCCTTGAGTGCCATCCTCCACCAAAACGGGAAAACTCGCAGCCTTTTTAACATTACTAGCCTCTATGCTGGTTTTTCTGTTTTAAATGCCACTGACTGAAAATATTGAAGGGAACAGCAGTGATGACCGGGCGGCAGAACGGCAATCACGATGCAGAGATCCCAGAGAAAGTCTTTCCCGCCAGCCATGTAGTGTGGTGGTGAGAGAGGCTGGCTCCGGCACAGCAGGTACTGCAGGGTTTTAAATAAGCTCGGAAAATTGATTAGCAGTTTTGCACGTGAAAGTGCTAATCAAGTGTCAAAATGAATAGCATATGCCTCGATTTGATTACCAAAATTAAAAATGTTTAAATATTGTAACCTAAATAAAATGTTTAGTTAAAATCAATTCTGTATTGGTTTCATCTGTTTCAGTACCCCCCCAAAAACACCACACCTCAGTACCACAACCTCCCCACCCTTGTCCCCTTTGCCAGAACCACAAAAACCCTCCTCCCACCAATCTCAGTGGCCAACCACCCACCTCACCCCCACCCATAAGGTACATGCCAGAAAAAACCCACCCATCTCAGCCTCCCCAGACAGGACTGCTTTGCCACAAGCTAAAGCTTGAGCTGATTCACCTGCCACAACCCTCCCCCTACCATACCTCTCAACCATTATGACTTTTGCTGTCAACTAACAAATATACTGCTGCTTTTATCTTTAGGCTCACAACACTGTTGCAACCATTGCCTTTACTTATTTTTTTCTTTCTGCTTTCAAGTCTAAATTTACAGCACCTTTCTTTGTGTTGGTAGCATCTTTTCTGCGAAGGACGGAGGAGGGACAGAATCATTTTGAGGGGTGAAGTGAGGGACATCCTTCATAACTGGGGTCAGTTGACAGGTATGAGTAGCCTCGATCCCACAATACCAGAATCCTCCCCTGCCTTTCTCAGCCCCACCACCCTCCCCACCCATGTCCCCGCAGACACTCACCCACATAAGGCAATTCAGAGTGCCTCCCAGTCCCACCGCCATGGTCCCGAAATAAGTCCTAGCAATCGCTCCCGTAGTTCTGTGCATAAGTAATCCTGAGTTGCTTAACAGTGCCGGCCATCTTATCCTCAGTCTCACCGCCGCTGTCCCGAATGCCGGCAATCATTCTCAGTAGCGTTTTGCGCAAAGCACTACTGGGAGTGATTGCTGGCATTCGGGCCTGCAGCGGTGAGACTGAGGATACCATGGGCGGCACTATTAAGCAACTCCAGGATTACTTATGCAGAACTACGAGCAATTGCCAGGATTTATTTCGGGGCCACGTGGTGAGACTGGGAGGCACTCCTGAATTGCCTTATGTGGGTGACTGTCTCATGGGGACATGGGTGGGGAGGGTGGGGGGCTGAGATGGGCGGGGAGGGTCACGAATGCATCGCAGTTTTTGCAATGTAAAATCAGAATGGTTTCACCCGAGCAGCCGGTCTATATCGCAAATTGCGATGCGATACTGGCTGTTTAAAACCTGTACTGGGTTCAGGGCCAAGGGCGGAGGTTTGAATTTTGTCACTGCCTGTGTCTCCCGGACTTAATTTTTTCCAGCGGATTGTGCCCTCGACGCACCCCTGGGTTAAGAACTCCTAATTCAGGGTGTGTTGGGGCAACCCTAGCAGAGGTGCCAGAGGGCACAGTTCCCCAGCAAAAACACTTTAGTTTGCTGGTTGCCAGTTCGCCGGAAAGTATATATCGCCAATTTGCTTTTCGACGATATACACTCATCATAATTGCGATCGCTGTTTCATGTTCGCTATTATGACATAGAACCGGGAAATTGAAGAACGCACAGGACAGACATAAGGCAATTCTGGTGGGGGGGAGGAGGAAATAGGCTGTTCATTAACTAGGATCTGCAGCTTATCCAATAGGTAGGGAAATGGGCAGACTGGGTGGGCCAAGCGGTCCTTATCTGCCGTCAAAGTCTAGGTTTCTATGTTTCACTTGTGATGTCAAAATGTTAATGAGGTATGAACATAAAAAGAAAATCATATGTCAGCCCTCCAGCTAAAGTACTACTTTTTACATCACACCTAATACTAAATCAGGAAAAAGCTTCCCCTCTAGGGATCATGCCTCAGGCAGCTAGTACTGGAGCCCACCCGTGAGGGGGCCATACTAGACCTAGTATTGACAAATGGAGAAAGTATTGCAGATGTCATAGTGGGAGACTGGGGACAAGTGATCACCGTATTGTACGGTTTAATATTAAAAGCTGGGTTAGAACTGAACCGCACTAAGACTAGTGTCCTAGACTTCAGAAAGGCCAACTTTAAGGTGATGGGAGAATGCTTCAGGTATGCCCTGGCACGAGTAGGGGAACATGAGGGAGTTGGGAATCAGTGGGCAAAGTTAAGGAGGGTAACAAAAAGGCCACAAATCTCTTTGTCAGGCAGGTTAGCAAGGGCAAAAGAAAAAAGGCCAATATGGTTCTCTTGCAGTGTAGTGTAAAAAATAAGGGCAAAAAGATGGGTCTTTAGAAGATATACAAAGACAGAGAGGGAGGAAGACAGAGAGAACTACCAGGAAAAACAAAAGAGGCAGAGAGAGCAGTTAGAAGAGCCAAAGCACATGCAAAGGACAATATTACTAAATCATTGAAGAATGGGGACGAGACATTTTTTTTTTAGATACATAAGCGACAAGAGAAAGACCATGGGAGGGATAATTAGGCTAAAAGGGGAGGGAGGGGTTTGCGTGGAAGATGATCACCAAAAAGCAGACATACTAAACAAATATTTCTGTTCAGTATTCATGGTCAAACAGCCAAATAGGGGGCCAGCAATCAAAGGCAAGGGCATCAAGGGAACGGGGATGAACACAAGCCCTTTTACAGTGGAGAGGGTACCAAGGGAACTCTCACCGATAAGAGTGAACAAGGCAATGGGACTTGATAGGGTGCACCCCAAAGTACTGAGGGAACACAGGGAGAAAATGGATGCACCTCCGACAGCCCTGTTTAACCTAATACTGGAAACAAGGTTGGTTCCAGGAGACTGGAGGAGGGCCAATGTAGCCCCACTCCACAAAAGTGGAAGCAGAGAGGAGGCAGGAAATTACAGGCCCGTAAGCCTAACATCAGTTGTGGGTAAAGTTATAGAATCACTACTGAAGGAAAGGCTGGTGGAATACCTTGTGGCCAAGGGACTACAGGATAGGAGGCAGCATGGATTCATGGAGGGAAGGTCTTGTCAAACAAACCTGACTCAGTTCTTCGACTGGGTTATTAATGTAGTAGATCAGGGAGGAGCAGTTGACGTGGCCTACCTGGATTTCAACAAGGCCTTCAACACCACTCCCTATAGAAGGCTGGTGAGCAAGCCGAGTAGCCTTGGAGTGTGTCCTAAAGTAGTTAGGCGAGTAGACAGCTGGATAAGTAAGGGGTGTCACAGGATGGTGGTAAATGGCATCCACTCACGGGAAGGCAAAGTGACCAGTGGGGTGCCTCAGGGTCACTACTAGGCCCAGTCCTCTTCAACATCTTTACCAGTGACATTGCAGAGGGACTAGAAGGGACGGTATGCCTGTTTGCAGATGATACAAAAATCTGCAACACAGTAGACACTCGGGGGGTGGGGGTCGAAAGTTTGATAGCAGATCTAAAGAACTGCAGGAATGGTCACACATCTGGCAGCTGAGCTTCAACGCAAAAAAGTGCAAAATCATGCACCTGGGGCACAGGAACCCTGCAGCAAAGTACCAAATGGGAGGAGATAAGTTAGTAGTAACAAAACAGAAAGGGACTTGAGGGGTAATCATATCTGTTGACCTGAAGGTGGACAGACAGTGTGACAAGGTGGTAGGAAAAGCTAACAGGATACTTGGATACATAGGCAGGTGTATCAGCAGCAGGGAGAGGGAGGGAGGTAATGATACCACTATATAGATCATTGGTGAGACCTCACCTTGAATACTGCATCCAATTTTGGAGGCCCCACCTCAGAGAGGACATGGGCAGGGTGGAGGTGGTTCAAAAGAGGGAAACCAAAATGGTTCAGGCCAGCATCAGAACCCTTATGAGGAAAGGATCAAGGAATTAAACATGTACTCACTGAAAGACAGATGGTAGAGGGGAGACATGATAGAAACATTCAAACATCTCACAGGTATAAACAAGATACAAGAGAGGAGCATTTTCCATCAAAAAAGATGCTCAAGGACAAGGGGTCATACTATGAAGCTGGTGGGTGAGAGGCTTAGGGGAAATGTAAGGAAGTTCTTCTTCACTGAAAGTGTGGTGGATGCTTGGAACAGCCTCCCAGTGGAAGTGGTGGGGGCAAAGACGGTAACAGCATTCAAGGACGAATGGGATAGACATGAGGGGATCTTAGAAGCTAGACAAGGGTGGGAGAAAACTAAGGAGGGTCTGGGATGGCACTGTAGGCAGTGGGCCAAGAGGTCCTTATCTGACGTCAACTTCTATGTTTGTAATGATCCAACAAAAAAAATATTCAGAAATAAAAAGTAATAACTGACTACGTTTAAAAATTATAATATTTTCTGCCTGCTATTTTTGGTGCTACTACTAGCTCTTTAAGAGGCTTCCACCTTCCATGAATGTCTGCCGATCTGGGCTTTTGCTTTAAAGCTCAAGACTCTGCCTCGTGGCAATACAGAACCTCAGGCTCTGCTAAGAACTTCCTATGCTACCACTAGCTCTGTGGCAATGCCAATACCAATGCTATATTAGCAGCCAATGCCAATAATTCTGTGCCATTCCATGTTGTCACTGGGCATTCACTTTACTATGACATCATAACAGAAACCCTGGCTCCTCTGTATTCTGTGGCAGTTAGTTTTGAATAATCAGTCTTTGTATGTTGGTTAGATGGACAGATCGGGGCTCCACTGCATAAAAACTTTTTCTGAAACTTTTATTAATTGTTCCCCATAGTTGTAACTCTCAGAGTGATAATGTATGTTATAGAAACACAGAACCATAGACAATGATGGCAGAAATAGACCAGAGGTCCATCCAGTTTGCCCAAGTTCTCTATAATCCCTGGCACATACTGTTCCTCCAGGGTACTAACCCTCCCTGTCCTCTCTCTATTCTCCTCCTTGGTCCTGTTGCCCCCAATAAATTACAGTTACGTAAGAACTTACCGTAACAGTAGATCTTCAAGAGATGTTCCTGCAGTAGGTCTTCACATATAGGATTGCGCCCCCAGCATCAGAACCACACGGCAAACTTCTAACCAGCAATCCATAGCAGGGGGCCGCCCCCAGTGTCACATGATGGGACGTCGGTGTGACACTATATAGGGGGCAGTCCCCAGCCCCACCCTCCAGTCCTCCCACCGGAAGACACCTAGAAGGGGAAGAGGAGAAAGGAGACTACTCCTTGAGCCCGGAGCTACTGGGAATTATCCTGAAACAGGAAAGGAAAACAGGAGCTGGGGGAAGGTGGGAGGGAAAGAGGTGACCTACTGCAGGAACCTCTCTGGAAGATCTACTGTTATGGTAAGTTCTTATGTAACTCTAATATCTTACTTCACGAGGGTTCCTGTAGTAGGTCTTCACATACAAGACTGAATACCAAGCAGTCAAGAAAACAGACAGTTGGAGACTGAGGCCCGGGAGGCAGAAAAGTCTACCAATAGAGATCCTGATTAGGACAAGACGCCTTGAAGGACAGCAAGTCCAAAGCCGGCCCTGTGCCTAGAGGTGCTCTTCAGACTGTAATGCTTGGTGAAAGTATGGACTGTACTCCAGGTGGCCGCAGCACAGATATCAGAAGCGGACACATTCTGTAAAAAGGTCGTAGAAGCAGCCACGTCACGTGTAGAATGCCCTTTTACTTCCCCAGGAAGAGTTTTTTTGTACTTTTGGTATATGAACATGATACAGTTAGCCAACCATTTGGACAGGCACTGCTTAGAAACAGCTGTGCCCCAACATTTGGGAGCAAAAGTGATGAACAACTGGTCGAACATGGGCACCTCCTTAGTCCGTGAAATGTAATATCTCAGAAACCTGTGCACATCCAGTATATACAAAAGGTGCCTCCCCCCCATTGGAATATTCAGGGTAATAAACCGGCAATTAAATATCTTGGTTCAACATACATTCAGATACCACTTTCGGCAGAAACGAGGGGTTAGTCCACATAGCCACACTGCCTCTGTGGAAAGTTAAATAAGGCTCCCTGCAAACGAGGGCCCAAAGCTCTGAAATCCTTCGAGCTGAAGTAATAGCAACTAAAAGAAGCACTTTCCAAGACAAATAGCGCATGTCGCAACTTGCTGCTGGCTCAAAAGGGGGCAAGGTAAGTTTTTCTAAAACAAAGTTTAAGTCCCAGGGGGGACCTGACTAAGCACCGGAGGTTTTAAGTGGAGGATTCCCTTAAGAAAGTTATAGAGACCTCCAACTGCGCAAGACTTTTGCCATCCACTGGAAGGTGATAGGCGGAAATCGCCGAAATATGGATCTTCAGGGAGGAATAGCTGAGGCCCGAATCAGATAAATACAAGAGGTACTCTAGGACCTGGGGCACCGAGCAACAGAAAGGGTCCAGACCTCTGGCAGTGGTCCATGTGGTGAATCTCTTTCACTTCATCGTATAACTTGTTCTGGTGGAAGGTTTTCTGGCCTCCACCAGGACTCGGGCCACTCGCGAGGAGACCCCAAAACGCGAGACAGCTATGTCCAGAGGTGCCTCACGTGTAAGTGAAGAGATATGATGCTTGGATGCACCAGGCTGCCCTGCTCCTGCATCAGAAAGTCATGAAGTAGAAGCAGAGGCTCCAGAGGTTCCAATGCCAGTTGCTGTAGCGGGGGAACCAAATCTGCCGAAGGCAGAGGGCAGCAATGAGAATCATGCAAGCTCCCTCTGCTTGAAGCTCAGCAGCACTTTCTGCAGAATTGGAAAGGGTGGGGAAGCATACAGAAACCTCCCTGTCCAACAAAGAGTGCGTCTTGCCAAAAATACCACGCCCAGGAGCGAGCGAGCAAAAGTTGGGTAGATTTCCGTTGGATGGGGAGGCAAAGAGATCTATTTCTGGCCGACCCCACTGATCGAAAAGATCTTCTACTACCTCCTTCTTTTGTTCCCACTTGTGAGCCTGAGCAATGGTGCAGCTGAGACTGTCTGCCAGATGTTGTGAACATCCGGGACATGGACTGCTGTAAGGAACAGGCCATGCTAGACTGCCCAATACCACACCCACATCGCCTCCCTGCAGAGGGGGTACGATCGGGTGCCTCACTGTTTGTTTATGTACCAGACCAGGCCGTGTTGTCAGTCTAGACTAGAAGTATTCCTGGGCATAAGAGGGTCTGGAATGCCTGGAAAGCGTAGAGCACTACTCTCATCTCCAGAACGTTTATGTGCAGATGAACTTCTTGTAGAGACCACCTCCCCTGGGTTCGGTGGTCTCCTAGGTGGGCTCCCCAACTTTGATCCAAAGCGTCCGTCGAGAGGGTCATGGAAGAAGGAGGGGGGAAGTGAACCCCCCCCCCGGAGAGGTTGGATAACTCCTGCCACCAGAGAAGATCCCACTTCATGCTGCTGGAGACCAAGACCCTGTGGTCCAGGTCGTCCAAGCACTGATCCCACTGGACCCGGAGTGTCCACTAGGTCATCCTCATGTGCAGTCTGGCCAATGGAACGGTGGGAAAGGCCGCCACCATTAGTCCCAGCAGACAGAGAACAGAGCAGGCTGTGGTCCAACGAGAAATGGTCACAGAAAAGGCTTGTTTCAGGGTTTCTGCTCTGTCCAGAGGTAAGAAGATCCTGCCCTGGACCGTATCCAGCACTGCTCTGATAAATTGGAGCTGCTGAGAGGGTGAAAGCTGTAACTTGGGATAGTTCACCATGATGCCAAGATGGAAAAAAAGGTCCAGGGTGGTGGAAAGAGACACCAGCAGACCGCCCTGAGACGGGGCTGACAACAGTCAGTCATCCAGGTACGAGAACACATAAATCCCTTTGTGACACAAGGCCACAGCTACCACCACCAGGCACTTGGTAAAGACCAGAGGTGCTGAAGAGAGGCTAAAAGGGAGGGCCTTAAATTGGTAATGGTTTCCCTAAAAAAAAAAAAAAGTGAACCTGGGGAAACGGCAGTGGGCCTGGAGGATGGGGATGTGCAGGTAAGCATCCTGCATGTCCTGCGAATATAGCCACTGATTCTTTTGGAGCAGGGGTAAGAGTCCCTGGAGGGTTAGCATTTGGAACCTCTTGTACTTGATGAAGAGGTTCAGCAGGCTGAGATCCACAATGGACCTCAGATCACCCGTCTTTCTGGGCACCAGGAAAAAAATGGGAGTAATATTCCTTTTCTGCCTGTGTAGGAGGAACTGGCTCTATGACTGACTTTAACAAGAGAGCCTGGATTTCCTCTTGAATGAGGTGAAGATGGCATGACGGGTAGTGAGACCGATCCGGAGAGTTGTTCTGGGGACTGTCCAAGATCTCGATTGAGTGACCTCTTGCGATTATCTGTAAGACCCAAGCATCTGCGGTTATCGCCTCCCACTCTCTGAGATGGAGGGAGAATCTTCCCCACGGTTCCACTGGAAGATCTGAAAGTCCCCAAGAGGTGGAGGGAAGGACGCTTACTGCCTCCAGCGGCCTTCTGGGATTTGGCTGAGGAGTTTGAGCATCAGACCCTGTGGCTCAACGCTTGCCCTGGTCTCTGGCCTGGGGCTGTTTATTTCACCTTCGCTACAGATGACAAAAAGGCTGCTTGGGCTTCAGACCAGAGTGGGACATGGAGCGGACATCCCGAAAAGATCTGCCGCTTTTCTGTAGCTTGGTAATGATATCCTTCGCATCACCGCCAAACAGAATGGAGCCCCTAAAGGGTGCATCCAGGAGGATGGTTTGGACATCTTGAACCAGACCTGCTATACAGAGTCACGACAGTCACCTCAGGCAGATGCCCGAGGTGGTGCAGCAGCCACCGAGTCCACACAGTCGTGGGTGGTTCACAATGCATGGTGACAGGAGGACTTGGTAAGTCTCACCTTGTTGAGAAGCCTGGTCCTGAGATCCTCATCAGGTATGGACTGGAGCTCTGACTCTAGATCAGCTAGAGCAGATTTCTGGTAAGAAATCATGTGTGCCACATAGTTGAGAAACCTGATGGCGCAGGTGGAGGAAGCATAGACCTTTGCGACAGTACTAGTCCATTTGCTTGGGCTCTTTGTCCGGAGGCATGGCACTTAGATGTTTTGGCTGAGCCGACCTGTCATGGGCCACAGTAATAACCATGGAATCAGCCTTAGGTTGCACAATGACATGGCTGTGCCCTTCCGGGGGTGGAGTGGGTGATACGTCCTGTTGCCTTCTTGGAGACCGTGGGGATGGAGGATGGTTGTTGCCATATGTTGGATGTCAGGTCCTCATGTAGCCTAGTCCAAGGAGGTATGGGTAAGGGGTCCGCATTTGTCAAGTCCAGATGCTCCGCAAGCCTCTTTCTTTTGGGATCCAGCTCTTGGGATGCCCAACCGCATGCCTGCTGGATGGATCAAAGGAGCTCCGCAAAAGAAGGGTCCTCTGGAGGAGATTTGGGAGATTGTTCTGGTTGAGGTTCAATGGGAGTACAGACCCCTGAGCTGGCCGAAGAGTCAGCACTGACTTCTGAATCTGGTGACTCGTCTACTAGAGAGAGAGAGACTTTGTCTGAAGCCTCCTCTGTGACTCTGTTTCCAGAAAGGGCCCTAGATGGGTGCTTATTAGAGTCCCTGTCTGATGACCGATGGTCAACTGTGGAGGGGCTCCTAGGAACTGCTCTGAGGGTCAGGGTGGAGACCATGACTGGCTGCGGGCAAACAAGCTCCTGCAGCAGCTATGATCTGGCATCCTTCCACCATGCAGGAATTGCCCCTTGAGAGTCCGCCTGTGACCTGTCCGAAGCCAGAGGCTGTGGAGGAGGAGACAGAGGGGTTGGTGGCAGAAGCGGAGGCTGGAAGCCTGCGTACCCTGAAGAGATATGAGGGTAGCCAGAAGCCTGGTACCAACAGGGTGAGCTTGGGAATGGTACCCTGGTACATATGACCCGTGCGGATACCCAGGGGCAGTGCGACAGGTAACCGCGGCCCCTGGTGCTGGATAAAGGTGAAACTGCGGTGGAGGGTAGCTGGGCTTTGTGCCCAGAAACACGGATGGCGGAGGAGCCGATGGCCCTGGGGGAGGTGGGGCCAAGTGATCACTGGTAGCAAAAGGGTCCGTCGTACCCTAGAAGAGCCAGGTGGAAGCTCCGGTGTCGGAGCAGGAGGAACAGGCGGGTCACCCCGTCCAGAGGCCATCACCAGGTCGTAAGGGTTGTCGACCAGTGAGGGGGTCAGGCATCAGGGGTCTGAAAGAACCTGATGCCTAGTTCAAGGGGTACAAAGGGGGTTCAGGAATGGGAAACCCCCGTCGACAGGCCTGCTGGAGAACCGGGGAGCTCGGACAAGAGACCTGACTTTGGGGAAGACATCCCCTGAGCAGCAACACTTGTATCCCGGAGGTCCAGGGATAACAAGGGGTCAGGCTGAGTCCAAGGAATAAAGGAGTCCCAGGAGGGAGACCCCTCGCAGGAAGAGAAGGCGTTTGGAAGTTGGCTCTGCTCGGCATCGGGTGGGTCTGAAGGGCCCCGGCCAGAGAGCTTTTGCCAGGTGGTCGACGGGCAGGCCGACAACCATCTGACCAGCCTCGACCGGGCAGATGTCGGAGGAATCGGCACCCAACTTATTGGGTCTGGGTCGAGTGGACAAAAGAGGAGCTGGAGTCCGGCTTATTGACCAGGGCCGTACACCCTTTGGGAGAACCAGAGGGTGACTTACCAGCCAGAGAGCTGTCAACAGGCCCAGAGACAAAGTCCTCCTGCAGAGAACACCCCTACTGCCCTCTGACTACTGCGGGGGCAGCGACCGATCCACCACCAGGGCAGAGAGACCAAGCAGGAGGTGTACTTACCGAGGTAGAAGCCCCACCAGAGGTGGAGTCGACAGCCTGGTGACGCTGAAAAGAAGGGGACCGGCCCCAGTCCTGGGGCTTCTCCTTTTTCTTGCACTCGGTGGTGGATGAGGAACGTTCCCGCAGCTCCTGAAGCTTCTTTTCCATCAATGCCAGGCACTTTTTCAGCAAGTGTGCATCAAGGGCTTTCTGGCATCTGACACATGTGGCCTTGTTGAAGTACTGGCAGATTTTGCAGTTGTCAACTCAGTGCTTGGGGCCTAGGCAGAGGACGCAGCGGGAGTGTTCTTCATGCTGGATCTGGGCACCACACTTTGAGCACTTCTTCTTTGGTCGACGCGATGGAGAAAACATGCCAAAAAGTGACAGAACTGAAGTAAAACAAACAGAGAGACAATAAGAGAAAACTCATCAAAATGGCAGTCGACTGGAGCAGAGTTCACCACGAGGTTCGACTTGCACAGGTCGACGGCGGGAAAGAACTGAAGGGAGGGTGTGAGGACCACCCGCTATATAGTATCACGCCGATGTCCCGTCATGTGACACCGTGGGCGGGCCCCCACTACAGATTGCTAGCTAGAAGTTTACCATGTGGTCCTGACGCCAGGGGGCGCAGTCTCATATGTGAATACCTACTGCAGGAACCCTCTCGAAGATCCATTATTCCCTTCATTATGTCCCAGCCCTGCTTGAAACCACTGATTGTTTTCGCGCCCATAAGTCTATTAGGGTCTCAAAGGATAAATCAATACGAGGTGGGAAGAGGTGGTGTCACTATGGCTTTGTGTGGCTGAAGAGTAGAGGAAAAGACACAGCTATAGAGTAATCTACAGGCTGCCACACACAACTGCTGAAATACATGAAGAGCTGAAAAGGGAAAACAGGAAGGATACAAGAAAAATAAGACTGGGACACACTAGAGGCAAGTAGCCAGACAAGCCAGAATTTTGCAGAGGTTACACGGGACTGCTTTCTCGCACAATGGGTGTGGGAGACAACCGGAGGGGGAGCAATCTTGGAACTCATAGTGTCTAGCCACGGCATTATCAGGGATATCACAAATGAGGACCCAACAAGACATAGTGAACACAGCACTAGAATGTTAAGTGATGTGCTGGATTCTCAGTAACTAAGTCCAGCACTGCAGTCCCAGATTTTAGAAACACAGACAGAAAAAAATGATACAATAAATCAGATTAAAGGGGCAGTGCTGGAGGCAGCCCATGAATGCATCAGATCAGTTAGTAAGGCAAAGAAAAAATTTTACTTACCATAGCTATATTGTTTCTTCCAGGGGATCCCTCATTATGCTCAACCTTTGCAGCATGCTCAATAGGTGAAGCTGCCCTGGGGCATGTGACTTGAATTTAGAATGCATTCTGAAGCTCACCCCACTAGATGAAGCTGTGTTCTGCAACCTAACGGCAGATCTTTCATAGCCTGATCCAAGGAACCCACGTAATCAATACACTAAGCTATCCTATACCAAAAAAACAATAGAACAAACAAAGAATTTTGTGATACGTGACAAACAGTAATGCTCAAGCAATTAAACAATGTGGAACATCAACTGATTATGGATGAACCTTTTACAGGTTCTGGAAGAGGAGGTAGGGTGGGAGATTCAAGCCTAATGAGGGATCCCCTGGAAAAAACAATATTACTATGGTAAGTAATTTTTTCATCAAGCTCCAGAAATCCCTCATTATGGTTGACATTTGCAGACTACAAAACAGTACTTTGCGTGGCTGGATACAGGACCTAATTGAGTAAAAGGTTCTACAGAACAGTGGTGCCAAACCTGGTATCCCTTCTGGACTGTACATCCAGACAATAGTGCTTTGTAAAGGTGTGGACTGTTTTCATTGTAGCTGCTTTACAAATTACCAGTAAGGGAACCTCCCTAAGTGCTGCCACCGAGGCAGCATTAACACAAGTGCAATGAGCCCTGAGGCCGAGCTGGCTGCTTGTCAGCTTCTGTATAACAGAACTGAAAGTATGCCACAATCCAATGAGCAATAGTCCGCTTGGAGGCCGACTGCCTTTTCCCACTTCACCTTATGTGAGGAACAACTGATTGCAAGAAGACCTATGGCCCAAGGTGTGCTCCAGGTAGTATTCCAGGGGGCCTCTTGATGTCCAGGCTGTGTAGCATTTGCTCGCCAGTACTGGACTATTTCATAAAGAATACTGGAAAAGTGATAGACTGGTTCAGGTGGAACACAGACACCACTTTTGGAAGGAATTGTCTGTTAGTCCTAAGAACTACCTTGTCCCAGTGGAAGATGATGTAGTTTGGGTCCATGCAGAGGGCTTGTAACTCGCACACCCTTCTGGCTGAAGTAATGGCTGCCAGGAAGACCATCTTCCATGTGACATACTTTAAATCTGTGGTGGCCATTGGCTCAAAGGGGATTCCATGAGCTGTTTGGGTCCCAGGGAGGGCCGGGCTCCCTGACAGAGTGATGCAGGTACAACAGACTTTTGAAGAATCATTTGAAAATGAGGGTGCGAGACCACTGTTCGTTGCTTTCCTGCTGATGTATATGTGGAAATGGCTGCCAGATGAACTCAAAGTAGCTGGCCTGCGGCCCAAGGTTTGCAAGTGCACAAGATAGTCTAAGAGTACAGGCAGATCAGCCTGGGGGGGACTGAGCTGCCCAGAAGCACACCATATGGAAAACCTTTTCCACTTGGACTCGTACGTTTTCCGAGTAGCAGGTTTTCTGGACCCTTTTTTGGACTTGAAGAATTTGGTCCAAGTGGAAATTAGAATATTCTAGCTCCTCAAGAGCCAGGCTCTGAAATGTACAGACTTCATAAGGCAGAAAAATAAATGGGCAGACTGGATGGGCCTTGCAGTCCTTATCTGCCGTCAACTTCTAAGTTTCTATGTTGAAGTTCAGAAAGGTTATTCTGCACTGGGATGTTGTCAGTAGACTGTGTCTCAGGGGGAGACTGGTAGGCTGCTTGACAGACAGCCATTAGGTGGAACACCAAGGTTTTGTGGGCCAGTCTGGGGCTATCAGAATCATGGTTGCCAGTTGACTTCTCAGTTTCAGAAGCACTCAGAACAACAGAGGGAATGGAGGAAGGCCTAAAGGAACCTCCCCGTCCAGTCTAATGCCAGAACCCCCATGGGGACTGTACCTGCTGCCAGAGGCCTGCAGCAGTAGACAGGTTTTTCAGAATTGTCTTTGAATGCAAACAGATCTATTTGCTGTGTGGTGTGCCCCAACTCCTGAAGACTGTGGACAACACCTGTTCATTTAGAGACCATCATGATGTGACTGGCTGATCCTGCTGAGGGAGTCCACCAGAACATTGTCCTTTCCAGGGAGGTGGACTGCTGACAACTGCACCTCCAGAAAGTATGCCAGACTCCAGAGTTTCATGGCTTCTGTGCACAACTTTAGGGACCCTGTGCCTCCCTGCTTGTTGATGTAGTACATGGTGGTGGTGTTGTCTGTCCGAACCTGAACAGACTGGCCTTTGACTTGTGGTGCTAAGGGCTGAAGAGCTAAAAGCACTGCTCTTAGGTCCAGGAGGTTTGTGTGTTCTCTGATGTTCCGTTGAGATTATACTCCATTTACTGCATGGTTTCCCAGGTGGGTGCCCCAGCCTAACATGGAGGCGCCTGTTGTCAAGACTACTGCAGGGGCCTGTGCCTGAAAAGGTACCCCTTCTCTGAGGCTGTCCTTGTCTTTCCACCATTCTAATGCTTGTAACAGGGTCTTTTTGACTCTGACTAGCTTGAAGAGGGGATGCGGCTTTTGGGATCAGCTGGCCCGCAAGTAGCACTAAATGCCCTTATCTGAAATCTTGCTCCTGGAAGCACTGCTGTGGTGGAAGCATGGCCTAGTAGCTGAAAGAAGTGTCTTGCTGGTCTGGGCTGACCTATGGCAAAGGCATTTGCCGGGTCCACAAGGTTTTGCACCCTTTCCTGGGTTAGGAAAGCTTTCCCTTGCAGGGTGTCCAGTTCCACTCCTATGAATTCCAGTATCTGTACTGGTTTTGTCTGAGACTTTTGCACATTTATAAGGAAATCAAATCCCTCTAGAGTGCTCTGAGTCAGGAGGAGTAACTCCTTGACGTGTTGGGGTGACTTCCCTATGACCAACCAGTCGTCTAGATAAGGGAAAACCGTCACACCTTTTCTCCTTAGGGATGCCACTATGACGGCCACACATTTTGTGAACACTCTGTGAGCAGATGACAGTCCGAATGGAAGGGCTCCAAGCTGGTAATGACCAGAGAGATGCTGAACCATAGGTATTTCCTGTGATTGGGTCTGACTGGTATGTGAAACTATGCATCCCTCAGGTCCAGGGATGCCAGCCAGTCTCCCTGCTGAAGGGATGGAATAACTGTGGCCAGGGTGGCCATCCTAAATTTGTCTTTTCAAAAGATGCTTGTTCAGAAATCTGAGGTCCAAAATGGGCTGCCACTCCACATTTTTCTTTTTTGTGAGGAAGTACCTTGATTAAAGGCCCTTTCCCCACTGGGATAGGGGTACTTTTTCCTGCTGCTTTTCCTTGTAGGAGCTTCCTGACTTCCAGTTCTAGCAGAATTTTTTTCTGTAAGGGTGTGAGAGGGAAAATGTCTGTGTACAGACTATTTTGGGAGCAGCTTGAACCACAAAGTGAAGCCTTGGGGCACTACTTCCTGGACGCATGTGTCTGTGGTGATGTTTTCCCACTCCTGAAAGTAATGACCCAGCTTTCCTCCTACTGGCAATGGCTGTGTATGAAAAGCGCTATATAAATGTTTCTTCTCCTTCTCCTTCTTCTTCTTTTTCTTCTTGTCAACCTAGACACACAAATTAGGGATTCTGTCTGAGCCGAGTCCGAGAGGACAAAGTGACTGATCAGCCCTATGGGAAGGTCTTTTTCCTCTGCCCCTGAAGTAACCTCTCAAGTGAGAGTAGCCGTAGGACATGTGCCTAGGGTAGTAAGACCCTCTACCTCGACCTTCCCTTCCTTGAGGTCTGTAAGGTGTAGAAGACTCCCTTTCTGTATTACTTCCGTAAGTGGTCTTGTACTCTTAAACCTTTTTTATGTAAGCCTCTGTTTTGTCACCAAAAAGGGAATTACCTTCTTATGGGAAATCCATAGCCTTTGTTTGCACGTCATGGGACAAATTTGTCATTGTCAGTGGTTCAGCAGGTAGCACACTCGCCTCTGATGCTGGGAGATCAGTAAGCTGTGGGTTCTATCCCCACACCGCACACTTGGGTTAATATCCCAATACTGACGCTGTAGTGCAGCATGAGGGGGGGTGCTGCACTCCTGAGGTGCCGTCTCTCAGATGAGACGTTAAACCGAGGTCCCATCTGCCTGTTCTGGTGGTAGTTCAAGTGGATGTTAAAGATCCCATGGCACTTCTCGAAAAGAGCAGGGGAATTTCCCCAGTGCAATGGCCAAATTTCCTCCATTCATGAAAAATATCACCAACAGCTTAATCTGGTTCAAGGTCAGTTGGCATTCATCTGTATCCCCCGACCCCGGGTCATGCCTGAAAATAGGCAGGATTTGTCTAGTGCACTTACCCAGTCAACAAAAACTAAATAAAAATAAATAAATAGCTCTCTATGTAAGGGAAGGGATAAAAGCAACTGAACAAAAGAGTAAACAGGGAGGAAAGGAGGCACTGTGGGTCACCTTAGAGACTGGGAATGGCATCACAGTCTGCAAAGGGGTTTTACACAGGCCCCCATGTCAGGGGGAGGAAATGGACAAGGATATGACAGAAGGCATACTTAGGATGACAGAGAAAGGGGAGATACTGTTGATGGGGGACCTTAATATGCCAGATGTTAACTGGAGCACCTTTGCTGCAGCCACATCCAAAAGCAGGGCCATTCTCGATGCCCTTCAGTGGCATGCCTCAGACAGCTAGTTTTAAAACCTACTCATGAGGGAGCAATCTTAGACCTCGTACTCTCAAATGGGGACAGTGAGAGGATCTCAGATCTAGAAGTGGGTAGCCATTTGGGAACAAGTGACCACCAAACAGTGTGGTTCACGATAAACTCAGCTACAGAGTCAAGCCATTAAAAAGTGAGGGTTCTGGACTTCATGAGGGCTGACTTTGGCAAGATGGGAGAGTGCCTTAGAAAGCACTAGCAAACAGGCTAAAAGGAGGGGTGCAGCAACAATGGGGAAATATCGGAACTGCCATCACACAGGCAACAAGCCTGTGTGTGAAGCAAATAAACAAATCAAAATGAAAGAAAAAGCCACTATGGTTCTCAAAAGAGGTGGCGGTGAAGGTTAGGGAGAAAAAGATAGTATTTAGGAAGTATAAGGAAACACAGAAGGAGCAGGACAGAGAACTGTACCAGTTAAGGCAGAAGGAAGAAGGGAGGGAAGCCAGAATAGCAAAGGCCCAAAGTGAGGAAAAGATAGCCAACCCAGTTAAGAACGGGGATAAAACCTTTTATAGGTATATCAGGGAGTGTAGAAAAACAAAGGGAGGGATAATGAGGCTGAATAGAATGGATGGTGGGTGGGCAGAAAGGGACAGTGAAAAAGCAGGGATACTGAATGAATACTTCTGTTCAGTATTCACAAAAGAGAAGGTGGGGGAGGTGCCTAATCCAATTAACCGTAGCACTCTGGAAAGGGGGTTCGATCCCAGTCCTTCCACAGAAAAAAAGGGTTCTGAAAGAACTCTTAAAACTGAAGGTGGACAAAGCAATGGGGCCAGATGGAATTCACCCCAGAATTCTAAAAGAATTAAGCAGAGAACTAGTGACACCACTGACTACCCTTTTTAACAAATCATGGGAGGATGGTGTGGTACCCGAGGACTGGAGGAAGGCAGATGTGATTCCGCTTCACAAAAGTGGGACCAAGACAGAGGCAGGAAACTACAGACCTGTCAGTTTGACCTCCATGGTATGGAAAGTGATGGAATCACTTCTGAAGGAAAGAACTGTTGAGTACCTAGAGGCCAGTGGGGCACAGGACCCAAGGCAGCATGGGTTCACAGTGGGAAGGTCATGTCAGACAAATCTAATTGATTTCTTTGACTGGGTGACCAAAGCAGTAGACCAGGGAGGGGCTGTGGACATGGCCTACCTAGAGTTTAGAAAGGCATTTGCCACAGTCCCACACAAAGGATTAATAGTCAAATTAACCGGCCTGGGAGTGGGTCCCAGGGTGGTAGCCTGGGTAAAACATTGGCTGGACAACAGGACACAGAAGGTAATTGTAAATGGAGTCCACTCTGAAGAAAGAGGGGTTACCAGTGGTGTACCGCAGGGTTCAGTACTGGGTCCAGTCCTTTTTAATGTCTTTATAAGTGACACTGCAGAGGGACTGGAAGGAAAAGTATGCCTCTTTGCAGATGACACAAAGATCTGCAACAAGGTTGATGCATAAGAAGGCATGGAAAGGATGAGATGGGACTTGGCAAGGTTGGAGAAATGGTCAGAAGTATGGCAGCTTGGATTCAATGCGAAGAAGTGCAAAAAATTGCACTTGGGAAACAAAAACCCAAGGGAAGATTACACAATGGGGGGGGGGTAGTAACAACAACAAAAATGGAAAGGGACCGGGGGGTAATCATATCAGATGACCTTAAGGTTGGCGAGCAATGTGAGAAGGTGGTAGGGAGGGCTGGAGGAATACTAGGATGTATAGGGAGAGACATCAGCAGCAGAAAACAGGAAGTTGTTATCCCCCTGTACAGACAGTTGGTGAGACCCCATCTAGAGAACTGCATCCAGTTCTGGAGACCCCATCTCCGCAAGGACATAGACAGGATGGAGGCAGTTCAGAGGAGGTCAACTAAAATGGTGCAGGGTCTGCAAGAGAAGCCATACGAGGAGAGACTAAAGGAGCTTAATATGTATACCCTTGAGGAAAGGAGGGAGAGGGGGGACATGATAGAAACATTTAAGTACCTCAGTGGAATCAACAAAGTCCAAGAGGGTAGCATCTTTCAGAAAGAGAGATGTGCAAGAACAAGGGGACACAATATGAAGACAGAGGGGGAACAGCTCAGGGGCAATGTGAGGAAGTATTTTTTCACAGAGATGGTGGTGGACACATGGAACAGCCTTCCTGAGGAGGTTGTGGGGTCTAAAACTGTGGAAGAATTAAAGAATGTATGGTACAAACATAAGGCAATTTTTGTGGGGGTTAGGATAAAATAGGCTGTTGGTTAAATAGGATCTGCAGCTTGTCCTCTAGGTAGGGAAATGGGCAGACTAGGTGGGCCAAGCGGTCCTTATCTGCCATCAAAGTCTATGTTTCTATATAAAATTAAGTCGTCCTTACCCATGCAAACCTTCTCAGGGAAATGGCATGTGCCACAGACCTGGAAGTAGTTTTGTCATTATCCACAGCCATGTGGTACTGGTACTTAGTGGCATGCAGGGCTGTCCTGGCAGTGTCCGCTATGTCCTGGCCCTGGTAACCAGGTATTTGCCCACACTGGGCCAGCACCACATTCCAAAAGGCTTTCTGGTACTGGACTGCACAGGCCATGTATGTCGCCTGTCTAAGGAGCAATGAGGCGGTTATATACATTTTCTCCCTCATGCTGTCCAGTTTCCTGGAATCCTTGTTCAGAGGCTGGGTAGAGAGGGGAACTCTGGCCTTGTAACATGCAGCAGCCAGAACTATGCCCTTGTGGTCCGAGTGTGTGTAATGATACTCAGCACTGTGTTTGTCTAGCTGGTACATCCCATCTTCTTGTCCACCCTTGGAATGGACATAGAGGATTGATACAGTTTCGGGTTGTCTTTTGAAGTGCCTTGTGCACTGGTAAAAACAACCTTTTTGTTGGGTTTATTCCCATCATGTCCAAGTGACAGCATCTTCTTCTTCCTCACTTGTCTCCTGTGAGGGAAGTGCCGGAGTACTGACCATATGCCTCACGCAAGCATAGTGTGAAGAGTAATCTTCCTACTCCCATGAATGTGATCCTACTAGGGAAATCCTCAGAGACTGTGGTTTCCACCTCATCCTCCTGTTCTTCGTACTATGGATCGTCACCCCTGTACCCAGGATGGGTGAGGGGCAAGGGCTGAGGAGAAACCTGTAAACCCATCCTTGCTCCCATAGCTTGGAAAGCCTGGAAAACTTGCAAAGCCCTTGCCATGTCATCCTGTGAGGGCATTTGTATCTTGTCCACTGGCATCTCCTTGTGCTCTTCGGCAGGAGGACAGTGACCTTTTTCAGCTTATATTTCAGACCGTCCACTGGCATTTCCTTTTTCCTTTCAGGAGGGCCAGTGACTTTCTTGATTTTGTGTTTTATCCTGTCCACTGGCATCTCCTTCTGCCTTTCAGCAGGAAGGTCAGTGATATCTTTTAACTTTCATTTCTTTTTCAAGGGGACTGAAATATGAACTACTGTGAAGAACATTTGAAGCTTTTAAATTGCACTTTAAGAAATATTTTCGTAGTTAACTGCAATGCAATTGTTTTATGTAAATTTTAGTTGTCTGTGATAAAGTTTGTACTGTACTTGTACAACTTGCTGTAACACCTTGGCTGTTTTTAACACAGCCCCGAGTTGTGCATGAAAAAGGGCCTTGGTTCATTATACTTACCTGGTTAACAAAAGTTAAATAAATAAATGTTTCAAATTTTCAAAGCAGTCCCTGGAGGGTCGGCATGCGAAGGACCCTCCCCAGCATCAAAAAGTGACAAAGAGACAGAATGGACAGACATTCTGCTGGATAATACTTCAGCTGACTAAAACTCAGAGATTGTTTAAAACAACTGTTGTCAAAAATGAGAATAGTAAAAATATAAGTAGTACTGAAACACTCCTTTTCCTAAGCAAACATGCCAGCTGTAAAGGGAAAATCTCTTACCAAGGTACCCCTCCTTTTTTTTTTTTTTTTGATAAGAACCACCCTCCATTTGGATTCGACAGTTAAAAAGGAGCTTCCTGTCCAAATGGTATGCTGCCGCATGATCAGAGGAGTAACTCTGGTGTAACAGTTGGGGTGAACAAAACTATAAAGGGATTTTACAGTAAGTTATTCAAGACTGCAATGATGACATTTTGTGGGGACTTGTCCCCCCCGTCTCCCCTAAATAACTCTCCTGTACGTGATCGTAGATATTCAAGGCAGAAAACCCGCTGAGGAGAAGCCACGGTACCAAACACTTGAGAAACAAGATCCCACAGAAATATAAGTAATTTATATAGCGAAAGAATAAAACAGGGATCCCTAAAGAAATAGTGTAGTGCACTGGAAAAAAATCTCTGGAGTGTAGATGCTGAGGTGAGTTCGAACACAAAGAAAAAAAAAAAACACCAACATAAATTTGAATAAAAAAAAAATCTAAAGTGGACAGAGATTTACAGAGAAGAAAAAAGTAAACAACTAATAGTACTTACAGCCAAACACAGCGAGTTGCTTGAAGACAGCTCTTCAGGGTGACTTGCTTGTACAGGGGAGAGAATAAGATCTGCCAACAGGCTACAGAACACAGTGTCATGTAGTGGGCAGAGCTTCAAAATGCATTCTAAATTCTAGTCACACATTCCAGGGCAGCTTCACCTACTGGGCTTGCTGCAAATGTCAAGCATAATGATGAATTCCTGGGGCTTGAAGCATAGGAAATCTAAATGGCTAATCAGACAAGCGAAGTATGCAATCGAGGACAAAAGTAGAGCTTTCCAGGGTCTACAGAGGGAATCAAAATATGACGAATGGGGATCTATATAAAGAAATGCCAGAGAACAGCAAACAGCTTATTAGTAGAGCAAAAACATACAGCTAAGGACAGCAGAAAGAGTCTATTATACAAGGGCAAAGAAAAAATCCTGGACTCTGATTGGTCGGTCTTGGGCTGGACCCATGATGTTATCCCAGCACAACATCACGGGTCTAGTCTCAGCCTTACTGTGACCCTGCAGATGAGCTTGATCATCTTCACCATTGAGCTCGATTGTTTCTTCTGCTCTTAAAAAACAAATATATTTTTCCACACAAAAACATCTTTAAAATGATTTTTTTTATTCTGTATAACAACAAGCCATTGTATAATAGCAATAATGCCCTCCAGGGTGTGTGTCATTTGGGATAACATCCCGCCTCAGTTGTTGGACGCACTCGGTCTGCGGCCTCCTGCCCAACCACCTGAGGCATGACGTTATCCCAGCACGACATACACCCTGTTGGCATTATTGCTGAATTATACAATGGCTGTGAAACTACTCAAAGCTGATTGGACGAATGGCGCCTTTTACCCATGGTAAATCATGGCATGACCCATAGGGTCCGAAAATCCAGTAAACTGACTGGCCAACTGCCATCTTTACCTGCTGGCAACTCCCACCATAACCCATGAGGTAAAAGCCAGCAGACCAATTCACATTAAGAAAAATAAATAAATGAACAAAAATCACTACACTCTACATCACCAGAAAAGTTTTGGCCGCTATCATGGATCTCACTTAAGAGCAATGTTCATTTACAGCCCTGTCCACACTGACAGGCATTTTCAAAATGTTTTCTCAAAACGTTTTGATTTCCAAGTTTGAGCACACTGTTGGAGCATCTACACTGCGCTCCAACACAGTGCTTGCCCGCATATGTTCCCAGTTGGCAACTGTGTTAGTCTGAAACCGTGCTAAAACCCTGCTCCGATCAGGATTTTAGCACGTTTTTTAACCATGGTTCGTAGCATGGTTTTACCGTGCTACGGTGTGGACGTGATCCGTGTTTGCCATTCTTGTAACGTTACAGACTGCTGGTAACGCTGAAAGAACAGAAGTGTGGACAGGGCCTAACTGAAACAGTACCAAATTAAAAACAAATTTTCTAACATTAAATTAAAAAAAAAAAAAAAAACACACAGAAAACATAGCAATACACAACTCCTTACTTTACCATTAGCGTGATGTAACTTGAAACAATAATACAGGCCAAAGTCAAACAGCGGCTCTCCTTCCACGCCATCCTGTCTACCAGTGACCCCATCCACATTCCAGTACTCTGAATCACACCATCAGATCCCCACCCCCAGACCAGTCCTGTGAATCACACTATCAGACTGATCGCACTCACAACACCCCCGCACACACGAGTAGATTTTCTTCTCTCCATCCGGTTACCGAAGGTAGGCCTAAGCCAGGTACGGTGCCACTGTTACCTGACGTTTCTATGGACATCGTTCCTGGGACTACTGTTCCTGAGGCTGCGCAGTATGAACAACGGATTGTTTACTCTGCCAGTACTGTTCAGGACTCTGCCACTGTATTTTCCTTCTCAGCGATTTCAATGAAAACCTGACCAGGATCGTATTCTTAAAAAAAGGAGCCCCCAGCAAGCTTCGCTGGGCTGATATGCCGTTACCAGAGGTGGGGCCGTGGTCAGTTGAGAGCTCCCTCGCAGCGGCAGGCTGGGTTCGTGCCCCTGACTCGGATAAGTGGATTTCTGGGTTTGCTCCCATCAGGATTCCAGGAGCTTCTTTGGTGCCTTCTCGCCCAGCTCCCACAGTGAGTACTGTTGCTATCTCTACTTCTCCTACTGCACTTTCTTCTGATTTACGGATTTTTTTCAGACTCTTTGGCTAATAAAGCTGTTAATAGCACCCAGGCTGAGCAATCCCCTTTACAACTGCCCACGGAACTGGCTTTGACACAACACCCTGTTCTACAGACTGCACTTAATGTTCCACCTCCTGATCCTTTGCTAGAGACTCCTGGGGATGGTGTGAGTGACATTTTGGACTTCTCGGACATTCCTCGACATATCCCTGCTGATGGTAGGAATGGGCCAATCTCCAGTGATTCTGTTGTCCCTCCATTAACGAAAACATCTAACTCTAAATCATATGTCTCTTTTTTTCAGCAGACGACCTACCCTGCCAAACGGCATAATGCAGACTTCTGTACAAGGGTGGTCTAGAAATCTTTCCTGATCGAGTTTATGTAGGAAAAGAAACTTTTAAAGGATAGTTTACAGTTCAGTGTATTTGAATTATATGCCCCGATTCATATTTCGGGTGAAAATACTTATGCTGTTAGTTTTAAGTTGGGGAGTGGTCTGGACAAGTGTTGGGCCTGTCATCATCAAAAAAAAAAAAAAAACATACTCCCTTATGGGCCCCCTTTGAGGCTATCCCTTTGACTCGCCCAGCACATAAAACTGTTACTGTCCTCTTTCGCAATGAGGGGGTTAGTGTCACTGATCTCATTTATTGGCTTAAGCAACGCTGTACTGTCACTGGACATCCTGAAGCTATTTTTAACATGGAAGAGATCTGGAATGGGGACTAGAGGATATGAGTTATTTTGAGGTCTGATGATGAAGGGTTTCAACACCTCCCTAATAGTTTTTTCTTAGGTAGGGATAGGGGAGTTTTTTTATTACCCAGTCAGCCCAAAACTTGTTATAGGTGTGGACAAATGGGCCATATTAGCAGTGCCTGTGACCAGCATAAATGTATTCTCTGCCAAGAGACAGGACATACCAGTGCTAACTGTAGAAATTCTGTCAGATGCAGTGACAGCACTAGGGGTTTTAAAACATGGGTCAAATTAGACCCATAGGTGCACAAAATGTAGGTCAAAATGAGAAACAACTGGGTCCAAACCTAATCGTAAGTAGAAATTTCACTAGTACAGAAGCTTAAATTTGTTGAGTAAAAATACTTTTCTATTGTTTAGTTTTCCATCTTTCAGCTATTGTTAGAAACAGGTGCACCACTTTGGACTCACTGTCCTGTGGAAAGTGGGTCATTTCTGGGCAAGCTGCAACTTTTTCCCTTTTTGCCCTATCTAGCGCTGTCTCTGGTCAGATGTAACCTGTGTGGAACCTTAGGTCATGCTTATGCATCTTGCCTTGAGGCTGCACACCGGAAACCCGCTTCTGCCGATTCTGAGGAACAGCAATTATTAGTGACCACTGCCCAACGTGAGTTTAATAAGCTGAAACCTTTGGAGTTACCTACTTTGGCACTCCCACAGACTACTGCCCAGGAAGATGCTCCTTTTTTCCCCAAGACCACCCCACTCCCACCAGGCACTGTTCTGGATTCCCCGCTCCCCATCCCTTCTGTTCCTTTGAACCACTCCGCTGTAGTGACAGCCCCCCCCTCCGCTAGAATCGGATAAAAAACAACTTATGGTTATGCCCCCACCCCCATTGTAGAATCAGTAGGCGGGAAGATGGTCACCAGGAAACGGCAAGCTTGGTCTCACCCTAAGCTGACGGATGCTATGACAGCCTCCCTCTCTTCTTCTAACAGATTTCAAGCTTTTCAGGTTGATACCCCTCTGATACGGAAACTGTTACCTCATCAGCTAATTCTCACTTGCAAGACTTTGCTAGAGAGGCAACGCCCCCTGCAGCTCTTGACATGGGCCAGAAACCTCCTCCCCAAAAAGGCAGGGTTAAAAATAAAAAAATGCAGCTAGACTTTCTCTTTTTCCCCCTTCCATGTTATTACCATCATTGTTTTTCTTGACTTCGAATGTCAACAGTATTAAGAATAATAAAAAGCGGGGTGCCGGTTTTCACGTTCTCCATTCTCATCCTCCTGGTATTTCTTTTCTTGCAAGATACTAGGATTCATTCTGTTCCCGAGGTGTCCAAAGTGACCAAGGAATGAATCACTGGGGTTCCTTTTGGTCCTTGGGTATAGACTGTTGCTCCAGCATCAGTATTATGTTTCATCGTCTCCAGCCCACTGTGACTAAACTCCTGGATTTGATTCCAGGTAGGGTTCTTTTGCTGGACTTTCGTATCTCTAATGTCCCTTTTCGTGTCATTACCATATCCGCCCCCCAGACGAAGGCTGGCCATACCGTAACGTTCCATTTTATTGCTCCTTAAGTGCATGTGGCCCATCATGTTATTTGGGGTGGTAATTTTAACTGAAGGACTAGCAAATTAGACAGGGGGACTTTTACTTCGATGGAAAAGATTTTTGATAATATGTCCGCTCTTAATTTCATCACTCACACAGCAGGCCTCAAGGAAGCGCTGTTGGATTTTTCCGGTAAAAGAGAATGGACTTTCTATAAAGGTACCCAGTCCACTAGGATTGACTGTCTATTTATTACCAAGTCACTGACACTTCGTAACTCAACAGTTCAACCTGTGGAATACTCAGACCATTGTTCTCTGTCTATTGTGTTGGGTGATCCTGTAATTCCCTATGGCCCAGGCTGCTGGAAATTGAACTCTAAACTATTGGAACATGCTTTTTATTCCCAACAAATCATATATTTTTTGGTTAGTAGAAAAATCGGTTTTTGATCTCTACGAGAATCCAGTTGACTGGTGGCTGGACACGAAATCAGACCTCCGATCCCTTATTAGAGACAGTAGATGTGTACGTTTTGAGGAGTATGTAGCTTATTTGAATGAGCGTAAACAATTACAACATTTATACTCCCTCTCTCGGCTTACTACCCGTCGCTTTACTGACCAAATCTCCCTTATCAAGCAGAATATGTTACAGTACCATACTGCTCAATATGAGAGTCTTCGTTTTCAACAGAGGTACGGTACTACTGGTTCCTTTTTTTCCATATTTGCCCTTTGCTTGCAAACCAAGATTTCCAAACACGGAAATCAATGCCAGCTCTTAAAGACTCTGAAGGAGTGGTTCAATCTTCCCAGCCTGACATCCTTCAAATTGTTACTGACCATGCAACTACCCTGTTTGGTAGTCAGACTCCCACCCTCTCAGATTTTGATCCCTTCTTTAGACAATTCCCTGTTTCTTCACTGCCTCAAGATTGCCATCTCACTCTGACATCTCCTATTTCTGTTTTGGAACTTACAGCTGCTATCCACTCTCTGGCCAGTCATAAATCTCCTGGACCAGATGGTTTTTCGGCAGAATTGTTTGCCATTCTAGGCCGAGAGATTTTTCTTGAACTCACTAAGGTATTTAATTCCCTTTTGCTTCAGCCCTTACTCCCATTAGATTTGACTATGGGTGTGCTCATTTATCTTTACAAAAAAGGGGATAAACTGGATATTTCTAACTGGAGACCCATCAGTCTCTTAAACACCAACTTTAAATTGCTTGCTAAAATACTTAATAGACTTTTATCAGTGGCTGACCAATTGATTTCCCCGGCCCAATCCTGTACTATTCCGGGGAGGTTGATTTCTGACCCTCTCATTCTTCTCAGAGCAGTTTCTGATTTTCATAGTGTATCCCCGGTAGAGGGATTACTCCTCTCCCTGGACCAGACCCAAGCTTTTGATAATGTTAGTCATTATTTCTTTGGTATACTTTACAACGTTATGGAATTCCTTCTACTTTTATTGCTTGGCTTAAATTATTATATAGATCCACTACTATCAAACTACATGTTAATGGATATTTGGGACCATATGTCCCTATCCGTAAGGGTGTTTGTCAGGGCTGTTCCCTCAGCCCCTTGTTGTATGTTTTTTTATATAGACCCCTTTTTACATCTTTTGAATTCCGCTATTAGCATTTCCTCGATAAGTCTATCTGGTCAGGTGATCCCATATGTTGCCTTTGCCTACACGGATGACCTGGTCATTTTGAACAAAACTGTTGACTCAGCTACGCTTGCCCTGTGCTGCTGTAGTGATTTTGGACACTATGTTGGGGCTTGCCTGAACATTCCAAAAAGTAAGGGACAGTTCCTGAAAGCTCAGGATATTTCTCTTCCTATGGTTGCTGGGATCCCGATTAGCCAAGATACTATTAACATTTTGGGGATTTTTTCTTGGGGGGTCCGCAGATGGATGTTTTCAATTGGGATAAAAAAATACTTTTGTGGACTACTTTGGTACAAACTTGAAATAAGCAGAAGATGCCCTTTCATAAAAAGGTTTATTTAATTAAACGTCATCTTCTTCCCAATTTTTTTTAGTTCTTAGTGATATCTTCCCTGTACCCAAGTCTAGAGAAGCCACACTTTATAGACTTTTTTTTTTCAGGCATTTTGGGGCAGCCGGCTGAACCCCTTACCTCAAAATGTTCTTTACTTGCCCCTCCGTGAGGGTGGTCAAAACACGGTTAACCCTATTCTCTTTTTTTTCTGTTAGTTTATTCAGGCTAATTTAAAACCCTTGCTGCTCTCCTCCACTAAATAATGGTGCCCTAGTTTGTTATCTACCCTAACTCCCTGATTTGTCGTGTGGCAGACTGGTCAGTTGAGACAGTTTCAGCATTGCTCCTCTGCTGTAGCTTATCTTCATGAGATTTTTGTAAAACTTCGGCTGTGGGGTCTTACTTCTACTATGGTTTTGTCCAAATCAAAAAAACAAATTTATTCTCAGGTCCTTCTGATGCATTTCCAGAAATTAGACCTGTTTCCTAAACATCCACAAACTTCTCGCATGGTGTTAAAGAATTATCTTCCAGACAGCAGGCTGCCCATTAAAATGCAGGATGTTCACTGGTTGACCTGTCATGAACGTCTTAACATGAAGGCAAATCAGAAACACAAGAAGGTGGATGAGAGAATCTGTGCTCGACCCCTCTGTATCCTTCAACCAGAGACCCTTAGTCATTTTTTTTTTTTCGTTCCTATATACAGTCCTTTTGGAATTTTTTGTTTCAAACCACTGGTATATCTCTTTTTCGCCAGGTCACATATTCCAGTTTGATGTATGGGGATTATCCCCGAACATGGCTCCATTGGGATAGAACACTTCACATGTTGTTTTTGTGATCATTAAGTGGTTTATTTGGAATTCTAGATGTCTTTTCACCTTACAGCAGTTAAATATTTCTCATGAGGAACTTTATGGGAAGATTTTAATTGAATTGCAAAAGCTTTATTACCTTGATTTGAAATCTTTAGACCATACTACATTTTACAGAGATGGAGGAACTTGCCATGGATAACTGACAGTGACGTGCCTGTTACTTGAATTGTTACTGTTTTTTTTTTCTTTTTTGTTACCCTTGCCATGTACATTTCTTTTGGTTCTCTTGTTTGGATTGTATGATTCTTTAATAAAAAAAAAAACTCCCTTACTCTTTTCGAGAAGTGCCATGGGATCTTTAACATCTACCAGAACTACCACCAGAACAGGCAGATGTTTGCATATCACTCGCTCTGTGCAACGTTGGCAAAATCAAAATAAATAGTAAAAAAAAAAAAAAAAAAATACAAAACTTCATAGGTGGGGGGGGGGCACAACAAAAATTCATGAGGAGACTATTTCAACCACTCTCTCTCCTGCAACAGGGCACTACATAATAGAGTGCAAGGCTCAAGTCATCATTTCTGTACTAAAAATTTAAAGTTTTTTTACACTATTTCTTTTCAGATTAAGTTATTTGCAGAGCCACCCCATAGTCTTATTGCAATAATCCACTTCAGGATGTGGGTTATGATGGGATTTACCCAATTCTGGTGTGGTTAAGTCACTCAGCCTGCAGCCTTGTGACCAAATCATACCAGGTGTGCGTAAATGTAAGCAATAATATCCGACAGGGTTGGTGGTATTGGGATATATCTGATTGCCCAGGAGCGTAACCAGGCCCAACACCACAGGCGAAGGGCTTTATAGCCCTGGATGGTCTGGTATATCACAATACCGGCCTCCCTGGAGAGTATTATTGTACATAGAAAGTAGGTTATGTGTGACATTTTTATACAGGATTTAAAGAAAATGAGTAGCAATGCATTTTGAATCTTTTTTTGGTCAAGTAGTCCCTCTACTAGTATACCTGCCAGTAGAGAGAGAACTGCATCGTTTCACAGGATTTTTTTTTTCTCAGTGGTAGTATTTGTATTAAACCCTCCTACTCTCCTTGGGTTATATTTCTGGAAAGGAAGCCCTCAGCCCCCACTCCATTACCTCACAGTTCACTTTACTGAGAGACCTCACTCCCCTCACCCTTCCATTACACCATATGCTCTGTTTTAATACATCTGAACAGTGCTGTCAAGAAGCACTGTACCAGGATTGGGCAGGGGATCTGCATGCTGTGGCAACTTATGGAGGAAACATACGGCAGGAGAAAGTTACTTTTTATGTTGCAGGTTATTTGCTATCTTTTTTTTTCTTTGCATGGCAGGAAAAACAGCTGTGGAAAATGAGGGCATAGCACCTCTCAACAGCAGTCGAGAAGGACTGTACCGGGGAGGACTCGCGTGCTCGCTCAGTGAGCAACCAGAAAGCACTGCAGTAATGGCCACATTTATGCTGTTTTGTTAGACTAAAAGGAAAAAAAAAAAAAAGGGAAGAAGATTCCCATGCTCCTTTTACACAGAAAGTCAACTTTTGTGGGTAGCAAAGCAGTTAGGTAACAGTAGCATCTCAGTGGGGCGTGGGGGGCTCTCTTGCTAAGCCGGGGGGAATAGCAGCCACATCTTTTTGAAAGTGGCACAGTGTTACCAGTATGGTGTACGTGCCAACTGGGACTTGCTTTTTTACCAGGTATTATTAAAAATTTAATGTATGCCGGCCCATCAGCGCAGCGGTTGGATTTCCATCTGCGATGCCGGCGACCCGGGTTCGAACGGACTCGGTCACTTTCGGAGGGTCGTGCTGGGAGAAGGATAGAGCATCCAGGGACAGCTCTCCTTCTCCGGGAGGTTGGGATGCGCACCGGCGCACGCTGACTCCTGGCGTAGGCTGGGAGCACAGCAGTGATGCCTGGGTACGGTGCTCAAGGGGGGGTGACAGATGTCAGCATAAGCCTTGACGTCAGGACGTCACTCCCCACAGAAAACCAGGAAAATGCTTCCTGGCTGGCCGGATGACGGTCTCTCTGTCCTCCACTGCCGCCGATCCCATGACCGACACACCTCAGCAGTACCCCGGGCCAATATAATAGTGCGCTGGCCACCTCCACCGGTGCCTTCCCCCTCGGAGGAGGGGCACCCATCCAGCGAAGGGATACACCGGGTTACCCAAGGGGACTGCCATATGAGGTTGGCAACCGGTGTGGGAGTCGGGGCAGGCAGTCGGGAGGGGCAATACAGACCTGAAGGAGTGGGCAGCCAGGAAGAAGGGGAGGCGCAAAAAAAAAAAAAAATTTAATGTATGGTTGGCAGGGATTCTCAGCCAATCAACTTCTAGGATTTATAAAGCCCATTTTCTAATCCACCTTATAAAATGGGTACAGACAGTTGTGAATCCTGATTGGCTAATACAAAATTCTATCTGTGTCTTCTATTAAGACTATACCACAGGGGAAAAAAAAAATGGCCAGTACCTGTGTCCGCAGTGCTGTCCAATACACTTAAGTGCGACTGAGTTTTTCGGCAGCCACTTATCTAGCGATCTGCCGCCACTTTCATCCAGTCAGTTAAAATTAAAATTAAGTAGAGCAATGCACAGAAGCCCAAAGAGTATGTTTATTTAAAATACAAAAGCTCCCTGTGTCTTGTTTTCCCAACCCGCAGCCATTAATGAACCCACCAGCGCTGTCTCACTCAGACTCCCAACCCGCTGATGGTGAGACCAGCAGGAGTTTCACAGACAGAACGCTGCAATCTGTGGAAGCACCATCAGCAAGACTGAAAACACATTTGCGGTCTTGCTAGCGTCCTAGCACAGGGACCTAGTGCCTCAGTGTCACACAGCTTGCCACAGCACCCCTAGAGATAACTGAGGAACATGCAACAATTGTGAAAAACAGAGGAACTACATAAAATTTAGGATTTTGTTTAAGCCCAGTGGTGTTGAGGTGCTGGACGCCACACCTCACGCCACGCCGGCAACTCGGGTTCGGGAACGGACTCGGGCCACCGGGGGGCTGGCAGAGGAGAGGAAGGATTGAGCGTCCTATGACTGCTCTCCTTTCTCCGGGGTGGGTACGGATCATGCACCGCACTGTAGCAACGACTGGCGGAGGCCAGCCACGCTACAGTTGAGTGCAGAGCTTCGGCAGGGGGAGCGTGGCGGGCGTCAGCACAGATGTGCTTGGATGCCATTGCATGTCTGGCTCCCCAGGGGGCCAAAAAAGAACAGCGGAAATCATGGCAGGGCGATCTCGTGGCTGATGGCTGGCGCCTGCGCCCCCGAGCATGAGAGGCACCTTGTCCTGGAAGGGGCGGATGACCCCTGTTCATGGGGCGATTATCCGCGTGCCAGATCTGGCTCAGGGGCGCGGGCGCTGATGGCCAGAGGTTGTGGGCCTGCTCTGCAGGGGGAGAAAGTATTCAATGTTAAAAAAAAAAAAAAAAGTAGGATTTTGTTCAATAAAATACATTTTTCTCCCCACTTTATTCTGGTAACAAAGGTATACCCATTTTATAAGCGCAATATTGTGGATTATGAAATGGGTAAAACAATTCTTGAATCCTGACTGGCTGGAAGCCCTCTCCAGCCGTGTCCTTAACAGGACATAACCTTCAACAAGCACTACTTGTGCCCACCAAGACACAGCACATGGGGGAAATCAATCCGTGCCACTGCTCTCTCGCTGCAGCTCCTAAAGCTAGCATTTGACGAAACAGCTGCAGCGGGAAATTGGTGGCAACAACAGACAAATGATAATCCAGTGTTCACAATCTTGCACAACCATCAACATTTTTTTTTTCTTTTTAAATTCACTGCCCATTGGTTCCGTTGTGGCTCTAGGCTTCAGCACTCCCTCCCGCTCAGGACTTACCTCACCCTGCAACCAAAATCATGCTGGCAATAATGAATATCTGCTGCCCTTCTGCCCCCCGCGTGACACTAGTAAGCATTAATCCATGACGAAGGTGGCATTAACACTGCACAACAGCAGCACATGAAAACATTTTTATTCATTTCCCCTCATACATAAAGAAGAATCTGCCCTCTAAAGCTAGGCAAGAGAACCCAATCTGTGCGTGCCGCAGCTTTCAAGTAAAACTCCTACCCTGGTCCTTCACAGGGTTTTAAATAATTGATTAGCAGTTTTTTCCCTTGGGACAATGTTAACTGTACAGAAAGTACTTATATAGGTTTTCTAGAAGTGTTATGTTTGTTAAATACAGTAAGGCAAGTACTATGCATTTTTACAATGTTTTAGCACTTTTATGAGCAAAACGCTAATCAATTTTTGGAGTTAAATAAAACCCTACTCCACAACTCGCTCAACCTGGTCTTTCAGATTTTTTAAACTCTATTTATCTTGGAACTCCTGGTTCTGCTTTAAATATGTACATCACAGCAAGCTGGGGAAACTGCAACGAGGAAGCATTAAATATGGTGTCTGGCGAATGACACTCTCACTCCAGAGAGGAAATCTCATTCTACGTTGGTTCCCTTATTCAGGGAAGCAAAAAAAACGCACTCATAAAAAAGGCATATTGTGGAAGATTTTGTTTGTGTGTGTGTGTAGGGTGGTTGAGGCATACAATATCAAAGAACCACTAAATACAGCGCCTGGTGAGGTCCCGCTCTCCCGTTCCTCTCCGTAAAACACACTGGGTGTTTGCTCCTTAATAAACAAAAAACACAGACAAATAAGGCATATTGTGGAGAATTTGGGGTCTGAGTGGGGAGGAAGAAACAGACAGACACCACAGCCCCTGCTTCATTTTAATCAAACATGCCCGCTACAATACAGTGAGAAGGACTATTTTTTGTGTTGTTGTATTGATCACATCATGTCTTCTTGTGTGTATTTTTATTGAACTTTTTGTTCTAGAATCATGGGCTGTAAGTGCAATAAGACACTAAGAGGTGTGGGTTATGGCCTTATAAGAGCATTTCCCAGGTGCTAAAGGAACTCAGCGCAAGCACCTTATGCCTCATAACACACCTGGGGAGTGCTCTTAGGCCATAACCCACACCTCGTCATGTCTTATTGCTTGCTAAACACAGTTCATGGGGTAGTAAGACACTCAGCCTGCAGCCTCACTACGCCCCTAGGCATGAGTTTATCCAGAATAAACCACAGCTCATTGTGTGTTACTGCTGACATAACCCACACCCTGTTGTGGATTATTGCTTAAACATGACATCGGCAGAATGCTGTTCTAGTTCGATGATGAAAACATCACACTGGCACATCCACCCCATGCCAGTGTCTTGATTGTTTCCTTTTTTATTTCATTGGTATTTTATTGCTAATATGTTAAAAATAAAGCAACACAGTCACAATTCAAAATTAAAAGTATTTTCATCCAAATCCAGCTAACATGTGTTTTCTCAACCACCTACAGCCCATGATTCTAGAACACTTGCAAGCAAGACGACGCCACGAACTTAGCATATCCTGACCAAAATAGAAACTGGGCTGAAATTACCAGGCTAAATAAGGATATGTCCAGCCTTTAAGCACACTTGCCAGAAAAGTATCAGATTAATCCAGTAATCAAAATTCAAACAGGGAAACCTCTCTCTGCCTACCTGTGACTGTGTACTACCAGTACGTGGCGTGGGACGAGGAAAGCGGTGGCCTCGGATCATACAACAAACTGGTGGTTTCAGTCTTCGATACTCACAGGAACACACTTCAGAACATACTTGCTTCGATAAATATAATTAAAACTCCTGTACACAACAATTTCCCTTCCCTGCGACAAACGTAACTGTTGGTGTCTTTTAATTTTTATCGCTTGCAGTTTGACAGGTGGTAACATTTAGTGCGCTAAACTCCTAACAAAGCCTCTAATCATTCCCCTTGAGGTACTGCTAGTTCTTATATATAATGCTGCTATTAATTACCGCCACTAACTGTGCCTCTCCGATCACAAAGCACCTCTCACACTTTCTTACTCTTACTGTTTACCCCCGCCACCTGCAACAGCAACGGTATCCGGGAAGTAGGGGTGGGCTGACGGGAGACGTAGTCCCCTAGATGTTGTGTCGCCTTCATGCCGCGGTTCCCGTCTCGCGAAGGGACTACAAGTCCCGGGCAACAAATAGAAGAGGACACACCGAAATGGAAATACGATAAAAGGGAAACGCCCCTTCTAGAGCACGTCAACGTGACAGTCAGCGGGATGTGCGGAAGAAACTTAGGCGAGCTGTTTATAGAATCAGTGGAGAGTGGAGGGCTGAGAAAGAAACAGTTGGGTGTAATGCCTTTGGAAGTATCTCCCGTTTCTGGATCCTGTGTTGGAAGGGCACGAAACGGGGGGAAGGGATGTTAATCCTATACCTCCCGGTGGCTGCACACCTTCTATCTACGTTGTTCCGGGAGTATACATACGGACACTCAAACTAAGGGACACATCTTGGCGGTACCAGCTCCGAATACCGTGGAAACCATTGTTCCTACCTGGACAAAGTTTATTTTTGATTTAGTATCTTACAATATTATGAATCTCTGCTTTTATACATTCTGTGTGGGCAGTACCTTTTTCGGGAAGGATGAGGAGAAGAGCACTTTTGAGGAGTAATAAAAGGGCTTTCCCTGGTAATCGGGGTCAGTTGAACAGTATGCCTGGGAGGCGCTGGAGGTCGCTCCATCATGTTCTGCTGCCTGCGCATGTCTGACGAACGTGCCTCTCTGAGTGCACTTTGGAAAGCATAGTAGGATTAGGTTATAAGCACTGTTGGGTAGTAACTAGTTACTTAACTGTAATCTGATTACTTTTGTAGGTAACTGGTACTTGATTACTTTTAAAATAAAGTAATGAGTAACTGTAATGACACTACTTTCCCCTGAAAGTAACTAGTTACTGTAATGTAAATAGAATGAAAGATGAACATCCATCTGCTATGGTTGCTGTAATCCATCAAGGGGTTCCTGTGGCTTCATAAACCACAAGAGTGAAGCTCAAGAGGTTTAAGACATCACAGAAATCTGTAGATTTTGCAGGTGTCTTTTGATTGTCAGGTTGAGTGTTAAACAAAGGCTGCTCAGCTGATTGTGTGCTCATGGGCGGAGATTGGGGTGGGGAGGCGTTGGCCCCAAATGTTTTTTATTGTGCTGTCTTTTTTTCTTTTTATGCCGCCCTGTGCCTTTAAAAAGTGTGCAGCCTGCAGAGGTGTCCATCCATTTGCGCAGTGTGGTAGTACATCAGCTGTCAAGACATTTGCTTGTAAGTGGAGCCTGCCCAGCACATCCAAATGTAAGCCACATGATGGTTTGACTAGGGCTCCCACTACATCGTATGATCCGATGATCATCATTGTCGACTGTGCTATGTTCCTCCTCTTCGTTATGTTCACTTAGCGTGAAAAGGAGGGAGAGTCCTGCGCTGACGGGCAGAATGGGACTGCCAATGAGGATCCCATCAAATAACTGTAAGTACTGCCCCTTCTGTCAACACCAAAGCATTTGTGTCATGGCAGCGGCATTGTTGTTGATTAGGAGAGAAGAAGAGAGCGGTTCTGTCTCCTAAGGCTTCTGTGTGTAGAGCAGGACTCGGGAGGTCATGTAGCTGGGCCATGTAGACTGGTCGTATTGTATAGCAATCTGTCTAATCTAACTGATTTATACATTGTTTATTTTTGTGTGTGATCCTAGAAAACCACCCAGTTGTGTAAAAAAAAAAAAAAATTATATGCAGTGTGTGTGTGTGTGTGTGTATATAGGGGATATGACATGGCCCGACTGAAGATATCATATTTATCTTCACGAGAGGCCAGTGATATCATGATATCTCATGAGTGGCGAAGCCACGAGTGAGATATCTTGATGTCACTGGCCTCGAGTGAAGATAAATATGATATCTTCAGTCGGGCCATGTCATATTCGGTTTATACAACGTATGCTTTGCCCCTGCCCCCCAACACAACTCACTACGTGCCCCTCTCAATGCAATGGGTGACATAAAGGTGATGGCCCTAGAAATACAACCCCCCTTTACAGAAACGCTGCCAAAACAGCAGATGTCATTTATTGCTTAAGAAATATCTGCTATTTATGGTTAGTTTTAAGAAGCATTATCTGGTTTATCATGCCATGCCCCCCACACACACACTCACACACAGGGCTCCACATGCTTCCCAACATAATAGATTATATAGGGTTTTAAATATCTGGTTGATCCTGTCAGTTTAAAGTTAGTAAAAATATCTGGTTGATCCTGCTATTATTTTGGGAAAAGTGACATTTACATGGTTATCTGGTTGATCCTGCCACTCTGAGTACTTTCACTTTTCCTAATTATGGCGTGACCGGCGCTATAGACAGTGACGCATTTGCCAGGCAACAGACGCCGCTGGCTTCATTTTACTGTTGAAAAGCCGCCGGCTCGGTCACTGCTGCACTCTGTGTGCAGTTTGAAGCTTTTTTACAACGAACTACAGAAAAATTACAGGAAATTCTAACTTACTGAACTCGGGGCACATTCTAAAAAACATTTACCAATGTACAAATCGTCAGTGTCTATAGCGCTCGGTCACGCTACAATTCTAGGGAAAGTGAAAGTACTCAGAGTGGCAGGATCAACCAGATAAGTTTCGATATGACGTATAGGAACGTGGAGATAACAATGTTACCTTCACGGCCCATGTGAGATATCATGTTTTATACTCTCATTTATCTGACAACATACGTTGTATAAATATATATGTATATATTCCAGTCCAGTGCAGACATGGTGTGTGGCCATGTTGGGGGAGCTAGTTGGAACTCCGCTACATGCTTTAGCTTGCTGATTTTGCAGCCTGTCTTATAATCTCTTAAATTCATTGACCTGATTTAAAATTTAAGGTTCAACGACTTCAGATCAGAAATCAGTCAGAAGAACTTACTTGTGATTATGTGAACTAACTATATATATATATATATATATATGCGCCCCAACCCCTGCCTCCCAAATGTTAAAGTCAAACTACGCCCATGTGTGTGCTCGATTTATTACATCAAGCTAAAAAAACTGCCTTCTGACAAGCACTGCATGAGCCCCCAGCATCTTCACCTTGCACATTGAATCAGTGATGAAAGTGAAGAGAAACTCTTTTTGCAGCAGGAACCGAGTTCCTGTACTTCTTCCCACTGATATTGGAACTGAAATGCCTAAAATAGCAATATAATGATAATTTCTAGACCGGCAATTTGAAATCAGGGGTTTCCATGACAAAATTTGACTTGTACAATAATATATGTGTCCTAGATACATTGGATCTATGTGTACCATACAAATAGATGTATCTTGATTGAAAGGGTTATCCTTCAGATGGAGGATCTTCGTTCTGCGTTTCATATTTTCTAACGTCTGAGTTCCTGTACTTCTTGTCTACCACTTTCAACACTGCATTGAATGCAAGTTGCCTACCATTTTTTTTGCCTTTTTTCACAATAAAACATTTAGGCAACATTTCATGGCCGTAAGGTGCCTTTTTTTTGTTTTTTGTAGCCTTGCTGATATTCAGGTTTGAGTAGTTGCAATGTCTTAGTATTTTGAGTTGCCAGAGGTACGGGGTGGTATAAACCCGTGGCATAACAACCGGGAGCAAAGACATGCAGCCTTGCAATATTTAACCTAGGAATTTTAACCTAATACTGGTTTGCCTTAAGAGGTCTTTGTTCTTAACTCAGTGGCTAAGACTACAAGGTAGCCTCATTTATCGTGCCACTGCTTTCTACATGGTTACAGTCTCACTGCCCTTGGGTGTCAAGGTTGTGTTTGCCAGTTGTCTCATTACAGAAAATGGTGTTTGGCTAAATGGCTCTGGTGAGGTGTCCTTGCGCTGGGTGTCTGTGTACCAATTGTCGCAGATCCAGTGTAAATCACTGGCCCCTCCAGTTTGAGTATTTCTTTAATCTGTAGAAAATGAGAATGTGCACACATAGCTTTCACCTTTCAGCCTTCTTACTAGGTCCTGTTAATTAGTCCTCACTTAAGAACTACTCAACCCATTCACTTCTACTCTGCCTTTTCATACCTATCATCACCGTTTCATTTTCCAGCTTTTATTCTTACCATAACTATTATCACTTTATAATAACTGGCTAGCGGTTTTTCCCCCCAAGGGAAACCAGGTTATAATTTGCCATTATAACCCACAGATTATAATGGTGAACACGCACCGGCTTTCCCTTGGTCAGCACACACACACACACACACCAGCTGCAGCCCTTCTCTCCCTCTCTGCCTTTCTGTAGCGCCGGACACCTGCACACTTCACTGTGACTGGCACTCTGAGGTAAGTTAACAAAAAAAAAAAAACCAAAAAGAGTAAATATTGTAAGTGGCCTATGTCTACTATACTGTCTAAGCTGTAAGAAAACAAAGAAAAAAGGGGGAAACAAAATGTTTTAGCAGTGAAGCTTCGACAGCAGACTGCGCTGAAAGTCTGGGATGGCGGCTGCACGGGTAAGTGGCTTTATTTTATATAATTGCTGTGGCAAAAAAAAACACTCACAGCAATTGTATAAAATAAAACATGAAGAGGTGTGTTTAACTTAAGAGTTTACACACACCTCAGCGTTGGAGGCTTAAATAAACCCCTCGAGCTTCGCTCATGGGATTTATGTGGCATCCAGCACCTCACTCAGCTGTGTGTAAAATCATGTTAAACGCACCAACCCATGTATTATTCTATATTTCTCCTACAGCCTCCCCTTATTTTCTTTCCTCACATATATTTCTCTTATTTACCTAACTTGCTTTTTTCTCTTTTAGATAATTCCTGAAGAAGACCTATGGCTGAAACATCGATTCTAACTCAATTTTCTATATTCAGCATACATTTAATATTACCATTTTGTTCTATAACGTGCTATGCAAATAAAAGCTAAATAAATGTTTTATTTGTCGGTTTATTATTAAATATTTTGCAACATTTGATATACAAATTGTACTACTTATGCTCCGCTACATGGTACAGCTGAAAATCGCTGTAGGAATTGATGAAATTTGTCTGAGGGGGCAACAGATTATCCAGTTGACGTACAATTTATAGATAGCTTGCTACACCCATGCATGTTGTCATTCGTGGCCCTCTACAGTAGCCATTGTGAACCCCAAGGGAATCGGTGAAAGAATAGCTGTTGTAGGGGGAAAAGGCAAGTAGTACATCTGCAGGCAGGGCTCTGGGCCTATTTCCGTGAACACCACATGTGCCAGACTGCACACCAGGCCGCTTTATTGTCCGTCCACCCACCTGACAGGTTTATCACTATCACCCACCCCATGTCAAAGAAAATCCTTATCAAAGGGGTATGTGCAGGAGTGCAACAAGTGTTTTGTGTTGTATGATAATTCGATTGTGACACTGACTTCAGTTGTGACATACTGGCAGTGGCATAATAGTCATGGCAGATTTAGTTATAACTGTGTCTCAGTTGCAGTGGCAAGTCAAGGTTCAACTGTGGGAAAGAGTGTTTAAATTTTGTTGGGGGTAAGCAGGTGTGTGCTGGTGGAATTTATTGTGATGTGGGGTGGATCTGTGGCTGGCAATGGCAAAGTTAAGATTCAGGCTGCTGTGGGGAAATGAGAAAAGATCACCAAGCAAGGAAGGGAGTAGATCTGCAGGGTGCGTGTTTGTGAGTGTAGGGGGAGCAATGTGAGAGTGGGATTTTATTCCAGAAATTTAAAGAAGTAGTTGTGGCTCTTGCATAGTCAAGAGAAGAATACAGGCTAAAGGTGGGAAAGATCGTCAAGTGCAGAAGATGCATGAGGGTGTGTGTAGCAGTGGGGTAAGGGTGGGATGTAAAGGGGTAGTTCTGGCTGGCATTGTCAGAGGTGGTGGTGGTTGGGGGGGCAGATGCCGATGGGGTCTGGGCAGACACAAGCTGGCTGACAAAATGGCATACTAAATTGCAAAAAAAAAAAAAATATAGTGTATATACAGTTGTATGCGAAAAATCCCCAAGGGCACTTGCAGTAGATGCAGGGTGTGTGTATTGGAGGGTGAGTGTTGGTGTTATGAAAATGAAAAAGGTCGGAGACAGCAATGGATGGCAAAGCCAGGATTCAGCTGTGGGGGGAAGAGAATTGTCGAGGGCAGCAGTAGATGCAGGGTGTGCTTGTTGTTTTTATTTTACAACTCTATGCCGCCTACTCACTGGCCCCATAGGTCTCTCTCCAGCGTGGACTACTGGGCACGGCGTTCTCCCACTCTACCCGAGATCCTCTGTTCCAACCTCTGTCTCGGTGTGCTCTCATGCCTCACCCCGACCTACCAGCCTCACAGCTTCGAGTCCCCCGAGGTGGGAACGCCAACTCCTCCGATGCTGTATCTAGATGGCAGTTGGAGTGAGGGTGAGAGGCGGTGGCTGGCAGGAAGGATCCGACAGTGAGCGTGGGTACCGTCCTCAGGTTGCCACCTTTGCCTACCGGATGCCAGGGCATTTTCTGCTTTTCGGTTTCCCCGGGAGCACGAACATGCTGTGACATCCAGTGCACGATGGCTGCGCTCCCGCACCAGTATGCAGGACATCTGCTGACATCCCCCTACCCCATGTACATGCCTCCATTAGCTGCAATGCCCCCAGTCTCCACTGGGATCTGCCAGAACTGTGAGATGCACCACCCTCCCTCCCCAGGTGAGGAGAGCAGTCCTCCGGATGCTCAATCCTCTACTCTCCTCGCCAGCTTACCCCCTCAACCCAAATCTGCTCCTGAACCTGAGTCGCCAGTGCGGAACGAGGAGTGGCATCCAGCGCCTCAACTCTTAGAGCCACTGTGCCTGCTCAGGGTGTGTGTTTGAGTTTTTTTTTGTTTTTTTTTTTTTGGTTTTTTAATGGCGCTCTTATTTATGGAAATGTAAAGGGATTATTGTCGCTGGCAGTGTCAGATGGGTACTGTATTATAAATTAACATATTAATTGTCTTTAGAATCTCTTATTTCTTTTATACACTTTTTGGGGTGTCATGAGCACATAGATATGTTCAGTGAGTAAATACAACTGTGTTATCAAAAGTAACATGCATTACAGTTACTAATTACTTTTTATATAAAAGTAGTAAGTAACTGTAACTGATTACATGTGTATGAAAGTAACTAGTAACTGTAACTGATTACTTTTTAAAAGTAACTTTCCCAACACTGGGGGGGCCTACCTGGAATGTTGATGCAGGGGCCTACCTGGAAAATCAATAAGGGAGGGCCCACTGTGACACATTCTTATCAGTATTCCATTTATTTGACACACTAGCTCTATGTTTGCATACTAAATTTACTTGCAGTGTGCAAACAACCTCATTTAATCAGAAAGTAGATGACAAATGCAAAGATTTTTAGAGTTCAAAAGGTGGCCAGGTACCTAACAGGGGGGCCCACCTGGAAATTTCCAGGTGGGTCAGTCTGACGGACAGTTCTGAATCCAGTGTTGGTGAGTAATTACTTACTCATAACTAGTAACTGTAGTTTGATTATTTTTCTAGATAATTAGTAGTAATAATGTATTACTTTTAAAATAAAGTAATAAGTAACCGTAATATTACTTTTCCTAAAAAATTATTTTCACTTTGGTAACCGGGTAAGTGCACTGGCACCAAGTGCCTTTTTCAGTCACGACCCGGGTGCAATTGCACAGACATTTGAGGACATACATCCAAATGTTTGGGTGCTTGTTGCAGAAAATGAAACCTACACACATCGATTGCAGCACATAGAAAGAGCAGCTGATTAGTGCAGATACTACATTGAGTGCAGATGCATAGGGGTATGAACAAGGGGTAATCACACAAAGCAGTCACAGACACTGAGTGATGGATAAAATTATTTATTTCAGATTGCTTGAGAAAGCAGACACAGTTGGTGAATCTCTAATGGGGAGGGATTGTATTCCATAGTGAGGAGGCAGGGTAGCTGAAGGACTGTTGTCCAGTGTTTGTTAGAAAAAAGGAAACTTTTAAGTAATTTTTTGAGGTGGATTGAGAGGAGAGCAAGTTGACAAACTTGAGTTGTTCAGCTAAATAGATGGGGGAGTTTTTAACCAAGTTCTTTTAATAAATCTGGCAAGTAACTAGTTAATGTAATATAAATAGAATAACAGATGGGCATCCATCTGTTACGGTTCCTGTAATCCATCAAGGGTTTGCTGGGACTTCATAGACCTCAAGAGCAAGTATCTTTTGATATTCAGTGTAAACGAAGGCTGCTCAGCTGACTGCATGCTCGATTTATTACAATATCAGGCTAAAAAAAACTGCCTTCTGACAAGCACTGTGTGTGCACCCAGCATCTCCACCTTGTACATCAAATGCAAGTTGCCTACCATTTATTTTGCCTTTTTTCCACAGTAAAAGGTTTATGCAACATTTCATGGCTGTGAGGTGCATTTTTTTGTAGCCTTGCTGATATTCAGGGTTGCGTAGTCGCAGTATCTAAGTATTATGAGCTGCCAGAGCTACAGAGTGGTGTAAACCCATGGCATGACAGCTGTAGCAAAGACACGTAGCCTTGCGACGTTTAGCGTAGGAATTTTGACTTAATACTGGTTTGCTCTGCGATAACTTTGCCCTAACACAGTGGCTACAACTACAAGGTAGCCTCGTTTATCACACCACTGCTTTTTACATGGTTACAGTCCCACTGCCGGTGAGTGTTGGGTTGTTTTTGCCAGTTGTTTCATTAAGGAAAATGTTATTAGGCTGAATGGCTCTGGTGAGGTGTCGATGCGCTGTGTGCCCTTGTACCAGTAGTCACAGAGCTGGTGTAAATCACTAGCCCCTACAGTTTTAGTATTTCTTTGGTCTGTAGAAAATGAGTGTGCGCACATAGCTTTCACCTTTCAGCCTTCCTACTAAGTCCTGTTAATTAGTCCCCACTTAAGGACTCCTTAGCTCATTTACTTCTACTATGCCTTTTCATTCCTATCCTCACCTTTTCATTTTCTAGATTCTAGTCTTACCTTACCTAGTATCACTTTTCCTCCTACAGCCTCCCCCATTTTCTTTCCTCACGTATACTTCTCTTATTTCCCTTACCTACTTTTTTTCTCTTTTTGATAATGCCTGAAGAAGACCTATGGTTGAAACATTGATTCTAACTCTGTTTCTGTTTTCAGCATGCATTCAGTATTATCATTTTGTTCTATATCTGTAACGTGCTGTGCAAATAAGTCAGAAAACACCATTTGTCAGTTTATTATTAAATATCATTTTGCAACATTTGGTATACAAATTATTACTACTTATGCACCGCTACATGGTATAGCTAAGAATCATTACAGGAACTGATGAAATTCGTTTGAGGAGGCAACAGATTGGCCAGCTAATGTTCAATTCATAGATCACTAGCTAAACCTTTGCATGTCGCCAGTCGTGGCCCTATATAGTAGCCAGAATATATTTGAAATCCCGAAACTTGGTCTCCCGAACTCTACAAGTCTGAGTATTGGAGACTGAATTTGAAGGCAAAGGTCTTCTGCATGCAATGTGAGGCCTTTGCCCCCACAGCATGTTCTGTAACTTAATAACCAATTCGAAGGAGCAGACCTCTGAGTTAACAAAAAAAAAAAAAGGGTGGGTGGCAGGCAGAATGGGCCGCAACCGGAACAGAACCTAGATCCATGCAGCCATGCTGGCCGAGCTTCCTGTAACCCAGCTCTCCACGCCACAGGAGCAGCTCAGCCAGCTCCTGCATTCGGGGTATGATGCCTGATATGGGGTAGGATAGTGGTTCGTCATATCCACTGCCTTACCCCTGTCTGCATTGCATTTCCTCTTGTCAGGCAAGTGTGTATAGGCAAGGGCAAGGCAAAGTTTATTTTTCAAAGCACCTAATCCCAGAGGCTCTGGGCGCCACACAAATATATACAATCTAATTGTAAAACTACCAACAGACATAAATAAACGTTAAAATGAACCAGATATCTAAAACAGTTAAAATACAGTAGCCAACAAAAGGCTATCCCAGAAGAAGATATTAACAGATAGTGTCTGGGAAAGCTTGACTAAACAAGAGGGCCTTAAATATTTCCACTGAAGGGGCCTCCCTTATAGATGGTGGCAGCGAATTTCACAGGATGGGGCTGGGGACACTAACAGCTCTGTCACCAGCGGTCTTTATCCTCGCCCTGGGAATCGCAAGGGGGCCCGTGGAGGAAGAACAGAGGGAGTGGACTGGAGCAGAGGGTATCAGAAAATTAGACAAGTATCCAGGGCCCAGCCCATGTAGGGCCTTAATGGTGAGCAAACCCACCTTGAAGAGGATCCTCCACTTGACCGGTAGCCAGTGCAGTTCACGCAGCACCAGGATGATGTGGCAGTGTTTCGGCTGCCCTGTCAGCAACCTGGTGACTGCGTTCCGCACTAGCTGCAGCCTGCGAAGGGTACCTCCCAAGACCCCGAAGTAGAGCGCATCACAGTAATCAAGCCTAGATGTTACGAAGGCATGTACCAAAGTTGGGAGGTCCATCGGCAGAACTAGGAGCTTGATCCTGGTGATGTTCCTAAGATGGTAGAAGCTGATCCAGACAACAGATGACACCTGTGCTTCAGATGTTAACCCCATTGTCAAGGGACGTGCCGAGGTCACGCACCCTAAAGGAGGCCTTCAATGGCACAGACCCCAGGAATAACCCAATATCTGTAACAGAGGCCCTCCTATCACACCTTCTGTTCTACTCCACCACTAGTACCTCTGTCTTATTGGGGTTCAGTCGCAACCAGCTGGAGGCCATCCAGTCGATCTCAGCAAGGCATCTATTAAGCACTTCTACCACATTGGATGTTATGGGGACAAAAGGAAATATACAGTTGGGTATCATCAGCATAGCGATGAAAACCCAGACTATTTCCTAATGAGCTCTCCCAGGGGCAACGTACACGGCAAACAACATTGGTAACAAGACTGAGCCCTGAGGTACTCTGCACATCAGGAGGTTAGGGGAGGAGGAGAAATTACCCATCACTACCCATTGTCTCGTCCTCATGAGGTAGGACTCAAACCAGTGGATGACAGTGCCAGTAAGTCTACAAAGTTCCCTCAGGCAGTCAAGCAACACACAATGGTCAGTCATGTCAAATGCTGAAGAGAGATCAAGAAGAATGAGAATTGTCCCCTCTCCTTGATCTCTAGTCCTGAAGAGATCATTATGCACCTGAACTAATGTGGTTTCCATGCTATGCCTTGTCCGAAACCCTGACTGGAAGGGTTTGTACAGGTCAAAGGCCGCGAGGTGCTCCTCTAGCTGCTGTGCCACAATTTTCTCAACAACCTTCCCTAGAAATGGGAAGTTGGAGATTGGACAGTAATTCGTCATGACGTCCGAGACTAATGATGGTTTCTTCAGAAGTGGCCTAAGCAGAGCCTCCTTTAAGGCTCTGGAAAAAAACCCTCTAAGGCAGAACACCGAACAATCAAGGTGAACACCAGGCCAACAGAGTCTGCACATCTCATTAAAAACGTGTCTGCACCGGGTCCAGTTCACAATATGTGTGCTTCAGCCCAAGGGCAACATCAATGACCTCTACTGATTTTTAACCCACCCCCTCCCAACCAGGCGGAGTGCTCTCCGAACACCAAAGGCAGTCACTGTTGGCCACCATGTGGCACTCTGGTGGAACGCCCTGCTGGATAGTGATCACCCTGTCCGAGAACAAATGAGCAAACTCATCGGAAAAAGCTTTTTTCAGCTGCAGACCTGGGTTTAGCAGCCTGTCCAGTCCGAAAGAGCACAGTTGGTCAATTCTTCCCAGCAGCAATCTCCCTGGACAGGAACTCTGCCTTCTTACAGGAGATTGCCCCCTGATACTCATCGTAGTGAGCACAGTACCAGTCTGTCCACCTCTAGCCCAGACCTCTGCCAGCAGTACTCTAACCTCCAACCCATAATCTTCATCGCCTTGAGCTCCCCATCGTACTTTGGGGACCTCAAGTGAGAAGATTTGGGTCATACAGGGACCGGTGCAAGAGTGTCAAGCACAGCTGACATCGCCCTATTAAAGGCGGCAACAGCTTCACTTGCACCCCCTACGCATGCACAACTCGCACTGGATAGATCTGCCACTGCCAGAAATCCCTCCAGGGGTCAAACCCCTTGAAGGGCGGTAGCTTACCATCCCAGCAGGGGTAGGGTGGGGGCCTGAATGAGAACTCCACAGTGCAATCATCGGACCAAATGACCTGATCAGTCTTGAGGTTGCTAATCTCAAGCCCAAGAGAGAGAGAAGACCAGGTCAAACATGTGGCAACCCTGATGGGTCACGGAGGAAACTTCCTGTGACAAGCCAGAGATGACATATTCTAGAGGAGGTTATAACTTAACCTAGAGGATTCATCATCAGCCCAGACATTGAAGTCCCCCAGAATTAAACATCTGGGGGACTCCAACATCTCACCAACGTTGAAGTCTGCTATCTCCTGCAGGAAATCTCATAAATCGGGAGAGTCCTGCAGCCCGCTCCTGGACCCCCATGAACGGCCACATATTCAAAAGAACCCAGTCTTCCCACTTGGTGCACAGTGAAGCCAAGTTCAGATCTAAAGCAGATGGCCACTCCCCCACCCCTGTGTTCCACTCTGGGGCAGTGCACCAACTAGTAACTGGTGGGAACAGCATCCTCTAGAACCAGGCTGGCATCGACACCCACCCGGATCTTGTTGATGCGTGCCAGATCGGCCGCAAAAACGAAGTCCACTATAATCGCAGTCTTGTTCTTGATAGATCTGGCATTGCAAAACAGTGCCCTCAGGATTGGTAGGCAGTGTAGCCCTTCTGGATACTAGTCCACTCTGTCTGGTGGAGACCCTTGGGACAGGGACCAAACATGTTGAGATACTGAGCTCTGTTTCGGGATTCCAAGTTTCAGTATCCTAAATGGATACCTAGTAGCTATTGTGAACCCTGAGGAAATCCGGGCCAACCTAGCCATTGTAGGGTAAAAGGCAAGTAGTCCATCTGCAGGCAGGGCTCGGGGCCTGTTTCCACCAACACCACATGTGCCGAACTGCCACAGCATGCCGCTTGATCATTCGCTCACCCACCTGCCAGGTCTGTCACCATCACTCAACCCATCTCAAAATTCTCATCATAAGGGGTGTGTACTGGAGTGCAACAAGTGTGTTATGTAATAATTTGATTAAGTGACACTGTCTGACTTCAGCTGTGACATACTGGCAGTGGCATAATAGTTATGGCAGCCTTGGTTATAATTATAACTGTGTCTCAGTGGCAGTGGCACATCAAGTTTCAGCTGTGGGAAAGAGCATTTAAATGTGTGTTGGGGTAAGCAGGTGTGTGCTAGTGGAATTTATTGTATGTGATGTGGGATGGATCTGTGGCTGGTAGTGGCAATGTTAGGATTCGGGCTGCTGTGGGGAAAGGAGAAAAGATCACCAAGGCAAGGAAGGGCAGTAGATCTGCAGGGTGCATGTGTGTGAGTATAGGGGGAGCTATGTGAGGATGGGATTTATTATGGAAATTTAAAGGGATAGTTGTGGCTCTTGCATAGTCAGGAGAATACAGGCTAGATGTGGAAAAGATTTCCAAGTGCAGAAGATGCAGCAGGGTGTAGTGGTGGTGGGGTAAGGGTGGGATGTAAAGGGGTAGTTGTGGCTGGCATTGTCAGGCTAAACAGCTATGTGGGAAAGATCACCAAGGGCACTTGCAGTAGATGCAGTGTGTGTGAGGGTGAGTGTGGGTATTAATGGAAATGAAAAAGGTCAGGGACAGCAGTGGCTGGCAAAGTCAGGATTCAGCTGTGGGGGGTGGAGACTGTGGAGGGCAGCAGTAGATGCAGGATGTGTGTGTGTTGGTTTTTTTTTTTTTGTTTTGTTTTTTAATGGAGCTCTTATTTATGGAAACAAAGGGGTTGTTGGGGCTGGCAAATTCAGATGGGTACTACGTTATAAATTAACATATGCATTGTTTTTAATGAGTAAATACAATCATGTTATCAACTATTATAAAGTAATATATATTACAGTTATTAATTATTTTTTACATAAAAGTAATAAGTAACTGTAACTGATTACTTTTTAAAACTAACTTACCCAACACTGCCTGAATCACAGGGGTGTTTTTTTTTTTGCTTGAACGTTGCTCCTGAATCCAGGTTGCATAACATAAATGCTCTGAGTGACCTGGCTGCAACTGATTGATCCCCCATCCTCTTTGCTCCAGACATTGACATGGCCCTCTCCCTTTTCTATTCAAAATTTACTTCTGTCTAGGACAAGCATGCCCCCATTAGGAAGTCCTTGGTTAAGTCTTCCCACCACCCCTGTATCACCTGTGGCCTCGGTGATCTGTGCAAGTCCCACGATCAAGCCTGGGCTTGGTACCAATTATCTGACTCCCGGTCTGACCCCCTCTCTTAAAGGGTGCTTAGAAATACTTGCACAAAGGCGGCCGTCCATATTGCTAAATCCCTCTGTTTTAAGGCCAACCTCCAGAACAATCTTAACTCCCATGTCAAATTGCGGAAGGTGATTCACTTCCTTTTTGATCCCCTGCCTAGTCCGCGCCCCTGTCCTCACGGTAAATGGTTCACCTGTCTCCGAACTTCCTTATATTGTTGCTCATTTCACTAAGTTTTTCACTACTTGTGCTTTCCCTCCCCTGCCGTCTGCACCCTCCCCCCAACCCTCCCTGGGACTTCATCCCCCCCCCCCCGTCTCTACCCAGGAAACCCTGCTTGCCCTTTTCTCACTCAGCCTGTCCATATCTAGCCCCAATGACCTGGACACAACACTTCTCCAATTTTCAGCTCCTGTCATCGCCTTCCCCTTTACTCACCTCCTCAGCCTCTCCTTCACCCTCTGCACTGTCCCTCAGTCTTGGAAGAGTGCCAGAGTTCCTCTCCTCATACTAACATATTAATTGCCAGCAGATTAGGCCTTATGGACTATCGAGTCTGCTCGAATCTCAGATCCCTAGTTGGGTGCCGAGGCCCCCCCCCCCTTGTGTTCCAGAAACCCCTGTCATCCATCCCCACCACCCTGGGCCAGACCGTCATCTGATACATTCGCTTTCTGTGTCTGTCCCACCCTCTCTTGAAGCCCTCCACTGTGGATCTCTGAACCAGCTCGCCAGGCAGTGTATTCCAAGGGTCCACCACCCTCTCAATGAAAAACCTCCTCCTCTTTCCTCCTCACCCTTCCAACTTCAAACCGTGCCCTCTGGTGATACCTTCCTGCTTTAGTCTAAAGATCCTCTCCGTGTTTACCCTATTTATTCCCTTGAGGTACTTGAAGACCTCAATCATGTCCCCCGTCTCTCCTCTCCTCCAGTGAAAACAAGCAGAGCTCCTCAAGTCTGTCCTCATATGTCAAATTCCCTAGTCCTCTTATCATCTTAGTTGCCCTCCTCTGTACCCTCTCCAGGAGCTGTATGTCCCTCTTCAAGTGTGGTCTCCAGTACTGTACAAAGTACTCAAGGTGTAGTCTAACCAGTCCATTGTACGTGGCAGAATCACTTCCTTGCTCCTAGAGGTGATTTCCCCCTTACGATGCATCCCAACATCCTGTTTGCCTTGCTAGCCGCTCTTCTGCACTGCACAGAGTTATTCATACATGCATCCACCATGACCCCTAGGTCTTTTTCCCCCCTGTTGAGGCCTCCAGCGCCTCCCCTCCCAGGGTGTACCTGTGTTTAGGGTTTCCCCACCCAAGATGTAACACCTTGCACTTGGTAATATTGAAATTTAATTTCCATGTGTGAGCCCAGCTTTCCAGGGTGTCCAGGTCCCCTTGCAGGGCCAACCTCCCCTCTTCCCCCTCAACTACTGCTCCCAACTTGGAGTCATCAGCGAAGAGACTCTCTTCACACCCTATACCCTCTCTGATGTCCGATATATGTATGCATTAAACAGGATTGGACCCAGGACTGAGCCCTGCGGTACCCCACTACCGACCTCTCTAGGGTTCAAGAGCTCCCCACTGACCACTACTCTCTGGGTGCATCCAGCTAGCCAGTTTTCAATCCATCTGATCATCAAAGGGCCTACTCCCAACCCCGTCAGTTTCTCCACCAGACCATTGTGGGGAACAGAATCAAACGTCTTGCTGAAGTCCAGGAATAATACATCCACAGGCTTTCCCCTGTCCAGTTCTGATGTTACCCATTCATAGAACTCCACAAGATTGGTTTGACATGATCTACCTGGCACAAACCCATGTTGCCGACTATCCAGACCTCCCACCTCCTCCAAGTACACCTCCAATCGTTCCTTTAGTATACTCTCCATTAATTTTCCCACTGCCGAGGTCAAACTGATGGGTCTGTAGTTACCCTGGTACTTCCCCATCTCTATGGATTGGCACCACATGCCTCTTGCCAATCCCTAGGTACCTCCTGTTCTCAAGCGACCTGTTGAAGAGCTTCGCCAGCGGTGCAGCCAGTATGTCCGCCAATTCCCATAGTACTCTCTGATGAATGCCATCCGGCCCAGGAGATTTATCTTTCTTTAGGCCTTGAGGGCTAACGACACCCTTTTGGTGGATATAGCATCATCCGTCCCCTCCACCTTACTGGCCTTTTTATCCTTATCCTGATGCGACTCCCCAAGGGTACCTCTCCCTTCCTCTTGCTCCATTTCTGTTGCTCCCCTGATCCCACTCACTACCGCTTCTATCCCCATCGTGCCTTGCTTTGTAAATATCCCAACCCTCTACCTTGTGAACACAGAGGCTAAGTACTCATTTAATACCTCTGCCTGGTCCCTCGCCTCTTCCACCCACCCTCCCGATCACAGTCTGCCGAGATGGCCCTAGTTTTTCTCCGCTCCCCAATGTACTGGAAGAACCCTTTTTCCCCCTCCATGTATCCCCTGTGCCAGCTGCTGCTTTTTATTGGACTTTGGCCCCTTCACCATCCAGGTGACTTTTCTAGATGCAAGATGGTACATTTCTTTTTCCCTATCGCCTCTTGTTGTTTTATATTTTTTGTAGGCCGCCTTCTTTTCTCTGACCGCTACCTGAACCTCACTGGACCACCAGCATGGTTTATGTGACCTTGCTCCCTTACGTTTCACCTTAGCGCAGGTCCCGACTGCCTCATGAAGTCCCCGTTTTATGACCTCCCATCTCTTTTCCACATTTGTCATTGATGTAATCCCCTTCAAGTGATCATTGAGAATATTTCCCATGCCCACAAAGTCTGCCCTCCTGAAGTCCACTGCCAGTGTCCTAGCTCCCCCCTCCCCCCATACTTATTTGAAATCGGACAGTATTGTGGTCACTCCCAGTCAAGGGATCCTCTACAACCAGGTCCCTTACCAGATCCCCAACTGCCAGAACCACGTCCAGCCCCTCCCTTGTGGGCTTCATCACATGCTGTGTTAAGAACACCTCCTGGAAGCCGTCCAGCAGCCTCTGCTCCTTGGCCACCTTAGAGGACATGGTTCCCTAGTTTGTACCTGGCATATTAAGGTCCCCCATCAACACCACTCCTTCCCCTTTTGGTCCACACTGGGCAATGATGTCCAGCAAACCGTCCTCCAGAACATCACCCATCCCGGGGGGCCTATATACTACACCCAGCTTGACCTTACCTCCTGCTGGGGTTTGTAAGGTGACCCATAAGGCCTCCACGTTTCCCTCTGCCTCTTCTACCCTTGCAATTTCTGTGTCATCTCTAATGAATATAGCCACTCCACCCCCCTGCCCTCCTTTCTATCCTTCCTAAGCATATGTACCCCCACGTTTAGGTCCCAGTCATGGTTTTTGTTGGCCGTTTCCATGACTGCCGCCACATCCACCCCACCCCGAACAGCATGGTCTGGAACTCTGGCAACTTGTTTCCAAGCTCCTGGCATTTACTAAACCACCCCCACCCTTATCCCTGATCACCTTTGTCGAACCCCAACCAGGTTCCTTATGCTTCCATCCTCCCTCTGCTCCTCCTGAAACCTCCTCCCCTAATCTGTTTCACCCCTCCCCCCTTGGGTTTGAAGGCTACTCCCCTCATCTGGAGGAGAGGGCTTCTGGTCAGCCCCTCCCCCTCACAAGTTTAAACCCCACCTTTTTTGAATGTAGTCAGCCACCCCCTGTTTAAGGACTTCCTTCCCTAACGGGGCAAGATGAAGCCTGTCCTTGGCATACAGTCCCTTATCCTCCCAAACTCCTTTCCAGTCCCCTAACACCCCCAGCCCACTCTCTTCACCCCACTTCCTGAGCCAGTCATTAACCTCTGTGATCTTCATATTTTTTTTTTTCCCACTGAGGCCTTTGGTACTGACAATATCTCCGAAAAGGAAATGTTGCATCCATTATCCTGACAGACTCTGGCAAGTTCTTGGAACCTTGTTTGGATTTCCAAAACACTATTTCCCTGTAGATCGTTAGTTTCAAATGCACCAGGAAATCCAGTTTCCTCCACAATCCCTAACCAGTTCGTATAATCATGAACTTTGCTCTGTGCACTGTCAGCCCAGAGATACTCACTACCTTCACCTGGCTATGGCATCCACCCCCCTGTCCCTCCCACTGGATACCCCTAATCATCAAGTCTCCCAATAACAGAACCTTAACACCGCCATCATCCTTATGGTTACCTCCACTATGCGCTGTCAACCCCCCACCCCCCCGTTTTATTCATGATCTCAATTCCATGGAGTCTTCCTGCCTTATTAGAGAGCCCCTTGTCACCCTCCCCTTTCTGCCTCCCTTGTTATTTTGCCCACTTAACTCAGACCCTCCCTGAATAGGTGTCCCCTTTAACCCTCTCTTATCTGAACCATTTATCCTGGCCCTGATGGTTTCCCCTTCCCCCACACCGCCATCCTCCCTCCTTGTAATAGTAACCCTACTCCCAGAGGCCCTCTGTGGGTCCCCTTTACCTAGGGCCCCATCCTTGGTACGACCCCCCCCGCTGAAGGGGGGCCCCACCCCTGCCTCCTTGTCTACCAGTTTCTCTCCAGTCGTCCTCTTCTCCCTCATGTCTGCAATATGTTGCATCTCCCCCATCTACTTAACATTTATGTTTCCCCTTCTCCCTCTGGGACTATTTCTAGCCTTTCCATTGCCAGACTGTGATGCCCTTTGGGTATCCAACTCCCTTCCCCTGACCTCTGTATCAGTTTCCTCATTTCTACCAACCCCTTCCTCCCCCTTTAGGTTACTTAGTAGCTCAAATTTATTGTAACACTGTATGCCAGCCTCCATCAAGTAACCTGAGTTTCCCCCGACTGCCCCTCTAAACTGCCCGTCTTCCTCCCCTCTTGCCCTGTTCTCCTTAGGAGCTCCCTTCCCACAGTCTGCTCTTTTAGGCTCCCCCACAACAGCCCCTTCCTTCTCACTGTCTGCACTTCTAGGCTTCCCCACAACAGCCCCTCCTGACTCTTCCCCCTCCACTCTCTTTATATTCAGAATGTTTACCACGTACATTTTCCCCTTAGCGTCAGTATCCCTATCTAAGGGTCCTCTGTCCCTAATATCCCCCTCCTGCTTGCTGTGACATAATGTCCTGTAATTTCTGAGCGTTGCCCCAGCCTCCCCTCAGCCCCACCCATCTGCCGCTATATCCACACCCCTTATCCTTGGACACCCCCCCAACTCCCCCAGCTTACTCCTTAACCAATATACTTCACTCCTGATACAAGATAGCTGTCTACAGAGTGGGCAGCTGCCCTCTCTCCAGGCCCAATTGAGAATTATTGCCATCCCACAGCCTGTGCAGCCTACAACCCTTCCGAAGATGCCTGCCATGGTGGAATGTGGCTACCCTGTTTGTCCCTCTCTGTTCATATTGGCACACACCCCTTTTCTCAGTCCCTTCCCCCTGGAATACGGTCTCTCTCCATATTGGCTGCAGTTATTTACGATCCCAATTTCAACCCCACCAATAAAGTTCCCAAGTCTCACAAACACATACAGTCCAGTGTGTGTCCAGTCCCACTAACTGTGTGTGTATGCAGACATCAGGTACCGTATGATGTCACAGACCCACTAGTTCCTGTTGTATCAAATTTCAGTCACAAACAGAAATGCACAGCCCTTCAATCCCAACCCCCAGTGGCTTTTCAGTATTTAAGAAAGCCTACAAAACAGGGTGGGTGGGAGGACTCTACCACCACCAGGAAAACATCACATTTAAATTTCACTCTGATTATCACTGCTAAACAAGTGTTCCTACATCCAGCACACAAGCCCCAATAGTTACAATATCACAGCCCAAGTAACAGTTGTACCTCAAAGTAGTAATTTTTAACACACAAAACTAATTTCAAGTACAAAACTATTAAAATATTTCAGTTAAAACAGAAGATAAAACCAAACCTCTTTCCTGAACAACCTCCTATTTCGAACCTCAACGAAAGGTGCAATCCCTCTACCCCTGGAAACTTCCATCCTATCTCCCTCCTTCCCCGCCTTGCAAAGCTTCAAGAAAAACTTGTCTGCTCCAGGCTTGCTGACTTCTTCCAACTTCCTCTTCCCCTTCCAGTCTCATTTTCTGAAGTACTAGTCCACCATCTCCTCCCTGCTATGAATCACTGACTCCATCCTCCGGGATGAATTGTGAGTGCATCACAGTGGCTGTTTTCATCACTCTGGTTAAAGCATTTGATTCAGTGACCCATCCACTCCTGGACAAGCTGAGCTCTTGGCCCCCACTGTTGACTGCTTCCATTCTTATCCCTTGGGCCGGCAGCTGTTGGTGCGGGTAGAAGGAGTCCAGTCCCTTCCCCTACCAATCCAGGCTGGGGGGTCCCACAGGGCTCCATCCTGGGTCCCATCCTCTTCTCCATTTTCCTCAACGACCTTCCCTCTGCCTGTGCCAGCTTGCATATTCACATGTATGCAGATGACACCATTCTCTTCACCTCAAGCCCCTTGAGTGCAGCTGTAGAAGTCTTCTTCCAGCAAGATTTTCAGTGTCCTGTGCTGGTTCCATGCCAACCAACTCTGGTTCAGCACTAAAAAAAAAAAAAAAGTGTCCATGAACTTTGGCACCAGCCACAACCTAGCCATTCTTGCCCCCCCCCCCAACCTGGATGGCTCCCCTCTTGAAGTGGTTCCCTCCTTCAAGTATCTCAGCATGTTGCTTGATAGTAGGCTTGACTTCGCTTCTCACATTGATACCATCCATGCCAGAATCTGCCACAAGCTTGGTGCCTTGTACCATAACAAAGACTGCCTGTCTCCGCAGGTCTGCTGGGAGTTGGTTACCAAAATGGAGTTGACGGCCAACAACTGTGCATATGTGATGTACGGTACTGCCCCTCCTCTTCCCTTGCCAGGGAGGACACCCTCTGTAATGCCTTTTGTCATTTTGCTACCATCTCTGAAACTTCAGTCTCCACCACCACTTTCTCCTGCTAACCTTCTTCCAGTTACCCTTGAAGTCTTTATTCAACCACCATGTCAAACACCCAACTCTTCCAGCAAAGCCTCCTCTCCCACAGGTTTGTCCACTGACATTGTTGCCTGGTTCAACAGTTACCTGTCTTATAGGACACAATGTGTAAGAATCGGCAGTACTATCTCTGAGCCTTGGGGGGGGAGCCTTGGAGCCCCCCAAGGGCCTATCTTAGGCCCACTCCTCTTTAGCCTCTTTATAAACACCCTACCCATTGCCTGCCCAGCACACATTGTGCTATTTGTGGATGGTGCCATTATTTCTGTCTCAGGCAAAGAGTTGACGTCAATCACTTCTGAATTACAGGACAACTTTCAAATACTGGAATTGTGGTTCTTTAGTAACAAACTACTACTCAACTATAAAAAAGACCAAGTGCATGCTCTTCAGTATACCACAGAGCAAGATGAGAGACTACCCCTGAGGATACTCGGCCACAAAGGTGATACACTTGATCAAGTCAACACATTTAAATATTTAGGGATTCACCTGAGTGATACCTTCTCACCTTCTCCGCTCACATCGAGCAACTAATAAAATCCGCTAATATAAAACTTGGTATTCAAACAACATGAAGTCTTGCTGTATTCTGACTATTGCAGTGATATCCAACCTTTGAACTGCCCCGGGGAGGAAAGAGTTAACTTTCCATGCAAGGCATGGAACGCTGAGCTCGAGCTCGGTTGAGACTCTCTCTGTTGTTGTTTGAACCCAAACCGTCAGATTCTTTACTCCGCCTCACTGAACAGTCGCTCCGGAAATTTCTCCTTCACTCGGTTCAATTTAGTCGGTTGAAGTGTCGTTTTTTTCCCCTTGGTTCAACCGAATTTCTTCTGTCTAACCTGTCGGTTCAGTCTCTGTCTGTGGTACCACGAGTACTAGATAGGTTTATTATTATTATTATTAGTTTCTGTGTGGAACTTGTAAACATCGGATCGGTTCGGTTTGAACCAATCAGGTTTGTAAAAAAAAGTTTATTCTGCTTTTTAGAGTGTGGTAACCAGTCTTATCGGTTCTAAAAAAAAAAAAAACGGATTTCATTACATTTTTTTCCACGACCCGTGACACTGTCAGGAACCGATAGGGGTGTCTTGCCTGGCGGATTGCCGAAAAAAGGGTAAGTTTGGTTAGGACTGGCCATGTCTGAGAAACCCAAGAGAAAAACTGAGTCCACTGGGTTTCAACACTGTAGTGTGTGTGGGGAAGCCTTTGCTAAGGCTGACCCCCACACCACCTGTGTTTATTGTCTGGGGTTTGACCACCTCGATTCAGACTGCCAGATTTGCAAAAGTTTTCCCACAGCTACCCTGGAAAAGAGAGTAGGTAGGCTGAGGGAAAGGGAGGCCAAGAAGTCCGCTGACCCGGATGGCCAGCCTGGTTCGGTTCCAACCGAACCAGGAGGAGTGCCCTCTGACCAGGGCGAAACTTCTTCAGGCAAAAGGAGAACCAACTTTGAGGAGTCGGTTCCGGTTAAAAGAAAAAGAAGGGATAAGTCAGGCGGTTCGGATCCAAAAGTTCTTTCTCCGACCGCTGTTGAAATAGCCAAAGTGATAAGGATTGTTCAATCGCTAACTTCGTTCCTAAATCTAACCGCATCATCGGTTCGGGGCTCGGTTCGGTCGGTTCACCCGGGTCCGGATTATAATTTAGAGGATTTTTATGAACCGGAGGAGGGAGGGTATGAGGATAGTGATGGTGATTATGAAAGTCTGGATGTGCCCATTGACCCAGACAGACCTTCAGGTGTTTCTCCTACTAAGCTTTCTGAGTCCCCTTCCCACTTTGTTTTACAAAAAAGTGGCTGAAACTCTCCAGCTTCCTATGGAGGAAGCAGTGGAGGATCAGGAGGAGCCTGATATATGTTGAGATGATGGACATCCCAGAGTCCAGGAGACTGTCTATCCCCCTCCATAAGTCTTTTGGGAAAAAGACATTTAAAATTTTAAAGACTCCTAATTCCATACCTCCTGTGGACAGAAGAATGGACAAGAGGTATACTCTTTCAGGCTCAGATACGGAGTTCCTTTCCCAGCAATGCAGCCATGTTGGGGTAGTGCAGGCTGCTGCCTGTGATAAGGCAAATATACCCTTGGCTTCACACCCCCCCAGATAAGGACTCCAGGAGGATTGATGCCATGGCAAAGAAACAGTACATGGCAGCATCTTTGGGACTCAGGCAGGCTAATTATATGGACTACACAGCTAGATACCAGAAGTCTAGATGGGACACTGTGATGGCTTTAGCTAAACAGGTCCCTGACCAGCTTGCCAAGGAGCTGGAGCAGGTGGCTGCAGATGGTATTGAGGCATCCAAGGTGCAATTTCATGCTACAGTGAACTGCAATGATGTTTCATCTAGAGTCATGGCTAGATCTGTGGCCCTTCGTAGGATGGCTTGGCTCAGATGTACTAGCCTGTTACAGGATACCCAGACTAAGGCCATGGATTTTCCTGTTATTGGTAATTCTCTGTTTGGGGAGCAGACAGAGAACTACATGAAGAAAATGGATGAGTACAGGACCACCTATAGGAGTGCTCAGGCCAAGGAAAGGCAAGCCACTCCCCAGAGGCAGCATTCCAGGGGCAGGCCTTTTCATAGGCCTTTCTACCAAGCCCAGGCCTCCTCTTCTGCCTTTGCTCAGAGGGGGTTCTTCAGAGGGAGAGGCAGACGGGGTATAAGCAGGCCTGCTACCACCCCTCAGCCTAAAGCCCCTGCCAAACAGGCACCCTGATGGGTTTGCCCCGGGCGATTCTCCACTACCATTGGGGTCAGGCTGGCTACTTTGTCCAGGACTGGATGTCTTTAACATCAGACAAATGGGTCCTGAAGTAGTAAGCCAGGGACTGGTTCTCAGCTTCAAACAATTTCCCAAGATGAGAACCAGATCCTTTCCACCTGCAAATCCTTCAGAGGCCCTTGCCCTAGAGGCAGAGGTCTCTTCCCTCTTAGCTCTCAGAGCCATAGAAGAGTTCCACCCTACACAGGGGAAAAGGATTGTACTCCAGGTACTTCCTAACCCCCAAAAAGACAGGAGAATGGCGGCCCATCCTGGATCTCAGATATTTAAACAAGCACCTTTTAAAGCCAAAGTTCAAAATGGTGACTCGGGGAATAATTCTACCCTCTCTAAGGCCAGGGGACTGGCTAGTCTCCCTGGACCTCAAGGATGCCTATTTCCATATTCTCATCAGATGCTCCGACAGAAAGTACCTCAGGTACAAGTTGCCCTCAGGCCACTATCAATTCAGAGCAATGCCCTTTGGCCTAACATCAGCTCCAAGGGTGTTCACAAAATGCCTGGCAGTAGTGGTTGCTTTCCTAAGGAGAAAAAAGATCTCCATCTTTCCATACCTGGACGACTGGCTCATAGTGGGTCAGTCTTCAGACCAAGTCAAGTCACACCTACAGATAACTCAGCAACTGCTCACTTCTCTAGAAACAGGAATTCAGCATGTTTGCCGTTCATTTGCATCACCAGGTAAGAAAAAAGGTTTGTCTCCCATACTGACGCATAGGGTATGCCAAACTTCACCCAACAACTAACACACCAAAATCTGGCCAATGGAAAATCATGTACACAAATGCTCACAGCCTGGGAAATAAGATCCCAGACCTGCAGGCACAATGTCAGAGGCTAAACTGGACATAGTAGCAATTAGTGAGACGTGGTTTACCAGTAACCACACTTGGGAGACTTCAGTACCTGGCTATGTATTGTTCAGAAGAGACCGAGGTGCAAAAGGGGAGGAGTGGCCCTGTATGTTAATGAAAATATCAAAGCTACAGAAATTCAGAATACATAAGGAGCCAGAAGAACTGTGGGTCACCCTGGAAACAGGAAATGGGACAGTCATAAGAACTGGGGTTGTCTACAGGCCCCAGACCAGAGGAGGACATATACACATTACTGTTAGAAGATATACAAAACATGACAGCTAAAGGGAGGTTCTGATAATGGAGACTTCAACATGCGGATACAGATTGGTCAATACCAGCAGGAACATCTGCCAGAACTAGACTCATAGTGGATTCCTGCAGGAGGGCCTCAAACAACTGATACAGCAACCCACAAGAGACAGGGCTATCCTAGATCTAGTACTGACTAACAAAGAAGGGATCACAGATCTCCAGGTAGAAGGTCACCTGGGGCCAGTGACCATCACATGGTATGGTTCAATTGGCTACTACATCTAAATCATCCCATTCCAAGGCAAAATATGGGACTTCAGAGGAGCTGACTTTGATAAGATGGCCAACAGAGTTAAGCTAGCCCTGGCAAAAGAAGCACAGGTGAGGGTGCAGGCAAAGTGGGCAAGCATTAAGGATGCAATACTTGAAGCAACATCCCATTGTGTTAGACAGAAAGGAAGTGCAAAGAAGAAGAAACCACTTTGGTTCTCAAACACAGTAGCAGAAAAGGTCAGAGCCAAAAGGCTGGCCTTCAGGAAATATAAGGAACACAGCGGGATGAAGATAGGGAGGCATACCAAACTGCCCTAAGGGAAGCAGGTAAGGCAGGCAAAGTTCCAAACTGAGGAAACACTAGCACTAACAGTAAAGAAGGTGATAAGACTTTCTATAGATACATTAGTGAAAGGAGAAAGTCCAGAGGGGGTATTACTAAGCTTAATGGAGAAAAATGGAGCATGTGAGGAGGAGGACCCTGTAAAGGCATCTATCCTAAATAGATACTTTTGCTCAGTATTTACTGAAGAGAAGGTGGAGGCAGGGCCCAGCTCAGCATCATGGACACAGGGGAGGGGTGAGCACTACTCCCTTCACAAAAGAAGGGTCCTACAAGAGCTTGCTAAGCTCAGGGTGGATAAGGCAATGGGACCTGATGGCATACATCCCAGGGTACTTAAGGAGCTAAAGGAGGAACTAGCAGAGCCATTAGCAGAATTGTTTAGTGAGTCTCTGAGCACAGGAGAGGTCCTAGAAGACTGGAGAAGGCTCATGTGATCCCGCTCCAAAAGAGTGGTAGCAGGGAGGAGGCGGGAACTACAGACCGGTCAGTCTTACCTCAGTAGTGGGCAAGATTATGGAGGCACTCCTTAAGAAGGATAGTGCAACACCTGGAATCCATAGGGCTCAGGATCCAAGACAGCATGGGTTTACAAAAGGAAGGTCCTGTCAAACTAATCTCATAGATTTCTTTGACTGGGTAACCAGAGTGGTGGACCAAGGGGGAGCAGTTGATGTCGCCTACCTTGACTTCAGCAAAGCTTTTGACACTGTTCCACATAGAAGATTGATAAATAAGCTGGGTAGGCTCGGGGTGGGTCAGACGGTCAACTGGGTGGCAAACTGGTTGACGGGCAGAAAACAGAGAGTGGTGGTAAATGGTATACAGTCAGAAGAGATTAAAGTCACAAGTGGGGTACCTCAGGGATCAGTCCTGGGGCCAGTCCTCTTCAACATCTTCATTAGTGACCTTGCAGATGGACTAGAGGGTAAGGCTTGTCTGTTTGCAGATGACACCAAGATCTGCAACAGAGTAGATGATCCAGATGGGGTGGGCAGAATGAGAAGAGATCTGGATAAACTAGCAGAATGGTCAGAAGAGTGGCAACTGGGATTTAATGCAAAGAAGTGCAAAATCCTGCACATAGGGAAGAGAAACCTGAAGCCACCTATAGGCTGGGAGGAGTTGCTAGCATCACAAAGGAAGAAAGAGACTTGGGCATCATCATCACTGATGACCTAAAATCATCCAAGCAGACCTCTAAAGCAGTAGGTAAGGCTAGGGGTGTTAGGGTGTATTACTAGGGTATCAAGTCATAAGAGGGGTAATAATCCCTCTGTACAAGACACTGGTTAGGCCCATCTGAGTACTGCGGCAGTATTAGAGAGGCCACACCTTCACAAGGACATTAACCAAATTGAGGCAGTCCAGAGAAGGGCAACCAAATGGTGCAGGGACTGCATCAGAAGACATATGAGGACAGATTAACGGAGCTCAATATGTATACCCTTGAGCAAAGGAGGGAGAGGTGATATGATCGAGGCATTCAAACACCTTTAGGGCATAAACAAGGTGAAAGAGTCTAACATGTTTAAATATAAGAAAATAGCAGGACAAGAGGACACAGCATGAGATTAGAGGGAGGCCGATTAAAGGGGAATGTGAGGAAATTCTTTTCACAGAAAGGGTGGTGGATGCATGGAATGGCTTACCACAAGAAGTGGTGGCTATGCATACAGTGCAGGGCTTCAAACAGGCATGGGATAGGCATAAGGGAGCAATACAAATGACTATGAATAGATAGGCCACTGACAGAGCAAAGGCTGATGGCACATTTATAAGGTAGAAAAAGAAATGGGCAGACTGGATGGGCCTTGCGGTCCTTATCTGCCGTCAACTTCTATGTTTCCTCCTAAACCTTTCAAAGTCAGTTCTAGAGCCAGTGCAGCTCCTTACTTTCATAGGGGCAGAGCTGGAAACAATAAGGGCAAGAGCCTTCCTTCACCTGGACAGGGCAAGGACCCTTATGACACTGGCCTCTTCATTCACCCTTCAGGTGTCTCAACCAGCAAGGCATTTTCTGCAGCTCCTGGGCCATATGGCTGCCTCTACGGCAGTGGTCCAAGGAGCAAGATTTCAGATGAGGGACATTCAGTTCCACTTAAGAGCCTTCTGGTCCCAGAGAAAGGATTCTCTGACCAAGCTAATCCCAGTGACTCAAACCCTGATCCAGGCTTTGCAATGGTGGCAGGATCAGGACAACCTAAGGCAAGGAGTTCCCTTTGTCACTCAATCTCATTCTCTTATCCTTACCACAGATGCCTCCCTCTTGGGCTGGGGAGCCCACTTGGGGGATCTGACCACCCAAGGGTTGTGGTCACCTCAAGAATCTCTGCTTCACATCAATCTCTTAGAACTCAGAGCAGTGTTTCTAGCACTTCAAGTTTTTTCCAAGTCTGTTCAGAACAAACTAGTTCAGATCAGGACAGACAGTACCACCACAATGTGGTACATCAACAAGTAAGGGGGCACTCGGTCTACAGCCTTGTGCACAGAAGCAATGAAGTTGTGGTCTCTGGCCTATTCCCTGAATACCTCTCTGATAGCAGTGCACCTCCCAGGGAAGGACAATGTCCTGGCAGGTGCTCAGCAGGATACCTCAGGGCCATCACGAATGGTCCCTGGATCCCCTAATTTTGAAGGTGATCTTCTCCAGATGGGGCACTCCACAGATAGATCTTTTTGCAGCCCCAGACAATCACCAACTTCCTCTTTTTTGCTGCAGACCCCCAGTGTTGGGCTCAGTCCCTCTGGATGCTGTAGTTCTCAATTGGGAAGGGAAATTCCTGTATGCTTTTCCCCCTTTCAAGGTACTAGTCAAAATCAGGTCTTAACCCTGCAAAGTGATTCTGATTGCTCCAGACTGGGCCAGACAGCCCTGGTACCCTCTCTTGCTGTCCTTAGCAGTCCACCTTCCCCTGTCTCTTCCCAGGAATTACAACCTGTTAACATGTTCTCAGGGGAGGGTTTGGTATCCAAATCTCAAATCTCTCAATCTCAAGGCCTGGCTCTTGAAGAGTTAGAGTTTGCTGATTTGCATCTCTCTCAAGGTGTTCTGGATATTCTAAAGGCTTCTCGAAAGCCTTCCACCAGAAAGACTTACAACTCCAAATGGAGAAGGTTTACTATTTGGTGCTCTGGTAAGCATATTTCTCCAGAGTCTGCTGGGTTTCCTACAGTCCTGGACTATATGGTTCATCTCAATAGCTTGGGACTCAGACCAGCTACACTTAGAGTGCATCTGGCAGCTGTCTCTGCCTTCTTGTCAGCAGGTAAGCCCTCTTCCTTTTCAGCTCATCCTGTATTCTGTAAATTCTTCAAGGGATTGCTGCATACCAATCCTCCTTCAGGGACCCTGCCCCTGCTTGGGACCTTAATGTCTGCATTGCTCAGCTTATGCAACCTCCTTTTGAGCCTTTGTCCTCAGCAGAGCTTAAGTACTTGACTTGGAAAACTGTGTTCTTGGTAGCCATTACTTCTGCCAGACGCATAAGTGAGTTACAGGCCCTGTCAGTGGAGCCTGATTTTTATCTCTTTCCATAGAGATAAGGTGGTCCTCAGGACTAATAGGAAGTTCTTGCCTAAGGTGGTTTCAGATTTCCACCTTAACCAGTCTATGTCTCTTCCTGTTTTCTTCACTGACCATTCCTCCTCTGGGGAGAGGAGGCTACACAGCCTGGATGTGAAAAGGGCCATTAGCTACTACATAGAGCGCACCAAGGGTCACAGGTTTGACTCCCTCCAATTGTTCCTCACTTTTGGTGAGGTTGGTAAGGGAAAACCTGCCACTAAGAGATCTATTGCCAGGTGGATTGTCTCTTGTATACAATTTTGCTATGAAAAAGTAGGTAGAATCCCACCCTCAGGCCTGAGGGCTCACTCTACTAGAGGTACAGATGCTTCCCTGGCTGCTGCCAGGGATATTCCTATCTTAGAGATTTGTCAAGCAGCCACCTGGAAAACAGTACATACTTTCACCAAGCATTACTCTCTGGATATCCAGGCTAGGAGTGATGCTCGGTTTGACACAGCAGTGCTTCAGATCCTGTTCCCAAAGTAGGTTCTATCCCTCCTCCATGGGGGTACTGCTTGGTAGTCTGCAATAGTCAGAATACAGCAAGACTTCATGTTGTTTGAAGAAAAGATTACCTTAGTAGTGTTGTTTCTTCTAATGGCGTCTTGCTGTATTCTGACCTCCCCTCTCAGAACCTGGGTTTTGGGATGTGGGTGGGCAGGAACAGTGTTGGCACCCTAGAGGTGCCCCCTTTTTCTCACCCTCTTATTTTTGGGTGTGTGTTGTGTTTTGTTTTTTGGGTTTCCTGACTTGAGTCTTTGCCTTGGAACCAAAAAATCTTTTTACTAAATTTAGTTGCCAGTTGGCTAGTGTGAGTTTACAGTTTCCACACAGGACACCCAGTGAGTATAGCTCATAAAGATCTGGCAGTTTGGGTTCAAACAACAACAGACAGAGTCTCAACCGAGCTCGAGCTCAGCGTTCCATGCCTTGCATGGGAAGTTAACTCTTTCCTCTCCGGGGCAGTTCAAAGGTTGGATATCACTGCAATAGTCAGAATACAGCAAGACTCCATTAGAAGAAACAACATTACTAAGGTGAGTAATTTTTTCTTCTCTACTGACACCGATCATCCATGATGCTGGATGCCCTAAAACTTGTCGCATGCAGCTCAGTCCTGTCCACAGTGGACTACAGACTTGTCATCTATGGGGCTGGCTCTGACACAGCACTAAAGAGGATCAAAACCCTTCTTAACAAGGCTTGCCAACTGGTCCTGGGAGCTCATCATCTGACGCATACAGTACATGTGCTCTACACAGTGAAACTGGTTGGCTCCCCCTCCATCTCCAGATACAATACTAGGCCTGCCTGCTAGCAGATAAAAGCGGTGTTGGGGCTCATGCATGAGTCTACCTCTGCCCCCTTTGAAACTGCACAACCGACCATCAGCGCTAGAAGTACAACCAAGTAAGGGCTGCTAGTACCCTTTAAGCGAACTACACTGGCTCAGAGCTTCCTTTCCTACAGTGGACCCAAATGGTTCAATGACCTGCCTGCCGCACTAGTTGAATGTACCAGGCTCAGCCAGTTTCAAAACAGGGCTACGTTCACACCTAGCTAACAAAAATGCCTGCCATTGCCATATCTTAACAGACAACTCCTACCAGCCTACACTCCTGCCCTGTCTTACCCCTTCCGTCATCTCACTCCACCTTCCCTATATCCTACCCCCCCACCTACTCCCCTCTTCCCCCAGGTTCCTCCGCTCTTTCCCTACCCCTCCTCCTCCTCTCGCCCCTGCACTAAGACCTCCTGTCTCCTTCAAACACCATGAAGTCTTGCTATATTATGACAATTAGCAGGTAGCCACAGCACTTGAACTGCCCCGGAGAGGAAGGAGTTAACTCCAGGCTGACTGGAGTTCCAAGCGCGAGCACTTTGCTGAAAGCTCTATCTGGCTAGTTTCAAACTGAAACTGTCAGATTCTTTGCTCCGCTTCACTGAACAGTCGCTCCGGAGATCTGCTCCTTCAGCTCGGTTCATTTCTTGGTTCAAACGAGTGTTTTCGGTTCATTTTAACCGGCAATAAGTATTTATTTTACCGCATTTCGGTTCAAAGCTCTATCTGGTAAACCGTAAGTACAGGATTTTAAAGTCTGTGTGGAAATAAATTATCGGTTCGGTTTTGAACCGATCAGGTTTCTACAAAAAAAATTTTAAATAATAGCTTGGGCTTTTAGAGTGCGGTTCGGTTCTTATCGGTTCTAAAAAAAACTATCTCTTGAATTGGGTTTTTTCAAATACCCGTGACACGGTTAGGAACCGATAAGGGTGTCTTGCCTGGCACTGCCATAAAAAGGGCAAGTTTTTGGATAGGCTAGCATTATGTCTGAGAAACCCAAAAGAAAAACCGGGCCCACTGGGTTTCAACACTGTGATGTTTGTGGGGAAGCCTTTGCCAAGGCTGACCCACACACCACATGTGTTTATTGTCTGGGGCTGACCACCTCCTGTCAGACTGCCAGGTGTGTAAGAATTTCCTGCAGCCACCCTGGAGAAAAATTGGCCGGCTCAGGGCGAGAGGCCAAAAGTCCGCTGACCGGATGGCCAGCCCGGTCCAGCACCCACTGGACCAGAGGGAGTGCCCTCTGACCAGGGTGAGACTTCTCGGCAAAGGAAGGCTGGTTCTGAGGAACCAGTCCCAGTAAAAAATCTAAGAAATCAGCAGGTCTGAGTGCAAGATTGCCTCTCCAACTGCTGCAGAGATAGCTAAAGCCATACAGATTGTCCAGTCACTGTCTCAGGGACCGGCCGAACCACCAACAGCTGGCAAAGGCTGGTTCGTTCGGTTCCAGTGGTTCAAGAGTATGATGTTGAGGAATTTTATGAACCACAGGAGGGGGAGGAAGATTTTGATCATTATGTATGTGGCTGGGAGGGTCTGGACGTGCCCATTGAACCGGACATTTCTCCAGACAGACCATTAGAATCTCCCACTATGCTGTCTGAGTCCCCTTCCCATTTTATGTTTTACAAAAAGGTTGCAGAAACCCTCCAGCTTCCCTTGGAAGAGGCTGTGGATGAGCAAGAGGAGCCTGATTATGTTGAGATGATGGATATCCCAGAGTCTAGGAGGTTGTCTATTCCTTTGCATAAGTCATTTAGGAAGCAAACAACAAAATAAAAAAAAATCCTCATTCTGTCCCTCCTGTAGATAAAAAAAAATGGACAGAAGGTATACTTTATCAGGCCCTGATACAGACTTCCTCACTGAGCAGTGTAGTCATGTAGGTGTGGTACAAGCTGCAGCCTGTGACAAGGCTAATATCCCCTGGCCTCACATCCTCCTGATAAGGATTCCAGGAAGATTGATGCCATGGTGAAAAAACAGTATATGGCAGCTTCTTTGGGACTCAGGCAGGCAAATTATATGGCTTATGTGGCTAGATATCAGAAATCTAGATGGGATACAGTGTTGCAGTTAGCCAAGCAGGCCCATGGCCAGCTGGCTAGTGAATTGGAACAGGTGGCTGCTGATGGCATTGAAGCCTCTAAAGTTCAATTTCATACTGCTGTAGACGTTAATGATGTTTCCTCTAGGGTCATGGCCACTTCTGTAGCTTTCCGTAGGTTGGCATGGCTCAGGTGCACTAATCTGTCACAGGATACTCCGTCAAAGGCTATGGATTTTCCTGTGGTGGGAAATTCTCTGTTTGGAGAGCAAACGGAAAATTATATGAAAAAGATGGATGAATACAGAACTACCTACAAAAGGGCCCAGGCCAAGGAGCGGCATGCCACTCCACAGAGGCACACTCCCAGAGGTAGGGGCAGGCCTTTCCACAGGCCTTTTTATCAATCCCAAGCCTCCTCTGCTTTTGCACAGGGGTTTTTTTCAGAGGCAGAGGTAGGCGGGGTGCAGGTAAACTGTCCCCCACCCCTCAGCCTAAGGCTACTGCCAAGCAGGCACCCTGATGGGGTGCCCAGGGCCGATTCTCCTGTACCAGTTGGAGGCAGGTTGGCTTATTTCATCCAGAACTGGGTGTCCCTAACTTCGGACAAATGGGTTCTGAGGTAGTAAGCCAGGGTCTGGTTCTCAGCTTCAAACAGTTTCCAAAGATGAGAACCAGACATTTTCCACCTGCAATCCCTTTAGAGGCCCTTGCTTTGGAAGCAGAGGTCTCTTCCCTCCTAGACTGCAAAGCAGTGGAAGGGGTTCCTCCTTGTCACCAGGGCAAGGGGCTGTACTCCAGATACTTTCTTACCCCAAAAAAGACAGGAGACTGGCGGCCCATTCTAGACTTAAGGTACCTGCACAGGCATCTTTTGAAACCAAAGTTCAAAATGTTAACTCTGGAAATGATTTTGCCCTCCCTCAGGCCAGGGGACTGGCTAGCCTCCCTGGACCTCAAGGCTGCCTATTTTCATGTCCTGATCAGGCCTTCTCACTGAAAATACCTCCGGTTCGAACTGCCCTCAGGTCACTACCAGTTCAGAGCAATGCCCTTCGGTCTTACCTCTGCTCCAAGGGTATTCACAAAATGTCTAGCTGGTAGTGGCTCATTTAAGAAGGCAAGGGGTTGCTGTGTTTCCCTACCTGGACGACTGGCTCATTGTGGGTCAGTCCCCAGATCAGGTAAAATCCCACTTGCAAGTCACCTAGCAGCTTCTCACTTCCCTGGGATTCCTGCTGAATTTACCAAAGTCAGTTCTAGAACCAGTTCAGGTACTAACTTTCATAGGTGCGAATTGGACACAAAGTTGGCCAGGCATTTCTCCCCTCGGAAGGTAGAAGCTGATTGCCCTGGCATCCTCTTTCACCCTCGCAGGGTCTCTCAACCAGCAAGGCACTTTCTGCAACTTAGGGCACATGGCTGCCTCCACAGCTGTAGTGCAAGGAGCAAGATTCCAGATGAGACATTCAGTTTCATTTGAGGGCCTATTGGTCCCAAAGGAGGGACCCCTTACCAAATTGGTCCCAGTGACCCCAACTCTGATTCTAGCTCTTCAGTGGTGGCAGGATCAGAGCAATCTAAGACAAGGGTCCCCTTCATTCCCATTTCTCATTCCTCACCCTCACCACGGATGCCTCCTTGCTGGGGTGGGGCGACTTGAGCGACCATTCCACTCAGGAGTGTGGTCCCCAGGAATCTCTGCTCCACATCAACCTATTGGAACTCAGAGCTGTCTTTTTAGCTCTTCAGGTTTCTCAGCATCTGTCCAGAACAAAGTAGTTCAGGTCAGGACAGACAATACCACAACAATGTGGTACATCAACAAGCAGGGGGGCACTCGGTCATCAGCCTTGTGCACCAAAGCAATGAAGTTGTGGTCTCTGGCTTACTCTCTGAACACCTCCCTAGTAGCAGTTCATCTTCCAGGGAAGGACAATGTCCTAGCGGATTCCCTCAGCAGGATTTCTCAGGGTCATCACGAATGGTCTTTGAATCCCTTAGTGCTGGGGTCAGTCTTTGCCAGATGGGGCACTCCTCAGATAGATCTTTACGCAGCCCCAGGCAACCACCAACTTCCTCTGTTCTGTTGCAGGCCTCCAGTAATGGGCTCAGTCCCCCTGGGCGCTTTCTGTTGGATTGGGAAGGAAGTTCCTGTATGCCTTTCCCCTTCCCCTTCTCTTCAGGGTGTTAGTAAAATCAGATCCCAGCCCTGCAAAGTGATTCTGATTCACCAGACTGGGCCAGGCAACCCTGGTACCCACTGCTTCTGTCCCTGACAGTCCACCCTCCCCTGGACCTTCCCAGGGTCCACAACCTGCTGACTTGTGCCCAGGGGAGAGTTTGGTATCCGGACCTCAAATCCCTCCACCTCAAGGCTTGGCTCTTGAGGAGTTAGAATTTGCTGATTTACACCTTTCTCAAGGTGTCCTTGATATTTTAAAGGCCTCTAGGAAGCCTTCCACTAGGGCCACTTATAATTCCAAATGGAAGAGGTTCTCCATCTGGTGTTCTGGGAAGCAAATTGTCCCAGAATCTGCTGATTTGCCCATTTTGCTGGACTACTTGGTCCATCTTAATTCCTTAGGCCTCAGGCCAGCTACCTTAAAGGTTCATCTGGCAGCTGTCTCTGCTTTTATATCAGCAGGAAAGCCTGCCTCCCTTTCTTCTCACCCTGTGTTTTCCAAGTTTTTTAAGGGGTTACGTCACACTAACCCTCCTTTTCGGGACCCAGCCCCTGCCTGGGACCTTAATGTTTGCATTGCTCAGTTAATGCAACCCCCCTTTGAACCTCTGTCTTCAGCAGACCTTAAGTTCCTAACTTGGAAAACTGTTTTCTAGTGGCCATCACTTCTGCCAGACAAGAGTGAGTTACAAGCCCTGTCAGTGGAAAAGGATTTTATTTCTTTTCACAGAGATAAGGTAGTCCTCAGGACTAACAGAAAGTTTTTACCTAAAGTGGTTTCAGATTTCCATCTTAACCAATCCATCTCCCTTCCAGTATTTTTCACTGAGCATTCTTCCTCGGGTGAGAGGAGATTGCACAGTTTGGACGTCAAAAGAGCTTTAAGCTACTATTTGGAACGCACCAAGGGTCACAGGTTCGAATCCCTCCAACTCTTCCTTACCTATAGCGAGGTTGGCAGGAAACCTGCCACTAAGAGGACAATTGCCAGGTGGATTGTCTCTTGTATCCAATTTTGCTACCAAAACTAGGTAGAGACCCCCTCAGGACTGAGGGCCCATTCCTGGGGTACAGCTGCATCTCTAGTGGCTGCTAGAGATATTCCCATTCTGGAAATCTGTCAAGCTGCTACCTGGAAAACAGTTCCACCTTTACCAAGCATTACTCCCTGGATGTCCAGTCCAGGAGAGTGCTCAGTTTGTACAACCGTGCTTCAGAGCCTATTTCCTAAGTAGGTTCTGGCCCTCCTCCATGGAGGTACTGCTGTGTAATCTGCTAATTGTCATAATATAGCAAGACTTCATGGTGTTTGAAGAAAAAATTACTCACCTTAGTAATTGCTTTTCTTCTCATGGAGTCTTGCTATATATATTCACCCAACCTGCCCCTCTCAGAACTTCTACTTGGGTAGGGGTTGGCAAATTAGTGCAAGCACTGTGTCATGCCGTTATAGCTCTTTTCCCTTTTCCTTTTCTTTAGGATTAGGAAAACTAGGTATTTCTGTTTTGGTTGTATGTTTGGCCCCCCTTCTGGACTTCTGTCTTTTGGGGAGGGGCCTAATAGTGCTTGTTAGGGGTGATATTGTTGTTGTTGTTGTTTCTGTTATTGTTATTCTACTAGTAGGTAGCCATTTGGCTAGTGTAGGGTTTTTTCCACACAGACTTTTGCTTAGTGTTGGCTCCGTAAAGATCTGACAGTTTCAGTTTGAAACTAGCCAGATAGAGCTTTCAGCAAAGCGCTCGCGCTTGGAACTCCAGTCAGCCTGGAGTTAACTCCTTCCTCTCCGGGGCAGTTCAAGTGCTGTGGCTAACTGCTAATTGTCATAATATAGCAAGACTCCATGAGAAGAAAAGCAATTACTAAGGTGAGTAATTTTTTCTTCTCCCCCCTTCCCCTTCCTCCACTCTCCTCCGCCCCTCCCCCTACCTCACCCCCCTCCACCTCTTAACGGACAAAGCCATGCCTGGCTGCACCTAATTGCCGCCCCCCCCCCCAGCAGCCTGGGGCACTTTTGTCTCTGGATGCTCTCTGTTCTCTACAGAGTTTTGGACCACACTCTTGTAGTGTTATCGATAGTAATTCCGCAAGTGTAGATATGTATTATTACTTGTTGACCTTGTACTCCTGTATGTGTTGTAACTGCACTTGTAACCTTGATGTTAATTTGTGTTTTCACTTGTATGTACCTGTTTATGACCTGTTATGTTATGTATTTTTTGCCGACTTGGAGCCTTTGTAAACGAGCCCACGGCCCAAAGGTACCAATTCCCCAAACTGAAATAAATAAATAAAATTCTAATCCCTGTGTTATTGTTCATGATGCAATGAAATGCTATAGTTCTCTGCACTTTGTTTAATTGCAATACATGCAAATTGCTCTTCATTCCATTATTGTAACACATTTCTCGTCTGTCTGCTGAGATGTTAGTTTTTGCTACTGTCTGCTGCTGTTTTGCTCTCCCCGTTCCCCTGGTCACACCTGGAAATGAGCCTTGGCTCAGTGTGCCTTTCCTGGTTACCAAATTTTAAATAAAGAACACCCCCCCCCGATGCACTCACCACTGCTTCCTGTACTCCTCTCTAGCCATCCTTCTTACTGTTGTGTCCCCTGTCCCATTGTGCCTCCTTTATCTCTACTGGTTTGTGTCCCTACCCTCTTACTTAGCTGCACTTCTTTCATCCATTCCCTCTGCCTCATACTCCCTCCACTCCAGGGATCCTGTCACCTTCTCCCCAACCCTACCCTCACTCCTCCATTGGACAGTCAACCTTCTACCACCTTCCCTTCCCCTGGAACCTGCTCCCCTCCTCTCTCCATCTCTCACCATCCCCCGTTTCCCTTAGGCACTAGTTAAAAGTCCTCTCCTGCCCCTATCAGCCCTATACCTGACCTGCCCATGGTGCCCATCCCACCCCTGATATCGTCCCCCTCCTGGAGTCAGTTGATGTCTCTACAGCTGCTCCACTGAATTGTTTGTGTGCTGCTGTTGCATTACTTGGACTTTGGTGCTGCTTACAACCTCAACTTTTGGTCACCCTTTATTATTGTTTGCACTTGTGCTATCTTGCATTTACACTGTTTGCACTTTATTTTTGGAATGCTTCTTTAATGCTGTGCATGATGTATTGTATCCCCTGTCCCTGGGTCGCACCTGAAAGCAAGCCTTGCATCAGTGTGCCTTTCCTGATTACCAATGTTGAAATGAATAAATAAATAAAATGTCTTATTTGCATGTAACTACAGATTAAAAAAAAAAAAAAAAAACTGTTCTTGTGTCCTTATTGCAGTCTATTATCCTTGAGCAGCTATCGAGTTTTCAAAAATTCATTCCACCACCATTTTTGTTTCCTTGCGCGTGTAGCACACAAGAAACATATTGAGGTAGTACAGCATTGCATAGGTGTGGTAGTGTTTTGGCTAGTGCAGAGGACGGGAAAGAAATCTGCCACTTCAAACACAGGCAGGCTCATCAGTGGGACCTCCCCCCTCCCTTGCAACCAGGTTGTCTCCTGCCACCGACCACTCTGTCCCTGGGCCTTCCTCCTGAGCAACTTGTCTGCTGAGTGTGCTTTTCCTGGTAAAACATTTTAGTAAATAAATGAGCGGGCAACGGCTGTTGCCGCCCGCCACCCACTCCCCAGAAAGCCGACATCGGGGTGCCCAGTCCCCATGTTGGTATGTATCCCCCCTTCCCCACATTAATGTGTCACACTGGGAGCCCACCCCAGTGTGCCAAAGTAATTGTTTATGTTTTTCCGACACCAGGATGCCCACTCCCTGTGTCAGATTTGCCCCTCCCCCAACCCATCTGTAATCTTTGCCAGCATCGGGGTGCCCAATCACCATGTCGGCATGCCCCCTTTACACACTGTTGTGACACAGTGGGAGTCCACCACAATATGCCTAAATGTATTTTTTTTTTTTTTTTTTGCCGACATCAAGGTGCCCAATCCCCATGTCAGTATGTTTCCACACAACACACACACACACACACTGTTGTGGTCTCCCAGTGTGCCTAAATGTATTTTTATTTTTTACCTGTAAATAAAACGGTCCCAAGTCTTTTTTATTTTTTATTTTTATTGACCTGTAAAAGAAATGGTCCACCATCCTCTTCCCCAGTCCCCCCACTGAGCACCCACCTCCCTGCACCCCACCCACCATATTTACTCGAGAATCAAGATCAATCTCAATGAACCACACGTCAAATACAAGTTCGTCTCAAGAAAATAAATTGATGGTTCTTGAGACAATATCCAGCCATTTTTAGGAATTTTGGAAATTTTCAACATGGGTTCTGAGACCCACCTCGTGAACACTGTCACTGTCATTTCGTTACTAAGTCCCAAAAGGCGATTTTTGCGGTCGCTGCTTGGAATCATCTTTTGGGACCGAGTAACAAAACGACAGTGCCGCTGTTTATGAGGTGGGGTCCCATAAAACCCATGTTGCAAATCTGGTGAAAAAATAAAAAAAAAAAAATGACTGCTTTATGAGTGTGTGTTGTGCAGTTTATACACACGCTCATAACTTCACCAGTTTTTCATATTTTCATTCCAGATTTTCAACATTGCCATTTTTTCACACCACCTCATGAACAGTACAGCTGTCATTTTTCACATCCTGCACCAAATATGTTTTCACACCTGTGGCGCCCAGTATGTCAGTCGCTGTGAAAAATCACCTTTTGGGATTGGGTAACGAAATGATAGTGCCACTATTCATGAGGTGGTGTCCCAAAAAGCCCATGTTGAAAATTTGGAACGAAAATACCAATAAATGCCCGGGGCGTTAGGGTTTTCAACCATAATTCCCTATCCTGTAGAGACTGACAGGCGGCGGGGGAGTGACTTGGGATCGTCGGCTGTAATGCTCATGCCATTCCACCCCTACCCCCACCCTGCAGCCAGTGACAGGCATCGAAGTGTGCCTTGGGGTCTGCTGCCCCAACTTTCACCCCATTATCCTATACTGCACCCATCTCAGCGTAGTTCCTTATGGAATGGGGTGAGCATAAGAGCCAAAGACCCCAAGGTACACTCGACTCTGTCTGTGTCACAGGGTAGGAAAGGTGAGGTGAAGGTGTGAGGCAGCCGGCAACCCAAAGGCACACTTCCTTGCCTGTCAGTCTCTTCAGGGTGCGTGGGGGGTTGGCATCAGTTCAGTACTTCACTGCCATTCCTATTATGCATCTCCCTAACTCCTGCACTATCAATGCCAATACCAGCAAGCAAACATTTGACATTGACAAATGCTTGTTTTCTCTAGTGATTGGCCACTGCTTTCATCTATTCAGGTGAAATAAAACAAAAATAAACAGAATGTTGCAGAGAAACACAAGAGACCTGTTTATTTTGAACAAAGTCATCCATCTGGCTGATTTTTCTGACCTGCAGCCCTCCTTGGACTCACCTATGCTGCCTCATTCTCACTCCTATACCACATATAGGCTGGTAGGAGTTTTGCAGAACTTGCCACCACAGATGGTAGTGTGTTGCAGACAAGACAAAAACAAAATTGCAATCTTGCTGGTATCTTAGCATAGTGACCCAGCAGTCAGTGTCACACACCTTGGCATACTGTAGCATAGACCCTTAGTGACAACTGGGCAACATTTTTGAAAATGGAGGGATGATAGACAATAAAATATAGCATTTTGTTTAATCAGTTAAAATCTTTTCATCTGTATCACGTTTATAAACACTTATAATATGGGTAGTGACTGTCCTGAATCCTGATTGACTAAGGTGGGATTCTACCCATGTCTTTAATTTGCACTAAAGCACAGGTTAAAAAAAGCCCATGTACCTGTGTCTAATATCCTTGAGCAGCGATTGAGTTCCCAAAAATTAATTCCACTGCCATTTTATTTCTCTAGCGATCAGCCACTGCTTCTGTCTCTTCAGATGGAATAAAATAAAGGCTAGTCAGCAGCCTAGCAGGTGTGTTCTGCTTCAACTGCAGGTGCCTTAGCATACCTTCCCTGACTCACAGGTGCAGAGTGTCTCAGTAGTCAAACTGAGACTTCTCAAATGCACATATCCATGTCGTTAGGTCACTGGGGGAATACGTGATTTAATGTAATCTGATGTTTCTCAGATGATGAAAGCCACCCTGGACAACAACCGACAGTTGAGCCTCAAATGTCAGTCCCTTATCCAGAATGGCTTTCAGATTTCTTACTTTGATGTCAGCCACATGCCTCGATGAGCCATGTCAACGCCATTCTCATTCTCAGCATCCACAACCCTCCCACTGTGACCTGGTTTGACCATCAACACCTCAGACTTGTCAGGGTTGAGCCTCAACCAGCTCGATGACATCCAGTCCTGGAACTCGGCCAAGTACCTATGAAGCATGTCAACTGCATCAGGCATCCCAGGTGCAAAAGACAGATACATCTGGGTATCATCTGCATAACTGTGAAAACCCAGACCATACCATCTAATGATCCCTTCCTGGGGCTGCATGTACACTGCCAGTAGCATAGGCGTGAGGATCGAACCCTGGGGAACACCACAGGACAGAGACACTGGTTGGCAAAAAAAAAATTCCCCAACACCGCTGTATGTGTCTTGTCCCTATGGTAGGACTCAAACCAGCAGATGACTCCGCTATTGAGACCTACATATTCCTTCAGTCAATCCAACAACTACTCATGGTCCATAGTGTCAAAGGCTGAGGAGAGTTTGATTTAGGACAAGAATTCACAGTTCCCCATTATCTCGACCTGGTAAGGTCATTGTGCACCTTGACCAGTGCAGTCTCGGTAATATGCTTAGCCTTGAATCCAGACTGGACAGGCTCATAGATGGCAAAGGTTATGAGGTGCGCGTCAACCTGCAACACAGCCACTTTCTCAATATCTTTGCCCAAAAGGAGCAGGTTAGAGACTGATCAGTATTTCAATAGTTTGTCCAGGTCCAGAAATGGCTTTTCAGGAGCGGCCTCTCCAGTGCATCTTTTAATTCAGCTGGAAAAAACCCTGGCCCAGGTGCCAGATACAACCCACTTTTATTACATTGGGTCTGGATCCAGTTCGCAATAAGTTGGTCGCATCTCTGAAATCATCCCAGTCACCTCCTCCACCATCACTGGTCTAAATTCTCCCCATGACATCTGAGTGTGTCTCTGGTGTGTTGGCTCAATCTTGTTGGTTTACCACAGCCCCTTGGTGAGATCCCAGACTGAATGGAGGACATCCTGTCTGAAAAGAAGCAAGCTACCTGCTTGCATTTAGTGGGTGAAAAAACGCTCATGGACTCCAGACAATTCTGATCTAGTAACTTACCTATAGTAAGGAAAAGCTGAGCTGGTCAGTTCTCCCCAGCAGCAATCTCCCTAGACAGAAAACACACCTTCTTCTAGGTGATTGCCCTTTGGTATTCACCATAGTGAATACTTAAAGCCAGTCTGTCCTCCTTGACCTTGGATCACCTCCAACAGTGCTTCAACTTCCACCCCTTGCATTCTTCTCCCTTTGCTCACCATTATACTATGGTAAGCCACAGTGTGAAATAAGGGGGTTTACATGGACACATCCCACAAGATCGAAGGCTGCTGCAATAACCTTGTTAGAGGTCACCACCACTTCCCCTGACCCCACAGCATATGCCACCATTACAACCAAGATGTCTAGCATCACCTGAAGTCCTTTTGGCTGAAGCTGTCTTAATGGGTGGCACCAGACTGTCTCCAGTGAGGAAGACCAGATGGAGAGGGCCCTGAAGGAGAACATGATCATGCAGTGATCCTACCAACTGCCCATATAAATCTTGAGCCCCAGGGAAACTTTACAAACTGGAAAAAGAGTTCCAAGTCCAGGCATGATCATGTTGGTGAGACACAAAAGTAACTACTTGTATGAGGCCCAGGAACTTCATCACCTGGAGGAAATGTCAAAAGTGTGAAAGTCTGATTTTGACCCAGGCATTGAAATCGGCCAGAACTAACTATGAGGGTGACTACAACACCCTGCTGGCTACGAAATCTCTGATTTCCTGCAAGAACTCCCTCTCATGCCCTGAAGGCCAGTACACCAAAAGGATCCTACAACCTTCACCTGGCCCCCCACACACAGCCATGCATTCAGACAATAAGATATCTCCCACTGGGTGCACAACCAGGTTCATCTCGGATCTAAAACAGATGCCCATCTCCTCCCCTACAATCCTTCCTCAGGCAGTGAACCACAGAGAATCCTGATGAGACAGCTGCTTCTAACACTGGGTCTGCATCATCACTCAGCCAGGTTTGCATGATGCAAGCCAGATCAGCAGTGGACCATCTCCACTGGGGGTGGACCACGGGGGGGGGGCTGAAGGGCAACTTGAGCATTAATGATCCTACCAACTGACTAGATAAATCTCAAGCCCCAGGGAAAATACCAAGTTCAGGGTGTGACCATGTTGGTGAGCCACAAATATAACTACTTGTGTGAGGCCCATGGACTTCTTTACCTGGAGGAAATCCTGTCCGAAGTGCGAGAGTTTGTCATTGACCCAAGCATTGAAGTCACCCAGAATTGACCATCTGGGCGACTCCAACACCCTGTTGGCAGCAAAGTCTGTGATTTCCTGGAGGAACTCCCCTCGTGTCCCAGAGGACAGTACACCAGGAAGATCCTACTACCTTCACTTGGACCCCCACACACACAGCCGTGGCAGTGAACCACAGAGACTCTGGATGGAGCACCTACTTCCAGCACAGGGCCTGCATCATCACTTGGCCAGGTTTCCATGTTGCAAGCCAGATCGACTGAGGAATCTGTTTGAGGTGTCCTTTGTTTCTGCTTGTCAGATAGGTAAGTGGATATTGTATTAGCTTTTAGAGCAATGTTTGTAGTTTGTTAATGATTTAGTGATGCATGTATGTACGTATGTGCATGTCTCTGCTGTATAGAATCACAGTTTGGAAATAATATTTTGTGTTTTTATTAGGTGTTTAAAATGTTTTTTCTTGTGTCAGCAGCACTCCGGATTTGGGGTAGGGTTTGTGAGTAGGAAGTACTGTATGCTTTTTCAATGTTATTTGATGGATTTTCTTTATGGTTTGTGATTCTTGAGCAATGTTGCTGTGGTGTGGGTCATTTGTTTTTGTTTTTTTTAATTTGCGTGATATTTTTGATGTTGCGGTGTTGTTTGATTTGCATTGTGGCCTTTTTGACCCTAAGGATATGTAGTAAGCATATTGACCTTTTGACCCTGACCGCTTGTGGTCTCCATTAATGCACCACTGTCATGTGTTCTGGAAAGGGTTATATGCTAGGTTAACGATTACAATGTTACGGGATCCTGACCCATGAGGAGTCAAAATTTACCAGACACCATTTTGTAAAAGCTGGTAATTCCACACTGAGTTAGTGTGGTGATATCTTAGAAACCTAGAAATTGACAGGAGATGGACTGTTTGGCCCACCTAGTCTGCCCATTTTCACTACCTACTGCCAAACCGCAGACCCTACTTGATCTCTGGCTTTACCCTCTCTTTCCATGGGCATGAGTGTGAAGTGTGGAGTTACATGTGAGTTCTTCTCACAGGTTTTTTGGGGTTTTTTTTTGCATATAATGTGCAATGCAGCCTGTTTCACAAACCTGGACTGAAGGAATCCATGCCAGGAGGTTAGTGTAGTAGTTGCAGTAGTAGTAACATTATATTCATTTTTCATGAATCAGAAACTCGACTGAGCATAGCTCATTTCCAGCAAGATCTTTTTATTTTATTCTTTTGGTAACCAGGTAAGGCCCAGTAGGCACAAGTGCCTGTTTTCAGAAGTGACCCAGGAGCACTGGGGTGGTTAAGTGACTTGCTGAGAGTCCCACAGTATGCAAGTGGAGTTTGTGGGAATGAAACCCAGGTCTGCTGGATGTACCAAGAGCATTCACAGCTTGTTAGTCTAACCTCTAGGCTACCCTGCCAGCCAATTAGTGAGCAAAGGTACATTATTCACATTTATTATAGTTAGACTCTTTGTATAAGCTCTTTTTGCGATACAAAGCTCTGTGTGTTTTTCTTTTTTTTTCCCCCTTTTCTGAGGTGCCCTTGTGAGAACACTTGTGAACTGAACTGAGCTTCAGTTGCCTTAATCAGCTCGTATTCCAAGCAGTGTGTCTGTTTTGCTGGAAAGAAACTCTGATTATGGCGTCAGTGTGGAGAAATAATTCTCATTCTAAACAGTGAACATTCCAAACTGTGGATTACTGATTTTCAAAAACAAAGATGAAACAGGCTGTGAGGCTGATTACTCTCTGCAGGAATCCAGCTTCAACATATCATACATGTTCAGACTTCACTTTCCAGTTTTTGGCACTAAATACAGTTGAGGAAAGTGGAGGTTGAATACATGGGTAGCTAGCCGTATACTATCAGGCAGCAATGACAGCATTAACAGAGGGGCTCAAGTTTTTTCTCAGCTAAGATATGCTTCCATTTGATAAATCTATGTGCATGTATAAAAAAAAAGTGAAGAGATCTATCACATCACATTGTATATGTGCACTTACAGAATGTCACAAGTATAACATCTCTCCATTCCCCCCTACCCCCCAAAAAAGTTAAATTTGTCAATAATCGTTAGATACAAGTTCTTACCCTCTTTGGGCAGCATATTGGAACAATGAGTGCCTTACTAATACACTCTTTACCATGCTGACTGAGCTTTGCAAGGCTGCAAGTCAACGCACACTGTGCCATATTGTAAGGCACAGTCAGTGTGACATAAAGATGTTACTGCGTGAACAACTGCTTTGCACCAGGTGCTTCTGCAAATGGCAGTTTGTTCTTGCACAGAGGTCACACTGGTAAATTGAAAAATTTTTGGAAGTGCTAACAGGTTACTTTTGCAGAGCAAGTTAAGCATGTTTTAAACTATAGCACAAAGCGTGCCCCACTCCCCAGTCTTGCACTCCCTGGCTCTAGTGGTCCCAGCGCTGGTATCCTTGTAAGTGCCTAAATGCCCCTAATGCTTCCCAAACCCCAGTATATCACAGAACACTGGTGTCCAGTGGTCCTCCCTCTCCACCGCCATGGTGACAGCGGCTAGCACTTACTCTCGCTCAGCTCTGCTGCAAGCTACCATCTAAGTCACACAAGTACAGTATTACTATAAAAGTCAGAATATGGATACTGCAACATGCAAGAATATAATATTGATGGCAGCTGGAAATGGAGGGTAAGTGCTGTCCTTCATCAGTGGATGGGTGGAGAGGGTTGGGGTAGCCACTGACTGCCACTGGGAGGAGGTGTGGCGACCACTGGACACCAAGAACTGTGATACTGTGTGTAACAGTGTTGTAGCAACTAAGACGTTTGGAGGAACACTCAGGAAAAAAGTCTCCAGGCAAACAGAGTTCAATGAAACCAGAAAGTTGCTCTATTTCAGCATCAGCCAAGGGTTCAAAAGCAGCTTACTTTAGCAAAACAAAAAAAAAAAAAGACTTTCCTTTTAGCCTGATTCAGCTCTCCAGTTCACAACAGCACTGCTCTCTCTTTCTCAAGCTCCCAAATCCTCCCTGTTGCTCTGTCTGGTTTCCTTTTTATGTAGCCCGGGTGAGGCTCATCTGTGCCCTTCCCCCACAAGGAATTCCAGACCTGCATACAACCAATGCAGATGGCCTTTAAAGGGCCAGGCCAGTAATCAGCAGGACTGGGCTTCAATTAAAGGGGCACTGTCAGCTTTGCCCCTCGTTTTATGTTCAATTCCCATCTGACATTCTGAAGGCACACAAGTGTAAGAAGGTGACTGTAGAATGCATCCAAATAAAACAAAATGTAAGCAGCTTACCAATTTTCATAATTTGCTGACTATATTTACATTACTGGCGTCCCGACTGTAAATCTTCATGCCCCTGGAAGCCGTTCCGCACCGAGAAAGCGCATCTACTGGGAGCGCTGTCCCGACCAGCAGATTTTAACATCGGCATGGCAACAAACATTTACTCCATAAGAAACGGGTATTCTAAGTCGTTTAATGTGTTTGCACGTAAAAACTGAGGACTCGTTCTGGCACAAAATACTTTTAAAAGCTGGTGCCCAAATCCCGCGCATGCACAGTAGCAGCTTGGAAAAAGATCCCGCGCATGCGTGAGAAAGTGCCACTACTGCACATGCACAGGATTTGGGCACCAGCTTTTAAAAGTATTTTGCGTTGGAACGAGTCCTCGGTTTTTATTTGCAAACACATTAAATGACTTAGAATACCCATCTCTTACGGAGTAACTGTTTGTTGGCATGCTGATGTTAAAATCTGCTGGTCGGGACAGCGCTCCCAGTAGATGCGCGTTCTAGGTTAGGAATGGCTTCCAGGGGCATGGAGATCTACAGTCGGGATGCCAGTAATGTAAATAGTCTGCAAATTATGAAAATTGGTAAGCTGCTTACGTTTTGTTTTATTTGGATGCATTCTACAGTCACCTTCTTACACTTGTGTGCCTTCAGAATGTCAGATGGGAACTGAACATAAAACGAGGGGCAAAGCTGACGGTGCTCTTTTAAACCTGTTCTCCTGCTAGTAGCTTAGTGGAGATGGGGTCCAGAGTGAAGGTTATGTAGACCCCCTCACACTGTGACATACCAGGGATGATTTATTGATGGGGCATTCACTGTGACATATCAGGGATGATTTACTGATGGGGTATTTCATTCTGTTGAGTATGAGGATACCAGAATATGGGGAAGGGTGGACCACTAATGACACTGACTGTTTCAAGATGTATACTACCAGGGCAGAGAAGGCAATTAGAACCAGGGATGTACCTTATTTTACAAGAACAGGGATGGCTGTGGGTGCAGACAGCCATGCAACCCAAGGAGCAGCTGCCTTGTGCACACATATTAATGGCCCCATGACAAGATGCTAATGAACTCTCAGGACCTTGAATGAGGTATGATATAATTTATATGGGGACGTTGATGTTCAAATATGTCAACTTAGTGTAACAGTGCACACAACTTTGGGACGGACTATAACTGCTGCTTTGCTCATTGGAGGCCTATTGTATTCCATAGCCAGCTCCCTTTAGTGGCCAGCAGGAGTTTGTACATGGTAACTAAGCACCTACCTGTTAGTGCCTTAGTCTGAGCTGCACTCTAGGGAGTAAATCTGCCCTTTTTCAAGTCTACCACCCTTTGCTTTTTGCACAAATTAGTGAGGGGAAATGGGACTTTGCTCAGAGCAAGACCCAATATTTCAGTATGCTGCCCCTTTGACTAGGCACCCTTATTTGTGTTCTTGTTACCCCCCCAAAAAATGTACCCTACCAGTTTATTTTATTTTTTAATACAATATTTTCTTTTAGGGTATCTCCTCCACAGAACCATGATATAGTAGGCGAGAGCTGGCAGGCACTAGGAGTCTGCAGGGAATGTTTCCGTACCTTTGTTCATCCTGCTTATGCTGGCAGAACACACCCCTCTATGGCTTGCCTGTATAAGGTGGGCAGTCCCCTAACACCTGCATTTCTGTAAGGTACCACCAGCAAAAACGTCAGAACCACCACAAAGGCACAATAACAGACATGCAGAGCCCCCAGTAAGTGCAGGGGAACAACCAAGGAATGACCCAACTCAGAAGGATGCCCCTGGAATGACTGCAGCATTGGCAAGAAATGGAGTTCAGAAACAGGAATAGGCTAACTATAACCAATAAAACCTGTTACCACCAATCATACTGGAAAGGCAGAGGGGGAGAGGTAAAAAGACTACACAAAAGCACTTGGACTGCCAGTGGTGGACAGGCAGTGAGACTGATGCCAGAGTCCTACAAGAGGGGAATGGTGGATGGGAAAGCTTGTCTCTATAAAGGAGATCCTCACAAAGATCTGTTACTGGTAAATCATGAACCTGTCTTCTTGGAGTGTAAAGTACTGTCTACTCTATAGAACCGTAATACATTAGAGCTGTAGTACATTGGAAAATGTATGTCAGTACAAGCTCCATCAAGGTATGCCTGGAAATAAGAGGACCAGAAATTACAGAATGGCAGGCCATGTAAGCTGGGAAGGCCAAGACCCTGTTATGAGAAAGCAAACTGGACTGTATTCCAGTCTGAATAGTTGAGTGTTCCACTTTTGCTGACCATTCATTATGGGGTGGGGAGCACATCTTTCAGCTATTTGTAAACCTGCCCTGCTAGACAGTTTTGAGCTAGCACACCTTGTGATATCTCCTACAGATGCAACTGTTGCTCTGGCACTGAGGTTGGTCATAAAGTGTGTGTGGCTAACCCCCCCCCCTTTATCTGCAGGTACCTCTGGATATCTGGCATTTGGGTTAATATCCCAGTACTGACACTGTAATGCAGCATGAGAGGGGTGCTGCATTTCTGAGGTGCCGTCTTTCAGATGAGACATTAAACCGAGGTCTCATCTACCTGGATTGGTGATAGTTCAGGTGGATGTTAAAGATCCCATGGCACTTATCGAAAAGAGTAGGGGAATTTCCCTGGTGTCCTGGCCAAATTTCCCTCATTCACTAAAAAAATACCACCAACAACTTAATCTGGTTCAAGGTCAGTTGGCATTCTTCTGTATCCCCCTCCCCCGGGTCGTGCCTGAAAATAGGCAGGATTTGTCTAGTGCACTTACCCGGTCAACAAAAGCTAAATAAATATCTTACGGGGAGTGATACAGTAAGTTAGTAGGGTCTCCAGAGAATGACCCTTCTGTTATAAGAGACACCAAGCCTGAGGTATGGACAAGAGGACTGTGAAGTGAAGCTGAGTGGTTTTGTCTGCCCAAACCTTAGGAGATAAGTCTGCTATACCATAAGAGACATTTTATGCCGGCCCTATTAACTTATTATTATTTTTTTTTAATTGTTTAACCAGTAGTGGCACACTAGGCTGAAAGCTTGTTTACAAGTGTGACCTGGGAGCTCAGGGAAGTTAAATGACTTGCTCAGGGTCACACAGTATGTAAGTAGGGGTTGTGGGATTCAAACCCAGGTCTCCATATTTGTAGCTCAGAGCCTTAAACCACTGCACTATACTGCCTCCCCGATAAATTACTTGAGTTTAGTTAAGAATGATTTATAATAGGTTTAGTCTTTTTTGTTTGTTTAAATGTTATTGTGCTGCCTCCCCCAACCCCGGCTTTGAAGTGGAGCACTCCCACACAACAGCACATTGTACATGGCTAAGAGGTGCAATAACTCTGCATGCTGATTGGCAGAAATGTCATTAGTGATTTATGTTAACAACTGTTGGTAAGATATTAATGTGTTTGAGTCTCAGTGTAATATATTCAAGGGTCTGAATCCTACTGTTTACTGTAGCTGTGACTGCAATAGGAAAGTCCATTCCCCATTAGTAACCTTGAATCCTGCCATAAATATATCTTCATGAAGGGGAACCATAATACCCGTGGGGGCTGCTGTAATTTTCATACCATATTACCATTCCTCGTTGGTAGCCAAAATGTTGGGGTGCTTGGATAGTACTTGTGAGAGACTGGTGCCCAGCAGTGACCCCAGACTCAATATGCCTCCCATTGCACATTCCTGTGCTACTCAGGGTAGAGACTGTGGGTTGGGGTGATATCCATTTGGAGGCTGGTTGCATACTATGGCAACAAACTCCACTGGACTAGTGCACTTGTAGCACAACTCTACTAAGGTAGGGCCAATAATTGTCTGTTACCAAAAATGGCCAGTTCCATTTGACACAATCTTAAAATACATTTTCCCCAAAACTTAGGCCAAATCAGCATGTTTTGTACAAAAATAATCTAGCTCCAAAAGGGGATGTTTGCACAAAATGCTGGTGTAGGCTGGGGTTGTTTGCATGATAAAATGGTTCACATAAGAGTTTTTGCATGAAAAATTTACCCTACAGTACTCCAGTGTAACATGACATATTATGTTTTTTACTGGTGGCCCTACTAATGCATGTGAGTTTATATTGTATAAGAAATGCCCTGCTGTGTGTGCTTGAGGCATCTGATCATAGTACCCCCCACTTTTATGGGGAATTGAGAAAAGCGGTAGAAAAATCTAGTCAGAAAAATATTTTTTATGGCCTTGATCTTGCCCGCCATAATAGGATTCAGTTTTTTTTCTAATGGCACGTTCGATCTGTAGGTCATTTACTGTGGGAGGCAGTTAGCTTTGATCAGGTCAGCCTGTTTGGATGTGATGGTAATACCCAGGTATTTGAAGGACGTGTTCTCCCATGCTAACTGATTGCCTGCAAAGCATGCCTCCACACAATCAGATTCATAGGGAGAAAGACTATATTTGACCAGTGCACCTCTAGTCCTGAGAGGTGCACAATTTGAGGGTCTATCAGTGGTTGAAGGGAGCGGATAGGGTTAGATATTGTAATAAAAAGGTTGTCTACATACAAGTAGACCAAATTATCTTGGTCCCCCACTCTAATACCCCAGATGTTGGCAGAAACTAGAAGATTCCTGGTAAGTAGCTCCAGAGGTATAACAAATACTAAGGGGGACAAAGGGCAGCCCTGTTTAGTCCCTCTATTAAGGGAAAAGGGGGTCAACATTCACCTGCTAGTGAGGATTGAGGCCATATGTTTGGCATAAAGGGTGCCGATCTAGTTCTGAAATGACTGTCCAAATCCAAACGCTGCTACAGCTTGGTGAAGATGACCTCACTCCAGATTCGAATGCGATCTTAAAATTATACTGCTAATGCCTCCATTGGAGTTTGCACCCATTTGATGTGACACAGCAGGTTATGGAGGGTTCTGATATTATCTGCTCTTGTTCTACCCTTGCAGAAGCTGGTCTGGGATGGGTGGATAATCGGAGGGAAAACTCTTCCCAACCAAGAGGCTACGGCATTGGCTAGGATTTTATCTGCCAATATCCAAGATATAGGGTGGCAATTGCCACTGTCTGGGGCATCTTACCTTTCTTAGCAATCAGGGTAAAGATTGTTTCTTTAAGAGATGGGGAGCTGCATGTCTCTGTTCACTTTGTTTAACATATTTAACGGGGGTATGATTTGATCAGGGATAGCATGAAAGAGGATAGCAGTCTTGCTATCCGAGCAAAGAGGCAGCTGACTAAGAAGCTAGAACTTTACTACTAGAACACTAATGACTCCACAAGGGAGTCAGAGTCTGTTGGGATTAAGCAAACAGATACTTCATTAGAAGTGTAGGGTCTCAATTAGAGTAAAAAGAAAAAAAAGTTAAGTGTGCTTCTCTGAGTTGGAAGGTAACTGTATCATCTTGGTAGTTTGCTAAGTCAGGAGGAGAGCTGTTAATTGGGGTGTGTGGCTTAACCAGGAGAAAACCAGGTGTCTACAGTTAGACTTCCCTGCTGCCAGCTTTTGGCATAGAGCAGTCTTGCTACAAAAGCAAGGGGGCAGCTGACTAAGGAGCTAGAACTTTACTACTAGAATACTTCTGACTCAGCAAGAGAGCCTGTTACACATCGATATTGCCCTACTACCCACCCTTAGCCAGTTCCACTTTTATAGGCACTGGATTTGACTGACAACAGGAACTTCCTGTTTGGGAGCAGGAAGGGAAGGATCACCAAGACACGTAAGATTCGCCATCCTTGAAGGAAAAAAGTAGTTCTCCCTCCTCCCCCCCCAGCTGCTGGAGGTCTGACTCTGGGCAAGGAAGAAGGAGACTGAGTAATACAGGAAGTTCCTGTCCTAGAACAGGAAGGATGGGAGCAGTGAGGGCACAAAGGCAGTAGGAAAATAGGGAGAAAAAAATTAAATAAACAGAGGGTGGAAAGAGTAAGCATACAAAGTGACAGGAGAGGGGGCACAAATTAGACATGATAGGAATGGTGCAGTGCAGTGGCTGTGGTGCGGCAGTCTTCAGGGAGACATTCTGGAGGATGCGGTGCTGTCCCATCTGCAAGCACCTCTCTGGGCTGAGGGAGGAGGTTGCTCATTTCCATGCCGAGTTGGCCAGGATTCAGGGGACTTCATCCTTCTTCAAGGGACCACCAGGTCTGCCCCCACTGCATCAAAGGTTGCCTGGGTGGAGGAGTGGCAGAACTACAATGGGCTTGGGAAGGGTGAGGGTGGTGGGGCAGGGGCACATCTCTCCTGCGGTTACAGAACTACAATGGGCTTGGGAAGGGTGAGGGTGGTGGGGCAGGGGCACATCTCTCCTGCGGTTAAATTCCACAACTCCTATGCTGTACTGGCAGTGTGGGACTGTCCCAAGGAGGCATGCACAGTGGAGACCAAGGAGGATGTGGGTGTCCTTCACAGTGGAGACCCCATGGGGGAGGCAAGGGACCCCAGAGGAGGAGGAAGCAACTCCTGGTTGGGGATTCTATTTTTTGGGGGGGGTAGACTTGGGGGCAGATGGAGTGGGAAAGAGAGGAGTTAAGTGCCTACCCATTGCCACGGCTTGGAGCAATAGAAGGCGCATCTAAAGGATCGCTGGGGCAGCAGGATGGGAGGGAGTGCTAGACATCATTGTCCACCTGGGCACTAATGATCTGGCCGGTGATGAGGTTAGGGTAGTGCAGGAGAAGAAGAAGTCAGCATTTATATAGCACTATTCATAAACAATGTTATCCCAAAACGCTTTACAAGCAATGCTAGACTGGTAGTGAAGTGATTGAATGTGTAGTGGGGGCCATATCGCACATCAACACCCACACACAGCCTGGACAATTGCATGGACCGGTTACATAGGAAGGGGAATATTGGCCAAGACACCAGGAATGTCACCTGCTCTTTGCAAAGAACGCCTTGCGTTCTTTTACTTCTACCTGGACACCCCCCAAGGACAGCACCAGGATGGGTAGATGGGACCTCGGTTTAATATCTCATCCAAAAAACGGTACACCTCAACAGTACAGCACCCCCCAATACTGCACTCAGGTGCCGGCGTTTTTTAGGTACAAGTCCAGTCCCGGTGTGGGACGAGAACCTACAACCTTCTGGTCCAGAGGTGGATGTGCTACCAACTGACCCATGCTGACACAGGACTTCAGGGAGCTGGGGAGAGGTCTTAGACAAGTGGCGTGCACTGTAACCTTTTCAGAGGTGCTGCCGGTCAATGACAAGAGGGAAGGCAGGGCACTCTGCACCACAAAATTCAATGCATGGTTGAAGGACTGGTGCAGAACAGAGGGCTTCGGCTTCATTGGGGACCCGGGGTCCCACCTGGAGGGATGCAGGCCTATAAAAGTGGGATGGACAGCATCTATCCAGGGGGGAACCAAAATCATTAGTGAGAGGTTTAAATGCTTCATTGGCAAGCATTTAAACTAGCCAAGGGGGGAGGCGATAGTAGGGAGGAAGAAGATAATTGCCCCCCCTCACAGGATGAAGCAGTCAGTAGGGAGGACCCTAGGGTTGGGAAATGGACACTGAAACCTAAAACCGAGATGGAATGGGAGTAAAAACAGGAGAGGAAGGGTGGGAAGACATGGGGATAGGAGTGGAACTGCTAGAAGGGGGAGTTGCAAAACTTGCAAGGCCATGTGCACGAATGCCCACAGCCTGGGAAGTGAAATCCCAAACCTAGTGGCCTTGATGGCAGAGGTAGACCTGGACATTGTCGCTGTTACCGAGACATGGTACACAGGGAACTATGAAAAGACAGGGTGGGTAAAAAAGGGTGGAGGGGTGGCGATTTACGTCAGGGAGGGAATTAAAGCAACTGAAACTCAGGGAATGCAGGAGGGAGCAGAAGTACTATGGGTCACCCTGGAGACAGGAAATGGCACCTCCATTTGCACAGATGTGATCTAGAGACCTCCAGCACAAAGGGAGGAGATGGATGGGGTACTAGTGGAAGCCATCCACAAAATGACAGGTAAAGGTGAAGTGCTGCTGATGTGAGACTTAAGTTTCCTGTTGTGGAATGGAGCACCCAGGCTGCAGCCACTGTGCCGATGGTGAGCACATCGCCGCGGCACATTGTCAACGGACCGCCACAATGCAACCAACTCTTTACTGGTTTTCGCCTGCACCCCATGTGGGTGTTTCCGCCCCTCACCCTTCCGGACTTATGGATACCAACTCCGGGGTGGATCACAGGGAGAGTAGCCAACATTGGGAGTCACTGTGCTGGTACAGCACTCCGACAGCCCATTCAATACTGTGGATGTCGAACGGGTTGTTGTTTCTGTACTGGATTTGCTGTCGGGGGTTCGCTGTTCTAACGGTATACACAATGTGAAAACAGTGGAGGAGTCAAACCACACGAAAGCAAGTGTCCTGGATTTCAGATGGGTTGACTTTGCAAAAATGGAGGAGTGTCTCAAGGAAGCCCTGGCAGGGGAAGAAGAAGAGGGAAGGGATAGAGAAACAATGGGCTAACCTTAAGGGAGCCATAGCAGAGACAACAAGCCTTTGTGTTAGGCAAGTAAGCAAAACAAAGAGAAAGAAAAAACACTGGTTCTCAAAGGACACAATGGGGAAGGTAAGAGAGAAAAGACTAGCTTTCAGGAGGTATAAGGAAACAGAGAGGGGAAGACGGGGAACTGTATCTGAAAAAGCAGAGGGAGGCAGGGAAAGCAGTCCAGAGCGCAAAGTCACAAACTGAGGAAAAAATAGCCCAGTCAATTAAGAAAGGAGACAAGACCCTTTTCAGCTGTATTAGTGATACAAAGATGACCAGAGGTGGGATTGTGAGGTTAAAAAGGGAGGAAGGGGTGTGTGTAAAGGGGGACCTAGAAAAAGCAACAGTTCTGAACAATTATTTTTGTTCAGTATTCACAGAAGAAAGGCAAGGAGAAGGACCACTATTGGGGGATTGGAACACTAGTGGGAGAGTGGTGGACAACAGCCAGTTTACAGAGGAAAGAGTCCTAAAGGAACTCGAGCATCTAAAGGGGGACGGGGCTGTGGGGCCGGATAGGATACATCCCAAAATATTAAAAGAACTTAGAGAAGTGCTGGCAGCACCACTAACAACCCTATTCAACAAATCGATAGAGACAGGGGTGGTTCCAGGGGACTAGAGGAGGGCAAATGTAGTCCCTCTCCACAAAAGTGGCAACAGGAAGGAGGCTGGCAACTACAGGCAAGTCAGCCTGACCTCAGTGGTGGGGAAATTGATGGAATTCCTGCTAAAAGAAAGGATTGATCTTTCTTGAATCCAGCAGAGCACAGGATCCAAGGTACTGTAGCATGGATTCACAGTGGGAAGGTCTTGTCAAACTAATCTGATAGATTTCTTTGACTGGGCGACTACAGAGGTAGATAGGGGAGGGGCAGTGGATATGGTCTACCTAGATTTCAGCAAGGCCTTCAAGATCGTCCCACATAGGGGGTGAATAAATAAGGTGGGCAGCCTGGGAGTGGGCCCCAAGGTGGTAAACTGGGTCAGAAACTGGTTGAGTGGCAGGACACTGAGGGTGGTTGGTAAATGGCATTCAATCCGAGGAGAGGTGGGTGACCAGTGGGGTGTCACAGGCAGGGCTCTAGATAATATTTTTTGGGGTGGGTACCTGTACTCCTCATTTTGAAAGTGAGGTGAGTAAAACGAAATTCAGATGTGTACAAATGTCTTGCTAGAGTGGACTGAGGAGTACATTTATTAAAAAAATGTAGTTCTTTTTTTCCTAGATAAGAATATCAGGTGCCAACAATGCTCCAAATAATGTTGGCAGGTAGGAATTTACTCACCAGTTTTAAAACCTAGTGAGTAAAACAAAAGTGGGATGCATACAAGTGCTGTAAATCTGGCAAAAAACTGTTCCTTTTGAATCACCGGTTATGTTATGAAGCACTATTCTTTGGCGTGTGGAGTATTTACAAATGTTGGGTGAGTACTGGTACTCATTAAAAAAATTTCTGAAGAGTATTTTCTAAAATGAGGTGAGTAAAATAGGCCTTATCTAGAGCCCTGGCCACAGGGATCCGTGCTGGGGCCAGTCCTCTTTAATGTTTTCGTAAGCGACATTGTAGAGGGGCTGGAGGGGAAGTTATGCCTTGTTACAGATGACACTAAGATCTGCAACAGGGTCGACACTCTGGGGGGTGGTGGAAAAAATGAGAAAGGACCGAAACATGCTTGAGGAGTGGTCGAGAGTCTGGCAGCTAAGATTCAATGCAAAGAAGTGCAAAATTATGCACTTGGGGCACAGAAATCCAAGGGAGGAGTACAACAAGGGGAGTGAGGTACTGACGGCTACCAGTCAAGAAAGGGACCCGGGGTAATCATAGCTGATGACCTAAGAGTAACCATACGATGTGAGAAGGTTTGGGGAGAGCCAGTGGGATGCAAGGGTGTATAAGAAGAGGTATCGCCAGCAGAAAAAAGGAGGTGGTTATGCCTCTGTACAGATCACTAGTGAGACCTCATCTGGAGTACTGTGTCCATTTCTGGAGGCCGCATCTCCAGAAGGACGTAGACAAAATAAAGGCAATCCAGAGAAGGGCAACAAAAATGGTGTAAGGACTGCACCAAAAATCATATGAAGAAAGACTAGAGGACCTCAACATGTATTCCCTGGAGGCCAGGGGAGAGAGAGGGGGAATATGATAGAGACATTCAAGTACATCAAGGGTATAAACAAGGTACAAGAGGGTCGCATCTTTCAGAAAAGAAGGTGTACAAGAACAACTGGGTGTGATATGAGGCTGGGGGGGGTAGGCTCAGGTGCAAAGTGAGGAAGTACTTTTTCACAGAAAGAGTAGTGGATGCTTGGAACAACATCCCTACGGAGGTGGTGGAGGCAAAAACAGTAGGTGAATTCAAGAATGTATGGGATAGACATAAGAGCACTCTAGCAATAGGGAAGAAAGGGTAAGTCACAGATCAACTAGGGTCTGCAGTAATTCATTAGGTAGGGAAAAAGGGCAGACTAGATGGGCCACATGGTCCTTATCTGCTGTCACCTTCTGTGTATGATGAAACCGTCCTTACCCATTTAGTGTCTTGCCAGCCATGAGGGGAGTGCAGGGCCTCCCAAAGTTCCCTTTCTGCCAAGGGGGGCTTCAAGTGTCTCTGACACCTGGGGTGGTAACTGTGATAAGGTTGTGTGCCCCAGAAAATCAGATAACTGAGGAGTGGTGTCCTCCTTGTGTCCAGAGAAATATAGGTGACCATATTAGTTCTTTATAATCATGTTTGTGTCCCTCGGGTAGAGGTTACCACCCCTGATTGGTCACACAGGGCATAATACAGTATTCTGCTACTTGCCTCTGTAGCCGATCAGCCAGGAGATTCTCTCACTTCCCAGTATTTGTGGTTGGATCTTAGTAGTAAGCACTCAGATGTAGGAAAACATTTAGCTTCTATTTAAGCCCTGTAATTTGTAGTCTCAGTTGTGGTTGGAATCTGGGGTTCTGCATATACTGGTGTTCTAGATCGTTCAGTTGCTCTTCTGTTTGTTTTTCTCAGCCACTCTCTTCCATGCTGAGGAAAGGCTTAATTTGTCCCCATATGAATACTTTCAATCCCTCCCATATTGTACCCTGGGACATCTCAGTAGTCTAGTTCGAGGACACATATGAGGAAGCCTTATTCAAGGCCCATATTTTAAATTCAGGGTCCTGGAGGAGAAGGAATTACATCTCCAGCAGGGAGACGCTAGTGAACCCTCTTTGCTGGAGACTAGTAAGAGACACCGGTGCATAGTCAGATACTACTATTCAATGATGGGGCCTAGTGCTCCTGCAGCCACCAAGGCATCTGCTAAAAAAAATCATTATGGCTATAGGAATTGTGAACTATGGAATGGAAAAAGTAGTCCCTGATTGTGGGGTTGTCTCTGTACCCCACATCTTGTAGACCCCATTCAGTCAGTTGGGAGAGTGCCACCTTTGCCTGTTGGTGGCAATCCTTCCAACATTAGTATCTAGGAATGGGTCCAGGGTTAATTTAAAGTCACAAGCTGTTATCACTGGGATGCAGTCTTCCCCTTTCAGGGTCCTGATTCTCTGACTAATTGCTGGGGAAAAATCAGGGTAATCCATATCAAGGGCATAGGTCTAACCCACTATTAATTTGCCTTCTGGGATTGTGAATCATTCCAGAAGCCATCGGTCACAGGAGTCCATGTGTACTCCATCCACCACCCATGGCACAGTCTTGTACATTATATTATAATTCCTAAGGCTTTCGAGGATGCAGAGCTATTCTTCACCCAGTCCACCCTCCCTTTTATAGCTGTTGTCCCATATGTTTCATAAGTTAGGTCTCTTGCAGTAGTGCCTCTTCTGGTTTAAGTGATTTACACTGCTGTATGATTGTGATTTCAGGTGCTACAAGACTTTGCTATGCTTTGTTAGATGCTTCCGCCCATAAACATTCTGGGATATTATTTCTAGGGACATGGATATGTTCTATCCACAGTTGATGGCAGTGTCCTTTCCCCTTTAATTCTTGCCAGAAGGTCTTAAAGCTGGCTCCTCCCACCCACCCAGGTGGTATATCCCTCGGCTATACCCCATGATGCCAGATCTTCTTTTCCGCTGGAAGAAGCAGGTTCCCTCCTTACCGCTCCCATGTTGAGTAGGCCCTGGCTCTTAAATCTTTGGATTTACTTCCAAAACTTAAACCCGTAAGAGTTTTTTCTGAATGATCTTCGATCACAACTGCAGTGGAGGCTTAATTTCTCGCCCGGGTTCCGCCAGTGCCCCTGTGGGCAGAAGATGTCATGTACTGACCCGCACGCCACATGCGTTTACTGCCTGGGTTCCACCATACTCCAGGCCTGCGAATTTTGTCGATCGCTTCAGCCTAACATACTCGACAATCGTCTCACCTGTTTGCAGCTTGGCAGTCCAGAAAAACGGAACCCGCTGGTCAAATCCAAGAAAGCCTGTTGAGTGGTCTCCGTAGCTGCGGGGTCCACCAAGTAGCTAGAGCAGATGAAGGCCTTTGAGGAAGAGGCAGCTTGGGCCGCTGATCAGTCCACTTCGGCCTTTGTTCTGCTGAAAGTTGGGCTGCACCTCTACAGGCTCTTTTTCAAGGAACAGTGCCAGTCTCTCCCGACAAAGGGGGAAGGCCCGTCGACAGTACATGGCTCTCGCCATCGTCGTTCTTGGGATAGAGAACGGTCTCTGTCATCTCCAGTTTTGACTTCAGTCAAAACTGTGGACTTGGCCGCTGGCTACATGGCGCCCCCATTAGGCCAGCCAGCAAAGAAGCGGGACAGCCCAGTCAAAATTGTCATCGACCCCGTCAACCTGTTGTCGCTTGACGAGGCCGACAATTCTCTGTTTAGGACTCCGGTCCTACCGGGACCTATCAATGAGGAGACCCAGCCCACTGGGAACTTCCTTACGGTCCCTGACTATGACCTGGAGGAGCTGCAGACTCCCCAGTCTCCTCTGAGCACCCCTGTTGATCCCCCAGGTGGTTGAGGTCGCAGTCTCGGTCTTCTTCGTCCAAAAAGTTGAAAAAATCCCATCGACGTCACTCTGGGCATTACAAGAAGCGGCGTCGCCACTACTCATCCTCCTCAGGAGAGGAGAGGCTTCGGCATAAGTTGCGCTGATGCTACGAGGACCTTATGTGGCAACAGTTGGTGCTGGCCGGTCTGAAGTCAGCCCCGGCTCCCACACCAGCCATTACATGGCTGTTGCCTGTTAGGCCAATGCCAACACCTCCGGAGTCGTTCGGCACTGTCCCTCTGCCTGCAGAGCCGGTAAAGGTCCTCCCAGCTTGGCCGAAGCCAGCCTCTCCACCGATAATGGTGGAGCCATCACCCAAACTGCCTCCTTCGGGGGCTCTGGTCAAGCAGTCTTGGCCCACCAAGGGTCATCCACACAGGCTGTCGGCCACTCTTATGCCTGACCATTTGGCCGGTCAAGGGTGACATGGGTGGTCGACCGATCTATGCGGACTCTTCAGAGTCCAAGGACTCCTCGCTGCACTCCTGTCTGCTTGATGAGGAGTCATTTGGGGGTCTCTTGATGGAGGAGGGTCCCACATCTTTCATGGGCATCCTCAGTCTCCTCTCCAAATCCATGGGGATGCCACTGGAGCCTGTTCAAAAGCAGGCTCGATATCCCCTAACACATATCCTGGACAAAGGAGATTCTCTGGAGGCCTTCCTAGTGCGAAGCCATTGTCTGGAGCTTTGGCTGCACCCCGCCTTCTGCCCTCTGCCATCATCCCAGATGGCCTGCAAATACGCGGTGCCCATCGGCTCCCTTTCAGGTTTCATGGAACACCCCTTGGCTAAGGGGTAGGTGACTAACTCTGTGTTTCAGCACTCGGGCAATACGGGAGACTCTGATAGACCACCGGTCAAGGAATCCAAAAAATTGGACCACTTGGCCAAAAAGGTCTATGCTGCCTCTTCGCTCGGTTTCCATCAGGCAAGCTTGGCTGTCATCATGGCACACTTCTCCCATGCCCTTTTGGGCTCTTTGGATGAAGTGCTTCCTCATCTCCCCGTGGACCTCCAGACCATGGTCAAGCAGGTCCAGGATCAGGGTCGGGCTGTGGGCAAAAAGCAACTCCAGACAGCTCTGGACATTGGGGACTCCTGTGCCCATTTGTTGGTGGCCACAGCCACCATGCATCGCAGGGTTGGCTGAGGGTCTCAACCTTTATGGTAGGCACCCAGTACAAATTGGCAGATGTACCTTTCTTGGGCACTGACCTGTTTGGTCCCAGCATTGATGGTCACCTACAATGCATCAAGAAGTCCAGTGCCACCTTGGACTCCATTGCTTCTGCCCAGAAGGAATCTAAAAGTTCCAAACACCAGAAGCACAAGCCTTTTTGGCCTTCCACCCCTGCAGTAAAGCCGACCCAGTACCAGTCTGAGCAGCAAGAGCAGGCTTGGTTTTGGTGCCCTCTGTCCAAGTCAGTGGCTTCAGCGGTCCAGAAGCCTGGAGGGAAGGGATCTGGTGGCCCCTCAGCTGAATTCTCCTCCAGGCCTGCCCAGTGATGGGATGGAGGCGACCACCCCCATGCCCAACACGCCTCCCCTGGATCCTCCCATGGGGGGCTGGCTCCACCATTTCCTTTCCACCTGTTCAGCTGTTACCATGGACAGGTGGGTTCTGGAAGTGATCGGCCAGGGTCTGCCTCTGGAATTCGAGCAGTATCCACCAAGCCAAGCCCCAGGAGGAGAAGGTATACACAGACAGTCGGCTGTCCAAGACGACATAACCCAACTCCTCCGCAAGGAGGTGGTGGTCAGAGTCACAGACCCCCCCCAGTCAACCCAGGGTTTGTTTCCAGGTACTTCCTGGTCCCAAAACGGATGGGGGGGGCTGGTGCCCCATTCTAGATCTGCACAACCTGAACAATTTTCTCAGGTCTCACACCTTCAGGATAGTAACTCTGTCCCAGATCATACCATCTCTCAAGCAGAACATGTGGTTTTGCTCCCTGCATCTACAGGACACGTCCTTTCATGTCCCGATCCATCCATCCCACTGGAGGTTTCTCCGCTTCTGAGCTGAGGGAACCCTCTATGAGTTCCAAGCCATGCCGTTCAGCCTGTCATCAGCCCCCAGGGTCTTCACCAGTTGCAGTGGTGGCGGCCCATTTACAGCATTGAGGGGTCCAAGTGTACCCCTGCCTGGATGATAGGCTTATAGCAGGTCCCTCCAGGCAGCAAGTGGAGAGGTCCAGGAACCTGGCCCTCCAGACCTGCATTGACCTTGACCTCCTAGTCAGTGAGGCATAGTTGGAACTCGTGCCCTCGCAGGTGATCTGCTTCATTGGAATAGAGCTTGACTCTTGCTGAGCCAGAGCCAGGCTCCCAGTTGACAGAGCGGAGGTTCTCTCCTCCTTTGCCTGATCATTTCTGGTTGGGCACTTGTGCCCTGCCCAGGACTTCCTGCGCCTTCTGGGCTACATAGCGGCCTGCACTTCCATGGTCCGATGGGCCTGGTGGCATATGCGCTGTCTGCTGTGGGAGCTGGCCAGCCAGTGGTTAAGCATGTAGGCCATTTCGACCAGCTGGTCACTGGGACCCAGAAGATGTGGGATGCTCTCCAATGGTGGACCATCCCAGAGAATCTGCTGGAAGGGATCCTGTTTGAATGCCCTGAGCTGACAGTCATCCTGATGACCGATGCCTCTCTCTTGGGCTGGGGTGTCCACCTGGGGGAACACTGGGTCCATGGGCTCTGGACCCCTGAGGAGTCCCGATGCCACATCAACCTGCTGGAGCTCTGAGCAGTCCGGCTGACACTAACTGCATTCACTCCATTTGTTCGGGGTCAAGTGGTTCAAGTCCAGATGGACAACACCACGACCATGTACTATCTCAACAAGAAAGGCGGGACACACTCCCTACCTCTGTGCAGGGAAGCTCTTTGCATCTGGACTCTCGTGAGCTGACTGGAGGTGGAGCTCCTTGCCATTTATGTGACAGGAGCCTCCAATCGGCGACGCCTTCAGTTGAGTGGGCAAAGCATCCCATGAGTGGTCTCTCCATCCAGAGGTGGTACACAGTCTATTCTCCCAGTGGGGCACCCCTCAGGTGGACCTGTTCACCTCCAGGGAGAATGCAAAGCTAAGGCTGTTCTGTGCCCACACACCTCAGCAGGGCTCACTGCAGCAGGGTGCCTTCTTGAGGCCGTGGACGCTAGACCTCTTTTATGCCCGCCCTTCACTTCCCTTGGTCCACAATGTGCTCCTCAAGGTCAGGAGGGACAAGCTGCAGGTGATCCTGGTGACTCCAGACTGGCCACGCCAGTATTGGTACCCCGATCTCCTCAGCCTCAGCAGCAGGCTACCGAGGTGGCTCCCTGCTGCCTGGATCTGCTTTCCATCAGTCAGGGGAAGATACTCCACCCGGACCTTCAATCCCTGCACCTGACAGCCTGGTTTCTGAGTGTCTAGTGTTCCAGCCTTTGGGTCTCTCTGAAGATGTCCTCACTGTAGCTGAGGCATCTCGCAAGGAATCGACTAGGAAGTGCTACACCTTCTAATGGACGAGATTCTCCATTTGGTGTCGGGGTAAGGGATTGGACCCTTTGACCTGTCCAGTGGCTAGCATCCTATACTACCTATGGTCTCTTTCTCCAAAGAGGTACTTTGGTTGATGACCCTTAAGATGCACCTGGCAGCCATCTCTGCTTATTGGGCATGGGACGGTCAGCATTCGATGGTGCAGGAGAAGGTGGTCTGGTTCTTTTTCAAAGGCCTTGATCACATATCCCCTCCAGTGCATGAACCACCACCACTATGGGATCTACTGCTGGTACTGGCAAAGCTCATTGGCAAGCCATTCGAAGTAATGCACAAATCCAAGATGTCACACTTGTCATGGAAGACCACCTTCTTGGTGGCTGTCACGTCAACTGGAAGGACTGGGGAGCTCCAGGCACTCAGTCGAGTCTCCTTATTTGGTCTTCCATAGGGACAAGGTTGTCCTTTGCCCCAACCCGAATTTCCTTTTGAAGGTTGTTTTGGAGTTTCACCTGGACCAGGTGATGACTCTTCCGATGTTCTACCCCAATCACACCTCGGATGCTGAATACAGGCTCCATACCTTGGGCCAGAGGTGAGCGCTCACATACTACAAGGAGCACATGGCTGGAGTTCGGGGAGAGGTTCGACAGCTGTTTGTCACCTATGCTGAAGCTGCACCTGGCAGACCTGCAGCCAAGTGGATGATTGGCAGGTGGATCACATCCTGCATTGATCTTTGCTATAGGCTGGCAGGTAGGGAGCCTCCTGTAGGGCTAAGGGCTGATTCCACCCACCATACCTCTGCGTTGGTTGCTTCTAGGGACATCCCTATCCAGGAAATCTGCAGGGCTGTTACCTGGAAGTCAGCACACAACTTCATTTCCCATTACCACAATGACCTAGAGTCATGCTGGGATGCTGGTTTTGCGGCCTCAGTTCTCCAATTTCTGTTTCCAACGTAGGATGTGTGTGCCTTGCCTCCCTCCTCCCAGAGAACTGCTAGGAGTGTGCCATCAAGTGTGGATAGAACAACATATCCACATCCCAAGAAACACAGGTTACTCACCTATAACAGTAGTTCTAGTAGTGGTATATGCTGTTCATCCACACGGACCCACCCAGCCTCCCTGGCTTCGATGCACAACCTCTGCTTCCAGCGGCAAGATTTGGCATCATGGGGTGGAGCCAAGGGATATACCACTTGGGTGGGTGGGAGGAGCCAGCTTTAAGACCTTCCGGCAAGAATTAAAGGGGAAAGGACACTGCCATGAAGTGTGGCTGAACCATGTATTCCACCTTGGTGGTGGCTGTTGTGAGAGATATCCTGTGGCACAGTACATACATATTGCTAAACTATCAGCTGTAGCATTTAGCAAGTTTATAAACTGAACTGTAAAACACAAATATTACGATAACATCACTGTGAGACACATGCTGCTGCCCCTTGGCAGTGGTGTGAACTAAGAAACTGCCAGATTCATCTGGACTACTGTAGATCACAGCACTGGTTGGAGTACTTATTTATTTATTGAAGATTTCAGAGAATACCTTTGAGCAGAAGTACTCTTTTACAAAGGTTCCACATCCATGACAGAGATTACTAGGCAACATAACAAGTACGATAAGTGATTTCCAGTGGAATGAAGTCAAAAAAGTACTATATAGTCAAACAAGTACAAATAAATAGGCTGGATCAGTTGCATACAATTTTACAATAAGGTAGGTAAACAGAAGCAGTGTAAAACATAGAAATGGTATATGGCCTCAGAGCCAGAGTCTGACACAGTTCAAAGTGGAATGGGAGGGACTTGGTTACAATGATAAGTAGTTACAGTTGCACTGAACTGTTAGGGTTGCCTATAATGTGCTCTTATTCCCCCCCCCCCCACGTCTCGGTCAGTTGTCATCAGCTTGGACCCCCAGCCTCCATCACTCCAACTTCTGCTAGGACTTACCACCAGCCAGTACCTCCAGGGCTTGCCCCCGTGGAGTCCCCTAATCTGCTGCTGCTGTATACTGGATCCAGTAGTTGGACTGGCAAACCCAGCTGGTCAGATGTGGGGTCTGTGAGGGTCCAAGCGCCATCCTGCCGCTGAGGATTTTTTCAGCTTTTCTTCCCTGAGGGGCGCAGTGTGCAATGACGCCATGACACATGACCCGTGCACTTGTGTGCCCTGCATCAGCATGTACCCGCCCCTTCTGCTTGTTCTGTGGCAGTCCCAGGGTGCCCTCCCCAGCTTACTGCTACAGGCTAGGCATACATCGGGCCCTGAAATCCCTCCCCTGGAGAGGAGAGCAGTTCTCTGTATGTTTGATCCTTCTTGACACCCCTGCCAGTGCCCCAAGCTTGCTACCGAACTGTGGTCACTGGCATCATGACTGGTAGCGTTACCACTCTCCTGACAGGCTGGCCATATAATTCTCTCTTAAACTGGTCAAACTTAGATAGATTAATCAAGATATCAGGCAGCTCATTTAACCAGCTAACAGTGAATGAACCCTTATCTAGCTGAGTATGGTGAAAAGGCAGTTCAAGGGCATTCTGAGTCATGCACCTGGTGGTGTAGAGATTGCAACAGGGTGGAGGCAGTGAGTTAGGGCCTGGGGGGGGGTGGTGAGGCCCAGCAACAACTTCTTAGATAGCAGACCTGTCAGGAACTTAATTCTGTTAGGTAGGGGTAACCAGTTTGGGTGCAGAATGTGCACTTATAGGTGCTTTTGTCTGTCCCAAGCACAAAGCAACAAGCTTTATTACAGATCAGATTTATTCTGCTGAGAACTGAGTCACAGACAGTTGTGTAGACAGGGAGGCCATAGTAAACTAGTGACAGTATTGAGCTTGCCAGTATGAGGCATCAAGCATCAGCAGTGAGGTTGACCCGGTTATGGTAAAAGGCTCCCGATCTTCTGTTTACATGGAAACAAGGTAGTCAGCGCTGGGGGGATGTAAGGTCCAGGATCACCCAAGGTATTTGAAGGTTTCCACTTGTTCAAGTGTATGTCCCAGGTCATTGTGGATGAACAGTTTTTTTTTGTTGTTGTTGTTTTTTTTTTTATTTGTGGGCTTGAGAGCATTGTTTTCATTTTTTGTAGCTTAGAACCAGTTTGTTTTGGAAGAACCATTTTCAAGGGTCCCAGAATTACCCTGGAGAATGGAGGTATTGCTCTCCTATATGTGCCCCTCAATAGGGGAAAGCGTATGGTTGAGAAGGTGCAGAGAAGAGCAACGAAAAGAGTAAAAGGAATGCAACATCTGAAATATAGTAAAAGAATGAGTAGACTAGATCTCTATTCACTAGATTATAGAAGAATAATGGGAGATCTATGTCTAACCTATAGTGCTTTTCAAGATCAATCTACCCTACGTGCGAAAGGCCTTCTTATTAGACATAATACCACTAAAAATACAAGGTCACATAACTTACAAGTTGAGAGGAGAAATAAACAGGACAGTTAAACAAAGTAAGTGGTACACACAGTGAGTTGTAAATATTTGGAACACATTACCAGTTAGTGTAGTCTCTAGTGAGACTATGCAGATTTTCAAAACCAGATTAGATCATTATATGGGCTCTGCAAAACAAATATTCCACCAGTGATGGTGGCGAGTTTAACCAAGGGTTAACCAACCTCACTAAACTTGAAAATAATCTATGAACCTATGAGGTAAGGCTGCCAAGCTTAGGGTTCTTGGAATAGATAACACCATCATCTGCACAGAAAAGCACAATTGCAGACTGACATGCATCAGGCAGGTGGCTTGTGAATAAGCCAAAGCAGTAAGGGCCCTAGAATGGAGCCCTGGGAATGCTAATGGTTACATTCCTAATGTCTGACAAGGAGCCCTCTATCTTAACCTGTTGGGTGTGATTAGTGAGATAACTCTGGAACCAGGTGATTGTCTAGTGATAGGCCTGGGCCACATAATTTGTAGACAAGGAGCTTATGATTGACCAAGCCAAAGATTTTTGTCAAGTAGATATAGATGGCACCAGCCTTGTCTCCATTGTCAATGGCCTCAAGGACAAGTTTGGAATACTCAGTGCCATATTTGTGCTATTTTTTTCTGAAATCCATGCTGTTGGAGACACTGTATTTTGTATTTTTCAAGATAAGACAAGACAAGTTGATCAGACACTATTCTCTCAAGGGCTTTAGGCAGGGGGAAGAATATGGAACTGACCTACAACTGGAAAAGTTGGAATGGTCACCACTTTTTTAAAAACTGGTGTAATCAGTGTGGATTTCCACTTTTTGTGGAACTGGGAATAGTGCAGAGAGAAATTGAAAAGTCTGGAAATGAAGAATGAGAGTTCCTCAACAACAAGGGCAAATAGCCTCACACCAGTTGAATCACCCCCCACACCCATTCTGGTTTACCAAGCACCTTTCTTACATAATTAGACATACAGATTTAGTCTTTGCTGTATTGGTCCTTGTAAGAAAAGATCCAGAAGCCCCAGAGAAATTATTTTCAGGGATTTTCCAAAAATGGATAAGAGAGCTCTAATCTTGGAGCCACAGAACACGGACTGGGCACCTCTATATAATACTTGTAATACAGACCATGCTGCTCAATACCTCCTTATCACGCTTTTGAACCTTCAAGACAAATATATCCCAGTAAAAAGGTGCCGTATCCGGGGATCTGTTACCTACTGGTTAAATTCTTCACTCCTGTCCTCTCAAAAAGAGGGATAAAGCCTGGAACAAAGCTAAGCTAACCCAGTCCCCATTGGTACAGAAGACTCCGAAACTTATGTAAGGTTTCCATCAGATCTGCTAAGGGCAATTACTACCGTCAGCTCCTTAATACCTCTGTCAGTGACTCTTGTGGTTTTTGGAGTTATGTTAACACCATCATGGGGAAAAACAAGTGCAATACCATCTCTGATATGGTCATGGATGGTTGTAATTGCAATAGTCTGCTCACTATCGCCGAGGCTCTTAACTCCAGATTCACTGACCTCTCCTCCTGTACTGCACCTCCTGGGCCTTTACCTGTCATTCCACAGGATAACCTTAAACCTTCCAACCCATCTTTCACCCTTCGCCCAGTCTCTGAGAGTAAAATCTTATGCTTACTTATCTGTCCTGCTGGATCGGCAGGGGCAGATGGACTCTTACCAAAATTCCTAAGAACTGTTGCACCGTCTATAGTCTCTCCAGTGACTAGACTTTTCAACCTGCCTCTTCTTACAGGACATCTCCCTTCCCTCTGGAAGATTGCTCGAGTTGTACTGGTCTACAAAAAGGGGGACACCACAAACCTGGATAACTCCCACCCTATTGCCATCCTCTCCACCCTCTCTAAAATACTGGAGAAAATTGTTGCTACCCAGGTCTCGGATTACCTCTACTCCTTCAAACTCCTCACCCCTGACCAACATGGTTTCCAGCATGGGCACAGTATATCCACTGCTCTCATACAGTTTACAAATGATGTCAGACTTGCTGTGGGCAAAGGCTCTCTCACTGGGGCTACTTTTGTTGATCTTAGAAAAGCGTTTGATTTAGTTGACCACCCGCTGCTCCTATCAAAGTTGTCATCCCTAGGCTTCTCTACCTGTGTCACCGCCTAGTTCCAAAATTATCTTTCAAAGCATCAACAATTTGTCCAGATCGGAGATGCTAAGTCCCCTCTTGTGTCTACTTGGATCGGAGTGCCCCAGGGTTCGATTCTTGGTCCTCTCCTGTTTACAGTCTTCATAAACGACATCCCTCCACTCACTGGTGCTTGCTCAGGTCTGCTATATGCTGATGATCTTGTTCTTTACTCATCCTCCTCAAACCTCTCAGATATCGGCCTGAATCTCAATAGTAACTTCAATACCTTTCAGAGCTGGCTATTGCAAAACAAGCTTGTCTTAATTAAAAATAAAACTGCGACTATGCTCTTCGGTTCAGGTTCAGAAATTTGGCCCTACACCCAACCATTAAGTACCAGAGCGCTTGATGGCTCTCCTCTTAACACAGTTACCTCTTTTAAATATCTAGGAGTAACCCTTGGCTTGATCCCATCTTGGATTTTGACCTGCACCTAGCCTCAGTCATTAAATCCGTCAATATTCAACTTGGGCTGGCATATAAGGTGAGACATAGCCTAACATCCACGGTGAGGATGGCCATTGCACAGGGGATCCTGAGACCCAAATTGGCGTATGGGTTAATAGCCTTTCCGGTAGCCGCTGGAGGGCTCCTTCGAAAGTGGGATGTCTGCTACAACAGCATTTGCCATTTTGCTCTCTTTACCCAAACTTACTCACCAGTGCACACTATACTCCAGTCTGGGATGGTTTACCCCCTCAGCCTTCCGACAGTTTACTTCCTACTATTTTATATAGAATATAATCTCCTCCCAGATACCTGACAAATTGGCTGTACTGCTCAAACATGTGACCTCTGCCTACCCACTGAGATTAGCTGACAAATCCCTTCTTGTCCAACCGAGATGTAAAACCAAAATGGGGGAGAATGCTTTCTCTAGCTGGGCCCCTAAACTATGAAACTCCCTTCCTCTAAGTCTAAGAATCTCCCCTTCTCCACACAGCTTCAAACAGGAGCTTCATATGGCTCTTCTAAGCTCTGAACCCTGCTCCTGTTCTCCATCCACTCACTCCTGTACTGGTTCCTCTTAGTTGCCTACTGGCTCCAACCTCTACTACTCTCAAACCTGCCTGGAAATCTTGCTATTTCCTCTCTTCTAGCACTTACTCACTAGTTGTATGATTTATGACTGTTAGTTATTTGCACTTATATTTCTGTTTTGTCACTACATATAGATTCCTGTAAATGTACTGTCATTGCTGATAATTTTGTACAAGTGTACTATGTCTGACTTCTACTTGTTCCCAAGATGTTTTCTTGTATCTACTATTGTCTACATACCCTTTGTTGTAATCTCTCGGGTCGTACCTGAAAATAGGCAGCTATGCTGTCTAGTGTACCTACCTGGTTAACAAAAATTAAATTATTTGATACCTTTTATTGGACCAACATAGATGTAACAAAAAGAACAAAATGCTTTAGCTTTCAGACCAACAAGTCAGCTTCTCTGACATTTTCTTCTGTTATTTTTTAAATGAGTATTTTAAACCAATGGGAATTTTTTTCAGTTTTTTTTTCTGTAAATATTCTAAATAACTGTCATTAAGCTTCCGTGGAAGGACTTGTTGGTCCGAAAGCTAAAGCACTTTGTTCTTTTTGTTACATTTATGTTGGTCCAGTAAAAGGTACAGTATCAAATCATTTGCTTCTGGATCTGTTACATAATTGGAGCATCCCTTACTGAGACGGGTTTAAAATAGAATTTAGGATATCCTGGCTTGAGGTCCAGTGGTTGTGTGTCAACAGGACTTGGACCTCCACTGGAGGGCAAGGTTGGCTTAGCAGGGAAAACAGAGTGAAAGTCAGTAAAAGTAATGTTGAATTTGCTGACAATTTCTATGGGATCAAGTACATCATGTCCATCAACCACAGCATTTTTGGTGAGACTTTGTCATCCTTACCAAGGAGTTCCAAGACATTCTCCCAGAATATTTTACCATTGCTCCAATTCTGGGTTTGCTGGGTCTTGCTTTAGTTGAATTTTGCCAATCGAATCCTAGTGGTACATTCATTCTTGGCTTCCTTGTATTTTTGCAGATGGGCTGGGGATTCAGTCTCTATGGCCAATGCTCACAGATTATCCCTCTCTCATGAGGGCAGGGAGTTCCAGGGTGATCCCATCAGCAGGTGTACCTCTTACTTTGCACTTTTTGAAGGGTGCAAATTTATTGCCGGCAGTTGTGAATTCAGTGACAAAGAATTCTAGGGCTGAATCAATATTAGGGATGGTAGCAAGGAAACTCCAGTCTAGTTGGGCCACATAGGATTAGAATTTTGGCACTTTCATTTTACTTATGATATGGCTGTTTATGAACTGGAGGGGGGTCTGGGCTGTTTTACTTCCCACAAGCATTGCATCAGGGAATGGTGACTGAGGGTATCAGGCTCAACTATGACCTTTTTGACCCTATTAGGGTGAGTTACCAGTACCCAATCAAGTAGTGTCATAGTGCCTGATTTGTAGTCCATTCTGGAGTGCTCAATGGCCATTTGTGCTAGAAATAGATTGGCGGTCTTATCTCTGTGCCTAGTACTGGACTTTGCAGTCCAGTTATTATTTAATCACCAGTTACTATGAATTTCCAGTTCTGATTACATTTTTAAGATAGTTAGAGGAGAGGGACTTCATACCTGCTTGTTGTTTACTAGGTAGGATATCAACCGTCAGGTAGGCAAAAGATTTTTGGCATCACCCCAGTAGCAGTTTGATGGCCAGGCATTCACAGTCCCTAGACAGGTCCTTCATTACAGGTTTTGAGTTTTGCAGGTAGGGTCTGAGATGGATCAGGCTGCCCCCACCCCATTTGCCTAGTCTGACATCTCTGAAGATGGTGAAACCAGACAGTGCAATGGTGGAGTCAGATATTTTGGGGTTAAGTCAGGTTTCAGTAAGGGAAATAATATCCAGTTGCACTAATGCCACCCAGGCTTTGAGTTGAGCAAGTTTAGGTAGAAGGCTACCAATGTTTAGGGAGGTTATGTTCACTTTCCCTTGACTCCCAGAACCATGCCAAGAGCTACCTGCCGGGCCTGTGTTGGGGTAGACATTGCCAGACAGCAGAAGAAGCAATAAAGTTGGCCCCTGGAAGCTCTAAGGAAGTGTTTCAGTCTCCAAGTTTTTCTGTTGGAGAGAAAGGACTTACTGGAGGTCCCAAAGACATACCCATAGCTATAGCATATGATCCCAAAACATTCCGTAACACTACCTGTGATAGGTTAGTATTATAGTGGGTGTAGGGCTATGGCGCTATGGAACTGAGCAGCTGTTCAGGAGGATCATGTGGCTGTAGTTTCAGCATGAAGTCCTGTAGGGAGGCCACCTTAGCCACAGAGGGCCCAGAAGGTTTGTGAAACAATACAGTGGGTGAATATTAGGTGGGTGAATATTAATAGCATTGCAGTAAACATGAATAACAGCAGAAGCCAGGTCCCAGCAATTAATAAAATTAGATCCACCTAGATAGTGGAAGGGAGGCAGGGCCTCAGTATTAACAGAGTAAAGGCAATAGGATACTCAGTACACCAAGATAGGTGGTAGAGAGAAAACCTCAGCAAAAGTAGTGTATCACTGCAGGCAGGGTATGGTCAATTACCCAAGCAAAAATTTCAGCCCACCCAAAATAATGTTGATAGGCAGACTTAAGTATGGGCAAGGTCATGGTAAAAGCAGTGTTGGGCAGTTGGTTAAATAAAATACTTAGTCAACCCCAGCAGGGTGTTGATGAGGCCTCAGTATAAGCATGGTTACAGTACAAGTATAATGTAGGCAATTTGTTAAGCATGAGACTCAGACCATACCAGAACAGGGTGTTGACAGTGCCTTAGTAGGATTAGGGAACTAGCAGCTGGCAGATACACAGAAACATAGATATTGACAGCAGATACTGCTTGGCCCACCTAGTCTGCCCATTTTGCCTACCTACTATAACACCGCAAACCCTACTTGATCTCTGGCTTTACTCCCCCCTTTCCCTATCTCTACAGTTTCCGTATGCCTAGCCCATGTATTCTTGAAGCCTGTTGCAATTTTGCCTCACCACCTCTGCTGGGAGGCTGTTCCAGGCATCCACCACACTTTCTGTGAAGATGTACTTCCTCACATCGCCCCTAATTCCCCCCTCCCCAGCTTCGTAGCATGTCACTTTGTTCTAGAGTATCTTTTTTTCTGAAAAATGCTTCCCTCTTGAACTTTATTTATACCCATGAGGTATGTGAATGCTTCTATCATATGCCCCCTTCCTTTCCTCCTGGGTGTACATATTCAGATCCTTCAGTCTCTTCTCATAGGACTGTGATGCAGACCCTGCACCATTTTGGTCCCCGTCCTCTGGACAGCCTCTACCCGGCCTGTGTCCTTCTGGAGATGTGGTCTCCAGAACTGGACACAGTACTTTATGTGAGGTCTCACCAATGATCTATACAACGGTAATACCACCTCTCTCTCTCTGCTGGTGATACCCCTCCCTATGCAGCCTAGCATCCCACTAGATTTCCCCACTGCCTTGTCACACTGTCTGGCTACCCTTAGGTCATCAGATATGATTACTCCTACCCAGGTCCCTTTCTTGTTTGGAGGCAGTTAATACTACCCCCTTCCCCATTTTGTACTCTACCCCTGGGTTTCTGTGCCTCAAGTGCATGATTTTGTTCTTCTCAGAATTGAAACCCAGCTGCCACACCCAGGACCACTCTTCCAACTTTCCTAGATCCCTCTTCTTTTTTTCCACACACACCCAGAGTGCCTACCCTATTACAGATTTTGGTGTCTTCTGCAGAGGCATACCTTCCCTTCTAGCCCCTCAGCCATGTCACTAATAAAAATGTTAAAGAGGACTGGTCCCAGTACTGATCCCTGTGGCACCCCACTTGTCACCCTCCCTTCCTCAGAGTGAACTCCGTTTACCACCACCTTCTGTCTCCTGTCCCCCAACCAATTTCTCACCCAGTTTGCCACCTTATGACCTACTCCTAGGCTTCCCAGCTTGTTTACGAGTCTCCTATGTGGAATGATGTTGAATGCCTTACTGAGATCTAGGTAGGCCACATGCACCGCTCCACCCTGAACCAATTCCCTGGTCACTCAATCAAATAAATCCATCAGACTTGTTTTACATGATCTTTCCCAGTGAATCCATGCTGCCTTGGATCCTGAAGACCACTGGACTCCAGGTATTCCCACAATCCTCTCATCCAGGTGTGATTCTGTTACTTTTCCGACCACTGATATCAGGCTGACTGGCCTGTAGTTGCCAGCTTTCTCTTTGCTTCCACTTTTGTGAAGTGGGACTATGTGTGCCCTCCACCAGTCCTCTGGAACCACTTCCGTCTCCAGTGAGTGGTTCAACAGGGCTGTCATAGATGCAGTGAGCACCTCCCTGAGCTCCCTCAGTATTCCAGGATGCACTCCTTCTGGCCCCATTGCCTTGTCCACTTTCAGATTTGTGAGTTACCTTATAACCCTCTCCTTTGTAAATGGACTAGTGTCTACCTCCCTTCTTTCAATGCTCCTGGCCCTTATGTGTAGTTCTTGTCCTTCCCCTTCCTCTATGAACACCGAACAAAAGTACTTGTTTAAGGTGTCCGTTTTTTTCTGGTCCCCCTCCACACACTCTAGATAGTACAGTTAGCTCTAGTATGTTTTTAGCAGTAGAGAAGGATTCAAACAACCAATAACTAGCAAACAAAATAATTAGGACCACTCCATTAGGGTGTAGTCAGAGGAGCAGGAGTTCAAAACAACTTTCAGGTTGCAGCATGGTAGCTGGCAATAGCTTAGCAAGTAGAATGGTTATAACAAATCCTAGCTATGGAGTAAATGTCTTCAAGGCAACTCAGCCATTCCAGAGACAGATCTACAGTAGGTTGTAGCAGGATAGTTAGCAGTAGTTTTTTTTTTTTTTATTTGATGTGTTTATCCCTCTTCCACCTGCATGCCAACTGTTTCGAGAGTCACCAAGGCATCCTGTCTGCTGTTGTCCCTGTCTTACCTGCACTCCTGTGCTCCAGCTTTCCCCCATGGAATGTGGTTTACCCCCCGGCAGGGATGAGGGCCACCCTCAAACTTCTGAACTTTCATCGGGAAGCTGTGGCTGCGGGACAGGCAGGAGGCATCCAGTATGGTGCCAGGTGCTCCATCATCCTGGTGTGCGGGGGTCATTCTCTAATTTTTTTCTCTCTCCCCATGGATGTCGGCATGCAGAGAGATCCAAGGGGTCATGCACACATGCAGAGGCATGGCATCGCTCCTGGATCTGGATGGTGGTTGTCCCACCTCTGGCACCCCCCAATCTGAACTACCACCTCTGGTCACCCAGGTGGCAGTATAGCAACAGGGATGGCAAACCTCCCTTCCTTGAGGAGGAGGAGAGCGTCCAATGGGACACTCTGTCCTTCTCTCCCCACAGTCAGCCCCCGTGACATTAAGCTCACTACCAAACTAGGGTTGTTGGTGTCATGAGCAGTAGTGCTACCACTATGCCAGTGGGCTGGCAGTTAAGTAGTTTAGCAAGTGGAATGATTGTAACAAAACCTAGCTATGGATTAATTGTCTTAAAAGTGACTCACCAATTATAGAGACAGAATCAATGTAATTATAGGCCTGCTGGGATAGGGTGAGTCTTGGATAGCACAAAATTGTAGTGAATTAGCGCTATAGATTACAGTTTGGCATGATGCACACAGTCTTTCTATAATACAATGCAGTTACACAGTGATGCCATTTCAATGCAGAAGCCAATATAGCCCTATAAACTAGGCAGCCAGGAAGATGGGGAGCAGTCAGGTGCCACTGTAACCTTTGCAGTGTATGCAGTAGGTTATGCTAGCACAAAGCGAGTACAAAACAATACACAATACTATACTTTACTGAGGGCAATACTCACAGTTCAATGGAGACTTGTGACTGGGTTGAGAGGAAGCAGCCCAGGGGAGTAGCATGACCGGCCAAATGAATAATTCATAACTGACTCCAGGTAGGCTCCTTCCATGTCATTTGCACTGCTGGTCCTTAGTGCACTGGACTGCAAGCGCAGAGGAACACTAAGACAGAAGTGATTTTAAACAGAGTTAGTTCCAAGGAGCTTGTGAGCTCCCCCTTTTGTCCTGTGGAGTGCCTCTGGTTGACTGGAGGCACAAGCTGGAAGGTGGTGTAGCTGGGCTCAATTCTCCAGCTTAATACAGCTGTCGGGAAGGCGATCACTATGGGGAGGGTGGGAAGGGGTGCCGTGTGCCCCCTCATGACCCCAGGGCAGGAGCTGGAATGGTGCCAGAAGGGCCTGGAAGTGGCCACAAAAGTCCGTTGTAGCAGTGAGTTTTGGTGGTCTTGTAAACCATGCCCCTTTGTCCCAAGAAAGGTCTCTGATTGGCTGGAGGCACAGGCTGGGAGCCAGTGTAGCTGGGCTAATTCAGTAGCTGAATACAGGCATTCAGGAGGCAGTCACTGGGGGGAGGGTGGGAAGAGATGCAGTGTGCACCCTCACTACCACAGGGCAGGAGTTGGGATGGTGCCAGAAGGGCCTGGAAGCAGCCACAAAAGTTTGTTGTAGTAGTGAATTTTGGAGGGCTTGTAAATCCTGCCACTTTGTCCTGAGGAAAGCCTCTGATTGGCTACAGGCACAAGCTAGGAGGCAGTGTAGCTGGGCTCAGTATGGCAGCTGAATACAGGCTTCTGGGAGGCGATTGCTGGGGGGAAGGTGGAAAGCGGTACTGTGCTCACCCTCACAACTTCAGGGTAGAGAAGTTTTAATTCGCCATCAAAGTTCTGGTGAAGTTAACTGACTTTGCCTCTGTGAAACAATCTGTGAACTTTTTCCATCAGCTTGTAAATTTGCATAATAACTTCGCCATTAAGACAGGGGAAGTCTGTCCAAAACAAGGCTACTGGTGGTAAACAAGTGCTTGAGGTCACATGGAAGCAACTCCTACAGGTTACATGCTACTGTTCTATGTACTGACTCATCTTGTCTTTACAGTCTGAGCTAGTCAGTGGAAGGGGACAGATCTGCTCTTTTCATAGTAAAATCTAGCCAAAAAAACAATTTTTTTCAGCTTTTTTTGTTTGTTCATCTTATTTTTACTGTACAGTTTGTGAGTCTTTGTTTAGTTGTTCTTTAGCTGTCATTTTCTTTATATTGAGCACTTTTATTTGTGCTGTTTTTCATCTCCTTTAGTGTGTTTAGTGGCAATAGGAGGAAATGGCAGCAGCGCCCAACCCACTCCACACAGCACAGCACCGCCTGCAACAGGATGAAGCAAGGGCACCATCACCACCAACAGCAAAGGAAGCTCCAGCCCAGCCAGCTGTTGTACCACCACCACAACCACCACTTGGAGGAGAAGACACAGCCATGTCCATTTTACTCCTCCCCTCGTTGGCAGCAGCTAAAGACCTTTGTCTGGGACTTTTTCGATATTGACCCCACTGACAATAGTGTGATCACTTGTAAACTATGCCACACTGTTGGTCAGTGTGGGAAACAGGAGAGCTATTTGGAGACAGGTGGGCAGCACACCCACCTTAGAGGAAGGCATTCCAAGGAGTGGGAGGAGCATCTGTGAAATAAAGTTGCTGAGAAGGGTGGAGGAGGTGGTGGTGCCACCCCTACTGGTTCTTCTCTGCCAGGCAAAAGAAAGAAACGTGGTGCACAGGTGCAGGAGAGGGAGATGGAGGGGGATTGGGAGAGTGACCTGCAGGTGGATACTGGTGCTGCAGTGGGCACTTGAGAGACCAGCCTTAGATCCTCCTCCCACATTGACCCATATGAAAGTACAGCAGCTCCGCAGGGAGATGGAGTTCTGCTGACAAGTTGTGGGGATGAAGGAGCTATTGGAGTTGTGCTGCAAAATCAGCAAACCATTCTTGAGGATTTGACCAAACTGCAAAGTGGGGGTGCACCCTCTGTCGCTAGGATATAGCCCTCCAACACAGATGTTTTCTTTTATCTAGGGATGGGTGGATATCTGATCTGATATCACATTCTGGTCAGATATCTACCTTTCTGAGTGAATCCGGTCCATTCAGATATTTGTCTATAAAATGGTCAGATTAGTGCATGCTTCACACACATTGACAACTGGGTTGAAGAGTCACCACAGGACAACACTGCTGCTTTGGTCTTTGTTTCAGGAGTGTTTCTCTTTGTCTGTTACTGCACTCCACTCACTCCCTCTTCCCTGAGGCTGCAGTCTTTGTTTTAGGAGCATCTCTCTTTGTCTACACTCTGTCTACTTCTGCACTTCACTCACTCCCTCTCCACTGCAGCTGCAGTCATTGTTTCAGGACTCCTGTCTTAGTTTCCGGAGTGGGACTCCTGACTCTGGCCACCACAATTTGTTTTTTTGGCCCAGGAAATAAAACCACAAAAAGTCCCCGAATTGTTTTTGGGGGATGACACAATCTCTGTCCTCTGACCCTCTACTCTGTCCCTCCAGTGTCTCATTTGATTGTTGCTTTATTGCTCCAAGAAATATCTTGCTCCATTCGGATAGTGTGCTATGTTTATCTGAATTCAATATCCAGCCAATTATAGAGATCCGCCCACCCCTACATTTATCTTTCTCTTTTACCCTTTGTTAAACCCTAAAAATGAAAAAAAAAATTAAATTTAGAAAGAAAACAAATTGTTCATCCATCTTTATTTCTCTCTGTCTGCATTTCTTAATTTCTGCTACTGCTTTCTTCTGTCTACTGAAATTTTTCTGTTCTAATCCACTCAAAAGAAAAAATCTGATTTCAACTCTGTTGTTGTCTTTCTTGCGCAACTGTACAGTCATTACACTATCACTAAAATTGTTCTCAACCACTGCTGCTACATGGTGCTGTGCTGGTGTGTCTCACCCTCCCCCCCACAGGCTGCTCCTTCCTGTAATTCATTGCACAACAGTAGTGCAGATGTTCCAGAAAAACAAAGTAGGCCAAATTTTGGTACTTCCAAAGTTATGTGTATGCTGCTGCTCCATGGTGCTGCATTGTGTGTCTCGCAACCCCCCACCACCTCCACCACCCTGCCACAGGCTGCCCTTCTTGTAATTCACTACATAACAGTAGTACAAATGTTCCAGAAAAACAAAATAGGCCAAATTTTGGTACTTCCAGAGTTGTATATGCTGCTGCTACAGTACATGCTGCTGCACTGTGTGTCTTACTCTTCTCCCCCGTCACAGGCTGCCCTTCTTAACCCTATGATTCTTCTGTGTAATCCTGCACGATGTGGTGGAGAAGATAGTTGGTGATGGCTTGCTTGCTGGAGGAGGAGGCAACGGGACTGGATAACACCTGTAAAGACAACAAAAAAATAAATTATTTAGACTCTACTCAACTTCCCACTGTGGTGGTTGTCAGATCTCATTCTTACTGAACCAGTCACATATGAATACATATGAGAAATTATTTAACCTCTCTTTGGCCACTGTGGTGGTTGTACAGTCCACTCCCATTCTTAATATTGAAACATTTTTGAACATTTGTTTACAAGCAACTATTAGGTCTACCCTCTGAAGCACCTTCAGCTCTAGTAAGAGCAGAAATAGGTCAGTTAGATTTGGATTATTTAGTACAACAAATAACTTTCACATATGGTTAAAGGCATATGATATGAAAGAGAATACAGAAGTACAGTTAGTGTGACTGCACCTAGGAAGCCGATGGTGCCTAGTAAAATTAAAACAGTAAACAGTACCTTGCAGTGCTGGCACCCACCACATGCCTGGAGAATTTATCTTCCAGATTGAATTTATATTCTTTGGAGTCAAGTATCACAAGGACGTCCTTAAACAGCGAAAAGGCAGCTTTATTAATCCACGCGTGTATAAAACAGCTCCAGAATCAGGATAAAAGTGCTCACAGCCTCCAAGTAACAAACAGCTAATCTGAGTCAGTAAGTAGTAAGAGCTGAAATAGGTCAGTTACCTTTGGAATGTTTAGTACTAGAAATAACTTTCACATATGGTTAAAGGCATCTGGTATGAAAGCGAATAGACTACTGAGAAAATGTATAGAAGAAACTCTAAACTACCTCCAGCAAAATATCACTTTTCCTAGAATATCATTTATCGAGACCCAGATAAAACCATGTGGCCTTTTAAATTGTTTGGCAGACATATTTGTTAAGCCATTTAAAGAAGTTATCAGCTCTATTAAAATAAAAATTAGAGATATACATATGCAGAAGAAGATGAACATGTGTGCTCAGTATAAAAATAAAGATCCAAAGAGAAGAAAATTAAAACAAAATACAGATTGGAATATTTTTGAGCCAAAGAGTGACACATAGGTTTTCAAAAAACATAGTTAAAAATGTCAGAATTTGCTGATGACACAAGAATTGGCAAAATTGTAGAAAATTAGGCTGATGCATCTACAGTAGGCTGCAGGAAAGAGTGTCTGAATTAGAAGCATGGGCTACAGAACATAAGTTACCATTTAACATTGAGAAGTGTTCAGTGATGCACAGGGGGTATACCAATAAAAAATGTATGTGTACCCTGAATAAACATACACTGAAAGGTGTAACAGAAGAAAGAGACCTGGGCATATTGGTATCAGATTATTTGACCTTTAAAGCCCAGTGCCAGGCAATAACAAAAAGAGCAAATGGTATATTAAACTGTATACTGAAACACATTACTAGCAGAAGCAGGGAAGCAATAATGCCCCTGTATACTGCCCTAGTAAGGCCACATCTTGAGTATGGAGCAAGAGTTTGGGCACCTGACACTAAGAGGGGAAATTAACAACTTAGAAAAAGTTCAAAGGAGAGTGACTAGGGCAATTCTAGATCTAAGGGGCTGTAGTTACAGTATGAGACTACAATACCTACATTTGTATACACTTGAATACAGAAGGCTCAGGGGAGACATGTACATGCTGTACAGTGCATGGACAAATCATGATTTATGGGAATGTTTGGGCTTGGATATGAGGGATCTGAGGTACAGTATAACACAAGATCACATTTGTTACAACTACATGGTGAGAAATGTAGAACAAATAAAAGATCTAACTGGTATAATTAGAGACTGGTCACAACAGTATAGAGAATACTGGATGGGCAACTATGCACAACCAGTGTGTTGTGCCACAGAGGGGTTATGATTCCCTCTGACTTCGACAGCAAAGCTCGAGAGGTCCATGGGAATCAGAATGCCAAGGTGACAGGACATACAGGTTGCGCATAAATTTGCTCATCCTGTATTTTTTATAGTGTATAGTAATACTATATAAAATATGTGCTTAGTGGGGTTTTTTTTTCTCTCTTTTTCATAATGAAACTGACTTGAAAAGTCTCTAGAGGTTGTAGAATACTGTCACCACAGAATTAAATAGAGGAAAGCAACAATGTGCCAGGATTCCAAGTGGTTCTGCTGCAGTAGTGACATCACTACTGCAGCAGGACAACATAATGACATCACTACTGCAGCAGAACAAGCATATTCCAGGCATGGAATTTCATGCATAACAGCATTCCACTATACACTATATATAGGATAGTGCATGAGTACCAGTTAACAACAGGGCTATTTTTTCGCTGAGTTGGTACTATGACGACAGCTCGAGAGGTAATCAGTCGTCATAGTACCAACGAGGTGAAAGAAGCAGCCTGTTGTTAACTGGTACTCATGCACTGTTCTGTATAGTGTATAGTGGAACGTCGATGACTACAAAAAAAAAAAAAATACTACATCTATTTTTTTTTAATAAGACTGTCAGATTGCTGCTCGAGGACACCATGTGTGATGTCCACACTGCAGCAGAATGAAAAGTCTGTTTCGTTCTGCTGTCCTGCGGATGTCACTAGTGCAGCAGAACAACATTTTGATAGCGCTACATTTCAGTGAACAACAACATTCCACTATACACTATATATGGGATTCTCTACCAGAAGAGGCAGTAGACAACACATCAATGTCATCATTCAAGCTGAACTTCGATATCTTTTGCTTTCATAATAATATAATGGGTTATGGTTAGGTAACTAGCAAGCACCAGGGACTCATGTCTATATTAGCTCCGAGACAACCTATGAAACCTATGTTTGAAGGTGTCAGTTGGGCACAGATGATTTAACCCATTTGATGACATTATGCCTACTATATAACCAGTTTAGGAAAAAATGTATGGGAAATATTCTGGCCTTCCTTGAAATGGAACCTAGATACCAAGTTACATATTTGTTTAAATCACACAGTGCCAATTCTGGAGGCTGTGGCCTCCCTCCTTAAGATAATAGAACAGAAGAAACTACATATAAATGGGGATGTACAATGAATGATAATACCTGTTTTGTTTTGTGAGTGGGGGTATAAATTATCAGATAATGTATATGTGAATATAACATTTTAGAAATGTGGTTTTAAATTGTAATGACAAGAATTGTCGATCAATAAAAATTGAAATTGAACTGACTGACATTCCCATTCTTACTGTACCAGTCATCTGTGAATAAGAAGCATTTGTCAATGCTGGATGTTCACCACTTGTATAGAAGCCCAGGGGTAGTAGATATGTTGTGGTGCACTTTATGGGCTATGTATTACCAAAATTAGGAGGCTGCATTTGTAAATTTGAATGCAGGCTCATAACTTTCTGTTGTAATACTTTTGCCCAAATTGTCAACATAGCATTCTTATGACCCTACCTTATGAAGAAGTGCAGAGAAAATGTTCAACTCCTGTCCGAAAGGTAATTTCTTACAGGGACTGCAAAACCACCTTTCGAGATGCAAAAACACATTTTGGGCAGGATTTGAAAAATGACAGCTGTCACATTCATGAGGTGCTGCAAAAAAATGGCAATGTAGTAAACTTGGGGTAAAAATATTGAAAATTACCAAAGTTATGATCCTGTGTTCACAAAATGTAACACTGGCTTATAAATTTGTTGTTTTTTAATGTTTGTACACCAAATTTTCAACATGACCTTCTTATGACCCTGCCTCATGAACAAGGGCAGAGAAAATTTTAAAATCCTGGCCGAAAGGTGATTCCATGCATGGACCACGAAATCACCTTTTTGGATGTAAATAAAAACACATTTTAGCCAGGATTTGAAAAATGACAGCTGTCACATTCATGCAGTGCTGTAAAGAAATGGCTATGTTGTAAATGTGGGGTAAAAATATTGACAATTGCTAAAGTTACAAGCCTGGGTTCACAAAATTCAATGTAGGCTCATGACTTTGTTGTTTTTTAATATTTTTACACCAAACTTTCAACATTGCCTTCTTATGACTCCCACCTCATGAACAACAACAGAGGAAATGTTCAACTCCTGCCAGAAAGGAGATTTCACAGTGTTTAGCCTCCCTTTGGCCACTGCGGTGGCCACACAGTACATCAATTGTGCACTCCCATTCGTACTGTACCTTGTCACATGTGAACAAAAATGAGAAATTATTTATCCTCCTTGTGGCCCCCATGGCGCACTGTGATATGTGAAAAAGGAGAACAAAAAATAAAAATTAAAAAAAAAATCATAATGATACTTACCGTTGGTATGTAACCCCTGTCTGTTTCTTGAGGACTGTCTGGCTTTGCTACTGCCTTTGCCAGTTGTCCCTGTGAATGATGAAACTGCAGGGAGCTAGAAGGAAAGAAAGAAAAAAAATTTAACATCTTTCTGAGTAAGGTGGAAGGCTCTTCGTCCTCTGCAAGGCTAAGGACTGGAGTCAACCACTACCAGTGAGGGAGGGATAAGGATTGTGAACAACAATGAAAGTGACATACCATCACAGTAGACAAAGTTAGACCATGGTGGAGCTGAGCTCTTGCTGCCTTGATGGGCTGGTTGGCTTGAGGGCTGGCTAATGGGCTGGCTGGTGGGAGACGTGGCTAATGGCATTTTTATGCTGCATCAGTGTGGAGGCAGTGGCCCATGCTGTTTGTGGCTGTGCAGGACCAAAGCAGGCCAGAGGAGGAGGAGGCAGTGCTGTATTTTATTGGCTGGAGCAGGCATTTTCTCTAGACATCACACTAAGGTGGTGGAGGCAGGTAATCGGTTAGGTGCAAGGAAACTGCAATGCAGCAATTGGGGATGGGGAACAGTAAAATGACTGAAAATAACAGAATTGTGAATCTTGAAATAAAGGATATACTGAGGAGGGGAAAGAAGGAGAAACAACACATGTTTTTTTTATGCTTCAACCTCATTGAGAAAGCAGCCATCACAGTCTCCCAGACTGGAGTTGTCAGCAGAAGGGGAATTCTCTCTTCATCACTGCTTCATCCACTCAGTTATACAGGACAGTTTACTAATACCGACAACACCTTGCTCTACACGGCCACCACCTTCATGTGGTAGGAACATGGACATGATTGTTTTGTGTGAATGTGCCCCTCATTTATTTTAGTAAATGTTAGCAAGTCGACATTTTTTGTAAATGATTGGTTTGTGAATTGTCATGATTTTTATTAGTGGCCTATTTTTTAATTGTAATATTTCTATGGAATTTGTTTTAACATTGTAAAGCGCCTTGGCACTTGAAAAGCGCTCAACAAATACAGTTTTATTATTATTATTACCTGTCCCACACAATGATTCCAGCTAAATGGAATGCGTGCTCCACACTGACACTCGAGGGTGGGCAGCTGAGGTATTTCATTGCAACCGAGTCAATGCTGGCCACTCAGTGACCTTGCTGCTCCAGTATAGCAAGGGCTCATCAGGAATGGTAAGGTGCCTTGTGTCCACCAAATATGCATCTACCACGTGTTGCGTGGCCATCAGTCCTGCTGCCTCATCAGCCTCCTCCTCCTTCTCCCTTTCTTCCATGTCTTCAACTCCCACCTGACATGAAACATCCCAAATGGGATTTGGCATTTTCTCTTTTAACTTGCATGTTTTCTCAGCCCATTTTCCATGTGAGGTGGTGTTAGCAACATCCAGTGTCTGTGGAGTTTCGTGTTGTGCCTTAAGTAAATGTTTCTTTAGCATTTGTGCTCTGTGTACCCTTCTTAAGAGAAGATTGGTCAACTTTTGGACCTGCTCACGCCCACCTTCAATTACTGATGCCAGCCCATGTTTATAGCTTGGGTCCAGCATGGTGGCAATCCCAAAATCTTAAGACTGCAGAATGCCACCAATATGTGTATTGCAGTCTTAGACATGGAGCATTTGTTCTATCAAGGCACAACTTCCACTATCACCACCTGCCTCCAGCACTTGTTGCACATTCACTAGTGTTTGCCTCAGCAGATGTTGTAGTAGTGGAATGACCCAACTGATACAGGCAGTGTCCCCACTCACTGCCTTTGTTGCATGTTTGAAAGGCCTGAGAATCATGATCAGGTCATCCATTTAGTGCCACTGCTCTGTTGTTAGAGACATGGATACTCCAGCACTGTCAAGGCTTGTATGTAGCAGCAGATATTCAGATATGGCTTTATATTGCTCATACAACTGCTCGGTCATGTACAATGCTGAGTTCCATCTGGTGACAACATCCAGCTTCATATGGTGCTGAGGCAGTTTGTTTTGTATATGCAGCTGATGGAGCTGGTCACAGGCCTTTCTGGAATGGGCAAAGTGGACACATACTACGGGCCGCAGTCAACATGGCCTTGATGTCAGGATGGGATTGAATCTGCTGCACAACAAGTTTGACAGTGTGCCAGGCATGGCACCCTGACAAACCCTTCATCACTGATGCATTTCACAATATTTGAGCCATTATCACTTGCAATGAAACCTGCTTTCAGTGAATGGGGATGAAGCCACTCCATCATTGTAAGGAGCGCTTCTGGCATTTTCTTACCCATGTGTGATCCAGGTATACTCTTCATTGTCAGTGCGGCATCCTGGTAAATACCTGAAACATTGCTACCACCACAATTTGCCCCACACCAGAGTGAAGTACTACCCCAGGTACCTGTGTCCAATGTGCTGTAATGCATTAGTTGGAGCTACCAGCTGTTTGGCCACTGGTCCACATATCATGCTCAGATGTATGTATGGTAATGCTGAAAGCTTCAGGGCATGGTTTACTGTCTGTGATACTGTCCCACAGACTTCAGGAATGGCACATTTAGAAAAGTATGTTCTTGATGGAATCTGCCATTTAGGACAGGCACAGGCTATCAACCTCAGAAATCTAACATTCTCAACAAAAGGGAATGGCAATAGATCAATCGCCAGCATTTCAGCAGTTGCTGCAATTAACCTGTGTTCAGTAGCATTACTGAGAGTGAATTGGAGTGAGACTCACACATGCTATGCAGTGAAGGCTAGACCTTTCTTAGGGTTGGGCTACCAAACAGCTGGACTTGTCATGGTGGCATTGTTGGGGTGGTATTTGACTCCAGAGGATTCATGTGTGCTGCTACATGAGTGACACCAGGGATTTAGAGGGTTTTCTCCAATGGCATTACTGTGCTTTTCTGACTCTGGGTGGTACTACTCAACCCACCACCCCTACTAGGCAGACCCACAGAAGCCTTCTTCTCCTCTCTGCAGTCCTCCTCACTCACCCCTACATCTGCCTGGTTTATTGTCCTGTCACTTCTGTTTGCCTTACTTAATGATGATGAAGGACAGGGACCCCCTGCATTGGCTTCCTTCTGGTGTTGATGCCAGAATAACAGGTGCCTGTTCTTCCTTTGTGCATGTTTCCCACTAGTGCCTAGGTGTCTGCCTTTTTCCCCCTACTAACTCATGCTTAGCATAGCTGACAAGTAGCAATTGTCTCAGCAGATAGGTCAAGTATATAAAAGTCCCAAACTAGGGATTTCGAAACCCTTGATTTACCATGGTGGGTTGAGTAAGACAGCTGAGGGGAAGGGGTGGAAATTTGTGTTTTTCGGAATGATTTCATAACTTCAGTAATATTGGGAAGGGGACTTTGGTAGTTGGATAACTGCAAACATCCCCTGCATCATCTGTATCACCACCCTTATGCATTTTCTCTTTGGGCTCCCATAGAGGAATCAACAAATCATCATTAGCACAGTCTCTACTGTCCTCCTCCTCATCACCGTCCCAAGGCTCTCTGACACCCTCATCATCAGGAGTCTGTGATGCACATTCTCCAGATCTCCCACCTCTACCACTGGCTCATGTGGGGCACATTCTATCCCTTGCAGGGAGAGACGGTTTGCAGCTGTGGTAGAGAGTTTAGAACCACAAAGTTTGACTAAGGTGGAGAATAGAAATGGCAATGAGTGACCAGAGACCTGAAAGCAGAGAAGACTAACTGACTTTGCTATCTTTTTCTTCTTTTTTTTAATTATAGTTTTACAGCTGGGGAAGGAACATGGGGGAGTGATTACAGTCTGCTGCTGCTGATTGTTTTTATTTGGAGATGGCAGATGCAGTGAGGAAAGCTGCGAGAGGATAAGTGGAAAGAGAGTGGGTACAGCATTATCCAGGTGCCAGTCAGCTGCGGGGTAAATATAGGAGCCATATTCAAATTGTAGCCGAAGGGGTTTAAAAGTCAAAGCAGACCCCTGTAACACAGAGTGCTCTCAGTAGCAGGCAGGTGGGTAGGCTCTGTATAAGTGGATTTGTTTGTTTAACTTACTTTCTCTACAGGCAGGCAGCTGTTTGTTTCATTTGAGGCACATTCTGATCCCTGCAAGGAGCGACAGTTTGCGACTGAGGTGGAGAATCAGAACCACAGCGAGTGACTGGAGACCTGAAAGCAGAGTGGACTAACAGGCTTTGCCACCTTTTTTTGAGCTGAGGAAGGAACACTGAGGAGTGATTACAGTCTGCTGCTGATCATTGTTTTTCTTTGCAGGTGGCAGATGCAGTGAGGGCCCACCCTTCCCTTTCCCAATCCCTCCCGCCCCTGGCTACTCCACTTATATAGAGACTTTGCAGGAAGGGTCTAAGGTTACTTCCTGTCACAGCAGGTGGCATCAGGAGACAGATGGTAGACACAGCATATGGAGCTGCAGCTGATTTTTTTTTTGTAGGACCCAGGGATAGGCTTCACACAGGAAGCATAGGGGACCTGCACTAGGCACAGTTAAAAGGGACAGTAATCAAGGCAAAAACTGGGGAGAGAGTGAGTGAGTGAGTAAATAAATCAAAAAAAAGGAAGAAGGAACATACCAAGGATTACAAGAGGGGTCAGTAGTAGAGCAGTAAATTGAAATTAAATTTCAATGTCACCAAGTGCAAGGTGTTGCATCTTGGGTGGGGAAACCCTAAACACAGGTACACCCTGGGAGGGGAGGTGCTGGAGGCCTCAATAGGGGAAAAAGACCTAGGGGTCATGGTGGATGCATGTATGAATAACTCTGAGCAGTGCAGGAGAGCGGCTAGCAAGACAAACAGGATGTTGGGATGCATCATAAGGGGGATCACCTCTAGGAGCAAGGAAGTGATTCTGCCGCTGTACAATGGACTGGTTAGACCACACCTTGAATACTGTGTAAGGTACTGGAGACCACACTTGAAGAGGGACATACAGCTCCTGGAGAGGGTACAGAGGAGGGCAACTAAGATGACATGAGGGCTAGGGGATTTGACGTATGAGGACAGACTTGAGGAGCTCTGCCTGTTTTCATTGGAGGAGAGGAGAGATAGGGGGGACATGATAGAGGTCTTCAAGTACCTCAAGGGAATAAATAGGGTAAACATGGAGAGGATCTTTAGACTAAAGCAGGAGGTCTCACCAGAGGCATGGTTTGAAGTTGGAAGGTGGAAGGGTGAGCGGGAAAAGGGAGGAGGTTTTCACTGAGAGGGTGGTGGACCCTTGGAATGCACTGCCTGGTGAGCTGGTTCAGAGATCCACAATGGAGGGCTTCAAGAGAGGTGGGACAGACACAGAAAGTGGATGTAACAGATGATGGCCTGTCCCGGGGGGGTGGGGATGGATGATAGGGGTTTCTGGAACACAAGGGAGGGGAGGGCCTCAGCACCCAACTAGGGAACTGAGGTTCAAGCAGACTCGATAGACCGTAAGGCCTAATCTGCTGGCAAATAGTATGTTAGTATGTAAATGAAAATGCAGGGAGTAGTACAGTGCAGTGGATGCAGTTTTCAGGAAGACATTCTGGAAATTGTGGTGCTGCCACATATGCAAGCACCTCTCTGGGTTGAGGGCAGAGATTGCCAGAATCCAGGCTGAGCTGGCAGGAGTGCTGGAGATCCTTGTCCCCACCCAGAGGCCACCATGCATCCAGCCTCTGCCATGGCGGATGCCCAGGCAGAAGGCGGGGTGGATAATGGTGGGCCCAGGGAGGGTTAGGGGGGCAGAGGCACATCTCCCATCCAGTTGAGCCCAAGAACTCTTACACTGTTCTGGATGAGTGGGAGACCTCTGTAAGGGAACACAAGACTGCAACCTTGTTGGAGGTGAGGGTCCTCCAAGGGGGAGACCCAGGAGTAGGAGGAGGAGGAGGACCCCAGAGGACAAAGAAGTTACTCTTGCTGGGGGACTCAATTGTCTGAGGATTGGATCTGGGAAAGGACAGCAAGGAGGAAAGGTAGGTCAAGTGCCTTCTTGGAGGCACAGCTCAGAAGGAGGGTGAGCAGATCCAGGGGACCGCTGAAGTGGTGGCAAGGAGGGGAGGGTTGGAGGTCATTGTCCACTTGGGAACAAATGACCTATCCAGCAGCAGGACAAGCTTAGAACAGGTAAAAGAAGACTTAAGAGTGTTGGGAGGGCACCTGGGGAAGGTAGCAAGCTCCATGACATTTTCGGAGGTGTTGCAGGTCTACAGCAGTGGGGGGTATAGGAATCTCTGCATCAGTATCTTTAATGCATGGCTGAAGGGTACAGCAAGAAGGGGTATGGCTTCACTGGGGACCCACCTGAAACAATGTAGCCCTGTACAAAGGTGATGGACTACATCTGTCCAGAAAGGGGAAAGCAGTCCTCATTGTACAGTTTAAGCGCTTCATTCATGGGCATTTAAACTAGCCAAGGGGGGGCCTACAGGAGCAGGAAAACTCAAGCAGCCCACCCCTACAAGGTTCAGCAGACAGAAAGGTGCAGGAAAAGGAGTTCATGACGGGGACAGCTGAAGCAAGCAGAAAGACAGAAGCAGAGGAATCGAAGCCACAAAAGAAAGATGACTGGGGAGGAGGACAGCAAAAACAAGTGCGGGGGGGCAGGGCTGCAGAACATGGAAAGCCATAGTAACAAATGCCCACAGTCTGGGGATATAAAATCCCAGGCCTGGAGGCCTTGTTAGCAGAGGTGGACCTGGGCATAGCAGCAATAACGGAGAGATGGTACACCACAAATCATGGGTGGGACATAATTGTACCAGGCTATGTTCTGTTCAGGAGGGATGTGGGGTAAAAAAGGGGGGTGGCCCTGTGCATCAGAGAGGGTATTAAGGCAGCAGAGGTGCAGGGTAGACAGGGGGAGGCTGAGGCACTGTAGGTGACCCTTAAGCCTGGCAATGGCACAGCAATGTGCACAGGGGTCATTTACAGGCCTCCAGCACAGGGGGAGGAAGTGGACAAGGAGCTAGTGGATGAAATTCATAAGATGTCAACTAAAAGTGAAGTTCTACTGCTTGATGATTTCAGTATGCCAGATGTGGATTGGACCACCCAGTGTGCTGCTTCAACCAGAGGCAGAGATATCCTAGACTCCCTGCAGGGCTCTGGCAGCTAGAGCTTGATCCCACCAGAGACAGGGCAATTCTGGACTTAGTGCTAACAAATGGGGACAGAATCACAGAAGTCCAGGTAGCAGGATAAATGGGGTCCAGCAACCAACACATAGTGTGGTTTAGCATAGGGACAGGGACTCAGTCAAGTCACACAAAGGTGAAGGTTTTGGATTTCAGAAGGGCAGACATTGCTGAAATGGGGAGATGTATCAAAGCAGCCCTGGAGAAGAGAGAGGTAAGGGGGGTGGAAGACTAGTAGGCAGACCTAAAAGAAGCCATAGTGGAAGTGATGAACCAATGAATCAGGTTGGTATCCAAAGGAAAGAGAAGGAGGAAGCCACTATGGTTCTCAAAAGAGGTGGCAGACAAAGTAAGGGCCAAAAGGATGGGTTTCAGGAAATATAAGGAGACCCAAAGGGAGGAAGACTGAGAAAGGATTAGCACTGATAGTAAAGAGAGGGGACAAGACATTCTATAGGTACATCAGTGAAAGAAGAAAAGCTGGGGGGGATTGTAAGGCTCAAAGGGGAGGAAGGGGAGTGTAAGGAGGGAGACCTAGAAAAGGCAGAAATACTGAATCCATACTTCTGTTCAGTATTTACTAAAGAAGGAGAGGGGCAGGGACCACAGTTGGGCAACAGATGCAAGGGGGGGTAGTGGACATTAGTCCATTCACAGTAGAGGGAATCCTAGAGGTGCTCACAAAGCTGAAGGTGGATAAAGCAATGGAGCCAGATGACATACACCCCAGGATACTAAGGGAGCTGCGCAGAGAGCTAGCAGTACCTCTGGCAGCCATGTTGACCAACCCACTCAACACAGGAGTGGTACCAGATCACTGGAAGAGGGCACCTGTAGTGTCTCTGCACAAAGTCAGCAGTAGGGAAGAGGCAGGCAACTATAGGCCGCACAGCCGCACCTCAGTAGTGGGTAAGATCATGGAGACACTGGTTAAGGAAAGAACAGTGGCACACTTGGAATCCAATGGGACCCAGGATCCAAGGCAACATGGATTCACAGCAGGTAGGTCATGTCACATGAATCTGATAAATTTTTTGACTGGGTGATGAAGTAAATCGAGGGTGCATGGTAGATATTGCCTACCTTGAATTCAGCAAGGCTTTCAACACCATCCCACACAAGAGGCTGGTTAACGATGGTAGTCTGGGCATGGGGCAAAAGGTTGTAAACTGGGTGAGGAACTGGCTAATGGGCAGGAGGCAGAGGGTAGTGGCAAATGGGATCCAATCTGGAGAGAGGGGGTGACCAGCAGGGTGCCTGAGGGATCAGTCCTGGGGCCAGTCCTGTTTAATGTCTACATTAGTGACATTGCAGAAGGGCTGGAAGGAAAGGTCTGCCTATTTCCAGATGACACCAAGATCTGTAACAGTGTGGATATTCCAGATGGGGTGGAGAGTGTGAGGGACCTGAGGAAGCTTGAAAAATGGTCAGAGGTGTGGCAGCTGAGGTTTAGTTCAAAGAAGTGCAATGTACCTGGGATGAGGGAACCCTGAGGAGACCTAACGGATGGGGGTAGGGGGAGTTGTTGACAATCATCCAAGGAAGAAAGGGATCTGGGGGTTATCATTTCAGATGACCTAATGGTGTCTAAGCAGAGTACAAAGCCTGTAGGGAGGGCCAGTGGCATGCTGGGGTGTATAGGCAGAGGTGTCACTAGCAGAAGGCAGGAGGAAGTGATGCCATTGTATAAAACACTAGTGAGGCCTCACCTAGAGTACTGTGTGCATTTCTGGAGGCCACACCTTCATAAGAACATTGACAGAGTGGAGGCGGTTCAGAGAAAGGTGACTAAGATGGTATAGGGCTTACATCAGAAAACATATGAGGAGAGATTAAAAGACCTCAATATGTACTTGCTGGAGGAGAGAAGGGATTGGGGGGACATGATAGAAACTTTCAAGTACCTAAAGGTACTAAACAAGGTGCAGGACTGAGACATCTTCCAGTATAGGGTCAGTACAGGAATGAGAGGGCATGGTATGAAATTGGAAGGTGGCAGGTTATGGGGAAATGTGAGGAAGTTTTTCTTCATGGAGAGGGTGTTGGACAAATGGAATAGTCTGTCACAGGAGGTGGTGTGAGCGAGCACAGTGGAGGGATTTAAACATATCTGGGACAGGCATAAGGGAACCTTAGAGGTGGAAAGCAGGGGGAAAAGCTGCTGGTCAGGGTCAGAGGGTGCAAGAAACTTAGGGCTTACAAGCAGACTGGATGGACCTAGCAGTCCTTATCTGCCAACAATTTCTATGTTTAACTGCCAGCAGCAGACAACACCTATCCCTAGAGAATCCGAGATCAGCAGTGTGATCTGAAAAAAATACTATGCTAATAGTATGTTGTGAACCCCCCCAATTTATTTTTAACATAACACAGGGATTAGTAAACTAACATGACAGTACAAGTAAGTACCAGAAGCAGACAACACCTCCCCATAGGGAATCGGGGATCAGCAGTGCGATCTGAAAAACTACTACTAAAAACAACCAAAAAGGGTCTTTTTTTTTTTTAAGAAACAGAACAGGGATTAAAGTGACAGGGGTAATGGGTAATTTAGTGACAGAACACTGTCACTTTAAGAAAAATATAACTAAAAAAATCACTAAAACTGCTACAGAAAGACACTGGCAAAATACTTTACTGAAACACACCAAACTAAACCACAGAAATAAAAATGATAAATTACTCACTACAGATAAAAAACGATGAACAAGAAAGAGTGAGAAAACCAAAATATAACACAGATCTCCTGCTTAGACAAAAATGTTCCGGATCTTTCTGGGCTCCCTTGCTAACTTGCTTTACACAGTACACCTACCATCTCACAAACCACTGCTTCACAGATTGACAAAAGAGAGACTACTACTTTAAAGTAAATAATCACTGAAAAAATAAATAAAAAAAAAACAAATCTAGCAGCACAAGGCCCTCTAGAACAATTTGTGAGCAATTTGGATTCAAAAAGCTCAGTTTTGAGATGTATTTTAAGTTTTTTTTTCTCAAACACACATAGACTTCTCTCCTATTCTGTCTTCAGAATATTGCACTGAAGACAGCCTCTGCATGGCATACAGGATATTTCAGCAACATGTGACCTCCAATCCCACAGTATGTTGCAAACCTCACCTCCATACCAAACTTTGCCTGCGAAGTTGCAAATTTGTGTTTTTGCAAAACTTCACCTCTGTGCCAAACTCTGCCGGCGATATTGCAACTTTGTATTTTGCTGGGTTATCAGTTTTCAGTGAAAGACTTCGCACAGCAGATTAACTTCATGAAATGAGGTGAATTTATGAATTAATCCATGAAGCGAAGGTTTCCAACTTTGCACATCACTACTTCAGGGAAGGACCTGGAATGGTGCCAGATAGGCCTGGAAATGGCCACAAAAGTTCACTGCAGCAGTGAATTGCAATGGGCTAATACACCCTGCTCCTTTGTGCCAAGGAGAGGTGATTTGCTGGAGGCACAAGCTGGGTGGCAGTGTAGCTGTGCTCAATTCAATGGCTGAATACATGCATACTTGAGGCGATCACTATGGGCAGGGTAGAAATAGGTGCCATGTGCACCCTCATGACCACAAGGCAGCAGCTGCACTGGTACCAGAAGGACCTGGAAGTGGATGTAAAAAATACAGAGCACATCCATTCAGGATGCTTGAATGCCAGTCAAAAGTTTTTATTTGTGACAGCTAGAAACTTGGTGTAAGTTACCTAGTACCTTAACCAGGGCAAGTGTTACTCCCATGGATCCTGTTCTATACAGGATACCTTGTACATATCTTTCATTATTTTTCTACCAGTGTTTACCTAGCTGAAGCTATTTTTGACAAACTGACCACAGTCTATTCAATAGGCAACCTAGAAGGAGACATTTATAAGGAGAAGGTGGACATACCATCCCTATTGGTTTACAACCCCACTACAGCAATCTGGCAGGCACTGCATGCAGCATGCTGTTCAGTGAAGGGATATAGATATGTATGTCAGTGAGACATTTTTGATGTGGCTGTACCTGAACGAGGACATAGAAACATAGAGATTTACTGGCAGAAAAGGACTGATTGGCCCTCCCAGTCTGCCCAGTATCCCCCCCTTGTTCCCTTATCTTGCCCCCTTGCTTCTGTTTCCTCTTTTGTTCCTGTTTAGCCCCATGTAGCTGTCCCAAGCCCTCTTGAATTTGCTCACTGAATCTACACCTACCACCCATTCTGGCAGCCTATTCCAAGGACCCACCACTCTCTCAGTGAAGAACTTCACCCTTACATTTCCTCCAAACCTTCCCCCCTCCAGCTTGAATGCATGTCAGGTTCTGAAACAAAATGCCACCTGAAACTTTACATGCCTAATGTGGCTCACAAAATGGCACCTCCCCATGGCAAGGGTGACCTATAGCATGGATGGTCAGTATTGCATAGCCACTTGTCATGTATCATTTACTTTTGAGAAACTGGTATGTCCAATGACTGCCACAAACATCTGTTTCACACCCACTACTTGCACGGTCATTGGTTAAACAGTTATATTACCAGTACCGCTTCATGAAGAACAATATGTTTTCAGTGAACCTGGTTACCAAGATGATGTCATAAAATACATTCCAACATTTAATGTGCATATTGCTCTTGTCTCCCTAAACTTAAAGTATTTGTTGAACCATAAAGATGAATGTGTGATAAGAATTATCAATAGCATGACTAGCATGCATCAAGCACTGCAATCATTGAATAATCCATTACATGATGGTGATTTTGATTTAATTTCAGATTTGTGGATTGAGAGTACTTTAAAACTATTAATCATGTTACAAATTATTTTAGTGCTTATTGTATTTATTATGCTATGTTGTCTCAGGCATCTCCTGAAATGACATTATAGTGAACTTAGGGCCTTGAAATATGCTTAGACATTACAGGCTATATAGTATATTACAGGCTGTATAATATGACAGATCCTTATTTTGCTGTGATGCCATTATGCAAGGATATCTAAGGGACTGTCAGCATATACTTTGGGAGCTGTGTATTTCATACATTCATGTATGTATTTCTTTTATGTATAACCATTACTGATAAGAATAGATGTACTGCTTTACTAGTTTACTAGTGCTAAGTGCCTTTTTAGCTGTCCTTGCAATATAGATTTGCTGAGTAACCATTTATGTACATGCTACTATGGTTTACTTATTAGGGAAAGCGTCATGAAAATTTACCAGCTTTAGGTCTGTTAGCTTTGCTTGTAATACAAATTGCTGAGTGTGGGGAAAAGACACATCAGACCATATGTGTACGTGCATAAGACAGTTGTTTTGTGCCAAGTGCTGAGCATGCTTAAGGTTAGGTACAGTGACGTCTAACAGCTAATAAGCAAAAGCTGCTTATTTGGTGTATAGATAAGGGAAGCTGAAACAATAGCCCTAGTCATGGAAGCTGTATAAATTACAGGATCAGTATGGGGTTTTGTTTGAGTAGAGCCCAATACTGCAGATTGGGGAGAACTGCTCTTTACTCCCCCGGATTGGTATGTATATCCTTTTCTGTATTTTGGCATGGCTGATAAAATATTTGTGCAGTGTAACTGTGTTTCTCTGTGATATCATTACCCACTAAGAAATTCTAGAAAGTGTACAAATCCACTAGGGTTATTTACAAGGACCAGTTTGAGTCTGGTACCTGTGGTGAGTGGGGAAGGGCTGATGCGGTGAGGGGGGGTTGAGTATGTCAGGTTGGGGATTGTATTTAATAACCCATTGTGGTTTACAATTTATACAGACCTGCAGAAGAACACTGAGGTCCTTTTTTACACAACAGTGCTACTCATGATCACAGAGTCCAGAACGAAAAGGAAGAGTCCATCCAGTAGTTTGTGTGCTGCAGACATGGAGGTTAGCAGATAAGGGTCATCCTCCACAACGATTTGCCTGTCAGAGTTGTCACCAACTGCTGTGGCCCAGGAATGATGTGTTGCATAAGAGGGTTCAGTCACTGTGGCTTAATTTACTGTGCATTTTGGTGGTCCTGGATCAGCTGTTGCAGGGGAGGGATGTCTGCTACTGCCCATGTTCTCATTTTTAAGGGGATGAGGTATAGGCATCGATTGATCTAAGGGACCCCAGCTTCCTCAGCTGTGGTTTTGGTCCCTGTTCCTCCTGGTTGCCTTTGGTCTCTTTGCAACCCTCCCTCTGGCTTTGGTTCCAGATTTGCCTCACCTCAGATTTTGTGACTGCCACACCTCACCAGACATTATTGCTACTGATCTGTCCATCCCACAGGAATCCACGACTGAACCAGAAGTGCGACTGTCATTTGGGTTCTGTTGGTTTCCAGGGGAACTCATTTGCTTGTGTACCATGTTTGTTTTGGTGAGTGCAGTGAGACTTGCAGTGTGCGGACAGTGCAGGACAATAGCAGGAGCAAAAGGCCTAGGAGAACAAAAACTGTGTTCCTGACCATTACATCAAATACCAAAGCCAGTAAGTCCCTTTGTCCAGTTCTAAATGTTAACTTGACTGAGAGTACTGCACAGAGGTGAAAAGCCCATCTCTACTTGACCACCTATACTAAAAAGTCCTGATAGAGGAGATGTGGAAACCTCTCGGACAACAACCTCTTCTCTCTTGCCAAATTGAGCGGCCTCTCCTCTGGAGACTACCTGAAAAAACAGGCTACAATGGCAAGTGCCAAATGTTGGAGGGGGGGCTCTGGTGCTGTTGGTGCTATGAGCTCTTTCTGTTACCAGGACCCCCTGCCAGGCTGGTATCAACAACTGTGGAAGAACATTTTGTAGAAATTGCTCTTTGTTTTAGCTCTCAGCTCCCTCTGGTAAAACAAGGATGTGGAGATTGTTCCTCCAACCTCTGTTTTCATTGTTTTCAGCTTGCTCCCAATGGTGTTGTAGCCTTTTTCATATTTGTCTAGGCATTTGAGGATCTGGTACATGGTGTCTTCCATTTCTGCAACATGTAATTTAGCAACATTCACCCACTTTGTACAATCTGCACAAGAGAGACAGGAGGAATGAGGCAAGCAATTACAGACCAGTCAGTCTCACATCAGTAGTGGGGAAGTTAATGGAGTTTCTTCTGAAGGAGAGACTGATGGAGTACCTGGAGACACATGGGCTTCAAGACCACTGGCAGCATGGCTTCACAAGGGGGGAGGTTTTGTGAAACAAATCTTATAGATTTCTTTGACTGGGTAACTAGGAGAGACTGTGGGAACTCAACATGCACTTCCTGGAAGAGAGGAGAGTGAGAAGGGACATGAGCCCTATAAGTACCTCATGTGGGTGAACAAAGTGCAGGAGAGGAGCACCAATAAAGGGGGCATGCTATGAAGCTTGAGGGGGGATGTTTAAGAGGGATATGATGAAATACATTTTCACAGAAAGGAAGGTAGAGGCCTGGAACAGGCTGCCAGAAGAAGCAGTATGGGCAAAGACAGTTGGGAGCTTCAAACATGCTTAGGATAGGTACATGGGTATAATAAATCAAGGTAAGGGAGCAGGGAGGGACACCTGCAATGAAGTATGATCCAGGGTGTAGTGTAAGGCTTGGAAATAGGGCAGACTAGATGGGCCTATAGGTCTTTTTCTTCTGGCACTTTTTATGTTTCTGCAAGAGAATTGACATCCTCTCCTGTGGAAATAAGGGAGGTTTTAAGATCTTCCATGTCTGCGACCAGAGCAGATTTGTCATGTAGTCCAAGGCGGGTGCTCTGGGGGAGGCAGGCATCACCATCTTTGCACTCGGTGTTCACTGACTGCAGAAAGGCCTCAAAAGAGATTTGCTGTTATCTTAAGATTGGATTGAGAAAAATAGAAAAATGATTACTCTGGTATGTAACCAGTAAGTAGGCAAAATTTACTACAGGAGATTTATTCCTGATTGGCATGAAAGGAAGATGGATTGGTATGACTGAAGGCATAGCTAGCACAAAGCAATACAGTTAAAGGACTACAGTATCTTGCTCGACTGCACCTGTAGAGGGTTGTAGCACCGGACAAAAGTGTTGCCTACCATCCTCTACTGGGACAGACTGTAATGTCAGCAGTTCTCCACCTTGAATGGGCTGCTGCTAGGCCACCTGGTGGTCCAATTGATTACTCCTTTTATATGTTAAGAACAATTTTTTGGTACCAAATTGTTCTGTTGAATTTCTCTGACTAGCTCTACTAATATGTATTGCTTATTAAAGGCAGACTTGCACTTTGGGTTCCTGCAAACATGCGCTATATGTCTTTTGTTATTTTCTGAGAAGTGTACTGTCACATACACTAGGAGTGCCAGCGGCTGAGCCTGTCAATCATCTAAGGGCTTGCCACAAGGGACTCTGCAGTAGTAATGGCAGGCAGAGCATCACAGGATCAACCAGATAAATTATAAATAACAGCATTGTAAGTTATTTTAAAAAATCACTGCTAGTGCCATTTACTTAACTGGGACCTATAGGGCCCATGTTTTTGCCAAGGGAATTCTGACAGTTCACCCTGCAGCTGAGATATTGGTATAGGCGTATATGGACAAATGTAGTGTAGGACTACCATTCAGATGCAGACGTGAACTTCTAACACAACTTACTGAACTTTCCTTTCACTACAGTTAATATGAATTCCTGATGTGCCTTTCTATTCCTTTATTGTGTAGTGTCAGGAAAAGTATGTCATGAAAGAAAATGTATAGAATGAGAAATGTGCAGTGGTTTTCCATGGTTAAGTTGTGATCCTTTCCTTATGTTCCTTTTGTTTGAAACTGGGGAGCTTTTGTATACAGCGATTGAATTTAATTAAATTAAACCCAGAGCTTCTGTCTTCTCTGTCATTATTACCTACTGCATGTTCGAAAGTGCTTCACAGGACCCCCTCCCAGTCTGTTTTTGGGATGTAGGCTACATGATGTGTATGCTTATGTAGTAGATCGAGTCTGGGCAGTTTCACTGATCCATGATTAAGGAAACTCATTGAGGTGAACTCTCTGGTCTCAGCCCATTTACACAGTTAACTTTGCACATCTACAGTACAAGGCAGCCAGAGTAAAACTAGAGAGAGAGAGAGGGGAGAGAGAGAAAGATAAGAGGAAGGGAGATAGGGATTCTTACAGCTACAGCTCCTTACATATCCCTTCCAACTTTCAGTAAGTACCTGTTTATTATTATTACATAATTGTCTGCAGTTTCATTCCCGTGGCAATACATTCAAAGTGTTAAAAATTCTCTGCCTGTGATCTTCTGATGCGAACTCCTTCACTGTGTCTGTTAGCATTAGACCAATTCTGAGACTGAACTTTTTTTTTCTGAAGTTAATGCAGCAAAAGGATATGACCGCCTAAGTGACATGATCACTCTTAAGCCCTGTTTACACTGATGCACTTCAGAGTTGGCAGTGTGGACACTTTCTGGAGTGCCTTAACAGTGCTGCACATTGGGTTTGTGATCTGACCAGGGAGAGGGAACATGTATCAGAGTGACCTACTTTACAGCACCTTACCTGCAGTGTAGACACTTTGCAGTACTCGCTCAAAATGAATGTCTCCCCTACCGGCATCCTCCTGGCCCCATGAATTTCTCTGATGCTTGCCTGCTAAATTGTGAATACACCCCTTAGCACATTCAAGTTCAGCAAAAAGTATTTTTCATCAGCACAAAGAATACCGAACTCGGGGAAAGTACTTGAAAATGTAAAACTGGGACAGCAATATTGGTCATGTGCTAATACATATGCATATTCTCTGGATTCCCAGGGATATGCATATGCATTCTCACATGCCCAGTATTGCTGTACCAGTTTACTATCCTAATTTATAGTACTTTTAGCCCTCGTTTTAAATTTTCAAGCACTTTCCTGAGTTTAGCATTCTTTCTGCTGGTAAAAAATGCTATTCACTAAAGTCGGGTGTGCTGTGTGTGAAACGAGCATTCTGGGCTTCAGCATCAGCCAGTCATCACTGTTATCTCCTGGGGGGGGGAGAACCGCTTCAGCAACCGGCTGTGTGGATGCAACTGATATTGCAGCCTCAGTGCAGTGCCACAAATTGTGGAACATTGCCACGATGCAGACGTGGCTTTAGTACATTAAACTTTCATTTCTGTATAAAACACAATCTCTGCTGTGCTACAACAGCTAGGCTCTCCATTTGAGTTCCTACTGCTGCCATTTCTTGCTCACTGAACATAACAAAAGCCAAACTTCTGCTGAACATCTGCAGTTAATTTCTGAAGTAAGCATTTCTTTTGACAGTGAGATAAAATAGTGCACCCAGGGGGAAGGGGAGGATTGTAGTGAATGGAAGGATGCCGACAGATTCCACTCCCTCATAACATGTTGGGTTAGGAATTCTGGTCAAATTATAGTGAATGGAAGGACACGGACAGATTCTGCTCCCTCTGTGCTGTGTTCTGAATTCTGGTCACAGACTGCTTCTTCTAATAGCAATACGTCAGCATTGCGTCATCACAATGCAGCCGTAAAAATGGAGTTGTTTGATGCTGCATGGGTCCCTTTCATCTAAAGACTTTAAGTGCATCTACATTAGACATTCTGAAGAAGTATACCTAGTTGATACATTAAAAGCTGGTTAGTGATTCAAAGCTGGTTAGTGATCCAGTTCAAGGAGTCAGTGAGGGAAGAGAGACGACTGAGAGGACAGATCCAAATTACACCAGCACCCAGTCCAGGAAATGGGCAAAAACAAGGAGGGGAGGTAGAAAATACAACAAGCAAAGGTTGTAGCAGGAGAATAAAGTAACCCAGGAAAATATTGTATTTAACATCTCGGGCCAAGAACTTTCACAAGAAGAATGATCTATTCTACAAAAAGGATTGTCATTCATACCCACTTTAGACTCTAAACCATTCGATATATACATTGACCTTCATAGGTTTACCTGCAACATAAACCTATAAGCACATTTTGAAAAACCAAAAATGTGCCATGGAGTACAATTAGAGTCAAGACCCAATACAACATTTGAAGGGGATGCTGCAACAAGTCACCACGAGGTAAGGCCTTTCAAACCTCCATCTAGTTTCTTGCTACCATATAATGAGACTGTTAAGATTTTTGAAAGGGCTTGTGAGAATAGTATGATGGCAATGCTAGCAGCAGATACTATGTGAACATTACAAGGCAAGAATCATTGGCTTTGAAATTTCATGAAGAAAATAAAGTAAGATAGTCAAGTCAGCTGATAAAAGTGGTTCAATTTTGATCATGTCCACTGATCAATATGTGAAAGAAATTACAAGAACATTATCTGACACCTCTCTTTATAGGAAACTCAGGGGTGGATCCTACGATACACTTTAAGAGGGATATTGATGCTTTCTTGTTTTCTGCAGAATCAGTGGGGATTATTGACCACAATGAATATATGTTCCTTACTGTCCCTAGTCTGGTAAAAAGCTAGCATATATGTACTTCCTAAGATACATAAAAGCATGCAGGACCCATCTGGGCTTCCTATAGTGGCCGGCATTTGCTCCTTAGTGGAACCTTTGTCAACATTTGTAGATGCACACATTAGGAAGTATGTATTTACACTGCCATCATACATAAGGGATACTACACACATACTAGAGGTGCTCAATGACATGCAGTCTGAATCTGATTGGCTGTTGGTGTCCATGGATATTAGTTCTCTTTATACAAACATACCCCATGATGAAGGTTTGGCAGCACTACAATATTGGCTGGATGGCGATGTTGATATGGACCAAGGGAAAGAGGAATTTCTGTTATAATGTTCTGAGCATGTCTTTATTAATTTCTTTTTCAGGACTCTTTTTACCTCCAGCTTAAAGGGATAGCTATGGGAGCAACGTTTGCTCCCAGTTATGCTAATCTTTTTTTGAGGGGTGCAAATGGGAAAAAGAAATAGTCTATGACAGCCAGGTCAACCCTTTTCTTGATAGGATTGACATTTGGCATCGTTTTATAGATGACATATTTATGGTATGGTGTGGCAGCAGAGAAGAGTTGGGAGACTTTGTTTCCTACTTGGAGAAAAGTAATCAGAACTTGAGATTTTCAATTCAGAGTGATGTCAAGTCTGTCTCCTTCCTGGATCTTACCATCACAAAAAAAGAGGATGGTATGTTTACCACCAATTTGTTTAAGAAGTTAATGGACAGGAACTCATTCTTATTGGCCTCTAGCTGCCACCCACACCATATGGTGAACAATATATCCAAGGCCCAAATGTTGAGAGTATGGAGGAACTGCAGTAAGGATGCTGACTTCATAGTAAATGGTTCAGATATGTGTGAAAGGTTTCTTGCCAGGGGGTACCACAGTGGCATGGTAGCTGAGGCATATAGTGAGGCTGCTGAGATAGATAGGGAAAGCCTACTAATGGCAAGAGAAAAAACAAATGCGCCTCCCAAATGAATTTTGTTGCACAGTACACATGACGTGCTTCTAAGATACAAAAAATCCTTAATGACAATTGGAATATACTCACATCAGACCCCTTGTTAAAAGAAGCAACCAGAGAGAGACCATGAATGGTATACAAACATGGCAAAAACCTGAGAGATAGGCTAGTACATAGCTATTAGAGAAGGTGTATCCAACACCACCCAGGGTAACTGGTTGCTTCCCTTGCCAGATGGTAATTTTGCTTGTTGAAATTGTAATTCCTTAGCAAACCATTGTAGGGTGGTTGGAAGAGTTGGACACAGTTTTAAGTTCTGTGGTATTGAAAGAGTGGCATTAGGTCCAAGGGGAAGGGATTTGGATGCTAAATCGAAACAGGTAGAATCATTTTGGATTTTTACTTTGAGAGCTTTGAAGTCACCAGGACTAAATGATAAGACTGCGTTAATGTCGCTGGCCCGGTGGTGCTGAGGGTTGAGGTGCTGGATGCCACACCTCGTGCCGCACTGGTGACCCATGTTCAGGAATGAGCCCAGGTCGCTGGGGGTTGGCAGGGGAGGGAAGAGATTGAACATCCGTAGGACTGCTGTCTCTTCCCTGGGAGGGTTGCGGGGAAGCGATTACTCCTGGACTGGCCTCTGGCAGTGGTCAGAGGTGCCTAGTGTAGTGACACTGCGGATGCAAGGTCGGAGTTACGGCATTACATTGCCTTGCTAAGCCACACTCTGAGAGGGTCAAGAACAAAAAACAAGAGAAAAACCCCACTCCTGGGGATAGATGAAGGCACCTCAGCCTCCTAGCCCACACTCCCAATTCTAGACTGGCTTCCTCTCCATGGGCTGATTCATGTGCCTAGCGCTTTGCCCTATAGATAGAGCACCCTGGGTGGATAGTGTGACCCTACCTCCATAGGGTTCAGACCCGGAGGTGGTGCTGGGTGGCACAAGTGGAGAGGACCTAGAAGTCACAGAGGGAGGTAGAGGCTGGGAGCCCCGAGGATGCTGGAAGGAGTTCTACAGGTGGTAGAGATAAACAAAGTTTAAAAAAAAAGACTACGTTAATGTCATGTATAAAGAAAAATGAATGCTGTAGACTGTTTTTGCTGTGACCTAATTCATTTAGCAGGGATATTATTATTCTTATTCGTACAGGTACTGTACTTATTCTCTCTTGTCTATGTGTGTGTTTCTTTCAGATGCCTATGGAACAAGAGGAATCCTATGCACTGAATTATTTAAACACAGTTTATGGACTGAGCAATATTTAAAATAATTTAAAATCTTATAATCAAGAAAGTCTCTGCTGCACCTAGTAAACAAACTTCTGGTTTTAAATATCCCTATAGGTAATATATTTTAGGATTATTATTGGTACACCCTTATAGGAATATATATGGTAGCTATGGTATTTTTGTAGTAAAGCACTTAGCACTTTGTGAGATATTTATTATATGTGCCTTTAATACACTGTCCCTTTAAACTGTATGACTATTTGAGACAGCATGTGGCTGCTGGGATCATCCCCATGACTAAGCACTGAGTTGCAAAACTGGTTGGGGTTTCATTGTCATGACCTGTACTTCATGAACTCTTGCACTGCTGTGAAACTGGTATGCTTTTAAATGTTTATGGAATAAAGCTTATCTCTAGAGAAATTCCCTGCCTACCTTCGGTACCACTGTAGGGCCAACAGAGACAATCTCTTTAGAAATATCACAGAATATCTGGAAATATCCAACCATGTCTATTGCTGCAACTTTGTGACTGGCCTTCCTGAGGTGTGATTGTACATAAATGTATTATCTTGAAAAGAAATACAATATAAGTTTAAGAAACAGAAATAGTACTGGAACTTACTGAATTCTTCCTAATCCATGATTATTTCAGATTCACTAAGCATCTATACTTACAAAAAGTGGTCACTGTAATGGGAACGAGGATGACACCTCAGTATTCAAATCTGTTCATCGCATTCCTAGAAGCTACAGCAACTTTGTTTTGCAATATTCCATCACCCCTTTGCTGTATGGTGCTTGGATACTGCTCTGAAGTATCTGAGCACCCTCTGATGGATAGTCTTGCTATCCATTCCCTGGCTTTGACCCCCATCTAGCCAAGCCTGTGTGTCAAAATTCTAGTTGGATAGTGTTGGCTATCTTAATCCAAGGGTTGGATCTTTGGATTTGACCCTTAGATAGTTGTGATCTGACCACTGGATCCATTGTATCCCATGCCCCCACATCAGATCCATTTGGGATCTTGGGAGACTGGATCCATTGCTGGACGAAATCCATATCTGATGACATGAAACATCTGGTGAATTGGGTGGTGTCCACCAGTATCCGACCCCGGTGGATACTATCTGACTCCTCCATAAGAGGCTCACAGGTGGCCAATGGGAAGCTTACTAAGTCAGTAAACTCCCCTTTGACTACCTGTGAGCCTCCTATGGGCCAGCACACAGTATTAAAAAAAATGCAGCCAGAGAGTAGTTTCCGCACACAAAAAAAGAGAAAGCAGTGGGACCCCAGCTAACATTTGTATGTTAAAATTTAAAGATTAGGTCCCTGACCTATGAGGGGATCACTTTGCCATTGGTAGTAAAGACACCCTTTACAATGCTAAAATGATGGAATAAAGACAAAAAGTACGAAAATGTAATTACTTTAAATGATATGCATGCTTTGGAGCAGCTTTTTGTTTGGGGGGCACTGGTACTATAACTGTTTGAGTCGGATTATGGCCACACACCAGTAGCGTCTCTACAAAATTTAAGAAAATATGTAACAAAATGATTAAATCTTAGTGAGTTAGCCAGGGCTGAAGTTGCTAAATCCTTAACATTGCATCAAAGTAGGTGCAAAGTCAGGAACTTTGCGCATGAGAATTAACTTAGACGGTAAAATCTTGTTCTTTAATACTCCACAAGAAGTAGAAGATGCTTTGTGGAAAAGAAATAAGATGTCATCTAAAACACAAACGCACCAGTGAAGAATTGGGGAATTCAGAACCAGCTGCATCTACAACCATCACCATTAATGAGGTTTGTACAGAGAGAGAAGGTACCACATCTCCATAAGATGGTAATCTTCAAGAGGGAATCCTGAGAGATATGGTTTAAGGTGATATATGCTGCTTATGAAAATAAGCTGAGTGTTTTCTTAAAAACATATAATATTACATCATATTAAAAAATATGTACTGTAGGTATATTCACTAAGGCGTTATTATCATATAGCTGAGCTTAGTGGGTAGGAATATATAAGCAATAAGACACGATATGCATTGAACAGATCTAACCACATGCCCAGGAATGTAGTGAGGTACAAGGCCACCTTCAGCCCCTGGAAGTGTGGCCAAATCTGTTCAATGGACACCTCTGGAGTGTCTTATTTTGCTTATAAAATGGTCTACTTTTGGTTTTTACTTTTAATGTAAGAAAAAGCAATATATATGTATATACAGTATATATATAGAATGAGGTTATTATCTGAATCTGACATACAATAGTCCTTCCGCAACCTAGAATATGACATCATTTTTTGCTATTCTACCTTCTCTCTTATAGTGTTCTTTCAGAATGTTGCAGCAGGAGCCCCCGCAATAATGTGTACCAGAGTGGAGGAAACAGTGTTATTGTTGTGTGACTGTTGAATGGGAGACTGAGCAACTGTTTAGTGTGAAACTGCTTTTTTTCTGTAAGCAAGAATGACTGCTGCAAGTAGACATACAAGACTGAGCAGTCATTTCCTTTCATATGAGAGATAGCATTTGAGCGAGTGAGCAAAAGTAATTCTCTCCTCGCCACCTTACCTACCAAAAGTCAGCCTGCAGATATTAAAATTGCAAAAAAAAAATAATAACAGAAGCCGATTTCACTTTAACAACTGCTGGGACACAGTGGGAGAAGGCATACTGTAGGAGTGGCAGCAGGTTTGTCTGCTCAGACAACATGACACATTAGTAAAATTTTTTAGTTGAAATGTAACTCATATAACTTTTTTTAGTTTAACTCACATATGTATATGTCTGCTCTTTGTTATAAAAATGGTTAATGTGGTCTTTTCTGCTTAGTAATGCTTTCCGTGCTAACATTAAACAAACTCTGGCCAGAGCTGACACGGCTGCAGCTGTGCTCGCCAAGCTGATGGTGGAACAGTCCACCATGCCCAAGATGGCCACCAGAGCTCAGTGTGCATGTGCAACTTCACTTCCACATTTACGGTGAAGTCATGCATGTGCACTGAGATCCAGTGGCCATCTTGGGCATGGTGGACTGTTCTGCTGTGACTTCAGTGCACATGCGGGCACTGGCAATGAAAGTAGTGGTCCTGCGGAGGTTGGGGGGTTGAGTGGAGTGTTTTAGAGTTGCAGATTCATGCTGCAGCTCCAAATTTGTTGTTCAGCCAGATCTGATGGGCCGTTTTTGAAGGCACACACAAGATGGCTGCAGGCTCTGCCCACTGCAACCATAAAAAATGGCAGCTTTTACAACCTGAGTGTTGTAACAGCACACTGATTTCTTTTTTTTATTGCTGCAGTCATGGTTTTCAGAACTTGATTTTACCTATGCATTGAATGGATTCAATACGCAGATAACAACCAATCAGGATGAAGGAATTTCTCTGCCCATTTTATAAATAGACCAAGGAAAAAAGTGAGCGCCCAAATCAAGGATCAATATACTAAAAAGTATTTTTTATTCAAAAAGTGCTGGCTCAAATTCACAAAGCTCGGCAGTCTGCTGAGTGAAATGTAAGAGTTTGTTCACCCACTGTATACCAGAATGGTTTTGAGACAGCACTTGAGCACTCACACTTTTTGAATAAAAATATATCAGTCCTTGGTTTGGGTGCTCACTTTTTTCCTTGGTTTGCAATTTACTGTGATGGCACCAAACCACTCTTGGTGCAGCCATAAAGAGTATGAGATGCTGCTGCATGATTTGTTTCTTTTTCTTTATGGATGTAGGCAGAGGAACCCAATAAGTATGGCAAGACTAATGGGCAATGTTTGCTAATACCAACATATCTGTTTGTCTTTTTCTTTTTTCATCCAGTTATATGGAAAAAAAGAATCAGCCAAATATATGGTTAGCATTTTATAAACAGAGTCCAACTAAGATATTGGATATTCTTTTCTCCCTTTATACTTTTCAAGCTGGTACCATCAATACAGGTGTAAAACTATATTTAATATGACAGATTTGATTATTATGTCCTGGAATATAAATGGGACAAAACAACAGGACGAAAATGTGAAACATTATCAAATATGCAAATAATAAATAGATTAACAGTATTAATTGTCTTCTTTATCAGGCAACTCCTTTTCATGAAAAAGATGCACAGTATTTTGGAAACTTGTTTCAGGCCACAGGAATAAGTGCTTGCTTTCCAGGAAATGCTGGGAGGTAAGTATTTTTGTTAAAAACACCTCAAATCAGAGATTATTGATTCTTATTTTGGATCCTGTGAGTAGATATGCCCTTCTTAAGCTGTCACTCTCTCAATCAATGCTAACCCTGGCTAGTATGTATGCCCAAAACAATGAGAATGTACAGTACAGTTTTTTCTTTTCAAATTTGTTTCTAAAACTGGCATCCTTTCAAACATGATAGAAAGAGACAATAGCACAAAAATTGCAGATCCAAAAGAAATTAACCAAGCTTTCGGTGTTTTTTATAAAATCTATATATACCTGGACACTCTCCAGATTTACAGGGACTAGCTAACTTCTCGAATAATATTTCACCCCAGTCATTGACATAGTACTCAGGATAAAGAGGAACTAAATAAAGAATTCACCAATGACAGAAGTTAAAAAAGGTAGTTAGCTCTTGAGCTAATGGGGAGTCACTGGGGCTGGATGGTTCCCATCACAATTTTATAAAAATCTGAAATATGTGTTAGTCCCTTTATTACTGAATGTCTTTAAAGAAATTAATGCTGTGGGAATGTTTCTTCCTGCCTTCAATGATGCCATAATCTCTCTGATCCTGAAAAAAAGACAAACCGGTCATCTCTAGGAAATCTTATGTACAGTACCTATCTCACTTCTGGATGTGGCCTATAAGATCCTTACAAAAATCACAGCAACAAGACTAACTAAAATAGTGCCCACCATTATTCATGAGGATCAGACAGGCTTCACTGAAGGAAGGAGGATGCACCACACTATTGGATGCACAATTAATGTGGTTGACCCATGTTTGAAGATCAGTTCAGCAGTCCTTTCACTGGATGCTGAAAAGGCCTTCGATTGCATACATTAGCCTTTCTTACTTCAGGCCAATGAAACATACTGTATGGCTTGGAAAACCAGTTCATGAACTTGATTTGAATTATTTATACAAAGCCAACAGCTAAGGTGAAAACAAACCAGGATTTCTCAGGGGTCTGCCTTATCCAGGGGGACCAGATAGGGTTGCCTCTTTCTCCACTTCTTTTTGCCTTATATATTGATCCTTTAGCAATTTCTATTAGAGTGCATCTTCAAAATAATGGTATTCAGAGCAATAATACACCACATCTAACATCACTATATGCAGATGACAATCTGTTATATATTTCAGATATTAATGCCTCATTCCATCATTTAATTGACCTAATCTCAAAATCTGGATATGTTTCAGGCTACAAAGTTAAATAGGAAAAGAGTAAGACTATGTTATTCGGTAGCGATATGAACTTTGATTCAGGCCATTGTCTAGCTCCAATACAAAACGATGCAATAAAGTACCTGGTGGTTATTACTACCAGAGAATTAGGACCTCCTTTTGAGCATAACTACAAACCCATTATGGAAAATATTACAGTGGGTCTGGACACATGGCAGCACTTGCCATTGGCACTAACTGGGAGAGTGAACTTATTAAAAATGAACGTACTTCCCCAAATCTTATTCTTGTTTCAATCTCTTCCTGTAATCTTGGGTAGTTTTTTTATAGGTCATAAAGAGCTTATCAGGAACTTTTTTATGGCAATCGTGTAGCCCTGGATAGCTTTAGAGAAAATATATCTTGAAGAAGACAAGGGAGGCTTTGGATGCCCACATTTTTTAATTATTACATAGCAACCCAGATTGAACCAAGTTTTCTCTGGTTTCAGGAATCCTGAAATAATATTTCATGTTTTCAGCTGGAATTGTCAGCCTGGCCATTTGGTTTTCTTAGAAATATGATACTTGCTTAACAACTACCAAAGCTGCTAACAAGGCTTGGCAGTTGGCCTACAACTTATTAGAGGAGGAAAATCACATTTCCATATTTTCATTTGTTTGCTGTAATACCCCCCTCCCTTCTTTCCTAGATCATACTGTTTCAACATGGAAGATCTATGGACTGAAAGAATTAAACAATATTTATGAAAATAATAAGTTGAATCCTTTTGAAGCATTAAAACTGAAAAAATTACATATTTAAAAAATGGGTAATTTTAACCCCAAACATGTTAAATTATAAAGGAAGTAATCGAGGAACATCTTAGTGACATGGATGCTTGGGATGGGTTACAACATGGATTCACCTCCAGCAGGTCTGGCCAAACTAATTTATTACAGTCTTACAAGAGTGTGAGCAGGGAACTTGACAGAGGATTGCCTGTCAATGCGATCTTTTTGGACTTCAGTAAGGCATTCAGAAAGGTGCTGCAGAAGGAAATTATTGAGGCCTTGAATAACCTAGGATTGTATAGGAATATCATTTGCTGGATATTATCATGGCTCACCAACAAGAGGCAGCAAGTCAGCCTGAGAGGTTGTACTTTGGAATGAGTCAAAGTGACAATTGGCATGCCACAGGGATCTGTGCTGGGACCATGCTTCTTTAATATATACTGTATACAGTATATTACATCTATGAGGTGTGGCTGTTAAAATTTGATAATGACACCAAACTACAATGTGTGGTACAGAGTACCAGTGACATAGATAATTTACAGTTGGAACTGACAAGATTAGAGCATTGGGCCATGGAGCATAAGTTGGTATTTAAGCTGGAAAATGTGCTGTTATGCACCTGGGTAGAACAGGTGGAGCACCAGGAGGAAGGAGCTGCTGGTATAACTAAACTTCTCTACTGGGACTATATTACCCTCCTTCTCTCCCCACCCCTCCACCCAAAGACAGTTCTACTTTTATAGACGCAGGATTTGACTGACAACAGGAACTTCCTGTTTGGGAGCAGGAAGTGAGTGACCACAGAGCCACCAAAGACTCACCATCCTAGAAGGGCAAGAATAGCTCTCCATCCCCCCAGCTGCTGGAGGTCTGACTCTGAGCAAGTAATGAGACTACTGAGAAATATAGGAACTTCTTGTCTCAGAACAGGAAGTTCAGGAGCTAAAAGGGCACAGAGGCAGTAAGTAAGTAGGGACAGAAAAAAAAAGAAATAAGCAAACAGAGGAAAGAGTAAGTATGCCAAACAACAGTTAGGGGGCCAGAAATAAGACATTATTGGAGTGGTGCCGTGCAGTGGCTGTGGAGCAGCAGTCTTCAGGGAGACGTTCTGGAGGATGTGGTGTTGTCCCATCTGCAGGCACCTCTCTGGGCTGAGGGAGGAGTTTGCTCATCTCCAGGCTGAGCTGGCCAGGATTTGTGTGACCTCCTTTCCCACCCAGGGACCACCAGGGTCACTGCCGTTGCCTCAGAGGTCACCAAGAAAGAGGAGCGGTTGGACCACAGTGGGCTCAGGGAGGGTGAGGGTGAGGGTGGTGGAACGGAGGCACATCCCTCCAGTTGTACCTCTCCACAATTTGTATGCCATTCTGGAAAAGCGTGGTTCCTCTATGGAGGCACCCACAGTGGTGACCAAGGAGGATGCTGGGACCCTCCACAAAGGAGACCCACAGTAGGGTGGCATGGGACCCCACAGGGGAAGGAAACAACTCCTGGTGGGGGACTCCATTGTTAGGAAGGTAAAACTGGGAGAGGAATGGGAGAGGGAGGTAAGGTGCCTGCCAGATGCCATGGCTTGGAGGGACAGGGAGCGAATCCTCAGGATCGCAGGAGCAGCTGCACGGGGAGGGAGGTGGATGTCATTGTCCACCTAGGGACAAATGACCTGGCTAAGAAAGGGATCAGAGCAGTGCAAGAAGCATTTGTGGAGATGGGGAAGGGCCTTAGACAAATAGCACGCACGGTAACCTTCTCAGAAGTGCTGCCTGTCTATGGCATGGGAGAGGCTAGGGTGCTGCACACCATGGGATTCAATCAGTGGTTGAAAAACTGGTGCAGAGTGCAGGGATTTTGCTTCTTTGGGGACTGGAGTCCACCTGGAGGGATGCAGGCCTATACTGTCATGATGGTCTGCATCTGTCCAGGAGGAGAACCAGGATCCTAGGTGATAGGTTTAAATGCTTCATTGGCAAGCATTTAAACTAGCCAAGGGGGGAGGCACTGGAGAGGAGCAGGGAAATCCTAGCCCCCCCCAAAGAAATCAGGGTACTAAGTGAGGTAGACACCAACATAGAGATGTAGATAGGGAGAAGTGCAGGGGTAAATAGAGAAAGTGACAAACACAATAAGGACAGGGATGAGGCAAAAAGGTTTAAGGCCATCAAGAAATGAAGGGTAATGAGTATGAATGCCCGTAGTCTAGGCAACAAGCTCCCTGAACTGGTGGCCTTGATGGAAGAGGGATGCCTGGATATTGTAGCAGTCACAGAAACATGGTACACAGAGAACCATGACTGGGATATTAACATACCAAGGTACACAACCTACAGGAGAGACAGGGAGGGGAGAAGAGGGGGTTGAGTAGCTCTCTATGTAAGGGAAGGTATAAAAGCAACTGAACAAAAGAGTAAACAGGGAGGAGAGGAGGCAATGTGGGTCACCTTAGAGACTGGAAATGGCACCACAGTCCGCACAGGGGTTGTATACAGACCCCCATGTCAGGGGGAAGGAATGGACAAGGATATGATAGAAGGCATACTTAGGATGGCAGAGAAAGGGGAGATACTGTTGATGGGGGACCTTAATGTACCAGATGTTAACTGGAGCACCTTTGCTGCAGCTACATCCAAAAGCAAGGCCATTCTCGATGCCCTTCAGGTGGCATGCCTCAGACAGCTAGTTTTGGAACCTACTCATTAGGGAGCAATCTTAGACCTCATACTCTCAAATGGGGACAGTGAGAGGATCTCAGATCTAGAATTGGGTAGTCATTTGGGAACAAGTGACCACCAAACAGTGTGGTTCATGATAAACTCAGCTACAGAGTCAAGCCATACAAAAGTGAGGGTTCTGGACTTCAGGAGGGCTGACTTTGGCAAGATGGGAGAGTGCCTTAGAAAAGCACTAGCAAACAGGCTAGAAGAAGAGGTGGAGCAACAATGGGAAAATATCAAAACTGCCATCACAGAGGCAACAAGCCTTTGTGTGAAGCAAATAAACAAATCAAAATGAAAGAAAAAGCCACTATGGTTCTCAAAAGAGGTGGCCGTGAAGGTTAGGGAGAAAAAGATAGCATTTAGGAAGTATAAGGAAACACAGAAGGAGCAGGACAGAGAACTGTACCAGTTAAGGCAGAAGGAAGCAGGGACTGTAGTCAGAATAGCAAAGGCCCAAACTGAGGAAAAGATAGCCAACTCGGTTAAGAAAGGGGATAAAACCTTTTATAGGTATGTCAGGGAGCATAGAAAGACAAAGGGAAGGATAGTGAGGCTGAATAGAATGGACGGTGGGTGGTCAGAGAGGGACAGTGAAAAAGCAGAGATACTGAATGAATACTTCTGTTTAGTATTCACAAAAGAGGAGGTGGGGGAGGTGCCTAATCCAATTAATAGAAGCACTCTGGATAGGGGGTCAATCCCAGTCCTTTCACAGAAGAAAGGGTTCTGAAAGAACTCCTAAAACTGAAGGTGGACAAAGCAATGGGGCCAGATGGAATTCACCCCAGAATTCTAAAAGAATTAAGCAGAGAACTAGTGACACCACTGACTACCTTTTTTAACAAGTCATGGGAGGATGGTGTGGTACCTGAGGACTGGAGGAAGGCAGATGTGATTCCCTTCACAAAAGTGGGACCAAGACAGAGGAAGGAAACTACAGACCTGTCAGTTTGATCTCTGTGGTAGGGAAAGTGATGGAATCACTTCTGAAGGAAAGAATTGTTGAGTACCTAGAGGCCAGTGGGGCACAGGACCCAAGGCAGCATGGGTTCACAGTGGGAAGGTCATGTCAGACAAATCTAATTGATTTCTTTGACTGGGTGACCAAAGTAGTAGACCAGGGAAGGGCTGTGGACATGGCCTACCTAGACTTTAGCAAGGCATTTGACATAGTCCCACACAAAAGATTAATAGTCAAATTAACCAGCCTGGGAGTGGGTCCCAGGGTGGTAGCCTGGGTAAAACATTATCTGGACAACAGGACACAGAAGGTAATTGTAAATGGAGTCCACTCTGAAGAAAGAGGAGTTACTAGTGGGGTACCGCAGGGTTCAGTACTGGGTCCAGTCCTTTTTAATGTCTTTATAAGTGACATTGCAGAGGGACTGGATGGAAAAGTATGCCTCTTTGCAGATGACACAAAGATCTGCAACAGGGTTGATGCACAAGGAGGCATGGAAAGGATGAGAAGGGACTTGGCAAGGTTGGAGGAATGGTCAGAAGTATGGCAGCTTGGATTCAATGCAAAAAAGTGCAAAATAATGCACCTGGGAAACAAAAACCAAGAGGAAGATTACACAATGGGGGGGAGGTAGTAACAACAACAAAAATGGAAAGGGACCTGGGGCTAATCATATCAGATGACCTTAAGGTTGGCAAGCAATGTAAGAAGGCAGTAGGGAGGGCTGGGGGGATACTGGGATATACAGGGAGAGGCATCACCAGCAGAAAACAAGAAGTTGTTATCCCCTGTACAGACAGTTGGTGAGACTCCGTCTGGTGTACTGCGTCACTGTCTAGAGACCCCATCTCCGGGCAAGGACGACAGGATGGAGGCACTCAGAGGAGGGCAGCTAAATGGTGCAGGGTCTGCAAGAGAAGCCATACAAGGAGAGACTAAAGGAGCTTAATATGTATACCCTTGAGGAATGGAGGGAGAGGGAGGACATAATAGAAATGTTTAAGTACCTCAATGAAATCAACAAAGTCCAAGAGGGTAGCATCTTTCTGAAAAAGAGATGTGCAAGAACAAGGGGACATAATTTGAAGATAGAGGGCAGACGGCTCAGGGGCAATATGAGGAAGTATTTTTTCACAGAGAGGATGGTGGAAGCATGGAACAGCCTTCCTGAGGAGGTTGTGGCATCTAAAACTGTGGGAGAATTCAAGAATGCATGGGACAAACATAAGGCAATTTTTGTGGGGGTAGGAAGAAATAGGCTGTTGGTTAAATAGGATCTGCAGCTTATCCTCTAGATAGGGAAATGGGCAGACTAGGTGGGCCAAGCGGTTCTTATCTGCTGTCATAGTCTATGTTTCTATAATACACTGGCACAATAGTCTGCTGGGGGAAGGATATTATGGGAGACAACTGAGGAAAAAGACCTGGGAGTAATAATCACCTGAGACTTTAAGTTGAATAAAATTGCCTGGTAATGGTGAAAAGGGCTAATGGCATACTGGGTTGCATTTCAAGACATATAGCTAGTTGGGATCGGAGGGTACTGATGCCTTTGTACACCTCTTTGGTGAGGCCCCACTTGGAATAGTGTGTACAGTACACATCTCCTTCAGCAAAAACTGACATCTCATTACTGGAGGGGGTGCAAAGAAGGGGTACTAGAATGATCAAGTCAGTTAAACATTTGAGATACAAAGATAGACTGGAGGCTCTGGGATTATACACATTGAAGTATAGGCATTTGAAGGGAGACATGTGTCTATTCTATAGGGCCTTCACAAACCGTGACCTGTGGGAGTGCTGGAAGTACCACTGGAGGTTGACAGTAAATTTGCCGACCTCCCACACAGCAATGACACAATACTGACACCGATATTGTGCCATCACAAAAGGAAGTGTTTTTTGTGTGGGGCTATGCTTCCCACACCCCTATACGGGGGGGGGGCTCTGCCCCCTGCACCCCTGGATTTTATATAATCAACTCCAGGTCAAAGTTGCTCCATGAGGGGGCAGAACACCGAGAGAAAAGCATCACCTGAAAATAGACCATTACAGTGACTGTCGCTGTAATGGTCTGTTTTCAGGTTTCGCTGTGCGGGTGTCATGCTGGAGGGGGTAACTTGGGAGTGCCTGGGTCTGGATCTTAAGTCCAGTAGTCAGAACATGAGATCGCATGAGTTCCAGCTAAAAGGCTAATATTATAACACAAAAAAAGAGCAGGATGTTTCACTCAGAGAGTGGTGGACATATGCAGTAGGGTGTCATTGGGAGTGGTTGGCAGTGCTAATTTGACAGCATTTAAAAAGGTACTAGGCACTTTCTGTGCCTCACAGACTATAGGTAGATATTCCTTTTGAGTTAAGGGTGAACTGTACATGGGCTATTGCCTGCTTTGCCTCGTATACTACTATGAATCCTATGAAATCCTGTGTCTAAACTAGAACTCTTGCTTACTAGGCTTACATGTAAGGAGAAACTTATTTCTAATATATCCAAATGGGATGTAGAAGAAAAATACTTAAACAGAAACAAAAAAATGCATGGAAAAAGGATGTAGGGAGGGAGATACAGTATAAATGCAAGATTGGTTAAAAGCTATAAAATGTAAAGGATTTGGCCCTAAAACCATAGACTATAACAAATAATTTTCAATATCATCCATGCAACTTATTTATCTCCTTCAAAACTCCATAAATGGACAGTAGCTACTCTGATAGATAGCAGCAATGTTGTTACCACAAGGGCACTATTTACCATATGCTAGAATCATGTTCTGAACCAAATCATTATCGGTCTGATATTTTCCAATTTCTTCCTGAAGATTTGGGGGAAATTTCAGGAACTGTAATTTGTGTGGCTTTAATAATAATGAGTTAAGTGAAGCCCAGTTAATATTGATCACTCTAGCATTATTGTGTAACCTTCTCACTGGTGGGGCTTACTAGGTTTGCCTCCTGCCATCTGGTCCTGCCAGTCCTGGGTCACTGGGTGCCCTTGAGATGCTCCAGTCAGCCCTTATGTGCCTGCTTGCTATTGGGTTTGGAGGAGTTGTGTACATACTGTACTTGAAGTTTGGCCACCTAGTGGTACAGTACAATTTGTGCTGAGAAAGCCATGATTTGCCACATAGCCTGGTGTGTGCACATTCAGGATGGTTTCTGCTTGAATGTGTGAGCTAGCAGTCTGCTTGAACATTCAGTTAAGTGCCGAGGAACTCATTCTTTCTCTGCATTTGCAGCCTAGATCAGCATCTTTTGTGTGTTCCATTTCTGGGATCCCAAAGCATGTGTGGAGGTTCGGACACACTTTGGGGAATAAATAAGAATAGATAGTACTCAGATCTTTCTATGGATAAGTTTCTGCCTGTCGCTGGGGGACTTAGTGCTACTGCGTTAGCGACAAGCAGATAAGGACTTTGTCAGAGCCCATTCCATAACTGGATAACCATACAAAAGGGCAGCTGTTGAACTGTGAGACCATTATTTGCTAAACCTGCCTAGTTCGCCTTCAGAGAAACCTTGACCTTGGGGACAAGTATAAACTGTTTATATGGACTCCATCTCGGTAACCCTTAATCCTGTTTTACTCAATCGGGAATCAAGGAGCTCTAATGACTGATGCTATGGCTCCTGGGCAGGGGGTGTGTACAATGTTCCTGGCATTTTTAGTGACAGCCAATCAGTGGGCAAGTAAACCTAATGTTCTGGGGCTGTCAGTTTAGCCTAGAGGTTAGAGTAACGAGCTGTGAATGAGCTTGGTACATCCAGTAGAGCTGGGTTTGATTCCCCCAATCTCCACTTGCATACTGTGTGGCTCTGAGCAAGTCACTTAACCTCCCCAGCGCTCCCAGGTCACCCCTATAAACAGGCACTTGTGCCTAGTGGGCCTTTTCAGGTTACCAAAGACTAAAATAAAAAATGCATATTAATTTTCTTGATGGACAGCTGTGTTGTTCAATGCAGAGTAGCAGATCTTCATCTGACAGGTTGGATGAAAGTGCAGCTTGTTGGCAGTTTTTGGCTGAGGCTTCCTGAGTAAAGAGGGAATGCAGAAGTAGTGTGAGAGATGTTTGGAAGTCAGCCCAAGGCTTCCACAGCCAGCTGTGGGGAGGCTTGCCTGGATTCTCCATTGCCTGGGAGCACCAGAACTAAAGTGTGCGGCATGTCTGGAAGAAAGTATTTGAAGCTCTCTGAGAAAAGCCCTCAGTTTGTGAGTGGGTTAGACTGTGTTTGCCAAGGGACTGAAGTACTTGCCTGAGGCCTGAAGACAGAATCAGGAGGAGCACACAGAGTTTCCATTTGCCTGGGGAAGCCAGAAGGCTGTTTGCTGTGTGGCGCTTGAAAGCTTGAACAGCCAGTTTGCCACTCCAGTCTGGAAGTAAACCAGAATCTGCCTGCAGAGGCACCTTTGCCTGTATCCAGCAAAAAAAAAAGAGACTGTGTGATTCCTGAGCTCCAGAAGAGGATATCACCACCAGCCAGGATGGTATGGGGTTTCAGCCAGGCAGTGCTACAGCTAGGTATTAGCCATTGCTTGCCCCTTGGAGCTAGATGGTGGGATGTGTGGGGTAGGTGTGTGGCTCTGTTTCTCAGCACTGGCCTGATCCAGCATTTCTGCCAGATTCTGCAAGCAAACCAGAAGGCGACAAACTGCCAGACCCTGCACATAAGCTAGAAGGCTACAAGCTGCTAGCATCCTGTCTCAGTCAAATAAGCTGCAAATCTGTGCCACTGCTTGAGGCCCCTGCACTACTGACTCAGCTGTTTCTCAGACTCTATGTCCTGTCTTTGGAACCATGAGTAATCATGGGGCCTACCCTGACCTGGTGAAGTCTGTCAAATTGTTTCAAGTGTTTAGTTTAATTAACTTTCAAAGTGCACCAACATCAGCCATTCCCATTTACTTCCCCCTATTAATAAATCATTTATTGCTAATGTTCAGTATTGTCAGTGAGCATATTATTAGCACAGTCTTTGTATGTATTTTAGAATATTACATTGGTTTATGGTATTCTGTGAGTGGGGTGACTGTGAGGGGAGGTGGGTAGGTACAGGGGGTTGTACTAAACCAACATCTGGTCCACAATAAAGTACTCTGGATGGAGGCACCATGCTATTTACTTTCTACCTGGGAAGAAAACCATATTTTCCTTCCGAAACAGAGTCCAGGCACCTCAACCTTGTTGAGACCGCAAGGCAGGGGTAGTAACCAAAAGTTACATAGTGACCTGGTTACAATTGCTTGCAAAAAAAAAAAAAAAAAAAAACTCTGGCCAGAGCCAATAGGGCTGCAGGTGTGGAATTTTGTGTAAAACTATTGAAAATTAGCAGCGTTACAAGCCTTCATTAGCAAAATGTAATTTTGCTCCTAATTTTTTGTTTTCTAATATCTGTACAACAAATTTTCAACATAGCCTTGTTATGACCCTGCCTCATGAAGAAGGGCAGGACAAATGTTCAAATCCAGCCTGAAATGTGATTTCACTCAGGGACTACAAAATCAACTTTCAGGATGCAAAAAACACATATTGGGTAGGAATTGAAAAATTACAGTTGTCACACTGATGGGGTGCTGTAAGGATATGGCTATGTTGAGAATTTGGGGGGAAAATAATGAAAATTACGAAAGTTATGAGCCCGCTTTTGCAAAATTCAATGTAGGCTCATAACTTGTTTTTTATATTTTTACACCACATTTTCAACATAGCCTTCTTATGACCCCACCTCATGAACAATGGCAGAGAACATTTTCAAATCTTGCCTGAAAGAAGATTTCACACAGGGACCACAAAATCACCTTTCGGGATGTAAAAAAATCATTTTGGCCAGGATCTGAAAAATGACAGATGTCAAATTCATGAGGTGCTGTAAAGATATGGCTATGTTGTAAATCTGGGGTAAAAATATCGAAAATTACCAGAGTTATGAGCCTGCATTCCCAAAATTCGATGTAGGCTCATAACTTTAATTTGTTTTAATATTTTTACACCAAATTTTCAACATAGCCTTCTTATAACCCCATCTCATGAACAAGGGTAGAGAAAATTTTCAAATCCTGCCCTAAAGGTGATTTTGCACAGGGACCGCAAAATCACCTTTCAGGACAGATCTGCCTAATGACTGTTCACATGTTCATGAGGGAGGGTTCTGAAGAAGGCATGCTAAAAATCTGGGCTAAAAATATGCAAAAATGCCCAAGTTATGCCACTAAGTTCAAATTCCCATTAAAATACATTGAACAGCATACCTGTTTCTTAAGTTCGCACTCCAGCTTTGAAGAGTGAAGATGTGTCTGCAGTCCAGAGAGGATTACGGCGTTGGACTCCCAATCATTAAGTAAGGGCTTGGGGGTGTGTGGGACTGTGGGTGTTGAGTGGAAGGGTTGGGTGGGGGCAGTTAAGGCCCAAAAAGACATTAGAAACATAGAAACATAGAATTTGACGGCAGATAAGGACCACTTGGCCCACCCAGTCTGCCCATTTCCCTACCTAATGGATAAGCTGCAGATCCTAGTTAGCCAGCAGCCTACTTCTTTCTGCCCCCACTACAATTGCTTTATGTCTGTTCCATGCATTCTTGAATTCCCTCACTGTTTTTGACTCCACTACCTCCTCAGGAAGGCTGTTCCATGTATTCACAACCCTCTCCATAACAAAATAGTTCCTTACATTACCTCTGAGCTATCCCCCCTCTATCTTCAAATTGTGCCCCCTTGTTCTTGCACATATCTTTTTCTGAAAGATGCTACCCTCTTGAACTTTGTTGATTCCCTTGAGGTACTTGAAAGTTTCTATCATGTCCCCCCCCCCTCCTTTCTTCGAGGCTATACATATTAAGCTCCTTAAGTCTCTCTTCATATGTCTTCCGGTGCAGACCCTGCACCATTTTAGTTGCCCTCCTCTGGACAGCTTCCATCCTGTCTATGTCTTTGTGGAGATTGGGTCTCAGAACTGCACATAATACTCCAGATGGGGTCTGACCAGCTGTCTGTACAGAGGATAATAACTTCCTGTTTCTACTGGTGATGCCTCTCCTATGCACCCAGTATCCCCCAGCCCTCCTTGCTGCCCTCTCACATTGCTTGCCCACCTTTAGGTCATCTGATATGACTACCCCCAGGTCCCTTTCCATTTTTGTTGTTGTTAGTATCTCACCCCCCATTGTGTACTCTTCCCCTTGGTTTTTGTTTCCCAGGTGCATTACCTTGCACTTCTTAGCATTGAATCTAAGCTGCCATACATTTGACCATTCCTCTAACCTTGCCAAGTCCCTTCTCATCCTTTCCACCACCCCACCTTGTGCATCAACTCTGTTGCAGATCTTTGTTTCATCTGCAAAGAGACATACTTTTCCTTCCAGTCCCTCTGCAAGGTCACTTATAAAGACACTGAAGAGGACTGGTCCTAATACTGAACCTTGCGGTACCCCACTAGTAACCCCCCTTTCTTCAGAGTGGACTCCATTTACTATTACTGCCTGTGTCCTATTCTCCAGCCAATTCTTTATCCAGGCTGTCATCTTGGGACCCACTCCCAGGCTGGCTAACTTGCATATTAATCTTTTGTGTGGGACTGTGTCAAATGCCTTGCTAAAGTCTAGGTAGGCTATGTCCACAGCCCCTCCCTGATCTACTACTTTGGTCACCCAGTCAAAGAAATCTATCAGATTCATCTGGCATGACCTTCCCGCTGAGAATCCATGCTGTCTTGGGTCCTGTGCCCCTCTGGCCTCTAGATAATCGACAATTGTTTCCTTCAGAAGTGATTCCATCATTTTCCCTACCACTGAGGTTAAACTAACAGGTCTGTAGTTTCCTGCTTCTGCCTTGCTCCCACTTTTGTGAAGGGGAATCACATCTGCCCTCCTCCAGTCCTCCAGGTATCACCCCATCCTCCCATGATTTGTTAAAGAGGGTAGTCAGTGGTGTCACTAGTTCTACCCTTAGTTCTTTTAAATTCTGGGATGAATCCCATCAGGCCCCATTGCTTTGTCCACCTTCAGTTTTAAGAGTTCTTTCAGAACCCTTTCTTCTGTAAATGGGCTGATATCAACTTCTGTATCCAGAGTGTTTCTACTGTTTGTTTTAGGTACCTCCCTCTTCCTTTGTAAATACTGAGCAAAAATATTTGTTTAGTATCTCTGCCTTTTCATAGTCACCCTCTGCCCACCTCCTCCCCTTTATTAAACCTCACTATCCCTCCTTGGTCTTCCTTTGCTCCCTGATGTACCTATAAAGGTTTTATCCCCCTTCTTAACCGAACTAGCTATCTTTTCCTCGGTTTGGGCCTTTGCTGTTCTGACTGCCTTCCCAGCTTCCTTTTGCTTTAACTGATACAGTTCTCTGTCCTGCTCTTTCTGTGATTCCTTGTACTTTCTGAATGCTTTCTTTTTCTCTTGAACCTTCACTGCCACTTCCTTTGAGAACCATAGTGGTTTCTTACATCATTTCATTTTGTTTATTTGCTTCACACAAAGACTTGTTACCTCTGTGATGGCAGTTCTTATTATTCCCATCGTTCTTCCACCCTCCTTCCTGCCCATTTGCTAGTGCATTCCTTAGGCACTCACCCATTTTGGCAAAGTCAGCCCTCCTAAAGTCCAGTACTTTTGCCTTTGTATGACTTGACTCTATTGCTGTGTTTATTGGAACCATACTGTTCGATGGTCGCCAGTTCCCAGATGGCTACCCACTTCTACATCTGTGATCCTCTCTTCATCTCCATTTGACAGAACCAGGTCTAAGATTGCTCCTCCTCGAGTGGGCTCCAATACTAGTTGTCTAAGGCATGCCCCCTGTAGGGCATCTAGAATAACCCCACTCTTCGAAGTGGTTGCTGCAACTGCACTCCAGTTAACATCTGGCATATTCAGATCACCCATCAGCAACATCTCCCCTTTTTCTGCAATTCTAAGTATACTTTCTATCATTTCCTTGTCCATTTCCTCCCCCTGAGAAGGGGGTCTGTATACAACCCCTGTGCGGATTGTGGTGCCATTGCCGGTCTCCAAATTTACCCACAGTGCTTCTTCTCCTCCCTGTTTTCCCTTTTGTTCTGTTGCTTTGATTCCTTCCCTTATGTAAAGAGCTACTCCTCCTCCTCCTCTTTTACCCTCCCTGTCCCTCCTGTAGATAGTGTATCCTGGTATGTTTATGTCCCAGTCATGGTTTTGTGTGTACCATGTTTCTGTGACTGCCATGATATCCAGATGTTCCTCCTCCATCAAGGCCACTAATTCAGGAAGCTTGTTACTCAGACTGCGGGCATTGGTACTCATTGCTCTCCATTTTTTGATGGCTTTACCTTCTGTTGCAGCATCCCAATGACCTTTCTACTTTGGTCTTTTTTTCATTTAGTACCCTGTTTTGTAGGGAGAGGCTGGGATTTTCCTGCTGCTTATCAGTGCTCCCCCTTGACTAGTTTAAAAGCTTGCCAATGAAGCATTTAAACCTATTGCTCAAAAGACTTGCTCTTCCTGGACAGATGCAGACCATCCTGCCAGTATAGGCTGGTGTCCCTCCAGGTGGAACCCCAGTCCCCAATGAAGCCAAACCCCTGTTCTCCACACCATTTTTTCAACCATTCATTAAACTGCATGGTGCAAAGTACCCTAGCCTCACTCATGCCATTGACAGGCAGCACCTCTGAGAAGGATACTGTGTGAGCTACTTGTCTTAGGCCCCTCCCCAATTCTACAAAGTCCTTCTGCACTGCTCTAATCTCATGCTGAACCAAGTCATTTGTCCCTAGGTGGACAATGACATCCAGCTCAGACTCCTGTACAGCTGTTCTTGTGATTCTGAGGATGCGCTTTCTCTCCCTCCAAGCCATGGCACCATGCAGGCACCTTACTTCAGTTTCCCCTGCTCCCCCTAGTTCTATCCCCCTAATAATTGAGTCACCCACCTGGAGTTGCTTCCTTTCCTTGTGGTGTCCTCTGCCTCCTTCCTGTGGGCCTCCCTTGTGATAGTTGTCCTCAGCCTCCTTAGTCTCCTCTGTGGGTGCATCCATAGGGGAGCTATGCTCCCTCAGAATGGTGTATGGCTTGTGGAGTGGAACAACTGACTGGGTGTGCCTCTGTTCTACCATCCTCACCCTCCCTGAGCCCACTGTAGTCCAACTACTGTGCTTTCTTCGCAACCTCTGAGGTAGTGGTGGTGGCTCTGGTGCTCCCTGGATGGGGGAGGTTCCCTTCCTACCATCCAGTGTGGCCTGGGGGAAGGTTCCCTTACTACTGTCCAGTGTGGCCTGAAGATGTGCAACTTCCTCCCTCAGGGCAGAGAGTTGTCTGCAAATAGGGCAGCATCTCAGCCTCCAGAAAGACTCCCGGAAGACTGCTGCCCCACAGCCATTACATTGCACTACTCCCCACATGTTTATCTACTTTTTTTGTGTGTGTGTGTGTTTGTGTGTGACTGGTTTGTTATATAGAAATATATATATATATTATACAATGTGTATGCTTATATTGTCAGTGCAGTGTGCTAGAGAGGGTATGACAGTGATATGCACCTTGCACCTTGAGGAATGATGTCAGAACCCCAGGTATAAAGGAACTATTTCCAGGGGTGGGTGGGGTGAGGGTGGGAAGGGTTGGACCTAAACTGTGCCCTCACAAAACAATCAGCTAAGAGCTCTGACCCACCGCTGCGATGAGTGCCTTCCTGTCAGCAAGATACCCTACACAACAATTTGACAGAGAAAATACCCTGTTAATCAAACAGAGAAAAATCCAGACATCCAAGTCAGACACAGGTAAAACCTCCCCAGCCCCAAAACAGCCTGGTGGTTTGTGCTCTGAAAGCAGTCAGCCCCAAAATAAGGCAGCTGTGCTTTAAACTCTTCCTGCACTGAAAATCTTAAGAATTGTAACAAAGACTGTCTTTTCCTGATAATTCTAAGTTCCTTATTTCACCTTTCAGTTAGAAGTTGCCTCCACCTGCAGAATATCTGCTCCAAACCAAAGACAATTGTAAGGTTCACCTCCCTCTGTTGTGAGCACAACTCGCTTTCTTACAAATCCTATGTTCAGTATTGCAGCTTCCAGCCAGAGATAGTTTGACTTGAAAAATGTTAGCTGTTCTGATGAGTTTGCCATAAAACACTTTCTTATAATACAATTGTTCTCAGGCCTGTTACCAAAGCTATTGGCTGATATGTAGCTGTGATGTATGCACTTCCTGCTAAAGTCTGGAATTTCCTTTTAAGGCATACACAGATAAACACAAAAAACAGTTTCCACCCCTTAGGGCACTTGTCTGGGTCAAATACATAACCTGTACCTGCACTTATTTCAGGATTTATGACAAATTCTTAGCCCAAGGTTTAAACTCTTCCTGCACTGAAAATCTTAAGAATTGTAACAAAGAATGTCTTTTCCTGATAATTCTAAGTTCCTTATTTTACCTTTCAGTTAGAAGTAGCCTCCATCTGCAGAATATCTGCTCCAAACCAAAGACAATTGTAAGGTTCACCTCCCTCTATTGTGAGCACAACTTGCTTTCTTACAAATCCTATGTTCAGTATTGCAGCTTCCAGCCAGAGATAGTTTGACTTGAAAAATGTTAGCTGTTGATGGACCATTTTCTTCTTACAGGGTTTTAATTTTTTTTTAAAAAGCACAGAGGATTCCTCAGCATGACATTGAGGGATTGGACACCCCCAGTGTCACTGCTATGTTTCTGGGGAGATGTGGGGTGGTGGGTGCTGAGAGGGAGGGTCAGGTGGGGGAGATATCAGTATATAGAAATAAAAAATATAAAAAGAAGAAGAAACAACCGTGTATGCGCTGTAGTGTGGGGATTCTGTGGGAAGAAAAACAGGATTCCTCAACACGACGCACAGAATTATTAGAGCACCCCAGTGTCACTGCTATGTTCTGGGGAGTGTGGGTGGTGGGTGCTGAGAGAGAGAGATCGGTGGGGGATATCAATATATATAAAGAAGAAGAAGAAATAACTGCGTATGCATGGTAGTGCTAGGGGATGCTGTGTGAAAAACATCAAGGATTCTTCATCGGGGCTATGGGGTATTGGACACCCCAGTTGCACTGTTATGTTTTGGGGGTTGGGGTGGTGGGTGCTGAGAGGGAGGGTTGGGTGGGGATATTAACATGCTACTTTCTTGCCAACAGCAAGCAGAGTGCTTCACCATGGTCACATAGGTGACTGTGTTGACATTTCAACATGTTGTTTGTTTGCAAAGAATGCAAGGAATGTGGAGTCCTTTTTTCCAAACCTATAGGTCTGCAGGGCTCCACCCACTGCAGCCCTAATAAAAATGTATTTATTTATTTATTTATTGCAATTTTTTCACCAGGAAAGGCACACTGAGCAACAAGAAGCTCATCTCCCGGTGCGACCTGGGGAGGGTACACATGGATATGATAACATGCAGGTTATCAAGTGAATAGTTAACAGAAGCAAATAAAAAGCAGCATAAGGATACACAAGTGCATGAATATACAAGCAGCGCACATTGAATGCTTATGATATTATAGTATCAAATAACAATTTTTGTGACAAGAAGCAGCAGACAAGGTAAATTAGCACAGTAGTAACAGCTGTAAACAACAGAGGATGTATATCACAGTTATACAGTTATATACAGTACATAGGGAAAAATAGGCCCAGGACATAAGTGCAAGGTTGGGGTTATATGTCAGCTTCTGTAGCAAGGCTAAAGCCACTGGTCAGGCATTGGGGAGGGGATAGTGGGGAATAGCAGGTTGAGGGACAGGAGCAATCTGTAATAAGGAAGTGTGCTAGGGCAGTAGACAGAGAGTAGGAAGAGGAGGAATGCCGAATTTGCAGTGGGAGGGCGTTCCAGAGCTTGGGTAGCCAGTGTGAGAAGGCAGCGTGACTGGCAGAGGTCTTCCACCTAGGGACTGAAAGTTGTTGGGAGTCACTGGATCTAAGATGATGGGAGGGGAGTGGGGCATCTGTGAGCATGGTGGCAAAGTAGGAGGGGTTGGACCCAAGCCATAGGTTGGAGACAAATTTAACACAGTGAGAGATGCGGTGGTTTTCGAGGGATGGTAGTGCCAAGGCTCGGTAGAGGTTGCAGTGGTGGGTGAGGGGAGAGGCATCGAGAGCAAAGTGGCAGAAGGCATTATAGAATGTGTCTAGTTTAGATAGGGTAGACTTAGGGGCTGCACTGTACACAATGTCGCAGTAGTCAATGGAGGGCAGTATCATCTTCAGGACCAGTTCACGTCAGACTCGGGCAGGGATGCTGCTGCGTTCCTGTATAGTGCACTGAGCGTGGGGCATAGTTTTTTGAGATAGCCTCGATGTGGTCAGAGAAGGCGAGATGGCTGTCGAGCCAGACCCCCAAGTAACGGAACAAGGAGACATCTTCAAGTTTTTGGCCATCCAAGGTGGCGAAGTAGGGAAGGGAGTGGAGTCTGGCCAGGCATTGTCATGTGCCGAAGGGCATAGTGACAGTTTTTTTTGCATTTAGGGGGAGCTGGTGCAAGCTAAACCATTGCTGAACCTTGTTGAAGTCAGCTTGGAGGTTTGATTGTACCACATTAGGGGCAGAGCCCGAGCAGTAGAGTACAGTTTCATCTGCATACATGTAGATTGAGGAAGTAGAGCAGATGAGTGGCAGGTCATTATAGAGAACAGAATGGGACTAAGAACTGACCCCTGTGGGACACTGGTAGTTAAGGGAAGGGGGGGTGGAGATCGCATTTGAGACTCTAACAGACTGAGTTCTATCAGAGAGGTACGATCTGAACCAGTTTGTGGCTGTGACAGAGAGGCATGATTCAGTGAGACTCGAGAGTAATATGGGGTGAGAGATGGTGTTGAAGACTTTTGCAAGGTCGACAAAAATGGCTGAGGTGATCAGTCCACTGTCCATGCCTGTCAGGATAGTGTCTGTAAGCCTTATCAGGGAGGAGGTGGTGGAGTATCCCTTCCTGAAGCCAGATTGGAATGGCATGAAGAATTTGGAGTCAGTGAGGAAGAAGGTAAGTTGGGCGAGCACAAGGTGCTCTTGCAGTTTTGCTAGGGCTGGGAGGAGGGAGATAGGGTGGTAGTTAGAGGGGGAGGTAGGGGCACCTCCTTTTGGCAGAGGGATGACAATGGCATGCTTCCATGCATGGGGGATGGCAGCGGCAGCAAAGGATTGGTTTAGGAGTTTGGCAAGTGGAGTTGCTGTAACGGGGGCGGAGAGGTATAGAAGTTTGGGGTCTAATCCATCCAGGGATTTGCCTTTTGAAGGGTTGAGAGAAAGTAGTGCATCTATGGCATCAGGTGCAGAGATGTCTTTGAAGGAAAAGGAGCGAGGCCTAGTCTGGGTCTTTATGTCTGTAGGCAGTGCGAGAGGTGTAGTGTTGGGCAGGGAAGAGAGGAGGGTGGCAGCACAAGTGGAGATGTATACTGTACATTGAACTCAGTGGCGACTGCTGTGGGCTCTGATAGGAGAGAATTATTAACATTTAGCATTGGAGTGGGATTGGCAGCCGGTGGGGGGAAAGGGAGTGAATGACCTTCCAGAATTTTGAGGATTTATTTAGGTTTGACTGGAGGGAGCTGCTGAAATACTCTGCTTTTGCAAGATGAGTGGCTCTTGTGCACTTGTTACAGAGCATGCGGTAAGTGGAGAGGTGTTGTTGGAGGCGCGAGGATTTATGCGTTTTCCAGGCTTTGTCCCATGTGATTTGACATGCAGTCAGTTCTTGGGTGATCCAAGGTAGGTGGTTTCCTCGTACTCTTGTATGACGCAGTGGGGCGTGTGTGTTCCAGATGCTGAGGAATGTGTTTTTAAAGTGTAGGAAGGCATCATCAATGGAGATCGTAGGAGGGCAGGGGCCCAGTTTGCTAGCGCAAGGTCATCTAATACAGGGGCTGGATTGAGGGATTTATAGGAGCATTGGACTACAAATTTAATGGGGGGTTTTGGGTGGTGGATTTTACACACTAAGAAGGTTATGTGGTGGTCACTGAGGGAGTCAGGAAGAATACCAGCTTGTCTGACCCAGTGGGGGGTGTGAGGTAAGGACCCAGTCGATGAGTGAGTGGTTACCAGATTTTAGGTTAAGCCGGGTGGACTCAGTAATGATTTGTGAGAGGTTTAGGGCAGAAATTTCAGTCCTGGTTTTGTTGAGGGCAGGAGCTAGCCAATTGTGGTTAAGATCGCCCATAATGTAGAGTTCCCCTGTCATGGTTAGGCAGGAGATTTGCTTGAGGATGTCGGTGACAGTAGAAGTTGGTGTACCAGGTCGGCAGTATATCCCAGCAATGTAGATTGGTAGCGAGAAGGGAAGGACAAGCTGAATTAGTATTACTTCAAGGACTTTTGGTTCGGACTTGGTCAGGACCACTGAATAGTGCAAGTCCGAGTTTACGTAGATGGCTATTCTGCTGCCTTTAGAGGCTCTATCCTGGCAGGCCATAGTGTAGCCTGGGATAGCGACAGAGGAGTCGTCAATGTTTCTGTTGAGCCAGGTTTCGGACAAGGTGAGGATATCTGGAGCGTAGTGGATGGCAAGAACCTGAAGGGAGTCAAGCTTGTGGACAAGGCTACTTATATTTAGGTGCAGGAGGTGCAGGCCACATGGGAGAAGGTCCCCAGAGTGAGGTGAAGAAGAGGCCAATGTTGGAGAGGGGCATGAGTGGGGTAGTATTGGGGCTGGGGTTAGGGTGGATGTCACCTGCTGCAAGGAGCAGGAGAGTGAGAGTTAGATAGTGAGCGAATAGCTGTATATGACTGACTGCGAGTGGTCGTCTCTTAGATTGATGGCGTGTATGAGCTGGGCTTAGGGGAATAAGTTGAAAAATGACCCAGGGGAGCGATGGGTTGAAAAGAAATGGGCTGAGATGTGTGGAAGAGTGTGTCCATGCTTGGGAGAAAGGGGAGGTGGACACCAGGCTGGAGGAGTGGGAGAGCTCAACGAGGTTTGGCAGGATTTGGGAGGGGGGGCATGGGACAGGTGGGTGGCATGTTGGAAAGTGAGTGAGAAGAGAATAGGGATGAGCAGGGTCAGGTGGCCTGGTAAAAGGATCATGGCGTGGATCAGGTGCTAGGAGGACCCTACTGCTGTGGTTACTTAGCAGGGAAGGTAGGTGCTGTAGGTACTTAGTGGAGAAGGTGGAGGGCTGGATGTGGGGCAGGGAAATGATAGGGACCTGTAAGGACTAGGAACCAATGGGGAGCAGAGGGAATGAGGGTTTTAGGTAGCCAATGAGAGAGCGAGCAGTGCTGCTAGGCTTATTAGCCAATGAGAGAGCGAGTGCTGCTAGGCTTACTAACCAATGATGGAGCGAGAGGGAATGTGGGCGGGCAATAGGTGTATTTAATCAGTGGAAGGGGTGAGGATGGGTGGGAGGGCTGAAAATCCTTCTATGAGACACCTGAATTTTGCATAGTTGCAGCTAAAGCTATTTGTAAAAAGTGCCAGGCAGCAAAAGCAGGGGAAAAATTCCTGGCCAATCAGAGCGGGTTTGCTGGAAGTGCCCATGTTCCAATTGGCTGCGCTGTCGCTGTACCTTCCAAGTAGCTGCAGGTGGGCATCCTGGTCTTGGTCGGCGGCTGGCTGGGTGCCGCCCAACCATGGGGGAGCTGAAGCAGCCCTGTTCAAGGGCAGGCAGCCGGAGAGAAGAAAAATAGCAGGGGTTAAATAGCGTAGAGGCAGGACAGGTTTAGATTGAGCAATTTAGCAAGACAAAGGAGAGTGAGACTTTTCGGCACCAAGGCAGAGTGCTTGGATGCGGGGGTGGGGATGCAGGAGCAAGGAAACAACAGAAGAGCTGTAAGCACTTTAAAACAGTAGTAGAAATTACAATCCAGCTAATACAGTTGAAATCCTTCTATGAGACACCTGAATTTTGCTTAGTTGCAGCTAAATCTATTTGTAAAAAGCACCAGGAGGCAAAAGCAGGAAAAGTCTGGTAATGACGGGTTTGCTGGAAGCGCCCATGTTCCGATTGGCTGCGTGTCACCTTACCTTCCAAGGAGCTGCAGGCGGGCGTCCTGGTCTCGGTCGGCGGCTGGCTGGGTGCCGTCTGACCGTGGGGGAGCTGAAGCAGCCCTGTTCAAGGGCAGGCAGCTTCCAAAGAGCTGCAGGCAGGCGTCCTGGTCTCGGTCGGTGGCTGGCTGGGTGCCGTCTGACCATAGGGGAGCTGACAAAGAGATCGATGCTGTTTTGAAAGCTTACATAATAAGTGTTTGCTTCCAGCATTATAAAGTTTTAAAGGGAATATAAAAAAATATGCAATTTAAATCTTTTTCTGGTGTTCTTTGTTCATTATTGACATGCTGTTAACTTATTTGATGCTAGCTATTATGAATGCATTCTGCAGGGAGAGTGTTTTTCCTCACTTTGCTTAGTGCTTTCAAAGTTAGACTCCTGTCTGTAACTAGGGGAACCCCATAGAAGTGGGAAATAAACACAAAGTGAGAGACTGTGAGGCTTGATGTTCATCTTCAAAGCCTAATGATGATGATCATATCTGCTAGCTGTCTAATTGGTGGAAAACCAGTTTGATTGGTGCCGCTGCATCCTTTGAACTGCACCCATCAGCCAGCTGAACACTGTCATCATCAGCCTTCTCAGCACTGGCATTTGAGCAGCAAGTCTCCTGCATTTCTACATCAATTAGATTGTACAGCACACATCTCTGCAGCTCTCTACACTTCCCAGGTACCAACAATATGTTCTATGTGTGCATGCACAAAAGCAAACATAATAAAGACTCCTTGAACCTTTGGAAGAAAATAAAGATAGGAAAGCAATAACCACCTTCTCTGAATTATTGCCTATCCTGCTTGAAGTCCAAAGACATACAGTCAAGATTCAGAGGCTAAATGCTTGGATCAGGCGGTGATGTAAGGAAGCAGGATTCATCATTCTTACATACTGGACACCATTTGGTGAAAGGAAAGATAATTTTAAGGATGATAAATTGTGCTTAAGTCAAAAAGGAGTTAATAAACTGGGAAAACAAATCAATGCAATTGTAGAGTCCACTTTAAACTGATAGTGAGGAGGGACACAGGTGTAGGCTATTGAAGCTGCAGGGAAAATGAGAACAAATGGATGAGATACTTCTGGACAAGGTAACTCGGGAAAAACAACATAAAAAATTAACAATGCTACAGTAGAGGCTCAGAAGAGGAGTAAAAAGAATCAGGACACGAATTAAGTGTAGGTACACAAATGTATGCAACCTAATGAATGCATTTGGTGAAGAGGAGATACTGATGATCAGGGAGGAATAAGACATATATAAAAGTATGCATGGGCAACCATACACAAATAGGACAGATATAAAAATATGCATGGGCAACCATACAGAACAAGGCTATGTTTCAGTCAAGAGGTGGGATGAAATCATAAACCTTCAGAGTGAAGCTTGAGAGGTCTCTATGATGTGTTTTATTTTTAGCCCAAGATGTAAACATCAGTCATGTTGTGTATGGTTACCTGTACATTATTTTGTATAGAATTCATTCTTTTAATTTGTTTATCTTCTTTCTAACTCTGCTTTGATTGGTGGTCAAGTAAATATAAAACAGCAAATAACTGGATAAAAATTAAGAACATGCTAGCTACATGAGCTGGCAACATTTCTTGTAGTTCATCTTTTAACAAACAATTTAATTTGGGTGTTTTCAGTCTTTCTGACATCACAACTGTGGTATGCCAGCATATGGAAGAGTATGGATTTAAATACACAACAGCACTGAAATGTATATTATGAAAGGAATAATGGATAAAGTCTGGGATGAAAATGACCCGTAGGGAATTGAGATAGCTAGTTACAACCTTTGCAGAAAGGATAGACCATACCAAAGGGGAGGCAGGTTGGCACTATGCATCAGAAGTCCATTACAAGAGACTGAAATGCAGGACCTCAAATGGAGGAGATTGAAACACTAGAACAGTATTTGACTGAAGAGGTGAATCAGCTGCAATCAGTCTATGCTATAGACCACCGAACCCAAAAGAGACCCAGAACCTTAAAAGTCATGATATGGGGTCACCCTGTAGTCCAGAGGAAGCATGCTGTTCATCCATGCAGACAATTTAGGTAACAGACTGGACTCAAGCACCTGTAGCCAGGTATACTAGCAGAGAAGTGTACTTAACAATGTGTCATAGATTGGGAGGGTTATCACTGTCACCTCCACAGCAGTGACCCTCACGATGGGACAGAGAACCTGCCCTCTCATGAGGGGGAGCACGTGCCAGGATGTTGCTGCCAGCAAGGTCTCCAGTAGACACTGTACAACACCAAGGAGGTGGAAAGGTCAAGGGGCACACTGTATGAGAAACAGAATGCATATGTGCTGAAAAAAAGGGGATATAAATCAGGATAACACCTTATTGCTGACATGCTCAGGCCCTACTCCACAGTTCCCTCCACCACCAGATTGTTTGTGCTGCAGAGGACTGGAGGGATACCCCTAGCATGATACCTCAACCACTGTAGGCAAACTGTGGAGGACATGGGGAGGTGAGTGGAGACAGGGCTGTAAGGTTAAGGGGAAGCCAGTTGAATGGATGGCTCATTGAGCCACAATGAACAAAATAATAATAATACAAAAAAACCCTTGATGACACAATCAGAAAAGCAGCAGCAAAGAGGAGTATGCCTCTGATTGGGATCCTTCAACTGCCCATGGGATCAGCTAAGTCCAAGTGCAATAGCCAATATCTCTATCTTTTTTGAGGATGATTACCTGATGCATTTTGTTCAAGCAGCAATGCACTGAGACTGGGTAAAAAAATTTGACCCTACCTTTTTTTCACAATAAAAGACTAAAGGCATCTTCCAGTTTTATTTAATTCCTCAGTGCTGTAGCACTACTCTAACCACCTCGATTCAAAGTAAGGCACTTTGACCAGATGAATATAATAGTAGCAACATTGTTTATTAACAAAAATAGGTAAAGTACCTCTCACACATGTATCTGCTGTCCCTAGTGCTTTGGCAAAAGCCTTCCAAGGGGGCGTCCCCTTGCAAGGCTTTTGCTGAAGCGCTAAGGCAGCAGGTACAGTATGTGTATGAAGTGAGAGACACTTTACCTATTTTTGTTAATAAACAACATTGCTACAGTACTATTGCATTCATCTGGTCAAAGTGCCTTATTTTGATTCGAAGTAGTTGGAGTAGCACTACAGCACTGAGGAACTAGCTCCATAATTAAGATTGGCCATCTTTTATGTAGTGCACCCTGCTCTGCAAAACAGTGAGTGCAGGACAATTGACCTTTTTGGATTCATTCCAGTTTTATTTGGTGGTTAAATATTTTGGTTCCACCAATATCTGAGTATTTTATATATGTTTTAATTTAGTTTTTTTGTCAAAAGAAACAGATGGCTGCCACATTTGGCTTAGAAATTGTATTATAGATCTGGCAAGGGTTAGGACTTAGAAATGTAAAGAAAATCATGGTGCACAGCATAGGAGGTACCTAGAAAAGTACATTTAACAGGTATACCAATATTATTAGTAACTGTAGTTAAGACAAGCTTTTTGAGAAAACATTTTTCATGGCACTGCCTCTTTAAGTTGATTGAAAAAGATCAAGCAACACTGGATCTAATCTTTAGCGCCAAGAATGACTTAGAGAAGTGCAAATTGGAGAAGTTTCAGTGTAATTGTTCCATATATATTGGTTACATGAAGAAGAAGAAGCATTTATATAGCGCTTTTTCATACATCCAAAGCGCTTTACAATCGATGCTAGACCTGTAGTGAAGTGACTGAATGTGTGGTGGCGGCCATATCACACATCATCACCCACACACAGCCTGGATAATTGCATGAACCGGTTTATGGGAAGGGGAATGTTGGCCAGGACACCGGGAATGTTCCCTACTCTTTGCAAAGAGTGGCCTGGGTTCTTTTACGTCCACCTGGACACCCACCAGGACAACCAGAATGGACCTCGGTTTAGCGTCTCATCCAAAGGACGGCACACCCCAGCAGTACAGCACCCCCCAATACTGCACTTGGATGCCAGCGATATTTAGGTGCAAGTCCAATCCCGGTGTGGGACAAGAACCCATGACCTTCTGGTCCAGAGGCGGATATGCTACCAACTGAGCCACACTGACACCTCTTCTTCTCTGAGAGATGGCTAGCCAGAGTTAATTGCTCCTTTTCTCTCTGCAGCCAGTCACCAAGGACTTTGGGCTTTGTGAATGTGGCTTAGGAATGTCATCCAATTTTGAACAAAATGAAGACACCACGTTGTTTTTGGCTCAATCAGAGCCACAGCTGTTTTCCATCAGACACCAAACAGGTCAAGGGAGCTCTTCCATCTCTCTATTTTGACTCCCCCACCTCCATAGGTCATCCTCAGAGATTTGGATGAGGGACAACATATCTTCTGTTGGCTTCCTCCTTTCCCCCAGGCAGCCAATCTCCAGGGACTTTGGGCCTTGCGTGCATGGCTTTTTGCTCCCCTCATGCCCAGTTCTACCATATGGTCTTCCACGCTGAGGTCCAGAGCACTAGGGACACCAGCACAAAGAGTAGGGTAATAGTTATTGGGTGCCTGCCATGGGTGTCAGCCATGAGGCAACTGGTGGCCAGCCAGTCTGCCCGTTGTTAATGCACTCCAGTGGTATCCTCAGTTTGAAATTCTGCTTGTCTGTTTTGAAGCCCATTACTTGTAGCTGTTTATTTGACTGCATTGCTCTTTGATTTAGCTACTATGATTTGCTCAGTGTTGCGTACTAATCTACATAGCCTGTTATAACTGTCACATAGGACTGTATTGTTTTAGTTATCCTGCTTACCATCTGCATTGTTTGCTATTCTCATCCTGGTGTATTCACGCACCTAGCCTCTCTGTTTTTGTGTGGCCTTAGTCCCCCTCCTCCCAGATTACTTCAGTTTTTAGCTTACTCCCCATCCGGGTGTAGTTCACATTCACATTCCAGTATTTCCACCCTGTCTGAGTAATAACTCCCAGGTTACTTCTCTGCTTTCAGCTTACTCCTTATCTGTGTGTAATCCACATCTCTTATTCACATTCCAATATTTCCACCCTATCTGGGTGAAGTCCGTATTTATTTCATGTCAGTACCCATCTCCTCCCATCTGGGTATTGCCCACCACCCCTTCCCCTTATTTTCCAGAGGCTTCCCTTCTGGGTTTAATCTTAACATACATTTTTTTGTTTAATTAATAGTTGCAGTATCCCCACCTGTTAACAGTTCAGTCAAGGCAACTGCCTCTTCATTTGTCCATTATGCTGCATGTTACTTGCTTACTCCTCCTCCTCCTAGCCACCCTCTCCTCCTTCCCTCCACTACCTACCCTTGTCCCCTCTTCCATTTCACAGAAACATCTCCAATTCACCTTGGGAAACTCAATGAGTGGTCAAGAGCATGACAGTTGAGGTTCAAGGCCAAAAAATGCAAAATCATGCACCTAGAGCATAGGAACCCAGGATCTCAGTATACCATGTGGGGGAGTTACTGACAGTAACTAAGCAGGAAAGAGACATTGGAGTCATCATATCTGATGACCTCTAAGTGGTAGGGCAGTGTAACAAAGCAGTGGGTAGGGCCAGCGGGATGTTGGGATCCATAGAGAGAGGTATCTTCAACAGGAGGAGTGAGGTGGTGTTGCCACTGTATTGCTCACTTTTGAGATGTCACCTGGAGTATTGTGTCCAGTTCTGGCAGCCACACCTTAGAAAGGACATAAATGGGGTGGAGGCAGTCCACAGAAGGGCAACTAAAATGGTGCATAAGTTGCATCAAAAGCCTTATGAGGAGAGACTGAGCGATCTCAACATGTACACCCTGGAAGAGAGAAGAGCAAGAGGGGAAATGACAGACCTACAAAGGTTAAAAAGGTTGCAGGTGGGGTGTCTCTTTCAAATGATAAAGAGCACCAGGAACAGAGGACATGTGATGAAATTGGAGGGGCATTTTAGGGGGATGTGATGTGAGGAAGTACTACTTCACTCAAAGTACTGAGAGTGTTACAAGCAGTATAAGGGAAAAATAAAGGGGCAGTTGCCTTGATTGAACTGATAATAGGTAGGAGATAATACAAGTATTAGCTAAAACTAAATAATTTATGTTAACATTAAGGTTCACTTAGGGAGCGGGGTTTTCCTTCTACACTGAAGATGGTGGTGATGAAGCCTCTCCCTAGAAACACATCATTGGGCCCTGTCTTTCTTGCACATTACAGGCCTGTCTCAAATCTTAACTTTCTGGGGAAGTTGATTGAAAAGGTGGTTGAGGTGCAGTTGGAGTTTCACCTGGAGAAATAGGACATTTTCTAGCCTTTCCAATCTGATTTTTGGCCTCATCGTAGTACTGCTCTAGTGAAGGTGCACCATGGTCTCCTCATGGCAAGAGATAGCAGGTACAGTTTCATCATCATCCTGCTTGACCTTCTATTGACGATTAATATGGTAGACCATGGGGTGCTGTTGGCCCACCTGGGGCATAATGTAGAGCTAGTGGGTACAGTGTTATGGTGGTTTAAGTCCTACTTATCTGGCAGGGTGATTCAAACAAAGGGGCCAGCAGCACCATTTGACCTAAGGTGCCCTTCTCAAACACAGTTCCAGAGACAAAGAAAAAAAACAGGTACTTTAGCTGGGTGAGTAGCAAAAATTAGAAGGACAAAAAGTTAGATGATGCTTCTTTTTTTATTCCAATGTGTGTGTGCTAAATTGCTGTAGCAAGCTGGTAGGCAGGCAACAGCACTCAAAAACAACTCAGTGTTTCAACATCTATATGTAGCTTTGTCAAGAGTGGTGACCCCATCTAATTGTGAGCTTTTATACAATTCCATTTAAAGAACGATTATAATTAATTTATAAGGTGTCTAAAGCAATCACCAAGGGGTACCATAATTATTTGCCAAACCTATATATCAAAAAGGTGAAAGTGCTCCTAAAAATATTAGAATTAGGATGAGACACATCTTCTACTGATTATCCAGACAAGAATTATATCATCCAGTTTGATCTGGAAGACAGAAGACAAAAGTTAGCATTATGTTTTCAGATCCCATATATATTACAGATCGAGTATGTGTGATTAATGCTAAAAGTTGTCAAAATATACTGCCAGGAACAGTTAATAGATCTAACTTTTAAACAGTTACAAGCATAACAAGTCAACTGGAACTGATGTGGGATCTAGAATCCATGCAGTTGGCAGTATTTACAAGAAGGGTTAAAGCTTAAAATAACCATTTAAGCCAGGCCAATACTTGCTCATATTACAAATATCCAAAAGCTTTCACTTTTTTCCTCTTTCTGATCAAAATAACCCCCCCTTTCTGGATCATGTACCTTCTCAATGGCTAAAAATGTAAATGTACCTGTATGTACCCCCCATGTCTTTGTTTCACATTATGTTTGGCCACAGCATTGCTGACATCTTTGTCTGCTGTTACCTGCTAACCTGCTCACTACAGCACATTAGCACCTGTTTTAGAATAAAAAAGATGCAGCATCTAACTTCTTGTTCTTCGAGATATTGCTACTCACCTACAGTAGCTAGAGTGCATGCTCTTTTTCTTTATCTTATCCAGCAGAGTGCAGCAGAATGCATGTGGCTCTCTCATCTAGAGCAGCGCAACACTTGGCTGTAGTGTGCCTCGGGGTCAATTCTAGCCCCCATCTTGTTTGCCATGTACATGCTATCATTAGGGGAGAATGTTGGATGCTTTGACTTAGGTTTTCTTTGCTATGCTGATGATACCTAGCTTTACCTGTCTTGTGCACCTGACAGGGATGTCGCAGTCTTGGGGTTGAATGAGTGCCTTCAAGAAATTCAAGACTGGATGGTGGCCAGCTGTTTTGATGTTACTGATGGAACCAAGTCAGCCTGGTTCAGCAATGGTGAGCGATGATGCTGTCCTTCCATCTTTAGATGGTGTCATACTCGGAGCTGTGGATAGGGTAAGGAATCTGGGGGTCATTGTGGATTCCTAGCTGACCATAGAACCTCAGGTGTCAGCTGTTGTATGCAGTGGCTTTTATCATCTCTGCAACATCTCCCAGATCAAGCCTTTTCTTGAGCTGTCCAATCTGATGACACTGGTGCACATCTTGGTTACATCTATGCTGGACAGCTGTAATACTTTATATTTAGGTTTATCCACAAGGCTGGTGTACTGCTTGCAGCTAATCCAGAATGCAGCAGCCTGGCTGATTGCTGGAGCCTCTCAGTTCAAGCATATCACACTGGTTCTGCATGCTCTGCACTGGTACTTGTGTGGTGATGCATCAACTTCAAGGTGTGCTTGTTAACGTACTTGGCCCTTATAGACTGCTTCCGGGCTGTTTGAAAGATCTCCTGATTCTGTATGCTCCTTGCTGCTCACTTTGGTCAACAGAGATGAATCTTCTCATGGTACCCTGTTAAAGGCTTAAGTCCTTGAAGGATTGGGCATTCGGAGTGACTACTCCAGTTTTGTGTGGACACCCTTCTCACCTGGGTTAGAGGTGCCCTTTTACTTGACCTCTTCAAGTCCAACCTTAAAATTCAGTTGTTCACTTTGAGTTTTGGATATGGTGCTACTGTTTTTTAATACTGTTTTAAATGTTTTTAATGTTTATAGACTGCTACTGCATATGAACTGTCTTTTTTTTTGTTTTGTATTGTAAGGTGTCCAGAGCACTTGTGATTGGGTACCATATAAATAAAATTCCCTTACTACTAAAAGAGTATTTAGCTGGCCCGGTGGTGTGGAGGGTTGAAGCATCTATGCCTTACCTCCTGCCACACCGGTGACCCATGTTTGTGGTGCAAGTGGGTCTCTGGGGGTCGGCTGGGGGGGAGGAGGCAGAGGACTGAACATCCCTAGGACAGTTCTCCTCTGGGGAGGGTGGGATGCAGCAGTCGGCATTAGCCTGGCTCCTAGCAGAGGCTAGGGACTGGCACACTGATGCTGCCAAGAGTGTGGGGCAGAGGCGGGACAGACACCGGGCATCCAGCGTACTGGAGCATGTGCAGCATCACCATTGGGGTCCTTGCACACCCCTCTGTGTGGAGAAAAAATGGGAAACTGCCGGCAGTTGGATGATGGCAGGCACCCGCAGGCCCTGTCCCTGGCCAGTGAGACCAGCAGAACTGGATCCTGAGGCGGTGGGGGTGAACGCTCCCCCCGCTGACCCTGCTGGGGGGAGGGTAAGCCGTGGGGAAAAGATACTGGTGCCGGCAGATGTTGGGGGATGGGCTGGAGTGTCTGCGTGATCAAGAGCTGTCGGGGAACAGAAACAGTAAGAAGAAAAAAAGAGTTTTTGACACCTGGAACAGATTGCCAGTGGAAGTGGTGGAAGTGAAAACAGTAGGGGGCTTCAAGCATGCATGGGATAGATATAGGGGAATATTAGTAAAGAGGCAGGCCATTAGAATATGCAGAGACAGACTAGGCAACGACCATCCAGACAGACTTGGTGAGCCAAGCGGCCCTTTTCTGCTGAAATGTTTCTATGCTTCCTCCTGTCTCCTGTCCCTCTCCCACTTGCCCTGGCTTCCTGGGTGCAACCTCCTCCTTTCCCCATGCATTCACCTTGAAACACTTCCGTCTTCATCCCTCTCTATCCTTCTCTCCTCCCCCTATAAACATCTTGTAGGCTCCCTGAAGCACCTTGTTGCTTATAGTAGCAGGTGACATTGAGCTCAAGCCCAGTTCTGCCCTGGCATCCCCATCTCACTTCCCCAAATGGCTGAGTGGTTCATGTCAACCTCAGTTGTCTTCTTCCCAGAGTTGACCTTTTACTGTCACTAATGGTTAACCTTAAACCTCAGTTGCCAGTGATCTTGGAGTCTTGGATATCCCCCAAGATACTGGATACTGCTGTTACTATCCCAGATTTCTCTATCATCAGACGTGATTGTACAAAGAGGGGCAGTGGTGTTGCTACCTACCTTTCCTCTTGCTGTCAGTGCTGTCCATCTCCTCGCCTTCTGCCTAGGCGATGCTCCTACTCAAACTTTCCTTTCCCATTTCTGTCCCCCTATTCATGGGTGGAGTATTGCTGTCCTGGCATATTTCCCCATCAGTCAATGATCTCCTTACCATCCTATCCTTTTGTGCCATCTCTGGTGAGTTAATCATACCAGGTGACTTCAATCTCAACAGGCTGTTACCCTCCCAACATAAATTATTTCAAAAGATAAAGTCCCTTGTGCTCACCCAACTGATCTCTGTCCCTGCTTAGCTCAATCACAAACCTCTCAAGCATACACTTCTGGACTGGGTCCTATCCTCTCTCCCCCATCGTATCACAGATACTAGTACCCTTTCTGATGCCTCAGTGACCACCATATAGTCTACTTTGTGCGAACATTTTATCACCCAAAATCTCCACCCAAATTAATCCGGATTTGATCCTTCCAATCTCTGGACATGTCCCTCCTTCATGCTGACATGGTGGCTACTGAATGGACCTCCCATTTCAGATGCTAGCAACATCAGCATGACCACTGAATTCTTTAACTCCAGTTTCTTGTCTGACTGGGATCACCATGCCCCCCTGAGAAAAACTAGAGTCTGTGGTTCTCACCTGCCATGGATCACAGCAGAGTTGTTGGCTGGTCACTGAGCACATGACATTGCTGATGGACCTTCAAGTCCATTGGCTCCCCTGATGATCTTACTAGTTACAGGGCTCTTCGCAACACCTGTACCACAGCTATTAGGTTTGTGAAGGCTGAATACTTTGCATCCACACTCCAAAGCAACCTTAACCACCCGTCTAAGCTCTGGAAGGTCATTCATGCCCTTTTTCTTCCCTCCTGTCCTTAAGGTGGGCAACACTACTGTCACAGGTCCTACTACAGTCACCTCATCTTTCAACTCCTTTTTTACCTCCAGTGTACTCTCACTCCTTTCCTCCTTCTCCCAACCTTCTCTCCTGCCTCATGATGCCCTCCATACCTTACTATCCCCTTTTCCTTCTCAGCTACCACCCACTCTTCTTCCCTCAAGGTCCTACTTTCTCTAATTCCTTACAAAGATGAGAGCCCTGAAGGCCTTGATCCCTATCTATCTTCACTCCTGCCATAACTCTCCCTGTCACCTACCTTCTAAATATCTCATTTTCACTAGCCTCCATCCCTGACACATGGAAACAGGCTACAGTCATCCCCTTTCCTAAAGGGAGTTACCTCTCCTTCACTGGTACCTACCAGTCCCATCTCCCTCCTCCCCACTCTGGCTAAACTTCAGCAGCACCTTGTTCTCTCCCAAGTCTTCCCTTTCCTTGATTCCTTGACCTCACTCCTCTGGCTCACTGACTTCATTCTCTTAGCTATGGATCAGGGCTTGGTTACCTCAGCCTATTTTTGTTGACTTGGCCAAAGCCTTTGATGCTGTTGTCCACCCTATCCTTCTGGACAAGCATAAGTTAGTGGGACTCTCTGCCTGCTCAGTTGAGTGATTCTACTCCTACCTTGATGGCATGTCTCAGGCTGTCCATATTGGTGATGTCTTATTCCCTCCACTCCCTATCTGCTCTGGCATGCCCCAAGAATCTGTCCTTGGCCCTATTCTGTTCTCCATATTCCTGAGTGACCTTCCCTCTGCCTGTTCCTCTGCATCTGTTCACATGTATATAGGTGGCATGGCTCTCTATGCCTCTGGCTTCTCTACAGCTGACCCTATGGCCCAGCTCCAACTGGACTTCAACAATATCTAACACTGGTTCCAGGCAAATCAGCTGACCCTCAGTGCCCAAAAAAACTGTCTCCATGACATTTGGCACTAGGCAGAGACTTGCTAGGCTTACGCTCCTCCCCATCTTCCATACCCTTAATGATGCTGCAATTGAGGATGTCTTCTCCATTAAATACCTCAGGGTCTGGTTGGATTGTTTCTCAATTCACGTGGATACCATCCTCCAGAAGCTTCACCCCAAACCTGGTGTGCTCTACTAGAAAACAACGAGTATCCTACTTCCTGCCCCTATAGAGATCATGACAAAAATAATTCTCCCTATCTTTAGTAACTATGACATTGAAGTTTTGGCACTGTTCCATTGTACTGTACTCCACCCTCAGTCATGTCTCACCCATCAGATAAGCAGTGTGACCTCCTTGGGCAACTAGAGCACTACTGTAAGCAGAGCAAAACATACATGTGTGACCCCTTTGGGAGAATATGACATCACATATATGGAAGAATTTCTCCTTTACTCACCTCTGCCTTGTCAAACTGATCTCATAGGGCACCTCTGTGCTCCCTAAATCAGAATGAAATCTTTTAAGTCTCTGACATGCTCCTTTAGCTTCAGGTAATTTAGGTTCTGAATATTCAATTCCCAGAAGAAACAGGGGAAAACCTTGTGGAAGGACCAATACCATGTTCTTGCACATGACTGATTTTGAAAAGATGAAAGCTGACAATATGGGTACCTTGGAAAACCAAGCTCATGGGCTTTAACATCAGCATTCGCCAAGAATGGGACTTACTTACACAACATACAGGCTGTGTAGAGCAAGATCCTATCCCTTAGATGAAAGTACAAGAGTAAAAGGTGCAGACCAATATGGATGGTAAATTAAGTACTTGGTGCTATTAGAGAGAAAAAGGCCACACACAGAAAGAGTAAAATACAAAGAATCAGTAAAACAGACAGAAATACAGAGGCAACTATTGGAAGAGCAAACAGAAAACCAGAAAGACAAAACAAGTGGTAAAGGAATTGATAGCACTTGAGGCCAAATAATAAAAACAATCTTCAGATATCTAAACAGGAAGAGATAAACACAAGGAATGGTTGCACCACTAAAGGATCAGGAAATGCGTGGCATAATTACAAACGAGTGATATATGGCAGAATTACTGAATGTATATTTTGCATTGGTAAACACAGAAGAAAGGGATGGTGGGATATTGTACCATGAAATAATATGGTATAGCAAAAACAGGGCAATCTGCAGGACATATATGTAACACTTGAAGAAATTAAAAGAAGGCTAACAATTATAAATGTAAACAAGGAAGTGGGCCTAATGGAATGCAGTGAAGCTGCTCATGCCACTGGCAACTATAGTCAAGAAGTTCATCAGAACTGGGCTCTGCATGTGACTGATAATTTTGTCCATGTGATAATAATCATTTACTCATTCACCAGTCTTTTTTTTAATGATTTTCACAATTTTTATTTTATTAAAGTGGGTATAGCTGTCTCATGGGAAAATCAACATTTTGTGATAAAGTCACTTCTTCATAGTACCATGCTGTCTTGCATATGATGTTAGGTAGGACCATTGAACTATAGGCCATTTAGCTTGCTATGAGTTCCGGGGAAGCTGCTTTGTATAGTCATAAGAAACAAAATCCATGAATACTTGCAAACCAACAACTTTATCTTGACCCTTCATGTATTCTTCATAGAGAAATCATGCCAAAACAAACATCATCATTGCACTTTTTTGACAATGCCACCAAGGAACTAGATGTTGGAAATCCTGTGACTGTTGAATATCTGGACGAATAAAGCAACTTATACTTATGCAAATAAGAGATTAAGTCATAAACTAAAAACATCTAGGTATAACAAAATGTGTTCCAGTGGTTACAGCATAAGAGAAAGGGTCAAAATAAATGGCAACCAGTTATCATGGAGTAGGGAGCCCAATGTCACCTCATTTCACTAGGATGAAAATAAATCACTGTGAGGAGTCTGCTGCAAATACCTCTTCAGCTAACAAGCAATTAAAGCAGTGATACTCAGTCATGACCAGCTCGGGAGCCACATGAGTTTGCGTCCTTTCCCAAGGAGCCACAACAGTCATACACGTTATATGAAATAAAGCACATGCACTTCAAAAGAATAAATTAAAATATATTTTATTTTATTTATTGCATTTTATTGCATTTACTTAAAAAATATTTTAATAGCACACTGTTTATTCATAAAACACTGATTTAATATAAAGGCAGTCAGATACATGGCACTCCTTCTTTGAAATAAGTGCTTAGATATCAGTGGCAAATTAATTATATTTGTAGAACATATGTTGTATTTAAAAACAAATAAATTAAACTGAGTTCCACACATAGCCCTAAAGTAGTTTACCACAGACAGCACAGCACTGCTCCTTGCCATGCCGGTTAGATTTGTGGAACTCATCAGACATATGTGGTATTAAGAAAAAAAAAGTGAGTTCCACACATAGCCTTATAGCAGTTTACTGCAAACAGCATAGCGCAGCTCAATGCCATCAACCAAACCTAGCACTAATTTACATTTACAGATGATTTAAAAAAGGCTAAAAAGGAAATGTCCCTAAAATCAAATGAAACCGAAGAGAGTGTGCGGCTAACAGTCAGCACAGCATTTCCGTGTACTCGTGGTTCACCCCATTTATCCTGCTTTAGACAATCCACAACCAAACCAGACTGACTGAGATATTTAATTGGCTTTCATTTGGAAAATAAATATTTGCAACTCCGCACTTAATTTCAAACATATAGAACTGGGGATTTAACCTGATCACAGATGATTTGAAGGGCTCACACACATGTGCATAGCATCACAATCAACAGCTAGCACACTGCGCTCTCATCTGCTGCTTATATGAAACATACTCAAATGTAAAGTTATGCCAGCCCTAATATCCTAATATTGACTAATTTTGTATTATTCACACAATGTCTGCATACCCCCCCATTAGCTCGGACTGCTGAAAGATTTTATACTTGAGCAGAGAACTTCAAGGAAGTGCTTCAGCGTGATCAGAACAATGGCACAATAGCACAATATGATACTTACTCTGTGGCTCGGAGTGCTAAGTGGGCCAGTTTAACAACACAAAAGTGCTAAGTCGTACATTACTTTGCATAAACATGTAAAGAGCTGCATTTATAGTTTAAGAATGGGAGGTGTTAATGAGCCACAGTCAGATCTCTAAAGAGCCACGTGTGGCTCACAAGTCGCTGAGTGCGTGACACTGAATTAAAGTCATTTACTCACTCACCAACCTTTTTTGTTGATTTTCACTATTTTTATATTATATTGTAAAAGAGGGTATAACTGTTGCATGGAAAAAACAATGTTTTGTGGTAAAGTCGCTTCTTAAGGGTACCATGATATCTTGTATCTTCTTTTCCAGTCCCATACAATGTTTACTTTCTTATCCTATTGGTGGCAATATCTGTCTCACTGTACTGCTGACTCTAAAGGTCTAATTCAGCTGTCACACATTTTTCTCACAGCGACTTTACTATGGCTTGCCAGGCAACTAAGTATGTTGCTCTGTTTAAATTTTGTTTTGCATGCCAAAAACATTTTACATGGAAACAAGTGATCAGTTAGATTCCACAGGGATCTGTCCTAAGAGCTGCACTGGTCAATATATTTATAAGTTGCATGGAGTTGGGTACCACAAGCTGGATTTCCAAGTTTGCTGAGGACACCAACATGGGGAGAGTATTTACATCACAACAGGAGATAAATGAAGTGGAGAAAGATCTGGGCATGTGTAGGAAATGGGCAACCAAATAGCAGATGAACTTCAATTTTGACAAATATAAGAAAAAGAGCATAAAGCCAAAATACTCCCTAGTTCATGAATTTATTTGCTTATTTAAACTTTGGTGAAAAGAATGGGAACACTGAGCCAGAACTCAACTCCAGGTGTGACCAGGAGAGAATGCAGCAGGGAGTGAAACAAATGAAGGGACAACAAAAGGTGCATGTATGGAGTAAAGAGAGCTGCACAGGGACAAAGGGTGATCAGTGACAGCTACAACAAACACAGAGGAACTAGTCACGGCACATGCCAGATACAGATTGGTCAATACCAGCAGGGACATCTGCCAGAACTAGACACATGGTGGATTCCCTGCAGGGGGAGGGCCTCAAACAACTGGTACAACAACCCACAAGAGACAGGGCTATCCTAGATCTAGTACTGAGTAACAGGGAAAGGATCACAGATCTCCAGGTAGAAGGTCACCTGGGGGCCAGTGACCATCACATGATATGGTTAAGTTTGGCCACTAGAACAAAATCATCCCATTCCAAGACTAAAATATGGGACTTCAGAGGAGCTGAATTTGATAAGATGGCCAACAGAGTTAAGCTAGCTTTGGCAAAAAGAAATACAGGTGAGCGGGTACAGGCAAAGTGGGCAAGCATTAAAGATGCAATACTTGAAGCAACATCCCATTGTGTTAGTGAGAAAAGGAAGTGCAAAAGAAGAAGGAAACCACTTTGGTTCTCAAACACAGTAGCAGAAAATGTCAGAGCCAAAAGGCTGTCCTTCAGGAAATATAAGGGAACACAGCAGGATGAAGATAGGGAGGCATACGAAACTTCCCTAAGGGAAGCAGGGAAGGCATTAAGGCAGGCAAAGGCCCAAACAGAGGAAACACTAGCACGAACAGTAAAAGAAGGAGACAAGACTTTCTATAGATACATTAGTGAAAGGAGAAAGTTCAGAGGAGGTATTGCTAAGATCAAAGGGGATAAGGGGGCATGTGAGGAGGAGGCCCATGTAAAAGCATCTATCCTAAATAGATACTTCTCCTCAGTATTTGCTGAAAAGAAGGTAGGGCAGGGCCCAAAGCTCTGCGCCATAGACACAGGGGGGAGGGAGGGAGGTTTGCACTAGTCCTTTCACAAAAGAAAGGGTCCTACAAGAGCTCGATAAGCTCAGGGTGGGCAAAGCAATGGGACCTGATGGCATACATCCCAGGGTACTAAAGGAGCTAAGGGTGGAACTAACAGAGCCATTTTCAGAACTGTTTAGTGAGTCTGAGCACAGGAGAGGTCCCAGAAGACTGGAGAAGGGCTCATGTGATCCCGCTCCACAAGGGTGGTAGCAGGGAGGAGGCAGGGAACTACAGACCAGTCAGTCTTTCCTCAGTAGTGGGCAAGATTATGGAGACACTCCTTAAGGAAAGGATAGTGCAACACCTGGAATCCATAGGAGCACAGGATCCAAGACAGTATGGGTTTACAAAAGGAAGGTCCTGTTGAACTAATCTCATTGATTTCTTTGACTGGGTAACCAGAGTGGTGGACCAAGGGGGAGCAGTTGATGTTGCCTACCTTGACTTCAGCAAAGCTTTCAATACTTTTCCACGTAGAAGATTGATTAAAAAGCTGGGTAGGCTCTGGGTGGGTCAGACGATGGTCAACTGGGTGGCAAACTGGTTGAAGGGCAGAAAACAGAGAGTGGTGGTAAATGGTATACAGTCAGAAGAGATGCAAGGTACAAGTGGGGTACCTCAGGAATCAGTCCTGGGGCCAGTCCTCTTCAATATCTTCATCAGTGACATTGCAGTTGGACTGGAGGGTAAGGTTTGTCTGTTTGCAGATGACACCAAGATCTGCAACAGAGTAGATGATCCAGATGGGGTGGGCAGAATGAGAAGAGATCTGGATAAACTATCAAAATGGTTGGAAGAGTGGCAGCTGGGGTTTAACACAAAGAAGTGCTTGATCATGCACATAGGGAAAAGAAATCCTGAAGCCACTTACAGGCTGGGAGGGGAGTTGCTGGCAGTCACAAGGGAAGAAACAGACTTGGGCGTTATCATCACTGATGACCTGAAATCATCCAAGCAGACCTCTAAAGCAGTAGGTGAGGCCGCTAGAGGGATGTTGGCGTGTATTAGTAGGGGTATCACAAGTCAGAAGAGGGAGGTAATAATCGCTCTTTACAAGACACTGGTCAGGCCCCATCTGGAGTACTGCATGCAGTACTGCAAGCCACACCTTCACAAGGGCATTAACCAAATTGAGGCAGTCCAGAGAAGTGCAACCAAAATGGGGCAGGGACTGCATCAGAAAACATATGAGGACAGATTAACAGAGCTCAATATGTATACCCTAGAGCAAAGGAGGGAGAGAGGTGATATGATTGAAACATTCAAACACCTTAAGGGCATTAGCAAGGTGAAAGTGTCTAACATGTTTCAATATAAGAAAAATAGCAGGACAAGAGGACACAGCATGAGATTAGAGGGAGGCCGATTACGGGTTAATGTGAGGAAGTTCTTTTTCACAGAAAGGATGGTGGATGCATGGAACGACCTACCTCAGGAAGTGGTGGATATGAATACAGTGCAGGGCTTCAAACAGGCATGGGATAGGCATAAGGGAGCAATACAGATGAGTATGAATAGATAGGCCATTGACAGAGCAAAGGACTATGGCACATTCATAAAGTAGAAAAAGAAATGAGCAGACTGGATGGGCCTTGCAGTCCTTATCTGCTGTCAACTTCTATGTTTCTATCTAACTCATGCACAAAGACCTTGTGGTTGAAACGTTAGAGGTGTCTGTAACTGTTGTTCCTCCTGGCGTGGGCCTTTTTAGGCCACTATATGCACTTTTGTGGTAAATAAATGCTTTAACAATGGTTAAGCAACTTGTTTTATAGCTTTAATTTCAATGTGCATGAGTTAGGTGTGCCGTGACTAGTTCCTCCGTGAACAGGTGCATGTACTGTACTTGAACAATAAAAGCAAAGTAGAAGCAATAAATAACAGAGCAAAAAAAAAATGCAGAAAGTGTGCAAAGTACATAGGTTATGGGGTAGCAAGGGTGAGAGCTAGGGGAGTGTGCCTCCAATGTATGGCAAGATATTTTTAACAGAATCATGGTGGTGTAAAATCCATATTATGAACTGGCGATCGTAAATGGGGCAAGCTGATTGGCCGAGAGGGTTTCGAAGCCGTGATGATATCGGGCTACATCATAACGGCTTCAGAAAACCTCTGGTCACCAGCCTTCTCACCGGCAGATAAAAAAAAATCATTCCGACGACAATGGGCAGCCACACTGAACTTACAGTCGGCAGCAGCAATAGCTCCTCATATACTCCCGCTTGCATCATTCTTTTACACAAAAATTCCCCCGCAGTCAGCTGCTCCTGTTCGTCTCCGGCAGTGCGGTCTTACAGTCCGGACATAAAAATAAAGTACTGAATTCACTGCTGATGTAAAAAAAAAATATTTCATTACTCAAACTAATGTTTTTTTTTTACCTGGCAACTGCCTTCGAAGCTAAACATGAGACTCGCATGCTGCGATCGGGCATCTGTATGGACACTGACGCGCTTCTCAGAATCAACACGGCTTTAGTTTTCAAAAGCACTTCCAACTAAAATAACACTCGCTTTAAGCACTACACTAGTATTTTGACATCAGGGTGAACTTATAAATTAATTTCTATGTTCGGAAAATGCACAAAAAAAAGTGATTTCTCGTCATGGTTTGCCAGCACCATTCCTGCTCAGGAATTCAGAACCTTGTCACCCGCTGAACAAGCAACTACAAATTTAAAAAAAAATTAATTCAATTCACAACCTAGTTCTTCCTCATTCTAACAAAGCATTACAATAAGGCCACTTACCACCCACATCAAAAACTAAACGAACTATATTATTTCAAGGTATTCCTACACATTACAAAATGCATTACTAAAACATTTTAGAAGCTTTTTGTAAAATATTTTATTGTTACATACAGTATATGCAATCCAGTTCATAATAGCAATAAGTCACTCCATGGTGGGTATATCATGGAAGATACATTGGAGTCGTTGACGATTGCCTGTAGCCTTTGTGCCCAACCACCCAAGGCGTGACGATATCCCATGATATACCACACCCTGTCGTGCCTTATTGCTTAATTATAGAGTACAACTGAGTTTAAAGTTATACACTAGGGTAAGAGGCAAAATGGGTAAATAAGGGGTGTTTGGACAGAGCATGGGTTTTTGTAATATGGAAAGAAGAGGAAGATGGCTAGCTGTAGGTGCATGCTTTTGAGAAGTATGCCATTGAGAGTGGTTTGATAGACTACAGGGAGGATAAGATGAACTGGGTGCAGAAGGGTTGTTCCACAGTGCAAATTGGCCTGCTACAGATTTTCTGTGAGGGATATGAAAGGAAATGGCTTCGAGATTTTTGAAATAAAGCAGGAAAAAAGACCTAGGAATACTGGTTAGCAGCAACTTTAAGTGTTTTAAGATTCAGCTAGCAAGGCAAACAAAATCTTGGCATACATTAAGAGAAACATCATAAGAAGGTCAAGACAAGAGACATTTTAAGATCCTTATACAGGATATTGGTCAAGCCTCATCTGGAGTACAGTGTAAAGTTCTGGTTGCCATATGTGAGGAAAGATATTGATATGATGGAGAAAGTACAGAGGAGAGTGATCAAGATGGTTGACTTCCCTGAAAACGTGAATGATGAGGACAGACTGGCAGAATTTTGTCTGCTGTCAATGGAAAAGAGAAGACATGGGAATACATGATGATGATAAAAAGTTTATTTTTATACAGGATATACATTGTTGGGTTGAGACCCTTTTTCAACAATGTCCTGTGAATTCATACATTAATTTCAAACAATTATCAAAAACACTTTATACACACATTACACAAACATAAACTTCTTTCTCTTACCAATATACAATCACACTATTACACATATATATTAAAAATGTTCTCTCCACTAGCCCCACAGAGGCAGTAAACTAACTAAAACAAATACATTTCTTTAACAGATAACTTTTTAGAGCTTTTTTGCACTGTGTATGGCCCTGAACTATTTTTAACTCTCCGGGAAATTTGTTCCAGTGGACCACAAGATGGTTCTGTAAGGTAGTATCCCCAATTTTACTCCTAGACCTTACATTGGGTATATATAATTCTGAAGACCTTAGGGAAATGGATGACATTTGTGGGCTTGCTAATAAAACATACTGTTTTAGGGGATGCCTATTGTAGACTAAGTTATGACACCAGGTCAACCAGTGATATAAATGCTTTGAAGCTGGATTTAACCAACCTAAACTTTCGTAGATTGTACAGTGATGGGTTCCAAATTTTGCCTTGGTCACAATCCTGTCAAGCCTATAATAGGTCTGATTTATTTTATTTAAATAGGCATGGGGGGAATTCATATAAACACTAGACCCGTATCCTAGGACATGTATTAACAGTTGATTAACCAACCTTGTTTTAACTGAGAGGCATCCAGACACCCTTCTCAGTACTCCTAGTCTTTGATTGATCTTGCTAACATGATTACAGATATGTTCAGAGTATTTTAGTTGTGAATCTACTACCGCCCCTAAATATCTGTATGACTCCACATTTACAAGTTGGGTGCCATCTATCAGTCTTAATTGTGTGTCAGAAATATCAAACCTTCCCGCTCCCATTGAAAAGATCATATATTGAGCTTTCTTAACACTGATTTGCAAAGCAGAGTTAACAAATCATTCCTATAGCTATCAGCTGATGACACAAGTACAGTGTTATTGGTGTATAGCTGGATTGCACCCTTAGATATTATTGACACTATATCATTAACATATACGCTGAATAATAGGGGACCCAGGATTGATCCCTGGGGTGCCCCTCTTCCAACATCGACTAGATCTGAAACTGCTGTACCCACGGAGACACACTGGAATATATCTGATAGATTAGATTTAAACCAGTGCAATGGTTCTCCCAAAACACCTACTTTACATAGTCTGTCCAGCAACCTATAATGGTCCACCAAATCAAAAGCTTTACTCAGGTCCACGAACACCGTGCCAATCTTCAATCCTAAATCTAAAGATGTTGTAACAAGGTTATTGAAGTCTACTAGTGCGGTGCTTGTGGATCTTCCCTCTCTGAAGCCATGGTCAATAAACCATGTTGTTCTAAATAATGACTCGGCTGCTCATGGACTAGTTTTTCCAAAACTTTAGATAAAATAGACAGGAGAGCTATGGGCCTATAATTTGATGTTTGTCCCCTCACTTATATACTGGAATTACCCTCCCCAATTTCCATAAGTCTGGAAAAACAGTGGAACATAAGCTCCAATTAAGTAAGAGTGTCACCATGGGAGCCAGCAGATCTGCTTCTATTTTCGGATATTACATCAATTTCATCCATCCCCCCTGCCTTTTGTGCATCGAGTTTCCTATGTTCTTTCTTGACACTGTTTACCTCTATCTTCTTAAACCTAAATCCTGGTCCCAGTAGGCTACCCAATATATTTCCAGACCCAGTTTTCACTTTATCTATCACTTCATCTACTGGAATCTCTGCAGTTTTTAAATCTGATTATTTAATCAGTATGTCAGGTAAGTTCACAAAGTAACGATTGAAGATCTTAGCTACACCTACTTGGTTATCCACTAACCCACCAGATTCCAGTGGTTTAATCGGTGTATAATCTTTAATAGGACCTTGTAAGACCCTAATACATCCCCAAAACTCCCTAGATCCCACCGCGTTGTTTATACGATTTAAGTAGGACCTATTCTTTGCCTGATTTATTTCCCTTTTCCATTTGTTTCTCCATATTTTAAAACTATTCCAATCCTCTTCCTTTTTAGTTTTCCTTGCCTATTTCCACAACCAGTTTCGCACCCTAAGTCTTTTTTTCAGTTTCTTATCTAACCAGTTGACATTTCTCCCGCTTCTTACTTTTAACACTTTAGGGGCATGCATATCAATTATCCCCTTAAGTTGATTAGTGAACTCTTGAATTGTTAAATTTAGATCTGGGATTAACATTATCCTATTCCATCTGATTTTGGCCAGATCTCTTCTAAATGATAAGATCCTAAAACAACTCAGGTCTCTAGTCCAATATGAGTTTGATTGTTTATTAATAGGGAACCTTAGGTCCAATATACATTTAATTGGATAATGATCTGCCACATTTAAGGGCATTATTTCCCAATTATTCACTTTAATATCTGGAGAAACAAATATTAGGTCCAAAATTGTCCCTGTGTCTCTATTTATGCTACATCTGGTGGGGCTCTGAATTATCTGTTCTAGACCCAAAGGGTCAAAGATCACTTTTAGTTGTCCTTTATCTTGTTCCAGTCAGAGTTAAAATCACCCGTCAAAACTATTCTTTAATCTTTTATTATGTCACTCACTCTATCTACCAGTATGTTAAAAGTCGAAATTTTAGTCCGTGGGGGGGCATAAACTACCCCAACCTTAAGTCTAGTAGATTTAATTTCCACTATCAAGCAGTCTACCCCTCTATATTTTCTGATAGCAGCATAGTACAGGGACCTACTCTATGTTTTGTATACAACATAACACCCCCTCCCCTCATAACCCTGTCTGTCCTATATAATCATACCCATGGAGTTGGACCTCCTCATCCTTGATGCCCCTGTGTAGCCAGGTCTCAGTAATTGCCAAAAGATCAGGATATTCCTCTGTAACCCAGACATGGTACTCATCAATTTTGCTCACAATGCTCCTCACATTTTCACGAATCAAAGATATCTCTTGGTGTCTTTCTAAGCCTGGGCCAGGGTTTGCTTCTATATCTCCACAATGGATTAGTAACATAGCAACATGCAAATCTCGTCCCCCTGAAAATAACATCAGGTTCAATTTCCTCACTAGAGTAAATTGTCTTGTAACAAGCTTCCTTTCATTAGTAAAAGCATTTCATCTTTTTATCAAATGGACTTCCTTCCTGATACACTGGCTTTGTACACAAGTGTAGCTAATATTTCTTTGTGTATTAATTCTTTCTATATGACAGTTTCAGAACAGCAAAACCCCACCATTAACCACCCCCATAATAACAAACATATATGCATTTTTAAACTTGGGTTCTGGTCTGTAACTCAATACAAAATTAACTTACTTTCCAAACTGTTTTTCCTCCCCGAGTGGCGCTCGCTCCACTCATGCCTCTCACGCCATAGCGCTAACGCCAATGGGTGGCGCGAGGCTTTGAATGTGCAAGAGCCCTGTGTGAGGGATGTGAGGCGCATCTGCAGGCACAACCCCTAGATGATTCACATATCAGGGCACAAAGTTGAGCCTGAAAAAAAAACAGCTCATATGCTGGCCACCCACAGGCGGGCAGCTGTATTGCAGGGTGCAACACAGCAACTGCCAGTCATGGGTGGCCACCCGCCCACCCAGAACACTGTCCACAAGCACCCATATGGTCCCTGATGGTCTAGTGGTACCCCCTCCGTCCTGGTAGCCATGATCACCGGTTTTAATATTTAAATCACATCCCTGGTAGTCTAGTGGTACCTCCCCTCTTTCCCCATAGTCATGATCATCAGTTTTAATATTGGAATCACATCCCTGGTAGTCAAGTGGCACCCCCAACCCTGCCTGTAATCCCAATCGCAGGTAAACCCTTCAGAACGTAATCTCTGGTGGTCCAGTGGCAGCCCCTCCCTCCTCCACACACACACACACACACACACACACAGACCCTCTGCTCACCAGCTCCCCTTTGTCATCGGTGGGCAGCAGCACCACCCGCACATACCACCCGGCCACCATGAAGTGACAGCTTATAGTATGAGCTGTAAGCCCTTGGTCCACACTGTGGACCAATGTCTGTAGGGTATACTGTACTAGGGACAGTCACAAATATGTGAATGACTTCAATTCACATATTTGTGGCTGTCTAGTACAGTATGCCCTGCAAGCTCATACTGAAAGCTGTCATTCAGCGCGCAGCCTGGCGGTATGTGGGCGGGTTGCAGCTGCCCGCCGATAGGGGTGGGTGGATCTGGGTTGGCAGGGGGTCCTGTGTGTGTGGGTGGGGGTGCCACTGGACTACCAAGGATTATGTACTGAAGGGTTTACCTGTGATCGGGGTTATGGGCAGGGTGGGGTATGCCACTAGACTACCTGGGATTTATGTAGTTATTATTACTGGTGATCGCAGCTATGTGGGGGGAGGGGGTATCACTAGACTACCAGGGATGTGATTTAAATATGAAAACTGGTGATTTTGGCTACTGGGAGGGAGGAGGGTACCACTAGACTACCAGGGATTATATTTATTTGTTATTACCGGTGATAGCAGCTATGGGACGGGGGGTGCCCCAGGACCCCCCTCTGTCTGCACCACATGCTGTGCAGGGCACCAGATGCATTTTGCTGGGCTGCCCTGCGTAACTAATGCAAATGGGGCCATAATGACATGCAAATGGTCCCATTTGCGCCTTGCATACATTATGGCCCCATTTGCATGCCCAGGTCCGAATATCTGGGAAATGCGCCCAGCGTAGCTACAGCTGCGCTGGAGCATTCCCAGTCCTACCTGTCTGGGGAGATGCACTGGCACATTGTATTTGCACCCTGCGCATTGTGTGCTACATTCAGAGGTGATGCGCCATGGCACTTCTCCTTTGAATATCACCCTGTCTTGCTACTGCACACCTCAGTTGTGCTGCGCCTCCACTTGCGCCATTGCCGGGCGCAGTCTGACTATCTAGCCCAATGTGTAACTATTTATATCATCCGGCCTTTCCTTGTATTATTTACTTTTCATCCTGGTTACAATATGCTGCACAGTCTCTAGTTTCTCTGTGCCTTTCCACAGATGTGGGCTCCAAAACTGGGCATAGTATTCTAGGTTGGGCCTTAGCAGGGACCTACAAAGGAGTAATAGTATTTACTTTTTCCTACTATCAAAACCCCTCCCTATACAACCTAGCATTTGTATTGCTTTGCTAAATGTTTTATTGCAATGACTTGAGGGAACCACTAATGATAACCCCCAAATCTCTTTCCTCTGAGGCTTTTGCTAACTGAACCCTTCCCATCCAGCATTCTGTATGTGGATTCATTTTTCCTATGTGCGTAACTTTATTTTTTTGGCATTGAACTTCAATTGCTATACCTTGGACCACCTCTCCAGTTCTTCCAAATCCCTTTTTAATAACCTGACTCCCTCTTTGCTGTCTACTCTGTGGCAAACGTTTGTCATTTGTGAAGAGACTCGTTATTTTCATTGTATACCCCTCATATCACAAATGAATACATTAAACAGAACTGATCCAGAAGCAAATAGTTTGATGTTTGACATATTAAACAGAACTGGACCTAGAACCTGCCCCTGTGGCTCTCCACTTATATCATCCTCTCCCACTGATTTAATCTTGTTTATTACAGCCCTCAGTTTTCTTCCTCCCAACCAGTTTCCTATTGTAGGAATCTCTACCCCATACACTTCTCCCAGATCCTCCAGCTTCAGCAGTTTTTTATGTGCTACCAAATCAAAGGCCTTACTTAAATCAACATGTAGCTGTTCCACTGCTTGAACCTTATCAGTTACCTTTGTTATCCAATCAAATCTGATGCATAAAAACAAAAGGAATGGGAACACTCTGTGACACATTTTGAAAAGCGTAAGAGCTATGCTCAGTGATCATCAGTCTGTTGCTCAACAAAGATGGGCATACTATTTGTTTGCATTAGTATGTACTATGGAGTGCTTTATGACTTTACATTTGTATACAGTTCCTGCATGACTAACTCACTGATCAGCTAAATCCCAGACTGGCTAAAAAATAGCTCATAATTATATTTACATAGTCAGAGTTTATTAGAGTTTAAATATTTATTTCTGCTAAGATATTGAATTATTTATATTTTGTTTAATATTAAGGGGGTTAATTGAGGGTTTCATTTAGGTTGATTTTCAGTTATTTTGATTTAGTTGTATTAATCTGCAGGCTAGCTAAGTGAATACTGCCAGTGTTGGGATGTGTTGGAGGCCTGCCCCCACAGTCGTGCGCTATTCACCCTCTGCCCTTCATGCCCTCTGACCCTTTTTTCTTCCTCCATTGCAGTTTACAACTTACCAGTGCTGTCAGGCACTGGGTATTGCTCGCAAGGGGGGGAGGAGGAGGGTGAACAGTGGAGGATGAATGAGCGGGGCCACCACATCGGGGTCGTGAGATCCAGGAGATGCCCTGGGGCAAAATGGAACCCAGAACATGGTCCTCCATGCCTGGTTTCCATACCCAAAGACACCACCAATATTGGTGGGCAGGTGGCCCCGGCAGCCCTGGAGGTTCATCCAACTCGGGCTGTGCTATGCAATGCCAGGTCCATTAAAAACAAGACTGCAATTATTGCAGATCTTGTAGAAACAGTGGATCTGGCTTGCATCACCGAGACCTGGCTGGATGAGAACTCTGGTCCCATTTTGGAGGCTCTAACTCCAGCTAGGTACTCAGTGATTCACTGCCCAAGGTTGGATCATGGGGGGGGGGATTGTGGTCTGTTTCAAGACTGAACTTAACCTTAAGAGTGTACTGGTTGAGGAAACTGAGTCATTCAAGTGTACCGTGGTAGCAGGTGTAGGCTGTAGGATTGCCCTCATCTACCATCCACCTGGAGATGAGAAGCGATTCCTTCTGGAAGTGGTGGACTTCATCATCGACATGACATTTGAGTCACCCAGACTGATGGTTCTGGGTGACTTCAATGCCTGAGCCGATGACAAACTCACAGTTTGGACAGCACTTCCTCCAGTTGATGTCATCTTTGGGCCTTACACAGATAGTTACCACTGCTACCCATAAATATAGTCACTCCCTTGACTTAGTTTTTCTCCTGGGGATCGAGGCCTCTGATTTGGGGGTGGAACCAGTTGGGTGGTCTGATTGCTACACCGTGGGGTTTAGTTTTAGTGCCCCCTTCGTAGGCCTACCCCTGTGGAGATGGTCGGGTATCGCCCTTTACGAGATGTTGGCTCTGAAAGCCTGGCAGTGGTACTTGAACTATCGTCCCTTCCAGTGGCAAACAATGACCCAGATGCCCTCGTAGCAGCCTATAATATGGCTATCTTGGCAGCCCTGAATGTCATTGCTCCTGTCTGTCTTCGTCCTCTCTCCCTTCACCCTCGGTCCCCATGGTTTGATGAGACCTTGAGGGAGATACAGCGACTAGGTCGAAGGTTAGAGCTTTGCTGGCAGAAATCCTCCCTTGATGCCAACCACTTTAGATTGATGGAGCATTACCAAGCCTATCAATCTGCAATCACCCGTAAGAAGGCAGAGTTCCTGTCCGGGGAGATTGCAGCTGCTCAGAATAGAACAGCTCAGCTCTTTCGAACTGTGGACAGGCTGTGCAACCCAGCCTGTCTACATGTCCGAAGGGTCTTTTTGCAAAGAGAGTGCGATGAACTTGCTCGATTCTTTGCAACTAAGGTGACCAACATTAGGGCGGCACTCCAACCGACACATTCTAAGGGTGTTGCTTTGGATCAGCATGAGGCTGCTGCTCCTTGATTTTCCTGGAGTGCGTTTGACTGACCAGAATTCATGGATATCATGCAGATTGTCCAGGGTGCACACCCTACGTGCTGTAGTTAGGATCCAAGACCAACTTCCCTGATTTTGGGTTGTATCGATTCTATTGGTCCGGTCCTAGCACGGATAGTCTGGTGCTCCTTGGAAACAGGTGAGTTTCCAAGCTCCCTGAAGGAGGCAGTGATAACACCCCTCCTGAAGAAAGCTTCTTTGGACCCTGACTGCCATGCAAACTACAGACCAATCTCTAACCTTGCCTTCCCTTTTTAGGGAAGGTGATTGAGAAGGTAGTGGCCATGCAGCTGGAGAACCATTTGACCATTCATGATATCTATGAACTCCTCCAATCTGGTTTTTGAAAGAGGCATAGTACTGAGACAGTGCTGGTTTGGGTGCTCAATGATCTCCTGATGGCTAGGGATTGGAAGAGCAGTTGCATTCTGGTTTTTCTAGATCTCTCATTAGCCTTTGACACTGTGGACCATGGGGTTCTACTTGAGCATCTGAGGTTCATCTGTGGACTATTGGATGTAGTCCTCAGGTGGTTTACATCTTACCTCACTGGAAGAACGCAGAGAGTGGTTTCCGGGGTTTATTCCTCAGACCCAGTTTCTCTGTCTTGTGGGGTTCCTCAGGGATCTGTGTTGTCCCCCATGTTGTTCGCAGTGTATATGCTGCCCCTTGGGGACATTGTAGGAAGGTATGGGCTGAGGTTTCATTGCTATGCTGATGATACCCAGCTGTACCTTTCTTTTGCACCCAATCAGGATGGAGCTTTCTCAGTCTTTAATAACTACCTCAATGAAATCCAGGAGTGGATGGATTCAAGTTGGTTGAAGTTGAACTTGGAAAAGACAGAAGTGTTGGTAGTGGATCCGGCATGCCGGATAGGGGGGACGGGGGCTGGTTCACCCTCTGGACTTTATCTCGGGGGTGTTTCACTCCCGACCTCTGAACAGGTGCATAACCTGGGGGTAACGTTTGATGAATGATTGACTCTGCATTCACAGGTGTCTGCCGTCATCAAGTCCTCACCTCTTCCTATGCTGGTCCATGCTATTGTGTCCTCGCATCTGGACTATTGCAACTCCCTTTGTCTAGGGCTTCCTGGTGCAGAATGCAGTGGCCTGGCTTCTGACTGATACCTCCTGGTCCAGCCATATTTCACCGGTGCTGCGCAGACTGCACTGGCTGCTAGTGCAGTGGCAGATCACCTTTAAAGTCGGTCTTCTAACTTTCAAAGTCCTACATGGACTTGGCCCAGACTACCTGAAAGAGCTCCTGGTCCCTTACTGCCCTGGGTGATCACTCTGCTCAGCTGGCGAGGGGTTGCTAGATATCCCGACCGTGGAGGGATTTAAAAAGGCCCTGAAAATGTATTTGTGGACCCAAGCATTTGGAGTCTGATTTTATTTGTCTATTTGTGCTAGTTGCTTTTAACTCTAAGATTTGAAATGCTTGGTTTGTTTTATTTTGTAAGGCTCCTTGATTTTTAGAAAGGCGCCATAGAAATAAAGTTTTATTATTATTATTAAATATAGAAATGCCTCATTTTTGCTGACATTTGAGCTAACATCCCTGCAAATACTGAAGGAACATGACATGGCCAAGTCTTCTGTAGCATCTTAGAGATACATCCTAGCTTGGCGGCATGCAAAAGTTGTAACTTTCTTTTTGCTCTTTAAAATGATTTGAGCACTTTTTTTAAATTAATGAAAAACAGTTAACTGAAAATATTCATTATATCGCAGTTGGGCAGAGTGCCACCAATTATAAATTATATTCACAAGTGATTTATTTCTAGTTTTCCTGCCCACCTTCAGCTGCGCTATCTCACACAAAAATTGTGTGAAATACTTCTTGGAGCTGCCTGCAGCATTCTTAAAGTTGCCTTTGAAAAGTAAACAGGTTCAAATCAGTTGCCCTGAAAAGTAATCAGTTACACATTATATATAGAATTTGTTTTATTGAAAGTGTGTGTATGATCTGATGGAAGTTATTATGATGCATACTAGCTAGCTTGTATTTCAACTTATTTTACTTGGGAAAGCATTACTTGCCTATTTAAATATGTGGTACAGTATTTTTTTTGTATTTTATTGGCAATGTACGTGTCCTACAGGACATGGTCACAAATGAGCTTGCTGAAGGATTTCTCCTCAAATAAATGAAAATCAAATGACAAATTACTAATTACTTTTGGATTACTTCTATATGATAAACAAATCCATAGGTACATCATATAGAAATATCTGCCACTGACACAGGTCCCCAGAATTATAGAACCAGTGAAACTTCATCCAGCACAGAGAATTTGTTTTTGCTGTGTATTTTGCCTTACAAGTCCTATCTACTGTGTGTAAAACACACTGTGACCACTAAATATTTATTAACTTAAAGAAACACAGAAAGTAACTAAAAGTAATTTAAATACTGCAAAGAATATTTTACATAACCTCCTACAGTAATACAGTAAGATATCTTACAAAGTTTAACACCCCTGCACAGATCACAGGTCAGACCCTGTCTTAAGTACATGTGTACAGTTCTAGTCACTGTAGCTAAGGAAAGGTACAGGAGCAACAGGACTGAAAAGGTGCTGAGGAGAGTGACCATGGTGTTTGAAGGCTTCAGAAACATGGTGGCTATGGGGATCAACTGGCAGAACTGGGATTGTTCTTTGTGGAAAAGACGTGACTCAGGGGTGACGTGACTGTAGTTTTCAAATACCTGAAATGGATAACACATCAGATCAAATGTGGTTGTTAAAGATGCACAAAGATGAAAGGACAAAGGGGCCCTCAATGCCACTGAAAGGAGGAATATGCAAGAGAAGTATCAGGAAGAACTACTTTACAGAATAAGTGGTGGACACTTTGAACAGCCTGACAGAATATGAGCAGACAGAAGAAATACCTTCTAGTGTAAACTAAATAAACACTGTGGAACTAATGGGGTGACAGGGCATTTCCATTGATTTGACATGGGGATGAACTCAAGTGGTAAGTGGTCTTCTTTCCTTCCTAAATTCACATATTTGGAATCAGATTACATGTCATAGATTGCAAATTACAGATTAGTAATGTTGTCTGCCTATTATAGCAGTTTCTGCATTTTTTAAATCCAAACACCGTTAGAGTATTTGTAGTGGAATCCTTTTCAGCAAAGACCTGAAAATTGGGTATCCCAAATGAACAGTTTTACTCTGCATGGATCTGCATGCCTTCCAGAACAGGAATGCCTTCTTAACTGAAAAGCAGAAAAAAGGAATAAGAAAGAAGTCTGTCTTATATAGCACCTTGAGTACAAGCTGTATCCCAAAGTGATTCACAATCCAAGAGAGCCAGGGGATAAAATATTGCTTCTTTTCAATGTTGGAAGATTTAAAGAAAAAAGACTTCATATTTACAGTTTGCAGTTCTTTACAAAATGGTACATAAAAAGAAACATACAGGAATAAGTATACTTCATTTACAGTTGTGTGCAACCAAACAAAGGCACAATTGACTCGTATTCCTAGTGGTACGACATTATATGGTAACATTAGACATAAATTAGATAACTTTTAGCCTATGCCCAATCGGAAGTAAAGTGTCAAAAGGAAAATTATCATCAGTCATATGACCGATATGACTTTTGATGTAGAGTTCATATTAAAAAGGATTCCCATGTTCCCCACGAGCTCCAAGATCCTAAAGAATCTTGTAAGGCAAAACAAATAAAAGAGGTAGCAAAATGAAACCCATTCAGCAGTGCACATCCTTAAAGAGCAGCTGAGACCTTCAGGAGAACTTTAGCAAAAAATAATATTTAGAGACTGTTCAGCTTGTATTTCACGTTAGCTTTGTAGTTCTCCTCTCCATTATTTATTAATGAGGTAATTTGCAGGAAAACAGGATCTTTGCTCCTGAGGAGTTAATCTAGTCATGTTTCTTTCTCCTTACCTAAGGTAATATGCACTGCTTGTGACATCACATTTACTCGCATGGCAACAGATTGTGATGTCACAACAGAAGATTATGACCTACAGTAGGGAATAAACTATAAAGCAGATGAACTCTAAGGGATAAATATCATATATTCATGCAAATTTCCTCAGTTATACATAATGGGGAGCAGAAATCTAAAGAATATATATGGAACTCAAGCTGAATTGTACACATATATTATGTTTTAAAAGTTTTCTGTTCAGTATTAGCAGATCTTTAAGGGTGGTTAACAGAAAGGACCACTTCTGTGTGGAAATTGCTGCTAAACCATTACCATTACAGCTTAGTGCCATGTTCCATGTAGGATTACCCACACAGCTTTGAAAGGTGACTTCCTTCGTGCGCATATAATGCATGTTTAGCCAAGTAAACTTCTCACCGTGGCCATTTTAAGGGCATACACAGTCATTAAATCAGAACATGCTTTTATTTTTGTTGCAAAAAGTGATATATTAGTCTGTATACACTTGTGCAGGCAGGTCACATATGCAGTAACAGTGCTTTATGTATTTTTAAACATATCTGTGCATTATTATCAATAGAACTTTACAACTTTCTAAATTTATTTTATTTTATTTTAATTTTGGTAACTGGGTAGGCCCACTGAGTCTGGTAATGGTCCCTTTTTCAGAGGCAACCCAGAATTAATTACAGATAGTGCAACTTATACAAAGTAAAACGTTTACAGATAAGAGACAGTAGTTTACAGTCACATACCAGGATACGTTGAATTTCAACACTCAACAATTTACAATTATTGTTAATGACACATTAAGTACATTTATGTTTACAGTCACTCAATGGATACAGTTAATTTGGTCCAGAAGTAAACAGTTGAGACATCACCTATTACAGGTGCATTGGTTAAGCTCCAGTAGGTGGACCTTAAGCCCCCTTTTAAATCCCCCGAGTGACTTGCACTCCTGAAGATTTGTTGGGAATGCATTCCAAATGAGGGGAATGAAAGCCAAAAAAGCCCAAGACCCTTGAGCAGATTTCGCTTTGGGTATCATGAAGAGGTTTCTTCTAGAGGATCTAAGAGTTCTACTGTTCATTTTCCTTAACAGCACCTCTGCTAAACTGGGGGGGGGGGGCATTGGGCAGCCTAAGCTTGTATGCCAAGCAGAGAGAGAGAGAGTGGTGTTTTAGTCTGCCTTCCAGGGTGGGCCAGTTTAGTGCTTGAAGGACCAGACAGTGGTGTTCTCTGGAGGGGGCACCTGCTGTGAATCTACAGATTCTATGGTAAAAGGCTCTGAGCTTCTACATCTCAGTATTTTTTTATAGAGAACTATACTGGTGAATCGTAAAATAGGGTGGGTAAAAGGGTGCCTTCCACAACCTTATGCCGGGTGTCATGTGTTAGACAGGGACTTAGGCAGTATAGAAGTCCAAGCTTCTGGTTCATAGGCCTAATGAGCTTGTCAATATGGGCCCTGAAGGTGAGGTCCTGGTCAAGAGTGATTCCCAGGTACTTTATGACCTCAGCTACCTCTACCCTTGCTCCAGTAGATAGGGAGAGTGACAATCTTTTTGATCCGTCTGGTCCCAGACCTTTAGGGCCAAATAATATAGCTTTACTTTTCCTGCCATTAATGACCAGCTTGCTATTATTCAGCCATCCTTCAAGCAACAGCAGATCCTTTGACAGTAGTTCATTCAAGGTGTCAGTGTCTTTAGTCGACCTGTATAGTACCGCATCATCTGCATACAAGGTGAGCTTAGCCTCACCTCAGTATGTAGGCATATGATTTATAAATAGGGAAAAGAGCAGAGGCCCAAGGATTGATCCCCGAGGGAACCCTTCTTGTATTTGACAGTTATCTGAAGTGGCACTCTGCCATCTGACTTGTTGGGATCTTCCCTGGAGATAGTTGGCGAACCATTTTATAGCCAGGTTGTCTAGGCCGATCTGTTTCAACTTTGCAAGGAGCAATTGAAGGTCTACCAGGTCGAATACCTTGTTGAGGTCAATGAAGACTGCACCAGTGCACATGCCCTTGTCCAAAGCAGAGAGTATATCTGTGGTGAGATTTACTAGGGCAGTATTTGTTCTGTGGTTCTTTCTGAAACCATGCTGTTGAACAGTCAATAATTTGTGTCACTCAAAATAGTCCATCACCTGGTTGTACACAACACTGTCCAATACTTTGCTTAGTATGGACAGGAGGGATATTGGGCAGTAGTTTTCCACCTGATCTGGTGATCCACCTTTGTGAATGGGTGCGATCAGGGCCATATTCCAAAGCACAGGAACTTTCTCTTCAAGGAGGGATCGGTTGAATAGCCATGTGACTGGGATGGCAATGACTGGGGCTGCCATATTTAGTAGCTTGGGTTCAAGTTTATCATACCCAGCTGTTCCATGTGTTTTAATCCCCTTGAATAATTTTAGGACTTATTTTCTGGAGATTACTTTGAAATGAAAGTCCGGGATGTCATGGATACCTTTGCTAGTAACTTGGGTGATTGAGGTGGCTCAGGGTGGTGTGACTTGAATTTATCAAGATCTGTGAAGAACTTGTTTATCGCATTGGAGGCATCTGTAGGGTTCATGTGATGAACCCCATTTGCTACTATGTCTACTCCTTCTTGTTTGTTACGGCCCTTAATGAGAGTGCTGATTTGTGCCCAGAATATTTTTGGGTTGGAGAGGTTCTTTTTCTGAATGTCTGTAAAATGCTTTTTTCTAGCCCTTCTTAACTCAGTTTTGCATTTATTTCTAAGTTCCCTGAATCTCTGCCAGTCTATAGTCTGAGCTGAAGATCTGAATGTACCCCACGCTCTATCTCTTTCCCCTCATGAGTTTCCTTACATCCCGGGAAATCCACATGGCTTCCAGTCCTTTGATCCTGAGTTACTTTAGTGGAGCATGCTTGTTGGCTGCTGACAGGAAATTATTAAGAAAGTATTCTAGGGCTGCATCAAGGTTTGGAGATAGCTTAATTTACAGCCAGTTGACTTCATCCAGGGTTTTGAGAAAGGAGCGTAGGTCAAATTTAGAGTAGTCACGGGTCCAGAATATTCTAGGGGGCAAGGTAGGGAAGTCATTTTTCCATAAACAGTACGTAGGGGAGTGGTTGCTCAATGAGTCTGCAAAGATGCCAGCCAGTTTGGTTCTGCTTGGATTGGGGACTAAGATCCAGTCCAATGTGGTGTGGTTATTGGTTTTCATATTTAGTCTGGTCGGTGCTGGTATTATTTGGGTTAATTCTGCCTCTAGTAGGGAGGCTTTCAGGTCACTCTTGGTGTGGGGTTCGCATGGTATGTTGAAATCCCCCAGGATAACTTTTTCACCCTGGGGTAGGTAGGTAGTATAGCTATTAGGGCCTTTAAGGATTCAGTGGCAGTCTTGGGAGGGTTGTACACAGACCCAATGATCAGTGGCTTAGTCCCTCCCAGTAGAAGTCTTATGAATACCGTTTCACAGTCAGAGTGGCTGAAGTCAGGTGTCTTGACAAGTGAAACATTAAGGGCTGATTTTACATAGATTAGTACACCACACCCTTTTTTTCTTAGTCTGTCCTGTCTAAAAGGCATATAGCCATTAAGGTTAATCTCATGGTCTTGTATATGGGGTTTGAGCCAGATTTTACTGATAGCAATTAGATCTGGGGAATAAAGGCTCACCCAGGCCTCAAGCTCATGCATTGTAGGCCTTAAACTATTGATATTTATGTGTGTTATTTTTAGACCTTTTGCAGTATCCCATTCGGATCTGTTGCAGGTTGCAATATGGGTATCGATATGGGGGGGGGCAAGATTTGTCTCTATATCACCTCCAAACAGCTGTTTTATACATATAATGAACTTAACTAGAGACCAAGGCAGTGGGAGGGGGGTCCAGTGTTTGTGGGCTACAATGTATGCCATTATATGGTATAGGTTCCCATGTTGCTTAAGACCTTGCAAATAAATGATGGAGTACTCAAATATATCTGAGGGTTGGTCTGACAAGCTCTGATGTCACAGAGGGTCACCACTAGGCTTGAATTCCTGGCATATTTGATGCAAGTTATGGTCAGAGCTCAACACTATCAGAATATATAGGGCAGCAAGTATTGGTCCCTGTGCCATGCTTAAATTGTGCAGTTACAGCATTTAACAAGTAACATTCTCTGGCTTCTGATGGTGTTCTGCTATGGTGTGAGGCAGGTAACTGCTCTATAGCATTACCATATTCCTCCCTTAGATCTAATATTTATAAAGAGCAAACAGAGCAATGCAAATGAGCTAGTGCAATTCTAAGTAGTAATGAGACAAATTAAACACCGACTGGTATCCAAGGAGTATTCCTTCCTTTGCAGTAACAATATGTAGTTGCCTAGGGGTTAATATCTTCTGTACCCAAAGTAGCTGCACGGTAGAATAAGGGTGAATTATTGTCAGGGGTGGGAACACTAGCACTTAGCGGGATTGAGAAGTATATCTGTGGTGAGATATCTGAAACGTTACAAATAAATGAAAGAGCCATGACTTTTAAAAGGATTTTTCATATGAATGTTGAGTTTTTTCATTTTTCATCGAAGAAGAGTTTGAAGGTTAAGTGGAATTCTTTATCTAAAACAGTCCTTCATATTCTGATTTCCCACTCCCTCGATGTGTACAACAATTTAAAAAACCAAAGGGAACCCTGGGAGACACTAGGTGGTGGAACAGTAATCTATGCCACCATCATGAGACCAATACCAAACACAGGGACATTACCCAATTGTCTTTGCACAGTTATGGGACTGTTAACTCTATGGAAATGAGTAGCGAAGGTTAGCTATATGATGCCCATCGGGTCTACTTACAGTTCTTAGTTAGTTGTTTGCTAATGTAGCGCTGTAGTCCATGCTGGCACAGGGAAGCACCAACGGAGGTCAACAGTGAAAATGCTGACCTCCCTCACAGTGATGACACAATACTGATGCAGGTATTGTGCTGCCCATGCAGCGAGTGTTTTCGGGGGGGGTTGCACCCCCCCCCACATCCCCCGGACTTTAGGAATATCAACTCCAGGTCAGAGTTGGTCGGGGGCGGAACACTGGTGGAAAGCGAAGCACCATAAAAGGAACATTACAGCGAATGTCGCCGCAATGGTCTTTTTTCGTGTTTCGCAGTCAGGGTGTTGACATGAAGGGGTGCACCGCTGGCACAGTATATCAGTTACCAAATGTCCTAAAACTTTAGAAAAACAGTTATGTATAACCCCCTTCCCCAAACAGAGATCACCCAGGAAGAGTTAAAGATCATGGAGATAAATTTGAGGGGGAAAATGCAGAGAAGTTAAACATTTTGCTCAGGGTCAGACAGTGAAAGTGGTGGGTTGTTGGTCTCAGACCTGGGCTCCAGGTTCACAGCACTGTCTTCTATGATTTTCACATGTAGTAAAAATCAGATCTGTTAAATGAATAAATGAGGCATTCAGCATTTTTACACAAATGCAGTAGTTTCAGGAGAGATGTGAGGAAGTACTTCTTCACAGAAAGAGTGGTGGATTCCTGGAACGGTCTTTCAGCAGAGCTGGTGGGGGCAAAAACAGTACTGGGGTTCAAGAATGTATAGGATAGGCATAAGGGAATTTTAGGGGAAATGGGAAGGGGTGGGTCAATGTGAAGGAGATCAAGTAGGATCTGCATTAATTCTATAGGTTGGGAAAAATGGGCAGCCTAGGTGGGCAAAATAGTCCTTATCTGCTGGTGAATTCTATGTTTCTACATTTCAGTAAGGTTTTCTTAAATGAATACTGGATAAAAGAATAGTACTTTTGAAGAGATACCTTTGCCCATGTACCTCAACTATGTATTTTATGGTCTCAGTTGTAATTTAAATTAAACATTTGACAGAAAACCAAGGAACAAAGGAATTTTGGCTGTCACATCCAGAATTCAAAATATGTCCCCCAAACCTTGGAGCAGTAAATAAGCCATTTATTGCTAAAAACACACAAAAGAGTAGCACCCCACCCACATACGTGAGTGGGGGTGCTGTGGGTGCTACTCTGGAGAATTCTTATTTCCATCTGATGGCTGATAATGCACATATGACAGATTTGAAACTGACCCCCTAGTCCCAGGCCATCTCAGGTAACTTTTCCAGTTCTCGTATGTGCATCGACTAGGCTGCAGCACTCACCCCTAGCTCCCTGCTTCAGTGAAGACATTTTCAAAAAATGTATCCTATATTCAGTTCAGGTGCAGGAGTTTGATGCTATTTCCCAGTGAATAGCCTCTCTCTGTGCTCACTTTGGGATTTTATAGGCCTTTCAGACAAACGATTTGCCTAACTCTATGAACAACTATTGGGTCTCTCTGTTTCTTTTTCTGGAGCCCAGAATTGCTAAAGGCATCATGTGTTTCTGTAACTGTACTTTGAGAAGTTTTTTCTTACTCTTTTGATGAACTATGTAGTGTCCACAGCCAATGTCTGTCTTCAGTTTTCAAATCTAGCATAACACTTGCTCGCTGCATTTTTCTCAACTGCTTACATATGTAGCAGAAGTGGTGCATGAATGTGAGCACTCCTGCTACCCTTGTTAATAGTGGCAGCAACATACTGTGCAGGAGATAGAGGTTGGAGTGCTCCCCTGCTTCAGTGGGGCTCACTTAGCAAAGAAGCTCTCTCTCCTAAGGCACCTCTTCAGCAACTCCAGGTTTTGGTGTGAAGCTCCCCCCACACACACACTTTCCAACACTAATAATGGCAATGGGGCCATTTATACTCATGGTGGCTGGCAGTATTTTAAGATGCTCTTTAAACTTGAGGATATCAAGTTAGGGTGTTAATTTACCCGAATAATATCTCAAACAGCAGTTCTTCACCCCAAAAGTCCAAAGGTCAGTTGCATCTATTCCACCAGCATCACAGCCTGTCATGACCTGGTCTCTATCTCGCCCAGTTTATCTGCCACTATTTCCTTGCCATATATATGTGGACAAACTCTACTGCATGGCCGTGTGCACACCTGTGTGCCATTTTGACCCCTGCTACTGCTAATCCAATTGTGTTGTGCTCAGAAGAGGCAAGCTACACCCTTCACATTGCCATCTTATCTGGGTCCTATTCACGCACGGTACCTCCTTATGGATGGACGTCACATATGACGTCACATCCAGTCATCATTTTACCTGGACACATCATTTCTTGGTCAGAAAGGCTAGATGCCCAGGCTATTCAGGGGAACTTGACCCTGGACCACGCAACCAGAAGTCATGCACTATGTCACTTTAGGTCACCACCTTAGGCACGGCAGACCTGGATATAGGATTCACAAGGATACAGCTTCAAGTCACAATGTGCTGTACCTGTGGACAGTGCTGCACAGATATGTAGACATTTAATGTTTTTAATCACCAACTTCCCCACCAAGTTCAACAAAGAAATCAGAAGCCCCTCACTCTTTGAGCATACTAACATATAATCATACATAACTGACACATCATTCTGGATCAATACTCATGCCACTTACAGCCCCTCTCTCTTGTCTCTTGCTTACAGGTCTGTCAAGTGTGGCCAAGGCAAAGAAGTGCAAAATCTGGAGCATCTCCCTCCTGCCTGGGCAGCAGGTGAAGGCCTGGTGGTAGGGCCAGACTGACATCTGTGTTGGTGGAAGGAGGCCACAGTCCCAGTGCGCATGTGTGCCTCCACGTGCATGTGCTTCTGTGCCATGCTGCAGCTCTGGGTCACAGGGAGAAACAGGAGGAAACATAGAAGGGGGACCAGGCTTCATGAATCACTGCCCAAGGTGCCCACTCTGTCGCTCTGCTATTCGGTGGGGGGATTCTGGATGAGAGTCACCAGGTCGGGAAGGATGGCCCTGTCCCCAGCCCTGCCATGTGGCAACACCCACTACTCCCAGTAGGAGAGAGGAAGCAGGCCAGCCAATGGCACCTGGGGAGAGTACTGAACAGCCTGCCCGGTCAGCCCCGGGAGATAAAAACCTTTATTTAAAGAAAACAAAAAACAACAACTACTGGATCGGATCCAGAAATTTTTTGTAAATGGACTTAAATAACATTGATGTTGTTTTACTTGTATCAAGAACAAACCATTCTGGATCAGCCTGTCCTACGCCACACCAGAATCTTTCGGAATAACAGGCAACAAATTATGACCAGTGCTTTTCGTGCATGAACCAACATGATCTGCATATAATACAAATCTGAGTGGATGAAACATAAAAAAGCAGGGCATTTGAAATCAAACTAAACAAAACAGGGCCCAAAATGGAGCCCTGTGGAATCCTAATTAGGAATCTAATAAAATAGAAACTACAGATTCAAGGTACCGTATATTCCATGTTTTCTATTAAATAAATAACCAAGGAAACTTGGAACTGTAGTACTGGACATTCCCACATCCCTGAACTGTGCAAGCACGTGACTGTGGTGAGCCACATCAAATGCCTTAGATCAAAAGAGAGGGATGCAACAGTATCTGTATTGTCCAAGGCACCATGAAGATGGTCAGTTCCACCAGTGCAAATGCAGTGCTAAGGTCAGTTCTAAAACCATGCTGGTATCAATATCAATTTATTTCTTTAACTTTTGATGACTGGGTAAAAAAAGTACTGGGCCACATGGCCCTTTTACAGGCTTGACCCGGTGAGGGTCATAGACACTCAGTAGATGTTACAAATTTACAAAAATGATGTTATATATAAAAACCAAAAATACTAAAAAAAAACAGTGCAATTACATACAAACAAATGAAGCAATAAGTGAGACAAAAACAGGGGTACATTAAATAAGACAATCTTACATAAAAATGATGGGAATTATTCCCAACAATTGCATACTGACCTAGTATAGAGCACTTTTTTTAGAGAAATCTTAAACTGATTCAAGCTCCGAACGTTTTGTAAATCCTCCGATAATCTATTCTAGGTTTTTATTGCACATTGTTTAAATGACTTTTGATTTTAGTTGTTTTTACAAATTGGGATGACTAAAGTAATAGTATTTTGTAATCACAAAGTTCTCAGAGATGTTCTCTGAGTAAAAAAAGTTTTCATTTTATTACATTCGGAACAATGACTTGATTTAAATACAAAACATGACATCTGCAAAATAACTATATTCCATGGATAACCACCCTAGCCTGTCATACTGGCTGCAGTTGTGTTCCCTGGATCCTGCTCTAAGTGCAAACCTGCATATGATGTTAAATAAAGTGTTTCTTTGGAGCTTGATCTTCTCAGTAGCACCTCCCCAAATTAAACTTCTGTAGTCCAGTATGGGCATCAGGCAGGCTAAAGCTATAGTTCTCCTAGTTTCCTTTGTGAGGTAATCTCTCACAATACAGAGAGCTCCTATTTTCTTATGTAGTTGGATAGTTACATCATTAATATGTGATTGGTAACTTAGATCACTATCTAAAATCACACCTAAATATTTAAAATCAGGGACAATATAAATTTTTGTGCCATCAGCAATTATTGAGAAAGCATCCTGTAACTTCTCAGATTTCGAGGATGAACAAAAAAGCATACCCTTGTTTTTTTTTTTTTCTTATTAAGCACAAGTTGATTCCCTATTAACCATCTGGTTAATTTGCTAAACTCACTTCCCATACTTTTTGGGATAATATCAATGTTTTTGTTTGCAACATATAGCACAGCATCATCTGCATACAAAATGATAGATGACTCTGTACAGATTGATGGTAATTCATTTATATATATGAAGAACAATATTGGCCCCAGAACTGAGCCCCAGAGGAGACCCATATTCCACATATCTTAGATCAGAAAGAACTCAGTTAACACAGACTTGCTGCACCCCACCAGTTAGATAACTGTGGAACCATTCCACCACAGGTTCCCCAAGGCCCAAATCCCTGAGCATGTCCTCCAAAATGGAGTGGTCCATAAGCTCGAAGGCCTTGATCAGGTCCATGAACACTGCCCCCACGTACTTCTCATCATCCATACTTTCAAGCTGATCATTCATGAACCTGACCAATGCCATTGCTGTGCCACATCCTTTTCTGAACCTGTGCTGTGCAGATCTCAAAAGTCCATATTTATTTAAATACACCAAAAGCTGGGAGTGAAGCAACCTTTCTTGCATTTTACCAGTCAAAGACAAGTATGGTATTGGTTGATAATTAATTGGCAAATTTAACTGATCACCTTTAAAAATAGGAGAAACTATAGCTTTCTTCCACATAGTCAGGACTATTCTTGAACTTAAAGATTTGTTAAATATTACTTGCAAAGGATATGCTATTTCTTTGGCAACATATTTTTATATTTTAGAATTCAACATAGCTGGCCCAGGCCCTTTAGATTCATCTAACTTATTTAATTCTAAGTGGACATCTTTCCAGGAAATCTCTGTAAAGTAGAATTTTGGCTCTTGCATTCTCGAACTAGAATTTCCTTGTTTTATTGGTTCTCTGAAATCCTGTAAATACTTGGATTAATTTGTAAATTTATCATTAAAACACTCAGCCATGGCTTTGTTATCAGTTATCTCTTGCTCATCTAGTAACAAGCTTGTAATATCTTCCTTACTCCTTGGGGTGATCAGATTATTTACACTTTGCCAAACTGTTCTTTTGTCCTGAAAATTAGTAACATGTTCATTATTATAATAATCTATTTTAGCCTTTTTTATTTGTCTTTTGCACTCATTTCTCGGTTGCCTAAACTGATTCCAATCTCTTTCAAGGTATTTTTTTTATAAAGCTGACTAGCATTGTCCCTATCTTTCATTAATTTTAACAGGTTGTTATTTATCCACTTATTACAAGCTCCCCTTATTCTTTTTTTTTTTTGGTGCTCTTTTATTGATTATTGCATTTAATATCTCCTGAAATAATTCAACTGCTCTATTTACATCATCAATAATCAGCAGTTGACTCCAATTAACCTGTGATATATCTTGTTTTATTTCAAGCAATTTAGATTCATTCAAAACCCTATTTTCCACAATTCTAAACTTGCCCCTAGGTCTTTTATTGCTCCAAATGCAGTATATAGGAAGATGATTGCTAATTACATCAGTAAAAAAACCCAGAACTATTATTCAATACATTATTCATTAAGACCCAATCTATAAGACTAAACTGTTTAGTTTTATGATTTAATCTAGTTCCTTCATTTATTATTTGTTCTAAATTGACTTTTTGTAATAGTCTTCTATAATTATTAACCACACTCCCAGACCCATTTAAATAAAAATCACCCATTAATATCAATTCTTTTTGTGAAACTTTTCAACCGTATTTAGTAGGTCTTTAAGGCCCTGTACCTTGGAGTTGGGAGGATTGTGAACACAACCTACTATTAATTTCTTTGTTTTACCTAATGTCAGTTCAATAAATAGACATTCACAACCAGAATCAAGAGCTATCGTGGGTATTTCCCTCACCTCCAGGGAGCTATCATGGGTATTTCCCTCACCTCCAGATAGTCCTTAAAATAAATAATTATACCGCCACCATTTTTTCCCCGTCTATCCTTATGCAACTGGTTATATCCAGTTATCATTACTAAACTATCACCAGTTTTGTGCTTCAGCCATGACTCAATTATTAACATTAAATCTGGGTCATGGACTGATATCCAAGTTTCCAGTTCCTTTTTTTTTTGGTAATAGGCTACACATATTTAAATGTGCCAATCTTAGACTCGGGGTTTTAAACCAGTCAGTAGCTACATGACTATCCTGGGGTCCAGGGTTCACCTTGACATCTCCCGATTTAAGAAGTTTTTAAAACTTAGATGTACCAAGTTAAGATCAAACTTCAAGGAATATAACTATACACCCAAACATCTCGTATCCCATTTTAATAAAAAAAAAAGTCATCAAGCTCACTTCGGCTGTACATTTATCATGTGGCAACTCCAAATATAGCCTATTGTCTAAGCATCTCTTTTCTCAACCCAATCAATATTTTGTACTACTAAATCTACAAAACAAAAGGTGATGTCATATAACACAAAACAGGCCATACCCTTATTCAGCATTATGTTATGATAGTATATACTGTTACAAAACAATATATAACGATCAAATTAAAACCTAACAAATCAGAACAATTTAGAAGCAGACAAATTGTTCCTGATTTATAAACAGCAATAAGCTAAATTAAAATAATTGAATAATATAAATTAATGAGTATTTCAAAACCCTATATATTAATTCAAGTAAAACCTATCAGGTGTATTAGGTTCAATCAATTCATTTCAATAAATTTAACGAAGTTGAACAAAACTGGGAATAAATCCACAGCTGTTACTCAATTTCAAACAAACAAATTTTACATAAAAACTCCTAAATAGTATAACTGTAAACCCACTGAGTGTTAATTTATGGAAACTACAAAAACTAGTCCACATCTTACCTAGTCTGAATATAAAAACCATATGCATGTTATCATTTTCTCTACCGAGTGGTGCAGCCACTCACGTTTGTGATCACCTGCTTCCCTGGGTCAGTGGTAGATGTAAATTTGCCAGTGCACCAGGGCACAGCTGCTTAAAACACAGTCTAGCAGGTTAAAGTGCAGAAGAGGAGCATAGGCACAGTCCAAAACAGCAGAAAAGATCAGGTTGGTAAGATAGCACAATCTGAGGTAAATGTACGCAAGCAAGCCGACTTAAGTGTTATTAAAATAAACTTTCAACTGGTCAAAGACAATCCTGTCAAGGACGTTGGACAATCAGGGAAGCAAAGAAATAGGCCTGTAATTCTTAACAAGAGACCTATTGCCTAATTTAATAATCTACTACTCAGAGCTACTGGTTTGCAAGGCACAGATTAAGAAGTATTACAGGGCCCCTCAGTCCTGCCACAATTGCCCACTCCCTCCGACCTGTGATAACCACCCTACTCCTATGCTGCTCAGATTGGTCACTTGTCTTATGTATGCTCCTATGTATATTGCTGTTACTATCTCATTTGTATATATATTTATATATATATATATATATATATATATATGTATTACTGTTGGAATGCTCTCTTCTGCCATAATGGTGTGATTTGTAGCTTATATGTAGTATTATGTTCACTGCCACTGTATTTCCTGTATTCGCCTCTGTATCACCCCCACCCCTGTGTGCAGCTGGAAATTTCTCTGGTAAAATACAGTGGGTCCCATATTCAAACATTAACATGGCCACTAACAAGTTAGTATCTGCACTAACCTGGGTTTGTGCTCCGGGTTGGCCTTATTCAGAGGCCTTTGGAGCACTGCCCAAACCCAGTAGTGCGACCACACTAACCGTACTGCTGTGCCTATGCAACTGAGGGAATCCTTTATGAATAAAAACACAGCAGAATATTCAAATGATTTTGGTCATGCTAAACAGCCTCCAGCACTGTTTACTGCTGCTGAAAAACCTGCCTTATTGCAGCACTAAGGCCACACCCCACCTACTAAAGGCAGTGTGGCTGTACAGCAGTTACGTAGCCCAGTTTCCTGTGGATTCCCCTGATCACCCCTGTAGTATGCATTTTGTCAGCCGCCTGATAGTTTAGTGGACCCCACTGCCCCCGCTCCCCTACCATAGTATAAATATTGTCAGCTCCTTGGTAGCCTAGTGGACCCCCTCCCCCGATCACCCTGGTTACCCTGTATGAATAAAATTAAAACGGTGGGCTAGCCCTCCCCACACCGAATGCCAAAGCCCACTCAGTGTGTGTACCACCCCACACTTAGAATGTTCACTGCCAAAGGGATTCCACCAAAAAGAGTGTGCTCCAATTAGGTCCTATTGTATGGAACAAAAAATTATCTTCATGAAGCCCCAAAGTAATTGAAATTATTTTTTCCCTTCCTATATGTAAGCCCCCCTCCCTGCATCTAGGGGTATGATGGTAAAAGTCTTGGGGATGGGGGCACTATACAGCAGAAAACAGAATTCACATACCTAGTTGGCCTGGGTTACCAGACCTGATGAAACCGGGGTGTCCTATTCTTCAGGGTGCAGAGCTGGTCGACTGGAGAGGTGAGATGCTGGCAGTCAGCAGTCCAAACACAGGCAGCTAACTTTAGGCCGAATCAGGCCTTTAACTGTGGGCAGCAACAACTTCCCTGCCTCTGTCTCTCTATATACTCTGGATTTAAGATCAGGAGCACAGACCTAGGAGTGGTAGCCGACCCAGCCAACGGCCACCATCCCAGATGGTTAATCCTGGGAGATTTCAATGCCTGGATTGATGATGAACTCTCGCCATTTGGTCAAAACCTCCTCCAACTGATGGATTCATTGGGCCTGTCACGGGTAATTACCTCTGCAACCCATGGGGGAGGAAACACTGGACTTGGTGTTCCATCTGGGGATGGAGGTATCTGATGTGGAGGTGGAGCCAGTCGGATGGTCTGACCATCATGCCCTGAGGTTTAGATTTGCGGTCCCCCGAAATAGGCCTGCCTCTAGAGAGTTAGTACAGTTCCGTCCTTTAAGAGGGGTTACTTCAGAAGGCCTAATGACAGAGCTGGACTTTTCGGGTCTTCCAAGGGATAGCATGGATCCAGGGCCTTTGGTTGTAGCCTATAATAGGGCTGTAACTGAGGCCTTGGATGCCATTGCTCCAATTCGTGTTCATCCCCATACTCTTCATTTGGGGGCTTCCTGGTTTGATGGGGAGGTCCATGAGTTGGAGAGGAAGGGACGAAGATTGGAAAGACACTGGCAGAAAACTCAACTGGAGGTGGATAGACTTGAATTTTTAGAACATTATAAGCTCTACCAATCAGCAATTTCCCATAAGAAGGCAGAGTTCCTGTCCAGGGAAATTGCTGCAGCGAGGAATAGACCATCCCAGCTCTTCCGGACTGTGGACAGACTGTGCAATCCAGTCTGTCTTCAGACTGGTAGAGCGTTATCACAGGTACAGTGTGAGGAGTTTGCAAAATTCTTTGCTGACAAGTTATCCACCATCAGGGATGAGATCCGCCAGTGTCCTTCTATTGGCCATTGCACTGGTTAGTTGGGTGGTACTAATGCCCAGCTGTACTGGTCCACCTTTAGACTACCAGCAGTAATAGATATAGTGAGGATCATCCAGATTCTGCGACCTACATACTGTAAGTTGGATCCAGGCCCTACTCACCTGGTGGTGGGGTGTGTAGATGTTATCGGCCCAGTCCTGGCTGGGATAGTGGTGGTGTCATTAGAGAGAGGGATCTTTCCGGATCTCTTAAAGGAGGCGGTAGTACATCCCCTGTTGAAAAAACCCTCTCTTGACCCCGACTGCCTAGGAAATTACAGACCAGTTTCTAACCTTCCCTTTGTAGGGAAGGTTATTGAGAAGGTGGTCACTCTGCAACTGGAGGATCATTTGTCCAGCCACAATATCTATGACCCTTTCTAATCTGGCTTCAGGAAAAGGCATAGTACAGAGACGACTCTTGTTCAGGTATTGAATGATCTCCTGATGGCAAGAGATTGGAGGACCTGTTCCATCTTGGTTCTCCTGGTTCTCTCAGCAGCATTTGACACTGTGGATTATGGGGTATTGCTCGACCACCTGCGGTTTTTCTGTGGTCTGAGGGGAGCAGTCCACAGTTGGTTTCGATCTTTTCTGGAGGGCAGATCTCAGAGAGTGGTGTCCAGAATTTACACTTCGGCCCCTCATTGGCTGCCCTGTAGAGTACCACAGGGGTTGGTGCTGTCCCCTATGTTATTTGCGGTGTATATGCTTCCATTGGGGGACATTATAAAGCAGTATGGGCTGAGTTTTCATTGTTACGCTGATGATTCTCAGCTGTACCTATCTTTAATGCTTGATCAGGAGTCTGATTCCATCATGATGTTTAATAACTGCCTCCTGGAGATTCAAGACTGGATGAGTGCTAGTTGGCTTAGGTTGAACTCAGAGAAAACTGAGGTGTTGGTTGTGGACCCTGGAGGGAGGACGATAGGCGCTTGGACTGGGAAACCCTCAGGTTTATATCTTGGGGGAGCTCCACTTCTTGCCTCTGGCCAAGTGCATAACCTAGGCGTGATTTTTGATAAAGGCCTGACTATGAAGGTGCAGGTATCGGCCGTAATCAAATCTGCCTTTTTTCATCTGAGGAACACTGCCTGGGTGAAACACTTGGTTCCACCTGAAGATCTCCCCATCCTGGTCCATGCCTTTGTCACCAGCCATTTTGATTACTGCAATGCCCTCTATCTAGGGCTGCCGGGGGTGGATATCTGCCGCTTGCAGCTTGTGCAGAACACAACGGCCAGGTTGTTGATGGGAATTTCAAGATCTAGCCATATGACACCTGTGCTGAGTGATCTGCACTGGCTGCCAGTACATTGACGGATCACCTTCAAGTTCACATCACTGACCTTTAAGGCCCTACATGATTTGGGACCTCACTACCTAAAAGAGCTCTTAGTGCCTTACTGTCCTACCCATTCTCTTCACTTTTCTGACAACGGATTGCTAGAGATACCCAGGGTACGTCTAAAGATGTCTGGAGGTAGATCTTTTGCCTGTATGGCACCTACCCTGTGGAATTCTCTACCTCGTCAGATACGAGATTGCCTGACTGTTGAAAGTTTTAAAAAACAACTAAAGACTTTCCTCTTTGCCCAAGCATTTGCTGGAACATAATAAGTGGGTGTTATGTATGATTGTTGGATTTATTGTTTGTGTAATGTGTTTTCAAGTGGTTTTGTACTATTGTAAAAGTGCCCTGAGCTTGGGAAGGATGCTTGAAATAAATAAAATTTTACGTACTTACTTACTTACTTAAATAAGCTCCCTTTGTATGAGGCCTGAGCAGGCAACTCTACCCTGACCAGCAAAAGGCAGACATCCCTCCCATCCCCACCGCCAGACACTGGACAGTCTCAAACTAGGTACAGTATTGGGACCAGGGGCTGAGTCATGTAGCCCGGGACCCACTAAGCCCCTCATCTCGCAGGCTCCATTCTTCCCTCTTCCTGTGTTCTCCTAGGTGGTCCTACTTCTGTGATGGTCCCACTCAGCAGTGGTCCTCTGGGCCGACCACAACCAGCCCACCCCCCAAACTGCAGTTTGCCATTAGCCAACTTCTTCCTCTTCAGCCATACCATGGCCCTCTCACATTGCTGCTCCTCCTGGCCGGCTAAAACATCACTGCCTACTCTACACAGGGCTTTCCCAGAAACTGATGCTGCCATGTCCTCTGCACCCGTGGTGACTGACAGACAGCATAAAAAAATAGATCAAAGGCTGTCCCAGTAGCTAAGTGGGCAATCACCCCCACTTGGTTCTCTAACTTGCTCTCTCTTCTTCTTCTCCCCCTCTCCTCTTGCACTGCTCCCTTTTATCCTCCCCCCATGTGCCAAACAAACCCCCCCCAAAACAGAGGTCCCATTTGGACCGAGTTTTAGGGCCCCAAAACTTCTCTGTGCCCAAAAGCCCTATGGGACACATAGTCCTTAAATAACTATTTACATTTGTCTCCCTATTAGCACTAGCTGACACCGAAACTACTTCTCTGCAATTGGAGCAGCTACTTCTTTAGATTTTTCCTAGCAGGCGGCCACGCATGCACAGTTGCACGAGCTACCCTAAAACTGTTCATATTATTTATTTATTTTATTTTCTCTTCCCCCCCCCGCATGTGGCCCTGAGACCAGCCAACCCAGAAACCTGGACCCAGGACCACAATGTGCCCGGAGGCATGGAGACAATGCCCAGCGCTCAGCCCTCCTGCCAAAGGCAGAGACACCGGGGACCTTGTGGCCGAACCCGCAAGAAGAGAGCATGGGTCTGAATCCCACTGGGGACCACCAACCTGTGCTGTGGGGAGAATGGAGCTACAGCTCCAAATCAGGTAAGTTCACTTTGGGGGCTTACACCCCCCTCGCCAAATGCACATCATCCTGGCAAGCCAAAACCCACCATAAATTATTTACACACGTTTTACACTAAACCTAGAACTATCAATAGCTAGACTCATACTAACCCAGCTCTTTAAACTGCCCAGGGCCACCATTTCCCCAAGGGCCACCCACTGCCAAAACCTACTGACCCCCTGCTTTCAGCCTGAACAATGGCATTCCCAATCCATTAACTAGTGCCTACTTGGCTACCCGCCACTAGACCTATGACCAGATTGCTTAAGTCCTGACATGGCAGCTCCCCATGATCCCCTCCCCTGGTGACCCACCACTAAACCTACAGAAGGATTGTTTTTAGTTCTCATGGCGGTGTCCCAGGTTCCCATATTCTAAAACAGCATACCACTACTCCATTAATGCTACCAGCTGCCTGCATTGGACCACCTGGAGATTCAAGAGAAATAAGACATAGCAGATGCAAAAGTTTAAACATTTGCAACCAAACTGTATTAAAAAATAAAAAGCACACACTGTAAACATTTTCTTACTGTCTACTATCCAATAAGAAAACTGAGCTAGAGAAACTATCATAGTTACCAATAACCATTTTCACACAGCATATTTTTTTGTTTCTGTTCCCCTAATGAACATTAACATTTTAAGGCTGTAAACTACATTAAACATGGTTCAACTTTTGTTAAGAACTAAGCACACTAAGAGCATAATTTACACAATTAATAAAGATACCAAAACAGCACAGCATAAACCACTATAACAAGATTTTTTTTCATCCAAAAGTGGTCTCATTTCCCCCAAAGCCTTTGGTCCCTATTAAAACCAGTTCATAAGTTTCTAATTGGGGCTGCTTTCCCGTCCATATCTGTGGGCTTTAAATAACCACTGGGCAGAGCACCCCCCCAAACCTGGGCCCTAGGTAAAATGGGAGTGCCTCCCACAGTACAGTCTCTGCTCTCACCAAGTCAACTCTTGTTCCAGTCCCAGCCACAGATGGAAGCAATGGCAACTGCAGCTCCATAGGAAAAGGTGCAAAATGTCCCAGTGCAACGCACCATCTTAAATATGCAATAATAAGTCCAGCTGATGGGGAACTTCCACATCTTGCCCATCACCCCATTTTAGAGTCTGCAAAGGCCAGGGCACCCCAAAATCACATCCCGAATAAGCCCCCACGTTTTAAGCCCCCCTCCCATGTCTAGGAGTATGATGGTAAAAGTCCTGGGGTGGGGGGTACTGTACAGAAGAAAATAGAGTTCACATACCTGGTCAGCCTGGCTTACTAGATCTGATGAAACCGGGGTGCCTTTGACTGATGCTGGTCTTCACCTGCATGGCCTTGCCATCTTCACCACCAAGGCTTTAGGAGACAATCTTCACCAGGCAGATCTCTTGCTGTCTTCCATGTTGGTCCTCTGGTTCTTTGGTATAGGGACAGTACTGGTGTAGTCCCCTAGACCCCTCCGATGCACACCCTGTAACACTCACCAGGATCTGGGCTCTGGAGGCAAAGTTCTTTTTAGCAGCAAAATGTTTATCCAGACAAACGAGGCCAACACCAAACTGCAGGAACAGGGGATCCCATTTAATGAACAGTTAATTAAAACAGGAAACAGTCACTCCATGGAGCAGAAAAACACACAAAAGATTGCTCTGGACCCAGAGGTCACATCAGAAGCTCGATAGGTACTCTGGACTGAAATGGTCACATTCGAAGCTAGTAAAGTACTCTGGGCTATGGAGGTCACATTTGGGCGTCATGTCCAGGCAGCTATCCTAAACAAGGGCAATCAGCTGTCCAAACACAGGCAGCTAACTTTAGGCTGAATCAGGCCTTCAACTGTGGGCAGCAACAACTCCCCTGCCTCTCTCTCTCTCTGTATTCTGGATATAAGGTCGGGAGCACAGACCTAGGAAGGGTAGCCAACCCAGCCAATGGCCACCGTAATTAAACAAGCTCCCTTTGTATGAGGCCTGAGCAGGCAACTCTACCCTGACCAGCAAAAGGCAGTCACCCCCCCGTCCCCTCCTCCAGACACTGGGCAATCTCAAACTAGGGACAGTACTGGGATCAGGGGCTGAGCCATGTACCCTGGGACCCACTAAGCCCCTCACCTCACAGACTCCATTCTTCCCTCTTCTTTGTTCTCCTAGGGAGTACTCCTTCCGTGGTGGTCACGCTCAGCGGTGGTCCTCGGGGCCTACCACGACCAGCCCACCCTCAAACTGCAGTTTGCCGGCGGGCAACTTCTTGCTCTTCAGCCATCTCCATGGCCCTCTTACATTGCTTCTCCTCCTGGCTGGCTGAAATACCACTGCCTACCCCACACGGGGCTTCCCCAGAAATGACCACTGCCATGTCTGCTGCACATGCGGTGACTAACAGACGGCATAAAAAAATAGATCAAAGACAGTCCCAATGACCAAGTGGGCAATCACCCCCACTTGGTCCTCTCACTCTCTCCCTTCTTATTCTGCCCCTCTCCTCTCTCACTGCTCCGTTTTATCCCCCCATGTGCCAAACAAACCCCGCCAAAACAGAGGTCCAATACGGACTGAGTTTTAGGGCACCAAAACCTCTCTGTGCCCAAAAGCCCTATGGGACACATGAGTCCGGCTCCTTGGGGTTTCTGAATTATTTGTAACTGTACATTTTGTCCCGCCAGCCCTCCCCGGCCCTGACCTCTATTAAATACAGCAAAGCTCCTCCCTCATCTATTTTCCCTGCTCCCATTGGCCACTCTACAAGATTAATACAGTCCTATAGCCAGCATACCCTATTATCTTAGTACTCAGCTGCCCCATCTCCAAAGGCACAAAGATCTCTAACACAAGGAACTACTAAGGTCCCTGACTCAGGGACTGCAAACAAACATGGCATTACTTCTCACGTCACTGGACCGCCCGCTTGTAGTGTTATAGTAGCCCCCTTCAAAGCAACCTGTTAAACAGACCTTCTTTAAAGCTTTCTGCTGCTGCCCACAGCCTTTCTGGCACAGCCTACTGGTTTCCTTTCTCTGCTGCATTAGTTCTCTTTTTATCACAGGGATACCACCTGTGACCAAAATAACTCCTAAAATGAACCCAATGCATGACTCTCCTTATGCTGGCCTCTATGTCCACCTTGCTGCCGGGACTGATGCCCTTGCATCAATATTAGCTGTTGATCAGCAAAATTTAAGCCCCTCCTAAACCCCACCCACATACTCATATACCCTGATGATTGTGGATGGACATGAACTTACCCTCACGAGTGCAGCCTTCCTGTCACTACTGTCTAATTATGAATGCCGGCTGCTTGGCCTATTTGTTCACTCCCTCACCCTTCAGTCACCCCACTGGCTCCCTCCAATCTGCCTTCTACTCACATTGATTCTCCTTTCTGGTGATGTAGAGAGTAACCCTGGCCCCATAAACACCCATATCAACTATACAGACAACACCTGGACAAAACACCTCAGACTAAAAATTGTCCACATGAATATCTGCAGCCTCCCATCTAAGTTCCATGAGCTTGAGGTGTTGGTATCTCTTTACAAGCATTAGGTCTCTCTGAGACCTGGTTAAAATCCTACCACCCTGACTCCTCATTTCAACTACATGGTTACTAACTTCTATGCCTGGACAGGCCAGGATGAAAGAAGGGCGGGGATTGTGGCACTGTATGTGAAAGACAACATCACTGCCACCATCATTGACTGCTCAACTCCCACCTGCCTTAGTGAGTGGCTGCTCACTGAGATAATCGTAGATGCATGCAAGAAGCTTTACTTAGGGTGCTGTTACAACTCCCCACCACAGGGGGTGTCCCAGGCCTATCGAACTTCTTTGATGGCATAGGGAGTACAACACCCTCAAGAGACACAATTATGCTTGGAGACTTCAACCTCAATTGGTTGGATGCCCCTGCACCTGATTATGCAAATGTGCTGAAAGATCACAACATAGAGCAAATGTTCTCCTCCCCAGCAGACACAATGCTCACACACTTAGCCACTCCCTTATTGACTGGGTCACCAGCAACTGGGTAAACTTGGTCCTCCAGGTAGGCACTATGTCTGATGCTATCAGCGACCACACCCCAACCTATGCTATACTGTCCACCAAATCAAGCCATCCCTCCCACAAACTCCTGTCTTTCAGGAAGTTTGACTGCATGGATCCCAAACCTGTCCTTAATGGCGTGAGGGAAATAAATTGGTCGGCCCTCTACCATCTCAGCAACATCTCAGATGCAGTCACTTTCTTTACATCCACACGCTCCCACCTACAAGACATTCATTTCCCTGTCACAACCAGAAGGGTAAGAGGGGGCTGTACCCACTGGCTAGCCAGAGAACTACTGGTACTAATGAAAGATAAGGATGACAAATGGAAGGCGTACAAGGCATCACCCTCTCCCCAACTCTGGAATGCCTACAAACAACGATGCAACACCTGAAAACAGACTGCAAAGTCACTCAAGCGCAAATTCTGCCTCAACCAACAAAGCAACAACCTTGGCAATCCACGCAACTTCTGGGCTTCCGTTGGGTCTCTCCTAAACCCCAAGACCAACAGGCAAATAGCACAGCTTGCATCCCCTTCTGGTCCTATTTCTGACCTCACTGAGATTGCAAATACTTTCAACACTAAGTTCGCAGACTTATCCCCCTATCTGAGCAAACTCCTCCACCAGACGTCCTCAGCCCTGAACCATCAGCCTCCCATCTCCCCCTCCTCCTCGACTACCACCCTGCCCCCCACCCTTCCACTTCAGAGCCATCAGGAAAATAGTCACAATTAAGTTCTTGAAGTCTCTCCAGGCCAAAGGAAGCCCGGGCAGTAATGGACTATACCCCGCATTCCTAAAACTCATCTCCCTAGCAATTATTAAACCCCTCACCTTCATCTTCAATCTCGCCCTTACTATATCTTCTGTTCCCGACTCTTGGAAACATGCAGATGTGGTATCAATCTTCAAAGCCGGTGACCCACTCACCCCTGACAACTACGGGCCCATCTCCCTCCTCCCCCACCCATGCAAACTGCTTGAAAAAATTGTGCACTTCCAGCTATCAGAACATCTAGAAAAATACAACCTTCTATGTCCTCTTCAGCATGGTTTCCACAAGTACCACAGTACCTCCTCTGCTTTGGCCCTTTTTTCTGATCATGTGCTAAGAAACATGGACCAAAGCAAAGCCACAGGTGCTGCTTCTTAGATCTGTCAAAAGTGTTTGACCTTGTTGACCACCACCTCCTCCACTCAAACCTGCTTCTTTTCAGCTGCTCCACCAGAACTGCTGCATGGTTGTGCAGCTATCTGTCCAATAGGTCTAAATCCATTATCATCAGTAATGCATCCTCTGCTGCCCTCCCTGTACACACTGGAGTACTTCATACTTGGACCCCTGCTCTTCTCCATATTCATTAACACACTCCCCAGGGATAGCCTCAGCTGTAAAGCGCTCCTCTGTGCAGATGACCTGGTTCTCTGTCATAATGATAACTCAAGTTGGTCAATCTCCTCCATACTCACACAAAACAATGGCTCAGCCCATAAATGGTTCTTCTCCAACAAGCTCCTAGTCAATGAAAAAAAAAGATTAAATCCATGCTCTTTGGCTGTAAACCTTTCCTCACCAAAGCCACCAAATCCAACTCCTCCCTCCTAGTACTCACCCCGGCAGGTCCCATCCCTCGAAAATGTTCCATCCTTCAAATACTTGGGTGTTACCCTTGACCCCTCCCTCTTGTTCTCTGAGTATGCCAACAATACCATGTGGAGAATTTCACCAGAAATTAGGTACTGCATATAGACTCAAACATTTTCTGTCTGCTGAAGCACACCTTGCCACTGCATGTGGTAACCTACTGCCCCTCTCTGTCTACTGCTCCCCTGTCTACTCCCTCTTATCCCCTACCTTGCACTCATGACTAAACACTACATACAACTCTATGTGTTGATTTGTCCTTCTAGCTCCCCACCGTACCCACCACTGCACACTGTGCCAGTCTCTAGGGTGGCTCCCTTTACAAGGTCACTTCGATTATGGTGTGGGCTGCCTTGTGGACAACTCACTTAGAAACTGACACCTATCCCCATTCTCACTTCTCCTGACAGATAGAGTGGCTTTTAGGACTCTTAGGGCATCCTCAGTCCCCCCACTGGAAGTAGCCCATGTCTCTACTGCAATGGGAAGTAGAGCCTTCTCAATCTCAGCACCCTCCCTATGGAACAAGCTCCCGCTGTCCGTCCGCTTGTCCCCCACCCACCTGGCTTTCAAACAGAATCTGAAAGCCTGGCTCCTGACTGCTGCTAACTGTCAATGCACCCAATAATAACATTGGAACACCACAGCACCCACATTTCTATAACAGGTAGGCATCTTCTGCCTCTGCCCTCCAATCATCCCCTCTCTCATCTCTGTCTTCCTCTAAATCCTCTAGCTCATTGAACATCTGATCCCTAAAAAGTTGAACATATCTGTCTGTACCTGCACAGCCTTTATTGCTGACCCTGTACTGAAATGGATTCATGTAATCTTATACTGTTGCGTATGTATTTTGCATCATGTGCCTGACAGATCCTACACAGCCTTGTGGCCCTTGTACTGATATGGATTCATGATATATCATGCTGCTACGTATGGATTTTTACACTATGTGTTTGTCACACTTGTCCATAGCCTAACTCTACTGCTATTATATGATACAGCTGTCTACCGTTCATTTCTTATTTTCTACACCACCTCATGCTTGAGGTGTGTATTACCACGCCCTGTAGGTACTGCTGTGTTCTGTGTTGTTTTCCACTTTGTGGCCCGGGTTGTGACTGAAAATGGTACTTTGGATCAGTGCACCTACCTGGTTACCAAATACATAAATAAATAAATAAATAAATAAACAAACTTACCCTTGATTAAGCACCCACAGGGGTGCGAAATGGTGTAGGGGAAGTTTTCCTTCTCTACTGTTTGGGAGTTTTTATCCTATTATATTTTTGTACTCTACTTAAAGCTTTGTATCAAATAAAATGTACCATTTTACTCCTAGAAATGGAGTGCTGCCTCATATCTGGTGCAAGTACAGGTGTGGGGCCTTTTCTTTCTGTGCATTGTTGTTTTTGACCCAGTTGCACTGTCAGACTGGAGCAGCCAATCTTCTCTAATCGCTATTTCATTAAAACAAAGTCAAACTGAACAAAAAAAATAAATTTAAGCTGCACAAAAACTACCTCCCTACTGCATAAATGGAATATACTTTGGTGACCTTGTGGTATAAATGGTTTATCTGTCCTTAAGCAGTTTGACCTCGGACACCTCACTCATGGCTTTTGCCACTCATGGGGATACCCAAGGTCAAACTGCTCTTGTGAAGATAAATCATTTATTTCACAGGCCCCCATTGCATATCCCAGATATGCATATATTGACATGAGATGCAAGTCACTGTCAATAACACAGAACAAAATATTTGTTTCTGAATGATGAAGAAAGTCATACTATTACTATTTACAATCTACAAAATAATGAAAAACAAATTCTCCTAGAACTGAATTAGGCCTTTAATTTTTTCCATTCTATTAACCTCCTGACTACCCGCTGACTAAGGCCTCCTTGTGCCCTTCTTTAGCACCCCAATCCCATCCTCCCAAGACCTTCACATGTGTCCCTGGTTCGTGACTCACCCATGACTCACCTGCGGACATGTTCCCCTTCTGCTTACCCCCCCCCCGGGTTACTTAGCAGCTCATCTGATGACTCCCCATGCACCCAGTTAGCCTGTCAGGCAGAGGTGAAGAGTGGGATCCTTTGGATAAGGCAAGCGAGAACCAGCAGGAGGCATGGTGGGCATGGAGAAAATTCATCTGCACAGCCGGTGGGGCATTTTCCATGCTTGTGGTGCCCTTGAATGAGTGGACATGTGATGATGTCAGCATGTCATCATGTGCAGTCCCCCCCCCAACCCGGTTGGCCCTCTGATGTCCTGGGCTAATTTCCAAACCCATGTCATCAGCATTGCAAGTAGTAGTAGTAGTGTTAATGCTTCGCTAGCAGGCTGACCTTTTCATTTTATACTTGATTTTGGATTTTTGCAGATTACCACCTACTTCTTTCACTTCTAATAGTACTATTTTGTTCTTGTTGTTTTGATAATGCCTAATTGTAAAATACCTCCATCTCTGTCACCTGTGTTCCATTACTAAGTGGTCACTTAATAGATGCAAACCTGAATATATGTGTGTATTTTCCTCTCATTTTTATGTACTGTATTTATTTACAGTATTTGAAAATTTTACCAGGATGAGCATGGTGCGGTGGTAACAGTTCATTATAGGGGAATTACAATCAAAATTTACAAAATAATATGTTGTGCAGAGTGTTTTGATTAATGGAAGTAGTCCTAGGGCGGGATATTCAGAAGGGTTGCGCATGGCGCAACACAATTGCGCCATGCGCAACCCACTGATGCGCCCCGGCATAATATTCAAAGGGGGATTGAGCCTGGCACAAATCCCAATGTGCTGGAGTGCATCAGTAATGTATAGCGCGCAGGTGGGGGTGTGCCCATGCATACTCCGCACATCCCGATATTCAGCCCAGGATGTGCTGAGCCTATGCATGCGCAACTCCTATTTGCGCTGCACACAGGTGAGCCAAATAAAAATGGAGCAACAGCTGGCCACCCACAGGCAAGCTGCTGTGTTACAGGGTGCAACAGGGCAGCTGCTACCTGTGGGTGGCCACCTGAGCTCCGGCGGCACCTTCGTGGTGGCACCCCCATGCCCGATCGTGGGCATATGTAGTAAAATAATAGTCCTATATCCCTGGTGGTCCAGTGGACCACTCGCAGCTTGATCACTGGCGTCAATAATGAATAATGACACACCAATCCAACCTGATGGTCCAGCGGTACTCCCCTCCTCACCCGCCCACTGACCCCAATGCCCTGCTCCCTCCTGGTCAGTGGCGGGCGGCAGCTCCCCACTCGTTTTCCACCCCAACGCCTGCCGACTGACTCCGTACATTATGGCTGTATGCCCATTGATCCATAGCGTGAGCCAATGGGCATGCAGCCCGTACCGTACTATACAGTCCAGATATGTGAATGGATCCATTCACACATCTGGACACAATGACAAGCTCTGTTATGGGCTTCATGCCCATTGGCCGCATGAGGACCAATGGGTGTACAGCTCTACCGTATGGAGTCAGTTGGTGGGCAGCAGGGCGGCAAGTGGGTGGGGAGCTGCCGCCCGCTGTTGATTGGGGGGGAGCGGGGTGGTGGGGCTCAGTGGGCAGGTGGGGAGGGAGGTACCACTGGACCACCAGAGTTGGATTAGTGTGTCATTATTTATTACTGACGCCCACAATCGGGCTGTGAGCAGTCCACTGGACCACCAGGGATATAGGACTATTATTATTCTACATATGCCCACGATCGGGCTGCGAGCAGTCCACTGGACCACCAGGGATATTGGACTATTATAATTCAACATATGCCCGCAATCAGGCTGCGAGCGATCCACTGTACCACCAGGGATATGGGACATTTACATGTCATTCATATGCCTGTGATTGGACGTAGGAGCATGTTGCCGCTTGTGCAGGGGGCGTCGGTCCCCGACGGCTGCAGTCTGGCAGGGCACCAGGTGCAAGTCACCGGGAATCGGCACACCTGCATGCAAATGGGGCCATAATGACATGCAAATGGCCCCATTTGCGCCTTGCATACATTATGTTTCCATTTGCATGTGCACTTTTGAATATCACGGTGGTTGCGCCTATCGCAATGGCACTTGCACTAGCGCATCCCCCTGCTCCACTCTGGACACTTGCTCTGGTGCAGTGCCACTGTGCCATGCACACTGCGGGTGGCCAAGGCGTGATATTTAACAGTGCTGTGCCATGGTGCAGCTCCATTGAATATCACCCTGTCCACACCGCTATGCATCCAAGTTGCGCTGCACCCAGGCTTGCGTCACAGCCTGGCGCGGTCTGAATATCCCGCCCTTAGTGTGTCCTTTCCTTTGTCTGCTGTTAGGAGTTTTTCCTAAATTCTCCTACTTGTTTTATGTCACCTGGGGATCTCTGTGTTTGGATTTTTTATTGCTTTTCTTTTCCTTACAATGCCTCCTCTCCCATGTGACAGTGATGCATCCATGACCATAGATTCAGAAAGTGATGGTTTATTGTCAAGTTCACAGCAGTAGAGTTGTGATTTAAGTGCATCACCTTAGCCAATGAGCACTAATAAAGGCTACCTTTACAGTTTTGCAAAACCTGAGAAACAATTGAATAGACTATTCTGTAAGGAAACAGCTAGAAACTTCACTAATTACAGCTAAGGCTGTAATATTTTCATGGCAGGCATGGAATTCATGCTTTCTGCAAATCCACACACTGTCTGCAAAATCACCTCTTGCCCCTGTCATGAAAGTGGCAGTGCAACATGTCAGTCATGTCAATCCTTAACAAAGCACCCATTTTTTTGTTCCATGGCACAGATTAAAACTTCTTAATGAACTTTGTAACATGGCATCAAACAGAAACAGCAAATAAAGCAGTTTCATTGGACCAAATACAACACGTGACCAAAGTTGGAGCGGTGATTAATTCCCTTGTAAGAACCGATCCAACTATTATTCACGGAGTCACTGGGTCAAGCTCCAGCACCACTAGCTGTCACAGCAATAACCAGAACACACATCGTGACGATTACTGAACATCTCAATGCGCTGACACAAAACCGAACAGAACTGTCAAAATGGACACGACAACAACACAAGTATTGCCATGTTACAAATGCATTAATGCCCTCCGGAGTCAGCTTCTACTTGGGAATTAATGCATGGCTGGGTGGTTGTAGGTACTCGGCCAAGGCCTCGTGCCACAACCCCCCCCAACCATACATTAATTCCCCGGTAGAAGCCTCCTTCGTTTGACATTAATGCTTACTTAATGTGTTTCATGCTTTCCATGGCAACCTATGCATTGAATACACCACCCGGTTCAGCAGAGAGCTCACTGAATATCCCTCTGAATTGCTCTCATTATGGCATTATGGCTTAACATTCAACACCTGAGAGCCCCGATTACTGTTACTGTGGGTATTTAAACACACCACATGTCCTGGTTATCATGCAGAAACTCTGTTTGTTTTGCACCACACCTCAACGATGTATATGAATTCAAAGCCTTCTTCAGCTTTTAAGACCATCGATGTGTTTGCCAAACAACAGTCAGTTCAGTATGATATGGGGACATTTCATGTTTTGGAGGAAATAATGTTTTATACAACATGCAACATCCTCATTGATCACAAAAGAAAAGCTACCTGCAACCAACATCTAGAAGTCTCTTCACACTTGGCAAAAAAGCAAAAACTGGAATCATCTTTACTGTCGGTAGTTGAGAAACAGGTCACAGTAAGAGAGCTGTTTTCTACCAAATCAGTTAATCAGAAAACCAGAAAAGTAGCTCTGTTTAATTTGGTGGAGGCCTTTGCATCAGCAAATGTGCCTCTTAATGCTGTTGATAATTTGACACTTCATTCATTCCTTGAGGAACACCTTAAGTCAGTGGGAGTCATTCCCACTTTACAGTGGTTAAGAAGTGAATATCTGCCCAAAGTGTTCAACTACCATGTATCAGAGGTCAAAAAGAAATTGGCAGATACTGTATCTATATCAGTTGTCTGTGATAAGACCAGACGTTCACAATCACTACATTTTGAATATATTGCACTCCACTCGGATGTGATATTCAGATCTCTCGCCCAAGCTTGTTTAATAGATTGGAATCTGCCTGTACAAACCTCAATCAAAAATGATGTGCTGGAACCAAGAATGTCCTAGAAAAAAGCTAGTATCAGTAGAGATTCTAACCCTATTAAGGGGGACATCGACAACATATCCCACTTAGTCATACTCAGCCAGTGGTAGATGTAACATACAATGGTGCCAGCCATGATGCAATGCAGTAACTTGCAGTAAGTGACATCTCACAAAATACTGCATGACAAAAGGGCTTAATTGCCATTGAATTTTTCAGTTCCCTGCAGTATACTGCAGACTTTTGTGACATACTGCAGCATTACTGCACTGTTTCCTGGCTGGCACAGCTGTAGGATGTGACATATACTATAGTAGTACAGTAACTTCATAATACAGACTCCTTCTAAAATACCTGATGAGTAAAGCAATGAGTTGATATCACAACCTACAGTAGATCTGAGCTGGCTGCCTTCAGGTTGAGGACTCAGCATGTCCAAAATCCGTCTGAATGTCTTAATTTGTAAAGAACAATTAAAGTACTGTTGACTTGGAAAGATTGTTACTAGAAATCCGTGTTAGGTATTTTAGGCATTAAACAATCCTAGGTGGATTTATTTTCTTCCGAAATGTTGATCAATTGCAATGTTCCATTCCTGTAGTAAGCTGTGTCTGTGTCAAATTTTTAAATTGACATTTTAGAGTGACTAAAAGGGTACTGTAGCAATGATTTAAAGATGTAGCTGTTTGCATATACAGATCAAACATGAGTGCTGCATGAGCACGAGGGCTGTAAATAAAACAAAAATGTTATGTGAAATGCACATTAAGAACAGAAAGTAATGCTAGAACTGGTGTTTCAACCATAGGTATTCTTCAGGAATTATTTATAATGAAAAATGTCAACCATACTCTTCAGGAATTATTCATAATGGAAAAAAGAAATTTTGCTAACTTTTCTACTCTACTCTAGATAGGGTGCTACTTGCTTTCCCCTTTACTTACTAGCTGTCTCTGGATATATTACTCCCAGTATCCCTCTGCTTCTTTACTTCTTCCTTTTAATTAACCCTCCATTTTTAACTCTTTCTAATCAGTTGCTGCACCTGACCCTAGATAGGATGTCTCATGTATTCCTACCTGTAGCAGTTACCTGCTTGTTTCTTTCCCGGCAGATGCTCCTTACCCCCACCACCTGTGGGTACCTAAACAGGTAACAGTAAGCTAAAAGGTACCTTACCTTCTCTTGTCCAGCCGGCAGAGCCCCCGCTTACCTGTGGTCACCTGTGGATGCCTGCCGACGCCTAAGACACCAATCACCTGTTCCAGTCCTGTGCTGTTCCACACACAAGCTGTGACATGCATGGAATGGGACACGTTGTGAGGATGTCTTTTGTAGTGCTGTTGTTAGAAGGCTTAAGAAAGTATATATAGCTCTGCCTCCTGGGTCTGTGTGAATGGCTCTTTGTGTTTGCCTGTGTCCGTAGGTTAGTTTTTGTGGATGTTCATGTTTTTCTGCTTGGAGTAACTATGCCATTCTTGCACACAACATCTGGGAAAGTCTCCTGGACTGAATTTCTACAAAACATCACCACCAGATGTCAGCATTTTCATTTTAAATCAACTTTTTGGAAGTCATCCCAAGACAAACTAAGTCTAGCAGCATCTGATACTGGGTACTGTACTGCATACCTCTCAACTGTCCCTGATTTTCAGGGACGTCCCTAATTTTGTCTCAAAAATTTTCTCTGTCCCTCGTAAAATTTGTGTTTTTGTAATAAAACAGTGGGGATTAAAAGCACAAAATAATGTCAAACATTAAGGTTACAGACTTGTTCTTCTTCATAAAATGCATCTTAACACATATCCTTTCATTCTATCATCTTTCTGAGTGAATAGTACCAATTTTTAAGATGTATCCCTCATTTGGGGTCTTTGTCCCTGATTCATGAGGCAAGAGATTGAGAGGTATGCTGTACTGAATCCACATTTTCATCTGACCTGCTCCTAAAGGAACTGTACTTGTCTCTGAGGGCTATTCAACAACCACTTTGAAGAATAAAGGAAACATACAGACAAAAGGTTTTCACATATTGCATATGCCCAGGCCACAGTTCATCACCTTCTAGAATTTAACACATTCTGTGACTCTGGATCTCAGCTGTTCACCATTTCCTCTGGATTTGACTTTTTTCTCATTCTGTGACTCTTGTGTCAGCCAGAAGAGGCAGCCGGCTCAGACATGCTGCCCTACCTCTGCTGACTACAATGTTGTAAAACTACAACCAAGGTAACAAGAACTGGTACACTGACACTTTCCTTTTTTTGTCATTTGTCACGCTGAGCATACTGAGTACTGCAATAACCTGGGCTAGGGTTAGTCAGGTTGTTCTCCCCACTAATGAATTTAAATTGTATGATTTAAATGTATCATTGCTTGCACTCATTGTTTTCTAATAAGGATATCTCCTTTTATGTTATGATCTACTGTTTAGACTGGTTCTAACTCACCTGTTTGCCATTGTCTCACCCAGTCTGCCCGTGCTTGTTGCTACACATCTCTAGTAGCTGTCTGCTTTGTTAGGTTAATCTGCACTACATTCAGCTGGTCACTTTATATCTCCTCTATGTTTTCTTGTTAGGTTGACTGTGCTATGCTCAGCTGGTTTACCTACGTCTCCATTGCAAGTATGCTAAGTTTGGTATTGTAGCCTTTCCACTACTCAGATATAAAATGGGTTACAAACCAGGTAGCAGACATGTGTCTAACACCAAGCACCGAACAAATAGAATATACAGAGGTCACCTAGGGAGCCTAATACTGAGGGCCCACATTCTCACAGCATACCTTCTGGTATGTGGAGACATACACCCAAACCCAGGCCCTTCCACCACAGGCAGCATGATAACTGTTCACATCCTGAGAGAAGACGGGCTAAGCATCCTCTATTTCAATGCCCGCAGCATAGTAAACAAAATTCACCACATCACTGAATGGGCTGTTGAACACTCCCCTGATGTCATGGTCATCACGGAATCATGGCTGTCCAGCAACATCGATAAGACACAAATCAGCATTCCCAGGTACAACCACTGGAGAAAAGGCAGGACCAAAAGAAGGGGTCATTACATATGGAAAAACCTGCCTGGATATTAAAGAAATAGATGGTACACTGCACTGGATGGGTTCAGAAGCCCTTGTACTGGAGCTAAAACTTTCTTTTCATAAACCCATCCTGATAACTGGAATCTACCGGCCACCTAAAGCAAACGTAGAAATATTCAACACACTACAAGATCTTGTAAGCCCGTATATGAAGAGTCACAAGCTGCTGATACTAGGAGACCTAAATCTAGACTGGACCAGAATCTACACAAACCACAACTTAATGGAGCTGACATACATAGCCTGGGCCTGACCCAACATATAACCGACTTCACAAGGCTACACGATAAAGACCACATGGCGTCAGATCTCCTAGACATAATATCAACAACCAACCCAGACTGCTATACCACATCAGGCATACTACTGGGATCCTTCTAAGACCACCAAATAATCTATTGTATCATAAAAACTGCAGAACAGAGGGGCCCCAGCAAACCAGCCCAATACAGATCTTAAAAAGGCTTTGACTATGTGAACTTCATGATTGACCTGGAATCTAAAGCCTGGAACAGGGTCGAGCTAATCCCCACCACAGATGAAGCATGATATTTTATTTGCCATTAATTCATGGACAGCTGCAACAAATTTGCTCTACTGTGTATCAGAAAACTAAAGCATAAAAACTCCCCCTGGTACAATTCCCAGCTCCACAGGCTAAAACGTTGTAGGGACAATGCCTGGAAATTAGCAAAGCAATCAAACACCGCCCAGGCCTGGATTAGGTATAAACAGACCTAAAACAAATACTCAAATGCTGTAAGATCATAATGACAGGAGTTTTTCAAAACAGCTCTGACAAACAACTTAAAAACAGACCCAAGGGAATGCTGGACAATAATGAAAAAGATCCAGGGTGTCCAAAAGGTTGATGCTCCTAACTTCAATGCAATAAGTGAAGCAGAAGCCCCACTATCCAAACACACAGTGGACAAATTCAATGAATACTTCATCAACATGGGCACCAAAGCACTAACTCAAACCACCACCCAGACGCTCCAACAAAACCATCAGCCTACAACCCCGACCAAAAACATCTTTATATTTAGCAAAATCACACAAGACCAAGCCTACAAGGCACTATTAAAAATGAATGCAAGAAAAGCTAGAGGACCAGACGGCATCCCTGCCACACTCCTGAAATACGCAGCCCCAATAATAGTGACCCCTCTAGCAGAGCTTTTCAACATGTCCTTGGAATCTGGACTCTACCCCTGAAAATGAAAGGAAGCCCTGGTGGTGCCAATACACAAATGCAGATTGAAAACCAAGATAGACAACTACTGCCCCATCTCCCTGCTACCCCTAGTATCTAAGATCTTCAAGAGGGTGGTATGTGCACAACTTCCACACTTCCACAAAGAGGAAATCTTCCTAAGTGACTGCCAGTCCGGCTTCAGGTCACTACACAGCACCACCTCAGCACTAATCAAGGTCATAGGAGACTTCCAGGAGGAACTGGACAGGAGGAAAGCTGTGGGCACAATCTTTGTCAGCCTGTCAAAAGCATTTGCTGCCCTAGACAATGACATCCTCCTATACAGACTGAATTGCGTGGTGGGTCACTGGCGGTGCAGTGGGCTGGTTTAGGTCGTACCTCAAAGGATGTAAACAAATGGTATTCATAAATGGTTTCAAATCCTCCTTTGCCACAATAGTATCTGGCTACCCCAAGGCTCAATCTTAGGACCTATACCATTCAACATCTACATGAATACCCTCACCCTGTCCAACCCCCTCATCAAACTCCATCTCTATGCAGACGATACAATACTCTACATGGCAGGTACAGATACCACATAAATTGAACTCAGGCTACAATCAGCCTTCGACAAATTTCTACTTACACTCAAAGCTAGCCCAAAATGCCAAAAATACCAAGTGATGTGCTTCAGCAGAACAACAGGCCAAGACACAGCTGGCTGCACACTATGAATTAAAATGGCAGATCTAATCATTCTACAGCAAGTACACAGCTACCGCTAGCTGGGTGTATGGCTGGATGAGAAGATCAGATGGAACATACACATAGAAAATCTAACAAAAAACCTGGGGAAATGTCTAGGACCACTATACAAAATCAAACACTCAACAGATGCCCTAACCAGGAAAAGAATAGTCAAATTGACAGTACTCCCAATCCTTGACTATGGCAATCTGTTGTACATAGGAGCTCTCAGTCTGGCCTTGGCCAAATTGGACACCATGTATGGCAGATTCGCCCGCTTCATACTGGACACCCACCGAAGAGCACACAGGTATGAACTCTTTAACAAACTAGGCTGGCAAAGACTAGAAGACAGAAGGAACTTGCACCACATAAAAATACTTGCACAAATGCTACAGGAAAAAAAGCACCAGATTACATAACACCCAGCATCCACACAAGAACTATCATGGGGTCACTAAAGTCAGTGGAAGGGTTCAAATTCATGCTCCCAAACAGATACTGGGAAGTGGGTAAGCAACATTTCCTCTACATGGGCCCCAAACTCTGGAACACTCTACCCATTCTCCTCAGACAGGCAGGCAAACCCATAAGTATAGGCAAACTCAAGCAATGGCACCTGGAACACTACAACAGGCCATGACCCTGCTGCTCAGCCCCACAGTAAGCCCCGATGCCCTCACCCCCAAAAAAACAGCACTCCCCATACTATCATGTACCAAGCCTGCAAACTTAGTGGAACTTTGTCTTGTCACTCTAGACTTATCTGCTGAAACATGTTTTAACCTTACCAAGAGCACTATATGCAACCTCAATGTAAATACTGTAGAAGTTTGTAACTCACTGACTATGCATGTTGTAAGCATAGCCTATGTATGTTCATGTCCATGTTAAACTTGTAACATGTTGTAAGCATAGCATACGTATGTTCGTGTCCATGTTAAACTTGTACCATGTTGTAAGCATAGCCTACGTATGTTCATGTCCATGTTAAACTTGTATCTTGAGCATTACGCCAGGACCTCATTGAAAATTAGCTCGGCTCAACTGAGTATCCCATTCATTCTTTGATGATGAATACAAATATTGATTGATTGATTGATTGATTGATTGAAATGCAGACCACTACTTTATTTTTCCCTAAACAACACACCCCAATCAACAGCTGTTCTTCCCAGCTAATTACAGACATGATTTTGAACTGCCTTCCCGGAACTCAAACCAGCACACTGCTAACTACTGTGCTTTTCATACCCTGACTGAAGGTCCCAATTTACCTTGCAGATCTTACGCTTGTAATATAGTATCTGTCTACCTACCCCCTAGTTAGAAATGTTCTAGCAGAAATGCTCTAGCTGCCTCAGACACCTGCCTCCTTGCTCTGCGAGCAAGAGCTAACAACAAGAACGTCTAAATGCAGACAACTGCTTGACTTCTGCCTAAATTATAACCCCAACTAACAGCTGTTCTCCCCAGCTAACTGCAGGGATAATTCTGAGCTGCCTTCCCCTGACTCATACATGCACAGCACATGGCTAACTACAGTACTTTTTATGTTTGCTTGCATGTGCAGCGCACAAGAAACATATTGAGATAATAGAGCATTGCAGAGGTGTGGCAGTGTTGCAGCCAATGCAGCAGATGCATTAATGGGTGCATCCCTCGGCCACCAAATAATGCTGAAGCTCTCGATGACGGCAGTTTCAGAGTGAGCGCTGCACTTGAAAGAAATCTGCCACTGCAGTCAGGGGCAGTTTCGTCAGTGCAGCAGCAGTCCCCCCTCCCTCCCAACCAGGCACACAGCAGGACAACAACTTTAAATGTTAGCTCACTCCCAATGCTGCTGCCTGCCCCGCACCCTCCATTCTCCATCCCCTGCCGACATCGGGGTGCTCGATCTCTGTGTCAGCATGTATCCCCCTTCCCCTTGAGGACAGACCTCTTCTTAAATCTGTTGCAACAGTTCTTCTATTTCTTAGCCTAATCTATCCTTTACAATTTCTAGTCCATAAGGTTTGCCACCTATGGGCACCCCCTTCCCTTTCTTAACTATGCTACAGTGTCCTCTTTAATTTTCCTTTTCCCTCTGAGGTCCTCATACAGGGAGGCTATTGTGGTGACCTCCAAGTGTATGTAAAACAGGTTGTGTTTATTGTTGTTGGATTTATTATGTAATAGCACTATGTCATAAAATACTTTGATGTGTATCCCTTATGTTTATGAAACCTGTAAATGTTGAAAATACCATGGCACTAGGTGTTTTTGATAATGGCAAAAAGTACTAGGTGACTATTATAGAAATTAAGTTAGTTGTGCTATTTAAAATGTATGTAAATTGCTGTAAGTTGAACACGTCTGAAATGTCATGATGATTTACATATATCCCATAATGCTTTGCATTATGGAAGCATGTGTAATATTGTGTATCTTTGAAACTTGGCTTATTGTCAATGTCCTTTGGGGTAACCCATGTTTCAGTGCTTCTGCACTGAGGTTCTTTGTTTTTAGCTTTTTTTTTTTTATTATTTGAGCCCCCACTACCCAAGCAAACAAAGCCCACATAGGGGTGGAGGCTGAATCTCAACTGCTAAGTAGATCAGAGATCAGTGTCAGTAGGCACTGGCTAAGTGCAGAGAAAGGACATACATAGTCTGTTGCTGCAAACTGATGTACTGAAGAAGGGATATGACATTGCTTAAGGTTATCACCTGTATTTTGAATAGACATCACAGAGATTGTGTGTTGAACTTGAAGTTCGGTGTCTGGCCCATCTGTCATCCCACAACTCCTCCACACCCCATTAATGTGGCACACTGGGATCCCTCCCCAGTATGCCAAAAAAGACTTCCTTAATGTTTCTGACACTGGGATGCCATTCCCGGTGTGGATATCTTCCCCATGCCCCTATGTTCTCAAGCCGACCTTGGGGTGCCCAATCCCGGGTCAGCATCGATCCCAGTACATGGCACCAGTGTGCTGAAATCTGTTTTGTTAATATTTCACCTGTAAAAAATAAAACAGTAGCGTCTTTTTAAACCTTAAAAAAGAAAAGCGGTCTGTCTTTCCTGCGACCCCCTCCTCTACCGCCACCCTCCCTCTGTGCACTCCACCTCCCCGCACCCCCCCTTCACCCATACTTACCTCCGGAGGTCAGGAGCAGTGATCTTCTGTGGACCGGGAACATGTCTGCAGTCTTCAAAGACCAACCAGGAACTGAAGAAATGACGGTAAACCCTATAATGGCAGTTAATGGGGGGTTTTAAACTTAGGTTGATATCTCAGCCAATATTTGGAGTTTTGGTCCCACAGTTTCAGCATGGGGTTCTAGGGACCCCACCTCATGAACACTGGCACTGTCATTTTGTTTCTTGGTCCCTAAAGGTGATTTTGCGGTCACTGTGCGGAATCACCCTTTGGGACCAATTAACAAAATGACATTGCCCCTGTTCATGAGGTGGGGTCCCAAAAACCTCTTGTTGCAAATCTGGTGAAAAACTCAAAAAATGATCATGCTTCTGCGTCCATTACGTAAGTTTCTAAGCACGCTCATAAGTTCATCAATTTTTATATTTTCACTCCAAATTTCCAACATTGCCATTTTTTCACCCCCCTTATGAACAGCACAGCTGTCATTTTTTGCACCCTTCCCAAAATGTGTTTTTGCACCTGTGGCACAGAATGGTGTGGTTGCTGTGCGAAATCAACTTTTGGGACCGATTAATAAAATCACAGTGCCACTGTTCATGAGGGGAGGTCCCAAACAGACCACGTTGAAAATCTGGTGAAAACGTTCAAAAAATGACAGCGTTACGAACACGCATTGCATAGTTTCTACGCACACTTGTAACTTCACCACTTTTTCATATTTTCACTCCAGGTTTTCAACATTGCCATTTCTTCACACATCTGCATGAACAGTACAGCTGTCATTCTTCACATCCAGCCTGAAATGTGTTTTCACACCTGTGGTGCTGAATGCACACTCACTGTGCAAAATCACCTTTTGGGATTGAGTAACAAAATGATACCGCCATTGTTTATGAGGTGGAGTCCCAAAAAGCCCATGTTGAAAATTTGGAGCAAAAATACCAACAGACGCTTGGGGGCATTAGGGTTTCCAACCGTAATGCCCACCCTGTACAGACTGACAGACGTCGGGGGTGTGGCTTGGGGTCATCGACCGTAATGCTCACGCCATTCCACCCCCCACCCTGCAACCACTGACAGACATTGAGGTGTGCGTTGGGGTCTTCGGTCCTCCTCACTCTCCTGCCTGCCGATCACCAGACCGAAGGTACGTTGCTTAAACTTTTGGCACTTCCACGCCAATTGGCCAGAACCATCGGTTCTGCCTGCTGATTGGCTGCTCCACTTCTCTACTTCTTTGCTACTTCCGATCCTTTTGGACTTTAAGCTTATTTTATTTACTGATTTTGGTACTATTTAAGTTTCACCAAATTGTCCTGTGAATCTTAATTTAAATGTGAATCTAAGCCTTGTTTAGACCAATTTTGCACTCCAAGGGTAGCTTTAAGTGCAGGATCTTTCAGAGTGCAGGTTTTAGGATTTAAAGTATTACAGCTCTTTTTGTTTTAAGCTCTTGTGGTATTTTACTCTGGATCAGAAACTAAGTTTAAAGTGGTACAGCTTTTTGTGAACACTCCTCTGTTTAGACCAGGTTTCATTGTGTTACAGTTCTAAGCTATGTCCTGCAACTAATCCCATTTCTGATTCTCTCTCTCCTTCCAGCTTGAATTTAGTCCACCCCTTCCCCAGCCCCAGCCTCAGCCTCAGCATTTATTAAATACTCTCCCTCCCTCAGCGGCACTGCCCCCAGGCAATCTTCATCCTCCCCTTTCACTAATTTTGCAACTCCCCTTAAAGATACAGAATGCAGTTATAGGGCCTAACACTTGTCGGTGTTGAACTCATAGTAGCCACTGTGTCTTTGTTACCTGATCCAGAACTACACTCCACTTTCTCTGCAGCTGTCATCTTGCTGGTCTATAAGGAAGAATTTTTATTATCTGACAATACTAATTTCAGATACAAACATGTTCTCCCCTGTGCTTTTCATTACGTTATGCACCATGACTGATCTGTTACTAATGACTGACTTCTGTGCCATCATCCTTGCTGCTGACCAGACTTACTTACAATCTTTCTCCGAATCACCTATACTCAGTGACCCCCCCCACAAGCCAAAGCCTACCTGCGCTCCCCCTTGGGCTCTGTCATACTGGTCCTCCTGACTAACCATGATTATCGTCTATTTGGTTTGTTTCTCCACTCCCTCACTATACAGTCCCGCCATTGGCACCTTCCTACATGCCACCTCCTCTTGCTTTTCCTCCTCCTCGCAGGGGATGTGGAAGCCAACCCTGGACCCTCAAACATGCATATTGAACATGTTAATGCTATCTGGACAGGACGCTGCAGCCTCAGGTTTGCACACCTAAACATGTGCAGCCTCCCAGCTAAGTTCTCCGAACTTAAGCCTGGGTGTCCCTCTATGAACAGCATGTCCTGGGTCTATCTGAAACATGGCTTAAGCCATACCACAGTGATGCATCCTACCAGCTCCCCGGTTACTCATTGCTTCTCCTTGACAGGCCTGGCAGAAAGAGGGGTGGTGGCGTTGCAATATACGTGCAGGACCATATTAGTGCCACCACTATTGCTTGCTCCTCCCCATCCTCAGTCAGTGAATTGCATGTTGTGAAATTGTTCTGGGTTCATCGAAAAAAATGTTTATTGGCTGCTGCTACAATCCTCCCTCAAGAGGTGCACAGGGACTTTCAAATTTCCTGGATGGCCTTGCATCTGCCCCCTCCTCCAGGGACACCATCATACTTGGGGATTTTAACCTCCACTGGACAGAATCCCCAGTACTGGAATATGCACACCTGCTAAGGACACATCACCTTGAACAAGTCATCTCCTCCCCTACCAAATACAAGCCCCGCTCCCTCAACCACTCCACCCTCGACAGGATTGCCACAAACTGTGCGAATCTAGTCCTCCAAGCAGGCACTATTGCTGACTCTATCAGTGACCACACCCCTACGTATATCGCTCTAACCACCAAATCAACACATCCTCCCCACAAATTGCTATCTTTTAGGAAATTTAAATCCCAGGATTTGAACTTAGTGCTAAGGGATGCCTGGGCCATAAACTGGTCCTTACTCTACCAACTCAAAGATGTCTCCATGGCGGTGATGCTTTTTACGAAGCTCTTTGCAACCTTCAGGACAAATACTTCCCTATCACCACCAGGAGGATTAAAGGTGGTAACACCCATTGGCTATCATATGAATTTCTGACCCAAATGAAAGTAAGGGACAAAGCCTGGAAAGCCTTCACGTCATCCCCCTTCCCCCAATTATGGAATGCATACAGGCGGCTTTGTAACTCCTGCAAGCAGTCTGTGAAGTCACTCAAGTGTAAATACTACATCAACCTACAAAATGAGTCTCTTGGAAACCCTTGTATTTTCTGGGCCTCAATTAACACCTTCCTCAACGCAAAATCAAATAAACAAATAACGGAACTTACTTCCCCCTCCGGTCCATTACTGACCCAGGCAATATTGCTGATACCTTCAGTAGAATGTTCACTGACCTTATCGCCTAAACCAGCGAACTCCCTCCACAGCCTCCCTCTACCCAGAAAAATCAGCCATGCTGCCCACAGACATCAAGCCCTGTCTTTCATTTCAGAGCCAATGACCAATGTTGTCACCGGCAAACTCCTAAAGACACTACCTGCCAGGGGCAGCCCAGGTAGCGACAGTCTATATCCTACCTTTCTGAAATTCCTCTCCCCAGCCCTTGTAAAGCCACTGACCCACATATTTAACCTTGCTCTTTCATCATCTACTATGCCTGACTTATGGAAGCATGCGCACATAATGTCTATTTTCAAATCCGGCAATCCCACTGCCCCGGAAAACTACCGTCCCATCTCCCTCGTCCCACATCAAAGCAAACTATTAGAAAAAAATCATTCACCACCAGCTATCTGAGCATCTAGATAAGTACAACCTCCTGAGCCCCCTCCAACACAGCTTCCACAAACACCACTGCACCTCTTCGGCCTTGGCCCTTTTCTCCAACCATGTCCTTCAAAACACGGACATGGGTATGGTCACAGGTGCAGTGTTTGTGGACCTGTCAAAGGCCTTTAACCTTGTTGACCACCACCTTCTCCAATCCACCCTGCTAAACCTAGGCTGCTCCCTGGATGCCGCCGCTTGGTTTATCAGCTTCCTCGCTAACAGATCCCAATCTGTTCTGATAGGCAAAGATACCCCTGCTGCATTACCCGTCCATACTGGTGCCCCCCAAGGCTCCATACTGGGGCCTCTATTATTCTCATTGTTCATAAATGATCTTCCCACAGAAAGCATAAACTGTAATGCGCACCTCTACACTGATAACCTCATCATCTACCGTACTGCCAAGTCCCTCGAATCTATATCTTCTACACTCACTACAAACTATGGATCAGCTCAACATTGGTTCCTCTCAAAAAAACATCTTGTAAATGAGAAAAAAATGAAGGCCATGATCTTTGGCTCAAAACCATGTCTTGCAAAGGCCACCAAATCAAAAACTTTGTTACACATAGTCACCCCTGCAGGCCCTCCTCTTGACACTCTATCCTCCTTCAAATACCTAGGAGTGACTCTTGACTTATCTACAATGACCACTTTTCTAACACTATGAAGAGAGTCCACCAGAAGCTGGGGGCAGCCACCCATGTTAACCACCTCCTAACCCCAGAGGATCGTCTTGTAATTGCCCAAGGAAATCTACAGCCCCTACTTCACTATTGCTCCCCAGTGTTCTCCTCCATGTCCTCCTCACTTCTTTCTTGTCTAAATATCACATATAACTCTATCTGTCACTTTGCCCTTCAGGTCCCTTCCTCCACTCATCACTGCTCTCTATATCAGTCCTTAGGCTGGCTCTTTCTACAGGGCCGTTTTGAATATGCTATGGGCTGTCTAGTTGACACCTCTCTCAGGAACTCACATAAGTCCCCATACTCCTTGCTTCTCACCGACAGGATGGTAACTTGGTGTCTCAGGGTCTCTTCTATTCCACCTCTGGTAGTCCCCCATGTATCTACTGTCATGGGGAGCAAGGCTTTCTCTGTCTCTGCCCTCTACCTCTGGAACAGAATACCACCTGCTATTCATATGTTACCCTCTCAACAGTCCTTCAAATTGAAGCTAAGAGATTGGCTTATGTCTCAGGCCACCTGTGCCTGCTCCCTTGGAAACACTCTCGCCAGAAATCTGCCTTAGGGGCCCAGTGTACCATTTGCCTTACTTCCCAAGTACTGGCTACTACATATACAATTGACGCATTTTTGACTCCATTGTGTAAAATGTTGATTGCTATAGTGTAATCCCTTATGCACTTTATTGTAAACCTTGGACTGGCTGAATAATGTCTTGATTTGCTAGAAGTGTATGTCCTAGTTCTCTGCAAGCAGAGAAGTGTCGCTTTATTTGTCATGAACTTGTTTTTTTATGTCCTTAATCCCTATTTTTAAGATATAATGTTTATGTGTCACTGTTTCTGATACCACTGTACTCACTATATTATATGTACCTACTGTATTATAACTTGTACCTATTGTCTGTGCCTCTGTATGGCCTGGGTCACAACTGAAAATGATCCTTTGGATCAGTTTGCTCACCCAGTTACCAAAAACATAAATAAATAAATAAAATAAATAACGTTCACCCCATTCTCCTATACTGCACCCATCTCAGTTTATTTCCTTATGGAATGGGGTGAACATAAGGGCTAAAGACCTCAAAGCACACTGCAACACCTGTCGGTGTCTGCAGGGTGGGGTGAGGTGGAATGGTTTGAGTGTCATGGCCGACGAGGCAAAGCACACCCCCAATGCCTGTCAGTCTCTGCAGGGTGGGGGTGGGGGCTGGCATTACCTCAATACTTCACTGCCATTCCTATTATGCATCTCTCTAACTCCTGCACTATCAATGCCAATACCAGCAAGCAAACATTTGGCATTGAAAAATGCTTGTTTTATACCCTGTCTGAAGGTCCCAATTTACCTTGCAGACTCTACTCCTTTAATATAGTATATGTTTACTTACTCCCTGTTTAAAAATGTTCTAGCAGAAAAATTCTAGCTGCCTGGGTCTGCTGGCTCCTTGCCAGGGCCGTAGACAGTGCAGGTGCTCAGGTGCTCAAGCACCCCCAGAGTTAAACTGGGCACCCGCAAAAGCCAAACCTTTTATATTCTCACAAAATATGAATGGCCCATCCCAATTTTAATTCATTGCATTCTATGACAACTGTAAAACAGGCTATCATCCAGAGTGTCACTTCAGGCCAGTACGCTGTTGGGGGGGTTTGGACAACCCCCCATGCAAGAAATCCCAAGTTCCACTTTGTTCCATCTTTTTTTATTTATTTTTTTAGAAGGCAGTGGTGGGACTTTAAGAGCAGGGAGGGCACCTAGATCCAGGAAGTAGTTGGGCAGTCTGTGGCAGATAGGGGGATGGACCAGCCCACAGCGGCGGCATGCACAGCGGCTGAGTGACTCAGATTCACTGTGTATTTAAGTGTCTCCTCATACCAGAGTGCTGCCATTGATTCAGCCATGAATTGTTTTCTGCTACCAAGGAGAAAGCCCCTTCACCATCACTAAGTGACCCGTTCAAGGTTCAGAGTGTGGTAGCGTCATGGTCAGGCAGTTCAGTCATCATCTGCCAGCTGTTTTGGAGTGCCCAGTAGTCCACCGAATATTGAGCCGGTGATAGAAAATTTCAGTTACTGTACTGGTGACTGCAGCCTCATGTCTGTGCAGGCCCACAATACTAGAGGCTTTATTTAAAAAAAAATGTAAGAGACTGCTTGGCATATGAAGATTTTATTAGAGAACACTTTCAAGTGAGAGAAAAATAAGAGAGCAAGTTGAACAAATGGGAATTTATATGACACATTCTCTTCACAGCTCAACCCTCACAAAAAGGGTTCTGGCATTAAGAATCATAATATGATTCTTAATGCCAGAACCTATTTTGTGAGGGTTGAACTGTGAAAAGAACGTGTCCGAGGATTTGTGTGTGTGTGTGTGTGTGTGTGTGTGTGATGTTGTATGATATTTTTCTTAATCATGCAAAAGCCCAAAAGTTTTGTGAGGGTTTGTTTAACTTTATGAAGAGAATCTATACAACGATCTGGTTGTGTGTGTGTGTGTGTGTGTGTGTGTGTGTGTGTATGTGTATGTGTGTGATTTATACAGCATTATTCTTAATGAAAATGGCAAAGCCCAAAGGTTTTGTGAGGGTTGAACTGTTAAAGCTAAGTAATGTAAGATGAGACTATAAAAAGTGCAGCTGAAAGTGTGTGCTTAGAGACAAGGGGGTTGATATATATCAAGGTGCCTACATATATTGCTAATACTGAATTGCTTTTTTGAGGGGCACAGGCAGGTGCTTATTTGTGTACAAACCCTGTGTTTCAAATGAGGAGCTATGTGCTTGGCACAAGAATGTCTGTCAGTGTGTGACTGCAGTTCTGTTGTGCTAAATCCATTGGAACCTATGCATGCCAATGCTAACATATTGTTTGAAACAAGCATTGGTTACTTATTACTTGGCTTATAACGCAAAGATCATCTGTGTAAAGCCACTCATTATACTGGCCAAGGGGTCAAAGGCAATAGTTTTGTGTCTCCTTCGTTTCTGTTTATACAGGCCTGTGATAATTCAATGTGTATTGTTCTGACTGTTAAAAGAATTGAGGATGGATATATAGACAAAGTAGGAAAATTTGTTCCACATCACTTCTTTGCAGAAAATTAAATTTGCCTTTAAATGTAGATGAGGCAGTTGTGCTTTCAGAAAAAGGTGTTTTTTTTTTATTCATAATGAACTTTTGATCTTCCTAAAAGGACACAGTTCAGAGGGTTTCTATAAATAAAGTCAATATTTTCATTTATGTGGCATCAATCTGCTATTCATAGCACTCTCTATTGCCCACAATCCATATATTAATAGTGAGCTGATTACTGCACTGTTTCTCTTAACTTAATTTAACCTTTCTAACAAGCATATCCATGTTAACAATTGGTGACATCTGTTGACCACGAACTACAACATATTTGATAGTTTGTCAGATTCTAGTTTATTTATTTATTTACGAGTTTTACCAGGAAGGCATACTGAGCAGTGATGCTCGATCCCAGATGCGACCTGGGGGCCAAGACCCAATACAGTACAAAGTATTAGATACAGAGACAATCAACAGTGAAATGAAATGGCTAACTGCCTTGCAGACAATCAGCAGATAGCTACAGACAGGCAGATAGATACATACAGTGGGATGTTTGAATTCATGATACAAATTAGAAGATGCAACTAAGCTTCAGGAACACAGTAGTACATTATTAGTTAAAACAGGAGCAGCTGGAGGAGAATTGTGTGCTGAGTAGTTGGTTGTGATGGCTGGGATTCAGTGCATGTCTTATGGTAGCTGGCAGGGCATTCCAAATCTGTGGGATTCGGTAATTGAAAGCAGCCAGACCTTTGGTTGTGCACATAAAGGGGACATGGAGTAGCCTGGGGTCAGTGAGTCTGAGGGAGTAAGCAGATGGGGGTAGTTGGGAGAGGGTAGAGGCCAAGTTCGGGGGGTAGGGAAAGGGACCAAAATTTGGCTGCAAACCTAGCACAGTGGATTAGTCTACGATCTTGGAGGGACGGCAGGGCTAGGGAGCTATATAAGGTGCAGTGGTGGGTGGTTTGTGGGCAGTTGAGGATGAAACGACAAAATGAGTGGAACAGAGTGTCGAGGCTGGCCAAGGCATAGGGGGGAGCGATAGTGTACACTGTATCACCATAGTCGAGTACTGGTAGTATCATCTTTTGGACAATAGTGTGCCTCGCGGGTGAGGGGAGGCAGCTTTTCTTTCTGTATAGTGCGCCAAGTTTAGGGAGCAGCCTCTTATGTAAGGAGTCGATATGAGTAGCAAAATCAAGATGCTGGTCGAGCCAGATGCCTAGGTATCTGAAGTTGGTGCATTGCTCCAGAAGGGTCCCATCCAGGGTTTTGAAAGGGGGGCAGGGGGCTTGGTGGGAGAGTCTTTGTTGGGAGCTGAAGGTTAGTGACATATTTTTTTTAGGGTTTAGAAATAACTGGTTTGGCCGGAACCACTCCTGGATGGCATTGAAATCCTCCTGCAGGAGAGTTGCCACACTGCTTGTGGTAGGGCCAGAGGCATACAGTACTGTGTCATCCACATACATCTGGATGGAGGAGTGGCAACATGCTGATGGGAGGTCATTTAGAAATATGGAGAAAAGCAGTGGGCCCAGGACTGAACCTTGGGGGACGCCTGGTAACGGGCAGGGGGTTTGAGGTGTGCGATGCGACTTTAACAGCTTGGTGTCTGCCCACTAGGTAGTCATGGAACCATGCAGTGGCTGGTTTAGAGAGCCCGGCTTCAGTTAGTTTGGAGAGGAGCAGGGAGTGGGAGATGGTATCGAAAGCCTTGGCTAGGCCAATAAAGATGGCAGAGGTGATGTGTCTGTTGTCCATACCGGTGAGTATGTCGCCAGTGACTTGTAGAAGGGAGGTGATGGTTGAGTGAGATTTGTGAAAGCCTGATTGGAAAGGAGTAAAGAATAAGGAGGCATCCAGATGGGGTGTGAGTTGGGTGAGGACAAGACGTTCCTGTAATTTGGCCAGAATCAGGAGTAGGGAGATGGGGCGATAGTTGCCTGGGGAGGAGGGGTCACCCCCTTTAGGTAGGGGTATGACGGTGGCCTTTTTCCATTCTGTGGGTAACTTGCCCAGTGTGAAGGAGAGGTTGAAAAGTGAGGCAAGAGGGGCGGCAATGGCTGGGGTGGACAAGAATAGCATCTTAGCATCCAGGGATGTAGGGCATTTGCCTTTGTTGGGGTTCAGGGCGTATAGGGATTTGAAGACTTTGGCTTGGGATACAGGGAGGAAGGAAAACTGTTGGACTGGTGGGAGTGCACTGGTTTGTTGGGGGGACTGTGGGGGGCGGACACTGGAGGGACAATAAGAGCGTGTCGGCACAGCTGGATAAGTAGGTATTGAAGGCCTCGGCTGCCCCGCAGGGATCAGTGATGAGGGTGCCCTGAACTGATAGTGTCGGGGGTGGAGGTTGAGTGGGGGGGAGAGCTGGGATTTGAGCGATTTCCAGAAGTTTGTCGGGTGGTTAATGTTTGCGCTAAAAGCCGATAGAAAATAATTCTTTTTTGCCTGGCGGATGATGTTTGTGCAGGAGTTGCGAAGGGCTCTGTAGGTAAGGAGGGAAGCCTGGGTGCCCAGTTTCTTGTGGGCTTTCCAGGCGTGGTCCTTGGAGTGACATTTCCTGATTATATCAGCTGTGATCCAAGGAAGGTGGGCCCCTCTGACTCTTTTTGTGCGCTGGGGGGCATGTTTGTCCCAGACTTTAAGAAATCTGGTCTTGAACGCATTGAGCGTGGCATCAATGGATGTAGCCACAGAGATAAAGGACCAGTTTATATGTCCTAGGTCCGACAGGAGCGATGCTAGGTCTAGGGAGTTATATGACCTGGTGCTCAGTGTCTTGGGGGGGGCAGTGGGCCTGTGCACCTTCCTGATCAGGAAAATCATGTGGTGATCACTTAGGGAGTCAGGGAGCAGGCCTGCACTTAAAACCCTGTGTGGGTGGGAGGTGAGAGCCCAGTCCAGCAGTGAGTGGTTTTGTGACTTGTGATTGAGCCTGGTGGGGTCTGCAACAACTTGAATGAGGTTCAGGGCCTTGATCTTAGTCTTAAGGTGAGCTTTATCATTGGTTAGCCAGTTGGTGTTATATTCGCCGGTGGCGTGAAGCTCTCCACCTGCTGTTAGGGACTGTAAGGTGACTAGGTGGGTAATGATGTCCATTGGGGGTGTACAGGGTGGGCAGTAGGTGCCTGCCATGAACACAGGGGTGGAGCATGGGAGTGAGAGTTTAATTAGGAGCGAGTCGATGTGGGCTGGGAGTGAGGAAATTTGCACTATTGGGAACTGCCGACTATTGGCGATATGCATGGCAGTTCATCCGCCTCTCTTTTTCCCTGAATGGTCATGTCTGATGATAGTGTAACCTGGTATGGATACTTCAGCATCAGTATGCTGGGGTTTTAGCCAGGTTTCAGAAATGATCAGGATATCAGGGCGCTGTGTTAGGGCAATTGGTTGCAGCAGAGAGATTTTAGATAGTAAGCTGCGGGTGTTGAGGTGCAGGTTCTGGAGTCCTTTGGTGAAAGAGAATGGGGTGTGGGCATTTGTGGTGTTGGAACCAAGGTTTGCCTCTACGTCCCTGGACAGGAGCAGAAGCAGAGAGATGAGATGTTTTATTTTTATCCAGAGGTATTTTGGGCAGGTGGTAGGAGTGTGGACTGTGGAAGTAAACGGTGGGCAGCATCGGGCTGGGGTGTGTAGAACAGAGAGTCCCAGGAGAAAGGAAGGTGGCAGGATGGTGGAGCTAATGTGCCAGTGGTGGATGTGAGCCTGGGCATGGGCAGGCAGAAGGTGAGAGACAGCATAGTAGGGCTGCAGGGCAAGACGGGGAGGGCAGCCGCAGGGGAGGTTCTCTGATTGGGAGGTCAGCTGGGGATAGGGATGGCAGAGTGGCCAGTGAGAGGAGAACCAGGAGTGTAAGAAGCAGCATCTCGGCCAGAGTGAAAAGTGCAGAGCGATGTACAGGTGCAGCGACCTCTGGTGGTGGCAGCTGATAAGCTGCAAATGGGAGAATAGGCTGATAGGTTTTTGAGATCACGTGACTCAGCCTATAAAAGTAGGAGCTCACCAAGGGTGGCGGGGCCAGAAGCACAGAGAAACCTAGGAGTCCTTGTGGCAGGCCGAGGCCCCTTCGGAGTTCTATTGTTCATGATTCAAAAAAGGCGCCAAAAAAAAGCGCTGTGGTTCCTTGGTGGGGTGGTCGTACCTGGGAGCTTCGGGGGGTGGGAGTCCTCATGTTGGTTGCTGGCAGGGGAGGGCTGGGCTTCTGGACTGGGAGCCCTCTCGACCCATTCCCTGTTCTGCGGAGAGAAGGAGAAGAATTTAAGGTGAAATACAGTGGGAGGAGCAACCTTGAGCAACAGGTAAATTTAGGCAGCTAATTGGACTGACACAGCAGCTTAGGACAATTTTAGCAATGTAGTTGAGTGTCCCAGCAGCTGAAGACTTGGGGGATTTTAATTTCGGCGAATGCAGTTTGCAGCGCCGAGTTCAGTTCAGGGACCCAGACTCAGCTGGAAATGCTGTGGGAGCTGGGGAGGCTGCTAACAGCATGGTTCACCAGAAGTGCATACCTGATTTGGGGACAAATTAATTCGATGTATAAAGCAGAATGCAGAGCTTTTTTTCCTTTTTTTTTGTTAGCACTGCAATGGAAGCACACTAATAATGTTGGGCAAGGCCATTTGGAGGCAGGGGGAGAATCTAAGCTCCGGTAACATGCAGCGTAAACAGGATCTGTACAGTCTTTAAAGTCACTGGGGACAACGCTGGAATTGAGCTGCGTAATGCTACATTCTTTCAGTACCCCTGGGAATGCAGCAAACTCTGGGACAGTACTTGATTTATAAAATATTAAAAAAACAATATCTTTATAGTCTTTAAAGTCACTGGGGACAACACTGGAAATGAGCTGCGTGTTGCTAGATTCTTAAAGTACCCCAAGGAATGCAGCAAACTGTAGTGCAGAACACGATTTATAATAATAAAGCAAAATCTTTAAAGTCTTTAAAGTCCCTGGGGATAACACAGGTATTGAGCTGTGTGTTGCTGGCTTATTAAAGTACCCCTGGGAATGCAGCAAACTGTAGTGCAGAACATGATTTATAATAATAAAGCAAAATGTTTAAAGTCTTTAAAGTTCCTGGGGACAACACAGGTATTGAGCTGCGTGTTGCTGGCTTCTTAAAGTACCCCTTGGAATGCAGCAAACTCTAGGGCAGAACACGATTTATATTAAATAAAAAGCAATCAGCAGACGTCTGCCAACAGAGAAGCCTAGGAGTCCCTGTGACAGGCTGAGGCCCCTTCTGAGTTCTATTGTTCGTGATTTGAAAAAGGCGCCAAAAAAACATGCTCTGGTTCCTCGGTGGGGTGGTCATACCTGGGAGCTTCGGGGGGTGGGGTCCTCGTGCGGTTGCTGGCAGGAGGGCTGGGCTTCTGGACAGGGCCTCTCGACCATTTCCTGTTACTGGGAGCTTAAAGGGTGGGGTTCCTTGTGTCAGTGCTAGCGGGGAAAGGCTGGGCTTGGACTGGGAGCCTCTCGACCCATTTCCCGTTTCTGGGAGCTTCGGGGGTGGGAGTCTTCATGTTGGTTGCTGGCAGGGGAAGGCTGCGCTTCTGGACTGGGAGCCCTCTCGACCCATTTCCCATTACTGGGAGCTTTGGGGGTGGGGGTCCTTGTGTCGGTTGCTGTCAGGGGAGGACTGGGCTTCTGGACTGGGAGCCCTCTCGATCCGTTTCCTGTTACTAGGAGCTTCGGGAGGTGGGGGTCTTTGTGTCGGTTGCTGGCAGGGGAGGGCTGGGCTTCTGGACTGGGAGCTCTCTTGACCCATTTCCTGTTGAAATGAATTCAATCCTTAAGAAATATTGTTTCAGTTGTGTTAGCTCCTCTTGTCTGTCAGCAAAACTTGTGCTGCCTCGGTGCCCGTAGTTCCACCATAGCCAAAAAATAACCCCTCCTTTCATTTTCTGACCTCCGTACTTGCCTGCACTTTCACTCACTGTGCTGTTTTTTTCCACATCTGACAGGCTGCATGTATTTTGGGGGAGGAGGGGTGGGTTGAACACATCTGTCTGATTGGAACTGGTCTATAGTGGAGTATTGGTGGTGGTGCATACACATTCTAAAATGTGTCAAATACCCCCAAATGCACCATAAAACATGAACAATCCCATAGCTTCTGGGGGCCTAGGCAGCCCCCAGACCCCTGGCCTTTTATAATTGGCCTGCGCATCCACAAAACTTTTCAAAATTTGCCACCCCTGCTCCTTGCCCTGATACGAGATGCTAACTACCAGGAAGTCTAAATGAAAACAACTGTTTCACATCTGCCTAAACTACTCCTCCCCTCAATTAACAGCTATTCTCCCCAGATAACTGCAGGGATGATTTTGAGTTTCCTTCTTCCAACTCAGGTCAGCACACTGCTAACTACTGTTTGCCATTTTAGATATTTTATGGTGATTGATGTAATGGATATAATTGCAAAAGAGAGTTTACTCTCAATTTGCCTTCCGATAAACATTGATTGATTGATTTTTATTCCCTGACCGAAGGCCCCTATTTATTTTGCAGACCCTACACTTCTAATATAGTATCTATCTACTTATCCTGTAGTTAGAAACATTCTAGCAGAAATGTTCTAACAGCTTCAGTCAGCTGCCTTCTTGCTGTGATAGCAAGAGCTAACTCCTTGCTCTGATAACAAGAGGTATTTATATTAAAGCTTGACATCTATGTAGAACATCATTCAAAATGAATGAAGTGGAAGCAGATGCTAGGAATTCCCTGTGAGGGCAGGGAAAACCTATCAGGAACTACCACAGAATGATTAAGGGACAGTAGAGTTCTAGTGATGACAAGGACAAGGAATACAGAAGAGCAGTAAATGAAGGGGAGGGTGGGAGTCATGACAAACCAGTCAGTATGATGAGGGATGCTTGGGTTAAGAATGGTGTGATAGGCAGTAACCGGGGAACAGGTAAGTGGGGAGTGAATAAGGTGGGAGCGTGGAAGGGGATCTGCCTAAACACCAGGGGCTTTAATAACAAGATCAATGAACTACAGGAGATGGTGACTGAGGCCAGTTTAGATGTGGTGGCCATTACGGACACATGGGCCAGTAGGAACAATGACTGGGATCTGTAATTCCAGGGTTACGCCTTATATAGGAGGGATAGGGATAAATGTAAAGTGAGGAGTAGCCCTCTATATTGGGGAGGGAATAGAGGGTAGTGAAGATGGGGCCATCTAGAAGGAAGGTGCGGGGAATGGAGTGGAGTGGATTTTGGTACAGCTTATGACAGCTGGAAAAACGATGAGGCTGGGGTGTTCTATTGACTGATAGGGCAAAATGAGGAGGGAGATACAGAACTGGGGAAGGAAATCAGAAGGGGACAGGAAAAAAGGATCCAGTGTTAGTGGAGGACCTGCATCTGTTGGACATAGACTGGGCTACTCCAGCGGCCAAGAGTACAAGGAGTCAGGCACTGCTGGACAAGATGCTGGACTGCTTGCTTGTGCTGATGGTCAGAGATACAGTAACAAGGCAGGACACCATTCTTGACTTTGTACATACTAACTTGCAGGTAGTGGGTGGGGTGGCAGCCAGGGAACCATTGGGGTCCAGTAACCACAGTTCTGTGTGGTTTGAGCTGAAAATGAGTAGCACTGGTCCCTCCTCAAGGGCAGTGGTTCTAGACCTCAAAAGGGCATATTTTCCCTAGATATCGAAATGTCAGGGAAAACTTGGCAGATATATATACTGATCGAGAGACTGTAATGGGAAATTATCAAATGATGCAGGCAAGGAGGATCACCACAAGAAACAGGCACAGAAGACCAATTTGGTTTTCAAACGAGGTAAGGGAGGCTGTAAAGGTAAATAAAAGGGCATTCATAAGGTACTAGATAAACAATTGTGAAAACGAATGTGAGGAATACAATACCAGGCTAAAAGAGATGAAGATAGCAGTCAGAAGGGCAAAGGATGATAGAAAGCTATGGATTGTCACTGGTGTGATTAGAGGGGAAAAATAATTCTTTAGACACATTCATAGTGAAAATGAAAGCTGGGGCAATTGTCAGGCTTACCATGGGAGGAGGTTAGTGGAAGACGACCTAAACAAATACTTCTGTTTGATATTCACAGTGGAAGACAATGGGCCCCTATCGAAGAGTGGAATTCAGGCATTGTGTGTGTGTGTGTGTGTGTGTGTGTGTGCGCGTGCATGCAAGGAATCAGGAGGGTATTGATCATGGCTGAATGGGTGAAAAAAGAGCTGGAGGCCCTTTAAGTGAATAAAGCAGCAGGCATGGATGGCCTGCACCCAAGTGTACTTAGGGAACTGGATTCAGAATTGGTGGAACCCTTTGCCTAGCTATTTTATGGCTCACTGGTGTCTGTAGTGGTGCTGGTGGAATGGAAGTCTGCAGACTGGGTCACTACGGTGGTAAAGAGAGGCTTGGGGTAGATTTTCTCTACTTTGACTTCAGCAAAACCTTCAGTGTTGGTGCCACACAAGTGCAATTTTCTATGAATCATGTCACAAATGCCCACTGCAATTCCAGAACCTGGGACGCAAGGAGTTAGACCACCATCTCCCTGGTTTACCCTTGCATCCAGGATCACGGCACTTGCATCAACCCTTTGGTGCAAGGAACTGTAAAGTGAGGGAATTGTCACAAATATACCGCCCCTTTGAAAATCAGACCAATCTGCGTCCGAGGGGCTTTGACGCATCTGCGACCCCCGTTGCATCAGACGCAGGGCTTGCTGCAAGTCCTGCATCAACTTTGTAAAATTGGGCCCCAGATGTGAGAGGAAAGACACGATATAAGAATAATGGCTGAGCAAATATTATTGTTATGGATGTTTTTACACCGAGTGTGGGTAAAAAATCCATAAACACAAACTGCTTTAGCCATTATTTTCATAATTAGGGTATGGATTTCTATGTAGAACTACTTTGAGAAAGGGGAGAGTGTTTGCAGTTGATGTAATGCTGTTTAATTTTTAAAGCAGTGAAGATATGCTGGCCATCTGTGCAGCGGTTGGATTTCCGCTTCTCTGACGCGACCCTAGGTTCGAGAGCAGGACTCAGTGCATGAGGGGGCCAACCGGAGAAGGATGAAGCATCTGGGGACAGTTCTCCTTCTCCAGGGGAGGAGTGGGATGTGCATCAGCACTTGATGACCCTGGTGGAGGCTGGGGACACAGCAGAGCGTCGGGCTCAGTGCATAAGGGGAGTGACAGACGTCAACGTCAGCCTTGACGTCAGGACATCACTTGCCCAAGAAAAAACAGAGAAAATGCTTCCTGGCTGACCGGATGAGGGTCTCCAGCCCTCCGTTGCTGCTGAACTCGCGACGGCACACCTCAGCGACACCCTGGGCAAAGTATAGAGTCGCTGGCGGCCCCACCAGTGCCTTCCCCTGGAGGAGGACCTGTCAGTGATGGGATCGCCCGGAGCTGCAGAGCAAGCGCAATCTGAGGTAAGTGGCTGGTGTGGGAATGGGCAGGCAGTCGGGAAGGGCCTAGGGGGCCTGAAGGAGTGGGCAGCCAGGGCGGAGGGGAGGCGCATAAAAAAAAAAAAAGCAGTGAAGATTGCACTATAAGAAACTAGTGTAAGATTTTGTAGAAAAACCATGTCAGCTGTAGTGTTTAAGGTGTTTTTTTTTTACTTTTCAGAAAGAGATGACACTGAGTGTAGACCATGGAGGGCGAGTGAATCGGCAGATCTGTCAGTGAAGCATGACCGAGCGGTGTTTGCTCTGGTAACGAATATGCCACAAAAATGTATAGAAAGAGCAAAGTTTAGTGTAAAAATCATGTGACTTACAGGGGTTAAGGTTACTTTTCTTAGTTTTCTGTAAGAAAAGCAGCAGTGTAGATCAAGGAGAGTAAGCAACTCGGCGGCTTCAGAAGAGTAGATGCGAGCGTGAGTGAGTGCTCGCAAAGGCTTGCATCTAGTCTTCTGAAGCCACCAGGTCACTTTCTCGCCTCAATCTACATGCTGTGGCTTCTCATACAGAAAATTAAGAAAAGTAACCTTAAGCCCTACAACTCACATGATTTTTTACACTGAACATTGCTCTTTCTTTACATTTTTGTGGCATATTTTTTGCAAGACCAATACAATAGGGCTACCAAACATTACCTTTTGCCAATGCCTCCTTTGGCTGTACTCGCAAGGTATCTGTCTAATTCTCTACTTCGCTGTAAATATCAAACCTGTTACTCCCTCCCTCTATCAGCAAACTTATTGTTCTCTTGAAAACTGCAAAATACAGCTCTCGGTAACACGTTCAATGCAATGTATAGCTGATCTTGATTCTGCAATACTGTATAACTAAAAAAACTGTAACCTTTAGCTGCCATTCTATGTCTATATGCATTAAGTGTTTATGTTTGTTTTTCTGATGCGAAACCTTTGCAAATGAGTCCCTCTCAAAGGTTGTAATCCTAAAGTCTGTTAAATAAATAAATAAGACCAAACACAGCTCGGTCACACTACACTGTCTGGGAAAAGTGATTACAATGTTGGAGGACAGTGCTAGTGAGAAGTTGTTTTGAGAACGCGTAATAACCATTTTTTGGGTTATTACGGCATTTGACAGTTACATATAAACTGTGTGACAAAGGGGGACACCAGTAATTATACAGACTTACAGTATATGTTTCTGATGGATATATATCAGGTAAATAGTGAAGATTTGTTTATTCAAAACAGGGATGCAGTACAAGGAGGGCATGACTGGTGTTTAGTGGGGTGTAAATTCAGGAAGGATGTGAAGAAATTCTACAGTATTTCACTGATAGGGTGGTGGAGCCGTGGAACAGGCTGCTGTTGGATGTGGTGGGGTGGGTATGATTAATGAGTTTAAAAGTGAATGGGACACAAGAAGAGGACTCATAGACCCGGTAGGGGTAACCAGAGGGAGAACATTGATGGCAGGAGAGTAGGGCCTAACAACTCCCCCAGGACATTAGGCTGGGGAGTTAGGTAGTACAATATAATATTTACAAAACTCGTGGACCTTCAGTCTTTTTCTGCTGACAGAGGCTGTGTTTATACAGTATGTCTTTATGTTATGCAGTTATAACAAACTATAACAGTTATCTTAGTGTACATCCAGCATTAGAAATCTTGTTATTGGAAATGATATCTTTATAAAAGTGTATCAAATTATATCTTTATAAAAGTGTAGCATACAGTATGTTCAGGTTCACCCATGCCGCGGCAACAAACATGTCGCCGATACCGATTGCAGTGCAGGAAACGTGCTGCCTGGCATTAAAGCACCAGGCATTATGTCTCCCGGGAGTGACAACACCAAAGCACCCTCCCAGGAAACAGCCAACTTTTGTGTGGGGCTTTTCTCCCCACCTACCAAAACAAATACAACCTCTCTGGGGTGGGCATTCCCCGGAGAAGCAGAAGTAATGGGTTCAAAGGGCGACATGAGTGAGGGGCGATTGAAAAATCAAGATTGACCCTTTCACTGTCACCCTTGTTGCGGCTTTCTAAATGCAGCGGAAAAATGAGCATACATCAGGAGTACGTAAGACGGCACAAGGAGTGGTGCAGTGCAGTGGTGCGGAGCAGCGGTATTCAGAAGAACATTCTGGGAACTTCGGTGCTGCCCCATTTGTAGACACCTTTCTGGGCTGAGGGAGGAGGTGGCCAGGCTCTGTGCACAGCTGGCAGGAATACTGGAAACCTTCACCTCCACCCAGGAACCACAGTACCACCAGCCACTGCCATGGAGGTTGCCAAGACAGAGACCTGGATGGACTATGGTGGGCTCAGGGAGGTTGAAAAAGGTGGAGCTCAAGCACATCCCCCACCCAGTCCAACTAAGGAACAAATATGATGTTCTCAAGGAGAGGGAGATGGAGAGCCCTAAAAGGGAACCCAAGGTTGAGACCAGGAAGGATGAGCAGGCCCACCAGGAGGGGTGCTCAGGGGACAGGGCCAGAGAAACCCAGGGGAGGAGGACGTTCCTTCTGGTGGGGGACTCAGTAGTTCAGGATATGGATCTGGGAACAGACATCAAGATGGAGAGGGTGGTAAAGTGTCTCTCAGGAGGCACAGCTCTGAGTGAGGGTGAGCGGATCCACAGGATCGCTAAGGCTGTGGCTAAGTGGGGGGGGGCTGGATGTCGTCCATCTTGGGACAAATGACCTAGCCAAAGACAGAGTTACCTTTGAGAAGGTTCAGGAGGATTTTAGGGATTTCGGTAGTTACCTGGGGGAGGTAGCTAACTCTGTTACGCTCTCAGAGGTGCTACCAGTCAGGGGAAGGACAGGGGGAAAGAAACCAATGATTCAAAATCTTCAACAAGTGGTTGAAGGACTGGTGTGGGGAAAACAGCTTTGGCTACATTGGGGACTGGGATAACACCTGGGATGATGTACGCCTGTACAAGAAAGATGGTCTGCATCCTTCCGGGGAGGGAGGAACGTCTGTCCTCAGTGAGAGGTTTACGTGCTTTCTGAGCAAGCATTTAAACTAGCCACAGGGGAAGGGGCTGTCAGGAGTGGGGAGATTCATACAGCTCTCCCCCCACAGGTAAGGGCACAAGTCAGGCCGGACCAAGACGTTATGCCGGGGGCAAATATACCAGTACCACAGGGCAGAAAAGGCTGCGCACAGGGCAAGATGTTTTCATCATTAACAAAAAGTCCTAAACCACAAGTAACCAGAAAGGTAGTAAAAGGGAAGTACCACATAGAATATGCCAGGAATAGTAGGATGATATAAGGGGCAAAACACAAGGAGGGTCTGAAAGTATGCCACTTTCCATGGAAAGTCATGCACACGAATGCCCACAGTCTGGGGAACAAGGTCCCAGACCTGATGGCTGTAATGACAGAGGATGATCTGGACATAGTGGCCATAACTGAAACATGGTACACCAGGACCCACAACTGGGACATAAGTTTACCAGGTTATACCCTGTTCAGATAAGACAGGAAAGGTAAAAGGGGGGTGGGGTTGCCCTCTACATTAAAGAAAGCATCAAGGCAACCAAAATTCAGAACAGGCACGAGCAAACGGAGGAAGTTTGGGCCACCCTGGAGCTAGGCAGTGGAACAGCCATTCACACAGGGGTCATTTACAGACCCTCAGCTCAGGCAGAAGAAACTGACAAACTGCTGCTGGAAAACATGCATGACATGGCAGCTAAGGGAGAGGTACTGCTGATGGGAGACTTTAACATGCCAGAAATAGATTGGTCCATCCCAGCAGGGGTCTTGTCCAGGGCACAGGACTTTGTTGACTCCCTTGAGGGGGCTGGCCTTAGGCAACTGGTGTAGGAACCTACCAGAGACCAGGCAATCCTGGATCTGGTACTGACCAATGGGGACAGTATAACAGGTCTCAAAGTGGAAGGTCTGCTAGGGTCCAGCTGTGTTGTTCAAGGTGGACACAGGGATTCAGTCAACCCACACAAAAGTAAGAGTCTTAGACTTCAGAAGGGTGGACTTTACCAGGATGGGACTTCAGCTTAAGGAAACCCTGGAAAAAAGGGAGATGGTGGACATTGAGGAGAAATGGGCACACATCAAGGAGGCCATAGCGAAGGTCACAAAACAATGTGTTAGGTCAACAAACAAGAGTAAAAGGTGAAAAAAATCACTTTGATTCTCAAGGTGAGGGGGTGGCTGAAAAGGTAAGGGTCAAGAGGCTAGCCTTCAGGAAGTATAAGAAGACACAAAGAGACGAGGACAAGGAAATATACCAGAAGTTTCTGAGAGAGACAGGAAAAGCAGCAAGAAGTGCTCAAGCATAAACAGAGGAAAGAATAGCTCAATTGGTTAAAAAAGGAGACAGGACATTTTTCAGGTACATTAGCGAGAAAAGGAATGCAAAGGGAGAGTAGCTAATGTAACCCCTAGATGGCGCTATCCCAGGGGCTACTACCCCTGCCTGATTTGCCACTAACAGGTTGAGGGGCCTGGATCCAATGGCGGGTGCCTCCACCCAGAGGTCAGGGTTTGCAATAGTTAAACTTACTTGGTCACAGCCCTCTGGGACACTGCAACCCCTTTCTTCCCACTAGTGGCCCACACAATATATCAGAATTACCTTCACAGTATACACTTACCCCCAGGACTAGTTCGGCACTGGGACCTCCTGTGAAATAAGATACAGTGCAACAATCACAGTACAGTACTTTAACATAGACAAATACCTCAGGCAGTATAACTTTGCTGAAACAAGCAGCTCTGATTTATTGAGGGGATATAACAAGGACAGGGGAAATCAGGTTAATTAGCTTATCACTCTACTCATCTACCTATGGCTCTGTGCACAGGCCTATCCCTATCAGTTACTGTCCCTGGGTACCCAAGCCCTAGTGGCTAGTCCAAACCGTGGCAGCTGGTAGGGGCCCTTTCACACTGAGAAAAGAAGAATTAAACAGTCAGCAGTACAATAATTCCATTTGGATTTAATGTGGCAATTCAACAGGGCGACCCTGAATTAGTACTCACGACCTCCAAATAAGATAGGGTCCTTCAATGTCAGCAGGGCTACTCTTGAGCTCCAAGACTCTCACACATTTATTTGGTAAACAGTCACAGGCAAAAGTCACTTAATGCAGCAGGGATTCACTTGAGGTACACAAACCTCTTCACACATTTATATGGTAAAAAGAAAGCACTATACCAGGCAGGCTGCATCTGTATCCCGATCGCAACTACTGCACAATACCGGGAGAACACACAGCAGATTCAGTTCCTGACAGACGAGTGCAATTTTCAGCAATTCCTCCAGTCTTCTACAGGGTGAGCCTGGTTTCTACTCTTCAGATATCCTTTGATTCTCTTCAGGACGGATTCAGTCCTAACAAGCTGCAGACTGGAACTCTGGACCTTACACATGTTTTTGACTAAAACTGTGCACTGAAGAGCACAGGGTTCCTTTCCCTTCACTGCAAAGCTCAACTGAAACTCCCAACAGACAAAACCGGGCACTTCCTTTGAGTTCCTCCCAGTTCTTGACTGGATTGGCTGTCACTCACAATAGACTGCTGCTGTTGGTCCAAAAGGCGCAAGTCTAAACTACATCTCCCAGAGTCACTGCCCATACAATCCTCTTGTGGCTGGCTCAGATTATGAGTCCAAGTTCTGATTCGTCAAGGCACCATTTTAGAGCTAGCTTACCCTACACTGATTGGTCCAGTTCAGCAGTTCAAAACCAGAATGGGGAACTAGGCAGACACAGTTCTGACTGCAAAGAAAGCAGGTTAGACAAACTGTAATTTCATTATTACTGTAAATGATTTCTGGCAAACAGTTACATCTTTCAGATAGGTTCCTTTGCACTCTAGTGACTGCAAAATGGAGTGAATTGGCAGCAGCTTGAGTGGTACTCAATCAAAGAAACACACAGTCCCCATACAAACTAATTATGTCTGCAAGCAGACAGCTCTTAAAGAGACAGTACCAGAAGCTCTAAAAACACTCACTGATAAATGGCTTAAATGCCAAACACCATTCAGGCTTGGAGCATTCAAGCAAGCTCCTGGAAGTCTTTTGGGAACCCCCATTTGCAGGGGGTTACACTAAGTTTCGAGAAGCCATGGGGGTGATAGTGGAGGGAGATGGGGAGAAAGCAGTAATCCTGAATGAATATTTCTGTTCACTCTTCACTGTGGAAGGGCATGGGCAGGGCCCACAGCCAGACTTTAAAGGAACAAAGGATAAGAAGGTAAACACCAGTCCATTCACAGAGGAGAAGGTCCTAGAAGAACTTGCAAAGCTGAAGGTGGACAAAGCCATGGGTCCAGATGGCGTATAACCCAGGGTCCTAAGGGAGCTGAGAATTGAGCTGGCAGCCCCTCTGGCAGCCCTGTTCAGTGAGTCCCTATACACTGGAGTGGTCCCAGAGGATTGGAAAAGGACAAATGTCCCTCTTCACAACAGCAATAGTAAAGAAGATGCAGAGAGCTACAGACCAAATAGCCTAACCTCTGTAGTCAGAAAGATAATGGAGACACTTCTCAAGAAAAGAATAGTGGAGCACCTAGAAGCCATGGGGGTGTTGGATCCCAGACAACATGGGTTCACTGCAGGATGGTTCAATCAAACTAATCTAATAGATTTCTTTGACTGGATGACAAAGGCAGTAGATCAAGGTGGGGGGGCAGTAGATATTGCCTACCTAGATTTCAGCAAAGCCTTTGATGCCATCCCACATAGGAGACTGGTCAACAAGCTAGGTAGCTTGGGGATGGGGCACAAAGTGGTAAACTGGATTGGAAACTGGTTAAGGGACAGAAAACAGAGGGTCATGGTAAACAGAACCCAATCACAGGAAAGGGAGGTGACCAGTGGGGTACCACAAGGGTCAGTTCTGGGTCCGGTCCTCTAATGTCTTCATCAGTGGCATTGCCGATGGGCAAGAGGGAAAGGTTTGCCTATTTGCAGATGACACCAATATCTGCAATAGGGTGGATAACCCAGAGGGGGTGGAAAGGATGACAAGGACCTGGAATGGTTGGAGAGATGGTCAGTGGCATGGCAACTAAGGTTTAATGCAAAGAAGTGCCAAATCATGCATGTGGGGAGCATGAACCCTGGCGCAAGCTACAGGTTGGGGGGAGAGCTGTTGGCAATTACTAAGCAGGAGAGGGACTTGGGGTTTATAATAACAGATGTCCTGAAGGCCACAAGGCAGATGACCAAGGCAGTGGGGAAGGCCACTGGGATGTTGGGGTGCATTGGAAGGGGACTCACAAGCCAAAGGAGGGAGGTAATAGTTCCACTGTACAAGACCCTGGTGAGGCCTCATCTTGAGTACTGTGTCCAGTTCTGGAGGCCAAAACTTCATAAGGACATTAACAAAATAGAGATGGTGCAGAGGTGGGTGACCAAAACGGTGAAAGGTCTACATCTCAAGCCTTACGAGGAAAGAGTCAGAGACCTCAATTTGTACACACTGGAGCTAAGGAAGGAGAGAGGTGACATGATAGAAACATTCAAATACCTCAGGGGGCATGAACAAAGTGAAAGGGGACAACATATTCCAGCTTAAAAGTAGTGGCAGAACAAGAGGACATGATATGAAACTGATGGGTGGTCACATAAAAGGAAAGGTCAGGAAGTTATTTTTTACGGAGAGGGTGGTGGATGCATGGAATAGCCTGCCCCAGGAAGTGGTGGCCACCCGTACGGTGACAGGCTTCAAATATACATGGGTCAGGAATATCAGAGATAGGAAGAAAAAGCTAAAGCCAATGACCAGATAGGGTCACTAGCTGCTTCGTCAGGTAGCATAAATGGGCAGACTGGATGGGCATGGCGGTCCTTATCTGCCAGCAGTATGTATGTATCTGTGTGCATCAGGACCTCTTACCAGAAACAAAATGAATGTCTAAAGATGCTTCTGATTTTCCTGAGTCCAGGCACATTGCATCAGGAATGGCCTTTTGGGGCCTAAGCTTTTGGGAATGGGGTTTTCCCCCAGTGTCCTTGCCAACATTACCCCTTTCAATAAAACAGGTACCTGTAACCCATCACCCTGGATGCAAATGAAAATGAGCTGTCACAGCTCTATGTGTCTTTCCTGGGCAAAAATTACAAATAATTAGACTGATTCAGTACAGTGACTGGTTTTATACGTTTATAGTTTGCACAGTCTGTTAAACTACTGAATCCTAAAGACCCAACCAAACTGATCGCTCATGTTTTCTCAGTTATGGCTTGTAGTCACTGTACCTATTTATATTTGGCAAACTGAATGCACTGAATTTTCTATTCCAATAAATCGTATAATGCTTCTAGGAATTCAAAGATCCCTGTGTCCATGTGTGTTCTTATTTGTATCCACCTTACTGGGAGAAACCTATTTATTTCTGCAGAAGAACCAGGCCTGCACCTGAAAACCTGTGTGCTACTAAGAATCAGTGGTGGGTGGGGAGGTTCTAGAATAAGCGTAAGAAAGAAAGCTCATGTGCTCACTTGTAAACCCCTTCATAAAAAGCAGCAGAGCTCAAAATGTAGTTAATGTAATATACATTTTGAGGTACAATTATGTTCATTGCTTGGGGACATTCAGAGTACACTGGCTTTTTTTTTGTTCAGTCAGGTAATATAGCCGGGTATCTACAGTGGCAGTTCCAGCCACTATTGGTTATCAGGACATGGGTGGCGGGAGGCACAACGACTGACAGGACACCTATATATTATTCCTAAGGGGTTAGCTCTGCAGCCCATGGGGCAACAAGTAGGCTACCATGTTGTTTTACCAGGGTATATAGAAACATAGAATTTGATGGTAGATAAGGACCGCAAGGCATATCCTGTCTGCCCATTTGTTCTACCTTATGAATGCACCATAGGCCTTTACTCTGTCAATGGCATATCTATTCATACTCATCTGTATTGCTCCCTTATGCCTATGTAACCCCCCTGCAAATGGGGGTTCCCAAAAGTCTTCCAGGAGCTTGCCTGAGTACTCCAGATCTGGCAGCGTTTGGCGAAATGCCATTTAAGGTGTGAAGCAGAGAGTGCTTTAGAGCCTCCACGTACTGTCTCTTTAAGAGCTGCCTGTTCGCAGGCTTAATTAGTTTATATGGGGGGACTGTGTTTCCCTGCTCGAGTCCCACTTGGGCTGCTGGCTACGTGCTCCATTTTTGCGGTCGCTATATGCACAGAGGGAGCCTAATTGAAAGATGTAACTGTTTGCCAGAAATTATTTAGAGTGTTAGTGAAAATGTAGTTTGTCTAACCTGCTCTTTTGCAGCACAAACTGTTTCTATGAAGCCCCTCCATTTTGGTTCTGAACTGCTGAGCTGAACCAATTGGGTTAGGGGAGCCCTAAAATGGAGACTACTTGGGCCAGTCAGGAAAGGGACTCCCAGCTGGAGCTTGTAGTAAGGGGGCTAAATGGAAGGAGCCTCTGGGAATTGTAGTTTGGACCCTGGCACCTTTTTGCACCAACAGAGGGAGCCCTGCAGTGATTGACAGCTGAATCAACCAACCGAACTTGTGTGGGTCTGAAGGAAATGCCCTGAACTGTTGCTGGCAAGCCAGACACGAGATGGCTGTGAAAGGAGAAGGAGCCCTGCTTTGTTGCGGTGTGTAGTTCGCATGGGAAGTGCATATGTAGGCCCCCAAGTCAGTCTGCGGCCGTTAGTACTTTTAAATCGGACTGAATCCGAGTGTTGGAGAAGGAAGAAGAAACAGAAGAGTGGGAACCAGGCTTAACCTGTAGAAGACCGAAGATTTTGCTGAAGTGCGATTAGCCTGTCAGGGACTGAAGCTGCTGTGAGCGGGCCCGGGTTTTTGCAGTGTTTTTCAATCGGGATCGAGGAGCAGCCTGCCTGGTATAGTAATTTCCTTTACATATGAATGTGCTTGGTGCTTGGGGAAATTGCGATTTTATTTCCCCTTTACTGTGAATAGTGTGCTGAACCTGGAAGCAGAACCTAGCTTGATTTGGACTGAATCCGCCTGTTATCAAATGCAGTTGGGCCCTGTCACAAGGGCCTTGTCTCCATGCCCTGCTTTTCTGCTAATCCAGAACAACCAATTTCCATCTGGTTCTCTGCTTGGGGTATCGTGAGTACAAATCAGGGTAGCTCCCTGCAGCTTTCATTTAATCAAAGTGTGTCAACTGATTGCTTTGTGTTTTTCTTTCTGTGGATTGAGCAATCCGGCTCCGGATTACAATTGAGTGTTGTGCATTTACTTTCTCCTTGCAGGGCCCCCATCCATCTGCACCAGCCGGCCAACCCCGGGCAATGGATCTGGCTAGCTCCCCCCCATCCTGGGTACCCAGAGAGTGTGACATTTGGACCCTAAATTGCATGCATAGTACTGTGATTTGTGTGTTTATTGCCAATCAACATGATTTGCCCCTTCCTTGTTACTGCCCCTGAATAAATCAGATTTGTTGTTGTTGAATTGTATTCTGTCTGTGGTGTCAATACATATAGAACCAGCACTGCATTGTGGTTGTGTGCATTACCTAACCTTGTTTTACAGGGGTCCTCAGAGACGTGCTGCAGAACCAGTCTTGAGGGTAAGTGGGTACTGTATGTGTAAGGAGTGGGCATATGTGGAGTATTGGGAAGGTAACTCCCATGTATCGTGTGGGCCACTAGTGGGATCAAAGGGGGGTCACAGTGTCCCAGAGGGCTGTGCCCTAGTTAGTTTAACCACTAACAACCCTGACCTCTGGGTGGAGGCACCCATCACTGGACCTAGGCCCCTTAACTTGTCACTAGCCATACAGTCAGGGGTAGTAGCCCTTGGGATAGCACCACCTAGGGGTTACATCTTGGAGGCACCACTGGTATTAGCGTCCCCTAGTGGCCAAACTTACGAATTGCTGTTAAAAATAACCCCAACAGAAGTGGCGGTAAACCAGTTGGTGGGGTGGTGTATTGGACAGGAGATCGACCCCCAAAATGCTGTACTTATTCTGGATATTCCCCTGGGTACCAATAAGGACACTGTAGAGGGAGTACTTTCTCAGGTTTAATGTTTACAAACCCCTGTGGTGGTGAATCGACAGGCTAATCTGCTTGCCCAAAGCTTTATGGACTTAGTAGAGTGTAAGGACCCCGTGGATAGTTCTAAAGTGCCACAGACTGTTACCCCAGAGGGAGTCCACACTGCCTGGAGAGTGATAACAAAAGACAGTAAAGACCCCAGGGAGGATGAGCCCCCCCCCCCCACTATCTGAGACTTTTGGAAAAGAGTTTTCTAAATTGTTGCTGGAGGAAGGGAAAACTGTGGAGGACTTAAAGAAACTATTCCTGCCATCTGGGGGTGTTCCTCCCCTAACACCCCCTTCCGCTCCAGCACCTGTTATTACCCCTCCTTCTGGGCCTGTGCCAATGCTGGCCCCTCTGTCTGTACCTGCCATTAGTCACGACTCTTACTGAAAGTTGAGAATCTTCTCCAGCACCCTCCCCACCCCTCAGGGGGAGGATGATTGGGAGACCTAGATAGATTGTGTTGCCCCTTGGTGCATGAGTGGGAGTGTGCAGAGGCTGAGAAATGAAAAAGAATCCTAGAAAGTTTGAGGGGTCCCGCTCTTGAGGCCATTAGAGTTTTGAGGTCCGCGAACCCTGATGCATCTGCCCAGAAGTACCTATCGTCACTCGAAGGTAATTTTGGAAGTAGTGAGTCAGGGGAGAGTTTGATGTGGAAATTTCAAGGTACAAAACAATGGCAGAGAGAAAGTTTGTCCGCATATGTTACTTGTTTGGAAAGAGCCCTGCAGAAAGCTTACTGAAAAGGTGGGGTAGCCACCAGTGACTTAAACCAAGTGAGATTGGGGCACATACTGCAGCATGCAAAGCGTTCTAAATTGCAGCTCCTTCAGCTAAGGCTCCAAGACAGAAGGGGTAACCCACCGGACTACTGTGACTTGATAGAAGAACTCCGGGAGGTTGAAGACGAAGAGGGAGATTGTAATTCCAGGGTGAGTGTGGCCCAAGTGATCACGGCATTGGAAGGCCCTTCTGAAGTGGGGACCAAGGAGGGTATGCCGTCATGGGCTAAACAGTTGGGAAACAGTTGCTGAAGGAAGTCAGAAAGGTACAACTGGGTGTTCCCTGTGAGAATTCTCCCATGGGACCAGACTGTAATTCTGCTCAAGCCGTGACTGCCATGGGGGTTGGGGTGCCCCCTCAGACATCCTATAACAAGGATAGTCCTCAGAGTGATATCAAAGAGTTTACTGCCACCATGAAGGAACTGTTGAGACACGTTGCACCCCTTCCACCCCTTGCCAATCCTTCAGTTCCTCAGGAAATGTTCTCTCCAAGGATGTCCCAAGAGCCTAGAGAGAATGCCGGTCATAGAAAGACTTAGAGAGAGTGGTGAGCCGGCTACAAGGAGAGCTTTGGAGAACAAATCAGTGGTTAAGGGGTGTATGAAATGACCTTCATGAGGGCCCAAGAAACTCTAACTCCAATTTTTATGTGGCTAAATCATCTGTCCAGGCCCCAGCTGCTGTCCCTCTGGAATGGTCTGAAGTGGTGGGTCCCTCCATGGAGACCACTTTAAAGGTGAATGGAGTGTCTACAAGAGCTGTATTAGACTGTATTAGAAGTGACAATTATGTTCCAGGATTGGTATCAGAAACATTTGTCTGATGTACCCTTACAACCATTGGAAGGACTGCATGTCTGGGGGTTAAGTGAGAAGACCTACCCCTACTCCGGATATATATGAATTTGGCTATCTTTCTCCACCTCCGTGGCTGGAATGGCAGAGCATGTAGAGACCGTGGCCTTAGTGTGTCCCCCTACTGGACTATATGATGGGGTTCCTCTACTAATTGAGATGAATGCGCATATGTTTGGACGGTTGGTGCAGTTGTGTTATGAGAAACAGGGGTCACGGACTGTAGAGCTTTGAGAATTCCGGCCTTGATCAAGAAGGCCTATGAGGCACAGAGAGATGCTGAAGGAGTGGACTCAGAGGAACCAGTTGGAATTGTCTGGAAGAAGGATCCTGAGTCCAGAATCCTGGCACCAAATGCCCAGTGTTCCTTACAGGGGGAGGTCCGTGTCAGAAAGGATGTCAAGAATAAAATACTCATGCTGGATGTACCAGGCGATGGGAAACTGCCAGAAGGACTGCTGGTCAAGCCTAGTATTTTGCCTGCCAGAGCCCATGCTTATGCCAGATGAGTAATGGTCCAAGTTCATAATGTGTCTGATAGAAAGATTTGAGTAAATAGAGGTTGTACCTTGGCTAATGTACATTGTGCAGATACTGCAGTGATACCTAGTAACAAGTGTTCGGGGAAGAATGACAGGGTGACGCCCAACTTGTTTGATTTCGGTGACTCCCCATTGCCAGCTGAATGGAAAATGAGGATCAGTGAGAAGCTTGCCCAGAGAGACCAGGTGTTTTCTTTAAAGGAATGGGATGTGGGATGTGTGCAAGGAGCTGAGCACCATATCTGGTTACATGATGAAAGCCCATTTCGTGAGAGGTCTCGACGCCTGGCACCTGCTGACATAGATGATGTAAGACGGCATCTAGAAGAGATGCTTGCTGCTGGTGTGATACAAGAATCCAGAAGCCCATATGCTTCACCTGTCGTGGTGGTGAGGAAAAAGAATGGGACAGTGAAAATGTTCATGGATTATCACACTTTGAACTGGTGGACCATCCCTGATCAGTATACAATGCCCCGCATTGAGGATGCTTTAGACTGCTTGAATGGTAACAAGTGGTCCTCAGTGTTGAATCTTTGCAGTGGGTACTACCAGATCCCGATGGCCCAGGAAGACCATGAGAAGACAGACTTTATCTGTCTGCTTGGTTTCTGTGAGTTCATGAGGATGCCCCAAGGGATCTCAGGTGCCCCAGCCACTTTTCAATGACTGATGGAGCGTGCATTGGGGACATGAACCTATTGGAGTGCCTGGTATACCTAGATGATGGCATTGTGTTTGGCAGCTCACTGGAGGAATATGAGAGCAGATTGTTCAAGGTGCTGGACCGATTGGAAGATTTTAGCTTTAAACTATCCATCAACAAGTGTCAGTTCTTCCAAACCTCTGTAAAGTATGTGGGCCACATAGTGTCCACCGAGGGAATAGAAACAGACCTGAGTAAAGTTGAGGCCTTGACCACCTGGTCACAGTCCCACAATTTAAAAGAGCTGCAAAGATTTCTGGGATTCTGTGGCTATTATCGCTGGTTCATCAAGGACTATTCAAGAGTGGTTCGTCCTCTACTTAATCTTACTCAAGGTTACCCTCCTACTAACAAAAAATATAAGAGGTCAGCTTCCCCTGAGGCTGAGAAAGTGTATTTCCATCCCAATTAAGTTTCTGGGGCATGATGGACACCTGATTGTGAAGCTGCTTTTCATGAGATTATATACCAACTCACTCATGCTCCTGTCCTTGCATATGCAGATCCAGCAAAACCTTATGTCCTACATATGGATGCTAGCCTGCAAGGTTTGGGGGCTGTGTTGTACCAAGAGCGCGAGAATGGCCTAAGACCAGTGGCCTTTGCCAGTAGAAGTCTGACCCCATCTGAAAAGAACTATCCTGTACATAAGTTAGAGTTCCTTGCTTTGAAGTGGGCCATTGTTGACCAATTCCATGAGTACTTGTATGGGGCTAAGATACTAGTAAAAACTGATAATAATCCTCTGACCTATGCGCAGACCTCAGCCAAGTTGGATGCTACTGGCCATAGGTGGCTTTCTGCATTATCTACATATGATTACACTGTTGAATACAGAGCAGGCCTGAACCACGTAGATGCTGATGCTCTCTCCCGGAGGCCTGTTTCCCGGAATGACTGGGTCAGACTGTCAGAACCTGATATTCGAGCACTCTGCCAGAAGTTGGACAGGGAGGAACAAATGTCCACGGACGCAGTGGGCTGTCTGGTGGATTTTTTGGGGCCCTCTGAGAATTGCATACCTGCTGCTTATTGTCACTTTACTGCATTAGATATTGGTGCACTGCCTCAACTCATCAATGACAGTCTTCAGTGGGCTAAATCCCGAGATCCTATGATCAAATCAGCTCTAGAAGCCCTCTACACAGGGAAAGATGTGTCCAAGTTGCGCTCCACTGATTTGAGAACTGCATTGTTATATAAGGAAGGTTCTAAGCTGAAACTGATTAATCGATATATACAGAGAAACAGTAGACCGAGGGGCCAAATAGACAAGGAACAGTTGGTCTTGCCCACTGCTTTCAGAGACTTAGTATTGATGTCTCTACATAACCATATGGGGCACCTTGGTATGGACAGAACACTTGACTTGGTGAGGTCCACATTCTATTGGCCTAAGATGGGGGCTGATGTTGAGCAACACATTCGAACCTGTATTCGCTGCTTAAAGAGGAAAGCTTTGCCCCAGAGGGCTGCCCCCCCTTGTTAACATCACCACCAACACCCCCATGGAGCTGGTCTATATTGACTTTCTGAGTTTGGAGCCGGATCAAAGAAACATTAGTAATGTGCAGGTGGTCACTGACCATTTTACGAGGTATGCCCAAGCTTTCCCCACCAAGGACCAGAAGGCATCCACCGTGGCAAAAGTACTAGTAGAAAACTTTTTTGTTCACTATGGGGTTCCGTAAAGAATCCATTCTGATCAAGGGAGAGACTTTGACAGTCGTTTAATCAAAGAGATGCTTTCCCTGTGGGGAGTGCAAAAGTCCAGAACCACCCCTTACCACCCCTAGGGGGACCCACAGCCTGAACATTTTAACTGCACTTTGCTGGACATGCTGGGCACTCTCCATCCAAAAGACAAGCCCAGATGGAGCCAACAAATTAGCACCTTGGTATATGCCTACAAGTGCACCAAAAGTGATGCCACTGGGTTCTCCCCCTACCGCCTTATGTTTGGAAGAGAAGCACGACTACCAGTAGATGTTTGTTTTGGAGTTTCTCCTGATGGGGTTCGAGCTGATAGTTATCTACAGTATGTGCAAAAGTTAAAGGCCCAGCTGAATCATGCGTACCAACTGGCTCAAACCATGGCTGCCAAAAGAAATCTAGCCAACAAAGAAAGGTATAATAAAAAGGTGAAGGCACAGGAACTCCAGGAGGGAGATCATGTATTGTTAAGAAATCTGGGACTGCATGGCAAACACAAAATTGCTGACAGGTGGCATCATCTCCCTCACATTATAGTGGGCAAACTGGATGATCTGCCCATGTACAAAGTAAGGCCTGAAAACAATTCAAAAGATGTTAAGACAATGCATTGAAATCATTTGCTGCCCATTGGCCAAATACTGATTGAGTCTGAGCCTCCAGAAAGTGCTCCCCCTGGACCGGTGACCAGAGCTGCTGCTAAGCAAAGGCAGAGAAAGTCTGCACCTACAGTTGCTGAGTTAAGGTTTTCTCCACAGCAAACCCCAGTTGAAAATGACTGTCAGTCTACTTCTGAAGAAAGTGAGTGCAACTTTGGGTACTACCCTTCTTATGAATTAAATCAATTGTTTCAAGGTAATTCCATAGTCAATTATGGAGATGAAGCTGGGCCTTCTGGACTGCCTAAGCCCCCAGCTTTGTCCTTGGAGCCAATGCTCCCAGAAAGTGAGGTACAGAGTGTTAAGTCTGATGATCTTGAGTCACTGTGCATGGTGGAACTGTATGAGTTTTCAGAGGAGGAAAATGATGAACTGGGACAGACTGGTGATTTACCAGAGCAAGAAGAGTATTCCGAGTGCCCTGATGGTTCACTGCCAGTGCTGGAGAGCTCTCCCTGTGAAACAAGTGTTGTGACCCCCAAAATTGCAAATACTGGAGCTGAAAGTGCCCCAAGTTCCAACCTTGCTACCCCAAAAGAAACTCCCCTGGAAAGTAAAGACCATGCTGTAAGTGAGGATAAAAGTGCAGAGACTGTAACAGTTCCCCCTAGAAAGACTGGTCAAGCTGTAAAGACTGTAGTACGCCTCAGGTATGATTCTCCTGAGAGTCCTGTAGACTTGCCTCTCAATGTGGTCCACAAGGTGGTGTATGTATCCCAGAGTTCATTACCCAAACTGAGTATCAGTGCTAACTCTAGGTTAATTGTTTTGCCCTCCAGGTATGATGCCCCGCTCAAGGTAGCTGATAGGGAAGGACCCCCTCTCTCCAGGTTTCATGTGCAGGAGGTAATAACCTGAATTACGGTACAATGTGTGCATAATGCTGTGTAACAAGTAATGTGCTGAAAAGTATCAGAGATGAGTTTATAGCAAAGGGTGATATGCTGACTGGTGATTACACGTATAAGTCTAACATGCTAGTGATGTAAATGTATATAGTGTTTTGTGCTAGATTTTATGGGGGTACTTACTTGACGCGGATGCCAAGTTTTTCCAGGCCAGAAAGGGTGTAACCCCCCCTGCAAATGGGGGTTACCAAAAGTCTTCCAGGAGCTTGCCTGAGTGCTCCAGGTCTGGCGGCGTTCGGCGAAATGCTCTTTAATTGTGGGCGCAGAGAGTGCTTTAGGGCCTCCACGTACTGTCTCTTTAAGAATTGCCTGCTCGCAGGCTTAATTAGTTTGTATGGGGGACTGTGTGTTTCCCTGCTCGAGTCCCGCTCGAGCTGCTGGCTATGTGCTCCATTTCTGCGGTCGCTATATGCGCAGAGGGAGCCTAATTGAAAGATGTAACTGTTTGTCAGAAACTATTTAGAGTGTTATTGAAAATGCAGTTTGTCTAACCTGCTCTTTTGCAGCACAAACTGTTTCTGTGAAGCCCCTCCATTTTGGTTCTGAACTGCTGAGCTGGACCAATTGGGTTAGGGGAGCCCTAAAATGGAGACTGCTTGGGCCAATCAGGAAAGGGACTCCCATCTGGAGCTTGTAGTAAGGGGGTTAAATGGAAGGAGCCTCTGGGTATTGTAGTTTCTACCCTGGCACCTTTTTGCACCAACAGAGGGAGCCCTGCAGTAATTGACAGCTGAATCAACCAACCGAACCTGTGTGGGTCTGAAGGAAATGCCCTGAACTGTTGCTGGCAAGCCAGACTCGAGGTGGCTGTGAAAGGAGAAGGAGCCCTGCTTTGTTGCGGCATGTTGTTTGCGCGGGAAGCGTATGTGTAGGCCCCCAAGTCAGTCTATGGCCATTAGTACTTTTAAATTGTACTAAATTCGAGTGTTGGAGAAGGAAGAAGAAACAGAAGTGTGGGAACTAGGCTTAACTTGTAGAAGACCGAAGATTTTGCTGAAGTGCGATCGGCCTGTCAGGGACTGAAGCTGCTGCGAGTGCTTCTGGGTTTTTGCAGTGTTTTGCAATCGTGATCGAGGAGCAGCCTGCCTGCTATAGTAATTTCCTTTACATAAGATTGTGCTTGGTGCTTGAGGGAGTCACAATTTTATTTCCCCCTTTACTGTGAATAGTGTGCTAAAGCTGGAAGCAGAACCCAGCTTCATTCAGACTGAATCCGCCTGTTATCAGAAGTAGTTGGGCCTTGTCACGAGGGCCTTGTCTCCATGCCCTGGTTTTCTGGCCATCCAGAACAACCAACTTCCATCTGGTTCTCTGCTTGGGGTATCGTGAGTACAAATCAGGGTAGCTCCCTGCACCTTTCATTTAATCAAAGTGTGTCAACTGATTGCTTTGTGTTTTTCTTTCTGTGGACTGAGACATCCGGCTCTGGATTACGATTGAGTGTTGTGCATGTACTTTCTCCTTGCAGGGCCCCCATCCATCTGCACCAGCCAGCCAAACCTGGGCAACGGACCTAGCTAGCCCCCCCATCCTGGGTACCTAGAGAGTGTGACATTTGGACCCTAAATTGCATGCACAGTACTGTGATTTGTGTGTTTACTGCCAGTCAACCTGATTTTCCCCCTTCCTTGTTACTGCCCCTGAATAAATCAAATTTGTTGTTGTTGAATTATATTCTGTTTGTGGTGTCACTACATATAGAACCAGCATTGCATTGTGGTTGTGTGCATTACCTAATCTTGTTTTACAGGAGGTCCTCAAAGACATGCTGCAGAACCAGTCTCGAGGGTAAGTGGGTACTGTATGTGTAAGGAGTGGGCATATGTGGGGTATTGGGAAGGTAACTCCTGTGTATCGTGTGGGCCACTAGTGGGATCAAAGTGGGGGTCATAGTGTTCCAGAGGGCCATGCCCAAGCTAGTTTAACCTCTAACAACCCTGACCTCTGGGTGGAGGCACCCCTCACTGGACCTAGACCCCTTAACCTGTCACTAGACATACAGTCAGGGGTAGTAGCCCTTGGGATGGCGCCACCTAGGGGTTACACCTATCTCATGCCTGTTTGAAGCCCTGCACTGTATTCATATCCACCATTTTCTGAGGTAGGCCATTTCATGCATCCACTACCCTTTCTGTGAAAAATAACTTCTTCACATTACCCCTTAATCGGCCTCCCTCTAATCTCATGCTGTGTACTCTTGTCCTGCTGTTTTTCTTATATTGAAACATGTTAGACTCTTTGACCTTGTTAATGCCCTTAAGATGTTTGAATGTTGTGATCATATCACCTTTCTCCCTCCTTTGCTCTAGGGTATACATATCGGGCTCTGTTAATCTGACCTCATATGTTTTCTGATGCAGTCCCTGCACCATTTTGGTTGCCCTTCTCTGGACTGTCTCCATTTTGTTTATGTCCTTGTGCAGGTACGGCCTGCAGTACTGCACGCATTACTCCAGATGGGGCCTAACCAGTGTCTTGTAAAGATGGATTATTACCTCCCTCTTACGACTTGTGATACCCCTTCTAATTCACCCCAACATCCCTCTAGCCTTACCTACTGCTTTAGTAGTCTGCTGGAATGATTTTGGGTCATCGGTGATGATGATGCCCAAGTTTCTTTCTTCCCATGTGATTGCTAGCAACTCCCCTCCCAATCTATAGGTAGCTTCAAGGTTTCTCTTCCCTATGTGCATGATCTTGCACTTCTTTGCGTTAAACCTCAGTTGCCACTCTTCTGACCATTTTGCCAGTTTTTCCAGATCTCTTCTCATTCTGCCCACCCCATCTGGATCATCTACTCTGCAGATCTTGGTATCATCTGCAAACAGACAGACCTTACCCTCCAGTCCATCTGCAATGTCACTGATGAAGATCTTGAAGAGGACTGGCCCCAGGACTGATCCCTGAGGTACCCCACTTGTGACTTGCATCTCTTCTGACTGTATACCATTTACCAGCACTCTCTGTTTTCTGCCTGCCAACCAGTTTGCCACCTGGTTGACCAACCTCTGACCCACCCTGAGTCTAGCCAGCTTAATAATCAATCTTCTACGTGGAACTGTATTGAAAGCTTTGCTGAACTCAAGGTAGGTGACATCAACTGCACCGCCTTGGTCCACCACTCAGGTCACCCAGACAAAGAAATCTATGAGATTAGTCTGACAGGACCTTCCTGTTGTAAACCCATGCTGTCTTGGATCCTGTGCTCCTATGGATTCCAGGTGTTGCACTATCCTTTCCTTAAGGAGTGCCTCCATAATGTTGTCCACTACTGTGGTAAGACTGACTGGTCTGTATTTTCCTGCTGCCACTCTTGTGGAGTGGGATCACCTGAGCCCTTCTCCAGTCTTTTGGGACCTCTCTTGTGCTCGGAGACTCACTAAACAGTTCTGCAAATGGCTCTGCTAGTTCCACCCTTATCTCCTTTAGTACCCTGGGATGTATGCCATCAGGTCCCATTGCCTTGTCCACCCTGAGTTTAGTGAGCTCTTTTAGGACCATTTCTTTTGTGAAGGGACTTGTGCATACCTCCCTCCCCTGTGTTCATGGTGCTGAGCTGTGGGCCCTGCCCTACCTTCTCCTCAGTAAATACTGAGCAGAATTATCTATTTAGAATAGATGCTTTTCCTTGGTCCTCCTCCACACACTCCCCCTTATCCCCTTTGATCTTAGCAATATCCCCTCTGGACTTTCTCCTTTCACTAATGCATCTATAGAAAGTCTTGTCCCCTTCTTTTACCGTTTGTGCTAGTGTTTCCTCGGTTTGGGCCTTTGCCTGCCTTACTGCCTTCCCCGCTTCCCTTAGGGAAGTTTGGTATGCCTCCCTACCTTCATCCCACTGCATTCCCTTATATTTCCTGAAGGCCAACTTTTGACTTTGATCTTTTCTGCTACTGTTTTTGAGAACCAAAGTAGTTTCCTCCTTCTATTGCTCTTGCTTTTCTCCCTAACCTAATGGGACGTTGCTTCAAGTATTGCATCCTTAATGTTTGCCCACTTTGCCTGTACCCCCTTACCTGTATTTCATCTTGCCAGGGCTAGATTAACTCATCTTATCAAAGTCAACTCCTCTGAAGTCCTATATTTTTGCCTTGGAATGGGATAATGTGCATGCCCTAGTGTACGATGGTGTACAATCACCACTGGTGGTCTTGCAATCACACCCCCCACCTTATCCTCATCATATATGTAGACAGTGTGATCTAGTGGTTGAATCCCCAAGCTGAGAAGGGATCATGGATCAAATCCCACAAAAGCCATGGGTTCCTTGTGTAACCTTGAGCAAGTCACTTGCCTCAGTGTGTTTCAATTCTCTCAGCTATAAAACTAAGTGGACGCAGGATCACACTAAGCTGAATAAACCTTGGTAAATAAATATGAAATCAAATATCTAGTGGCAGAGGTTTCATCTAGATAGCTTTGTCCTTCAGATAATTCTAATTATTATCAAATTCCATTTAAACATTTTTTTAGGGTACTTATCAACAAAGGCAGAAACAGATGTAATGGGGAAGAGGGCATATTATGTCTTTCTACTTCTTTTTTTTACTGTAATACATAAGGGATTGACTTATAGTTACTGCCCTTACAGATCAGTGCCATCCATGTTCTGTATTTCCCTATAGCATTTCTGTAAATTTGAATTACATTCTTCAAAGGGTTAAGATTGTGCTAAGAAAGAAAGACAACTTAATATGAAAAATATCATTGTTCGATATGTCAAAAAAAAACTTGTGTCAATCAAAATCCTTTAAGTATTGGGCTATGTGACATTTAATCTTTCATTAACCAATCAAGTCCCTGATGGCCTGCCGTTTTTCTTCTTATTTAAATAGTGGTAGGAGAACAAATCAAGGCTGGGGCATGTTGGTGACTGCCAGTCACGATTCGAGCTTTGTTTACTATAATGAAGAGGGTAATAAATGCATCAGGCCATTCTTGGATGTCATTTGCATAGATGAATGATTTGTCCAGTCAGTCACTCTCCAATGATTTAGGCCCCATTGTCAGCACAAAGAGCATTCAGTCTCTCTGGAATTCACAGCGGCCAAGCTCTCATTAGCAAGCATCCTCTGCCATGAATGATTCAAATAATTACAACAGAAATAATAAACTGTTTCACAGAAACATTTTATTTGATGGCCTCAGACATCAGGTTTTCTGAAGTGCTGGGATTCAAATAAGCCAGCGTGCATTATTGTTAAAGAACAACGATCACTTGTAACAGGGTGGGCATTGTTTTATCACCAGTAGATCTTTAAACTTGGTCAACTATCAGATGTGTTGCTTAAGCTGCCAACAGTGGCCTGTATAATTAGAGAACAAGCAGCAGATGGAGCTCTAGTAATATGGGCACTTACTTTATAACTTCAACCCCAAAAGTTTTCTCTTGAATTTATTTTGCATAATTATTGTGCAGTACTCTGGACTAATTAGCTGTGACTTCGCTTTTCTATTTAGACATAAAACAATGTTGTTACAAGACTATCTTTACATTTTGATACCCCATAACAGATTATTGCCGTTGATGAAATTGTAACTATGTAATGAGGTGATAACATGATCTCTCTGGAAATGAAAGCCTTGAATACAGGATGATTACAGCCAAAGACGCTTCACTATCATGGATGGCATTGCAGCACCATAAAGCCAGTCAATGCTTTTGTTAATGAGCTTTTTAGGTACCCACATCAGCTCTACTGGAGTTAGAAACTGTTGCTGCCTACAGTATACAATTACATACATTTGTCATTAGCTTCTGAAGTGAATAATAATGGGACGTTTAGCTCTAACAAGCATGTGACCATTCAATACCTATAGTTGCTGCAGAGCAAGGCACAATGCTACATATTTATTAACTAATTTTCATAGTAATTTAATGTAAAAGGGACTTGTATATTTGCTTTGATGGAATGGTAAAATATACATTATAAAGCATGTACTACCACTTTTAAAACAGCACTGAAATGCAATCTAGAGTGCCTAAATACTGCAGTTGCTAAAAGTAGAAAAAAGAATTAATTATACAGTTATTTATAATTGTTTTTTACTGGAATGCATGTGAGCAAGATGCCTGTTTACATGTGTGTCCAGTTTTAACAACAGACATCCAAAATACACATTAAGTACAAAGTACAACATTATGAAGGTAGACAGATACAGTAGTACAACATCAACATTAACAGACTATTTATTTAGTTATTTATTTATTTATTTATTTATTTAGTTTTTGTTGACCGGGTAAGTACACTAGACAAATCCTGCCTATTTTCAGGCATGACCCGGGGGAAGGGAATACAGATGAATGCCAACTGACCTTGAACCAGATGAAACCGTTGGTGGTATTTTTAGTGTATTAGGGAAATTTGGCCAGGACACTGAGGAAATTCCCCTACTCTTTTCGATAAGTGCCATGGGATCTTCAACATTCACCTGAACTACCACCAATCCAGGCAGATGGGACCTTGGTTTAACAACTCATCCGAAAGACGGCACTTCGGAAGTGCAGCACCCCTCTCATGCTGCACTACAGTGTCAGTACTGGGATATTAACCCAAGTGCCAGATGTGGGAACTGAACCCACAGCCCTCTGATCTCCCGGCCTCAGAGGCGAGTATGATTATCTAAAGCAATTACATTTCAGTACACTGAGAAATAAGGACCTAAGATTGTTTTTGAAGGTGGCAATCTTATTATAGACAGTAAATGAGGAGGGTAAGCCATTATAATTTTGGTTTCCCTAAGCAGTAGAGAATTTTGACGTTGCTTGGTATGAAAGAATAGTATTTTACATGAAAACATACTCTGAGACCTAATAAACCTGTTAACAGTCTGTGGGAATACTTCAACTATGCTGTCAGATATTAACCCTAAATTTATTCTCTGCAGAAAAAACAAGGCTGTATAATTAATTAACACCTCCGAGACTGAGTGTTGAGACCTATTAAAACAGTTAAACTTTACCCAGCTCATTTCCACCCCCACTCACTCCAAGAACTTTACCCTGAACCACTCCCTCCTAGACTGGATTCTGACCGATCATGACAATAGGGTCATTCATGCTGGAATCCTATCAGACTCCTTCAGTGACCGCACCCCCACATTTTGCATCTGGTCCTCCAACTCCCCCACCCCTTCCCCAAATACCTTACTTTCAGAGACCTCAGTAAATATGATGCCACCCGCCTATTCGCTGACATTAGGGCCATAAGCTGGCCAGTCCTACACAAAATGAAACATGTAAACTTGGCCCTGGGTTTCCTTACTGCAGTGCTGACTGTAAACCAGGAGAGGCATTCTCCCTAACCACATGGAGAGTGCGGGGAGGCAACACAATATGGCTCACAAAGGACCTCCTTCAGCTAATGATGGCATGAGATGAGAAGTGGGCTGCACACAGAGCCTTTCCCTCCCACCACTCTGGAACGAATACTGTTGTTTGCATAACCTCTGTAAACAAAAAATTAAATCTTGTAAGGGCAAATTCCTCCAAAACTTCCAATCCCACAACCTTGGAAACCCCCAAAACATCTGGTTGGTGGTGAACTTGCTGATTGCCCTGGGAGACATACAGGCTGCAATCAAACTAGGCTTGGGGACATGATCTATAACTAACCTGTCCAAGGTTGCAACTGCCCTCAATAACAAATTCACTGACCTGTCTGCCCATCTCTCCAAACTCCCCCACTATGACCCCAACCAGCACCAGCCTGATCTGGCTGAGTACCATCCAAATACACTGCCCTTTTATTTCAAAGACATCACCCCTCAACATACCGACAAACTCCTCATGAGTCTTCTCAACCACGGGAGTACTGGAAGTGATGGCCTCTCTCCCTGATTTCTAAACCTCATAACCTATGCAATTGCCAAACCACTGACCATTGTCTTCAACCTCTCCCTTACCTCATCTACCATTCCCCCAACTTGGAGACAAGCCAGAGTTGTCCCCATCTACAAGTCTGGTGATCTCGTATCAGTTCAAAACTACCGACCTATATCTATCCTCTGCCACCTAAGCAAACTCCTTGAAAAAGCTGTGCACCAGCAGATCACTGACTACATGGCAAAGTATAATCTCCTATGTCCGCAACAACATATATTTAGGAAAGTCAACAGCACCACCACAACCCTGGCTTGCTTCACTAACCATGTCCTTTGCAACACTGATTTTGGAAATTGATTTAGTCTGGTTTACTTAGACTTATTTTAATGTTTTGACCTGATTAATGCTATATCTATTGTCTGAAATTTGGATTTTAATATTTGTTTGTTATGATGGTTTTAAATTGTGATGTTTGTTTTATCTTTATGTACAAGTGCATTGGTTTCAGAAAGGTGCTATTTATTAATAAAGAAATCAATCAAAAAAAAACAGGGATGAAGGCAAGCTCACAGGTGCCATTTTTGTGGACCTCACCAAGGCTTTCCACATGGTGATCACAATATACTCTTAAACAAATTGAGCTGCCTTGGCTGCTCTGCCCCGGCCACTGTACGGTTTCAAAACTACCTCTTCTGTCATGCACAGACTGTCTGCAATGGAGATGCTACCTTCCCCAACTGGGAGGTTTTCACTAGGGTCCCCAATGCTCCATCCTTGGATCCATCCTATTCTCCCTATTTGTAAACTCCTTTCCAAAAGATAGGATCACCTGTAATTCTCTTCTGTATGCCAATGACTTAATCTTATTCCACAGTGACAAAACATTGGCCAACCTCTCTGCTACTCTCACAAACAACTACAGTGCCACCCGTCAGTGGTTCCTCACAAACTGGCTCCTGGTCAATGCCAAAAAGATGAAAACCATGCTTTTTGCCGCCCCTCCGAGACAATGACCACCTTCAAATACCTCAGAGTCACCCTCAGTCCTGATCTTCCTTCTGTGACCACATTGAACTTACAGTATGGTGCATAAACTAGAAATTAGGAGTTGGACAGAGGCTTAAAAAGTACCCGACCCCTGAGTCAAGGCTTGTCATTGCCCAGGGCACCTTACTTCCTCTACTGGACTACTGCTCCCCCATATACACTCAGACCACATCCTCTGGGCTCATTAGGCTGAACACAGCCTACAACAACATTTGTAGATTTGTCCTGATGGCACCTTACTCAACTCACCACTGCAACCTCTAACAGATGATCGTGTGGTTCCCCCTCAGGTCTGCCATGACTACCTCCTAGGTTGCCTTGTGGACAAATCTATTATGGAAAAAGAGGCATCCCTCCTCACCCCCCCCACTCAAGCCTCAACCTTGCTATTGGGGCCTCTGGAACTCATCTAGCCTTATGCTTGAGTGCCCTCAGGTCACCATATGGGTGTGACAAAAGACCTTCTCCTTAGCTGCACCAATCCTATGGAACAGCCTGTCTGCCCCTCTATGGACACTGGGATCACACCCCCTGTTTAAATTACACTTAAAATCCTTCCTTGCAGGGTCTGCCACGTGCTCCTGCTCCCCAGGCTGACTGCTTCCCCCCACCCAGGAGCTGCTGGATGGCCCCTGATCTACTACTTAGGTTTATTGTTCCCTGAATATGTATTTGCATAATGTATTGATGCTGTACTGGATGTCTTATTGTGAGCCTGCGCTGCTCAGCACCTCTATGCACTTTCAATTGTATGTACTGTTATCACTTCATGCTCTATTTTTGCACTAATCACACTGTTTCTGTGAGTGTGCTCATCTACTTGTACCTACCTGAATATGTTTCTTGTACCATGTTTGATGTGCCATTTTAATGTCCCGGTTCGTGCCTGAAAACGGTCCCTGTAATAAGTGCACACACTCGGTTAACAAATAAATAACTAAATAAATAAATATGTGTATTATTAAAGGAAAACATTGACTGGTATAGTTAACGTATAGTTCACAGTGATGTGTTCTTCTGGGGTGACCAGTGACAAATTGGATAATATTATGATGAGTTATGTTGAGCTAGGTTAAAACTTTTTCTGAAGATGAAGTGTATATCAAGGGACTGTAGCCAAGTAATGTAAACAAAAAACTACTTGCCAACAGGAGTCTGGATTCTGGAATGAGGGACTGTTTTGTCCTGTACAACATACCTAATCTTCAGTGTAACTTCTTTGTTAGATTTGATACATAAAACTTGAAAGACAATAATCAAATAATCAAGGCTAACACCCAAGTAATTAAACTCAGAAACCCTTTCAGTCATGTCCCCATTGTTGTCAGCTATAGTAAAGTGGAAGTCTATAGCCCTGCAAAGACCATTGATTTCCTCTTTTTTGAGTTAAGCACTAATCTATGTGCAATGAATCAAGTGCGAAATCTGCCAAAATTCTCCTGTAATTTAACATTAAGGTCCATTGCATCACCACCTTTGCAGTTGAGAACTGCATCATCTGCTTATAATAAGACTTCCATATAGTGGTAGATGTCCATGAGGGAGTTAACAAATGGTGTAAATAACAGTGGGCCAAGTATGTAACCTTGGGGTATACCACAGATTATACAATGGCGTGTGAAAATCCTGTAACCTCATTGGTCAAAACGTGTCACATGACTGTGAGTAAATCCTGCATAACCCACAGCCGAGGAATGGCATTTATAAAAAACATAATTAAACACATTCTAAATTTATTTTAAACGTGGGTCCATTGTATAATAGCAATAAGGCACTCCAGGGTGTGAGTTATTGGGTGATTTACCCACTTCTTGTGTGGTTAAGTCACTTGGCTGCGCCTCGTGACACACCACACAAGGTGTGGGTAAATTAAGCAATAATACCCGACATAGTGTGTGTTGTGCTGGGATAACATCATGCCTCAGGTGGTTGGGCACAAGGCCGCAGGCCGAATGTGACCAACAACTGAGGCATGAAGTTATCCCAAATGACACACACCTTGGAGGGCATTATTGCTATTATACAATGGCTCATTGTTATATATAAAATAAAAAAAATAGTTTTAAAGAATATTTTTATTAGTGTGGAAAAATATTTTTGTTTCTTAAGAGGAGAAGCAAAAAAAGGATCGTCGTGATCATCCATATTCGTTCACAGTGAGGCTGAGACTAGAGCTGTTATGTTGTGCTGGGATAACATTACAGGTCCAGTCCCAGACTGACCAATCAGAGACCAGGATTCTTTCTTGCCATTGTATAATCCCCAGTAAACCACACCCTGTTGAGCCTTATTGCTTAACTATCTGACATTCCTCTGAGTACAAACCTTCAGTGAGTGATCTGTAAGACCTGCTTTTGAAATAATTGGAAAACTATAACATGACATCTCTGGAAAAATCAAGCTTAGCTAATGTACCTGTTGAATCATGGTGATCTACCAGATCAAAAGCTTTGGTGAGGTCCACAAGTTTTGTTTGTTATCCTATAGGATTGGAGCCATTTTGTTAGCTCCTTCCCACTAGAGAGCTGCAAAGCTGGCAAACTTCACTTTGCAGTATAATTCACAAAGTTTCCCAAATTTTGCAAAGTGTGAAGTGCTGACCTTGTGTCATTTTTAGCAGGCGAAGTTGCACTTTTTCAGGAGACGTTTTGCAAATTGACTGGTGAAGATGCAATTTTACCATGACTTCACCTCAAAAAGTGCCATTTCTTCAGGAAAACTCAGTGCAAAGTGGTGAAGTGGGCAATTCCAAAGTTAATTGCAAAAGCGAATTTCACAATGTTGCTTGAACTTTGTTGGTGAAGTAAATATCTCTACATCCCACAATAAACTGCAACAACAAGGCTCTGGCCATGACCATACTCATTAGCAATGCATTTATTCTCCATATCATGGGTAATTGGGGCTACAGCTAAGAATGTTGCCACCTGAATATTGGGCAGTGTACAGTATATATTTTATTTAAGAACAAACAATGGATAAATATCGCCTCGACTATGAACATGAAAAGGGAGCTAGAGGATGAAGATACATATTGCTGTGCCACACAAGATAGTTTCTTTAAAAGAAAGGGGTGGGGTAGAATTTAGGGTAGGATGGGATTTAGTAATGCAGTGGTGTGTGTATATGTGTGTGTGTGTGTGTGTGTGTGTGTGTGTGTGTGTCTATACAGGTTTCAGAGCATCTGCATCAGATTCTGGTCTGAATGTTAACAAATGTTAGAAACCCAAATCTGAATCCAAAACCATATCCAAATTTCAGGAACCATGCACATCACAAGTACTACACACTGTGACCCACGTATTCCTCAGTTTAGAAGTCAACAATGCATATTTAAGTGCTGACAGGTTCTAATATATGTCTGTAATTGATCAGACCAGTGCATAGAAATTGGAAAAACTGCACTTGCATACAGGTGGGTGTCGCTACTCTATATACTGTATATATGTCTGTATACAGCAAGCTCATTTATATGTTTAAGCCAGATCACATGGGTCTTAGTCTTCTCTTCTTAGTTTTGCTACAATGAGAGGTGGTGCAGCTTTGATGATAGTTAGAGTTACACTTCTTAGACAAAGGACAGTCAATAGGAAGGAGTGGGATCAGTTCTGCCCATCTTCATAGAGGCTATAGTCCATCATGGAAGTTAATTGATTTGTCTTTGAATTTCCTTCATTATGGTTAAAGTTACTGAATAGTTTGATGCCTTTTGTTGGACCAACATATGTCTTATACAAAGTTGATTTAGCACACAAATGTGTGGGGCCACATAGGTTGCTGCAGCACCTGGTGATGAAACCTATGTGGCCAGCAATGTCTTACCAGCTAGATATGCCGAAAATCAGGACCCATCTAGTACATAATTCAGCTGTAACGTAGGAGAAAGGAGAGAACTTGGAACATGTTTTGTTGTACTTTCCCTAGTATAATAAAGCCAGAAAAAGATGGGGATCTGATTTTAAACTCAACAATGTTATCAGAGGACTTGGCAACTTATTTTTGGTTTTTGTTACCTCTAGAAGATGAACATGTAATTCTGAGTCTGGGTAACTAATTATTTAGATGCCATCAGGTCTATCAAGCTAAAGAAAGGAAAAGTGCAGTAAGGGGAATGCATTATAAGCTTCTGCTTTGAGAACATATCTGTCTGCCTGCAATAGAGTAACAACAGGGGAGTAGAGCCCCAGATCCCCTCTGTGTTTTTTCTTGTTTTTTTCCTGTACCGAATTGTAATGATCTTATCTGAATAATAAAACAACAAACTTGAACTAAACTTAAGGACTGCTCTCCTTCTCTGGTGGGAGGGTTGGGACCCTGCATGGTGCTTTGTACAAGATATATGTTGGTTTAATAAAAGGTATCAAACTATCCAGTGACTCCTGTTTTTCATGGACCAGAACCACAACAGTTTTTCTTTACTACTTAATTAAAAATGGAATTTACTCTGTATGGAGCTTACAGGTAGTCAACTAAGACTCTGTTTACCTGAACTCTATGGTACATGGTGAGCATTCATTAAATAGTAGCCTTTTTACAAACGTTTAAGCAAGAAATGTTTACACTGACTCAGAAACACTTGGTATACAATTCAACCTGATCAAAGTGAAGAAAATGGCCCCAAAAGATGCCATGAAAGCTAGGAGTATTTCTGCTGCTGCCACAAGAGTTGGTCAAAGTGGTGCAGCTGCAACTACATTGGCCTTGGTGTTGCCAGAAGATGAGGAATCAGTGATTAAAAAGGTCTTGCAGGCCCTGCAGGACTGGGACAACAAATGAAACATTTTAACCTGAGACTCACAGCAGTGGAAACTAAAATGTATTTATTTAGCTCTCTCAATTAGGGGCTATGATAAAGTAAAGTGTTTCCTTCTTTGTATCAGCTTGCTACAAATCAAGCAGTACAAGGAACAGAATCTTCATCTTAGTGGCAGGATGTGAGGGAGAGGAGAGAGTAAGCCCACCAGCTGCAGTTTTAGCCTGAGAGAGTCAGCCTGCAGTTGGACCCTAAGAGAGCAGAAGAACTTTCCTTCAAGGAAGTGTTCTGGTGGGCTTGCACCCATGTTCATTGATCTTTGTGGCTGGTTGCTTATTGGACTCTGGTGTAAATGGTGGAGGCTGGTACGCACTGAGTCCAGTGGAGCCTCAGGTCCATTGTGGAGAAATTGTTAGAGGAAAATGCTGAGATTATATGCTGAGTGGAGATGCTTCAGAATGTAAAGTGAGCATTGCAGGAATGTTCCAGTGTTTGAGGTCCACTGGTCAATAGATCCTTACCAAGTACACATGTTGAAAGAGTAGCACCTAAAAGTTGAATTAAGTGTGCACTGTGTAAAAGTTCTAAGAAAGCCCCTCTCCTGACTAAGAACATAACAGTTGTGCTCTGGTCTTTGAAGCCATGCCCCCTGAGGAAGAGACAGTAAGCCTCGAAGTGCTGGGGCATCTCTGGCTAGTAAATTGTATCTGCACACTTTATGTGAATCAGTTTCACTGCTTACTTTGCAACAGTTTTGTGTGCGCTAAATTTTTTGTTATTCTGCATGCTCTAGCCTTGTACCTGTTATGCATAAAGATTGGAGACCGTGTGGTCCAATAGGATGAGAGGAAATCATGCATGCCCATGTTATTGATTCCTTGCATAACAGACATTAAAAAACTGAAGCCTTAAAGTAGCTAGTATTGTCAGTGGCTGTCTGCTAAGGAGTGATGCTTCATGCTTTCCAAAGTGTGGCTCCTGTGGGATGGTACCTAGATCACCTGTGAAAATGATGCTCACTACAGAAGCTAGCAGTCAAATTCCAGAAATTAGCCCAAGCAATAGGAGTGGACAGATCATTCAAATTCAGTGAAGGGTTCCTCCTGGAGAATCTGATGATGTGTAACTGTATGTACATGCCTGTCTTGAACTGTCTTCAGGTCCTTGGACTCAATAGGTACGTTTAATGTTTTATTTATTTTTTTTAATTAGTTTTTGTTGACCAGGAAATGAGGGCTAGACAATTCTGTCTATTTTCAGCCTCATCTGGGGGTTGAGATGGGGGGAGATACAGATTGAAACCAATTAAACTTGACCAGATTAAGCTGTTTGTGGTATTTTTAGTGAAATGTGTACTGTGCCTTGGATTAACAGCCTTTAAAAAGGGGGATGTGAAATGCTGCTGTTGAAAAATGAAGACTAATGCTTGACTTGCAAACTGTGCAGACCTTAGTTTCTCCTAAATTTCTTTTGACTGTATTACTGTTTGCATCTCCTGGGGCAGCACCTCTGTGCCAGTGTGGTGGCACCAAACACAAGTAAATTCTAAAATCCACAAGTCTAGCAGATGAATCCCACGCCATTCACATAAAGTACAAAACAGTAAAAGCCATTGCTACATTTTGCGGCTGCACCACACCTTGTGGAAGACGGTTACATTTAGTTGTGGCAGAGCACAAAGAATCTTCAGCAAAGGCTTCCCTAGTTGCAGTTTTCATAGTGGGGATCATTAAAGAGAAACTAATGAGGCTTCACCTAGAGCCACTGGAGAATGCAGGGAGGACCATTAATATCAGGTTGTTTGGCATTCTGGAGGAGACTTTGCCTAAGGATTTTGCAGTTTAGATAATCTCATCGGGCCTGCACCTCAACTCTATAGCAGTTATATTAAGGGCCTAATGAACCATACCCTGGCTTTGCTCATTGGATTCAAATACACACAGGACTCTCTTTCTGGTCACACATGACCAGCATGAGAGAGAAATATAATTCTCCTTGCAGTAAAATAAGGTGGTGGTCTAACTTTGCAGGATGGCATGCCTGTCCAAACATATTGAACTTAAGTTTATTCTTCATTCAAGAAAGATGCAAAGCCTTCTCTGAGGTCAAGGCTACTCCATAAGAATAAAGCATTTGGTGCAGCCTGCCATGACTTGCCAAACTGAGCATTGATTATGCTGAAAAAACTATTGTTTTCTGGTGCCCTTCAGAGGCTGGGTTATTTGTGGGAAAAGTGAAAGCTGAGGATGGCCGATACTGCAGTGGCAGTGATAATGCTTGTGGCATTGGCAGCCTGGGTTTGTGTCATGAGCTTGGATTGTGGGGGGGCCTGGCAGGATGAGGACTGAGCATTCCAGAGGTCCTCAGAGGGTAGGGGTGGGGCAGGTCTCACTGCAATACCCTCATCTCGGTGACCACATTTAGCAACAGTGTAGCTGAGGAATGTATGAGTTCCCTTGCTGAGCTCTCACACATGCTGAAAAGTGTGCGGATGATCTTGGAGCTCTGTCAGCAGTACCCATGGGGAGAAACTAATAGGACATTGCCAGCTGTTGGTATGGTTCCCATGAACCTCTCAGGCTATCATCCTCCAACTGTGTGCCTCTACCTTGAAAAGTGTCTAAAGAAACATCATCCCCCAGCTCTCATGGCCATGTCATGGAGGGGGTAAGCTCCAGGTAAATGGAGTAATGGCTCTGGAAGACCACCACCACGAGGGCTTGAGGGGGATGACTTGAGACATGGGAACATAAATGCCTGCCCTAGAAAGATGGAAAAGAGAAACTGGATAGAGACAACAGTGATGATTATGGGGGAGGGGTAAGGGTAAAATGGAAGAAAGAATGAGAGAGGCATTAAGTCTGGCAATGGTGGTTTTTGGGGGCAGCACTGTATACCACATGCACGTAGTCATAGAAACATAGACTTTGACAGCAGATAAGGACCGCTTGGCCCACCTAGTCTGCCCATTTCCCTACCTACAGGATAAGCTGCAGATCCCATTTAACCAACAGCCTATTTCTTCCTACCCCCCACAAAAATTGCCTTATGTCTGTCCCACTCATTCTTGAATTCTCCCACAGTTTTAAATCCCCCAAGCTCCTCAGGAAGGCTGTTCCATGCGTTCACCACCCTCTCTGTGAAAAAATACTTCCTCACATTGCCCCTGAGCTGACTCCCCTTTATCTTCAGATTGTGTCCCCTTGTTCTTGCACAACTCTTTTTCCTGAAAGATGCTACCCTTTTGGACTTTGTTGATTCCACTGAGGTACTTAAAAGGTTCTATCATGTACCCCCCTCTCCCTCCTTTCCTCAAGGGTATACATATTAAGCTCCTTTAGTCTCTCCTCGTATGGCTTTTCTTGCAGACCCTGCACCATTTTAGTTGTCCTCCTCTGGACTGTCTACATCCTGTCTATGTCCTTGCGGAGATGGGGTCTCCAGAACTGGACGCAGTACTCCATATGGGGTCTCACCAACTGTCTGTACATAGGGATAACAACTTCCTGTTTTCTACTGGTGATGCCTCTCCCTATACATCCCAATGTTCCCCCAGCCCTCCCTACTGCCTTCTTGAGGATGAGCTTGTGTCAAACCATATATGGAAGGCAGGATTTGTTGTGCACAAGGTGCAAAGCTTGGGGAAGAGTTTTTATGGCTGTAATAACCATGGGAGGAGAAACAGAGGTTTCAATATGGCCACACACCAAGATACATGAGATTGGAGACTTCTTCAGGGGGAGCAAACCAGAGTCATGAAGACAAGAGTTTTATGGAGCATGGTGAGTTGCTATTTTCTGCCAATGGACTGCAGCTATTTTTTTGGCATTTAGTGAGAGTATGTTAGGGCCAAACCAGAACGAAATGTCAAAGTTATACTGCAAGGTTGATTCCAGCCTGGGGGCCAAGGTTCGAGAGGAAAAGAATACAACATAATCTTCATACATGTACCTGTGTGCTGTGAGCATGAATATCCTGGTCTATGTTTCACCAACACTCATTTCAAAGCTACATTTGTGGGAGGCAACGTGCTTTAATTTATACTAGTTCAGAGCAATCTTAATCCCAGTTTATGAGATCTCACATACTTAATATTCTTATAAATTGTGAGGCTGAGAATTATATACAAGCAAAAACTTAAAACATGTTATATACTACATCATGACAGAAACAATATTTATTCAAGCAGTACAGTCAGGAAAAGATACAATGTTGCCAAGACAGTTACATTAGTGACACTCTTTTTTCCTCCCCCTGGCGGGCTCAGGAAATGTCTACTTACTAACATACTAATTGCCAGCAGATTAGGCCTTACGGTCTATCGAGTCTGCTCAAATCTCAGATCCCTACTTGGGTACCGAGGCCCCCCCTTGTGTTCCAGAAACCCCTATCATCCATCCCCACCCCCCTGGGCCAGGCCATCATCTGATACATCTGCTTTCTGTATCTGTCCCACCCTCTCTTGAAGCCCTCCACTGTGGATCTCTGAACCAGCTCACCAGGCAGCATGTTCCAAGGATCCACCACCCTCTCAGTGAAAAACCTCCTCCTCTTTTCCCCTTCACCCTTCCAACTTCCAACTTCAAACCATGCCCTCTGGTGATACTTCCCTGCTTTAGTCTAAAGATCCCTTCCGTGTTTACCCTATTTATTCCCTTGAGGTACTTGAAGACCTCAATCATGTCCCCCCGTCTCTCCTCTCCTCCAATGAAAACAGGCAGAGCTCCTCAAGTCTGTCCTCATACATCAAATCCCCTAGTCCTTGTATCATCTTAGTTGCCCTCCTCTGTACCCCTTCCAGGAGCTGTATGTCCCTCTTCAAGTGTGGTCTCCAGTACTGTACACAGTACTCAAGGTGTGGTCTAACCAATCCATTGTACAGTGGCAGAATCACTTCCCTGCTCCTAGAGGTGATCTCCCTTACGATGCATCCCAACATCCTGTTTGCTTTGCTAGCCGCTGTTCTGCACTGCTCGGAGTTATTCATACATGCATACACCATGACCCCTAGGTCTTTTTCCCCTGTTGAGGCCTCCAGCGCCTCCCCTCCCGGGGTGTACCTGTGTTTAGGGTCTCCCCACCCAAGAGGTAACACCTTGCACTTGGTGATATTGAAATTTAATTTCCATGAGTGAGCCCACCTTTCCATGGTGTCCAGGTCCCATTACAGGGCCAACCTCCCCTCTTCCCCCTCAACTACTTCTTCCATCTTGGAGTCGTCAGCAAAGAGACTCATTTCACACCCTATACCCTCCCTGATGTCCGAAATGTATGCATTAAACAGAATTGGACCCAGGAATGAGCCCTGCGGTACCCCACTACTGACTACTCTAGGGTTCGAGAGCTCCCCACAGACCACTACTCTCTGAGTGCATCCAGCTAGCCAGTTTTCAATCCATCTGACCATCAAAGGGCCTACTCCCAACCCCGTCAGTTTCTCCACCAGACCATTGTGGGGGACAGAGTTGAACACCTTGCTGAAGTCCAAGAATAATTCATCCACAGGCTTTCCCCTGTCCAGTTCTGATGTTACCCATTCGTAGAACTTCACAACATTGGTTTGACACAATCTACTTGGCACAAACCCATGTTGCCGACTATCCAGACCTCCCACCTCCTCCAAGTACACCCCCAATCATTCCTCTAGTGTACTCTCCATTAATTTTCCCACCACCGAGGTCAAACTGATGGGTCTATAGTTACCTGGTACTTCCCTTGACCCCCCTTTATGGATTGGAACCACATGTGCCTCTCGCCAATTCCCAGGTACCCTCCCTGTCTCAATCGACCTGTTGAAGAGCTCTGCCAGGGGTGCAGCCAGTATGTCCGCCAGTTCCCATAGTACTCTCAGATGAATGCCATCCAGCCCAGGAGATTTGTCTTTCTTTAGGCCCTTAAGGGATAACCACATCCTTTTGGTGGAGATAGCATCATCATCCGTCCCCTCCACCTTACTGGTCTTTTTATCCTTATCCTGATGTGACACCCTTGGGTACCTCTCCTCCCTCTTGCTCCATTTCTGCTGCTCCCTGATCCCTCACTACACGCTTCTATCCCCATCGTGCCTTGCTTTGTAGATATCCCATCCCCCTCCCTAGTGAACACAGAGGCGAAGTACTCGTTTAATACCTCTGCCTGGTCCCTCGCCTCTTCCACCCACCCTCCTTCTGATCTCAACCTGCCAAGATGGCCCTTAGTTTTTCTCCACTCCCCAATGTACTGGAAGAACCCCTTTTCCCCTTCCCGTATCCCCTGTGCCAGCCACTGCTCTTTACTGGACGTCGCCCACCGCACCATCCGGGTGACTTTTCTAGATGCAAGAAAGTACATTTCCTTTTCTCTATCCCCTCTTGTTTAATATTTTTTGTAGGCAGCCTTCTTTTCTCTGATCGCTACCTGAACCTCAGTGGACCACCAGCATGGTTTATGTGACCTTGCTCCCTTACGCTTCACCTTAGCACAGGTCCTAACTGCCTCATGAAGTCCCCGTTTTATGACCTCCCGTCTCTTTTCCACATTTGTCATTGTTGTAATCCCCTTCAAGTGATCCTTGAGAATCATGCTCACATGCTCACAAAGTCTGTCCCCTGAAGTCCACTGCCAGTGTCCTAGCTCTCCCCATGCTTATTTGAAACCAGACAGTATTGTGGTTGCTCCCAGTCAGGGGATCCTCTACAACCAGGTCCCTTACCAGATCCCCATCCGCCAGAACCACATCCAGGACATGCCCCTCCCTTGTGGACTCCATCACGTTATGTGTTAAGAACACATCCTGGAAGCCATCCAGCAGCCTCTGCTCCTTGGCCACCTTAGAGGACATGGTTCCCCAGTTTGTACCTGGCATATTAAGGTCCCCCATCAACTCCACTCCCTCCCATTTTAGTCCACACTGGGCAATGATGTTGTCCAGCAAACCATCCTCCAGAACATCACCCATCCCGGGGGGCCAATATACTACACCCAGCTTGACCTTACTTCCTGCCAGGATTCGTAAGGTGACCCATAAGGCCTCCATGTTTCCTTCTGCCTTCTCTAACCTAGCAATTTCTATGCCATCTCTATGAACATAGCCACTCCACCCCCTCTGCCCTCCTTTCTGTTCTTCCTCAGCATAGTGTACCCCTGCACGTTCAGGTCCCAGTCATGGTTTTTGTTGGCCCACATTTCCGTGACCGCCACCACATCCACCCCGAACAGCATGGCCTGGAACTCTGGCAACTTGTTTTCCAAGCTCCTGGCATTTACTAACACCACCCCCACCCCTTATCCCTGATCCCCTTTGTCGAACCCCACCCAGGTTCCTTATACTTCCATCCACCCTCTGCTCCTCCTGAAACCTCCTCTCCCAGTCTGTTTCCCCTCCCCTTGGGTTTGAAGGCTACTCCCCTCATCTGGAGGAGAGGGATTCTGGTCAGCCCTTCCCTTATCCCCCCACTTGTATGATCCTTTTACAGTAGATGAGACTCTCATTTTAGCTTGGCATATTCCCAGTCCAGATGGTGACAGTTTAAACAGTTCTTAGAACAACTGCATACACACATTAGGCACTTGACTAAATCCTCAATCTCCACGTGCAAAATCTCACTCCCAATCCTTTTATTAACTTGCCAAAGATGAGTCATTGATTAGGAATTATTGTTTGGCAAGGGCCTGCAGTTATTTATGAACAGCTGTTTTTACCTGGAGGTTGTGGTGTTGGGATGTTGCCAGCTGGCATTCTCTCCCTTGGTAATCTGATCTGGTGGTAAGTGTTTGAAGTTGAGGGGAGTGACTCTTGGCTGGTTAGTCTTGTCACAATTTTGAGGCATGGTAGGTGGCACGGGAGACTGTATGTTGGTGCTGTATACAAATCAATTGCTTGATGCGGATGTGATGGCATCCTTAGATTTTGGAGGGTACTATGTTTCTTGTGATGGCACTTAGGTGTTCTGACACTATAATGATGACATCGTTACAAGTTGAAAACACAGTTGTGATGATATTGTTGAATATTAAAAGATACCACATCTCTCTTGGGAAATGTATTTTTTTTATATACAGTAAATTTTCTGGGACAAATTGTTAAATCACACATCATTACACTGAAAAACAACTTGTGGAATTGTTTTTTTTAGTCTGGCCACTCTATTAGATATGGAAGTTCTTAGCTTAGAATGCAGATATCTGATTGAACTATATCCTAGTTCTTGGTGAAACAGACACCATACTTAATTTCTACAGGACTCTTCTGTGAAGGGATCTATACAACCTTCATTCAGGACCCCCTCTCCAGTAAGATACTAGCAGGAAAATGTGGATAATTGAAACCCAACCCTGCTGATTTCTGGGCTTGCTGGTATAAAGACCATACTGTATGTACTGGCTATATGCAAGCCTAGAATTCCCTGCGGGGTAAGGGCACAAATGAGTTTCACCTGGGATACACTAAAACCAACCCAGACAGAGCAAGAAGGGGAATTTGGGGTCTTGAGAGGGAGAGCAGGGTTACTGTGAACTAAAGAGCTGAGTCCTGCTAAATAGTAGTTTGTTTTGTTTGCTCTGCCAAAGAAAGCTGTTTTGAACCTTTGGTGCTGAAGTAAAGCAACGTTCTGTTTCACTGATCTTCATTTGCCTGGAGGTTTTCCTGAGGGTTATTTCCCCAATGTCTTGGCTTGCTACAACACTGCTGCATGTTGACTTTAGTGGTAGGATTGAACTTCGCCTTGTCTACATAGGGGTAAGATGGCCTCAGACAACGTACTGAAATGGCTGGCAGAACAGCAAGCTCAACAAGCTCAGGTGCTAGTGCAACAGCAATCACAATAGGCACAGATGTTGGCGCAAAAAGGAGCGCAACAGACCCAGATCCAAATAGATTGGATGCCCAGCAGAAACAACAGCAGGTGCAGAGAAACCAGCAGCAGATGCAGCAATAGTAGGAGTGTCTCAGGCAGTTGCTGCAAGCACAAAAAGAGGCTGTGCTTCAACTCCAGGTCAAAGGGAATTCAGTTACTGTAGGACCTTGCCCCAAGCTAACAAAAATGGGTCCTGAGGTTGACCCGATCCCAAAGCCTACCTTATGACTTTTGAGGGCGTTGCCAGTACCACTGCCCGGCCACAAGAAAGTTGGGCCACTCACATTGCACCATATCTGACTAGAGATGCCGAAGCTGCTTATTGTAGCCAAGATGATGCCACAGCCAGAGACTATGACCAGGTAAAGGTGGCTACCCTTGATCAGATTGGGAAAACTAAAGAGAACTATCAGTGGAATGTTTGCACATTCAGGTGGTTAAGACAGTCAAATCCAAGCTGGGAGTGCTCTACAGACACGGGAAGTACCTCACGCCAGATGCCCTCCACCTTGCAGTCTCTAGCTCTATACTATCAACCATCAATTATGGTCTGGTAATCTATGAAGGAACCACTGATATGGCTCTAAAGTGGGTACAAATCACCCTAAATGAGGCATGCAGACTCATCCCCTCCGCAGACCGCCTCACTCACACCTGCTCACTCTATAAACAGACAAATTGGCTAATTTTTGAGTGATTCCAATGAGGAACTGGAATCCACATCAATGGGAGATCACAAGGCACTACCTGACGTGTTTTTAAATCCAGTAAATACAATTCCTGAGTAAAGAAATGATGCGGTTCTTATCAGAACCTAGTCATGGTAAATGGTGATGTGGTTGATAAACAAAATATTTCCAAGATTTGATTTGAAAAGTGACATTTTGAACTGGCCTGGTGGCACTGAGGTTGAGGTGCTGGATGCCACACCTCACTCCATGCCAGCAACCCAGGTTTGGGAACAAGCCTGGGCTGCCGGGGGTCAGCGGAGGGGGGTGACAGGATTGAGCATCTGGAGGACTGCTCTCCTCTCTCGGGGGGATGGTCCCACATCATCCTGCTCACTGATTGTCCTGTAGGGGTGACTGTAGGACAATACAGATCAGGAGGTGTGCTCCAACATAGTTACATCGGTAGGGAGGGGGACATTGGAGAAACAGGAAGGAAAAGGAGCCTGGGAGGGCTCCATGACAGTCCGTCGAGCCAAGGGCTGACCCAGGCTTATGGATTGGGTCTTCAAGGAGGGATCAACACCTCCCTGGCCCTGCCATGGAGGAAAGCCATGGGAGAATCTCTGGGGTTGGCAAGTGCGGTGCAGCAGGACCTGAGATAGTGTCCCTGCCAAGGCTCGGGGAGCATAAATACCTGAATAAAAAAATTAAAAGAAAAGTGACATTTTGTACTAGGTGGAACAGGAAAAATAAATTGGAACTGTACACTATCAGCAAAGAAGGGAGGTATTAAGACTTGCTCATATCACTTTGGGTCACTTTGGCCGAGAGAAAACAGAGAAGCGCATACTTGCTCACTTTTTTCTGGCCTGGTATATGGAAGGAAGTGGCAAATGTTGGTGCCTCTTGTTCTGTGTCATTTGGTTGCTGCAAGAAGTATAAAGCCGGTTCTGTTGATTCCTATGCCCATAACAGATATGCAATTTGAAAGAATTGGGGTTGATATGGTGGGACCCCTTGTAAAAAGTTCAGCAGGGTATCAGTATATTATGGTGATAATGGATCATGCCATCTGATATCCCAAGGCTATTTCCATGCACCCCACTATAGCCTGGTCAGTATCCAAAGAATTGTTAAAGGTATTTGCCTGATGGGAAAATTAGGCTTGCTACCGCATGTCCCAACTGTGTACTGATTTGGCCCTGCTAGACACTGGACATTTGGAGACTCATGCACCCTACAGCAAGTGACTATACATATAGAGCCTCTCAGTATGGAGCAACAAGCATGTTTGAATAAAGTACTGGACAGAGACATGCAGCTCTCTGTAGTTTTGGACTGTGTCCCTATAACACTCTATCACTCACCCATACAACAGCAAAAACCCCTTGGTGGAGACAGTCCTCTCCTGCTCCAGTCACAGGATTTTATGAGCAAATTGCAGAAAGTTACACAGATGTATTTTGACCTAAATAGTCAGCCGGACATGAAGGCACAGGTTGTTTGGGATGCTTTCATAGCATTTATAAGGGGCCGCATCATTAGCTACTCTACGAAAATGAACAGAGACAAAAAAGCTGAGTTGACATCCTTGCAAAGACAACTTAAGGGTGCAGAAACAGTACTGCACTCCAGCCATGACTATAGTGGCCAGGAGGAGCACAGGTTCCTGCAGTTGAAATATAAACTGAACACTGTCTTCCACCAGCATGCAGAGAGAGCATTATTTTTTATGAAGCAACACTATTGAGAAGGGGGTGACAGGGCCTCCAAGCTACTAGCATATAGGCAAAAAAAGAGGGCCACTGAAACCCATACTCCACAGATCAGACATATGGATGGGCAGCTCCACACTAATCCAGTTCAGATTAATACAGCCTGCCATAAATTTTACGAGCAGCTGTATGCTTTGTGCCCCCAACCCCCCAGACAGGTTGTCTCCAACTTCTTGCAGGAGATGTACCTCAAGCAGATCCCAACCAATATCAGGCAAGTCCTAGAAGTCCTCACCACAATGGAAGAAGTAACTAGGGCTATACACATGATGGTGATAAGCAAAGCCCCAGGCCCGGATGGGCTCAGTACAGACTTTTACCAATCATTCACTAACGAGTTGGCCCCTCACATTCACAGACTGGCCCAACAGGTAGATGAAGGAGGATGTCTCCCATCTTCAATGAGGTAAGCTACAATTAAAGTGCTACTAAAACTGCATACAGATCACACCAGTTGCTTGAACTATAGACTCATCTCCTTAATTAATGTGGATACTAAGATTATAGCCAAGATATTAGCACTCCAGACGGATGAAAGTATTACTGTTCATCATTCACCCCTAGGAAGCTGGTTTAATGAAAGGGCACCAGGATGCATACAATGTCAGGGTGCTTGTAAGCATCATCTGAGCAGCACAGCATTCTATTCACTCATCAGCACTGGTGGCCATTGATGCTGAAAAAGTCTTTGACTTGGAGGAGTGGACTATCTTATGGAAGCCCGGAGGCATTTTGGAATAGGCCCATATTTTCTCAGTTGGGGCCAGCAAATATACATAACCTCTTCAGTGGCAGTACTAGCCAATGGGATGTTGTCAACCTTATTCCAACTCCACTGGGGCACAAGGCAAGGCTGTTCTCTCCCCCCCCCCCTTGTTGTTCTTATTGGGTATGGAACCACTAGTAGGAGCAAGGGATCCTCATACTTTCCCTGCTTTATGCAGATGACTTGCTTCTATCTCCTTATGAGGATAAGCCCTACTCACCTACTTGTGGGTTGTGTAGAGGTTATTGGCCCGCTTCTTACTGGAATACTTGCAGTGTCACTGGAGAAAGGGATCTTTCCTGATCCCTTGAAGGAGGCAATAGTACGCCCCCTTTTGAAAAAATCCTCCTTTGATCCCGACTGCCCAGAAAACTACAGACCAGTCTTGAATTTTCCCTTTTTGGGAAAGATTGTCAAGAAGGTGGTTGCATTGCAGCTGGAGGACCATTGAACTATCCACAGTATCTATGACCCTCTCCAGTCTGGCTTCAGAAAAAGGCATAGTACTGAGACAGCTCTTGTTCGGGTACTAAATGATCTCCTGATGGTGAGAGATTGGAGAACTCATTCTATCTTGGTTTTCCTTGATCTCTCGGCAGTGTTTGACACTGTGAATCATGGGGTGCTGCTCGATCGCCTGTATTTTTTCTGTGGACTAAGGGGGGTGGTCCACAGTTGGTTTAAATCTTTCCTGCAGGGTAGGAGTCAGAGAGTAGTGTCGGGGATTCATTCTTTGGCCTCTCACTGTCTACACTGTGGGGTGCCACAGGGTTCGGTGCTGTCCCCCATGTTATTTGCGGTGTACATGCTTCCATTGGGGGACATTATGAGACAATATGGGTTGAAGTTTCATTGCTATGCCGATGATTCTCAACTCTATATGTCTTTTGTGCCCAAACAGGAGTCTGAGTCAAGTACATTGTTCAACAACTGCCTCCTGGAGATACAGAATTGGATGAGTACCAATTGGCTGAAGTTGAATCCAGGAAAAACAGAGGTAACGGTGGTGGAACCGGGGGTGAGGATGTCAGGTTCATGGGCGGGAAAACCCTCAGATTTATTTCTGGGGGAGACCCCGCTTGTGGCATCTGGCCAGGTACATAACCTTGGTGTAATATTTGACAAGGGCCTGACCCTCAGGGTGCAGGCGTCGGCCGTAGTCAAATCATCCTTTTTCCATCTAAGGAATATAGCACGGGTGAAACACCTGGTTCCATTAGAGGCTCTTCCTACCCTGGTCCATGCTTTTGTTGCCAGTCATCTTGATTACTGCAACGCCCTTTATCTAGGGCTGCTGGGAGTGGATATTCGCCACTTGCAGTTAGTGCAAAATGCGGTGGCTAGGTTGTTGACTGGAAGCCCAAGGTCCAACCATATAACACCTGTGCTTCACGAGTTGCACTGGCTGCCGGTACAGTGGTGGATCACTTTCAAGGTCATGTTGATGACCTATAAAGCCCTACATGGGTTGGGACCCCACTACCTGGAAGAACTCCTGACTTCTTACTGCCCCTCCCACTCCCTCCGATCCTCTGGTGAGGGATTGCTAGAGAGTCCCAGTGTAATCTTAAAACATCTGGTGGAAGAACGTTTGCCTTTATGGCTCCTACCCTGTGGAATTTTCTACCTTGCCAGATACAAAATAGCTTGACTGTGGAGGGCTTTAAAAAAGTCCTAAAAACCTTCCTTTTTAATGAAGCATTTCATTAATATAAATTATATTGAGGCTGTTGTATATAAACATACTAACATACTAAAATGCCAGCAGAATAGGCCTAATGGTCTTTCGTGTCTGCTCGTTTGGTCAGCCCCCACCCTGGGTGCTGACCTTGCTGTCCCCCTCACCTTCTCTGGCTTCTCCCTTCCCAGTTCCGGATATTCTTGCTGCATTGGATTTTGCTTCCTGAACCCTTCCCTGTACCTGTCCCACCCCTCTTGAACCCCTCCACTGTCTCTGCCTCCACCAGCCCCCTAGGTAGTGCATTCCATGGCTCTACCACCCTCTCAGTAGTAGCACCTCCTCCTTTCTCCCTGAATCTTCCCCTCCAGCTTCCACCCATGCCCTCTAGTGGCCCTCCTCCTTCCTTCAAGCACCCTCACTGTTCCTCCCTATTTACCCTCTTCATGTACCTGAAGACCTCTATCATGTCCCCGGACCCTTCTCTCTTCAAAGTGTACATATTTAGCTCTTCGAGCCTCTCCTCATAGGTCCTGTCCCCAAGCCCCAAATCATTTTGGTTGCCCTCCTCTGGACCCTCTCCAGGAGGTTAATGTCCCTCTTTAAGTGCGGCCTCCAAAACTGCACGCAGTACTCCAGGTGCGGCCTCACCAAGCAGTTATACAGAGGGAGTATCACTTCCCTCCTTCTGGAGGTGATCCCCCTAGCAATGCATCCCAGCATCCTGTTGGCCTTGGCTGCTGCCCTCCTACAAGTCTCAGAGTTGTTCATCTTGACATCCACCACCACCCCCAGGTCCCTCTCAGCCATTGAGACTTGTAGTATTCCCCCGGGTGTACACTTGGCCTGGGTTTCTGACTGGGTGGAGTACCTTGCATTTTCCTGCATTAAACCTCAGCTTCCCACTTTCTAGACCATCTTTCCAGAGCCTCCAGGTCCCCTGCAGGCACCCTCCCTCCTCCCATCCCACCGCCCCAGTTGAGTCATCTGCAAAGAGACTCATCTCCTCCTGATTCCTGTCCTTATGTCAGATACATGGCGTTGAACAGAAGGGGCCCAAGGACTGATCCCTGTGGGACCCCACTAATGACCCTCCTTGGGGAAGAGACTATCCCACCAACTACGACCCTCTGGCTCCGGTCCTGGAGCCAATTGCCTATCCATCGGATCATCTGGTTTCCCACCCCCATTTCTGCTAGTTTATCCAACAGGCCCACATGAGGAACAGAGTCAAATGCCTTGCTGAAGTCTAGAAAGAGGACATCCACTGGTCTACCCAGATCCAAGGCACTTGTCACCCAGTCATAGAACTCCACCAGGTTTGTCTGACACGATTTCCCCGGGATGAATCCATGCTGTCTATCGTCCAGGCACCCTGACTTATCCAGGTCCCCCCCTAGCCTCTTCTTGACAATGCCTCCATCACTTGCCCACACTGATGTCAGGCTGACAGGCCTGTAGTTCCCTGCCACCTCCCTTGATCCCCCTTGTGGATAGGCACTACATGCGCCACCTTCCAGTCTTGGGGCACCCACCCTGTCCTCAGAGAGATGGTGAAAGCTCTGCCAGGGGTTTCGCCAGGACATCTGCAAGTTCCTTCAGCACTCTAGGATGTAATTTATCCGGCCCCGGTGCTTTCTCCGTCTTAAGGGAGCTGAGGGCTTCCCTCACTCTCTCTGCTGTGATTTCCACTTCCAGTACCTCTTCTCCCTGCTTAGCCCTCCCCCACCTGCCAGTGATGCCCCCCTCCAGACCTGCCAATTGGTGCAGGCCCCTCCTCATTATCTCTGTCTCCTCCCATGTATGATGCAGCATCCCCATTTTCCCTGGTGAAAACTGAGGTGAAGTACTCATTTAGTACCTCAGCCTGCTCCTCTGGGTCTTGTGCCCATCTCTTCCCTGATTTAATCCTGATAATCTGCCCCTTCACCCTTCGTCTTTCCCCAATGTATCTAAAGAACCCCTTTTTCCCTCTCCTAATTTCCCTGGCCAGGTTCTGCTCCTTCCTTGCCTTAGCCACCCTCACCACTCTAGTGGCCCTTCTAGCCATCAGCTCATACTCCCCTCGATCCCTTTCACTCCTTGAGCACTTGAACTTCTTATAGGCTGCTTTCTTTCCCCGCACCACCTCCTGGACCTCCCTGGTCCACCAACAGGGTTTTTGGGCCCTACCGCATTTTCGTCTTACTCTTGCACAGGTGCTGGTAGCATCCTGCACCCCTCTCCTGATGATTTCCCACCTACTATCAGCGTCCATGTCTGACCCAATCCCATCCAAATGCTCCTTAAGGATCCTTCCCATTTCCTTAAAATCCACCCCTGAAGTCGGTTACCTGCCTTGTGCAGCCTTCTACCCCTCCTAGGTCCAGGCAGAACCAGACCGTGGCATGGTCACTCCCGCCAATGGGTCCCTTACCTCCAGGCCCCAATCTGGTCACTGTCTGCCAGGACCACATCCAGTACCCATGCCTCCTGGTCGGTTCCCTCACCTGCTGGGTTAGGAACCCGTCTTGAAAAGACATCAACAACCTCTGTTCCCTGGTCACAGAGGATGTCATAGTTCCCAGTCTGTTCCTGGCATGTTTAAGTCCCCTACACCACCTTTCCTCTGCCCAGTCTGCAGTGTCTCCTAACATCTGCCACCAGACTGTCCTCCAGCTCCTCCTCCAGGGCAGGGGTCTATACACCACTCCTATTTTACTCTCCTGCCCCCTTGTTATCAAGGTGACCCAAATCGCCTCCACGGTTCCCTCCGCCTCCTCTACTGCCCCTATGCCAATGCAGTTTTTTACTATCATTGCTACCCCTCCTCCCCTTCCCTCCCACCTGTCCTTCCTGAACATAGTGTAACCCTCCAGGTTCAGGTCCCAGTCATGTCTTGTAGTGGCCCAAGTCTCAGTGACCGCTGCCACATCCACTGCTCCCTCAGTTAACATCGCCTGGAGCTCAGGCATTTTATTGCCCAAGCTCCTGGCATTTAGCAGGACTACCTTCCACCCTTTCCCTATAGTTCCATTTCCCCTGCTCGTGTTCCCTTGGGGATTCTGTTTTCTCCTGGTCTGCACTTTGCCAGTTGGTCTTTTCCTGCAATCCTCCTGGTCCCCAGGGGTGGAGACAAGTCCCTCCTTTATCAGCATCCCTTGACTGCCTTTTCTCCCATCCCACCCCTTCACAAGTTTAAACCCCACTTTTCACCAATGAACTCCTCTATTTTCAACTAAGGATTACCCTCCTCCAAATTGAGATGTAGTCTATCTCTAGCATACAGCTCCTTATCCTCCCAGGTCTCCCCAATCCCCATCAACCCATACCTCTGGCCTCACACCACTCCCTGAGCCACTGGTTTATCTCCCTAATTTTCTCTTTGTGTTCCCACTAGCCCTTGGCACTGGCAGGATTTCTGAGAAGGAAACTGTGCATCCTGTGTCATGACAGACCCTGGCGAGCTCCCTGAATCTTGCCTGTATCTCTAGCTCGCTATTTCCTCAATGTCATTTGTGCCCAGGTGGACCAGTATGTCTGGGGAACCCCACAGTCCTTTGCCAGCTGATATACCTCGTGCTTAGCCCTGTGCACTGTTAGTCCAGGGAAGCATCTTGTTCTAACTGGCCAGGCTTCTCCCCCTCCCTATCCCATTTGATACCCTGATCATAGAATCCCCAGCAGGAGCACTCTGACCACTCCTTTTCCTCCATTCCCCTTCCATGTCCTCATCCTTTCTACCGCCCTTCCACCCAGCTGGCTCCTTGTTCCTCCCCTATCTGTGTGCCACATGCCACCCGGCTCCTTATTTACCATGGCCACTCCCTCCCTCCAATCCTATGCCTCTCCTCCTGAGTATCCTTCTGTACCTTGTTTATTCCCCTCACTGCTCACAACTGGTCCTTCTCCCCATCTGCTAAACTAGCCTGGCTCATCCTCCCTTCCTTCCTGTCTCCATTTAGTTCCTCCTTGCTCGTCCGTGCCCCCTGGCCTACCCCTCAGCTCTCTTTACTGAATCCTCCTTGTACTTCTGGTCCTTCTTACCTTTCCTCCCAACTGGTCCTCTCCTTGCGCTTTCCTCCTCTTCCCCTGCCCCTCCTGCTCCGATTCACTGCTCCCCATTCTCCTGCATTCCAGGTCCCCCTGTTCTTCCTGCTATCTGTCCCCTGCCTCCTGCCCCCACTCCCACCCTCCTCGTCCCTAACCACCTCTGTCGTGGCTACGTCCCCCCCTCATCCTTGAGCAGAAGAAGAGAATTGAAGCGGTTACTAAGTATAAGGTCTGATCCACCTCCCTGCCTTGCTTCCTTCTGTCCAGCACTGGCTATCCACCTACTTCCCTGAGAATGTTGTCCCTCCTTCCCCCCTTTGTGAGGGTCCCCAGTTACCTGCCTGCTTCCTTGGTAGTGTCCTTTTGGGCCCCCTCTGCCAGGGTCCCTATGTGACCCCTGAGTATTCTCCTGCACTCCTTTCCCTATACCCCCGCCCAGTGCTTGATGCAACCCTGTGGGAGATTTCCAGCCCCTTCCCCAACCATACCACCCCTTCCCCAGCTTCTCCTCATCCCGCAACCTCCTCCCTAAGCTGTGCTAGCTGGTAGCACACTGGGCAACCACCAAACTTCCAAGCCCAGTCCAGTATCATGGCTGCTCCACACCCTGTGCACCCACCACCCTCCCAAAGATGCTGGCCCTAATGATGTGTGGTTCCATCCCTTTCAAATAGGTTACCTTGGGTGAGCCACCAGGTTCCCCTATTCCAAGATACCCCTACTGCCTAATCAGGTCACCCACTAATCCTAGAGACAGTCCCACTGTACACCAGTAACTCTGTTACTAGGTGCAGTACAACACATTAAACATGTAAGGAAAATAAACAACTCCCTAAGCTCCTCTCTCCCGGCCTTTAAATTCAACCCCCAGTGGCTAGAACTACATCAGCTGCACCAGCAGCCTTTTCCTCCAATTGCAGGGCAGGTCTTCCCCTATAAATTTGCAGACTTCTGGGGAGGGTGGGTCTCGGGCAGACACCTGACAAGAGAGAGTGTATCAGCCCTGTGTCTCCCCTCCAAGCCCTGCAGCTAAAGAACCAGGCCCAAGCAAATCCCACCGAACAGGTTTTAAATCAGAAGAAATAGGCCTCTACCAGCGCAGCCTGTTACAAAGTGAAACATCCACAAAAAGAGCCCCACTTACAGCCACTAAATCAGTTTACAAACATCCAGGATCCCCCAGAACAATACCCTGCTAGCCCCTTAGAAGCAAGAAAGAAAAGAACTAACCTACCAAGTAAAATCCACAAGAACCCTGTGAAAACAGCAGCAGCTACTGTCCTGGAACACAACTGATCCTGCCCCCTTCCAGTTCTTTTTGAGCCTGCCAACTGGGACCTATAAGCTGTCACAAGCTTAATGGTCACCTTAGGGCATTTGTTATTTGGGGATGTTAATCACCTCAAAGGCTGAGGAGTGCCTCATTAATTCAAATAAAATGTTATTTATTATTGTGGTTTTAATGCTGCTTATGTAATGTTGTAAAGGTGCCCTGAGCTTGGGAAGGGCACCTTATAGAAATAAATTTTACTTACTTACTTACTTATGAGGTGAAGCTGTCCCTGAATGCATCTCTTTCCCTCCTTTACACTTTTGGGCAGCTTTAGGGACTACAGGCTAATTGGGGAAAGAACAGTGTTTTGCCTATAAAGGGTTTACCCACCAACTGGGACCTATAAGCTGTCACAAGCTTAATGGTCACCTTAGGGCATTTGTTATTTGGGAATGTTAATCACCTCAAAGGCTGAGGAGTGGCTCATGGTGAACATCTGTCCCCTTATCATGGCGCTATCAGGGGTCCTTGAGAGATGGCATCACCTACACTTCCCCCTTCCTGGCAAAATTGCTGTGCTGAAAATTATTGCTCTTCCTAAAATTAACTACTGTGCTAATAACCTACATATCCAAATCCCTGAGAAATGGTGGCACAAACTAGACAGCCTCATTTCAAAGTTCCTTTGAGATCAACTGAGGCCGTGGTTTGGTAGACAAATACAGAGGGCACCTCCCACTTGGGGGAGGGCTGGAATGTCCTCTGCCTAGGGCAAATGTTCTACTGCCTCATTAATTCATCTGTACTGAATGCCATTGTTTTACTGTCTCCATAATGTAACTGTATTGTATACTATTGATCATATTTGTATTGCATGTTAACACTATGTAGTTTACACTGCTGTATAACAATTGTCCTAACAGGGCCTCCTTGTGAACGAGCATGCTCAATGGAGTTTTCCTGCTGATAAACTTGAACTTGAATATTACGTTGCCAATGGGGTCAAGGGTGCCCTGTCCTGGACTCTGGTACCTTCTGATAACCCCCTCTGGCTTCGGCTATAGTATGAATTGACAGGGGATACCCTTCTACAACTTGGACTTTTGGCATCTGAAGCATCACTGAGGGACCTACCCCACCACATTCAAGTATACTAGGGATCCATGAAAATAGTCCAGAAGAAATATAGATGGCCACTGCCCTCACTGGGCCTGCATAAAAAGCTATGGAATAACCCTAGATTGATGGTACAGAGTAAGAGCCCCTCACCCGGCTCTTGTAGGAAAAACAAAGGATATCAAAGTTGACAAATTTAATTACTCCCCATACTAGGAATTTAAAATATTTTGGGTGCCTTCAGAAGAAATTCCACTTACTGACCTTGACAGTTGGTGGTACCTACAGATACGACATGCCCTTAGGGCCTGGCTTGGGGTGTAGTATACATGTCAACCCACAGAAATGGACAAGGCCATAGATGCATGGACAGTAGCAGAACAGATTAAATATCTATAAACTGGATATTTATTAACTAGATATCTATGAACACATGCAGCAACTAGACAAGCCAAACTGGGATTTCCACAGGGTCAAATGGGAGGAGGAGTTAAATCAGCAGATTCCTCAAAGTACATGGATAAAGTGCTGGTGGCTAGCACACCTAGCTACAGCAGACCCTTGCACCCAGCTCATACAGAAAAAGCTATTAAGATGCTGGCATTGTACCCCAGACTAATTCGTTAAGATGGACAAATGAATGTTGGAGATGGTGCAATTCCCCTGGGCATATAGGACACATTATTTGCTCCTGCCCGGCTGTACTTGATTTCTGGAAAGGGAGTGCAATGGAAAGTGGAGGAACTGTCTAAGACACCAATTTATGACTCACCATTACTTTGGGTACTTGGAGATACCTCCCTTCTGCAGGGTCCTCTGTTACGTTTGCCTACCTAGATATACACGATGGTGATGGAAGCAAAGAGACAATTAGTGATGAAACAGTGGCAGCCAGCGCCTCCCACTTTCATGGAATGGTAGGCAGGGGTTACACGTACTGCATCTTTTCTAAGGGTGCAATATAAAGTGAGGGGTTGCCTAGCTAAATTCAGCATGGCATGGTCTCCCTGTTTATTGGGTACTGGAATAAATAACAGAGCAGGAATAGGGAAGGTCAAAGGTCCGAGAGGGGGTGGGGTGGACAAAGGCACCATATCAGTTTGTTGCTGCAGAGGGCATTCCTCTCCTGATGAATGTGGTTCACTCCTTTCCTTCCTCTTCTGCTGCCCCCTACCTCTTTCTTCTCTTCACAGGCCCTTCCCTTCCCTCCAGCTGATCTTTGCAGCAGGAAAATACCATGGATGTCATATACAACGATTCTCTCATGGCTACCTTTCTCGTATTGTGCATAGTAACAATTCAGATAAAGGGCCGGATATTTAAAACTTTGTGCTGGGTGCAAACCGTTTGCACAGGTTTAGTGCCCGGGTTAGCATGGGTCCTTTATATTCAAAAGGTCAAATAGCGCGCGCAAACTGCATTAGTGCCGGGCAAAACTATAATGTATGCAAGGAGCAAACTGAGGGGGCATGGCAGAACAATGTTATATTCAGCGAATAGCGCCATGCAAAGTGGTTTTGCGTGACTTAGCGCAATACTTTCCGCAGTGCAAATTACTGCCCAGGAAAAGGTAGTCTTTTTTTTTTTTCCAACTTTCTTTTACTCCTTCACAGCTCATGGGAACTATCTTAGGCAGCCCATCCCTGTGCTGCTCTGCCTGAGGGTCGCTGTGACCTGTGCCTTCTCTCCCCCCCCCGCAGCCGGCACCCCCAATCTAACCCGCCCGGGGAGGGCAGCCCGACTCCTTACCGTGGGCTCCTTATGAGACAGACTCTGGCATGCAGGTGGGGCCCATGTGGAGGACTGATGAAGCCGGCCGAGATGAACCCTGGTGCTGGACATGTAGGATAGGTGCTGTCGCCTATCCCTCCGAGCTGAGTTTTTTCCTTGTTCTCCCAACTCCTCCCCTTCATGTGCACACCCCCGATGCTTGGCGCATGGCAACCCTGCCAGCATTGAGCACACCATTATGTGCCGCCTGTGCTTCTGCAGTGCGCTTGAACTTCATCAGGGGTAGCCGGGGTGCTGGGCACCCCAATTCCCTCCCCCGGGATCAGAGAGCAGCTTTACAGGTGCTCAGTCCAATCCCTCCCCTGATGACTCCCGGTGCCCGAGCTCACTTCTGAATTCAGATCGCCGGCATAGTGCTAGGTGTGGCATCCAGCACCTCAGCCCTACGTGCCACTGGGCCGGCCCAGGAAAAGGTAGTCTTAACTCTGAGTAAACCATCTTTGTGCGATTTTGTGGCTTTGCACGGCTTTTGCATGGTTTTGTGCAGCTTTGCACAACCCTAACTAAAAAGTATGAGATATAGAAAAAAACAGACATAGAGGAAATGCTCACTGATGGCATCACAATGATGCCATCATCTGCCACCAGTCCCAGCCATGCCAGGCAGTAAGTGGTGACCCAGCTTCCAGTGGACACCATGGCAGTGCAGTCATACAGCACACACCTGCAAACCGCCCTTCAGTGGACACCAACAGATGCCAGCACACACATGCAGCACTGTGGGCATGGAGTGTGCTGAGGGGAGGGTGTACAAGTGGCCAGGCTGCGCTACAGACTGGGTGCAGCCACAAGACTGGGACAAGCCATGCTGTGTACATGGGCCAATGTTGGGAATACTCCAACACCAGTGCGCCTGTCTGATCATATGTGCTCCCCAGCCACATACTGCACATCTGTACAGACACCACAGCACACACAGCCACCATGTATATGTCACTGTGAGCATCCCATTGCAGTAGTGCAGCATCTGTGTGTCGCTCAACAGCATAAAAGTAATGTCCACTGTCAGTAAACACCTGCAAGTTGGGCCTGTCACTGTGTACAGTGCAGTGGTCATCACTGCCCTACACAACATAGGCATTGCTATGTTCCTCACACTACTGGCCCCCTTGCTACTGTGGTGCCTGCCGTGCACTGTAGCATGAACTACAGTTTGACAGTTGCATGCAGCACCACCACCTGTGCCTGTGCTGTGTAGTCCCCTGGGGCACAATATGCTATGCTGTACTGTATAATTGTAGCCTGCAGCTACCTGCATGCACTCCCAGACTGACCTACAGGTGGAGCTGTGGGCAGATCCAATCAGCCCCTGTACTTCCAGACTGACCTACAGGTGGATCTGTGGGACCCTGCAATAACGCTGGGCAAACTGCATGCAAATCAGGACATAATGAGATGCTAATCTGGACGTTTGCCAGAGACTAGCTAAGTAGCCTCATTTGCATGTCACTTTTGAATATAGCGAAATTTAGCCCCGGGCAAACATGATTGCACCCGGCAAAAGGCTTAGCTCCATGCTACACCTATGCAAATGTGTTGCCGCTGCACAAACATTTCGGAAATAATGTACATTTTTGCACAATGTAAATTCACATGCACTGCTGCTTGCAGCTTTACTGAGTCCACGCCTTTGCTGGCACACACATTGGCCACATAGTTTACCTCTACCTTCCTTCACGTTGCTGTGAACTTGACTGCTGTTGTGGTATGCACTTCCTTGTTGCTTTATTCAGAGCTGTCTTATTCCTGGGCTATGTTTGCACTGCACTCCCAGCCCAGTTTGCCCGGCTTCCTTAGCATGCTATATTCGCAGGTTTAGCACTGGGGCTATGCCTTTTGAATATAGCAGGCTATTGGGTCTACGCTAATTTAGCACGCCGGGCAGTGCTAATGTAGCCACAGGGCAAAGTTTTGAATATCTGGCTCAATATGTTTGTGACCAGGTTGTATTTACTCTCTCCTTTTGTTTTTCCCTTTTCACAAAGCAGATACCAGTCCCGTAGACAAGCTATTCTCACACCATATGAATTTCCAGCTACATCTATCGGTGTTAATGACTATTATAATTAAATTTGATTGTTAATGATTCTCTCTTCATTTTACTTTTATTTGACTGAATAATGCTTAGGTACAGTTGTAATGGTATGACATCATTTGTTAGCTTGTTAGAAGTTACCTAAAACAGACAATGAATTTCTGTTCTTTGTTTGCCATAGTGAACAGCATAGAGTTTCATTCATCCTCTGTTACTGGTTCATGTCACACTCACATATTGATGTAAACCACACAGTTTACTTCCATTCTTAGATTAACCAAAAATGAACATTCCCTTCTATGTTGATATCACCTTCTTTAAGGTCATAGTGTTGTATTTTCATGGGGCTTGACCCTGGCCAGGATGTTAAATATACAGAAGTTACATCCCTATAAGGCTGTTTGATTTGAGAAAAGCTGAAAAAGAATAAAATATGTTCTTATAAAAAAAAAGAGGGTCCTAGTCAAGTGACAGATGAGGACATTGAAGATGGAATCCTCGACTTAGGCCCTAAAGAGAATCAAACCCTGTCTAATTGGATAAATGGCTCACCCTGACCCAGAAAAATGAAGCCTGGCAACTAGTAGGAAATTTTAAAAATGTGTTCTCCCCCAAACCAGGACATACCTATATGATCCAACACCACACAGACACAAACCCAGGTTTCTGAATCTACCAACAGCCATATAGGTTCCTGGTAAAAGTCTGAAAGATGGTACAGGAGGAGTTCTGCTCTGTGTTGGAACTGGGAGTCACTGAGGAATCTCAGAGTGGCTGATCTAGCACTATTGTATTAGTCCAAAACCAAATGGGTCCACTTGGTTTTGTATTGTCTTCTGGAAAGTCACTGGCATCTCTAAGTTCAATGCATATTCTGTGCCTAGGGTGGATGAACTTCTGGACTGACTTGGTAAAGGCAAGTACATTAGTACGGTAGGCCTGACCAATGGGTATTGGCAAAGCCCACTAACCCCTGAATCCCTAGAGAAAGTGGCCTTTGTCCCTGCAGTTGATTTGTACCAGTTTACCATGCTCCCCTTTAGGTTGCATGGTGCCACAGCCACATTTCCGAGAACGATGGATCAAATTCTCCATCCCCATGGGTTATATGCAGCAGCATACCTGGACGATGTTGTCATATTTTTCTCTGATTGGGACACTCACCTGTGGTATGTGGCTGCAGTACTTCAGTCACTCAGGCAGGCAGATCTCACTGTCAATGCTCCAGAATGTGTCATGGGGTGACAGGAAACTAAATACCAGGGATACATTGTTGGGAATGGCCATGTATGCTCAGTTGTTGATAAGCTAAAAGCCCTTGCTGACTGCCCCATACTGACTACCAAAAAGCAAGTTAGGTCCTTCCTCGGCTTAGTGGGGTTTTACCACTGGTTTGGTTCCGGAGTTTTAGACACTCATTACTGCACTGACTGACCTGACTAAAAAGGCTGTCCCAAATAAAGTTCAGTGGTCTTCAGAGTGTCAGAAAGTCTTTCAAACTTGATTTATCAAAAGTGTGTTGTGTAAAGGACCTGTCATATGAAGTCCTGATTTCAACTGTCTGTTTGTGCTGGCCTGGTGGCACTGAGAGTAAAGGTGCTGCATGCCACACCTCATGCTATGTCAGTGACCCAGGTCAGGAACACACCTGGGTCATTGGGAATTGGCAGGGGAGGGATAGGATTGAGCATCCAGGGGACTGCTGTCCCATCCCTGGGAGGCACTCTGCAGTGGCCCCCGATGGAGATCAGGGACACTGCAAGGAGTGGTGTACTTGGGGCCAAAGTGCGGCAGACATTGGCACGTTGTGCTTCTGATGTCATTGCACATCCGCATTTCGGGGGAGGTGCAAAATAGGAGGAAAAATGAAGTGGGCGACCGAGCAACTTGATAGCTGCACTTAACTCTGCCTTGAGGGGCCTGTCATGGAATCGCACTGCGGGCTTGGTCCCGGCCCAGCATGGGGGTATGGGGGGGATCCACTACGTAGGTATGGTGGTAGTGCTAGTCCGGCAAGTGAGTGAGTGATCCTGTGGGCTGCCCAGGGTGTTGGAAGGCGGTGGCTGGATATTAGCAGGTCATGCTGCATAGGAGGATAAATAAATTAGTGATAAAAAAAAAAATCAACTGTCTGTTTATTTTGTAGAGTTGGGGGCTGTCTTGTCATAAGATTTTGATGATAGGATTCACCCCATCATCTGTTTATCCAGAACATTGTTTCCCAGGGAACAGTGTTATGCCACACTAGAATAAGAGTGCCTGGCAGTGAAGTGGGCAGTAGTTGTCCTGTGTTACTATTTTTTGTTGGGAAGACACTTTATTTTGGTGACTGATCATGCACCCCCTTCAAATTGTTGCATGCCATGCGAGACACTAATTCCTGAGTTACGTGGTGGTAGCTGGCTCTGCAGCTGTTTTAATTTCCAGGACACCACAGGGTGGGTTCCCTGCATAATAATACTGACTTTTTTCCCCAGGAGGGCAGCTTGATGGTAGACAGAGCCAAGTGTCCCATGAATATAACTCTGAGGGAGAGGGTATGTGAAGGGGTATATGAAACCTTCACTCTGCACCCCATCTCCATTAAGATACTATCAGGAGAACAGGGGGAAGTGAAACTCAGCCCTGTTAATTTCTGGCTTGGCTCTTTAAAGGCCATCTATACTGATGGCATGCAAACCTAGAATTTCCTAAGGGAGAAGGGCACAAAAAAACCTCACCTGCGATACATTAAATCCACACCAGGCAGAGAAAGAAGGGGAATTTGGGGGCTTGAGAGGGCGAGCTGGGCTGCCATGAACTAGAGAGCAGAATCAAGCTAAATAGTATTTTGTTTTATATTTGCTCTGCCAAAGAAAGCTCTTTCAAACCTTTCTATTAAAGCAACCTTTAGTTTAATTGAACTTTCTCTGCCTGGAGTTTTTCCAGAAGGTTATTCCCCCAAAGTCATGGCTTGCTACAACACTGCTGCACTTTCCCATTTAGAAATTATCACAACAGTTACATAGGGTTGCTGCCTTTGGATGAGATGAAAACTTGATACCTAAAACGCCCCCAAATCTGCTCTTAGCTCCACTCATTTTTATGATTGATAAGTAAATTGCACCTCTAAAGCCATTTGTAATGTTAGAGCAGGCTTTAAAAGTGCTAGGAAATAATTGTTATACTGTTAAATATCCTCCCATTTTCCTTTCCTTGTTGGTCATGTATTCTTATATACTTTGACCACTTTTTTTTTATAAATTACTTATCTCGGTTTATGCTGACCTCACATCTACATTGTATTTGCATCACCTTAACAGCTACAGCTGTTTCATTTAATATTTTCAAGACATCCCAATTCATCAGTCACACCATTCTGTGCTATTATCTGAGTCTGGAAGGGTGTAACTTGATATTATGGTAAGTCCAGGTAGCATAAGAAACAAGAACATTAGCTGCTGAAGACTCAGGGGAGAGGGATTCAGTGCAGTAACATAGGCAATAAAAATGTGATTAACAAAAATGGGTTTAAAATGTATCAGAATACAGGACAGACACAAATTGGAAAACAAGTGGGCATATAAAGGTATATAAACTGTTTCCTATCACAGCAGTAAAGGACCGTACTTAAAATTCAGAGTGGAAGGATTAGGTTAATTTACTGCTTATTGTTTCAATAGCCATACTTTACATACTCCCAGACCAACAGGTTTTACAAGCAAAGGTCTGCATGACATTAGAACTTGTTTGCAACCTGGACATGTAGCCAAAACAGTGAAGGATTTTGATTTGTTTAAGGAGTATGTTAAGACTCAAAATGACTCATAAATCAGACTACCTTTGAGCGATATTGGAAGAATGGATTAGCACCCTAAAAACTGGATTATATGATCAAAAACTGGACTGGTAACAACCCTACAGTTACAAAATATCAGGAGTTTTAAAGTTACACTGTTGTGACAAAAAGACGCTTAATGTGCAACATGTGTTTCAGATGGTGAGAGACTTATACTGTGCATTACAGAACAAACTGACAACTGTTTTTAAAACATTTCGCATTAGTTTCGTAAGAAGGCCACTAGAGGGACTCATGTTTGAAAACTTTCATTGGCTAAACTTGGTAACATAAGTTATCCCCTGCAAATTTTTAGTGCTCAGACATTCCTTATATGTGGGTAATCCTCCATCCATGCTATTGGCTGATTCACGATTGTAAACTTTGGACTGCCAGAGGCCAAGTCCCCAGCCATGATAACACTGTCCATTTACTTCATGCATCCCTAGAGGGGCTGGTCACGATTTCTGTTTGTTCCCAAACTCTCAGGTAATTATTCCAACATAACTTACACTTTTCTGTATTCTTATTTACATAGCATACGTCGACAGACAAGCGCATGTTAACCTTAGGACATTCTCCTAACTTTTCTGCATGCCTGTATTATCAACAGAAAAAAAACCTCTCAGTGCATAGATCAGGGCACAAGTCAAGCTGGACTCTCATAGAAACATAGAAACATAGACTTTGACGGCAGATAAGGACCACTTGGCCCACCCAGTCTGCCCATTTCCCTACCTACTGGATAAGCTGCAGATTCTAGTTAACCAGCAGCCTACTTCCTGCAACCCCCCACTATAATTGCCTTGTGTCTGTCCCATGCATGTTTGAATTCCTCCACTGTTTTAGACCCAACGACCTTCTCAGGAAGACTGTTCCATGTATCCACCACTCTCTCCGTGAAAAAAAATTTCCTCACATTACCCCTGAGCCGTCCCCCCTCTATCTTTAAATTGTGCTCCCTTGTTCTTACACATCTCTTTTTCTGAAAGACGTTACCCTCCTGGACTTTGTTGATTCCCTTGAGGTACTTGAACATTTCTATCATGTCCCCCTTGTCCCTCCTTTCATCAAGAGTATACATATTAAGCTCTCTCAGTCTCTCTTCATATGGTTTCTGCTGCAGACCTGCACCATTTTAGTTGCCCTCCTCTGGACTGCTTCCATCCTGTCTATGTCCTTGCGTAGATGAGGTCTCCAAAACTGCACACAGTACTCAGATGGGGTCTCACCAACTGTCTGTACAGAGGGATAACCACTTCCTTTTTCTACTTGTGATGCCCTTCCTATGCATCCCAGTATCCCCTGGCTCTTCTTACTGACTTTTCACATTGCTTACCCACCTTTAGTCATCTGATATGACTAACTCTGTGACGCTTCCATTTGTGTTGTTGTTAGTACTTCTCCTGCAATTGTGTAATCTTCTCCTGGGTTTTTGTTTCCAGGCATTACTTTGGACTTCTTTGCATTGAATCTAAGTTGCCATATGTCTGACCATTCCTCCAACCTTGACAAGTCCCTTCTTATCCTTTCTACCCCCCCCCTTGTGTATCAACTCTGTTACAGATCTTTGTGTCATCTGCAAAGAGGCATACCTTTCCCTCCAGACCCTCTGCAATGTCACCTATAAAGATGTTAAAGAGGACTGGACCCAGTACTCCAGTAGCATCCTAGTCAAGAACCCCCTGTCCTGGTCAGGACCCTCATGCAGCGTCCCCACTGGCTAACTTCCTGAGGATCGATCCCTCATGTAGCGTCCACTCCACGTCAGGCAATGCTCACAATGAGCCTGATGCACTTTTCTTAGAATAAGGCTCCCAGATCTGTAGGGATTCCTGTATTTTACAGGAACATTGATCCATTTGCAGGGCGATTGTTCCCATAGACCTGCATTTGTTATGTGGGAAAACAAAGCAATTTGGCTTCCATAGGAAATAATGTAATCTACAAAAAAATTGCCCTGGAGTTACAGGGAAAAATGCCAAATAAATGTGGGAGTACTGGAACTGTTCTATAGCAGCCACTAAGTAGCAGACAGTATTAGCCAGGGTAGCATTATATTTAATACAGCCTGAGGAGTACAGGGAGAGCTGTAAATGGATGAGCACTTTAACATTGCTTTCTGGCATGCCTGTTGTGCCGGTTAGGTGAGACAACCAAGGGTTAACTCCAGCAACAGGCAGAGCTGGGACAGAGGGATGAGATCATTGTAACAACAACCCTGGCTCCTCGAAGGTTAGGCACTCGGTGGTTTGTACCACAGCATCCTATAAAATAAAGGGATACTGTGTGCTACTAACTACAACTTGGAGTGAATAAATGCTATTGCAAATATAAAAAATATTGCATGGATGTTACTGAGGCATGTAAATACAAAGGTTGCTTAATAAACTAAGGCATCCCTCACCTGATTATCACAAACAAACAGGAGGCAGAATAACGCAGTGGTCTCAGGCTCTGAGCTGCAAAGCTGGTGACATCCAGCAGACCAGACCTGAGTTTGAATCCCACAGCCTCAACTTGCATACTGTGTGACCCTGAGCAAGTCACTTAACTTCCTTGTGCTCCCAGGTTGCTCCTGTAAAAAAGCTTTCAGCTTAGTGTGCTATACCTGGTTAAACAACTAAATTAAAAAAGCAAAAAAAACAACAAACAAGACACCTGTCCTGTCACCAGCAACACAGAACAACATGCTCTCCCAGTGCATAGCCATGGGCACAAGGAAGCTGGACCCTCCATTTGTGTCATAGCTTACAATCCCTTGTTCTGGTCAGGGCCCTCATGAAAAGTCCCAACCTCCTGGCTCCCTGAGGAACTGGAGTGGACCCTCAGGCAGCCTTCACTTCAAGTTCAGGCACTGATTGCAATGAACCATATTCCCAGTGCTCGCAAGTATTCCCAGTGCTCGCAAGCAGAAATCATTTGTCTATAACAGTGCTAGAGAATTGGTCCTGTAACATTCTGCCCAGATTGACTATGGGGGTGACCTGTGAATGTGTGGTACATCTGTCAGATATGGGGTTGATTCCCCACAACCTCCACTTGCATGCTGTGGACTTCCGACTAGGCATTACATTTTTTTTTCCAATTGTTTTAACCAGGAGAGACACACTAAGCTGAAAGCTTGTTTACAGGTGCAACCTGGGAGCCCAGGGAAGTTAAGTGACTTGCTCAGGGTCACACAGTATGCACGTGGGGGCTGTGGGATTCAAACCCAGGTCTCCAGATTTGCAGCTCAGAGCCTTAAACCACTGCGCTATACTGCCTCCCGAGTAGCTGTATGAGAACCCTATGACTCAATGTGAAATTATTTTTTACTCTTCTGTGAGGGGTCTGCAGTCCTTTTGCCTTTGCTGGACCAGATTCTGGTATCCATGTCTTGCGGGCCTTTGGAGGGGGTCCGGGTGCTCATAAGTGCAATTCCTGCGCTGCCAATGCACTTGGAGCACCTGTGCAATACTGGAGATGTCTTCCCCTGTTACAATCACCTCCAATGCATTCTGGAATGCTGGAGTTTCGCACTCCTAGCGAGCGCCCGAAATCTCATGGCTGCCATGTTGGAAATGGCTGGCTATTGCGTGAAGAGCTCTCGGTCCTTCTTGGCCCTCATCAAGCACTGTGCGGGAGTCCAGTATGTGCTTTCCTGTCTGCACATCAGCAGCATGCATTGCTGATCCCAACGGTGCCCCATTTTTTTCTGTTCTCGCTGCAATCTAGGGGGACTGGCGGCCATCTTGGCACAGTTCCAGGGTGGCAGCCATCTTGTGTGGGTAAAACCCATTCCAGTCAATCATGCGAGAGCTGGGAATTCCCAAACACAGCTGAGTAGAGCAAAATGCTAGCCATATGGAGTGTTTAGGACCTTATTAGTGTCCACTCGGACAAACAGGTGGTTTGCACCTCAGTTCCGTATATTGTAGAAACAGTGAAATGTTTATTTCTAAGACCATTACAGCAACAACTTTGAACAAATTTGAGATTGTCCTTGTAATGGTCCCACAGTACACCAGCGCTACTTTCACTGGTGTTTCGCCCCTTCAGAGTCAACTCCCGACTCAGAGTTAGTTATATGTACCGGGATGCGGATGGCATAGCCCCCAGAAAAAAAAAAAACAGTGATTGTCTGACAGGCAAAATGTCACCTGTCGGCATTGTGGATTTCACTCTGCAGGATTTCGACAACTTCGTGGTTGATGTGGCTTGGTGGCTTGGTGGAATCCCTCGGTTCACTTGGCACTTCTCTTATTCATTGCTGCCTCACTTCTGTATTCACTGTGGCAGAGGACAGTCTGTGATTTTTTTTTTTAAGATACACATAGTATGTGCCTGTGGGGATGGTAGCAAACCTCCAGAAGATGTACATGTCAGAGCATGCAAATATTGCATCTGAGCCCTGATCAGAAACAGGTCACACTGGCAGCAAGGGTTCCCCCATACCAATTCACTTCCAGTATCTGCCAGGTATTCGGAGGCTCAGAAGACACACACATGGAATGTTTGTGAATGCGCACAGTGCTGCACACTAAGTTATTACATGACTTCAGTCATGGTAATTGGTGCACTACAAACTATTTGGGCTGTTACAATGCCCACTATGCCAATTAAAGCCACAGATATTCAGTAGAAAGCCTCACAAGAAGTCCAGACTTCTGACGTAAACTTCAGCTTTGCACAACACCAAAGCTTTACATTTCACATCTCATAATTTTTTTCCCTAGCATCTGGTACTCTTCTTCACATGTTCTTGAATCCCAGGACTTCCCCAACAGGAAAACCAGGCTAATGGGGGTCTCCTAAATCCATGTGGGATGATAGGATTGCTTTGTGACTGCCCAAAAAACTTTACCGACTAAGGCCTTGGCTACTGGGTTGGACAAGGCTCTCTCTTATTAATCTACACATGTAGGCAGTTTAAGGAAGGGGAGGTCGGGCTCGGACCTAAGGATGCCTTGGAATATAGACCCCCATGCAATATCTAAAATCACGGAATAATTGAATACATGGGCAAATAGGACCAGTAGGCCCAGCTATTCTACCCTGCCTTCCTTGCCTCACTCTATACCATGGACTCGATTCAGCACAGGTGTCTTTTCTCTATCCTTAGCACTGTGCATTGGTCCAACATGTAGTCAGTGCACATTTGCAGTACCCCAGGTCTTTGCCCCACCTCCTCTTCTGGCAGGCTGTCCCATGAGCTTACCACCCTTTTTGTGAAGCAGTAACATCCCACATGAATCTGTTTCCCTTCAAGCATATAGCATGCTCCAGTGTTCTGGTACTCTCCTGCATGGGATAGAGTCACACCTCCTGTACCTGGTTCACCCCAGTGAGGTGTGGCTAGCTCTGAGTCATGGCTCAGCTAGCTCTCCCCTCTTCCAGGGAACCCATGTTGAGCTCCTGTAGCCTCTACTCATATGGATTCTTGTGCAAGCCCCACACATGGCACCAGTGCAGTATCAAGAGCGGGACACAGGAGAGGACTCTATGTTATTTATGGTCTCCAATAGAAACAGGCAGACTCTGCCCGGTGCAGCCTACCAGCATGTTCCTTACAAAAAATTTCAAGTTGGAGACTCCCAGGCCATTCTTGATGGCTGGTCAAGCAGACGATTTCCTCACCTCCATCACACTAAATGACACCTACTACTTTACCCCACCTCATAGTGTTTACTGTGACCCTCCACGAGACAGGGTTGCATGTCATTTCATACCTGGGCAATTGGCCCAGATGGGCCAGGTCCCCAACTCAGGCACAGAGGGGCATGGAAGCAGTACTTCACCGCCTACTACAACATGATTGGAGGACACAATATAATGTAACGGCTAAGGCCCAGGGCTATGAAGCTGGAGACCTGGGGTTTGATCCCCACAGCACCCCTGAGTATGGTCAAACGTTTCCATAAACCAGGCCAAAAGACAGCTAGTCCCCATGCAAGGCATCCCACACTTCGCTGCACAGATAATCATGAGCCTAGGGCCTAATAACCACAACAAAAGAGAAAGCCCACAACCTGACCCAATTCATTGGGTCATTACGGACTCATCCCCACAGGTGAGTGCATGCATACTTGCTGCTGCTCCTCTGGATCAGGGCATCGATGGTGCCATGGGCTCAGCTATGCACATGCCCACTCCAGGGATCTGTTCTAGACGTATGAGACCAGTTGACCCAGAACTGCAAATACAGGCTCGCACAATCTTCCTCATGGCATGACATAGGCAAGGATGTCTTTGGCATAGATTGTGACAGATGCAATCCTCCTAGGTGGGGAGCCATGTTGGGCACCAAGTCATTTGAGGCAGCTGGTTTCCCCAGAATCTCATCTGCTCACTGACATGTGGGGGATGACAGCAGTACACTATGCCCATTTATTCTTCGCTACTCTGGTCATTGATCAGGCAATACAGATCAGAAAGAATCCCAAATTTGAAGTTACCATGGCATACATGAACAAACAAAGGGGACGAAGAAGGGCAATGTTCAGAGAGGTGCAAACATGCTAAAAAGGGCAGAACACAACCTAATGGTGATCTTGGCTGCTTGCCTGGCTGGCAAGCTGAACTCTTAAGCAAACTGGCTCAGCCGAAGGCCACCCACACCTGGGACTGTAAGAGTGATTCTCAGGGTCAGCTCCACAAAAGTCACAGTGCAGATGTTGGCTCCCAACTGGTCAATCGGTTCATGGTATTCTCTGCTCCGAGTAATCATACTTCATGACCAGTTGGCATCTCCATCATCGCCTGGATCCCTTAGCCAAGGATCATTGTTTTCACCACAATGCTCAGCCTAACTACATGGATGCTGAAAGGCACAGTTTGTTGAATGCAGGGTGTCTCCCCAGGGGATTAACTGGTTTTCACACTTTAATGGAGTCCCTCAGGGATTGGTCCTTGGGCCCCTCCTGTTCAACGCCTATGTCTCTGACATAAGGAAGGGTATCAGGAGTGAGATGAGTCTCTTTGGATGACTCCAAAACTGGGGGCGGTGGTGGATGGGGAGGTGGGGAGGGTGGACCTACAGGGGACCTGGAGGCTCTGGAAAGGTGGTCTAAGCGGAAGCTGAGGTTCAATGCAGGGAAATGCAAGGTACTGCACCTGGGAGCCAGAAACCAGGGCCAAGTGTACACCCTGGGGGGGGGGAATGCTACAAGTATCGATGGCGGAGAGGGACCTGGGGGTGGTGGTGGATGTCAAGATGAACAACTCGGAGACTTGTAGGAGAGCAGTGGCAAAGGCCAATGGGATGCTTGGATGCATCGCTAGGGGGCTCGCCTCCAGAAGGAGGGAAGTGATACTCCCACTGTATAACTGCTTAGTGAGGCCGCACCTCAAGTACTACGTGCAGTTTTGGAAGCCACATTTAAAGAGGGACATTGAACTCCTGGAGACGGTCCAGAGGAGGGCAACCAAAATGATTTGGGGCTTGGGGGAATAGGACCTATGGGGAGAGGCTCAAAGAGCTAAATATGTACACATTGGAAGAGAGAAGGGACTGGGGGACATGATAGAGGTCTTCAGGTACATGAAGGGGATAAATAGGGGAGGAGCAGTCAGGGCACTCTGAAGGAAGGGGGGCAACTAGAAGGCATGGGTGGAAGCTGGAGGGGGGGAGATTCAGGGAACAAAGGAGGAGGTGCTACTTCACTGAGAGGGTGGTAGAACCATGGAATCCGCTGCTCAGGGGGCTGGTGGAGGCAGAAGCAGTGGAGGGGTTCAAGAGGGGGTAGGACAGGTACAGGGGAAGGGTTCTGGAAGCAAAAACCAGTGCAGCGAGAATATCTGGGACTGGGAAGGGAGAAGTCAGAGAGGGAGCGGGAGAGAGGACAGCAAGTTCAGCTCCCAGGGTGGTGGCTGACCAAACGAGCAGACACAAAAGACCGTTAGGCCTGTTCTGTTGGCATTTTAGTATGTTAGTATGTTAGAACACGATCAATAATAAGACTTATAATAGGCATTGGCAGATCTTCCGTAAGTGGTGTACCACAATAGGCCTGTCCCCTTCAGCAGTGGGCCGTCACCAAATTCTAGACTTTCTCAATGAAAGGACAGACAAAGGTCTCTCAGGCTCCTCTATGAGGCCACAGGTTTTGGTTGTTTCTACAATGTGGGGCTCAGTTTGCATCCAGGTGTAGTCTGGCGGCTGCACGCGGTACAGTTTACATCTTCCTGCACTGGCCCATCTGCCCTTTGTGGCAACTTATTTTTTCCACTTTATTTTTGCACCCTACCTCATTGGACTCTCTCCAGCAAGGTCGTTCAGTGTAGCCGGCTTTTCCCATCCTCCTGAAGCCTTCAGTCACTCTCGGTGCTGTCTCTTCATCACCACATCACCTGAACCCCCTTGAATTTAAGTGCCCCAGGAGCAAGGACCACCACTTCATCCAGCACTCTACCTACAGTATTTGGTGGGGATGGGCGAGAGGAGAACTGGGAGGACATCTAAGCCCGGAATTGGACATAGTGCCAGACCCTCTAGACCCGCCTTCACCTACCATTGGGAAGGCGGTATTTCTGAAGTTACTGTCCCCCCCACTGGCCTGACAGTGCAATGTGATCCAGCGCGGCATGTGAGCACTCCCAATCACGTCCGCAGAAGCGCTGCTGTGGCCACTCTTCTGCAATTGCCTGGATCCCGACTGCTGATTTTGACCCCCAGTCACCACTAGGGGTCGCCAGATGGCAAGACCTGTATCCCCCCTCCCTCCCAGGAAAGGAGAGCTGTCCTCCGGACGCTCGATCCTTTCCTCCCCTGCCAACCCCTGACAACCTGAGTCCGCTTCCGAACCTGGGTCACCGGCGTGGTGCGAGGTGTGGCGTCCAGTGCCTCAAACCTCAGCGCCACTGGGCCGGCTTCCTCTATGACAACTTGATCTAGGCTTGGAAGGCCTCTACAAACTTCCTCTCCTATATGCGGTCCTCTATACTAGATGACTCTCAGCACAGTTTTGCTGACAGCTACGTGCTCAGCTAAACAGGTGAGCGAGTTGTAGGTGCTATCAAGCAGAGTACTGTTCTTTGCATTTCATAAAGGCAGATGGCTCAGAACAATTCCTTCCTTCTCTCCTAAGGTGGTATTCCAGTCCATATAGATCAGGAAATTCCCTGCCTACCATGCTCACAAACTGAGGTGGCAATGATATGGCTTCTCATACCCTCAACATGGTAACCCTCATGAAGGCTCATCTGACCATGTCTGAAAATTTCCATCAGTTGGACAAGCTGTTCATTTTCTTTAAGAAAGAGAGCGGGTCAGGCTGCCTTTAAAGAAGCATTAGCTAGGGGATATGGGCAGCAATAGTGGCCATCTACCAAGGGGTAGGCCTGGAACCCCGGATGGCATTAGGGTACATTCCGCCAGAGCAATGGCAGCGTCATGGGCAGAGATGGGGCTGCCTCAGTACAGGATATCTGTGTTGCAGCTCTCTGCTGCTCTGTGCATATTTCTGCCTGCCATTTCAGGTTGGACATAGCATCAGCAGGCAGAACTATGTTTGGAAGGGCAGTGCTTCAAGCTGCTGCGGGTTCAGGGCAATGTAACGTTCATATTCCCATCCGGGGTTTTTCCTGGTAGTACTACAAAAGTTTCACATGTAAGGAATGTTTGAGCACTAGAAAGATTACAGGGGTTAATGGTATTTACTCACCTGGTAAATGTGATTATCCCTGCAACCTTTCTAGTGCTCAGAGTCCCTCCCGAATGCGGACAAACAAGGAGCCCATGCAGTCAGAACCATGTGGGGATACTCCCTAGTTTATTTAGGTAGAGTTACAGCATGAAGCTTGCCTTATGTTTTCTACTACTTATATTCTGAAATGTTTTGCTAGATATATAAGTATATACTCAATATTATGCACATTATTCTTGATGGAAGATTTTAGTACAGCTTATACCTGCTGTACTGCACGGTTTCTCAGCTATCTGCCAACAAATGACGTGGCTCTGCAATTGATGTTTCTTGCTGGTCGTTTGTTTGTCTTCCTGTTTTTTGCTTTTTTGTGTGTTTTATCCTTTCCTCTGCTGGGCAAGTTTCTAACTACAGAATGTTATCATGGCTGGGGGTGTGGCCTCTGGCAGTCCAAAATTTACAATTGTGCATCAGCCAATAGGATGGATGGGGGATTATCCATATGTAATGAATGTCTGAGCACTAGAAAGGTTGCAGGGATAATCACCTTTACCAGGTGAGTAAATGCCATTATGCAGAAAGTCATAATAATCAATGCTTTTCCCAAACCAAGTTTGGGGCAACACTGCATCTAACCACAGACTTATAAAAACAAAACATTTATTATAAGTCTAATTAATTATTCATGAGCTAAAGGAGCTCATTCATTGTCTGCCATGCTGGTCTGAAATCTCTAAGAAATGCCTGGCATGGCAACCACTCATGCGGATGACATTTCACTTAAGGCTGAACTATTACAGCATAAGAAAATGAGTAAGGAGGCTTCCCAAATCCCAACAACAAAACAGTAGGTCAGCAATATTTCAAGGCTAAAAATATTGTACCTCCTTGAAAACAGCAAGCGTAACATACTGTGATAAGTACGCAAGGACACCATGCTGCAGCCTTCAGAGCAGCACCGTGCAGCACCAAACAACTGAAAAAATAGTAAAATAAACTGCTCCCCAAAAGGTCATTAGTGCGATTGACTTATTTATTTTTATTTTATTTTTTTATTTAGTTTTTGTTGACCGGGTAAGTGCACTAGACAAATCCTGCTTATTTTCAAGCATGACCCGGGGGAAGGGGATACAGATGAATGCCAACTGACCTTGAACTAGATTAAGTTGTTGGTGGTATTTTTAGTGAATGAGGGAAATTTGGCCAGAACACTGGGGAAATTCTCCTACTCTTTTCGATAAGTGCCATGGGATCTTTAACATCCACCTGAACTACCACTAATCCAGGCAGATGGGACCTCGGTTTAACATCTCATCTGAAAGACGGCACCTCAGAAGTTCAGCACCCCTCTCATGCTGCACTACAGTGTCAGTACTGGGATATTAATCCAAGTGCCAGATGTGGGAACTGAACCCGCAGCCCTCTGATCTCCCGGCCTCAGAGGCGAGTGTGCTACCTACTGAGCCACTGACACTGCAAATTATGCACTTATAATCGAATAATGACCTCAGAGACGGTTATTTCCTTTCGATTAATGACCAGCTGGGTGGGGATGGCCTCGGCTGTGCCTTGGTTCACCCGTCCCCCCAACCAGTCGTTAATTTCTAGGCAATGACCTGCTCTTCTGACATAATTGCTTAATTTAAATCCATGTCTCTTCAACATAAATGATAAGCATGAATAGCAGGGACACTGAATCAAAGTACCAATGGTACTGGGCAGTGCAAAGGTTTGAATGACAGTACATCCATAAACACACACACTCACACAAATACTTGTGCACGTGCGCGGGCGTACATGCAGACACACACACACACACACACACACACACACACACACACACAGATATGTAGGGCACATTACAACTTGATGACTGGAGTGACTTTCTGGTGGTGATTCCAGCTTCTTCTTGAAGGATGGAGGCATCAGAACAGATGGAGAACCCAGGGCAGACATAAATACTAGAACTGTCACTGGGGCCAAGCTGGAGGTGGAACTTGTGCAGGCTGAGAGGTCTGAGCAACTTAAACCAGTGTAAAAGGACAGGTAGGTACCTAGGGAAGGTACCAATGGGGACTCTAGTACAAATGCAATTCTTGATGTAAAGATACTAGAGCATACCAGAGGAAGAAATGTGGGTTGACTGAACATGGTTCCATATCATAATAGTGACTGAGGAATGACGATGCGTGATAACAATGCTGAAACCACATTGCGATCACTTTTGTAAAAGTCTTTTCTTGTGCGGGCTTCCCCCCCACACCCTTAACTATAGATTCCAACTCCGGGGGGGAGGTGGGCACAACTCAGCGATGGGGTGGGGGAACCATGATCGCACAAAAGTGTCTGCACTGTGGTTCTGTCACCATTGTGACGCTTCGCCGTTCTTTGGTCGCTGTCTTCTCAGGCTACCACTGAACATGGACACCTAAATCCCAGTCAAGTCAGAGCAATATATTCAATTTCCTCTGCAATTAAAGGGAAAAGAGCAGGAGAGGTGGTGGAAGGTGCCTGCCTCCTAGCCTTTTTGGCTTCTGTCTCCATGAAGTTGGAGGCAGCCATGAACTTCTGGATTACCTCCAGGGGAAGGGTTGGACAATGGTCTATGGAACGTTGTTAACCTGACTTCAGAAGTCTTTCATAATAGGGTTTTCAGTAATGAGTTTGCTACCATGCTCTCTGGAAACAGGGTGATTGGTACTGGTAAGCCTCCTAAGAAGGCTGGAACTCAACCTGCCCCAGAAATGGTGCATATTACTTAATATATTGGTATCAAGTCTATCAGTACGAAACCTTTTATAGGTACCAAGGTTCTCAGTATCAGATTTCTTGTTACCAGGTTTATTGGTACCTGGGCAGCTGCCATCCAATGTAACTAGCAAACAATTTAACTAAAATGAAATTGGTAGAGTCTCTAGTAGTGCTAGGCAACTAATGAATATGAATTATCAAATACAGTACCAAGAATAACGGGGCTCTTGGTACTTGGGACTAGATAGTGAGTAATTCACATTCTTCAGGGTATTCGGCCTCAGAAACAAGCAAACAAATTGAAAAGTTAAAAAAGGAGAGAAACCCTAAAGCCCTTCCCAGATGGCCAGGGCTATATGGCTACCCCATTCCTCAGCCGTCTCCCATCCTCCGCCCCCCCCCCACACACATATTTTTTAACACGAAAAGTTAACTGCTTTTGGCATGGTACCAGAAGCCAACACCATCTCTTTCATTCCTTCTCCCTTCCTCCCTAGTCTGAGTCCCTCTAGGCCACAGAGGGTCATTATCACAAGCAGGACCCCTTCCTGACACTCAATCCATAATAAGGGGGGACAAGTCAGTATGCTAGGCTTATCAGTTGGCACTCCCTTTCAACCCACAGCAGGCTTTTCCAAAGTCAGAGGGTAATCTAGGTAAATACATACATAGACAATGATGACAGAAAATGACTTGTCAGCAAATCCAGTCTGCCCACTCTACCAAACTACTCTGCACTGGTTCTAGTGGCCATCTCTCCCCTTTATTTCTGCTTCCCCTTCTAACCAATCCCATATGCCTGTCCCAACCCTGCTTGAAGTTGTTCACTGATTTGGCCTATATTACATCCTCCAGCAGCTGGTTCCATTTGTCCACTGCCCTTTTTTTTGAAAAAGTGCTTCTGAACATCCCTTTTGAGTACCTCCCTCATGAGGTTAAGTGAGTTCCCTCACATATCTATATTTGAGCTCAGGGAGAGGAGTTCCATGTCGTCCCATGCATGTACTTGTATGTATTGATCATGTCACCCCCTTACCCTCCTTTTCTCAGGGTTTACATGTTCAAGTTCTGGGTGGTCTGTGCTGCACTGATTCCACCTTGTCGCAGTTTCTTCTTACATGTAGACTACAGTACCTTGCACAACATTCCAGGTGTGGATGCACTAGTGACCTAAACATGTGGAGGACCACCTCTCTACTTGTACTGCTTATTCCCTGTCTATACAGCCTGACACCCTGTTTGCCTTGCCCACAGCTCTTTTGAAATGTGCTGTAGTTTTTAGGCTCTCAGGTATCAGGATCCCTAGGTCCTTTTCCTCCGTGGTGCCTTCTAGCACCACGCATCCCATTTTATACTGCACTCTTGGGTTCCTTTTCCCAATGTGCATCACTTTACATTTTTTGCATTGATGTCCAGCTGCCAAATCTATGACCAACTCTCCTACCTGCTCAGATCCTCCCTGAATTCCTTCTCCCTTTCTCCATGTCCACCCTTGTGCAAATCATTGTGTCATCTGCAAAGAGGCAGATCTTGCCCATGACGCCTTCCCCAATGTCACAAATGAATACCTTCAAAAAGACTGGGCCAAATACAGACCCCTGAGGTACTCCACTTGTTACTTCCCTTTTCTCTGAATACTCTCTATTAACTACTACCCTATGAGTTCTTCTCCTCAGCCAGTTCTCTACCCAAGTTGCTAATGTGTCCCCAATCTCTAGGCCCTTAGCTTTTTGTCCAGCCTCCTGTGGGGGACTGAGTCAAATGCCTTGCTGAAATCCAAGTAGACCACATCTATGGTCTGTTTCCTATCTGCTGCCCTTGTTACCCAGTCAAAGAAGTTGACCAGATGTGTTTGGCAAGATATTTCTCTCATGAACCCACATTGTCTGGGGTCCACTAGCCCATTCCCTCTAGGAAGTCCACCATTTCCTCCTCCTTTAGTAAAGACTCCATCATTTCTCCCACTATAGATGTCAAACTGACTGGTTTACCATTCCCTGGCTCATTCTTCCTTCTGCTGTTGTGCAAAGGGACACCATCTGCTGTTTTCTAGTTCCTAAGGAGCACTCTTGTGGCCAGCAAGCAGTTGAACATGTCTGCAAGAGGCCCTGCTATCGCTTTTGCTTCAGCATCTTTGGGAAAAATTATTAAGACCCATAGATTTATCTACTTTCAACCCTGTAAGCTTTTCCAGCACTCTCTTCTCCATTCTTTTGACCATACCACTTGAGCCTTTGCTCTCCTCCATTCCCCTGTTGACCACACATTCTGGCTGTGGTCCATTCTTCACCCAAGTAAATATGGAACTAAAATATTTGTTCATTATCTCTGCTTTCCCTTTGTCCCCCTTCTCCCATCCTTTCACACTCCTCAGTCTTACAATATCCCCTTTGATCTTATGCTTTTCCCAGATATACTTAAAGAATGCCTTTTCCCCTTGCTTCATTCCCTTTGCCAGGCAGGGTTCTGTCTCCACCTTTGCCTCCCTCCCCTTCTTGCTGGCTACCTTTGTTGCCTCCAGGTACTTCTCCCTATCCTCCTTCCAGTGGCTTCCCTTATACTTTAAGAATGCTGTCCTTTTGGCTCTAACCACTGTCTTTACTTCTGTTGTGAATCACATTGGACTCCTTGATCTTCTTCCCTTAAGTAGCTTTGCACTTGAGCTTTCTGATCCTTTTATCATTGCTTTTTTTAAATTCTTACAATTTTTTCCTCTGCCCGCCCCACCTGCTCTGTACTCCCTTTTCTTTTCTCCAACTGTGCATCTGAAAGTAGAATGCCCATGGGAGGAGCAGTAGAGCGGTTTTGCATCATTGATGGTACAGAACTCCTCCTTCCCTCCCCCCCATCCCAGGATGCTACTATCAGATGAATATTTTTGACTAAGGAAAGGTGTGCTGCATGTTAAGAATAGAGAACTCACTGAATAGCCTGACCCATTGACTATGGTTTCTCCCACTAAATCATGGACAGGGTTCAGGAGGGAAGGTCCACCTGTATTATGTTGTCTGTTGGGGCTGGGGGGGGGTCAGGTTAGTGAGGGGGTGGAAATAAAAAGATAGTGACTGGTAACTTTTCTTTAACAGTCTATTGTGGGAGGGCAGGAGATGACTGGGTGTGGGGGAGGGAATAACTACAAGACTAACCCTAGCCACATGGGCAGGACTTCCTTCATTTTTTTGGTTGATTAAATATGGAATAATACATCAGGTGGTGTGTTTAATGAGAATTTGACACACACCCAAGGTGTTGGATGCTACATAAACCTCGACAGCAATCCTCAAGGGGTTTATTTAAACATCACCATGCCAAGTTTTATTTTATATAATTGCTGGGAAGTATTTTTTTTGCCACAGCAATTATATAAAACAGAAACACATCACTGTGCTGCTGCAGTCAGGTTCAAACATGGTCCTCGGTCAGGTTCAACCGGCTATTGAAAGGCTTACTTTTTTATTGTTGTTGTTGTAAAGTGGCCATCCTAAGAGTCTATTTAAAAGAGATAAGTTTATTTTTTCAACATTTACTTATGGTGGAGTCTGTGTGCTGAGAGGTGGTGAAGCGCAACTAAGGGAAGATAGCGTCTGGCGCATGGGTAGTGCGAGGGGAAACCCCTCGTCTGTTTGCTGTTATAACCAGCTGGTTAAAATGTCGAATTATATCCTGGTTTCCCTATGGGAAAAATGCTCCCTGGTTATTATTGAGTAACAAATAATGACTAGCTGAATGTCTAGGGTGCCAAGTACATATGCTCATTGAGTATTCAAACATCATATCTGTACATCTCTAGTCTGTAGCCACTCTGGCACCAGTGACCAAGCTCAACTGCTGCATCAGCATGGGAGTCATGACAAGAACAGCTTTTATGGTAGTGGCTTGAGCCAGAAGTAGCCAGGGAAGGTACCCTCGATACTGGATTACTTACCTGTCATTGTGCAGGATGTACATTTTTGAACCCACTGACTTTGGCGGAAAAAGTACTTTTCTTTGTTTGTTTAGTGTGAGGTAGACAATGATGATAGCAATACCAAAAAATGACATGAAAATACTGTGTAACTTTACAGAACAGGGTGACTCCAGTAGTACTGTTTTTCTTTAGCAGGAGAGAAAGATCTTGGAGGGGAGATTTTCAAGGCATTGGGTACAGCACTTATGTCTGTATTTTCGAGTGCTGCATTCATGTAAATGCATCAGGATATAAGCATTGTATCTTCAAACACCCTGGCACATTTGCCACACTTTACATGCTTTACAGCAAAAAACTACCACATGCGTCAACATTTTAATGCATACTGTACATCATTTTCATAGCGCTAGTCATGGCAACTGCATCCGGAAGTTAGAATGCCTTTTAGGTGGTTTACCTGTCTGGGTAGGTTTCAAGCAATTTCATCTAAAAAAATGGGCACAGTTGTTTGAAAATCCCTGCCCTTATATTTAGTATTAGTTTGATGTAAGGGAAGGGGGAGTGATGGAGTGATGGAGACAATTTGAATTCTGAAATGTGAGAGGGTGGGGGTGTTCCACTGCATGTGCTGGTACTAAAGCAACAATGTGTGGCTGTGGATGAATCCATGCTCAGACAAATGACTTTTATTACTTCTACTTGTAATTGTTCTGTGTCCCTGCCACTTTGACTATTCTTTATTTTTTGATGTTTTCCATTTCTATGGATTATGGACATGTTATATTGCTAGTGCCATAGCTCCACACTACTTTTTTCCCCATAAAGCTCTTTCCCTTGTAGGCGCAGGCTGACAGGCTCTCAGAGCTGTCCCTACCCCTCAAAACTTGCATCTACCTCCCCCAGTCCACCAGGGCTAATTCCCCCACTGACTGCCCCATGGCAGGACCAGGAGAGGCAGCACTGTACTCACCCTGGTACACACATCCAGATGCCTCTGGTGATGATGCTGTGGCATGGGCCAAGAGGGGACTGGTAATAAAGCCTTCCCATCCCAGTTTTCCATTTTCCGGCCCCTTTTTCCCTGCCATAGTCACAAGTCAGGACATGCATCTGAAGACGTGATACAATACAGAATCTCCCCAGGCTGAATCAGTTTAAGAGATCGTTATCATCTGCCTTTGCAGTCCAATGCAATTGTAACCATTACACTGTTTTATTCAGTTTCTCTCTGTACATAACCTGTGACTTTTCATAAAATGATCCGTATTAATTTTTTCAAAACCAAATATAATTGTTCTGTCTTAAGTGCTTTGAGCCTGAGTCAACTGCATTTCCTCTGGAACTACTTATTGTACTTGCAAAATTTTTTTGCGACTATGTATTTGACTTGGAACCTTTGTATATGAGAACTTGTGCTCAAAGGTAATCTCCAAAGTTTCCAATAAACAAATAAATAATACATGCATGCACTACAGAACTGCGACGCCTACCTTCTAGTCACTCACTAACCTGCACATCCAGCAGGCCTCCACATGGTGGCAGTCAGAGGCTGAGATGGCTAGCTTCCCCTTCCCTTCACAGGAGAGGAGAGCAGTCCATCAGACTCTTGATCCTCTCCTACTTTGGCCGACCCATGGCAACCTGTGCATGTTCCTGAAAACAGGTTTCTGGAATGCAAGAGATGAGGTGTTTAGCGCCTCTGTCCTCCATGCCGCTGAGCTGGCCACAGCTCCACAATTCTGAGTGAATAGCACTGAACAGTGGAACAGATGCTATAGACAGTCTATGTATCCCACTCAAGCAGGCAGGTGGGGGTTAATGTCTTTCACAGCACAAGTTCTCCATGGGGGGAGAGGTAAGTAGAAATTGTTCTATGCCTTGTAACATGTAAATAATTGGCACCAGGCAGGATATGTTTGCTATAGCCCAGAGGGGGTATAAACAGTGGGTAAGAAGAAAACAGAGTTAATTTCAGGCAGATGGATTGAAACTGCAGGTCTAAGGTAGGGTCCCTCCTCGGGGGGGAGGGGGGCTGTCCTAAAGGCCTTCAGGCCTGAGCCAGTTCCACTATGGTGAAGGATATGAAACATCTGTAATGACATCTGGGGGAGGACATGGAGCTGGATGGTTGGGATTATCAAGCAGTGGTGAGTCTCCTAGGTGGCTGGAAACAACAGTGACCATTTGAAGAGTGGAAGAGCACTTTCATCAATGGCCATATAAGACTGCAAGTTACATTTAAAGCCAAGCTTTATTCAGTGGGATACATAGTGAGGGGTATAAGCAGCAGAAGCCAGGAAGTGATCCTCCATTTGTACAGGTCACTGGTGTGACTGCATCTGAAATACTGTGCAAGGTACTGGAGCCTATACCTGATGTATGACTGCAACAAAATGGAAGCAGTACAGCACAGGACAACCAAGATTGTCCACAGACAAGGGGGCAAGACATATGAGGAGAGGCTGCAGGACTGGATAGGGGATGATTCAAAACAGACATCTGCGAACACTTTTTCACCAGGCAAGTCAATGAGCAGCTCCAAACAGGGATGGGAATGGCATATGATAGTCGGTAGAAAAGTGGTGGCAGAAACAAAGGGGGTATGGCCACAAAGACCAGTGCAGAGTACTGCAGGGTGGGCAGACTGGTTGGGCCTATGGGCCTTTTTCTGTCATCATCATCTATGTATCTACAACAGTAACTTGTCCAGGGTTTTCTTGTACTATGGCAATGTTTAAAGACAGAAACCTGGGAGACTAACATGAGAGAAAGGCTCCATAGTTGCTTTTCTCAGTTAGGGATTAGAAAACAGTTCATACTTTGTGGGCATGGGTGCTGAGTGGTTTTCATTGTGGTGCTGACAACTGGTGAGTCATGTAGTGTGACCTAGTAGGGTTTTGACAACCAAGTTATGGTGTGAGTGCTCTGAAGTACAGCTGAAAGTACAGAGGGTTCATATACATCACTTTGAGGAAAGTGAGAACTCCAGGTGGTCCCTACTTGTACGTGGAAGAAGTTTTGGAAGTGGCAACACCAGTGGTTATTTCTGCAATTTAAAGTTACCAGTTTTCAGAGGTACTCTGTGGTGGGAGGGGGAGAATGAGATGCTAGGCTGAAGTTGTCATGAGGGCTCTTGGGTGAGTGAGACTTCCACAGGGTAAGCCCTCAATTGGCAGTGAAGCCATGCATCAGGCTAGGATCCTGAGGGTATGGAAGGTGCTTATGGGGTAAACCTCCATGTATAACATCTACTTTTTGCAGGGGAGATATTGTGTCTGGAGGGGTGAACGTTTCAGCCCTACTACTGAGAAAAAGTAGCAGATATGCATTCTAAAGCACAGAGAGAGGTAGAAGACCTGAAATAAGGGTTACCCATCAATGGGTTCCCTTGTATGTCTTCATGTATGAAAGTGATTTGTCTATATGGTAGGTGGAATGAGGTGTTGGTATTAAATTCATGGAATGAGCACCCATGGGGTAAGTGTGGGAACCGTTGGGGGAGGGTTGAGAGGTGCTGTATTCCTCATTACCCATGTATAGTTCTCCACCTGGCACCTATGTCATGCAGCTGCCGTCTCAGCTTTAGGGAAGTGCCACATAGATGCTAAACTACCTGTTATATACAATATGTTGTATTTGTACAGTTTAGTCAGTCAGTTTGATGGCTTTATGGAGGTACAGCCAGAAGCAATCCTTCTCCATTTTGCTCTTAGAACTGAATCTGATCTTTAATTTTGCTAATAAAACTTACCTTCCCTTGGTTCTCCCCAATTTCCTAAGGGAACTGATGGAGGCTCTGGCAGATCCCCTGGCAAACCTGTTTAACACCTCTGTGGAGTCAAGGATTATACTCTGAGATTGGAGAACTGCGCATTTATTTATTTTTACTGAATTTTGTTGACAGGATAGGCTCACTGAGACTGCAAGTCCCTTTTTCAGGTGTGACTTTGGGGAGGGGGGGACACAGATGGTAACCAACTAAAATAGAAACAGATTAAGCTGTTGGTAGTATTTTTAGTGAATGGGGGGAAATTTTGGCCAGGGCATTGGGGAAATTCCCCATCTCTTGTGGTAGGGAGCACTGAGTCCATGCTGCAAATCATGACTGCGATCATTCCCATTCAGGCTACTGGAGCTGATGGTTGCTCTACCATGGAGCTCTCTACGTCACATAATTGTGCAGCTCTAGAGGCCGATTTGGTTGTGCTTGATACCCCTCCTACTGCAGTGGTGTGCAGGGAGGGTTGGATATCTCGCAAGGTCAACTGATGGAAATAATTTGTTCCGAGGAATACATTTTGGAGCTAGAACAACGAAGAAAGAAGGATCAGCAATTTTCTCTAATTCAAGAAGCTGAAAAAGATAACCCAAAGTAACCCTTCATTGAGTGGTCCCCTACCCTTGTGGGAGGCTATCAGGAGAGGAGAATTGCCACAAAGAGCTTTCTGTGTATCCTGGGCATGGCAGGGGTCAGATCGGACACATGTCTGGGGCTTCTGGCTTATGGGGGGACCAGCAGCCATCCTTCGGTTGGTCAGCGGGTGTTTTCCCATTTTCTTGGAAGCGTGACAGGCCATGTGATGTCAAGGCACAAGCCGACATCTGTCACGGTCCCTCCTGCAGTGAGGGCTGACGTGTTGTCATGCCTCTGGCCTCCACTAGGGGACAGCAAATGCTGAGCCGTGAACCCACCCTCCCTCCCAGGAGAAGGTGAGTGGCTGTTGGACACTCAAGTGTTCACCCACCAGCTGGCCCTCCAACACCCAAGTCTGTTCCCTAACCCTGGTCAGCAGTGTCACAGGCAGAAATCCAATTTAGGTAGTTAAATAATAGATAAGAAAAACAACGGTGGTCCACCTTAGTGGTGGTGGTTCAGATTAATTCACGTCTGAGTTGCAACAAGCAAACAGACCAAGTCATTTGTAACTTGTGCATGTGGGGTATGGGTGTTGAAGAAAGGGGATCATAGTGCTGTCACTACTGCCATCACCCCAGAGGGATGTGGACTGCATTGTTGCTACTGCCATCACACCAAAAAGGTGGGGGCTGAAGTGCTTCTGCCAGCACTGCTGGTGGATGGGGAATGAAGTACTGCTGCCATCACACCTAAGGCATGGCGGCCGCAGTGCTGCTGCTTCTGTCACACCTGAGGGAGGGAGGTCATAGTGCTGTTGCTGCTGCCATCACACCAGAGGGATGGGGCTGTAGTGCTGTTGGTACTGCCATCGCACCTGAGGGATGGGGCCATAGTGCTGTTTCCATCACACCTTAGGGATGGGGGCTGTAGTACTGCTGCTGCCATCATATCTTGTACCTAAACTAACTTTAAATTGGTACAAGGATGGAAGGATGTGCAACAGCAGAGTTAAACATTGTTAAATAAAGTACACAGAACCAAATACCGGTATAACCAGATTTTGGCTTAGCAGACACTGGTGACAATACCGTTTTTTACAATGTGCAAAATGAAATATGTCCTTTCTCAATCCCGGTAAACCAGTGTCCCTGTTATTCAGGAATGAGGGTGTTAGCATCAATGACATTATCTTTTGGCTGGAGAAACGGTATGACATCCAGAGGAATCCTACTCCCATTATGGACGAAAATGGGTTCTGGACAGGGGACTGGACTGTTTGGGTCAAGTTGAAACAAACTGAGATTGGGACCTGTCATCTACCGAACTGTTTTTTTCTTGGTCGGAACAGGGGCATCCTCTTTTATCAGGGTCAGCCTAAAAGCTGTTATAGATGTGGGTCTTCGTCGCATCGCAACACCGATTGTACAGCTATGAAGTGTTTTCAGTGTGGGGGGTGGGTCATTCTGTTCTCGTACTGTTCCCCTGAGTTGTAACTTGTGTGGTGATGACGAGCATCATTTTGGCTTTTGTCCTTTGGCTGCCCATAATTCTGAAGATGATACTGAGCAGGAATTCTACCTGCATATGGCTAAGAAGCCCTTCTGTGCTGCAAGGTCTCCCCCACCGCCATTTCCTAGCTCATCTCCACATCCGCAGTCAGATGATCCAGATTCCCGCCCTTCAGCCGAATCTACCACTGTAGTTGAAGCATTTGATCCAATGGTGCCACTGGGGTTGTAGCCTTCCATGGAGCTATTATCAGTGGAATTGCCCCTTCCCTCCAGTACTGTATCTCCTGAGCTTGTTTCTTCACATGTCACTGAATGAGTCTTGGTCTCGTCTACTCAGTTAGCCCCTCTTCCTCCTGGTTCTCTGGACGTTTCTGTTGCTGAGGACATTCCATTATTGAACTGATTTTATGCTTTCCAAACATGGGCTGACCAGATGGATGAGGCTAACTTAAATGATTCAGATTTTCCAGTTACTGAGCTGGTGCCTCCCCCCCTTTTTCCATCCACCATGGAGAAACCTCCTAAAATGACGAGGGGCAATGCTAGTCTCAATGTCAACAGTATTAAGTCTGATTTCAAACGTTTAACCACCTTTTCTTTGTTACAAGAATGTGATTGTGATGTTTTTTTTTTCACCAGGATACTAAATTACATTCTGTTAGGGATATCTCTATTGTTCAGCGGGATTGGATCCTGAGTGGCTCACATTGATCTATTGGTGAGCCTTTGTGCAGTGGTTTGGGTATTTGTTTTGCACCCTCCTCTGTTCAGGTGTATAAATATGTTGATATTTGCCCTGATAGAGCTCTGTTGCTAGACATTGGCTTTGCAGGACAGTCCTATAGATTGATTAATGTTTATCTACCTCAGACAAAGGCTCAAAGGGTGGAGTTATTACAACAGCTACACCCATATCTTTATACTAGGTGCCCTGTACTGTTGGGTGGGGATTTCAATATTAGTTTATTGAAATCGGACAAAACCTCCCAGGGGTCCAAGGTTTACTGTGATGCTCTCTCTCTTAATCACAAGATTCGGATTGCATCTTTGATAGATGCGCAGGCCTTTTTTTGTAAACGCCCCCCACATACTTTTTTTAAGGGTTCCTTGTTGACCCGCATCGATTATTGATTCACTTCCTTAACCCTTCCCTTATTTCAAACTGAAATGGTCCCCTTTGCATCCTCTGATCACGCCTTGATTGGCCTCTATGTTTCCTCCTCCCCACCCAGGGTTAGAGGGAAAGGGGTTTGGTGTCTTAATATTGGTTAACTTAATGAACCTGTAGTGTTCCAGGATTTAAAGGTGATTTTGACTGACAGGAAATCTGTGCTTTTTCTTTATGATTCAGTCGTTTTTTGGTGGTCCGATACTAAAGATATTCTCACCACTTTTTTTCAGTCATATTCTTTGCAAAGGAGCAGTACTAAGGAGGCTGAGTATTCCCATCCTAGATCTGTTTACCTGGACTTATTGTCTAGACAGATGGACTCAGGATCTGGTGTTTCAGCTGATGCTAAGCGTGAATTGTTGTCCTTTCAAAATGATAGACGTAAAACCTTGGAATTGGAGCAAAGGTTTGGTATGCAGGGATGGCGATACCAGACCAATTCTTTGGATGACTGTAATACAAAATTATGTAAAAGTAGGATTACATCATTGATTAATGCTCAAAATGTTGAATTAAGATAACCATTCTATTCTGACTAAGATGGAAAATTTTTTTGGAGCGTCAAAACGTCCCTCTGAATTTAAATCACTCAGATGTGCATTAGCTATTGGACATGGCGGATGTTCTGAGGTTATCAGATTCACAGCAAGCATCATTGATATCTGCAGTGTCTTTGGCAGAGCTCGATGCAGTTATCTCCGATCTTCAGAAAAAAGTTGCCCCTGGTTAAGATGGCCTGGGGGGCTGTATCAAGTTTTGTTTCAATTAATTCCGCAAGAACTTCTTATGTTTTTTTGTAGTTTTATGGATTCCCTTTTTGTGGCTGACCATATGTATGAGGGTCTGTTAACTTTCTTATTTAAGAAAGGGGACCAAACTGATTTACAAAATTGGCAAAAAATTACTCTTTTAAACATGGAATTTAAAATTCTGGCTAAGCTCTTAGGTAATAGACTATCGGGGTACTGGGGGATATTATTCACGCCTCCCAGTACTGCTCTGTACTTGTTCATAAAATCTCGGATGCATTGTTACTCCTTAAAGAAATAATGCAACAAGTTCAACAGGGTTTTTAGTCAATCTGGGTCAGTCGAAAGCCTTTGACAGGATTGAGCATGACTATTTATGGCATTGTTTAGACTTTTATGGGTTTCCTCAAACTTTTGTTAACTGGATTCAGCTCTGTTATCAGGGGGCCTTTATTCGACCCAATGATAATAAATGTTTGGGATGACAGGTAAAGGTTATGGTAGGGGTGAGACAAGGCTGCCCCTTTAGCCCCCTTCTTTATGTCCTCTATATGGATCCTATTGTTAGGACTTTACATAGGTCACCTGGTATATTAGGGATTTCTTCCCTGTGGGGGTGACGGTAACATCTGTCTCATATGCAGATGATTTAGTTTTGACAGTTCAGGATGCTGTGTCTGGCATCCGTGCCTTCCATCTAGTTCAAACTTTATCACATATGATTGGGGCTCAAGTGAATGAAGATAAGAGTGTCTGAATCCCTATTTGCCCAAACTCCCCACATGTTGGAGCAATATCTCCCACACGGTTAGGCTCTGTTCTGGTTGTATCCAGCTCTGTAAAATTTTGGGTATATTTTTTTGTCTTCGGGGATATACAGGTATTTAACTGGGATTCTCAGATTGCAAAAGGCCAGAGATTGGTATCAAATTGAAATAAATGGTCCATGAGTAAGGACAAACGTGTTTACTTACTTAAGACGTTTTTGATTCCCACAATCCAGGGAAACTACGTTATATTCTTGTTTCTTTAAAGGATTATGGGGCAGTCGACTTAATCCTATTAAAAGGATGGTTACTTATTTATCTAGAAAACAGAAGTGAGTATGATAAATACTTTGGGGTTTTGGTCTATTTTTTTATACTGTTTTTCCTCTATTGAAGGGTGCAGATGTACAGTGGAAAGCATGGTCAATGGCTTCATTACGTACCATTCTCTTGGAATGGTGTGGGAATGCCTTTATTCATAAAATTAAACGCCAATATAGATTACCATCGGATTGGACATTATGTTTGATTATATTAAACACTGGTCTCACGGTTCAACATTTGTTGACCATGAGGCGACGGACTCTTTATGATTATATTAACCCATTTTTCAGTGAATCCTTTTACTATATATAGTATGCCGGTTCAGCGGGCAATTATGGATGTCCTCTGTGAACCTCGTCTCCCTCTGACATTCCAGGACATTGTGTGGTTGGGCATTCATGGCAAGATAAATGTTAAGAGTAATCACAAGCACAAGCAGGTTGCAGACCGTTTCTGTCCTAGGCCTTCTTGTTCATGTCAATTTGAAACACTTGACCATTTATCGTTCTACTGTCTGTTTATCCTAGACTTTTGGAAAGTCTCAGCAGCTCGATGGCATATGCAGGTTTTTGGTATTATGTCCCTGGATTGTTTATTTCGTGTTTTTTCCCCCCTTATTGGAATTATTTTGACTTGGGTAGTCTATGAATTTTGATGGGTTGTTTTCTATATTGGATATGGCAGGTCAGCTGTGAATTCATATTACAACATCAGAATCTGATGTCTATAGAATTATTTTTTGGCTTGATACACAATGATTCACTATGTATTAAACAGTCTGATGTAGGTAAGGTTATGTTGAAAACATGACAAGATAGGTGGGAACCCTTTTTTTGGCTGTCTTGACCATTGAGTAGTTCACTTTATTGTGTTGTTTATGGAACTCTCATTGGTTTCTGGTCTGGTTTGTTTGTTCTTTTTTTCTTTTAGGTATCCAGGCCTGTTTTCCTGGTTATGTGACAGCTGCTCTCCAGGCTTTTCATTACAACCTCCGTATGTTCCATGAGTCCTTCCTCTCTACACTGTATCCTCAGGTGACATGAGGTGTTCAGCCTTTATATGCTTTATCCAAAAAAAAAAAAAAAACAGCGATAGTGGAGAGTGTCGGACCACCCGATGTTGCATAGCGCACAAGCTACAGGAATTGCACGCTGCTATAAACGTAAGCGTAACGTAATGCTACTCAGGCAAGTGAAGTAACGGTGATGAGACAAGTGGCAACTGATACAGCTATGGGGGTCTGTGCCCCCTTCCCCACAATCCCCCTTCTCCTTCACATCACACAACTACCATCAATAGGGCAATAAAAAAACTAATTTGAAAACGTGAAAAAGAAAACAAACTAGAAGATGGTGTAGTGTGTTGGACTATCTCTGATCAAATGTAGACATAATCAATTTATTTTACCTTTCATTGGGGAGCTGTGCTCCCCACACACACCCTCTAGTTTGGACTATCTGTGATCAATCGTAGACATAATCAATTTATTTTACCTTTCATCGGAGGGCACACCCCCTCTAATTATCCATTTAATTAAAAAAAAATCACAATAAAAAATATACAAACACATGCGTAAAGTAGCACGTAGCTATGCACCATGATGATTGCGCATTGTCAGTTATGCATTAAGCGCAGCACCACGACTGGTCTGACACACTCCACTATCTCAAAAAAAAAACTTGCTCTACATGAGTATAAATACACAAATAAGTTTTTTTTTTGTTATTTTTCTGACTGTGCCTTATGTATGTACTTATGCTGCTTACTGGGGTTTTGGGGTTGTTTGTTTCTGTTTTTTCTATCAGATGACAACATATCCAAAATATTGCACAAACAACAAATGTACTTGGGATTATTAATTAGTTTCTTTCTCCTTAGGTTCAGAGAGGGGTGTGGGTGTTTTCTGGTATTGTATTCTTTACTTCTGTGAGCTATTGTATGACTAAATACCTAGTTTGTCCTTTTTACTTTTCATGTTTTAGTATGCCTTAATATTATTATTTTTTTTATGTTCTGATATGTTGTGCTACACTTTTGTAAAATTTGAAAAAACAAAACAAAACGGGAACCAATTTGCTTTTACTCTTTTAGTAGGGGAGGGGAGGAGAGGAGAGGAGAGAATTTGATATAGCACATTCTGTTTATATGTGAAGTTATGGTATGATGCTAGTCTTTCTTATGGTTTTAAAATATCTCTTTTATATTTGTATGCAACAACACAAATTTTGTTTTTGATTTTCCATTTTTCTCTGCTTTTGTATGATGTAATACTGATTTTCTGTTATTTGTTTTCTTTATGTTTTCTTTATGTTTTAAATAAAAAATTCCCCTACACTGCCTGCAGGGGGCTTTGCTTCCTGTGAGCAGCTGTCGGCCCACTTCCTATCATGGAGGAGCCTGACTCGGCTGTGGAGGAGGGAGAGAGGCACCTCTCTCAAATGAATGAAAATATGGAAATGGAAATGGAGTATATTGAGACGGTTGAGATTACTGGAAATTCTATGGACATAGAGGAACCAGTTCAACAGGTATCAGATATGGAAGTAATGACTGCTAAAACTAATGAAGCAGAGGATCTACTGGAATGCAATATTCAAGAGAAGTGTATGCAGCTTTCGACTGCACTGGTAACTGAAGAACATCATTGGTCTACGGAAAAAGGCTACATCAAAGAAAGAGGCAAAACGGAGGAAGATGGAAAAACAGACTAGCGGTCAAATTAAATGGAAATCACTTCCATCTGGGTCCACAAGTATACCGAGTGAGCCTACTGCCAGAGGCAACATCAAATAGATTTTTAACACAGAAAAGTCAGAACATACATCCAAAAACTGGATGCCCGAGTCAGCGCTAGCAGATGCAGGATGGATGCTGAACAAAGATGGGATTTGGGTACCCGAGTCCTTGTTTGACTTTCACAGTGAAGAGACACCCATAGATGACTCACACTGCACAGCTTGAGCTGGGCCGAGATACCGGGCCACTACAGTAGCTCTGAAGATACGATCTAATGATCCTAAGCAGCCAAAGGTAAGTGAAAAACATCTTGATAATATTGGACGGGAAAAACAAGTTGCTATTTCTACTAAAAATGAGGAAGGCACAGGCTCCACATATTTTTTTATGAGCAACACAGACCAGAGGACCCAGGCCACCACTGCTGTATGTTCAGAAAATAGAGCTAGTGAACAGATAACCATACCAAATGGACACACTACACAAACCAAAGCTAAGCAAGATAAGAACATTACTGAAGTTAATAAGGGTATTCCAAACTAGGGGACAGAAGATTGTGTTGTGATTGAACCCCCTGAAACTGAGGCATCACCTCCAGATGAAGGCCCTAAGGGGAATTAAGATGAGGATGTGCCTGGAGACTCTGAACAATTTCATAGCATAGCCAGCTCTAATGAAGATGAACCCCAAGATGCACAACCAACCCACCCCCCCAGGCAACCAAGATTCTTGGAGCTTTTTGATAGGACCACCTCCAAACCTCATTGGAATGCAGTTCAGCTACTATATAAGGGAGGCCTTGAGTTACACCCAGACAGAGAATATGTGGGATGAAAATTAATAAAGGATTCTTTGATGTTTTCCCCATGAGATGTGCACACCCTGATACACATATCGGGGAAGTTAAGTTTGACATCAGTTTCAACTCACCCCAAGGCCTTGACAGATTTTGATTTAAGTACAATCAAGTCAAGTTTTCCCCATTGTGGACTCCCTTCATGGCAATTCCTCTGACTCAACCATTAATCAAAAAAATAACAATAATGTTTAGGAATGAAGGAGTCAGTATCAGTAATGTCCATCACTGGCTCCAAAAGAAGTGTGATGTACTTAGTGCACCAGAACCTATAATCGACTCAGAGTAGTTTTGGACTGGAGGGGTGGCATTTCAGAGTGAAACTGTACCAGACAGAGAATGGTACTATACACATCCCAAATAACTTTTTTATCGGGAAAGGCTGTGGGGTATGTTTCTACGGTGGCAAGGCCAAAAGCTTGTCATAGATGTGGAGAATGCACTCACCATACTAGCACTTGTAATAAGTTGCATTGTATTATCTGTGGTGAGTATAATCATCTGAGTACTGCTTGCAATAATGTTGCAAAATGCAGCCTTTGTGATGCCAGAGGGCATGTTTTCCAGAAATGCCCCTGGGCGGCCCACAATCAAACTGATGGAGTAAATCAAGATATCTTAATTAGGAATGATCAAAGGAAGGCAGCTGGGACAGCGGGGGGTTCTGAATTTCCACCCCAACCCCCCCTCGCTCCCCCCACCCATCATCCAGAGACTGGACCAGAGAAGGTAAACATGGAAGCAAGGCAAGAGGGGGAGCAAAGCAACCAGCCTCCAGGCACACCCCTGAGCACCACTTCTATGGCACATGATACATCTGATGTAAAGGGGCCTAGCAGGCCTGACATGGTCACTCAGGACACTTACCAGGACAAGAATGGATCCCGCAAAACTATGCCACCTCCCCCCCCAACATGGTCTTCTCATACAACCAGGTGAAGTGCCAGATTACAAGTATCCAAAGCCTCCCCAGTTGCAATGTCAAATAGATTTGAGGTGTTACTCAAATCTAAAAACTGAGGAGCCTCCGATTATGAGGACTTAGAATCAGACACTTCCACACACTTGCTATGAAGAATGAAGAAGAAAAAGGAAAAAACATCTGGAAAGGAGGGACACCATGTTATGAAATCAGTATTTACATGATTTGGACACTACTGCCTAATCTACACCCCATGGACACTTGAACCTTAGCCACCCTTAATGTGTTCAGCATAAAAAAATGCTGAAAAAAGATCTGCTTTATTCTCATTACTGATACAACTGAAAGTTGATGGTTTTTTTTTTTACAGGAAACGTGGATGGATACTGCTTACCACCTCACACAATGTAAAAGTGATTCGATTTGGGGGCCGTCATACTGATCCTTTGGGCTGGACAAGGCAGATGTGGTAGGCATTTTATTTAAAGGTGAGTGCTTTAAATTGCAAAGATGAATAGATCTTATCGCAGGCAGAGTGCTCATTCTGGATGGGTTATGTGCTAATACACCATGCCGGTTTATCAATGTTTATTTCCCCAGGTGAAAGCTGACAGGGTAATGATATTCGACCTGATTCAACCTTTTTTGGCAACTGCATGAATGATCTTTTATGCAGGGGACTTTAACTGCACAATAGACACTCTGGACCGGCTGAATGCATGGGAAGAATTTTACTGTGATTCTCATGCTCTCATATACTGCTTATCCAAAGCTGGCTTGGAAGACATATAAAACAGTGGGGAAAGCCCCAGATAGCACCTATTATAGAGGGAAGTTAGCTTCCAGGATTGTTTACATCTTTACTCACCCACACCACAGAGTGCAATCACTAGGTACAATACCTTGTGAGGTTTCAGATCATCTCATAATATACACCAAAATAGGTATGACACCTACTGGTGGTAAAAATAAGTGCAGATGGAGAACTAAGATATGATCCTTTTTGAATGCTAGGGTACAATCTGGCATATTTGCAGAGCTTCAGGCAAGATGGATGGTCCAATGTTTGTATAATTCGGTAGGGGACTGGTGGGAGGACTCAAAAAAAGTTATAAATAAATGGCTGCAGAAACATGGCGTTCAAACTCAGTCTTGGAAATTTTTAAAGTATTTAGCTTTAGGACAGCAATTACAAATGTTATTTTCCGCAACAAATAGATTCAGAATGGACTATTCTGAGCACATTTCAAACATAAAGACACAAATGAAGGCTTATCAATATGACTGAGCCTCCACCTTAAAATCAGAACTCCAGTTTGGTAGTACAAAAACACCTATGGGTGATCCCTGCTCAGCGTGTAAAACCAAATTTGAATCTGCCAATATTACTGACTTACAGGATGAGATGGGTAGGGTGTGTTCAGACAGTCTTGAGACAGAACGAATAATAACTCAGCATTTTTGAGAGTTAGAGAATTCACAAATAGGGTCCCTAGAAGAGGGGGAAGAGTACCTGTCTACTAAGGGTACCCTGCTGTCAAATGAGGTGCAGGTTGCTTTACAGACACCAATAACAATAGAAGAAATTGAATTGGCTGTATCTACAAGGAAAAAAAAAAAACATTTCACCGGGATGGGACGGATTACCCATAGAATTTTATCAAGCTTTTAAGAAAGAAATTACCCCGTTTCTGTTTCTGTTATATATCGAAATAACTACAGAATGTAAAATGAATCCACAATTTTCTACAGGTTTATTAAGATTTTTATTCAAAAAAGGAGATGAAACACTATTACAGAATTAGAGGCCAATTTGTCTTCTAAATTCTGATTGGAAAATTATAACAACCATATTTCTAAATAGAATGCAAAAATCGTTACATTTCTTAATTCATTTCTCACAGGCATGCTAAGTGTCAGGGAGGAAGATACAGGACAACCTAATGATAGTTAGGGATTGTTACGAATTTAGCAAACAAAACAATCAAAATGGATTTCTTCTGTCAATGGACCAAAGCAAGGCCTTTGACAGAGTCTCACATACTTTTTTGTTTCATGCTGTGGAAAAATACGGAATCTCCCTCCCCCTAATAAAATGGACCAGTCTTTTGTACAGCCAGGCAATGGTTGTACCCCTGATATCAGAATGCATTGGGACACCGATTCAAATAAGAAGCGGAGTCAGACAAGGGTGTCCCCTTAGCCCAATACTTTATGTTCGGTATTTTGATTCTTGCATTCGACACATATGGGATAATTATGGTATTGCAGGTTTTCACAACTCCTGTGGAGACTCAGAATTGAAAGCATTGGCCTATGCGAATGATCTGTTGATATTTTGTAGAAATAAGGAGAGTATCACATCTGCGAAGGGAGACTTGCAAACTTTTTCAGTTATGTCTGGGGCACAAATCAATATAGCCAAAAGTTGTGGTATCTACAGTATGTAGGGGCACAGGGGCCAGAAACTACCATAGCAGGGATTCACATTAAGGTTGACCCAATTAAAGTTTTAGGGTTATACATTGAGGTGAGAACATGGTGGAAATGAATTGGAATATCTCCCTAAATATGAAACACAGGTTGCTAGATGGAAGGGATAGCAAATATTTAAATTTAAACATATTTTTTTTGATAAAACAATTTCTGGTCCCTATTTTATTATATATAGCATGGATCTTTCCTATCCCATCACAATATGACACCAGAATCTACAGTTTATTCTTCCAGATGTTGCGGGGCAGCCGCTTGAACCTGGTTAAGAGGGACTACACATTTTTAAACAGAAAACAAGGAGGACTGGGTAAGTTACATCCTTTGGTATTCTTTCATACTTTGTTTTGGACAGGTTCTTTTAAGAATGGTCTCCAAGAGATCCCTTCCATTAGTAGGGAAAGGGTTTGGCGTATTCTAGGACCATACTTTGAGAAATGGGATACAGATCCTCCTAAATTAGTTCCTTCATTTCACATACCTACATAATTTAAACCCATTTTAAGGAAAATGAGTATCTGGAAAATCATCAAGGCCCAGATACTGTCTTTGAACAGACTTCAACTGTACCACCAAACTTTAGGGCAAATCTGCCATACATTGCCAGAATAACCAAATAGAGAAAATCCAGATCTCCATATATCAACTAAATAATAAAAGAATCCCTATAAGAATGTGGGATAGCCTATGGTTATATACTTGTGGCAGGATAAATATCAGGGGAAAATGGAAACATCAACCCATACAGGACAGATCTTGCCCTACCTTGATTGTTTGACATCACTAGAATCTATGACACACGTTTTGTTTGAATGTACATATAGCATAAATTTATGGAGATTGTTTGCTCATAGATGGAACATTTCCTGGCTCACCAATATGACTTACAGTCATTTAGTTTTGGGGGAGCTCATGGGGCGATTATTGACATATAATAGAAATACATTAGAAGTGGTATTGCTATAATGAAATTCTATTTATGGCAAGCCAGAAATAAATATGTATTTCAACAGTTACAAATTACCTATTTATCTATAGGGAAATTGTGTGAAATTGCATGGAATGAAGTATATTACAATGATTTGAAATATCATTCCTATGATAATGTACAAAGTATATAGAGGGGTTTATTGCATATATTACATGTATGAATTTTCGCTGAACAGATCGAAGAAGTACTAGGAATGAGAGATTCTGAGATATATTAATGAGATTAGAATTTAGAAATGTTGTTCCCAAACAATGAAAGTATTGCTAAGCATGACACAATGGTGTACCCCCCCCCCTTTTTTTCTCCTTTCTCACATTTTAATATATCTATTAAGTTCAGTTCAATGTTTCAAGGTTTGTGTATGGGGGTGTCTTACTTTTTTTGGTGTCACTTACAGTATTTGAGTTTCTACATTAATCACACATTGTATTTCCTTTTGTGTTTTTGTATGTCAAATTTTCAATAAAATACTCTACTCTTTTTGGGAAGTGCCATGAGACCAGGCCTGGTGGCATGGAAGGCTGAGGCAGTGATGCCTTACCTCCTGCCATGCCAGTGACCCATGTTCATGGTGCGAGTGGGTCACTGGGGGCCGGTTGGGATGGGAGAGGATCAAGCGTCCAGAGGACTGCTCTCTTCTCCTGGGGAGGGTGAGGAACAGTGGCTGGCATTTACCTTACACCTAGCAGAGACTGGGTGTTTGCATGCTAGACCAATACAGTGGGGCACAGAGGCATAGCAGATGGCGGGTGCGCTACGTGTGGATGCATACATGGCATGTCCATTGTCGGCATTGCACACTCCACCACTGAAGTAAAAAAAAAAGGAAATGGCAGTCATGGTCATGTGGATTGATGGCTGTCTGCCTAACGCTTCATCTCTGAGGGGGCCACCCATACTGGATCTGGTCCTGGTGGGGAGTTGGGGCCCTCTGCCACCCTGTCATGGGGGATAAGCCATGGGGGTAGCAGAGTGGTGACCCGATTGGCAGACAGGCGCAGATGGACGGCGGCTGGAAGAAGAAGGGATGCCTGGAAAAAAAAAAGTAGGTGCTGACCAGGAGCCATGGGGGAGAACAAAGTAAGGAGAAGTGCCATGGGATCTTTAACATCCACCTGAACAACCACCAGAACAGTCAGACAGGACCGTGGTGTAATGTCTCTTCTGAAAGACAGCACCTCAGGAGTGCAGCATTCCCCTCATGATACTACAGTGTCAGTAATGGGATTTACCCCAAGTGTGTGGTGTGGGTTAGAACCCATAACCTTTCAATCTTTTGGCCTCAGAGGTGAGTGTGCAACCTGTTGAGCAACTGACACTGTGTCAGTGTGCTGCCTTTCCATAAAAGTGGGGCAAATTATGAACCAGGGAACTACAGGCTGGTCAGCCTGACCTCAGTAGTGGGAAAGCTGATGGAGATCATCCTGATAGAGAGATTGGTGAGCCTTCAGAAGGATAATGGGCTCCAGGACATGAGCCAATATGGGCTTGTATTGGAGAGGTCATGCCAGAACAACCTAATTGACTTCTTCGACTGGGTCTCCAGGACAGTGGAAAAGGGCAAAGCGGTTGATGTCCTGCCTCTGGACTTCAGCAAAGCCTTTGACTCTGTGCCTCACAGAAGACTGGTCAGGAAGCTAGAAGATCTGAGGTGGAGTCTAAGCTTGTTGGGTGGGTCAGCTGGCTTCAAGGCAGAAGCCACAAGGTGGCAGTTGGGGAATTGTCAGAAGCTAGGCCTGTGACCAGTGGGGTCCCACAGGACTAAGTGCTCGGTCCGCTGTAGTTTAACATACTCATAAGCAACATCATGGATGGGATCAGGGGTATGATCTGCCTGTTCATGGATGACACAAAGGTCTGTGGGATGTGGACATTTAGGAGGGGAGACAGGAACTTGAGGAGGAACTAGCTAGGCTGTAGAGGTAGTCTGGGATTTGGCAGCTGGGTTCAATGCTAAAAAGTCTAAAGTTATGCACTTGGGGGTGAAAAACCCTGGGACAAAATACTGGTTTTGTGGTGGTATGCAGGTAACCAGGGCAGAGAAAGAAAAGGACCTGGGAGTAATTATCACAAGTGACCTGAAACACTCGGCACAATGCAGGAAGGCTGCGGGCAAAGCAAATCAAATGCAGGGCTGTACAGCCAGTAGAATTACCAGCAGGAGGGCAGAGGTCTTTCTGGCACTGTACAAGACTCTAGTGAGACCACACCTAGAAAACAGTGTGCAATATTGTCACCCTTATCTTAAGAAGGAGGTCAACTTGCTAAAAACAATCCAAGAAGGACAACCAAGATGTTTCAGGGCCAGCAAAGCAACACCTATGAGGAGAGGCTCAGGGGGCTCAGCATGTGCTCTTTTGAGGACAGAAGGGAGAGGGAGGACATGACTGAGACCTTCAAGTACCTTAAATGTATAAACAGGGTGAGCACCACAAGCTTCTTCAACCTTAGCGGAAACAAGACCACCAGAGGAAACAGCCTAAAGCGGATGGGGGAATGTTCGGGAGGGAGATGTGGAGGCACTTTTTCTGAGAGGATGAGGACTAAGTGGAATGAGTTTCTGGAGGAGGTGATATTCCTGAAATCTGTGGTCAGCTTCAAGAGAGGCTGGGAGAGGGTGAGGGGGAAGTTGCAGTTGAGGGGGACAGGGTCAAGAAGGATGTGTGGAGGGGGCAGTTCCCTCTGCAAATGTAGTGGGAACTGCACACTTGAGCAGACTAGATAGACTATAAGACTTTTATCTACAGACACATTCATATGTTTGTATGTAATTTCCACCACGGATGCTGAGACTAAGTTACAAGGTACAAAAAGAAGTGCACCAAACTTAAAGGTAATTGCGGAACTGTTTTTGTAACAAAGACCTGAGACAGTTAACAGGGTGCATTAGGTGTCCAGTCAGCCCATATGCTGTTTTTCCAGAAATGGTGTATATTACACCATCCCACTGGTGTGGTGGAGGAAGTGAATGCCAACTGGAGGCAAAGCTATATTGGAACACTGAACTACTGTCCTTGAGCTCAAGGTTATCTGCCCAAAGGACAGAACTTCTAAGTCTCATGTTATGCATTTGAGTCAGGACTTAAAGGAGAACTGCACTGAATCTATAAGTAACTGCTGTTATTTCTCTAGCTATCCAGGCATTTTAGAAATCATATTGAGTGTTTCTGATTTCCATGCTACTGGTAAGAACTATTTTAGAACTCTATGATGTATTTTATGCTTCAAACACCATGAAGTCTTGTTATATTATGACTATATGCAGTCAGCCACTGCAGCTGAACTGCCCCGGAGAGGAAAGAGTTAACTCCAGAGAGTCTGGAGTTCCACAGCGCGAGGGCGCTATACCAAAGCTCTATCTGGCCAGTTTCAAATGAAACTGTCAGATTCTTTACTCCGCTTCACTGAACAGTCGCCTCCGGAGATCAGCTCCATCACATCGGTTCATTTCTCTGCGTAGTATTTTCGTTCATTTGAACCGCAAAAGTATTTATTTTACCGCATTTCGTTAAAAGCTCTATCTGGTAAACCGTAGTAGAAAATGTAAAGTCTGTGTGGAAATTCAATTATCGGTTCGGTTTTGAACCGATCGGTTTGCTTTAATTTAACGCTTTAAAGTGTGGTTGGGCTTTTAGAGTGCGGTTCCCGTTCTTATCGGTTCTAAAAACCTTGCTTTTAAAATAGGTTTTTCAAATACCCGTGACATGGTTAGGAACCGATATGGGTGTCTTGCCTGGCACTGCCATCAAAAGGGCAAGTTTTTGGTTAGGCTGGCATTATGTCTGAGAAACCCAAAAGAAAAACCGGGCCCACTGGGTTTCAACACTGTGATGTCCATGGGGAAGCCTTTGCCAAGGCTGACCCACACACCACTTGTGTTTATTGTCTGGGGGCTGACCACCTCCTGTCAGACTGCCAGGTGTGTAAAAATTTCCCTGCAGCCACCCTGGAAAAGAGATTGGGCTGGCTCAGGGAACGAGAGGCCAAGAAGTCCGCTGACCCAGATGGCCAGCCCGGTCCAGTACCCACTGGACCAGAGGGAGTGCCCTCTGACCAGGGCGAGACTTCCTCGGGCAAAAGGAAGGCTGGTTCAGGGGAACCAGTCTCAGTGAAAAAGACAAAGAAATCAGTAGGTTTGGAGTCCAAAATTGTCTCTCCAACTGCTGCAGAAATAGCTAAAGCCATACAGATTGTCCAGTCACTGTCTCAGGGTCCTGCCGAACCACCTACAGTTGGTAAAAGGTTGGTTCGTTCAGTGCCAGTGGTTCAGGAGTATGATGTTGAGGAATTTTATGAACCACAGGAGAGGGAGGATGAATTTGATCATTATGTGTGGCTGGGAGGGTCTGGACGTGCCCTATTGAACCGACATTTCTCCAGACAGACCTTTAGAATCTCCTCCTATTCTGTCTGAGTCCCTTCTCATTTTATGTTTTACAAAAGGTTGCAGAAACCTCCAGCTTCCTTTAGAGGAAGCTGTGATGAGCAAGAGGGCCTGATTATGTAGAAATGATGGATATACCAGAGTCTAGGAGGTTGTCTATTCCTTTGCATAAGTCATTTAGAAGCAAACAACAAAGATTTTAAAAACCTCATTCTGTCCCTCCTGTAGATAAAAAATGGACAGAAGATATACCTTGTCAGGCTCTGATACAGACTTCCTCACTGAGCAGTGTAGTCATGTGGTGTGGTACAAGCTGCAGCCTGTGACAAGGCTATTATTCCTCTGGCCTCACATCCTCCTGATAAGGATTCCAGGAAGATTGATGCCATGGCTAAAAAAATATATATAGCTTCTTTGGGACTCAGGCAGGCAAATTATATGGCTTATGTGGTTAGATATCAGAAATCTAGGTGGGACACGGACAGTGTTAGCCAAGCAGGCCCATGGCCAGCTGGCTAGTGAGTTGAACAGGTGGCTGCTGATGGCATTGAAGCCCCTAAAGTTCAATTTCATACTGCTGTTGATGTTAATGATGTTTCCTCTAGGGTCATGGCCACTTCTGTAGCTTTCCCTAGGTTGGCATGGCTCAGATGCACTAATCTGTCCCAAGATACTCAGTCAAAGGCTATGGATTTTCCTGTTGGGTAATTCTCTTTGGGGAACAAACAGAAAACTATATGAAAAGATGGATGAATACAGAACTACCTACAAAGTGCCGAGGCTAAGGAGAGGCATGCCACTCCACAGGGCACGCTCCCAGAGGTAGGGGCAGGCCTTTCCACAGGCCTTTTTACTAATTTCAGGCCTCCTCTGCATTTGCACAGAGGGGTTTCTTTAGAGGCAGAGGTAGACGGGCACAAGTAAACCATCCTCCCCTCAGCCTAGGCACTTGCCAAGCAGGCACCCTGATGGGGTGCCCAGGGCCGATTCTCCTGTACCAGTGGGGGCAGGTTGGTTTATTTCAGCCAGAACTGGGTGTCCTAACTTCGGACAGGTGGGTTCTGGAGGTAATAGGCCAGGGTCTGGTTCTCAGCTTCAAACAGTTTCCGAAGATGAGAGCCAGACATTTTCCACCTGAAAATCCTTCAGAAGCCCTTACTTTGGAAGCAGAGGTTTCTTCTCTTTTGGACTGCAAAGCAGTAGAAAGGGTCCCTCCTTACCATCAGGGCAAGGGGCTGTATTCAAGATACTTTCTTACCCCAAAAAAGACAGGAGAATGGCGGCCCATTTTAGATTTAAGGTACCTGAACAAGCATCTTTTGAAACCAAAGTTCAAAATGTTAACTCTGACAATGATTTTGTCCTCCTGAGGCCAGGAGACTGGTTAGCTTCCTGGACCTCAAGGATGCCTATTTTCATGTTCTGATCAGGCCTTCTCACCGAAAGTACCTCAGGTTCGAACTACCCTCAGGCCACTACCAGTTTAGGGCAATGCCTTCGGCCTTACCTCTGCGCCAAGGGTATTCATTAAATGTCTAGCTGTGGTAGTGGCTCATTTAAGAAGGCAAGGATTGCTGTGTTTCCTACCTGGACGACTGGCTCATAGTGGGTCAGTCCCCAGATCAGGTAAAATCCCACTTGCAAGTCACCCAGCAGCTTCTCACTTCCCTGGGATTCCTGCTGAATTTACCAAAGTCAGTTCTCGAACCAGTTCAGGTACTAACTTCATAGGTGCAGAATTGAACACAAAGTTAGCCAGGGCATTTCTCCTCGGAAAGGGTAGACAGACTCATTGCCCTGGCATCCTCCTTTACCCTGCGGGTCTCGACCAGCAAGGCATTTTCGCAACTCCTAGGGCACATGGCTGCTTCCACAGCTGTAGTGCAAGGAGCAGGATTCCAGATGAGGGACATTCAGTTCCATTTGAGGGCCTATTGGTCTCAAAGGAGGGACCCCTTTCCAAATTGGTTCCAGTGACCCAAACCCTGATCCTGGCCTTACACTGGTGGCAGGATCAAAGCAATCTAAAACAAGGGTTCCTTTCATTCCTGTTTCCACTCCTCACCCTCACCATGGATGCTTCCCTGTTAGGGTGGGAGCTCACTGGGCGACCTGTCCACTCAGGGAGTGTGGTCTCCCCAGGAATCTCTGCTCCACATCAATCTTTTGGAACTCAGAGCTGTCCTTTTAGCTCTTCAGGCGTTTTCAGCTTCTGTTCAGAACAAAGTAGTTCAAGTCAGGACAGACAACACCACAACAATGTGGTACATCAACAAGCAAGGGGGCACTCGATCATCAGCCTTGTGCACCGAAGCAATGAAGTTGTGGTCTCTGGCTTACTCCCTGAACACCTCCTTGATAGCAGTTCACCTTCCAGGGAAGGACAATGTCCTGGTGGATGCCCTCAGCAGGATTTCTCAGGGCCATCATGAATGGGCACTGAATCCTCAGGTGCTGGGGTCAGTCTTTGCCAGATGGGGCACCCCTCAGATAGATCTTTTCACAGCCCCAGACAACCACCAACTTCCTCTGTTTTGTTGCAGGCCTCCAGTGCTGGGATCAGTCCCCCTGGACGCCTTTCAGTTGGATTGGAAAGGGAAGTTCCTGTATGCCTTCCCCTTTCCCTTCTTTTCAGGGTACTAGTAAAATCAGATCTCAGCCCTGCAAGGTGATTCTGATTGCTCCAGATTGGGCCAGACAGCCCTGGTACCCACTGCTTCTGTCCTTGACAGTCCACCTGCCCTGAGCTTGCCCAGAGTCCACGACTTACTGGCCTGTGCACAGGGAGAGGTGGTATCCGACCTCAATCCCTCCATCTCAAGGCATGGCTCTTGAGGAGTTAGAATTTGCTGACTTACACCTTTCTCAAGGTGTTTTGGATATTTTAAAGGCTTCAAGGAAGCCTTCCACTAGGGCCACTTACAATTCTAAGTGGAAAAGGTTTTCCATCTGGTGCTCTGAGAAGCAGATTATCCCAGAATCTGCTGATCTGCCCATTTTACTGGACTATTTGGTCCATTTAAATTCCTTAGGCCTTAGGCCAGCTACCTTAAAGGTTCATCTGGCAGCTGTCTCTGCTTTTCTGTCAGCAGGGAAGCCTGCTTCCTTTTCTTCTCACCCTGTGCTTTCCAAGTTTTTTAAAGGGTTACTTCACACCAACCCTCCTTTTCGAGAACCAGCTCCCGCTTGGGACCTGAATGTTTGCATTGCTCAGTTAATGCAACCCCCTTGAGCCTCTGTCCTCAGCAGAGCTCAAGTTTCTGACTTGGAAAACTGTTTTCCTAGTGGCTATCACTTCTGCCAGACGCATAAGTGAACTACAGGCCCTGTCAGTGGAAGAAGATTTTATCTCTTTCCACAGAGATAAGGTAGTCCTCAGGACTAACAGAAAGTTTTTGCCTAAAGTGGTTTCAGATTTCCACCTGAACCAATCCATCTCTCTTCCAGTATTTTCACTGAGCATTCTTCCTCAGGTGAGAGGAGTCTGCACAGCTTGGACGCCAAAAGAGCCTTAAGCTACTATTTGGAATGCACCAAGGGTCACAGATTCGAATCCTCTCCAACTCTTCCTTACCTATGGCGAGGTTGGCAAGGGAAACCTGCCACTAAGAGGACAATTGCAAGGTGGATTGTCTCTTGTATCCAATTTTGTTATCAAAACTAGGTAGAGAACCCCCTCAGGACTGAGGGCTCACTCCACCAGGGTACAGCTGCATCTGTAGCGGTGCTAGAGATATTCCATTCTGGAAATCTGTCAAGCTGCTACTTGGAAAACAGTTCACTTTTACTAGCATTATTCCTGGATATTCAGTCCAGGAGAGATGCTCGCTTTGGCACAGCTGTGCTTCAGAGCCTATTTCCTAAGTAGGTTCTGACCCTCCTCCATGGAGGTACTGCTGTGTATCTGCATATAGTCATAATATAGCAAGACTTCATGGTGTTTGAAGAAAAAATTACTCACCTTAGTAATTGCTTTTCTTCTCATGGAGTCTTGCTATATTATGACCACCCTCCCTCATGCCCCTCTCAGAACTTCTACTTGGGTAGGGGTGGCAAATTAGTGCAAGCACTGTGTCATGCCATTTTAGTTCTTCCCTTCACCCCCTTTATTTAGGGTTAGGGAATTAGGTATTTCTGTTTTAAGTAATATGTTGGCCCCCTTCCTGGACTTGAGTCTTGGGGGAAGGGGGGTCTAATAGTGCTTGTTAGGGAGAAACTAATAATACTATTATTCATTGTTATTATTATTATTGCTGTTTATATTGTTGTTTATATTGTTGTTATTCCTACTAGTAGGTAGCCACTTGGCTAGTGTAGAGCTTTCCACACAGACTTGTTGCTTAGTGTTAGCTTCGTAAAGATCTGACAGTTTCATTTGAAACTGGCCAGATAGAGCTTTGGTATAGCGCCCTCACGCTGTGGAACTCCAGACTCTCTGGAGTTAACTCTTTCCTCTCCGGGGCAGTTCAGCTGCAGTGGCTGACTGCATATAGTCATAATATAGCAAGACTCCATGAGAAGAAAAGCAATTACTAAGGTGAGTAATTTTTTCATCTGTTCTACTCTTCTATTGTTGACACAATGTATCCGAGTTCTACTATAGAAATCTGTGGCTGAGAGGGACATGAACTGCATCATACAGTTCTAAAATGGTACTTAACACCAAATTATACAGCAAAAAACCCACAGAGGTTATTAATAGGCCTGTGTAGATGGAACAATAACAGAATTTTAACCAATACTTAGAGACAGCTTCTATTGGGAAAATGACTTTCAGGTTCAGTACAGTTCTACTTTAACCATTGTGGACAGGGATTATATCCAGGAAGCCTAGATACTTCAGGGATAACAGTAATTAGTTATTAAACTGCACAACATAGGCCTAGTGGCAGTGGAAAAGTCATAAAATAATTTACCCACCAAAAAAAATCAGCCAAAGTTTATCAGAGGAAACTGTTTAATGGAAAAACAAACAATGAGTTTTAATAGGGAGCATTAATGAACCAGTTCCATCATAATTTGAAAGCTCTCAAGACACTTTTTTAAATGAGGTACTGTATAGGGCTGACCTGTAGCTGGCAGCAGTCCAGAGATAGCAATGACAGTGTCTGCCCTATATTGATACCGTACAGCTACCACATTTTGAACCTTGTGATGTCACTGATGGTCAGGCTGTGTCAAACTACATTGTACTCAAGCACAGGTTACAGGTTAATTGTCAGTGGCATCACTATGTTCTAAAAATTGTGGCAGTGTAGTATCATTATGGATCAGAGTTAATCATTGATATCCCTCAACTGCTGCCAGCTACAGAGGAGCTAGATACCTCATTTAAAGGAGCTATTTATAGACTTTTAAATTATAATGGGCACCACTCATCAATGTTCCCTTTTAAGGTATTTAAATTGTATCTTATCACCTTCACGAATTTATTTATTTCATTTCATTTACTGGGAAAGTGGTCTGCATACCTTTCAGCTATGCCTGATTTTTTAGGGATATCCCTAATTTTGCCTCTAAATATTTCTGTCTCTCCAAAAATTGGGTTCTCGATGACTGAACTGTGGGGATTATAGGCACAAAATAATGCCAGGCATTATAGTTATAGACTTATTCTTGCTCAGAAAAAGCATTTTACACTAAATCTCCTATTCTTCCAGCTTCCTGAGTGGATATCACCAATGTCTAAGATGTGTCCCTGATTTTGGCCCTTTGTCCCTGATTTTTTAAGCCTTGTCCCTGATTTGTGAGGCAGGGGGCTGAAAGGTATGGTGGTCTGGATCAATGACCAATTTTCAGCCATGCCTGGGGAGATTGGGTTTACAGTAGATATAACAAAACAAGTTCATCTGTTCTTGATGGTTACTCCCTAGCCATGGTCTAATGCTAAATTTCTGACCACAGTCATTTCCTCAGCAACAAACTGTGATGTGATTCATATGAGACTATGACCTTTACCAGGGCAAGTAGGAGTAGATTCATTCTCATGGACAGTGATATTGCATTCATTCAAATGTCAGTTACTACTGATGGATGGGAGGGTTTGCAGTTCCATTTTATTTGCAGTGTTATGTTATTTAGTTTTGCTGATTCCAGCAGTGATTTTTTATTTTTGCTGACAGCCAGACCCCCTCTTTAATAAAGTGACACTGAGCCAGAAGTTGACAATAACAGACAACTCAAATGAGTCAATATGCAGTCAGACAGTATCACACTGTGATGCTGTCACGGTTGTTTTCATCACAGAGTTACAAAACTGACATTGTCAGGCATTAATGTCAAGCATCAGTGCTTCTCTTCCTCTGGTCCATGCAGCAGTCATACATCCCTATAATCTCTCACACACATTTAACTGACTTGCCTGCTAAAGCTTTGATTTCAGGCTGCTTCCCATGACACCTCTGTGTTTAATTTTTATTTTAGTTTATTTTTATTTAGTATACTCTAGGATTACAAGTACCTTTGAGCAGGAATTGCTCATTTACAAAGATTCCATGTTAAAGAATGTAGGGTAACGTCAATACAAAGAAAACAATAGATACATACATTACACTCAAAGTTGACTAAGCATGGTATATACAGTAATTTGCAGAGTGAGTCAGCAAAAGCCAGCATGAGTAAGTTTTGAAGGTGAACTGCATATGGAGTGGAGGGAGGCAGTGAGGAGTCAGCAGGCAAATGGCCGTTGTCAGATGGTAGAGGTGGATGGCATGATATTGGTGATGGTGGCTCAGGCCTAGTATCAGCTGAGAGGGGAGGGGTGAGTAAAGGGTGGAGTAGGGGGGGGGTGATGAAAAGAGTGGCAAGCGGCAGGAATACAGACCACCATTGTCTCAGGTAGGAGGTGAAGACCATTGTTTAGGAGAGGCAGTCACACTGTGTGGTTGAGGCGAGGGATAGTCAAAGTTCTCTTTTAAAGGGACCAAGAGTTGCAGCTGTAAGTGCTTCTTTGTTAAAGGTATTGTACCACTGAGGAGCTCTGTGTGAGAAAGATCTCTGCCCCATAGTGGTCTGGCATCTGGGGACCTGGAACGTCTGTTGATAAGCTCTCCATGTAGGTTGGGTGCTGCTGTAGGCGGTAAGGAGTTTTGCCACTCCAGGCAGCATGTGTCCAAGGAGAATTTTTTTGGTGAGTAGATAGGTCTAGTATTGAATTCTACTCAGGAGTGGGAGCCATCCAGCCTGGGCATATAGGTCACAGGTGTGAGTTAGGTGGGAGGGCCCCATTAGGAGCCTACAGGCTTTGTTGAATGTCACAGATATCCTCCGGAGAGCAGTAGGGGAGGCAGAGCCATATATGGCAAGACCGTAGTCAATAATGGAGATGACAGAGCTATAGATAGCCAGCCTAAGGGCTTTGGGGGTCAGGCAATGCTTGTGCTTGTGGAGCAGGCCAATCCATATATTGGCAGCTTTTGCTACATTACCAATATGATGTGAGTACGAAAGTGAGCTGTGCAGGGTGATGCCAAGGTATTTAAACTCTGGAACATGCTCAAATGAGGCCCCTGCATGGTTCTTGATGTTGAGGAGCAGAGGTTTGTACTTACTCCGTGTGTTGTAGAATGTCATAACCTTAGTTTTGCTATAGTTCAGAACAAGTTTATGTGAGCAAAACCAATCTTCAACACACCTGAAGTCATGTTGTAGGTGACTCTCTAGAAGGCTAGTATTGCGGTCCCTTGTAAATAGTATTGCATCATCTGCGTAAAGTAATATTCTCTGTTGGAAGACACTAGGGAGACCATTAAGAAAGAGAGAAAAGAGTAATGGTCCCAATATTGACCCCTGGGGGACACCTGAGAGGACTGGTTTTTCATCTGAGGTGACTCCAGAAATCTTGACACGCTGGACCCTGCCCCTAAGGTAACTAGCAAACCAGCTTACTGCATCTTTGGAGAGGCCAAGGGTGGACAGTTGATAGAGAAGTAGTGGGTGGTTAATGGTGTCAAAGGCCTTCATTAGATCAATGAATACCGCCCCACCGCATATGCCTTGGTCGAGGGTGTCATGGAGGAAACTGGTGAATTCCAACAGTGCCGTGGTGGTACTATGCCCTTTCTAGAACCCATGTTGTTCTGGGCAATGGATTTCATAGTTGTCCAGGAAATCTACAAGTTGATCAGAGGCTATTCATTCCAAAGCTTTCGATGGGGGGGGGGGGGATGGAGATGGGCCTGTAGTTGGTGTGCAGCGACTTGTCTCCATTTTTGTGCACCGCTGTGATATTTGCCTGTTTCCAGAGTGATGGGAATTGACCCAATCTTAAGGAAAGGTTAAAGATCTTTGTCAGGGGTTCAAGGAGCTCATCTAGAACTAATGCAAGCAGTTTCAGATCAAGGGAGTCACCACTGTACCCAGTTTTGCTGATGGCCTTGTGTATATAGGTTCTGGCTAGGTGCATAGGGATCTCTTGGAAGAAGAACTGTGGGGCAGGGTGTGCTTGGGACGACATTGTAAAGGTGGAGTTGGAGAAAGGGTCATTTAAAAAAATCAGGTGGTAGGACGCTGCTCAGGCAAGAGAACGCATTGTTGAATGTGTTTGAGATCATATTTAGGTCAATCGTAGGTGTACCATCAATGTTAAGCATAGTGGGCTATGTCTTAGCTTCCTTCCCTGTGAGGTCCTTCAGGTTATTCCATAATTTTTTCCCATCACCCCAGGAGTTGGAAAGTGCCTCTCTAAAGTATTTGCATTTGGCATTCCAGATAACCCGGGGGCAGCCATTTCTTGCTGCTTTGTATTGTTGAATGTCCCCTTTCGCTGCTGTGGCTCGAGCACAGTGCCAGAGGTGGTCCCTTAGCTTGAGCTGCGCTATGAGCTCAGAGTTTATCCAGCGGTTCGACATGCCTTTGACTTTCTTCTTTACCAGTGGTGCATAGATATCACAGGCTGTAGTGAAAAGGCTAATGAACAGTTCCAGGGCTTTATTTACGCCCTTGAGAGTGTCAATTTTAGACCAATCCAGCCTGCTTAAATGAGATTTTAGCAGGTGTAGGTGTCCCTGCTTGAGAACCCTAGCGTATATTATTTCAGACAGTCCTATTGATTCCTATGTAGTTCTAAAAGAGTATACAAATCACTGTGGTCATGCCGTACAGACATAATATGCCCAGTCTTTAATAAAGTTGTATCCAATTTGCACAAGCAAAGCAAAACCATTTTATGAGTACTAGCACACGAGAGGTGTGCATGCATTTCCCATCTGTCATAAGAAATGAATGAAGAACCTAATTAGACTGCCAATATGGGCAATACACTGCAAAACAATGCCTCTCTTAAAATGAGGCAACCCCCCCCAAAAAAAAATATATGTATATGTTTCTTCTGTAAAATAGGCCAAATTATCTGCCAGTGGGGCAAGATAATTATCTTAATAAGAGTTTTTAAATTAGTAAAAATAATTTTCAATTCCATGTTTGAGTATTTCATAAATCAAGACAATAAACCTTAGAGTAGGACTTCACAGCCCAAAACAAAATGTAATCAGTCTAAAAGTAATATTTAATGATTTAGGCAAGGTATGAAATCTTCTTTCAAGATATTAAGTCTTTTTTTGTCATTACAGTTTTTATTAATGTTTTAAAAGATTATCGACATAGAAATTAAATCAACAGGGCAGAGATGTCAGAAATACAATCAAGAATATAATAGATATGGAGTACATTCACTGTAATTAGAGACATACCGTGTCTAAAGATCCCATTATTACAACAGTAATCCTGTCCACAACATTACGTACACGGTCTTATGTGTGATCTGCAAAAGAAACCCCAAGGGTATACCACAGACCTCCTGCAAATACAAAAACATCACTTCAGAGGTCAGCTCAGGGAGATAATGCAGAAACTATGGAATAGTGTATGATAGCCCATACACAACAACACTATTCTTACACACTGAGTGGTTACCAAGATGTAGAAGACCTCAAGAGTGATGCACGAGAGGCCCCACTGTCATCGTGGTAACCATGAGGTTTAAAAATAGCGCTGTTGTGTATTTGGGCTCTCATACACTATTTTATATAGTGTGTGGTGAAAAAAACCCACAGTCCCTTACTTTATGCAGTAACTGCAGTCAGTCTCTGCCCTCTGCCACCCGCACTGCACTGCACTGCAATGCCATATGTCCACCAGTCAGCTTACGCACACAGCACTTCAACCGCCCTCTGTCCAGTGAACAGTGCTGATGGGGACACTTGTATTGTGATGTAGTTACTGCAGCAGAACAAAAAGTAGTTCTGCTGTAGTAGATATGTCACTACTGCAGCAGAATGGCTTTTTCAGGTATATGGATCTCCATACACAACAATGACCTACCATACACTATTAAGAAATTGTGAATACACTACATGACTTTGTAAGTAATAATAACTTGATAATCAACAGAGAGGTCACACACACAAGGTTAACTCAAATGGAGAACCCTCCTTCCCTCACAGCTTTAACATATAACCAGAAACAACCCTAGCAAGTGAGGGAGAGTGGACGTACAATCAACGTTTCCTTTGGTATGTACTGCAAGATATGAAGTCTTATTTCTAAGATGTTATATAAAGACAGTAGGATGCATATTGGAAGGGTCTGCACCTTGCTTACAGGATTAACACTGTACTGTGTTCTGTGCTACCGAACAATGGTTTGCTCTAATGATGTCATATTTAAATGCCCAATTTGTGCAATCCTAAATTGTTCATGCTTGAGCATTAACAATGCCCAAGAGCATATGCAAATCAGGCTTTGTGGTTTGTATACAGTGCTACCTGGAATATTCAAAGGTTTTTGGAAGTGCTAACCGGCTGTCAATGCTGTGCTAGTTGATGCTTCTAAAAACCTAGTTTTCAACTTGGCCAACGGGTTATGGGCCCTTCCCCATTGACTAACATCCACCCTGTCATCTAGTGGTACGCCCCTCCTGCCTCATGCCCCTGATTATCTCATGACGTCCAGTGATACCCACCTTATGACAATGTCCTTGGTAGCATGAATGTTGACTGATCCCATCCCGCTGTTGCCCTTGGTAGTGCAACAATACCCTCCATACTGTAGTAATCCCCAGTACCACCCAATGACCACCATGGTGGCTCTGCAGTCTCACAACCTCCCTCCTGCTCATTACTGCTGTACAGTGCAATATGCAGATATCTCCCTCATGTCCCTGGTGGCCAATCAGACCCCCTCTGGCTGTTGCTCCTGGTCCTGTTTTACATTACTGTAAGTGTAAGTTCCCACTCTTGGGGCTCCCCCAGCCCCTTAGCAGGCCAGCAACAGCCTGCCTTGCACTACCACCACTGTTAGCTGCCATTTGCCCCTTCATGCACTGTAGTGATGCTATATCACTACAGTGCTTGCAGGATGAGCATAATAAATCCTGGAGCATTTTATTTTAGTAGATGCCTGCTTTTTAAGCAACAAAAGAAAAAAATGGTATACACACATAATACTGTGTGCTTGGTATTAGCAATCTGTATGAGATTACTCATGAGGGTATCCATCTTAAAGAGCTAGTGTACCATCTTAAATTTTAATATTAGCTTTCAAAAGCAGTGGACTATTACTTCTTATACATCAAGTATTTTTTATTTTCCCTTTTGCTAAGTAGAAGATATTCTACCTGTTAATGCTTGGTGTGATGTGTGGAATAAATAGTACTGTACCTGGGGGCTGAGATAGCTAGTTCTATTTGTCTTCGTACATCATCAGCCTTGTGTTCTCACTGTCTGTGACATCACAACTGACCAAGGAGAGCCACTGTCCTGCTACAAGATTGGTCACTTGTGATGCCAGACTAAGTGAGGTCACAATGCTGATGAGGTATGAAGAGGAATAGCACTAGATACGTCAGTCTCCAGGTAAAGTACTGCTTTATATCTGATGCTGTCAGCTAGATCACCTTCTAATGAGCAACTGACTACTTTTAAAAATTAATAACATTTTCTGCCTGCTATTTTTGGCACTACTAGCTCTTTTATATACCATAAATGTTTAATGTTTTTATGCCAGTCATGATTGTCAGGTAGTCAACTCCAGGGAACAGCTCTCATTTTTGAACTTGTCCATCCACTATTCACTTGTGGGATCCTATAGAGATTGCTGATGTTTACTGTTTCTATGCCAGTCATAACTGTCAGGTAGCCAACTCCAGGGAACAACTCTCATGTCTGAACTAGCCCATCCACTCCTCTGGTGTGGGTTCCTATAGAGGTGGCTTGCTTGAATTGGAGTAGGAACTTGAATAACTGCAACAGATTCTGTAGATGAAGATTTTTTTCCCTAATCCTCCCACACCAGGAAATGTATCCTTAGAGACTAAGGATATCACATGCAATGCCAAACAATGTGGGGAGGGCAGGAAAGGCTAGGAAATTTGACTATGTGGGAGAGGGTTGGGACATTGGGAGGTGGTACAAGGACTGTAAGAGAAAGAGCGGTGGGTGGCAGCTGCGAGTAGTGCAATAGTGCAGATAAACCATGTGTCTGAGATCATCCACTATGACACTTCAATCCACATAATAACAAACATTTGTCAATGCCGAAAGTTCACCACATTACTTAAGGAACAGCATGAGGGGGCGCTCCACAGAGTTTAATGGGGGCAATTTGAAAAAGCTTGTTTTTATACTTTCCAGTGACAATTTTGTCAAAGAAAGGCAGTTGGCTAACTAACAAGGACCTTCTTAAGTAAGCAACTGCATTTCTTTGACAAAATCATTACTGGAACGTATAACAAGCATTTGTCAATGCCGAATGTTTGCTTGCTGGCATTGGCAGTGCAGGAGTTTAAGAGATGCATAATAGGAATGGCAGTGAAGTATTGAACTGATGCCAACTCCACCCCCGCCCTGCAGAGACTGACAGGCATTGGGGATGTGCCTTTGGGTTGTTGGCTATAACTCTTAATGCCATTTTACCTCACCCTACCCTGCAGACACTAACAGGTGTCGCAGTGTGTCTTGGGGTCTTTGGGCCTTATGTTCACCCCATTCCATAAGGAAATACACTGAGATGGGTGCAGTATAGGAGAATGGGGTGAACACTGGGGCCGAAAACCCCAAGGCACATGCTGATGCCTGTCACTGGCTGCATGGTGGGGGTGGAATGGCGTGAGCATTTCCGCTGATGATCCCAAGTCATACCCCCATTGCTCCAAATGTTCAACATGGGCTTTTTGTGACCCCACCTCATGAACAGTGGCACTATCATTTTGTTACTCAGTCCTGAAAGGTGATTTTTCACAGTGACTGCGCCATTTGGTACCACAGGTGTGAAAACACATTTTGGGCAGGATATTAAAAGTGACAGCTGTACTGTTCATGAGGAGGTGTGAAAAAATGGCACTGTTAAAAATCTGGAGTAAAAATATGAAAAATTGGAGAAGTTACGAGCATGTGTAGAAACTGTGCAATGCACGTCTGTAACGCAATCATTTTATGGAATTTTTTCACGAAATTGTCAACATGGCCATTTTTGGACCTCTCCTCATAAACAGTGGCACTGTGATTTTGTTAATCTGCCCCAAAAGCTGATTTCCCACAGTGACCACACCATTCTGTGCCACAGGTGTGAAAACACATTTCAGGCAGGATGTGAAAAATGACATCTGTACTGTTCATAAGGAGGTGTAAAAAAATGTCAGTGTCAAAAATCTGGCGTGAAAATATTAAAAATTGGTGAAGTTAGGAGCATGCATAGAAACTGCACAATGCACGCTCATAACGCAGTAATTATTTGTAATTTTTTCACCAAATTTGCAACTGGGCTTTTTGGGACTTCTCCTCATGAACTGTGGCACTGTTGTTTCCTTAATCGATCCCAAAAGGTGATTCCGGCAGTGACAGCAAAATCACCTTTCGGGACTGAGAAACAAAATGACAGTGCCAGTGTTCATGAGGTGGCATCCCAAGAACCCCATGTTGAAAATTTAGGGCCAAAAGTCCTAAAAATTGCTGAGATATCAACCTAAGTTGACCCCCCTTCCCTTCCCCCATTGATTCCCTTTATAGGGCTTACCATGTTTTTCTTCAGTTTGCGGTCAGCTTTTGAAGAGTACAGATGCATCCTGATCCACAGAACATCAGTGATCCAGACCTCTGGAGGTAAGTATGGGGTGCGGGGAGGTGGGTGCGCAGAGGGAGGGTCAGGATGGGGAGGGGGATGGGCGAAATGACAAAGGACCATTTTCTTTTTGCAGGTTAAATAACAAAAAAAAAAAACTCTGGGGGGACCATTTTCTTTACTTACAGGTAAAAAAATACTTTTGGCACACTGGGGTGGGCTTCCAGTGTACCACATGAGTTTGGGGGGCTGATGCCAATGGAGACTGGGCACCGCTGTTGGCAAAGAAATTGAGCTTGGGGCATCCAACACTGGAACTGGGCATCCCGGTGTTGGAAAAATATGACATCTGTCTCAGCACACTGGGGTGGGCTCCCAGTGTGACACAATGGGGGGGTGATACAAGCCAACACAGGGATTGGGTACCCCAATGTCAACTTTCCCAGGGAGTGTGTGGTTTCCGCACATGCACAGAAGCAGTGGCGCTACTGCGCATGTGCAGAATTGGCTGCATTCCACACACATTTGTTCCATGACTGAACAGCAATCAGCTGTTTGACGGCTCCTTCTTTTGAAGTTTTTGCACACACTATTCGTAGCAATAAGTTTGCAGTGCGTAGATGCGGTGAACTTAAAAAGGGATCTGTGCACTTTTCAGTCAAACAGAGCAGTGTAGGATCAATAGGGCCACCAAGCTCAAGCGACTGGGGCATTTTGAGTGAGATTTATGTACTATGCTGAAATGTAACCATGTGGGTAAGGTGTGGAGGTTGGGAGGTGGGTGAAAGGATTGTGGAAGGGGAAGAGAGAGAGAGATTGATGACAGCCACAAGTAGTGCCAGAGTATAGGGAAAACCATGTAACAGAAAGTTTAAAATAGGATGATTCAGTCCAGGGAATTAAATAGGATCTCTTTGTACTTTTCAGTCAAGAGGAGCAGTGTCTGGTCATGGAGTCCAGGTGATATGGAGGCATTTTGTGCGTGCTTAACAAATTGTGCTGAAATCTGATGTGTAGGGAGGGTGGGTAGGTCAGTGGTGGGTGAAAAAACTATGGAAGCGAGAGAGGTAAGTGGCAGCTGCAAGAGGCTCCATAGTGCAGGACAGACCATGTGACTGAAAACATCAATAGGAGTCTGTAATCTGGGATATACTGTAGCACCCATAGGTCTGGTGTCTCTGGAGAGTTCAGAACCATAGAGCATGAGTGCTATGGAGCAAGAAAGTGGCCTCTGTAGAGGTGTTCACAGGTAGTCTGCTGTTTCACAAGGGACTCTACTCAATCTAGATCAATGACACAGGTAATATACTGTATGGGTTACTCCCACCAACTTGCAAATTCATGCATTAGATCAAATTTTGATACAACATGCGGTTACCTACTGTTTCTTATGTGTTGTTTTTGACCCTTTATTGACCTTTAGTGGCCATATTGAGATGACCATTAGTAAATTAAATAAGAAATTAGGAGTATTAAGAAGAAGAAGGGGTTCTGACATCACTTCCCCAAAAGTGCAAAGGACATACACCTGTTCATATCCCTAAGCATAGCACACTGAATAGGGGGTAAACACAGTCACACGCTTGCACACACTAATAAAAAGAAAAAAAAAACCTCTTAAACAGGAAGGGATACAGACATGTGGGGAGTAATGCAATGCACTGGCTGTGGAGCTGCAGTCTTCCAGGAGATGTTCTGGAGGCTGTGTTGCTGCTCTATTTGCAGGCACCTCTCTGGTCTGAGGAAGGAGGTTGTCCATCTCCATGCTGACCTGGCGAGGATTCGGGAAACCTCCTCCCCCACCCAGGAAGCAACCAGGCCTCAGAAGCTGCCAAGAAAGAGAAGCGGTTGGACCACGGTGGGCTCAGGGAGGGTGAGGGTGGTGGAACAGAGGCGCATCCCTCCAGTTGTTCCTCTTCACAATTCATTCACCTTTCTGGTGGAGTGTGGTTCCTCTATGGAGGCACCTGCAGTGGAGACCAAGGAGAATGCTGGGAACCTCCACAAAGACAGAATGGAGGCTGTCCAGAGGAGGGCAAGTAAAATTGTTCAGGGTCTGCACCAGAAGACATACAAAGAGAGGTTAAAGGAGCTTAATATGTATATCCTCGAGGAAAGGAGGGAGAGGGGGGACATGTCAAAAACTTTCAAGTACCTCAAGGGAATCAACAAAGTTCAAGAGGGTAGCATCTTTCAGAAAAAGATATGTGCAAGAACAAGGGGGCACAATTTGAAGATAGAGGGGGGATAGCTCAGAGGTAATGTAAGGAACTATTTTGTTATGGAGAGGGTTGTGAATACATGGAACAGCCTTCCTGAGGAGGTAGTGGAGTCAAAAACAGTGAGGGAATTCAAGAATGCATGGAACAGACATAAAGCAATTGTAGTGGGGGTAGGAGGAAGTAGGCTGTTGGTTAACTAGGATCTTCAGCTTATCCATTAGGTAGGGAAATGGGCAGACTAGGTGGGCCAAGTGGTCCTTATCTGCAGCCAAATTCTATGTTTCTATGTTTCTATATGTTTCTATGTAACTACAAGTTGTTTGAAACTTTTGGATAGGAAAAAGATTGCTGAGCAGCTCATCTTACCTGTCCTTAAATATGGAGGGTGGGATATTCAGACTGCGCCAGGCTGTGGCACAAGCCTGGGCGCAGCACAACTGGGATGTGCCAGGGCACTGACAGGGTGATATTCAATGGTGCTGCACCATGGCTCAGCACCGTTGAATATCGCTCTCTGGCCACCCGCATTGTGCATGGTGCAGTGGCACTGCACCAGCGCAGGTGGCCAGAGAGGGGCAGTGGGATGTGCTAGCGCATGTGCCATTGCGCTAGGCGCATCAACTGTGATATTCAAAGGTGCACATGCAAATGGGGCCATAATGCATGCAAGGTGCAAATGGGGCCATTTGCATGTCATTATGGCCCCATTTGCATGCAGGTACGCCCATCCCCGGCGACTTGCACCTGGCGCCCTGCCAGACTGCAGCCGTTGGAGACCGACGCCCCCTGCACAAGCGGCAAAGTGTCCCACTGCCCGATCATGGGCATAAGTATAAATATAAGGAACTCCTATACCTCTGGTGGTCCAGTGGACCGCTCACAGCCCGATCGCGGGCATAAGTATAAAAATAAGAAACACCTACATCCCTGGTGGTCCAGTGAACTGCTCCCAGCCTGATCGTGGGCATAAGTATAGAACTAAAATGTCCTATATCCTTGGTGGCCCAGTGGACTGCTTGCAGCCCGATCACGGGCAGAAGTCAAAATAAATAATAGATCCCATCCCTGTGATTCCAGCTACCCCTCCCCACCCTCCCACTGAGCCCCTGCCACTCCCACCCCTCCGTCAGCGGCGGTGGCAGCCCCACCCACAAGCTGCCACTGCTGCTCCACTCGACTGACCGCATACAGTACAGCTATATGCCCGCTGGTCCACAGCGTGGGCAATGGGCGGCAGACCGCACTGCATTCGCACAGTCCAGATATGTGAATGAATCCAGTGGGTGGCTGGGTGGGGAGCTGCTGCCCACCACTGACTGGGGCAGGGCAGGGCTCAGTGGGAGGGTGGGGAGGGGTACCGCTGGACCACCAGGGATGGGATCAATTATTTTTTAGACTTCTGCCCACGATCGGGCTGCGAGCGGTCCACTGGACCACCAGGGATATAGGGGTTTCTTATATTTATACTTATGCCTGCGATCGGGCTTGGGGGCGCCATCTGATCGGAGGGGTGCTGCCGAGCTCGGTGGCCACCCACAGCTGGAAACTGCTATGTTGGCGCCCCTGTGATACGGCAGCTCACCTGTGGGTGGCGCGCTGTTGCTCCTTTATTTTTGGAACAACTGTATGCGGTGCATGTAGGGGTTGTGCCTCAGAGTGGCCCGCATATCCCGGCTGAATATTGGGATGTGCAGGGGCATGCATGGGCACACACTCCTACTTGTCGTGATACATTACGATGCACCCTGGTGCATCGGGATTTGTGCCACGCACTTTCCACTTTTGAATATCGTGCCGGAGCACATCAGTGGGTTGCACATGGCGCAGCCCTTCTGAATATCCCACCCGGAGTGTTTATATATAGATCAGCAAATAAACAACTGTTAAACTTGATAAATTGTATTATAGGATAGCTAGGTATGTCCTTCATTGTGATATTAGAACACATCATTGTGCCCTTTTGGCTGGATTAGACTAGTTGCCCCTTGATCTAGATTATACAATAAGTTGGTTAACATTTATTCACAAATATAAAACAAATTATCCTAGTCACACTATTAATAAGATTCTATTTTCAAGTGCCTCAGACACAAAGAGATATTGGGTTTGGATTGCACACCAAAATAAAATTTATCAAGACAAAAGAATCAATAGATATGGGGATAGAACTTTAAGATCCCAGGCAGCCCAACATTGGAATGCCCTGACACCCCTAGTACGGGCTGAAACTGACCATGGAAAATTTGTAAAGGCAATAAGAAATTTATGTACACATACTTGTAGGTGTACGAGATAATTCTTGGGAGACAGTCGCCATCCCCCCTATTAAGATTCACACTAGTCTGTCTGTATTTTTATATTTTGTTATTATAATTCTTTGTTTGTGTATTAACGTAAGTGCGCTTGTTGTATTTGTATTTTATAATTTATGGAACTTTAGATAGAGTACAGGACTGTCTTGTAAACTGGACTGTTAAAGTCCAAATGGCATGTTTCTTTCCTGTATAAAAATAAAGTTTTACCACACCACACCCACCAAGGCAGCTTTACTGTACTCGCTTAGTATCCCTGTGGGGATACAGAAAGGGACTATTATACATTGATTTCTATGAGTTAGGGCCAGGATGCAAATAAACAAAAAAAGAGAATCAATGGCAAGGTGGAGTTATGGTAGGGTGAGGTGAATTTCAGAGGAGCAGTCTGGAAGGATTAGTAGGAGGGGTGAAGATTCCAGGTTTTTAAAGGACCCCTAGAGAAATCCTATCTGGGGTACCCTGATAAGAGGGTACCTGTCTAGAGATCAAATTCAGTGGTACTAGTAAACTACCAGAGATGTGGGCCCTAGTGTACAAGGCAAAGCAGAAGCATAATGGAATTATTAGAGGAAGATATGAAGAGCAGTGGGGGACAGGGTAGGAGGGGGGAAGGGTTCTGATAGGATGCAGGTTTACACCATTCACTGTGGAGCTGGCTGCAGTAACAGCTGAACTTAACCTTCTCTGTAGCAGGTCCCAAATGCTGCAGGAGGCCACTGCTCCTTTTCCCCAGTGAAAACCTAAGATCCAGATTTGGGGGCGGACTGTAGCTGGCAAGAGGGGTGGAGGAAGAAGGGTGCATGGGATAGCCCTTGAGGTAGAGACAGTAAATTTATTCACCACTTCGAGTAATTTTGTTTGTCCAAACTCCCTAATGAGGAGTCTAAAACCTAAAGCTGCCCAAGAGCCCAGGTCTGTCCCTCAGAGGACATCTAGCATTGGATCAGAATCCAATGAGACAGAGAGGACTAGTTCCTGTGATAGGGAAGTTCCCGTGATAGGATAGGCAACTCAATCATAAGGGATACAGAGGGGATGGTGGAAGCAGGGGAATGGGGGCAGGATAGCTTTGTGTCTTCTGGGTGCTTCAGTTTTTAGGGATGTAAACAGAGTAGTAAGTATTGCCAGAGAAGTAGGAAGGAAGAAAGGGTGCAATGTCATTGTCCACCTAGTGAAAAATGATTTGTCTTAAAGATCCTTGAAGTAGGTTAGAAACACCTTTAGAAAACTAAGAGGGAGGCTCAACCTGGTACCAGTCTCAATGACTTTGTTTAAGGTTCTGCAGGTTTGGGGTAGGTATGAGGAGGAGTCATCTGATTGCTTACTTCAGCACATGGCTAAAGCAGAGGTGCAGGGAGGATGACTGAGAGCACCTGACAGATTAGGGCCACTCTTGGAGGGCTGGAAGGCTGTTTAAGTAATATGGTCTTCACCCCTCTGAGGAGAGCACCAGGATGACAGGGTGCAAGTTTAAAGAGCGCATCAAGGCACCTTTAAACTTTCAGAGGGGGAGGCTGATCAGATGCTGATTGGTACACTTACTTAATTGAGCAAGGCTTGGCTGGCCTCTCACCAGTGCTAGAAGACAAAGAGGGAACAATAGGGCATATTGGGTGTGGAATTTGGGGAATCTGCAGCAAGTTGCAGGGCAGTGGCTACAGTCAATTTAGGAAAAAGGTGGGGAAAGGAGGCAGGGGCGGGACTGGAGGAGACATCAGAGATAATGGGAAGGGATCAGGGCCAAAGGGGGAGGAAGGCGATGACCTTGAAGGCTGTGTACCTGGTACATGTATGCCAGAAGCATGTGGAGCAAAATCAGTGACTTGGAGGCAGTGATGGCAGAAGCAATTTTGGACCTGGTGTCAATCACAGAGATGTGGGCAACACAGTACCATGACTAGGACATGACCATTCCAGAATATTCTGTATTCAGGAGAGACAGAAAGAGAAGGAGCTTGAGTAGCGGCATCATATGTAAGGGACAGTATAAATCCTATGGAGAGCAAGAATATCCAGAAAAGCAAGTACATGGAGACAGTGCTGCTGCAGGTAGTAAAAGAGGGATAGAGGAACAAACACCAGGATGCAATGTGGTATATAGACCACCTTCTCAAATAGAGGAAGCCAGTAGGGAAATGGGTGATGAGATTAAAAGATTCCACCCCACCAGTTTGACAGTAAATATGTCAAGTGGCATTACAGCGATGGCACAATGCCAATAGTAGGAATTGTGCTGTCAGTAAAACAATGTTTTTTGTTGGGTCTGTGCCTCCCAGGAAAAGCAGTATAGAGGTACCACAAGACCATTTCAACGAGCTGCCAATTCTGTCGCTGTAAATGATAAAGGAAAAGAGGACATCCTGATCAGATGTTTCTGTGCAGTGTTCATAGTAGAGAACAAAATCTGACCAGTGCCAATAGGGCTGCAGGAGAGGAATCTGGGTTAAAAATATTGAAGAATTTTTTGTTTTTAGTATTTTTACACCAAATTTTCAACACAGCCTTGTGATGTCCCTCCCTCATAAAGTAGGGCAGAGAAAACTTTTTACTCCTGGCCTAAAGGTGATGTCATGCAGGGACTACAAAATCAACTTTTGGGCTGCAAACACACATTTTGGGCAGGATTTGAAAAATGACAGCTGTCACATTCATGAGTCGCTGTACCAAAATGGCTATGTTGAAAATGTGTAGTAAAAATATTGAATATTACCAAAATTATGAGCCTGCATTTGCAAAATTTAACATAGTCTCATAACTTAATAGGTGAACATACAGTATTAGAATCATGGAACACAAGAATGTGCAAAGTATAATACCACCCCATATTAAATTGATTCAAGGCCAGGGAATGCATTGCTAGTCTCTTTTTTTGACATTGAAAAAGTTTCACTTGGTCCACGGTAAAGAAATTTGGATACAGTTTTACTTAATCAAGCTCTAAATATCATGATATTGGGGCAGAAAGGGAATTAGGGTACGCTCAGATGGAAGTGAGGATAAGGTCAAGAAAATTTATTGTGGTACTGTACTCTATGAAAACTCTTCCGAAAGAATGCAACACATATGTCAAGCAGAGAAACATCAGCTTGGCAAAGATGCTGCATTCTTTGGTGTGGTCTTATACAGCAGCAAGTTAAATTGTGTTGGTATTCATTTTTGAGTGGGGGATTATGAAAAATATCAGATGGTTGTCAATTTTGACCCACCTTTTTTCTTCCTTGATGACAGAAGTGCTGCTTTAAGAAAATGGACTCTGTAGACCATTATGATGCATCATATTTTCAATAACCCCAACTTTTTACACCCTGTAGACCACTGTTCCACATAGGAAAACTGATCTCACTCCTTCTGAGTGCAGACCAAGCCCCCGTTTTGTGTTGACAAATTCCACCCCCCCGTCTGCCACCTGCTTAGTGGCAGTGAATTTATCTAGCATATTTCAATTCTGCATATTTATGCAGTCGCATAAAATGCCTACTGACATCCTTTGTAAGCTTCCCTCTATCAGTTTCTTCATATTTCCTTCAGTGTTTACATTTACTGCAGCAGTAAAAAGAATATGTTCAGTACTAAAAATAAAAAGAAATGTGCTGATGGACATTCTGTTTAGATACCACTGTTAAGGGGAAGCTGTGTTTTCAAAACAGGAATACCTGGAAGGTTCTAACAGATACTATCCACATTTATGTTTACTAGTAGTTGTTGCTGTCTTCCCCTGTGGAGCAAAACAAAATGGATTTGGAGCGGCAGGACAAATAATATGGTGCTCAGCAATGAAAACGGAACATATGGGGTGATGAGCAGTTATTAGCTCAGCATTAGACTGCAAAAAGATCAGTCCCTATTTAACCAGCGTATAGTGTACATTACGTTAGTGAGCAGTGGCTGAGTTGCTCTGAAACTGGCCTTGCCCCTGCCAGGCATCAGAGTGAATCACTTGATGATGATTTCCGGGTAGCCAAGAGAAACGTTAGTTTCAGAGCGGCTCAACCACCACTTTTATATGCTCACTATGTGTGGGTGCATAATGCACTTTAGTTAAATAAAGGACTTGGAACAATATTTTTGCAGTGCTGGTGCTTTCTGAATATGTGGATGCTCCTCATACTTTTTCTTGTCCCTATGGAACAGCAGGCTGAGATGGGAGATGATCTCAGTCTTCCCATTCTCAGGTCACAGATGGCAAGTTTAGGGGTAACATTAGGAGGCATAATTTGTCCCAGAAGATGATGGCCTTCTTAAATGACCTGCCATTAGAGACTGTGGGCATGGAGACAGTAGAGAGGTCCCCAGTGTTGCCCATCCCTTAGCTTTTGCCGGCACTGAAACCGTAAGTGTGAGAACCCTGCACTGTCCCTACCCATGTGGATAAACAGAGGGCTTCAGCCTCTAATGCTGTCAGTCTACCGCCTTTTATCAGCACTATATCTATGACAGTGTGGAAATGCTGGACTGTCTGTTCTACACTGCATCTGTCCCTGTGGATTTATAGAGGGCTTCAGTCTCCAGTGGTGCCAGTCCCTTACTGTTCACCAGTCACACACTGTACCTGTCACTGTAGATAAACAAAAGGCTTTAGTCTCCAGTTCTGGCAGTCCCTCACCATTCACCAGGACTAAATGTAGGCGGTGTGGAAACCAAGCACTGTCCCTTCTCCCAAGATTCAGAAACTTCACCTGGAAAACAATGACCCACACCTACTGGAAAACAAATTGGCTTGATATATGTAGCTGTCACTGTGTGTGACCATTCAGTTTCATGTGGGTCACTGACAACATTTGCAGTTTGTGCTTCTGTGGAGTTTCTCTTACTGTTCCCTTTTGAGACCACATGCTTACTTCGTTTTGCAGTTAGTATGTTCTGGCATTTTTACTTCTTATTTTGCCTTGAGCAGTTGATATTGTTTTTTTCCCAGATTTTCCTGATTTGTGACACTTGGTTGTGTTTCATCAAGTTTCTTAGGATGACCACTTGTCCTAGTATGATTTCCATTTTGTCTGCATATAATTACATTATTGCTACACTACAATGTAGACACAGACAGTAAAGGTGTTTTTTGTGGGCGGGCATATTTCTATTACTGCTCCTTGTATGTGTCTCATCAGAAACACAAATTCTTTTATTCACTGCTGAGTCAAATAGCACTTTGTTCAAAGATTTCCCTCCTTGATATTTACATTCCTTTACTGATACTTGCCTCAGTTTACACTTTTCATTTTACTGTGTAATTTTGCTGTGACATTATTTGACTCACCAAAGGATGTGGAGTTTGAATAATGTCATCATTTGAATCCACCACCAAACCATTTTTTCTGACATTCTGTTCTCTGTGTCCTGTATTTTTATATTACTGAGAGCTGGCCACAATACCTTGGTATCTGTTTCTGAATCACTGCTACTTTCACAGTATGTTGGATCATCAGTGTAAGTAAACATATAGTCTAATGCTTCCTTAGCTGTCTTTAGTGGCTTTCTTGATAATATTGTGTTTTCCCACAGAATTATTCAAAAGCTCTGTGAGGTGATATGTTCTGAGAGACAACAGATGTTTACTAATATTGCACAATAACAGGACAAATAAAACAGTATCCTGGGGTTACATGGAATTTTATTGGCATGCAAGTATGAATAATGATTCTGACATAAAACCACTGTCATTCTTATAATTCTTATGAACATTGAACTTTAAAGAAAACTCAACTGCCTTGCACCTCTATAGGCAGCAGAATTACAATAGACATGGGGGGGGAGAGAGTGACGGGGGTGGAGGGGGAAGGGTGTTCCCAAACCACACCCAGCAGCTCACTCATTGCATGGTTGTAAAGGACGTACAGCTCACATGGAAAAGCTTCAGGCTTTATGTTACCTGAACTAAAGTTCACCAAAGAAAACCCACAGTATTTTCCATGACCTACTGCACATCAAGGATATATCAACGTGGATTGCATCTGGGTCTGTAAACTAGATTAAAAGGTATTTACAGTATTTGTTTTATGTTATTCTGAAATCTGAAAAACTTTGCAAAATACAAGGGGGGGGAGCATTGTGCTGTATCCTTACTTTGGCAAGAAAGCAGTTTATAATAAGGGTAATAGCTAAACATTTGAAAGGGCAATGTGTTTGGAATAGTAATAGAAAACTATATAAATATATAAAAACAGTAAGAGTTGTGAATTTACTTGGAGTTCTGTAAAAATGCAGGCAGTTTAGAGCAGTCTTCAATCACTGCTCTCTACAATGATTCTTGTGGATATCTTTTAGAATTAATATCCCTTTTTGTGTTCGCCATGCATGCTAGTGCAAGTTGAACATTTTGCTACGTACAGGGTTTTGAGAGGTGTGTCAAGGTGATCCAATTCAGAAGACTCTACAAGGGGCTTGATCAATAATAAGCAAGCTTCATTGTGACACTATTCAGGCATGAAAGTGCAAGGACTTCAAAACAATGTGCTGACAGATACATTCATAAATAAGCTCTTTCAGCAAGCACATCTTATCATCTCTCTTAGCCTGCCTGCCTGCACCCTTTCTCCTCAGCATTACAGCAATGGAAATTGAAACAGCTTGTTAAATATTCAATGCCTATTAAATTGGAGATTATAAGTTTACCCCCTTCAAAATGCAACAACTTGCAAGTTTAAATACTTAGCAGTTAAACATTTTCTTGCTATTAGCTTCAGCTGGGCAGGTATTCTCTTTCAAGAAAGATTCATACCTCATAAATGTCACCCTTTCCCAGCATGGAATCTCCTAAGATTTACACTGTTTTTAACCTCTTAAGACACTATCTGATAAGAACTGTCTCAGACATGGTTTACAATGGCAGAAGACATCTGTAAAGAATGGTTATCTTTTGTTACTAATTTTACTATGCTTTTTGGGAAAAAATATTTATATTGCGCTACAGCAAACATACACACACACACACACACACACACTACACACCATCCTCATGGCCACAACATTTGAAATAAATACTAGAATCTAATATGTTATAAAACAATAAAGAAACAGTTTATATCAGTCTTAGACAGTTATGTGGAACACAGTGAAGTTCAGTTTACAGAAGATTTCCTTTAAATATTTGTTATCCAATATTTTCTACCCTGGATAGCACAGGGGCGATGCTACATCTCATTCTCATAGGGATCTTCATTTTACACATTTTTGCACTGTATTTACTCAAGACATCCCAGATTAGATGTAATATCTTGTTTTCAGTGGGGTCATGATTTTACCATTTTTATAATGTATTTATTCATGGTAGTCTAGTCCAGATGTAAAATATTGTTTTCAGAATGTTCTGATTTTATGCAATGCAGCATAATATTGTGTAGATGTAGGGCCCCACTGAAAATTAAATGCCACATCTTCTGTGAACTATCCAGGCTAAATGTATAGCAATCAGCAGGCATATTCTAGGAAAACACATTGTAAAAATGTGTAAAAGGAAGACCACATTGAAACTGCCTCTCAGTAGATCTGCATTGTGTAAACTCATTGGAAATAATGGGTAAAAGCATGACTGTGCTGTAAGTAATATTTTACAGGATATGCCAGTTGAGAATCGATATATCATTTATCAAATCTCAACTGACATATCCTGTAAAAATCCAATATTTAAAATGGTTTAAATGCTTTACCCAAATGAAATAAATATTTTAAATATCGACTTGGCTGGTCTTTCCTCCTAGGTCTTATCTCATATGCCCTGTGCCATTGTAGTTGCCTCCACTGCACTGCCTCCACCTTGTTTATGTTTTTTCTCAGATAGGGCATCCAGAACTGGATGCAGTATTCCAGGTGCATTCTCATGAGTGTCTTATACAGAGGCAAGATGACCTTCCTCTTTATACTCCTGATACCCCTCCCTGTGCATCCAAGCATCTGTCTAGTCTTTCTATCTGCCTTATCACATTGCCTAGTTTCTCTTAGGTCCCATGAGATAATAACTCCCAAATCCATTTCCTGCTTTGTGACTGTCAGTACCTCCCCACATGGTTTGCACTTTGTCCCTAGGTTCTTGTGCCCTATCTGCATGATCCTGCACTTCTTTGCGCTGAATCCCAGCTGCCATTCTTCAGACCATTTCTTCAGGTTTTTTTATGGTGTTTATGCCCCCGTTTTCCCCCATTTTCACCTAACTCCCTGTGCTGCAGCCATGCATTCACAAGTAGAGGCATGTGCATGCTGTGGTTCTGCAGCACCTTCCCTCCGCTTGCCACCTGTCTGCCTGTAGTAAGTAAGTAAGTAAAATTTATTTTTTAAGCGCTTTTCAAAGCCAAAGCGCTGTACAAATAAACAATTAAAAATACATACATATAACATACAACAACAATAACAATATGATTACAATAAAATCACTCTCCATATGCCTGTTTAAATAAATAAGTTTTCAATTCTAACTTAAAACTCTCAACGGTCAGGCAGCCTCGTACCCGACGAGGTAGAGAGTTCCACAGGGTAGGGGCAGCATAAGAAAAAGCCTGAGCTCCAGAGGTTTTTAAACGGACCCTGGGAACCTCTAGCAATCCCTCGTCGGTGGAGCAGAGCGAACAAGAGGGACAGTAGGGAACAAGAAGATCTTGAAGATACCGCGGTCCCTGTGCTACCCTTAGGCCTTCACCTGGGGGCAGTTGGACTGCAGGACATGACAGGGTCCCTCACCAGGACAGGAGAGCTGCCTTGTGGCTGCTCAGTCCTGATCCCTCCCTCCCCCCAGCTTTTGATGACCTGGGCTTGCTCCTGAACCTGAGTCACCAACATAGCGTGAGGTGTGGCATCCAGCTTCTCAACCCACAGTACCACTGGGCCAGCTCTCTAGTTTTTTAAGGTCTTCCATCATTCTTTCACCACCCCCTAGAATGTCCACCCTATTGCTTACCACTGTATCCTCTGCAAAGAGAAATGCCTTTCCTCCATCCCTCTGCAATTTCCCCAACAAAGACATTGAAGAGGTCCAGCCCCATCACCAGTCCCTGCGTCACGCTGCTCATCACCTCTCCCTCTTCAGAGTACTCTCTGTTTACCACAGCCCTCTGACTCCTGCCATTCAGCCAGTTCTCCACCCACAGAACTATTTTAGGATCCGCCCCAGGCTGTGTAGTTTGTTAATCAGCCTTCTATGGGGGACGGTATAAAAGGCCTTTCTGAAATCCAGTCACAGTTCTTAGTGGCACACAGAACCAATTGACTAAAGGTAAATGATTTTATGCAAATACAATTTATTTCCTCAAAATGATCAAGGTCCAAACAGTGCATGCTCCTCCTAGGTCACCCTAATGCCTCAACTCCCTGCGAGTCTCCTACAGGGTGTAACTGAGAGGGGAAACATCTTTACTTATAAAGCCCAAACTCATTAATATTCATGAATACTTTTGTGTTGTCAGAATGTACATACATTGTTACTATTGAGACAGGTATTAGGACAGATATTAACAAAATAACAACATGTACACTTCACTTAAAGACAATCAATGAATGTTATGAAAAATATATTACTAAAATAGACTAAGGAACTCAGCTGCGGTTATGGCATTTTCAATATTTGCAATATTTTCAATACTTTCGATACTCTAAAGCAGTGTTCCATTAATTTAATCACTATTGTGAATTCTTGCAGCAAACCAGCGATAGGGATAAATTAATAAAGGGAACAATATAAGTGACAATAACAAGGATGGGAAGAGGATGGGGAAGGGTTAAAGGGTATCATGGAAAGAAGGGGTGAGGGAAAGAAGGGAAGACAAAGGGGAGGGGAAAGGGAAGGGAGGGGAGGGGAAGGGGATGGAAAAAGAAGGAGGGGGAAAGAAAGAGAGTACTGTAGTGGAGGCCAAGGTTCATATCCCAGATGTATCCAAGGCAGCCTTATTATGGCAGTACATAGCTGAAATGTCTTTTAAGTAATGATCAAAGATCAATTACCAGATTGGAAATTAACATCATGGCAACTTTTTATTCTGGAATCAAGACTCTTCCAGCTGCTGAGACCTAAAAGGAAACAAGCATTTGTCAATGCTGAATGTTGTCGCACTGGCATTGGCTTTGGTAGTGCAGTGCGGGAAAACATTTTGGGCAGGATGTGTAAAATGACAACTGTACAGTTCATAAGGAGGTGTAAAAAAATGACAGTATTGAAAATGTGGCATGTAAATATAGCAAATTTGCGAAGTTACAAGGGTGCATGGGAAATGTGCAATGCTTGCTTGGAACACAGTCATTTTATGGGTGTTCGGCACCAAATTTTCAACATAGGCATTTTAGCACCTCTGCTCATGTACAGTGTCATTGTTATTTCCTCAAACTGTCCCAAAAAGTGATTTCGCACAGCGACCACACTATTCTGCGCCGGAAGTGCGAAAACACATTTTGGGCAGGTTATGTGAAATGACAGCTGTACTGTTCATCAAGAGGTGTGGAAAAATGCCAATGGTGAAAATCCAGAGTGAAAATATTACAAATGCACGACATTATGAGCGTGCATGCAATCTGCCAACGCACGCTTCGTAACACAGTCATTTTATGGAGTATCATCACCAAATTTTCAACATAAGCATTTTAGGACATCTGCTCATGAACTGTGTCACTGTCATTTTCATAATCTGGCCAGAACACTGATTTCCCACAGTGATCATGCTATTGTGTGCCGGAAGTGCAGAAACACATTTCGGGCAGGATGTGGAAAATGACAGCTGTACTGTTCACAAGAAGGTGTACAAAATGACAATGTTGAAAATCTGTCATGAAAATATTGTGAATTCAATGAGTTATGAGCTCATGAGTAACCGCGTAAATGCACACTTGTAAAACAGTAATTTTTGATGTTTCAATTAATTTGCAACATAGGCTTTTTGAGAGGCCCCCTCATGAACACTGGCACTGTCATTTCATTACTCAGTCCAGAAAGGTGATTCTGTGCAGTGACTGCAAAATCACCTTTTGAGGCTGATTAACACCATGACAGTGATAGAATTCTTGAGGAGGGGTCCCAAAAACCCCATGTTGAAAATTTGGTGCCAAAATTCAAAAAAAATGCCCAAGATATGCAGCAAAGTTGAAAAAATCCTATTCTTTCCATTATACAGCTTACTGGCATTTCCTCAGTTCGCGGTCGGCTTTGAAGAGTGCAAATGTGTTCCCGGTCCACCAAAGATCGACACGCCAGACTCCAGAGGTAAGTATGGGGTGAGGGGGATGTGGGGAGGCAGGGTGTGCAGTGGGTGGGTGTGGGCTGTGGGAGGAGGGCCAGGGAGACCGCCAAGGGACCGTTTCCTTCTTCACAGGGAAAAATAAAAGACATTGGGGGACCTTTTTTTGTTTTTAATATGTGCTTTGGCATGCTGGGGTGGGCTTCCAGCATACCACCTGTGTGTGTGTGTGTAGGTGGGTGGGTGCTTTAGCTGATCGGGGATTGGCACCCCATCAGCAAACAAGGAAAGGGGAGAGCCGGGAGCCGAGGGGGATTGGGCACCCCCTCAGCAATCAAGAAAATGGAAGGGGACCACATTATGCCGACGGGGAGGGCCCCCATTGGCAAAATTCAAGGGGAGGGAGGGAAGGATACATGTCATTGGGGACTGGGCACCCTCGTCGGCAAAGAGAAACTGTTTGGGGGTGCATGATGCCGAGGGGATTGGGCACCCCCTCAGCAATCAAAAAGGGGGGGTTACATGATGCTGACAGGGATTGGGCACCCCCATTGGCACACAATAAAGGAAGGTGGGTTGACAGGCAACAGTGGCAGTCACTGTCGCAATTTTGCCTGCACATAGGGAGAGGTGTGTTGTGGTCATGCTGCATGAGAGCTTCGCTCTCATTGCAGCAGACCTTTTGTCAGATCTCTTCACCTCATTAGCCAGGCAGGGTGTCAGACCCTGCTGCTGGCTGATTGGGGAATGCGGGACGCACCTACTGGTGTGTGTCCTGCATTCTCCCAACAGTGACCTCGCCTCCAAATCTCCACTGCCACAAGATGTTGGCTGTGCAAGTGCGCTAACATAAAAAAGAAGAGGTGGGAAGGCAATTGATTATCTAGAGTTAGATAAGGGGTACATAATTCTCAATTGATATTTATCTTCTACGTTTCAAAAAAGGCTTCAGGTCCCATCTTTCATTCAGTCCATTTGGTTTAACACAATCTAGTTTAAAAATCCAAATGCTTTCTTTTTATAATAGCATGTTTGGTCTGTCCCCTCCAAATTTTGGTGGTGGTATCCATTCCAAGCCTATGAACTGGACACATTCTGGTTTTGATTGGTGGTGGGTACTGAAATGTGACTCCACTGGTGTATCAAGTCTGTTATTAATAATAGACCATATGTGTTCCTGTATCCTCTGTTTTAATGGACGAAGAGTTGTTCCCACATACAGAAGTTTGCAGCTACTCCATAGCCCATATACTACATAGGTAGTATCGCATGTTATTAACTGTCTGATTTCAACCTTTTCATCCCTATTTTTTGGATGTTGGAACCACTTTCCTGGTACCCCATGTTTGCAAATGTTGCATCTAGTGCATTTAAAAAAACCTTTGCTTCTATATGGCAACCAAGTGTGTCTTGCCTGCGGTACAATATCCTTCAGTCTACTTTGTACCAATCTGTCTTTTAAATTCTTGGCTCTGCTAAAAGAAACACACATTTTTTTCTCCAGCATGCTGTCCTACTGTTGGATCACTCAATGGGATGTGCCAGTTCTTGTGGATAATGTTGCCTATTCTACCTGCCTTATGATTGAATTCAGTGATGAATGTACAAGGCTGTGTGTGGGATGTGGTAGATGTCTCTTTCAATAATGTATTTCTGTCTTGTGACCGGGCTTTTGACTTATGGTTATGTAATACATTTTCATCATAGCCCCTGCTATTAAATCTCTCAATGAGTTCATCTACTTGTTCATCAAACATTGTTTCTGAGCTGCAATTATGTCTGATCCTTAGCATTTGACTATAAGGAATCGCATCTTTCAAATGCTGGGGATGGGTGCTTCTAGCATGGAGTACAGAATTAGTAGCTGTGGGCTTCCTAAAACACGGTGTATTTATTTTACCCTGTTCTGTATCCATCATTAGAGTGATATCTAGAAAATTAAGCTGGGTTTTGTTAATTTCGAAAATGAATCTTAAATTGAGATCATTTTCATTTAGCCATTCCGTGAACTCTGGTATTACCTGAACGTCGCCCTGCTATATACATAGCACATCATTGATAAAGCAGTACCAGTATCCGATGTGTACTATGTATGGATTTAACTCTGGGTTAAATACAGTTAGCTTTTCCCAGTGGCCAAGAAATAGGTTCACATACTGTAACTGGGTGCCATAGCTGAACCCATTGCTGTGCCACATTTCTGTATGTAAAATTGCTCTTCAGACTTAAAGTAATTGTGTTGTAATATAAATTCCAATGCTTCCAACAAGAAGTCTCTTGGAATTTCCTCAATGTTTGAATTTCTATCCGGGAAGAACTGCACAGCTGATAGTCCTTGCATGTGCTGTATCGAGGTATAGAAGGACTCAACATCTATATCTAATAGACACATGTCTTCATCCCATTTTTTACTTTGGAGTTTATTTAACAAATCTTTTGTGTCTCTAATGCATGACTCCAAAGTAAGCATGCTATGTTGGAGAAAACAATCTATAAATCTTCCAATATTCTGGGTCAGACTGTCAGTACCCGAAATTATAGGTCTCGGGGGTTAAGGCTGTTCTTGTGAACCTTTGACACGATATAAAACCCCGGGATCATAGGATGGTCATTCCACATGTACTGAAACTCATTTTCTGTACTGTCCCCTTCATTCAAGGCACGTGACAACAAGTTGTACAGTTCCTTCCAGAGAATGCTAGTGGGGTCAAAATTAAGTTTCATGTAATTCGCACCATTGTTCAACAGCCCTTTTGCTATTTTGATGTAGTGCATTCTGTTCAGGATGACTATGTTACCCCCTTTATCAGCTGGGTTGATTATAATTTTTTCACTTTTTGACAATTCCTTAAGGCACAATATTCTTGAGGTAAAAGATTGAATTTAGGGGAAACGTCGTCATCCAGAACATTTCTAACCTGTTGACAAACCACTCTCTGAAATGTATTGATAGTACTATTTTGTACCTTCGGACAAAAAGTAGAAATCGGTCTAAATTTAGATTTCCTAATATTTCTAAAATGTGTGCCAACATTTATCAAATCTCCCCCTCTAGACTGAATAATGGGTACTGCATTGTCTCCCAGAGCATTTTCATTTAGAAGACTTTCTATTACATCCATATCTAAATCACTGGACAGGTTATCAATAGGGCCAAAGTCATAATTACCACCAGGGGTCTCATATAATTCAGATGTTCTAGAGACCGCTATGTTATTGGCTGCCATAATAGCGTCTGTTAGAAAGTCAATGTTCTCTCTTCCAGATGCTTCTTCCACTGAACCCCCCGATTCCTGTATCTGGCGGTTGTATAGAAGGGGTGGTTTTGGCTCTTCGTGGGCAAAGAACAGTTTCAATTTCAGTTTCCTGAAGAACTTAAATAGGTCAATGAAAACGTTGAAATCATTGACAGTGGGAGTTGGAATAAAACTCAAGCCTTTAGTAAGTACTTTTTCTTGTAGTTCCGTCAGGTGGTAATCAGACAGGTTAATGATTTGTAAAGTATGTCTTACTTTTTTTTCCCCTTTGGTTCTCACAGTTCGTTGTGGCTGCTCTCTTGCCCCCTCTTTCTCCTGCCTGGTCTTCTTGTTCCTTGTCCATTTTTTGATTGTTGCTGCTTTTGCTGAACGTTTGAAAGGTCAGCTGAATCATTTCCCTGTGTCTAATTCTGATTTGGGGAATCTGAGTGCGCAGTATCAGTGGTAGTATTGGCGTTACTGCTGGTTCTATTTTTGGAAAATCTGACTCTGGAGCGCCCGCTGCTGTAAGATCGATTTCTGTTGTTCTGCCCTTTATTTTTAGGCCAATTCACAATATGGCAATTCTCGTAGTCTGTGGTATCTCTCAGTAATTTCTTCGTTTTTCTTTCTATTATACTTTTTAAATTAAAATCTTGCCAGTTTTGTTTTCAGTATAGTGTCCAAGTCCTTGTATTGTGCTTCTCCCTTGAAATGAATGACTGTGTCCTTAGCCTTTTTAAGTTTTTTTGTATCACTCAATTAATAATTTAATGAAAATCTTGGTACACTCAGCAGAGGTGGCTAACTACTCTTCTTTGTAAATGAATTCTTTGATACCACAAGATGGTGTTATTGTTATGCATAGCCCTCTCGGAGCCTGTTCTCTATCGAGGTACTCTTCGAGAGTGGAGATGTTAAATGAATATCAATTTCTTTCAACAGTAGTTTCTCTAATGTCATGAAGGCTGTTTTTAAATTACCTTCAGTTTCTGTTTGTGCTTCTGCTCCATGTATCCTTTGCCTGGCTTGCCTTTTTCTCTCTGCCAATTCCTCGATGTTTTCCCAATTGTGGCTCTGTTCAGTACATTCTTCTGCTTCATTGTCAAGGTTATCTGATTGATAACTCATTCTCTTGCAACCTCTGAACAGAGCTAGAAGAACAAGGAGACTGTGTAAGACCTGTTACTTCTATCACAGGTAGAATGCTGTAGCGTGCGTGTCAGCAGCAATGGCGGCAGTTAAAATGAACAAGCCCAAGAAAATGCCACGACTATCCCCATCCGGGATGATGCTCACCAAATAGAGCAGCCAGCCCTCAGTGTGAAACTACAGTAGTAGCACCAAATTTGTCAAGCAATTTTGTGAGATTCCCAATTCATCCTTCACAAAAGTTAGGGAAAAAAAATCCTATGAAATTCTTTTTGTTATACCTACACAAAGAGGCCAGTTCCTATTACAGTACTTAAGTGCCATCTGGTATATTTTCAACTACACTATCAGATGAGACAACCCTCTCTGGGTAGCAGTGAACACACTAACAAACAAAACAAAAGGTTTCACAATTCTCAATAGGGATTTTTTAAAATCCTTAAAAATCCTTTGACTAATTAGGTGCTACTACTGTACAGACTCAGTTCTCGGAGGCACATGGGACCAATTGGCTAAAGGTAAATTGTTTGATGCAAATACAATTTATTTCCTCAAAATGATCAAGGTCCAAACAGTACACGCTCCTCCTAGAGCACACTAGCTCCTTGACTCCTCACAAGTCTTCTACGGGGTGTGACTGAGTGGGGAAACATCTTTACATATAAAGCCCAAACTCATTAATATTCATGAGTACTTTCATGTTGTCAGAATGTACCTACATTGTTACTTTTGAGACCGGTATTAAGACAGGTATTAACAAAATAATGCCATGTACACTTCACTTAAAGACAGTCAATGAATGTTATGAAAAATATATTACTAAAACAGACTAAGGAACTCAGCTGCGGTTATGACATTTTCAATATTTGCAATATTTTCAATAATTTCAATACTCTAAAGCAGTATTCTATTAATTTAATCACTATTGAGAACTCTTGCAGCAAACCAGCGATAGGGATAAATTAATAAAGGGAACACTATAAGTGACAATAACAAGGATGGGAAGAGGGATGGGGAAGGTTGAAGGGTATTGGGAATGGAGGGAGGGGAAGAAGGGGGAAGGGGCATGAAGGGGAAGGGGAAGGAGGGGAAGGAGGGAAAGGGGAGGAAAAAGAAGGAGGGGAAAGAAAGAGAGTACTGTAGTGGAGGTCAAGGTGCATATCCCAGATGTATCCAAGGCAGCCTTATTAGGACATTACATGGCATCCTGAAATGTCTCTTTCTGAAGTCCACATAGACCACATCCACCACACCTCCCTGGTTCTACTTTAGTTACCCAGTCATGCAGTAGATTAGTAAAATGAGTTAATGCAAAACACAGTGCTTATCCAAAATACAGTAAAAGTTAGACTCAAATGTATAAGTAAATAAATGCCATATAATGACTTCACCAAGCCACAGTGATGGAAATGTTGCTGCAATCCTTCACATAGATGCAATCCTGCTGACATTGCCAATACTTCCCAACAACGAACCGCAACATGCCAACACCAACCGCCACACTTAACTGTATCAACTGTGTGTGTGTGTGGGGGGGCAATGCTCTATGTGTGCAGTCAGTGCACTGCTATGTTATACTGTAATATATATGCATATATGTGTATTTGTATTAGTCAGGATGTGTGTATCACAACAATTAGAAAGTGCAGTTAGGATGCTCTTTGGTTAGTGCAAAAAGTGCTAGTCTACATTTCCCTACTATCTAGATCAGTTTCAGCCTTCTGCATGTCATTGCTTACTTAACTGAGGTGTCTAGTGGCAACTACCACCCTCTGATGTCCCTCAGAGGTTGAAAAGAAGAAAAAGGTCCCTTGATGTCTCTTCTTTTAATCTGCAAACATGTGTGTAGATGGTGCACTGCTATGGTATATTCACTGGAATATATATGCGTATATGTGTATATGTATTAGTCAGTGTGTGTGTATCACAGTAATTAGAAAGTGAAGTTAAGTGACTCAGTGATTAGTGCAAAAATTACTAGTCTGCGTTCCCCCACTATCTAGATCAGTTTCAGCCTTATGCATGTCATTTCTGATTTAAATGAGAGTCTGTTGCTGCCCCACCATAACTGCCTCCCATGTCCAGCCCTTCCCAAGCCCAGCCCATATTAATCTTCTGGCATGGGGATCTGCTCCTAAACCTAGTACAACATCAGTACCAGCAGCGAACATCTGGCATTGACAAATGCTCATTATAAGGGGTTATTGCTGTTACCACCATTACTAAAGTATTAAATGTAAGCCTGTTTGTCATAACCCCCTTCCCCCCATCTGTGGAAATAAATGTAGTTTCAGTTTGCATTTGGGTTGCAATTTCATTATCTTGATTGCTTGCAGAGGCAGTTGATTCTACTTTTACTTCACAACTGGCAGATGCCTGCGTGTGAGTAAAAAAAAAAAGTTTGTAATATTTATGTGGCAACTTGAACCTCAGATACAGCTTCAATTGCCTTTTGGGGTTTACCCATGCTTCTGTTGTTTTTTTACTTGACTTGATTGATTAGATGCATACTATTTTAAGATGCAGTGTGGGTTACTGGTGCAGGTCCTTTGCATGGCAACGTATGAAAATCAGGCTACTGAATGTTTTAATTCCATGAAATAATCATTCTTTATATTCAAACATTGTTTTTCCACTTGTGCTGCACTGTCAGGCTGGTTCAATCCATGTGGTGACTTGCACCTGGTTAACACAGCTTATCATGGCTTTCACACAATTGTGTAGCTTTACTTTTGGGAGCCTGCTTACAGCCAACTTACAGGTATAGACTAGTACCTTATTAGTAAAACCTGTTTATTCTGGATACATATAAAAAAACACAATTTAGTTTTACTATGTTGTGTATTACCAACTGTGGATTGAGTTCAGTAGGTCTGGTGTGCAGTGCCATATGAGAACTTAAGCTGGCAATGCTTATGAGAAAGGGGGCTTACAATGATGATTTGCTTGCTGCAGAAAAACTCAGTTTGTTTCCAAAAATGTACCATTTGCACACATAACCAATGCAAATCCAATCGGAGGCAATATAGTGCAGTGGTTTAAGGCTCTGAGCTGCAAACCTGGAGACCTGGGTTTGAATCCCACAGCTCCACTTGCATGCTGTGTGATCCTAAGCAAGTCACTTAACTTCCTTGTGCTTCCAGGTCACACCTGTAAACAAGCTTCAGCTCAGTGTGTCTCTCCTGGTTAAAAAAAAAAAAAAATCAGCATTGAAAACCTGTCTCTTATAATTGCCAGTTGCTGTTCTCATATAGCAATGCACTTGGTACATGCAGAATTCGGTCCTCAGTATCTAATGAGTAAAACACTCAACTAAACTGTGATCCACACTCATCTCTCACATGTTATTTCTGAAACTATGAAGCATTTTAGAAATAGTCAGCAATAGAACAGAGAAGCTTCAAAATACAGAGCTGTTGCTTCAGAGCTCCATGCATTTGAATCTTTGGTGTTGTTATGACTCATTTCTGTTATATTGCAGACTCTATCTACTTGTAAAAACTAATTTTGCACAAATTTCAATAAAAGCTCATTTGCACAGTATGGAATTCTTGAGCTATGCAAATTAGCAGTGACACAGTAAAGCAGATTTAAAGGGCATGGAGCTATTCAGCAGCAGTCTGGTACTGTGATGCCTTTCTTATTCTGTTGTTCTGTTGCAATTTACTGCTGTTTACTGAAATGCCTCAGAGTAAGTATAAATGCTGTTTACCAAGTTGGATTCAAAAGAAAACATGAGTTTCTTGTACTCACTGAAGCACTACAAGGTGGGGGAGGAGAGCTGATTGTCCAGAGCATTTGTTTCTTAACCCCTAGGCTGCAGAAAGAACTAGAATGAATCTATTTGACTGAGCTATGGACAGATGTTCAGTCTGCAACCCTGCAATGGTTAAATTGAAGGGATGCAAAGACCTGGAAGGACCCTTCGAAAATTGCAAAGGAAGTGTTCCATTTGATTGAGCTCTGGACAGGTGTTCAGTCTGCAGCCCTGCAAGAGTTAAATTGAAGGGCTGCAGAGATGTGGAAGGATCATTCAAAAACTCCAAAGGAAGTGTTCCACGATCTGAATCTGGTAGCTCATTTTTAGAGCTAATGCAAGAGGGCAGCAAGCTCTGCCTACCTGCAGCCCTAAAAAGGGTCCATTTTCTGATGGTGCCATCAGTGCAAAAGTGGAGGGAAACTGCAGTTTCACTTTGGATTAGGCATTTGAGCCAAGAATGTTCACGGACTTCAAACATAAGACTTGGGGCCAGATATTCAAAACTTTGCCCCGTGGCTAAGGTAGCACTGCCCGGCATGCAAACGGAGCCCGGAGCAAAATGCCAGCCATATTCAAAAGGAATAGCCCAGTGCAAAACCAACTGAATATAGCAAGCAAAGAAAGCCAGGCAAACAGGGCCAGGAGTGCAGGGCAAAAACTGCACGGGAATAAGAGAACACTGGATATAGCACAGAAGACAGCACTGAATATAGCACCCAGGCAGGCAGTGCAAACACACACTGGAACACAGTGCAGAGGTGAGACAGCTGGACCCTGGGACACATGCAATGAAACACAGGCCAGAATGAGGTAATAGGGGCAGACCACAGTGCACAGCCCAGAGGATGCCACACATGCACGGGAATGGCAAGCAACAATCCGGACCCATGTGGAGAACCCATGGAATAGTATATACCAAGTGAAACTCCAGCACCCAAGAATGACACATGACACAGTATATTGGAGTAAATGCAATGTAATAACATATATTCAAAAGGAAAGGTAACGGGTACAGAACAGTGATGCAAACCCATACTAAACGAAAGACTAAACCAAACACAGAACAACCAATACTCCAAACACCACTGGATGACCCACCCCACAACAAGGAAAGACAACAGAACAAATCCCACTAAGTGACATGCCAAGCCTCCCCCCCACCAACACACAACCCAAGCAACAATAAGCCCACTACGGGAACAACAAATGGAACACCCAATGGGCAAAGCAAGGATGTAAATGGCAAACATATGTACAAAACTAACAGGGTGTACAATAAGGTACAGGTGAAGGGTGCAAAGGGGAGGGGGATGCACACAGGGACACAGAAATACAGTCAAGGAAACAATATCATGTCCAGTAAGGGGGGGTGTGAAGCCAACACAAAACAGGATGAAGGGCATGGCTAGCTGCCCGCTGGATCTGGGAGCCAAGCCTCCAACACAGCAGCCACCCTCCTCGTCTCCATTATCACAATGGCCTGCTGCTCTATCAGAGTCCTCTGTTGGCGGACGATGCGGTGCAGCAGGTCCTCCGTCCACTCCAACTCCTCTGGCCTGGTCACCCACAGTGATGCCCGGAGTGGACCTACAAGGGGAAGGGTGAGACCATGAGAATGGAACACCAGCCAGGAGACAAACAGCAGCCACTGGTGGCCATACAGGGATGGACAGCATGTCCCAATGGAAAATCCCGAGTGGAGGTGAGTGCCGCACCAGTAGGCCAACTTGGGAGGTGCCCATGAGGCAGCCCAGGGTGACACAGGCACCAACCCAACCCCAACAGACATAATGACAATGATCCCGACAGCACCAGGGTACAGGTGACACCACCCACCCCGGCACAGCACACAGCACCCTGGCACAGCACACAGCAAGACACGGCAGACACACAGCCAGACCCCCGGAGAGCTGGGTGCAAGGGCCATGCCACAACATGCACAAGGGCACCCACACGTTGGGACATGCTGCCCACTGACAGATGGCAATGTACCGTAACAGAGAGCACAGCACCAACAACAACTAAAGGCATGCTGGAGCAGCACTGAGCTATGACAGTGGCCTGCCAATAACCAACCCAGGCCAGGAGATAACAGGCATCCAGGCCACAGATGCTGGCAGTGAAGGGCTGACACATGCCACCAAGCAAGGCCACTGAAAGCATACCACACAAGTGTGACACGTTACAAGGAAGGGTCCCAAACCCATGGGGCAAATGCCCCCTGTCCCACCCTGTGAGGACATGTTCCACAGCCAAAGTCAACATTGTAATGCAACACTCAATAGTAAATGATGCACATAATGTATTAGTATAGTGATAACAGAACCTCGAACATAACTGCAACACAGTAACAGCATCATGAGATACCAGGTAAGGAATCACGCTGCACGTACCACATCGCCAATATGTACCACAGTTTGACAGGCAATGTTCCACGGCTGGTGGACAGAGGGATGAGAGGTATGCCTGGAAGGCATGGGGCGTGGTGTCCCACAGCCACAACAGGCACACAGGTGGTGCTATGCAGGCCTGTCTAGTGAATACACAGGACAGCAAGGTAATGCCAACAGTGCACATGTGGACACCCTGTGGGGGGGAGCTGGAGGGACCCCAGAGGTGGGCACGACAGCTTACAGCATCTGATCTCCACCGAACACTGGCTGCCAGAGCCCCCAACACCATCAGACACCTGCACAGCAATGCAAGCTGACAGTGCCCCACTGCCCCTTCCCAGTGTCAGACTGGCAGCACCCGACTGTGGTGTGCAACACAGGTGTGCAGCACAGCACCGTGCCACATCGCCACTGGCCCACTGCCCGTCACAGCCATGCCACCAGACCAGTCAGTGGCAGGACACCCAGATGAGACACACAGCACAGTGAAAGAGCACAGAACACAGATCAATGAGATAGGTACTCACGCAACACGCTACCGCTCTCTGGGCTGCTCTCCTGCGCCTGCTGCAGCATGGACAGCAACCTCGAACTGCCTCTCTGCTGCTTCTGGGTCATGTTCTGGCCCCCTTCCCCAGTCATGGGATGCTTGATCCACTCTACAGAGGACAGGTGAAACATTGGCGTCACAGCATGACACAGCATACACCACATGCAGCACAGCAAGATGCACATGCAACCCCAACAACACTGCACACACTGGCAGTGAACATGGAGGACACCCACACAGAGGGTGGCATGGCCCATGGAGCATTCGCCATGCATGCACGTCATGATGTCACGGCGTCGCAGTGGTGCGACAGTGCCTGTTGCAGCTGTCCTGTGATTATCCGCATACCCGTGTGTGTATGTCGACAGTCCCCCAGGGACAGGACCCCGGCACCACGGTGTCACCGGCCGCAGGCAGATGCTGCACCAGGACATGCCACCAACCATGTCCCAATCTGCAACCCACACCCATGGCCACAGCATGTACTGGGCCCCTAGGGGGCCAACATGTGGGTCCCTGCCGGTGCCACATGCGCCCAAGCACCATACATAGTGGCACACACATGCACGCGTGCACACACGCACACACACACACTTGCAGCATGACATGATCATGATTGTGGGTGTCAACATGCATCGCCACTTACCTGGCACAGGCACAGTGCCCTCACGCACCATGTGCCTGTAGCGCTCAAGCTGCTGACGCTGCCGCTGTCGCAGATTTGTGTATCTGTGCCTGCACTTCTCCACATTACAGGAGATTCCAGTGTGGGCACTCAGCTTCTGTGCGACCGAGGACCACACCTGCGTACATGGGAGGTCCCCCTTCCTGACCTCCCCAAAGAGCCTCCGGTGCCTCTTCTGGACCAGCTCCACCAGGTTGGCTGTCTCCACCTCCTCCCAGCACCTGTCCCTGTGCACAGACAGCACACTGTCTCCCATGGCCTGGCATTGCCCACACAGCACGGATGCCCTTCCACCTGTTACAATACCCAGTGGTTGGCACACCCAGGACCCTCCTGCAACTACTACTGTAGCACTGTGCTATCACATGATGTAGCACTGCACTATCCTGAAGTGGTCGCACTGTGCATGCGTGACCTCTGGCGTGACCCTGGAGATAAATACCATGCATGTGCCTAGTGCCGCACTGTGCGGGCTAGCGTGGCGCTATATCACGCTATGCCAAGGACGCTAGCACGGCCATGGGGGCCTCACGAGCATGCGTGGTGGTTGCACTATACCACAGAGTGCCGTGCTACTGGGATAGCATGGTGCTGGCCCCCCATAGCCCGGTGCAGACTTTTGCACAGCGCTAAGGTGGTAGCCCAGCACTAATCAGGGCCATATTAAACCGGCATATGCAAATGGGTGTACTTGTACATGCATGGTGCAAACTGTGTGATTAGCATATCATTATGTGCTGCTTTGCATGCATAACAGGCTGGATTGCCTGGCTGGGCTATAAAAGGGCAAGCAGTGCACCACCAGTGTTGTGTTGTGGGAATGCAGCATACTACAGTTACTGCAGAGTAACACTGGACAGGTGGAGAGATGAAACAGGGAGAAGAGCAGCAAGAGGCAGGTATGTACAACTGCTGTGGGACTCTCAGAATGGCAATAGCTCAGAAGAGGGTCAGCCAGTACTGCAGCCCACAGATGTACTTGCTGGGGAATGGTAAGCCACACGCAGGACCACAGACAAGCACTGTGCTGCGTAATGGTGCACAGCTACATATGGCTGCCAGTGCCAGCTGCCATTGAGAGGGATGTGCCCCTGGAGCAGGATGCCCCTGGTGCCCGCCCTCTCCTACAGGCTGCTGTCACATCCCGGCAGGAGGCTCAAATGGACCTGCATGGCCTACGGAGGGAGCTGAGGCATGAGCTGGCACTGATGTGGGAGTCCATTTCAGTGGGCTTTGCCTGTGCCGAGCAGTGGGCAGAGGTCAGGTTGGGCCACATGGTGGGTGCGATTGACTGTGGCTTTGCTGGCCTGATGGCTGTGGTGGTTGACATCGCCACTGTACTTCGTGGGATGCGTGGGGGTTGCCAGCATGTGCTTGTTGGTCAGGTTGCACTTGGCACAGGGGCCCACGGGTGGGCAACCTGTGGCCGCAGGGCTGGCACTGGGTCCAGCTCAAATGAGTCACACACCTCTTCAGGCATACAGTGCTGCCATGGCCATCCACCCGCCCTGTCAGGCTCCGCTGGTCAACGGAGCCACAGGAGGGCTGCCCTGCCTGCCTCACCTTATTCCTCTGCCATGTCCTCGGCCCAGAACACCCCGGGCTCTGTGACCCACACATGTGGTGCGCGACGTGTGCATGGTGGTAGTCGGCGGTGATAGTCACGATTGTACTGCACCTCTGCACAGTCATCACCCCCCCCGTGTCAACATTGGCACACCCACATCCCTGTGCACACAAGCACACACACACATTGACAAACAAACACTCTCACACTCCATCCCATGCACACTCACACTTCCACTGCCATAGTTGCCCTCCTTACACTCCCACCACACATCATGCTTCCCCAATTACACTATACTGTGGCTGTGTGTCCACCTCCCATGTGACCTGCACACCCCCCACATCGCACCACATGCACACATGTATTCAGTTCCACTCTGTTGTGTTTCTTTTGTGATTGTTGGTGTCACTGTTCTGGTTGTTGGTGCACATTAAAAAAGTTCAGCATTGTACTGTTTCATGTTGTGTTGGCTCTGTGCTTTATGGCCCTGCAGGCCATGCGAGGATCCCTCATCTCGAGTTGCTCCACTATCCCACTGACTGCTTGCTCTGGGTTACTGTCGGCCTGTCCCTCAGGTTCAGGTGCCTGTATCCCATGGTTCATTGCTATGTTGTGCAGCATACAACAGGCTAGAAAGATACGGCATACCTTCTGAGGCATTTACTGTAGGGCACCACCTGATGTGTCTATGCTTCTGAAGCGCATCTTCAGTATGCCAAACACCATCTCTATGATGTTCCTTGTGCTGGCATGTGCCTCGTTGTACATCTCCTTGGCCACTGTGGCCGGATGGAGTACGGGTGTCAGCAGCCAGGGTCACAGGGGATAGGCGCTGTCCCCTGTCAAGAGATGTGTACCTGTTAGTGCCATACTACAGTCTGGCCATTGCTGTCCTGCACCCCTGTGTAGCCCTCCCACACCCCTTCCCTGGCCTCCCTGCTCCCTATCCATATCGCGTCATGTGTGTGCCTTGTATGCTGCTACTCACTGACTAGTTGCCCACTGGGTATCCTGCCCTCCTCAAATGCCTGGCACAGCTGGGACTGGTGCCAGATGAAGACGTCATGGGCACTGCCGGGGTACTGCGCATAGACATTGCTGATGTGCCCAGTCGCATCGCACACCACCTGGCAGTTGATGGAGTGGTACCCCTTCCTGTTTATGTACACATCACTGCCATCACCAGGTGGTGCATGGATGGGGACATGGGTGCAGTCAATGACACCCAGTATGGACGGTAGGTGCAGAACTCGATGGGACTGCTGCATTGTTTCTCTGCGCTCTGCTGCCGTACTGGGGAATACTATGAACTCCCCAGTATGTGGCAGGAAAGCCTCTAGGAACTGGGTCAGGAGGCATGAGGTGGCAGACTGCGATACCCCGATGGTGTCCCTCGTTGGTCATTGGAACATCCCTGTGGCAAGGAAGCACATCGCTGCTGTCACCTTCTCCTCCACTGTCATGGCATGGCTGCGTCTGGTGTTTGGGTGCAGCTGCTCATGCAGGAGTTCACATAGCTGCCTCAACATTCCCCTGTTCATCCTGTACCAGCCAGTGATGTGGTCATCCAGCAGGGTCTCGAAGGAGACCCTGGGCCGGTACCACCTGTTTGCAGCATACCGTCTCCTTGGCCTGCGTTGTGGCCCATGTTGGGCCTGCTCCCTCTCCTCCACTACAGCTGCCATCAATGGCAGCATCACTGCTACTGGCACTGCACACATTCCCACTTCCTGTTGCGGTCCTTCCTCCTAGGTGTTTTGCCCTGGGTTAAGACCAGCCTTTTATAGGTGGTAGCTAGCGCTGCGCTAGGTGTCACGCTATGTGTCCTAGCGTGCCGCTAGGGCTTTGAATATCCCTTAGCGCATGTATGCAGGCCACCCCCCCACTTTGCCCCTTGCATACATTATTGGTTTGCCCCGTGCTACTGCTGTTAGCGCAAGCTAACAGGTCCTTTTAATATGGCTGCTCCACGCTAATGCTGCGCTATTCCCACGTAATTGATTTGCGCGATGCGCTATGCTTTGAATATCTGGCTCTGGGTGTCTGGATAAGTACTTTTTCAAAACTTACGCTGCAATAATATAGTATATATAAAGTAAAGCATTTTGAAGACATCTACTGTATAAAATAAAAACTAATCATTTAAAAAATAAGGTGTTGAACTGATTTTGTTCTGAGTGCATATGGACTTTACCACTGTTAGGTGGTTTTCTCCACCCTGTAGTTAACTGACCCTGCCATTTGTGCACCAGTCCCTATAGATCCTTATATAGGATCATTGAGCACCACTAAAAAGCATATTTATTTATTCAACCTGCACTATTTTAGTTTCCCTCCTCTGGACGGTCTACACTCTGTCTATGTCCTTCTGGAGATGTTGTCGCCAGAGCTATACACAGTATTGTAGTTGGGGTCTTACTGGCGATCTATACTGACACAACACCGCCTCCCTCTTTCTGCTGGTGATACCCTTACCTCTGCACCCAAGTATGCCGCTAGCCCTTCTGACTGCCTTGTCACACTGTCTGTCCACCTTTAGGTCATCAGATATGATTGCCTCCAGGTCCCCTGCCTGCTTGGTAGTTGTCGATACTTCTCCACCAATTTTGTACTCTACCCCTGGGGTTCTGTGCCCTAAGTGCATTATTTTTCACTTTTTCACATTGAAACCCGCTGTCATACCCTTGCCCACTCCTCTAATTTTCTCAGGTCTCTGCTCATCCCCCCAATCTGAAGTGTCCACCCTATCGCAGATTTTGGTGTCATCTGCAAAGAGGCAGACTTTCCCTTCTAGCTCATCTGCAATGTCACTTATGAAGTCATTAAAGAAGACTGGTCCCAGCAGTGATCCCTGAGGCACCCCACTGGTCACCCTCTCTTCCTCAGAGTGATCTCCATTTACCACAACCTTCTGTCACCTATCACCTAACCAATTTCTTATCCAGTTTACCAACTTTGGATCCACCCCAAAGCTACCCCAGCTTGCTTACTAGTCTCATATGTAGAATGGGTTGAAAGCCTTACTGGAATCTAGGTAGACCATATCCACTGCTCCACCTAGATCTATGCCATTATCCTGCTCATAGATACCATTGAAAGTCTTTTATTTTTAGTATTGCTCACTTTTAAACCATGGAAACAGGAGCTGCTAGGAGGCTGAGTAGCGAGCTGAAGCAAGTGGCTGGGCTGTAAGCACCCCTAACAACAAAGTCATTCAGCACTGCTAAGCCATTTCTTAGCAATGGCGCGAATGCTGGTCAGAGGTGCAGAGGGGCGCTGTGACATTATTGTGATGCCTTGCCCCCCAGCATCTCACACTTACCTGCCCTCAACAATTTCACTATAAAATCCTAATGGTTTAAGTGCTCAGTGTGCTAGTGTAAATGCCAGCAGCATAAAACACTTCAGTAAATGTCAGTGAACCTCTGTACCTCATCTTTATTACCTAACTCTGAAATGCAACAGGCTAGAAAAAGTTTTTCAGCAAGAACAGGAGCAGAAACTGTGTGTTTGCTTTTCTTACAGACCTTTTTAAAAACTAGACTAAGTGCCACTTAAGATATTGTAAGTTTACCTCTGCATGTGAGATAAGCACATTGAGTGTCTTCTTGAAACACAGTGTCTAATGGAATTTATATATGGTTTCATTTTAATTTTTTTTTATAGAAACAGTATATGGACTGTTTTATCATTACTAATGTCTTACAGGGAATTTTCTTATATTGAAGTATGTATGAATATTCATAGGGTAGTGATGTGAGTTACATCTCTCACTGGTACCTAAATATTGATTTTTCAATACAGCACAGTACTGTAACTCTCATAAATGGTGGTTGATGATTAATTAAGAATGACACCATGGTTGTGGCATATAATTGGTGTGGCAGCGGATTGTATCTCACATTTGTACTTGAAGGAATATAAATACAGTGGCCTAGTATTTCAATTTCTGATTCACACAATTTCTGATCCTGCTCTTGCTGAAAAACATTTTCTAGCCTGTTGGATTTCAGAGTTAGGTAATAAAGATGAGGTGCAGAGGTTCTCTGACATTTACTGAAGGGCCATAATTGATTTTTCAGTATAGCACACTAGACCTCATTAATGGTACAAATACAAATATTCTTCAATGCCTGAAGCCGGCTACACACCATGTGAGTCGGCCGCGGAGGCCTGTATGCATGAATCATGTGTATGTTATGCTTAAGTGGGATGCATAGCCAGGACATGCAGCGCACATAAGCGTAACATGCACACACCCCTGAGAGGCTCTGTGCTAGGGCGTAATAGAGGGCTTTGCACTACATGTGCAGCATAACATAGATGTATCAGCCAGTATATGCCAAAAAGGCATGTGTGGAAGCTGCAGCAAAGTTACATCAGCCAGACCCCTGCCATTCTCCCAGAACCACGGACCCACATGCTGCTGTCCCATAGAGACCAACTTGGATGTGCTGGCCATAACACCACCCCCCCGTGGCACACATACCGCCTATGTTGGATATCAGTGGTCCTGGACCCCCATAGTGTGGATGATGCCTGTGTGCCAGTGTTACAGTTATCAGTCCCTGAAGACATGTCTGGTGGGCATGGCATGGCATGGCATGCAGGGTAGCTGAAGTGGACACCCTGTACCACACTGTATGATGTGTCCCCACTGTAGGCCATGTGCCCCCTGTACACTATGATACAACCATCCATACTGGTATCTGGCACACCCACCCACTCACTCACCCAAACGGGGCATCCATATATGGCAATGCCCAAGTGCCCTTGCCACCCCCCCATACCCACAGAGTTAGCAGACAACACAGTAGACTTATGAACAGTGCAATCTTTATAAGTACTAAGAATGCACTGGCAGGGCCATAACAACAGCAGGAACACAACGTTATATGCATGCACATACTGCTGCACAACAAGAAGGTGTCCCTAATAGTCTGTATAGTAGTATAGCAGGGCATCAACCAAGGGATGTAGCTGTGTGCCACCATACAAATTAAAATGTCCTGCACCACACCATCCTGTTCCATACTCTGGAGACCAGGACATCACATCTGTCGATACACCCCTGATGGGCCCCCTTGTGGCCCCTTGTTCATCTAAATGTAATATTGGGCCTCTGTCTTTGTGTAGAGCTGTCCATAGGAGTCTGTGATGTCCACCGAGTACTCTGTCCTGTTGTGCTTGAGGTCCACAAACAGTACACAGTGCTTCTTGATGGTCAGCCCCTTGTAGGCTGTGTCCATGAGGAACCTGGCATGTACCAGAGCCTCCAGAAAATATGGCAATGCACTGTTCTTCCCCAGGCCATGCTTGGTGTAGATCTTTTCCAGGGCTGCCTTGTACACCTAATCCTCCCTGCACCTTTTGGGCTCCTCTCAGAGCACTTCCAGGAGGTAGGGATAGTTGTGGTCATGTTGCGTCATCTTCATATGCCGTTGAATGAATCTCTCTGCTTGAGACCACTCTGGTATAATGTGTATGTGGCCCAAATGTGCCTGTTCTGGCTGCAGCCACTGCCTCCTCTGGTACTGGGTGTGGTGGGACATTCAACTACCCTTGTCCCTGCCAGTGGTGGCTGTTGCTTGCATCTGTCCTGCAGTCCACATCTTCCTGCCCTCTATGCACTGTGTTTCCTGGCCCATGATCTCCTGGATGGCCCTGCAGAATGTGGTACCACTGTGATTGTTCTGGTGACCATGGGGCATGCAGTCCATGCCATGGCATGTTGGACACCTGTGTGTTGGTGTGGCCTTCACACCAGTGCTGTTCTGTTGGGGCCTGTCCCCGGTGTCATCCTCCTCTTGGCAGTAGCCACTGTGCCAGTTTCATGTTGTCTGTCCCAGTTGGGAGAGGTGGATGTGTAAACAGCACCTGCATTGCACAAAACCACACTCCCCATTTGTCAGCTTCCATATACCCATCAGGACTTGCTCCGGACACAGCTGATATCTTCAACATTCTTCTGAGGGTGGAAGGCACATCTGGCTTAGGCATCTTGTCACTATATTGGGGCTCCTGTGACTACACGATTTGTAGCTGTCATGCACATTGGTGGTGCGATCGGTGCTGGAATCCCTCAGTATCAGCCATTTCAGCGTCACTGGGGGACAGCCATGTCCCATGTTTTTTCTCTCTCAGCCACATCAACACCCTCAAACAGAACGCATTGATTAGTTCATGTCCCATGGTACATCGTGCATTGTCTTAACACACCTACACTATACACAGTGGCTGCCAATAAACTGAAGTGTTGACAGGACAGGGTCACAGAGTCTCATTAGCATGCATATCTGTCTACTGTGGCATGCACATGTTCCATCGTGCACTATGCCTGGAGCTGGCACAGTGACCTCTCTTTAGGGTGGTTATCTCAGGGATCCTAACAGTTGAACACCTATGTGTGGCATGTCAGTTGCAGTGCACACACTAGTCCCTCCTCATCCCCTACCCCCACCCCCTATGTGCAGCAACATCACCTGACCCTTCTGCAGGCACTATCCTTCAATGCCTATACATGACCTATGTCAGGCAGGGTACTCACCCATGGGTCTGCACTGCAGGCATGGCTCAGTGATTCATGTCTGCAGTGCTCACAGTAAAGGGGTCACCCCATAGTATAAAGATCACTACCCATGAGGGTCATTTGACTTTGTACCATGTTAAGAGGGTGGAGACAGTACAGCTCTAGAAACTTTGCTCCTTTCATCTTCCTGGTCACATTGAAGATGTCTGTCCAGCAGCATGAGTCTATGGAGGCACTGTACATTCCACATCCACAGTTGAGCAGGCTAGCCAATTACAGGCATGGAACAGGGGTGGGCAGTGACTCTCAGTGCATACCAATGGTGTATGCCATCAACTGAGGCATGGCTCCCATAGACACCCAATCACAGTTGGTCCCTTTCAGGGTGTGACATGTGGTGGGGTCCATCCCACACTCATATGGGCTGGGGGCCTCATGCTGTGGTGGTTGTGGTGGTGGTGATGCTGTGTCCAAACCTGAGGTGCATGGGCTGGCCAGTGGATGGTACAGGCAACCAGTACTGTGCATGTCCCATCCCTATACATACTCACTGTGCCCACTCTGGACAGGTGCATCTGCCTACACATCTATGGTGTAAGGCCACATGAAACCTACATCTGCCAGGCGTGGGATGTCAGCATGGTTGGCACATTGCAGGCATGGTACCCATGACTGTGGCCCTGTACCTGTTGTGTGACACTGTTGCAAAGTCTGCACAGCTACACACATGTACATGCATGTGCATTGGGGGGCTCCGCATCCCTGCTGGTGCAGATCACCATATATGGTGGGGTGAAGTGGCATTCCTGCCTCCTGTGGATCCTTCCATGTCCTGGTCTGCACACTCCAGCATGCCCCTATGCACCACATCAGCTGTGCAGAGGGATACTGGTGAATTTTGCGTAGTTTACATGCCTCCAGAGGTGCACACCTGCACACCAGTCACTATACCCATTTCAGATGTAAATCGCTGTGTTCATGAATAGAGACCAATGAGAAAATTACCTGAACATGATCTATCTGTATGGTTGGTGGTTCAGATTTGGAGGTATAAGATGTATGGCACTGAAAGGATGTGGTTCTGATACTGTCTGTTGAAAATTATTTCAGATAATAATTGTACATATCAAATCTTTTTAGGATGTAAAGAATCTGCCAGTGCATATAGCTGTTTACCCCCCCCCCCAAAAAAAAAGAAATGTATGGCAAACCAAAATAAGTGCCAGTTTTTTCCTTTAGACATGTTTTTTGGTAGAACTTTACAGTATTGGATGTAAATAATGTATGTAAGTGTAAATATATAAATGGATGCAAGACAGTGTGTTTATAACAATACAAAGCCTTCAGTATGTTAATGTATAACAGAATTTGTTATTGATTTGGAAATAAAATACATTTTGAAGAATTTGAATACTTGTTTTGTTGTTTGCCTGATTTTTTCTGCATGCTTCAGACTTTGGCTTACAGTGTATCAGCCCCTGACTGAAGTGAACAAAAATAAAGTTTATAACAGAGAGTACCCAGAGTAATTCCCATTTTCTACAGTTAAAATGTAATGTCAAGAAGTGTAAAATAATGTATATAGGGGTAAAAATATCCAAAAACTGAACTGAGAATGAGGGAAGTAGTAGTGGCTACTCTACTTTATTTGATTAACTTGGAAAGTGGACCTGATCATAGACCCTTTTTAGCCATGCCTGAGGAGAAGGGGACACACAAGGAATGTAACAATACACAATTACAACATAAATAATATCAATTTAAAATCATGTAGTAAAATCAAGTAAAATATATATTCAGTATGTACATATTTACATGAGTACATCTGTAAATGAATAAACTAATGGACATAAGTTTAAACTTCTCATGTATTATCCAGACAACATGTTGATAATGTCCTCAAGTATTTTTCACATTTCTTTTGGACATGTGTGCTTTTACTTGAATATCTAACCCCAATCAGAAGATGTCATTTAGTAATCTAGGACTGTAATAAGTAAATTAATGTTCAGCTTCCTTACTATTAGTCTGAATTTGTTGATAATATTTTAATGAAGATGTACACAATGATTTGTTGCTCTTCATTCGTTAATCTATTAGTAAACATTTTGGGCACGCCTGTTTTTAGAATTTTATGAAGGAAATTTGATGTTTAATATTGAATTCTGTGTTTAGGAGGCAAAATTTCAAACTTGGTATAAGTCACAATAATGTACTAATTTACTTTGAATAGTAGCAAATCTAACAATATTGGTCACTGTTACTACATCATTTTGAAGTGTTGAACCATCTCCTCTGCCCCAACAATTAGTATGTTTAAAACTAGGCTCCGGGACTATCTCACTACCAACAGCTCCTGTGACTGCCCAACTTAACCTTGTTTCTCCACTTCCCTTTCTGCTCTAGTTGTCCCCCCCCCCCTCCTCACTGGATTCTACCCTCACATCTTGGTATACCCAATGCTGCACTTTTCACCCTCTCCCCACCCTTCCCATATTCCTTCTCCCCTCTTCCCTCTCCCTATGACTCTGGCACTTCTCATCTGTTGTCTATTTTCTCTGACAAATGCCACTGGCTGCCTTGTTACAATGCTACCCTTGAATTGTATTATTCTGTACTCTGTTTGCAATGTCCACATTGTTGTAATGTCTGTCTTGATGTTCCCCCATAATTTGTATTTCTCTGACGTGGTACCTTTGTAAAAGAGCCAAGGCTCAAAGGTATTTGTAATTCTAGACTTGATAAATAAATAAAATAAATTTGGTAAGTTAACCAACAAAATAGAATTATGTTCCAGGGCTGGAAGAGGTACCTGGTTCTCTATGATTTTTTTAACATGTGATGTTAAACTGTTTTTTTTTTTTATTTCTGTGTATTTAACCCAACTTGCTGTTTACCTTTTTAGTTACTTTCATTATGTGCTATTGAAAAGACATTTTGCCTCATGATACCTCCAAAGAGTAAACCCTTGTTGTGCTGCTACTGTCTATACATGTCCTAAAACCTATACGTTCTGGCAGCCTAAGGGTTAAAACTAGATACTTCCTCCAGATCTTGTCCCTTTGTCCCTAATATCATCGTGTTATTACCAACTGCCTCAAGACTTTGTTTAGATCCAAAGACCATAGTTTTAGTTTTCTATTCATTCAGCAAAATTTAGTTTTCCAAAAACCAGCTTTGTAGTGCAGAGTACGCTGGTTGCATTTTCGCTTCTTGGTCTGCTCCTGTCTTTCCAGCACAATGAAGTATTGTATCATCTGCATACTTTATAGTATAAACTTCATTGCAGATTTCTGGTAGATCATTTACAAATATTGAAAACAGGAGCAGACCCAGACCTGAACCCTGTGGCATCCCAGTGTTAACTGTCCTCATTAAAGATTTTTGGACCCAGTTTTAACCAATTGTTTTCTATTTGGTTGATAGTGTTTAAATCAGTTTAATGTATAATTTCCCACTACTACATTTTCTAACTTACAATCAGTAAGGGGTGGTCCAAAAGGTCAAAGGCCTTGGTCAGGTCAACAAAAATTCCCCCAGTGATCATTCCATGATCCATGTTGTCATGTATGTCACTAGTTAACCTGATCAAAGCCGTCACCATGCTATACCCCCCTCTAAATCCATAATGATCTTGTGTATACAGGTGATTCTCTTCTAGATGTTTAGTAAATTGGTTGAAAACCACCTTTTCTAAAAGTTTTGCTAATTCAGGTAAAACAGAGATGAGTCTATAATTAGTAACTAAAGACAGATGAATCGAATATGTCACTGGTTTAGCCAGTTGTTTAGCTGCCAATTTTAACAACCTAGGAAAGAGACTGCCTACAACTGGCCCTTTATTTTCCTTTAGTTTCAACAGAGCAGCGTAGACTTCCTTTCTTGTCACCCTAAAAAAGTTGAAAGTTTTTGAACAAAGTTTCCTATAATCCATGTTATCCAGTCTCCTATGTTCATGTTTTATCTGATTTTTATATATTGTCATATCTGTAGAGTTGTTAAATGTTGCTGCTAATTCTAGTTCATCATTTATTATTTTTTCTCCAATCTTTAATTTATCAAGCTTCACCTGACCTGAAGATTGATAAAAATATTTGAAAGAATTCCAAAAGTTTCTGGTGTTAATTAAATCTTTTAACTGTTTTTCTTTGTAATACAGTATGTCATTTTTTTATTTCAGTCTTGCAAGAATTTTGAAATCTATGATATTCATTTAAATTGCTTTGTAAATTAGATTTTTTTAAATTGTTTCCCCAAAATGTTTCTTAATTTAAGCAGTTCTAATAGTTTTGTATTTAATCATGGTGATTTCTTTGCTCGTATGCTTGTTTTTTTATTAGTACATAACGATCAACTATGTTTAATAATTGCTTGTTAAAATAAGCCACTGCCCTATCTACCTGCATATGTGTATATAAATGGGACCAGTCTAAATTACTAATTTCTTATAAAAATATTTAAATCAATTAGGTTTTTAAAAGATCTAATTTCCCTAATTAAAGTCTCATTTGTTCTCTCTTTTAGCTATTCTCCAATCAAGAAAACAGGACAATGGTTAGAAATAGCATTAGTTAAAATGATCAGTCAATCAGGAGGATTCTGCACAACTGCATGCTTTTCAGCTGTGGAGGAGCTGAAGGAGCAGGAATGCTGGCACGCTTACTCTTTTCCTAGAACAGGTATGTTGCCATTGCCTGTATGGCTAGGCATGTAGAAATGCATGATATCTAGGAAAAGGAGAGCAGGTGGTAGCTGCTTAAAAGTCAATGACTTTCCAAGATGACCTGTGTTGTCATAGGAGCACAGTTGGGAGTGATGAGACAACAGAAAGTCTGAATAGGATGGCTAAAAACTTATTGGGAGCTGCAATGAAAGAATGCAGACATGTGTTGGACAACATGAATATTGTTAGACCTATAAAGGAAGCAGAGTTGGTTTTACTGGTCACAGACCAATTATATATTTTAAAAGCAGTCCATTACATAAAGGAGGAGTTAGAGGAAATGGGGATACTAATGGGAGGAAATTGTAATATTGAATGACCTATTCCCAGAGTATTTTGAGCATAGGATAAATATGGAAAAAGAATTGGATATAAGGATTTCCATTTTTGGACTAAAACAATTGCATAGGGAGGATAAGAAAAATAGAAGGGAAAAACTGATGGATACATTAAACATTCTGCTGAGTACACAAATCTGCAACCATGATATACTTGTATAACCTGACCTATCATTGTATCTTGTTCTTTTGCATTGCACCGTGTTTTATGTAATTGACCTTGATCTAACCAGGTCCATCTTGCAAATGAGCACTGCTCAACCATGTTCGCCTGGATAAATAAAGATTTTGATTGATTGATTGATATAAAAAAGGCCAAGAAAGTGAGGTTGATTGAATTGATACAGACAAAACAAAAATTATTAGATGAGCTCGGCATTTTTATTTACATGGAGGATGAAATATTAAATGATAAAAATGATTGCACAATTTTGGGGAATTGTAGAGTATGAGAAATAATGATGGAGACCTTAAATAGATATGAGGCCTTGTCTAATCTGAAACAATGGCATTTGTCAGATGCAAGGTTGGAAAGGAGGCCACAGGGAGTCAGACAGCAAATTGTTCAAACTGGTTATAACAAGGTTAATAAAAAAATTACATGTTTAAGCACTGGTGAAGCCAGTATACTTTCTTGAAACATATAAGGTATAATTGACAAGTTAGGTGATCTAGAGGTACAGCGATATCTGTGCACATTTGATTTTATATACATACAAGAATCTTGGGTGAATGGATATGTGTTCCTAGATGTTTATAAGTCTTACTCTAAAAATGCAACAAGAATAAAGAGATTCGGCAGGGATATTGGGGGATTAATTACATTTTGCAGACTGAACAGCAGGATAACTGCTAAAGAAATCGCATCAAGAGCAGAAGCATTTTGATAGTACAAATTTCCAGATCTAGATACAAGGCTATAACTCTTATTAACATTTATGCCCAACCGGATAATAGCAAATATGGGGATAAAGAGTGGTTAACACACTTAGAAACTAATAGTGGACAAATTCCAGTTGAATAACCCCATGGGAAATATTATAATCACGGGGGATTTAAATGCAAGAATGAGTAATTTGCAAGCGTTCCCAGAGGATATTAAAAATTGCTTGGCCCAAATATCCAATAATATAATATCGGCAGATAAGGATACTAGGGACCCAATATTAAATACAAGAGGTATAGTTATACATAAGACCATGAAGGAGAAAAACTCTATTCTATTAAATGGCAGAATAAAAGGAGACCAATCAGGTGAATTTACTTATATGGGAGGAAATGGTTAATCGGTAATAGACTATGTTTGGATCAATATTAATATACTTCCTAAATGTACCTATTTGAAGGTAGTAATTAAACCAGAAAGTCAATATTCAGCAATGGAAATGCAGATCAAAGATATAGAGGGCTAGATATTCAAAGAGGTTGCACCTGGAGCAACTCAGTTTGCACCAGCGGAACCCCAGAAATGCTCCCCGGTGCAATATTCAAAAGAGGGAATTGCTCAGCACAATTCCAGATGCACCAAGGCACAAAGATAATGTATGTGGTGCATCTCCAGGGGGCGTGCCCATGCATATGTGGCACATCCTGATATTCAGCCTGGGATGTGTGGCTCATATGCCTGGACAACACTGGGATGTGCCACATACTGATGCACAAAGTTGAACCTGAAAAATAAGGCTCAAACGGTGGCCACCCACAGGTGAGCTGCTGTAATGCAAGGTGCACCATAGTAGCTGCTGGTCATGGGTGGCCAACCCCCCAGTACACTACGCACTAGCACCCAAAATGGCCCTGGTGATCCAGTGGTCTCCCTTTCTGTCCCCGTAGCTTTGATCAGCCAAAATATAGTAAAATAAATGCCCTGGTAGTCTAGTGGTACCCCCATCCTCCCCATAGCTCCGTTCACTGAGAAATACATGTATAAGACTTCCCTGTTAGTTTAGAGGTACCCCCTCCCTCCCCATAGCCCGATTGCAGAGAAATACATGTATAAGACTTCCCTAGTAATCTAGTGGTACCCCCTTCCTTCCCGTAGCCTGATCACTGAGAAATACATGTATAAGACTTCCCTGATAGTCTAGTGGCACCCCCACACCTCCCGTAGCCCGATCGCAAAAAAAGAAATGTTTAATAATTCCCTGGTAGTCTGGTGAAACTCTTCACCCCTCCCATAGCTGCAATCACCTGTAAACTAGTTGGCAATTCATCCCTGGTGGCCCAGTGGCACCCCCATCCCCCCATCCACAAAGGACCCCATGCCCACCCAGTTCCCCCACCATCATCGGAAGGCAGTAGCAAACCCACCCACATACCTCTGTGGCTGCCCACCGCATGACAGTCATTCATTCACACATTTGCGAATGAGTATTACAGTATGGACCAATGGGCTTGCAGCTGTTACTGTAAACTGTCATTCGGTGGGTAGGGAAGTCTTATACATGTATTTCTCAGTGATCGGGCTACGGGGAGGGAGGGGGTATCACTAGACTACTAGGGCAGTGTAATATACTATTTCATCATGATCAGGGTTATGGGAGGGGTTGGGGGACCACTAGACTGCCAGGGAATTATGAAAGGGGTATTTTGTAGGGATCGATTGCTATGGGAGGGGTGGGGGATCACTAGACTACCAGGGAATTATGAAAAGGGTATTTTACAGGGATCAGTGCTACAGGAGGGGTGGGGGGACCAATAGGCTACCAAGGAATGATGAAAGGGGTATTTTATGGGGATCTGTACTACAGGAGGGGTAGGGGAGCCATGAGACCCCCCCCCCGGTAGCACTGTGTACTGTGCAGGGTGCCATGCGCATTTTGCTGGCCTGCCCTCACAACGTATGCAAATGTGGCCATAATGACATGCAAATGGCCCCATTTGTGCCTTGTATGTATTATGGCCCCATTTGCATACTGCTGGCTGAATATCAGGAATTTGCACCCGGCTTAACTCTGTTGCACTGGTGCAGTTCCCATTCCTGGTATTCAGCCCTGTCTGGGGGGGATGCATCAGCACATCCTATTTGCACAGTGCGCATTACCTGATATATTCAGAGGAGATGCACTATGGCTCATTTTTTTTGAATATATCCCTGAGTTGCACCAGTGCAATTCAGTTGCTCTACGCCACCACATGTGCCATTGCCAGTTGCAATTCTGTATATCAGGGCCAGGATGTTTTTATAATAAAGAAAAAATGTTAATGGCCCCCTTAGAATTAAAGAAAAAAAATTGTATAGGGTGGAAAGTAATAGACAGTACAGATCTGACGCAGAGCTTAGAATCAAAAGGGATCCTATTGACTATGGAACATCTTATTACCTGTACTGAGAGTCAGACCATGATAGCTGAATATAATGGAATCATGGGTAGTATTCACAACACAATAACAAAATACATTAACATAAAAAAAGAGAAGGGAATGCATGGTATAATAAGAATGCAAAATGGCAAAGAAACTGAGGCCTCAAAGAAAACTTTAAAAAACATAACAATTAGGTACAATTCTGTTTGCATTCAATTTATATTTTATATATTTCTCCTCTATGTAATTTATTGCCAAGGAAATGTGTATGAATATATGATATTTACCCCTTATAGTTCATTCTGAGTTCATCTGCCTCTATAGCTTACTCCCTACATCAAGTCATAATCCTCTGTTGTAACATCACAATCTATTGCCATGGGAGTAACTGTGAGGTCACAAGCAGTCCTCTATGACTTCAGTTGGGGAGCAATTCGCAGAAATAGATGAACACTTCAGGAGCAAAGATCCTGTTTTCATACAGATGACCTCACTACTAAATAATGGGGAAGATGAATACAGAACTAAAGGGAAATACAAGCTGGACAGTGCCTAAATATTATTTTTTGTTAAAGTTCATCTAAACGTGTCGCCAGCTATTTAAGAAATGTAAAACAGGATAATAGCAAAGAAAATAATAGGAAAATGAAGAAATTAAGGAAAGAATACAGGACAATTTTGGAAACTACCAAGAAAAAATACATCCACTCACTGTGGACTGACTTAGAAGAAGCAGTACAGGCAAACCACACAAATATTTTTTGGAGCATAGTAAACAAGGCACTAAGGAATACAGAAATGGAATAGAAACACATATTGAACCAAATGTATGGGTAGAGTATTATAAAACTTTATTTTTTGTGGACAACTCCAGATACCAGGAAAAAATGTTGGATTTAAGGGTCCAAGGGCCATAGACTCCACCCAATCATAATATAAGTCATATAGAAATAATGAAAGTATTGGCATCCTTCAAAAAACATAAAGCCCCTGGGCCTGACAAGGTACCTTTGGATGTCATTTACTGAGTGGGGACTCAATGGGTCTCATTTCTAGAAGCATTATTTAATATAATTTGGAAGCATGGGGTTATATCAGAAAGTTGGAAATTGAACCTCGTAGTGCCAATATTTAACAAGCGTTTGTCAATGCCGAATGTTTGCTTGCTGGAATTAACATTGGAAATGCAGGAGTTAGACAGAAGCAGAGTAGGAATGGCAGTGAATTATTGAACTTCACACCAACTCCATCTCCAACCTGCAGAGATGGACAAGCATTGGGGTATGCTTTTGGGTTGTCGCCCATAACATTCATGACATTCCACCTCACCCTATCCTACAGACACTGACAAGTGTTGAGTTGTGCCTTCGAGTGTTCGGCTTTACAGTCACCCCACTCCATAAGGACATACACTGAAATGGGTGCAATATAGAAGAATGGGGTGAACTCTGGGGCTGAAGAGTCCAAGGCATGCCTCAATGCCTGTCACTGGCTGCAGGGTGGGGGTTGGGGTGGAATGGCATGAACATTACAGCCAGCAATCCAAAGACACACCCCTGATGCCTGTCAGTCTGTACAGAGTGGGACGTTATGGTTAGAAACCCCAATGCCTGTGAGTTTGTTGGTATTTGCACTACAAATTTTCAACATGGCCTTTTTGTGACTCCCACCTCATGAAAGCATTTGGGACCTCTTCTCATGAACAATGGCACTGTGATTTTGACAATGTGTCCCGAACTTTTAGGTCCCACAGTGACTGTGTCATTGTGCACCAGATGTATGAAAACACAGATCCGGCAGGATGTGAAGAATGACAGCTGCACCATTCATCAGAAGGTGTGAAGAGATAGCAGTGTTGAAAATCGGTAGTGAAAATATTAAAAATGCTTGAACTTTCGAGTGTGTGTGGAAACTGCGCAACGCATGCACATAACAGTCATTTAGTGGAATTATTTCACCAAACTTTCAACACAGGCATTTTGTGACCTCTGCTGATGAACACTTAATCTGTCCCAAACATTGATTTCCCACAGCAACCGTGCTATTCTGCGTCAGATGTGTAAACGCATATTTCAGGCAGGATGTAAAAAATGACAGCTGTACTGTTGATACGGAGGTCTGAAAATATGCCAATGTTGATAATCTGGAATGAAAGTACTACAAATTTGTGAAGTTATGAGGGTGCGTGGAAACTGCACAACACACACTTGTAACACAGTGATTTTATGGACGTTTGTCACCAAATTTTCAACATAGGCATTTTAGGACCTCTGCTCATGAACAGAGTCACTGTGATTTTACATATGAACATACAAATCTGCCAGCAGAACAGATCAATTAGTCTATCTAATTCTGCCCGAGTGTGCAGCTAGCACCCTAGATTGCAGCTGTCCCAGCATCCTCCCCCTCAGTTCCTCCCCTGCTTGTCCCAGCCCCTGCCCCCCCGAACACTTCCTCTTGCTTTATCCCACTCCTTCTTAAAGCTATTGACTGTTCTACATGTTACCACCCCTTCTGGCAGTGCATTCCAACTAGACACCACCCTCTCAGTAAAGTAATGCCTCCTCATTTCCCTCTTGAAACATCCCCCTTCCAACCTTAGTCTGTGCCCCCTCATCTCTCTTCCACTCCTCAGTTTAAATACCCGCTTGGTGCTAGGTTTATTTACGCCCCTCGGGTATTTAAATGCTTCAATCATCTCCCCCCTTTCCCTCCTCTCCTCCAGTGTGTACATGTTCAGCTCATTCAGCCTAACTTCATATTCCTTTCCTTCCATCCCCTTTAACATTTTTGTTGCCCTCCTTCGCACCCCCTCCAGTAATTTTATATCTCTCCTCAGGTATGGCCTCAGTATTGCACACAGTACTCCAGGTGCGGGCTGACCAATGATCTGTACAGATATAGGATCACATCCCTGTGTCTGGATGAGAACCCCCTTGCAGTGCACCCCAGCATCTTGTTTACCTTCGCTGCTGTTCTCCTGCACTGGGCTGAGTTGTTCATGCTCCCAGTTACCAACAACCCTAGGTCCTTCTCCTCCTCTGTGATCCCCATCCTCACCCCCCAATCAATAGTCCCTCTTCTGGTTCTTAGTCCCGAAGTGCATCACCTTAACTTCTTTGCATTGAATCCTAGCTGCCACTCCACCGACCATGTCTCTAGTTTGGTTAGGTCCCCCTGCAGTTTTTCCCATCCATCCTCTTTGTCCACCACTGCCCCCAATTTGGTATCATCTGCGAACAGACTAACTCTGCTCCCCACTCCATGTGCTATATTGGAGATAAAGAGCCCAAATAGCACCGGGCCCAGCACTGACCCCTGTGGCACCCCGCTTGTCACTGCTCTAGGTGCCGAGAGCTCCACCACCACCACCACCACCACCACCACCCTCTGCACCCTTCCCTGTAACCAGTTCTCTATTCATTTAGTCAGCTTTTTTCCCACCCCCACTGCTGTCAGCTTCCCCCAGTCTCCCATGAGGCACTGTATCAAAGACCTTACTGATGTCCAAGTACAGGACATGTACCACATGGCCCCTGTCCAACTCTCTTGTCACTCAGTCATAGTACTGTATTAGGCTGGTTTGTCAAGACCTCCCTGAGATGAACCTGTGTTGCCACCCATCTTGGAGGGCATTACTCTCTAGGAATGCCACCAGCCTCTGCTTCAGTATTGTCTCCATAAGCTTACCCACTATGGATGTGAGACTGACCGTCCAATAATTTCCTGGCTCCTCCCTAGGCCCACTCTTGTATATGTGAACCACATGGGCCCCACTCCAGTACTGGGGCACACACCCCATTTCCAGGGAGATGTTGAACAGATCTGCCAGTGGCTCAGTCAACAGCTCCACCATCTCCCTCAGCATCCTGGGGTGGATGCCATCATGACCTGGTGCCTTGTCCACCCTTTCTGCCCTCAGCCCCTCTAGCACCCTACTCCCTGTGATCACTTTGTACGTCACCTCCCCCTTTTCCCATCCCCCAGCCCATGCTGGTAGTGGACCATCCCTCTCCTTAGTGAAAACAAAACAGAAGTACTCATTTAGAATTTCTGCTTGCTCCTCCCCCTTTTCCACCCAATCCGCTCCCCGCTTTATCTTCATAATATGTTCCTTGCACTTCCTCTTTTCCCTGACATACCTAAAAAAGTATTTTTCCCCTTCCTTTATGCCATGTGCTAACCTTAATTCCCTGGAGGCCTTAGATTTTTTCACCTCCTAGCCACCTCCCTTGACCAACTCCCATAAGCCTCCTTATCCTGTCCGTTCTCTGTTCTCCTGTACTTCCGGTATGCAGCCCTCTATGCCCGCACACCTTGCAGCACTTCCTTGTTCAGCCAGCATGGTTTCTTGGTTCTGCTCTTCTTACTTCTGGCCCTGGTGCATGCTACTGTGACTTCTGTTAGCCCAGTCTTTATGACTCCCCACTTTTGTTTTGCATCCATCCCCAGCCTTATATCCTGGAGTCTCCCTCACAGTATTGCTCCCATCCTCCTAAAATCCACCCTACTAAAGTCCATCACCTTAGTGCCTGTGCCTCCTGTCTCCCTGCCCAGCATGAGAATGAGCCACACTGTTTGGTGGTCGCTACCCGCTAGTGGGTCGTCGCCCCTTACCTCCCTCACCACCTCCCCATTTGCCAGTACTATGTCCAGAGTGCTACCAAGCCTTGTAGGCCCACTTACCAATTGCATCAGAAGGCTGTCCTGGAATGCATCAAGGAGCACCTGCTCCCTGGTACTGCTAGTGGCCAGGGTGCTCCAGTCAACCCCTGGTAGGTTAAAATCCCCCACTTTCAACACACTCCCCCTTCTACACACCCTCCTTATCTGCTCTGCCAACTACCCATCCAGTTTTCCGGATAGGGCTGGTGGTCTGTACACCACTCCCAGCCTCAGCTTTCTGTCCTTGGAGTCCAGGAGCTACACCCAAAGTGCCCCTGTTCTCTCATCTTCCCCCTCGTTCCTTATGCATTTGATCCCTTCCCTCACATAGAGTGCAACCCGCCACTTCCAGCCCCCCCCGGTCCCTGCTGTATATCCTGTATCCTGGGATTGCCAGGTCCCAATCATGGTACTCTGTGGCCCAAGTCTCTGTCACTGCAGCAGTGTCCACTTTCCCCTCTGAAAGGAGCACCTGAAGCTCTGCAATTTTGTTCCCCAGGCTTCTTGCTTTGAAAGAGACCACCCTCCACCCATACCCCTCCTTCTCCTTGGCCTGTGTCCCTCCTCCCTGTAGTCTGCACCCTTTCTCCATGTTATTCTTAACGGATGGTGATGCCTTCTGTATTACATTCAGACCACTCTGCCTGCCCCCTCCCAGGGTTACTACACCTTGGCCTTTACCTATATCTAGGGGGGTGAGCTCATTAGGATCCCCTGTCCGGACCTTTCTACCAACCTCAGTCTTTTGGCCAGCCCCCCACTAGTTGAAATCCACCTTAGTAGAGGTATACCCCTCTAATCCCACCTTTACTCCCCTCCTCAAGTGTAGCCTGTCTGCCTCATACAAGTCACTATTCCCTGAGACCCTACCCCAGTTAGTCACTAACCCATGATTTTTGGTGTGGCACCAATCCCTCAGCCACTCATTGAACTCCTTGATCCTACCCTTCCTCCCCATGCTTGTACATGGTACTGGGAGTACCTCTGAGAATGCCACCGACTCCCCCACCCTCTCACACTGCCTGCCGAACTCCTAGAACCTCCCCCTCTCTACTTCCACAGTCTGCCCTGCCAAGTCGTTTGTACCCACATGCAACACTAAATAAGGTTTCTTCTTTCCCCGTGCTGCACATTTGAGCAGTGCCTACCCTGCCCCTCCTGCAGTCAACCCGGGATAGCTTCAACCCAAATAGGGCTGTGCCTTTCTCCCCCTTCCGCCCTATCTCAGCCCTTTCAATATAGAATCCCCCAGGATGAGTACCCCCCATCCCTTACCTCCTTTCCCTTTTAATGCCCCTTCCACCACCCCAGTATTCATTCTTCCCTGCCCCTTACCCCCGTCAGCTGCACCCTCTGTGACTTCTGTATCTGTACCCCCTACTTCTGCCTCAACCCTTTTCTCTGCCTTATTCCTCCCATCCCCCCTTTAACCCCTTCCCAGCCTGACTACTTCCTACTGGGCTTCCCATGTCGACCTCCCCTCCTCCCCTGCTGATTTCCAACCCCTCTCCTAACCCTGTTGTTGTCGATTTAGAGCACCCATTCCCTTCGACCCCGATAGTGATGTCACTCCCATCTTTCTCCTTGCTGTAGCCTTCTCTCCTCCAGTCATCCCCCTCCTTCCTTACTAGCCCTCCTTCTACCCTTTCATCCTTGCTATCTCTTTCCCTACCTGTTGCCATCCCTCTCATGCCCCGCTTGTCCTCCCCCCTTCAGTATGTTCCTGCTCCCCCTCTCTCTCCCATAGCAGAGGCTTGAATCTATTCCTAGTCGATACCCCTCCACATCTTTTCCCCTATTGGTTCCCCTCCTACTTGTTTCCCTCCTTGCCCCCCAGTCCCATCCCTGGTCCCCTTCCTACCCGCAGCCATCTACTCTCTCCCCTGGTACTCCTCGTGGTCTCTTCCTCCCCCATCAGGAGGCCCCCTTGCATCGGGCCCCCTCCCTCCTTGCCTCGGGCTCTCCCTCCCATCTCCTCTCTTTTCTGCTAGTGTCTCTGATACTGGGATTGGTTTCAGTCCCTAGTTGTTTTTCCTCCGTCCCCCTTTGCCATCCCCTATTTCTCCCCCCAAGCCAGAATGCCTACCATACTCATCTGCCCTGCCACTGAGATTCCTCCCTAACCTCCACAGTTGCTCCCTCAAACTAGCCAGTTGTCTACAGACCACACCCCCCCATCCTCCAAGCCCAGTCCAGGATCATGGTGGACCCACACCCTGTACACCCCGCCACCCTTCCAAAGATGCCCGCCCTATTGACATGAGGCACCTGCCCCATTTTGGCCCCCATCTTATGTTACAGGCTCTTACTCCTGGTTTCTGTACCCTACTACAACTGCTAGGGCCCTATTTACCTCAAATTTCTGTTCCCCCCACACTAGTCCCTGCACTACCCCTTGCCGACTGGGTTAATTCAGTCTCAAATCTCATTCATTAGATACCGTATTACTGTAGCAATCCTAAAGCCTCCTTGTCCATTTTTCACCCCTCAGCTACCATACTTTTTGTTCACTGCCCTCATAGTTTCATTAATCCTAGTTAGAAATTGTATTGCACTCCCAAGTATTACGCAGCTCAATTAGAGAAATAAACAGAACAACTAAATCTGTATTATTACAGCAATCCTAAAAGTATCCAGTCATTGCTTTGTCTCCACCCCAGAGACCCTGCTGTAATATAGGACCACACAGAACCCTGGGCAGGTGGGTGGGCAACTCTAAAGTCCCAACAGAGCTCCATTGAGCTTGCTAACTCCCCCTTTCTCACTCGCTCATTCTGTTTCTTCCGGCGCTGCAGGCTGCCCTTTTGTACTTGGCTTCTGCCTGTGTTGGCACTTTTTCTGCCACAAAGAAAATCTGCAGCAGTCCCAAAAGAGCTCCATTGAGCACGCTCACTCCCCCTCTCTCACTCGCTTATTCTGTTTCTCCCAGAGCTGCAGGCTTCCCTTTTGTACTGGGCTCCTGCCTGCACTGGTGCCTTTTTCTGCCCACAAAGAAATCCGCAGCAGTCCCAAAAGAGCTCCATTGAGCTTGCTCACTCCCCCTCTCTCACTCTCTCATTCTGTTTCTCCAAGCGCTGCAGGCTGCCCTTTTGTACTGGGCTTCTGCCTGCACTGGTGCCTTTTTCTGCCCACAAAGAAATCTGCAGCAGTCCCAACAGAGCTCCACTGAGTTTGCCCACTCCCCTTCTCTCACTCACTCGTTCTGTTTCTCCTAGTGCTGCAGGCTGCCCTTCTGTACTGGGCTCCTGCCTGCATTGGCACCTTTTTCTGCCCACAAAGAAATCTGCAGCAGTCCCGACAGAGCTCCATTGAGCTCGCTCGCTCCCCTTCTCTCACTCACTCATTCTGTTTCTCCTGGTGTTACAGGCTACCCTTTTGTACTGGGCTTCTGCCTGTATTGGTGCCTTTTTTTGCCCACAAAGGAATCTATAGCAGTCCCGACAGAGTTCTGTTGAGCTCACTCACTCCCCCTCTTTCACTCACTCATTCTGTTTCTCCCAACACTGCAGGCTGCCCTTTTGTACTGGGCTCCTTCCTGCATTGGCAGCTTTTTCTGCCCACAAAGAAATCTGCAGCAATCCTGACAGAGCTCCATTGAGCTTGCTCACTCCCCCCTCTCACTCGCTTGTTCTTAATCTGTCCCAAACACTGATTTCCCACTGCAACTGTTCTATTCTGCACTGGAAGTGTGAAAACACATTTTGGCCAGGATGTGAAACATGACAACTGTATTGTTCATAAGGAGGTGTGAAGAAATGCCAGTGTTGAAAATCTGGCATGAAAATATTGCAGATTTGTGAAGTTACAAGGGTGTGTGGAAACTGCGCAATGCATGCTTGTAACAGTCATTTTATGGACTTTCATCACCAAATATTCAACATAAGCATTTTAAGACCTCTGCTCATGAATAGTGTCACTGACTTTTTCTTAATCTGTTTCAAAAACTGATTTCCCACAGCGACCACGCTATTCTGCGCCAAAAGTGCAAAAATACATTTTGTCCAGGATGTATAAAATGACACCTCATAAGGAGGTGTGGAAAAATACCAATGTTGAAAATCTGGAGTGAAAATATTACACATTCATTAAGTTATGAGTGTGCGTGGAAACTGTGCAATGCACGCTCGTAAAACAGTCATTTTTTGGATTTTCTTCACCAAATTTTCAACATAGGCTTTTTGAGAGCCCACCTCATTAAAAGTGGCAAGTCATTTCATTAATCAGTACTGAAAGGTGATTCCACGCAGTGACCATGAAATCACCTTTCGGGACTGAATAACTTCATGACAGTGACTGAGGGGTCCCAATAACCCCATGTTGAAAATGTGGTGCCAAAATTCCCCAAAATGCCTGAGATATGCACTAAAGTTGAAAAAACCCTATTTATGCCATTATACAGCTTACCGGCATTTCTTCAGTTCCTGGTCGGCTTTGAAGAGTGCAGACATGTTCATGCTCCGCTGAAGATCGTCACGCTAGGCTCTGGAGGTAGGTATGGGGTGAGGGAGGTGTGAGGAGATGGGGTAAGCAGAGGGTGGGTGCGAACATGTTGAGCGACCGTTTTCTCACAAAAGACAATTCGGGTCGGTTTTCTTCTTTTGCAGGTGTATTTGGTACACTGGGGACCAAAGCCAATGGATTGGACCTCCCGCGCACATAAACGGGTGGGGTGATGATGCTGAGGGGATTGGGCACCTCGGTCATATAACAGAAATCAGGGTGGGGACATTATGCCAAAGTGGAGTGGGCTCCCATCAGCAAATTCAACTGGAAAAGGGGGTACTGAAGCTGATGGGGATTGGGCCCCCTGTCAGCAAAGAAAGACTGTTGTGGGGGCACATGATGCCGAGGGGGATTGGGCACTCCCTCGGCACACAACAGAAATTTGGGGGTGGGGACATTATGCCAACTGGGAGTGGGCTGCTCCTCAGCAAATTAAGTGGGTCGGGAGCACGCTGACAGGGGGATTGGGCACCGCTGTCAGCTCTGAGGCAGCTGCACAGAGAGCCGTGTTCCTGGTAATGCTACACCAGGCAAGGTACCACCCTGCAATGATGGGTCACTCCCTCATTGCAGTGGAATTGCTGATGCTGCAATGATGAGGAGGCCTCTCATTGCAGCGGCCAAATCATTTCAAGTTGGTGGCACTTCTGCAGAACCAGTGTCATCAGGATACTGGGCCTGCATTGGGTGCACACCACCAAGCCCACAAATGCAGTGCTGGCATTGGCCGCCACACTGCCACACCTCCTTAACCCGCTTCACTCCTAAACTGCCGCATAATGTTTCTTGTGCATGCACGCAAGCAAACATAAAAAGGGAGACAAGAATAATCCCATGTGCTATAGACCAATCAGCTTGATTGACTGCACTGCAAAATTGTTTTCACGGATTATAAATAACAGATTAGCAAACTGGGCAGATTACCATGGAACAATTGAGGAAGCACAAATGGGCTTTAAAGCAAGACAATCTACTATCGATCAATGCTTTATTATGACCCATCCTATCTACAAATACAATACAGTGAAAAAACAAAAACTGTATTGCATTTTCATTGATTGGAAAACAGCTTTTGATAGGGTAACTAGAAACCTCCTATGGGAAAGACTGGAGAAATTAGGGGTGGAGCGAACTATATTAGAAGCAATTAAGATACTCTATCAAGACAATTACACTAGTATTAGATATAATGAAACAGGAGAAATAAATGAATGGTTTAAATCAAACGTGGATGTCAAACAAGGATGCCCACTCTCTCCACTATTATTTACTTTGTATTTCCAGACAGTATTACAGACCATGTATGTACCAGAACGTCATATGCCCAAAGTAGGCTCAAGAGCTTGCTGATACTTGGCTCATGCCAATGACATGGCACTCCTTTCCGCAAGTTTTCCGGGGATCAAAAGAATGTTAAATACATTTGTGGCAGAATATGATTTGGCAGATTTCAAACTTAATTATCAAAAAAAAAACAAAGTACTGGTCTTTGGGGGAAATAATAAAGCATACAGATATATAATTAATAATCAAAAATTAGAGGTAGTTAAAGAATTTAACTAACTAGGGATAACATTTACTCAAGAAGGAACATGGAAGAGTCACATTTGGGAAGCCGAAAACAAGGCAAAAATATTCCTCCCAATACTAAATTTATTCTCATATAAATACGGGGGAAATCTATTAAGGGAAACATTAAAGTATTGAATGCCATGGTGAGGAGTCAAATACTTTACGGAGCAGAGGTGTGGGGGTAACAGATAATATAAATTTGGAAACGACCTTGACTAAATTTTATAAAAGAATTTTGGGTCTCCTAAATAGTGTGCTATTGGCCATGGTAAGAGCAGAACTGGTGTGAAAAGATAACGTATGGGTGGGGACATACATACAGGTGCAATGGTATATTCAAAACTATAGTGCCATGTAACATGTGTTAGCATGACATGTTGTGAGGTGCAAATTACTAATTATGAAAAGGTAGTCTTAACGCCTGACAAACCAAGGATGGAGGGGCGTGGACACAGCAGCAACAGTAAACACAGCTGTATGCAGCGAATGAGGAGGCAGCAAGGGTGGATGGCCAACCTGGGCCACTCCATATGCAAAGGCATCCACGCTGTAGAATACAAGACCTCAACACTGCTTGGAAGCTAACAATCAGGCACAGTATATGGCAGAGCTAAAACTCCACTTGCAGCAGCAAATGAACTGCATTGCTATATGTGACTTGTGTGTTGTTGTACGTTGTATGTATTTATTGTACACTGCATCATCACATGAAATGGCTCCAGGTCGTTCCTGACTATGCACCATGGCCCACTGTGGCTACCCAGTCAATACAGTGATAAATACAAATGAAAGTATTACATAACTGGCAGTGGGGCCATACAGCACACACCTCCAGTCCCACCCATTGGGGTATGCCAGCACATCCAGCACACACATGCAGTACTGGGGAACTGGATGGTGTAGAAGGGAGGTTGCGTAGGTGGCCAGGCTGCACCATATAGTGGGTTTGCTACAAGGCTGGAGCCATCCCCACAGCGCACATGTTCCAGTGTCAGGAATCCCCCGACACCGGTGTGCATGTCAGCTGGTATGTGTCACCCCTCCAGGGCACATACCTCACATCTGTACAGACACCATGGCACACACGGCAAGCCATGTACATGTTACTGTGTGTATCCTATGACAGTGGTGCAGCATAAGTGGGCCCAGGACAGCGTGACAGTGGTGTCCACTATCAGAACACACCTGCCAGCTGATCCTGTCACTGTGCGGAGAGCTGCAGTCATTGATGCCTGACACACCATAGGCATTGTTGTGTCCCTCACTAAACCGGCCACTATGGTACTGTAGCATCTGCTATGCACTATAGCAGGAACTACTATATGTTCAAGGCATGCAGCACCAACACCCGTGGCTGTGGTGCTAGTCCCCTGGGGCACACTAAACTCTGCCGCTGTGTACAGTTGGAGCCCACAGTTACCGACATGTTTCTCCAGCCTGACATACAGGTGGTGCTGTGGGGAGACCTGGCCTGCAGCTATCATGTAGTTCCAGTCCAACTGGGTCAGGGGGAGCTGTGTGCACCCTGCAATAGTGCCAGGCAATCCACATGGAACTACATACAAATCAGGCAATAATAACATGCTAATGTGGCTGTTTGATCATGGATTGCCTAAGTAGGCTCCTTTGCATAGCACTTTTGAATATAGCAAAATTTTGCGCTGGACAAACGTGTTAGTGCCGGGCAAATGTGTGAGCACCACACACATGAGTTTGCCCCATGCAAAACTGTCAGAACCATAGCACGGTTCTGCAGTATTTGGTCTGCACTGTTTGTTGTTTTTGTGACTCCAGTTCTTTGCTAGCACACACATTGGCCACGTAGTTCACCTTTGCCTTACCTGTGCCTGTGTCTGTGTGCACTGGGCTGCTGTTGTAGTTTGCACTGAACAGTTGCTATATTTAGATCTGTCTTATTTGCTGGGCTATGTTTACACTGCACTCAAGGCCCTGTTTGCACACTGTCATTTGCATGCTATATTCAACTGATTTATCTCTGGGTCTATTCCTTTGAATATAGCGTGCAAATGGTTCTGGGCTATTTTTGCATGCTGTTAGTGTTAATTTTGCCCCGGGGCTAAGTTTTGAATATCTGGCCCAATGTGTGCCACCACATATGGATTGTACCAATTTGCTCTAAAAAATGTGCCTGATCATTTTGATTATTTGCTAAAAGCTTCTGCCAGATTGCTGTACATTTGGCTTTTATGCCAGTATCATTAGGACAGCCATATTCAATACCAAAAACTCTTTTTGACTCTGTTAAGAAGTATAGGGTGGGAAGGAATTCTCCATATACATAAAAAATAGGTAACATGATTCATCTTACTGTCTAGAATTTACATTTTATGATAAATCACAACACAGTTATAATTAAAATCTGCAATTATAAGGTACAATTTACTTTATTATTTCTCTGTTTGTTCTTAAAACATTCAATATTTTAGGGGAATATAGTCTAAAAGTTTGGCGGGCTTAATCTTCAATTTTACCTTCAGTCAAACAGTTCCTCATTGCACAGCAGTCCATTGTAAATTGTTTGCCAGACTCCGTAGTAGTTTCTTGCTTTAAATAAACAAAGTTATAGCCTGTCCTCAGGGTCAAGTTCTCAATGTCATGGGAGGCATAGCCTCTTTCCATTTAACCAAAAGTAATCTTCTCTAAGCTATTTTTTGTTCCTTGCCGAGTGGTGCTCATGCCACTCATGGCCATGCCCAAAGTTTGCACTGGGTGGGTGGCGTAATTTGTTTTGTGTGAAGTAGCCCCACCCCTTCGTCTCACTGCATAGCCACTGACTTACCCCCAAGTCCTCTGCCTGCTGTGAATAAATGTAGACACTGCAGAATAGACTGATGACAGAAGGTACAGTTTATTTCCCTAGATACAGCAAGCGGTATGGTGAAATTAAATGCTGTATGCTGCCATGGTTATGACAGACCGCCAGCTTTAGCCTGGTGTCAAGCTTGAAGGTGTAATGTTGGGTGGGTGGTGTCAGCTTTTTTAGGCGATGTTGCCCCACCCCGCTTGGCTCACCACACAGTTGCTGACTCACCTCTGAGTCCCCTGTGTGCTGGGAGCAAATGGAGACACTGCAGAACAAACTGATGACAGAAAGTGCAGTTTATTTCTCTGGAGGCAGCAGGTGGTACAATGAAATTAAATGCTGTATGCCAGCATGGCTATGGCAGACCTCCAGCCTCAGTCTGGTATCAGGCTCACAGGAAACACAAGAGTGGAAAGAGCATAATAATTCCCGACAGTCTAAAGATGCCAATGCAATGCAACAGGGCAGTGGGGAAGGGGGATAGGATGCTGGAATACATAGGAAGGGGGATCAGTAGCCCAAGAAGTGAGGTGATTCTGTCACTGTATAGGTCATTGGTTCATCCTCACCTGGAGCACTGCATATGGTTTTGGGACTGCATTTGAAAAAGGACAGGAACTGAGTGGAGGTGGTGAAGAGGAGGCTCTAAGCATGTACAAACTGGAGTCTAGAAGGGAGAAGGGGTATGACTGAGACACATACAGTAGATACTTTCATGGGGTAAACAAGGTGGATAGAAGGGAACTGATCAAACTGAGTGGGAATGGAAGCACCAGGAGTAAATCCATGAATTGGATGGATGGGTGGGGGTGGGGGGGTGGAATTAGGAAGGATGCCAGACAGTATTTTTTCACAGAGTGGTGGAGAGCTGGAATAGGCTGCCAAAGGGAGGTGGCCTGTGTAAAATAAATGTGGGTGGGGGTCCTAACATGGGAGGGACAGATACAGCAGAGCCAGACAGGATGCAGTGAAGTAATTTGCATTATAAAATGGGCTTCAGAATTCTTAAGAATCACAGCAACGTCATTGGTCTAAACACATCACTTGAGCACTCATTAATCTCTGGTATACAAACTGTTGGTAACTAACCTGCCCTAATTCACCTAGCAACAAACTAACTAAATGAAAATGAAACCTTTTACCATTGACATAGAAATGTTTCTACAGATCTGTACTATCTGTCAGATCATGCCAAAATCAGTGTAATGATAGATTTGGGACCACTTGACAAACAGTCAGTGTGGGGCTTCTCCATGATGAAACCTTCAATTTAAAAATCAACGAGACAGTGGTCACCTGTATTGTAGATAATACAGATTCAGTAAGTAAAATTAAATTCTTCTGGGATGGGCTTAAGGCAGTGGTGAGGGGTGAGGCTATTGCTTGTTTTCCACAAAAAAAGATCAGCTTATGCCAAACAAAAATCCTTGGAGCAAATATTTCTGGAACTAGAAAAAACAGCGTAAGTTAGGGGGCTCATCTGCAACTCCAAAGGAAATAAAGGGCCTAAGATCCCAACTGGAGGAACTTCTCCAATCTAAGACTGAAAATGCTTTAAGATTTGTAGCACAAAACTACTATGAAGGGGGTAATAGTGCAGGGTGACTCTTGGCCTACAGATTAAGAAAACAGGCCATAGAAAGGCACATCCCAGGAATAAAGCGAAACCAGAGAGATCTACAACAGGTTACTAAACCAAGTGGAACTGCAGAAATATTTAAATAATACTACCAGGACCTGTACTCCTCTGAAGCTAAGGTAAATCATGGGGAACTGACACAGGCCTTTCTAGGAAAAATTACACTCTCAAAATTGAGCCCCAAGCAGGCGTAGATCCTAGAATGCCTAGTAGTTAAAGCCCTTAAACATAATAAATCCCCGGGTCTGGACGGCTTCGTAGCTGAGTTCTATGAAAAATTCCAGAAGGAGCTATCCCCAGTACTGTTAAAAGTATGCAATAAATGCCACACACCCTTGGCCAGTCCCGACTCCAGGGCTGGTGCACTAATTGAGGTGATACAAAGATGCGACATCCTGTGGGGGATAAAAACCCATATCACTGTTAAACCTTGATGTAAAAATTTTCACCAAAATGATTGCAAGTCGCTTTCAAACAGTCATAACTCAGCTGGTCCACCCTGATCAGGTGGGGTTTATGCCGGGAAGGCATCTACATGACATCGTCCACAAGTTGCTGTCCAACATAGTGGGAGTACATAACAACCAGGCCAATAGACAAAGTGTAGTGGTGGCTCTGGACACCGAAAATGGATTTGATCACCTAGAATGGAGATTTCTGGATGTGGTACTACATAAATTTAATTTTGGTGATAAATTTCGGGCTTGGATTATGTCCCTTTACACTGGGCCTTCGGCACAGATTCGGCTCAATGGGGTTTTGTCCAATAGATTTCACATAAGGAGAGGCACAAGGCAGGGTTGCCCACTCTCACCGCTGTAGTGTGTCTTGAGCATTGAGCCCCTGGTGGAAGCTTTCAGGACTAATATGGGCATAGTGGGCATAGAGGTATGCTAGGTGGAAAACTGTATATCCCTATACACAGATGACACCCTTTTGTACTTGTGGGACCCAGACACAACACTTCCCAGGGCTATGTCCCTTTTGCAAGAATATGGTGAGGTCTTGGGTTTCCAAATTAATGAATCCAAGTCTGAAATTTTATCCTTAGGTCCTCCTGTATCCATGAAGACTAAAAATCTGACAAAGCTCAAATGGTCCAATAAGAGGTTTACATATTTGGGAGTCCAAATTACAGCAGATCTCAGTAAACTATATCAGGCTAACCATTTCAAGTTGCTAGAAACCATAAGGCTTGACTGCGCGAGGTGGGGGGGCATTGCCCCTCTCACTGTTGGGCCGCACTGAAACCTAAAGGATGACTGTCCTTCCCCATCTGCATTTTTTATTTGATAGTCTACCTATTCGACCTCCCAAATCATTCTAGTCTATGGTACAGATCATTTTTAAGAAATTCATCTGTGGAGGAAAACACCCAAGATTAAAAGGAAGCATTCTTCATTTAGACAAGGATAAGGGGGGCTCGTGGTCCTGTATATCAAAGCCTACTACAGGGCAGCCCAATTACAGCATATAGCAGCATACACATCTACCGCCCAACCATTAGGATTGACAAGCATGTAACAAGGACTTTTAGGCTGCACTAAGATTGCAGACCTCTTATTTAATAAATGGTAACTTAAGTTAGTAAATAAGCCACCTACTCCCTGGATAAAAACATTGCTAATATCATGGAGAGAGGTACTATGAACCCTAAAACTAGAGGATGAGGCATATAGACAAACAAGTATTAAGGCTTGTAGGGACTTCGCACCAGGGAGGGGAACCCCAGCTCTAGATAAGTGGGAATGGTTAGGTCTTATTAATATGACCCAGTTGTATACAGGCACCACACTAAAGAGCTTCCAACAACTGCAGGCTGAGTTTGAGTTACTGCACAAGGACTTTTTCTGCTACTTGCAGGTTAGACACTTCCTAACCACACAATCTAAAGGGGAGATATTGGGGGCACCTGACTGTTATGGTCTGGTGAGCTTTTGTAACAGCTTACTGAGGGGTGCAGAGAAAGAAGAACATTTGATTTCACAATTGTATCAACTAATCAAAGAAAATAACTGATCAGACAGGAGCAAAATACAACAAAAGTGGGAGGGTGAACTCGGAACAGTCATCCCCACCAAACTATGGGCCCAAACATGGGAACAAGCACATAGAATTACTGCTTCTTCCTCTTGGAGACTGTTAGATGGTAAGTCCTCACCAGATTTTTTAGGACACCGGTTATTACAAAACATTTTGGGAGCTTTCCCTTTGACAGATGTTGAAGAGGATGTGGACAGACAGGTACACACATCCACATCTTCTGGGACTACCCCAAGATTAAAAATTACTGGGAGGACGTACACCACGATATTGGCAAAATGATGGAGGTATCCATTCAAGACCAATGTCAGGTGCCTTTGCTGGGTGGGTACCCTCAAGGGATACATAGTCCTGGACAAAAATATCTGTTCAACATATTAATAGCGGTGGCACAGAAGGTGGTCACCCAGCACTGGCTGTCCGACTGCCCTCTGTTGGTCTCCCACTGACTGTCCAATTGTCACCAAATTAAAGACATGGAAAAATTAACTGCTGATCTTAGGTTGCAGTCAGAGAAATTTAAGACTTGCTGGCTCCCATTTTACAAGTTTCGGAGTAGTACAGAAGGGGTGCCACTTGTTGATATCCTGGCATGTGAGGCATTAAGTCAATAAAAGATAATAACTGGTATCCACCCCCAAACGCACAAAACATAGAAACATAGAATTTGACGGCAGATAAGGACAGCTTGGCCCACCTAGTCTGACCATTTTCCTACCTGATAGATAAGCTGCAGATTCTAGTTAACCAACAGCTTACTGCCTCCTACCCCCCAACTAGAATTGCTTTACGTCTGTCTCATGCATTCTTGAATTCTCCCACTGTTCTTGACTCCACAACCTCCTCAGGAAGGCTGTTCCATGCATCCAAAACCCTCTCCGTGAAAAAATACTTTCTAACATTACCTCTGAGCCATCCCCCCTCTATCTTTAAATTATGCCCCCTTGTTCTTGCACATCTATTTTTCTGAAAGATGCTACCCTCTTGGACTTTGTTAATTCCCTTGAGGTACTTGAAAGTTTCTATCATGTCCCCCCTCTCCCTCCTTTCCTCGAGGGTATACATATTAAGCTGCTTTAGTCTCTCTTCATAAGTCTTCTGGTGCAGACCCTGTACCATTTTGATTGCCTTCCTCTGAACAGCCTCCACTCTGTCTATGTCTTTGCAGACATGGGGTCTCCAGAACTGCATGCAGTACTCCAGATGGGGTCTCACCAACTGTCTGTACAGAGGGATAACAACTTCCTGTTTTCTACTGTTGATGCCTCTCCCTATGCATCCCAGTATCCCCCCAGCCCTCCTTACTACCTTCTCACATTGCTTGCCCACCTTAAGGTCATCTGATATAATTACTCCCAGGTCCCTTTCGATTTTTGTTGTTGTTAATATCTCACCCCTCATTGTATACTCTTCCCCTGGGTTTTTGTTTCCCAGGTGCATTACCTTGCACTTCTTTGCATTGAATCTGAGCTGTCATACATTTAACCATTCCTCCAACCTTGCCAAGTCCCTTTTCATCCTTTTCACCGCACAAGGGGATGTGAAGGGAGGCCATGTGATTGGAGATAAATTAAATGGCCCATAGAGGGCATCAGTTGCACTACAGAAATTAATCCATCAATTTCTACCTGAATATCAATTGTATGGAAATACTATACACTCATTGCTCTGGGGAGGGAGGGGTGGGGTGGGAATATATGTTTTTTGTCAGGTCATGTAATTGTCATATGTGTTTAAATGGCTTGTAAATGTGTCTTGTTCTGGACTTGTCTGTATAATTGAAAATTTTCAATAAAAGTACTATTTCAAAAAGAAAAAAAGAAATGCTTCTACTTTTTTAAAATGCAAAGACAGACAACAAGGCATATGTATTTTCAAAAGAAATGCATTTTCTAAGTTCATTTAAAGGTACTAGGCCTTTGTTACCAAATTATTATATTATATTTAGTAACAACCCAATTAAAGGAAAATAAAACAGTTTTCCATGAAAAAATCTTATTCCACTGTATAAGTGCAATAACCCACTCCAGGCATGGATTTCTTGAGAATTAATGCATTTCCCAAGTGCATTGAAAGTCACTCGACCTTTGGCATTGTGCCTTCCAATTCACCTGGGCATGCACTAATTCTCTAAAATGCAAGTTATATTGTGGGTTATTAGTTATGTAAACAACTGCCACAGATTATACAGTAAAATGGGTCTAAACAAAAAATGAAATTTAATTAGGTAAAAACTAGTCAGGTGACCTTGCATTATTATAACGTAATGCATGGTCATCCCAGTCTTAAACCTGACAGTATTTTATAGAAACCACATCACACAATGAGCATATCAATCCTTCTACAACTTGAATTGATCTTGTATCACCAACATGGCCGATACCTTCACTTACTGAAGACCTTCATCTAGGCCTTAAAAAAAAGCTACCTTAAAAAAAAAACAAATTGGGTTAATTACATGTTATTTCCCTGATCATCGCACTCTCCTTACACATATAAGGGAGGGTCACCTTTATGAGGGTCAGGGAGGGAGGGGCAGCTGCTGAGTAAGGGGATGGCTAGCTGCACACTTGAGCAGACTTGATAGATCATATGGCCTTTATCTGCTGGCATACAGTCTATCAGACTTGTTAGACCATATGGCCTTTATCTGCTGGCAGTTTCATATGTTTGTATGTAAACAAATTAGAGAAATTAAGTACATTAAGCACTGTTCATAGTTTTCATTACTAGTGTGTGGCAATGAAAAATCCTCCTATCTTTACCTGCTTATCAGAGAAATTACTGCTGCTTGCCATGACAGAGATACAATTGATGCTCTGGCTCCACATGAAGCCTTTGTGTGTGTGTGTGTGTGTATATGTGTATGTGCCCGCGCAGTAGGTTAGTATAGGAATATCTGCAGGTGGAATTGTGCAGAATTTTGAATACCTATATTCCATGGTAAACATTCCACATGTTGCATGTGGGGAAAGAACACAGAAAAAAAGAAACAGGATGAGGAATGCAAGCAATGATACTATATAAACAAAGAAGCAGCAGGTGGGAAAACACAATTACATAGGCAGAGTCAGACCCAAACTGCTTAAAGATGTTCTTGAAGTTCATAGAAGAACAAACATTTCAGTCATATATGTATGTTTTCAGGAGAAATCTACCCCCCCCGGCACACAAAACTGGCAGGTTTTTAAGTTTTTAACACATTTTTATTAATTCACTGCACCTGTATTGACTTTAAATGAAAATGATGTAACTGGTGTTTTTGTCTTATATGCATGCCACACGTGGTTTTCATTCTCGTTTACTGTTTCAGCTAACCCACTCAGTTACCAGACTATGGACTATTTTTTTGTCCTCGGAGTTAAAAAGAATCATATTTCAAGGAAATGTCCTAGTTTTATCTTTTTAAAATAATTTCCTTTTATTTTCATTTATTTTAAGTCAAATATTTAAATGCCATTTTATAAGTGCAATATAAAATTCTGGAGTGTGCAATTATGGTAATATAAATGCGTTTAACAGTACTCGACTGTGCCTTATGCCTAACAATGTACCTAGGGTTTGCAGTCAAGTCTTATTGCTTACATACTACATGACAAAAGGGTTTAACTGCCATTGAATTACTCTGTTCTTTGCATCATACTGCAGTATTTTGTAGTAATACCTCAAGGTACTGCACAGTACACTGGCAGGCACCTCTGTACATGAGCCTGGTAAAGAAATTATCAAAGGAGGGTGGGGAAGAGGAGTGAAGAGCCACCAGTGCTTTCACATTTCTCATTAGATCAATAAGACTGAGTAGACATGTTTCAGTTTCCGTCCATGCTGTGCCCAATCCCTGCAGGTACAAGGTTTGACATATTTCACTTGTTGCTGTCAGAGGTCTCCAACTGAGACTTAAAGCCCTCACCTGTATTGTCCTCTCCAAACACCATTATTGTTATTTAGCAGTCAGAAACTTCCAGTTGCAATCATGTCGCCACTTTTAATGTTTGAGGCTAAGGATTCTGGGCCTAAATGGTACCTGTATTCGATAAAGTTATGCCGTGCATTGTGGAATTATAAAATAATGAACTGTTGTGTAGAAACTACTTTTGGGGTGTACGTTTCAAAGTATTGATACAATTTTTATGGTAGTAATAAACGGAATAAAATATGGGGTGGTGTGCAGAATGAGAGTTTGATACACAGCTGAGATATTGGATGCTGTGTAAACCCCGAGAGTGAAGCTCAAGAGGTTTATACAAGCATCCAACACCAAGATGTGTGTAAAATTCATGGTTTTACACACTACCCCATGTGTTGTTTTAAATAATTGTTGTGGATTTTTTTTGCCACAGCAATTATACAAATAGAAGAAGTCAATCTCCATGTTGGTAGCCATGATAGATTTTCAAGGAGCCAATGTGCACCAGGAAAACAAGAACCCATGTGTGAATCAAGGGAAACCTGGTGCATGTTCGCCATTAAAACCAGCTGGTTATTATGGCAAATTATTACCAGGTTTCTTTATGAGAAAAAATGCTCCCAACTGTGACAGGGTTGAATAAGACCCTGTCCAATTTGTTTTGTGAACAGAGTAAAAAAGCAAGGATCTGTTCTATCCTCTCTTTTTCTATCTCTTGTCTGTCTGATTGCGCAATCAAATTTTCTTGTGAAATCTAGGAACTGATCACTCTGATGGTTTTGTGATCCCCCTCCTTGCTAACTCCCTGCCTTCAATTGCTGTTTCTATCTTTTCTTCCCCCTTGCATATCTGTGGTTTTAAAAATATATGTGAATCTTTGTGTGAAACTAGGATCTCTTGATTTGAAAATGTATATAGTTAGATTGTTGAAATGATTGCAAAAAGCTATTTAGAACTCAGGGGGCCTGATTCACAAGACCCCCCTGAATGGAGCAAGTGGATTGAACCACAATAATAATAATAAACTTTATTTTCATGGCACCTTTCAAATACCAAGGCACCTAACAATTTTAAAATCACAAGTCAAACCTTAATAAACAGTTATATAAAATCAAAACATCATCATATCATCCATCAATTAATCATTCACTGAATGCCTGGTGCCACAAAAAAGGTTTTAAGGCCTTGCTTAAAACCCTCCACCATTGTGCACTCCTGTAACCGACGGGGTAGAGAATTCCAAAAGGTAGGGTCCGCGAACATAAATGGTCTGGCCCCAGATGATTTCAGATGCACTTTTGGAATCTCTAGCAACCCCTCACCAGATGAGCGGAGAGATCACCCAGGGCAGTAAGGGACCAGGAGCTCTTTCAGCTAATCTGGGCCCATTCCATGTAGAGCTTTAAAAGTCAGCAAACTGACTTTGAAGGTGATCTGCCACTGTACTGGCAGCCAGTGCAGTTCGCGCAGCACCAGTGAAATATGACAGGATCAAGATGATCCCATCAAAAGCTGTGCCGTCGCATTCTGCACCAGCTGCAAGTGGTGAATTTCAACCCCAGAAAGCCCTAGGCATAGGGAGTTGCAATAATCTAAGCGCAAGGATACGAAGGTGTAGACCAAAGTAGGAAGGTCACTAGACGGAACCAGATGCTTAATCCTGGAGATATTCCTTAAATGATAAAAGGAAGATTTGATGACAGCTGACACCTGCAAATGCAGGGTCAGCCCTTCATCAAAAATTACCCCCAGGTTATGCACCCGTTCAGAGGTCAGGAGTGATATGCCCCCAAGAACAAGTCCAGAGGGAGAACCAACCCCCAAACCCCCTATCTGGTGACCTGGGTCCACAACCAGTACCTCATTTTTTTCCAAGTTCAACTTCAACCAGCTCTAATCCATCCACTCCTGGATTTCTTTGAGACAGCTATTAAAGACCGAGAGAGCTCCATCCTGGTCGGGTATGAAAGAAAGGTAGAACTGGGTATCATCAGCATAGCAATGAAACCTCAGCCCATATCTTCTTACAATGTCTCCGAGGGGCAGAATATACACCACCAACAACATGGGCAACAGTACTGAACCCTGAGGGACCCGACACAACAGAGAAACTGGGTCTGAGGAGAAAACCCCAGACACCACTCTCTGTATTCTTCCCATGAGGAATGATGTAAACCACCTGAGGACTGTTCCTGACAGTCCACAGATGTGCCTCAGGCAGCCAAGCAGCACTCCATGGTCCACAGTGTCAAACACCAATGAGAGAACCAGGAGAACCAAGATGGATCGGCTCTTCTGATCTCTAGCCATCAGGAGATCATTGAGCACCCGAACCAGCGCTGTCTTGGTACTATGTCTCTTTTGAAAATCAGACTGGAGAGGTTCATAGATGTCATGGATTGTCAAATGGTCCTCCAGTTGTGCTGCAACTACTTTCTCAATCACCTTCCCTAAAAAAGGAAGGGTAGAGATTGGTCTGTAGCTTGCGTGGCAGTTTGGGTCCAAAGTAGCTTTCTTTAAGAGTGGTGTCACCACCGCCTCTTTCAGGGAGCTAGGAAACTCTCCAGATTCCAAGGAGCACCAAACTATCCGCTCTAGGACCAGACCGATGGCATCAATACAACCCAAAATCAGGGAAGTTGGTCCAGGGTCCAAACTACAGCATGCAGGGTGCAGACCCTGGATGATCCGCATGACATCCATGAACTCCGGTCGGCTGAAGGTACTCCAGGAAAGCTGTGGAGCAGTGACCTCATGCTGATCTAAAGCAATGCCCATAGAGTGTGCCGGTTGGAATGCTGCCCTGATGTCAGCCACCTTAGTAGCAAAGAATCAAGCAAGTTTATTGCACTCTAATTGCGAAAAAACTTTCTGGACTTGGAGACAGGCTGGGTTGCACATTCTGTCCACTGTTTGGAACAGCTGAGCTGGTCAATTCTGAGCTTCCGTAATCTCCCTGGACAGGAACTCTGCCTTCTTATGGGTGATTGCAGATTGATAGGCTTGGTAATGGTCCATCAAGCTAAGGTGGTCAGCATCAAGGGCGGATTTCTGCCAGCAACGCTCTATCCTTCGTCCTAGTCACCGCATCTCCCTCAAAGTTCCATCAAACCATGGAGATCGAGGGCGAAGGGAGAGAGAACGAACAAGGACTGGGGCAATAGAATCCAGAGCCACTGAAATGGCTGCATTATAAGCCATCACGAGGGTCTCTGGATCATTGCTTGCCTCTGAGAAGTACAATAAGTCAAGTACCGCCGCTAGGCTTTGAGAACTTATATCTCATAAAGGGCAGTACCTAACCATCTCCACAGGGGTAGGCATATGAAGGGGGGTGCTAAAGTTAAACCCCATGGTGAAGTGATCGGACCACTCAACTGGTTCCACCCCCAAGTCAGAGGCTTCGATCCCTAGGAGGAAGACTAAGTCAAGAGAGTTTCCGTGTTTATAAGTAGCAGTAGTAACTACCTGTGTGAGGCCCAGAGATGTCATCAACTGGAGTAAATGCTGTCTAAATTGCGAGAGTTCGTCATCGATCCAGGCGTTGAAGTCACCCAGAACCATCAGCCTGGGTGACTCAAATGCCATATCGACAATGATGTCCGCCACTTCCTGAAGGAATCGCTTCTCATCACAGGGTGGACGGTAGATGAGGACAATCTGATAACCTACAACTTCTACTATGGTGCACTCAAATGACTCAGTCTCCTCGACTAGTACATTCGTGAGGTTAAGTTCAGTCTTAAAACAGACCGCAACCCCCCCTCCCCATGGTCCAATCACGGGCGGTGTATCACCGAGTACCCAGCTGGAGTTAGAGCCTCCAGAATGGGGCCAGAGTTCTCATCCAGCCAGGCCTTGGTGATGCATGCCAGGTCCACTGTTTCAACAAGATCTGCAATAATTGCAGTCTTGTTTTTAATGAACCTGGCATTGCATAACACTGCCCGAGTTGGACGAAACTCTCGGGCTGCCCAAACCACCTGCCCACTACAATTGGTAGTGCCCTGGGTATGGAAACCAGACATGGAAAACCATGTTCTGGATTCCATTTCACCCCAGGGTGTCTCCTGGATTTTACTACCCCAATGTGATGGCCCCCCCTCATTCACCCTCCTCTGTTCACAGCTCCCCACCCCTTCCATCTTCTACATACAATACCAGCACCCTACAGCACTGGTAAGTTGTAAACTGAAGAGGAGGAAGGGAGAAAGGGCGGAGGGCATGAAGTGCAGAGGGTGAATAGTGCACAACCGTAGGCAACCAACACATTCAAATGACCCAACAAAATAAACAAAATCTTCCTTAAAAACAAAATAAATACCCTCTAAACCCAACCCCATAAAATAATTGACCCTCAAACAAACTCCTCAGTAACGTACTATCTAACCAGCATTTGTCAATGTCGAACATTCGCTTGCAGATATTTGCAGTGTTATTTGGCACTTGGACATGGCTTAAAAAAATCTGTGACAAAGAAGTACAAGCATTTGTCAATGCTGAATGTTGCTTGCTTCTATGTGCTGTTTAGGTATTTGGAAGTCATTGGAGTGCAAATATTGAAAATTCGCAAACTTATGAGCGTGCGTGGGAACTGCGCAACGAACGCTTGTAAAATAGTCATTTTTAGGAATTTTTTCACCAAATTTTCAACATAGCCATTTTAAGACCTCTGCTCATGAACAGTGTCACTGTGATTTTCTTAATGTGCCCCATACATTGATTTCGCACAGCGACTGCGCCATTGTGAGCTACATGGTCGGAAACACGTTTTGGGCAGGATGTGAAAATGACAGCTGTACTGCTCATAAGGAGGTGTGGTAAAATGGCAATGTTGAAAATCTGTAGTGAAAATATTGAAAATTCGCAAACTTATGAGCCTGCGTAGGAACTGCGCAACGCACGCTCGTAAAACAGCCATTTTTTGGAATTTTTGTACCGAATTTTCAACATGGGGTTTTTGGGACCCCTTCTCATGAATGATGTCACTGTCATGGCATTATTCAAGCCCAAAGGGTGATTTCACGCAGTGACTGCGAAATCACCCTTCGGGCCCAAATAACTCCATGACAGTGACATCATTCATGAGAAGGGTCCCAAAAACCCCATGTTGAAAATTTGGTGCAAAGATTCCAAAAAATGCCTGATATATACAATAAAGTTAAAACCCCTATCTAGCCCATTATACAGCTTACCGGCATTTCCTCAGTTCAGCGGTCGGCTTTGAAGAGGTGCAGGCATGTTCCAGTCCACGAGATCATCGCGCCGAGCTCGGAGGTAAGTATGGGGTGGGGGTGTGGGGAGCAGGGTGCGCAGTGGGTGGGTGCAGGTTGTGAGGAGGAGGCTGGGAGAAGCGCCGTGGGACCGTTTTTAATTTACAGGTTTTTTTTAAAAAAAAGACGACGTGGGATATTTGCCACACTGGGGTGGGCTCCCAGCGTGGCAGAAGGATGGCTGGGGGGGCCATGGAGCTGATGGGGGATTGGGCACCCCCGTCGGCAGATGACGCGGGACATTTGCCACGCTGGGGTGAGCTCCCAGCGTGCACAAGGATGGTTAGCCGGGAGTCAACGGGATTGGGCACTTACCGGCAGACGACGCAGGACGCTTGCCATGCTGGGGTGGGCTCCCAGCGTGGCAGCAAAGATTGGGGGGGTGGCGTGACGCGGTGCTAGCACACAGCGGTGGTTTTCTTTGAAGAGAAGACCACCGCTGTCATACACAGCACTGCGTCCGATTGGTGCAGGACTGCCATGCCTGCTCAATGGAGCAGGGGATTGCAGAGGAGGGGCACACCTCCAAAGTGTCCCATTCTCCCAAGATGTTCCTTGCGCATGCGCGCAAGCGAACGTAAAAATAACACACAGTAAATAGAAGAATTAACAATAGATATATAACGTTAAAACATAATAGGGGTGAGACACAATTATCCACCTCCCAGACGTTCTCTCACCACCACTGGGACCACAAAATCCCCTCGGGAATTCGCACCCCCTAAGCAGATAATTATACTATAACCTTCATATAATCTCTTCCACTGCCCCCACCCCCAACATATACATGCAAAATAAATTAAAAACTAACAGACTTGAGCTGTTAAGCCCAACAAGAGAGTCCTGGCCACAAATAAGTCTACTTAAAATAATTCAGCTCACAAAAATGTAAACTTTGAAACTGAACAAATCCAATAGATGTAAGATATAGTTTTAAAGCACCAACTCTCACTAAGGTGCAGTGATTGGAAAATGCAGGGCAGCCGAAATCTTCAGATCCCCAGGCCCTCTCACTACCTGGGGAATCTAGAAAAGAGAAGGCACCCTCGGTAGTCTAGTCACAAGAAAGCAGCCAGTAAGTCTTCATAAAAATACCAACTCCCAAATGCAGGGATCAGAGAATGTAAAAACAGTTAGTATCTTCAGATCCCCAGGCCCTCTCACTGCCTGGAAGATCTTACAAGAAACAAGCACTCCCACTGCTTAAAGACCATGAAGGAGTCTGAGTCACCAGAAAAAAAAACAAAATTTAGAAATTAAAGTCTGACCGTAATTCGTTTTTGCAGGCAGGCAGGCAACCATCCATTAGATTTTCTCAGTCCAGAATCCACTCAGGAAGACCTTCTAAGAAAAATCAAATCACATGAAGCACAAACGGGAGCCTTTACATTGGGGTCGGAGCCGAAAATACTCTCTGCCGCAACAAAGGAACTCCACCAGGGCCAGCTCGCCAGGTGACCCCCGGAGAACCAAGGAGAACTCTGGGCCCACTAGCCAACTACCTGGCCAGTACACAGCCCAGGCTCCTGAGTGACACTGAACTTCGGCCCCTGACCTCCCAACACTCTCAGGATTATCCGCTGCACTAAAGGTAATTCGATCTTCAATACCGGAGGTACCTGTACAGGAGCGCTCCAACCAATGGCCCAGTCTTTTCTTTACAGAATTCAAAATAAGTCCTCATGAACTTCCACTGCACTAGAGATCAGTTCCCTCCAGATATCACTTCGACTCCTCCATTCTGTATTTCCACGACTTCCTCTCCCTTGCTGTGACCAAAACAAAGTTGCACAAAATTGCACAAGCAGAACAATAACAGTTCTATTTAAGGCAGGAGAAAAAAGAAATGTTGGTCCTGCTACTTGCAAAGAGCAGCTGCCACACTAATAATCTCTCCACCAAACATCAGGCACGATATACAGGAATAATTATCCCTGACCGACACACACTCTCACTAGTCTGCTTCACTGCAAAAACCCTAACTAATCTAACTAACAGCACACAGTGGTAATAAAATAAATAATGTAAAATAAACAAAACAAATGAACTGCTAGTTTGTTTATTGTTTATTGAGTACAATCGGAATTACAAACCTTTGAGTCACAGACTCTTTTGCAAAGGCTCCACATCGGTTACAGGGGGTAGAGGGTAAACAAATACAGAACATACACGAAACATGAACAGGCAGTATTTACAGTCACATGTACTGACCAAGCAGTCCAGGCTTAAACTTTAGAAAACAGTGAGGTAGTAAGTAGCATTTTGTAAACCTTTAGACAGAGACAAGTCGGTGGCAGATTCATGGGGTCAATAGAGACCCTGTGTCAGGAGAAGTGGGGGTTTGGTAGCACAGTTGGGTAGGCATCGTTAGCTACAGACACATTTTGCACTCTGAAGTAGATGGGCTTTGAGTCCCGTCTTGAACAGTGAGACGCTGTGGGTCTGGGTGAGTGGAGGAGGTAGCGCATTGAGCCAGCAAGGGGCCCGGTAGCGGAAGGATCTTTACCGTAGGGATGTTCTACAGAGGGGGACTTGGAATGTTGGGCTTGCTGTGAGTCTTGTGTTGTGCCTAGGGGGGGGCTGCACAGATAATGGGGAGTAGGCCATAGGGGGCTATCTGGAGATGTATCTTTTTAGCCAGGATGCAGGTGTGGTACTTTAGTCTTTGTTGGAGATTTAGCCAACCAGACAAAGTATAAAGGTCACAGGTGTGGGTAAGTCTGTCACTACCTGTAACTAAGCAGCAAGCTTTATTCAAGGCAACGTTTAAACCGCAAAGTGTGGAGGGTTCGGCAGAGCCATATATAACTATCCCATAGTCAACGAGGGAGAGGATGGAGGATGTGACAGCAAGTTGCATAGCCTGTGCGGGCAGGCAGTGCTTGAGTCGGTAGAGGATGCGCACTCTGGAGTTGACAGCGGAGGAAAGAAGTTGGATGTGCCTATGGTAGGAGAAGGAGGTGTCTAATGTGATGCCCAGGTATTTAAAGTTTGTAACATGTTCCAGAGGGATACCAAGTGAGTTTTTAATTAGGAGTGCTGACTGACTATGTGGGCTTTGGCGATGGGCAAAGATCATAGACTTCGTTTTTTTATAGTTGATGATCAGGCGGTGGTCTGTGAACCAGTTCTCTAGCTCCCAGAAAAAACCCTGCAAGGACAGTTGGAGGGCGCTCAGTTGAGGGTGCTTCCAGTACAGTACCGCATCATCAGCGTAGAGTAGAAGATGACCACTACATGCCTTAGGGAGCGAGTTTAAAAAGAGGGTGAATAGTAGGGGGCCAAGTATTGATCCCTGAGGGACCCCAGAGCAAACTGTTTTGGAGGTGGAGATGGTGGTGTTAACTCGGACTTGTTGTGACCGTCCTGAGAGGTAGTCCTTGAACCAGGTGGATGCCTCAGGGACCACGTTTAGCTGTGGAAGGACACAGAGCAGTAGCTCATGACTGACCGTGTCGAACGCCTTGGTCAGATCCACAAAGATCGCTCCAGCGATTGAGCCTTGGTCAAGGGCCTCGTGGATGAACGAGGTGAACTCACACAGAGCGGTGACGGTATTGAGGCCAGTCCAGAAACCATGCTGTTCCTGGCTGAGAAGGTTGTGTTTTGTAAGGTGTTCAGTTATCTGGTCTGAGACAATTTTTTCCAGGACTTTGGAGAGTGGTGGGAGTATTGATATAGGTCTATAGTTGTTGGAGTTAGTAGGGTCACCACTCTTCAGGATGGGGGTGATTATGGCTTGCTTCCAAGTCGAGGGGAACTGGCCAAGGCATAGTGAAAGGTTGAGGATTTTTGTAAGATGGGGTAGTGTGACATCCAGGGTAAGCCGAATGAGTTTCAGATCAAGGGAGTCATTGCTGTAACGGATATTGGCTATTGCTTTGGAAATGTAGAGTTTACCCTCACTGCAGGGGATGACACGAAGCCGAAAGGGAGGCAGGTTGGCATTACATGGGTTTTGGGGAGGAGGGGTGAGGGATGAGGGTGGGTAGAAGAAGTTAGGGGGAGAATATGGGAGAGGTCAGAGAAGGCAGAGTTAAGAGCTTCAGCGATAGTGGCAGGATCCTGTGTGACATCTCCATTTAGATTGAGTTGGGTAGGGGAAGGGGAGCTGGTTCTACCACTGAGTTCTCTTATGTTGCTCCAGAATTTTTTGCCATCTCCCCAGGAGGAGGTAAGGGTTTGTTGATAGAAGTTAGCTTTAGCCTGCCGCAAGGCCCAGGTACATTTATTAGTGCCTCCCGGTATAGTTGTTATCCCGGGTGTGTTGAGAGTCCAGAGCCTTGTGCCAAAGGTTGTCCCTTTGTTGAAGCAGTTTAAGAAGTGAGGGTGTGATCCAGGGGGTGGATCTGGTTTTCACCACTATCTTTGAGAGGGGAGTGAATATATCACAGGCTTTGTTGAAGGTGGTTATAAAGTGGGCGAGTGCATGGTCAACTGACTGCGTGTTATATATGGGGAGCCAGTTGCTGTTAGATAGATGGGCTTTGAGGTGCTCAAGGCCTCCTCTTTAGCCTTCACTGCCAGGAGATTATAGGGGGGGATGGGAGGACTTTACCCGACCACCGGCAAGTAACCGGAGAGTGGTCACTAATAGCGTCGTGGAGAACAGTGGCTTGGGAGAGGTTACGTGGCCTGTTGGTAAAGATGAGGTCTAAGAGGGTGGAAGTCCTGGTTCGATTGTCCCTTCTGGTTGGGGAGGTGACAAGCTGGGTAAAATCATATGCCAGAGCAGCGTCTTTGAAGCTGGAAGAGGCTGGGGATAGCCAGTTGACATTGAAGTCACCCATTAGGATGATTTCACTAGTATTAGGTAGGTGGGAGATAACCTGGAGGATGGAATCAAACGCGATTTTTTGGTTCCTACGGGGGATGTAGGCTGCAATGATATGGAGAGTTTTGGTACCCAGCACAAGTTTGACTGTTAGAGTCTGGGCTCCAAATTTAGGTGCCGGGGTATGTACTAGAAAGGCATTGAGCGAGGATTTAACAAAGATTGCACAGCCACCGCCTGCTTGCCGGGTCCCATCTGCTCGGAAGATGGCATAATTACAGAGGGAGACAGCACCATTGGGAATTTTTTCTGAGCCAGGTCTCAGTGAGGGCAAGAATGTCAGGTGCATGCTGGGCGATTCAGCCTTGTAGAGGGGTGTGTTTTTTAGGTAGGCTGCAGATATTTAGGGAGGCTAACAGCAAACTCCCGTGCATTTTATTTGCAGAGGCCTTAGTGCAGGGTGGGCCTGGGTTGGGGTGGATGTTGCTAGATAATAAAAGAAGTAGGAATTGATCCACAGGAGGGTCAACCTGCAGTGTTTGGATGAGCGACGCTGAGATTGGTAGGGTGTAGGGCTTTTGCTTGGTGGTGGAACTGGGAGGCTAGGAGGGTGCTGAAAAGAAGGAAAGGGACATGTGGGAACGGTAGAGGGGTTTGTAGGTGGTGGAGGTTGTGGTCTGAAGAGCAGGAGAGCTGAGGTACAATGCTTTCAAGAGAGAGTGAAGGGTTGAGTGAGATCGTGTGTGGGTATAGGCAGTCAGGGGCAATTTGGCAGGGGGGTGGTGTTGAGGGAACTGGATCTGCAGCATTCATGAAGCTGTAGGAAAAGAGTTATAGTTATGGTGGATAGGTATTGGTGCCTCTGGGGGGGGGGGATGAAGAGCAAGGTGAAAGAACCTGGAAATCAGGAGGGTTACAAATAGAAGGGATTCCATTGAAAATATAGAAAGAGAGAGGCTTGATAACAGTGGCCACTAGTGTTTGGTTAGTATAACCTGCAGCTGGAAAAGTGGGCTGATGGGTTATTTTGGAAGCACACCTGACTTAAAGTAGCTATAAATTCGACTGCCAAGCAAGGGTGGTGGTGGGGGCGGTGGGGAGCCGAACGCGTAGCGTTTGGCGGGGCTAAGCCTCTGGAGCACCTTTTAGTGCAAGTTGTCTCTGGCAATTTGGGCAGCAAGATGCGAGTAGGGGAGCTTGTGGCCGGTGCAGAGAAAAGGCGCTAGATGCTCAACGGTTGTGACTGCTGCCTGCTGAGAGGGAGAATTTACCTGGGAGAGCTTCACTTCGGGCTGCTGCGGCGCAGGGAGGGCTTCAGAGCTAGCCCTCATGACCTCCAGTCTCCTCGGGGGGGGTGGAATCTGCGGGAGAAGGTAGAGAGAGGGGGGATTAAATAGGCTGCAGTGGGAGAAGAGATTAACTGTTTGGGGAGGGCAGTAGCTTGTGTGTGGAGAGCGGGGCGAATGAGTTCAGGGCAACCAGAAGTCACTCCAATCAAAATGGCAGCCTACTAAGGAGGTTTCAAGCAGGGCTAGCAGATGTCTGCACGCTGTGGAAACACCTTCCAATTATACTAAAGCAGTCCCCAAAATGAGAGTTTTAAACAAGGGCAGCTTCAGCTTAACACAAATTGCACAGTTTGCAGAGACTCTAAATCCTAAACATATCACAGGCAAAATACAGAGTTAGGTGCAGGCTCGTTTAAACACTGAGGAATCAGGCACAAAAAATACAAGTTCAGGTCTGATTCAGCCTCTGGAGCACCTTTTAGTGCAAGTTGTCTCTGGCAATTCGTGCTGCGAGATGCGAGTAGGGGAGCTTGTGGCCGGTGCAGAGAAAAGGCGCCAGATGCTCAACGGTCGCGACTGCTGCCTGCTGAGAGGGAGAGTTTACCTGGGCGAGCTTCAGTTCGGGCTGCCACGGCACAGGGAGGGCTTCAGAGCTAGCCCTCACGACCTCCAGTCTCCTCGGGGGAGGGGGGTGGAATCTGGGCGAGCTTCACTTCGGGCTGCTGCGGCGCAGGGAGGGCTTCAGAGCTAGCCCTCACGACCTCCAGTCTCCTCGGGGGAGGGGGGTGGAATCTGGGCGAGCTTCACTTCGGGCTGCTGCGGCGCAGGGAGGGCTTCAGAGCTAGCCCTCACGACCTCCAGTCTCCTCGGGGAAGGGCTGGATCGGCCAGCTTCACTGGCTGCTGGCAAGCAGGAAGGGTTTCAGAGCTAGCTCTCACGACTCCAGTCTCCTCGGGAGGGGGTGGAATCTGGGCGAGCTTCACTTCGGGCTGCTGCGGCGCAGGGAGGGCTTCAGAGCTAGCCCTCACGACCTCCAGTCTCCTCGGGGGAGGTGGTTTGCTGTTAAGACTGACCAATTTCAGTCGCCATCTTGCCAGCCTCTAGAAGGTAGCTGGCCATGCGGTAAGAGCTTCTTTCTTCAGGAATGATGTAAGGTGTGGCTTGCACCAAACAATGCATCCAGCATAATTAGCAAATGCAGGCTGCGTGCACCAAAGGGGGGGCTTGCACCATTTTTGCAGAACAAAATGGGCTACAGAATGGTGCTGGGGGTTTATGACAGATACAGGCCGCTATATCCTTAATTCAGGATTCACAAAACCCTCCCAGAGGGCAAATATCTAAAATACTATTAGACTAGCCAGGGCTGGTCTAAGGGTACTTAGAAATGGGTCCTCTGGGAGGGTCTCACATCTTGCGCCAATGTGCAGCGGTTCCCCCTCCAAAGCCCCGATCCTGGTGTATTAACATAATGACATCCCTGGTAGTCTAGCATATCCTCACAACCCAATCCCCTTATATTAAAATAACAATGTCCCTGATGGTCTAGTGGATCCCCCCCCAGCCCCGATCCCCTTTTATGTAAAGAATGGTGTCCCTGATGGTCTAGCAGATACCCCCAGCCACAATCCCTGTATATTAAAATAATGATGTCTCTGGTGGTCTAACAGACCCCCCCCCCCACGATCCACCCTTATGATAAAATATCTTTCCTGGTGGTCTAGTAGACCCCCTTCCTATTCTTGATTTCCCCTATACATATTTATATATATGTGCCTGGTGGTCTAAAGTACACTCTCCTTAACAGCTCAGTCAGTGGCTGGCTGTGGTTGTGAGCAGATGGCTGTGCCTGTCACTGGCTTGGGGATGGGATGGGGGAGCAGGGCGGTGGGGCACTGCTTGCTGGAGTGGGGTGATGTGGGGGTCTGGTAGACCACCAGAGACATATATCTAAATATGTATAGGGGAGATTAGGGATAGGGAGGGGGTCTGCTAGACCACCAGGGAAAGATATTTTGTTATACGGGTGGGTTGGGGTGTTGTCTCCATGGCAGTACTGCATATCTGGAGGTAGTACTTCTGATCAAGTAGGAGGCAGTTGCTAGTTGGAATAATTCTTGCTGTATCCAGAATAAGTTTTTTGGGGGAAATCTAGCTTCAGTAGCCATAGTCAACAGGTTGTACTCCAATGCCATTAGGCTCAAATCATGACAGATGCTGGTGTATAAATTCACAACATCGACAGAAAGGCACACATAGTTAGAGGGCCAGATCAACCCCTCCAGTTTTGATAATATGTCTATGGAGTGCCTGACATTTAAAGGCTGTAAAATAACTAGCTGTTTTAGGAAATGTTCTACAAACATAGACATTTTTCTCTGTCAGGGACCCCTGGCCAGATATAATAGGTCTTCATTAGGAGTTGGTCTGACCTTTGTGTATTTTGGGCACACCATATATACAGTAGTTAGTATCTTCAGAAAGTCCACCTGCATAAACTGACATTCAGATTTGGTAATCTTCCCTACTGAAACACTGTCTTCCAGAAAAATGTTAGTTCAAAGGTCAAGGGTCTTGGTGGCATCTTCTTGAAGTTGTCTGTAGCTCTTGTGATCACTTAGTTGACAATACATCTTTCTCATAATGTTGTTTATTTACCACAACAATTTTTGCCATCTTTGCAGCTTTTATCTGTACACTGTCCAGACATTGCAACTCTCTCCAAGCTTTTTATTCTTCTCTGGTTATGAGTTTGGCGTATTTACCTCCTCAAACCAGGGCATCAAAGTCACTGCCCACTGAAGAAATTAATTCATTGGTCTATGACTCTGCTAACAGTTCAGTTAGTGCTTGCACATCATTCAGGGAAATATTTTGGCTCAATGCATCTTCAGAATTTCCATATCCCATATTGCCATGTTTACTATAATTTTTTTGTAATTTAATTTTCTGAAGAAACACTTCAAAGTTATGAAGAGTTCAATTTCATTTATCGTGGGGTCTAGTGCAAAAGACAGTCCTTTTTACAAAAATCCAATCTGAGTTGATGTTAAGTCTATATTAGATACATTGATCACTTGTGAGTGCAGCTCCATAAAGAAATTAGGAAGTCACACTTACAAGTGATCAGATTATCTGATACAGAAATTATGAAGACACATTGAGCCAAAATATTTCTCTGAATGATGTGAAAACACTAACAAAAACATTAGTAGAGTCAGAGACCAATAAATTAATTTCTCCTGTGGACAGTGACTTTGATGCCCCAGATTATGGAGAGGATTTACATCTGATTGAAGAACTAAATTTAAGACAACTACCGCACCATACCAATTTCAGGCCATGTTCTACTTTTAATATGCACATATTAAAATCTAGTGCTAAATGACATTAACAGGGTGTTTCTGTTGTGGTGGAAATATCACCAAAAAACATAACCAAAAAAGAACAAGAAGCTTTGAGAGAGATGCACTGACTGTACACTGAAGAGATAAAAGCTGCAAATAAAGATGGCAGAATTGTAGAGCTAAATAAACAATGTTATGAGAATGAGATTTATTGTCAAACCAATGATCACAACAGCTTTAGACAACTACAAGAGGACTCCAGCAAGAAATGTAAACTTCAAACTGACATTTTTCTGGAGGACAGTGTTTCAGCTGGGAGGATTACCAACTCCGAATGTCAGTTTATGCAGGTGGACTTTCCAAAAGTACCAACCATATACATTTTGTGCAAAATACACAAGGACCAGACCAAACCCCCAGGAAGACCTATTATATCTGGCCGGGGTCCCTGACAGAAAAATGTCTGTTTGTAGAAAATTTCCTAGAACAGCTGTTTATTTCACAGCATTCATATGTCAGGGGCTCCATGAACATGTTATCAAAGCAGGAGTGGCTGGCCTGGCCCACAAATAACTTGTGGCTTTCTGTCAATATTGTGAATTTGTACACTAGCACCTGCCATAACATAATTTCAACCTAACAGTGCTGCATCACCACATGTCGACTACCCCTATTCCAGCTAGATTTCCCAAGTAATTTATTTTGGATGCCACCAGAATTAGTCTAACTAGCAATGACGTCATATTTGATCAGCAGTACTATCTCCAGATTTGACTGCCATGGGGACCACAATGTCCATCTCCTAAGCAAACCTCTTTCTGTCTTGGTGGGAGGGGGGGCATTATTTTCAATCAGATTAAATTCTATGGCAGATTTAAGCAATACACCAAGAGAGGGTGTGGATGATGGCAGGATTTACCCATGCCTGGTGTGCTGGTTTGCTCACAAAGCACTGCTGAGTGAGGAAACCACACCAGGCTTGGGTAAATAGTGCCATCCCCCACACCCTCGAGGGGTATATTGTCATTATACAATGTGCCCCCTTTTTTCCAAAAACAAAATTAATGAAAATTCATTTTTTTTCCTGCATTTTATATTATTTATTGAGTTTCTATTGGTGCCCAACAAAAAATAGTCCTCAATTCCTACATTTCCCGTACGGACCACTGGCTCTGCAGTGGCAGATTGTGCACATGCGTGATAGCTTTGATTGCTGCCACACTGTAAAACACTTGTTCACCTGTCTTGTCCCACTTCTCAGCTGGGAAACAAAGTATGTATTTTTTGTCTGCAGTCTGCTTCGGTTCTCAGGAAAGGGCCCGAGGTGAGTTCTACCTGCCATGTGGGAATTGCAAGGGTTTGTATGTTAGAGACTCAGGGAGTTTGGCATTTTTTTTTGACACAGTTTGTTTGAAACTCCTGCTGCAACGTCATAGTGGCAGTCAAGTTTGAGGTTTTCCATTTCAGGAGGGCTCAGAGTGATTTCTGGGGGGTGTCCTTGTGTGACTGACTGGTGTCTGGTACTTTTTACCATTGGGCGATAGCACGATTTGCAACGTGTAAATTGTACCACCCAGCCAATCAGTGTTCAGGATTTTTGTTGCCATTGTATAATTATTGATATTTTGATTCTCTGGGCGGGGAATACACTATCTGCCACTGCATTTGTGAATCAGCTCAATGACAACAACTTAGGACTGCAGTTTACATACACTTCCAATCCAAACACTATTACATTTCTAGACATTAACTTCTCAGCTAGTGAGGGACAAGCCAGCAAGTTAGAGACATACAAAAATCCACTTTGGGAAGTATCCTTCCTCATGGCTCAAGTGTCCATCCCCATCTTTTAAAGAGGAGTATTCCATTTGGGCAATTTGTCTGTCTCCAATGCAACTATTCCACTTTGAAGAAGTTCAAGGAACAAGCAGAAGTTGCACAGTGGTAGTTGCACAAACGTTGACCGGATACTGAGGTACTGCTGATGTATGCTGATGGCAGAATCACATTACAGCCAATACAAACTAACCTGAATGCCTCAGTATACCTCAGCGTCACCTCAGTACTTATCAACTTTTGTATGACTACCACAGTAAAAGCAAGATTCCTTGAACTGGGGTATTCACAGCCTATACAAAACAAAATCTGGTCAGATCCACCACGGCTGCATAATGAAGTTAATGAGATTGTGTTGAATTGTGAAGGATACATGGAGAAACAACACAATGCATTTTAACTAGTAAGATTTGTTTTATTTTCTATTCTAAGGAAGGCATTCACATTATTAGGAAAATATATGGAGGTGCCGATTTTAATGGAAGGAATGGTAAGCAATAACGGTTTTGTGTAACGATCATATACTCATAGCGATAGAAACAGACTGATTCAGAACCCTGGAACCCCACCATCAGAATCAATTAGGAATGCACATTTCATTATTCATATTGAGGCCAATCAAACCAAACATCATGTCTCAGTTGGCCTATACTTGCATGGCATGGCTAATCCCTGTTCTGCAGATGCAGTCCCTGTGCTCTACATTGAGATGCAGCATGCTATCTATGGACTACTGATTGCTACTTTTGTGATTGACATCAGGACTGTGACACTTTCCTCTATGCACAATTAGAACAAAAAAAATATTTAGGATAATACATACATTTTCTCAGATAATACATGAGTGCTCCTATTTTACATAGCAACACTTATTCCAGTTTCTGTTATACACAGACTTGTACCTAGGATTGGGAATTACAGAGTTTGGATCAGTCCAATTTCAGATATTAGGCTACTGGTATTTAATATATGACAATGCATATGTCACCTTGGGAAAATTTCTATATTATCCTATAGTATCCTTTTTTTGGGGGGGGAGATTTTGCATAGAACAAACAGTGACACTCATGATATCAATAACAAAATTAGTATTTCATACTGATGACACCAAGATGTAGGGAATAGGGACTGCATCTGTGAAGTGGGGGGGGGCGTTGACCATACCATGCAAAGATACCTCAACTCATCATCATGATGGTTGCCGAGGGACTGGAACAAAAAGTATGCCTTTTTACAGACACAAAGATCTGCAACAGGGTTGATACACAGGGGAAAGTGGAAAGGATGAGAAGGGACTTGGCAAGGTTGGAGGAATAGTCAGAAGTATGGCAGCTTGGATTCAGTGCAAAGAAATGCAAAATAATGCACCTGGGAAACAAAAACCCAGGGGAAGAGTACACAATGTGGGGGGGGGGAGTAGTAACAACAACAAAGATGGAAAGGGACCTGGAGGTAATCATATTAGATGACCTAAAGGTTAGCAAGCAATTGAGAAGGCAGTAGGAATGGCTAGGGGATACTGGGATGTGTAGGGAGAGGCATCACCAGTAGAAAACAAAAAGTTGTTATCCCTCCGTACAGATAGTTTGTGAGACCCCATCTGGAGTACTGCATCCAGTTCTGGAGACCCCATCTCCACAAGAACATAGTCAGGATGGAGACAGTCCAGAGGAGGGCAACTAAAATGGTGCAGGGTCTGCAACAGAAGCCATAGGAGGAGAGACTAAAGCAGCTTAATATGTGTACCCTTTTAAGTACCTCAAGGGAATCAACAAAGTCCAAGAGGGTGGCATCTTTCAGAAAAAGAGGTGTGCAAGAACAAGGGGACACAATTTGAAGATAGAGGGGGAATGGCTCAGGGGTAATGTGAGGAAGTATTTTTTCACAGAGAGGGTGGTGGACACATGGAATGGCCTACGTGAGGAGGTTGTGGGGTCTAAAATAGTGGGGGAATTCAGGAATGCATGGTACAGACATAAGGCAATTCTTGTGGGGGGGTAGGAAGAAATAGGCTGTTGGTTAACTAGGATCTGCAGCTTATCCAGTAGGTCGGGATATGGGCAGACTAGGTGGGCCAAGGGGTCCTTATCTGCCATCAAAGTCTATGTTTCTATGATTTTTGTGTTGCATCTTTTTTTTACTATGCTTCATGAAATGTGCCTTCCTTATTGATTCAGATGGTGGGGTTCCAGGGTTTCACATCTTTGTGTTTCTCTCATACCACTATATGACTGGATGTGAAAAGAACTTAAAACTATTTTTGAGTTTACTTTCAGCACATTACAAGTTGTTTTACAGGTCCCATACCAATCGACTGTATTTAGTAGACTACATGAATTTTAATTTTAATTTATTTATTTTTACACTTGTCATTTTTTAATCACAGTTGAAGCGCTTAGTAGCTATGCATAACAGTAAGATAGGCCCTAGGATTTTCATAAAATACATGCATCATAAAATAACTTGGATCATAAAAACAAAAAATGGGAATTTCTAGATACTGAACCAAGTCTGAATAATGTGATATCAGCATGACCACAATTAACATTTAAATGAACCAGTACTTTACAAGATACCGTTGTTAAATCTATATTTATAAAAATAACATTTAATCTGAGAACAACCTGAATGCCTGACAGTGCACATTGAAGAAATGATTTTGACAGTTTGAGAGGAGACATGCGAAGGAGATAGCTTCAGAAAGAACCTTACTGGATTTATGAATGTCACAGGTTGCAGCTAAGAGGTTTAAATGAAAATGTCAGACTGCATAGTTATTTATAGTTTTTGCATTTTTCAGTAGCTGTAACTTGTTTAGTGACATTTTTTTTTCCAGAACTGGGAGGAATCAGTATATATTTTCATTGGTTTTACTGTGCATATAATTTGTTTTTTATATGTCATTACCTGTAAGATATATGCTTTGCACCCTTGTTTCTATGGTTAAAAGCTTCATAAAACTACACACACACAAAAGACAAAGAAAACCAAGTTGTGTTTAGCACCTCATTTACAAGGGGGTCTTCAGAAATCAATGCAATCATAATAAAGAAACTGAGAAGTTACAGGTATTGAACCTTGCTATTCAAAGGGCAAAAAAAAATTACAATTAAAAACTGATAAAGGTGTAAAGCTTTAAATAAGAGTGAAACAACCATACTGGTATGCACACCACATAAAGTAGTTCTTGAAAGGATACAGATTGGGGACGGCTCAATTAACACTGCAAGTCCAGAAAAAAATATACATTGTCGCCTCTTGCTGTACTGAAGTGCTACAGCTGATGCAAAATACAAAGCAAGGTGGTGGGGGCGAGGTTGGAAGACGGGTATGAATAACACTATATACCCAGCAGGACTCCATTGGGGGACTCCATTGTTAGGAAGGTGGAACTGGGGGAGGAAGGGGAGAGGGAGGTAAGGTGCCTTCCTGGTGCCATGGCTTGGCGGGACAGGGAGCGAATCCTCAGGATTGCCAGAGCAGCTGCACAGGGGAGGGAGCTGGATGTCATTGTCCACCTAGGGACAAATTACCTGGCTAAGAAAGGGATTAGAGCAGTGCAGGAAGAGTTTGTGGAATTGGGGAGGGGCCTTAGACAAGTAGCATGCACGGTAACCTTCTCGGAGGTGCTGCCCATCTATGGCGTAGGAGAGGCTAGGGTGTTCTGCACCATGGGATTCAATCAGTGGTTGAAAAACTGGTGCAGAGCTCAGGGATTTGGCTTCACTGGGGACTGGGGGTCCACCTGGAGTGATGTGCCTATACTGGCATGATGGCTGCATCTGTCCAGGAGGAACCAGGATCCTAGGTGATAGGTTTAAATGCTTCATTTGCAAGCATTTAAACTAGCCATGGGGGGCACTGGAAAGGAGCAGGAAATCCTATCCCCAAAAAAATCACGGTAGTAAGTGGTAAACACCAACATAGAGGTGGCAATAGGGAGAAGGGCAGGGTAAATGGGGAAAGTGACAAAGGCAAGAAGGACAGGGATGGGGAAAAAGGAGTAAGGCCATCAGGAAATGGAGGGTAATGAGTACCAATGCCCATAGTCTGGGCAACAAGCTACCTGAGCTGGTGGCCTTGATGGAAGAGGGATGCCTGGATATCATAGCAGTCACAGAAACATGGTACACAGAGAACCATGACTGGGATGTTAACATACCAGGGTACATAACCTACAGGAGAGACAGGCAGGAGAGAAGAGGGGGAGGAGTAGCTCTCTATGTAAAGGAAGGGATAAAAGTAACTGAACAAAAGAGTAAGCAGGGAGGAGTGGAGGCACAGTGGGTCACCTTGGAGACTGGAAAGGGCACCACAATCTGCACAGGGGTTGTGTACAGACCCCCATGTCAGGGGGAAGGAATGGACAAGGATATGATGAAGGCATTCTAAGGATGGCAGAGAAAGGGGAGATACTGTTGACGGGAGACCTGAATATGCTCTTCTTCTGAAGGAAAGAATTGTCGAGTACCTAGAGGCCAGATTGGCACAGGACCCAAGGCAGCATGGATTCACAGTGGGAAGGTCATGCCAGATGAATCTAATAGATTTCTTTGACTGGGTGACCAAAGTAGTAGATCAGGGAGGGGCTGTGGACATGACCTACCTAGACTTTAGCAAGGCATTTGACTCAGTTCCACACAAAAGATTAACATGCAAGTTAGCCAGCCTGGGAGTGGGTCCCAAGATGATAGCCTGGGTAAAGAATTGACTGGAGAATAGGACACAGAGGGTAATAGTAAATGGAGTCCACTCTGAAGAAAGGGGGTTACTAGTGGGGTGCATGAGGTTCAGTATTAGGACCAGTCCTCTTCAATGTCTTTGTAAGCAACATTGCAGAGGACTGGAAGGAAAATATGTCTTTTGCAGATGACACAAAGATCTGCAACAGAGTTGATGCACAAGGTGGGTGGAAAGGATGAGAAGGGACTTGGCAAGGTTAGAGGAATGGTCAAATGTATGGCAGCTTAGATTTAATGCTAAGCAGTAAGTGCACCTGGGAAACAAAACCAGGGAAGAGTACACACTGGTGGATGAGATACTAACAACAACAAAATGGAAAGGGACCTGGGGTAGTCATATCAGATGACTTAAAGGTGGGCAAGCAATGTGAGAGAGGAAGTAAGGAGGGCTGGGGGATACTGGGATGCATAGGGAGAGGCATTACCAGTAGAAAACAGGAAGTTGTTATCCTTTGTACAGACAGCTGGTGAGACCCCATCTGAGTACTGTATGCAGTTCTGGAGACCCAATTTCCATAAGGACATAGACAAGATGGAAGCTGTCCGAGGAGGGCAACTAAAATGGTGCAGGGTCTGCACCAGAAGACATATGAAGAGAGACTAAAGGAGCTTAATATGTATAGCCTTGAGGAAAGAAGGGGGACATGATAGAAACTTTCAAGTACCTCAAGGGAATCAACAAAGTCCAAGAGGGTAGCATCTTTCAAAAAGAGGTGTGCAAGAACAAGGGGGCACAATTTGAAGATGGGGGCAGCTCAGAGGTAATGTAAGGAAATATTTTTTCACAGAGAGGGTTGTGGATGCATGGAATGGCCTTCCAGAGGAGGTTGTGGAGTCAAAAACAGTGGTTGAATTCAAGCATGCATGGGACAGCCATAAGGCAATTCTAGGGGGTGGGAGTAGAAAGAAGTAGGCTGCTGGTTAACTAGAATCTGCAGCTTATCCATTAGGTAGGGAAATGGGCAGACTGGGTGGGCCAAGTGGTCCTTATCTGCCATCAAATTCTATGTTCCTATGTTTGCCAGATGTTAACTGGAGCACATTTGCTGCAGCCATATCCAACAGCAGGGCCATTCTCGATGCCCTACAGGTGGCAGGCCTCAGACAGCTAGTTTCAGAACCCACTCATGAGGGAGCAATCTTAGACCTTGTACTCTCAAATGGGGGCAGTGAGAGGATCTCAGATCTAGAAGTGGGTTGCCATTTGGGAACAAGTGACCATCAAACAATGTGGTTCATGTTAAACTCAGCTACAGAGTCAAGACATACAAAAGTGAGGGTACTGGACTTCAGGAGGGTTGACTTTGGCAAGATAGGAGAGTGCCTCAGAAAAGCACTAGCAAACAGGCTAGATTCTAGAAGGAGGGGTGGAGCAACAATGGGGAATCATCAAAACTGCCATCACAGAGGCAACAAGCCTTTGTGTGAAGCAAATAAATCAAAGCAAAAGAAAAAGCCACTATGGTTCTCAAAAGAGGTGGCTTGGAAAGTCAGGGAGAAAAAGATAACATTCAGGAAGTATAAGGAAACACAGAAGGAGCAGGACAGAGAGCTGTACCAGTTAAGGCAGAAGGGAGCAGGGAGGGAAGTCAGAATAGCAAAGGCCCAAACTGAGGAAAAGATAGCCAACTCAGTTAAGAAGGGGGATAAAACCTTTTATAGGTACATCAGAGAGCGTAGAAAGACAAAGGGAGGGATAGTGAGGCTGAATAGAATGAATGGTGGGTGGGCAGAGGGGGACAGTGAAAAAGCAGGGATACTGAATGAATAGTTCTCCTCAGTATTCACAAAAGAGGAGGGGGAAGTGCCTAATCCAATTAACAGAAGCATTCTTGATAGGGGGATCAATCCCAGCCCTTTCACAGAAGAAAGGATTCTGCAAGAACTCCTAAAACTGAAGGTGGACAAAGCAATGGGGCCTGATGGAATTCATCCCAGAATTCTAAATGAATTAAGGGGGAACTAGTGAAACTGCTGATTACTCTTTTTAATAAATCATGGGAGGATGGTGTGCTGCCCGAGGACTGGAGTAAGGCGAATGTGATTCCCCTTCACAAAAGTGGGACCAAGACAGAGGCAGGAAACTACAGACCTGTCAGTTTGACCTCTGTGGTAGGGAAAGTGATGGAGTCACTTCTGAAGGAAAGAATTGTTGAGTACCTTGAGGCCAGTGGGGCACGGGACCCAAGGCAGCATGGGTTCACTGTGGGAAGGTCATGTCAGATGAATCTAATAGATTTCTTTGACTGGGTGACCAAAGTAGTAGACCAGGGAGGGGCTGTGGACATGGCCTACCTAGACTTTAGTAAGGCATTTGACACAGTCCCACACAAAAGATTAATAGTCAAATTAACCAGACTGGGAGTGGGTCCCAGGGTAAAACATTGGCTGGACAACAGGACACAGAAGGTAATTGTAAATGGAGTCCACTCTGAAGAAAGAGGGGTTACTAGTGGGGTACTGCAAGGTTCAGTACTGGGTCCAGTCCTTTTTAATGTCTTTATAAGTGACATTGCAGAGGGACTGGAAGAAAAAGTATGCCTCTTTGCAGATGGCACACAGATCTGCAACAGGGTTGATACACAAGGAGGTGTGGAAAGGATGAGAAGGCACTTGGCAAGGTTGGAGGAATGGTCAGAAGCATGGCAGCTAGGATTCAATGCAAAGAAGTGCAAAATAATGCACCTGGGAAATAAGAACCCAGGAGAAGATTACACAATGGGAGGGAGGTAGTAACAACAGCAAAAATGGAAAGGGACCTGGGGTAATCATATCAGATGACCTTAAGGTTAGCAAGCAATGTGAGAAGGCAGTAGGAGGGCTGGGGTATACTGGGATGCATAGGGAGGCATCACCAGCAGAAAACAGGAAGTTGTTATCCTCTGTACAGACAGTTGGTGAGACCCTTCTGAGTACTCAGTCCAGTTCTGGAGACCCCATCTCCAAGGACATAGACAGGATAGAGGCAGTCCAGAGGAGGGCAGCTAAAATGGTGCAGGGTCTGCAAGAGAACCCATACCAGGAGAGACTAAAGGAGCTTAATATGTATACCCTTGAGGAAAGAAGGGAGAGGGGGGACATGATAGAAACTTTTAAGTACCTCAGTGGAATCAACAAAGTCCAAGAGGGTAGCATCTTTCTGAAAAAGAGACGTGCAAGAACAAGGGGACACAATTTAAAGATGGGGAGAGCGGTTCCGGGGCAATGTGAAGAAGTATTTTTTCACAGAGAGGGTAGTGGATGCATGGAACAGCCTTCCTGAGGAGGTTGTGGGGTCTAAAACTGTGGGAGAATTCAAGAATGCATGGGACAGACATAAGGCAATTCTTGTGGGGGGTAGGAAGAAATAGGCTGTTGGTTAACTAGGATCTGTGGCCTATCCTGTAGGTAGGGAAATGGGCAGACTAGGTGGGCCAAGCAGTCCTTATCTGCCGTGAAAGTCTATGTTTCTAGGAGGGACTTTACATCTCTCGGAATTTATTTGTGAAAATGAGTGATCAGGATAGGAATGTAAGCTGAGCCAAGGCTGGTTAAAAAAATAGTTGCTTAACTTGTAGACTTGAAATAATCACATGTCTTCCTTTCTGTAACATCTTTCCATGCACAAACAGGCTTTGGCTTTGAAGCAACTTGCTTAACTGTGTTTGGTAGATTTTATTCCTGATTTCTGTTTATGACAGGCAGTAAACATTCCTGCATGAAAAGGCTTTACCATTGAAGTGTCTATAAAGTGAGGAACTACACAGTGACCTAAAAACATGACTTTATTGGAGCTTCAAAGACAAAATCTGTTCTAGGAACATTAACTGCCTGTCATGAAAAGAAGTCAGGAGTCAAATCTACAAAAAACAGTCAAGTAACTCACAGTTGCACTAGCAAATATGATTTACACTTTTACAAACAATTATCAAGTAAAAAGACACGCTTCAACTTATTCTAAAAACAGAGAAGCAAAACTCAGTAACCTCACAGGCTCAGTACACACTGCATTTCCAACAAGACACTGGCCTGCTGAAGGGGCTATTAGGCATCAAACCAAAGGGCACTCTGGGAAGACTATCCTGGACAAAATGCACTAAAACAAACCTGAATGGCAGCCTCCAGATGTCATACAACACCCAGGGAAAGCAGGGAAAGTTAGAAAAAACTCATCTCACAACCTAGGCAGAAACAAAACATTGGGATGAAGTAAGAACTCAAAACTGGTAGTAATACATATATTTTCCTGTTTTTAGCATGCAGTTTTCCTTTAATTATTTCCCTAGGCAGCTCTGATAGTCAGTTGTTCCAACATGATAGATCCACCTCATGCCCCTCCCACATGAATAAAAAAAAAAAAAGGCGTGGGTGGATCTTTAGGAGCTTATGTGTGTGTGTGTTTAGGGGGATATACCTAGATGCAGTTTCAGGCACTCCTTAATTACTTCCATAGGCAGCTCTGATAGTCAGTTGTTCCAGTATGATAGGTCCATTTCATACCTCTCCCCTGAAAATAAAAGCATAGTGCATGCAAAAGACCTTAGGAGCATCACATTTTTAATGTCAGCTCTGATCTGTTCAGTCTTACTTTTTTCCTGGCTCAGTTTATAATATCAGTGAAAAGAAAGTAGGAAAAAAAAACACCCAGCCTTTTGATTCTGCAAGTAGTTGTTAATTGCAGCTGGTAAATCTTAACATGTGCAAGGCAACTCCACCCACAACTTCCCTAACACAGACAAATGGCATCAGTGCTCACTGATGTGTTAACATCCTGTTTCTAGTGCCCCTGATAAAATAAAATAAAGAATACAGTTGAGATTTCTTTTTAATGTCAGCTCTGATCAGAATAGCTTTTAAAATCACCATTGTTTTCTTGTTCAGTGTTTTCTTCTCTCCTTTTACTGATAGTACAAAATGAGCCATAGCTGTTTCTTTCAACAATACGTGAAAGAAAACCCTATGATATATATCACTGTTTTACAAAATGTATCCCTTACAATTTTTTCTTATTTGCAAGACAGCGTATATTTATCCTAACAAATCTGTCCTACTGCCACATTCAAAACACTATCCCCTACCTACTTGCCACATATAAACTCAATTACAACACTGCTACACTTATATATATATATATATATATATATATATATATATATTACTTACTTCTCAAACTTAAAAGAAAAATACACTTTCTCATGAAAGGCCTGTGTTTATCAAGTACTGTGCCTATGATTAAAATAATTTGAACCCCTCCAAAAATGTGCCATCAAATGAAACTGCATGTTTAATTGTAAAGACAATTAAAATGTATTTCTAAATGCATTACTTACACCAATGCTTTCAAAGTTTTGAAACCATAAAAGACAAACTATATATATATAATATATATATATATATATATATATATATATATATATATATATATATGGTAAACAAATATTGTTAATCTCAAAAGCTGAAGTTTATGTTTTTAGTATATAAATGTTTAAGAAAAACCTGTGGCTCTTTCAACATGAATCAGAACGCTATGTCTATTGTTTTCCTTGGGAGCTGTAGTTTCAGGCACTCCTTAATTACTCTTTCCTTCTGAGTCCCCAGGTGGCTCTGATAATCATTTGTTCCAAGGGTTTTTTAAGCCAATTTGAAGGCATTTAGTAGTTTCTGTTCTCCTAGTCCATAATAAAATGCAGGGGCTCCACAACTTGATCACTCCACAGATATGTTCTGTTGCTTGCTCCAGGTCCCAAACTATTGTGTCTTGTTCCAACATGATAGATCCACCTCATACCCCTCCCACATGAATCAAAAAAAGGTGGTGGTGGATCTTTAGGAGCTTCTTGGGTGGAGGTGGGGGTGGATCTTACTCCCCCCAAAAATGAATGTTGCCTCCCAGTACTCAGGTTCCAGTTCTTGTACCGCCAATTTAAGAAAGAAAATAGTACCTTGCAATCATTGACTAACATGAAAGCAAATTTATTTGAGGGCGGAAAACATTTCTTGGAGGAAGGTAAGGCAGAGGTGACTATTTACACCTTCAGTCAGTTCCACGGACAGAAAACATGACATCACTACTTTTGTACATGCAAAACGTCTGCAGGCTCTGCCTACTGCACCCATAATGAAGCCCAAGAAAAAGCTAAGCAAATGAACAGAGCTATCTTTGTGACCCCCAAAACCAAAGAGTGATACCTTGAACTGCCTAGTGACACTAGTCACTGAATTTAACCGAATAGCTCCAGAAGTGGCAGAAATCTTGAATCACAATTGGCATGTACTACATGGTGACCCACTAATTAATACAGCCATAAGTGAAAGGCACCAAATTTCATAAAAAAGAGGTAACAGTCTTAGTGATCTTGTTACCAATAGTTTTTGCAAAAGATCTCAAACCATAATGAGACAAAACTGGCTACCAGAGCAAGCCACAGATAGTTTCAAATGTGGCCGCTGCAACATCTGCTATCTTTGTATTCAAGAAAGGAATTTGAAGCACCCGGCCATCACAGAAACTGTCACCATTAAGCAATTTATGAACTGCAATACTTCTTTTGTGAGTTATGTGTTTGTCTACCCATGCCCAAAAATCTATGCAGACAGAATTATCAGACCCCTAAAAGTGTGTTCAAGAGCATGTACACTTAATTGTTAAAACCAATCTCAGTACCCCTAAAGGAACATGCTTTGCCAGGTTTCATAATAGTGATTATAACAGTCTGCACTATATAGGCCTTGAGCACACCCCAGTGCATTTAAGGGGAAGGGAGCAGCAAAGGTTGCTCCTGCAAAGTGAATCCAATGGAATTTATGTATTAAATTCATTGCAGTTAATAGTACAGTGACAAAAGTTTGAAAATGTGCTGTTAGGGTTCAAAACCCTAACTCTGCATTCCCCCACTCCCCCCCAGACATGCAAGACACAAGCAAGACTGTAAGACACTATACCACTCTGTCATATCTGTAACCACAATAATCACAACACTGTACTTATTTCACATAACACTATGTAATGAAAAAACAAATATAGTATCATTGACTCTATACTGCCAGCACAGTATGAGGACACATAATTGCTGGCATATCTTCGTCATACAATGAGACTTTGTACACATTTTTAAAATACTGACTTTTATTTGTCACTACTCAATAATTGGTTTCCTGCAGGTATAGCTGCTGTCACATGGGCATGTGGTAGCAGGAAAGATGGAGAAGAGACATACTACTTTAAAGATGCTGTTCAGGTATGAAACTAGCACCATCACATGTTGTTATACTGCTGTGTTACCTGGAAAAACTCATTAGCAGCATGTTATTGTTAGCTTTAGATGTTACAACTGTCGTTTTCACATGTTACTTGTAAACTATACTACAAATAATTACTTTTATTATTACTACCGTTTGTATTAGGACTGACTTACTCTATCAGAAAAATAAATGCAAACATCCAGTGACTGTTGGTAAGCTTATACTGACTCTCATTTCTAAGAACCTATCTGTGGATAACATACTGTGTGTTTCATCACTTCTTCACTATTGAAATAGAGACATCTGCTTACATCTTGTTATTTCTGTTTGTAACACAAAAATGCTTACTGTGGGGCATCACCCATGGTTGCTCAGCATGAGTGTGTACCCCCAAGGCACTATGATGGCAGCAGAACTCATACAGTTGGCGACCCATGATGATGGATGTATCCTGCAGTACATTTAGAGAGTTGTACATTACTTCTGTTACCTGATGCTGGTTGTCTCTGATTGGTTGTGTTGCCTTGGCCCTTCCCCTGCTTACATGTGTGTGTGTGGGGAGGGGTGGGGGGAATGCAGAGTTAGGGTTTTGAGGATGGGGCGTGGGAGTGGGGTGGTGGGGTGGTAACCCTAACATTGAATTTCCACACTTTTGTCGCTGTGGGAACAACCCTAACTGATGCATTAATGGAGTTTTTTCCAATGAATTTCCCTTCTTTTTGAAAAAGTGTAATAGAAGTAGCAAATGTATGTGTTGGTGGAAGCGCTGGGCCTGAAGGGCCCCATGCTCCTACCAAGCTGCCAATTTCTGTATAATGATATGTGTCTATGTGAGCATGGTCCCTCTGGGCCCTGCACTCCCAGTTACACATAAGTATGGAGCCATACAGCAGCCATATAAGGCAAGGAACCCTTGTAGCACTAATTTTGCAATATCTCAGAAACCGTAGCAGCAAGAAGAAAAAAAATGTGGTTGTAATCATGAGAGTAAGTACTTCTCACAACAGTTGACTGAATCTGTATCTCACATTGCTTCTGAGATATAGGCACTGAAATGCATTGAGAAGGCACCCTTCGAACCCTTGGAATATGTTTTTGTTAATATCTCTGTAACTGTAGTAAGTAGGAAACAAATTCAGCTTTAGGTGTCATCTACTATTTCCAAAATTGTTTCTGCAGATTAGTTCACTTAAAGGTGAACCAAGCTGCAGTAGTGAAAACTCTGTATCTTGCTTCGTTTCTGAGATATGGGCATCGGAAGGTGTGACGGATGCTGCAGTGTTATCCTATGGGAAATTGCTGATCTTTGTGGAATGCTATAACTTTAGGGCCCTTGAATGTTTGGGCACCAAACCACCAAAAGACACATCTGTGGGACCAGGGGTTGTCATCCTGCAAATTTCAGCCCAAGGGACCCAACTGTTTGGTTTCAGGACGGTAGCAAAGATTTGCAGTTATTTTGACACACTTTCATAAAATACTTTCACAAATCATGAACATTTCACAAAAGAAATCATGACACTTTCGCATTTATTTGCTAAAGTATTTTTCTTCCGAAGTTGAAAAATGCTTTTCTGAGGGGTTTAACTCCCCAAAAATAATATAGCTAGCATCTTAAGGACCTGACTAGGTAAACACAACAATCAGTGTTTACCTAGAGGGTCCCAATTTTAAATGCCAGGTATTTTTCTATGTCACTAACTGAAAACAAGATGGCAGAATCACGAAAGTAAAAGGGCCATTTGCGAAAGTAAAAACAGGCATTTGCGAAAGTTTCAAAAGTTTTGCTAACTTTTTTTATTTTATTTATTTATTTATTGAATTTTGTTGACCCGGTAAGCCCACTGGGCCTAGAAGTCCCTTTTTCAGGGGTGACCGGGGGGGATACAGATGGTAACTAACTGAAATTGAACCAGATAAAGCTGTTTGTGGTATTTTAGTGAACTTTTCCCATTGACTATAATGGGAAATTTGGTTTTTGAATAACTTTTGAATGGTTTAATATTTTTTCACCAAATCTTCAAAAGGCACATCGGTTACCAAGACTGCATCTTCCCTGAAGATAACGGACTGAATGGATAAACCATGCGGTCTGTGGGCACGAGCAAAGATACATGCAAAAAGTTATTTTTATGTTTGCTTGCACGCATGTGCAAGAAACATAGTGTGGTGATCCAAAATGCAGTGCCATACAGTTGAAAGAGAGAGCACCACTTCCATGAGCAGTGCTCCCCCACCCAACACACACTCACGCACACATATTGCATGCTCATGCGCTCCCCCACACAAAACACTGTATGGCCGACAGGGGTGCCCAATCCCCTGTCAGCTTCACACCCCCAAAAATTCAGGAAGGTGCTACGCTGGGAGCCCACCCCAGTGTGGCAAAGATTGTTATAGCTGATGGGGTGCCAAACTTGTCGGCTCCATGCCCCCAAAAGCTACAGCCACTGAGCCCACCCAGCATGGCAAAGCTTGTTGTGGCCGACGGGGTGCCCAATCCCCCATTGGCTCCAACCCCCAAACAGCCTTCCAGCTGCCATGCTGGGAGCCCACCCAAGCGTGGCAAATGTCCCGCATCGTCTTAATAATAAAAAAAACCCTGTAAATAAAAAAAATGGTCCCTCGCAGTCTCCCTGCCCCCACCCACACCCACCTACTGCGCACCCTGCCTCCCTACACTCCTCCTCACCCCATACTTACCTCCAGAGTCCAGCGTGATGATCTTCGGTGGACCGGGAACACGTCTGCACTCTTCAAAGCCGACCGCGAACTGAAGAAATGCCGGTAAGCTGTATAATGTAAAAAATAGAGTTTTTTCAACTTTGCTGCATGTCTCAGGCATTTTTTGGAATTTTGGCACCAAATTTTCAACATTGGGTTTTTGGGACCCCCTTCTCATGAATTCTGTCACTGTCATGGTGTTCATCGGGATCGAAGGGTGATTTCACGGTCACTGTGCAAAATCACCTTTCAGGACTGATTAATGAAATGACAGTGCCAGTGTTCATAAGGTGGGCTCTCAAAAAGCCTATGTTGCAAATTTGGTAAAAAAATTCCTAAAAATGACTGTTTTACAAGTGTGCGTTGCGCAGTTCCTACACACGCTCGTAAGTTCGCAAATATTTAATATTTGCACTCTGGATTTCAACATTGCCATTTTACCACACCTCCTTATGAGCAGTACAGCTGTCATTTTTCACATCTCGATGAAAATGTGTTTCTGCGCATGTAGCGCACAATGGCGCAGTGGGTGTATGAAATCAATGTATGTATACATTAAGAAAATCACAGTGACACTGTTAATGAGCAGAGGTCTTAAAATGGCTATGTTGAAAATTTGGTGAAAAAATTCCTAAAAATGACTGATTCACGAGCCTGCGTTGCGCAGTTCCTACGAATGCTCGTAAGTTTGCGAATTTTTAATATTTGCACTCTGGATTTTCAACATTGCCATTTTACCACACCTTCTTATGAGCAGTACAGCTGTCATTTTTCACATCTCACTGAAAATGTGTTTTTGCACATGTAGCGCACAATGGCTCAGTTGGTGTGCGCAATCAATGTTTGGGACAGATTAAGAAAATCACAGTGACACTGTTCATTAGCAGAGGTCTTAAAATGGCTATGTTGAAAATTTGGTGAAAAAATTCCCAAAATGACTGTTTTAGGAGCGCACGTTGCGCAGTTCCTACGCACACTTGCAAGTTTGCGAATTTTTAATATTTGCATGCCAGGTTTTCAACATTGCCATTTTACCACACTTCCTTATGAGCAGTACAGCTGCCATTTTTCACATCTCACCCAAAATGTGTTTCCACACATGTAGCGCACAATGGTGCAGTCGATGTGCGAAAGCAATGTCTGGGACAGATTAAGAAAATCACAGTGACACCGGTCATGAGCAGAGCTCTTAAAATGGCTATGTAGAAAATTTGGTGACAAAAGTCCATAAAATGACTGTGTTACAAGTGAGCATTGAGCAGTTTCCATGCACCCTTGTAAGTTCATGAATTTGTAATATTTTCAGTCCAGATTTTCACCAGTGGCATTTTTCCACACTTCCTTATGAACAGTACAGCTGTCATTTTTCACAACATGGCGAAATGTGTTTTCACACTTTCAGCACAGAAATACATGGTTGCTGTGGGAAGTCATTTTTCAGGACAGATGAAGAAAATCACAATGACACTCTTCATGATCGGAGGTTCCAAAATGCCTGTGTTGACAATCTGCTGTAAAAAAATCCTCAACTAATTACATTATGGGTGTGCGTTGCACAGTTTCTACGCACGCTTGTGACTTCACCAGTTTTTTAAATATTTTCACTGCAGATTTTCAACATTGCCATTTTTTACACCTCCCCATGAACAGTACAGATGTCATTTTTTACATCCTGTTCAGAATGTGTTTTTGCACCTGTGGTGACAAATGTCGTAGTCGCTGTGCAAAAGCAGCTTTCGGCTAACAAACTGATATTGTCACTGTTCATGAGGTGGGGGTCACAAAAAAAACATGTTGAAAATTTGGAGTGAAAATGCCAACGAATGTCTGAGGTGTTAGGGTTTCCGATCATAATGCCCCACCCCGTAGAGAATGACAGGCATCAGGGCTGTGACTTGGGATTGTTGCCTGCAATGCTCATATCATTCCACCCCCACCCACACCCTGCAGCCACTGAGAGGCATCGAGGTGTGCCTTGCACTCTTTGGCCCCAAAGTTCACCCCATTCTCCTATACCACACCCATCTCACTGTATTTCCTGATGTAATGGGGTGCGCATAAGGGCCAAAGACCCCAAGGCACATTGTGACACTTGTCGGTGTCTGCAGGGTAGGGTGTGGTGAAATGGCGTGGCCATTATGCCTGATGACCCAAAGGCACACCCCAATGCCTGACAGTCTCTGCAGGGTGCTGGTGTGGTTGGCTTCAGTTCAGTACTTCACTGCCATTCCTATTATGCAGCTCTGTAACTTCTACATTACCAATGCCAATGCCAGCAAGCAAACATTCGGCATTGACAAATGCTTGTTTAATGTGTTTTGTAGCGTTCTGTTGCTCCACACCCATACATCCGACCACAACAAAACTTGCCATATCCAGAGATCTGTGGTTCCAGACTGCACATGCAAACTTTCAGACAAATCTGTTATATGGTGGCAAAGTTATTAAGGTGCAAAACATTATAGTGCTTACTCAACTCTAACTATAGTGGTGCTACCACGCCACTATAATTCACACAAATGCAAAAGATGAGTGGTCATCTGAAATGTGTCAAGTTTTTATGGCTACCAGTTCTGCCAGTTTAAAATAAATTGTTTTTATTAAGAAGACTGGTGCCCTTGTTTTAATGAGGTTGTGTGTGCTCTACTTTCGCATTTCTGTGGATTCTTGAAAGTGAGTATTGAAGCACCATGTCCTTGTGCACACTCTAATCATTTGTTTTTTTATGTATTAAATTCACTCATACCCAAGGCCCCTACTTTTCTACGGCACAGTGGGACCAAGTTCTGCGGCCAGACTACCATTTGCCGCAGAACTTCTGTGGCAGTGGTTTGTAATTTCTGCAGAAGTTCTTCGGCACTAACAAACTACCACATCACAGTGTCAGCCTGTTATCCTGACTTCACCTTCATGGCAATGGTTATAGCAGTCAGGATGGTGGAAAGCACAGTAACACTAGTTCACAAAATAACAGACTTGTAGAAATAATTTTATGCTTAAAAAGGCAAAACAAATGTCTCTCCCTTAAGGTCCTAGCCTATTGCATAAATAACATATGCAGAGGGGACCTTATGTGATAAATAAGGTATTTCTAAATGCATGCTATTTATCCTACTAATAAGTTCGCCACTGCCTATCACTTACAGTATATATTTGTATTTGTTTTCTACACCACTCATGAGGTTCCCACTGTGTATCACTTATATATTAATATGCAATTTGTAACATGCATACAAATATGTATGTGTGTGTATATGTGTATGTGTGTGTGTGTGTGTGTATAGTGAGAGAGACAGAGATACTGTATATGTGCATGTATATAGATATATATATATTTTTTTTAATTTCCATGAAATTGCATCCTCATTCATGCAGGTCCCATTGGAAATGGAATAAATGGAATAGAGGAGTTATTGCAAAACTCTTTTTTTATGTCAACCTGCTTCCCCAGACACACTATGTAACACCATCAGGCCATGACATGCATTTGAACCAATTGTGAGACAGAGTTCTCCAGCCTATCACAATATGTCCACCATGTGATAGAACACTGTACCATATCATACCTTCCCAGGCTCCGAGCAGTGATGTGTTCCACCAATCCTTGTGCTGCCCAGCCAGCTCCCAGAGCTAATCTCTGAACCTGAGTTGCCAGCACGGAAACACAGCATGCTACCCTCTGGCCCAACAGCTGTCTCTGCACACAACATTTCTCCATAACTTTTAGGTAACCCTATCAACCAATGACAATATGTAATCAATAACCCTGGCAAAAATGCGTACAGTGCAATTATTTAACAGGTTTATTCTTTCAACAGGTCTACACATTGTTATATTCCACTTTTCTGGGCATAATTATTTTTCTTAAAAATGACAGTTAAATTTATTTTATCAGTTATTCATTTCAGATGGCATCTCTATACATTAAAGGCACAAATAAGTTTGTACAAAGTGAGATATGGACTTAACAGGTTTGTGCTATTGACAAGGTTTTGTTTAAGTTGGCCCTAGTGCAATAATGTAAGACTGAAAATTGTATTAGGCTGTAGTGCAGGTTGAACAAATATCACCATGCCTGATGTGCTGTGCCACCATCTCTGGCAGTGGGAGCTGTGATAGATAAGCGACTGTTCATTTCTGTTGCAGAATACAGTCATTTCATTAGCTAATGTATGATGTTATAGCAATGATAACATCACATTCTGAGCATATGGGGGGTTTTGGATATAAAAAGAGGGGAAGGGAACCAGATTCTATGGATAAACAGAAATATTCATAAAAATCACCAAGAAGAGTGAATTCTGCGGCACCGCAGAAGTTCTGCAGTAGATTGTAAGTTCTGCATAAAATTCTGCGGCTGCAGAATTCTAGGGGCCTTGCTCATACCCCAGGGATAGAATAACAGCCTTGCTATATTGCCATTTTTGTAAATTATTACAATGTATTTTCTTCTTTGTCAGGACTCAGAAGATAGAAGTCTAAGCTTGATTTGAATTGAATAATGACTATACAGTAATTGGCCCTATTTTAGAAGGGATTCAGAGCAATGCAAGGGACTTGTGGCTATGAACTGGACACAAGGGGTGACTTGCATCAAACATTGTGGCTAGTGTGATTTTGCAAAGAAGCTTGCAGCAAATACTGTTGCAAGTCCCTTTCACCAAACACCGCAGACCAACTCCCCTCTTGTCTAATTTTGTGCCACGTGGGGACCCATTGTAGGGGACTTGTGCCAAAGCATTGGCACATGCTGCTGTAAAATGTGGAAAATGTCGCAGCTGCAGCAAATCTTTTAAAATCGGACTGAGTTACGTCAAAGGGGATGGTGCAGCTATGCCAAACACTACAGTGGATGCAGAGCTTGACACTAGCCATGCACCAACCTTCTAAAATTGGGCTCAATGTATTTGATGGTCCTTTAGTCTTGATTCTAAATTTTCTTTCTCTTTCTTTCACTCCTTTTCCTGCCATTCTAAATAGATACAATCAGGTAATTGTACTTCCAAGTTCCAACTTGTGATCACTGCTACAGCAGATCCAATATTACAAGGGCTTATTCTTCCTGCCTCTCCCTCCACTACCTCCTGCTTTAACCCTCATTATTGGGGTTGTGTGATTTCTTTTTTAGCACCTGAGAAGTGATATTATCCTAGCATGGCACACACCCTGGAGTGCATTATTGCTATTACACAATGGCTAATATTTTAATAGAAGAAGAAGAAAAAAAATATATATATATTTAAAAAGTGTTTTTTTACTTGATTTTAATGCATGGAAGCATATTTATATTCTTTGCAAAAAACTACCTTAATGCATCGGTCAGGGTTCAGTCTATGAGAATGGGATGAGCATTAGGCTTGACAACACCAAGGCATACCCCACACCTTCTGTGTTGTCTGCAATAAATACGATAAATGGATTGTTTATCTCTGTTTGCAAAACAAGACCAACTTGGGCCATGAGGAAGTGGCCCCTCTGGCCAGGATATGTTGGATGAAGTTTTTCAGTGGCACATTTTTTCTTGAATCATAAAAAAATATATAACAGGAGTTTTGAATCTTCCTGAATCCCAACAATTGACTTAAAACATATTGTGCCCTCAATATCAGACCACTCAAATTAGCAGCATAATGTCAGGCCAAAGAGTTTAGGCCAGGTGAGCATTCAGGTTCCAACGCCAACCCCAAGCATTGTTACATTTGGTGGGCAGGCAGCTGGACTGGTGGGACAGGAAGTGAACATGAGCGATCCCTAGAAACACAGGCTGCAGACAGTATGTAATACCAGCACCACCTTACGGTGAAAACAGAAATGATAGACTATTTTGTTTAGTATACATACCTACACATTGGAAATTTAGTAAAAAATCTATTTGAAGTTTTTAAAATATTTTTTCTTTATAAATGAACCCTTGTATAATAGCAATAATGTACTCCAGAGGTGTGTGTCATGTGGAATAACATCACGTTTCTGGTATTGAAAGCACTTGCTTGTGCTTCAGCCCACCTAGGGCATGAAATTATTTGACAACGACACACACCCTGACATACATAATTGCTTAATTAGTTGCCATCTTCTACTATCAAATAAAGAATGACATAAACGCTGTATGTATTTTATTTTGACACAGCATCATGTTTTCAGAGTGGTCTTGCTTCTACTTAGTTTTTTAGCTGGGGGTACTAAAACATAATTAAGATTTAGAAACACCCTGCTATGTTTTAAATAAATTATGCATTATATAGCAGATTACCAGACATTCAAAGCATACTTAGCTCAAGTAAATCTTTTTTCAAAGCTATGTTAAAAACAACTGAAACCTGATCTGAGCCCAACAAGATCTGATGGACTGAGAAGGTCCAATATAGCTAGTTGAATCTTTGGCCTAATCTCACTCTCCTCCCTAGTTATGAGTCTAACCACAACAGCTTTCTCTGCAGTTTTCATCTTTCTATTGTGAAGCATATAAAAACATGAACTGCAAGAGGTAGGGAACATACTGTATGTTGCAAAAAAACCAAGATGGCTACATTGTCCATGTAAGATGTTTAGCTGTACCCCTGTTGAGACTTGAGGACTGTATGTATTCCCATTTTTCAGTGAATACAGCTTTCTTCCCATTATTAGTAAAGATCATTTGTTCTTAAATGCCAACACAAAGTGTATGTTACTCCTACACATGTGACCCTACATGCCTCACATTTTATTTTGAAAGAAGACTATGTGGTCATTTTGGCTTAAGGGCAAAGATCTTGGAGAAGGAATGTTTTTTTAACAGAGAGGGTATAGACTACAGAGTGCCATTGTGAATTTAGTTAGCAAAACACAGTACTTTACATTTGTAACACAGTTTTGATTGGGATACCCAGTATATACAGAATGTATGTGTGTGTGTATGTGTGTGTATATGTGATTTATAGATTATATAAAGGTGTGTACTGTATGCGTACACACATACATACATACATATAAAATAAGAAATAGTGCATGGGCAACCATACACAACAAGGCTGTGTTTCCATCAAGTAGTTCAGATGACATCATAGGGACCTCAAGAGCGAAGCTCGAGAGTTACCAATGTCATCTCAACCCCCAGATGGAAACATAGCCTTGTTGATGAATGGTTGCCCATATACTGTTTCTTTTAGTATATGGTTCCCCCAATAAAAAAAAAATGTGTATGTTTAAGTTTTACAAGGTTTCATACCTTGTGTTCCGTCTTATGGTTGCTATCAGCAGCTCCGTCTGCTGTGACATCGGTCAGTGCGGTCTCACTTCTGTGTGAGCCTCCAAAGAGTTGTGGCCACACTTCAAAAAAAAAAAAAAAAAAAGAAAAATGTTAAAATTGGTATGGTTTGGAAACACAGAGTCGAATATGTCAGTTCATGTCCAAACCATGTCAGTGAGCCACTCGGTAAGTGGCGACGCCATGCTTGTTTGACATATTCTGTGAAGATCTCTGCTTTGTCCAATCAGGTGGCATATGGTGGAGTGCTTCATGAATATTAAATATGGAATGTGCACAAAAAGCTTCAGAACATACATAACTTTTAGAATGTGCACAACTTTTAGAACATGCACAACAAGATTTCAGTAGCCACTGATTTTTATTCATAATAAGGGAAAACCATTTCTATGAATAAATAATGGGTAAGGCTGGTGTACAAGGCTGTGCACTCATTTAGGGGGCTAATTAGGGTTATAAGGCCACAAACCTGAAGGATGAGTGGCTTTATTGTTCTAATTAGCCACAAAATGGGTATACTTCTGAGTGTGCCACTCTTACCAGTTGTTCGTTGAATATAATACAGTAGGATGGTTATTATGCTTAAGATCACACTTGTGATAATTTCTGGGTTTGCCCTTTTCATTTTTTGGCAGGAGGCGCTTGGGGTAGGAAAATAGAGGAAAGCAGGGCTGGTGAATGGGATTGCTAGCAAATGCCAGGAGTCTAGGAAATAAGATGGGAGACCTGCAGGCAGTGGCGGTGGCAGATGACCTAGATCTAATTGCAGTTAAGGAGGCCTGGTGGACAGACAACCACAGTTGGGAGATGGAAATACCAGGGTATAGACTCTACAGGTGGGACAGGACAGGAAAAAGGAGGGGGGTGGCCCTGTATTTGAAGGAGGAGACTTGGGTGGTTGAGTGGGACAGGGCAGGAATCAGTGGAGACCCTATGGGTCACATTAAGCAAAATGGGGGGGAGGCAGTAAGGGTAGGGGTGATCTACAAACCACCAAATCAAGGGAAGGGAGTGGAGGGAGAGGTGGTTAGGGAAATGCAGGGGATGGCCAGAAAAGGGGAAATCATGGTGGTGGCTGATCTAAATCTACCAGACATGAACTGGGAAATCCCAGCAGCATCCACAAAAAGGCATAGGGAGCTGTTAGAAGCCATGCAGGAAGCATTCATTCAGCAGCTGGTCACAGAACCAACTGATGGTGGCTAGACTAGAGCTGGTTATGATGAATGGGGATGGTGTCGAGGAGGTGGAGGTAGGGGAGGACTTGGGTGACAGTGACCATAGGCAGTAAGATTTTTTTTATAATATTATTATTTATACTCATCTCCCGAATGGCCCCCATCTGACCGGCTCTCCCAGCTCCGTCCCCGGAATTACCAGGGCTTACCTTACACCCAGTCTGGGAGCAGTGCCTGCAGTGAGTCAGTCACCATCCTGCTGTCAATTTTTCCTCCATTTTCTCCCCATTATTACCCTGAGGGCCCCAGGAGAAGGTCGCATGTGTGGAGGCACGCATGCCCCTTACAGTCCCGGTAATGACCCTCCTCCGCCCGCCCCATTGACCTATCACCAGCACCTGCTTGCGTGAGCCCCTGGACTCCACCAGGGGGCAGCCATGAGCGAGGGATGCCATCCCACCTCCATGGAGAGGAGAGCTGCCTGTTGGCTGCTTCATCCAGCTCTGCCCTCCCCCTGTGCTGACCTCCGATGACCCAGGCTCGCTCCAGAACCTGGGTCACTGGCGTGCTGTAAGGTGAGACATCCAGCGACTCAGCCCTCTGCATCACTGGGCCGGAACAGGCAGTAAGATTTAGACTTAGAAAGGAGCCAGTTAAGAGCAGTTCCACCACTAAGGTGCTAGACTTTAGGAAGGCGGATTTTAGGAGGATGAAAGAAATTGTGCGAAATGAGCTAGACGGGAAGGAGAACTTGGATGACATAGAGGTTGTAGGGGGAAATTAAAAGAGGAATATTGAAGGCAACAGAACTATGCATTAGGGAGGTGAGCAAGAAAAAGAGGGGAAGGAAACTACTTTGATTCACAACAGCAGTGAGAAAAGCAGTTAGGGAGAAAAAGAGGGCGTTCAGAGCATATAAAGCCTCTCAGAGTGAGACAGGGAGGTTTATAAGGAGAAACTGGGGAAGCAGGGAAAATAATCAGAAGGGCCAAGGCAGAAATGGAGGAGAATATAGCAAAGGAGGCAAAAAGGGGGGATAAGACATTTTTCAGATATGTGAGTGATGGAAGGAAGGGGAAACTGGGGATTATGAAGCTCAAGGGGGAAGGGGAGCACTGGTAGAGGGGGATGGGGAAAAGGCTAATATTCGGAATGACTACTTCATGTCAGTTTTCACGGTGGAGGAGGGGAAAGGGCCAGAGCTGAAAAGCAGGGGAAGAGTGGGCAGGGAGATGGACTCGAGTCCCTTTGCGGAGGATAGGATATTGGAAAAACTAGGAAAACTGCAGTTGAATAAAGCAATGGGCCTGGATAAGATTCACCCGAGGGTGCTCAAAGAGTTAAAACAGGAGTTGGTGGCACCACTCATGAGGTTTTTTAATCTGTCACTGGGCAAGGAGAGGGTTCCTGGGCACTGGAAAAGGGCTGAAGTGGTGCCATTGCATAAAGGGGGAGGAAGGTAGGAACCAGGAAACTACCGCCCAGTTAGCCTTACCTCCATTGTATGGCATCTAATGGAAACACCTATTAAGGAAAGGCTGATAAAATATCTGGAGGAAGAGGGCCTCCTGGATGACAACCAACATGGATTTGCAGGTGGAAGATCCTGTCAGCCCAACCTGGTTAAATCCTTTGACAGAGTTACGGAGATATGGGACCAGGGTGGGGTGGTGGACACGGCCTACCTGGACTTCAGGAAGGCCTTTGACACCATCACCCACAGGAGGCTGGTAAGCAAATTGGGCAGCTTAAGAGTGGGGAGCAAGCTCACAAACTGGGTAGAACATTGGTTAGAGGGGAGGACACAGGGTTGTGGTAAATGGGGTGCACTCAAAAGAAGAAAGTGTGATGAGTGGGGTTCCCCAGGGGTCCGTGCTGGGACCCATACTTTTTAACATATATATTGGGGACATTTCAGAGGGTCTACATAGGGAGGTGTGTCTGTTTGCAGACTACATGAATATCTGTAATAGGGTTGAAAAACTGGGTGTGTGTTTTTTGTTTCTTTTTCAATTGTTTTACCAGGAGTGTCACAATAAGCTGAAAGCTTGTTTACAGGTGTGACCTGGGAGCATAGGGAAGCTAAGTGACTTGTTCAAGGTCACACAGTATGCAAGTGGGGTCTCCAGATTTGTAGCTCAGAGTCTTAAACCACTGCGCTATACTGCCTCCCAAAGGTGTGTGGAAAGTATGAGGGAGGATCTGGTTAGGCTGGAGGTGTGGTCAGAAAAGTGGCAGCTACTATTCAATGCAAAAAATGCAGAATTATGCACAATGGGCCCTATGCACATACAGGTGGGAAGTATGCACCAGAGGCATGTATCCTGCCTATGAAGGGCAGCACCTGCAGACAGATGTGCACCTGGGGGTATGCACACCTGTCCACAGCCCCACCTTCCTGGTGTGCGACAGCATGGAGGACAGATACACAGACCAGGTGGGCATCCAATGGGATGCCTGACCTGGTCTGCTGCTGAATCCCTTGCGCCCGTGGGTGTGGAGAAATGGCTGCTGCCACACCACGCACAGCAACCAAGAAGTTGGTTGGTGCCTATTGACTGTCCCCAGACCACCATTCATTGTACGTGGTCTGAGGCGGCATGGTGTGGGGGAAGGCATAGCCCGCCCGACATTCGGCAACCAGGGGGGCAGCATCATGGGGGGCATGCAGACCTTATGGATGGGGTTCCCACTGCATATTATGCACCCCCTGTGCCGAGTGCTTCGCAACACTGTGAATGTTGTGGAGTGTGGGCACGCCCCCAGCATGCCCACTGCCCGACCCCGACCACGTTGCCCTCCAAGCAGTTTGGTGGAGAAGACTGCTTGCCCCATGGATGACTACCAAGGCCAGCCACATGGGGGGTGCAATGGGTGTGGAGTGACTACGTGGGGCAGGTATGCGGTGCATAGCCACTCTGCACCATTGTGCATAGGGGCCATAGGATGTAAAAACCCAATGGTAAAATACTGTCTTGGGGGAAGAACTGGGGGTAACAGATCAAGAAAGGGACCTGGGGATCACAATTTTAGACAACCAGAAAGTTCGGAGTCAGTGTGACAGGGCAGCAGGGAAAGCAATCAGAATGTTGGTATGCATAGGGAGGGGCTTTATAAGCAGGAGAAGGGAGGTGATCATGCCACTATGCAAAGCAATGGCCAGACCACACCTGGAATATAGGGTCCAGTTCTGGAGGCAATACTTACAAGCGGACAAGGACAGGCTGGAGAAGGTCCAGAGAAGAGCAACCAAAATGGTGAAAGGGCCACACGAGAAGTCATATGAGAAAAGGCTGGGGGAGCTAGGCCTGTACACACTGGAAAAGAGGAGGGAAAGGGGATATGGTTGAAACCTTTAAATACTTGAAGGATATAAACAGGGTGAGGGTTGACAGCATCTTCAGAATGAGTGAGAACAAGTCCACTAGGGGGCGTGCATTCAAAGTGGAGGGGGTAGTTTTAGAGATGACATCAGGGGGAAGTTCTTTACTGAGAGGGTCATGGGGCCATGGAACAGACTGCCAGAATGGGTGGTTGGGGTAGATTCAGTGGACAAATTTAAAAGCGCTTGGGATACCTACATGGGCCTAAGCAACAGTGGGTAGGCAGGAAATGAAGGGTGGAAGTCTTACCAGAAGTGGGAATTTGGGCAGACTGGATGGGCCATGGGGTCCTTTTCTGCCAAAAAATGTCTATGTTTCTGTTTCTATGTTTCTATGTTTTTCCATAGTGTAGTGGCATTTTTGACCTTGGTTGTGTTTTGGTCCAAGTTTGTTTCTGTAGTGCAGGGTCCTCCTATATAAGGAGGTGTGGCTGGGCTGGTCCATCCCTTAGTTTCTGAATGTGGTTAGGAGTGGAGTGCAGTTGCAGTCTGGAGTGGCATGTAGTTCTGATCGGGAGTGGCATGTGGTTGCTGTTAGGATGAGTGGTGTGCATTTGCAGTCAACAGAGGCTGTTGTGTGATTTTGGAATTCTCATCTGTTGTTGGGAGCAGCATTTGATGAAGCTTGACAGCAACAACATGGAGGGCCCAGCATCTTAGGAAAGAGACAACTGCAGCTTCAAGGGACATGATGGTTTGGTGAGAATTGGGGGAATGTAAATTGATTCATTGATGTGCTAATTAGTTGTAATTAGTGTAATCCCATAGTATGCATGTAGTATAGGTACATGCTTTCAATCAGTGTAGGTGTATATTCTTAATTGTTTTATTGGTGTAGGTATATAGCTTTAATTACTGTAGGTATACAGCAGTAATGGTTTGATTAGAGTAGGTGTATACTTTTAATTGATAGTATAGTCACATGTATACAGGGAAATTAATGATGGCCTTTTATATGGGGAAAAGTCTCCATCCATGTATTATAAATATAGATATCATTAGGGATGGGTGAATCAGTTTGTTCAAAATACGAACCGACCTGAACATACCCAAGTGGTTGTAAACGAATGGCTTCCGAACACTTTCAGCTGTTCAGATCAGTTCAGACGGCTGTTATATCATGGGAAATGCAGTGCGAGAAGTGCCAGAGTGGGAAGAACCCACAGGAGGCACCAGAAACAAGACTCTGGTTCCTCATTGGATGGCTCAGCCGTCTGTCTCTCTAAGGTGGCACCTGATTTGGTTGCTGCTCTAGTAAGCCACGTGGTCCACCTTAGAGCTACGCAGAGGAATCAGGACAGAGAAGGAACAACAGTTTCTGTAGGCTGCTCAGTGCTGCATTGTATTCTGTGTGCTTGACTTGTGTTGCTTGCATTTTTTTTTTTTGGCCCTTGGGCAACAGAGGAAGAAGTCGACTCTAAAAAAATGAAAGAATATTTTTTATATATATAAAAAAAGTATTAAACTAAAAGAAAACAAGTGAGAGAAAGTTGGGGGTGGGGAGTAGGGGACTGGGAGTTGGGGACTTGGGAGGAGATTGAGTCAAGGACTGGAGTGTGGGAGTCAGGGATTGGGGTGGGGAGTGGAGTAGTTATTGTTGGGAGAGAAGACTCAGAGAGGGGAGGAAGAACTTGGAGGAGACTGGGGGCAACTTGTTAGAACTTGAAGACAGAGTGTTGCAGACAAGAAGGAAGAGAACAAGAGATTGAAAAGAGTCATCACTATTAGGTGCCAGAGCCAGATTGCCCATTTTTTTGGGGGTAGCAGTCTAGTAGAGGGGGTGAAGTCTGTTGAACTGTGCTAGTATGTCACCCAATACCACACCACTCTCAGTTAGCCTTCTTGCTGTTTTCCCAATTGCCCCCCAGCAACAACAAGTCAGCTCTCTCAGTTCTCCTGCATGTGCTCAGTCAGTTCAGTGGGGATTTCTTTTATTTTTTACAATACAATCTGTGTGTGTGTGTGTAATAAAAAATCTGCCAGGCCAGCCTGTCATCACCATCAGTGCACCAGTGCCACTTCTTGCATACTGTGTGACCCCCCCCCAAAAAGTCAGTCATCTGTCATCTTCCTCCCTGTGTTTGCTCAGTGGGGTATAAGCTTTGACTTAGTGGTCAGGGCATTCCATTACATCACATGGAATAAATAAAAAAATAATTGAAGGGAAAAAGTACTGTGTCAGAGATGGTTAGGCCAGGCAGGGTCCCTGAATCTGTGTGGGTAGCAGCAGTGCCTGCAGCATTGCCCTTAGCATTGGTGGTGTGTGAAAAAAATTCTGTGTGTGTGTGTGTGAAATAAAATCTGCCAGCCAGTCGTCAGTGCGCCAGTGCCACTTCTTGCATACTGTGTGACCCCCCCCCAAGAAGTCAGTCATCTGTTGTCTTCCTCTCTGTGCTTGCTCAGTGGGGTATAAACTTTGGCTCAGTGGGCAGGGCATTCTGTCACATCATGTGGAATAAATAAATAAAACAATTCTTGAAGGGAAAAAGTACTGCATCAGAGAGGGTTAAGCCAGGCAGGGTCCCTGAATCTGTGTGGGTGGCAGCAGTGCCTGCAGCATTGCCCTTAGCATAGGTGGTGTGTGAAATAATTCTGTGTGTGTGTGAAATATGAAATCTGCCAGCCAGTTGTCAGTGCACCAGTGCCACTTCTTGCATACTGTGTGACCCCCCCTTCAAGAAATCAGTCATCTGTCATCTTCCTCCCTGTGCTTGCTCAGTGGAGTATAAGCTTTGGCTCAGTGGGCAGGGAATTCTGTCACATCACATGAAAGAAATAAAAAAAAAATAAAGTCCTTGAAGGGAGAAAGTACTGTGTCAGAAAGGGTTTGGCCAGGCAGCGTACCTGAATCTGTATGGGTAGCAGCAGTGCCTGCAGCATCACCCTTAGCGTAGGTGGTGTGTGAAATAATTCTGTGTGTGTGAAATATAAAATCTGCCAGCCAGTTGTCAGTGCACCAGTGCCACTTCTTGCATACTGTGTGACCCCCCTTCAAGAAATCAGTCATCTGTCATCTTCCTCCCTGTGCTTGCTCAGTGGAGTATAAGCTTTGGCCCAGTAGGCAGGGCACTCTGTCAAATCATGTGGAATAAATAAAAAAATAAATAAAATCCTTGAAAGAAAAAAGTACTGTGTCAGAGAGGGTTAGGTCAGGCAGGGTCGCTGAATCTGTGTGGGTAGCAGCAGTGCCTGCAGCATCGCCCTTAGCATAGCTGGTGTGTGAAATTATTCTGTGTGTGTGTGTGTGTGTGTGTGTGTGAAATATAAATTCTACCAGCCAGTTGTCAGTGCACCAGTTCAACTTCTTGCATACCGTCACATCACATGGAATAAATAAAAAAAACACATCCTTAAAGAGAAAAAGTACTGTGTCAGGGAGGGTTAGGCCAGGCAGGGACCCTGAATCTGTGTGGGTAGCAGCAGTGCCTGCAGCATTGCCCTTAGTGTAGGTGGTGGGTGAAATATATTCTGTGTGTGTGTGTGTGTGTGTGTGTGTGTGTGTGTGAAATAAATTCTGCCAGTCAGTCTTCAGTGCACCAGTGCCACTTCTTGCATACCGTCACATTACGTGGAATAAAAATAATAATCACCACTTTTTGACCCTGAACAAGTGACACACTGGCATTATGAGTACTCCAGAAAATAGTAAAGCAAAAGCTGAGGGAAAAGGAAGTAATAAACATAAAAAAGTATATTCAAGAGTCCAGAAAGAAGTGGCCCAAAAAGTAAAGTTCAACAACAACAACAACGAGCACCACAGTCTGTTGAAGGGGCTGAACTAAATGCTACTTAGCATCACTAAGGTTCACTAAGATAAGGTTTAGGAGCAAAAAGTGAATGCCCATGTACAGCTCCTATCATTCACCTGTAATATACATACAGGACAGTGGATGAGCAACCATGCACAACCAGTGTGTTGTGCCACCAAGAGGTTCTGATTCCCTGTGACCTTAAGAGCGAAGCTCGAGAGGTCCATGAGAATCATATCCCCGAGGTGGCACAACACACCGGTTGTGCATAGAGCTGCCCATCCACTATTCTATATAGTCTATGGGCATCCATGCCTATTTTGGACATTGCACTTTGTTTCAGTGAACTGCTGGTTGGGGGGGCACTTGAGGGTTGGTGGTAGGCTCAAATTACTGAGACGGTGTACTGCAGATGTTTCTGCAAGTTGGAGTTTAAAAAAAAAAAACAACTTCCAGCTTAATTGGATAGAGGAAATCAAGTATGTACCAGCATGGGGCCTGGACCTGACGGTAATGGCAGCTTAGAGCTTCAGCTCTGTCCCAGTCTGCCGTATAATCATCTACAATCTGCCATTATGCTGGACTGAACTATCCCTACAGCAACTGGAAAACCCTTTCCTACCTCTGCCGCCCTTATCCTGACATTTTTTGGTGTCTGAGTCATGGTCCGCCAGTAATAACTTAACATGAATAGCTAGGAGCCAGTTAGGCTACAACAGCCTGAGCGCGGGGTTTCTCAGCTCACTCACAGATTCACTCTCTACTATTTTGGCACCCGACCACAGTTCAATGGGTCATGATTCTTGGACAGCGGTGGACATTGGACAGCGGAGAGCAAGCTGCAACTCCTCCTTCCCCCTGAAAATATCTATGAGCCATCAAGAGGGATGGATGCTCCAGAAGCCACCACACAGGGGACCTGTGGGCAGCTCGTTCAATCATCCCATGAACAGGTCCAACTAGGGGACACCCTCTCTAACATTATGAAAATGTTAGAAGCCCTACTGACTGGGTGGACAGCATTGAGACATCTCTGGCAGGGAATGTGATGGATGTTCAGTGATTGGAGGACAAACAAAATGTCCTGGAACAGAGAACAGAAGAACTCAAGAGGCAGCACATTACAGTACTGCAGCGCCTTAGGGAACATGAAGCCAAACTCTCCTGACTTTGGTACAGGGCTAAGGACCAGGAGAACAGGGGCCACAGGAACAACATTAGAATCCTGGGGGTTCCAGAAGGGGCTGAAGGCCCAAATATGAAACACTTTCTTAATGAGTGGATACCCCAGTTGTTGGGAGACAGATGGGGAGAATCGATTAGAGTGGAGAGCGCTCACAGGGTCACTGGTAGACCAGACTCTAATGCTCCAAGAACCATAATAGCATATCTGTTAAGGAGAGGCTGCTCTGAGCTACCAGAGACATAGGAGAGATTACTTGGAGAGGAACTACCATATCTTTTTTTCGGGACTTCTCTCAAGAGGTAGCTGCCAGAAGAAAAGTGTATGGTTCCCTCAAGAAAATTTTGCAAGCTAATTCTTTCCAATTCAGATTTTAAAAAACTAACAGCACTGCATCTCTTCAAGGATGGGAAAGCCTTCCTAGCAGAGTCACCGAGGGAAGCTGAAACATGGATCAATAACCATTGGCCAGGCCTCACTTCTAGAACTGCATCTCCCAGACGTCTCTGGGCTCCAGGGGACCATACTGTCAGGGGAACAGCTAACAAGGAGAAATGGTTTCTGGGGGAAGACAAACGCAATCGGACTGGTACTGCAGCAACAACATCCCACACTTTCACTATGCAGGACCAATTGAGAAATCTAGGAAACCGACCTGCTAACAACCTACAGACTGCTGACAGGCCCTCCCTTGCAGAGCTGAAAATTGTAGGCAAACAAGAACGGTCCAAATACCCCACTACTATTTGGCAATGCCAATGCTCCAGAAGCCCAAGGCAACTGAATGCTAGTAACCTATCTACTTCCCCCCCGCCAAGCTTCCTCGGGAAGAAGCAGTATCCCCATCAGGAACCGTAAAGCAAGATTTCACAGATTTTGAATCCGGTGAACCAATGGATGCTGCTACCCCGCTGGACTGGGCTGCAACAGTGGAAGAGGATGAGGCAGAGCAGGCACTGGTGGCTGGCCTGCTGAAACCTGGAACTAAAACCGTCACAGAAGCACTGGCTGCCCCTCCCAGGCCTAGCAGAACTGAAGATCAGGGCACTTATGGGACAGATGCTGAGCTACAGGACACTTAAACAATGGCTAAGTCCTTTTTGATCTAACACTTTCATTGCTTGCTCCCAAGGTCTTTTCTCCCCTGTACGGAGCAATCAAGGTTCACACTGGGTAGCATGTGGATCAGGCTATTTCCGCTGTAGCGCCCCCACCCCGAGTCTTTAGTAAGTCCCTGATGGCTGACTGTAAGCCCACTTAGTTAGGATTCAGTGTTCCTCACTCCCAAGCCAGATGCCCCCCTCACTTATAACACAGGCTCCCTCAGCAGAAGTGGATGTGTACCACCCACAGTTTTTCTCCCCTTCCTGCTGAGGTACAAACCCAGGGGATGGTCGGGGGCTATCTAATCAACAGTTTAAAGAAATAATCACCTAGAATGGAGTATGTCTCTTCCCCCCCTTTCCCCTTTTCCAAGGCTTTGAGGCCTGAAACCCAGAATTCCTAGGCGGCATATAGACATCCCCCCCCCGCACCTACCTAACATGGGGAGGCTTTTCCCTTCCCTCCCTTCCACCTATTCTTACCCTTTCCAGTTGCGTCTAGCTTTTGGTTATTACCTATTGGCATGATGCCATTAGGGTTTACTTGGACCTTCTGGATCTAGTTTCAAATAGGTCTGCGAGGCCAGGTCGGGACAGATCACTCACATTGGCTGTGACCTCTCCCCTTTATTGGTGCCTGAAGCAGTGTGGCTCGGAGCATAGAAGTGCTGTCTCACATGTTCACTCCGGCAACATTAACTGTTCTATATACTATGTGGTGTGTTTATTGTTCTACAGTTATCTCATTGTATGCATTGTTTATTGTTACTCTAAAACAACTTAGTGCATAATCCTATTATTTTCTTATTACCTAGCCAGGTTCCTTCTACTTGGTTAATGCTGCAGCAGTTCCTCTCCTAGCTTACTCTATGCACCTGCTTACTTTTCTGTATACCAGGCTAGAGGCCCTACTGACTGAACCAATAAACAGGTGACTCCTCCCTCTCTACCTGCTGTCTACTCTTGCTTCTCCTATTGGGTGAGTACTCCTTTTGCTGATGTCTCTATTTGTGGATAATGACGGCTAGCAATTCCTCGGCTACCCAGGGCTGGAAATGTGTCTCCTGGAATGTCAAGGGGCTTAATCATCCGGCTAAGTGCATTAAAGTACGCCAATTCTTAAAATCTATGGGTACAGATATAGCTCTGCTCCAGGAGACACACCTAATGAGCAGAATTGTTCAATGGCTTAAAAAGCTCTGGGTAGGCTCATTGGTTGCTAGTTGTGCCACTACTAAATCTAGAGGAGTTGTTATTTTACTCCGTAAAGCCTCACCATGGGTGATAGAGGACAAACACACTAACTCTCAGGAAAGGTGGGTCGTGGCCCGGCTCTCCTGTCCAGGGGGCAGGGTATTGCTAGCAAATGTATACAGTCACAACAATGATTCAGGAGACCTTTACCCCGATATAAGCCATGCCTTCACCGAGTTAATGACTGGGTTCTTGGACATACTGATTTTGCTTGGTGGGGACGACAACCTAGTTTTAGATATCTTTCTTGATAAATCCCTCCCAACCCCACAAACTCACCCCAAAGACCTAGCGGGTCTGACTGAGCTGATGGGGAATGGGGGCTACGCAATCCTTGGAGGAGGAACAACCCAAAAGGGCGTGATTTTTCCTTTTATTCGGCAGTCCACCTTACCCATAGTAGGTTAGATTTCTGGCTAGCCAATTACATAGCTACGCCTGGGATCATGGACACTTCAATTGGCAGTATTATAATTTCTGATCATGCCCCTGTGTCTGTTATGTTCTCCCCACCAGGCCAGGGAGCCCCTGCCACCAGATGGAGATGCAACCCATTATTGTTACAGGACAAAGCCTTCCAGACTTTTATAAGAGAAGAGACTCGCTCATACACAGCTGCTAAAAATAAGGCCCAGGCGGAGACACAGCACCGACTGCAGGCAGAACTCATAAGTTTGGAGAGGCAATTCAAAGTTTCATCACAACACCCTTTCAAATCCCCCCTTCTGACTAAGACCATAGGCCTGAAATACCAAATTAACTCATTGCTCAATAAGAAAGCAGAATGGCAACTTCTCACTGCCAAACATAAGTCCTGGGAGGGGGCAATAAGGGAGGCAAGCTGCTAGCCTATTACTTATGCAAGCAGCAAGCCTCATCCAGAATACTTGTGCTTAAAAACAAAGAGGGCAAGGTGGTCTCCTCGCCCCACAAGATTAATGAGACAATGCGATTATTTTATCAGACACTTTATCAGACCCAATCTAAGCTCTCACCAGATAAACTCTCTGCGCATATGTTGGAGTTCTGTAAAGGGGTCTCTCTTCCTAAACTCTTGCAAGAGGACTGCAGTGCTCTAGATGTCCCTGTCTCTTCCGAGGAACTATACACTGCTCTTTCCCAGATGGCGAAAAGCAAGGCCCCGGGACCGGATGGAATGATGGTAGAGCTCTACCAACTCCTTGAGGGTGACATCACGATTCCGCTGTTGCACGCTCTTCAAGATGCCCAAGGCACAGTTTCACTCCCACCCACTATGCAGGATGCTCTTGTAACTTTAATTCCCAAAAAGGCCTCTGATGCATTGGACTGTGTCAATTTTTGGCTCATCTCACTGCTGTCAGTAGACACCAAATTGATAGCTAAAGTGCTGGTGAATGGGCTGATCCAGGTACTCCCTATGTTAATACATTCCTCACAATCTGGTTTCTCAAAGGGTAAGTCGGGGGCAGACAATCTGCGACTTGTTCTCAACCTGAATTGGCTAGTGCTCCACTCCCTGACTCCTATGGCAGCTTTAGCAATCAATTTCTTGAAAGCGTTTTGTTCATTAGAGTAGAACTACCTCCATGAGGTCCTCAACCTATATTCGATTTGGTACCCACTTCCGCTCATGGGTCTCTACCCTATACCACCTGCCCACAGCCAGAATTGTCACTAACCGGGATATCTCTTCCCCTTCCCCCTACAAAGGGGGACTAGGCAAGGATGTCCCCTCTCACCTCTTTTGTTTCTTGTAGCCCTTGACCCTCTGGTCAGGAAGTTCCTTGACACTCCTGATATTACCAGCATCCTTGTTAAAAATATGACCTTCCTAGTTAACGCTTATGCTGATGATATGTTACTTATACTGTCCAACCGAGAGATCTCTCTTCTCCCAGTTTTGAAGGTATTACAGGACTACACCTCTCTCTCTGTCTTGGTAATAAATCAAAAAAAGACAATTCTTTCCCTGATGAACTCTAGATGTGGTAGGGAATGCCTGGCAGGCATGGACATTTCCTGGGCCCCTCAAGGTTTTCCCTACCTGGGGATTTTTATCTCCTTGGTGTGGAGTGACCTTGAAAAGGCAAATTTTCTCCACTCTTAACGACCCTAACAGCTGAAGTTCAGCATTGTCGTAGACTTCAATTATCTTTAAAGGGCAAAGTAGAAATGACACGTATATTTATACTACCAAGAGTCTCACACCTGCTGAACAACCTCCCAATCCCTATTCCTAGACAAACTTATCTCCTCCTTCTTATGGTAAGGTGAAGTGGCTCACTGGGGACAAGTGAAACTATGGTCTTACTGGTCTAGGGGCGGGCTTGGACACCCTTGGTTCATAGGCTACTATCTAACCTTTTGAATGGCTCAAGCTACCGCTTGGTTTGTCTCTCCTGGTGACCAACCTCCGCAATGGGTTCTTCTAGAAGCTACCCTTGCATCAGAGAACTCTTTGTTTGCCCTGCTCGTAAGCAAGAAACTCGCTAGAAACCAGCTTACCCCAATTATGATGGAGACTTGTAAAACATGGCGTTGAGCGAAGACCATCACCAGTATCCCAAGTATGGCTAGTTACCCCCTGATCCTGTATGCCCCTCTTTGGAACAACAGGCTCATTGTGGTAGATCACAAACCCCTGTACTAGCCACATTGGGACAATAAGGGGATCCATACTGTGCATGATCTCCTCCTCCCAGATAATAAAACCCTGATGTCTTTTGAGCAACTAAAGGGTTGTTTTGAGCTGATGATCCAGGACTTCTGGTGGCATCTCCAGATGTGAATCACACTCCAATCTCTCCTATCCAAACACACGGATGAGAGTACTTGGAGTTGCCTGACCACACTCCCCAAGCCGAGAAAGGGTCAGGGGTCTGGTGGGAACCTTTTACAGAGTGATGAGAGATGCACAGCAAGATACCACCTCAGAATGCTGTATAGCATGGGAGAATGAGCTCCGGTGCCCCCTTTCTCAGCAGAGATGGTCTGCAAGTTTAAAGGCAGTGCACACAGCATACAAAGATGCTAGGAGCCAGCTGATATAGCTGAAAATCCTTCTTAGATGGTATAGAACACCTGCCTTGCTTACTAAACTAGATGTGCTGAATCATGACAAATGCTGGAGGTGTCAATCCTCTCCAGCTCACTTACTCCATATCCTCTGGACATGCCCCGCACTGCATGAATTTTGGTCTATAGTCTTGAAGGACTGCTCCAAAATTGTGAGCAAAACAATTCTTCACTCTCATGATTCCCTTTTGTTTGGAGATGCTTCTACATTAGACACTCTATCTGGTCCACTAAAAGCATGGACTTTGACTGCCATTTTGGAAGCGAAAAGGGCTATCCTGATGAAATGGAAACAACCCACTGCCCCCTCAGTTCCCATCTGGTGAGCAGCCTTGGCTAGGTTAGTGATTTTTGAGAGACTCACTGTGGTAGGAAAGGGGTGTCTCCCAAGATATTACAAAAAATGGGATGCATATCTGCACTCGCACATCTGTACGGTCCTGCCTACATCTCCAGTTAACCCCCCAATGTGGTAAACCCCCCTTCTTTACCACCCATATTACCTTGGTGCAAATTGGAGTTATCTCCTCACCATTAACTATACCTGTACTGTACCTGTCATTTCTATTCCTCACTTATCCCCATATGGCTGCTGTAAGCATAATTGTATCTATTGATAGGCACAGAGAATGCGATTGCTAATTGTATAGAATTGTTCTATTCTAGCTTATTGTCATTAGCTATACTGTAACCTATTTTCTGTGATTGTATTTTGACATGGAATGATAACTAGTTATCAGATACACGGATTATCTATGACTGCTGGTTATTAGCTGGTGACAAGACATGTCGCTTATTAGTTCTCCTCTGACAGTCAATGTACCAATGGTTGGATCTCTATGTATGCTTGATACTCTGATGTTTCTTTTTCCTGGCTGTATTGAAAGAAAAGGAAAATCAATAAAATATTATATGATAAAAAAAAAGTATGTGGCAGCATTCCAAGTTGTTCTGCTGCAGTAGTGACATCACTACTGCAGCAGAACAACATAATGATGTCACAACTGCAGCAGAACAAGCATATTCCAGGCATGGAATTCCATGCATAACAGCATTCCACCATACACTATAGTGCTAGAGATTGTTCTGTTGACATGTATTTATCTAATCTATTCTTGAATATTTCTTTAGATTCACTAATAACTATTGATGCTGGTAGTTTGTTCCATGGATTTATTACTCTTTGAGAGAAAAGTTTGCCCGTTTTTTGTCATACACTTTTTTCTACTCAACTGTAGTGCATGCCCCCTAGTGTTGATATTAGTTTTTTTTAAGTCAGGATCTGTGGTCTCCATAAGGTATTGGTTGTTAATTATTTAGTTAATTACTACTATCCATGTGCAGGGTAACTCTCAAAATACTGAAAACCAAGCAAGGGTTGGTGGACTGTCTACGTCAGAAGGGCTCATTAGTACAGCCAACAAAGTGTTGAAAGACAGTGGCAATAGCAAGTCATCTGATAAAAAAAGTGTAAAAACAAAGAGTATTCCAATTGTAAATAAAGTTAAAGCACTTACAGGTACAACTCACAGTGGAATGGCTCGATTTGCTACACATGCATATCGAATAACTCAGCCTGTGACTGCAAATGTTAGCTCTACTGAGTCTGATGATGATGATGATGATGATGACCATGGTCGTGGTGAGACTGATGATGATGAGCTTGTGATTATTTATTTATAAAGTTTAACCAGGAAGGCACACTGAGCAGAGTACTGCTCGACTCCAGGTGCGTCCTGGGGGAAGGGGGACATAAGGAGACAGAAACATACAAGCAAGTACAGTAACAGCACAGATACATCGCTAGTTAGACACATAGCTTGGAAATACATTTGATTACACATATTTACATTTGGACATTTTTACTGAGACTTGCAGCTACTGACAATCATTGCATCCAGAAAAGAAGCAAGGCCTGCAATTAGATCTGAGACAACAAGGCAGTACAGTGGTGGGAGGAGAATACTGTACCAGGCACAGCTATGTGCACATGCAGGGCGAGATGCAGTGCTCGTTTATGAGGTGTCTGAGGTGAGTGGGTCAGGATGTTAGTCGAGTGCTTGCAGGGCGGGAGTTCCATAACTTGGGCATGCAGTGTCTGAAGGCTGCTTGGCCAGCCGATGAGGTCATGCATGGTACTGACAAGAGAAGGTTGTTTGCTTTCCTCAGGAAATAAGCGGTGGTGGGAAGAGGAGTTAGCGCAGCATTGAGTAATTGGAGGAGGGACTGGGACCAATACTTTGCTATGAGCATGGCACAGTGTGTCTGTCATCGGTCATGGAGTGAGGGCAGCTTTAAGGACCAATAGAGGTCACAGTGGTGAGTAGAGGGCAGGCTGTCAAGGGCAAATCTACAGAAAGAGTGGAAGAGGGGGTCCAGTCTGGCTAGGATGGATTTGGGAGCGGCACTATTGACTACATCACCATAGTCGAAAATGGGGAGAATCATTTTCTGTACTAGTGCCCTGCAGGCTGGCAGGGGGATGCCACCATGATTGCAGTATGGAGCACAGAGTTTAGGATGAAGTTTTTTGTGGATGGCATCCACATGTACAGGAAAGTCAAGATGCTGGTCCAGCCAGATTTTGAGATATCTAAAGGAAGTGCAAGCTTCCAGAGTAGTCCCAGCGAAGGTGTAGAAGAAGGGGAGGGTTTCGAGCTGAGAGAGCTTCTGCCTCATGCCAAAGGTCATGGAGACCATTTTCTTGGCATTTAGGAATAGCTGGTTTGCATGAAACCAGAGTTGGACTTGATTGAAGTCCTGCTGCAACCTGGTTTCAACTTCAGCGGTTGAGGGGCCTGAAGCATACAAGACCATGTCGTCCACATGCATGTGTATGGAGGTGTGTGGACAGGTGGTTGGCAGGTCATTTAGAAAGATGGAGAATAGGAGCAGACCGAGGACAGATCCTTGGGGGACACCGGTGATAACTGGGAGGGAGGGGGAGGTGGATCCACTAATTTTGACAGACTGTGATGGGCCCCCCAAGTAGGAGTGGAACCAACTGGTGGCCTTAGCAGATAGCCAAGCAGTGGAGAGCTTATCTAGCAGGAGAGGATGGGTGCCAGTGTCAAAGGCCTTTGCCAGATCGACAAAAATTGTGGAGGTGAGATGTCCCTTGTCCATGCCACCAAAGATAGCATTGGTGAACTGTAGGAGAGAAGTGGCTGTGGAGTGGGACTTCCTGAACCCAGACTGGTAGGGTGAGAAAAAGGAGGAAGAGTTGTAGATGGTGGAGAGTTGGGAGAGGACTAGTTTCTCCTGGATCTTTGCCAGGATGGGGAGGAGGGAGATAGGTCGGTAGATACCAGGTACTGAGGTGTCGCCACCCTTAGGGAGCTGGATGACAGTAGCATGTTTCCATTCCGAGGGAACAGAGGCTAAGGAAAATGAGAGGTTATAGAGATCAGCCAGAGGGGCACCTATGGCAGGAGCAGCTAAGTGGAGCATCTTGGCATCCAGCCCTGTGGGGCATTTGCCTTTGTTAGTATTTAAGGAGATCAAGGCTTCAAAGACTTCAGAGGGTGTTATTTGACAGAAGGAGAAAGTAGGGGCAGGAGAGAAATGAGCTTGTGTGGTGGCAGCTGCGGCTTTGGGTTTTGGCTGTAAAGGGAGAGGGCGGACAGCAGGGCAGAGGTGCAGCTTGTAAAGTAAGAATTAAAAGCAGTTGCAACAGCTAGTGGGTCAGTTTTGGTGGTTCCACCCACTTTTAGCATAGGAGAGGGGGGCTGAGAGGGCGGAGAGAAGAGGAATTCAACCACTTTCCAGAATTTAGTTGGTTTGCTTATGTTAGCCTGGAAGGAAGCTTGGAAGTAACTTGTCTTGGCCTGCCTGATTTGCCTAGTGCAGGTGTTGTGCAGGAGTGGTATTTTGCCTGGTAAGCAGGGGAGCTGGAGACCTTAAATGATTTCCATGCCTGGTCTCTTTCTCTGATGAGGGACATGATGTCCACAGTGATCCAGGGCAAGTGTGTGCCCCTCACCTGGGACCTTTTGAGTGGTGCATATGTATCCCAAGCTGCTAGAAACTTGAGTTTAAAATAGCTCCATGCTTCTTCAATAGAGGAGGCATTGTGGAGGAGGGACCAATCAGTGGCTGACAGATCATTTATAAGCGAGGGAAGGTCCAGGGATTTGAAAGACCTAGAGAGAATGATCTTGGGAGAGGATGATTTGGGACTGAAAATTTTGCAGATAATGAAAACCATATGGAGATCACTTAGGGAATCAGGTAGGATGCCAGAGGCAATTACTCGATGCTGGTGGGAGGTAAGGGCCCAGTCCAGAAGGGAGTGATCTGATGACTTCTTATTTAGACGAGTGGGTTCAGTGATTAGTTGTGGCAGGTTAAGTCCAGCAACTTGGTTGCAGAACTTGGAGGTGGTTCTGGATAGCCAATTTAAATTGAAATCCCCCAGGATATGGAGCTCACCACACTTAGCAAGGGATTTCAAGGTGACAAGGTGTTCCAAGATTACTGATGCCGAGGAATCGGGGGACAGTAAGACCTGCTATAAATATTGGGTTTGTATGGGGGGGGGGAGTTTGATTAGTGCTGCATCTATCAGGTGTGGGAGACTTGGAAGCGTGATTTGGGTGAACTATATGGAGGAAGAGATGTAGATAGCTAAACCAACTCCCCCTTTTGTTGCCCAATCGGTCCTGCCTGATAATGGAGTAGCCTGGGATAGTGATTTCACAGTCCTTGTGCTGTGGCTTGAGCCAGGTTTCGGAGATGACTAGGACATCAGGATTCAGGGAGAGGATGGTAGACTGCAGCAAGATTATTTTGTTTAGCAGGCTGCAGACATTCAGATGCATCAGCTTTAGGTCTCGAGGTAGGCTGATGGGAGGAGTAGTAGTGGGTCCATGAATAGATGGAGTGGGTGGCCTCGGATTTGTCTCGATGTCTCCAGCAAGTAGTAACAGAAGGTTCACTAGTAGAGTGTCATAAGGCATTGAGTTTTGCCTTTTACGGGTAGGACCCCGTGGAGGGGGGACAGTTGTGGAGTGATTTGGGGAGGAGTACTTTAGGGCTAGGAGGCCAGCTTGAAAGGAGGGTGGCAGTGTAGAGGGGCTGACCTGCCATAGCAGTAGCATGGGAGCTGGGTACAACCCGATGTGGAGGGTGCTAATGGGAGGGTGCCAAGCTGGCTGAGTATAGGCTGGAATAAGTTGCTGGAATAAGTGCCTGTTCCTTGGGGAAGTTTGAGGATGGAAGAGAACAGTGGGAACAATGGGGTAAGAAGAATGAGGTAGAGATAATTCATGGTGTGACTATCTAGGGGGGGAGAGAGAGATGTATAAGCTGAAATGGCCTCTAGAGGTGTAAGAATATAGGCTGCAGATGGGAAAGTTGGCTTATTGGCTCACACCGAACTCATGACCCACGCTATATAGTGGCCAGTCGACCAAGGGTGGGGGGGTGATGGGTTAGCCGGTGTTGAGCGCCAGCAGGGTCAACAACAGATTGCTTCACCACATCTGTTTTGGGATGCGCGGTCTCCATACCTGAAGTTAGATGCGATTTGGGGGTGGGGGAGGACTGCAACGGCAGTGCCCTCTCGACCTCGGGGGCTCCCAACTGTGAAGAGACGAGAAAAAGCAAAGGTGAGCCAAATAAGTACTTTGGTGAACAGGGAAGGAGCACAGAGACTTATGATGCTTCTTTGTTTTTGAATTAGCAGTTTTGGTGGGCTGAAAGGTTCTGGACTGTGCTGCAGGGATGAACCAATTTATGGGTAGCCAGACCGTAGTTACATAATTTTAATTACAGCAAGGGTAACTTTTGTGGTTAATTATAACAGCAACCTAGCAGCAGCACAAGTGCCCGGGGAACACTTTTAGGCAATAAATTTCCTGTTCTTTTATCCAGATTTAACACTCAAGGTAACCACATTAAATTGGCAAAAAAAAAAAAAAAAATACCCTGTGCTGTGTAGGTGCTACAGTTTAACACTGAAATAGGAATCCTGGTACATTCAACAGTTAGCAACTAGAATATCCTGGTGCAGTAATTTTTAACTTAAGCTTTAATTTAAAGTACACTAAATATTGGCAATATAGCATACTGCTGGGGAGGAACTTCAAGATTAAAACAATCAGTTGGATTTTGCCGACTTAAAATTTGTTTGAGTCCTTGTGAGCACTAGCACTGAGTCCAGTCATTTAAAAATGGTGCCAACAGTTCAGACAAACAACAGATTGCTTCACCACGTCTGTTTTGGGACATGCGGTCTCTGTACCTGAAGTTAGATGTGATTCGGGGGTGGGGGAGGGATGCAACGGAAGTGCCCTCTTAACCTCGGGGGCTCCCAGCTGTGGAGAGACCTCCCCTCATTCTGGTTCTGACAGTGAAAATGTGGACTAAAATAATGACAGTATTAGAGTGTCAAAAGGGAAAAAGAAAAAGTCAAAGGTACAAGCCACACAAAGTGAAACAAAGTCTGACAGTAGTGATGATGAAGATGATGGCAGTGGTGCTGCAGAGGATTCTATGATTGTCTCACCTTATTAACCTGAATCCTCCACTGATATGTCTTCCCCACATAAACCCAACCACTCAACTCCTAGTCCTACTGAGTTCATTACTACTACTAGACATAGACTGTCCACCTCTACTGTTTGGAATCAGTTTTACGTAAACACCAAGGATGCTTGCCAAGCTATATGTGTGCATTGCAACACGTGTTAATAGAGGAAAAAATAAAGGGCATCTTGGAACCACAACAATGATGCGACATCTTTTGCAAATTCACCTTATCGTTGTATATGGTTAAAAAAAAACAATCTAACATTGGTGACTAGAAATCTAGCAGGGTTCTCAGTGAACAGGAACATTCCACTGAAACAATGGGAGATGAGCACCAGGCAAGATCCAAGAATCTACTTTCTCCTCACGGTCACGATAATTCTGTAAGGTTCTCTGTTTTACCAGGCACGGCATGCAGTCATACAACACCCCAGCCAAATGTAACTTTACCCACCCCCCGATAAGAGGCAGTTGAAGTTAAAAGAAGTTTTTGAAAGAAAGTCTAAATAGTCGCAAAACCATCTCAGAGCACTGGCAATAAATCGTAAAATAGCAGAAATGATTGTACTTCATTTGCAACCACACTCTTTTGTGGAAGATGTGGGTTTCAGATGTCTTAAAGAATACTTAGAGAATACTTAGAGCCATGATATTTAATGCCAATAAGAAAAAACTTCTCAATAACTGCTGTGCCCAGGATGTACGACAGCTTAGTAGTTCAAATAAGGCATGGTCTCTGAGAGGCTGAGGGCAAGGTAGTTCACTTCACTACTGATATGTGGACCAGCAGCCAAACCATTGTCTGTCTTTCTCTTACTGCACACTGTGTCAGTTTTGCGGGCAATTCATCATCATCCTCACGTACTACTAGTCTGTCTACTACCAATTCAACCAGTACTACTGTAACCCCCCCTTCAAGTGGGGGTTCCAGAAAGTCTTCCTTGGGCTTGCCTAAATGCCCACTGCCAGGCTGGTATCCTGTATCTTAGCATTTTAAAAGTGTTGTATGAGAGTGCCTTAATGTCTCTGTGCTCTGTCTCTTTAAGAGCTGCCTATAATGTGGTGCTTATTTAATCTGGGAGGGGGCTGAGTGTTTCTATGCTCAAGTCCCGCCCAGGCTGCCAGATAATTGCTCCGTTCTGCCATCGCTATTTGCACAGATGGAGCTCTATTAGAAGCTATACTTATTTGCTGATTATCTATTAGAATAGTAATGATATTGTGGTTTGTCTAACCTGCCTTCTTTGCAGCATGGACAGTTCTGTTTATCACCACCACCATCTTGGTCCTGGACTGCCAGAATGGGCCAATCAGTACCTTTGGGGACCCTAAAATGTAATCTGTCCCAGAGGTCTTGTGGGAGTGAATTTCTGTAGGAATTGTAGTTTTGAGACTTTGGTGCCTAAAAGCTCCTGGGGGGAGCCCTTGCTTTGACAGACAGATGGATCAACCAACCAGAACCTTTTGGACCAAAGGTAACTTCCCAAGCTGCCTGCTGCAGTGTGGAAGTCTGGAGTTAGAGTTGGGAGAGTAAACAGCTCGAGTGATTCGAGCAGCAGCTCCTGCGTAGTTCACATGGGAGACTGGTGGAAAGGCTGAGTTTGGCCTGCCTGTCTACTGTCCCTCAAGAGGGAATCATTTGAAAGGCTTAGTAATTGGACTGTATGCGAACTGGAGTGTGATAAAGCCACTGAAGAGTGACCAGATTTAAACCTGAAGAAAAACGAAACTTTGCTGTACGCGATCGGCCTTTCAGGACATCCATTCACCATAGAACTCCTGGTTTTGCTCAGAGACACTGATATTGTGACCGGACTGCTATCTGTTTGGTGGTATGGTGATTACTTTACTATAAATGTGCTGTAACCTGCTAGTGGGTCGCAATTTGGTTCCCCACTGTTTAATTGTGCCTTGCTTGCTGGAAGCTGCATCCAGCACCTACCAGCCTGAATCCACAGAACTCTCGACTTGGTATGATCCCGATTCTATTGGCCAAAGATGGGGGCAGATGTCAAGCACCATGTAAAGACTTGCAGTCAGTGCCTCCAAAGAAAAGCCCTGCCTCAGAAGGTTGCCCCGCTTGTCAATATCACTACCAGCGCCCTTCTATAATTGGTCTGCATAGACTTCTTGTGCTCAGAACTTGACCAAAAGAACATTGGCAATGTTTTGGTAGTTACTGATCATTTTACATGGTATGCACAAGCCTTCCCAACTAAAGATCAAAAGGCCTCTACCGTGGCCAAGGTGCTGGTGGAAAAATTATTTGTCCACTATGGTGCCCCCCAGCAGATCCATTCTGACCAAGGCAGAGACTTTGAAAGTAGGTTAACCAAAAAAATGCTCTCTCTGTGGAGGTGTGGAAGTCAAGAACCACCCCCTATCACCCGCAGGGGGACCCTCAACCAGAACGCTTCAACCGCACCGTTCTGGACATGCTGGGCACCCTCCATCCAAAAGACAAGCATAAGTGGAGCTAGCAGACTAGCACCTTGGTACACGCATATAATTGCACCAAAAGTGATGCTACTGGGTTCACGTTCAGGATGGAGGCCCGACTGCCAGTTGATGTCTGCTTTGGGGTGTCTTCAGATGGGGTCTGAGCCGAAAACTACTTGCAGTACCTAAGGAAATTGAAAGATCAGTTGAATCATGCCTATCAACTAGCTCAAACTATGGCTGCTAAGCAAAATCTTGCCAACAAAGAAAGACATGATCGATGAGTAAAAGCCCAGGAGTTGTTGCCCGGAGATAGAGTGCTACCACGCAATTTGGGACTACAAGGAAAACACAAAATTGCTGATAGATGGCACCATCTTCCTCAAGTAGTAGTTGGTAAATTGGATGATCTGCTAGGTGTACAAGGTGCATCCAGAAAATAATTCCAAAGCTGTTAAGACCATGCACCATAATCACTTACTGCCCATTGGCCAAGTTGTTATTGATGCTGAAACAACACTTGACACTTCTCCTGAGCCAGTGACTCATGCTGCTGCAAAGAAGAAACAGAGCCAACCTGTCCGTGTTGTTCCAGAATTAAGGCCTTCCCCTCAGCAGGCCCAGAGTGATAGTGATGACTGCTCGTCTGTCTCTGATAAGAGTGACTGTGATAATGCCTATTATCCCTCATATGAACTGAGTCAGTTGTTTCAAGGCAATCCTCTGCAGAATCATGGGGATGAAGCTGGGCCTACAGAACTGCCTAACCTCCCAGCTTCTTCCTTGGTCCCAATGACCCATGAAAGTGAGGTGCAAAGTATCACGTCTGAGGTTGCGGACTCTTGGTGTCTTGTAGAACTGTTTGATTTGCCCGAAGAAGGGGCTGATGGCCTGAGTATCCATGGTGACATACCAGAACTTGAAGAACAATATGAAAGTATTGACTGCACCCCTTCAGTGCCGCAAAGTCTAATTGTGTCAGAGTCTCCTCAGAATGAGCAACCTGGGCCCTCTTCAGAAGATAATAATGAGCAAAGTATTTTGGAAACAGAGTCTGCAGAGCAAGGAGCTGATAGTGTTCCCAATCTGGACATTCCAACCAGTGCAGAGGCATCCCTCTCTGTAGGAGGAGAAATCAGTGCCAGTGTTGACCACCCAGTACCTGTGTCTGTTCCCCCCAGAAAATCTGGGTGACCTGTTAAGCCAGTGCTATGTTTCAGTTATGATTCCTCTGGGAGGCCTGTGGACTTGCCTCTCAGTGTGGTCCATAAAGGTGTTTACATTTCCAAGAGCTCACTGCCCAAACTGAGCTTGACTGCCACCTCCCAATTAATTGTTCTTCCCTCAGAACATGGTGTCCCTGTCCCATCTAGCTCCAAGTTAGCTGATAGGGAAGGGCCCCCTTTTGCATCGTTTACTGTACAAGAAATTATAACGTGAAGTCATAGGTAACTGTTCATAGTATGTTAATCACAATAGAATCAGTATAGAATGCATGAAACATGCATAAGTATTGTCAATGAAGATATGGTATAGTGAAATATAGTGAAATGTATAGTAATGTGATAAGTTTACCTTAACTGATTCATCAGATGTTATCTACATAGTATGCTAATGTCACGTATGTCTCGTATATATTGCTTCTTCAATATTGTGATGGTGTAGACTTGACGCGGACACCAAGTTTTTTCCAGGCAGAGAAGGGTATAACCCCCCTACAAATGGGGGTTCCCAAAAGTCTTCCTTGGGCTTGCCTAAATGCCCACTGCCAGGCCGGTATCCTGTGTCTTAGCATTTTAAAAGTGTTGTATGAGAGTGCCTTAATGCCTCTGTGCTCTGTCTCTTTAAGAGCTGCCTATAACATGGTGCTTATTTAATCTGGGAGGGGGCTGAGTGTTTCTATGTTCAAGTCCCACCTGGGCTGCCAGATAATCACACTGTTCTGCCATCGCTATTTGTGCAGAGGGAGCTCTATTAGAAGCTATACTTATTTGCTGATTGTCTATTAGAATAGTAATGATAGTGTAGTTTGTTTAACCTGCCTTCTTTGCAGCATGGACAGTTATGTTTATCATCACCACCATCTTGGTCCTGGACTGCCAGAATGGGCCAATCAGTACCTTTGGGGACCCTAAAATGGAGTCTGTCCCCAGGGGTCTTGTGGGAGTGAATTTCTGTAGGAATTTTAGTTTTGAGACTTTGGCGCTTAAATGTACCTGGGGAGGAGGGAGCCCTTGCTTTGACAGACTGATAGATCAACCAACCAGAACCTTTTGGACCTAAGGGAAATTCCCAAACTGCCTGCTGCAGTGTGTCAGTCTGCAGTTAGAGTTTGGAGAGTAAACAGCTCAAGTGATTCGAGCAGCAGCTCCTGCGTAATTTGTGCGGTAGATTGGTGGAAAGGCTGAGTTTGGCCTGCCTGCCTGCTGTCCCTCGAGAGGGAATCCTTTGAAAGGCTTAGCAATCGGACTGTATCCGAACTGGAGTGTGATAAAGCCACTGAAGAGTGACCAAATTTAAACCTGAAGAAGACTGAAGATTTGCTGTATGCGATCGGCCTGTCAGGACATCCATTCACCATAGAACTCCTGGTTTTGCTCAGACACTGATATTGCGACTGGACCGCTATTCGTTTGGTGGTATGGTATTTGCTTTACTGTAAATATGATGTAACCTGCTAGTGGGTCATGATTTGGTTCCCTACCATTTAATTGTGCCTTTCTTGCTGGGAGCTGCATCCAGCACCTACCGGACTGAATCCGCATTCTTCTCCAATTGGTCTGGGCCTCCACACTTTGGCCCAGCCAGCTACTCATGCCACAGAGAAGACCATCGATGAGAGACCTGCCTGGGGATTAGCACCCTGCTCAACATCACAAACAGGAATGACACCACAGTGAATCGTGTGGGCCCTGCTTCTCCTGGCAAAGCAGCAAGTCATCCTGCAGTCTCCATTTCATCCATCCTCTGTCCTGTACTGGGTAGCGTGAGTAAATGCCAGGGTAGCTCCCTGTAACAACAGCTCAATCAAAGTGTGTCATCTGATTTAATTGTTTTGTCTAATCATCACGAAATGAGCCTCCTGGCTGCGGATTACAAATTGTGTGTGGTTGTGCATACCTTTTCTTTTCATCACAGGGCTTCAACCAGCTGCAACAGCGGCCTACCCAGGGCAATGCATCAGGCTAGCCTATCTCACCAACTGAGTAACCAGCGTGTGTGTGACTGCGTTGAGGGACTAAAAAGTGCATGCATAATTGCCTGACTAGATAAGTTATAGAATCAATCAACCTGATTACGCCCCTCCCTTGTTCAAGTCCCCTGAATAAATCAGATCTAACTCTTTTTGCATCTAATTTGACTGTGGTTCTAATTTGTACCAAAAGCACTGTACTGTTGTTATTTGCTGTGCCTAATCTTGTTTTACAGGGGGTCTCCAGGGTTGAACTGGTGGAAACAGCCCTGGTGGTAAGTAAAAACAGTGTGGGGATTTGTATGCTGAATAGGGGCTACTGTGAAAGTATTTGTTGCATATTGTCTAGGGCACTAGAGGGGAAAGAGGGGGGTTACAGTGTCCTGGAGGGCTGTACCAAGGTTAGCCTTGTTACTAACAACCCTGTCCTCCGGGTGGAGGCACCCATTTCAGTACCCAGGCCCCTTAACCTGCAACTAGCCACGCAGGCAGGCAGGCATAGTAGCCCTTGGGATAGCGCCACCTAGGGGTTACACTACTACTACCACTACTATCTCTCAGAACTAAAAAGAAAACCCGTCACGTTTCAGAAAATGGCAGTTCTCCATGTTTGTCACTTTCAAGACGCACACACAGCACAGCACATTCAGCAAGAACTGGAAAGACTACTTACTGCTTGGGTCACTTCACAGAGTTTGAAAGTTGTTTTTATTTTGTTGCTGACAATGGTTCAAATATTACAAAAGCACTTCCCTATGGCAACTATGTACATATACACTGTTTTGCCCATTGTCTTAACCTAATCATTTGAAGCTTCCTGGATAATGACAGGCAAGTATCAACCACTGTGGGCACAGTGTGCAAAGTGTGTGGCCACTTCAACCATTCAGTAAAAGCCCATGACATCCTTGCTGATATCCAGAAGGACAAAGGTCTTCCTCATCTCTAGCTTGTCCAGGATGTACCAACAAGGTGCAATTCAACTTACTTTATGATTGAATGCATCCTTGAACAAAAGGCAGCTATCACTGAGTATATCAAGTACAATGGTATTGGGGAGGGCATTGTACTCCATTCTACTCAATGGTCTCTGCTGGAACAGTTGTGTCACATTCTGAAACCATTCATGAGTGCTACAAAAGAGGTCAGTGCAGAAAAAGCATCCACTTAGCCAAGTTATTCCACTCATTCTACTTCTCAAAAAAAGATTGGAGAAAAAGTCAATAACATGTTTACCAGACTTATCAATGATGGGAAATTATCAACCATGACACGGAGTGAGGAGTATCTCTTAACAACATTGCTAGATTCACGTTTCTGGAACAGACACCTTCCTGGTGTGGTTTCTGATGATATGGAGGAGTTGAACTACAGGCAACTTTTGATTGATGCAGTAGATGAGGTTTCATTAGGAAGATTGGCAAGCAGTACTACAATGACACCACTTTTAATTCAAAAGACTGCTCCAAAAACCAGTACAGAAGCAGACAATAAGGGGGATAGCATTTGGGGCCAGCTGCAGAACACTGAAATTCCACAAGGAGAAAATGCATGCTCAGTAGTAAGCATGGTAGATGCATATCTATCTGAGACCAACATTACTATTAAGGATGACATTTTAGCCTACTGGCAAGAGAAAAAAAAGAATGCTGGCCACAGCTGGCAACCCTGGCTTGTAAGTATATTGGATGTCCACCCTCCAGTGTCTGTTCCGAGTGTTTATTTAGCTCTGTTGGGGATGAGTGACTGACTAATGAACAAGATTTATACCAGACAATGTGGAGAAACGAACATTCTTGAAGGTTAACTTGCCAAACTTTGGCTACATATGTGATACTGATCTTGAAGAAGATGACACTGACAGCAGTACCTGTGCTGCAGCTGTGGGGTGACACATCAGCTTTCAATGTTGAGACTCACTGAACTGCATAAAAGTAGAGATCTGGGACTTGCCTGCTTTTGACTACATCATCGTCATCCTGGAGGTGGGTGGGAGGTGCAGCCAGTACATCATGTTTACACTATCATGCATTGGTAGTAACTGTGGCAGACAAGTCCCTGATCTCACACACAATTGCTTTCTCATTCTGATGAGATCATTTATTTTATTACCTAATGCACCTAAGAATAATTATTTCTTATATAACCACAGCTCTGTTTTTCCCCCTGATAGTAGTGGTAGTAGTAGTAATAGTGGTGAAGTGGTCACTTTGGACTGCCTGGAGCACTTTCACATTGCTTCACTTTGCATTCCATACCGAGACCTGTTGCTATGCTAAAATAATTGGTGACATACAAAAAAACGCACTAATCCCTTCTACAAAAAGTCAGACTCAGGAGACTGGTTTAAAAAATAGAGATCTGGGACTTGCCTGCCTTTTGACCACATCATCATAACCCTGGGGGGTGGGGGCGGGGGTGGAGGCCAGTACATCATGTTCATATCATCAGCATTGGTAGCAACGTGGCAGACAAGTCCCTGTTCTCACACACACAGTCACTTTTGCATTCTAAGGAGATAATTTATTTTATTACCTAATGCACCTATTGATCTTAGTGCTGGTAGACTACTTCTGGTTTTCACGATTGTAGTAGGCGGGGGTAGTAGCAGTCTTGAAGTGGTAGCTGGATGACTAGTTCTCTCTGACTGGCTGCCCTCTGCTGTGGCCTGGTGTTGGTTTTGTGTTCCTGGCTTTGTCTTCATCACTTACTGTGACTGTCTAAAACACATCTGGTACCTGCCTGTGCCTTTTGAGAAACAGAAATCACTACTGTTAATAATATAACTTCTACACAGTATTAGTATTACTTTCTTAAATGTCAGAAACAGATGAGTGATTAGAAAGCATTCTCTACTATTAAACAGTGGTTTTATTTTTTTTTCTACAGATACGTTGACTAGAAGCAGTTTAAAATGATTTTTAACATACGGTTACCATAAAACAATAAAGGTCATAAAAGTTTCGAATAAGGTTTGGACAAGGATCCAAATGTTTTTTTGCTTATCAGAACCTTTTAAAACCTCAGAACCTTTTGAGGTCCTCCCATCCCTAGATATCCTATATGTGTGTGTGTCTGTGTGTGTGTCTCTCTCTCTCTCTCTCTCTATATATATATATATATTTACAGTATATATATTGTATCTATATAGATATATGTATGCAGATATATACATATACATACCTATGTACATACACATATATAGCTCCATTGCAAAAACTTCTTAATGCACCAGTTAGGGTTCATCTTAGTGCCACACAAGTAGGGAAATGTGACATTAGGGTTTCCAACCCTACTTCCCCCCAAGCAGCAAAAGGACAAGACTAGACAAGCAACCACAGACAGCCATCATCAGGTAAGACAAACAACATTAGGAGGATGCTAGCAGAGTGAAAGCTAAGGGGGAGCAGAGCTGGACCAGCTGGTGAGATTGAAGGTCTTTGAGGACCATGCAACTGCAGCCAGCCAATAGGGTGGCTGTAGTCTTTTTGAATAAAAAGGGTCGGAATCTGTACTCCACTCCCTCAAGCTTTGTATCACTATTGAGTGCTCAGAGCAGAGCGGACCCAACGAACGAAGCAGTTAAGTGTTTGGAGGCATTGCGTGGGTGATTTTTGGCTCCTGCTGTTTTAACCTTGCATAAAACAAATAACACAAAAAATGTTTCAAAGTTTGCTGTGGGGGTTTGGATTCTGGGTGGAGGGAGGACACCAGCAGAGGGAGTGCTGGGGGGGGGGTAGAGCTGGATCAGCCTGAGCCATTGCAGTTCTCTGTGGGCCATGTGGCTGCAGCCAGCCAATAGGGCAGCTGTAGACTTTTTGAATAAAAAAGGCTGGAATCTGTAGTCTTCTTCCTCAAGCATCATAGTGCTGTGGAGTGTTCAGAGGTGAGTGAAGCCAGTGGCCAAAGCAGTTAAGTGTTCAGGGGCATTGTTTGGTGATTTTTAGCTCCTGCTGTTTATAACTGGCATAAAACATAAAAAACACAAAAAATGTTTTAAAGTTTTCTGTGAGAGTTTGGATTCTGGGTGGAGGGAGGATGTCAGAAGAGGGAGGGCTGAGGAAGGGAGCAGTGCTGAATCAGCTGGCACCATTGGTGGGCCACCCAGACCAGGTGGCTGCAGCCAGCCAATAGGGTGGCTGTAGCTCCTATTTAGTACCCATAATTCCATGCAACCCCAAAGCGTGAGTGACCCAGAAGAGTGACTGCCACAAAGCAGGAGTGTGGCTTCTACCTAAGTGTCATTTGGGGGTGTTGTCGGAGTGTCCACAGGGTGGACTGCAGGCTGCAGGCCACACTGGTTGGTAGAGGGTAGACAAGGTAAGGTGGGAAAAGGGAAAAAAGTAGCAGGGTTTCTGATCTAGGGACAGTCTCCAGAGTAGGCAGTTGATGGTAGCAGTGGTATTAGGGGATCTCTGATACTCACTATCTAGGGTCAGCCTACATGGAAATTAGCAGGAGGGATAACAGCAATAGCTGGGGATCGCAGCTACTCCCTATCTAGGGTTTGTCTTTATGGGAGTTAGCAGTGAGGAAAGCTAGCAGGAAGGTATATAGCACATTCCTTAAGCAGGCCTAGAAATAGTCCAAAGTAGAATATACAAAAGGTTAAAGGGGTCACCTAAGTACACTTTTGGAGGGTCTAGAAACTTAGCATGTGGGGAGCAGGGTGCGAAGGGTTATGGAGTGCAGAGGATATGGAGCTGGGGTGTTTCTGGGAGCACTCTGGGAGACAGGAGTTTCCTGGTTTGCAGGAATTTTAGTCAGCTGAGTGTGAAGGTGTGGCAGCTGGGACAAAAAATGGGTGTGCTGATGAAATGGGATTTATAGAGTGATGAAGGGAGGGGAGAGACAGAGGGGATGCAAGGCTTGGGGGCTGGGAAGGAGGGGAGCAGGTATGGCCATAAATCAAGGGGGGCCAAGGGGAGTTGGAAAGAACAGGTGCCTAGGCAGGTTTCAGGGATCCCCATCCCTCAGTGGGAGAGAGGGCTCAGGGAAGGGGGTGGATTACAATAAGGCTGGATGAGGAGGACCAGTGAGAGCATCTCCAGAGTTGCAGATGCAGAACAGATTCCTCCTCCTGGATAGGAAGGAGGAGGGGGAACCTGGCAGAATGGGGAGGTACTGTGGGACAGGGAGGGAGGTTATGGGGGGAGGCACCAGGGAAAGTAGGGAGGGGCAGGAAATAGTGAGTTCAGGACAGAGGGGTTGGACAGTCAGAGAAGGGGTTGGGAAGGACAAGGGAGAATGGGAGGGCAGGACAGAAGGGAAGCATAAGGGAAGGGTGGAAGGCAGGTCAGGGGGATAACAAAAAGATAAGACAAAAGGAGTGCTGGCGGAGAGAGGCAGGGGTGGAGGGGATGGGGAAAAGGACAGCTGGGGTAGTAAACTGAGGGGGAATACAAATCAAATCTTTATTTATTTATCAAATCAAATCAGATCTTCCCTTAAACCTCTGCAAAGAGAAGTCCCCCAAGGATCGATTCTTGGTCCGCTACTGTTTGCAATCTACATAAACAACATTGACAATAATATAACTAAGGCCAATATTCACCTGTTTGCAGATGACACAGTCCTCTATCTGAGTCATCCTTTGCCTGAAGCTGCCTGTACAGACCTACAATCTGAATTCAATCTACTTCAGAGCCAACTTCTAAACAAAAAGCTCCTATTAAATGCAATAAAAACGAAGACAATGTTATTTTCTCCACTTCTCCATGTTGCAAACCCAGCCAGTGCTGGCTCCTTCCTACAGATCACCACGATCCTGGGATAAATCTAGAATTTGTCAACAAATTCAAGCATTTGGAATTGTGGCTCGACTACAGACTTTCCTTTACAGACCACATTGAAGAACGTCTAAAGAAATTAAGGCAGAGGCTTGGACTCTTTTTCAGGATTAACAACTACCTCACCAGCAATGCCAAGCGACGACTGGTACAAACCACATTTCTCTTATTGGTTGACTATGCTGACTTCCTTTATAGTCACTGCCCTGTCTCGCATCTTGCTAAACTGGATACATTGTATCACAGGGCTCTGAGATTCATTACTGGACTACCTCATGCTACTTATCATTGTGCCCTTTACACGGCAGTGGGGTGGCCTTCCCTCCAGTTCAGGAGAAACAGAAACGCTATACTCTGGACGTTCAGAGCTATTATCAAGAAACTTCCCCTGTATATTTCTGACTGTCTTCCGTTATGTGAACCTGGGAACTATGCACTGAGAAGCTACTCCTTCATTTATTTAAAGGTACCAAAGCTAAAAACACATTTTGGGAGAATGGCTATAAGCTTTGCGCTGCCGTCTCTGTGGAACAGAATGCAAAAAATGCTGAAGCTTAGTTCTCCAGTCAGCCTATCCTCCCTCAGGACCCTATATGACCATTCAGTCAGGGAAATTTCTAACTGCTTCCCCCGACATTAAAACTCCCCGCATTATGGCTGACCATGTTAGCATGGTCCCTTCGCTACACCTGGACTGTGTGGCCACTCCCCCATATTCTGTAACTACCAATTGTGTTCCCTGCCCACCTGCCATGTGTCCTTCCTGAGGCCTTATCTTTCCTTGGCTATTTCCTATCACTCTGCCTCTACCCGTCATGCCTCAACTCCCATACCTTCCCCTTCTGCCATGTTTCTGTCATTCTTCTCTCCCTTAACTCACTGTCTGTCTGGTTTCTTATGGCAATGTATGAAACTTAAAACTACTCATTAACTGTTATCCTTAGTACCTCCCGCATCTGTACTAGACATATTTATTCCATGAAGGAATTGAACCATTGTTCCAAACTATTCCTTACTTATGTGTATGTTTTACTATTGTACATTGGTTTTGTATAATATCACTGCAATGTTATGATTGTGACTGTTATATATTGTATATTGTTATGATTGAGACTGTTCATACATTGTGTATCTTGTGTACCAGTACTACCAGGTCCATCTTGTAAATAAGCTTGCTCAATGGTGATCGCCTGGATAAATAAATAAAGATTTGATTTTGATTTGATACCTTTCCTTCCAGACCCTCTGCAATGTCACCTATAAAGACGTTAAAGCGGACTGGACCCAGTACTGAACCCTGAGGTACTCCACTAGTAACCCCCCTTTCTTCAGAGTGAGTTCCATTCACCATTACCTTCTGTGTCCTGTTGTGCAGCCAGTTTTCTACCCAGGCTACCACCCTGGACCCACTCCCAGGCTGGCTAACTCGATTATTAATCTTTTGTGTGGGACTGTGTCAAATGCCTTGCTAAAGTCTAGGTAGGCTATAACCATAGTCCCTCCCTGGTCTATTACATTGGTCAACCAGTCAAATAAATCAGTTAGATTCATCTTACGTGACCTTCCTGCTGTGAATCCATGCTGCCTTGGGTCCTGTGCCCAGCTGGCCTCTACGTACTCAACAATTATTTCTTTCAGAAGTGATTCCATCATTTTCCCTACCACTGAGGTCAAACTAACATGTCTGTAGTTTTCTGATTCTGCCTTGCTCCCACTTTTGTGAAGGGAAATCACATCTGCCCTGCTCTAGTCCTCAGGTACCAACTCATCCTCCCATGATTTGTTAAAAAGGGTGGTCAGTGGTGTCACTAGATCCCCCCTAAGTTCTTTTAGGACTCTGGGGTGAATCCTGTCAGGCCCCATTGCTTTGTCCACCTTGAGTTTTAGGAGTTATTTCAGGACTCTTTCTTCTGTAAATGGACTGGTGTCAACCCCCATACCCCCTTCTATGCACTGGACAAGTTGCATTTTTGTAGGCAGGGTACAATGGTCCTGAAGGGCATGGTGGAGGAATACATAGGAAACAACCTCAATTTAAACTAACCGGAGGAGGCAGCAGGGTGCATAGCACCCTTAGTTACCTGTCAGAGGGGTCCGATAGGCCTCCCCCCAATCACGACAGCAAAGGGAGGAGGTAGATGAGAAGGGTGAAGATAGGGGACAGGACTGAAGGAGGGGGATGATGGGGTGCAGAGCAAGAGGAAGGGAGGTCCCAAGTTGTGATGGAATGTGGTGTCTCTGAATGCCAGAAGGCTGAGAAGCAAGATGATAGACTTGCAGTCACTGCTGGCAGAGGGAGAGGTGGACATAGTGGCCATCATAGAGACATGGTCCACACTACACCATGACAGGGTCCTCGCAGTTCCGGGGTATGAACTATATAGGAAGGTAGAGGGAAGGAAAGAGAGTGACTCAGTACATGAAGGAAGGGATAACTTGTACCAAACCGGAAGCAGCAGCGGCTAAGACTGAAGTGCTATGGGTACAGGTACAATCAACTGGGGGAAAAATTGAAGGATGAGGGTTGTTTACAGATCACTTTCCCAGGAAGAGGAGCTGGACAAGGTACTAGGGTTTAAAATCTCTGAAATGGCTAGTAAGAGGGAGGTAGTAATAATGGGGGATTTCAATCTATCTGGGAATGGATTGGAAAATGCTGGCTACCTCCTGCACTAGGGAGCAAGTACTACTGGATACATTTCAGAGTGATTTCAAACAACATGAAATCTTGCTGTATTCTGACTATTGCAGTCAGCCCCAGCACTCAAACTGCCCCAGAGAGTAGAGGGTTAATTTTCTATGCAGAGCATAGAACGTTGAGCTCGAGCTCGGTTCAAACCTCTGTCGGCTGCAATTTGAAGTGCAACTGTCAAATTCTTTACTCCGCCTAACTGAATGGCCGCTCTGGAGAGTTCTCCTTTGCTCACGGTTCGTAAGTCGGTTAAAGTCCTCGGTTTTACCGATTATTTTTCGCAAGTTTCAGTTCAGATCTCTGTCTGTGGCACAGTAAGTACTAGGTAGTGAACTAGACATAGTAAACTTGTGGAAATTGTAAAAATTTATTTTTCTATCGGTTCGGCTGAACCGGCTGTTTAGTGATTTATATATTCTGTCTTTGTTTTTAAACTTAGAGTGTGGTTACCGGTCCTTATCGGTTTTAAAAAAATACTGCATTTCTTGTGTTTTTTCCAATACCCGTGACACGGTTAGAAATCGATAAGGGTGTCTTGCCTGGTTGTTTGCCATAAAAAGGGTAAGTTTGTGGTTAGGATGGCTATGTCTGAGAAACCCCAAATAAAAACCGGGCCCACTGGGTTTCAACACTGCAGTGTGTGTGGGGAGGTCTTTGCTAAGGCTGATCCCCACACCACCTGTGTTTATTGTCTGGGGTTTGACCACCCTGATTCAGACTGCCAAATCTGTAAAAATGTCCCTGAGTCTACTCTAGAAAAAAGATTAGGTAGGCTCAGGGATAAGGAGGCCGTGAAGTCCGCTGACCCAGATGGCCAGCCCGGTTCAGTTCCGAACAAACCTGAGGGAGTGCCCTCTGACCAGGCGATACTTCTTTGGGCAAGAAGAGAGCCAATCCTGAGGGATCAGTTCCTACAAAAAGAAACAAAAAGAAAAATCAGTTGGCTCGGATCCACAGACCCATTTTCTGATCTCCAAAGAGACTGGCAATTTGATAAAGATTATAGAATAGCTTCGTCCAGTTCCGTCTGATCTGGCACCTTCTGGCAGGCGCTCAGTTCGGTTGGTTCCTCTGGTTCAAGATTATGCCCCTGAAGATTTCTATGAACCAGATTTAGAGGGCGATGAAGATTATAATGATGACGATGGTGTGGGAGGTCTGGTTGAGCCCACTGAAGCAGACATCTCCCCAGATAGGCCTTCTGGTGTTTCCCCTCCTAGGTTTTCTGAGTCCCCTTCCCACTGCATGTTTTACAGGAAAGTGGCAGAAACCCTCCAGCTCCCTGTGGAAGAAGCTGTAGAGGAACAAGAGGAACCTGATTATGTGGAGATGATGGACATCCCAGAGCCCATGAGACTGTCTATTCCCCTTCATAAGTCTTTTGGGAAATAGACACAAAAGATTTTAAAAACTCCAAATTCTGTACCTCCTGTCAACAGAAGGATGGATAAAAGGTACACCTTATCAGGTTCTGGTACAGAGTAATTATATCAACAATGCAGCCATGTTGGGGTTGTGCAGGCTGCAGCCTGTGATAAGGCTAATATACCCTTGGCTTCCCACACCCCGCATAAAGAATCTAGGAAGCTGGATGCCATGGCAAAGAAACAGTACATGGCATCCACCTTGGGACTCAGGCAGGCTAATTATATGGTCTATGCAGCCAGGTACCAGAAGTCCAGGTGGGACACTGTACTGGCACTGGCTAAGCAGGCCTGCCCCCAGCTAGCCTCAGAGCTGGAGGGGGTGGCTGCTGATGGGATTGAGGCATCTAAGGTACAGTTCCATGCTGCTGTGGACTCCAATGATGTGTTCTCTAGAGTCATGGCTACATCTGTGGCTCTTCGGAGAATGGCTTGGCTCAGATGTACTGGTCTCTCACAGGACACCCAGGCTAAGGCCATGAATTTCCCTGTGGTGGGTAATTCTCTGTTTGAGGAGCAGACAGAGAATTACATGAAAAAGGTGGATGAGTATAGGACCACCTATAGGAGTGCACAGGCCAAGGAAAGGCAGGCAACTCCTCAAAGGCAGCAGGCTAGGGGCAGGGGCAGGCCTTTTCATAGGCCTTTACCAAGCACAGGCCTCTTCTCCCTTTCTCAGAGGGGGTTCTTCAGAGGGAGAGGCAGAAGGGGGATGAGCAGGGCTGCATCCATCCTCAACCTAAGGCTTCTGCCAAGCAGACACCCTGATGTGTCAGCCCGGGTCAACTCCCCCATTCCTGTAGGAGGCAGGCTGGCTTACTTCATCCAGGACTGGATGTCTGTTACCTCAGACAAGTGGGTCCTGGAGGTGGTAAGCCAGGGGCTGGTTTTCAGCTTCAAGAAATTTCCAAAGCTGAGGGCCAGATCTTTTCCACCTGCAAGCATCTCCGAAACCATTGCCCTGGAGGCAGAGGTTTCATCTCTACTGGCTCTAATGGTTGTAGAGAGAGTTCCTACATTGCATGGGGCAAAGGTCTGTACTCCAGGTACTTCCTTACCCCCAAAAAGACAGGGCAGTGGCAACCCATCCTAGACTTAAGATACCTGAACAAACATCTTTTAAAACCAAAATTCATAATGGTGACTCTGGAATAATCCTTCCCTCTCTAAGGCCAGAGGACTGGCTAGTCTCCCTGGACTTAAAAGATGCCTACTTTCACATTCCCATCAGGTGCTCCCACAGAAGGTACCTCAGGTTCAAATTGCCTTCAGGCCATTATCAGTTCAAAGCTGTGCCCTTCAGCCTGACATCAGCTCCAAGGGTATTTACAAAATGCCTAGCAGTAGTAGTGGCCTTTTTAAGAAGGAAACATATTTCCATATTTCCATACCTGGATGACTGGCTCATTGTGGGTCAGTTCCCAGACCAAGTCAAGTCAGACCTTCAAGGGACTCTGCAAGTGCTCACTTCCCAAGGATTCCTTCTCAGTCTTTCCAAGTCAGTTCTTGAGCCTGTACAGCTCCTCACCTTCACAGGGGTAGAGTTGGATACAGTCAAAGCAAGAGCTTTTCTTCCCCTGGAAAGAGCAAGGGCTATTGTAGAGCTGGCTTCTTCATTCTGCCTTCTGGTCTCTCAGCCAGCAAGGCACTTCCTTCAACTTCTGGGCCACATGGCAGCTTCTACAGCAGTGGTCCAAGGGGCCAGATTTCAGATGAGGGACATTCAGTTTCACCTGAGGGTCTTTTGGTCTAGGAAGAAAGATTCTCCAACCAAACTAGTTCCAGTGACCCAGACTCTGATCCAGCCTCTTCAATGGTGGCAGGATCAGGGCAACCTCAGGCAAGGAGTCCCATTCGTAACTCAGTCTCATTCTGTGGTCCTAACCATGGATTCTTCTCTATTGGGGTGGGGAGCCATCTGGGGGCTCTCACAGCCCAGGGACTGTGGTCCCCTCAGGAATCCCCTCTTCATATCAATCTCTTGGAACTCAGGGAGGTCTTTCTGGCCCTGCAAGATTCCTCTTAGTCAGTGCATAACAAGGTGGTTCAGGTCAGGACAGACAACACCACCATCATGTGGTACATCAACAAGCAGGGAGGTGCTTGGTCCATGGCCATGTGCACAGAAGCCATGAAATTGTGGTCCCTAGCTTATTCTCTGCAGACCTCTCTGATAGCAGTCCACCTTCCAGGGAAGGAAAATGTGCTAGCAGATGCATTGAGCAGAATCTCCCAGGGGCCATCATGAATGGTCCCTGGATCCTCTGGTGTTGAAAGTGATTTTTTCAAGGTGGGGCACTCCAGAGGTAGATCTCTTTGCAGCCCCAGACAAACACCAACTTCCTCTGTTTTGTTGCAGACCCCCAGTATTGGGCTCAGTCCCTCTGGATGCTTTGATTTTGAACTGGGAAGGGAACGTTCTATATGCCTCTCCTCCCTTTCCGCTACTGTTCAAGGTTCTGGTCAAGGTAAGGTCACAGCCTTGCAAAGTGATTCTGATTGCTCCAGACTGGGCCAGGCAGCCTTGGTACCCCCTGTTGCTGTCCCTAGCAGTCCATATTCCCCTGTCTCTTCCCAGGAATTACAACCTGTTAACCTCCTCTCAGGGGAGGATTTGGTACCCCAATCTTCGGTCTCTCAATCTCAAGGCATGGCTCTTGAAGAGTTAGAGTATGCAGATTTGCATCTGTCCCAAGGGGTTCTGGATGTTCTCAAAGCCTCTTGAAAGCCTGCCACCAGAAAAAACTTACAACTCCAAATGGAAAAGATTCAGCATTTGGTGTTCCAAGAAGCATATATCCCCAGACACTGTTGAATTGTCTACAGTTCTGCATTATATGGTTCATCTTAATGGCCTAGGCCTCAGACCAGCTACTCTCAAAGCACATTTGTCAGCTGTTTCTGCTTTTCTGTCAGCAGGAAAGCCTTCCTCACTGTCATCTCATCCTGTATTCTGTAAATTTTTCAAGGGATTGCTTCATACCAATCCCCCCTTTAGGGATCCTACCCCTGCTTGGGATCTTAATGTTTGCATTGCTCAGCTTATGCAACCCCCTTTTGAGCCTTTGTCTTCAGCAGAGCTTAAGTACTTGACTTGGAAAACTGTATGCCTGGTAGCCATTACCTCTGCCAGGCGTATCAGTGAATTGCAAGCTCTGTCAATGGAGCCTGATTTTATCTCGTCCCATAGAGATAAGGTGGTCCTTAGAACTAATAGGAGGTTTTTACCTAAAGTGGTTTCAGATTTTCATCTGAACCAATCTATGTCTCTCCCTGTGTTCTTCACTGATCATTCTTCTTCAGGAGAAAGAAGTTTACACAGTTTGGATGTTAAAAGAGCCATTAGTTACTACATTGAGCATACTAAAGCTCACAGGTTTGACTCCCTTCAGTTGTTTCTCACTTATGGGGAAGTGGGTAAGGGCAAACCTGCCACTAAGAGAACTATTGCCAGTGGATCATCTCTCATATTCAATTCTGCTATGAAAAGCTAGGCAAAATAACTCCCTCAGGCCTGAGGGCTCATTCGACTAGAGGTACAGCTGTTTCCCTGGCTGCAGCCAGGGATATTCCTTTGCTAGAGATATGTAAAGCAGCCACCTGGAAAACAGTCCATACATTTACCAAGCATTACTCCCTGGACATCCAGGCTAGGAGTGATGCTTGGTTTGGTGCAGCAGTACTGCAGTGCCTATTCCCAAGTTAGGTTCGATTCCCTCCTCCATGGAGGTACTGCCTGGTAGTCTGCAAGAGTCAGAATACAGCAAGACTTCATGTTGTTTGAAGAAAAAATGATTCACCTTAGTAATTATGTTTCTTCTAATGGAGTCTTGCTGTATTCTGACCTCTCTCCCTACCTCCCCTCTCAGAACCTATTTTTGGGAAGTGGGCTGGCAGGTGCAGTGTTGCACCCTAGGGAGTACTCCCTCCTTTTAGAGAGGGGGAGTGGGTTATAGTATTAATTTAACAGTCTTGATTTGTTCACTACCTGGTTTTTGATTTTGGATTTCTTGACTTGAGTCTTTTGGGGATCCAAAATATTTGGTTGCCATTTGGCTAGTAAAAATGTTACAATTTCCACATAGTAGTTAGTTAGTATTAGCTCATAAGAATCTGACAGTTGCACTTCAAAGTGCAGCAGACAGAGGTTTGAACTGAGCTTGAGCTCAACGTTCTATGCTCTGATAGAAAATGAATCCTCTACTCTCCGGCGCACTTTAAGTACTGGGGCTAACTGCAATAGTCAGAATACATCAAGACTCCATTAGAAGAAACATAATTACTAAGGTGAGTAATTTTTTCTTCTTGGCCCAGAGTGTCTTGGATCCCACTAGGGAGAAAGCTGTACTAGATCTGGTTCTATCCAACTGAGGGCATGCTCAGGATGTGTGCAGTGCAACTTGTAAGTGAACCCACAAGACAGGACACTGTCCTAAATGTGGTGCTCACTAACACAGATTCAGTTAAACCAGTAGTAGTTGGGGAGCCACATGGAAACAGCCACCACAATTCAACTTGATTTGAAGTTCCCTTTAAGCCTTAGAAGACACACTTAAAGGCGAAGTCCACCCAAAACTTAAAAAAATGTATATTGTGCAGAGTGTTTTAATTTGTATGTGAAGTTCTAGTGTTTCCTTCCCTCTGACTGGTATTATGAATTTTTCCTAAATTAGCCTGCTAGCTTTAGGGTAGTTTTATGACCCCTGGAGATCTCCACATGAAACAACTTAATTGTATTCCTTTGTCCTACAATGCACCTTGTTTCATGTGATGGTGATGTAGCAGAGACCATAAATCCAGCAGAAAGCATTGCTTTACAATCAGTTCACAACAGTAGAGATGGCTATATTTTAAAATCTGTAGAATTCAGCTTGGATGACCACCCTCATTGTAAAGGTCTTACTGTCTTGAAAAACTTTGCTGCTGGTAATTTTTGTGCAGCTTGTAAAGCTTCCAAGATATTTAGTTTGTTTGGCATGTGAGTGCTGAATGTTTGGTCTCTCTTACATCACTGTCACATGAGACAAGATGCACTGTGGGAACAAGAAATACAATTAAGCTGTCAGGGATGAAGATCCTCAAGGGTCATAAAACTAGTATAAAGCTAGCAGGCTAATTTAGGAAAAAACTCCTAATACCAGTCAGAGGGAAGGAAACACTAGAACTTTGCATACAAATTCAAATACTCTACACAACATATATTTTTTCTAGTTTTGCGTGGACTTCTCCTTTAAGTGCAGTGGTCTGGGATTTTAGAGGGGTGGACTTCAGCAAACTCAGATGGTTTGAAATAAATTAAAGGGGGAGAAGAAGGGGGCAGGGGTTGAGGAGAGATGGAGGGTAATTAAAGAGGCCATTCTTGAAGCTTCACAGCTTTGTCCGAGAAAAGTAACCAAAAAAAACAAAAATTCGAGAAACCATTTTGGTTTTCAGCGAGGGTGAGGGAAGTAATAAGGGCCAAAAGGATAGCCTTACACAAATACAAAAAGAGGTAGGGGCTGCAGAAAGGGAAGAACACCTCCAGAAGACCAGGGAGGCAAAGAAGGTGACAAGGGAGGCAAAGGCAGACAAAGAGCTAAGACTAGCCAAGGAGGTCAAGCATGGAGAAAAGCATTTTTTCTGCTATATCAGTGAAAAAAGGAGGGGTGGGGAAGTAGTTAGACTGAGGGATGGGGGATGTGTGATAGAGGATGATAATCAAAAGGCTAAAGTCCTAAATAACTACTTTTGCTCCATCTTCACCAAGAAGTCTAGAAGTCGCCTACATGAGAGTGGCATTAAATCAGAAGTGAGAGGGATCCAGGAGATGGGGAGGCCAACATTTACTGGGTATAGAGTCTGAAAAGGGCTAGCAGCCCTCAAGACAAACAAGGCACCGGACCCAGATGTGATCAATCTGAAAGTACTCAAGGAGCTAGCAAATGAATTGGCTGAATCTCTGACATGCCTTTTCTAATAGCTCGCTTTAAACAGGGGTTGTCCTAGGGGACTGGAAGGTGATGGATATGGTTCTGCTTCATTAATGGGGGGGACAGAGAACAAGCAGGCAACTGCAGACCCATCAGTCTCACCTCTTTTGTTGGAAAGCTGATGGAGTCACTAATCAAAGTAGACCTTGTGGACTATCTGGAGGGCAATAGTCTCCAGGATAATAAACAGTATGGTTTTGCATCAAGGAGGTCATGTCAGACAAACTTAATATCCTTTTTTGATTGGATTACAAAGAAACTGGATAAAAGGCCTGCCATTAATTGGCTATATTTTGACTTCAGCAAGACCTTCAACTCTGTGCCTCATAGACACCTGCTGAAGAAATTGGGGGACCTTGGGGTGGTTAGGGATATAGTCAGATGGGTTGAGAATTGACTAAAAGAGAGATAGCAGTGGGTAGTGGTACATCTTATCAAATTGGAAGAAAGGGAGGTCACAAGTGGGGTACCTCAGGGGTCTGTTCTGGGTCCGGTCCTTTTCAACATGTTGATCAGTGACATTGGAGAAAGGATCTAGGGCAGACTAGGTCTCTTCACAGATGACACAAGCTCTGTGGAAGAGTGGATAGCGATGAAACAATCAGAGAGCCGCAAGAAGATCTGCAGAGGCTAAAGAGCTGGTTGAAGGTCTGTCAGTTTAATTTCAACATCAAAAGATGCAAGGTAATGCACCTAGGGAAAAAGAACCCCAGGACAGAATACTGAAAGGGTGGGGTACAAATCAGTATAACGGCAGAGGAACATGACCTCAGAGTAATTATTGACACACTTAAGCAGGCTAGCCAATGTGACAGGGCTTGCAGTAAGGCTAACAGGATGCTGGGATGTATAGGGAGGGGTACTGACAGTAGAAGGAAGGAGGTGCTACTCCCCCCTCTTCAGATTCCTGGTGAGACAACATCTGGAGTACTGAGTCCAGTTTTGTAGCCCTCACCTTAAGAAAGGACAAGGAAAGGCTGCAGTATAGAGCAGGGTAATGAAGATAATTCAGGGTCAGCAGGAGAAGTCCTATGAGGAATGTCTTAGGTGCTGAATATGTATTCATTGAAACTAGAAGGGGGGGATATCATAGAGACTTTAAAATTCCTAATAGGAATAAACAAGGTGGACTGCAGGGAACTGTTTTTAAGGAACACCTACTCAACAACAAGGGAGCACGAGTGAAAGTGATAGGGAGAAGGTTCAGGAGGGATGTGAGAAAGTATTACTTTACAGAAATGGTATTGGAACCATGGAACTGCCTGCCGGCTGATGTGGTGGCAGCTGGAACTGTGGGTGGTTTCAAACATGCATGGGATAGAATGAAGGGAACAGTAATTAATGGCAGGGACAAGGATGGGGAAGGAATAGGATAACTATTGGGAAGGGGTAAGATGCCGATTGATGCCAGGTCACGGAGTTATATAGAGAGACCAATAGGCAGACTGGATTGACCCTTGGTCTTTTTCTGCCATCTCCTTCTATGTTTCTTTGTGAAGGTGGAAGCACCGCTTGCAGGTAATGACCACCACATGGTATGGTTCCACCTGGACATAGGCAGGGGGATTGTCATAATCAAGACAAGAGTTTTGAAATTTAAGAGGGCTGACTTTGGTAGGATGGGAAAAATTCTAGTAGGTCACCTTGCTGGGATCAGAAGGGAAATGGAAGTAGAACAGAAATGGGCAATAATAAAGAAGGGACTGATGGTGGCCACCAGTGAGTGTGCCAAAATAGAAAGTAAGAAAACTAAAGCCAAAAAGCTCAGCTGTTTCAAAAACAGGTGGTAAGAGCTGTAGGTGACAAGACAGCAGCCTTCCAGAAGCACAAATGTACTCACAAGGAAGAGGATAGGGTGGATTATTCTGCTAAGTCAGGAGAGGCGAGCAGAGCAGTTAGGGTGGCAAAGTCTAAAAAGGAGAGTGAAGCTGGCACGGGGGTAAAAACAAGGGAGAAGGCCTTTTTTCCAATATTATAAGGGAGAACAGGAATGCCAAGGATGAAATAGATTAAAAAAGAGAGTAGTTTGGCAGAAGGTAGTGAAGAGAAAGCAGAGGTACTTAACAAGTACTTCTGTTCAGTCTTCACTAGAGAGAAGGATGGACTAGTACTACAAGGGGTACTTAAGGGCCTAAAGGCCTTGAAGGTGGATAAATCCCCAGGGCCAGATGGCATGCACCCTAGGGTCCTAAGAGAACTGGTGAAGGTTCTGGTGGATCCCCCAGCAGGCCTGTTTAACACCTCTCTGAAGATAAGGATGAGGCTCTGGTAGATCCTGGCAGACCTGTTTAACACCTCTCTGGAGTCGGGGATCATGCCCCGGTATTGGAGAAGTGCGCACGTGGTACCTGTCCAAAATAGTGAGTCAACAGATGAACCAGGGAACTACAGGCAGGTGAGACTAACTTCGGTAGTGAGCAAGCTGATGGAGACCATCCTAAAGAAGAGACTGGTGAGCTTTCTGGAGGATAATGGGTTCCAGGACATGGGGCAGCAAGGGTTTGTGTCAGGAAGATCCTGCCAGATGAGCCTAATTTACTTCTTTGACTGGGTCACCAGGACAGTGGACAAGGGCCAAATGGTTGATATCCTGTCTCTGGATTTCAATCTGGCTTTCAACTCTGTACCTCACATGAGACTGGTCAGGAAGCAAGTAGACCTAAAGGTGGGGGCTAAGCATGTTGGAAGAGTCAGAAGTTAGCTATAAGACAGAAGCCACAAGGTGGTAGTGTGTGTGTATGTGTTTGTGTGGATTATCAGAAGCATGACCTGTGACCAGAAGTGTCCCACAGGGCTCTGTGCTTGGTTGGTTTGTTTAACATATTCATAAGTGACATTGTAGATGGCATCATGGGTAATATATGGCTATTCATGGGTTATACAAAGCTTTGTGGGAGTTGGACAAGGAGGAAAGGAGACAGGAACTCAGGGAAAGCTTGGTTAGGCTAGAGAAGTGGTCTGGCATTTGACATCATGGGTTCAGTGCTAAAAAAGTGTAAAGTTATACACTTAGGACAAAAACACCCAGGGACCAAATACTGGTTGGGTGATGTACAAGTAACCAGGTCAGAGGAAGAAGAGGACCTGGGTGTAATTATCAAGAGTGACCTGGAACACTTGTCACAATGCAGGAAGTCTGCGACCAAAGCAAATTGGATGCTGGGCTGTATAGCCAGGGGAATCACCAGCGGAAAGACAGAAGTCATTTTGCCATGGTACAGGTGTCTAGTGAGACTTCACCTACAGTACAGTGTGCAGTATTGGTGCCATTATCTTAAGAAAGATATCAACTTGCTGGAAACAGTCCAGAGAAGGGTAACAAAGATGGTTCAGGGCCAGTTACAACACATATGAGGAAAGGCTCAAGGGGCTCAACATGTACTCTTCTGAAGACATAAGGGGGGTATGATTGAGACCTTCAAGTACCTTGAAGGTATAAACAGGGTGAACACTGCGGGCCTTAGTTGAAACAAGACCACTAGGGGTCACAGCCTAAAGCTGGTGGGTCAGAATGGAGTTGAGGACATGGTTTTCACTGACAGGGTGGTGACTAAGTAGAATGATTTTCTGGAGGAGGTGGTAGCTTTAAAAACAATGGACAGCTTCAAAAGAGGTTGGTACAGGGTAAGTGGGAAAGTTGCAAGCAGATGGAGGGAAGGAGTATTTGACAGGAGTCAAGAGGGATATGGGTAGGGGACGGTTCCCTCTGTAAATGCAATGAGAACTGCACATTCAAGCAGGCTAGATAGACCATAAGGCCTTTACCTGCTAGTACATTCACATGTTAATATGTAACATACAACTGTTTCCAGATGGCACAAAGGCAGTAGCACTGATGTGCTACCTTCATAAATTTGTATCTGTGGTATGCACACCATAAGCCATACACACTCACTTCTGGCTGCAGATAGAAATCCATGATACACAAATCACAACACTACTTCTGTAATCAGAAACACATGCTCCTGCAGCCAGATGTATAAATCCGTGATACCCAAATTACAAATGTTCTTTTGTCTGCAGCAGCAGCTCAGGACTCTATTGGACCTGTGCTTCTGTAGCCATAGGTACTCATGCACACTGTAAGACATATACACAGTTCTGGCTGCAGAATTCTGCAGCCACAGATATAAGACATACACACTGACTTCTGGCTGCAGAAGCACAATTCCCAAGCAATCCATGATACCAAAATTGCAACAGTGCTTATATCCGTAGAAGCACAGGTTCTTGAGGGTCCTATGCCTCTGCAACTGCAAGTGTGAGACATACATACTGACTTCTGGCTGCTGAAGTGCAGGCCTCTGTATGGCATGCACTCTGGAGTTGCACATAGAAATCCATAATACACAAATTGCAACAGTACTTGTAGCACCAGCACTTCTGCAGTCACAGGTACCCAAGCATGCTGTGAGACATACATTCAAAATTGTTGCTGCAGATACAACCCACCATGGTAGCATATCAGTGCTACTGCATTTGTGTCATCTGCAAACAGATGTATGTTTGTCTTACCTGATGATGGCTGTCTGTGGTTACTTATGTGTTCCTGTTCTTTTAGAAACATAGACTTTGATGGCAGATAAGGACCGCTTGGCCTACCTAGTCTGCCCAATTCCTACCTATAGGATAAGCTGCAGATCCTAGTTAACCAACAGCCTATTTCTTCCTGCCCCCACAAGAATTGCCTTATGTCTGTCCCATGCATTCTTGAATTCTCCCACAGTTTTAGACCCCAAAACCTCCTCAGGAAGGCTGTTCCATGTGTCCACCACCCTCTCTGTGAAAAAATACTTCCTCACATTGCCCCTGAGCCGTTCCCCCTCTATCTTCAAATTGTGTCCCCTTGTTCTTGCACATCTCTTTTTCTGAAAGATGCTACCCTCTTCAACTTTATTGATTCCACTGAGGTACTTAACAGTTTCTAACATGTTCCCCCCCTCCCTCCTTTCCTCAAGGGTATACAAATTAAGCTCCTTTAGCCTCTCCTCCTGTGGCTTCTCTTGCAGACCCTGCACCATTTTAGTTGCCCTCCTCTGGACTGCCGCCATCCTGTCTATGTCCTTGCAAAGATTGGGTCTCCAGAACTGGATGCAGTACTCCAGTTGGGGTCTCACCAACTGTCTGTACAAAGGGATAACAACTTCCTGCTTTCTGCTGGTGATGCCTCTCCCTGTACATCCCAGTATCCCCAGCCCTCCCTACTGCTTTCTCACATTTCTTGTCAACCTTGCATTGAATCCAAGCTGCCATACTTCTGAAAATTCCTCCAACCTTGCCAAGTCTCTTCTCATCCTTTCCACTCCTCCTTGTGTATCAACCATGTTGCAGGTCTTTGTGTCAGGTGCAAAGGGGCATACTTTTTCTTTTGCTGCTTGGGGGTTGGGAGTTAGGGTTGGAAACCCTAACACCATATTTCCCTACTTTTGTCATGTTACGTTGAACCCTAACTGGTGCATTAACACATTTTATTGCAATGAGTTGCCGTTGTTTTTGAGAAAATTGAATTGAATCCTCATTTATGCAGGTCCTTTTGGGACCTGTGTGAACAGATGCAGATATACAATGCTGTCCTGGCCCTGCTCCAAGAGAAGAGTTTATTTGCTTATGCAAGTGCAGGGCTTTCTGTGTCCTGATACAAAGAATATGTGGGGCTATCTGGTAGGGGTGGAGAAGCAGAGGGACCTGTGGCCACTGCACTTCTATGTTGCTACAGATACAGATGTACAGGGAAAACAGTCCAACTGTGGGCTGAAGTGTAGGGTCCTCTGGCAGGCATGGGTGAAGAGATGCAGGGCCCTCTACCAAGAAAATAATTTTTCTTCACTATATGGTACTTGGACCTGTGTGGCTAACCCTGCATCCTCCATTCTCAAGCTGGGGGGTGGTGCCGCATGGCAGCACCATCCACCAGCCCTGGTCCATCCAGCAGACTCACTGAGCTTCCCTCTAAACTCAGCTCACTGGCATGGTATCACAAGACATAAGCCGGTGGGTAAAAAGGCTGGCACTGCATTCTTTGCTTAATTTTTTTTATTTATTTGACCTCATGTTTTTAACATACTGTAGTTGTTTTATGACTCTTTCTTATCAACATGACATGTGGCATTTGTAGAATACAGGTCAAAATATAATTTCGTGCCACAAGTGCAAAACATGTTTTGGCTGTGGTCTGAAAAGTAATAACCTGTCACATTCATCAGGTCTTGTGAAAAAAATGGCTATGTTGAAAGTTTAGAGTCAAAATATTGAAAATTACCAAAGTGATGAGGGTGTATGGAAACATTTCAATGTACATTCCATAACTTTGTTTTTTTTAGATATTTTGACCCCTACATTTTGAACATAGTGTTCTTAATACCCCATTTCATTCTGCCCTTCTGATGCACAGCTATAAAATATTTAGGGAAGATTGACAAGGCAAAAGTGGGTGGTTGTCTTATCTACCTAAGGGACATCTTATTTGGCCACACCTCACTAATGCCTTTGAATGCTTGGCAATCAAAATCCAATTGGGGAAGGGACAGAACTCTCTTCACGTAATGTCAGTTTACATACCCCCTTGCAAACAACAACCTGTCATTACAATGTCTGAAAGATATTTCAAACAAGCCTGCCTTAGCAAGGAAACTATAGTCACCAGAGACTTCAATATTAACTGGGCAGCCAAATTAATGTTCCCACAAGGACCTGGTGTCCAGCTTATTCCTAACACAAGTAGTTAGTGATTGCACCCATGATGGTTATAAAACTGGGTCTAAATCCTGAATCAACTGGATCCTAGCCACCCACCTGCAAAGACTAGTTGAGGTATTGGTCCTACCTGATTCCATCAGTGACCGCTCATCAGTCCTATGTGCTTGGACAGCTAAACTCCCTAAGACCCCACCCAAAACTATTAACAGCAAAGTTCTATGAAAAGGTTCAGTTGGCACCTTCAAAGCACACCTGGCTCAGATAGACTGGAGTTATTTGGATGTCCTCCTGGACATTGATACAGCCCTTGACTTCCTTATGACCCAGTTCACAGTTGCCTGCAACATATTTGCCCCTCATAAAAAATGTAAAGTACGAGGCTCTGTAGCCAGATGGGTCACCCCTGCACACTTAGTTCAAATGTATGTCAGGGATAATCTCTGATGTTGGAGTAGAGAAACTGGAACACCCACAGAGTTGCAAAAGTACAGAGCAGCCTACAATAAGTGCACCAGCGAGATAAGACAGGCCAAAGCAGCACACTTTAAAGAACAGAAGAAAAAACTGGAGTAATGGAAAACAATTCTGGGAGAGCCTGAATGACCGCCTGGGTAAAAGAGACAAATCTCCACCTAAAATGCTTAATAATAATGGAATTGTTACTACTGCCTCAGCCAAAATAGTTCATATCCTTAACACAGCCTTCACAGGCCTCAGTTCTGTCCTCCCTCCTGACACAGATCTTGGGGCCAGTGACGGAGGCTGTACAGATCTATTTAATATACTTGGTCAAGACCACAGCCACCCCAAAATCTATTTCAAGTGTGCCACCATACCTGAAACTAGCAATTATGTCAAAAGAGTCCTAAGTAAAACAAGAGTAGGGGGCAACACTATAGCCATGAAGTTGTTGGCCCTAGCACTTGAGGAACTAGACCGTCCCTTCTCTAAGACATTAAATCTTTCCATGCGATATTTACAGTTCCCCAAAATGTGGAAATCTACACTTGTAACACCATTGCACAAAAATGGTAACTGCACCAGTGTGATCAATTGCTGGCCTATTTCTACCCTTTCAGCCCTGTTGAACGTCCTTGAAAGTATTATTTTGGACCAACTTGTCTCCTACTTGAGCAAGTATGATATTCAGTGCAGACTGCAGCATGGATTCAGGAAGCTCCACAGTATCAGTACTGCACTCATTGAGTACACCAACTTCCTGCATGAGGCCCTTGATAGTGGCCAACTGGTGGGTGCCACCTACATCAATTTAACTAAAGCATTTGACCTATTAAATCACTCATTACTACTAGACAAGCTCTTCGCATTATGCCTCTCCTCTGAAATGGTAGGTTGGTTTAGTTGCTACCTCACTGGTCAAACTCAGTGGGTTAAGATAGACGGCACCCTATCTGGAGTTGAGGGAGTCTCAGTAGGGGTCCCACAAGGTTCAATACATGGCCCTCTCCTTTCTGATCTGTTCATAAACAACCTCCCAGAAGCCTGCCCCCTAGCAAAGGTGCTTATCTATGTCGATGATGCTGTGGTCTTTCATTTCATTTAATTTCATTTATTTTACCAGGAAAAAGTTCCATTGATCATAGCTAATTTACAAGGAGGTCCTGGGTAGGACAGAAGAATAAATTGAAAAACACAGTGTATATATACAGGGATATTACAATTTGAAAAACTCAGTACATATAAACAGTGCATACATACAGGGATTTTACACATTTTTCAGACTACAGCGACATCCAGAAGTACACATTACAGAAAAGGCAAAGTGTGTTGAGAGACACATTGTCTATGACAAAGAAAGAGTAACACAACTAGTAAAGAATAGATACAATCACAGTAACAGTTAATATTTACATTTCAGACGGTGATTAGACCTGGGAACATCTTATTACTGACATTATGATGTAAAAGACTAAGCGTCTCCATCTCTATGTGGACTCTTTCAGCAAGCTAGATCATCTATGCCAACCAGGAGTGCAGAGAAAGGTTGGCTCCTGGTATCATTTAAATGCACCACCCTGGCACAGAAATCCATCTTGTACCAAGGACCAAAATAGTATAATGGGCTACCTGCATCACTCATTGAAAGCAATAAGATTAGCCTCTTCAGGACAGGACTTAGGACTCTACTGCATCATGAACTGACCTGTGCGTGCTTTGACTAGTCAACTACAGGACTCTTTAGCCCGAATAACCCACCCTCTCCCCCACTTCCAACTCCGTCCCCTCCTACACCACCATCCCCCCTCCACCTCCCAACCCCACCCTCTCCTGCCCCTAATATTCCCACCCCAATTCCTCTCCTGCACAACCCCTTCCGTTATCACATCACCTACCTCCCTTGCTGTTTATAGCCTAACTTCCTTTCACAGCTCTCCCCCACTCCAGTACCCCTTCCCTTAGCTTTCTCCGCATGCCTGTTCCCCACCACTTGCCTCCTACTTAGCTCCAGCTTGCACCCCCCCCAACACTGCTGGCATCACTGCAGCAGCTTCTCCCCCATCACTCACCCTCACACAAAACGACAACGCTTTCCTTAGGTTGCTCCCCCACCCACTCCTCCTCTGTATAGCTAGTCCCCATCTGTATGGCCAGTACTCCCAGTGGCCTGATGACCCTAAATTGACAGACTAAAGCATTTCCATTGAAACTGTTTCCTTTGTTTTAGCTGTATCCTGAATGTTCCCTCACTGAAATACTTTGTACCCTTGAAACCATGTTCCTCCTATATTATTTGTAACCTGACTGAAACATACTGTTCCTTAAATGTATTCTAACTCATATCGTTCAAATGTATACAACCAATATGCTTTGTCTGACTTTTTTTGTAATTTCTGCAACCTGTATGTTTGACTAATTGTTTTGTATATGACCTGGAACCTTTGTAAATGAGTCATAGCACTCAAAGGTATTAATCCTAAGCTGCAATAAATAAATAAATAAAAAGGAGAAATAATGAGGCTGATGTATATACAATGCAAAGAAATGGACGTAATAATATGACATGTAGCAAAGTACACTAGTAAGAGCAATTTGTTTATAGGTGCCATGATAGCAATGGAAAATGTGCGTTGGTGAGGTATTAGTGACAGGCACAATCGTCTGTACAGTATTGGTTGCAGGGGTTCAGTTAATTTATTTTTTGTGAAAGTCAAATACTTTCATGAGTCAAAATCTGAATGTCATTCCAGTTTTTTGGAAGTCAAAATACTTTCCAGATCCCATAGTTTGAAAGCAAGTATTCTAAGAAGGATCAATTTATGGATGTCAACATAAATATTAGTGGTAAAATACAATTTCTTGAAAAAAAAATCCATAATTTCTTAGCTTCTGTGCCTTCAGTCTTAGAAGTTATTCAGTTTTGATTTTTACATTTGGAAGTCAATGACTTCCTCCCCCTTTATTTTGGAAGTTTTTGCCTTATTTTTGGGAGTTGAATACTCCCAAAATGGAATTAACTGAAGCCCAGATTGGTTGAGAAAGGAACTGGAAGAACTGGGTAGAAAACAGGGTGGCTAGTTTAGTTAATTTCTGAAGGGCATGCCATGCTTTGTGGGAGGCGCAACTAAATGCCCGCATCCCGTATTAAGAGGAGTGTCTGGGAACATCTAGCAAGATAAGGTTATGAACTGGCAACATGTAGGGATCTTGCGACCTAATGAGCAGTAAGGAGATATATGAGGGTAGTAACTTGTGAAGAGCTTTGAAGGATCAAAGGTTTAGGTGTCATAACCTTCTGATATCAAATGATGTCCAACTTATGTCCTTGTAGAGAAGGCAATGGTGTGTGAGAGGTGAAAGTTCACAAACGTAAAGTATCGCTCTATGGTACAACATGTCTTGGTGGCCTAGTTCTAAAGCTATTACACATCAGTAAATAATGTTGTCATAATCTAGCAGGGTAAGGAATGTGGCCTGCACAAGCATTTTCTTATCATCATGGCTAAGGCAAGTTTTATTGTGGAAACAGAACCCTCATTTTTGCCTCAGCTTTTTACAGAGGGAATCTACTGTATGTGGGCATTAAATGACAGCTTGTCATTAACCCACATTCCTAAGTATTTGAAGGTGCCTACCATTTCGAGTGGTTCATTTGATAAGGTGGAGATACCACCTGCGGGAGGAGAGAAATTCAGTTTATGTGACAATACCATATATTCTCGTTTTGGATGTATTTAGAAAAAGTTTGTGTAATGGGTACCCCAACCCTGCCTTTTTACTAAAACGACACGTGGCATGCTGTTGGCGCTGGCAGCAATACCTGGTGAGAGACCTGGGTTCGGGGAGGATGAGGTTACCTGGCACAAGGGACCTAGGTTTGGCTACTTTGCATAGGAGCACCCAAGTAAATCCAAACTACAGGAAGCAATAACTGTAATGTCCAGAACCAGAATTGGGATTTTTCAGTGTGGCTTTATTTATTAACTAACTGATCATAAACAAAGCATTGCTTGGTCCCTCAAAGGGTTACGTTCACTGTATGTGCAGATTAGATGTTAACCAAGAGGTCCATTTGAAGAATGAACACATTACTACAGTTGTCTGGCTTTGGACCCACCAGGCACTCAGCCTGGACTTTGCATGTGCTTTGGATACATAGCCCGACTGGCCCGGCCTCCCTGCCGGCCACTTGACTGATGGTCCACTTGAAGAATGAACCCAAACTTTACTTGGAAAGGCATCCCATCAAACAAGGAGACTCCCAAACTGTGGCTCCCCACACCACTTAGAGTCTGTGACTCCTAGAGATTGTTTTCTACTTCAATCGAACTCCCATCAAACAAGGAGACTCCCATCCAACAAGGAGTAATTTTTCCCATCCTGTGGCTCCCAAATCACTTAGAGTCTGTGACTCCTAGAGATTTTCAAGTTGCGACCCACATCTGGGTACCACCCATCACTGGCCAAGTGCATGAGGCAAGTAGCAAAACACAGAAGAAATCTGTAGAGGTGGACCTGGTTACTAAAGATGGGGGGTTTTCCCACCTCCAGCTCCCACAGCCCATACCCGGCCATTTCTCTGGACACACACAGAAAACTTTAGAACTTTAAAATGTAGATTGAACGGTGGATGACCTGAAGAACCCCCTCTACAGCATTACTTGAAATCCAATGAAACTTTAGACTGTTTGACTGCTCCATTTGTTCATCCTAGTAACATAGTCCTCCCAAATAGCAGTCCACATTTATTTCCCAACTGAAGAAAACAATTTGTTTGCCCCTTCAAATGGAGCCAAACACTCACCCATTCATTGCAGGTGCCCACAGAAGCGAAGTACTGTAACCTTTGCTGTTATACAAGAACAGACAAAAACAAAATCAGGCAGCTTCCTTCCATGGTGGGAGAAGAGTTGCCCTGGAACCCAGAACTCCCGGAGGGGGAGCACTGAGACCGGGGTAGCGGTCTCCACCACTTTAAAAAAGGTAAACACAGGAACACTTCCTTCTTCTTTGAAACAAACTGAAGATTGACTGACTTCCTTCCTGTTTGCTTTAGGACAAACTAAAGAAGAAGCCCTTTGAATTTCCCAAAGTTCTAAACTCACTCCCTGAGCTGTAGATTCCAATGTGGCTCATGCAGCTGCGACAGTTCTATAGTGATGTCATCTCTCAAGTCTCAGCTGTGACTGAGGACAGAGTGAGACAGTGTGAAACCCATTTAACTGGAGTTTCACAAGCTGCCTTCCCTGCCTACCACTAGGTCTTACTGGGATTCTAGTAACCCCGGGTAACAAAGGGGTCACATTTGGATGCATGCAGACTTAGCTGCAGAAGATTAAATCCATCTTTAATGCAGATTCTGGGGTTGGACTAGCCATATCGAGTACAGTATCATCTGCATAGATGTGGAGATTGGCTGAGGTAATGTTGTGATCCAAATCATGTATAGATATATGTATCTCTCTATCTATCTATATCGATCTACATATATATATATATATCTATATATATATATATACATATATACAAATATATATATATATATATATATATATATATATATATATAAATAGATGCCCCAATATGGAGCCCTGTGGTACACCTTGGTTAATAAATGCAGAGGTAGACGTGAGACCTTCGACCTCCATTTGCTGACGTCTGCCAGTAAGGCGGCACCTAAACCAATTCAATGCATTTTGGCTTAATCCTATACTTACATGCTTACTCAGAAGGATGAAGTAGTCTACTGTGTCAAAGGCTTTACTTAGGTCTAAAAAAATGCAGCAATAGTCTGTTTCTGGTTCAGGGCCGTGAACCAGTCATTAATAACTTTTACTAGTGCTGACATCGTACTATGCTTGGTCCAAAATCCAGACTGCATGGGGTTAATAATTGAGTGTGCCTCAAGATACATTTTTAACTGATCATGGATTATTTTTTCCAAACAGTTTTGCCAGCACTAGTATGATGGAAATTGGCCTATAATTGCTTGCTGAAGCTTTATCACCAGACTTGAAAAGCAAGAGGTTGTGTGCAAGTTTCCATACAGTAGGGACCTCACCTCTTGTAATTGAGAGATTGTACATGTACATAATAGGTGTCATAGGAATTGAGTGACTCGTTTTTAGGATAATAGGTCCGATATTATCTACCCCAACACTCTTTCTGGGATCCAGAGTGAGGCGAAGATGTTTCACTTCTTTGTAAGTGATCTCACAGAAGTTGAAGAGATTTGAGGTAGGTGGAGATACTCTTGGTTGGTCAGGTAGTGAAGAATCTTTTTTTTCTTGGATCAAGGGCAGTTAACCAACTTTATTGAGTTCAAGTTAAAGTTTATTAAACAGGAGAACATGGTTGAGCAAGTTCATTTACAAGGAGGTCCTGAGAGGGACTCAGGGTACAATACAGCATATGAAAGTTAAACACTAGCATGAAGTGCTATACAGAGCAATGAAAACTAATAATGATAGTTCAAGTTCAAGTTTATTGCAAGAAAACTCCATTGAGCAAGCTCATTCACAAGGAGGTCCTGTGATCAAAAGGGCATAGTTCAGTAAATGAAGAGCAACAGTGAGATGATGCAAAATGTGAATGTGGACATTGTAGTCAAACAGCCAACAGACCTTGAAAACATGTGAACAAAATGTACAATGACCATTAGACAGGTATAAAGTGCAATAATGATTTGTGCAGACAGTGAGAATTACAAATTAATCATGTACACAACATGTGGAGGCATTTAAAAATAACTAATACTTTAATAGACAGAGAGTGCGACAGACAGAGGAATAGTGGGGAGCAGAGAAGAGGGAAGCAAGGGTGCAGTGTAGAAGGAGTAGAATGGAGGGGTAGCGGGAGTATAAGCACAGAGGGAATGAGGTGGGGCCCTCATCCTAGTTAGACAGATTACTACAACAGACATCATCATAGAGGGAGAAATAGTAGGTTAACACAACAGGATTATAATTGGGGGTGGCATTTGCAGGTATCATGTAGTTTGTTGGTAAGTAATTTTAAAAAAATATTTAGAGGTACTACATTTTTCAATTTGAGACTGGGTTGCTCTTTGTTCCAAGCATTAGGGAGCACATGGCCATTTTGCTAAAGTGGGCGCAAGAGTTAGGGATGTCCAACATGATGTATCAACTACTCCATAGAGGATAGGGACATACTGAGTGATGGAAGAGACACACTATATATGATGGAAGTTTTGGCAGAAGGGCTTTGTACAGCCATATGAGAGAGTGTAATAGCCATCTAGTGGAAATAGAGGACCAACCCAAAGAAGCGTATAATTTGCAATGATGTGTGGGGGATGTGCTTTAGTGATGAAGCATATTGCTCTATACTAAGATCCAGAAATATCACACCTAAATGAGTAGAGGCAAGGCTGTTGAATGCATTGCCTGCAGATGTGAAGTGTAGGTTAAATTATTCTAATATTAACTATTTATGTGAAATTGAAAGCGTATCTTTATATAATTGTTTTGGTAAACAAGGAGAGGTTGCACCGCCATCAAGATTATTGATAGTTTGCCAAGAACCAGAAGGGTTATATCTATTTATACTCAGAAGAGTCCCGTAGTAATTTGATTTTGCCACATGAATTAGTTTTGTGCACCAGTTTCTTTTTTGCTTAAAAAGCATCCAGTCTTGTTTTGCTTTAGAATGTTGTGCCCTAGCCCAAAGTTGGTCTCTTTCCTTGAGAGCCATTTTTATGGTAAACCATAGGGAAGATTTGTTTCTGGCTCTCCGAGCAACATAGGGGGCTAAAAGATTTATAACTATGCTAACTTGCTGTGACAAAAATTCGTAGACCATTTGGATTGTCGGAACTAGGTAAAAGTGTCACCAGTTGATGGAGACTAATTGTTATAGGTATTCATGGATGGACAGAAAAGTTTGAAAAGGAGCATTTCCAAAAGAAAGCTGTGTTGTTCTCAGTTTTTGGTATGCCTCTAATGCATAAAACAACATTATGGTCACTGAAAACTTTGTCAAATACAGTTGTGAGAGTGATTTTTTTGGGGTCCTATTGGTCTAAAATGGAGGATGATGAGGAGTTGTACTTACTGGGCCTGGTGGGTTATTTAATGAAATTATGTTGATTGGAATAGAAGTGCTAAGCCACATTTCCGTTAATATTAGCATGTCCAGACAGGAGTGGGCAACCCATATTTTAAGTACGTCAAGTTTATTTAGCGTACTGTGCATATTAATGGACATACATTTCAGTCCCATTGAGTTGGCAAAAGCAGGAGTTGTCACTATGGTGGTTGGGCTTGGGCCTGGGCTCAGTTCAATGCTTCCTGAGCAGCGTAGTAACATCATAATCAGGTGTTTAAATACAACAGTAGTTTTTTTTAATTTTTGTGACTTGCACTTCAAAAAGATGGGATATACATTTTTTAGGTGTACTGGAATAGTGCTGCATTGAATAAGAGATTGGGCAGCTACTAATACAAGAGGGGTAAACCCCGTGGTGCTTATAGCAATCCGGTAATAAGCCTGCTTCATATCAGAAAATGTCCAAGGGAAGAACATATGCCTGGACTGCCTGGCTGCACCTGAGGGTTCAGTAGAAAATGCATATGTTCTTTCCTCTGTGTTTAGAGTTGAATGACCAGCAGAGCAGGCAAGGAGATGCAATAAGAGTAAGGGCAACATATTGCACTGCAGTTATGTAGTACTAGCAGGATAAGATAGCAGCAAGCTTGGCTAGTTGATAACTTCAGTGGCAACAGGAAGAGAAACATAGAAACACAGAAACATAGATGTTGACAGCAGATAAGGACCACAAGACCCATCCAGTCTGATCATTTTCTCTAGCTTTTGAATGTGCCATAGGCCTTTACTCTGTCAATGGCCTATCTATTCATATTCATCTGTATTGCTCCCTTATGCTCATCCCATGCCTGGTTGAAGCCCTGCACTGTATTCATATCCACCACTTCCTGAGGTAGGCTGTTCCATGCATCACCACCCTTTCTGAGAAAAAGAACTTCTTCACATTACCCCTTAATCGGCTTCCCTCTAATCTCATGCTGTGTCCTCTTGTCCTGCTATTTTTCTTATATTGAAATATGTTAGACTCTTTCACCTTGTTAATGTTTTAAAGATGTTTGAATGTTTCAATCATATCACCTCTCTCCCTCCTTTGCTCTAGGGCAATAGTTCTTAGACTTTGTCACAGTGAGTCTCCCCAAATCCATGGAATAGATTTTGAGCCTCCCCCCAAAAACTGAAATTATCTTGGGCCTCCCCAAAGAAAAATAACATACTGTACTTTGCGCAGTACACCATGAATAAATTGAAACCCCTTTGAGTACTTGGCTCACATTCAGTTCTTTGTCTTAAACTGATGTGGAACCTTTGAAAAAGAGCTCCTGTGCTCAATGGTGTTATCTGAATAACAAATAACAAATAATATTACTCACCTTATTGTAACCTTCCCCACAGGCCAGCCTACTTGCTCCGCTATTTTCATTCTTGAACCATTGTTACCCCTTGTTGCAGTACCTTCATGGGTCAGACTACTTTCTCTGTTTCTTCTCTATATGAAATAACCTTCATACATACTTTTCCTCTCCCCCTCCTTCCCTGCTCCTTCCTGCTATTGCTCTGAGCACTTCTATGCTCAACCCTTGTATTTGGGCTGTTCTGCCATCAGGCTACAAACTGATCAATTACCACCACTCGTTATTAGTTTATTGTTCATATTTGTTTGCACTATTGTTCATTGTGTAATTCTTGATTGTTTTGCAGTTGCCTTTTGAAATGTATTCACTCCTCACCCTTCACCGGGTACACTTGTAATGAGCCTTGGCTCATTCACTTTCCCTTGTCACCTATTAGTAAATAAATACATAACATTCATCTACTTTTATCCTGTTTCAGTTTGCTTCATCTCTTCTCACAAAATATATAAAACTCAAAATTTAAATACAGTACTTTTTCAGACTTGCTTGAGCCTCCCCTGGAACAAGTTGGGGCCTCCCCAGGGAGGCTGGCCTCACCATTTGAGAACCCCTGCTCTAGGGTATACATATTGAGCTCTGTTAATCTGCCCTCATGTTTTCTGATGCAGTCCCTGCACCATTTTGGTTGCCCTTCTCTGGACTACCTCCATTTTGTTAATGTACTTGTGCAGGTGCAGCCTCCAGTAGTGCATGCAGTACTCCAGATGGAGCCTAACCAGTGTCTTGTAATGAAGTGTTATTACTACCCTCTTACGACTTTGTGATACCCCTATTAATACACCCCAACATCCCTCTAGCCTTACCTACTGTTTTAGTGGTCTGCTTGGTTGATTTCAAGTCATCTGTGATGATGATGCCCAAGTCTCTTTCTTTTCTTGTGACTGCCAGTAACTCCCCTCCCAGCCTATACTGTAGGTGGCTTCCGGGTTTCTCTTCCCTATGTGCATGATCTTGCACTTCTTTGTGTTAAACCCCAGTTGCCACTCTTCTGACCATTTTGCCAGTTCATCCAGATCTCTTCTCATTCTGCCAACCCCATCTGGATCATCTACTCTGTTGCAGATCTTGGTGTCATCTGCAAACTGACAAACCTTACCCTCTAGTCCATCTGCAATGTCACTGATGAAGATATTGAAGAGGACTGGCCCCAAGACTGATCCCTGAGGTACCCATTTGTGACTTGCATCTTTTCTGACTGTATACCATTTACCACCACTGTCTGTTTTCTGTCTGCCAACCAGTTTGCCACCCAGTTGACCAATTTCTGACCCACCCCAAGCCTATCCAGCTTATTAATCAATCTTCTATGTGGAACAGTATCGAAAGCTTTGCTGAAGTCAAGGTAGGTGACATCAGCTGCACCCCCTTGGTCCACCACTCTGGTTACCCAGTCAAAGAAATCTATGAGATTACTTTGACAGGATCTTCCTGTTGTAAACCCATGCTGTCTTGGATGCTGTGCTCCTATGGATTCCAGGTGTTGCACTATCCTTACCTTAAGGAGTGCCTCCATAATTGTGCCCACTCCTGAGGTAAGACTAACTGGTCTGTAGTTCTCTGCCTCCTTTCTGCTACCACTCTTCTGGAGCGGGATCACATGAGCCCTTCTCCAGTCTTCTGGGACCTCTACTGTGCTCAGAGACTCACTAAACAGTTCTGCTAATGGCTCTGCTAGTTCCACCCTTAGCTCCTTTAGTACCCTGGGATGTATGTCATCCGGTTCCAGTGCCTTGTGCACCCTGAGCTTAGCGAGCTCTTGTAGGACCCCTTCTTTTGTGAAGGGACTAGTGCACACCTCCCTTCCTCCTGTGTCCATGGTGCTGAGCTGTGGGCCCTGCTCTACCTTCTCCTCAGTAAATACTGAGCAGAAGTATCTATTTAGGATAGATGCTTTACCTTGGTCCTCTTCCACACATTCCCCCCATCCCCTTTGATCTTAGCAACCCCCCCCCGGACTTTCTTCTTTCACTAATGTATCTATAGAAAGTCCTGTCCCCTTCTTTTACTGTTCATGTTAGTGTTTCCTCATTTTGGGCCTTTGCCTGCCTTACTGCCTTCCCTGCTTCCCTGAGGGAGTTTGGTATGCCTCCCTATCTTCGTCCCGCTGCATTCCCTTATATTTTCTGAAGGCCAGCCTTTTGACTCTGAGCTTTTCTGCTACTGTTTTTGAGAACAAAAGTGGTTTCCTCCTTCTTTTGTTCTTGCTTTTCTTTCTAACACAATGGGCTGTTGCTTCAAGTACTCAATCCTTAATGCTTACCCACTTTGTCTGTACCCCCTTACCTGTATTTCTTCTTGCCAAGGTTAGCTTAACTCTATTGATCATCTTATCAAAGTCAGCTCCTCTGAAGTCCCATATTTTTGTATTGGAATGGGATGATTTAGTTTTAGTGGCCAAATTGAACCAAACCATGTGATGGTCACTGGGCATTGGGTGACCATCTACCTGGAGATCTGTGATTCAATCCCCCGTTATTCAGTACTAGAGCTATGATTGCCCTATCCCTTGTGGGTTGTTGTACCAGTTGTTTGACTCCGTCACCCTGCAGAGAATCCATCATGTGTCTAGTTCTGGTGGATGTTCCTGCTGGTATTGACCAATCTGTATCTGGCATGTTGAAGTCTCTCATTATCAGAGCCTCCCCTTTAGCTGTCATGTTTTGTATGTCTTCTAAAAGTAATGTGTCTATGTCCTCCCCCTGGTCTGGAGGCCTGTAGACAACCCCCGTTTGTATGCCTGTCCCATTTCCTGTTTCCAGGGCCACTCACAATTCTTCTGCCTTCTTATGTGTATTCTGAATTTCTGTAGCTTTGATATTTTCATTGACATTCAGGGCCACTCCACCCCCCCTTTTTGCACTTTGGTCTCTTCTGAACAGTACATAGCCGGGTACTGAAGTCTCACAAGTGTGGTTACTGGTGAACCACATCTCACTAATGGCCACCAAATCTAGTTTAGCCTCTGTCATGGTCACCTGCAGGTCTGGGATCTTGTTTCCCAGACTTCAGACATTTGTGTACATGATTTTGCATTGGCCATATTTCAGTGTGTTAGTTGCTGGGCGAGGTCCAGTGTTTCCTCTGCACGTCATATGGGGAGACAGACCATTTTCCTTACCTGGTGATGCAAATGAACTATAAACATGCTGAACACCTGTTTGGATCACTAGCTAAGGGGGGATGGGTGTTCTTCCCATTTAATGTATCAGGTGCTGCACCTCTCTCCCCATTTGCTAGTTTAAATATTCTGCAAAGACTTCAAACTTCTGCCCCAATGCACTGACTCCCTTCTTAGTCAGATGCAGTTCATCGAATTTAAAGAACTTTCACTCCCAAAACTGTTTCCAGTTACGTACAAATTTGTGTCCTTTTTCCTGGCACCAGCCCTTGAGCTGTTTAGCTCCCTATCTCCCCATCTCTAATCTTCTGTTCATCTACCCCTCTCTCCTAGACCAGCAGGATCTCACAGAAGGAGGTACTGGATGAAATGGATGACAGTTTGTCTCCCAGCCTGATCAGGTGTTCCTTGGTTTCCACAACTGACCAGCTGGCAAGATCATTAGTCCCTATGTGTACCAGGAAGTCAATGTTTTCTCTTTCTTCCTGCACAATTTTATCAATGCGGTCAGTGTCTCTCCTAGCTGATGTACTTGGGAGACATTGACCATTACCCCCAGCTGGAGGTAGGTATCAACTCACAGAATCATGGAGTTTCCTATGATCAGAAGTGTTTTGGATTTCCTTTTTGCCTTTTTTGTTTTGGTCCCTGTTTTGGGCAAGTTTTGTTGTGCCAGCTCCTATGCTGCGGTGTCCTGCTCTGCAGTGTCCTCTGCCCCTTTGTTTGATTTCAGAGATAGAGGCAGATACCTGTTTATAGTTTTTATATGGTTTATGGAGGTGATATGTTGGAGAGCACTGAGTGATGGGACACCCTATTTGCCCCTCCTAACCACCTGCCAACCTCCCAGACCAACTACCCTCTGCAGTCGGGGTGCTTCAGTTGGATGTTGGGGAAATGGCTGGCGGTGCTACATAGATGCATAGTTTCATAGTGGTTTACAAGCTCAGGAGGCAATGCCTTTTATGTGAGCTCGCCACCCTAAGGTGGAGTTGTCATCTAAAGATATTTAACTTTATTATATGATATTTAACTGCTGTAGTAGCAGGTGTGGGCTATCGAATTGCTCTCATCTACCATCCACCTGGAGATGGAAAGCAATTCCTTAAGGAAGTGGTGGACCTCGTCGTCTACATGGCATTTGAGTCACCCAGGCTAATGGTCCTGGGTGACTTTAATGCCTGGATCAACTACGAACTTTTGCAATTTGGATAACACTTCCTCCAGTTAATGGATTCACTGGGCCTGACACAGGTGGTTACCATTGCTACACATAAATGTGGCCATTCTCTTGATCTGGTCTTCTTCCTGGGGATCAAGGCTTCTGACATGGGGTGGAATCAGCCGGCTGGTCCAATCACTACACTGTGAGATTCAATTTTGGCACCTCCCCTTGTAGGCCGACCCCTGTGGAGATGGTCAAGTACCATCCTTTACAGAATATTACTTCCAATGGCCTTGCTACAGTCCTAGACCTATCACAATTTCCTGTGCATTGCAATGATCCGGAGGCATTGATTTTCACTTATAATAATGCCATTACCTCAGTCCTGGATTCTATTGCTCCAGTACGTGTGCATCCTCTCTCCCTTTGACCTCAGGCTCCGTGGTTTGATGGTGCCTTGAGGGAGTTGCAGTGACCAGGATGCAGGTTAGAATGTTGTTGGTGTAAATTTGGCTTGTATGCTGACCATCTTAGACTGTTAGAACATTATCGGTTCTATCAGTCAGAAATCTCTCGAAAGAAGGCAGAGTTCCCTTTCCTGGGAAATTTCTGCTGCTCAGAATCGACCAGCTCAGCTTTTCAGAACTGTGGATAGATTGTGCAACCCAGCCTGTCTACAGTGCTGCAAAGCATTTTCACAATTACAGTGTGATGAGCTTGCTTGGTTCTTTACTGATAAGGTGGCTGACATTAGGTCGGAGATCCACTTGACACATTCTGTGCACGTTGCTAGAGATCAGGGCTTGGTCACCACCCCTCCATTTTCCTGGAGTACCTTCGACTGCCTGGAAATCATGGATGTTATGCGGATTGTCCAGGGGATGTGCCCTACATACTGTAGTTTAGATCCGGGCCCCACATCCCTGATTATGGGTTGTGGTGATTCTATTGCCTTGGTTCTGGCACAGATAGTCTGGTGTTCCCTTGACTTGGGTGACTATCCCTGTTCCTTAAAAGAAGAAAGCGTCTCTGGACACAGACTATCTTGCAAAGTACAGACCTATCTTGAATCTCCCCTTTGTGGGGAAGGTGATCGAGAAAGTAGTGGTGGCCCAGCTGGAGAACCACTTGACCATCCATAGCATCTATGAACCTCTCCAATCAGGTTTTCAAAAGAGGCATAGTACCGAGACTGCACTGGTTCGGGTGCTCAATGATCTCCTGATAGCGAGAGACCAGAGAAAATGGTCCATTTTGGTACTATTAGATCTGTCATCAGCATTTGACACCATTGACCATGAGGTTCTGCTTGAGCACCTGAGATGTATCTGTGGGCTTTCTGGTGTGGTCCTCAGATGGTTTACTTCATACCTCACCGGAAGAACTCAGAGGGTGGTTTCAGGTTTTTTTCCTCTGATCCCATCTCTCTGTTTTGTGGGGTTCCTCAGGGCTCAATATTGTCCCCCATGTTGTTTGCGGTGTACATGCTTCCCCTCGGAGACATTGTGAGATGGTATGGGCTGAGGTTTCATTGCTATGCCGATGATACCCAGCTATACCTGTCTTTTGCCCCCAACCAGGAAGGAGCAGTCTCGCTATTTAATAACTGCCTCAATGAAATCCAGGATTGAATGAGGTCCAGTTGGCTAAAGTTGAATTCTGGGAAGACGGAGGTGTTGGTTTTGGATCCTGATTGCCGGATAGGGGGACTTGAGGCAGGCTCCCCATCAGGATTGCTTCTTGGGGGTGCTGAGCTACAGGTCTCTGAACAGGTGCGAGACCTAGGGGTGATGTTGGATGTGAGACTGACACTTCAGACTCAGGTGTCAGCTGTGGTCAAGTCATCTTTCTATCACCTAAGAAACATCACTAGGATCAAGCACCTTGTTCCATCTGGTGATCTGCCAACATTAATCCATGCCTTTGTGACCTCATGTTTAGATTACTGCAACTCACTGTACTTTGGGCTTCCAGGAATTGATATCCGCTGCCTGCAGCTGGTGCAGAATTCTGCAGTCCAGTTGTTGGTGGGAACTCCTAGATCTTCCCATATCATACCGGTGCTGCGGGAACTGCACTGGCTGCCAGTTCAGTGGCAGATCACCTTCAAAGTCAGATTACTGACATATAAAGCCCTGCATGAACTGGGCCTGACTACCTGAAAGAGCTCCTGATTCCTTACCACCCTGTGAGACCGCTTTGCTCAGCCGACGAGGGGTTGCTAGAGATTCCGAGGGTGACTTTAAAATCTGCTGGGGCCTGCGCCTTTATGTTCATGGCCCCATCCCTCTGGAATTCTCTACCCCATTGGATTCGGAAGTGCACGACCGTGGGGAGCCTTAAACAAGCTCTAAAATCTTTTCTCTGGGTCAAAGCATATGGTAGTGTTGATTGCTGATTTGTATTGTTATTTTATGATTATGATTCTGTTCATATGGTGTTTTATTGTCTTACTGTATTGCGCCTTGATAACTGAAAGGCGCATAATAAATAAAGCATTATTATTATTAATACCCATGTGTGAATCTAACTGTTTTTTAAATGTACCCATAGTCATACTCTCTGCCGTTGTACATGGTAGTTTGTTCCATTGGTTCACTACTCACTGTGAGAACCATTGACTCCTTTTTTTTTGTTATACAAGGCTCACCTTTTAGTTTGAGACTATGAGACCTAGTTTGAACCTTAGTGGGATTTGTTTCTAAACCAAGAGTTTCCAAAAGGAATGGCTCTCTTATGGCTTTATATGTTAGGCACAGATCACCACGTAGTTGCCTGTAGTTCATTAAATAAAGGTTGAGTTGTTGCAGACTCTCACCGTATACTTTATTTTCCAATCCAGAGATGTTTTTTGTAATATTTCTTTGTACTCCCTCAATTAGTTTTTTCCCTTTTATTGCAATTGGTGCACAAAGAGGTGCACAGTAATCCAAGTGTGATCTCACTAACCCTGTATATAATGGTAGTATAATTTTTGGCTGTCTACTCATGATATATTTTAGTATACACCTTGTAATATCTTGGCATTTTTTGACTGTAGCTAAGGTGTTATTATCAAAATTTTGTTTATCTATTGATACTCCTAAATCCCTTTCATTGGTTGTTTCTTGTAATACATTTCCTCCCGAATATGTGATTTGAGATGCACAATCTCTGCCCATGCTGCCTGGAGCTGAGCCCTTAGATCTCCAATGGTTCAATATGTAGGACAGCATCCTAAATCCTGTATAACTGCCCTTTTGAAAAGTGCCCCGCAGTACCTGCAGTTAATAATATTCATTCCAGATGAGTTGCCAGATTTATAATCTGGTCTGAGTAATTAGAGGGAAGATAATGAAAGCAAAAGTTTGATTTTTTGTTTTGTTTGTTTGTTTTTGTATAACTTGTTATAACAAGTTAAATTACTTGTGCCCCTGTGAGGTCACTGTGTGGATAGCCCTCTGATCCTCCCCTTCCTGCTGTGCTATAGAAAATGTCATGACTGTGCTACCCTATAAAAGGAGTGTAGCATGGAGTGGTTAGGGATGGGGAGTGGCTGGGCCCTTCCCCTGCCGAAAAAGAACCATGGGTGAAAGAAACAAGGAGGTAAGAGCAGAAACAATCAACCAACAGCAAATGCAGTAGCCCTGAAAGCCTAACTTAGCTTAATGATAGATAACACTGTAAAACCTGTAACGTACCACCTGTAATAATTCCACAGAAGATATGCCCTGCAAAAAACACTTTGCTACAGAGAAAAATAAAGCAGTAACAGAAGATATACCTTGCAAAAAACTATTTGAATCAGAGAAGATTACAGCAGTAATCTGTAAGCACGAAACAGTAACAGTTACAAACCTGTAGGCACACCCTGTAATAATGCAGAAAAATGTATACCATGCAACAGCAATTTGAATCAGAGAACAATAAAGCAGTAACATGTTAGCAAAAGACAGTAACAAACCCTGTGAGTACAAAATAAAATAATATCACACATTAAATCTGCCTAGCCAAAAGAAGCCTTAATCTTTTTCCTTGCTCTGATAATGTTCCTTGCTCTGTTCTTACAAGCAAACCTAGAAGAAAAGAGGTCAGTTGAGGCTAGGTGCCTTTGCCAGCAAACCTAGTCTTCCACCTCAGAAGAGACTATACAGCTGTTTAAATTATCAAGAGACAGCTGATATAACCGATAAACAGATAGCAGTACACACCTTATGTAACTCTCCAGTGATCTCTAATGCAGTTTCAGGTCACTGGGGAGATGGTTTGGGGAAAAAAAAACTGGTCCTAATCTACAAGAAGACCAAAATTATGCTGTTCACTGGCCCACTAATAAAGAAAAAGGTCCTGCATCTTGTTATCCTCAACTCCTCTGGAGTAACCCTAGAACAGGTTGAAACTTTTAAATACCTTGGTGTCACCCTGGATGATACCCTCTTATTTGCAACACATGTAGACAAGATAGTAAACCTTGCCAGTAGAAAGCTTGGAGCACTCTACAGGCAATGCCTGAACCTTACTTTTGAGGCTAGGCACCTAGCAGTATCCAGTACAGTCTTCCCATTCCAAGACTATGGTTTACCAATTTATGGGGTGGCTTTTGACTCGGAGCTCAACAGAGTTAGGCTTGTACTCATCCAGACCTATCGTTTTACTAGTGAGACTAATAGGGACACACATAGCTGCTCCTTAAATACACTTACCAATTGGCTACCCCTCCAGGACAGATTAAAGTACCAGTCCTTTCTAATTCAAAGAATGCTCTCCTTGGCCTCACCCCAATTGTTATTCAAGATCTTTTCTGCCCTATTACCAACCAATACTCTACCAGAAGTATGACTAGGCATGCCTTGGATATACACTTCCAGAAGACAAGCCTGGCCCAATGCTCCTTTGTAGTATGTACAATTCATTGGCTGAATGAACTTCCTGATTCCCTCATGGGTCTCACCAATATTGCACAATTTAAAAAATCTCAGAAAAATGAACTCTGTAGATCAGTATGCAGCTGTTTTAATTAACCTGTACCTTCTTCCCTATTTTTGTAAATGACTAGATACCTGAGCTTATCTCACTGCTACTTGTTGACCAGGTCCTATGGGGCAGCTGCTACACAGTTCTGTCATTAACTTCCTGTATTTGCTGCTATGTGTACTTGACCAAGCAACCTATGGAGCTGGTGATTGTTTATATTGCACCTGCTTGTTCCTGTACTGACATGGAACCTTGCAAAAGAGCACTTGTACTCAAAGGTGTTGTTCAAAATAATAAATAAATAAATTACAAGCATTTGTCAATGCCAGAAGTTTGCTACTGGTATTGCTGTTGTACATTCCTCTCATTTTATTCTGTGTATATTCCTCTGCCTTGCATTTTAAGGCATCACTCTCAAATCAAATGTCTTATGTTCTTCCAGCACTGGTTTACTTCATTAGAAAAACAGGCATTTGCCCATGCTGAATGTTTGCTTACTGGTATTGGCATTGGTAGTGCAAGAGTTAGAGAGATGCATAATAGGAATGGCAATGAAGTATTGAAGTAACACCAACCCCACCCTACCCTGCAGAGACTGACAGGAATTGGGAGTGTGCTTTTGGGTCATTGGCCATATCCCTCACGCCATTCCACCTCACCCCACCCTGTAGACACCGACCGGTGTCGCAATGTGCAATGAGGTCTTCAGCCCTTACGATCACCCCATTCCATAAGGAAATAAGCTGAGATGGGTACAGTAGAGGAGAATGGGGTGATTGTTTGGGCCAAAGACCCCATGGCACACCTCAATGCCTATCAGTGGCAGCAGGGGTGGGGGTGGAATGGGGTGAGCATTACAGCCGATGACCCCAAGTCACACCCCTGACACCTGTCAATCTGTACAGGGTGGGCGTTATGGTTGGAAACCCTAATGCCCCAGGTGTTTGCTGGTATTTTTGCTCCAAACTTTCAGCATGGTTTTTTTGGACCCCACCTCATGAACAGTGGCAGCATCATTTTGTTGCTCAGTCCCAAAAGGTGATATCGCACAGCAGTTCATTCAGTGCCACAGAAGCGAAAACACATTTTGGGCAGGATGTGAAAAATTACAGCTGTACTGTTCATGAGGAGGTGTGAAGAGATGGCAATGTTGAAAATCTGGAGTGAAAATATGAAAAAGCGATGAAGTTATGAGTGTGCATAGAAACTGTGCAATGCACACTCATAACAGTAATGTTTTGGAATATTTCCACCACATTTTCAACATGGACTTTTTGGGACCTCCCCCATGAACAGCAACACTGGAATTTTGTTAATCTGTCCTGAACATTGATTTTGCACAGTGACTGCGCCATTCTGTCCTACAGGTGGAAAAACACATTTCGGGAAGGATGCAAAAAATGACAGATGTACTGTTCATAAGGGGGTGTGAAAGAATGACAATGTTGGAAATTTGGAGTGAAAATCTTAAAAATTGATGACGTTACAAACTTGCTTAGAAACTGCGCAATGGATGCTCGTAACACAGTCATGTTTGGGAGTTATTTCACCAAATTTGCAACAAGGGCTTTTTGGGACCCCATCTCATGAACAGTGGCTCTGTTGTTTCATTAATTGATCCTAAAAGGTGATTCCATGCAGCAACCATGAAATCACCTTTCAGGAGTGAGAAATGAAATGACAGTGACTGTTTTCATGAGGTGGGGTCCTAAGAAAACCATGTTGAAAATTTGGGACCAAAACACCAAAAAATGGCAGAGATATCAACCTAAGTTGAAATCCCTCATTGATTTATCAGTGTCAGTGGCTCAGCAGATAGCACACTTGTCTCTGAGGCCGGGAGATCAGAAGGCTGTGGGTTCTATCCCCTCACCAGGCAGTTGGGTTAATATCCCAATACTGACACTGTAGTGCAGCATGAGGGGGGTGCTGCACTACTGAGGTGCCGTCTTTTGGATGAGGCATTAAACTGAGGTCCCATCTGCCTCTTTTGGTGGTAGTTCAGATGGATGTTAAAGATCCCATGGCACTTCTAGAAAAGAGTAAGGGACTCTTCCCTGGTGTCCTGGCCAAATTTCCCCTCATTCATTAAAAATACCACCAACAGCTTAATCTGGTCCTAGGTCAGTTGGCATTCATCTGTATCCCCCTTCCCAAGGTCATGCCTGAAAATAGGCAGGATTTGTCTAGTGTACTTACCCAGTCAACAAAATAAAAATAAAATAAATTGCCATTATGGGGCTTACTGTGATTTTCTTCACTTTGCAGTCGGCTTTTGAAGAGTGCAGACGTGTTCCCAGTCCACAGAAGATCACTGCTCCCGACCTCCAGAGGTAAGTATGGGCGAGGAGGGTGCAGAGAGGGGGAGGTGTGCAGAGGGAGGGTACGAGTTGGGGGATGGGGGCTGGCAGCAACGATGAGGGACAGTTTTCTTTTTTTTTTTTTCAGGTTTATAAAAAAGATGTTGTAGGTCTGTTTTCCTTTTTACAGGTCAATTATTTATGGATTTTGGCAGACTGGGGTGGGCTCCCCATGTGCCAGAGTACTGGGGGGATCAATGTTGACCCGAGGATTGGGTCCCTAAAATCGGCTGAGAATACAGAGGCTTGGGGGGGGTGCATCCAACACCAGGAGTGGGTATCCCAGTGTCAGAAACACCAGAGGTAGTTTTTGGCATACTGGGGTGGGCTCCCAGTGTACCACATTAAAAGGGGAGGGAGGATACATGCTGACAAGGGGATTGAGCACCCCAATGTTGGCAGGTGGGGGGAATCCACTAGAGCAATTGTGCTTTAAGTAAAAGTGTCTTTGGGCACTGAATACTCCCAGCCCATACGGGGCTTAGGCTGTGGCCTACTCTGCATGAGTGGGAGAAAATAAGCAAATGGAGACAGCAGGAAGTGGAGGAGGCAGGCAAGGAAAGTGCCTCCTCCCACCTTCCAGGAAGGGACTGGTGGGGTGGTGAGGGGGGGCAGAGATGTCAGCCAGATTGATCAAGACACAAATAGCTATTTGATGCATGGTGACCTGTAGATGAACGGAAAAAGCCACCACATGATTGGTGTGGCTTTTTCTTTCAAATGCAGACCACTTTAGGTGAAACAGTGTCAGGACCAGCCTGGCTGATGATTGGTGTGATACTGTCGAGCCCCTTGCAGAGCACTCTGCATTGGACAGACAGTATCACACCCCTCAAAAGTCACTATCCCAAGGAGTTTGCAGTGCATGCATGAACTCTAAAATAAAAAAGATCAAATGAACCAGTTTTTCAATATTTTTAATAAAAGCTTGAATTCACATGAATTCAAGTTCATGTGTCATGATTAGTGTTTCCTTAAAATTCGATGCTGTTTGGTTTTGCAGTTTTCTTTAAATTGGTATTTGTTAATGTGCTCTGCAGTAACTAAAAATAGTGAAGATTTTTCTGTCCCTGTCAATGATTATATCATTTTGGTCTAGATTGCTACTGATTGATTGAAAAAGCTGCTGCACTTCCCAGTCAGAGCAATCTGTACAGCTAATTGTTTTCACTCTATGGTTTTTACTGACCCATGTGTTTTGTGTTTAGATAGATTAGTTTAAAATCTATTATTCTATTCTCATAAAAAGTTGATAATTTGAGTTTCAGTGCTGAACTGAAGTGGCATGAATGTTTGTGTCATGTTTGTATCATTTTCTGTCATGTTTCTCCCTTAGAACAGTTCTTCCTCCCTAGGCCATCATGCCCAACCCTCTCCTATCTCATCAAGCCTTCCCTCCCCACTCCCTATACCCTCTTCACCTACCCACCCCACTTGCCAGGCCATGCCTACAGTACTTATCAAAGAACTCTAAACATCTCAATCTTCTTTGCACTTTGACACTAGAAGAACTGCCACTCCTGCTCACTATGACTTCTCCAATGATGCTTACTGTATAAACTTTATCTCATTACCTTATGACCATATATCTGTATCAATGCAATTGTATTTAAATGGCACTACCTCCTATTGAACCTATTGCTATGTTCTGGTGGAAGTATCTTGTTACATGTGATGAGTATATGTTATTATGTTGTTATTATTACAATGTAATTGTTATGTACATTCACCCAACCTGTTATGTCTTAAACCTGTTGCCAATTGTTTTGCCCCAGGTCCATCTTGTAAATGAGCTTGTCTCAATGATGTTCCACCTGGCAAAATAAATATTTTGATTGATTGATTGATTGTGAGAAAGCACTGTGTCTGTATCTCAGCTGTCAGGTCTTTTCATCAAAACTCTGCATTGTTTACTAACTATATAGCACAGGGTAGTTTAGCAGATATAAAATAAACTCAATTTTATTACTTCATAGAAGTAGAGTGTCTTTGATTTAGCCTCCATAAATAGGTTCATGTGAGAAATTTTTTATGTCAGATTGACAAAAAAGGTGTCTGCCACACTCTACTATTTCAGGAACGTGTACTTTTTTTATAATATAATTTTTATTATTGTATAGAAGTTTTAGATTATGTGAGTAATATCATCATAAAAAACATATTAATCAAAACCCTTGACCCTCCCTCCCCTTGTCCGCTGCTGAACTAATAAATATTTATATTGCTGACACAAAGTTTCATAGTGCTCCATAGGGGTTGTAATATACTGGACTTTTGAAATACAATCCCATTAAAGAGAAATGGATGAACTTACTATAATCTTAAAATAGGAGGCATATTATTAACTATCTCTCTCCAATTATTCCCTTCTGGAGAATCCATGGTATAATCTATGGTATATATTCACTCTTCTGAAAAAATAGCCCACCATTTATAATAATCAAAGTTTAGCAAATTATCATTTTTCCAACTTTCTAATATTATTTGTTTCATTGCCATGGTAGCTAAAGCTATGATTTTTTTCTTGGATAAAACAATCCCACAATATTCCAAATTATTGAGCAATAATAGATCTATTCTGAAAGGGATATCAATATCCATTTCTCTTGTTAGAACTACAAACATTTTTTTGCAACCTTCTTATACGTTAGGGCACTCCCAAAGACAATGTAACAGTGTTGCCTTCTTGCCACAATTATGCCAACACAGTGGAGAATATGAACTATTTATTTTATTTATTTGTTTTGGCGTACTATAAGCACGATTAAGAATTTTACTTTGAATAAATCTGTTCTTAGCAGACACGTAAAGTCTATTTTCGTTCTGGATATTTTCCCATTGCTGGTGATTACGCTGTAATTTGGCTTCATACTTCCACTTCAAATTCTGAGGCTTAAAAATAATCTTTGGGCTAGTTCCCATAAGATAAAATCTAGATAGGGTCTTAACTGTACCTTTTGCTATTATCTCTTGCTGTTGTTTAGTTTCCTTATTAAGATTCCTTAAGTTTGTCCCATAAATATTTGCAGTCTTCTGTAACTTATTTTTTAATATAGCATATATCAAAAAAATCCATCCTTTCCCTTGCCAGATCTTCTGGGATTCCTTATACGTTAGGATTTCATCATTTTGAATTAAATCTTTCCAATTGGCTATTTTATTATTTTGTAAAATTTGAAAATTAAAATGTCCATAGTCTCCCCATATTCTTTTATTATAGGAAATTGGAAAGAACAGCCAAGGGATTTCTAACATTTTTGGTGGATTAATGTATGTCATAACAAAGGAAAACCAGGTACCTAATTGATGAGTGGTATAGTTTTTGTGCAACTACCTGTCTATAAAGCTATTATGTAAGGATAGATCCAGTTGTTATAGATAAATGATTTTGTGAAACAGATATGAATCCTCTTCAGATAAAGTAGTCAAATCCAAATAATTAGATAGAATGTTTGCTTCCATATACTTAATAAAGTGTGGGCATCCCAAGCCTCCTATCTTATGAGATGAGGTCACTATATTCCATGGGATTTGAGGACATCCTCCTCACCACAAAAACTTAGTTATAATTCGTTTCATATCTTGAAACCATTTCAAATTAGGAGCACCCAGGATATTCTTTAATACAAAAACGTAATGCAGTAATGCCATCATTTTGCCGTGTCTACTTTTCCCCACAAAGAAAGAGATACATGTTGACAATTTTCCAATAAATTAGTTATCTTTTACTTAACTTTTTCAAAATTTAATTTGATATTTTGCTTTTGATTATTTGTTAACTGAATCCCTAAATACTTAATGACTTTTTGTTGTTTAAACTCTTCCTTGAGGTTATCGGGTATTGTATCTGTTTTATTTGAGAGATTCATTATTATGGATTTTGATCTATGTAGGTGGTATCCAGATATATCTGAGTAGAGTTTAGTTAATGCTAAAGTGTTCCAAAGATCTTATAATATTTTTAACTATTAAGATATCATCAGTGAATAAACTAATCTTAGTCTGGGTTTGTCTTAATTGGAAACCCTCAATCATAAGGTTGTTCCTAACTGCATTTAAAAAGGGTTCCAGAGCCAAGATAAACAAAATTGGGGAGAGGGGACAGCCTTGTCTCAAACTTTTAGCATTAAAAATTCCTCTGTCAAAAAATTTATTTGGAACTTAACTTTTGTGTTGCTATACAGTTTTTTTTATTAACTTTATTATTTCGGTAGGAAACCCCCATTTGTATAATGGTAAGTATATAAATTGCCTGTTAATTAGATCAAAGGCTTTACTTGCGTCAATTGCCACAACATAATATATATCCTTTAAGTAATTCATATCATTATTGATTAACTGGATTCTGACTTGAATCTTTTTATTAGCCTGTTATAAATTCCTACATTACATAAAGCTGTATTGATCTTTGTGAATGTACTTATGTAGATGGTCTTGTATTTTATTATTAATTATCTTGGAAAACAGTTTACAATCAGTAGGTAACAAGGCTATTGGTCTATAACTCTCAGTTACATCTGGTGGTTTATCCTCTTTCAGTATTAGGACTATGGATGCAGTTTGCATAGATACTGGAATATTATAATTGTTTGCTTCATTAAGAAGTTCCTCTGTCATTTGTTGGAGCCATTTAAGTATGTCATCCACAAATGTTTGATAAAATTCATTAGTATAACCATCTACTCCAGGTGACTTACCTTTAGGAAGGGCATTAATTACTTTAATTTCCTGTTTGGATATTTTTTCAAATTTAAAGGGATTAGATTGGATATTTGCTAATTCAAAAAATGCTTCAATTTGCTTCTGGTCTGGAACAAAACTGTTATGAAATATTTTGTCATAGGTATTACAAACACTTTTAACTATTGCTTCATCTAATATAGCTCTATTCCCTTTGTCATCTTTAATTTTTAATATAATATTATTTTGACTTTCTGCCTTTAATAATGAAGCCATTAATTTACCAGCTTTATCCAGTTGATAATATTTAAGTTTCTTCATATATCTACTGGTATTTATTGTTTGCTGTTGTATTGCATCTTGCTTTTTAATTTGTAGTGTGTGCCATTCCTTGTAGTATTTATCATAATCTGTTAAAACCAAGTTATCCAATTGTGCCAAATTATTATCTAATGTTTCTTTTTCCTTATTTTGAATTCTATTGGTCTTAATTTGATATGAAATTATGACCCCTCATAGGGTGGCATTAAATGCATCCCAAATATTTAAAACAGCAGTCCCCCCTCCCCCGAGTAATTGAAAAAACCGGATTATCTGATTGATTGGCTAAGTAATTGAACAAACTCTTGGGGCAGGATTCTCAAAGAACAGCAAAAATGCCGTAGCTGCGGAGAAAAAGCTTGCAGCCCTGCGGAAACGCAGTTGCATGCTTTTCTTAAAGAAAATCCTGCAGCTGAGGGAATTCCACAAAATGTCCTGCAGCTGTGGAATTTCAGCAGCTTAGGGAATCCTGCAAGTGCTGTGAAGCCGCAGCTGTGGATCTGCAGCTGTGGAAATGACTGAGGAGGCACAGCAATACGAAATCTATGTAGCTGAAGCAGCAGACTTTAACATTGCTGTCATAATATGAAGCTGACAGCACACACAGAGACCAGCAACCAGTCCCCAACTGGGACCACAGCAGCACCACGGGTACCAGCGATACCTTGGCACCACAGTGGCTGACTGTCCCTACTGGTCACCCCTCTCTGGGGTGTTCCTATGGCCTGTGGGGGTAGTACTCGCTGCTGGCTGGTCAGGATCTACTGCTTGTGAGGCTCTGTTATGGGATGCACTGGGTCTAGTAGTTGTTGCCTGTTGCCATATCATGGCAATGTGTGCTTTCAGTGCTGTAAAATCAGCCACTGCTATACTGTCTGAGATGCTATTACCTGTGGTACACCTCCACCTTAATTGATTCCAATTGCTGGGACACCACTGCAGTGTGCTGAGGGAGAGTTACACCTCATTCCACTGTGTGTAACATTCTTTCCTCAGCTGTGGAAAAAAAAAACTGACTGTGAATAGCCTTTCAGGAGCTGTGCCTTACTTATCTCACACCTTTTTGTCCTGAGGGACTTCCACAGCTGCACTTTTTTCCACAGTCCATAGTGGTTTTTCCCGCAGCTGCGGAGGGTTTTGTGAATAGCACTTGGAGCAAACTCCCCTTTTTTCCATAGCTTAGGAAGTTTTGGGGACTTAGGGAATGTTTTGCACCTTCTGAAAGCTTTGAGAATCCTGCCCCTGGTCTTTTAACAAGGAATTATCAAATTTTCATTGTTTTGTAAAACTTCTGTCTTTATCTTTAATCTGTGAATCCATTACAAGAAGGATGTGATCAGACACAATTAGTCAATTTTAGTTTTTGTGATATTTTGTACTAAGTTTTTGTTACAAAAAAATAATCCTGGAAAAAATTAACATTTTTTTTATTAAAGTGGGTATATGATTTCTCCATTAGTTTTCTGTTCCTCCAAATGTCACAAAATTGCTGTTCTGTCAAAAATTATTTAATTTCCTTGATACAATAAAATTACCATTAGTAGGTTTAGTAGTTTTATCTAATTTATGATCGAATAAGGCATTAAAATCTCCAGCTTGAATCATTCTTTCTGTTGCCAGTACTTGTAGTCCTTCCATTATTTTTGCCAGAAATTCAGAATATTTCTCAAATGGAGCATGCACCTATCCAACGGAGAAAACTGTTACCCCAATATCTACCTTCAGTAATAATATTCTACCTTCAGTATCAGAAAACTGTTCAATGAGTTGTATGTTAGTCCCTTTTTTATCAGAATAGCTACCCCTCTACTTTTTCTCGTGCCATTAGAATAACATACAGCTGAGATCCATTTTACTTTTAATTTTCATATTTCCTCTTCCAGCAAATGCGTTTCCTGAATGAGCATAATAGTTGTTTAAGTTTTCTTAAAACAAGGTCTTTTAACAGGTGTATTGTTTACATTAACACTCATGGACTTAACATTTACAGTATTAACATATTTTATTTGCATAAAATCCACAGTTGTTTAAATGCCCCCATACAAACAAAATTGGTCCCAGATTGTTATTTGTACCAACTTTCTCCCATGGACAAAAAACAAAGAAATAAACCCTTTTTTGAGCTGCAGACAATCCCTTCACACACCATTTAGCAGAAGATTCTTAATAACAATCCCATATCTTGTTTTAGATGTAGAAACCATATGTTCCCTCCCCCCACAGTGGTTAAACAGCAAAAGCAAAAAATTCTATTAGAAGCTGAATATATTATACTAAAGTTATTCAATTATTTATGTTTTAGAGTTGTTGTTACTTCATATTTGGTATTTTTACAACTAAATCACTCCATGCCTCTTGAGCAGTCTCATAAACAAATCTTTTTCCCTCAAGGATGACTCTCAACTTCGCAGAGTATTGCATGGTTGCTTTAATACCCAAAGATCACAGTTTGCTGCGAATGGAATCATATTTTTTCCTTTCTTGAACTATCTCTAAAGGGAGGTAATTGTACATAGAAATATTTGCACCCAAAAGAGCAAGCTTCTTTTTTTTGTAAACACTAGTCATCAATGTTTGTTTATCTTTGAAGTTTAAAAACCTCAGAATGACCAGCCTTGGTCTAGTAGATGTTTTTGACAATGCGCGTAATCCACTGTGGATTCTTTCAATTGTATAGGGAATGTTATCAGCAGTTGTTTCCAAACAGGCAGCTGCAATCAAATGAAATGAATCTTGTAAGGATGTAGAGGTATCTCACTCTTCAGGCACACCAAAGATTTTAATATTATTTCATCTTGCTCTGGCTTCCTGATCCAGAAATTTGGCTTTAAGCTCATTATTTGCAAGCTCTAGTGATTTTAATTGTCTGGCTAGTGGGGATGTTTCATCTGAAACTTTATTTAAGTGATCCTTTATCTCAGCAATGACTTTTTTAAAAGATGTTTTTTCTTGTACTAAACCTTGTGTTATTTTAAAGTATTTTTCCAATTATGTTTGTTGTTTAGCTATCTGTTCCAAAGTAGATGTAATATTGTTTATTTTGGAAAATAACAATTTTGCCCACGGTGGTGAGTCAGTGGTCCTGGAATCAAAGCTAGACCCTCCCTGATTATCTTCTGACAAAGAAAGCCTTTTATATGTGTTGACAACTTTTTCACAGTTTTCATTAACAGACCCATTTTTTGTGACAAACGTTGCTTCAGGATCACCCCGACCTTACATTGGTTCCATGTATTACAGTCTCATTAAGTATTGCAGAGCTTTGCTCAGCATAATTAACTTGCATTTTGGCAGTATTGGGCTTACCTTCTTGATAGATGTTAGAAGCTTCTTGATCATTCCCTTCTAGTTCTCAGTGCACACATTCCTGCTTGTCCTGCAGGCTTTCGCAAATTACTACGAACTCAGGCTCAGTGTTGGCCTTGTTGGTTCTCATTTTTTTCTGCCTTTTCTGGACATTCATTGGATCTGATTGGAACATCTCACAACTTTCTTGCCGTCTCTCCTGGAGAATCTGATGGACTTCTCGGTCTGCCAAGCAGGGAACTATCGGTACATTTAGGGAGTCGCCAAGCACTGCTTCTTTCTGTTCTGGAGGTATTAAATCTTTTTCAGGTTGAGAATCTATTGTCAGTACATGGTCATCATCACTTCCACTTATATTATGACTAGTATTTGGCATTCCATTATTGCAGTCATTCTGGGATCTAAAAAGTGGAAAGATAGCCAGAGGTTTAGTAAGGGGTTTAAGTTTATCATTTCCTGGCTCCATATTAACTTTTGAACAGGTAGATGCTCCCACAGTTACTTTAGAGACTTATATTCTCCTCATTACCCTAGTTGAGGAAAAACCATTATCCGGTTTCTGATATTTAACCTTATTAGTAGCCTTTCTAATTTCTCTTGAGGCACAACAGATTCCATATGCAGAAAACGGCTTTGAATCTTTTTTTATTTCCTTTCTGCTAACAAATTCAGCTTCAAAGTGCATACCACTGCTGTGGGGTCGGGAGTACTGGGGTATCAAATGTCTTCCTACAGCAGCTGCTGCCTACACGGTGAGAGCTTCACCATGTTGCACCTTCCTCCTCATGGGCATGTTCCTAGCTGTACCATTTTAGGAACATGTACTGTATGAAATCACAAAATTCAGTTCTTTGGGGGTTTCTGTGTGAAACTATAGCATGTATATGTATAACTAGAAATACCATATGGTATCCTGATGCCCCTGTCTCCTGCCCCTCAGTTGAGGCTGCTGCACCCTGCTTCCCTCTATCTCCCACCCCCGCAATCAGGGGCAATGCACCCTGTTGCCCCCATTCCTGTCTCCACAGACAATGCTGCTGTGCTCTGATAAACCCTAGAGTCCCAGGACCTCTGCCTCCATGGGGCTGCTGCACCATGCTGCCCCAGGCCACCAAAGGTGTGGCATTTGTTGCACCCTGCTACCCACTCCCATTGCGCAAAATGGGCAGAGCCGCTGCACCATGTGCACCCCATCTCACAATCAGGTCTGCTGTACCCTGGTGCCCCACTGTGTCCTGCCTCACAGTGAAGGCTTCTGCACCATGCCATCCTCTGTCCCCTGCCACCACTGTGCCCTGCTGCACCATAAAACTTCTTGTCTCCACAGTTAAGGTTGTTGCACCATGCTGCTCCCTGTCACTAGAGTCAGATCCTTTGGTACGCTACCCAAACTGCTTGAAAGAAAAAACAAAAAATACTTTGATCTTGTGTTATAGGGTGGGGGACAGAGGGTAGTGTGTGCAGCAGCCCTGAATGTTCAGGCAGGAGACAGGGGAGGCATCAGAAGCTCAAACTGTGAAATAGGACATGCCAGTTTGGGACAAGGGACATGAGTAGCAGGGTGTAGCACAGGAACTGACTCTGGTGGTTGCGGGCCTGCACTTACACTGCTACATATATAAAACCATGCAGTAGCAGATCCAGCTATGTAACAAGGTAGCACTCATTACCCTCTTAGGCCAGCAAAAAAAAGCTGTTTTAACCTAATGAAAGCTTTCAAATGTTACATTTTACTTTTTTGGGGAAAGTGCTGCCCCTAAAAAAACTGCTACTCTTTGAAACATTTCTAGATCCACTGCTGAAACCATGATATCCACATTGCAACAGTACTTTTGTTTGCAGAAGCACAGGCCACCATGGGGCTTGCATCTCTGCAACCACAAGTACTCATGGATGCTGTACAACATACATACATACACTGGTATGGTTGCATAAGCACAGGCTTCTGTGGGGCCTGTGCTTATGCAGCCACAGATACAAATCCACGAATTTAGCACATCACTGCTACTGCATTTCTGTCATCTAGAAACACTCATGTGTTTGTGTTATCTGATGATGGGTATCTGTGGTTGATTGTCTGGAGTTGTCCTTCTGCTGCTTGGAGTAGGGGGTGGAGAGTTAGGGTTGGAAACCCTAACACCACATTTCCCTACTTTTGTTTCATTAAGCTGAACCCTAACTGTTATATTATTGCATTTAATTAGAAAGAATTTAATTTCTTTTTGAGATAGTAGAATTGTATCCTCATTTGGACTAGTGTGAATACCTACAAGGGTTCATCTGCCTGTGGAAGTGCAGGGCCAGCTGGCACTGCACTTCTGTGGGAAAACAGATGTCAAGAATTTTTGGGCTATCAGGCAGATGGTGGAAATACAGGGCCTTCTAGGCCCTGTGCTTCCATGTGGATACAGATACAGACATGTAGGGCAAAGAGTCCATCTGTCAGCCAAAGCACAGGGCCTTCTGGCAGCCATTGGTGTAGAGGTGCAGGGCCCTATGCCAAAAAAAGATTTCTCTTAATTGTATGATACTTGGGCCTGTACAGGCAACCCTACACATTCCCTTCCAAGACTGGAGGGTGGTGCCACATGACAGTGCCATCCTCCCAGCCTTAGCCTATCCAGCTGACTTACTACGCTCACCTCCAAACTCATCTTATTGGCATGGGATCACAGAGAATTACCTGTTGGGGTAAAGGCTACACTACATGCAACATTTCTTAATAATTTCTTTTTTAATTTGGACCCCTGATTTTCAAGATATTCATTTTATGAATCTCCTTTATAATCATGATATGTGGTATTTATAGAAGAGTGGCTGAAATGTAATTTCACACCACAAGTGTGAAAACACATCTCATCCAGGGTTTAAGAAATTACACTTTCATGTTTATGAGGTGGAGTGAAAAAATGGCTATGTTGAAGGTTTGGGGTGACAATATTGATAACTTCTGAAGTTATGAGTGAGCATGGAAAAGTGTTATTGTAAACAAACCAACAGGATTACTGCACTCTGGATATAGGAATCCAACAAAATTGTCAAGGCCAGTTTTAAGTTATTAAGGTATTGTGGACTGCTGTGTGCAGTTGACCATTTGTTCTTTTTGTCATGATTAAAAGAAAAATAATTTTGAACTTGAAACTGGCCTTGCCATTTTTGTTGGACTCCTATATCCAGAGTGCGGTAATCCTTTTGGTTTGTTTGTTTGGACGGCACACCCTTACCTGCACCACCTCCAGCTCCATCTCCAGGCGCAGTAACTTTTTGTATGAGTTCAAAATGTTATTGTACATTCATAACTTTGTTGTGTTTCAGTATTTTGACCCCAAATTTTGAACCTAGTCTTCTTAGCACCCATGTGACAAACCCGGTAGGTAAAAATGTTCAAATCCCTGCCAAAACATGATTTCACGAAGCGACTACAAAATCTCCCTTCAGCCCAGACTTGAAAAATTTCACTTCCAAAAACACCATATTGAGTATTTGGTGGAAACATATTGAAAACTAGTGAGGTTACGAGTGAATGTTGAAATATTTCAATGTTCATGCATAACTTGGTCATTTTACCATATTTTTCCACCAAATTTCCAACATTGTCTTCTTATAATCCCACTACATTAACTGAGGTGGGTGAAAATGTTCAAATCCCACCCAAAAGGTGATTACATGGAATGACTGCAAAATCATCTCTCAGGACACATTTGAAAATGTTCACCCACCATGTTCATGAGGTGGGGTCCCAAAAAGGCCATGTTAAAAATCTAGTGTGAAATTATTTAGAAATGTCAAAGTTATGAGTAAAAGTTAAAAATGCTTTAAAATACATGAACTGGACTTACTTTATTTTCTTATATCGCAGTTCCAGCATAAGGATGTCTTTCCAATCAGAGACTAGATCTACATTGTGAGATTGTATTTAAGTGAGTGAGGGTGTATGAGGAGGGGGTGTGGAGTGGTAAGTGCTGACTGAGGGCCATTGTGAGATGGGTGGAGGGCCAAGGTTGATGAGGGACTGTTTTACTATTTTTAGGTTAAAATGCTTGTTAAAATTAAAGATTTATGAGGGACAGTCTCTTGAGCTGTATGAGTCTCAGTATCACAAGTACATTATAGCAGTGTGACAAAAGGACATATGCAAACTGATGCTGCCAGGATAAACTGCAAAATATACAAGTAGTTGCCATAGAACAAAACTGTTCATTCAGATGAACGGCAAAACAGACTGATATTTTACTTGAGTGAGCAAGTGAAGGAATGCATCTGCCATAGAGAACGTGAATGAATACTGTTACTGCAGTGCCATATACAAACAACAGGTGGCATGAATAAGCCTTTCTACTCACACTATGTTTCAGAAAATTGCCAATGACATGGGACAGTCTCAGTGAGTGCAGACACAGACTCGGGCACATTGCAGCTTCACTGAACAGCAAGAAATCATGACAATAGGCAAGAATATCTTGAAATAGTATTTGTTTTAATGTAAAACAACAGACAATGCTGGTCAATGGATTAGGAAAACAGAATACCTTATTCAGCCAAACAGGACATGTGTCAGTGACCTTTAAGCTTGCTAAATAATGATAGCTGACTGGGGCCTGTAAGTCATGTTTTCATTCCACACACTACTGTTTGACTTTTTGCTATGCATGTCTGTCAAAACAAAAAAAAATTAAAACAGCAGGATGAGGCATATATAGAAACCTAGCATTTGATGTCAGATAAGGACTGCTTGGCCTATCCAGTCTGACCATTTTTTCCCCACCTACACTGTCACTGCAGACTGTACTTGACCTCCAGCTCCCAACCCCACTTACCACCAAGGCTCCCCTGTGCCTATCCCATTCATTCTTGAATCCCACCACTGTTTTTGCCCTCATCACCTTCACTGAAAGACTGTTCCAGGCATCCACTACTCTTTCAGTGAAGAAGTACTCTCACACAGTATACTTGGTACTGTCTTGCCACTGTCCCTTTACATTTTATTGTATTTTTCAATGACAACCCCAAGGCACCTCCCCACACACCTGTTGCTGCCTGCAGGATTGAGGTGGGGTGTTAGGGTTGGAAACCCTAATGCCACATTTCCTTACTTTTGTGGCTTCAATGCTAACTAGTGCATTAACAAAGTTTTTTTTCAAAGAATTTCCTTACTTTTTGAGATACTGTAAACATATCCTTATTTGCCTACATCCACACAATCCCATCAATCTATAATGGTATCCATATTTGCATGTGCAAATACAGGGCCCATCCATGCATAATTTTTTAGATAGCATAATTGGATCGCTTTGTGCCTGTGGGAGTGCTGCACTCCCATCCTGTGGTGTGTAGCACCATAGAAACACCTCATAGTGCAATATTATCCTATGGGAAACACAGCAACATTTGAAACCTGTACAACTCCACACCAAATTAATATATTTTCACAAAACTAGCAAAAGGCACATCTATGGGGCAAGCCCTTTGAATCCTGAAAATTTCAGACCAAAATTGCAAACCATTTCTTCACAGCTGAGTGACAAAAAAACAACTGTGTACACCTCACATTACAATGTTATCCTATAGGAAACAAAGCAAAATTTCAATCTGCAGATCTCCAGAGCAGAGTCATCTATTTTCACCAAACAAGCAAAAGGCACATCTGTGGGGCAAAACCTTTGTACTCTGAAAATGTCAGACCAAAATTCCAGTATAAATGTTTCATTGTTATGTTCTAACACATGTTGATGTAAGAATTTTAGGAGTTCTGAGCTACCAGAGGGAGAACTATAATAACCTATAATCAGTTGAACAGTTGCAAAGTTATTAAAGTGCAAAATATTGAGTTTAACATAGAAGTGAGCATTCAACCCTAACCCTAGGGGTGCAACTGCATATATATATATATATATATATATGAGGTTTTTGCAAAATGTTTGCTTAAAATTGAACCAGCATAATATTCTGTGGTGATTTGCATATACAGCCCATGATGCTTTGCATTGTGTGGGTATGTGTGATTTTGTATTTCTTTGAAATTTGGCTTCCCGGCCAACGCCCTCTGGGGTAACCATTGCCTCAGTGTTTGTGCACTGAGGTTCTTTGTCTTTTAGCTTGTTTTTTGTTTTTATTGGGTTCACCACAACATAACCCAGATAGACCATCTTAGGGTAGCTGGTTCATTCCACTGGTGTGTTATACAGATGAGGCACACTGATGAGTTCTGGTAGGATGAAACACATGTCTGTGTCTTTCTGTTGGCACCCTTTGCAAACTGTGTGAGAGGCCTTTTGGCACCATGCATTTCTGCTTAAAGTTGAACCAGCATAATAGTCTATGGTGATTTGCATATTCAGCCCATGATGCTTTGCATTGTGGGGGTATGTGTGATTTTGTATTTCATACATATATATATATATATATATATATATATATATATATATATATAATGGGTAAGAGAGAACCTGCATCCTGATTGGCTAACAGGTACCAGTAGCTGTGTCCTTATCAGCTGATATACATGGCAGCTGGTACTTGTTATGCCAAGCAGGACACAGTGCAGCCAGAGATCCATGTCAGCCACTTTAGAAAAAACATTTTCTGCTGTAGTGCTCTAGTCTCCTACCATCCCCCTGCCCGCCCTGTCACATCACTGAAGTCATTGCCCAAAATGACTATATCTGCCCGGTCATCAAGTAAAATACAACATTTATGAGAAAAACACCAACCTCCACTGCTCAAAACAGCTTCAGTGCAGACAAGCTTATCAGGAGCTGCGCTGCAGATTTTTCTTCTGTGCAACAGCTTTCTCCCATCCTTGGTGATGACTGTGAGATGGCCCCCCGACACTGGCATCCATGGATCATCATAAAAAAAAAGGCATTCCTAAAATGCATGGTCACTTCAGACCAGAACAAATCTTCCAGTCCCTCTCAAACATGCTCTAAAAAAGAAAAATCACAAAGCTCCAATGAAAAACGGTCCTCATTACGGTGGTTGAATAGGGACACGCTTGTTCCCTCACAAACCATCCTTCAAAGTTTAAAAAAACAACAACACATTTAGAAGCTCAGCATGTATGTGGCCGGGCAACGTGGGGGGGGGGACCTGAAACAGTTCACAGTGTCTGTACGTGACTAGGGCAGCAAACATGACCACAAGTGTGTCTTTGTGTGTCACTGACTAACTGTGATAGCCTGAGCAGTATGTTGGTAGAGGGCTCTAGTGGTCACAAAGAGAAATGCACTGTATTATATTTTAAGACAGTGGCCCAGATATTCAGACTGCGCCAGGCTGTGGCGCAAGCGTGGCCACAGCGCAACTTAGCTGCGCAAGGGCATTGACAGTGTGATATTCAATGGAGCTGCACCATGGGCACAGCATCATTGAATATCACACCCTGGCCACCCGCAGTGAACATGGCACAGTAGCACTGCACCAGCGCAAGTGGCCAGAGGGAGCAGGGGGATGCGCTAGTGCAAGTTCTGTTGTGCTATGTACAACAACCACGCTATTCAAAAGTACACATGCAAATGGGGCCATAGTGCATGCAAGGTGCAAATGGGGCCATTTGCATGTCATTATGGCCCCATTGCATGCAGGTCATGCCGATCCCGGCGACTTGTGCTAGCCTGCCAGGCAGCAGCCGTCGGGGACCGACGCCACCTGCACAGCGTGGCAATGTGCCCCACTGTCCGATCATGGGCATTTGTTGATGTAAAAACTGTCCAGTATCCCTGGTGGTCCACTGGACCGCTTGCAGCCCGATCGCGAGCATATGATTAATTAAAACATCCAATATCCCTGGTGGTCCAGTGGACCGCTGCATGCTCGATCACGGGCTTAAGTATAAACATAAATGTCCAATATCCCTGGTGGTCCAGTGGATCACTCACAGCCTGATCGTGGGCTGAAGTATAAACCTCAATCGTCCAATATCCCCGGTGGTCCAGTGGACCGCTTGCAGCCCGATCGCGGGCTTAAGTATGAAAATATAACTTCCAATTTCCCTGGTGGTCCAGTGGACTGCTTGTAGCCTGATCGTGGGCTTTAGTATGAAAAAATAATGTCCATTATCCCTGGTGGTCCAGTGGACCACTCGCCGCCCAATTGCAGGCATAAGTTGAATAAATGCAATGTCCAATATCCCTAGCAGTCCAGCTGCACTCCCTCCCCACCCACCCACTAAGCCCCACCACCCCTTCCCCGGTCAGTGGTGGGCTGCAGCACCCCACCCGCCTGCCGCCCCGCCGCCCGCTGACTGACAGTGTACAGTAGGGCTGTACGCCCATTGGTCCAAAGCGTGGGCCAATGGGTGTGCAGCCCATACCGTACTACACAGTCCAGATATGTAAATGGATCCAATTTTTTTTTGACAAAAAAGGAACTGATCTATTGAGAAAGAATCCTTTTTTGTGAGATCAAATCCATTGTCAAACTTTTTACCTCTATCCTGAAAAATGAACTTCCCATAGGAAATAATGGGAATTTAAAAACTGATTAACTTTGCAACAGGTTAATATTTTTGCACCAAACAAACACTGGCAGTTCTATTACCCAAGTTCTTTCTACCAAAAAAGGATCACACCAAAATTCCACACCATTTGGGTGCAAGGCGATGAGGAATAAAACTGCAAAAAGTGGTGACTTTTAACTTTTTGACGCTATCCAGATCTCAGAATCTGCACATCCAGTCAGAATGAAACTTGTCACGTCAAGAGAGCTACCCCTCAGGACAGTGTGTATCTGCTGAATAGTTGCAAAGCTATTAAAGTGCAAAATGTGAGGTTTAACATTAAATAGGCTATTCAACGCTAACTATAGAGGCATGACTGTGCATATATATCTTAAAATTAGGATATGCTTATAGTATCTCAAAAAGGAAGGACATTCTTTGTAAATATATATATATATATAGGATACATAATGGGCGACTGTGGAATATGGAAATATTTACCATATTTCACTTGTCGCACATCATGTGTGCCATTTATACAGTAGGGCCCTATTTTAGTATGTAGTGCATTTTATATTCATCGTTCTCTGTGAGTTGCTGTTTTACGTTTTCTTTTTCTGCCTAGGTAGAGCTGCATATGTTGTTTGGTTCTAGCAAGGTTATTTGCACTGTGGGTTAGGTTGTGAATGGGGAGGTTGTAGTATTTTATTCATTGTTTAAATGAATGGAGACTTTTTCATTGGCTGGTGATGCTTGGTATGCGTTCTGTGTCCTTTATGATTGGTGTGCTCCTGTTTGTGGGCAGGATTACGTTCGGGGACAGAGCTCACATTTCAGATTTGAATGGTCAGTTGTTTTATTTTTTGGATTCAGATTTTAATGGGGCTGATAAAAGTACTGTTTTATGCATTTTGGTTTTTGATAAAGTGTTTGCTGAATTGGGTGGATATTGACTGGGTTTTACAGTTTCATTTCGGTTTGCTGCCAGTCCATAACAGGGATTGAAATTCAGTTCGGGATGGCTTCTGGCATTAAGTCACAGAAGAATTTTATGTTGGTGAGTTAATTTTTCTTTTATTGTCTGCTGTGTGTTGGGGTCTTACTGGGAGACCGTCATCGATGGAGTTGCACTTTGAAGTAGATGAGCCTCCGTGGGTCACACTTGCATTTTTTGAGCAGCTCCTGTTATGTGAACAGATATAAAGAACACTGTGTAGGTACAGATGAGATTTTTTAGTCAGGATTGTTTTTTACAGTGTTCATGTGTAGACAGTGAGGGTTTGTGTGGTTGATCTGATGTTTTGGGCACTGGGTGTTTTTTAATATTTTAATCTTCTGGTTGTTTTGAAAAGAAGCCTGGAAGGTGCTACTACTGAGGTAACCATTGTTGGAATAACAGCTACTGACATAGACACTGTTGAATATCAGCTGCTGATGTAGACACTGTGGAATATTTGCTAAGATATTCCACAGTGTCTACGTCAGCTCCCTGATATTCAATAGTGATGAAATAACAACATTTATTCAGAGTGTTATTCCTTCACCCTTATTGTATAAATATATATATATATATATATATATATATATATATATATACTGTATATAAATATTCATATATATATATATGTGTGTGCGTAAGCCACAAGGTCGAGTGTCCTTACACCGCTTGGAAGTGCATAACAAGGGGTGACTTATTGCTCTTAAAAAGTGGCTTTTTGTGTTGTTATATTCTGTATTTATAATAAAATAAAAAAAATATTTTTTCTGTGACATACAACAATTGCAATTCAAAATGCCTATTCCTTTCTTTGAATTTATATACCTAGTCCCCCTTCCCTATACAGTTTGCAACTATTCCATACCTAAATGTTATGTGTATCACTATTGTTATACCCAATGTACTACCTATTTCCTCTACAATTATTCCCTGTTATATACTTACTATTTTAATCACTTGAAGGAGTTGAAGACAGCTGGGCAAAGGCTAGAGAGGAGCTCGTGGAAATCAAGACTTGAAAGTGAGAAACTTAGATTGATGGACCACTATGTGGTCTATCAATCAGAAATCACCCTTAAAAAGGCAGAGTGCCTGTCCAGGGAGAGTTCTGCTGCACGGAATTGACCTGATCAGCTCGTCTGGACTATAGACAGATTATGCAATCCAATCTGTCTGCAGCCCAGTGGAGTCTTTTCATAAGTAAGGTGTGAGGAGTTTTCTCGGTTCTTTGCAGATAAGGTTGCCAGGATCAGGGCCGATACTCATCTGACCCTCCCTAATGGAAGTTGTGATGGTCGGTGGGAGATGACGAGCCCTCAGTTTTCCAGGTCTGATTTCAGGAAGCCCACAATCACTGATATTGTAATGATCATCCAGGCTTTGCGACCAACCTGCTTTTGTTTGGACCCAGGCTGTACGCACCTTCTTGTAGGGTGCATAGAGAAGTTCTGCCATATCCTGGCCGAGATAGTCTGGATGTCGTTGGAGGAGGGGGTCTTTCTGGATCTCCTAAAGGAAGTTGTCATGCGATCCCTCCTTAAAAACCCTCCCTTGACCCAGACTGTTTGGAAAACTACAGACCAGTCTTTAACCTGCCTTTTGTAGGCAAGGTTATTGAGAAGGTGGTCACTATACAGCTGGAGGATCATTTATCCACCACAATGTCTATGATTCTCTCCAGTCGGGTTTTAGGAAAAGACATAGTACTGAGATAGCACTTGTTCAAGTACTGAATGAATGACCTCCTGATAATGAGAAATCGGAGGACTCTGTCTATCTTAGTCCTCCTTGATCACTCCACAGCACTAGACACTGTGGACCAAGGTGTGTTACTGGAGCACCTGCGGTTCATCTATGGACTGTGTGGTACAGTTCTCAGGTGGTTTCAATTGTTCCTCAAGGGCAGGACTCAGAGTGGTATCTGGGATTTATTCCTCAGCCTCTGTCCTGCCCTGTGGGGTGCCACATGGCTCCGTTCTTTCACTCATGTTATTCGCAGTGTATATGCTGCCATTAGGAGAGATCATCAGGTGGTACAGTCTGAGTTTTTACTACTATGCAGATGATACTCAGCTGTTCATGTCCTTTGTGCCCAGCCAGGATGAGACCCTCTCAGTATTTAACAACTGTCTATCTGAGATCCAGGACTGGATGAGTGTGAGTTGGCTGTGGTTGAACCCAGAGAAGACTGAGGTGTTAGTAGTGGATCCAGGTCATCGAGAGGTGGGTTTTATGGCTGGGAAGCCTTGTGGTTTATGGCTAGAGGATGTCCAGCTGACAGCCTCAGACCAGGTGTGAAACCTAGGTGTTATTTTTGATGATAGGCTGACCTTTAAATCTCAGGTGTCAGCAGTTGTCAAAACCTCTTTTTACCACCTGAGGAATATTGACTGGGTGAAGCATCTGGTTCCTCCTGATGACCTTCCTACTTTGGTCCATACCTTTGTGACCTCCTGCCTTGACTATTGCAATGCCCTCTACCTAGGGCTACTGGGAGTTGATATCCACCACCTGCAGCTAGTGCAGAATGTGGCAGCCAGGCTTTGACTGGTGCTTTGAGGACAGTCATATTTTGCCTGTGCTCCGCAGACTGCTTTGGCTGCCAGTTCAGTGGCGGATCACCTTCAAGGTCGGGTTACTGACCTATAAAGCCCTACACAAGCAGGGTCCCCATTACTTGCAAGATTTTCTTGGCCCTTACTCCCCCTCCCGCCTGCTGTGATCCACTGATGAGGGATTGCTAGAGATTTTCAGGGTCTGTTTAATGACATCTGGGGCCCAGTCATTTGCATTTGTGGCCCTGATCCTGTGGAATTCTCTGCCTCGTCGGGTACGTGAATGCTTGACCATCCAGAGCTCAACATCATTGAAAAGCCATTTATTTAATCTGGCATACTCAGATTCTTTTTAGATTCTTAATTGTTTAAATTATTGGACAGATTTTAACTGTTTTATAATTTGATTTGTTCTGTTTATCATGATTTGTTGTGTGTATTGTACAGGCGCCTTGGTTTTGGAAAGGTGCCTTTTAGAAATAAAAAGATTGAATGATTGATTATATTTAGGGAGCGCTCATCCAGTTGCTACTGTTAACCAGCCAACCCCTAGTAGGAATCTTGTGTTTTGGTTTTTATTAAAGTATACCTAAACAACATCTTGAAAACAAACTATTCAAAAATATGACTTCTTGGGGGACTAAAAAAAAGGCTGCTGTATTCATTAATGCTAAAGCTACATTTATATAATTTACCTAAATGCAGTTCCAAAGCATTTGAAAAATGTAAAATCAGCCTTCCAATTTAAAAAAAAAACTGCCTTACCTGCTTCCTAAAATGGCCGCCAAATGTGTTAAGTGATGACATCATTGGAGCTAAGTCAGAGAACTATATGGCTCTCTATAGTGCTAACTAGTTCTTTTTTCCCTTTGTGTAGAATTGTTTCACCAAAATGGTCAAAACTATGTGCATTATTTTGATCAATACACATGTTAGGCTATGGTTCTGTTCATTTTGTTTACTTTAACATGCTGAAATTGTGTTTTAATCCAACCAACTTTCTCTTTGGCAAACCACAGTGCAGTACAAATCTTAATCTTAACCTAGTGGTTTAGTGGTTATGGCAGATCCAGGATGTTACAATGATGGGTGCTGGGGTGGCGTGCATACTTGATATGCACTTTTTAAAATTTTTATTAAACCTTTATATTGTCTGCTATTATTCTTTTTTCGTATGTTTTTGACAGAACCTACAAATGTAATCCATAGTTTTGAATGTAAACATTTGTACAATCAATAAATCAGACTTCTTCCAGAAAGTGAAATGCAGCAGCAGAGAGCAAGTAAGTTACAATGGGGGGGGGGAGGGTGCAGCTGCATGCTTCACTACTCCATAGATCCACCACTTGTTTGTAGCACAGTTCTTGTGTAGTCCAATGCCAGAGTTCATACTTTCTCAGAAATCAAATATATGCTTGTCTTGTCTTTTTCCATGGGAAATAATAATAATAAGAATCAACATTTATATAGTGCTTTTCATACACATTGTATCCCAAAGTGATTTACAAGCAATGCTAGACAGGTAGTGAAGTGACTGAACATATACTGGCAGCCATTTCACACATTAATACCCACACAGAGCTTTGGACAATTGCATAAATTGGTTTTATGGGAAGGGGCATGTTGGCCAGGACAATGGGGTCAGGTAGTGATCATGGTGCTGGCAGCCCCCACATCTTATATGTCACAGTGATCTGCTCATATTTCTCCCCTTCTGTCTTCCCCCTTCCCTGAATATAGCAGTATCTTGTAGGCAGTGGCCTTCTCAGTCCCCCTCTGGTATTCATTCTTCACTTCTTCTCCTCACGCCAAAAACTGGTGAGCTCATCACCCTTCTGCATCATGAATGCAGGTAGTACAGTCTCCTGTTTTTTTGACATATCAAAAATAAATAAATCTTTCTAGTAAGTCAGGCAGATAGCAACAGGGAACAAGGGGAAATATGGGCTTTCCTATCCTTAAAAGAGTTAGATTACCTTTGATTAGGCACTATTAAATGACTGGCATGCACATCATTATGCACATTTAATAGTGCCTAATCATAGGTGGCTTAGATCTTACATGGGTAGGAAAGCCTATGTTTCCTCTTGTGCCCTGTAGCTATCAGCCTGGCTTACCAGAAGATCACATTTGTTATTAATATGTAAAACTAACATGGGAGACTGTACTAACTACATTCATGATGCAGAAAGGTAGTGAGCTCATCAGTTTTTGGTGTAGGGAGCAGGTGAGAAGAATGAATGCCAGAGAGAGACTGAAGATGCCATTCCAGCAGGGTACAGCTATATTCAGGTTAGGGGAAGACAGGAAGGGGGACATTGAGCAGATCATCGTGTGATCAGAGATGTGGGGCTGCCAGGACCATGATCACTACTTGACTGTAGATGAGAACAGCCAGCGATGATAAATGTTGAGAGTGGCAGGGCTGCACCTAAACTGTTACTTGAATTCAGTGTAGGGAGATTACCCTCGGGTGGGGGCGTTGACGTTTATTAGGACAGTATTGAGGGAGCTGTGTATAGCTCATTCAAGATTCTGAAGGGTGGTTGCCAGCCAACTCGCATTGTGGAGTAGGGCACAGAAAAGTACTGGAGAAGAATTGCGGGGAACTGTCCTGCAGGGTTCTGTTGATCACAAGTAAAAGAGTAGACTGACACTGGAAGTCAGGTGGATTCCCTCAGGGCATTAGTATCCTCTCATGTTAATAATATTGTTATACATACTAATATTGTTATTCATAGTAAGTGCAGCCCTTATGAGGTGATGAACAGAGTTTCTTCTGGTGAGTTCTGATGCTTAGTGCTTGGCCCTCCAGGAAGACCTAGGTGTTGGTTAATGAGGCGGGAATAAAACACAAAAGGGGGACTGTACTTACTGCCTTCACTGTGCATAAGGGTGGTTATCCACTCAATGTTTACTGTGGGAGCAGAAGTCAAACATTGAGAAAGTGGACTGGAGAGTGATTTAGGAGGCATTTTTTAACAGTGCCAGCTAAAGAAGCGTATTGGTATAGGTGTGCACAACTCTCTGAGGTACAAGATTATAATCTGAAGTGTAATAATTCTCTTCATGGGACCGCAAGCTCATATGCGGCCCCAGGCAGTATAAAGGACAGAGTATGGATGGTGGGGTGTTCAACAGAAGGCAGGCTAGGTGCAGGGGTTCACGTGGAAAAAGACTACAAGAGAAGCATGTTAGTGGATTACCAAGAAAGCATGAGCTTTGGAATTGGACCAGACCAGTACTTTGCTACAAATTTCAGGGCATCACAACCACTGGCTCAACAGGTATTTGAAGGGTGGTACTGTAGTGTGGTTTGCTAAAGAGAAAGTCAGCTGGATTTCAAAACATTTTCAACAAGTTAAAGTAAACAAAATGAACAAAACCATAGCCTAACATGTGTACTAATCAAAATAATCCACGTGTTAACACATGGTGTTGATCATTCTGGTGAAACAATTCAATACAAAGGGGGAAAGAAAAACTAGTTAGCACTACAGGGAGCCATGTGGGTCTCTGCCTCTAGCTCCAATTATGTCATAATGACTCATCACTTAACACACTTGGCAGACATTTTAAGGAGCAAGCAATGCTGGTTTTTGAAACTGAAAGGCTGATGTTTACATTTTTCCAAAGCTATGAAACTGCATTTATGTTATTTACATAAATGCAGTTTTAGCATAAATGTAAACAACAACCTTTGCTTTACCTCGCAATGAAGCCAAATTTTGTGATTTGCAGTTCTAAAAAACTGCTTATTTAGGTATCCCTTTAAATGTTCTCCTTTCAATTTACATTCCCAAACTCTGTGTTTCACAGCATTAATTAAGAGTTATTGACAATTTGCATTTAACCTAACACCAAAAACATATGCCATATAAGATAGAACCCTAGTTAGGAATGTATGCTTATGTGCAAGTTTTACCTAAATTCTGAACGCTTTACCTGCATACTGCATATACCTACATATTTCACCACATTGGTTAAGAGAGACAGACAATTTGCATTTACCCGACCACCAAAAACATATACCCCATGTCTTAGAACTCTAGATAAGGTGTTATGACATTTTGTAACTTTTACTTAAATTCTGAACACTCTATCTACATACTGCATATACATACACATTACAATTAAGGTGCATTTACATACTAGTATTGGCTGTTACCACATTTATGAATGCACAAGAGTGTGCTTCTAGTGGTGCAGCATCTCCTGCTGACTTAGACCATATGCTGACCCCCCCCAGTGTGATGCCCCATCCTCTGGCCCTCGAACTACAGATTGCAGAGCAGAGGACTGCCTGAGAAAGTACTATTTAAAAAGGACATGTGATGCACCCTCTTTTGCTGGCCTGATTCTCAAGTGGATGAGACACTGGTGCTCCTCAGAAAGTAAAGATTAGGTCCAAAACAAGAAGCTCCTAATGTCCAGGCTACAGATAGTCACAGAAAGCAACAAGATTCTGCCTCAGTTCCTGATTCCTGCTACACAAGTCTAAAGCAGCTCACACAGTTCCAAAGCTATGCAGCTGTTTCAAAAGCCACTGGCAAGACTTTGACACCTCCCCTCTTGCTGGTCTGCCTCCTTATCAGATGAGGCACTGACGCTTCTGGGTGGGGGGGGGGTGTGTGTGCAAAGATTATGTCCAAAACAATAAGCTGTGAGTGTCCTGGACTTCAGATTGTCACAGAAGGGAAGCAGGATCCCGCCTCAGCTCCCAGTTCTTGCTGCGTAATTCTGAAGTGGCAGAAACAGTTCCTAAGCTGAGCTGCTGCTTCAAAAGCCACTGGCAAGCCTTAGACATACCCTCTTTTTCTGGCCTACATCTTGATTAGATGAGGTACTATTGCTCCACACAGAGGGAAAAGACTAGCTGCAAAAACACAAGCCCTGAGGGTCCCAGGCATGAAGTTCCCACTGCATACATGCTTTCACTTCTGCTGTGTGGTATGCAGTAAATCCCCCCCATTTCTGGTTTATCTGGGATCAAGATTGTTATATTTGCCTTTCCCTCACACAGTGCACAGATCCCTGATGTTTTTAGTCAGTGGCTGCAGCAGTTTGTAGTGCTCTCCACCACAGTCCATTGTAGATGGTGACCTCTCATTGGATGCTGCAGCTCTGGAATAGGGAGAAATATGAAGGAAAACATCTGGTTTGATCAAAGGTGAGAGGCAACAGTTTTTGGTGCCCCCATTTATGCAGAGCAGGGCTTGAGGTGTCAGCATGATTGGAGTGGCAGAGCTGCAATGCTTTGCTGTGGATGAGTACCATTGTGTGGATATGTGGAGCAGAAGTCATTTCTGTGCAACTCTGAAATATCAGGTATGGAAAGGAAGCTGCCAGTAGGAAGAATGATGAGGGTAAAGTGCTCTATTTGTTCGGAGTAGTGTTTGGAGGCACAACCTTAAAATGTTTTTTCTGTCCTCTGTCCTGATGTGTTACACTGAATGGATGGTGGTGGTGGTGGTGGGGGGGGTAGGCCATGTATTGTAAAAGAAAGATTTGGGCGATGTTTCAATGTAAATATTGTTTAGCAGCACTGAGAAAAGAGGTGGGAGACTGTAAATAATGTATTGTTTTTAAAAGAAGGATGTATGTGAATGAGAACAGACATTTTCAAAATATGGGGGTACTGAAGGTTAGGAATTTCAGTTATGTGACTTTTTCGTAACAATGAACTTTACGATTGACTGAAATGGAAAAAAATCATTTCCTTGCAGTTTGCTTTTGTTTTTGTTTTTGTTTTTTACTTTTACCAATAACTTGCCCATTTTGGGTCCAATGTATCCTGTATTTTAAGGGTGTGAAAACTGTCACCCCACCTCATGGAACTATAAGTGTCATTTTGTTAATTCACCCCCCAAAACACATCTTTGGTATATTAACAAAATAACATTTATATGTTCATGAACTGGGGTGACTAAATGCCCAAATGACAATTTGTTTTTGTCAATATAATTTTTACTAATTTTATAAAGCCATAAACATTAACCTAAAACATTCATTATTTAAATATTTACAACAATGAATAATTGAAATGCCATACAAAGCATAAAAGCTTTACAACTTAGTAGTAATAACTTTAAATTAGCTAATAATTAAACATCTAAATAAAAACATCAATAATAATAATATGCATGAAAAGTAAAGGATTATATAATTTTACCTTATACTTGCTTTTATTTGTAATCCTACTCTTTCTTACCAGTCTTTACCCTGGATCCATTTTGATACGAGGCTGTTATTTTATTATGACAGAAGTGGCAAATGAATCTCCCTGTAGCCACGGTAGTGTTTCCATGTTTTATGTCCCTGGTTCTCCATTTATGCCTCGTAGACATAAACAGCAGTGGCACATGCATGTGAAGCCTGCTAATCACCATCAGGAGGTGTCTACCTACCTCCTGTGGCTCCAGCTTGCACCACCACCTGTGCTCACCTAGACTGCAATGTTACAGTGGAGTACATGTCGCTCCCTCCCCAGAGAAGTGGAACATCCTATGAGACACTCAGTCCACCTGCCTCTGGCTGACTTTTGATGACCCTGGCATATTCATGAAAAACAGACAAAATGCACTCCACAAGTGGGAAAATAAAAAGGCCTATATAGCCAAATTACCCATGGAGAAAAACTTTATTCAGCAACTGAGGACACTAAACCCCTGAACCTGGGTTGCTGGCATTCTGAGTGGCAGCCTTGTCACTATGCTGATGGGCTGGCTCCACTATGGGCCCTTCAATAATTAATACATTACAAAATATGCATTGTTTTTTTCTGTGCTGGATTTTATTGAAATGATGTCTTGTGGCAGAGTTTCAGTGTAATGTTGTTTTGATATTTTTCTGTCATATGTTGTTACTCCAAAATATTAATAAAGTGCTTTAAATTAAAAAAAAAGTGTTTTCCTTTAAAGCAGTAGGACTGGGCCTTTCTGTTTTGCACTTCATAAGAAAATTGAGGTTTACCCTTCCTCAGTTGACCATTTGCTTTTCCCCGATGACATATTATCCAGCATCTTCCTCCTCTGCCTGCTCAATCTTCTCATCACAAGGCTCATAAAAATAACAGCTATGATGCTAAAACTGCCACGGTAACAACTGCCACAAGATGGCAGAGCAAATTGTATGCCTGTATTTTTTTATATATTGTACATGCATAGTTATCCTATAAATGAATGGTGGTGGTAGGAGTGAAATACAAGAGGGCGGTGATGATGACAAACCTAGAATTGGCCAAGTACTGACTCTGCTTTTCCCTTGCCTAATACCACTGTGCTACTAACTAGAGCTGACATAAGCACCCGCAATGCCAGCAGCTGCTGGAGACCAAAAAGCTATAAGGGAGCCCCAGATAACAAATTAAGAAAGGTACTTTGGAGCAGAGAATATTCTCTAGATAGGGGTCACACAGTGCAATGAAACAAGCATACCAATGTGGTGCTGACCCTCCACTCTGTCAAGAGACTGTTCTGATTGTCTGCATGTTATGATCAAATGTAGCAAATCAGAAGGGCTGGTTGTTAGGTGGTGGCCAAAAAAACATGACCTTAGTGGGGTCTACATAAAATGTTATACTGACTCTGATACACAGCCCTAACTGTTGAAGCTAAGCTTGACATATTGGGTAGGGGAAGTTGCTTTCCTCTTCATTGATTTGACACCTACATTTCTAAGATACAAAACACTGAAACGTTGTTTAAAGCCTGGGCTGATAGAGTAGATACAGGGGGCACTGTGTAACAAGCCAGCAATTCAGGGTTCCATGCTAAGCTCAAATTCTCTCTTGTGGGACAGCAGAAGGAGGATTAACTATCAACCATGTTTTTTAACTCCTCATCTGGCCAGGAAGGTTTGTGTCTCTCAGTGTAGGACTGCTCCTAGGTGTCAAATTGAAATGGAGCTGATGGGAGACCTTTGTCAGAGGACGAGGAGTCTTCTTGCTTTCTATCATTTGATTGACTAGAGTGGGGCATGCTGTTCCTCCAGAGTGAGGGCCAAATATGTGACAATGGCCAGGCCCTGGACAGAAGAAGATATCTCATTACAGGCACACACACACACACACACACACACACACACATTTGTGATGCTTTGTATCCATAGCCTGTCTCCATCTATCTTGCCACCAACAGACTCTAAGCCTTGAGAGGAGGAAGAGTCTGGGCTTGGCAAGACAGGACATGTTCTCAGATTTCAGGTGTGAGACCGAAGACTAGTGCTGAACAATAGCAATCCTTACAAAGGCCAAGGCTTGGAAGCTAAGTATAGATTAAGAAGGTCCCAGGGATACAAATATTTAATTTAAAAAAACAATTCAACACTGTCAGAATGTGTACCATGTCACCGCATTATACTGGTGTGCTGCAGTTTAGTGGAATGGGTTGAGACTGTGGAATCAGTTTTGAAAGAAGGAGTTCAGTCCATATAAATTGTGTCAAAAATGCTTAAATAAATTGTGTGGTTGGTGTTAATGCTGACATCTTCTGCTAATGTGGCCATAATCATTTCCATAGCAACAGCATGGAATGTCACATGCAAATAAACAGGACTTTGGGTGTAGAGAAGCAAAAAGAGCAGATAATGTCTTGAGAAATTGTAACATTCCTATGGTTATTCCTTTTCTTAGTTTTTACAGCTGCAGTGGGTGTAGCCCTGCAGCCATCTAACGATCACTGTGGAGAAAAGGGAGCTTACTGGATACCGAACATACTTTTTAAATAGTGAAGGTGAACGGTAATAACTGCGCATTCACCACACTATTTTGTTCGTTGGCAGAAAGGAAAGCAGTTACCTAAAACCATTTTAGAATATAGCTAATTTATAGTATCCCAATGTGCATAAAACAGAGTGCCATCTCCACTTAATTATCTGTGTGATATGCATTTTGGTCTATTTCAGTCCGTTAGTGCAGTACCTACTGCACCCCACATCTTCCCTCAGTCCCATGTGCACGCTCAGGAATTCATGTGAGCTTCTTGCAGTACTGTTCAAAAATGTCTTAGGCAAGCTATTGTTACCTTGCTGACACTCTGCACTCAGCTGGATGTGCACCAGATTGCCCCACCCACCTCTGCCTGCAATTTGCTGACACCACATCAAAAACCATCGTGCTGCTACTGTACTGGTCATTTTTAATGTCAATCAAATACGTGAGATCTGCCACCCCACACCATAACAAAAACTTCAAGCTCCAAGCATAGGTGGGTGTAGTAGTCTTGCGTATGCAATTTGCTACAAAGCATTTGGCTCATTAAATAAATAGCCCACCAAGCCACCGGGTAAAATGTAACTTTCTGCATGAAAGTCCATCCCTTGCCTATGTTCACTCGGTCAAAGGCTGGAAGGGCAGTAATGCAAACCTGCATGTTTAGCTTTGCAAGCAACTGCTGCAGAGCCAACACAAATCTTGATTGGCATTGGCATGCTCATTCTCTGCTGTAGCACATTCCCCATATGCAGCACCACCCAGCAGATCTGCTGCACTTCATCACCCAACTATGGAGAGGAGATGGGGTGTGGGGGGAGATAGAAAGACTGCTCTGACATGCCATAGAACTAGAACTTGTTTTTCTCTAGTTTTGCTACAGGCAGCTGCAAAAATGGAGACAACAATGTTAAAACACTTGCACTTGATCTTTATGTTTAAAAAATGGAGTTCTTTGCAAGCAGCTGCTGAAATGCCAACACAAATCTCCATTGGCATTGGTATGCTCATGCTCTCCTGTAGCACTACTCCCTCCGAGCAGTGCCACCCAGCGGATCTGCTGCACTTCATCACCCAACTATGGAGAGGAGATGGGACATGGGGTGGACTGCTGTGACATGCCACATAGCTAGAGCCCATTTTTTTCTAGTTAGGCTACAGGCAGCTAAAAATATGGAGAGAAAAATGTTAAAACATTTGCCCTTGATCCTTATGTTTAAAAAATGGAGTCTGACTATTGGCAATGAGTGTGAGAGTTATTATATATGTGCTGGTACTTTGGACATTTTTTTTATTTATTTGTTTATGTATTAAGTTAGTTAGTCAGTCAGTCTGTTAGTTATTTATAGTTTTGTAATGTGGTCTTGCAATGCTTAGTATGTATTGTATTAGATAATTTGTGCTTATCACTTTAAAAGATTTGCTACTTAAGCAGCATCTGAAGTTGAGTTGACCACTCCTCTTTAGAAAGATCCTGCAAGGGTTCAAAGCACTGAGTCTGTCTTGGGACCTGTTTCTTTAATGAAGAATCACTTTGCAGTAGTAGCTTAAGTGCCTTCCTCTCTTTTTGTAGAATGCAGTTTCTTTTCTATGTTGCTGACACTGTTTGCTACCATTGCTCCTGCTTCACACTAGCACCAGCTGAGCACTGTATTAGCACATGCAACAAGCTTCTATTGTCCCAATGTGTACATGTGTGTCTGGGGTACCTTCATGGTCCTGTACAGACAACTTTATGCTGCACACAGTGAAGCTTTCAATATGAGATGTTCAGTGTGCACTTGCACAAATCTCACTGCATGTGCACAATCCTTATTTGCACATCATAAGATTTCACAGCCTTTAAATATGCTGCCCACTGTGATTTCTTGCCCTTAACAATTTATGTATTAATGAAAATTACTTTCCTCTGTGCTAAGGGTATTTCTTTCCTGCTCTCGCTCTTAATTTGTACAGCACCTGGACATGCCTTGAAGCTCAGAAGTAGTACATCCCTGGGTTATTTTTGGAGATACTTCTTTCTTCAGGAGGTGGTGAACATATGGAACAGTCTACCAGCAAAGACAAATAACATAAAGACAGCACAAGTGTTTAAAGAGTCACCAACTCCTCAAGAAGAACTTTGAAGAATGTAATATTTGAACACAAAGCAGCTTATATTTCTCATTCGCTCTGAATGTCTTACCTGTGTTACTTATTACTGTGGTCAGATGCATGAAAACAGGAGAGTTGTTCCCTGAGGTTTCATCAGCTCCTATTGCGTCTTCCCAACTTGATGTCATAATACTCTGCTTGTGACATCACAGTTATTCCTAGAGCAACAGACTGTGATGTCATAACAGAGCTTTATGATCTCAAGTAGGCAGTAAGTTACAGAGCAGATGAGCTCTAAGGGATAAAGATCATGTTTTTGTGGACATGTCTTCAGTAACAAATAATGATGAGGAGAAATCTATAGAAGATAAGTGAAATTCATGCTGAATTGTGTCCAACTTTTGTTTTCCAATGTTTTTTTGAAAGGCATCAGCTGCTTTTTAAGTTAAGCCTGGACAAATTTCTGCTTACCATGGGGATCCCAGGTAGTAGTAGCCCTAATTTCTGGATCAGGGGCTTCATAACTGAGCAGACTTGATAGACCACAAGGTCTTCTTTTACTGACTATTTTCATATTTATTTCATATTTTTGTATGTTCATAGTAGAGTAGGTAGGGAAATCCCTTTTAATTTAAACATGTTTGCACAGCCTTCCATTTTATGAAATAAGGGAAGGAGAAGGACACAATGGACCTAGACCTAGAGTCCCTTCTGACCATAAATGATATTGTTACTACTGTATGTTAGTCAACAAAAGATGTAGTCATGCCATTTCTGAGAAATTGTATGATTCTGATATCCTTGATTAATCTTCAGTACATGTTATTTCCGTCAGACATTTTTTAAAACAGTTGTGAATACTACTCTTTAATAAAATAGCTAGTAGCACCAACACAGCAGGGAGAAATGTTATTTATTTTTAATAGTAGTGAACTGTTAGTGTTGCTTTTTGAAGTATTTTTCTTTTTCCATTTGCTAATAAAAAGGTATTATTCCTGACAGTATTAAGTTTGATGTGAGGAGCAGGGGTCAGGTTTTCAAAGGGCCGAAAATGACCCAGGGGCTAAGTCCCATGCCGCAACCCATCAGTGTGGAGAAAAAAGCATTGCATTGTCAGACATGTTATTTTCAGCCTGTGGTGTGCACGGACAGCAGGCACAGCTGTAGGGGCTCCTGCTAGTCAGTGTCAGGTTGTGCCATTATCTGTATGATTATCTGTTTGAAAAATACTAATGATAACCATAAAGGATGTGCAGGCTCATAAAAATAACAGCTATGATGCTAAAACTGCCACGGTAACAACTGCCACAAGATGGCAGAGCAAATTGTATGCCTGTATTATTTTATATACTGTACATGCATAGTTATCCTGTAAATGAATGGTGGTGGTAGGAGTGAAATACAAGAGGATGGTGATGATGACAAACCTAGAATTGGCCAAGTACTGACTCTGCTTTTCCCTTGCCTAATACCACTGTGCTACTAACTAGAGCTGACATAAGCACCCGCAATGCCAGCAGCTGCTGGAGACCAAAAAGCTATAAGGGAGCCCCAGGTAACAAATTAAGAAAGGTACTTTGGAGCAGAGAATATTCTCTAGATAGGGGTCACACAGTGCAATGAAACAAGCATACCAATGTGGTGCTGACCCTCCACTCTGTGAAGAGACTGTTCTGATTGTCTGCATGTTATGATCAAATGTAGCAAATCAGAAGGTTGGTTGTTAGGTGGTGGCCAAAAAAGCATGACCTTAGTGGGGTCTACATAAAATGTTATACTGACTCTGATACACAGCCCTAACTGTTGAAGCTAAGCTTGACATATTGGGTAGAGGAAGTTGCTTTCCTCTTCATTGATTTGATGCCTACATTTCTAAGATAGAAAACACTGAAACGTTGTTTAAAGGCTGGGCTGATAGAGTAGATACATGGGGCACTGTGTACCAAGCCAGCAATTCAGGATTCCATGCTAAGCTCAAATTCTCTCTTGTGGGGCAGCAGAAGGAGGATTAACTATCAACAATGTTTTTTAACTCCTCATCTGGCCAGGAAGGTTTGTGTCTCTCAGTGTAGGACTACTCCTAGGTGTCAAATTGAAATGGAGCTGATGGGAGACCTTTGTCAGAGGACGAGGAGTCTTCTTGCTTTCTATCATTTGATTGACTAGAGTGGGGCATGCTGTTCCTCCAGAGTGAGGGCCAAATATGTGACAATGGCCAGGCCCTGGACAGAAGAAGATATCTCATTACAGGCACACACACACACACACACACACACACACACACACACACACATTTGTGATGCTTTGTATCCATAGCCTGTCTCCATCTATCTTGCCACCAATAGACTCTAAGCCTTGAGAGGAGGAAGAGTCTGGGCTTGGCAAGACAGGACATGTTCTCAGATTTCAGGTGTGAGACCGAAGACTAGTGCTGAACAATAGCAATCCTTACAGAGGCCAAGGCTTGGAAGCTAAGTATAGCTTAAGAAGGTCCCAGGGATACAAATATTTAATTAAAAAAAAAAACAATTCAACACTGTCAGAATGTGTACCATGTCACCGCATTATACTGGTGTGCTGCAGTTTAATGGAATGGGTTGAGACTGTGGAATCAGTTTTGAAAGAAGGAGTTCAGTCCATATAAATTGTGTCAAAAATGCTTAATTAAATTGTGCGGTTGGTGTTAATGCTGACATCTTCTGCTAATGTGGCCATAATCATTTCCATAGCAACAGCATGGAATGTCACATGCAAATAAACAGGACTTTGGGTGTAGAGAAGCAAAAAGAGCAGATAATGTCTTGAGAAATTGTAACATTCCTAAGGTTATTCCTTTTCTTAGGTTTTACAGCTGCAGTGGGTGTAGCCCTGCAGCCATCTAATGATCACTGTGGAGAAAAGGGAGCTTACCGGATACCGAACATACTTTTTAAATAGTGAAGGTGAACGGTAATAACTGCGCATTCACCACACTATTTTGTTCATTGGCAGAAAGGAAAGCAGTTACCTAAAATCATTTTAGAATATGTCTAATTTATAGTATCCCGATGTGCATAAAACAAAGTGCCATCTCTACTTAATTATCTGTGTGATACGCATTTTGGTCTATTTCAGTCCGTTAGTGCAGTACCTACTGCACCCCACATCTTCCCTCAGTCCCATGTGCACGCTCAGGAATTCATGTGAGCTTCTTGCAGTACTGTTCAAAAATGTCTTAGGCAAGCTATTGTTACCTTGCTGACACTCTGCACTCAGCTGGATGTGCACCAGATTGCCCCACCCACCTCTGCCTGCAATTTGCTGACACCACATCAGAAACCATCATGCTGCTACTGTACTGGTCATTTTTAATGTCAATCAAATAAGCGTGATCTGCCTCCCCAAACCATAACAAAAACTTCAAGCTCCAAGCATAGGTAGGTGTAGTAGTCTTGCGTATGCAATTTGCTACAAAGCATTTGGCTCATTAAATAAATAGCCCACCAAGCCACGGTAAAATGTAACTTTCTGCATGAAAGTCCGTCTCTTGCCTATGTTCACTCGGTCAAAGGCTGGAAGGGCAGTAATGCAAACCTGCATGTTTAGCTTTGCAAGCAACTGCTGCAGAGCCAACACAAATCTTGATTGGCATTGGCATGCTCATTCTCTGCTGTAGCGCATTCCCCATATGCAGCACCACCCAGCAGATCTGCTGCACTTCATCACCCAACTATGGAGAGGAGATGGAGTGTGGGGGGAGGTAGAAAGACTGTTCTGACATGCCATAGAACTAGAACTTGTTTTTCTCTAGTTTTGCTACAGGCAGCTGCAAAAATGGAGACAACAATGTTAAAACACTTGCACTTGATCTTTATGTTTAAAAAATGGAGTTCTTTGCAAGCAGCTGCTGAAAAGCCAACACAAATCTCCATCGGCATTGATATGCTCATGCTCTCCTGTAGCACTACTCCCTCCGCGCAGTGCCACCCAGCGGATCTGCTGCACTTCATCACCCAACTATAGAGAGGAGATGGGACATGGGGTGGACTGCTGTGACATGCCACATAGCTAGAGCCCTTTTTTTTCTAGTTAGGCTACAGGCAGCTAAAAATATGGAGAGAAAAGTGTTAAAACATTTGCCCTTGATCCTTATGTTTAAAAAATGGAGTCTGACTATTGGCAATGAGTGTGAGAGTTATTATATATGTGCTGGTATTTTGGACATTTTTTTATTTATTTGTTTATGTATTAAGTTAGTTAGTCAGTCAGTCTCTTAGTTATTTATAGTTTTGTAATGAGGTCTTGCAATGCTTAGTATGTATTGTATTAGATAATTTGTGCTTATCACTTTAAGAGATTTGCTACTTAAGCAGCATCTGAAGTTGAGTTGACCACTCCTCTTTAGAAAGATCCTGCAAGGGTTCAAAGCACTGAGTCTGTCTTGGGACCTGTTTTTAATGAAGAATCACTTTGCAGTAGTAGCTAAGTCTTCCTCTTTTGTAGAATGCAGTTTCTTTTCTATGTTGCTGACACTGTTTGCTACCATTGCTCCTGCTTCACACTAGCACCAGCTGAGCACTGTATTAGCACATGCAACAAGCTTCTATTGTCCCAGTGTGTACATGTGTGTGTGGGGTACCTTCATGGTCCTGTACAGACAATTTTATGCTGCGCACAGTGAAGCTTTCAATATGAGATGTTCAGTGTGCAATTGCACAAATCTCACTGCATGTGCAAAATCCTTATTTGCACATCAAAAGATTTCAAAGCCTTTAAATATGATGCCCACTGTGATTTCTTGCCCTTAACAATTTATGTATTAATGAAAATTACTTTCCTCTGTGCTAAGGGTATTTCTTTCCTGCTCTCGCTCTTAATTCGTACAGCACCTGGACATGCCCTGAAGCTCAGAGGTAGTACATCCCTGGGTTATTTTTGGGAGATACTTCTTCTTTCAGGAGGTGGTGAACATATGGAACAGTCTACCAGCAAAGACAAATAACATAAAGACAGCACAAGTGTTTAAAGAGTCACCAACTCCTCGAGAAGAACTTTGAAGAACATAATATTTGAACACAAAGCAGCTTATATTTCTCATTCGCTCTGAATTTCTTACCTGTGTTACTTATTACTGTGATCAGATGCATGAAAACAGGAGAGTTGTTCCCTGAGGGTGTTCATCAGCTCCTATTGCGTCTTCCCAACTTGATGTCATAATACTCTGCTTGTGACATCACAGTTATTCCCAGAGCAACAGACTGTGATGTCATAACAGAGCTTTATGATCTCAAGTAGGCAGTAAGTTACAGAGCAGATGAGCTCTAAGGATAAAGATCATGTTTTTGTGACATGTCTTCAGTAACAAATAATGATGAGGAGAAATCTATAGAAGATAAGTGAAATTCATGCTGAATTGTGTCCAACTTTTGTTTTCCAATGTTTTTTTGAAAGGCATCAGCTGCTCTTTAAGTTAAGCCTGGTCAAATTTCTGCTTACCATGGGGATCCTGGGTAGTAGTAGCCCTAATTTCTGGATCAGGGGCTTCATAACTGAGCAGACTTGATAGACCACAAGGTCTTCTTTTACTGACTATTTTCATATTTATTTCATATTTTCGTATGTTCATAGTAGAGTAGGTAGGGAAATCCCTTTTAATTTAAACATGTTTGCACAACCTTCCATTTTATGAAATAGGGGAAGGAGAAGGACACAATGGACCTAGACCTAGAGTCCCTTCTGACCATAAATGATATTGTTACTACTGTATGTTAGTCAACAAAAGATGTAGTCATGCCATTTCTGAGAAATTGTATGATTCTGATATCCTTGATTAATCTTCAGTACGTTATTTCTGTCAGACATTTTTTAAAACAGTTGTGAATACTACTCTTTAATAAAATAGCTAGTAGCACCAACACAGCAGGGAGAAATGTTATTTATTTTTAATAGTAGTCAACTGTTAGTGTTGCTTTTTGAAGTATTTTTCTTTTTCCATTTGTTAATAAAAAGGTATTATTCCTGACAGTATTAAGTTTGATGTGAGGAGCAGGGGTCAGGTTTTCAAAGGGCCGAAAATGACCCAGGGGCTAGGTCCCATGCCGCAACCCATCAGTGTGGAGAAAAAAGCATTGCATTGTCAGACATGTTATTTTCAGCCTGTGGTGTGCATGGACAGCAGGCACAGCTGTAGGGGCTCCTGCTAGTCAGTGTCAGGTTGTGCCATTATCTGTATGATTGTGTGAAATATACTAATGATAACCACAAAGGATTTGCAGGAGTGCTTACCCAGTAGTGGAATGGTCAGACTGTGGGGCGATCAGCACCTGCAGAATGAACTATGTTCCTATATGTTCTTGCAGGGGGCTGCTATGCCTGGTAGTACCTGATGTAGCATTTTGGCACAGTTGCACACATAAACAGGTACAAGCTTTTGTAAATTGTGGGACCAGTCACAAAATGGCTTCCACTTATGAAAGTACCCTGCATGCTGCAAAACTTATGATGCACAAGCAAAGGCCCCTTGTGCATTATTTTTGCTACCTGTGAATGGATATTGATTTCCTTGAAAGTCCAGCCTCAATATTTTACCTGGAGACTGACATGTCTAGTTCTGCAGTGTTCCTCTTCATATCTCATCAGCATTGTGACCTAACTTACTGTGACATCCCACATGATTGATTTTGCAGCAGGGGATTGGCTCTGTTTGGTCAGTTCTAGTGAAGACACCATCAGTGAGGTGATAGAGCTAATGATGTATGAGGAGGAACAAACCTAATAATGTCAGCTTTCCTGTAGAGTACTGTTTCACACATCACGCCAAGTCTAGTCAGGCAGAAAATATTCTGATTAGCAAAAGGGAACAAAAAAAATGCTTTAAATACAAGAATTAATAGTTTATCACTTTTGAAAATGTATTTATTTCAGGCAAAGCATTAGGTTTTTAATGACTCAAGTCAATAACTACAGCTGCCATCAGCCATTTTAAAATGTTGCTTCCCTTGTGGTTACTTTCTGATTGTACATCCTAGATTCATACTGAGGATACATTAGGATGGTACTAGCACACATTTCTGATGGTGAACAGCAGGTTACCACTAAAATGTTTATTTTTTTTCATGGTGGACATGGAACAAAAGCAATAAACTTTAAAAACCTCAAAAACCCATAGCTCACCTGAAGCAGCAGTATTTGTTAGTTAACAAAAGAAAATCATCATATATTTTTTTAGCTGTATTATCTTTGTTACATGATTTGATTTATCATTAGTATATTTTTATTTCAGTTTTTTAAACAGCTTTTATTACTAATTTTATAATTAAAATGAGTCAAGTCACAAAAGATGGCCACCACAAGCAAATTTTAAAATACCATCCCTCCAGGTTACTTTTTGACTTTATTACTGGATTCAAACTGTAGATGTAATAATAGGGTGCTATCACCCATTTCTGATAGTAAGTAGACCAATATCACACCACAATGTTTGATTCAATCATAGTTGGTGTGGCCAGAGAACAGGGCCTTTCAAAAACTCTGAAACAGCATATCTTAGATTAGGTGGGAAGCACAATGAAAAGAAAAATGGACATATTGATGTTTTTGCCAAAAATACAGCATTACTAAAAAAGACGCTGTAATTACTTTTTTTCTGCTACAAAATACTGCTAATTTAAGGGATGAAATAAAATGGAAAGGCAAATTGCTATACAAATATTTTTTGTAAGTGTTGACAGATGACCTTATTATTAAAAAGCATTACTGCATGGCAGTGCTTTAGGTAAAAAAAAGGTAAAAATCATTATACAATGTCTTAAATCAAACAGGCAATCTAATTGGTTGAAGCTGGTCATATGACTGTGCAGTAATTTCAATTACTGCACAGTTCAAAAAAATTACTTTCTTTTTCCCTGCTTTTTAACCCTTAAAACCATTTTATAAGTGCAATAACACACTTCAGGGTGTGCGGTAATGCCGTAGATTGCTGCACTTCCCAGGTAGTTGAAAGCACCTCAGGTGTGTATTAATTTAGCACTGCCACAAAACCTGTCATGTGTTATTGCTTACTTATAACATGGGCTTCAGAACTCTTCAGCATCCTAGCAACTTCATTGATCTAAACACATCACCTGACCATTGATTAATCTCTGGTATATGCACAGTTCATAACTAACCTGCCCTAATCTACTTAATGTAGAAAGGGCCTAACTAAATGAAAATAAAAGCTTTTACCACTACAGTCAAAGCGTTTCCACTTTTAAACACAAAAAAAAAAACACAACAGGGCATAGGTTTCTTCAAAATAAATGCACTTCCCATGTTCCTTCAAAGACACTTGACCTTAATTTCCAAGCTTGCATATTAAACCTACTGTAGCAACAATTTTTACTCACTAAAAACAATCAAGTTGGCCCTAAGAAATCTCTTAAATTAAAAAAAATATATATATATATTAAATGTTCTTTCCTGTCATAACCCCCTCATTATACACTGTTACATACCATGTCAGTCAGGTGTGCCAGTAGAGCTGATCACAAACTGAGCTTGTAGCTTAGAGAAATAGCTCAGGTTTTATTTAATTTTACTTTCTATATTGAAGTTTGTAAATTAATTAGAATTTATTTTTCATATTCTAGAAGTGTGATTATAAACTCCTATATTTTTGAGAGGAACACTGGAATGTATGTGGGCCCAGAATACAGACTAAAAAGCAAATGATTTTTGACATCTTAACAGGCAGATGATCAATGGGTTCACCCTTCATCCAGCTAGAACAGGAATTCACTCAAGACAAAAAGGTAAGCACATTCAGGTATCTACAAAGAACTGATGGTCCAAGCAAAGGGTATTCCAAAGGTAACATTTTTTATTGGGCCATTAGATATGGTATATCAGAGTTCTGGTGGCCAAATAATTTGCACTGTGCAGTTTATTTTGAAAATACAAATTTTCAGTTTTTGAATATTCTTTGCTCGGACATCATTTCTTTGAAGTTACCTGAGTGTGGTTACCTTTTTGTCTCAAGTAGTGTCCTACAGGCCTGGCTACTCTTGTAACCAAACCTTGCCCCTACATCACATATGCACTTCTCTTTCCTGAACTGAGAACAGGAATCCAGACTGGAGTCTTAATAAGACAGAGACAGGTTTGAAAGTGTTTAAATTGCAGTTAGGTGGCTCAGTGATTAGTACAAAAATTGCTAGTTTACACATTTCTCACTGCCCACAATACCATAATTTTGTAACCATATTAGCTCTTGCTAGAACTTGTGATATTGGGATGCACTCAGTTGCTTTTGGATCTGAGGATGACAGCATGAAGAATGTGAGGAGAATAGCTAGGGGATCTGAGGGAGATATCTGGGGGATGTGAGGATAGTTGGAGATCTGAAGAGGAAAAGTGAGGAACCAAAGAGGATGCTCTGCTCTAAATCCATGCCACAGTGACCTACCACCATGTTTGAGTTTCCCTGCCAGAAAATGTAGATCCAGAAATAAGACGGTGTCATGCTGCAGGAGAAAAGGATGCAATGCAGTAATTAGGAGAACTGAACTAGGCAACACAACTGTGGGGTTGGAGTTGGCTCTAATCAGAAGGGTATAGCAGTCCTTACAGGAGATAAAAGTAATAATAAAAACACCAAGGCCAGATCTCCTTCATGCCCTTCATGCTGAGAATTAAATGAACCTATGCAGGGATGCCATGAATTCTGGCTACTTTAGGTAAAATTATCTCACACTGAACACAAAGGAAAGTATGGCTGGGAGGAAGATAAAAAAGTCAGTTATCAGAGAAATGTAAAAGTACACATATCTCCATAATGCAACGCATCATGGGAAGTATACGCAAATCAACATGAAAATGTTTAGACCTGTTCTGCTTTAAGCAAGAGTATATGGTGCCAAATGGCCTCTCACACACTCTGCATAGGCTGAACAATTTACATTTCTTTGAAATCTGGCTTTATTTCCAATGCACTTTCTGGTAACCCCTGCCTCAGTGCTTGTTTGCTGAGGTTCTTTGATTTTTAGATTGCTTTCCTATTTTGGGCTCTACCATGACCCAAACCAGTAAAACCAAACTATAACTGGTTCATCTTTCTACTGGGCTGTTACAGATGAGGCACACTGGTGAGTCTTGTGTAGGATGAAACACCTTTCTGTGCCTTCTGTTTTCAATCAATGCAGTGTGTGAGAGGCCATGTGGTACCATACACTCTTTTTTTTTGATTAAATATACTTTATTAACTTTTCCAATAAGGAGAAAGAATATACTCATAACATCAACAACTTTCTTCTCCCATTACATCACTGTGAATATAATAAGTCTGACAACTATAAAGAAAGCTGTAACAATGAATCTGTCAGCTTAACAACAAACCTCTAGTAGGTACCATACACTCTTAATTAAAGTAGAACCAGTCTAAACACTTCCATGGAGATTTGCATATACTTCACATGATGCTATGCATTATGGGGATATGTGTGATTTTACATTTTCTTGAAACCTGTCTTTATTGCCAATGTTTATTATGGTTAACCCTTGCTCAGTGCTTTTTTTGCTGAGGTTCTTTGACTTTTAGATTACTTTCCTGTTTTGGGCTTCCCAATGACCCAAATCAGTATAACTGGTTCATCCTTGCTCTGGGTTGTTAGAGATGAGGCACATTGATGAGTCATGTGTAGGATGAAACAAGTGTCTGCGTCTTCAGTTTTTAGCCTTTGCAGAGTGTGTAAGAGGACAATTTGTACCATGCATTCTTGCTTAAAGTGGAACCAGTCTAAACCTTTTCATGGTGATTTGCATATACCTCCCAAATGCTTTGCATTATGGGAATATATGTAATTTTACATTTCCTTGAAACCAGGCTTTATCACTAATGCTCTTTCTAAGTAACCCTTGCCTCAGTGCTTTTGTGCTGAGGTTTGTTGACTTTTAAATTCAGTAGTAGCCACAGACATGGCCAGATATTTCCAGATAGTTCACAAAATTTCTAAAGAGTTACTCTCTGCTGCCCCGACTGTGTAAATGAAGAAAACAGGATATTTCTCTAGAAATATCACAGACATTTCAGGAAATATCTGGCCATGTCTTTGGTATAGTAGCCACAGACATGGCCAGATATTTCAAGATATGTTGTGAAATTTCGAAAGAGTTTCTCCCTGCTGTCCCTACTGTATAAATGGAGAAAGCAGGAGATTTCTCTAGAAATATCACAGACATTTCAGGAAATATCTGGCCATGTCTTTGGCTGGGACTGTTACTGTACCAGTTACAAGCACTCTGTTTTCTAGAGAGCCAATATAGACTCTTATGGATTCTGGCCAGCACTGATCCTGTGGGGGTGATTTCTCAGAAGCTATTGCTGTCCTACAGATAAGAATGGTGATGTACCTGTGACAGAAATTCACTTGCAAGGAAAGCAAAAGTGAGTAAGAAACTGCAGTTTCTCCACACAATCGGTATCCTAATGGTGAAATAACATTTTAAGTAATGTATTTGCACTGTGCAGTAGATTTGTTAGAACTCTGGCTGAAGGGCTGTGGCTGTAGTGTGTTAAATCTGTAGAATATTCAACATCCACAAAAGTAGTTTTGTAATTACTGCAGCTAATTCAGATTGCCCCAGTAAAAGCACTTCAGCTATGACTAGAAAAGAAAGTAACCCTGTGATATGAAACTGCAAATGCAACCAATAAAACTTTTTTAATGATTACCCTGCACCGAAACCACTCCCCAGGCTTTTTGCCATTTGGCTTTGATAACTGCAGAAGTATCCAGTACATAGTGTCTGCATCGCTGTATTTAGAAGAATTGCAGGTGACTTGCAGAAGAGTAAAGATACAAGATATGTACATTACCACACATACCAAAAAAGCAGCTTTTGTGATATGATACACCCCCAACAAAATCTTGACAGTAGAACTACCTTTATTGCGATAAAATGTCCAAATATTTGGAGATCTTTTAAAATAGCTAATATTTTAGCCATGTCATGATTTTTCTACCATAAGAAGAGACCCCAGGGATCCATTACTAATCTGATACCCTGGCAATTATACCTATTTTATCTTCATGCCTTAAAAATTATACTGAGAGCTGTTGGTCCTGAAAACTAAGTGGGTTCAGCTCCACTGCAGAATAAGGTCTTGACTGACTGCAAGTGGAGCTGTCAGCTTGTACAGGCATCACTGTCAAGAGCTTGTGTCATCTGTCAGCGCCTGTTCCAGTTCACTGTACCACATACAGGGAATGCGCTGCTGCTTCCCAATTGATAGCATGCTGCCAGAAGCATGTTACTCTCTCATCAGTCTTCTCATAGCTGTCAAAACTGAATCCATTAATTAGTTTACTTCTTTTGATTTTCTTTTGGTGTTGAGCAGAAGAAATTTAAATTTCCAAGGACAGATAGAAAATGAATCTAAGCAATTTAAGCTGTAAAGTAACTAGAGGAAAGCGATTTAGTCTTTTTTTGACTGAGGTGACCAACTGTTGATACCTGTATGCAGACCATGTAGGTTATAAATCTGCTGACATTCTCAGTGGCAAGATTCTGTTTGTTTAAAGTGATTAACAACCATAATATCTGTATTAGTGCAACAGGAAAAAAAAAAGATTTCCTCAATGCATTTATAAATATTAAACTCTGAATGAGAACTAATATCTATAGTACAAAAGAGCCAAAGTATTGCTAGCATGACAAATAATCTGGGGTATGATCCTTTAGAGGCCTAGGACCTGTGCTCTACCTTGTCCCCTAGAAGCTGAAGATTGTTTATCTATTTTTCTGGTGCAAAATAACTACTTTCTATTACTTTTTTGTTGGCTTGCTCTTTTCATAAGCTCATCTTGTATGTCTTGTCACAGTAGCAGCTGTGTTCTGGGAGTGCAATAGTTTTCTCACTTCCAGGTCCTACTGTTTCAGCAGCATCTCTCAATCTCAGTACTTGAAGTTGGACTTAGCATACTCTCAGAGTCATCAACCAGCAGCATTCAGAAAAATATACCACTTCTGACACTTCAGTCTAAAACATACAAATACTGTATATACAGTACATGGGTACAATAAGGTGAACTCTACAAAGCTGTTTAATGAGGAACAGTTAAACCACTAGGTGGCTAATATCAGGATAGGAGGGAGGAATTTAAAAAAGACATTAGAAAATTTTTTCACGGAGTGGTTGGTAAATGGGTGAAATAGGAAAAGAGTATGCTAGAGAAAACAAATAATGTTGGCATCCAAGAACACTTTTTGCATTATTTCTATCACACTAAAGAAACATTACAACAAATTAGCTTCTTTTTACAATTATTATCCTCGTCACTTCCTTTGATATGTCATCAAACTACATAATACTCAAATACAGGCAGTCACAACATTGCCAAATGCTTCATCTATGAAATGTGCTGTTTTATAACATGTATGAGAACATTCTAGCCCCTTGATTGGCTAACAGATAAGTACAAGTGCGTAATTATCCAGCCAAAATTGCACATCTGGTCTTATTTAGCCTGCACACCAGATTTGGCTACAATATCAATACACCCTAATTTGTACAATGTTTTTGGCTTGTGCTCATATTTCTTACAGAAATGTATGTGGGAAGATTATCACATTTGGGCCTTCATACACTGGAAAGAAAAAGAATTGGAGGAGACTTAGTGTTCCTCTATAATACCCATTCTTTGCAAAAATAAATAAATAAATAAAAAACACCAGTTAGGGTTTACACTGAAGTGACAAAAGTAGGGAAATGTGGTATTAGGGTTCCCAATCCTAACACCTTAGACTCACCCTGCAGGCAGCCAAAGGAAAACCTTTGTGGTTTCACCTCTCCTGAGTCTTTGCAAATCAGGCCTGAGATGTTCTTGGGGTTGTCAACCCTAACGCTAACTCCACTCCATCGATAAAGAAGCTGAGATGTGTATAGTATATGAGAATGGGGTGAGCGTTAGGGTTGACAGACCCCAAGGAATTCACCAGGCCTGATTTGTGAACACTCATGAGAGGGAAAATCCTAATGGTTTTTCCTTTGGTTGCCTGCAGGGTGAGGGAGGGGTGGTAGGGTTGGGAACCCTAATACCATAGTTCCATATTTTTGTTGCTTTAATCTGACCCCTAATTGGTGCATTAGCAAAGTATTTTGCGAAGAAGTTCCTTACTTTTTGGATAGTATAACCAAATCCTTGGGACGTGCTTGAATGTATCCATCTGCCAATGGAAGCACAGGGCCCGGAAGGCTCTGCACTTCTATCCCTCCATAGATGCATACATCCATGTTGGTGTGAAAGCTCAGGACCCAGAGGGTCCTGCACTTCCATTTCTCACTTCCATTTCTCCTAAAAAGCAGTTTATTCGCTTGGTTGTATGCCTTGCTAAATTTCCAATGTTATCTGATGGGAATTTAGATTTTTTTTTTTATATGGCTCCTAAATTTATTTTTTTTTTGGGGGGGGTTACATGTTATTCCTGTAGTACTCATCAAGACCTTTGGTTTGATATATAGAATGTCCTTAAGTTCAAATATTGAGGAAGTTGTTGAAGTCCAAATAATAAAAAAGTCTAAATTAATTTCTTGTGTGAATGCATCCTTTTCCATATGAATGAGATAATGTCACCAAAAATGATCTCTTCATATAAAAAATAATCTGAAAAAAACTAAGTTGAAGTTCTTTTTTCATATGAAAGCATTCTTTTTTGTATGAACAAAAAAAAAAACCTCATGAAACGGATCCCTTCATACAAAAAAAAAAAGAATCTAAAAAGACTAAGTACAAATTCTATTTTTTGTATGAAGGCATCTTTTTTTGTGTGGACAACAAAGCTCACAAAAAAGGATCCCTTCATTTGAAAAAAGAATTTGGACTTCATTTTTTACAGATTCTTTTTCATATGAAGGGATCCTTTCTCATAAGGTTTTTTTGTTGAAACAAAAAAGAATGTCTTCATATGAAAAAAAGAATTGGAAAACAAAAGCTAAGTCCAAATTCTTTGTTCATGTGAAGGGATCCTTTTTTGTATTATCTAATTCCTTTTTTGTATGGCCAAACAAAAAAAAGTAACTCCATAATCCATCAAATGGTGTCCTGATTAGCAGGATGCAAGTTTTGGTGTCTCTGCAGGATCTCATTTTTATGGTTTTTGAAGAAAAAAAAAAACAGAAATAAGATGACAGTCATATGAAAAATGATTTTTTTTTTATCATGAAAAAGGATTACCCCATACAAAAAGGATCCTTTTTGTATGGAGCAAATTATTTTTTCATTCCAAGCAGCTATCTAGGAGACCCTACTGAGCATGCTCAGAACTGAAATTTCATATGTTATAACTTTGGAACGAATTAATATTTTTTCACCAAACCACTGTGGGACAAGCCTTTTCTACCCTGAAATTTCAAAAGCAAAATTCCAAACTATCTGGGCACCAGGTGATGACAAAAAAAGCAAAAAAAAAAAACAGATTGTTTTTCACTTTTTTTGCTATTAAAGGAGCACTGTCAACCTTTTCTGAATCATATTATTTTAGGTAAAGCCCCACATTTTATGATTGCTTACATTCTTTCAAATTCACTGATGTTGCTGGTTGTTTTATCAGCCTCCTTGCTTATTAGAACTGAAATGCATGGTAATGCATAGTTGTAACAAGCCTTGTTTTGTTTCAAGTCATTGAACTACTCTTATTGCATAGTTCCTGAGCATTAGAAACACCCTCAAACAGTGCAGCCACTCATGATACAATAGTCTCATCTACCCACATTGCATAATAAGTGGCTAGATTGCGTTGAGGGTGTTTCTGGGTCCAGGAAAGATGCAGTGGGAGTTGGTCAAGAAATGTAAACAAACATGCTTTGGTGTGATAATACCAGTAAGGTAGGCACTCAGTTTTTCACTTTTTAAAAGAAAAAAAGGATCTTAATCAAACTACCAGCTGCATCAGCAATCTCTATAGAATGTGAACAATTATAAAATGTGTTTTTTAAAGTAGGTACACTTAGTGACCTAAGGGGGTTGACAGTGTCCCTTTAAAACCTCAGAATCCACACATCCAACCAGAATTAAACTTGGCACATGAAGAAATATTGCACATGAGACCATGCATTTAGAATTTTCTGCAAATCTGTTGAATGGTTGCAAAGCTATTAAAGTACAAAGTGTTGGAGTTTAACATGGAAACCCCTGCTCAATTCTAACTATAGTGGCACTACTGTGCCACTATAAATATGACTCAGAACAAATAGGAAATCTTAGTCTGGAACAGAAACAGGATTCTCACACATTAAGAGGACATAGTAAACAGATACAAACTTCATACTGTAAATTGAAAAACACAGGAAAGAAATACTTTATGCAAAGCAAAGCAAACTTTATTTATAAAAGGTGCCTTTCCAAAACCAAGACGCCTGTACATAACATAATAAAATCAATAAATAATTAAAACAATATTAAAATTAATCTAGGGCAACTACATTTAAAAATCATTGTATGCAAGACTAAACAACTGGCTTTTTAATGCCCTCTTAAAGCTTTGGACAGTTGGGCAATCCTGCACCTGACGAGGAAGAGAATTCCACAGGGTTGGGGCCATAAAACTAAAAGATCTGGCCCAGAGGTCTTTAAACAAACCCTGGGAATCTCTAGCAATCACTCATCAGTGGATCGGAGAGAGCGCAAGGGACAGTAGGGACAAAGGAGATCTTTTAGATAGCCAGGTCCCTGATCATGTAGGGCCTTATAGGTCAGCAAACCAACCTTGAAGGTGATTCACCAGCGTATTGGCAGCCAGTGCAGTCTGCAGAGCACAGGTGTTATATGACTGGACCTAGAGGAACCAGTAAATAGTCTGCCTGCCGCATTCTGCATGAGCTGCAAGCGGTGAATATCAACCCCCGGTAGCCCAAGATAAAGGGCGTTGCAGTAGTCAAGGCGGGAGGTAACAAAGGCGTGGACCAAAGTAGGAAGATCGTCATTAGGAACCAGGTGCTTCACCTGGGCGATGTTTCTCAGATGGTAAAAAGAGGCTTTGACAACTGCCAACACCTGTGATTTCAGTGTCAAACAGTTATCAAACACAATGCCCAGGTTCCGCACCCAGTCTGAGCTAGTTAGCTGAACACCCCCAAGCCATAAACCAGAGGGTGAACCTGCCAAAAAACCCACCTCGGTGACCTAGGTCCACAATCAACACCTCAGTTTTCTCTGGATTTAACCGCAACCAACTCACATTCATCCTGTCCTGGATTTCGGCCAGACAGTTGTTAAAGACCGAAAAGGCAGCATTTTGGCCGGGAACAAAGGACATGTACAGTTGAGTATCATCTGCATAGCAGTGAAAACTCAAACCGTACCACCTAATAATCATTCCTATTGGCAACATGTACACTACAAACAACATGGGTACTGAAATGGAGCCTTCCGGCACCCCACTGGATAGGGAGAATGATGCTGAGGAAAAAATTCCTGAGTCCTACCCTCGAGGAAAGATCGAAACCAACTGAGGACTGTACCAGACAGCCCACAGATAAACCGCAAGCGCTCCAATAGCACACCATGGTCCACAGTGTCAAATGCTGCAGAAAGATCAAGAAGGACCAAGATGGAATGAGTCCTTCGATCTCTCACTATTAGGAGGTCATTTAGTACCCTTACAAGAGCTGTCTTGGTACTATGTCTCTTCCTAAATTTGGACTGGAGAGAATCATAGACATTGTGGCTGGTCAAATAGTCATCGAGCTGCGACGCGACCACCTTCTCAATAACCTGACCCACAAAGGGCAGGTTAGAGACAGGCCTGTAGTTAGCCAGACAATCCGGGTCTAAGGAGGACTTCTTAAGAAGGAGCTGAACCACAGCCTCCTTCAGAGGATTTGGGAAAATGCCCCTCTCCAAAGGCCTCCAGACTATCTCAGCAAGGACCGGACCGATTTTATCCACACAACCCACTAAGAGACATGTGGGGCCTGGGTCCAAACCACACTTGGCTGGATGCAATGATTGGATGACCATCACAATGTCACTGATTGTGGAAAGGATGAAGTCAGACCACACAAACTGGGTGTCCGACATCTCCTGCCGACCATCACAGCTCCCATTAGGGAGGGTCAAGAGGACGTCAGACCTGATTGTGGCAACCTTATCTGAAAAGAATTGAAGAACTGAGCAAACTCTTCACACCATTCTTGAGAAAAAGCTCTTCTGGGCTGAAGACAGATTGGATTGCACAATCTGTCCAGAGTCCTGAAAAGCTGAGCTGGTCTATTCTGTGCAGCAGCAATCTCTCTGGACAGGAATTCTGCCTTCTTATGAGAGATTGCTGATTGATAGACCACATAATGGTCCATCAAACTAAGTCTGTCACAATCCAGGCCCAATTTCCGCCAGCACCTCTCTAACCTTTGTCCAACTCTCCTCAACTCCCTCAGAGTCTCATCAAACCAAGGATACCTGGGGGCAAAGAGTGAGGGGACAAACATGAACAGGAGCAATGGAATCCAGGGCCCCTACTACCGCCTTATTATAGGCAACTACCAGGTCCCCCTTGGTCCATGCAATCACTCGGTAAACCCGATAGGTCCAGTACCACCATCAGGCTATCTGGGGAAACACCCCTCAAAGGGCGATACCGGACCATCTCCATAGGGGCTGGCCTATTAGGGGTGGCCTTAAAACTGAACCCAATGGAGTGATGGTCAGACCATCCAACTAGTTCCACCACCAAATCGGATATCTCCATCCCCAGTAGGAACACCAAGTCCAATGAATGACCACCAATATGGGTGAAGGAGGAAATAACCTGTGTGAAGCCCAGTGAAATCATTAACTGGCAGAAGTCTTGACCAAACTCCGAGAGTTCATCGTTGACCCAGGCATTGAAATCCCCCAGAACCAACCATCTGGGGATCCTAATGTCAGGCTGACAATGAAGTCTGCGACTTCCCACAGGAAGACATTCCCATCACCTGGTGGATGGTAAACGAGAAGTATCCTGCACCCTACACCCTCGCCCATGATACATTCATAGGAGTTGGTAGTTCCCACTGGTACCTCCACTAGGCACAGTTCCAATCTAAAACAAATAGCAACACCCCTGCCCCTATGATCCATTCTAGGGTGGTGTATCACTGAGTACATGGCTGGAATTGCTGATGCCAAAACTGGGCCAGCATTCTCGTCCAGCCAGGTCTCAGTGATGCAAACCAGATTAGATGTTCCAACAAAATCCGCTATAATAGTGGTCTTGTTTTTAATAGACCTGGCATTGCATAACACCACCCGAGTAGGATGAGCATCCGAGAATGACCGTGATACCTGCTGACTACAAGCAGAACCCTTGGGTATGGGAACCAGACAGGGAGGACCCCTTTCCAGGACCCATTTCGCCCCAGGGTATCTCCTTGTCCCCACTATCCCTATCCGCTCACTCCTTTCCATTCCCTCTCTAGGCCCAACCCTCGTCCTCCTCCTTTTTCTAACAATCCCCAGAGCCCTACAATGTCTGTACACCTCTGGCGATAGGGGAGGACAGAAAAAAGGACAGAGGTCCCTGAGCCTGGAAGGGGAATAATGCCCGACCGTGTGGTCATAAAGGGTGTTTAATGTTTTGGAGCAGTCTACCATTGGATGTAAATAATAGTAATAGTTGAGAAATCTTTATGAGGAAACTGGGCATATGGATGGAGAAAGGACAATTCAGATCATACATTAAATAATTCAGAGATGAATACAAATGTATACTTATCCCTTTTCATCTCTTACAACCCAGTATCAAACCAGTATCAGAAAACAATTATTTTATTCTTAAAAATCATAACACAAACTTAAAAAAAAAGGGTCTTAAGTAGAAACTATGTTATAAGTACAATAAGTTACTTCAGGGCTGTGTTATTATGGTCCATAAATGCACTTTCTTCCTGTGTGTTTAAAGGCGGTTGGTGCAAGCATCAAGTGCCTAACAGAACACTTCAGGTGAGCAATTATTGACCCATAATTACACACACATGTATGTCTTATTGCATACTGAATCTTACTGTACCAATTTTATTTTCTCCACTAGCGTCATCACTTATGTCACTGCTACACTACCATCATTGCTAGTATCACTGCTCCATAAGTCTCATCTGCTGAATCACTGCTCCACTAGAACTATAAATCAAATCATACTGCTCTACTACTGTAGTCATCAGCTGTGTCAGTGCTCCAGTAACAGCATCAGCTGTATTGCTGGTCTAATAGCATCATGAACTATCGGTTGTCTAACATAATTAGTTGTATAACTGCTATACCGTCAGCAACTGTATCACTGCTCCACTATCATAAGATGTATCAGTGCTTCACTACACTGTCTTCAGCAGCTGTATTACTGCTTCATTAATATAATCAGCTATATAACTGCTACACTACCTTCAGTAACTGAATCACTGCTGCATTATTGCTCCACTATTTGCAGCAGTTGTATCACTGCTCTACTACCTTCAGAAGCAGCATCACTGATCCACTATTTGCTGCAGTTGTATCACTGCTCTACTACCTTCAGCAGTTGCAGCACTGTTCCACTATTTGCTGCAACTGTATCACTGCTGCAATACCTTCAGTAGCTGTATCACTGCTTTATCTTCAGCAGCTTGTATCACTACTCCACTATCTTCAGCTGTTGTATCACTACTCCAATAACTTCAGTAGCTGTATCACTGCTTTTATTTTCAGCAGCTGTATCACTGCTCCAACATTTGCTGCAGTTGTATCATTGCCCTATTACCATCAGTAACTATATCAGTGTTCCAATACCTTTGGTAGCTGTATCACTGCTCTGTCTTCAGCATCATCTCTGCTCCACTATTTGCAGCAGTTGCATCACTGCTTCACTACTATACCTTCAGCAACTGTATCACTGCTCCACTATTTGCAGCAGTTGTAGCACTTCTCTACTACCTTCAGCTCCTCTATCACAGCTCCAATGTCTTCAGTAGCTGTATCACTGCTCTATTACCTTCAGTTGCTGCATCACTGCTTCAATACCATCAGTAGTTAAATGACCACTCAATCCTTCAGCCTCTTTATCCCTGCTCTATCTTTAGCAGCTGTATCACTGCTCTACTATTTTCTCCAGTTGCATTACTGCTCTACGACCTTTAGCAGTTGTATCACTGCTCCACTATTTTCAGCAGTTGTATCACTGTTCTACCACCTTCAGCAATTTTATCCCTGCTCCGCTATTTACTGCAGTTGTATCACTGCTGTACTACGTTCAGCTGCTGTATCACTGCTCCAACACCTTCAGTAGCTATATTACTGCTTGATAATTACTGGTGACCGTCTTTATCAACTGGATTATGGTTAATGTCAAAAGCTGTAATAACCGGATTTTGGGTTATTACGACTCAAACGCTGTAATAACCTGAAATCCGGTTATTACAGCATTCTCTAAACAACTTTCACTATCATTTTCCTCCAGGATTGCAATAACTTTTCCTTGCTCACTGTAGCGTGACTGAGTGGTGTTCACCATTGTGAAGAGTATGCTACAAAATGTGTAGGAACAGGAAGGGTTAGTGTAAAAAGTATGCTGCTTGTTTTGGTAAAAGGTATTTTTTTTTACTTTTCTGCAAACGAAGCCACCAAGTGTACAGCAAGGACAGCTTCAGAAGACTCCATGCAAGCATGAGTGAGTGTTGCTTAACACTTGCTCACGCTGGTGTGGAGTTTTCTGAAGCCGCCGAGTCACTCACTGTCCTCGATGTATACTTGGCAGCTTCGATTGCAGAAAAGTAAAAAAAAATACCTTTTACCAAAACAAGCAGCATACTTTTTACACTAACCCTCCCTGTTCCTACAAATTTTGTAGCATACTCTTTACAGCAGTGAATGCCCCTTGGTCATGCTACAGTACCAGACTCTCCAAGTTACTCACCCTCGGCTCTTTTACTTCTACATAACAAGTCCCTGCACCAGAAATTATAAAAAATAAAGGACAGGTGACAGTGTGTTCATGGATTTTTTTCACACACCCTCGGTATGTGAAAAAAATCCATAACACACATTTACCTATCCATTATTCCCTATATAATAAATGGGTCTCCCTTTTTCCCATAGGGAAACCATGGCACAATTTGCCATTATAAAGGAGTGTTTATAATGGCAAACATGTGCACGATTTCCCTTGCTGTGAGCATGCTCACGCAGCAGCGCGACCAGTCGAGACCGCTCACCGCTTCTGTGTCGCCCAAAACAGAACCGCCACAAGAATTCAGTGGTAAGCCCTTTTCTTTTCTTTGCTCCCCTTATATACCCTGGAAACACAGAAAGACCTGCAAAAAAGGAAAAAAAAAAATTTAAAATACGAAAATCTAGGCACCAGACTAAAAGGACCGATCGTAGGATAAACTGGGAGGATACACTGGGACCTGTTTATTTTATACAATTGCTGAGGTGAAAAAGGGAAATCCAGCAATTATATAAAATAAAAAATGGATTGGGGTGTCAACCTCAATTTTACACACACCCTCATTGTGGGATGCTTTTCACAAACCCCTTGGGCTTCGCCCTTGGGGCTTATGTAGCATCCCACAACTAGGGTGCATGTAAAATCTCGTTACACACCCCGACCCATACTTTATTCTCTATATCTTCAGCAGCTGTATAACTGCTCCACTATCTGCAGCAGTTGTATTACTACTCTGCTACCTTAGCTACTGCATCAGTGCTCCAATACCTTCAGTAGCTGTATCACTGCTTTATCTTCAGCAGCTGTATCATAGCTCCACTATTTGCAGCAGCTGTAGCACTGCTCTACTACCTTCAGCTGCTGTATCACTGCTCCATTACCTTCAGCATCTGTATCATTGTTCTATCCTCAGCAGCTGTATCATTGCTCCACTAACATAATCAGCAGTGTCAGTGCTCCACTAGCATCATCAGTTGAGGACCACATCCAGTACCCAAGGAGGCGCGGGTACTGGATGTGGTCCTGGCAGACAGTGACCAGATTGGGAGCCTGGAGGTAAGGAACCCATTGGCAGGGAATGACCATGCTACAGTCTGGTTCTGCCTGGACCTAGGAGGGGTAGAAGGCTGCACAAAGACGGAGGTAACTGACTTCAGGGGGGTGGAATTTAAGGAAACGGGAAGAATCCTTAAGGAGCATTTGGATGGGATTGGGTCAGACATGGACACTGATAGTAGGTGGGAAATCATCAGGAGAGGGGTGCAGGATGCTACCAGCACCTGTACAAGAGTAAGACGAAAATGCGGTAGGGCCTGAAAACCCTGCTGGTGGACCAGGGAGGTCCAGGAGGTGGTGTGGGGAAAGAAGGCAGCCTATAGGCAATTCAAGTGCTCAAGGAGTGAAAGGGATCGAGGGGAGTACAAGCTGATGGCTAAAAGGGCCACTAGGGTGGTGAGGGCGGCTAAGGCAAGGAAGGAGCAGAACCTGGCCAAGGAAATTAGGAGAGGGAACAAGGGGTTCTTTAGATACATTGGGGAAAAACGAAGGGGGAAGGGGCAGATTAGCAGGATTAAAACAGGGGTGAGATGGGCACAAGACCCGGGGGAGCAGGCTGAGATATTAAATGAGTACTTCACTTCAGTTTTTACCAAGGAAAATGGGGGTGCTGCATCATGCATGGGAGGAGACAGTGATACTGAGGAGGGGGGACCCTTACTGATCGGCAGGTCTGGGGAGAGGGGGAGGCATCACTGGCAGGAAGGGGAAAGCTAAGCAGGGAGAAGAGGTAGCGGAAGTGGAAATCACAGCAGAGAGAGTGAGGGAAGCCCTCAGGTCCCTTAAGACAGAGAAAGTACCGGGGCCGGATAAATTACATCCTAGAGTGCTGAAGGAACTTGCAGATGTCCTGGCGAAACCCCTGGCGGAGCTTTTCACCATCTCTCTGAGGACAAGGTGGGTACCCCAGGACTGGAAGATGGTGCATATAGTGCCTATCCACAAGGGGGGATCAAAGCATTAGCAAACAGGCTAGAAGGAGGTGTGGAGCAACAATGGGGAATTATCAAAACTGCCATCACAGACGCAACAAGCCTTTGTGTGAAGCAAATAAACAAATCAAAACGAAAGAAAAAGCCACTATGGTTTTCAAGAGAGGTGGCTGTGAAAGTCAGGAAGAAAAAGATAGCATTCCGGAAGTATAAGGAAACACAGAAGGAGCAGGACAGAGAGCTGTACCAGTTAAGGCAGAAAGAAGCAGGGAGGGAAGTCAGAATAGCAAAGGCCCAAACTGAGGAAAAAGATAGCCAACTCAGTTAAGAAGGATAAAACCTTTTATAGGTACATCAGCGAGCGAAAAAGACAAAGGGAGGGATAGTGAGGCTGAATAGAATGAACGGTGGGTGGGCAGAGGGGACAGTGAAAAGCAGGAATACTGAACCAATATTTCTGCTCAGTATTCACAAAAGAGGAGGGGAAGTGCGAATCCAATTAACAGAAGCACTTTGATAGGGGGTCAATCCCAGTCCTTTCACTAGAAGAAAGAGTTCTGCAAGAACTCCCTAAAACTGAAGGTGGACAAAGCAATGGGTCCTGATGGAATTCACCCCAGAATTCTAAAAGAATTAAGGAAGGAACTAGTGAAACCACTGGCTACTCTTTTAATAAATCATGGGAGGATGGTGTGGTACCGAGGACTGGAGGAAGGTGGATGTGATTCCCTTCACAAAAGTGGGACCAAGACAGAGGCAGGAAACTACAGACCTGTCAGTCTGACCTCTGTGGTAGGAAAGTGATGGAGTCACTTCTGAAGGAAAGAATAGTTGAGTAACTAGAGGTCAGTGGAGCACAGGATCCAAAGGCAGCATGAGTTCACAGCGGAAGGTCATGTCAGACTAATCTAATAGATTTCTTTGACTGGGCGACCAAAGTAGTAGACCAGGAGGGGCTGTGGACATGGCCTACCTAGACTTTAGCAAGGCATTTGACACAGTCCCACACAAAAGATTGATAGTCAAATTAACCAGCCTGGGAGTGGGTCCCAGGGTGGTAGCCTGGGTAAAACATTGGCTGGACAACAGGACACAGAAGGTAATTGTAAATGGAGTCCACTCTGAAGAAAGGGCGGTTACTAGTGGGGTACCGCAGGGTTCAGTATTGGGTCCAGTCCTTTTTAATGTCTTCATCAGTGACATTGCAGAGGGACTGAAGGATAAGTATGCCTTTTGCAGATGACAAAGATCTGCAACAGGTTGATACACAAGGAGGCGTGGAAAGGATGAAAAGGGACTTGGCAAGGTTGGAGAATGGTCAGGCGTATGGCAGTAGGATTCAATGCAAAAAGTGCAAAATAATGCACCTGGGAAACAAGAACCCAGGGAAGAATACACAATGGGTGGGAGGTAGTAACAACAACAAAACAGGAAAGGGACCTGGGGGTAATCATATCAGATGACCTTAGGTTAGCAAGCAATGTGAGAAGGCAGTAGGAGGGGCCGGGGTATACTGGGATGTATAGGAGAGGCATCAGCAGCAGAAAACAGGAAGTTGTTATCCTCTGTACAGACAGTTGGTGAGACCCCATCTGAATACTGTGTCCAGTTCTGGAGACCCCATCTCCGCAAGGACATAGACAGGATAGAGGCAGTCCAGAGGAGGGCACCAAAATGGTGCAGGGTCTGCAAGAGAAGCCATATGAGGAGAGACTAAAGGAGCTTAATATGTATACCCTTGAGGAAAGAAGGAGAGGGACATGATAGAAACTTTCAAGTACCTCAAGGGAATCAATAAAGTCCAAGAGGTAGCATCTTTCAGAAAAAGAGACTTTAAGAACAAAGGACACAATTTAAAGATAGAAGGAGGGTGGTTCAGGGCAATGTGAGGAAGTATTATTTCACAGAGAGGGTAGTGGATGCATGGAACAGCCTTCCTGAGGAAGTTGTGGTTTCTAAAACTGTGGGAGAATTCAAGAATGCATGGGACAGACATAAGGCAATTCTTGTGGGGGGCAGGAAGATAAAGGCTGTTGGTTAACTAGGATCTGCAGCCTATCCTGTAGGTAGGGAAATGGGCAGACTAGATGGGCCTAGCAGTCCTTATCTGCCGTCAAAGTCTATGTTTCTATGTTTCTAAGGGAGGTGGCAGGGAACTACAGGTCTGTCAGCCTGACGTCTGTGGTGGGCAAGGTGATGGAGGGCATTGTCAAGGAGAGGCTGGGGGGACCTGGAAAAGTCAGGGTGCCTGGACGATAGACAGCATGGATTCATCCCGGGGAAATTGTGTCAGACAAACCTTGTGGAGTTCTATGACTGGGTGACGAGTGCCTTGGACCTGGGTAGACCAGTGGACATCCTCTTTCTAGACTTCAGCAAGGCATTTGACTCTGTTCCTCATGTGGGCCTGTTGGATAAGCTGGGAGAAATGGGGGTGGGGAACCAGATGATCAGATGGATAGGCAATTGGCTCCAGGACTGGACCCAGAGGGTCATAGTTGGCAGGATAGTCTCATCCCCAAGGAGGGTCATTAGTGGGGTCCCACAGGGATCAGTCCTTGGGCCCCTCCTGTTCAACGCCTACATCTCTGACATAAGGACAGGTATCAGGAGTGAGATGAGTCTCTTTGCGGATGACTCAAAACTGGGGGTGGTGGTGGATTGGGAGAAGGGGAGGGTGGCCCTACAGGGGGACCTGGAAGCCCTGGAAAGATGGTCTAGAAAGTGGAAGCTGAGGTTCAGTGCAGGGAAATGCAAGCTACTGCACCTGGGGGCCAGAAACCCAGGCCAAGTGTACACCCTGGGTGGGGAAATGCTACAAGTCTCGATGGCTGAGAGGGACCTGGGGGTGGTGGTGGATGTCAAGATGAACAACTCGGAGACTTGTAGGAGGGCAGCAGCCAAGGCCAACAGGATGCTGGGATGCATTGCTAGGGGGATCACCTCCAGAAGGAGGGAAGTGATACTCCCTCTGTATAACTGCTTGGTGAGGCCGCACCTCGAGTACTGCGTGCAGTTTTGGAGGCCACACTTAAAGAGGGACATTAAACTCCTACAGAGGGTCCAGAGCAGGGCAACCAAAATGATTTGGGGCTTGGGGGACAGGACCTATGAAGAGAGGCTCAAAGAGCTAAATATGTACACATTGGAAGAAAGAAGGGACCGGGGGGAACATGATAGAGGTCTTCAGGTACATGAAGGGGGTAAATAGGGGATGAACATTCAGGGTGCTTCAAGGAAGGAGGGAGGGGCCACTAGAGGGCATGGGTGGAAGTTGGAGGGGGGAAGATTCAGGGGAGAAAGGAGGAGGTGCTACTTCACTGAGAGGGTGGTGGAGCCATGGAATGCGCTGCCTAGGGGGCTGGTGGAGGCAGAGATGGTGGAGGGGTTCAAGAGGGGGTGGGACAGGTACAGGGGAAGGGTTCTGGAAGCAAAATCCAATGCAGAGAGAATATCCAGAACTGGGAAGGGAGAAGCCAGAGAAGGTGAGGGGGGCAGCAAGGCCAGCTCCCAGGGTGGGGGCTGACCAAACAAGCAGACGTGAAAGACCGTTAGGCCTATTCTGATGGCATTTTAATATGTTAGTATGTTAGTACTGCTCTACTAACATCATTGGTACAGTCAGTGTTTTGTTAGATTCATCAGCTGTGTCAATTTCCAGTAATATTTAGCATTGTAGTTACAGTCTAGTAGAATTATCAATTGTATCACTGCTCAACTAGATTCCTTAGTTATACAATATTCTTTCTCAATGCTAAAGTTCATACTAAGGGTATAGGACAGAAGAAGGCTATGAGCTCATGTGAACCATCCTTATGACTTACTGCTACAAATGTGCCCTTATCTATAAGTATATCTAATTTGTATTAAAAACGTCAATATGACTAATAGTAAGTACTTCTGCTGGAGATTGTTCATTGTTGAATCACCCTTTGTGTGAAGAAAACATTTGTCCTGTTTGTTCTGAATGGCAGTTTCACCGGTTTTCTGTTGTGGTCCCTGGTTCTACTTGAGTTGCTTAAAAATTCCATCCCCATGGTATTCATAAGTTTGGTATTGCATATTATGTTATACCATTAAAGTGTATCCCCACTTGCACTCCCTAGTTACAAACTATGCAGCTGTAAATGGTCATCTGATTCTGCATGGTTGATCCTGTAGTTCTCTCACCACTTTGGTTAGTTTTGTTACTCTTCTCTGTGCACTCTCCAGCCTGATGATGTTGTATCTCAGGTAAGGGATTCATAGCAGGGGACACTAGTTGAGATGTGAGCTGGCCCATCAGCACAGCAGTTGGACTACTACTTGCAAAGTCAGTGATTCGGGTTTGTGAATGAGCTTGGGTCACCAGGAGCCAGCCAGGAAGAGGAGGATTGAGTGTCCAAGAGGATGCTCTCCTAGTCCAGTAAGGGAGGGCTGTGCACTCAGTCACAGCATTGCCACATAGGTGATCATGGGTGGTGATGCAGCTGGAGCACCAGGGAAGGGGGATGCTCCACAATGGGAGACAACAACATTCTTGGTGTGCATATGTCAGACCATCACACTCCATGGAGTGCCTAACAGGGATGGGCAGAACAAAAGAAAAAAAGCACTGGTTGGCAGGACTGCACTCACAGTTCCTTGCAGACCCCACACTGCCTACTGGGCACATGGATCCACTAACTGAGTGAGGTTTGCAGAGGGGGCTTGGGGTCCCCAACAGCCCTGCCACAGGGGACACTGTGGAGGACTATGTGGTTCCCATGGGTAAGTCCCAGAGATGGTGGGTGATGGGGTTGGGGGGACAGTGGAGCTGAAGGGGGCCAGTGGGGGCAGGAGGGAAAAAAATAAATAAGATGTGATTTTACTTGACACCGATACAGTGGCATGAGAACGTCTGTATTTCTGCTTTTTAGCTGTCATTTGAAAGATGAAATTATGTAGTAAGCTTTGTTTGTTACTTGTTGGCAACTGGCGCTAGAATTTAGGACATTTGTTACTGATATACCAAGGTCCTTCTCTGATGTTGTTACCCTAAGAACTCAGTGAATGCTTTAGTGTTTACTGATGTTACCACTCATTTGTTTTCAAAGTACATAGCCACACATTTATCCTCATGAAAGGACATACCGTTATTCCATGCCCTGTCTACTACTTGATTCAAATTGGGATGTACTAAATTGCACCTTTAAATGGTTTCACTTCTCCACCTACAGTATTTTGCTATCATCTGTGAATGTAACCAGCCAGTGTCTTTACCCAGTTCTGAGATCATCAAAATATGTTCTAAACAGGATGGATTCCTGTGCCAACCATGAGAGACCCCACTTTTCACCAGTCTTAAATCCAAAAGATGGTTCTTTATATTAACTCTTTGTGTTCTGTTATCTAACCAATTTTTTATCTAATTTGTCATGTTGATTTTTTTTCAGTTAATAGCTTTATTAATTTTCCTAGCATAAACATAAACATACAAAAGCAAGTACATATTGCAGGCTCATGATATAGTACAGACAATACTTACAGGCAATCAGGTAAGGGAAAAACATTGCGTACTTTCAAATAATAGAAAAGGTATGTATAACTGAACCGCACCTACCAGGAGTATGGCATGCCACCTGTAAGAAGAGCAATTTGCGGAGCCTGGCTTTGCTTTCTTGCTAAAGTGAACTTGCTTAGCCTACACACAAAAACAAAACACAACACACAGAGCCAGGCAACTGTCATCAAAGTAGCAGACACAACTAAACAAATTGTGATTACAAAGTTTAATGGCTGATCTGTACCTATAGATATCGGACTGGGGTCACTAATTAAAGACTAGCAGTATACCATGGGTGGGATAGTCAGACTGCACCAGGCTGTGGCGCAAGCCTGGGTACAGCGCAACTGGGATGTGCCAGGGTGCTGACAGGGTGATATTCAATGGTGCTGCGCCATGGCTCAGCACCGTTGAATATCACGCTGTGGCCACCCGCATTGTGCATGGCGCAGTGGCACTGCACCAGCGCAAGTGGCCAGAGAGGGGCAGGGGGATATGCTAGTGCAAGTGCCGTTGAACTAGGTGCATCACCCACGATATTCAAAAGTGCACATGCAAATGGGGTCATAATGCATGCAAGGAGCAAATGGGGCCATTTGCTTGTCATTATGGCCCCATTTGCATGCAGGTGTGCCAATCCCCAGCGACTTGTGCCTGGAGCTCTGCCAGGCTGCAGCCGTCAGGGACCGACACCCCCTGCAAAGCGGCAAAGTGCCCCACTGCCCGATCATGGGCATATGTAAGAATTAGAGGTCCAATATCCCTGGTGGTCCAGTGGACTGCTCCCAGCCCGATCGTGGGCATATGTATAAAGTAAAGGTCCAATATCCCTGGTGGCCCAGTGGACCGCGTCCCAGCCCGATCGCGGGCATCAATGATAAAATATTAAATACAATCCATCCCTGGTGGTCCAGCGGTACCCCCTCCCACTCACCACTGAGCCCCACCACCCTGCTCCCCCATGGTCAGTGGCGGCGCAGCTCTCACCTGCATGCCGCCCCACCGCTCTGCCTACTGACTACGGTGACAGTAGGGCTGTACGCCCATTGGTACACAGTATGGGCTAATGGGCGCAGGCTATACTGCATTTCACAGTCCAGAAATGTGAATGGACCTTTGAATATCGCTTAGACAAGATCAGTGGTTGCGATATATAACTGTGTTGCGCCATGCTAACCCTTCTGAATATCCCACCCCATAGGTCTAACTGAGCTTATCACCCAATACCTGTTCTAGGTTTTAAATACTCAAGGAAAGGGCTCCAGCAGAGATGGTACTTTGGGAGGTTATTTGAATGACATGAGACACATGGTCTAGGGTGTCCATTGTTGAGAGGGTATTCAGAAGCTCTGTTACTGATGGAGTATCTGTGGTTCTCCATCTGCACAATATGAGCCTCTTTATTTGGATACTAAGAAGGGAAAGCCATCTGCTTTGACTGGGTTTAAGCTGGGGATGCAGGATGGGAGTGCCCAAAATCCATAGTTTAGGGTCCAATGGGATCCTAAGACCCAAGACATGTGAATCTAGATCACAGGTAGTTTGCCAGAAGGGGGCTATAAAAGGGCAGTCCCAAAGTATAGAAACATCAACATAGAATTTGACAGCAGATAAGGACCGCTTGGCCCACCTAGTCTGCCCATTTCCCTACCTAGTGGATAAGCTGCAGATCCTAGTTAACCAGCAGCCTACTTCCTCCTACCCCCCACATTTGTTCCTTTATAGGAAAGCAGGGGTCCTGTACCAGTGATGGAGGATCTTATTTTGAATAAGTTTGCTTTTGGTGTCAGGGTATGCCAGATGTGCCTGTCTCCAGCAGTGCACCCATTGTTGGTCTGAAATAGAGATTTGCAAGGCTCTCTCCCACTTAGCCTTAGAATATGCAGATTGCAAAGGGAGAGTGTCCCACAATGCTGCATAGATCTTACTTGCCTGTCCTCTAGGGAGAGTCAACCAGTATGTTAGGGACTCGGCAAGATTTATTGAAGGGGCTTTTCTCAGGTAAGCCTGGACCGAGCTCCGCAATTGCAGGTACCACCAGAAATCTGATCGGGAGATCTCAGTTCCCTGGGTCAAATCCTGGAATGATTTTAAGCAACTGCCATTTGCAAACAGTAGATCACCCACTGTGATGATACCCTCCTTTGCCCAGTGGGGCCTGGAGATGGATTTGCGATCTATCTGAATGTCAGCATTACCTCAAAGAAGGGTCATACTAGTGGGTAGTGGAGATTTTTTTCAATTTAATAAACTTTATTGTGATTTAGATTCACTATTACAGTTACGGTAACGTATACAATTCAACTTGTACAGACAGTTTAGTAAACATCAATAATACATAACAAGTCTTTGTGGTTCTGAAAAACTCCCGTGATACACAAGACTGTGGATTATTGCAGGAAAAAAAAACACCTTCATGTAGTTTCACCCAACATTAAAATCCAGGGATAACTGTCAGGAGCAATACTGAAATTATCTAACAAAGCTGGCTAAATACCAAAACAGAATATATGAAACAGAAAACTTAATAACACCTTATCTCCCACCCCACCCCTCCCACGTCGCCACTACACTATATGGAACTGGGAATAGTATTCATTCAAGAGAAAGAAAAGATGGAAGGTCAATCATTAACCTCTGAAGCACTATGTCAGGTCCAGGTCAGATCCAAAACCACACTAAATGGATAATAAGGTGTGTAAAGGTGCCCATACCTTCTGATATTTATTGCTATGCTTAGAGATATTCGCAATGAAATATTCTGCTTGTAGTGCAAATAGAATTTCTTTATGCCACTCTGTATACGTGAGGGTTTGTTGATCTAACCAGTGGCGCAATATGATTTTCTTAGCACAAAGGGATATCAAGGACATACACTTCCTTTGATTTCCTATTAGGGTTTCTCCCAAGTCTCCCAAGATTCAGATTTCTAGCTGAAAAGCATTCTGTAACCCCAATAGGGGGTCGAGTTTAGATCGGATAGCCTCCCAAAAAGGGCTTACCTTGTCACATTCCCAGAGAATATGAAGAAGGGTACCTCTCTGGGACCCACATCTGGTACACATGTCAGCTGATAGGTTCCCCATTTTATCAAGTTTTACGGGCATGTAGTATAGGTCATGCAATACGTAAAATTGAAGTAATCTATAGCAATCCCACCTAACATCTTTATACAACCTTTTCCAAATTTGTGACCATTGGCGGGGGACCAAAGAGGGTGGGGGAAGAATCGGGTAGTGGAGATTGACGTGATCTCTTGTGTGCCTTGAACCAGTATTTAACTGAAGGGGCAATAGTAGGGTGAGACTTTAGTTCCTGAGGGAGACTGTTGTACAACATAAGAAGAAGGTGGGGGAACCATAGAGACTGATCTTTCAATATATAACCACTGTGGGGAGTCCTGTGTTGGGATGTGGAACCACTGCAAAGTCTGTGTAATGGAATACGCCCATTTGTACCCCTCCAGCCAGGGGAGGGACCAACCACTCACCTTTCAATGTGAGTGCAGCTTGTTTCTGCTATATCTGGGCTTCTTCTGGTTCAATAAGAACTTATCAAACATGGCGTCTATCAGCGTGTATCATTTAGGGAGAAGCTCCAAAGCTATGTGAGAGATAGTGTATAGCAATTTATGTGCTGAAATAAATTTAATTGCAGAGATTTTCCTGGCCAAGGTAAGATGCAGGACTCGCTACCTTTCAGCTGAGTCTTAAGCTCTGCAATCAGGGTTCTCAGGTTAAGATCCCACATTTTTGTTAGATCCAGGGCTATATGGATCCCTATGTACATAATTTCTGAAGGAGACCAGTGTAAGTCATAGGGGGAGGCCAGTGCTGGGGTACAGGACACATTAAGAGGAAGCACTTCAGTTTTGGATTGATTCACCTTCAGCCAAGATATTGTTGTAAATTCAGAGAATAGGGTCAGCAGGGGGAGAAGCAAGGACCCCAGGCTGTCTAATGGGACTAACAGATCGTCTGCATACATAAGGGTAGAAAACCTCTGGTTATCCACTGGGATGCCCTGTATAGAAGGATGTTGCCTAAAAGCAGCAGCCAAGGGTTCTGCGGCAATAACAAACAGAAGGGGGAAAGGGGGCAGCCCTGACATGTTCCTCTACCTAAGGGAAAGGGATCAGAAAGGACAGAATTAGTCAAAAGTTTTGCCACTGGGTGATAGTATAGTGCCTTAATCCAGTCAATAAAATGGTCCTCAAACCCCAAGTGGAGCAAAACTTGTAGCAGGTAATCCCACTCCAGGGAGCTGAAGGCCTTCTCACACTCTATGACCACCACTGCCCCTGGAGTGGGTAGAGATTTGGCTATGCATAACAAGTTAATCAACAGGCGGATATAGTCTCTGCTATACCTGCCAGGGACAAAGCCCACCTGGGAGGGGTGTATAAGGCAGGAAAGAAACGGACTTAGTCTGATGGAAAGGATTTTAGAAAACAACTTACTATTAGCATTTATTAAGGATATTGGGTGGCAGCTGGAGGGCAAATTAGGGTCCTTCCCTTTCTTAGGCAAAAAGTGTTATTACAGCTTCCTGGAGGGTTGGGGGAAAAAAAGTCTTGTATCAAGGCATTGTTGTACAGGGAGCTTGGCAGGAGGGATATTATGGTGGATATGGCTTGCCAGGGCTCCATTGGATACCCATCTCCCCCAGGGGCTTTCCCTGTGTTCGTGGATTTAAGAGCCGACTCCACCTCTGAAGCAATGATGGGGACTTCTAAGCACTCCACCTAGTGCTTCTCAAGCTGGGGAAGGTTCCGGGGAAGACAGGAAGTCCTGTGTTCCACTAGTGTTCGGGGGTCTAGAAGAAGCATAAAGCTCAGCATAATAATGTTTCATTATGTTATTAATGTCCAATGGGTTTGTTTGTGACTTCCCTTGAGAGTCCCTTAACCCAGCTAAATGTCGTTCCACCTGTTGCTTCCTCAGCCTATCTCATTACCTCCAGGGCAGCCATTTTGTGTCAGGTAAACAATGGATTGTTTGGACTTCATATGGAGCTATTGGAGGTAATGAGCTATAGGCTAGATGTTTCCCCCTTTCTCCCCCATCCCAAAATTTATGTTTTAGATGAAGGATGAACACCTCTGCTCTCCTAGATAAGAGGGCATTGATTTCCATCCTAAGCTTAATGATGTTGCGACCCAGAGGGGAGTGTGCACCATAGGTAGGCAAGGTTTTCGCTTCCTGTTCTGCTTGTTGCAGCTGACTCTCCAGAAGTTGCTGATGCTTTCTGCGCCATTTGGAAGCATAGCTCATGATCACCCCTGAAGGATGGCTTTAAGAGCCTCCCACATATTCCCTGGGCTAGTGTCCGAGATTAGATTTTCTGCAAGAAACTGGGAAACCTCTGCCATGAGCCATGGCTTGAAGTCCGGATCACGAAGTAACAGGGGTCCAATCTCCACGAAGAGGGAGATAGAGTGTGGGGGGGGTGTCCACATAATAAATGGAAGTGGACAGGAGGGTGGTTCGAAATGATTGTGGGAAGTACCACTGAGTCAATAGCCTTCTGTGCAATGTGAGTAAAGACCAAACAGTAGTCGATCCAACTAAAAGTACCATGCACAGGGGAGTGAAATGTATAATCCCTGTCCCTGGGATGCAGTATGCTCCAGATTTCAGTTAACCCAGCATCCAGCATTAGCTGCTGCAGTGAAAGGCAAGCTTTGGGGTGATGATCTGGACAGTTACAGCTATGATCTATGAGGGGCACCAGGGCAAATTAAAGTCTCCCCCAATTATAGTGAGTATAGAATCAGTGGACATAGAATACAGGACTTAGGACACCTCATGATAAAAAGCCAGAACATCTTCATTAGAGCCATAAACATTCCCCAACAGGAGTGGGCCCTCTAGCGTGTCCATACGGATGAAAACCCATCTCCCTTGGGCATCATGCTTGGTTTGCACATGGGTCCATTTAAGTTGTTTATGGAAGATGATTGGAACTCCTGATTTCTTGGTGGGGGCAGAGGAGAAAAAGATCAGTCCCATCCAGTCCTTAGCTAACTTGGCACGATCAGAGTTGTTTAGTTTTGTTTCCTGCAGGAATGCCAGACTGGACCTCAGTGTCTTCAAATGCAAGCTCACCTGCTTACATTTTACTGGGGTATTGAGGCCCCACACATTCCAGGTGTAGCAGTGTAAATCACCCATAGTCAGGTATGAAGTTGAATATTAAGCTCGGAGGTTGCTGTAATTATGGGGTCGCAAATGAGGTTCAATCTGAGATCCCACACCAGTCAGCAGAACAGTACCACCCAGTCCAGTATTTTTTAAACACCATTACTAATGTATAAATCAACATTATTCAGAGTTGCCCAGTTCAAACTTGAATAAACTGTAACACATGGGCTAAAGGCCCAGAACAATAATTCTATTAAACTAAAACTACTTACAAAGGCCATAGCCTTAAAACTAGAGGAGTGAGGCAGGAGTGAGGGGCATATTTGTGAGCTACGCAGATATAAATGGGAGCATGCATGAAAACCAACAGCCACTTGGGGGGAGACATTGAGCAGAGCAGTGGTAGCCTCAGGGGCTGCAACACACGAACATGAAGTGTGCAGTACATACAGTATATCTACCCTGGCTACCACCTTAAGTGCATGGTGATGCTTAAGGCTGGCATATCCCTGGGGTTGTCATATAGCGTAAATAGGTTGGAAAGTTACCACAGGGTAATGCCCCCAATACATCGTGGAAACAAGTTTGTTTTTCCCAAACATCAGCAATATCCCTTCATAATACCCCACATAATCTTGCACCAAATGCACACAGATAATCCCCCGTCTAGTGCTGATAGGCTACATATGCCTGGTAAGGCTGCCAGGCCATCAGCGTGAGTCCCCCCCACCGCAGCAAACAAATCTTGCCATGCTTGAACAATCAGTCCTGTAAGAAATAGAACAGAGATCATCTTGACAGTAGGGATCGAATCAAGAACATCTGGTGAAGGCAGTCTGGTCATCTGCCACCACGGCAGCAGATCCCCCAGGGATGGAAATGATGCTCGCGGGCCCAAGAAATCAAGGATGCCCAGGCTGGCATAGTTCAGCCGTATAAGGGTGGTGGGGGTGGGATGGAGACGGAGCAGATGGAATGGCTCCGGTAATACTGAACCGTAGCATCTTGGTACACCTAGGCATTTCAATCCCCCCCCCCCATTCACCCAACCCTCATTAAAGCACCACAATACTGGGCACTTATCTGAGATCAGCCTGGGACAATAGAGGAACATGCAGGAGGGTCAGGCTGCTGTGCTGCACCAACTAGGACTGTCTCACAACGTTGGATCATGGTATGCTCAACACCAATGCCTGGAGAGGAAGAGAGGCTCGTCCCTGCAACCTATGCCCATGATTTCCCTGTCTCCAGCATTGCAGCTTCCCAACCAAGTTCAACTGCTTCCAAGTGATCTAGTTCAGTGTTCCGTAGGTTGAGAGAAAGCTGTTGCAGCGCTGTATACCTGTTCGGGGAATAGAAGGCCTGTAGACTGTTTGTGTCCTCTGTGGCTATGTTACTGCCACTGCCAGGGCTGCCAGGCCTCACTCTATCAGGGGGATGCTCACATCTGCCATGTTTGGAGGAGGTCTGTCTCTTACGAGTGTGAGGAGACAAAGAACCCACAAATACCAGCAGTCTGGTAGAGAAGGCTGTGTGTGGAAGTTGTAGGCCAAGTGACCTCCATAGTTTCTTTAGGAGATCTGCTCTGGGCTTCAGAGGGGCTCCCTTGACCCTGGAATTCCAATGGGGAAGAGCGACAAAGGAAATCCATCAGGTTATCCAGGTGAGTGGACAACAACAGGGTGCCATTATAGACCACCCACATGATAGCAGGGTATCTTATTGAGAAGGGCAAGTGCAATCTGTGCAGGTATCTATGGCATTCTGTGTAAGCCTTCTGTCTTTTGGATAAATCCCTGGAGTAATCTTGATAGATTTGAATGCGCTGCCCTCTCCATTAAAGTTGGCCTTTGTTCTGGGCTGCGGTGGTGATGAGTTCTTGTTGTGCAAAGTCCAGAAAATGGGCTAGCAGTGGTTGTGGCCCTTCCTTGGCCTTGGAGGAGGTGCAAGAGAGTGGTGCGCCCGCTGAATTTGTAGAGAGGTATCATGTGGCAAGTCCAGCAACTGAGGAAGAGATTGCTGCCGGAACTGTACTGCATCTCACTGTTTGGCCCCCTCTGGGAAGCCCAAAAAGTGAAAATTGTTGAGACGATAGCAATTTTCCAAATCCTTGATCTTGTCTTGCATTTCAAGCAGGGCTCTGGTTTGCTACCGCATGGTGGTAGTAAGTTGTATCTTAACCTCGTATGAGTTAATTCTGCACTCAGATTGAAATAGTCTCATCTAGATCGATTGTACGGCTTGTGTGTTGTGGTTAGTGGCGACAGTTAACTGAGCCATCTGTCCCATTAATTGAGCAAACATATGTTCAATTCAAGCTGAGTCGCAGGCTGTGGAGGGCAGGGGAGATCATGATGCAGGGCCTGTAGCGATCGCCCATGCGTCCCAGCGGCTGAGTGCAGGTAGGGTCCAATCGGACAATAATCAGATGAAAATATGCAGAATAGTTCTCTGAATCTGTTGGTACTGATTTTTAAACTGTTTGTAGCACCTGATAGAAGAATTTTGCCAGATTATGTCCCAGGCTGTGCAGAGCTATACAATTATGCTGCCATTATGTTGACTTTCATGAATAGTTTGACCAGCTACATAATGTATAAAATATCTTATCAAAGACTTTTGGGAAGTCCATGTATATCTCATCAACACAGGCACTTGAATCTATAGCTTTACCAACCTTTTCATAAAACACTGATAGATTAGTCACACATGATTTCCCTTCTGCAAATCCATGTTGTTATTTATCATGGCATTCCAAGTTTGACAAGTGCTCCTCAGTGTTGTTCCTTAATGATGACGCCACAATTTTTCCCTGGGTGGAAGTCAGACTTATAGATCTACAGTTTTTTTTAACTGATTTACAACTCTTTTTAAGTATTGGTGTTACCATTGTGACCCCCCAAGACATCAGAGACATTTTCTGAGCTCAATGTAGAATTTATAATTAGTGTCAAAGGTCCTGATTGCAAGGCTTCCAATTCCCTCCGCATTTCTGGGTATAAACTGTCCAGGCCAGGTGATTTGGTTGTGTTTAATAATTTTAGTTTTCATCTGTGACTGATTAAATAATTAGTACAGTATGTCCTGCACTGGTACATTGTTAGTATTTATTTGATTTCTATTGGAAACTGGTAGCACTTATGGATTGTATACTGAACAGAAATCCATGTTTAAAGTTTCTGCCGTGCATTTTCCCCTTTCAGTTGAACTCCATTTAACTTTAGTGGGATTATATTTGTGTCTGATCCCTTAACTGAGATCATATATCTATAGAACTCTGTAGCATCACCATTTTTATTGTTTGCAAACTATTTCCCAGTTTTAGTTTTATGTATCTCATTGCTGATTTATACTGCTATTATTTATGTTTGTATATAGTCAGTGCCCCAGTTGAACCTCTTTGTGTGTATGATTTGAATTCCCCATTCTATAGGTATAAGTTTATTTATCCTCTGGTGTTATATGTTGTGATCACTTAGTTTCATCAGATTGCTTTTAAACACAAGTCATTGTTTGTATGTATCAAGATTTTGTAAATCACTGTTCCAGTACCAACCAATTTTGAAGAGATACTCTTAGGGTAATTTGATCCTGTTGTATAACAAACATATGGTATGGTCATTGTCCTGAGAGGTTTGGCTATTATATTTATACTCTACCATGCAGTGATTACTTGTTGAGAATGGCTCAAATTGTAAACCATTAACTCTTCCTTGGGAAGCTATCTGTATTAGGATATCTCCTATAGCTCTTTCATGGTTCACTAGTTACTTCACTGACCACTGCCAATAGGTCAAAATTGGCAACTCCTTCTCTAGTTTATCCAAAATATCTGTTGATGTCCCCCAAGGGTTAGTTTCAAACCCTTTGTTATTTTTACTGATGCACTGATGCACTGATGACCTCCCTTAGTCCAAGGTGCATTGCAGTAGTCTGATGCCTGCTGATGGACTTTGGGATTTACTATAGTTCCTGTAATATGAACATACAAAAATGGCAACAGAAACAGGCCTCATAGTCTATCGAGTCTGCTTGAGTGTGCAGCTAGCCCTCATCTCTCAGCTGCCCCTCCCACCCCCTTCCCAGTATCCCTTCATCTTACCCTGTCCCAACCCCTCTTGAGACTTCCCACCATCTTACAGGATGCTATCTCATCTGGTAAGGTGTTCCATTTGTCCACCACTCAAACATGTTTCCTCATCTCCGTCTTGAATCTTCTCCCCTCCAGTCTTAGTCCATGCCCTCTCATGTCCCTCCCCCTTCTCATCTGAAAAATCCCTTCTGTGTTGGTCTTGTTTGTCCTCTTCAGATACTTAAAGGTCTTGATCATATTCCTCAACCCTCCTCTCCTCCAGTGAATACATATTTAGCTCTCCTAGCCTGTCCTCGTAGGGCTTGCTCTCCAATCCCTGGATCATCTTTGTGGATCTTCGCTGCACCCTCTCCAACAATCTGATGTCCTTCTTCAGGAATGGGCACCAGTACTGCACGCAGTACTCCAGGTGGGGCCTGACCAATGACCTATACAGGAGCAGGATAACCTCCCTCCTTCTGGAGGAGATCCCTCTCGCAGTACACCCCAGCATTTTGTTGGCTTTTGCTGCCACCTTCCTGCACTGAGCAGAGTTGTTCATGCTCCCCATAATGATCACTCCTAGCTCCTTCTCCTCTGTGTAGCTCCCCAACTGTACCCCATTCAATTGATAATCCTCCCCTGATTCCTGGCTCTGAAGTGCAGAACCTTGCACTTCTTGGCGTTGAACCCCAACTGCCATGTGGACAACATAAACTATAACTTGAAGCTTAACTATGGTCACATTTGAAACTGGATGACTCAGCATAAATTAGTTAGGAATCCCCAGAAAATGAAATATGTGCTATTTGTCACTAAACAGAAACTTCATTCCTGACCTGAAGGTATCTCAAAATGCACATAGGGAGCTCAGTGCACACCATAGCAGTAAGCAGTAGAAAAAAGATTGCTTACAAGGTTCCAGGTGCTTTGAGTCAATCTGACTCTTCATCGGGGGGTGGAGCCACAATTTCAGGTGCTTCCTTTTATACAAAAATGTAGTCTCTTATAGCTGCAGTACATACACTGCTTTCCAAGGATAAAGAAGGGTAATGTTGTAACCTTCTTAAGAATAACAAATGCATTTGGCTATGTACTAAGTAGTACTAAAGTTAGAAAAAAGGGTAACAACCAGACAGTGGGATCAGCCTTGGAAGAAGGCAATCACAGATGAATGGGAAGAAGGTGGGGCAGAAGGGATAGAACACCCAATGGTGTTCAAAATGCAAAGGTGATGCAGCCAAAGAATACATTAAGAAAAAAACACAGAGAATCCAGGAAACACCTAGCAGAGAAAATAGCAAAATATATATGATGATGAAAAAGAATGAAAGTGAGAAGAGTGAAAATATACATTGCTACAAATGAGGTATAGTGGGGAACAAAGTGACAATAGACAATGAATGAAAGAAACTATGAAGGATGCTAAATGCTTACTCAATACCAAATAACTTAGAATAGAAAGAGACATGAATCCCTGTGCCAGAGAGGTGGAAATGTGATTAGTGCAATGAGTGATGATGGATATAATGGTGGATTTGCAGGATTTGGATTTTGTGCATTTTGAGTTTCTAGCCTTGCTCACCTCACCTGCTGATGTGAGGCAAGTGTTTTTTTTTTTTTACTTTCTATTTATCCCTCCTATCTCCTCTCAGTGCCCACTCCTTCTGTCCGCTCATTTCCACTGCCCCACCTTCTTGGGATCTGCCCCTAGAGTGCCTCCTTCTCTTACCTTTTGCACAGCGGGGTCTGTCCCTTCTCGGTGGTCTTGGATGGAACCGGAGTGGCTTTCATCTAGGGCTACCAAGAGGTGTTTTTTTAATTTTTCTCCCTTTAATCCCCTACCCTCTGAGACATCCGGTGCTTGGGACGTACGTCCCAAGTGGTGGCATGCTGATACATACCTTACCTCTCATGCACCGTCCAACGTCTCCTCTCCTCGACTCCACAGAATGGAGCCGCCTCCATCCCTTACTGCTGCCCGTGCTTCCACTGGCTGGAAGGGATGCAGAACGCTAGCGTGTTCTTTGGTCACCCACCCCTGAGGGAGGACAGCATCCATTGGGATGCTCAATCCTCCTTCTCCCATGCTGACCCCCGGCCACCTGAGTTCATTCCCGAACCTGGGTCACCGGCGTAGGGCGAGGTGTGCCGCCCAGTGCCTCAACTCTCAGTGCCACCAGGCCGGCGAGGCAAGTGTTTTTTGTCCCCTGAAGGTATCTTAGTCCATGGCTTAGATGGGTCCATGATTGAAAGTGTTTTTGTTTTAAGTCCCTCTATGTTACCCTGTATCCTGTGTTGGACTTCTCCTGCCATATTGACATTGCCAGCAAGTCAGTAAAATCTAAACTGGGTCTGGACTTTTGGGTGAGAGACAGTGTAACAGTAAGGGCTAGACTGGCCATTGCAAACAGAATCCTTCTTCCTAGCCTCCTTTATTATGTACCAGTATATCTAAACACCCCTAAATCTTCCCAAGCTAGCTGGGATGTAAGTAAGCAATAATGCCCAACAGGGTGGATGGTATTTGGAAATACCAGACCACCCAGGGGTGTAATGAGGCCCAACACCACAGGTGGTGGGCCTTATAGCCCCTGGAAAGTCCGATATTTCCCAATACCACCCACCCTGGAGGATATTATTGCACTTAGAAAATGAGCACTGCAAGAAAGCAAAAGTTGAATAAAAATTATTAAAAATGTATTTAAAGTAGGTTTTGTAATAAAATTGCTCCTCTACCTGCATTATACTGATGTGTTTTTTTTTTGAGCTGTGGAGTTTTGTCCTACTTGGGACTCTGTAGTTAAAAAAAAAGCTGGCTGTATCATTTGCAGCCCACCCACCCTCCCTTCCTTCATTATGAGTACATTTGTTTCCACCCTCAAGTTTTTTTCTTTAATTTTGTTTTGTTTATCCCCCCTCCCCCCTTGTTGACAATGGCAATCCAGCGAGTCTTTAATGAGTTCATCTCCTGGGAGATGGAGACTGGGTTTCTCTCTAGAGGCTTTTGTACCTCTAGGCTGTTTAACTTTTGCCACTGCCATCCCCAGTCCGTGCTTTGCCTCTGCTCCCCCTCCAACATATACTGTACATGCAGTGGCCAATGTTCCAGTTTTACATTTTTATGTAGAAGGGGTACTGGAACAATTTACTTTTAAACTTGGTGGTCTTCTATTTCTCGGAGGTCTGGAAGTCAGTCACAGAATGGAACAAGGAGAAAGTGCCACAGGGATGTTTAAATCCACTGGCAAAACAGCTAGTGGCAGTGGAAAGATCACTGTAAGGTAAAGAAGCAGTGAAAATGCTGAAGTTTAGGAATGACTAGCGCACGGGCAGAGTGGACCGTATCGGCAAGGCTCCAGAGTGTCAGGAGACTGATTTTAAAAGATTTAACATAGAAGAAGTGGTTGGGGAAAATGTGTATTTCTCTACCAGTTGGCACAGGCTCTGAGGGACAGAGCATTACAGTGTTTGATGTGTTCTGTTAGGGGAAGATACAGAGCAGGGTTGGGGGTCACTTCCCTCGCTAAGTGACTGAACAAAAATGGCGGCTTGTGACTTTGAAAATTTGGGGTGCTCAAGAATACTCTAAGTAATGGGGCAACCCGAATTGGTACTTGCTTTTTACAGGGCATTATTAAAAAAATAAATGCATGCCTGACCATGGCTCTCAGCCAGTCAGGATGCTTTATTTTTCATGCCGATTTTCTAACCTACAATAATATCTATCACTTTGTGTTTGGTGCTGCTTGACTCACACATCACTGTATACTATATTCCACTCTAGGTTGACTTTCTCCACCCTACATGCAGAGCTATGTCATTGGCTGCTTTATTGACAGGATTTGCCCATGGCCGTCAGTCAGAAATGAGCAGCAAATTCACTAAAAATACCACCAACAGCTTAATCTGGTTCAATGTCAGTTGGCATCCATCTGTATCCCCCTCCCCCGGGATGAGGCTGAAAATAGGCAGAATTGTCTAGTCCTCCTTTTCTGGTCAACAAAAACTAAACTAAAGTTAATAAATAAAAAATAAATAAAATATAGTCCAGTGATCTCAAACCTGATTGCCACTCATCTTGGCTTCCAAATGTTATATCCTGCAAGGCTCCAAGTGAATTATCATGGGACTCTCAAAAGATTTGACACATACAAGCTGGTGAAAGCAGAGCTCCAACAGCTGTTCCCTGACTTTTTCAAATCTGCTACCTGACTTTGCTGCTGGAGCTCTCCCTACCCTGCTGCATTGGGTTCAACAACTACTTTGTCGACCGTCATCACAGCGACAGATTCCATGACGAGCCTCTCTTCCTCTCCAGGCATTGGTGTTGAGCATACCATGTCGACCATGATTTGCAGTTGGCAAGGAGCCGTGCACGTCAGACACTGTTACTATAACTGGTATGTGGGAGCACGGGCCATCTGGGCTCTGCACTCCCCTCACACTGCCCATTTTTGCATACTGATATCCATAATTTGCATATGTGGGAGTGCGGGCCCTCTGGGCCCTGTGCTCCCACTTACACATAAGTATGGAGACATACCACACCCCAATAGTTATGAAAAGGATCCCTTGCAACACTAATTTGACAATATCTCAGTATCCGTAGCAACCAAGGAAAACATCCTATTGCAATTGTAATCATGACTTCAAAACCTCCATGAGGGCTTTGTCCACCTAAAGGTGTACTAAGGTCAGCACACTGAAAAATCCATATTCAAACCCCAGGAAATCTCACTGTATTCTGATAAATGCAGTATGAACTCACCATAAGACTGCCCCAGAGCTGAAATGGTTAATAGAACCTATGCTAACAGTGGAATGTTAGGCTCAAGCTCAGTTTTCAAACCACTGTCCCCGGTTGCACTTCCTGCAACTGTCAGATTCTTTTCTCCACTTGTCTCAGTAAAACATCTCTGGAGAGCTCTCCTTCACTTACTTGAAGAAGTTTATTTTCTCGGTTTTGTCAAAGTTTGTTAATTTATTTACATTTGTGAAGCACTGTCCTTGATTCACAGGTAGACTTAGTCTAGATTAATGTTCATATGGTAAGCTTTTTGGCTCTGTTTTGGGTTTTCTTATCTGAGAAGGAACCAGTAGTGTTCTTTATTTTATGAGGTATTTCTCAGTCTTTCTGACTGCTAAGGTAAGTCGATTGCTATTATTTTAAAAAATTTACCGGGATAACTCTTGGTTGTTTGGTTTTTACTACGCCCCTCCAAAAAAAAAGAAGTGTTAAATGTCACAGACCAAGAAAAGAATGGGCCCCACATGTTTCCAACATTGTACCGAGTGTGAGAAACCATTCACTAAAGCAGATCCTCATCTCAATTATGTTTCTTGTCTGGGGTTTGATCACCTCAAGAAGGACTGTGATATTTGCAAATCCCTCAGTTGACACTTGAGAAGCGACTTAAATGACAGCAGGAGAAGATGTCTGAGAAAGCTGCTGACCTGGCTATGGACAAACTGGCAACCAGCCAAAAAGAACCGGAGGAACAGCCCTCTGACAAGGGTGATGGTTCATCAGGTAAAAAAACAGCCTGCGGATATTGCTTTTGAACCAGCAACCACAGGTAAAAGAAGGAAAAAAGAGAAATACACAGCACTCAAACTGCAACTGAAAAAGACCACTGAGGAGATAGCGAATGCTATAAAGATCATCCAGGTGCTTCAACCAAGTACCCCAGTTCCTGTTGATAAGTGGCTGCGTACACAAACCTCTGGTTCTTCCTCTGTTCCTGGTTCATTGGAACAAGGTGTGAAACTTTTTGGAGAGGATGAGGATGAAGATAAAGATGAGGATGAGGACTATGGAGAACCGACTGAACTGGACATCTCTCCTGATCCCCATCTTCCTGATTCCCTTGATAAAGGAACTGATGACTATACATCCCACTTTGCTTTTATAAAGCAAGTGGTCCAATCCCTAGACCTCCCTACCCAGGAGTCCACTGATGATGATGAGGAGGAGAAACAGGACATTCATGGAGATGATGGATGTTCCAGTCTCCAAAAGGCTGTTACTGCCCATCTACAAGTCCTTGAAAAAACAGGTGAACAAGGTCCTGCAGACTCCCACTTCTGTACCACCTGTAGATAGGAAAGAGGACAAGAAATACTGGGTGGCTAAGGGTGGAGCTGAGTTTCTTATTGGGCACCCAAACCATGAAGGGGTTGTGCAGGCTGCAGCTTGTGATAAGGCTGGCATACCTTTAGCATCACACTCACCAGAGAAAGATTCCAGGAAAATGGATTCCATTGCCAAGAAAGTTTACCAGGGATCTTCTCTGATTATCATGCAGGCATCGTATATGGCCTATGTCACCAGATATCAGAGAACACTGGAAAACTGTTATGGAAATAACAAAATCTGTTTCAGACCCTATGGCAGCTGATCTGGAAGAAGCTGCGGAAAGGGGTATAGAGGCATCTAAAGCCCAATTTAGGATGCCTGTGGATAATAACTACACTGCTGCCAGACAGATGGCAGGCTTCTATATCACTTAAAAGATTTGCTTGGCTCAGAACTACCAATTTGACCAAAGGCACATAGTCCAAGGCCTTGGATTTACCATGTGAGCCTACATCTCTATTCGGAGAACAGGCAGAGGCTTATATGAAAAAAAATGGATGACTACAAAACAGTCTACAAAAGTACTGCTGCCAAGGAGAAGGCATCTACCCATCCAGAAGCACCGAGCAAGGGGAAGTAGAGGTAGGGGACACTATAGGTAAAAATAAAGATTTAGGTTGCCCTTTATTTTATTACACCCTCCTGAATTGTTGGGTCATCCTTAATGGAAGGCAGTCCATATAATCCAAATATTGAAAATAAGGATTAACTCCACTCCATGAAAAGTCTTTTCAGCAAAGAAACTGCTTTATTTTACTTTAATTTCCACACTTGGTCATGGAGGCGACAGTTTCGTGACTGTTCCCACTTCCTCAGGACCAAACAGTGCTGGATCTCAATAAAACACATAAAAAATCTTTTACTTCCATTTTTATTTGACGTATTTCTTCACCTCAAATAAGTGACCACGTCACCACCACTGCACCCTGAGGGTGTATCATATTATACATTCCATCATGCTAATCAATCTCAGAGCTAAGATCATAATCAATCTAAAATCTCTCACAATGCAATTAGTATTGTGAATAATATTACCAACTGCCCCAAGTGAGTATATATTAACTTGATATATAGTTCCCCAATAATTCATGAGTGGTATAGTATAGCTACAGTCACTTACATTTTTCTGCCCAAATGTTTTCACAATTAATCCTAAGGGATTTCTGGCTTATTTGTTAATAATCAATATATGTGTATCAAAGTAGAAAACAACATATAGTTCACCAGGTCCATCTGTTCTGCCATATAAACACTAAGTAATGCCACATTTATAACATATGCCTTACTTGCTCAAATGTTCTTTAGTACTCATCAATTTCTCAGAAACTCTAAGATTTTGGGTGCCTGTGCACCTCCTACAAGTAAGCATATTAAATCTCAGCAGAATTTTAAAACCAGTTTTTTCAATTTCTTTAACAATGTAACAGTTACATTGTTTGTGTAATAAAATCTTCCAAGACATTTTCATTCATCAATCCTTAAGTACTAATCTGTCTTGACTAAAAGATTTTCAACCTTAGACCTTCCAATGAATGCTTTGAATTGTGTCAATGGGCCCACATTAGTTATTTATCATTAATGTTTTACTTTATTACTCTTAAATACAATATACAGGTATTAGCTCATTTGCCACAAGCACCTCCTCTGCTTTCACATAAAACAGCCTTTTATACTTTCTTAGTCATATGGTTCTAATCTTGATATGTTTATTCACCTTACATGCTAAAATTATCAGTTTGTATATCCTCTGGCATGCAGAAGTAATCCTGGCTTCTTCACTGTTGTAATTCCTAATGTCACTCAGTCATTAATTACAGACAATTACCTGCTCATCTTCACTCCCTTTTTGTGTTTTCTGATCCTCATTTTCACCTTCTGTTTTCTAGATTAGCATTTCCCTTTGTTTTACTAGGAAATGTGAGAAAAATATTTTGGCTATGTTGTGTGTGAAGAGCGCTTATTGCTGTAAATATTAGAAGGTATCTATGAGCAGAATGTGGAGAAAAAGCTCCAAATATATAACCCGGTACTTGATTATCTGTTCACCTGCACTCACTTTATGTTTTCCTTGCTCCTTGTGTTTGCCTTCTGGGTTTCAAACCATCAATCCCCTTCATTTTACTATGGAGTTTAAAAATGTTTTCTTTGAAATACTTAAACATTCTTTGAAGAGCGCTTATCATGCCTCTCACAAATGCTAAAAGCATTTCAAAGGCTTGATTCAAAAAGAAGACTCACCCAGGCAGTCAGTAGGTGTAGAGATTCATGGCATCTCCATGGATCAGGGAGCGCCCAAACTCTCGCACATGCACGTTTAAATACTGCGAGCAGTGGGGGGAACTGGCATCAGTGATGACGTGCTGACCCTGCCCATTCCAGGATCAGGCCCTCTTTCTCTTCTTGAGAAATGGAGAGCAGCCACTCACAGTAACTCCGCGGTGGAGTAATGGTAGGAGAGGGACCACAGGAGGTCTGGGGATGCAGCCAGAAGGTGGTTCGCTCCTCCCCACCCACGGCTACTTGCTGATGAAAGAATTTTCTAATAATTTTTTAATAATGTTCCTAGTTCCTTCTTTTATTTTTTTAGTTAAAAGAGCAATCCCTCTATGAATAATGTATTAACTATTCTATTCCTAAATTGTGAGCGGTGACTAAGAAAAGTAGGTGCTTGAAAATATATGTTCAGAGGTTAAAGTGGCTCGAGGGAGATCAGGCAAAACGAGAACCTAACCAATATTGTTTTGCTAGATATTTTATTATTCTCAAACTATCCCTTTCATGACAAAGCTAAACCTCCAGCGGGAGGTTACTGAATCTGAAATCAAGCTTGTCAGAAATGTGGCCCTAGTTGCTTGTGATATCTTATAGTCTTGTAACTTATTTACATATTTTAAAACTGATCCCATTATTGACAGTCCTGTTAATGGGAGGTCAAGAGATTAGGCAGTGTGTACATCAGGGGAAGAAATAATAATCATCTAACTAACTACTAATACTGTAACCCATTTCATCTTTAAAATCTTTAAAGGATTTTCTTGTTACGGGTGCCTTGTCCTTCAGTGGGAGGTCACAAGGTCAGATAGTACTCCTGTAGGGTAATAGTAAGCATTTTATCATAACAGTCCTTAGCTACCATAATTCTTTCATGTCATTCAACATTTCTTTCATATTTGTTTGGGACACAAATACTACTACTAATTTCCATTCAGATTGAAAGTCAAAAGATCAGCTAATATGCATATCAAGGCAATAAGTCAGAGTTGTGTCACAAAATTGTTACACACACAATTTTACCCTATATCCCAAACCCTTAAATTAAATACAGGTTCCTGTATCTCCTGTGATTCTGTTAGAACATTTGGCAGTCCAAATAAATTTTTCGATGATTCCGTACTGTGATTTTGTCTTCACTTTAGTATATTGTATATCTGTCCTTTGATGTCATTGCTCCTGATTTCATGATCCATGACTCTGATGTATCCATTCTCATCCACACTTCCATTTTTCAATGGGCCAAGCAGAAGCTGTCTCTTGGTTGGTTTTTGTGTTGTATGTGCTACTTGGACTAGCCTGTCCTTAAGTGTAGGATTCTTTTTGGTGATTACTAGGGGTCACTCTCTGAATCTCTGGTTCTGAGGATCCCCTGTCTGTAGAATGTGCCAATTTCTTGTCAGAATTTTCTGAATTTCACTGCACAGGTGACTGTAAGCTGTGGAAAACACGATTCTACTATCTGTGTTGTCCCTTCCCTCACTGTGAAGAAGTGTGTCTCATGGTGTTTCTGATACCTCCTGTACTGTTTCCAGGACCTTCTCCCGCTTGTATCCCCTATTGGCAAATCTTTGTGTCATGTTTGTAGCCTCCTTTATAAATTCCTGTGTGTCACTGTTGTTCCTTCTTGCTCTAATTATTTGTGATTTGGGGATACTGTCTTAAAGTTTTGGGTCGTGAAAGCTTTGGTAATAAAGGATGATATTTCTGTCTGTATCTGTTCTGTATAGTTTGGTTTCTAGTTTGTTCTCTCTCTTGTAGACTAATAAATCTAAAAATGGTATCTGCTCCAAGCTTGCTTCCATATAGAACTGTATGTCTGGATTCCTACTATTTATATACTCCCTGAACCTCTCCAAATCCTCCCTTGTGCTTTCCCAAATCAGGAGTATATCGTCTATAAAATGCATCCATTCCCTGATGTTCTCAAACAATATATTAGTCCCTGAGTCTAGTATATGAGTGGATTCAAAGCTCCACATGAATGGATTAGCATACGATGGGGCCATTGTGCTCCCCATCACTGTTCCTATAGGCCATTTTTTCAGCCTCAAGCTTTTCCCCAGTACCAACCACAAGGAGGTTACTTTAGGGGCAGGGGTAGAAGAGGCAACAACTGAACTAGCCCCAGCACCCAGACAGCAGCCCAAGCCAAGCAAACATCCTGAGGTGTCTGCTCAGGTCACCTTCCCAACCCCAGTAGGGGGCAAGCTGGTCCACTACATCCAAGAATGGCAATCCATCACCACAGACAAGTGGATCTTGGAGGCAGTGGGCCAAAGCTTGGCTCTCAGCTTCAAGTTAATTCCAGAGCTGAGGGCAAGGGTCTTCAGACCCTCTTCCCCATCAGAAACATTATTGTTAGAAGGGGAAGTATTGAATCTTCTGTATCAAAATGCATTAGAGCCAGTTCCTCAGTTACAAAGAGGAAAGGGTCTCTATTCAAGATACTTCCTCATGGTAAAGAAAACAGGGGAGTGGCAACCCATACTGGAGCTCAGACAGCTAAGCAGACATCTGTTAAAACCAAGGTTCAAAATGGTGACTCTGGCAACAATCCTCCCAACCTTAAGGCAGGGAGATTGGCTTGCATCTCTAGACCTAAAGGATGCTTATTTCCACATCCCCATCAGGCAGTCCCACAGAAAATATCTCAGATTCAGACTGCCATCAGGCCATCACCAATTCAGGGCAATGCCTTTCGGACTTACTTCTGCTCAAATGGTGTTCACAAAATGCTTGGCTGTGGTTGCGGCACACCTGAGGAAGCAAGGAGTGGTGGTATTCCCCTACCTGGATGACTGGCTAGTTATAGGGCAATCCCCTCAACAAGTAAAGGAGTCCATGACACTTACACAGGATGTCCTACAGTCACTAGGGTTTCTACTCAACCTAAGAAAATCAGTATTGGAGCCAGTACAGCTCCTGAAATTCATAGGAGCAGAGCTGGACACTGTGAGAGAAAAAGCTTTTCTTCCACAGGCAACCTGATACAGTTGGCAAGTACCTTCAAACTGTACAGCCTCAGGCCTACAAGGCACTTCCTACAATTGCTGAGCCACATGGCAGCTTGTACAGCAACAATGTCAGGGGCAAGGTTCCAAATGAGAGATATTCAATATCATCTCAAGTTGCACTGGCATCAAAAAAGATACTCACTGTCAAAGCTGATGCCAGTTACAGGAACACTCCTGCAGGCACTACAGTGGTGGCTGGAGAAAGACAACCACAGATGAGGTACACTATTCCTGCAGGAAAACCCCTCCTTGGTGCTAACCATGGATGCTTCCCTCCTGGGATGGGGAGCACATCTGGAGGAGCACACGTCCCATGGCACATGACTCAAGCAGGAGTCACTGTTGCACATCAACCTATTAGAGCTCAGAGCAGTCTTCCTGGGACTCCAGGCCTTTGTCAGTATGCTGCAGGGGAAAGTGGTACAGGTCAGGACAGACAACACAACCACAATGTACTACATAAACAAACAAGGAGGCACACAGTCAACCCACCTGTGCACAGAGGCCATGAAAATTTGGAGTCTGGCATACTCTCTGAGAATTTCACTTTCAGCGGTCCACCTGCCAGGGAAGGACAATGTGCTGGCAGATGCTCTCAGCAGAATCAATTAGGATCACCACGAGTGGTCTTTGAACAAGCATGTGTAGCAGATCGTGTTCAAAACGTGGGCACTCCAGAGGTAGACCTTTTCGCAGCCCCAGACAACTATCAGCTTCTCCAGTTTTGCTGCAGGTTCCCAGCGAAGGGCTCAGTCCCACTGGATGCACTGCTGTTGGATTGGACAGGGAAGTTCCAGTATGTCTTCCCCCCATTCCCACTGTTGCTAAGAGTCCTGAACAAGCTCAGATCCCAGCCAACAACAATGAACCTCATTGCTCCAGACTGGGCCAGGCAGCCCTGGTACTCCTTGGTTCTGGCACTATCAGTTGCCAAACTGATCAGCCTCCATAAGAAACACAACTTGTTGACTTCTTCTCAGGGCAGGTTTCTATACCCCAACCTTTGGTCTCTCAGGCTCAAGGTCTGGCTCTTGAGGACCTAGAGTATGCTGACCTGCATCTCTCTGAAGGGGTCATGGAGGTCATCAGGGTTTCCAGAAAGCCCTCCACCAGGAAGACCTACACGTCCAAGTGGAAAAGATTCTCCATCTGGTGTCAGAGTAAGAATCTGGACCACACTCAGACGGTTTTGCCAGCTGTCCTAGATTACCTAACCCACCTTCATTCCCTTGGTCTGAGACCATCCACTCTAAAAGTGCACTTGGCAGCTGTCTCAGCTTACCTGTCAGCAGGCAAGGCATCATCTCTGGCTTCAAACCCAGTGTTCAGGAAGTTCTTTAAGGAGCTGCTGCATCTGCATCCCCCACATAGGACTCCTATCCCAGTGTGGGACCTGAACATCAATCAATCAATCAATCTTTATTTAACCAGGCATTTACATTTTTGAGCAAGCTCATTTGCAAGATGGTCCTAGACACACAGTACAAATTCATTTCAATAAACAACGTCAAACCATAACATAGCATACAGAGAACAGACAAGTTAATAAATTACAGTTGCAACTAATATCTAGACATTATTGAATACTGACTGTGTACGTGCACAGTCAGGCCCTTGCAGTAGGTTTGGGGACTACTGTGGGAAGGAGAGGAGAGGAGAGGAAGTTATAGGAGGGAGATAGGAGAGGAAGGCAAGGAGACAATAGAGACAGTAGGATGGCAGACACATGAGGGGAGGGGGGGCAATCCTGCTATGAAATGGACCCTCTGGAGGATTTCTGCAGAGGGAAAAGGGAGCCAGGAAGGAGGGCAGTTATGCTAAGAGGAAACTGGCTGCAGGGGGAATAGGCGACCAACGGGGTCCAAGAGCTTGGTGAATTCTGTCTACATGTCCATGGTTACCTGAAGCAATCACACACAGTATTCAGGCACTGATAAAGCAGCTGTCTGAATACATGAGGACTGGGCAGGAGGGAGCATTTAAGTACTTTCTGAGTGTTATTCCAGAGTGATGGGAGGAAAGAGCTGGTGGCAGTAGAGCCAGTATGTATTGCACAGCTCATGCAGCCACCTTTTGAGCCTATGTCATCAGCACATCTCAAGTATGTAACTTGGAAAGCTGTGTTTTTAGTTGCAATCACTTCTGCCAGAAGGATTAGTGAGCTCCAGGCTCTATCCATGGAGACTGACTATATTGCATTCCACAGGCACAAGGTGGTCCTTAGGACCAACAATAAATTTCTTCCTGAAGTGGTATGTGATTTCCATGTTAATCAGTCCATTACACTGCCATTCTTTTTCACTGACCATTCCACTTCAGGGAAATATAGACTACATAGCCTGGATATAAAGAATGCTATCAGCTACTACCTGGACCATACAAAAGGCCATAGAGGAGGCAGCACCCAACTCTTCTTGACCTATGTGGAAGTAGGGAAAGGTAAACCAGCCACAAAAAGATCCATCGCAGGGTGAATTATGGCCTATATCCAGTTCTGTTATGGCAAAGTGGGCAAGCAGCCTCCACAGGGTCTCAGGGACCACTCTACTAGAGGAACAGCTGCTTCCACAGCAGCTTCAAGAGACATTCCTCTGCTGGAAATCTGTAAAGCAGCTACCTGGAAAACTGTTCACACATTCACCAAGCACTACTGCTTGGATACCCAGGTGAGAAGTGATGCCAGGTTTGGTACAGCAGTACTGCAGATCCTGTTTCCTAAGTTGGTTCTCTGCCCACCTCCCAAGGTACTGCTTGGGTAGTCTGCAGTTGTCAGAATACAGTAATTTTTTCTGGGGGTTTGAAGAAAACATTACTTACCATAGTAATCTTGTTTCTTCCAAGGGAATCTTACTGTTATCTGAGCTCCCACCCTTCCTCCTGTATTAGAACCTAGAGGGCACTGCATATCAGCTGTCCATATCTTATGGAAAACCTGTCAGGTATACATGTTTATCTCTTGGGCATCTGTGACTTGAGTCTTGGAAGATGCCCTTAATGGTAAAAAGGGGTTTGTCATAAAAAGGGTTTTATTTGTTTTATTAGAGTACTTTAGTTAGTTGTTTTAGCTTCTGCATGCTTCATACGAATCTGACAGTTGCAGGAAGTGCAACCAGGGACAGTGGTTTGAAAACTGAGCTTGAGCCTAACAATTTACTATTAGCATAGGTTCTATTAACGTTTTCGGTTCCGGGGCAGTCCTATCATGAAACCATACTGCATTTGACAGAATACAGTAAGATTCCCTTGGAAGAAACAAGATTGCTATGGTAAGTAATGTTTTCTTTTGAACCATTTTCGAGATATGGGTGCCAAAAGGCACTGCAGGTGCTGCAATGTTATCCTATGGAAAATTTGGCAACTTTGGAGCAATGTAACTATTGAACCGTTATCAATGTTGTGACCAAATCTCCAAAAGGCACATCTGTGTTGCCAGGTCTTGCTACACTGCAAATTTCAGTAAAAAAAAGCCTAAACCATTTTTTTGCTATGAAATGGCAAAGAAACTGGCTCATTTAGGGCTTTAATTCTGTGAAATTCCAAACTTTCACAAAAGTCCCAAAGGTCAACATAGGGTGATTTCACGAAAATAAAAAGTAGTGCCGGAAAACTACTGGTACTTTCACAAAACCAAAGGTATCGTCGCAACACTACTGATACTTTCACAAAACTAAAGGTAGTGTCATAACACTACTGGTACTTTTGTGAAACTAAAGGTAGTGTTGCAACACTACTGGTACTTTCGCAAAACTAAAGGTAGTGTTACAACACTACTGGCACTTTTGTGAAACTAAAGGTAGTGTCACAATGCTACTGGTGCTTTCGCAAAACTAAAGGTGGTGTTGGAATGCTACTGGTACATTTGCTAAAGTAAAGGTAGTGTCGCAACACTACTGGTATTTTTGCAAAACTAAAGGTAGTGTCACAACACTACTGGTACTTTTGTGAAATTAAAGGTAGTGTTGCAACACTACTGGTACTTTCACAAAACTAAAAGTAGTGCTGCAACACTACTGGTGCTTTCGCAAAACTAAAGGTAATGTTGCAACACTACTGGCGCTTTCCTCACTCACTTTTGAGAAATGCACACCGAAAGGTGGCTCAGATGCCGATATCACAGTAATGTTTTCCATAGATGCCTTTTGCTGTTTTACTGGAAAAATTTACACCAGTTCCATTGTAAATGTGTAATGTAACTGGTATGTGGTTGTGGGAACACGGGCCTTCCCAGGCCCTGCGTACCTTAACACTGAAATTCTTTGCGTAATGGTATGCAAATGTGACAGCGCAGGACCGCTGGGCCCTGCTCTCCCACTTGCACATAAGTTACTAGTGGGGTACCACAGGGTTCAGTACTGGGGTCCGTCCTTTTTAATGTCTTTATAAGTGACTTTGCAGAGGGGACTGGAAGGGAAAGTATGTCTCTTTGCAGATGACACAAAGATCTGCAACAGGGTTGATACACAAGGTGGGGTGGAAAGGATGAAAAGGGACTTGGCAAGGTTGGAGGAATGGTCAAATGTATGGCAGCTTAGATTCAATGCGAAAGAAGTGCAAAGTAATGCACCTGGGAAACAAAAACCCAGGGGAAGAGTACACAATGGGGGGTGAGATACTGACAACAACAAAAATGGAAAGGGACTTGGGGGTAGTCATATCAGATGACCTAAAGGTGGGCCAGCAATGTGAGAAGGCAGTAAGGAGGGCTGGGGGGATACTGGATGCATAGGGAGAGGCATCATCAGTAGAAAACAGGAAGCTGTTGGCCCTCTGTACAGACAGTTGGTAAGACCACATCTAGAGTACTGTGTACAGTTCTGGAGACCCCATCTCCTCAAAGACATAGACAGGGTGGAGGCTGTCCAGAGGAGGGCAACCAAAATGATGCATGGTCTGCATCAGAAGACATATGAAGAAAGACTAAAGGAACTAAGGATGTATAGCCTTGAGGAAAGGATGGAGGGGGGGACATGATAGAAACTTTCAAATACCTCAAGGGAATCAACAAAGTCCAAGAGGGTAGCATCTTTCAGAAAAAGAGATGTGCCAAAACAAGAGGGCACAATTTGGAGATAGAGGGGGATGGCTCAGAGGTAATGTGAGGAAGTATTTCTTCACAGAGAGGGTTGTGGATACATGGAACAGACTTCCTGAGGAGGTCGCAGAGTCAAAAACAGTGGGGGAATTCAAGAATGCATGGGACAGACATAAGGCAATTCTAGTGGAGGGTAGGAGGAAGTAAGCTGCTGGTTAACTAGGATCTGCAGCTTATCTGTTTAGTAGGGAAAAGGGCAGACTAGATGGGCCAAGTGGTTCTTACAGATATCTGGCATCAAATTCTACGTTTCTATGTAAGTACGATGATGTAATGCAACCCTACAGACATGAAAATGAAGCCTTGTAACACTAATTTACCAATAACTTAGTAACCATAGCAGCTATGAAAATAATTCCACTTTGGTGGTTTTCATGACTTTGAAACCTCCATCCATGCTTAGTCCACCTGAGAAAACCATATATCGAACTGTTTTCGAGATATGGGAGTTGAAAGGCCTTTGCAATGTTATCCTATGGGGAATTTCATAAGAAAATTGCACAACGGACACTCGTATTGCAATGAATGTTTTGAATTTTTGAGCCAAATTTTCAACATGGATTTTTTGGGACCTCCCCTCATGAACAGTGGCACTGTAATTTCATTTATCCATCCTGAAAGTTGATTTTGCTCAGCGACTGCGCCATTCTGGGGCACAGGTGCAAAAACATGTTTCAGGAAGGATGTAAAACATGACAGCTATACTGTTCATAAGGAGGTGTGAAAAAGTGTCAATGTTGAAAATCTGTAGTGAAAATATAAAAAATTGGTGAAGTTACGAGTGTGCGTAGGAACATCACAACGCACGCTCGTAACACGATCATTTTTGGGAATTTATTTACCAGATTTTCAATATGGGCTTTTTGAAACCTCCCCTCATGAACAGTGGCACTGTGATTTTGTTAATCCATCTTGAAAGTTGCTTTCGCATAGCGACTGAGCCATTATGTGCCACAGGTGTGAAAACATGTTTCAGGCAGGATGTGAAAAATGACAGCTGCACTGTTCATAAGGACATGTGAAAAAGTGGCGATGCTGAAAATCTGGAGCGAAAATATAAAAAAATTGGTGAAGTTACATGTGTGCGTACAAACTGTACAACATGTGCTTGTAATGCAGTCATTTTGGGGATTTTTTGCGCCAAATTTTTAACATGGGCTTTTTGGGACTCCACCTCATGAACACAGGCACTGTCATTTCATTAATCTGCCTCAAAAGATGATTTTGTGCACCAACTGCGAAATCACCTTTCAGGACTGAGTAGCAAAATGACAGTGACTGTGTTCATGTGGTAGAGTCCCAAAAACCCCATGTTGAAAATTTGGGACCAAAATTCCTAAAATTGGCCAAGATATCAATATGAGTTGAACCCCCCCCCCACCCATAGACTCCTACTGTACGGCTTACCTTGATTCCTCAGATCGCAGTTCGCTTTTGAAGGTGCAGACATGTCTCAGTCCAGAGAAGATGCTGATCCAGACCTCAGGAGGTAAGTATGGGTGTGGGGGTGGGGAGGTGGGCAGCAGAGAGGGTGGGATGGGAGGGGAACTGGGAAGATGATGAGGACTGTTTTCTTTTTTTCTGTAGCATTCAAAAGAAAAGACATTGTATGACAGTTTTCTTTATTTACAGCTTAAATCCATAGTAAAAAAAACATTTGGCACACTGGGGTGGGCTCCCAGTGTGCCATAGTAGTGGGGGGTGGGGTGAGCACTACCTGACTCTGGGATTGGGCACCCCGATGTCGGGATAAAAAGAACAGGCTTGGGGGGAGGGCAACTGACACCAGGAGGGGGGCATCCCACTGTCAGAAAGATAATATTAATATATTGGTACACTGGGGTGGGCGCCCAGTGTGCCACATGAGCTTTCTTGGGGGGATGCATGCTGCTGACAGGGGGCTTGGGAACCCTCATTGGCAAAGAAAGTTGACTTGTGGGGGGGGACATCAGACACCGGGAAAGGGGACTTCCCAGCATTGGAAAACACAAAAAAGTAAAAAAACAATCCGGGCACACTGGGGTAGGCTCCCAGTGTGCCACATAAGTGTTTGGAGGGTGGGTGGGGAGGCATAGCGATACAAGGATTGGGCACACCATTGTCAGAGACTGCACAAGTTCGATGCAAGATCCTGCAATGCTAATTTCAATGCAGGATTCTGCATCAATGCTAAAAGATGTCGGGAGACAGTTTTCTTTATTTACTGCCCCTAGGTAAACACTGTCAGTTGTGTTTACCTATTTGGGGGTTCAGGAACACACTGGGGGCATAAGATTATCAATCTGACCCCCAGAAAAAACATTTTCTCAATCCCAATGTCGGAACTTGCAGAAGAAGCAGGTGCCACACTTTCGCAAAAGTGCTGAATCTGTTTCTTCTGCAATTTCCGATACTACGGGGACTGATCATGAAAATGGCATTTCTGGGGGTCAGATTGAAAATCTGATGCTCCCAGTGTGTTCCTCAGCCCCCAATTAGGTAAACACAACTGACAGTGTTTACCTAGGGCAGTACTTTTTGAATTTCAGCCGTTTTTGTCTGCCACTAACTGCAAACAAGAGGGCGGCAGCTCAAAGGCTAATTAGCATAGCTCGGAAGCTTTTTTGCTTTCTCGCTTTCTCGAAAGCTTTTAAAAGCTTTTGAGCCGAACATATATTTTTCCCCATAGGCTATAATGTGAAACTTTAAACTTTCATAACTTTTGAATGGATTAATATTTTTCCAACAAATCTTCAAAAGGCACTTCCTCAACCCATTCTCCATATACCCTGAAAATTTCAGACAGTCAAATAAACTGTTCGGGCTTAGAGGTGAGCAAACCATTCCAAAAAAGTTAAGGATTTTTTACACTTTTCAATGCTCCGCAGCTCCGCAACCAAAAATCTGACCGGAACAAACATTTCCAGATCCAGAGATGTAGGGTACTATACCGCACATGCAAAAGTTCAAGCAGATCAGACAAACAGTTGCAAAGTTATTAAAGTGCAAAATATTGGGTTTAACGTAGAAGTAGCTGTGCAACCCTAACTATATTTGCCCTACCGGGGCAGTATAACATATATATATATATATATATATAAAATAAATGATGACCCCTGATATCAACCCATTTTTGAGACCTGTAAAAAGACATATCATATCATTAAGGGGCAGAAGCAGCTGTTTTAATTAAAAAAAAAAAAAAAAAAACTTCTTTAAAACTCAACAAAATCAGAAGTGCAGCACTGACTCACTCCTGGTTTTCAAGTACTGGGTCTATTAAATCAGATTGTCAGTGCAAGTGTTGGTCATCTGGGGAGGAGGAGGAGGAGAAACTGTTTGAGGTAACAATGGGCATCTCCCTCTCAGGGAAAAGGAAAAATATAAAAAATGAATATATACATTCTCTCTCTCTCACACACACACAAACAAAATCTCACCGTGTTTCTGTTAGAGTCTTCCTGCACTTCTCCCTGCAGCACAGGAGGACCACTAGAAATCACACCACCTCCACGCCTATCTAACATTATCCGGTGCTCTTACCACACATGCCTTATCTTCAGGTGGGTGTGCTGCCCACTAGTGCCTAAATGACTGCCCCTTTTTCTCCACTGAACATTTTTGTTTTGGAAAAATTTCTATTATTTGATAAGATCAACTTACAAACTTTCCACAACAAATACAGTCTTATGATATTGGTCAGCATACTTATCATAGGAAATATAAATACATAGAAACATACAAGTTGTTGGCAGATAAAGACCTCTTGGCCTACCTAGTCTTGCCATTTGTCCCTACTTACCGTGCCACCTCAGATCCTACTCAATCTCCAGTTGTCTCCTCCCCTTGCCTTACTATCAAGGTGTCCTTGTATTTGTCCCATGCATACTTGAATCCCATCGCTGTTTTGGCAGCCACCACCTCCATTGGAAGGCTGTTCCAGGCATCCACCACCCTCTCCATGAAGAAGTATTTCCTTACATTTTCTTTGAGCCTCCCCCCAACTTTATAGTATGACCCCTTTTCCTTGAGCTTCTTTTTTATGGAAAATGCTATCTTCTTGTACCTTAATACCTGTTAGGTATTTGAATGTTTCTATCATATCCCGATTCTCTCCTCTCCTCCAGAGAGTACATATTCAGTTCCTTGAGTCTCTCCTCATAGGGCTTTTTATATGCAGACCCTGCACCATTTTGGTAGCCCTCTTTTGTACCACCTCCACCTTATCAATGTCCTTCCAGAGGTTGGGCCTCCAGAACTGGACACAGTACTCGAGGTGTGGTTTTACCAGTGATCTGTACAGGGGTAATATTACCTCCTTCTTCTTACTGGTGAAACCTCTCCCTATGCAAACAAGCATCCAGCTAGCCTTCCCCACTGTTTTATTTATTTATTTATTTCATCTTTTGGACATAACCATTGAGCAAAATGCTCTTTTTCAAAGGTTCCATGTCTTGACAAGAGGACAACACAGAAAGGTAAGTTACAGAGTATGGGTGCACAAGTACAGAAACAAAAAATGCAAGAAATAACAGCAATTGATCTGACTATTTACAATTGTTGGCTAACTCATATAGAGGTACAGCACATTGTAGTTTAGTACATCCCAAGATACATGGCAACTGCTGTAGGTTTAAGAAACCAAATTAGCAAGAGGTAAAGCAGCCAGGGGAGTCATTGTCATTATTTCATGTCAAAGACAGGGGGAGGGAGGTGACTCTAACATAGGCTTTCTTTCCCCGCATGGTAAGGCAGCCCGGAGGAGGCTTTGTCGTTAATTCCTATCAAGGGGGGGAGGTAATTTTGAGTGCATGACTGACCTAGTAGGAACACACTAGAGAGCAGTGTGATGGTGGACCATACACAGATTAAACTGGGGGTAATCATGAGCTATGAGTCAATCACATTTGAGCAGGAGCTGTAGCAGGGGAGGGACTAGAGTGCTGTGTTAAGGACAGTAAACAAAATGGCACATCAACAGCCCGTGGCTATGGAAGGCTCAAGTTAGAGGACTGGCAAGTAGCCCAGAGGGAGTAAGGAGTTTAAACTCAGGAGTTACTGGGACAGCAGGGGGCACACAGATCAGGGGAGTGAAGCCCAGGAGTGGGCTTTGTCCTAGTTACTGGGGGATAATGCTACAAGTTACCTGCAGCTACAGGCCTCAGCCTTGGCCAGGTGACATTCTAGCTCCACTTTGAAGATGGAGAGGCTGTTAGTGAGTAAAAGGTGGGCTGGGATCTTATTTAGCCAAGAAGGAGTCCTGTAGGTGAAGGAACGTTGGCCAAGTGCCATTTTTCTGAAGGGGATGGCTAGTGGGCAGCGAGTCTGCCCTCTAGTGTGATATCTGGATCTACCTTACTGGAGTAGTTCTTTGAAGGACAATGGAGTTTTACCTAGGAGAGAGTTCACGCTGAGCAGGCACATTTGGTATTTGATTCTGTTGGCAAGACTGAGCCAGTTAGTGCGCTCATGGGGGGAGCAGGTGTGTCGGAGATTGTCGGCACCCTAGAGCCAGCCTACAGGCCTTGTTGAGGGCCGTGCTTACTCATTTTAGCACAGTGTCAGATGCCGACCTGTAAACCATGAGTCCGTAGTCAATAACAGACAAGATGGAAGAAGAGACTGCCAACCTGAGGACCTCAGGAGTTAGTTACTGCCTGTGCCTATAGAGAACTCCAAGTTTGGTGTTCACTGTTTTTATGACCTGATCGATGTGCTGCACATAAGACAGGGTGTCATCAATGATTACGCCCAAGTATTGAAAAGAGTTGACCTGCTTGAGTGGAGCAGCCTTGTTATTAGTGATGGTAAGGGCCAGAAGAGATTTCTTGTGCTGGTGACTGGTTATCAGCATCGTCTTTGTCTTCTTATAATTGAGAAGCAATTTCATGAACTGAACCAGTCCTCCAAGCTGTAAAATGAGCACTGCAAATCATCCTGTAGGAGTTGAAGCTGGGCACTACTATTAAGGATGACCGCATCATCTGCATACAGAATAATCATGCTATTGCAAGCCTCTGGTAGCCTGTTGATGAACAGACTAAAAAGGAGGGGGCCCAATATAGACCCCTGTGGGACACCCAGTACTATGTCCCTGGATGAGGAGATATCTGTCCCAATTTTTACATTCTGTACTTTACTGGATGAGTAATCCTGGAACCAGGGGATGGTTTCAGAGGCTAGCCATAGGTGCTGTAACTGATCAAGCAAGATGTGATGGTTGACAGTATCAAAGGCTTTGGTGAGATCTATGAAGATAGATCCCACCAGGATGCCCCATCCAAGGCCTTGTGAACATAGTCTGTGAATTCAACTAAGGCCATAGCTGTGCTATGACACTGATGGAATCCGTGCTGTTGTGGGCATAGTAGACTGTACTTCTGAAGGTACTCTGTGACCTGGTCAGCCACGATCCTTTCAAGTGCCTTCGAGAGGGGGGAGAGGATAGTTAGCAATGCAAGACCAGTCCCAACTTTTTATAACTGGGGTGATGAGAACTACCTTCCAGGCCATAGGGAATTTTGCTAGGGTGAGTGACTTGTTAAAGATATTGGTGATGAGAACCACCAACTTGTCCAAGGCAACTTCCACCAATGTCATGTCAATTGAGTCACTACCAAGTCTGGTTTTATCCGGCACCTTACTAATGTAGGTCCTGGCTTCCTTGGTTGTGACATGCTTAAAGTAAAAATTATGGTGGGTCAAATTTTATCAGGTTTTGGGTGGGTGGTGTGAGGGGGGTCAAGGTAGCTTGGCGGGAGGACAGAACTGAGGTCAGAGAAGGCCACATTAAAGGCTTCTGCAATTGTGCGTAGCTCTAGGGTGGGGATGCCATTTAAGTTGAGCATGGAGGGATGCCTCCTGTCTTCCCTGCCCAGCAGCTCTTTGATGTTATCCCAGAATTGTTTCCCATTGCCCAAGTTATGTTCCAGTTGCTCCTTGTAATATGCCGCCTTGGCTTGCCTGGCAAGAGCAGTGCATTTGTTCCTGGCTGCCTGATACTTTTGCATGTTAGAATGGTTGCCTGTGCCTCTGGCAAGTTCCCAAAGGTTGTCCTGCTACTTCATTAGATCAAAGAGATCCCAGGTAATCCATCCATTGGAGGCAGCCCTGATCTTTCTTTTTCTCAATGGGGCAAAGGCATCACAAATACCATTGGCTGTGGACACAAAGAATTGCAAGGCCTTATCAATGTCTTGGAGACTATCAGGGGGAGACCAGTCAATGTTGGCCAAAGCTGCCTTAAAGTTGCATTTGGCACCCCTCTTCAGGACCCGGCTAAAAACTGGAGTAGGGGGCCCTTTTTCACCTTATTAACTGACGTACATGCAACTGGCGAGTGATCACTGAGGCAATCAGGGAGCACCTGGACATTTTTTATTCTATTGGGGTAGTTGGTCAGAATCCAATCTAGCGGGTGCCCATGCCTGTTTTATGGTTTAGTCTGGTGTATGTACAGATCAACTGCATGAAGTAGAACTCCGCAACTTGATCCTTAAGATGGTCAGTGCCTTCGTTAGTGCAATTTATATTAAAGTCTCCAGTGATAACCTCAGAATTGTTCTTCAGTTTAGAGAGGGCCTTCAGGACAACACCTAGCCCTTGATTTGCCTTTGCGGGTGGTAGGTACACTGAGGCAATGGAGAGCATCCTGTTCTGCTTTCCTAACAATAGCTGAACTACTAATAGTTCATACTCACAAGTGTTGCCAGAAATAGGCAGCACACACTCCCTTAAGTTATCCTTTACATAGATCAGGCAGCCCCTGCCACGCTTCCCTAATCTATCCAGTCTGAAGGATTCATAACCTAGTAAGGCAATGAGCATGTCCTTGACCTTGGGGGTGAGCCACGATTCAGTCAGGCAGATGACAATAGGGCTATGCAACCAGATCCATGCCTGGAACTGAGTCATCTTAAGGAGAAGGCTGCAGATATTCATGGCAGCTATCTTTATGCCACCCATGTGAACACCCCCGAAAGGGGGACAGCTCGAGGTCCCGGGTTTGGGTGGATATCTCTGTCTGCCAGCAGCAATAGCAACAGGGAGATTCTTCCAACATCGCGCAATAGCCTAATCCCCAATCGCTTACGCCTAGCGGTGCTGGTCTTGGAGGTAGACATCCTGTGTCTACCAACTGGTGCAGCTAGCTGTGCTAGTATACAGGTGCTGCTACTGACAATGAACAGGACCACATGTGCAGTTGGAGGGACCAGTATTGATTTCCATACTTCAGGGCAAGTGGTTGCGAAGCGCAGCTCCATGTTGCCAGGAAGGAGGATCCCAGGCCCAAAATCACCAGGACATGTCCGTAGGAGATACTGGCCCACTTGTGGGAATAAGGAGAAAATGGCGACCCAGGTAAGGACCTGCAAAGGGTCCATCATAATAGCAGACTGGTACAACCAGGATAAATGCAACTTGCATGCTCACTAGCTAACTGCCAGAACCTGCCACTGGCAAGTGAATGCTGATTGTGGGTGTTTAAGAGTAGAAACCAAATGGTTTGCCAGCCCATTGGTGCAGCAGTTGGATTTCTGCTCACGACACTGGCGACCCGGGTTCAGGAATGGACCAGGGTCGCTGGAGGGCCGGCAGGAGGAGAGGGATAGAGTGTCCTATGGACTGCTCTCCTTCTCCAGGGGGAAGGTGGGGTAGTGCCCGGCACATGTGGGACCCCTGGCAGAGGCCGGGAGTCGCACAGCTACCGGCGCTCAGTTCAGACAGGAGGTGGGGCAGACGCTGGATGTCATTGCATGGCCCCGCCTCCCCCAGAAAACGGAAAAAGAACTGCCGCTGGCCGCCCTACATGAAGCCTGCCACGGCTTGAATTAGCCCCTCAGGCTAGGGCCCTCTGACCTATCTGAAGGTCTGCGTCATGCAGGGAGAGCGCCGCAGCCCCACCATGGGGGGAAAGCCACTGGGCTTCGGAGGGACCCAGTGGCCGATATGAGGGGTGGAAGTCATGGCTCTGTGACTGGGCCAAAAATACTGGGCAGCTAGTGGCTTGGGGGAGTAAAAGAATAAATTTAAAAAAAAAAGAATGCGTGGAGTGTTTCCCCATTTAATTAAGGTGCAAGTAGGGGGTGGGTGGGAGGTCCAAATAAAATAGGTCCCTGAAGGTTTGGGCAGCCCAAGGAAGCACTTCCAGAGAGGGCTTTAGCAGTCTGGAATTCCTGTGACTGAAGCAGTGGAGGCAAACCACCAGCAGTCCGGGTAGCTCCGGGGTCCGCTCAGCTAATCGGCTTCAGTCTGGCATGCGGCACCTTTCAGTTACTGGCTGGAACCTAGTGGCTGTAGGCCAATCCGGTCTTTGGTCCTAGAACCGTACCTTGAACAGAAGCTCTAGTGGTGGAAGGGGTCTCCGACGCAGATGGCTATCAGTATAGCTGAGACTGCATCCTGCAGCCGGTAATTTGGCCTTTGGAGGACCCTAATCAGTGCTGAAGATCTTGGAAGGGGAGAGGGAAAAGGACAGTATTAATACAGCCTACAGATTACAATAAATGGTTGGCGTGAGGGTGAGGCACTCTGGCTATTGTTCTCAGTGCCGGGGTGTTAAACTGGGGGCACAGTCTGTCTGGCCATTAGGGAATTTTGGTGCCAAGACAGATTTGAAAAGAAATAAGGAGAGAGAGGGGAAAGAGCAAAAAAAAAAGAAGAAAACAAACTGCATACAGGGGGGTTGTGGGAGCCATGCCTTTGTGGTGAGGTTGGGGTAGGAATTAGTCTAGCAAGGAGTAGCAAGACATTCCTGCCAATTAGCATCCCCCAAAATCCTCAGGTTAGCCCTACATTGTGAAGTTAACAACAAATTCAAACACAACAGCCCAGCAGCTAGCTGTGATCTAATACAGCAGCCGAGCAGTTGGCTTACAGTTTTAAACAGAATGCGAAACAATTTATGCGATGGCTAGCCCACCTCAAAAACCAGTACTGCAGCCTAGAATTACAGTTTTTAACAGCAAAGGAACAAGTAATTCATGATCCCTGCAAAGGCAAACCCAGCCCCCCAAAAAACAGGTCCCTGAAGGTTTGGGCAGCCCAAGGAAGCATGCCCAGAGAGGGCTTTAGCAGTCCGGAATTCCTGTGACTAAAGCTGCGGAGACATACTAGCAGCCCAGGTAGCTCTGGGGTCCACTCAGCCAACTGGCTTCAGTCTGGCATGTGGCACTTTTCAGCTACTGGCTGGAACCTAGCGTCTGTAGGCCAATCTGGTCTTTGGTCCTGGAACCATACCTTGAACAGAAGCTCCAGTGGTGGAAGAGGTCTCTGTTGCGGATGGCCATCAGTATGGCTGAGACCACATCCTGTGGCCAGTAATTCGGTCTTGGGGGCCCTAATCAGTGCTGAAGATCTTGAACAGAAGCTGTGGTGGTGGAAGGGGTCTCCAATATGGACAGCCATCAGTACGGCTGAGACTGCATCCTGTGGCTGGTAATTTGGCCTTGGGGGCCCTAATCAGTGCCGAAGATCTTGAACAGAAGCTGTGACAGTGGAAGGGATCTCAGATACAGATGGCTGTCAGTGTGGCCAAGACCATGTCCTGTGGCTGGTAATTCGGTCTTGGGGGGGCCCTAATCAGTGCCAAAGATCACACTGCTTGGCTATCTTCCAGTCATCAGACAATGATTACCCCAGGTCCCTTTCCTGTTTGGTGGTTGCTAGTACTTCCCCTTCCAATTGGTACATAGACCCCAGGTTTCTGTGCCCCAAGTGCATGATTTTGGACATTTTTGCATTGAAACCCAACTGCCAAACCCTTGACCATTCTTCCAAATAAAGAAATTTTTCAAATCATTCCTCATTTTTCCTCTGCCCCCCCCCCCATGTGTCTACTCTGTTGCAGATTTTTGTGTCATTCATGAACAGGCATACTTTCCCTTTTAGCCCTTATGCAATGTTGCTAATAAAGACATTGAAGAGAACCGTGTCTACTACTGAGCCCTGATGTACCTCACTGGTCACCTTACCTTCTCCACCTTGCATTGCTCAGGGTATCTACACATTTGGCAGTAAAGCAACATTATTGTCTTCAAGTATGTGTAGACAAGAAGAATCATCATTAAGAACTTTTCATATACCAACAAGTGCCACACCTGTGATGGATGGAACAAGCATATAGTTTAACACCATTGTTAAAAAATGAATACATTCTAAAGCCTTGTGGTCCCATATATTGATCAGATGTGTCAACATATATTATTTATGTGTTCTCTCTCTTCCTCCCGTCAGAGAATATTAAACTCAGAGGGGAAATCCCTTAAATAACCTTAATTTTGAGGACATGCAGTATAGTAAATTGAAAACCAAAGAAATAAAAATAAAAAGAGGTACTTGCTTATGGTGATCCCCAGCATCACTCTAGACTATTGTAACAAACAATAATACAGTGGTCATATAACAAACGCTACATGGTATACTAAATAAATTTCATCAAAAAAAGATTACATGCTTTAAGCAACATGGTAATTTTCAATTTTACTCGAAAAACCTAGTGTTCGAGGAACATATTTGGATATTAACAGTGTTAATTTATCAGATTCAAAACACACCGAGGGGACAACATATCTTCAGACAGATCAGTTTGGCAACATAGAAGGAGTACAGCAAGTCCAGAATAGAATGCAGCAAGATAAATGAAAAAAAAAAAACTATCAGAAATACATTGCTGCTTCAGAATTACTGCATGCGTTAAGAGCTGCAGTGAGGTGCCACTTGACCATGCAGTCTCTGCCATAATGGTGAGTTACTAATTATAAATACTATACCATTATAGTAGACTGACATTTAACATTGATCAACATATAACCAGTAAACAATCTGACATCTCTCTCTCCCCAGTCTGCAGCAAATTACTCATGTCTCACAGACCAGAGACAAAAAACTCTTCATCTCTCCTCAATTTCTTCATCTACAGCTTTTCAAGAGCCAAAATCTACATTCATTTTCTTTAGAAGAGTACAAGCTTCATTTGGTTCAGAGAATGGATATTGTTTACCAGAGTAAATGATCCAAAAACCGTCCGGGTACTGGAGAGTGTTGGAAATTCCCAGGGAATGTAATTGAGTGTGAATGGCATCAAATGCTTTCCTATATTCACTTGTTGCTAGCTTAAGTCTCGAAAAATGAATAGGTTCCCTCCTTCCTGGGTTTACAAAGGTCTGCTCTCTGTGCTATGGCAAGCGTTGTCCTTTTCATATGGCCTGCTAAATGGATTAATATAGTACGACGAGTACTGGGATGTATTCTTTTTCTTGGTGCGATCCTGTATGCACGAATAACAGAGGGAGGTGGTTCTAGTTTTAAATTCATATTAAGTCATTGCCCCGCATATGGAGTGGGATCTTCCCCCTCTGTTCCTTCAGGCAATCCTAAGAGTCTTTAATTGGAGGCTCTCATTTGGTTGTCAAGAGCCTCTAGGCAGAAATTCATTGACTTAGGCTCTTTGATGAGTGTTAGTGTTCCTGCAGCTGCTTTCCATGCTGCAGATGCTGCTTTTTTAACACAGAAACATAGAAATATAGAATCTGTCGGCAGGAAAGGACCACACGGACCATCTAGTCTCGCCCTCCCCATGGCTCCTTTGCCATATTTTCCTTACTTCCCGCTTACTTTGGCCTCTATCTGTGCAGCAAGCGATTGTACTTCACAGGACAAGATCCTAATGTTGAAGTCTTGAAATTTTTAGTCTAGGGCAAGCACTCTTTTGTCTAGGTCTTGAATGGCATTTAAAATATCAGACACAGTTGGTCTGGCAGTTCCCAGACTTGGTGGTGTCGCTGCACCTTACCCTCCTCTACGCCCTGCAGCATTCCCCTTCTTGCTCCTACCGTCAATAGTTTTCCTCGACCTCGGGTTTCCCATGTTCCAAATAACACCAGATTTTCACAGCTGGTTGCACAGTTGTAATATTCCTCAATTAGTGCAAAAAGGAGGCAGAATTCTTATTTCATAAGTCCAGAGTTGTAAAGATAAAATCTTCTCCATGGAAGCACAAGCGAGACATTATCATTCATGATGGCTGCTGGCCACGCCCCCCTACGTTGAACATTCATATTACAAATCTTGCATTTTACAATGCTGTTGTCAGTGGGGTCAATTCAAAATATGCCAAACAAGGGAATTGTGCTTCCTAGGGGAGGTTGATGTTCTGGTTCCATATCAATACAGCTACTCATTAAAAGTGAAAGTCAAAAAGGAGAATTCATTATAGCGAATGCAATAATAGCACTACTGCACTATAGTGACTGGCAATGATAGTGACAACTCAGTATAGTGACAGACATTAGTCATATCTGCTCCTTGACCCATAGTCACTGACAACCTGAATGAGATGTTCAAACAGGCCACGGTAATGGCGATGGATGCACGGGGTATCGGAGCAGGACAATAGCTGCTCCATCTGAATCTTGGCAAGTTGCTGCTCTTCCTCAAGACATTCTATGAACTTGCTCCTCTCTCCACAGCATTAGGTGAGTTACCCACCATGCCACTAATTTTTTAACTGCTACTCCACAGGTGTGCACACTGCATCACATGCTATTCATGCTGGGGCTCTGCCCCCCTATACCCCCCATCTCTAAGATTCCTACTCTGAGTCACACCTGGATAGTGGGGGTATCAGCAGTCCCTATTTGCTCATTCCTTTCATGTGTTGTTTTGTAGCAGTTGCTATTAACATGATCGCTGTTCTGGAGTCGCTCTTATATGTTTGCTATTAAAATGTCGCTATTTTAATGTGATACCGATGTTCTTAGGGGATCCTCTTTATCTTCATCAGCCAGAAGCAGTGATTCCATAGAAGAGGGGGCACAGAGTGCTTATTGCCTGCACTGTGTTTTGGCCACAGATGTGTTCGGACATCAGGAACAACATGGGGCACTGGTTCTTGCTGCTGCTGCACTGTGGAAGGGTCCACTGCCAGATAAAGCTACAGCAAGAGACTTCCTCATGACACTTTCTCCAGCACTTGGTTCTTTTGGTGCCACCAATGCAGTTTGCAGCAGACATATGGGATGGCGTGCCCCATAGATCGACTGCAGCTCTTACTCCTTCTCCTCACTCCTAGTCCCACTCTCCTAACACTCTCCTCATCACTCATTTCATTTAAACAAAACAAATATGAAACTTTTCTGCTGGAGAGAAGTGCAGTGTAGAACTACCATGATGATAAATAGCCTAATGAACAGAAAATATGAGGATAAATTATCTGAACTAAACCTTATGAATTTTTATTTTTTCATTTTTTTTTATTTTATTGAAATCTAGGATTACAAATACCTTTGAGCAGGAACTGCTCGTTTACAAAGGTTCCACGTCGAAGGAATGGGGGTATACATACATACAAAGGTCAACATAAAAATACATAGTTACACAATAACAAGAAGTAAGAGACTGAGGCTTAGGAAATTCCAGTAATTCAAAATGTGTCAAATGTTAGGTAGCATGACATACCAGCCAAGGGCAATCTTGAAATAAGCACTGCAGGTGAGAGGGAAGGGGTATGCAGGCAGGGAGGCCATTGTCGGAGGGTAGAGGGTGAGGTGAGCTCTAAAGGGGAGAGGAGGAATAGAAGTCAGGAAATGCCCCAGGAGGAAAGGAGAGGGGCAAGGGGGTAGGCAGGTAGAAGGGGGCAAGGCGGGGAGAGATAGCTGACAAGACTGAAGTGGAGGGCAGTGAACGGGGGCCCCTGATTAGGCGAGGCAGTCACAACGACTAGTTGAAATGAGATGAAGTCGGACTTGTCTCTTAAAAGGGCCAAGAGCAGCAGCAGTAAGAGTTTCTTTGTTAAGAGTATTGTACCACTGTGGTGCTCTGTGGGCAAAGGTCCTCTGGCCCATGGTAGTCCGGCATCTGGGGACAAGGAAAGTTAGTTGTTGTGAACTTCTAGTTCTCTGGGTGCTGTGGTGGTCAATAAGTAGCTTTTCAATGCCCGGGGGCATGACCCTGAGGAGGAATTTTTTGGCTAAGAGGCAGGTTTGATACTCTATCCAGCTGATGAGAGGTAGCCATCCTGCCTGAGTGTACAGGTCACAAGTGTGTGTAAGTCAATCAGCCCCAGTTAGCAGCCTGCATGCTTTGTTGAGTGCAACTGTAATTCTGTGGAGGGCAGAAGCGGAGGCAGAGCCATAAATTGCTAGCCCGTAATTGATGATGGAGGTGACAGAGCTGTTGATAGCCAACCGGAGAGTGTCAGGAGTCTTGCAGTGTTTGTGCCTGTAAAGCAGGCCTATCACGGATGTTGGTGGCTTTGGCGACAGAATCTATGTGCTGATGGTGGGACAGTGAGCTGTCCAATGTGACACCTAGGTATTTAAAATCAGGACGTGTTCAAGTAAGGTCCCTGTTTGGTTTAGGATGGTGAGGTCACAGGATTTGTACTTGTTCCTGGCATTGTAGAAGGTCATAACCTTTGTTTTGCTGTAGTTCATGACCAGTTTGTGTAACTTGAACCATTCTTCGATGCACATGAATTCAAGCTGCAATTGTTTCTAGAGGAGCTCTGCGTTTTGGTGGTTGGTGAACATGACTGCATCGTCAGCGTAGAGCAGTAATTTCTGGTGGCAGACACTGGGAAGGTCATTGAGGAAGAGGCTGAAGAGTAGTGGCCCAGGATGGACCTTTGTGAGACCCCTGAAAGGACTGGCTTTTCTTCCGAGGTAACACCGGCAATCCTAACCCGCTGGATCCTCTCCCCAAGGTAGCTTGAAAACCAGAGCAGTGCTTCATTGGACAGCCCAATGTTTGATAATTGCTTGAGTAAGAGTGGGTGGTTCACAGTATCAAAGGCTTTCGTAAGGTCGATGAATACTGCCCCTACACAGTTTCCTTGATCAAGTGTGGTATGGATGAAGCCTGTGAATTCTAATAGTGCAGTGGTGGTACTGTGCTCTTTTTGGAAACCATGTTGCTCAGGACACTGGATGTTGTATTTTTCCAGGTACTTGACTAATTGGTCTGAGGCGATGTGCTCCAGGGCCTTAGACAATGGAGGGAGGATGGAGATAGGTCTGTAGTTGGAGTGCAGTGATTTGTCTCCACTTTTGTGTACCAGTGCGATGGTCGCCTGTTTCCAGTGAGATGGGACTGGGACATCCTTAGTGATAGGTTGAGGACCTTTGTCAAGGGTTCAAGGACTTCTTCAAGGAGAAGTGCTAACAACTTCAGGTCAAGAGAGTCACAGCTGTAGCCTGCATTGTGAATGGCCTTCTGAATATAGGTTCTGGCTTAATGCACTGGGATCTTCCTGAAGTAGAATTGTGGGGCAGAGTGTAGGAGAGAAGTAGTTGCAGGAGGGTTACTACCAGAGGGGGCATCCAAGAAAGTTGGAGAATGCATTGTTAAAGGTGTTGGTGATGGTGTACAGGTCAGTTGTTGGTGTTCCATTTATGTTGAGCATGGTGGGTGGTGACTTAGGGTCCTTGCCTGTAAGGTCTTTCAAGTTACTCCAAAATTTTTTTCCATCACCCCAGGAGTTGGAGAGAGCTTCCTTGAAGTATTTGCTTTTGGCTCTCCTAACTGCCCGCATGCACTAATTTCTGGCAGCTTTATATTTATGAATATCCCCAGGTTTGGATGTTGCATGGGCACAGTGCCAGGGATGATCCCTATGTTTCAGTAAAGTGATTAGATCGGGGGTTATCCAAGGGTTAGCTCTGCCCCTGACCTTCAGCTTTTTGAGAGGTGCAAACATATTGCAGGCTGCAGTGAAGTGGCTGATGAAAAGGTCTAAGGCTTGGTTTACATCAATGGCAGAGTCGATTGGTGTCCAGTCCAGGTGGCTTAGGTGTGTCTTTAGTAGCTCAAGGTACCCCTGCTTTAACACTCTGGTGTGGATTATTTTAGGAAGGGGCTTAATGAATTTGTTTGTCCAGGTACATGTGACCGGTGAGTGGTCACTGATCCCATTAGGGAGCACTGAGACTTTTGAGATTTATTCAGGGTGATTAGTTAGGATCCAGTCCAGAAGTGTTCATGACCCTGTCCTATAGTTGCATCTGGTGGGGGTGGTAACAAGCTGGGTGAGATTCTGTGACGTGACAGCATCCTTGTAGTTTCTGGCCTCCAGCGATAACCAATTTATGTTGAAGTCACCTGGTACTATGAGTTCAGAGTTATGGTGTAATCCCTGTAGGCTTTCCAATATGCTCATAAATCCATTGTGCTGATCTTTAGGGGGTAGGTACACAGAGGCAATGGTGAGCTCCTTGTTGTGCGCCCCGAGTAGAACTTTAATAGCGAGAACCTGCGAGGGTGGTTTAGGGTTTGAGAATGGGAAGACTTGACCCAGATAGGAATTCCTCAGGTAGATGGCACAGCCCCCACCTCATTTGGAAACCCTGTCCTGCCTGAATATAGAGTATCCAGGGATGGTGACTGCAGTGTCTGGTATCTTGGGGTTAAGCCATGTTTCGACAACAGAGAGTACATCAGGACTATGTTGCTGGACCCAGGTTTGCAAGATGTCAAGTTTGTTAAGGAGGCTCCAGACATTGATTGAGGCTAATGTGAGGGAACCCTCCCATCTTTTTGTGGCATGGGATGCTAGGCCGGTAGGCCCCGGGTTAAGATGAACATTTACAGATATCAGAAGTAGCATAAGTAGTATCCTAAGAAGGTACGCTTTAATCATTTTGCAGACTAGTTTTGTTGTCAGGCATCTAGTCCTTCTTGCTTTGCTGGTCTCGTTGCCCGTGATAATGCACAGCACAATATATAAAGCCATGTTCTCAGAGGTGCCACGTGATTGATGAAAAGTAATCAAATTCACAGGAAATGGTGAACTACCTGTGACCAGAAAACTGTTATTATGGCTCAAAGACCCAGATGTGATAAATTTCTGAAGGGTTAAATTCCTGAAGGTGATGAACATTGGCCTGGGGCATATGCAGGATGTAAAAATCCTTTGTTAGTCTCTTCCCTTTGTTCTCCAAAATGGTTTTGAATAGACCTCAAAGACAAGTACACATCTTTTAAGAACAAGTCAGACGGAAATGTGGATTCAGTGCAGCACTCCACAACTCAGTTCTTGTATAACAGATTTACTGACCTTACTTTTGGCTTTGATGGCTTCCAAATAAGTTGATTTATGATGAGAATGCCAATACTTGGTGTTGATGTTTTGCAGTTTCTTCGTCCAGGAAATGTCATAGATGTTATGTCCAAGAATGGTCTAGTTCCTCCAAGAAGAAACACATGAAAATCCACAAAAACTAAACTACCGACAAGAGACAAACACAAACAGCCAGCCACACAGGCTCTAGTCTCCCAGTACATAGTTTGGAACTATGTAGAAAAAGAGGAGATTTGCTACAAATATATGACCTAATAAAAGATCCATATATCGTTACAGAAATGAATTTGGAATTCAAAGACATAAAAATACTCATGCTAGGCATCCATTACAGTTTAAAACCTACTAGAGTTCAAACAACAAAGAGAAAATACTTCTACACATGAGTTATAAATCTATGGAACAACTTGCCCGAAAGTATTATTATAAGTGACACCAAAAGTAGTTTTAAAGCAGCAGTGCAATGAAAAATTATTTTCCAAAAAATCTAGTTTCAGCTACAGTTAAGAAAAATATTAGTATACCTGTCGAATGTACTTGTCTATGTAACACCTATGCTGTGCACCATGAAACTTTTTTAATTTTTCTGTCCTAACCCTTGCCAAGTCTACAATGTTATTTCTGTGGAAAATGTGCTGGCCATCTTTTTTTCTTGAGATAAAGTCAATTAAAACATTTATAAAATACTGAATTGTTGGTGGAATTAGAAAATTGTACCACCAAATTAAACAGGAAGATACCTGGAATCTTCTATAGTGAAAAAGAGGTAGGGTCAATTTTTTTTTTTACATTTTCGTTGCACTGCTGCTTTAAAAACAAACTTGATCTATACATTATTTATTATTAGATACAGGAGCTATCTATTGGCATGTGCCTCTTCAGTTCCTTACTACATCAGTGAAGTGTTGAAATATACAATCAACACAAAGAAAGTTAATAAAGGAGGCTTTACAGATTTATTGTGTGTTACTATTTTCTTTGGTGATCACAGGGTTTGTTACTGTTTTTGCTTACATTTTACTGCTGTAATCTTCTCTGATTCAAATTGTTGTTGCAGGGTATACTTTCTGCTGCATTATTACAGGGTGTGCCTACAGGTGTGTTACTGTTTTGTGCTTACAGATTACTGCTGTAATCTTCTCTGATTCAAATTGTTTTTTTGCAAGATATATCTTCTGTTACTGCTTTATTTTTCTCTGTAGCAAAGTGTTTTTTGCAGGGCATATCTTCTGTGAAATTGTTACAGGTGGTGCTTACATTTTGTGACTTTTTTTATCTATCATTAGGCTAAGCTTTCAGGGCTACTGCATTTGTTGTTGGTTGATTGTTTCGCTCTTACATCCTTGTTTCTTTTGTCCATGGTTCTTCTTTTCGGCAGGAAGGGCTAGCCACCCCAGCCCCAACCACCCCATGCCACTCCTTTTATAGAGTAGCACAGTCATGACATTTCCTGTAGCAAAGCAGGAAGAGAAGGATCAGAAGGGTATCCACACAGTGACATCACTTACTGGGGCACAAGTAATTTAACTTCTTATAACAAGCTATACAAAAACAAAACAAAAAAAAATCAAACATTTGCTTTCATTTTCCTCCTTCTAATTATTCAGACCAGGTTTAAACTCGGCAACTCAACTGGAATGGATATTATTAACTGCTGGTACTGTGGGACACTTTTCAAATGGACAGTTATACAGGATTTAGGACACTGTCCTACATGCTGGACCATTGGAGATCTCAGGGCTCAGCTCCAGGCCACATGGGCAGAAACTGCATGCCTCAAATTGCATATTCAGGAGGAAATATATTATAAGAACCACCTGCCATTTCCCCAACATCCAACAGAAGTACCTCGACTGCAGAGGGTAGTTGGTCCGGGAGGTTGGGAGGTGGTTAGGAGGGGAAAATCGGGTGCCCTATCACTCAATGCTCTCTAACGTATCACATCCACAAACCATATAAAAACTACAAACAGGTATCTGCCTCTATCTCCAAAATCAAACAAAGGGACAGAGGACACTTCAGAGCAAGACACTGCAGCAAAGGAGCTAGCGCTACAAAACTCACCCAAAACAGGGACCAAAACAAAAAAAGGAAATCCAAAACACTTCTGATCATAGGAGACTCCATGATTCGGGGAGTTAATACCTACCTCCAGCCAGGGGTAATGGTCAGATGTCTCCCAGGTACATCAGTGTGGAGAGACACTGACCACATTGCTAAAATCGTGCAGGAAGCAGGAGAAAACATTGACATCCTGGTACACATAGGGACTAATGATCTCACCAGCCGGCCAGTTGTGGAGACCAAGGAACACCAAACCAGGTTGGGTGACAAACTGTCATCCATTTTGTCCAGCATCTCCTTCTCTTAGATTCTGCTGGTCTGGAAGAGGTGGGCAGATGGATGGAAGGTCAGAGAAGGGGAGACAGGGGAGCTAAACATGTGGCTCAAGGGCTGGTGCCAGGAAAAAGGACACACATTTGTAGGTAACTGGCAACAGTATTGGGAGTGAAAGTTCTTTAAATTTGATGGACTGCATCTGAGTAAGGAGGGAGTCAGTGCATTGGGGCAGAAGTTTGAAGTCTTTATAGAATATTTAAACTAGCAAATGGGGAGAAGGGTGCAGCACCCGATACATGGAATGGGAAGAACCCCCCTCCCCCCTAAGCTAGTGATCAAACAGGAGTTCAGCATGTTTATAGTTCATTTGCATCACCAGGTAAGGAAAAAGATCTGGCTCCCCATATGACGCTCAGGGGAAATGCCGGATCTGATCCAACAACTATCGCACTGAAATCTGGCCAATGGAAAATCATGTACACAAATGCCTGCAGTCTGGGAAATAAGATCCCAGACCTGCAGGCAACAATGACAGAGGCTAAACTGGACATAGTAGTATGAAAGCTACAGGAATTCAGAATACATGCCAGAAGAACTATGGGTCACCCTGGAAACAGGAAATGGGACAGCCATACGAACTGGGGTTGTCTACAGGCCTCCAGACCAGGGGGAGGACATAGACACATTATTGTTAGAAGATATACAAAACATGACAGCTAAAGGGGAGGTTCTGATAATGGGAGACTTCAACATGCCAGATACAGATTGGTCAATACCAGCAGGAACATCCACCAGAACTAGACACATGATGGATTCCCTGCAGGGAGAGGGCCTCAAACAACTGGTACAACAACCCACAAGAGATAGGACTATCCTAGATCTAGTACTGACTAAAGGGGAAAGGATCACAGATATCCAGGTAGAAGGTCACATGGGGGCCAGTGACCACCACATGGTATAGTTCAATTTGGCCACTAGAACTAAATCATCCCATTCCAAGGCATAAATATGGTACTTCAGAGGAGCTGACTTTGATAAGATGGCCAACAGAGTTATGCTAGTCCTGGCAAGAAGAAATACAGTTGAAGGGGTACAGGCAAAGTGGGCAAGCATTAAGGATGCAATACTTAAAGCAACATCCCATTGTGTTAGGGAGAAAGGCAAGAGCAAAAGAAGGAGGAAACCACTTTGGTTCTCAAAAACAGTAGCAGAAAAGGTCAGAGCCAAAAGGTTGGCCTTCAGGAAATATAAGGAAATGCAGTGGGACGAAGATAGGGAGGCATACCAAGCTTTCCTAAGGGAAGCAGGGAAGACAGTAAGGCAGGCAAAGATCCAAACCCAGGAAACACTAGCACGAACAATAAAAGAAGGGGACAAGACTTTCTATAGATACATTAGTGAAAGGAAAAAGTCCAGAGTGGGCATTGTTAGGATCAAAGGGGATAAGGGGGAGTGTGTGGAGAAGGACCTAGGAAACACATCTATCCTAAATAGATACTTTTGCTCAGTATTTGCTGATGAGAAGGTAGGGCAGGGCCCACAGCTCAGCACCATGGACACAGAGGGAGGGAGGTGTGCACAAGTCCCTTCACGAAAGAAAGAGTCCTACAACTCAGGGTGGACAAGGCACTAGGACCTGATGGCATATATCCCAGGGTACTAAAGGAGCTAAGGGTGAAACTAGCAGAGCCATTAGCAGAACTGTTTAGTGAGTCTCTGAGCACAGGAGAGGTCCCAGTAGACTGGAGAAGGGCTCATGTGATCCCACTCCACAAGAGTGGTAGCAGGGAGGAAGCAGGGAACTACCGACCAGTCAGTCTTACCTCAGTAGTGGGCAAGATTATGGTGGCACTCCTTTAGGAAAAGATAGTACAACAACACCTGGAATCCACAGGAGCACAGGATCCAAGACAGCATGGGTTTACAAAAAGAAGGTCCTGTCAAACTAATCTAATACATTTCTTTGACTGCGTAACCAGAGTGGTGGACCAAGGGGGTGCAGTTGATGTCGCCTACCTTGACTTCAGCAAAGCTTTCGATACTGTTCCACATAGAAGATTGATTAATAAGCTGGGTAGGCCTGGGGTGGGTCAGAAGTTGGTCAACTGGGTGGCAAACTGGTTGACGGGCAGAAACAGAGAGTGTGGTAAACGGTATACAGTCAGCAGAGATGCAAGTCACAAGTGGGGTACCTCAGGGATCAGTCCTGGGGCCAGTCCTCTTCAATATCTTCATCAGTGATGTTGCAGATGGACTGGAGGGTAAGTTTTATCTGTTTGCAGATGACACCAAGATCTGCAACAGAGTAGATGATCCAGATGGTGTGGGCAGAATTAGAAGAGATCTGGATAAACTGGCAAAATGGTCAGAAGAGTGGCAACTGGAGTTTAACGCAAAGAAGTGCAAGATCATGCACATAAGGAAGAGAAACCCTGAAGCCACCTATAGGTTGGGAAGGGAGTTGCTGGCATTCACAAGGGAAGAAAGAGACTTGGGTGTCATCATCACAGATGATCTGAAATCATCCAAGCAGACCACTAAAGCTGTAGGTAAGGCTAGAGGGATACTGGGGTGTATTAATAGGGGTATTACAAGTCGTAAGAGGGAGGTAATAATCCCTCTTTACAAGACACTGGTTAGGCAACATCTGGAGTACTGTTTGCAGTACTGGAGGCTGCACCTGCACAATGACATTAATAAAATGGAGGCAGTCCAGAGAAGGGCAACCAAACTGGTGCAGGGACTGCATCAGAAAACATACGAGCAAAAGTATAACCTATTTGGGTATTAAAATCTTTAAATCATATTCCTCCATCGTTAAAGATAACCTTTTTAAGTTAATAAAAACAATAAAAACAGACCTGGAAAAATGGAACACCTTGCAGATTTCCTTATGGGGAAGGATTAGCATCACTAAGATGAATGTCCTCCCCAGAATCCTGTACTCTCTCAATATGTTAGCCCCCTATCTTCCTAAATTATGGTTCACAAATTTAAGAAATCTACTTAACAAATTCATCTGGAAAGGTAAAATGGTGAGGCGGGCATACCATAAGCTAACAATATCAAAAAACCATGGTGGGCTTTCCTTGCCATCTTTTTTCAATTATTATGGAGCAATCCACATCACAAAATTGGCTCCTTGGATGTTTTGCCCACATGAAGGAGACTCTGGGTCTTATTCTCCTGCATGGCTAGATATTGAAAAGACCCTTGTATCCCCCACATTGTGCTCCCTACCATCCCTACTGTATTCCTTTCTGAAATATATCCCCAAGAACCTCCGGAAATCTCCAATAGGGTGGTCACTGAGGGCCCTGAGTCAGCTACAGAACCACCTGAAAATAAATTGGCAGGTGGAAGCAGAACAACCACTTTTAAACAACCCACATTTCAAAATTCAGCAGAAACCTATTCTAACAACGTTTTGGCCCGCTCTAAGAAACATTAGGCTTAAGGATCTCATGCCCAATGGCAATATACTCTCATATACTCAATTTTTACAGAATTTTCCTGAATTAAATGGTCACCCCTTTAAATACTGGCAAATTGCGCAAGCGGTCTCTTCTTTCATGACTACAGGTCGATCCCTTGAATCTCCTAAGACCGCCTTATCCTCCTTACTGAGAGTAGCTACCTGCCCACATCCAATATCCATGGTGTACAAGGAACTGCAGACTCTTGATACGCGATTGCCGGTAGGTATATGCCAGTATTGGGTTAAGGTCCTATCTCTTTCGCCTGCACCTGATTTTTGGCAACAAAACTGGAAAAACCTATATAGGTTTATTAAGCAAGACCGCTTGCGGCTTATACAATTTAATGTTATGAATGACCTGTACTATACTCCCCAGAAGCTCCATAAAATAGGTAAGATACCATCCCCCTGTTGTCCTCGGTGCCTCAATAGAAACGGAGACCTCCATCATATGTTATGGGCATGTCCTGAGGTTCAATTATTTTGGAGGGATATACAAAATTCCCTAAATCCTATGCTAGCTTTAGACTCATTGTTTCCCCAGAAGTCTGTTTACTTAATTCTTTTCCAAAAGAAACATTGAAATCCAAGAAGTACTATATGGCCCTGATCTCTGCAGTGGCCAGACTTGTACTAATGAGGCATTGGACCCTGTACTCCTTGCCTACAATATTAGAGTGGTATAGAGAAATTCTGCAGGCCTTGCAACTGGAAAAACATATTGCTAGCATGGGCAACTGGCTGCAAAGCTATCTAGATAAATGGGGCACCCTAGATGCACTATTGGCGATATGGAAACCTGAAAATAGATAAGCCAATGGTTACTGATTCTTCCCTTACACCCTGATCATCTCTGAGAAAAGCTACCCCTGATTCTAGTAGAGAAAAAGTTTTGTGCCTGATGCCTTTAAATGGAGAGAGGAGGGTATGGGGGTGGATAGGGAGTTAGGGTAGTTCTTATGGGGAGGAGGGAGGGGAGGGTTTATATTAACACCCTTTTTTTTTTTTTATGATTTTACTATCTCTGCCTAACCAAAGGTTAGAGTGATACCTCAGCTATGTCGCAATATACTTTTATGTTAGGTTTATACTTAATTACAAGAATATGTGCTTATGACATTACGACATGCCTATATAGAAATGCTTGAATCTAGGTACTGCGACTAGAATAGATATAACTAACAAGCATACTATGCTATATTTTGTTTTATATTTCTGTGATTTAATGTGCTGAAAATAAATAAAGCTTTTTGAATTATAAAAAAATAGAAAACATTTGAGGACAGATTAATGGAGCTCAATATGTATACCCTAGAGCAAGGAGGGAGAGAGGTTATATGATCGAAACATTCAAACCTCTGAAGGGCATTAACAAGGTGAAAGAGTCTAACATGTTTCAATACAAGAAAAATAGCAGGACAAGAGGACACAGCATGAGATTAGAGGGAGGTCGATTAAGGGGTAATGTGAGGAAGTTATTTTTCACAGAAAGGGTGGTACATGCATGGAATGGCCTCTTCAGGAAGTGGTGGATATGAATAAGGTGCAGGGCTTCAAACAGGCATGGGATAGGATTAAGGGAGCAATACAGATGAGTATGAATAAATAGGCCATTGACAGAGTAAAGGTCTATGGCACATTCATAAGGTAGAAAAAATGGGTAGACTGGATGGGCCTTATGGTCCTTATCTGCTGTCAGCTTCTATGTTTCTATGTTTCTGTGAGACAGTACAAAGAAAACAAATCAAATTATTAAATGCCAGAGTGTGTGAAGACATAAGACAAATGAAAATACATATATAAAAAGATATATAAGTGCTACACAGAAATATATACTAAATCAGACAAAAAACAAAATAATTCTTAAAAAGATCTAAGTTAAAGAAAGATCACAAGTGAACAAAGAGAAAGTTGAAGAGGTTGCTTTTTATTGTTTTTTTTCACAAGCTCAAAAAGCAGAGCAGTCTGTTTCAACTAATATACACAGACCACCAAAATGAAAGCGAAGGACCCTATGTAGTACATAAAGCTGCATCATGTGACTTGCAGGAGCTGCTGCATGTGACTTAGGTTAGCAATAACCCATGACAGCGTGTGGAGTTACAGGCATTTAATCCATGCCTGGGGTGTGTTGAGAGGCACAAGGCCACAGGTGAGTGTCCTCACAGCACCCCAGGCGTGGATTAAATGCCTATAACCCCACACCCTGGAGTGGCTTATTGCACTTGCTCTTGTAACATGGGTTGTATGAAGGACACAAATAATGCTCAGAAAGGGTGATTTTAAGGCTGGAAAGACTATTTTTATTGTATATCCTTCCATCTGAAAAAATAGTTCCACATGTAGACAGAGGATAAACATTTTATGGTTCAGTTAGAGCTTTCTGTAAAATACAAAAGCAGGAGTCAGGGTCTGTTGAGATTAAGCAGACAGATACTTTATTAGAAGTAGAAGGGGTCTTATTTAGGGTTAAAAAAAGAAAGAAAGTCAGTGTGTGTTCTGTGCTGTGAAGGGTACTGTATCAACTTACTTTGTTAAACCAGTAGGAGGAGAGAGAGCTTAATTGGGGGTGTGGCTTAGACACTATAAAAGCAGGTGACTCAAATTACAACTTCCTGTAGCTAGCCTTTTTTCTTACTAATTTCCCTGCATCCCACCCTAAGCCAGTTCTACTTTTATAGCCACTGGATTTGACTGTCAACAGAAACTTCCTGTTTGGAAGCAGGAAAGGAAGGATCATAGAGAAACATTGGTTTTGTCAACCCTGAGTGGTACCATTTGCTTGTAACTGACTCTTCAGTGAATAGCAGAGCATTGTGGGAACCTGGAGGACTAGCAATAGGCTAGTATACCTCCTACCCCAAAACAACATCTCTCTGTTAAAAGCACTGTTGCCTGGTGGTTCTCTTGCCCGTTTCAGGGCTTGTAAACCTTCAACTCACAGAATCTTGCTGAATTTAAGTAAATATTGTTATTTTTACTTCACGCCAAAACCGGAAGTGAACGGACGCTTGCTTCCAGTTTTTCGGCTTAAAACCTGCCCCTCTAGCGAGCGGGGTGAGCCTGCGCGGGGCCGTGCATGGAGACGCGTGCAGAGACACACGCGTTGGCGCGTGTCTGCTGTGTCTGCTGGGCAAGCTGAAACTACTGCCATTAGACAAACTTGGATAAGATAATTTTAGCATATCCTCTACTTAGTAAATATACACCTTTAATAATGGAAAAAGAACTTAGTAAGTGTATGCAATGTTTGATGTATAGTGAGGGAAAGTATGGGAGCGAGTATGTATGTGCTAATTGCCATCTGATTACTACTCTTGAAGCCGAGATAGTGTTTCTGCTTAATATTAAACCAGTTTCTACTGATATTAGGGAACTGGAAAGTTACATTGATCTTATGGATGAACAACTTCATTCTAATGAACAATTTCCTTCACATTTAGGTAGCATTTCTATGCCTCCTGATGAGGAGACAATTGCAACGACTAGTACTAGTATACCTGTTGCCTCTGCCCCCTCTTATAAGGTGGATGATTATCTGCCCTCTTCTCATGATAATGACCATTGTCACAAAGCCTCTTAAAAAAAGGAGGGGCGGTCAGATACACAATAGTGCCCCTATTGAAACTTGTAATAGGTTTGAGCAATTGACTGTATCAAATAATGAAGTGCTACATGATTTATCCTGTGCATCACCCTCTGTTGATAATAATGGTTTAAAAACACTTTTCAATCAGAAGTTAATGCCCATGAATGTTTGTCCTAGTAAGTCTTAAGCTACCAAATCAATACCTATTAAGTTAATCGCTCCAGAGTGTGTTAAACAATCACCTGTTTCTGATTCTTGTACCCCCTACTGTCTCAAAACAAGTGTTAGTCCTGGGAGATTCAATCATTAAGCACACTGACAGGGCGGTATGCAATAGTGACAAGAGCAACTGCACTTGTTCTAGCTTCTGTGGAGCCAGGGTATCTGACATTACCTCCATGATGCCTAAAATTTTACAAAATGCGGGGGGGGAAATCCACTGGTTATCATACATGCCTGTGTTAATGATATAAACAACACCCCATTTAATCAGTTACAACAGGACTATGTGGCGTTATGTAACCTGTTACTTGATAGGGGATGCTGTGTATGTATATCTGAAATTCTACCTGTCCAGAGAGCAACATCTACCATGATGTAGAAAATCAAAGCCCTAAATGAATGGCTGAGAAAGTGGTGTTTTAAGCAGGATATACCCTGTATTACCCACTGAGAATCATTTTCAGATCGTTCTTCCTTGTTTTGCTGGGACGGTTTATATCTCAGTCATAGGGGTAGTACACTTATGGGGAAAAGTATCACTAAAATCATAAATCATTGTTTAAACTAAAAACAATGGGGGAGAATGGGTCTATTTCCAAGTCTCTGAATACTTACCAAAATATTATTACAACTAAATGTAAATTCCTGGTTTTGAATGCAAGATCTTTAAACCAACTCAAATTAGCAGAACTCAAAGCCAAATATGAAACTTTAAATATAGGTGTGGTGGGAGTAATTGAAACTTGGTGGGATGCATCCTCAATTTGGTCCAGAGAAATTCCAAGTTATAAGTCATAAAAACAGATTAGATAAGCAAGGCGGTGGAGTTTGTATGTACATACAAAATGATATTCCTTTTTTTGAAGTGTGTTCTCCCTTTCCTTTGGAAAGTATATGGGTTAAAATCTTATTGAAGGAGCAGTCCTATATAACTATTGGTTACATCTATCAACCTCCATCTGCAAATTCAGATTACACAACTGATATGTTTAAAGAAATTACACATTTTTCAGAATCTCAAGATACTGTAATATTTGGTGACTTTAACCTCCCTCATGTTAACTGGGACTCATTCTCAGGACAGTCCTATGCCGAGAAAGGACTAATAGATGCGGCAGTTAGTACTGGATTACAACAACTTGTTACTGAACAGACTCGAGGTCCTAATATTTTGGATCTATTATTTACTAACATAGAGCAACAAATTAGCAATTTACAAATTTGGGATTCACTTGGGACCAGTGATCATTCATCTACTCTTTTTGAAATTCAACAGTTTAAAACTACACAAAGGAGGTTATACTGTATAAAAAATCATAATAAAGCAATTTTTTCTAAAATCAATGAATACTTACAAAACATAAACTGGGAATCTAATCTTCTTAATTGTACAATACAACAAGTTTGGGACTTTTTAAAAACATTGTACATTATTTGGAAAATACCTTTATTCCATCTAAGAGGAAATTTAATAATAAAGGAAAAATTCCCCCTTGGTTCAACAAGACAATTAAAAATCAGATTAAAATAAAAATGTTACTTTTTAGGAAACTTAAGAATAGTTCTGTTCCATTTAAAACTACTCTATTACATAAATACAGACTATCTGTGAAAAACTTAAAAAATTCTATTAAATTGGCAAAAAATAAGCTAGAATTTAAACTAGCTCACACAAAAGAATGTCACAAATCTCTTTTCTCCTATATAAATAGTAAAAAAGGTGTATCAAGGACCATTGGTCCCATTATAACCAATGACTCTTCTCTATCTGATATAGAAACCTTGAATCTCTTTAATAAATACTTTTGTTCTGTCTTCTCTCAAAAATCACCTATTAGTACATTTAAAGTTCACCACTTAGATTATCACAGGTTCTATCCAACTGACATTATACAGGCTATCAAAAAACTAAAAAAAAATACTAGTCCGGGCCCAGACGGTATTCATCCATGGTTTCTGATCGAAACCTCTATAAATATTTCTATACCTTTGTCAATTATCTTCAACAAATCCTTACAAGAAAGCATTGTACCAAATGATTGGCGTTCAGCAATAGTTACTCCCATATTTAAAAAAGGCAATAGAGGTTCTATGCAAAATTATAGTCCAATTAGCCTGACCTCAGTGGCTGGTAAATTAATGGAACGAGTAATGAAGTCTCTAATAGATCAAGATTGTAAAAAATTAGGAATTTATGATTCAAATCAGCATGGGTTTATCTTTTTACAATAATATAAGTACTCTACTAGATGTGGGTATCCCTACTGATGTAATTCTTTTGGACTTTAGTAGAGCTTTCGATAAAGTATCACATGAAAAACTTATTACTAAAATGCACAATCTAGGTTTGTCACCTGATATTGTCAACTGGACTTTAAACTGGTTGACAAATCATTCTCAGAGAGTCAGAATTAATGATATCTTGTCTGATTCGGGTAGTGTGACAAGTGGTGTACCACAGGGGTTGGTTTTGGGACCAACATTGTTTAATCTCTTTATCAGTGATTTACAAACAGGGCCAAATAACTTCATGGTTAAATTTGCAGACAACACTAAATTGGGAGGCAAGGTTAATAATCAAGAAAATATCTCTGCATTAAAGAAGGATTTGGAAAAATTAACACTTTGGGCAAATGAAAATCATATGCAGTTTAATCAAGACAAATGTTTAGTAGTGCATTTCGGTGTAAATAATCCAAAAACGATATATTATATAAACGGACTACCACTTCACTCATCAAATTGTGAAAAAAATTTAGGGATCTAGGTTAATAATAAACTTACATCAAATGATCACTGTGTTAGAACTGCTTGCATGACCAACAGACTTTTGAGGTAAATAAAACGCACTTTTGCTAATCGCACTGAACAATGCCTTATTCCATTGTATAGGGCATACATTAGACCGTATCTAGACTGTGGCTCCCCTTTCTGGAATCCAAACTCAAAAAAAGGCATAGCAATTCCTGAACAGGTTCAAAGGAGAGTAACTAGAATGATTCCAAGATTAACAAAGTTGGATTATCAGAACAGATTAAACGCTACTGGTCTCTTCTCTCTTCAAACTAGAATATTAAGAGGTGATATGCTTATGGTTTTTAATTTAATAAATTCACCAGATCTAATGGAAAAATGTGGTCTAACACTCTTCAAAAGGAGACATGTTCTGAGACTGCATAATAAACAGTTTGAAGTAAAAACTTATAAAACCAGCAAAAGGGGAAACTTTTTTCCAATAAGAGCATCCATTGTATGGAACACCTTGCCACCAGAATTGGTAAACGCAACTAGTGCCACTGTCTTTAAAAAACAAATTAGATGTTTGGTTGAGGGATAATAAATAAATAATGTCCCACATAGTGTGGGGAACAGTCTCGATGGGCTCTGGCCTTCCTATATTCTTTCATACCAAGTAATACTGCAGACACAGAAATACTAATAATCACATGTTAAGTGTGTACCAGTAAGTTTGCTGTAAATTACACAATTCTACAGAAATTTGTTCTTTTTTAATCAACTGGAGAATAACTGTGTATAATACTTTTTCTAACATATTAACTTACTTCCTGGAGTATATGTATAGAGCGTTGTTTATTTATATTGTAATGACTTATATACTTTAATACTTTTTTTGTGTTCAGAACACAGGAGTGCACAGTAGCACAGCTCCTTTCCTAAAGTAATCAATAAAAACATGTTACAACATCTGTTGTACTTGTTTTTTTACCATGTTTGAGAATATATTACTTCCATGAGTTGCAAGCAGTGCATTATGGTCATGTAAATAATATGTATTATGCAGTAGGTCTGTCATTCTCTGAGAATTACACTTCTGAACAGTTGATCCTGACAGTGTTAGGAAAAAAGTACTATATTAGTAAATGTAAAGCTAATATGTATAGAATTACTCAATGTTTCTATAAAGCAAAAAAGCATTATAAACATATTACTGCTAATGAACATGTCTAAACCAAATGAAACACATGATGAAGAAAGCACCTGCAAGCGTTCTGTGGACTGCACAATTCTGTGGGAATTTATTCAATTCTTAATCAACAACAGAATATCCGTATAACACTTTTCTTTTTATAAGCGTTTCCTTCCTAAAGTATATGAGTAGCCTGTTGTTTATTTATATTGTAATGACATAAATACTTTAATACGTCTTTTAACTGTTCAAAACACAGGACAGCAAAGTAACACAACTCATTTCCTATAGTAATCAATACAACATGTTAGAACATCTCTTTTACTTGCTTTGTACCATGTATGAGAATACATTGCTTCCATGAGTTGCAAGCACTGCATTATGGGTATGTAAATAGTCCTGCCAGTAAAGAGTTTCTGACTTCATAATACAAGGATTCAATTGGATTCTTTTAAACTAGCAGTTGGCAAAATGCAAGGTAAGTAAAACAAGCAATTGTCAATGTTGAATGTTTGCTTGCTGGCACTGGTAGTGCAGGAGTTAGAGAGATGCATAATAGGAATGGCAGTGAAGTATTGAAGTAATGGCAAACCCCCACCCTGTAGAGACTGAAAGGCATTGGGGGTGTGCCTTTGGGTCATTGGCCATAACACTCACGCCATTCCACCTCACCCCACCCTGCAGACACCGACAGGTGTCGCAGTGTGCCTTGAGGTCTTCAGCCCTTATGCTCACCCCATTCCATAAGAAAATAAGCTGAGATGGGTGCAGTATAGGAGAATGGGTGAACGTTAGGGCTGAAGACCCCAAGGCACACCTTGATGCCTGTCAGTGGCTGCAGGGTGGGGTGATGTTGAGGATGGAATGGGGTGAACATAATGACCGAAGACCCCAAGTCACACCCCCAACGTCTGTCAGTCTGTACAAGGTGGGCATTACAGTTGAAAACCCTAATGCCCCAGGCATTTGTTGGCATTTTTGCTCCAAATTTTCAACATAGGTCTTTTGGGACCCCACCTCATGAACAGTGGCAGTGTAATTTTGTTACTCAATCCCAAAAGGTGATTTTGCACAGCAAGTGTGCCATTTGGCACAACAGGTGCGAAAACACATTTTGGGCAGGATGTGAAAAATGACAGCTGTACTGTTCATGTGGAGGTGTGAAGAAATGACAATGTTGAAAATCTGGAGTGAAAATATGAAAAAATGGCAAAGTTCTGAGTGTGTGTAGAAACTGTGCAATACACACTCGTAACAGTCATTTTTTGGAATGTTTTCATCAGATTTTCAACATGGCCCTTATGGGACCTCCCCTCATGAACAATTGCACTGTGATTTCGTTAATCTGTCCTGAAAGTTGATTTCACACAGCCACCATGCCATTCTGTGCAACAGGTGCAAAAACACATTTCAGGAAGAATGCAAAAAATGACAGCTGTACTATTCATAAGGGAGTGTAAAAAAATGGCAATGTTGGAAATTTGGAGTGAAAATATAAAAAATTGATGAAGGTATGAGCGTGCGTAGAAACTGTGCAAAGGATGCTTGTAATGCAGTCATTTTTTAGAGTTTTTTCACCAAATTTGCAACAAGGGCCTTTTGGGACCCCACCTCATGAACAGTGGCACTGTTGTTTCGTTAATTGGTCCCGAAAAGTGATTCCGCGCAGCAACCGTGAAATCACCTTTTGGGACTGAGAAATTAAATGAAAGTGCCAGTGTTCATGAGGTTGGGTCCCAAGAATTCTGTGTTGAAAATTTGGGACCAAAACTCCAAAAAAATGGCTGAGATATCAACCTAACTTGAACCCCCCCCCCATTGAGTGCCATTATAGGGCTTACCGTTTTTTCTTCAGTTCCCAGTTGGTCTTTGAAGAGTGCAGATGTGTTTCCAGTCCACAGAACATCACTGCTCCTGACCTCCTAAGATAAGTATGGGTGAGGGGGTGCAGGGAGGTGGGGTGCACACGGGGAGGGGGTTGGCGGGAACAATGAGGGCCCATTTTCTTTTCTTTATGGTTTAAAAAAAATACATTGTGAGACTGTTTTCTTTTTTACAGGTGAAATATTAGCAAAACAGATTTTGGCACACTGGGGTGGGCTTCCAGTCTGCCAGAGTACTGGGGGGGGGTCAATGCCAACCCAGGGATTGGGCACCCAGAGGCTGGCTGAGAACATAGGGGCGTGTGGGGGGACAGGACATCCGACACCGGGAGTGAACAGCCTGGTGTTGGAAACATCAAAGAAGCATTTTTTGGCACACTGGGGTGGGCTCCCAGTGTGCCACATTAATGGGTGGAGAGGGGATACATGCTGACATGGGGATAGAGCACCCCGATGTCAGCAAGGGATGGAGAACAAAGGGTGCGGGGTGGGCAGCAGCAGTGGGAGGAAGTTAACATTTAAATTTATTGTCCTGCTGTGTGCCTGGTTGGGAGGGAGGGGGGACTGTCGCTGCAATGATGAAACTGTCCCTGATTGCAGTGGCAGATTTCTTTCAAGTGCAGTGCTCACTCTGAAACTGCTATCATCGGCTTCTTCAGCATTAATTGGTGGCCGAGGGAAGCACCCATTAAATCGTCTGCTGCATTGGCCACAACACTGCCACACCTCTGCAATGCTGTACTACCTCAATATGTTTCTTGTGTGCTGCGCGTGCAAGCAAACATAAAAAAACGTTGTAGACACATTACTGCTAATAATCACATGTAAATATATCTAGAATTGCTGAGAATCTTTCCATTTCAACTCACAATATTGCAATTATCAGCAACATTTTCTGTGCCGCAACTATACTGCATCTGTGGGTAGAGATATGATTTTGGTGGGATAATCACATCACTTGCTTTGAGGGAAGAAGTGCAGTTCACCCAAGTGTGGATTAAAAAGGGAATTTAATCCATGGTCACCTGATGCTGTTTGACCGATTGGCTGCTCTTCTTCATGCAACCCATGTTTTAAAGGCACCTGTTTACCAGCAGCAACAAATAACGCTAATGAAAAGCAGTTCAACAAATTAACAATGCATACACATAAACTTAGATGCACAATAGTATTAACAACTGGACTGTAGGACGATGCAGACAAAATAATGTATTGTGTGGGACAAGAGAAAAATAGTGGGTAGACCCAGGGTATCTCTCAGGAGAGGGGAAGAACTAATCCACAGGGAAAATGTTATTGGCTTAGGTGCAGTTGTGTACTGAGGAGATGAGGGGATGCTTCCTCTGCACACCCTTGAAAAGAGATAAGTGGCTTTGTCATCAGTTCCCCCCTCCAAAGAAGTGCTGCTCTTAAAATGTGATTGCACATGTTAGCTTGCATAGTTCACATATGACACAGTCACATGATGCATTACAATGACCAGCTCTGTTCTCACTCCCCCAATGCAGCTGTACTGTAGTGCTCTTCATATTTCACTCACAATATAACTGCTCATGCTCGCAATATCCAGTACCACGTGCAGCAGTACACTGTGCCCAGAATCAGTGACTTCCCTGGAAACATCAAGAATCCTTGTGTGCTGAATATTGCTATCTGCGTGCACACTACAATAGCTGGGTTTCCAATTAAATAGTACAGCAACCAGTTCTACTACTGATGCTCAGCAAATCACATTTAGGTCATAGCACCTAAGCCCATTCAATTAGTATCTCTGTAGTGGTCTGGGATATAATATGCTGGCCCTCTGACCAAATGCAATTATGAGCACTCTGCAGGCACCCAGTGAAGCCCCCACTTTCTTGTGCAGCCTTCACCACTGCCTGCAAAGGAGCCCTCACCCCACTATGCAGCATGCCACCCTAATCCCAGCAATGAAGCCCTACTTCACTTCCTAGTGCAATCCCTCCAACTACCAGAAAAGGATTCCCACACATTTGTGAAGCCTTCCTGCCAGAAAAGGAGCACCTACCTCACCTCCCAGTGCAGCCCCTATACTTCCAACAAGAGAACCCAACACTGCTGTGCAGTCTCCTGCCAGCAAAGAAGCCCCATCTACACCCCACTGTGCAGCCCACTCCTACTGCCAGTAAAGGAGCCCCACCCCACTATGCAGCATGTACCCCAATCCCAGCAATGGAGCCCCACTTCACTTCCTAGTGCAACCCCCCACCCCCCCCAGCTGCCAGAACAGGATTCCCACACAGCTGTGAAGCCTCCCTGCCAGAAAATGAGCACCCACCTCACCTCCCAGTGCAGCCCCCATACTGCCAGTAAGAGACCCCAACACCACTGTGTCTTGTCCTGCCAATGAAGGAGCCCCATCCACACCCCGCTGTGCAGCCCCATCCACTGTCAGCAAAGAAATACCCAACCTACCTTCCTGTGCAGCATCCTCAATGCTAACAAAGAAGCTCACACCCCATTTCCCTATGCACCCCTCACTGCCAGCAAAGGAGCCCCCACATCACCTCACTGTGCAGCATGCCACCCCAATCCCAGTAATGGAGCCCCCCCCCACCTCATAGTGCATCCCCCCAACTATCAGCAAAGGATATGTGCACAACTGTAAACCCTTCGTGCCAGCAAATGAGCCCCCACCCACATCCCAGTGCAGTCCCCTACTGCCAACAAGGGATATACAAGACCACTGTACAGCCCTTGCCAGCAAAGTAGCCCCATCTACACCCCACTGTGCAGCCTCCTCCACTATCAGCAAAGAAACCCCTACTCTACCTTCCTGTGCAGCAACCCCACTGTCAGCAAAAGGAGCCCCCATCACACTTTCATGTGCAGACCATACTGTTAAAAATTGACCACCACCCCATCTCAATACAAAGCACCCCTTCCACAACCAGCAAAGGAGCACCCTCTCACCTCCCTGTTTATCTCACTCTTCTGCCTGCATAGGAGCTCCCATAACCCCTCCAAATAATGTCACCCCCACTGCCAGCAAAGGAGGCCTCCACACAGCTGTGCAGCCCCCTCACCTGAAAAGGGACCATCTCACCACTTTTTTGTGCAGCCCCATGACCAGAAAATGAGCCCCAACTCCATCTCCCTGTGTAGTTCCGCATCACTAAGGAGGTACCATGCTGACTCCTAGTTCAGCCCCCCAAACTGCCAGGAAAGAAGCCCCCACCCTAAACTATTGTGCAGCCCCACCACCAATATCTGCAACAGATCCCCACCCAGCCTCCCTGTATAACACCCCTCACTATCAATACAAAAACTGTTGATAGACCACCAGATGTTTGTATCATGCTGGCACATTAAGGGGACTCATGGTGAATGCACAGGGGTAATGCAGGCATATGCTTCTGTGTAAACATGATGCTAGTACAAAGTAGAGATGGTGACAAACACCTAAGAGACACATAAGATATGAATTAACGGACAAATAAATGAGTCAAGGAGATATATTTTCAAAGGTTAATGCATGGCTTGCATCTAGCCCTACATCAAACCCTTGTGCTGCTGCAGCTGTGGCATTGCGGACTGCTACAGCTGCACCTGATTTTATAACATCAGGTGCAGTGGCAACAGTCAACCTGATTTATAGCAACTTGCCTTCAAATTCAGCCCCAAGCTGCATGGCAGGGGTCCCTGAAAATGACATAAGATAGACCATAAAAAGTTGGTCCAGCAAGTATCGATTTGACGCAAGGGATGGAAAGCCCTCTAAACTGCCCCAAGCTCAGTGCATTATAGATTTGACACACTAGGGGCTTGCTGCAGTTTTAAATGTTAGAATATCAGACATTCCCCCATGTGTATCAGCACTGTAAGAATATCCGGTGGTCTTTTTAATTAACTGTTTTTTTATTAGCATTAACTATTAGTCCATTCTCCTCTTACCTGCTTTCTCTCATGTATTCCTTCCAATTGCCCCATTTACCCCATTTACTGTTAAAACCAGTATCACCTTCCCTCCTTTGTATATCTCTCCTCTTGCTTTCTCTTCTTCTTCCCCCACTCCCATGCTCTCTTGTTTTCCATTTTATTGGGTTATATATTTATTTATTTAGTTTTTATTTACCGGGTAAGTGCACTAGCCAACATCATGACTATTTTCAGGCACGACCTGGGAGAGTACAGAACAAAATTAGGTAAAAACACAAGTACATTTCAAATAAGGTAGGAGGCAAACAATACACTTTTCAAGGTAAAAGGCACTGTGCAGAAAAAGGGGGGTACAAAAGAACGGATGGGGAAGGCTCCAGCAGCAAAATTCACTAAGTAGAGAAACAATATTACAGATGGGAAACAGTATAAGGAACTAAGTTAATTACAGCAGACATCAGTGAACAAGCAATCAAGAACATATAGTAAAATGTCAAGGGGATATATCAAAGCATAATACAAGCAGGAATACAATATTTGGAAAGCTCAGCTATCATAATTATATTTGCAATAAAGCTGAGAGATAGAGGAAGAGGAAGAGGAGGAGGAGGGCAGGAAGGAGAGACCATGAGGATGCAAGGTGATGGAAAGGCAAAGGAAGGGAAAGAGACATGTACAGAGATAGAAGGAGGATAATAGGGTGTAGAAGAAGAAGAAGTATAACCAAATGTATCAGGTGGTGACAAGACAGGTGCAGAGATAGGAGCTGATAGTAGGGGATCCGGCAGACAGGTTAGACCCATGTATCAAGTAGGATCAACACAAGTGCAGGGGTTAGCATGCAGTAGATAACGTCGAAATTCATTTTTGAAGCACTGATGGGAACCCGACAGTCTGAGTTCCAGGGGAAGTGAATTCCAAAGCTGAGGAGCCATGAATTTGAAAGCCCCAGTGCCCTTGGAGGTGTTGCATCTGGGGACATTTAATATCGATTTGTCAGAAGACCTCAGTCCACCAGGGGCTGTGTGAGAAGTTAACAGCTCAGCAAGGGATTTTGGGGTTTTGAACCTAACAATTGTGTCAGTAAGGGAACCGAGATGATATTGTCTCAATGCATTAGGAGAGAGCCATCCAAGGTCGTCATAAAGCTGACAATGATGTTTCTGTTGAGAAGAGGGGGACGCATAGTGACATATGTTATTGTATGTGACATCCCATTTCTGAAGGACTGCTTTCTTTACCCCCACAAGAAGGGGGGCACAGTAAGTAAGGGAGGGGAGCAGTATCCCTCTGGCAATGGCATGTTTAGCAGATGGCGTTAGCATGAAGCCCGACTTGTAAGCAGCACCAAGTTTATTGTTTACGGACTTGCAGGTGGATTGAACGTGAAGGTTAAGGTCCAAGGATTGGTCGAGAACAACCCCAAGATAATTAAAAGACGATATAATTTCATGTTCAGTACCATCAAGGTCCTGCACCACAAGAGAGGTAGAACAGTTACGAAGTCTGGGGGCCGAGCCAAAGAGCATGACCTTAGTTTTCTTCGCATTGAGCACAAGTTTATGCTCATGGAGCCAGTTTTGTACATTTTTGAAGTCGGTTGAGAGGTCAGAGTTTAAGTTCCCCACTTTGTTATCAGTTGCAAAGATAACAAGATCATCAGTTTATAGGAGAGATGAGCAGCATTGCAGTGCACTAGGGAGATTATTTACAAACAGCAAGAAGAAGAGTGGCCCTAGGATGGAGCCCTGAGGTACACCCACACTTATTGAGGCAACCTCAGATATAGCTGCGTTAAATTTCACTGCTTGTGATCTGCAGGACAAGTAGCTGCTAAACCAGTGAACAACTGGTATAGAGAAATCAATGCTGTGAAGGCAGGATAGAAGTAGGGGGTGATCCACTAGGTCAAAGGCCTTTTTGTAAAGTCAATGAAAACAGCCCCAGTGAGTCGATCCACATCCATGTTAGACAGAATATCAGAGGTTAGTTTTAGTAGAGCAGTGAACGTGCTGTGATTTTTCCTAAAACCTTGCTGAGCATCAGACAGAATACCATATTTTGACAGGAAGTCCAGTGTTTGGATGGCAACAGCCTTCTCAAGTAGCTTGGACAAGACCGAGAGAATAGCAATGGGACGATAATTACCAATATCCTTTTTGTCCCCTTTTTTGAAGGCAGGTGTTATATGAGCCTCTTTCCACAAGGCCAGAACTGTGCCACTAGACAGGGATAATGTAAATATTTTTGCCAAAGGAAAGGCAATATAGGGGGCAGCAAGTCTGAGGAGGCAAGGTTCAAGGAGATCTGATCCTACACTAGTATTATCAGATATAGTTCAGAGGGGTTTAAAGATCTCCTGGGCAGTTATAGCCTTAAAGTAGAAAAATGGTGAGTGAGATGCTGTTTGGGAGAATGTAGAGGGGCTAGGTGATCCGAGTTCTCCCAGAGACTGAGGGCAGGGGGTCAGAGCATGGAAGGCGGAGGTGTAATGGGACAGATCCGAGAACATTTGGTTGAAAGCATTGGCTATAGTCTTTGAGTCATTGCAGTGAGCCCCGTTTAGTATCATATCAGATGGAATGTATGACTGGGAGGATCCTAGAAAAGTCTTTATATGAGGCCAGCATTTTCTAGAGTCTGACGCCGAGCTCACCAGCAGGTCCTTGCAGTATTTACTTTTGGCTAATCATATGTTCTTTTTGCAGAGATTTCTGTGATGCCTATAGGTGTTGAAATCAGACAGCTGCCCAGTTTGTTTAAAGCATTTCCAGTGTTTGTCTCACACACGTAGCTCATTTAGGAGGTTCTTATGTAGCCATCTAGTAGGTTTGCCTCCGACTCTCCTAGTGATCTTTCGGGCATGCCTAGACTGAATATCAATACATTTGTTGAGAAAGACCTGTAGAGCCTCTTCAACATCATTAGTACTATAGATTTTGGACCAATCTATGCTAGACATGTCTAAGCGGAATGCATTTTCATCCAAGTGCCCAAAATTTGTGAAAGTAACATAGCGAGGTGGAGGAGATGGCGGGGAGGCAGAGGCCCACCAGCAGAAAATAGGAGCATGGTCAGTTATGGTGTCTGCCAGAATCCCAGTTGAGGTCACATGTTCAGGATGGTTTGTCAGTAGCCAGTCTAGAAAGGTACTAGTTTTGGTTGGACTTGGTGCCCTAGTAGGTTCTGTAATCAGCTGATGGAGGTTATAGTTACCGGCTACTGATATCAAGGAGCTATGAGCAGGACCTAGCCAATTTAGGTTTATGTCCCCCAGGATTATTACCTCGTTATGGTTGGCTAGTATGAGTGTTGTGTTGAGAAGGTCCTGAAACCCTGCCAAGCCAACAGTAGGGAGGTTATAGGCACAAACGATATGGAGTTTCTTTGCTCCTAGTGAGACAGTAACATGTAATCATTCACACAGCGTGGTGGGGGTCAGGTCGCTAATAGCTGTTAAGCTGACGTTATCTTTATGATAGATGGCCACACCACCACCCCGTTTCTTAGTTTGTCTTTCCCTACGGATCAGGAATAGTTTGCTATTGAGCAGAGAGAGTCAGGTATACTGGGTTTTAGCCACGTTTCAGTGAGACAAAGAATATCTGGGTTAAATTCTTTCATCCATGCCACAAGTTCATCCATGTGGCATATGAGGCTTCTTATATTTAGATGAGTGATAAGGAGCCCCTTTCTAGAAAGTCCTGACAAGTCTTCAGAAGAGAAGTGAGAAGCGGGGCCTAGATTTGTCTCAACATCACCTGCCAAAAGGAGGATAAGGGAGGCCAAGAAACAAAGCCTAACTAGGTGAAAGGTTTGGATATGGACAGGCCTACTACTCCACTTAACAAGTCCAAGAAGCAGATAATAAGTACAGCCCTTTGGATATAGGATAAATTGCCAAGAGCAAACAGGCCAGTGCTTGGTGACTATTAGGTTGGAGAAGTGAAAGTTACGTGTGTCTGACGCTCTGCCAAGGTGGTCACAGGGGATCAGGAGCAACAGTATATCCATAACAAGTAGAGCTAGAAGGATGAGAGCTAAGCCTCCCAGACGGTACCTTTGCATGTTATTTGGTTTGGGGTGCATTGAGGAACAAGGGAGAGGCATGATTCGCATGGCTACATATGACGTAACATATGGGCAGCAAGATAGATCCGTAAGAACCATGGATTCCTGAGGAGAAAACTTTATGGGAGGGGAAGAGTCCCTAAATGGCAGCAGTACAAGGAGGCTAAAGACTTGCCCTAGGTATCAGGAAGAAAAAATGCCACTGGATCACCCAAACAGCCTAGGTAGGATAAGCCTAGCAGGCAAGAGTGTCGTAGTAGCAGTGGGATAGAGCTACAAAATGTCAAGAAGCACACCAAGTATTACAGGGCTAAGAGGTCTTAGGAAAATAAAATTGTAACCAGCAAGGATATTAGAATTACTGTTAACTGCCCTCTAGTGGCACAACAGTATAAGGAGCCAATGGGATTATAGGCACTTAGTCATATGACAGTCCACGGAAAGCCTATATAAAGAAGTGTCCACCCAGAGTGGGTGAGGTGGGGGGTGGGAACAGCACAGCTAGTGCAAAAAATGAACAGAGTAAGAGGTCCCAAAGGAGCTGTAATCACTTCAACACTACCTCTAAGTTTGCTCACTTCATCCAGGGTGTTGGTGTATGTTTAACACATTTGTTGATTCACCAAGAAGGCTAACACAACCTCTTTTTGAGTTTATTACTAAAAATGTACATTATTAGTTTGTAGAACAATCTTTCTGACCTGACACTCTTTTTCTGTCCTGTGAGTCTGCATTTATGTAGCATTTTTATTTAGCAGATACTGTAGGTGCACTAGATAATCAAATACTTATTTTCAGGTATGACCTGTGAGGTTGTAACAGCGTTAAAATTAAATAACACTATTCATAACAATACTATCAAATACATACAATAGAGTGATGACAGTGACACTGGTTCAAATACAGATAGAACTGTCAAATGTAGAAGAGTACTGTAGAGTTATCCAGGTTGAGGCAGGCAGAGCTCTGGCAATCATGCATCTGCAGCATGATGTAAAATCATGGAAGCAGAATTTGTCAGCAGAAAGGATAACGTGGTCCTCCCGGTCTTCCCAGATGGTCCCTGCTTAGTCTGTGTCAGCAGACCCTAGTTGATCTCTGGCGACCCTTCATTCTCCCTTCCCATTTACTAATATTCCACTATGTCTAGTTCACTTATGCTTAAAGCCCTCTACTGCTTTTGCCTCCTAGGCTTCTTCTGGCAGGCTGTTCCAGACATCTACCACCCTTTCAGTGAAGAGGTGCTTCCTCACATCCCTCCTGAACTCCCCCCTCCAGATTCATTGCATTCCCTCTGGTCCTAATGCTCTTTCTTATTAGAAAGAGACTCTCCTCCTGCACCCTGTTCATCCCTGGGAGGTACTTGTAGATCTCTGTCATGTCCCCCCTCACTCTCCTCTCTTCCAGGGCATGCATGTTGAGATCCCTCAATCTTTCCTCATAGTGCTTTTGATGCATTCCCCGGCATCATTTTAGTTGCCCCACTCTGGACTGCTTCTAACTTGCCTATGTCCTTTCTGAGGTATGGCCTCCAGAACTGCACACAATACTCCAGGTGGGATCTCACCAGTGAATGAAACAGTGGCAGCACCACCTCCCTCCTCCTGCTGAAGATAGCCCTCCCTATGCAACCCAGCATCCCACTGGCGCTGACCACTGTTTTGTTACACTGCCCTGCCACTTTGAGGTCATCAGATATGATAACCCCAAGGTCCCATTCCTGCTTGATAACTGCCAGTACCTCCCCCCATCCTGTACTCCTCTCTTGGGGTCTACAATAGCATATATAAGTTTGCGTTAATGACACCTTACTTCACACACCATTGTGTATTGTACCAGTCCCTAGGCTGGCTCCCTCTGCAGGCAAGATTTAACTTTGCACTTGGATGCATCATAGACAACAAACAATTTGAAGCAGTATCCTGTCACCCTACTCATCCCTGGTCAAACACAAAACCTCTCCCAGGTGCCTCCGGGAATCCACGGTCTCACCTCTAGAAGTCCCTAGGATTTTCACCTGTCTAGGCAGTAAAGCCCTGTCCTTCATGGCTCCCTCACTTTGTAACAATCTCCCTGCCTCCCTCCACTCCCTTGACTCACCTTGCTTTTAAAACATGCTTTAAGGCCTGGCTGCTGGCAGAAGCCAAGTGTACTTGCTAAGCCTGGAAACCCCAGGTCTCAGAGTCATTCCCCCACTTCCAGGACAAAACCATCCCTATACCCTGCACTTATTTTCTCAGTCTGACTGTACCCTCTTACATCACGACATGGGTCGTACATGAAAACGGGCCTTTGGCTCATTGTACTACCCGGTAAACAAATGTTTAAAATAAAATAAAAATAAAAAATAAAATAAAATAAAATGCACTTGCTCCTTACTTGTATTGCATTGTACTCAAGTTGTGTATTGTGTATCCTAAGCACTAAGTCTGTATGTCATTGTACTCAAAGCATTCCATATATTTCTAGTTTGTTTTATCACCTATACCATTTTTAATTAATGTAAAAGTATTGTTCATTCTATGTGCCATTTTCATGGCCTGGGTCATGCCCGAAGATGGTCCATTGGATCATGCACCCACCCGGTAAACAAATAAATAAAAACAAACAACTAAAAATAAATAAGCCCTAGGTGCATGATTTTGTAATTTTTGGCTTTCAGTCATAACTGCCATGCTCTTGACCACTGCTTGAGTTTCCCAAGATCCCAATGCATTCTCTCCACTCTCACCTGAGTGTCCACCATAATACAGATTTTGGTGCCATCTACAAAAAGGCATACTTTCCTTTCCAGTTCTTCTGCAATGTCACTTATGAAGACATTGAAGAGGACCAGAATCGGTACTGAACCATGCAGCACCCCGCTGATTACTCTCCCATCATTAGAGTGAGTGTCATTAACCACCACCCTCTGTCTCTTATCTGTTTCCCAGTTTCTTACCCAATTCATCACTTTGGATCCCACACCTAGGCTGCTAAGTTTCAGCCTCCAGTGTGACACAGTGTCAATGGCCTTGCTAAAGTCTATGTCCACTGCCCTCCCCTGATTAATTTTCCTGGTCACCTAGTCTACAATCAGATGCTTCTAGCATGACCTCTCTTCCCCCATGAATTCATGCTGTCTGTGGTCTTTCAGCCCATGGGATTCAAGATACACTTTTATCTTTTCCTTTAACAGGATTTTCATTAATTCCAAAATGAAAAACAATAAACTAGGCTTACACCATACTTATGGTAACAAAATCATGCACTGACGGCCGTTGAAGTAACAAAAATATGTATTTATTATTAAAAGCACACAGCAGGACATGCAAGGGGTCAAGTAGCTCAAACTAGTGCTTAATCATGGGTTTCTGACGCCCTATGGCCAAACCAATTTATGCATCCCATTTGAACACACAGCACATTTAATGGGCCCTATGCATTATGCCAATGTGCCACATAAACCAGTCACATTGGCATCGCTACATGTGAATACCACAGAGCGGTGCCAGCGTGGCATTCACCAAGGGGGTGAGCAACAATTATGCACCCGATCCCCCAGCCGTAGGGAGAGCAATGTGCTGGGGAGGGCGGTGTGTGTGCTGGGGGCTGGCCAGCACTACGTGTCATGCACTAGGGCATGTAGTGCTGTCCGCAGTGGTGAGGAAGATGGAGCAGGTTATGGCTGTTGAGACCCTGCCATAATCTGCTGCGCACCCCCATGCCGGTTGCTGAAGAAACTTGCTACAGTCCCCTGTGCTGGCCCAGGATCTGATCCCCAGCTGCAGGGCTGTACACAATGTCCCGACATGTCGCCCACCCCCACACCACCACCACACAGTGCTGCCCCATCCCTGGTAGTGTGGTTGCACCACTGCTCCATACACAGCTGGGCACCACCCTGGTAATGTGCCAACAGTTCCCCCACCCCCACCACACCATCCCCTGACCCCTCCAGTGATGCACAAACCCCCACCACCACCTACAGGTGCCCCAGTCCCACGGTGCTCAGAATTCCCCTGCCCCCCCAACACACAGGTGACCCAGGAATGGTAGCCATGACACTGACCCTGGTTCCCCCACCTCCATTGATGCACAGTGGTGTCCCTCCCCCAACACTGAAAGTACCAGTCCCTAGACACCATAGCTGCATGTGTTTGCCTGGTCCCGGATGACCAGTGGCATAGCCATCCACACACCTCCTTGGCCACCAGCCACCCAAATGATGCTGGGATTGCACTGCCACACATGCAGCTATGGGGATTTATACTGATGGTGCCAGGGGGCTGCCACTGCACACCAATAGGGTCAGGGGTACAGGGATGGGGATATGGCTACCACTGCTTGGTCACCTGTGTGTGCGGGATGTGGGGGGTTGTGTACGTACCAGGCATTGGTGTCGGGGACTACAGGTGGGGTAGGGCGGACATTCGGGACTGGGTCAGGTGTGCTGCCAGTGGGTATGCCGATTGTGGTGGGTCCCATGCCAGGTGGATCACAGACTGATGGGGTATGACTGTGCGGGTCCGGGTGTATGCAGGTGCTATTCACGCACCTGGACCCACGCCAAGGTGCATTGGTGATCCACTGCTGGACCAAATCAAATCAAATCAAATCAACTTTATTTTTATACAGCCTTTCAAATCCAAGGCGCTGTACATAAAAACATATACATAATAATAAAAATGAAAACAAACATTAAAACATATCAACCATAACTAAGTAAAAGCTAAACTAAATAAATATGTTTTTAAACCAACTTTAAAACTATCGACGGTTGGGCATTCTCTCAACCAACGAGGTAGAGAATTCCACAGGGTTGGTGCTGAAAAAGCAAAAGCACGGGATCCTGATGTCTTTAATCGAACCCTGGGAATCTCCAGCAATCCCTCGTTGGTGGAACGGAGAGGACAGAGGGGGCAGTAGGGAATCAGGAAATCTTTCAGGTAAGCGGGTCCCTGATCATGTTGGGCTTTAAAGGTTAGTAAACCAACCTTAAAGGTGATCTGCCACCAAACAGGCAGCCAGTGCAGTTCGTGGAGCACAGGTGTAATGTGACTGGTTCTAAAAGTCCCAGTCAAAAGCCTGGCCGCCGTGTTCTGCACCAGCTGCAGGCAGAGGATATCAACCCCAGGTAGCCCTAGGTAGAGGGAATTGCAGTAATCAAGACAGGTAGTGACAAAGGCATGGACCAATGTTGGAAGATCACCCAGAGGAACCAGGTGTTTCACCCGGGCGATATTTCTCAGGTGGTAAAAAGAGGATTTGACGACAGTTGACACCTGAGATTTTAGGGTCAGACCGTCATCAAAAATAACGCCCAGATTTCTCACCTGATCGGAGGTAGAGAGCGGTATACCACCAAGTGACAGACCTAATGGTTGTCCAGCTCCCAAACCCACCCCAGGATGACCTGGGTTCACTACCAATACCTCAGTCTTATCCAGATTCAGTCTCAGCCAGCTGGAACTCATCCAAAGTCTGATCTCCGCAAGGCAGTTATTCAGCACGGAGAGTGCATCATCCTGACTGGGTACAAAGGACAAATACAGCTGAGTATCATCTGCATAGCAGTGAAAACCCAGACTGTATTGCCTGATGATTTCTCCCAATGGCAGTATATACACTGCAAACAACATGGGAGCTAAAATGGAGCCCTGCGGTACCCCACAAGGCAGGGAGTGAGTGCCAGAGGAAAATTCCAGTGGCAACTCTCTGGGACCTGTACATGAGGTAAGAATGAAACCATTTGAGGACTCTACCAGACAGCCCACAAAAAACCCGCAGGCGCTCCAACAGCACACCATGGTCTACAGTGTCAAATGCAGCAGAGAGATCGAGAAGGACCAGAATGGTACATGCCTTTTGATCTCTAGCCATTAGGAGGTCACTCAATACCCGGACAAGGGCAGTCTCCGTGCTATGCATCTTCCTAAAACCAGACTGGAGAGTATCATAGACATTGTGAGTTATAAAATGATCATCCAGTTGCAACGCAACCGCCTTTTCAATAACCTTACCAACAAATGGCAGGTTAGAGATAGGCCGGTAGTTAGCTAGCTAGACAATCTGGATCCAAGGAGTGTTTTTTTAAGGAGTGGTCAAACAACCACCTCTTTGAGGGGGTCAGGAAAGACCTCCCTCTCCAAAGACTTCCAGACAATGTCAGCAAGGATTGGGCAGATAACTTCTACACATCCTACTAAGAGAGGTGTAGGGCCCAGATCCAAACTACAACTAGTTGGTCGCAATGTTTGGATGATCTTCACAATGTCACTGAACTCCAGCCAGCAAAAATCTGACCAGACAGACCGAGTACATGCCACTTCCTGTTGACCACTGCAGTCCCCCATAGAAGAGGTCGGACTGATGCCAGACCTGATACTGGCAACCTTATCTGCAAAAAAACGAGCAAACTCCTCGCTTCTTAGCTGAGAAAAAGCTTCTCTGGGCTGGAGACAGATTGGATTGCACAATCTGTCCACGGTCCAGAAAAGCTGAGCCAGTCGATTCTGTGTAGCAGAAATCTCCCTGGACAGGAACTCTGCCTTCTTACGGGTGATTTCTGATTGATAGCCATCATAATGTGCCATCAACCTAAGCTTGTCAGCATCATGGCCTGACTTCCGCCAGGCTCTCTCCAGCCTTCAGCCAACTCGCCTTAACTCCTTCAAGGAGCCATCAAACCAAGGGCTCCTTGGTCGGAGGGCGAGAGGCTGAACACAAACAGGAGCAATTTTGTCCAGAACATCTCCCACAGCTTTATTATAGGCTAGTACGAGATCATCTGGACTCATGCATTCACCCGACAAGCCCGATAGATCCAGTACTGCCGTTAGGTCACTGGGGTTAATACCCCTTAAAGGGCGGTACCGAATCATCTCTGTAGGGGCAGACCTATTGGGGGGGCCCTGAAACTGAACCTTATGGTGTGATGGTCAGACCAGCTGACTGGTTCCGCCCTCAGATCAGCGATCTCCATACCCAAAAGAAAGATCAGATCCAATGAATGACCCCCTACATGGGTCGAGGAGTTAACCACCTGTGTTAGGCCCAGCGTCATCATCAGCTGGAGGAGATTTTGACCAAAATGCGAGAGTTCATCATCGACCCAGGCATTGAAGTCCCCCAGAACTATCAGTCTGGGGAACCTCAACACCATGTCGATGATGAAGTCTATCTCCTGCAGGAATTCTCCACCGTCACCTGGTGGACGGTAGATGAGGAGAATCCCACAGCCTACACCCTTTCCCAGGATATATTCAAAGGATCTGGTACTTCCAAATGGCACATCCACAAGGCTCAGCTCAGTCTTAAACATAATGACCACACCCCCGCCCCTATGATCCAACCTTGGACGGTGTATCACCGAGAACCTGGCTGGAATTGCCGAGACCAATATAGGGCCTGGATTTTCATCCTGCCAGGTCTCGGTGATGCAAGCCAGATCAGTTGATCCAACAAGATCAGCTATAATAGCTGTCTTGTTTCTAACAGATCTGGCATTGCATAACACCGCCAAGGTGGGATGAGCTGTTGAGGAAGACCTCGGCACCTGTCCATTAAAATCGGAATCCTTGGGTATGGGGACAAGACAAGAATAACCTCTATCCTGACCCCATTTTGCTCCAGGGCTTCTCCTGAACCCCAGAACCCCAATCTGTCCACCCCCCTCCTGTCCCCCAGTAGGCCCAGCTCTCCACCTTCACCTACACTTCCTAAGAATGCCCAACGCACGACACCTAAAATAGGTGTCGGATGACAATGGGGGACATTCAAAGTGACATAATTCCCTGAGCCTAGTGGGGGAATAATGCCTAACCATCACTGAACCTCCCCAACACATTATAAATAAACAAATAAACTGGACAGGAAAAGACAAAAATAATAAGCAAAAATAAACCTATCAATATCAAATAACCAAAAATAATAATTCACTCCTCCACTCTCTCTCTCACAGAGGGGGGAATCAAACAAAAAACCAAACACTATTACACATTTAAAGAAAGAAAAAAATAAAATAAAACCCCAAGTCAAAATATAACCCAAAAATAACAATAAAATACAATTCTGATAACTGCAACAAGTTAAATCATCTGTTATTTTCCAATAAAACGCAATGTCCAATGTCTTCAAAAGTTGCTGAGTTTCATTAAAACAAAAGATAATGAATCCAAACTTAAAAAATGTGGCGCTCTCACTACCACAACAAAGGATAATAAATCCAAACTGAAAATTGTGGCACTCTCACTACCACAGCAACTGCAATTAAATTGTGCATGAATCACTGGTCTCAAATGAAGCTCTCTCATTGCTTCCAATAAAAGTGTAATTACAGTACCTGAAAATGATGTGGCACTGAACAAAAATAAAAATGAAACAGCAAGCCTTTGAAGGTCAGAGCAAGGGAGAGTAGTACAGGTGTTACTGGCCAGAAAAAAGGGGGCCCCGGAACAAGAGATACCCCACTTAGCCCACCAAAGCCACCCAGTAAAACTAGGGGGCCGTAAGGAGCAAAGGAGGAAGATTATCCACCAGCCTCAACTGGTAGCCTCAACCCCCACAGGGAGTCTCAGGAACCGGGTGCTCAAACTCTGTTGCCAAACCAGTTCAGGATCCTCGAATTCTCGGCCAGATGCAGCTCCACACACTCCCTCCAGATGAATATCAGGTGAAACTCAAACGGCAGTCAGCCAAACAGTACCGACACAGCGAATCGAGGAAACTGCAGTCAACACCCAGAAAACCGTCAGCCACTCCAGGAATCCAAGTCCACAACACAGTCAGCACGAGAGGCAACCACCGCCAGAGAACAAGGACAAGGCTGCCAAATCCAGATCCGAACCCGAGAGTCCCAAGCGTCAGGCAGGTATCCCAAACACAACTTGACAAATAATGCAAGTTTAGAAGCAGCAGGTGTAGCACATTTAGAAGCACCAAGGTAACAGAGCTGCTCCAAAAACGTAAGTCCACAGGTAACAGCAAAACGCCGATATCGCTACAGCGGACAAGTAACTGTCGGGAAAGTCTCAAATGACCGAGCTAGTTGCAGTAATCAAACGGAGAGAAATAAATTAAGGACAACAATATAAACATTTAAAATACTAAAATACAGGAGCTTAACATAGTGGCAGACCCAGCGTGGTCGCCATCTTGGAAGCTAACAGATATTGGATGCCTGGCTGATTCTGCGACTTCTCTCCGGCCACCCTGTAGAGTCCTGCATGCTGAGGGGGGTGGGGCAATGGACAGGTGGCAGCCGGTAGTGAATACCAGCTGATGCACACCTGTCCACAGGTGCAGAGCTGCACAGGCAGGTTATGCACTTTTGACACATAACCTACGCCCAATAGTGCATGGGGACCACTGTGATGGGAGTGTGGAGACCATAAGGTGCAAAACTGTGGTCAAATAAAGTGCAAACATACCATAAATATCAATGACAATAAATATATAGTGCAAAAATAATAGAAGATCAAACAAAATGTGCAAAATGGTTAAAAATGCTTGGAAATACCGTTTATCGCATTGGTACAGTATATGTTAAGAACTGGTATAGATTTTCATATTTTTTCTAAATTCCTATTAAAAATGCACATTACATGCAAACACTTGATCAAACAAAAGCAAAAAAGGGCAAACAACTGGCATCACCAAGAATATTTGATAGCTGGAACCTTAACCTAGGGATGTAAATTTTATGTAGAAGTGTATCACAAAAATGGTGCTAGCTCTACCCTCTCATTCAACCTGGTTCCTGACCTGCTTTTAAAGTATCAACCACATTGCGTCTTGCTTCAAGAAAAGCTGTTCCAAATTTCCACCTCTAGGTCCAAGATGGACTCTTCCAGTTCCTAAAAAGGAAAAATTATGTCCAGATCCATTCTGTGCAATATGTCGTGCCAGGGCATTTTCCTGTATCCCTCTATTTATTTCACTAATATATTCCCCTTCCCAGGTTTTAAATTTATGGGACATTTTTAGCAAGGTATATCCCACTTTGTGTGGTGCAGGATATAAAGTGCCTGATCTCAAAGACCTTGGAGTTGCCAGGTACACTGAAAGATTTACATGTCTGTACATGGACACATTGGGCACAATTGCCACACTTATGGGTACCCCAAGGCGGGGTGGGTAGCCACATTTCATCTCTCCCTTTTGGAGGTTGGATATTATCTATAGTTCTGTCTCCCAGGTTTTGTGCACATTTGTACACTATTCTAGGGGGATACCTGGTGTACTTGTTAAAGGATCAAGCCCATCTGTAGGACATGACAATTTTAATTTATAATGTCTACCACCCTCTTAGATTGGAGGTTGTATGTGGTAATGAAGCTAAGCCTCTCATCTTGGTTTACTAGGTTACTAAATATAAGTTACTAGGCTTTAATAATCCAGTTCTATTCTTATTAGCTGCTCTTTCCATGGTTTAATCAAGTAGCTGGTCACTAAATCTTTTTTCAATTTTTCTGCTCTCAGCATGTGGTCACCATTGTCAGAGATTTTCTTTTTATTCTGTAGACTTGGCTTAATGGAATATTATTAATGATATGCCTCAGATGGCAACTACTGCTGAGATGCAGGGAATTATGATCAGTAATCTTTCAGTACTAATCTATAGCTATTGCACCATTATCCAGTTTTTTAACAAACAGATCTAAGTACTCAACATCGCCGTAGTTATGTTTAACTGAAAACCTCAAATCTGCATTACTGTTTTCAAGGTGATCTTTGAATGTCTCTAACTCACTCACCATGCCACATTAGAATCACTAAAAATACTACCAACAGCTTATTCTGGTTCAATGTCAGTTGGCATCCATCTGTATCCCCTTCCCCCAGGACAAGGCTGAAAACAGGCAGAATTATCTAGTCCTCCTTTCCCAGTCAACAAAAACTAAATAAAATAAAATAAATAAATAAATAAGAAATAAGTAATCTATGAAACAATGGAACATAATAATCTTTTCAAAGAAGTGGTTGTTGATGTGGGCCTGTATTGTGGTGCACTCTCACATGCCCAGATATAAATTGGCATAATTTGGTAGGTAAGACTGGAGGTGGTAAACTAGATTCCCCAGTCATGCGCAATTTTCTGGAATTCCTTATTTCCAAATGTCATGTTGTCACTGACAGTCTCTGCAGGAATATCATGACATGCTGCAACAGTCTTCATGTGTGTTATAGTGGTCTGAGCAGTTTTGTCTTTCATCAGCACCACTTCAAAATACTTTGATAAATAGTCCACCACTATCGGGTAATCCTATGCCCTAAACTCAGATATGTCTGCTGTGACCTTCTGCTATGGAAAAATTAGGAATAGCATGGTGCATGAGTGGCCTGGTTTTGTTGTCCCTTCAAAACTTTTCACATGTTGAACACTTGTCCAGCAAGTCTCTCAATGTCGTGGGCCATGCCTGACCAGTACATTACTGCTCTATCTCTGGCCTCACATTTCAATGCCCCTAGGTGGCTCTCATGCAGTGTACGGAATATATAATTTCTAATCTCTGCTGGAATTGTCAATTTCCCTCCATAAAAGGCTGAATCTTTTCAGTATGAATCTCACCTCACATGGACCAGAAGGGTTTTACACAGTCTTTCACACTCTTCTTGTGCCTTGGCCAGCAAGATTTATTTACTTTTGCAAGGGCTTGCAGTGTCAAGTTGGTTGTTGTGGCTGTTCTTATTTCTTCCAGTTTTTAATCACTCGCTGGTATAGGTTCAACAGTGTTATGTATGACATAGAAACATAGAAGTTGACGGCAGATAAGGACTGCAAGGCCCATCCAGTCTGCCCATTTTTTCTACTTTATGAATGTGCCATAGGCCTGTGCTCTGTCAATGGCCTATCTATTCATACTCATCTGTATTTCTCCCTGTCCCAGGCCTGTTTGAAGCCATGCACTGTATTCATAACCACCACTTCCTGAGGTAGGCCATTCCATGCATCCACCACCCTTTTGGTGAAAAAGAACTTCCTCACATTACCCCTTAATCAGTCTCCCTCTAATCTCATGCTATGCCCTCTTGTCCTGCTGTTTTTCTTATATTGAAACATGTTAGACTCTTTCACCATGTTAATGCCCTTAAAATGTTTGAATGTTTCGATCATATCACCTCTGCCCTCCTTTGCTCTAGGGTATACATGTTGAGCTCCGTTAATCTGTCCTCGTATGTTTTCTGTTGCAGCCCCTGCACCATTTTGGTTGCCTTTCTCTGGACTGCCTCCATTTTATTAATGTTCTTGTGCAGCAGCGGCCTCCAGTACTGCATGCAGTACCCCAGATGGGGCCTAACCAGTGTCTTGTAAATAGGGATTATTACCTCCTTCTTATGACTTGCAATACCCCTACTAATACCCCCCAACATCCCTCTAGCCTTACCCACTGCCTTAGTGGTCTGCTTGGATGAATTCAAGTCATCTGTGATAATGATGCCCAAGTCTCTTTCTTCCCTTGTGATTGCCAACAACTCCCCCCAACCTATAGGTGGCTTCAGGGTTTCTCTTCCCTATGTGCATGATCTTGCACTTCTTTGCGTTAAATCCCAGTTGCCACTCTTCTGACCATTTTGCCAGTTTATCCAGATCTCTTCTAATCCTGCCCACCCCATCTGGATCATCTACTCTGTTGCAGATCTTGGTGTCATCTGCAAACAGACAAACCTTACCCTCCAGTCCATCTACAATGTCTCTGATGAAGATATTGAAGAGGACTGTCCCCAGGACTGATCCCTGAGGTACCCCACTTGTGACTTGCATCTCTTCTGACTGTATCAATAACTGCATGCCACGTGTAATCATCATTGAACAATCTACTGTATTTGGAGTAAAATTCAGTTTCCGGCTCAAAATAAATATATTAATTAGCATTCTTTCAAGAATTTTGACTACCTGAAATTCATGTTAGATGTGCAAAATACCCCATGGGAGCAAATAGATCTGATAACAACTAAATAATGCTTGGATACTTTTCTCCACCTCGTTTCTGAAGCTACAGTATGTGATAAACACGCTTCTGTCAAACCTAAGAAGTTAAAAAAGAACAATGCACCCTGGTATAATCTAGGCCTAAAGAAATTTAAAGCTAATAGACATACAGCATGGTACAGAGCTGAAAAATAAATAACACCAACACTAACTGGAACAGGTATAGACAATCTCAAAATCAATATATAAGAGAAATGAAACTAACTAACATAGAAACATAGAAACATAGACTTTGACGGCAGATAAGGACCGCTAGGCCCATCTAGTCTGCCCATTTCCCTACCTACAGGATAGGCCGCAGATCCTAGTTAACCAACAGCCTATTTCTTCCTACCCCCACAAGAATTGCCTTATGTCTGTCCCATGCATTCTTGAATTCTCCCACAGTTTTAGACCCCATAACCTCCTCAGGAAGGCTGTTCCATGCATCCACTACCCTCTCTGTGAAATAATACTTCCTCACATTGCCTGAACCGCCCTCCTTCTATCTTTAAATTGTGTCCCCTTGTTCTTGCAAGTCTCTTTTCTGAAAGATGGTACCCTCTTGGACTTTGTTGATTCCACTGAGGTACTACAAGTTTCTATCATGTCTCCCTCTCCTTCTTTCCTCAAGGGTATACATATTATTAAGCTCCTTTAGTCTCTCCTCATGTGGCTTTTCTTGCAGACCCTGCACCATTTAGTTGCCCTCCTCTGGACTGCCTCTATCCTGTCTATGTCCTTGTGGAGATGGGGTCTCCAGAACTGGACAAGTACTCAGATGGGGTCACACCAACTGTCTGTACAGAGGGATAACAACTTCCTGTTTTCTGCTGCTGATGCCTCTCCTATACATCCCAGTATACCCCAGCCCTCCCTACTGCCTTCTCACATTGCTTGCTAACCTTAAGGTCATCTGATATGATTACCCCAGGTCCCTTTCCTTTTTTGTTGTTGTTACTACCTCCCCACCCATTGTGTATTCTTCCCCTGGGTTCTTGTTTCCCAGGTGCATTATTTTGCACTTCTTTGCATTGAATCTTAGCTGCCGTGACTTCTGACCATTCCTCCAACCTTGCCAAGTCTCTTTCATCCTTTCCACGCCTCCTTGTGTATCAACCCTGTTGCAGATCTTTGTGTCATCTGCAAAGGCATACTTTCCTTCCAGTCCCTCTACAATGTCACTGATGAAGACATTAAAAGGACTGAACCCAATACTGAACCTCAGGTACCCTCTAGTAACCCCCTTTCTTCAGAGTGGACTCCATTTACAATTACGTTCTGTGTCCTGTTGTCCAGCCAATGTTTTACTCAGGCTACCACCCTGGGTCCCACTCCCAGGCTGGTTAATTTGACTATTAATCTTTTGTGTGGGACTGTGTCAAATGCCTTGCTAAAGTCCAGGTAGGCCATGTCCACAGCCCTCCCTGGTCTACTACTTGGTCACCCAGTCAAAGAAATCTATTAGATCTGCCTGACATGACCTTCCCACTGTAAACCCATGCTGCCTTGGGTCCTGTGCTCCACTGGCCTCTAGGTACTCAACTATTCTTTCCTTCAGAAGTGACTCCATCACTTTCCCTACCACAGAGGTCAGACTGACAGGTCTGTAGTTTCCTGCCTCTGTCTTGGTCCCACTTTTGTGAAGGGGAATCACATCAGCCTTCCTCCAGTCCTCAGGTACCACACCATCCTCCCATGATTTATTAAAAAGAGTAGCCAGTGGTTTCACTAGTTCCTCCCTTAATTCTTTTAGAATTCTGGGGTGAATTCCATCAGGACCCATTGCTTTGTCCACCTTCAGTTTTAGGAGTTCTTGCAGAACCCTTTCTTCTGTGAAAGGACTGGGATCGACCCCTATCAAGAGTGCTTCTGTTAATTGGATTAGGTACTTCCCCTCTTCTTTGTGAATACTGAGCAGAAATATTTGTTCAGTATTCCTGCTTTTTCACTGTCCCCTCTGCCCACCCACCGTTCATTCTATTCAGCCTCACTATCCCTCCCTTTGTCTTTCTCGCTTGTTGATGTACCTATAAAGGTTTTATCCCCTTCTTAACTGAGCTGGCTATCTTTCCTCAGTTTGGGCCTTTGCTATTCTGACTTCCCTCCTGCTTCCTTCTGCCTTAACTGGTACAGCTCTCTGTCCTGCTCCTTCTGTGTTTCTTATACTCCGGAATGCTATCTTTTTCTTCCTGACTTTCACAGCCACCCTTTTGAGAACCATAGTGGCTTTTTCTTTCATTTTGATTTGTTTATTTGCTTCACACAAAGGCTTGTTGCCTCTGTGATGGCAGTTTTGATAATTCCCCATTGTTGCTCCACACCTCCTTCTAGCCTGTTTGCTAGTGCTTTTCTGAGGCACTCTCCCATCTTGCCAAAGTCAGCCCTCCTAAAGTCCAGTACCCTCACTTTTGTATGGCTTGACTCTGTAAACAAAACTAGAAGCAAAACTTTGACAACAACCAGACTCAAAGTCTAAGGGAATTTTGGAAACTAATCTCATAAATGGAAAAAGTAATGACATAACTAGTACTTTTCTCATAGATGGCCAAATGGTTCCCTTATCTCAGGAGGTTGTGGAAAGGTTCAACAACTACTTCATCAGAATAGGTGCAGTGGCTTTAGAGGGTCTTTCAAACCAACTGCTAGTCAGGGGAGAACAAAATGCATTCTGGCATCAGTTCTCGTTTTTTAATATTTCTTTTTTTTTATGTAACTGTTTATGCTCCCGGGTGCGCTGGGTGCAGGAACTCAGTCCCGCACCACCTATCTGACAGCCCAACCCCCCAACCATCCCTGAGACCCCCCTACAGATTACCCCCCATGGTGGGGCCAGGAAGGGAGCTACCTCCCTCCTTGAAGCACTATCCAAATCTGGGGTGGTCATGACGGCAGGCCGGTAGAAAGGGGACAGGACCTCATGGAGACCCCAGCTGCCATTTTCCTCTTTTCTGGTGTCCCTCCTTCCCTGACAGTGTAAGGTGTAGCATGTGAGTGTGGGGGCACATGCATGCCACCCCGCCGGCTACTTGTCTCTCAGCTTGCATCAACCTCCCAGCCCCCACTACAGGGCAATCAACAAGCAGGACAAGGATCCCCTCCCTCCCCCGAGAGAGGAGAGCAGTCCTCTGGATGCTCAATCCTTTCTCACCCCTGCCAATCCCCGATGGCCCAGGCTTGTTCCTGAACCTGGGTTGTGGGTGTAGCGTGAGGTAAGGTGTCAGCCCTCAGCACCACTGGGACAGCCTTTTTTAATATATCTGAGGAGGAGGAAGTGAGGGAGGAGCTTCCAAAACTAGATACCACTAAAACTACAAGCTTGGATAATATTCCATCCAGGTTATACTGAAGTATGCACCCCTCAGTAATAGCTATCCCTTTAGCAAAAATGTTTAATCTCTCACTCGGTTCAAGAGAGTTTCCTGAATCTTGGAAGCACTCAAAAGCAGTTCCTATTTTTAAATTTGGACAAAAATCAGACATGGGAAATTTCCACCCTATATCCCTCCTTCCTCAAGTGTCAAAAATCTTTGAAAAATGAATCACCATACAATTTAAAGTGCTATTTAGAATCTCAAAATAAATTGAACAAATATCAGTCAAGATTTAGACAGAACCACGATGCATCCTCTGCCCTGGTGAAAGCCGTTAGTGGCATCCAACTCGTCCTATACAGGAGGTTATCAGTGGGTGCAGTTTCTGTGGATTTATCAAAAGCATTTGATACTTTGGCAGTGATATCCTCCTGTACATGCTAATCTTGATGGTCTTGGCTGGAGACTATACTGAGTGGTTCAACTTTTATCTCAAGGGAAGAAAACAGTATCCATAGGTGAATACTCATCAGACCTTGCAACTATCACCACCAGAGTTCCACAGAGTTCCATATTGGACCCACTCCTATTTAATATATATAGATATAGATACAGATATAGATATATATGAATGATTTAACTTTTACAGTTTCATCAATTGCATATCATCTGTACACTGATTATTTATACATCTGATCTCCCCATAGACAAAATTTAAAACATGCTGCAGGTTGCTTTTGATAATATTCAAATTTTCTTTAAAATGCACAAACTAGTCCTTAACAGTCTTGTAAGAATTTTTATATCTTTTATTGTCCCTTTGAGATATAAATGTCTCCATTTTGAGTATAGCGGGCATTGAAATATGACATGGAACAAAGATTCACAGTGACCAATATTATCATAACAATTCACATCAAGATATTCCTTCATATTGCTATATTTTGCCACCATTATTTTCAACCCAATACATTCCATTTGGCATCTAGTTAATAAACCTCATATCTCTGGTGAAAGGGGTAGCTGTAAATACAATTCACATCTGTGCCTGCCATTTTTTTATAATTAGCATACCACTTAGAAATTTTGGAATTTGCAATAACCTGCATATCTCTTGTTTGATATGCCATGAAAATACATGATTTTATAATTGGTTTAAACAATGACAGGATAATGTCCTCCTTCAAAGAATCCTCCCATAAACTTTTTAAGAGTATGTCTCAGGAAGTTAGGAGACAGATAGTGAACACAATGGTTCTCCTGGTACTTGACCTCAGGGATATTTTATGACATGACAAGGAGAGAGCTGGCAAGCCTTGACATACTGTATGTTACAATAGGCGTGCCTGCTTTATCCTCTGCACCCCTTGTATGACCCACAGTTGCCATTTGTACACTACTTAGGATGGCAGAGGCTGAGTGACCATAGGAATGGTCACATACTGACATTTCTGCATAAATGCATGGGGAGGGGGAACTACTGGACTATGTATTAACTAACTTCACTATCTGACAGGAAAAAAAGCCTCTCTAAGATCAGCTGCCAGCTAGGAACTAATGGTTCATACTAATAACCTAGAATGAAAAACAGCCTTCTACTGCTTAGGGTCCAAAGCCTAAAATGTAATTCCCCTAACTTTAAGACCTGCCTCTGGTAAGATCAGCTCAGGTAAAACAAAACCATGGCTTGATGATAAAGCTAACAAGCCTCTGCCCTGTTGGCAGGTATTATAATGTTTCCCTTTGGATCAATTATAAGGACTACACAGCCTACTATATCTGTTTTTCATACTAATACTACTACTACTATTTGGTGAAATGATCTCTCTTGATTGTCTACTGTCCTTTTTAAATTATATATGCATTTTTTTTTTCTAGTTACAAATCTTCAATGTAGCAATCTCAGATAAAAATCATTCTATCTAATAGAATCTGTAGGGACTACTTTCTTAAATTAATACTTATTGTATGTCATTTTATAGGATGATATACTTAATAATACTATTCTCTAAACTGCAACATCATGTATACCTATATTTAACATTGCAATATGGGGAATGTGAAGGGGAAACTTTATACTTAAACCTATAGAGTGTGTTCAATAGTTATTACTCCAGCACCTATAAGGGTGAACTAGGTTATAGGTCATTGCTAGGGAATTTATGGCTTTTATAAATGGGTCCCAGATTTGATTATATCCTTTCATGTGCTTAAGGGTTAAATAGTGGACCCTCTCAATTCAGTGAATAGCAGTCATTGAATTTAACCATGCTGGGAATTGTGGGGGAACTTTGTCTTTCCAGTTTAATGATATGTATTTAAATGCTGTGATTATCCCAATGTTTATCAAGCACCAAATGTTTTGTGAAGTGTTATGAAGTGATCCCTCATACTGCATCAGCATCCAAAAAAGATGTTTTATAAGAGTTTTTTCTGTTGCCCATGATAGCACAGACAGTATAGAAAGTCACCAGTTTGTAAGGGTGGGGCATAAAATAAACATATGTTCTAATGTGGCAGGAATATTGTCACATCTTGGGTGTTAGTTCATAATGGTAAGATTTATTATATTAAGGTGGTGGGGGTATAATATATTTGATGAAGAATGTTGAACTGGATTTGTTGCATTTTAGCAGATTTAAGACCCAATGATTTAGTGTTGATAATTCTCTTCCATAGTGATGGTGGGATAGTATGATTACGTTTTTCTTCCCATTTGAGTTTTAGTTTATAGTTTAGTAGAGATTTTGTTGACATTAATATTTTATATATTTGTGAAATTGTTTTAGTTTGTATGGGTGCAGTCAAGATTAGTCCCAATTGGGTGAGTTTAGTGTCATTGTGTTTATTCCAATGTTTGTTTATGTAGTTTCTAAACTGTAAGTATCCATAACAATGAATTCGTACTAAGTCATATTTCATTTTTAGAGTTTCAAACGCCATAATACGATCTCAATGGATAAATTGACTAATCTCCTTTAACCGCTTTGAATATCAGAGCTTAAAGGGGTCAGAAATAGATGGAATAAAGTTATTGTTTAAATATGTTGGAAAGTGTATTGAGCAGTGCCCATGTGTCAGCTCTTTTTTAATAAATTGTACCAGATAGCTGTTACTGTGATGGAACAGAATGACATATCTTAACCTTTTTCTTGGGTTTACCTGCATATAAACTGTGTTTAATAGTCGAGTAAGGAGATCTATATGATTCTATATCAACTGAGGAATCTGTAAGGTCATTATTAAACCATTTATACGTGGCGGCGATATTAACAGCATAGTAATACAATTTCATGCATGGAACAGCCAGGCCTCCTTCCATGCTGGGATAATATAGTTTATCCATTTTCAGTCTTGTTTTTTTTTCCCTTTCCAGAGAAATGTCTTTATAATTGCTTCTAATTCATGAAAGTAATCATCACTTAATTTTATTGGAATATTTGGGAATTGAAATAGATACTGTGGCAGAATAACCTATTTGACAACATTGTTTCTCCCTATAAGAGTTAACAGGAGAATTTTCAGCATTTTAGTTGTGTTTTGGTTTCTTGTATCAAAAGGTCCAAATTTAGTTTTTGTAGCTAAGATATTGCATTATCTATTATAATGTCAGGATATTTAACTTTTGATATGATCTGAGTATTGATTTGGTTTGGAGGAATGAAGAGATCTGAATGATTCTTAGTTTCAAGAACTTCAGTTTTAGTCCAATTTACTTTGTACCCCAATGCTGTTCTGAATTGTGTAAGTATATCTAAAATAAAAGGGAAACTATGGTTTAAATTTTTAACATATATAAGTGTGTCGTCAGCATAAAGACTGATACGGTGTTCTGTGTCATTGATTTGGGGCCCAATAATATTCGGGGACTTTCTTATTGTTAGGGCTAAAAGTTCAATGGCCAGGGCAAAGATAAGGGGTGACATGGTAAAGATTAATGAGAGATGAAATATCGTGATTAGTTTTAACCTTGGCCACCAGATCAGAATATAAGATATTTACACACTTTTTGAAATATGAACCAGACTTGAATTTTTGTATAATAGCATTGAGATGTGGCCATTCATGATCAAATGCTTTCTCTGCATCAATAAGAAGTATCGATAGGTCTGTTATTTGACAGTAGTCCAGAATATTTAGAGTTCTCCTTATATTTGAGTTTAGAGTGCTCCCTTTTATGAAGCTATTTTGATCTGGATGAATTATTTTGGGTAGTATCTTTTCTAATCTGGTGGCTAGGATTTTAGTGAGTATTTTGGAGTCTGAATTGATGAGAGATATAGGTCTACAGGAGCTTTGCTGCAGAGGGTCTTTGTTTTTTTGAGAAATAGCAAGATTCAAGCTTCATTCATAGTTGGTGTTAATGATTCTGAGGTAAATAAAAATTTAAATAGTTCCTTCATATAAGGGGCTAATAAAAACACAAATAGTTTATAGAAATCCACTGTAAGGGCATCTGGATTGGGGGCTTTACCTGTAGGTAAATTATTAATGGCTGCCAATATTTCATCTACATATATTTCTTGTTCTAGCTTTTGAGACAATAATGAATCTATTGATGGAAAATCCAAGTTGAATCTAAAGTTTTGAATTGAATCTATTTTGCACATGTCCTCTGAAGTGTATAAGTTACTGTAGTATTGAAATAAAATCTGATTAATGTCATTGGGTGAGCAAACCATTTGTCTGAATTGGTCTTGTATATTTATGATGAGATTGTTTTGTTGGTTAGATTTTAACTACCATGCCATCTGCTTGTCTGTTTTATCCCCTATTATGTAATAATGGATTTTGGTATATAATGTTTGTTTTTTGGCTTCTTCTTTAATTAAACTATTGTATTGTTCTTTTAAAGAGATTAAATTCTGCAGTGTAGTTGGGTCGTTTATTTGCATATGTGACTTCTCAGCATTATTGATTAATCTCTCCAGTTTGTTGTTTTTTTTCCTATTTTGATTTTTTCAAATTATAATGGAGGTACTTACCCCCCTTAAAAAATCCTTTAAATGATTACCAGACAATGCCCATACTGGTGTCATTGGTCGTATTGTTTTGAAAAAAGGTGTTTATCTCCAGTTCCATAAAATTAAATAAAGATTGATCCTTAAGTACTAAGGGGTCAAATCAAAATAACGGGGTTTTAGTTTTATTTGTATATGTTAATAGCATTTGGACTGGGGCATGATCAGAAATAATAATATTAAAGTATTTAATATGTTTAACTTGAAATAAGCAGGTCTTGGAGAGTAAAAATACATCTATATGAGAGTAAGTTTGATGTACTGTAGAGAAAAATGAATAATGCCCTGTATCTGGATGTTCTTGTCTCCAAACTTCAGTTAGATTTAAATCCTTCATAAACTATGTGATTATGGAGGCAGCTGAAGTGATTCTTTCTGGATGTAATCCAGATCTGTCTAAGTTAGGTTTAAGGACCAGATTAAAGTCTCCCCCCATAATATAGGGGCAGGGAAGTTGGAAAGTTCTAGAAACAGTTAGGGAAAGAAGGTGGGGGAGTTTTCATTAGGCCCATATAAGTTACATATGGTATATATTTGCCCCATTAATTGAATCTGATAAATAATGTACTGTCCCTTAGGATCAATTATTTGTTTATGAATCTTAATGCCCAAGCCTTTTTTGAACAATATTGATACCCCCATGAATTATTCTTGAAGGAGGCATTAAGTCCAGTGCCCCATTTGTTTGCAAAAACTGAAAATCTCCTTGTATCAGATACCATTCTTGCAGTAATGTACAGTTAGTGCCATTTTGTCTAGGTAGTTAAAAACATTTTTAACTTCAATCCGGTCTTGGAACTCCTTCACATTCCAGCTAGTGTATTTAAGCTGATAGGTCGTAATTATATTAATATTTAAACAGTAGCCCTTCCTTACATTCTCTATAAAGTCTAGAGTCCCTTTGAAGTCTGTTTTTTCCATCTTTATTCCATACACTGAGAAATGCTGCTACGTGAGTCATGTAATTTAAGTTCATCATTGAGATAAAAAACAATACATACAATATCTTATACAAATATCCCCTCCCACTACCCCCCCCCGATCTTTCTGAAAACAACTTTAAGGCAGTAATTCAATGAGCTATCATCCACAATATTGCCAAATGACTGCCCAGTTGATGATAAAGGTGTTGTTGCAATTATGTGACTATAAAATAAAAAGGAGGGGCAGCAATTTTTATTATGCCATATCTGGTGCTTTGCTACTTTATTAGTAGTAATCAAACATACTTTCATCATTATAGCACTCCACCAAAAGAGTGGCCATATAAACCCCCTTCCGAGATGTGACACCCCTTCCCGTGACCCACCTCCCCCTCACACACATTCTGTCCATCCTGGTGATTGTGTTTTGGTCCAGCATTGTGTCCACTGAGACACTGCCTTAAAGTGTGACTCTGTTATAGCAGAGATTGTACTCTGGGTATTTACCATTGTTTTTTCTTTTAATATTTATTTAGAATTGTTGAAGGTTTATTTTTTTCCCCTTTTTTGTCTCCCTTCCTTCCTCATCCTCCTTTCTCCTTACCCTTTCCCTTCCTTCTCTTTATTTTCCCCTTCTCCCCTCCTTCCTTCCTTTATATTTCCTCACCCAATTTAGTTCCACTTCCGCCCCTTTATCTCTCTCCAATCCCCCCTCACAACAAAAAAATTAATTAATTTTTCCTACATCTTTCTACTTAGCATACCCACAACTATATCTGCATTGGCATGAGTGCTGTGTCATACAAAAAAACAGAGAGGCTATTTATATATAGCCATGGGCAAACATAATATGTATAGAGGGGAGAAGGTGAGGGAAAGATATTCTATTGTTTTTAAATCCTGCATGAGGAATAAGAGTGAGGGTGCAGCCAAGAAACATTAGAGAGACAGTTACACCACACACACACACACACACACACACACACAGACTAACAACAAAAACACATATTTTTCGACAGCTACAAACAGAAAGTCAAGGAGTCAGTGAGAACATTATGAGCATAGTAAATTCTGGTAATCATAACATCAGATGCCACCTTTTTGCATCCTTGCTCCTTTTCTTTTTTCCCTTTCTTTCCCTTCCATTTACTCTTTCTAGCTTTCTAACTCACTCCGTTTAAAACATACAGATTTATTGGTGCAGTTTTTACTTGTCTCCTGTCCTTGACATGCTGGGGAGCGTTGCAATGGATGCTGATTGGTCAGTAGTGGTGGAGTCTATGTTATTAAGGTTTTGCAGGAATGCTTCAGCCTTCTTGGGATCTGAAAAAAATCATCACTTTGCCATGGAGAAAGAAGTGCAGGTGAGCCGGAGGCAATAATGTGAACCTAATATCTTTTTGCCGCAGTAATTCCTTAGCTCAATCAAATGCTCTACGAGTTTGGAGAGTACTGATAAAGAAATCAGGGAAGGCTGAAAACCTTATATTCTTATATTCTCATAGGTCAAACCTCTGTTAATCCTTGTGAATTGCAAAATTGCCTCCCGGTCCTGATATCAGTGAGGTTTAATAAAGACTGGTTGGGGTTTATTTCTGTGATCGTGATTGGGGTCCTGCTTCCTGAAGTCCCCCCCGTGAGCATGGTCTAACAATATTTTCTCTTTGGGATATTTTCATTTTAGGGAGACTGTAAGCAATTTTTCAGAAAAGGGTAGGGGATCCCCCATACCCTCGGTTCCTTCCGGGACACCAATTTGTTTCACAGTGTCTCTCCTTGAATGGTCCTTGAGATCATTTATTCTTTACTTCAATTATTGGATTGTATTGTTCTAGTCTGCTTGAATCTTCATTATTGGGGCCAGTTTATCCTCAAGACTGCCAATTCGTTGCTCAGATTCTGTGGCACTTATGGAAAGCGCTTCCATTTCGTTGGTTAAGTCTGCAAATACTTGTGACAAGTCTGTCAGTGCAGTCGTAATAGTGGTGAAACCATTTTTGATTTTGTTGCAGATTTCATCCTGAAACTGCTTAAAAGTCGCGATTGTAATGTTATCCGCTGTGCCTGACTGACTGTCTCGACCCCAATTGGCATGTAATTCATCCCTTCTTACAGTATATCAGTACCTATTCCAGTACAGGAGGCAAAGTTAATTAATTTATCAGAAGCATCCGTCTCCACCATAACCGCCTGATCTTCCCCAGTCTGACAAGTGAGGTTAGGCTCAGTGTTTTTGTTTATATCGTTTGACTGATTGAAATCACTAACCTACTTAGTAGTTGTGCTTTGGGCTGAGCCTGCCATAGGTAAAGTTGGAATGGTGTCCTCATCTTCCTCCTCCACCGTGGTATAGTTTAACTCTTTTAGGTGGTTCTCTGCAGATATTTCAGGTTGTGCTAAGAGGGTTCTGACAGTCAAGTTGCCAGGTTTTGTCGGTAAATCCGGAAGGAGAGGCAGTGACCTGCAAGAAAAGATACTGGTTGACAGCAAAAAGGGATTTAGTTTCTGTTGTCACAGATGAGTTCCTCTGACAGCTGACTCTGTGGAACTCTGTGTCGGCTCCAAAGACGGTGTTTTGTGCTCAGGAGTAGTCAAAAGTTGAGTTTTTCCATTGCTCTTGGCAGGAATCTTGAAGGGCAGGCTTCTTTCAGTTATGCTGGGACATACTCATTAGCCAGCATATCAGAGAGGTTCAGTGAGAGAAATAATGGCAAGTTTCATTCATCTTTTAGACAACCATACAAAGCTATAGATGTAGGATGATGCAATTCACTGCTGAGATACCCTATTTCATTCCAGCACACACTCAAGTGGGCAGCAGAGACACTCGTCAGAATGCTCACTCTGCTATTTTGGATCTGCCTCATGCAGAGGTTTCTCCTCCTTCTCAAATGATATATTAATTTTATTATATTTTTACTACTCTTTAACAAGTTGTAAATGGGACCTCGTTGTAAATGAGTCTTGGCTCACCTGTGTGTCTATATCTATCTATCTATCTATCTATCTATCTATCTATCTATCTATCTATCTATCCATCTATCAAAAGATTGTCACTGTCAGAGTCACTGCCCTGCATGACTGAGTTGATTTTTCTGCTATGGCACATCTTGGTAAAGTGGTTTTGGCATTTACAGTTGCAGTAATTTTGCCCAAAAGCTGGACACTGGTGTGGCTCATGTTTCCTTTCGCACCTGCCACAGGGTTTATCATTACTGCTACCTTTCTCAGTCTTTGGAGCTTTGGCATTATATTTAGGTTTTCCTTTGAGCTTAGAAATATCTACCTTTTCAATACAAGCTGCAATGGTATTAACACTTTGTGCATTTAGATAGTCTGCTGTCATTGTTTCGATCTGAGCTTTACTGGCTTCCAACGCATAGCAAATATTGATGACTTTATTCAAATTCAAATCACAAATCAAATATGTGAATGGAGCCATTCACAGATCTGGGACTGTCTAGTACAGTATGCCCTGCAAGCCCATTGGTCCACACTGGGGACCAGTGAACTTACAGCCCATACTGTACCTGTCATTCGGCGGGTAGCCAGGTGGTGTGCGGGCAGGATGCAGCTGCCCACCGATGACAGGGGAGCAGGGTGGGCAAGGGTTCTTGGGTGGGTGGGGTGGGGGTGCCAATGGATCACCAGGGTGTTTCAATGCGGGTGTTTACCATGATCACAGCAATGGGCGGGAGGGGGTTACACTAGACCACCAGGGACATCATCATGCCATACTTCGGGGAATCGGGGACTCGGGTGGGAAGGGGGACCACTAGACCACCAGGGATGGGTGTGTTACATACACTTCGGGGCATGGGGGGGCACTAGGCTACCAGGGCTATCTTTAGTAACTTATACTGCGCAATTGTGGCTATGGGCAGGGGGGTTCCACTACACCACCAGGGTTGTGTGTGCTTGTGGACGGTGTTCTGGGCAGGTGGGTGGCCACCCACAGCTGGGCCTCTGTGTTGTGCCCTGCAGTACAGCAGCCCATGTCCGGGCTTTGCTCCTACTCTGCACGGGCTCAACTTTGAGCCCCCATATGTGGCACAGTGCAGGGGTGCGCTGGCATATGTGCCACACATCCTGGGCTAAATATCGGGTTGTGCCACATATGCATGGGCACGCCCCCTGCATCTGCGCCACATACATTATCATTGTGCTCCAGCGCATTGGGATTTGCTCTGCGCCAGGCAGCCTTCTCAGTATTCCACCGTGGTGCAATGCGGGGTCGCGCCAGTGCAACTCTGTTGCACCAGGTGCAACCTCTTTGAATATCCGGGCCAATATATGCACAATGTAACCTACTACTTTCTTTTACAATACTGGGTGGTGGAACTGTACATAAGAAGTCCCAGATGCATACAACATGTTGTAAGGTAATGTCAATCAGAATGCAGTTCAAGCATATTGTACCCTGTAGCTAAGTCACGTTTTGGAAAGATCTGCACACAGTTTAAATCAGAAATCATTCATGTCATCACCAGCTGGTGTAAAATGCCACTCACAATTAATGGCTTTGTTTGACAATTGCATGTGCACACATAATCTAATTTTAGCAGGTTGTTCTGGTTTTGGTGGTACCACAATGGATGAGACCCCTGATGCTGGAAAATTAGCATCTTCAATGATGTCCAGAACTTCTAGGTTCTGAAGTTCTTCCTCAACGTTTTTAACATACAGGTACATGAAATGGAATGCACGTGAGAGGTTGAAAAGTAAGGCATACAGTATTATCTAGATGAAGTTTGATCTGGTAGTCTTTAAACATACAAATGCACACAAAATGTCCTTGTATAGCTGTATCACCTGAGGAATATTATCATTTTAAGTGGCATCAATTACTTTTACCACATTAGGATTGGTTGACATACAGTATTAGCTTCAGAAGTGACTTACTTCCCACAAAGCTAAATGATATGTACTAGTCACGTATTTCTTCCTTGATTCAATCAATGAGTAGAATGTCCTGCATACTTTTAGGGATTTTGTGGAGCCATTTTGGCATATTTTAACATTTGCTTTTTCAAGAGCTGGCTTAGTATGTGCAGTAATGCAATGCCGGACTTTATATCAGTGATATCAATAAGTGCATCAGTTGCATTACCCTGTAACAAGTAACAATACCTTATATTTGTCAGTGTCAGTGGCTAAGTAGGTAGCACACTCGCCTCTGAGGCCGGGAGATCAGAGGGCTGTGGGTTCAATTCCCACATCTGGCACTTGGGTTAATATCCCAGTACTAACACTGTAGTGCAGCATGAGAGGGGTGCTGCACTTCTGAGGTGCCATCTTTCCGATGAGACGTTAAACCTAGGTCCCATTTGCCTGGATTGGTGGTAGTTCAGGTGGATGTTAAAGATCCCATGGCACTTATCGAAAAGAGTAAGGGAATTTTATTGAGAAATGGACTTCAATACAATAAAGAACAAAAGAAAATCAAACATATATCAGGTACATACAATAGAATGACAATCACTTAGCCCATGCCCTACAATTTATCCAATAGTTTTTAAATTGTTCCAAGGGAGTATGAGAAGAGTCATGGTCCATTAGTCCTTTCAGCGCTTTACCAATATTGGCAAACAAGTCCTCATGAGCTATATGCTTCTGCTGAAGAATCCAGAGGCACCTAGACTGCCAAATATAAAAACGTAAAATGCAAAAAATAACATAGAGATTGTCACTGTTGTATTTTACAAAGGTACTGGGAAAAGGGCCAAACAAATGAGTAAGGTAATCAGTATTCCTGAACTCCGGCTCCTTCCAATGGTCAGCTAATAAATTCCAGAAAGGTTTGATGTAGGCACATTCTATCAGGGGCGTCATTTCAGCAAAATCATAGGGGTAGCAAGGTGGGGTGAGCATGATTGGGTGGGCCATGGTGTGGGTGGGGCCAAGGTAAGGGGCTAAGGTGTGGCGGAGCCAGAGAGGTGGCATTTGTCAATGTGACATAGAGCTAGTTACCAACAAGTAATTTAAAATAAAATGGGTATGAATTGATAGTAAGTCTGAGTATAAATCTGAAATGGGCCATTACAGATGTTGATTCAACTTAAATAGCTAGTTTTCATCAAATTATGGAATCATCAGTATAGTGAAAGTCCCATTCCTCAACTGTACAAATATTAAACAATATTAATGCATGGGTAGCCCTTATTACCCATTGAAATCAAACAGATTACAACCTTGTAATCCCAACTGTTGTGATGTCAGAACCTTATAAACCTATCTCTATGTCATAGCAGTGGGTTTACAAAATGGAATGCCAGTGTTATTCAGTATTCTACATACCTAGAATGTGATTGTTAGTTTCAGTACAGTATTCAAATAACATTCTAATTGTCACAGTTTATTGTCTAGCAATCACTATGTCTGATAGAGATTTTAACTTTGGTGCTATTTTGGCCCACTGTCATTCAGTCCGTGTATCCTAATAAATTGTTTTCCTAAACAATCATGTGGGTGTAGTGCAGATCCATTAATAAGGTAAGGCTAAATTACTATGTTGGGGGGACTCTCATGCCGAGTCCCATACACTATAAATGACTATACATGATGTACAGGTGATAACCAGGTGTAATCTCTTCTTGGTTGCTAGGGCAATTGTAAACCTCTCAAGCTGTGCATTCTAGGTTTACTGATGCCCTAGACACCACCTGAAGTGATTATACCATGGTTATCACCTGTACATCAGGCATTATCCTCTGTATATTACCACACTGTTTCCAAAAATATTACCACACTGTTCATGTCAAATGACTGGTACTATAATACAAGTTAAGGCACATTGCTAAAAATAAAGAGCCGCCTCTAAACCAATACCTTACAGTACATAAAAACACACATCAAAACATGAGAAATAATACTGTTATGAAAGCATACTCTGAACCTTGAACCATGGAGAGAACTTTACTTCTTCTCTGTTGAAACAAGAGCTTAGTAAAAGAAATGACAATGAAACTTGTAAAAGAAGTAATAAAAGGAAAATGAACAGATGAAAAAAAATAGAGGATAATGTATGGTCCTCTATCGTTAACCGGTCAGTTAACAGTCGAGAGGTTGCCAGGGAGACCATATAAACCTCGAGAGCGAAGCTCAAGAGGTGTACGTCGCCATGGCAACCTCGAGACGGTTAAAACTGACTGGTTGCTGATAGAGGGACCATACATTATTTTTTATAGTGTATGGTCCCACTATCAAAAATTGAACGGCTTACGTTTTTTAAAAAGTCACCGCTGCGGCCCTTCAGTCCTTCCCTGTCTGTTTCCCTTTAGTCGGTTCCCCGTCGGAAAAAAAGCGCGCACATGCGCAGACCACTCACTGCTGTTAACCTATCGGCGGGACGTGAGATCGAGAGGTTACCAACATGGTTAGCCACGCCACACCGACATTAACAACCTAGGGAAATGATGATTTCCTAAGGTTAACAGCGTTCTAACATACATTATAAATAAATAAATCACACCAAAAACCTGCAAAGAAAAAAATAAAAGGAAAAAAAAAAATTAAAACTCACTGACCAAAAACCTGTAAAGAAAAAAACAAAAGAAAAGAAAAGATCCTAGTAAAATTGTACACCAAAAAAACCTGTAAAGAAAAACTGTAATAAAAGGAAAAAGAACCGAGTCCCAGGGTTACACAAAAGAAAGTCTTCCAGACTTCCAATTACTGCAGCAAAGCAAATGAAAGTACTCTAACTCTCCACACCAAGGCTACTACCCCCTCTTACAATAATTTAAAAGAGCATAAACTCCCTCCCAAACACCCATGAAAATGGTAAAGTAAAGGACATAGGAGGTTATTACCTGCCTGAGGCTGGAGACACTGCTGGCACACTGGAGATTGGGATGGTAGGTGACTGCTGGCACACTAGACTGCTGACTAGTCGGGACACTGCTGGCAAACTGGACTGGTAGCTGACTGGAGACAAAACTGGCAAACTGTATCTGGACTGGTAGCTAAGCTTCGACTGGAGACACTGGCTGCTGGCACACTGGACTGCTGGCTGACTGGTGACACTGCTGGCACATGGATATCTGACTGCAGACTCTGCTAGCACAATGAATTGCTGGCTGACTGGACTGGTATCTGAGTTGAGACTGCTGGCACACTGCTGGCTGACTGGAGACACTGCTAGCACACTGGACTGGTATCTGGAGAAAATGCTGGCTGACTGGAGGCACAAGTTGCAAACTGGACTCGTTGCTGAGCTGACTGGGACAGAGCTGGCACACTGACTGCTTGCTGACTGGAGACACTACTGGCAGATGGGACTGCTGGTTGGCTGACTGGTGGTAACACTGCTGGCATACTGGACTGGTTGCTGACTGGAGGCACAAGTTTACACTGACTGGACTCGTTGCTGAGCTGACTGGGACAGAACTGGCACTGACTGCTGGCTGACTGGAGCCACTACTGGCAGATGGGACTGCTGGTTGGCTGACTGGTGGTAACACTGCTGGCATACTGGACTGGTTGCTGACTGGAGGCACAAGTTGCAAACTGGACTCGTTGCTGAGCTGACTGGGACAGAGCTGGCACACTGACTGCTGGCTGACAGGAGACACTACTGGCAGATGGGACTGCTGGTTGGTTGACTGGTGGTAACACTGGTGGCATACTGGACTGGTTGCTGACTGGAGGCACAAGTTGCAAACTGGACTCGTTGCTGAGCTGACTGGGACAGAACTGGCACACTGACTGCTGGCTGACTGGAGCCACTACTGGCAGATGGGACTGCTGGTTGGCTGACTGGTGGTAACACTGCTGGCATACTGGACTGGTTGCTGACTGGAGGCACAAGTTGCAAACTGGACTCATTGCTGAGCTGACTGGGACAGAACTGGCACACTGACTGCTGGCTGACTGGAGCCACTACCGGCAGATGGGACTGCTGGTTGGCTGACTGGTGGTAATACTGCAGGCATACTGGACTGGTTGCTGACTGGAGGCACAAGTTGCAAACGGGACTCATTGCTGAGCTGACTGGGACAGAACTGGCACACTGACTGCTGGCTGACTGGAGACACTACTTGCAGATGGGACTGCTGCATCTGAGCAAATCTGTCTATTGCTACTGACAGGTCTAGCTGCTTCACCTCCAGTGGCTCACATGCCATCATCATTAAGTCACTGAGTCGTCTGTCACCACAACTGTTTCTTAAGTAAGTTTTCACTCTTTTCATGCATGAGAAGAAACGTTCATTTGAAGCTGTGGTCACAGGGAGCCAGCACCAGGTTCAAAATCTCCAGGACTTCTGAAAATGCATTACAAAGGCATTGCAACTGTTGTCTGACACAATGAATACTTTGCATATTTTTGTTCTGTAGGTATGCCTTTGCTGATTCCAGCTGTGACTCTAACACAATTATGTCTATATTTGCTCCTGGGTAAGATTCTGCTAGGACCTTTAAAACAGAGTATTTCAGAAAACTGTCATCCTTTGGGTTGAGAGCAGCAACAGCTTTTAAGAGGTCCAGATTACTTGTGAAGTGTGAATCAAGTTCAGTAACAAACCTGTCAATGCAGGCCAGGTATATTTCCTGTTTAAGCCTATCACTGTTAGATCTTGCAGAAATGTCCTGAATTTCTATATTTGCAGTCCGCTTCCCCAAAGTGATGAAACAAAAATTTGTCAGCTTCGCTCAACTGATGTTTGCGCAGTGGCCTTCCTGTGTGCTGAGTGGCTTCTACATCATAATCAATGCCACAGTGATCAGCAGCTTGTTGTGCCTCCTTGTAAATCTTCTGCCACTGTGAATCATTACGGGAGACAAGAGCTCACTTTTCGAAGACTGGACAAGATTACAAGCACTTGGCAAATCCAGGTCTTTTCTCTGAAGTTCTCAGACACCGATTGTATCTTCCTTAAAATTGTTTCTAGGCTGTACAGTGTTACTACTAAAGGTGAAGTTCTGAATTTTAAACAGATGACCTTTTGCTTCACTACTTGCCTCTCTGTCAGTGTTTTGTGACTGAATAGTATGAAGTGTTATAATAATGGACTCTAGACGCGACTTGAAATTTCTTGACACAGTTGTACCAGTAAAACCACTGTGTACCACACAGTCGTTCCAGTTCCAGAACTTGTAGACCTTCTTCTTTCTGAGCTTTAACAAACAACTCATGTCTTGGTGAACTTTGAGAAATAAAAACATATACAGCCTGTAAGATGCTGAAAAATTCTTTCACTTCTGATATATTATTAATTGTTTGCACCAAGACAAGATTCAGTCTGTGTGCATGACAATGAATATAAACAGCTTGAGGAGCAATCTCTCTTATTCTTGCTTGTACGCCACTGAAGCACCCACTCATCACAGAGGCTCCATCATAGCACTGTGCTCACAGTGCTTCCACTGCAGTCCAGCCTGACATACTGCTGATTGATTGCACCAGCCAAACTACCAGCATCCAGTTTATCCATGTGGTAGCAGCCAAGTGGTTTTTCACAGATATTACCATCTCCATCAACAAAATGGATTACAAAGCTGAGCTGCTCTTTATGTGATACATCCTTAGTTTCATCGAATAAAACAGAGAAATATTTTGTAACTTTACTTACAATTTTTCTCTATAATGTTGCAACTATGTTAATCAAATCATTTTGATACCTGGAGAGGTATAATGACCGTATCTCCTAGACATTTTTTCTTTTAATTTTGAGTCATGTGCAGATAATGTTTCCAGAAACTCAATAAAATTGCCTTTGTTATCGGAATTTGTCGACTCATCACCACCTCTGAAGGCAAGACCTTGCCGTCCTAGGTAACACACTGCATGTAGTAGTAATTCAACATGGCATCTGTTTTCTTCAATTTCAATGTCCCTATTTTTTTCAAGCCGTCTCGCAACTGACTGATGTCCTGATGAAGACTGTATATGGTTAAATTCACACCATGCTACAACAGATGCTTTGTGTTTCTCAGACTCGGCTAGCTTTCTGAAGGCACCACCAATTTTTCCCATTTACAGAAACCAATATCGACAAAAAGGAACGCTTCCATGTTCACGGCCTCCACTCCAGGTGCAGCACGAGTGCTAGTAAAATGCCTGCATGCAAAACAGTATACAGCATCTCTGTACTGGAATATTCTACCCACTTATGAGTTTTGTAATCACCATTAAATTTACGTGATTTTGTCACAGGAAAACACACTTGCTGAACTGGAGCTTGGTAAGGACTAGCAGATATGTCACTTGGCACAGTATCGTGATCCAACACCTCACCCATTGAAATGAGTGGCCTTCACTAGATGGCAATGACGTTTGCTGATGCATCGGAGGATGTGCTTCACATGCATCAGAGGGTGAGGTGAAGCAACAAGTATGGGCCTGTAGCAGAACTAGGCCTGAAACTATACTACTACTATCAGATCATGCATGCCAGCTGACAGAACACTATCTTCAGGTCTTGATTTCTTCACTGTATGTTCAGCATGTGCAGTATCTGCTGTAATTCTTTCTTAGCAAATAACTGAAGCAATCTGATGGTTGCTTTTGGATCACTGGTTGCCTTCTTCTTAGACAGAGATATTTCAATAATACTTATTTAGCAGCCAACTTCAAAGAAATTTCAATCAGTGAAGGCTACTAAAGAAGAAATTTAACAATGTACAGCCTGCCAGCAGCTATGCCCAGTGATTAGCAAATCAGATATCAGTTTTGAAACCCTGAAAAACAGCTATGAATTCAAATGTGCACACAGTCTAAAGAAATCACCAGTGTGCGTGTAAATCTCAAACAGTGATGACATCAGGGAATTAAAACTAATATATGGGTGTAAATTTTACATTTAAATAACTGTACCTATGAACCTAAAAAGGTCTATTATAAGTCTGAATTTTAAAAATAATCTTATGAATGCAAGGACTAAAAACATTTCTGTAATGAAACAAAAGTGGGATGCATACAAGTGCTGTAAATCTGTCAAAAAAATGTTACTTTTGAATCACCAGTTATGTTATGATTTGAAGCACTATTCTTTGACGTGTGGAGTATGTACAAATGTTGGGTGAGTACTGGTATGCATTAAAAACATTTCTGAAGCATATTTCCTCAAATGAGGACAGGTGAGTAAAATAGGCTGGTACAGACCTTATCTGGAGCCCTGGCCATGTCTTTAAGCTGCTTTAAGTCTCTTAAAACCTTTATGTTTCCACTGCTCATGGCAATTAATTGTGACCAGTTTGGAAGTACTTATTGTAACCAGTGAAGGGGTATATTTAAAGATGTTGATGTAAGATGGTATCGGACCGGTCTGTGTGGTTTGTTTTGACTTTTCGAGTCCTTGTCAACTGTAAAATACCTTCAACCTCAGATGTTTTAAATAAAATATCTATTTATATTTATACAATAGGGTGAAGTGTCAAACCACTGGATAAATGCATATTCTCACCACTGTGTAATAGAACTGTAGAGCCATTGAATAAATACATTTATCTATAGTCATGATGTCACAGATGGCATTTACCCACACAGTTGTGACCACGGCTCCAGATAAGGTGTGTGCCAGTCTTTACACTCACCCCATTTTAAGAACTACTCTTCAGAAATTCTTTTAAATGAGTACCTGTACTCACCCAACATTTGTAAATACTCCTCCACACGCCAAAGAATAGTGCTTCATAACATAACATAACATAATATAACATAACATAACATAACATAACATAACATAACATAACATAACATACATAACATAACATAACATAACATAACATAACATAACATAACTGGTGATTCAAAAGTAACAGTTTTTGCCAGATTTACACTTTGTATGTGTATCCCACTTTTGTTTTACTCACTATGTTTTAAAACTGGTGAGTAAATTGACAGCAGTATTTGGAGTATCGTTGGCACCTGAAATTCTTATCTAGAAAAAAACTGCATTTTTAAATAAATTTAGTCCCTCATTCCAGTCCACTCTACCAAGACAGTTCTACACATCAGTGTCTTATTAATAAATGGTCAGCACAGAGTGGTTACAAACTACCAGCATCCAATTTGTTTGAACGCAGCTCAAAACTGTAGTTTGTTTGACCCACTGGGTTTTAAATAGCACCTTTCATGTTATAATGTTGCTGCCACTTTAGCACACAGGGAGATTGAGAGAGGACACAGAAAAATAGCGAGAGACCACTAAGCAGAGGGAAGTTAACTTACCGCTCAGGGTCACAGCAAGTGTCAGTTCCAGGATTCAACCAGGTCCCAGACTACATTTCTGTGTTTCCAACCACTGGGCCACTGACTGTCTCCCCAGTAAGTCATAACGCATCAGTTTCTCAACCTCTCACCACTGAGATTTTTTCTTCTTTAGTGGGTATTTTTTTTTGGGGCACCAATGCTGCCTGCCTGCCTACAGCATTCTCTGAAGACATTTCATTTTCAGAATATAGTTCAGGTAATGTGATAAGTGTACATGAAGCACCATTAAGCTTAATTCTCAGTTTTATTAAATAAAATTATAACAATGGTCTGAGAAATGAAGCTTGATTGGCTGTAAACATTCTAACAGCCTTATATTAATCTTTTATTATACAATAGGCACAAAAAATTCACACAGTCCTCGCATTTTGATTGTGGCTGCACCTTTCAGCATTAGAATCCTCCAGTGTACCCACTCTGGAAAAGGTGCCAGCCTCCCAGTCAGCTGTAGCAGGAACTCCTCGCAAAACAATCACTCCGACTGCTAGAATCCAAACAAGATGCACGAAAAACAACATATCAAACTAAATCTTAATGCTCACAGCAAAAAAAAAAGAAACACAACCCCAACCCAACACACACACACATTCAGTGCAGAGCTTCGACAAATGAGATAAAGAAAACTAAGGGGGGCATCACTATAATTTAACTCTGCCTAGCAACAAGGAACTATTTCGCTTTGTGCAGCACAAAAATAACAAAATGATGATTAAAAGAGAAACAAAAAGTATTTTTATATTTTTAGTCACCCCAAAATGTAAGTCATTAGATATTAGTAATATACTTCTCCAGGAGTGGGTATACCAGTGGATTTACCTCTTCTGTGTGGTAAATCAATCCACTCAGTATACCCACACCCCTGAGGGGTATATTGCTTTATTATATGATGTGTGTAAATCGAATGAGCCAAATCTGCAACCTGATTGGTTGGCTTCTACCTTCCCAGTGTGGTAAATCCTCCAGGTACCCACTGGAAAAAGTACCAGCCAATCTTATATCGTGCAATCTGGTCACTTTCATTTTTGATAGAAACCAGTTGTCCTGTTGCCGCTTGCTAAAACACCATGGTAAATATTACAAAAAAATTACATCTTCCTTCCAACCTGCACAGACTTCAGTTACTTATAACATATCTAAAAAATTTAAATAAACTACATTTACCGTTGTATACTATAAATTATCCTCCAGGGTGTGGGTATATTGAGGACTTAACACGACTGGTGTGGTTTGGTCAAGTGAGGTGCACTAGCTGTGGTAAATCCTCCAGTATATGCCCACACACTGGAGGGATAAATTGTTTAATTAACATACTTTATAACTTACCCATATATTTAACAAGGTTTAACACTGTTTAAAAACATTTTTATTCTAACAGCAATAAGACACTAGGGTTATCGCTCTCTAGGGGCATGTGGCACTTCAGAATGCCTCGTGCGACATTATGTTCAGAGGGTGATTAACAGACTATTAACATAACCCCTGGTCATGCCTTATTGGGCTTCTCTCACTTGTCCAAACACAGCTGCTAACATCTGAAAGCATCCATGACATCATGGCACTTTTGTAGAAGCAGTGTACAGTTACAAATAAAAAGGGTAATTGTGTCTGCATTCTCTTCACAGTGACAATTACATTGAGTAAGCTAAGGTACTGTTGCTAGCAAATTTTCAGAGCTTCCAGCTAGCCCAGCAGCAGCTCAGCAGACATAAATCAATGGTGACTGTAATCAACTGTGTTATTTAGAACTGTCTGAACCACTAACAAAACTGAAATGTCCTGCAGCCTTGTGCTCTTCATTAGGAAGAGGTCCCCCCCCAAACACACTGACACACACACACACACACACACACACACACACACCTAAAGCTTAGTTGTGCTTATCATTTAGGCAGTTTAGCTGAAGCAGGAAAACTGACTGTTGTCCCTGTGGTTAGAGAAGAGCACAAAAAAAACTTCAGGTTCAAACTTCACTACAACTCGACACATCTTAGCTTGGAGGAACCCTTGAGCAGGTCAATTGGCCTCCTTATGCTTTGAATCATAGAAACATAGAATTTGACGGCAGATATGACTACTTGGCCCACCCAGTCTGCCCATTTCCTTACCTACTGGATAAGCTGCAGATCCTAGTTAACCAGCAGCCTACTTCTTCCTACCCCCACCCCCAGAATTGCCTTTATGACTATCCCATGCATGCTTAAATTCCACCACTGATTTTGACTCCACAACCTTTCTCCGGGAGGCCATTCCATGCATCCACAACCTCTTGTGAAAAAATACTCTAAATTACCTCTGAGCCACCCCTCTATCTTCAAATTGTGCCTCTTGTTCTTGCACACCTTTTTTGAAAGATGCTACCCTCTTGACTTTGTTGATTCCCTTGAGGTACTTGGAAAGTTTCTATCATGTCCCCTCTCCCTCCTCTTCTCTTGAGGCTATACATATTAAGCTCCTCAGTGTCTCTTCATATGTCCTCCGGTGCAGACCCTGCACCATTTTAGTTGCCCTCCTCTGACAGCTTCCATCCTGTCTATGTCTTTATGGAGACTGCATATACCATGCATGGGGGCAGCAACCTAGCAACAGGAGTACAAATGTCAGAGATTGATTGTGCGTTGAGCATACACAGAAACATGCTGTAGTGATTTTTTCTCAAAAACTACAGTTCCACCCATACACTATAAACAGCAGGATGGAATAGTTGACAATAGGGCATCTTTCACCAGTTGGTACTCTCGAGGTAATTGGTCGTCATAGTGCCAACTCGTGAAAGAATAGCTCTGTTGTCAACTGCTCAGTCCAAACAAACACAAGTGAGAAAAAATGTCCTAGCCTGCTACTACCTTACCACCTTGCTAAGGATGTTGGTTGGCTGTGCTGGACGATGCTCTCAACCCTCTGCTACTGCAGCCCTCGCCGCTGCCTCCTGGCTCCACCCAGCCCAACAGAAGAAAACCGCTGGCTTCAGCCCTCCGGCTGTCTCACCTCACCTGCCAGATGCCTAAATCCTTAGCACCCTCCCCAGCTGTGTGCTTCTGGTGATCAGGCAGGGGCAGGGCAAGGATGGGACTTAGGACCGCCAGGGGCCTCAACAGTAAGAGAGGACAACAGCACGGGACTTGTGAGGAAGGCACTCTTTTTTAAAGCACTACCTCCCTCCTGACCCCACTCACCCTATTTTCTCTCTCTCTCCCAGTAGACTCCAGTGGCAGTCCTGCAGCTGCGTAGCACTGCACTGGAGTGCCTGGTGGTCACTGGTCTCCTCCCACTAGTTGACTGACTCTGACTCCAGTCCTACTCCCAACCTAGTCCTGACCTCACCTCACCTGTCCTGGACAAACAAACAAGGCTTTCTCCAGTCTCCCCAGAAGACACAGACACACACTGCTGTCACTTTGCCAATAAAGTAGTCTGTGTGAGTGTGTCCCAGTCCCAGTCTCTCTTCTCTTCTCTGTTGTTGTAGCGCCTGTGTCTCCGCCCACTCGATAGTATTTCGTAACTTGCCTGCTCCACCAGCTGCCTGCATGCGTCGACTCGCCAAATGGATCCGATTTGGATAATTCAAGGATCGCCCATTCTTCCCCACGGCCGCTTGGATCAGCTGCTCCTCCAGCATCCATTCACGCGGTGGCACCTTATCCTCCCGCTCCCTCCTTCTCTTGTCTTCTTCACACAGTACCCCTGTGCACTGCCCGCCAATCGAGATACACTTTTACTGCTGGCTCTGGCTGCCTGCCTGCTCAGGACTGTGTCACTAGTCCAACTGACTGACTAATCTCTGTGAATCTGTAGCTTGTATCTGTCCAGACCATCCGACTGGCACTGCACAACACGAGACCAGGTCAAAATCCCGCTTGTCGATATTCCTCGCAGCATGCGCTAGAATACGACGCGCTAAGCCCTTAGCCAATCTCATTCCTCTCCTCACCAGTCCTCTCTCCCAGCCAATCACAGGTCGCAGCAGCCGCCAGCTCCAGCACCAAGTAAGAGGCACCTGGGGGTGCGAACTACGCGTAGACAGAGTTGGCGCCATCCACCCCTCCCTCCCTCACTGATTACTAGTCTGTGCTGTGTGCTAATGCTAGCCTACTTTTATCATTTATCAGCACAGCAGCAGACTGTCAGGCTCCCGAGTTCCGACCCTGTCTGAAACCTAGTCCGGTCCTCCTCCGACCTCCTGGACCTCGAGCCAGCTGCTGCCAGCCCGGCAGGCAGGGCAGGGGTCGCAAGCCTTGTCATAGGGGTCGCATAATTTTCATAGGGGTCGCGAATGCGACCCCTAAATGACGCCCCTGCATTCTATAAATAAATGACATTGAGATTCCAACAATTGAACACAAGTAGATCGAGGACAAAATCTTTCAGACACTTGCTTGTGCTTACTGTTCCCCTTAACCCCTAATTTCCCATAATTACAAAGCCATAAGCAGTCCCAAGCATAGGGTGGGATACGTTTATTCAGTAGACATTTCAAAATAACTGCTTGCCTGTCCTGCGGGCAATCCGGAAAAACAACTTCAGTAGTGGGTTCAGCTAGTAGGATAGTCCTATATACTTTCTTCTTGTCATCAGTCAAAAGTTGATGGGGGGTTATATTCCACTTAATAAGCGGTTTTGTGCATTCTTTAATACTATAAGGTAAATCAGGAAGTCTAGACAAAAGTCTAGAATTCCGCTCCTGCCAACTGGGCCTACATAAAGTTATCCAGTGCTTCAAAAAAGGTCTCCAAATGACAGACCCGGGTTTCAAAACCTTACCTAAATTTTATACCACAAATATACTATAAAAAAAGGCAATTGGATGGAGCATAGAAACACCACCCTCCGCAATTGGAAGATAGGCAATTTCCCATTTAATAGGGTTTAAATGAGACCCCCAAAATGCCTGAAAGAAAATACTAAAAACCTGTGTCCAAACACCAGACGGAGGGAGAAAAATATAACTAATATATAAAAATATAGGGGTAAGGATAGTTTTAATCAACATCACCCTTTTCTTTTTGGAGAGTTGCTACCCTTTCCACTCTCCCACTATCCGAGTACCCCTAGCCAAAGCCCGATCCCAGTTCTGCTGAGCCATACCCCCAGGCCCAAACAATATCCCTAAAACTTTAATAGGTTCCCTAGAAACTGGGATCCCTGCAATAACCCCATTAATAGGTAAAGGGGTGGATCCAATAACAATCCCCGTACTCTTACTGTAGTTAATTTTGGAACCCGATAAACTCAAAAAAAGGTGAATAGATTCTTGCAGAGCAGAAACAGAAAAGGGAAGGGGTAAAAGTAACACCAAATCATCAGCATAAGCCAGCACCTTGTGTTGTGGCAGGGAGGGAAGCACAGTGAGACCCTGTATAGCCGTGTTAGAATGTAATAATCTAATAAATATATAAATGGTGAAAGCATAAAGTACAGGACTTACTGGGCAGCCCTGCCGTACCTTTTTAGTCACAGCCAATCGTTTCCCTAGCCATCCATTAACATTAGGGATAGTAACAGCTCCCTTGTACATAGCTGATAGCCAAAAAATAAATGTGTCAGGGAACCCAAAGGATTTTAATACCAAAAATAAGAAGGTATGAGCCACCCAAGCAAAGGCTTTTTCTTGATCCAAACCAAAAACAAACCCTTGTAAGTGACCAATGTCCCCCCTAGAAAACACCTCTCTTAAATAAATTAAATTATCCTGTTGTTTATGCACCTGAACAGCACAGGTCTGTGCTGGATGCAGAAGTAGTGGGGTAACAGCAGAGAGCCTAGCCAAGAGAATTTTACTAAGGATTTTCAAAACAGACTTCAAGAGACTAAGTGGACGCCAATTACTTAAATCAGTTTTGTCACCTTTCTTGTATATGAGAAGTAAAATAGCCTCAGTCATGGAGGGAGCATATTCCCCAGAATGTAAAATATAATTCAGGAGAACCACCAGAACAGGGCCAAGGAACTGTAAAAAGGATTTGTAAAACCCTGCACTGATACCATCCGTGCTCGGGGCAGACTGAGAGGTTAACTCATGAACAGCATCAGTGACTTCAGCTAAAGTAACATCAGCTGCCAAAGCTTGCTGTTGTGTGTCAGATAATTTAGGCCACAGCAATTTATCCAAACTCTGGGTAATAACCCCATCTTCTAGAATAGGGTGCAGAGTCAGGATGGCCGCCATATAGGTTTCTACTACCGCCAAAAGCTGGTTTGGATCTCTTACAGAGTGGCCATGGACATCAGTTAAAACTGAAATTAATCTAGAATCTATCCTTTTCTTGCTTTCTTTAAAAGGGTCCAAGGATTGTTTGGTCATATTTGTACCAAACTGTAATTCCTGGTCTAAGGACTTACCCTGATTATACTGCAGATCCATCATTTGTTTGTTAATAGAAGCTATAAGCGTACTATAGCCCTGAGTGGTAGTTTCAGAGAGATATAAGGTGTTGCATCTGATGTCTCAACTTCAAATACCCCATGTATTCAGTAGTAGATTTAACAGGTGCCTGATGTTGAAAAAATTTCTTCCAACTCAGCTTAGAATCCTCCCACCAGTCTAAAATGGAGTCATAACATTCCAACACAGAAAACCGAGCAGCCCAGTCCCTCAACCATAACTGTCTAATGTGAGGATCTTCCAGCAATGATTCATTCAATCTCCAACAATTTTTTTTGCATCTTGGAGCCCCCTTCCAGGAAATATTAACCGTAAGAATGGTATGGTCAGAAAATTCTATCGGCCTAGTAAAGGCCTGCACAACCTGTAGAACCACTGATAAAAAAACAAAATCAATCCATGTCCTAAGAGTCCCTCTGAAATAAGTATAACCCCCTGCAGGATGTAATGCCCTGTAGGCATCTGACATGTGTGCTGTAGAAACAATATTTGTTAAAGCAACGGAGTCACAAAAGAGTTTATCAGTATGAAGTTCCCTATCTGTGGTAGATAGTCCACAGTTAAAATCACCCAACCAGACAGCCAACCGTGAGGTATGCAAAAAAGGTTGCACTTCCTTAAAAAGAGCTATCCTTTGTGCCTTAGTTTGGGAAGCATAGACTGTAATAACCCGAAAGCATTCTAAACAAAAGGAAACATCCAAACACATAGCCCTCCCAGGGTGTATATCCACTATCTGGAAACTGCAAGGTTAGAATTAGAAAAAAGGATGCCCAACCCGTCACAAGTGTCCTCCTCCACAGACCAAAAGGAAGGGCCCAAAGACCAGCAGTGAGAGGCATGCTGGATATCCTGATGAGACTTCAGACGGATGTCTTGTAAGCAAATAATATCTGATGTAATAATTTTAAGGAGTGAAAAAAGCCAGTACGTTTCCTCTCACTCTTTATCCTGTTAACATTTAATGTAGAAAATGTTAAGGAGGACATGATTGGGAAGAAAAATAGGCAAAACGATGGATGACCCTAGTCCAAAACAGAAGTTTCAAGGGGGTTTACCTACTTGTCTATGTCTAGTCCTTTTAGCAATGGAGTCTTCCGACCGACTTTCAGTGTCTGTGGTGGAGACAACAGAGGAGGTATCAGTATCGTCACCGGAGTCCCCACCAGTATCCTCCTCTAAAGGGGCAAAAACATTCCCTACCCTTACAGGATCCTTCTGAGGTATAGGCTTCAGGAGAGATTTTGGCTCAGACATGGTTTTACCACGTCTATTCCATTTCCTAGGGGGAACCACCATAAAAGGGACTTCCGGGTGGTGGTGGTGGGGGAGGTGGCATATGGTCCTCAGGACTGACCTCAGGTGGGACAGCAGGGACTGCAGTACTAGCAGAATCTAAACCTACCTCCAAATGTGTAGAAGAAGAGCTGGCAGCCAGAGGTACAAGAGGAGTGACCAGAGGCATAGCAACCGGAGCTGGAACCTGCGCAGTGTCTGTGGGTACAGGAGTAGTAGCAGCTACCTGTTTAGCTAAGGCATGCTGAGCCTGGTTAATAAGGCCTTCATGAGAGAGGCAGTCGTCATGATTGTGAGAGGCCTAGGGACAGCGGCCGTATGCATGACCAGTTTGTTCACACAAATTACATTTAAAAAGATTCAGACAGGCGGAGGCTAAATGTCCGTACTCCAAACAATGACTACATCTGGTCGTGTCACAGGCCGAACTAAGGTGTAAATGAGAGCCACATTTAAAACAAGATCTAGGCTGACCAATATAGAAAATTGACCCCCTATCCCATCCTAAAAAGAATACACTAGGGAGGTGTACAGGTCCAGAGTTAGTGGAGAAAAGTTTAACCTTCACTTTCCAACCCCCATCCCAAATCTGCTCACTATCCATAGTGAGTGTAGGCCTTTCCAAAATCTCACAACGCTGTCTTAACCAAAACAGAATATCTTCAACATTAACCCCTTCGTTCTTAAATAAGACAGTTATGGTTTTAATCAAAGGCTTTGTTAGGGGTATTGCCTGAAAAGGCACCCATAAAGGGTAATTTTTAAGAGAAGTGTATTGAGCTCAGAATCTATCCAAATTGGACACGTTTTTAAAACTAATGTCGTAATTACCATTCTCTAAAGAAATCAGGGCGAATATCTCTAAGGAAAAAAACTTCATAGACTTCTTTAAAAGAGTCCTAGCAATAAGTAACCTGTCAGAAGTATGTTCCAAGCCCCCTTTGTATAAAAGCCGGACTGCATTCCTCCTAGGAGCAGGCTCCCCCTTGCAGTGAAACAAATCAGCTAGTTTAAACAAAGGAGCCAGGGAAGACTTCTCCTGGTGTTCAGCTAAGGCCTCCGGGCTAGGCCCCATCCTACCCTCAGCAGGTAAAGAAGCAACAACAACAGCTTCTGGTGTGGTACCGACACCAGAAGAACCAGCATTAGGTATAGTAGATAATAAAATGGAAGAGTTGCCCCGGGGCAAGGTGGAGCTCATTGCAGATCTGGCATTGGTGGCCACATCAGGGGTTGAAGAACACATCTGTTGATAAGTCGGATCAGAAGGGTCCGGAGTCCACTGACCCGAAGCCGCCAGGACCCAACCAGCCACAGAGAGGGCTCTTTCTGGAGACCAGGAAGTGTCCTGAAGGGGTAAAACAACAGGAGGTGGTACAGGGGCCAAATCACCCCACTTAGTAGCCTTACGTCTATTTGAGAAGGAGAAAGTCTGCTCCGAAGGCACCAGAGGAACAGGTAAATTAGTAGGAGCAGCCAAGACTTTACAGTGCAGTCCCAGTCTGGTTTTCCGGAAAGTGCCGGTATCCATAGGCACTGGAACTGTAGGAGTGTCCGACGGTGTAGGGCACACGGCAGGAACACCGCCTGTACTGCCAGCCCTGTCAACGACCATAGTGTCCAAAGAAGAAGGAGGAACCACTGCCTCTGAACAGGCGTCCGACCGGAATGCATGCTTTATCCGGTCCAACACAATACAGGCCCCAAGGGATTCAGGAGACATCCTCACAAGTTCAGCTTCCAGTTCTTTGCCCACTTTGAGCCATTTCTGTTGTCAAAGAAGGAGAGCCTGGTGACGAGAAGGCTCCTGTGATCTGGAGCCATGACAAGAAAAGGTCCCAATCTACAAGTCCGGTAAGTCTGTAGAAATGGACATAAGTTCCATACAGTCCTCAGCTGCGACATTCGGAGAAAAGTCAGCAGCAGCCATAGCTAGGTCCACGGCCTCCTGTGTCGACAGGACGGGAGCAGAGGCCAGAGCTCCCGTCCGAACAGCATCCTCACCCTCCACGTAACCCAGTGAAGTGGCCATCACAACAAGACGGCCAGCAATTCCCCCAGTGGAGAGTAGGGGAATTTCCCCGGTGTCCTGGCCAAATTTCCCTCTTTCACTAAAAAAAAATACCACCAACAGCTTCATCTGGTTCAAGGTCACTTGGCACTCATCTGTATCCCCCTCCCCCGGGTCGTGCCTGAAAATAGGCAGGATTTGTCTAGTGCGCTTACCTGGTCAACAAAAACTAAATAAAATAAAATAAATAAATATTTGGCTTACCAAAACTTTTCTGCTGCACCAGATGTGCAGACAAGAACCCCAACACTTATTGTCATTATAGAATCTGTCTTCTGAGGCAGTTCCTCAGTTTGCTGTGCGATATGATTCACAATCTTCTGAGCCTGCTGATGGACTGATGCATGTTTGGAGTTGCAAACATTGGCAGAATGTTATGTTTATTCCAAAACATGACATACTTTACCTTTTGCTGGACATGTAGTAAGATAGGGTCCAATTTTCAAATGCTGAAATTTGGCACAAGGTGCCTATGCCAAAAGGAATTGACACAAGTGGCATCTTGCTCCAAATGTTGCAGCAATCCTATTTTCAAACACAAGCTGCATCAAAATTGGGAAGACGTGTGCTGAACCCACTGTGTACCACCCTTGAACCAGAAGAGGTGGTGACCAGATCATAAGAGGGCTTTCACCATGGCAGGGCTGCGCCTCATTTGGGATTTTAGAGGCCCCGCCATGGCCTCAAGTCAGGGCTGAGGTTAGAACAGGCATGAGCTGGTCTAATGGCCCTGCATGGAAGGTCTGGAGGGAGGCTAGTGGTGGGGCCTTCAAGGATATGGAACAGGGCATAGGGACCTCTGGGGGTGTTATAGTGGATAGCAGGGGCACAGTGACTGTGGTTGGGTTCAGAGATGGTACTGGGCAGATGTGCCCTGGAAAGTTGGACAGACCCACTAGGACTGGGTACTCCCTGGTAGGCAGGCATGGACCTTGTCACTGACCCCCAGGTGCTACCAGCCCTGGCAACTCTCCCAGAGCTTATCCAGTCCCCAGCAGTATAGTCAGGTATTAGCATGGCTCCACACGGTGGGCTGTTCAGCAGGGGAATGTCACAGTTCATAGGGGTCATCACGTCAACCGACTGCACCTAGTACCCAGCTGGCAATGAACAACTGCCACATGTCAGGAACTATGTAAGCTCCAGGACAGATGCCAGGGCTGGTGGCACCTAGGGGCCTGGAACAAAGCCCGTGCTTGCCTAACAGGGAGTACCTGGTCCTAGTGGCTCTGTCCAACTGTCCAGAGCACATCTGCCTGGTGCCACCTCTGTACCTTGCCATAGCCACTGTGCTTCTGCTGCCCACTGTGGCACCCCCACAGGTCCCTCTGCCCTGTCCCACAACCTCCCAGGTTTCCTTCCCCCCCCCCAACTTCACGGCTGGACTGGCATCATGCTGGGCAGGGGGGCTTGACGAGACCTCCATCAAACTTCTCAGGTTTGACACTTCTTCGTCGCAACACTCCAACTGCTGCAACTCTTGGGACTTTTGCAAAGAGACCCTCTTTGTACTGAAATTTTTATTTATTTATGTATTGATTGATTCATTTGGTAATAACCATTGAGCATGATGCTCTTTTACAAAGATTCCATGTCAGTAACGCAAGACAGTTACATTGGTACAAAACACAATTGTACAGTATCTAGAGAATACACACACATCAATAAAATGATATTTGCTAGGGTGTTGGAAAGAATGAGAAAACAAGAGGTAGGTTTTAAGATATGTTAGAAGCAGAAGCAGCCATGTAAAATGACATGTACCTATTGTTTATGTATAGGGAGGTAAAGGATAGGGAAGTGGGAGTGGGTGGGTGGGGAGGTGGGTCTTCAGTAGGCTAGGTGGGAGGGGTGGGAATTGGGAGAAAATAGTGGAAGGTATGGGGGCAGCCAGGATGTGTTGGGGGCAGGTTAGGGGTATAGAGCAGTTGGTGCATGATCAGAGATGGTCAGAGTGAGTCATTGGTGAGGGGTGGAAGTAAGGTCAGGCAGCAAAGGGCCATTTGGGGTGCGTAGGGTGATAAAAGAACAAAGGGAAGATGTGGAGTGCAGGGAGATGGCATGGGAGGGCAAGAAAAGAAAGGATGAAGTCAGTTGTTCAGAAAGGTGGTAGTGGGTCAGGGAGAAGAGGGTCATTCAGGGGGAGTGTTACGGGTTTAGTGCATAGAAACATAGACTTTGACAGCAGATAAGGACCGCTTGGCCTACCTAGCCTGCTCATTTCCCTACCTACTGGATAAGCTGCAGATCCGAGCTAACCAACAGCCGATTTCTTCCTACCCCCCACAAGAATTGCCTTATGTCTGTCCTGTGCATTCTTGAATTCTCCCACAGTTTTAGACCTCACAACCTTCTCAGGAAGGCAGTTCCATGCATCCACCACCCTCTCTGTGAAAAAATACTTCCTCACATTGCCCCTGAGCCGTCCCCCTCTATCTTCAAATTGTGTCCCCTTGTTCTTGCACATCTCTTTTTCTGAAAGATACTGCCCTCTTGGACTTTGTTGATTAGACTGAGGTAATTAAAAGTTTCTATCATGTCCCCCCTCTCCCACCTTTCCTCAAGGGTATACATATTAAGCTCCTTTAGTCTCTCCTCATATGGTTTCTCTTGCAGACCCTGCACCATTTTAGTTGCCCTCCTCTGAACTGCCTCCATCCTGTCTATGTCCTTGCAGAGGTGGGGTCTTCAGAATTGGATGCAGTATTCCAGATGGGGTCTCACCAACTGTCTGTACAGAGGGATAACAACTTCCTGTTTTCTGCTGGTGATGCCTCTCCCTATACATCCCAGTATCCCCCCAGCCCTCCCTACTGCCTTCTCACATTGCTTGCCAACCTTAAGGTCACCTGATATGATTACACCCAGGTCCCTTTCCATTTCTGTTGTTGTTACTACCTCCCCATTGTGTACTCTTCCCTGGTTTTGTTTCCAGGTACATTATTTTGAACTTTTGGATTGAATCCAAGCTGCCATACTCTGACCATTCCTCCAACCTTGCCAAGTCCCTTCTCATCCTTTCCATGCCCTTGTGTATCAACCCTGTTACAGATCTTTGTGTCATCTGCAAAGAGGCATATTTTTCCTTCAGTCCATCTGCAATGTCACTTATAAAGACTATTAAAAGGACCGACCCAGTACTGAACCGAAGCACCCCACTAGTAACCCCCCTTTCTTCAGAGTGGACTCCGTTTACTATTACCTTCTGTGTCCTGTTGTCCAGCCAATGTTTTACTCAGACTACCACCCTGGGACCCACTCCCAGGCTGGCTAATGTGTTTATTAATCTTTTATGTGGGACTGTGTCAAATGCCTTGCTAAAGTCTAGGTAGGCCATGTCCACAGCCCCTCCCTGGTCTACTACTTTGGTCACACAGTCAAAGAAATCTATTAGATTCATCTGACATGACCTTCCCACTGTGAATCCGTGCTGCCTGGGGTCCTGTGCCCCACTGGCCTCTCGAAACTCAACAATTCTTTCCTTCAGAAGTGATTCTATCATTTTCCCTACCACAGAGGTCAAACTGACAGGTCTGTAGTTTCCTGCCTCTGTCTTGGTCCCACTTTTGTGAAGAAGAATCACATCTGCCCTCCTCCTGTCTTCAGGTACCACACCACCCAGTGCATAGACTAGAAGAGTCATTGAGGTAGTGTTAGGGGTTAAGTGCAAAGACTAATGAAGGACTTGAATAGCAGGGAGTTGGTGAGTGGAGAGTTTCCTCTCAAACATAGGGATTAAAAGAGGGTGGATGTGGGAGGTGGTTGGCAAAAATTGTCTGTCAAGTTGCATTCCTGCATTTGCATGTACGGGATTTGACTAGGTGTTGCTTTAATTCCAACTTGAAGGTTAGGAGGTTCCTGGCATTATTTATTACTAACGGGAGCTCATTCAACCAGAGGGTGCCCTATACATGAATGAGTGTTGTCCAAGCAAAGTTCTTCTGAAGGGGACAGAGTGTACTACAGACTTTACCCTTCATGGTGTACTGGGAGTCTGCCATTTGGAGAATATTTGAAATGCAGGAGGTGAGAGGTATTGTACAGCTTTTCTTCCTAGAAGGCATATTTAGAACTTTATCCTGTCATTCAGGTTAAGCCATTCAGTTTGTTCATACAGCGTACATGTGTGGGTAAGCCTATCTGCACCAAGGGTAAGTTGACATGCCTTATTAAGAACCATAGCTACCCACTTAAGAGCTGTATCCGAGGTTGCACTGTATGCCACCAATCCATAATCTATAACTGACAGTATTGAGCTGGAAATGGTTAGGCAGAGAGCTGAGGGCATTAGGTATTGCCTGTGTCTGTTGAGTATGCCTAGTGTGGCATTGACTGCCCTTACTACCACGTCAATATGCTGCGAAAAGAAGATAGTGTCATCAACCATGATCCCAAGATATTTAAAAGAGTGGACTTGTTCTAGGGGAGTCAGCCTTTTGTTGATAGTCAAAAGGGGTGGTTGTTATTTTGATGGCTGGAAAGAAGCATGTTTTTGTGTTTTTATAATTAAGTAGCAGCTTTTGTGTGCTAAACTAATCCTTTAAAAGGTAGAAGGTGGATTGGAGGTCATTTTGGAGTTGGACTATATGGGAATTGCTGTTTAGGATGACTGCATCATCAGCATATAGAATTATTTTACTAGTGTTGGCCTCAGGAAGAGCATTCATAAACAATCTGAACAAGAGAGGGCCAAGGATAGACCCTTGAGGGACCCCCATAATAACTTCTCTAGCAGTGGACACAGCTGTCCATAGTTTTACCCTCTGAGATATGTGTGATAAGTAGTCCTAAAACCAGAAGTCAGTGGGGACAGACAGCCCCAGAGTCAGCACTTGCTGTAGAAGTAGGGAGTGGTTAATCATATCAAAAGCTTTGGTGAGGTCTATGAAGATAGATCCCACAAGCTTGTCATCATCCAGGGATTTGTGGACAAAGTCGGTGAACTCAACCAAAGCAGCAGATGTACCATGGCTCTTCCAGAAACCATGCTGCTGAGGGCATTGGAGATTGTATTTCTGGATGTAATCTGTGATTTGATCAGCCACTATTCTGTCCAGCACTTTTGAGAGAGGGGATAGAATTGAGATGGGTCTATAGTTTGCAATGTTGGCTTTGTCCCCACTTTAGAGCACTGGGGTCACCAAGGCCTGTTTCCACATTGAGAGGAATTTAGACAGAGTGAGAGATTTGTTAAATATTTTTGAGCTAAGGACTATTACTTCATCAAGAGCAAGGGCCACCTATTTCATGTCTATCTTATCGCAGCCGAGACTGGTTTTGCCAAGGACCTTTTTTACAAGCTCTAGCCTCCTTGACTTTAATATTCTTGAAGTAGAAATGTGGGTGCTTATTGCCTTGGCTTCGGGTATTCTGGGAGGGTTCTGTAGCTTTAAGATAGTCTGGGAGAGCACGGAGCTAAGATCCATAAAGGCTGAGTTGAAAGAGTCAGCAATAGTGTGAGGGTCAAGAGTCAGGGTACCATTAATGTTAAGCATCGTAGGATGCTTCCTGTCCTCTGTCCCTAATAGATCCTTTATATTCTCCCAGAATCTTTTGCCATCATGCCAGGTCCTCTCCATTTGGTCCTCACAGAATTTTGCTTTTGCAACCCTAATAAAATTTTTGCACTTATTCCTTGCTTCCCCGTATTTCTGGTAGTCACTTTTGTTGCTCGTGATCTTGGCTTCGTTCCACAAATTGTCCCTGTCTTTCATTTGCTCCAGGAGATCCCAAGGATCCACCTGTTACAGGATCCATGTGTTTTTCCTCTTCCTAACTGGGGAAAACTTGTCTCATACAGCACTGAATCTGTCGAAGTATTGCAGGGCAAGGACAACATTTTGTTGTTCATCAAGAGGGTCCGTTGATAATGGATAAGGCTGTTCTAAATGAGTTGAGCTGGCCCCAAATGAGTACTCTGCTTTCAATGATTCTTGGTAATGTTTTTATTTTATCTGTCCAAAGACAAGTGATGGGTGAGCGGTCACTTAAGGCATCAGGGGGTACTGTGACATTTGTTATCCTTGATGGGTAACTGGACAGGATCCAGTCTAAGAGTGTACAGGTGCCACTTTTGTAGTTTAATTGGGTGGATTCGGTTACTAGTTGTGTGAGGTACACACTGGCAACTAGGTCTTTTTGGGGACATAGTCTTGGCTGAGCCAGTTGATGTTGAAATCACCAGTAACAGTTCACTTGGTTGAGAGCTTCGACTACTTTGACTAGGCCCATAGTCGCCCTCCTAGAAGGAAAGTAAACCGTAGCTACAGTCAGAGACTTCTTGTGAATGCCTTTTAAAAGTTTAAAAGTCAGCAGTTCATGGCCCCCCAAGATACCAGATATGGGGAGCAGGCTCCCCTGTATGGTGTCCCTGGCATAGATGAGACAGCCACCACTCCTCTTACCCATTCTGTCTAAACTGTAGATCTCATAACCTTGTAGTGCTATTGTGTTGTCCTTAATTTTACATATGAACATACGAATGTGCCAGCAGAAACAGACCACCAGGTCTATCTAAGTCTGCTCGAGTGTGCAGCTAGCACCCCTAGTTTGTAGCTGCCTCACCCCCTTCCCTTTGTCATCTCAATGTCACCCCCACCTCCCCACCCTCACTCTCCCCTGTTCCCTGTCCATGCCCTTTTAAAGCTGTTCACATATTTACATGATACCACCCATTCTGGTAGTGCATTCCATTTTGCTACCACCCCTCTGTGAAATAGTGTCACCTCATTTCCCTCCTAAATCTTTCTGTCTTTAGCCATGCCTCTGGCGCCCTCCTCCTTAGCTTAAAGACCCCATCTGCCCCATCCTTATTGACTCCCGTCAGATTATTGATCCCCCTCAGATACTTGAATGTCTCTATCATGTCCCCCCTGTTCCTTCTGTCCTCCAGGGTGTACATATTCAGGTCTCCTAGCCTGCTCTCATAGTCTCTCCCCTCCATTCCACATATCATCTTTGTTGTCCTCCTCTGCACCCCCTCCAGTAGCCTGATATCACACTTCAGGTATGGCCTCCAAAACTGCACACAATACTCGAAGTGTGGCCTTACTAGTGACCTGTTGAGGGGCAAGATCACCTCTCTTCGCCTGGATGAAAAACCCCTCACTATGCACCCCAGCATTTTGTTCACTTTTGCAGCTGCTCTCCTGCACTGGGCAGTGTTATTCATGGTCTCTGTTACCATCACCCCTAGGTCCCTCTCCTCCTCCTCAATGATCAGCTTAACCACTCCCAGCCAGTAATTTCTTCTTGGGTTCTTTGCCCTGAAGTGCATAATCTTATACTTCTTTGCACTGAACCCCAGCTGTCACCTCTCTGACCACTCCTCTAGCTTGCTTAGGTCCCCCTGCATCTGCTTCCATCCCTCCACTCCATCCACCACTGCTCCCATTTTGGTGTCATCTCCAAACAGACTTATTTTGCTCACCACCCAGTGCACAATGTCTGATATGAAGAGTCCAAATAATACCGGTCCCAGCACAGAGCCCTGTGGTAACCCACTCATCACCTGCCTTGGAGTTGAGAGCTCCCCTCCTGCCACCACCCATTGCAGCTTCCCACTCAGCCAGCTTGTAATCCAGTTTGTCATTTTTTCCCCTACGCCTGCACCAGTTAGATTCCCCCCAAGTCACCCATGAGGCACCGAATCGAAGGCCTTGCTGAAGTCCAAGTTAAGAACATCCACTGGATGACCCTTATCCAGCTCACCTGTCAGCCAGTCATAATATTGTATCCGGTTGGTTTGACAAGACTTCCCCAAAATGAATCCATGCTGCCTCACGTCCTGGAGTATTTCCTTTAGTATTGTTTCCATGAGTTTGCACACTACAGAGGTGAGACTTATCAGACAATAATTACCCGGTTCATCCCTTGGTCTGCTCTTGTGTAATGGCACTACATGTGCCATCCTCCAGTCCAGTAGCACACATCCCTACTCCAGTAAGGTGCTGTAGAGATCCTCCAGTGGCTTCACCAACACCTCTCTCAGCACCCTGGGGTGGATACCATTTGGCCCTGGTGCCTTGCCTACCCTCAGTGCCCTCAGTCCCTCTAAGACTCTACCTCCCTCAGTTCTTCCATCTGTTGCCTCCTCTCCCCATGTCCCCACCCTCCCAGCCACGATGGTAGCAGTCCCCCCCTTTTCTTCCGTGATCACTGAGCAAAATATTCATTCAGTGCTTCTGCCTGTTCCTCCCCTTTTCTGTCCACTCCCCACCCTTTTTTATCCTCACTATTGTCTCCTTGCACTTCCTTTTCTCCCTGATGTATCTGAAAAAGTATTTCTCACCTCCATTAATTCCCTGTGCTAATCTTAGCTTCCTCTGGGCCTTGGCTTCTCTCACTTTTCTGGTCACCTCCCTGGACCATCTTGCATACTCCTCCCTGTCCCCTTCCTTCCCCATTCTCCAATACCTCTGATGCGCCTCTCATTTTGCCCTCACCACCTCTACTACCTTGCTGTTCAACCAGCATGGTTTCCTTGCTCTACTCCTTTTACTCTGTGTCTTGGTGCAGGCTTCCATTGCCTCTGTAATCCCCCATTTAATAATATCCCATTTCTGCTCAGCATTCATCTCCTGCCTTATGCCCTCCAGTGTCCCTTTCAGTACTTCCCACATCCTTCCAAAGTCCGACCCCCTGAAGTTTACCACTTGGGTTAAAGATTTCTCTGGCTCACTGCACATGGCTATATTAAACCACACCATTTGGTGATCGCTGTCGGCTAGTGGGTCCTCCACCCTTGTTTCCCTTACTGCCTCCCCATTTGACACTGCCAGATCTAAAGTGTTCTTTAGCCTAGTAGGTACACTGACCAACTGTGTCAGGAGAACCTCCTGGATCACGTCCAGGAGCACTTGCTTCTTAGCACTGGAGGTAACTGGAATGCTCCAGTCAACCCCCAGCAAGTAGAAATCCCTCACAATGACCACCTTCCCTTTTCTACATACCTTTCAGATTTGTCCCACTAATTCCCTGTCAAGCTCCTCAGACTGGGACGGTGGCCTGTATACCACCCCAATTCTCAGTTTCCTACCCCTTGAGTCTAGGAGCTACAGCCAGATTGCCTCTGTTCTCCCTTCTTCCCCCTCATCCCTTGTGCATTTGATCCCATCCCTCACATAGACTGCCACCCCCCCTTCCCTCCTTATGGTCTTTCCTGTATACTTTGTACACTGGGATTGCCAGATCCCAGTCCCAGTGCTCAGTTGCCCACGTTTCCTTGACAGCTGCAATATCCACCATCCACACTGCTAAGAGTGCCTGTAGCTCAGTTGATTTGTTGCCTAAGCTTCTCGCATTCAGTGATACCACCGTCCATCCTGCCCCCTTCCCTTCATCTCCTCCCTTCTACTCCCTCCCTTTTCACCTGCTCCGTGTCCTTCCCTGCTAGCCTGGGGTGTAGGCTGTGACTCCACTCTATCGGATCCCTGCCTACCTGCTGTCCACTTGCCCCCCCATCTAGTTAAATCTACCTTTGTCACAAATATACCTCCCCAGTCTTTGCTTTAATACCTCCTTCCCCTCCCCACTCAGGTGCAGCCTATCCCTTGCAAACAGATTGTTATTATCCAAGGTACTGCCCCAGCCACCCGCAACCCCATACCCCTTAGTTTGCCACTATTCAACCAACCATGTGTTCAACTCTCTAATCCTCTCCTTTCTCACTGTGCTTGAGCAGGGTACTGGGAGCACCTCCGAGAAGGCCACAGACTCCCCAGTCTCCTCGCATAACCTTCCCACTTCCTCAAATCTCTACCTTGTTACATCTACCATTTCTCCTGCTAGGTCATTTGTCCCCACATGTACCACAATGTGTGGTTTCCTCTTACCCCTCCTTGTGCACCTTAGGATTGCCTATCCTGCCTTGTCTGCCTTTAATCCCGGTATGGACTCCACCCATATCTGACTGTGCCTCTCCCCCTTGCTGCCCCATCTGATCCCCTTGAGTATGGAGTCCCCCAACACCAGTACACCCCCTTCTCTTTCCTTGTGTCCAATGACACCCCCACCCAGGTTCTCATTCCCGGGGCCACTCAAGATGGTGCTTTTTCCATTTGCCCCACTGTCTTCCCCTGCCCCTCACAATTGGAGAGACCCCCTCCCTTCTGTTTGACTGCCAACCTCCCTCTCCACCTGTCCGAGTATTATCCCTCCCCCTGCCACGCCATGCTCAATCTCTCTACTAGTAATTTCCCTCACTTCCTCCTCTTCGTGAGTACTATCCCTTGTGCAATCTCCTCCTGTGTCCTCTTCCCCCTGTGTTGCTAGTACAGCAAACCTGTTCCCTACTCTCTTTGCCTTACAATGTGTTTGCTCCTTCCTCCTGCCTACTACTGCTCCTCTTTTGCTAGGCCCTACCAGAGTCCACCCTTCATCAGCCAAGTCTCTGTTATTCAGATGATGTCAGGGCTGTGCATAAGTGTCCATGCCTGGAACTGCGCCATCTTAGGCAGAAGGTTTCCAGTGTTTGTGGCAGCAGTCTTCAAACCACTTCATTTATTACCTGACTCATACTGGGTATGTGGCAGTCCCAGGTTAGGGTGTACATTCCCAGAAAGTAGTAAAAGGATTAGTATTACCTTTCTTGCAGTGTTATTGAAATGAAACTTCATTTTGACCCTTTGTGTTTTAAATTTGAGGGATTTAGGACACTGCAGTCACACTGAGAGTGGGAAGAGCATGTGGGGTAACTTGTGACCAGTGCTAATGGCTTGCTGCACTTCCTTAGGGGGTGGAAGGAATATGTGGGTCTTAAGGCAAAGCAGATCCATAATGTTCCTTGAGGGAATCTTATGTCATTATTGTGAACTAGGTATTGTTCCTGGGAAATATGTGGGGAGATGCTGAGTTGTAGTTCCCGACAGGTGGAGATTGTAAGGGGCAGCAGAAATGCCGTATATGATGAGAAGATCATGCTAACCCTGATCATTGTGACAAGGACATAAAGGATTAGCTAGGATGAGAATCAGGGAGGGGGGCAGGGATGTCAGGTATCTTTCTGAACCTTTTGTCTATTTGCTTAGACTTAGGGGGATAGAGCTTATCAAAGCAGAAGTTCCTTTACCAATGGGCTTAGATGTGTCGATTACTAGTAATGCTATTGCTGGGATGTGTTTATTTATTGAAGCCAATGACAAAATGGGGAGATAGTATATTTCGTCCAGTCAGTGACTTCCACACTGCTTATTATAAGTAATTGTTCAAATCGGGTGGGTGAGAGGGGGGTGGGGAGATGCCGCATAGCAGCATTGGGAATTAAGCTAACCTTTAGTCTCAAACTACAGACTTTTGATCAAGATAAAATCAGGCTCAAAATCAGAGATTAACCTACAGACAAAATGGTAGCACCATAGTTTGCAAACAAGCTAGAATCCATGCTGAAGGAAAATTGGCACCAAGTTCAAAATCGGGCCAGATGAGAGGGCTGCCGAGTATAGTGCAGTGTGTGGCAAACTACAGCTAAGTTTCCAGCCTGTGCATATCTTTCTTGTAGCTAATGGAGCTCCATCAGCTTTGTTAGTCTGCCTGGGTGGGTGGGGGCTCAGGAGCTAAAAGAAAGACAAAGAGGGAGCTGGGGCTAAAATGGTTGGAGGGAGAGGCAGACAAACTCAGGGCAGAACTTGGAGCAGGCAAGACAAAGGAAGGAGGAACAATGGGGCTGGATTTAGAGAGGAGTCAGAGATTTGAGATCTGGAGCCGAAATTAGGATAGCCTGTGATAATAGTGACCGTGATTGAGTTCTTTCAAAAAGGGTGACTCAATCATGTCACCTGTGCACAGGGCTACTAGGCAGGGAGAGTGACCGGATAGGGGGTTCGGCGATTATAGTGACAGGATGTTGCTATGTATACACGCGTGCGGGGGGTGGGGATGGACCACGATGAGTGACAGGTGGAAGAGGAGAGAGGGTTTGTGGAGTATAGTGCAGTGGTGTGCCACCGAGCTGGCCATGTGGCATGGTGGGTTGGTGGCAGGCTGGGTTTGGGAGGGTGCCAGGTTTGGTTCTGGGCACGTTCTTGATTCTGCGCCGGGTTTCGGTTTTTATTTTTTTTACTTTTGCACCCTCCAACATGCACCCTCCTGGAGTTGAGAATCTTTTATTAGGGAGGTGCAGGGGGGTGAAGCCCTCCCATGGGGGGGTATGGGAGGCACAGCCCCCCGCATATAAAAAAGAAAACCTAAGTCTCTGGCGCCGTCTTAATTTTCACCACAAGTGTACATTGCTGAAATTGATTTTTGGCAATGTACACTTGTCCAAACGGCGATTGCCTTTCTGCGATCACCGTTATCACATGGAACCGAAATCAGAGGTGAGAAAGTCAGAGAAAAGCGGTAAAGTAAGACAAAACTTACTAATTCAAGTGTGACCAGCCCAACTTAAATTAAATTTAAAGGAAAAATTACTCAATTATTTAAAAATTGATGTTGTGGCAAAGAAACCAATTTGTAGTAGGTTAAAACAGTTTATCACAGCAGGCAGATTTGCTATGTAGAAACTTACTGTGCTAATGGCTTTATTTATTTATTTATTTTTTAATTTCTCTGTGCTATGGATTAATCAATGTAAAATTAACTTCTCTGAGCTACTGAATAACAGTGTAAAATTTGCTGCTGTGAGCTATGGATAAAACAGTGTAAAATTAACTTCTCTGTGCTACTGGTTAAACAGCGTGAACTTAACGTGTCATTCTAGTGGCCCTCTGAAAATCGGGCCCATGAAGATGTTCTTCTCTCCACAGTTACAACAGGTTTTCTTAAGGGTCCCACTGATAATTAATTTACATTTTTAGGACTGCAGTGGGCATAGCCCTGCAGACCTCTTGCTATCAGAAAAGGAGTCAGTGCATTCCTTCCAACCAAACAACATGCTGGAGTTGCATCACAGTCACCTCCGCATCAGTGCAGCACTCCACTCGCTGTCTCCATTGGCAGTCGCACTACACTTTTTTAACTCTGTCAGCGGTCATGGCGGAACATGGCACACACCGCCGTGCCCAAGATGGCTGCAAAACTCTATTGTGTATGTGGTGGCCATCTAGGACATGGCGGAGTGTGCTGTGTTCCACCATAACAGCCAATTTGTTTTTTTATTATGGATATCTTCCCACCCAACACTCCCTCTCAGCACCCAACACCCCCCCCCAGAAACATAACAATGACACTGTGGGTGCACAATCCCCAAGTGTTGCGATCATGTTCTGCCATGATGTGACCTCTTTTTTAATATATATATTTTTCTCCCCTCACCCGACCCTCCCTCTCAACACCCACTACCCCCCCCAGAAACATAACAGTGACACTGGGGGTGCCCAGTCCCCCAGTGTTGTGAGCGGGGAATCCTCTGTCATGTTTTTTTTTCACCTGTAAAAGAAAACTGTCTTTGTGGCCATTTCGGACCCCACACCCAACCCTCCCACTCAGCACCCACCACCCTGCACCCCTCCTAAGCCCTTACTTACCCATCAAGGGTCCAACACCGTAATCTTCTCTGGACTGCAAACACATCTTCACTCTGCAAAGCTGGACCACAAACTGATGAAACAGGTATGCGGTTCAATGTATTTCAATGGAGTTTTGAACTTAGCGGCATAACTTGGGCATTTTTGCATATTTTTGGTCCAAATTTTCAACATGCCATTTCTGGGAGCCCGCCTCATGAACAATTGCACTGACATTAGGCAAATCTGTCTCCAAAGATAATTTTGCAGTCCCTGAGTGATGTCATCTTTCAGACAGGAGTTGAACATTTTCTCTGCTCTTGTTCATGAGTTGGGTCATAAGAAAGCTATGTTGAAAATTTGGTGTAAAAATATTTAAAAACATCAAAGTTGTAAGCCTATATTGAATTTTGGGAACACAGGCTTGTACTGTAGCTTTGGTCATTTTCAATATTTTGCCCCAAATTTACAACCTAGCCACATCTTTACAGCACCTTATTAATGTGACAGCTATCATTTTTCAAATCCTGGCCAAAATGTTTTCCTACATCCCGAAAGATGATTTTGTGGTCCCTGCACAAAATCACCTTTTGGACAGGAGTTGCAATTTTCTCTGACCTTATTCATGAGGCAGGGTCATAAGAAAGCTATGTTTTAAATGTGTTGTAAAAATATTAAAAAAAAAATGTTTTGAGGCTATATTGAATTGAAAATGCAGCCTCATAACTTTGGTAATATTCAGTGGCCCAGATATTCAGAAATGCACTAAAGGCTGACGCAAGTCCAGCGCAGTGCAAATCCAATGCACCATGGTGCAACAGGAGCCATATTCAGAGGTTGCGTTGGCTGCACTGGGCCGGTGCCACCTGGCTGAATATGGCACAGGTGCACCATGGCACAACTGTGGATGCAGCATGGCGCAATCACAGGTGTGCCATGGGCAGACACAGAAGCCCCAGGGCAACGTGAGAGCAGAGCAACAGAGAAACAGAGTGGGGCAAGGCACAGAGAGGAGACCCAGGGACAGAGCCAGGGAAGCATAGTGACAGGCCACAGGAGGCCACCACCAGCTGGGCACAGCAGGGTGTACACAGGCACCCAGACCCCCACCCCAGAACACAACAGTGGCACAGACAGTAGGCAACAGGGGGTGCTAATGGTGGATGAAAGGCCACCAAGGGGGCTCCTGCAGGCTGCAGGCTGTCTTCCCCCTGCATAACCAGACCAGTGCAGGCCACACCCAGGACCATGCAGCCAAGCATACACACCCACCACACAACCCTGACAGCCACCATAAGGACACCCCAAGGCACAGTCATTGACTTAGGGGAGGGACAACACCACTGTGGGACACACTGCAGCACACAACATTGATCCACAGAAGCACAACACACGCCCCAACCCATGCACACCACACGGATAGGCATTGGACCACTGCAGCATGGCTCCTCACGCCACTTGCAAAGCAAACACAGACGCAGGCAGGTAAGGCAAAAATAATTTATTGTGCAAAACAACTATACACAAGAGAAGGATGTGGGGGAGGGTAGGAAAGCGAAGGGAAGGGGTAGGGAACAGGGACTGCGCAGAGGGAAGAGGGACTGGAGGAGAGGTATGGCTGAGGAAACAGGGGAAATCAGGGCCCAACCAGCGGTGGCCATGGCCTGCCGCCCCCTGCAGATGTCGCTGCCACCTGTCTGCCAAAATCATTCTCCAGACCTGCATCACTGCCTCCATCATAGTCGATGTAATAAGGATCAACTGCCTCAGGAGCTGGCAGTAGAGGGACCTCCTGCACCACCACCAGACACCTAGGACAAGGGACAGGACAGATGATCAGTGCAATGTCCCAAGGAACCATGCCCATCCACAGAGCGTACTGGGCAGTGGGAACACCCCCCCGGAGGGCCCGTACAGGCCACTCACAGGGGTGTGGGCCATGCACACATGCACACCAGCAATGTGGCACACCACATCAACGCACAGTGGTAGTCCTCACCATACAGTGGCCATCCGACTGCGCCATGGCAGTCACATGGCACAGTGCTCCGGCAGCACCACAGCAACATCAGTGGCCAGGTACACACCCACCCCACCAGCAGCCGACACACGTGTCCAATTGATGCGCCACAGTGGAGGGCACCATGCACAATGCATCACCCACAGCTGCCACCGCACATGGCACAGGCAGCTATGCCCGCACCCACGCCCCCGCCACCCCCCAATGTCAGTGCGCAGGACAATGTCAGTGCCTACCTGCCCTCTGTGGCCCCTCTGATGCTGGAGTCACTCCTAAACCCTGGGCCACTGCTGCCTGGCATCCTGCCAGCGCTGCCCCTCTTTTGTCTTCAGGTCCTGGGAATGGAACTGAAGAAAAAATTACTCACCTTAGTAATGTTGTTTCTTCTAATGGAGTCTTGCTATATTATGACAATTGCAGTTTGTCCCAGCCTTAGAACTGCTCCGGAGGTGAAAGAGTTAACTTCCATGCCATGCATGGAACTTAGAGCGCGAGCTCAGTTAGAAAAGCTCTGTCTGGATCATTTCAAACTGAAACTGTCAGATCTTTACGAGCAAAACTCACTAAGGTTCTGTGTGGAAGCTGTAACCTACACTAGCCAACTGGCTACTTAAGTATTAACACATTTTCCTGGTCCCAACACAAGACTCAAGTCAGGGGACCAGAAAATAAGATAAGATAAAATAAAACACAACACCCAAACACCCCAAAAAGAAGGGGTGGAAAACACAAGATGGGCATCAATAAGTGCCAACACTGGACTGCCCACCCCATCCCTAAAGTAGAAGTTCTGAGAGGGGAAGGCTGGTGGGGAGGTCATAATATAGCAAGACTCCATTAGAAGAAACAACATTACTAAGGTGAGTAATTTTTTCTTCAAACAACATGAAGTCTTGCTATATTATGACAAAAGCAGACTACACAGCAGTACCTCCATGGAGGAGGGACAGAACCTACTTAGGAAATAGGCTCTGAAGCACAGCTGTGCCAAATCGAGCATCCCTCCTGGCCTGAATGTCCAAAGAGTAATGCTTAGTGAAATTATGTACTGTTTTCCAAGTAGCTGCTTGACATATCTCTAAGATAGGGATGTCCCTGGCCACAGCTAGGGATGCAGCTGTACCTCTGGTAGAGTGAGCCTTCAGGCCTGAAGGGGGAACCTTACCCAGTTTTTGATAGCAAAATTGGATACAAGAGACAATCCACCTGGCAATGGATCTCTTAGTGGCAGGTTTCCCTTTCCCAACCTCACCATAAGTGAGAAAGAGTTGGAGGGAGTCAAACCTGTGACCCTTGGAACACTCTATGTAGTAACTAAGGGCCCTCTTAACATCTAAGCTGTGCAGCCTCCTCTCACCAGAGGAGGAATGGTCAGTGAAGAACACTGGAAGAGAAATAGATTGATTAAGGTGGAAATCTGAAACCACCTTAGGCAAAAACTTCCTGTTAGTCCTGAGGATTACCTTATCCCTGTGAAAGGAAATAAAATCAGTCTCCACTGACAAAGCTTGCAACTCACTTATGCGCCTGGCAGAAGTGATGGCTACTAGAAACACAGTTTTCCAAGTCAGGTACTCAAGCTCTGCCGAAGACAGAGGTTCAAAGGGGGTGCATCAGCTGAGCAATGCAAACATTAAGATCCCAGGCAGGGGCAGGGTCCCTGAATGGTGGATTGGTATGAAGCAATCCCTGAAAAACTTGGAAAATACAGGGTGAGCAGAGAGAAGAGGGCTTCCCTGCTGAAATAAAAGCAGAGACAGCTGCCAAATGCACTTTCAGGGTAGCTGGTCTCAGTCCCTAAAGAATTAAGATGGACCATATAGTCCAAAACAGTGGGCAAATCAGCAGATTCCGAGAAATATGCTTCCTAGAGCACCATATGGAAAACCTTTTTCCATTTAGAGTTATAAGTAGCCCTAGTGGAAGGCTTCCTAGAAGCTTTCAAAATTTCGAGAACACCTTGAGAAAGGTGTAGGTCAGCAAACTCTAACTCCTCAAGAGCCAGGCCTTGAGGTTGAGGGATTTGAGATTCGGATACCAAACTCTCCCCTGGGCACAGGTTAACAAATTGTGGTTCCTTGGCATATACAGGGGAAGATGGACTGCTAAGGACAGAAGGAGAGGGTACCAGGGCTGTCTGGCCCAATCTGGAGCAATCAGAATCATCTTGCAGGGCTGAGATCTGATTTTGACTAGCACCTTGAACAGGAGAGGGAAGGGGGGGAAGGCATAGAGAAACTTCCCTTCCCAATCGAGGAGGAAGGCATCCAGGGGGACTGAGCCCAACACTGGGGCCTGCAACAAAAAAGTGGAAGTTGATGATTGTCTGGGGCTGCAAAAAGATCTATCTGAGGGGTGCCCCACCTGGCAAAAACTATCCCCAGTACTCGAGGATCCAATGACCATTCGTGATGGCCCTGGGAAATCCTGCTGAGAGCATCTGCCAGGACATTGTCCTTGCCTGGGAGGTGAACTGCTATGAGGGAGGTGTTCAGGGAATAAGCCAGAGACCACAACTTCATTGCCTCGGTGCATAAGGCCGAAGACCGAGTGCCCCCTTGTTTGTTGATGTACCACATTGTAGTGGTATTGTCTGTTCTGACCTGTACCACTTTGTTATGAACAGATGCAGAAAAAACCTGAAGTGCTAGAAAAACAGCTCTGAGTTCCAACAGATTGATATGGAGCAGAGATTCCTGAGGGGACCACAATCCCTGGGTGGAGAGGTCGCCCATGTGAGCTCCCCATCCCAAAAGGGACGCATCTGTAGTAAGGGTCAAGGAGTGAGATAGAGGGATGAAAGGAACCCCTTGTCTCAGATTGCTCTGGTCCTGCCACCACTGAAGGGCCTGGATCAGGGTTCGAGTTACTGGGATCAACTTGGATAGGGGATCTCTTCTTTGAGACCAAAAGGCTCTCAAATGGAACTGAATGTCCCTCATCTGAAATCTTGCTCCTTGCACTACGGCTGTGGAAGCAGCCATGTGTCCTAGGAGCTGTAGAAAATGCCTTGCTGGTCGAGAGACCTGCAGGGTAAAGGAGGAGGCCAGGCCCACCAGGGTCCTTACCCTTTCTAGGGAAGGAAGACTCTGGATAGCTTTGTGTCCAGTTCTGCGCCTATGAAGGTGAGTACCTGGACAGGTTCTAAAACTGACTTTGGAAGATTGAGAAGAAAGCCTAGAGAGGTAAGCAGCTGCTGGGTAACCTGCAGGTGTGATTTGACCTGGTCTGGAGACTGACCCACAATGAGCCAGTTCATCTAGGTAGGGAAAGATGGCAATCTTTTGCCTTCTTAAATGAGCAACTGCTACCGCCAGGCATTTTTGTGAATACCCTTGGGGCAGAGGTAAGGCAAGGTCATTGCTTTGAACTGATAATGGCCTGAGGGCAGTTCGAATCTGAGGTACTTTCGGTGGGAGCTTCTGATAAGAACATGGAAGTAGGATCCTTGAGGTCCAGGGAAGCTAGCCAGTCCCCTGGCCTTAGGGAGGGTAAAATCATTCACAGAGTCACCATTTTGAATTTTGGTTTTAAAAGGTGCTTGTTCAGATATCTTAGGTCCAGGATGGGCCGCCATTCTCCTGTCTTTTTTGGGGTAAGGAAGTACCTGGAGTACAGTCCCTTACCCTGGTGTTGGGGAGAAATCCTTTCTACCGCTCTGAGAGCCAGGAGGGTTGAGACTTCTGTTTCCAAAGCAAGAGTCTCTAGAGGATTTGCAGGTGGAAAAGATCTGATTCTCATCTTTGGAAATTTTTTGAAGCTGAGAACCAGACCCTGGCTCACTACTTCCAGGACCCACTTGTCTGAAGTTAAGGACTCCCAGTCCTGGACGAAGTAAGCCAGCCTGCCCCCTACAGGTAATGGAGAATCGGCCTGGGCATCCCATCAGGGTGCCTGTTTGGCAGGGCTTTAGGCTGAGGGGTGGAGCAGGCCTGCTCATACCCCATCTGCCTCTCCTCTGAAGAACCCCCTCTGAGCGTAAGCTGAAGAGGAGGCCTGGGTTTGGTAAAAGGTCTGTGAAAAGGCCTGCCTCTATCCCTGGGGCTGCCTCTGAGGAGTGGCTTGCCGTTCCTTGGCTTGTGCACCCTATAAGTGGTTCTATATTCATCCATTTTTTTCATATAATTCTCTGTCTGCTCCCCAAACAGAGAATTTCCCACCACAGGAAAATCCATGGCCTTAGCCTGGGTATCCTGTGACAGACTAGTACACCTGAGCCAAGCCAATCTACGAAAAGCCACAGATGTAGCCATGACTGTAGAGGATACATCATTAGAATCCACTACAGCATGGAATTGCACCTAGATGCCTCAACACCATCAGCAGCCACCTGTTCCAGCTCCTTGGCAAGCTGGCCAGGGGCCTGTTTGGCTAAGGCCATGACAGTATCCCATCTAGATTTCTGGTATCTTGCAACATAGGCCATATAATTTGCCTGTCTGAGTCCCAAGGACGCTGCCATGTATTGTTTTTTAGCCATGGCATCAATCTTCCTGGAGTCCTTGTCAGGAGGATGTGAAGCCAGGGGAATATTAGCCTTATCACAGGCTGCAGCCTGAACTACCCCAACATGGCTGCATTGCTGTGAAAGAAATTCTATATCAGGACTCTGACAAGGGTACCACCTGTCCATCTTTTTATCCACAGGAGGCACAGAATTAGGAGCTTTTAAAATTTTATTGTTTGTTTCCTGAAGGATTTATGTAAAGGAATAGACAATCTCCTGGACTCTGGGATATCCATCATCTCCACAAAGTCAGGCTCCTCTTGCTCATCCACAGCTTCCTCCAAAGGGAGCTGGAGGGTTTCAGCAACTTTTTTATAAAACAGAAAATGAGAAGGGGACTCAGAAAGCCTAGGGGGAGACTCTCCTAAAGGTCTGTCTGGGGAGATGTCCGGTTCAATGGGCACGTCCAGACTTTCAAAATCACATTCACACTGTTCAGAATCATCCTCCCCCTCCTCTGGTTCATAAAACTCCTCTATATCATATTCTTGAACCGGTGGAACCGGCCAAACCGACCTTTTGCCAGATAGTGGCGGTTCGGACGGAACCGGGGAAAGCGACTGGACAATTTGGATCGCTTTGACTATCTCTGCAGCAGTTGGAGAAGGAATTTTGGACTCCACACCTGCTGATTTTCTAGTTCTCTTTGCTGGAACTGGCTCCACTGAGTCAGCTTTTCGTTTGCCCGAGGAAGTCTTGCCCTGGTCAGAGGGCACTCTCTCTGGTTCGTGGCACCGAACCGGCTGGCCATCCGGGTCAGCGGACTTTTTGGCCTCTCGTTCCCTGAGCCTACCAACTCTCTTATCTAGGGTAGCTGCAGGGAAATTCTTGCAAATCTGGCAGTCTACATTGAGGTGGTCAAACCCCAGACAATAAACACATGTGGTGTGTGGGTCAGCCTTGGCAAAGGCTTCCCCACAGACACTACAGTGTTGAAACCCAGTGGGCCCGGTTTTTCTTTTGGGTTTCTCAGACATAATGCCAGCCTAACTAAAAACTTGCCCTTTTCCGGCATATGCCAGGCAAGACACCCTTATCGGTTCCCAACCCTGTCACGGGTCGTGGAAAAAACCGTAATGAAATCCGTTTTTTTTAGAACTGATAAGAACCGGGAACCGCACTCTAAATAGCTTTAAATGAATTTAGAAAAAAGGTTTAAAACAACCTGATCGGTTCAAACCGAACCGATAAACATTTACAAGTTCCACACAGAAATAAACCTGTCTATTACTTACAATACCACAGACAGAGCTTGAACCGATCGGTTTGCGGTTAAAATAATTATAATCGCGGTTGAATTTAACTGATAAAAACACTTTTAAACTGAGAAATGAACCGAGCAGTAGGAGGAATCTCCGGAGCGACTGTTCAGTGAGGCAGAGTAAAGAATCTGACAGTTTCAGTTTGAAATGATCCAGACAGAGCTTTTCTAACCGAGCTCGTGCTCTAAGTTCCATGCATGGCATGGAAGTTAACTCTTTCACCTCCGGAGCAGTTCTAAGGCTGGGACAAACTGCAATTGTCATAATATAGCAAGACTTCATGTTGTTTGAAACAGGTACACTCAATAACCAACCACAGCAGCTGCCCTCCACCTCCACCCCTGTGTACAGGGTGAGACCCTGCCTGACATGTCCCACACAGTAGCATCGTAACACAAGTGGTGGAGGGTGTTGCCACCCCACAATGCACACGATGGTAGCACACCACCCTGCAGGACATGCCAGGCAGCCTAGCCAACACCACAGTACAGCACCAGGGCACGCTTGCATGATGGGCCTACTCACCTGGCTGTGGCACAGCCCCACACCTGACGCGTGCCTCCAGCCTTCTGAGGCTCTCTGGGTCCCTCTGAGCCAGGTCCCCATAGTGGTGGCGACACTGTTCCCCCATTCTGGCCACCCTGTGCGCTGCCTCAGTGAGGCAGCAATGGCCTGCCACACAGCCACCCGGGGCTGTTGCAGTGGCACCTGCCCAAACAGCTGGGGTGCGTGGGGCTGGACACAGGCCACTAGGTTGACAAGCTTGACCTGTGTCCAGTTGGCTGCTCATCCAGATCATTGTTGCACCATGTCTCAGGTGTGAGCCACGGAGCAAAATGGTGGTGGTAGCACATGTGGCCACTGCATGCGCCAGATGCATGGGCCAAGGGGACATGCTCTGTGTCTGCCCATCTCACAGTCTTGGAATTGCGCTGCATGGGCATGGCTAGGTGGGGTCACGGGTGCGGGGGTCACCTAGGGACAGAGGTCACAGCAGGGGTCAGAGGTCAGCCACCACACAGTGCACACGTGTGCAATAGCAGGCCCCATTGTGCAGTGGGCACACAGTGTGCAATAGGTGACAGTACACTGACTGGTGCATGCGCTCTGCGGTCCTGCACACCGTGCATGCGTGCGCATTGCGCCACGACTTGCTCTGGAGCAATCTCTTTGCACACGGAGCAAAATCGTAATATTCAGCCACCACATGCAAATGAGTTCATCTGCCAATGTGTGGTACACTGGAGTAATTAGCATGTCATTACCGTTGCGCCAAAACTCATTTGCATGCAATGCACTATAAAACCACCACGGATCCGCACAGGCCATGGACCAGTATTGCATCCTTTTAAGGTAAGTTGCGCATGCTGCAGGAGCACACTGAGCCCAGCCAGCACAGCAGGGGGGATGGAATAGGGTGCTTCTGCACTGATACACTGTGCTTTCCATGTCCACGGGAAGCGACATGTCGGAATGTGAGGAGGGTGAGGAGCATGGGCCTGCTCACAGGTGCAGGCCCAACTTCACGAAGGCAGAATCAGAGGTCCTGTTTGAGGCTTACCTCAAAAGGGAGCTGCTGTTGAGTGGTGCCACGGGCACACCACAGGCCAGGGCTGGGGCCTGGGAGGAGGTGGTGGCATGCGTGAACCAGCAGGGAAGCCACCAGCAGTCAGTGCAGGAGTGCTGCAAGAAGGTGGGCATGGACAAGAGGCACATCAAGGATAAGGTGGCGGCCATCTGTGCAGCCTGGAATGCCACTGGAGGGGGAGACTGCAGATGTGTCATAGCTTATGGTGAAGGAGAAGTTGGTGACAGCCACCATGCGCTGCAGCACCGTGGAGGGTGTGACTGGAGGAGAATTCCAGACAGGTGGCAGTCCATCACTGCATGGTACATATGTTGGCCATGCACAGCATGCAATGGCTGTATTTTTTTTGGGGGGGGCACTTGTGGGCATTGCATCACTGGCACATCTGTTTTCTCTTTCAGCACTGGCATGCCTGTATGCAGAGGATTGGGTGCCAACAGCGGCTGTGGAGGCAGGACCAGCCCCAGAGGACCAGCCATCCACCTCCACAGGCATGTAAGGGCCTGATAGGCTGCAGTACACCACCACTGTCCAACCGGATGTCCTGGGCATGGGTTCGGACAAGGCCCTGGATGTGTTTCTACAGGATACCAGTCTCGGCATCCTCTGCGTGGAGACACAGATCAGGGCGGGGTCCAACACCAATGATGACCTCACCTTAATCCTGGACAGCATGGGTGGTGCTGTGGGGGAGATGCCCATACCAGACACCAACACAGGCAGCATGCCCAGTGACCTGACAGCGGGTGAACAGCTGCCTGCCACCACTGCGGGTGCAGCTGTGTGCACTGCCACAGCTGTGCGGTGTGGTGGTGGTGGTGCAGCTGCGTAGGCACTGGGCAGTGTTCAGCGGCCGGACAGGCAACAGCAGCAGGCGCCACAGGGCAGCCAGACACAGGGTCTGCCGCTGGGGTGCAAACTAGGGACATACCCCATGAGGACCCCACTGTGCAGTGTCCACCTGAGAGGGGGGGGCTGTGCAGCACAGCTGGTCACCACAGGAGGGTCGGCATCCTGCCCGGCTACCCCAGGATGCCGACCCGCTGGCAGAGCACACCGTTTGGCTGTGGGCTTCTGTGGAGCAACAGGTGCTATTTGCTGCTGGGGTGTGTGCACTGCATGCGGAGGTGCACCAGGCAGTCGAGCAGCATGAGAGGGGCACTGCACAGCTCCTGGTGGTGATACAGCACATGTAGGAGGCTACGACTGCATCCCAGGATCACATTTCCAATGTGATCACGGATGGCCTTGTACTGCTGGCAGCCACCACAATCCCCACACAGTGCACTGTCCGCCCCACGATCCCTGCATTGGGTGACACCCTCACTGTCGACGCCAGGCTCTGATGTTGGCATCCCAGGCATGCCTGGGGCAGGCCTGTTTGGGTGCCTTCGTACCCCTGTGTGGACCCGTCCTGCAGTACAACCCCTGGAGGGCTGATGCAAGCACCCCCTGTGGCCAATGAGCAGCCTGTGGCTGCCGATCGACCCCAGCGTGGCCGGGGGGGCCATGGTTCTGTGTGGTGGCCCTGATGTGCATGCCTGCTGCCCTGTGCACGCATGGGCAGTGTGAGTGTGTGTGCATACCACTGGTGTGGTGCCTATGTGTCGTGCCGCACACTGCCTGTGTGTGTGCCTGCCCAGCCGCTGGACCATGTGGCATGGGCGTGATGAGAGCAGTTCAGCACTGGTTGTTCCTGTTCACTGGTGCAATGCATCTGATCCCCACCACATGCCAGCACCTGGGTGTTTGGGTGTATGGGTGCATGTGTTTGTGTTGCTGTGTGATGCTGTGTGCAGTTGTGTGTGGTTGTGTGCCACTGACTCCCCTACCCTTGCACCATGCCTCTGTGTGTGCATGCCCATTGCCATGCATGCCCCTGCCTGTGTGCTGTATCAGTGTGTGTGGCTCTTGCATGGGTTTTGCACCACCTACCTGCGTGCCCCATAGTGCTCCTGTGCGATGGTGTCACGATGCTGGCATGCCATCCATTGCAGCCGGGGATCCCTCCACCCAGGGCAGGCTGTCCACCACCCTCTGGCCCATTGTCTCCATCGTCCCCACTACTGTCACCCTCATCAGCCTCGACAGCTATCCCATGGCCAATGGCCATGTTGTGCAGTATGCAGCAGGCCAGGAATAGGCCACAGGCTTTCGAGGAGCTGTACTGTAGGGCACCGCCAGACCTGTCTAGGCAACAGAAACGTGCCTTCAGCATGCCAAATACACGCTCAATGATGTTGCACATGCTGGCGTGTGCATCGTTGCAGAATTCCTCTGCTGGGGACACGGGCGCTGATAGGGGTGAGTAGCCAGGGCCTCAGTGGATAGACACTGTCTCCTGTGTGGATAATGACATGGTTAGCCCTCCGACATCCTTTACTGTGCCCCTTGCCTGTCCCTGATGCCCTTGCCAGCATGCCCACCCTGACCTCCCCATCCCATGGCCTGCTCTGCCCGTCATCCCTTGCCCATCCCATACTCACCCACTAGGCAGCCTGTGGGGATGTCCCCATGCTCGAACCTGTGGCACAGCACAGAGCTGTGCCAGATGAACACATCATGTGCACTCCCAGGGTGTGTGGCACATACATTGGTGATGCACCCCATGGCATCGCACACCACCTGGCAGTTGATGCTCAGGAACCCCTTCCTATTGATGTAGGTGACAACCTCAGGGCCAGGTGGCATGTGGATGCCCACATGGATGCAGTCAATGGCCCCAAGCATGCCAGGCATATGTGCTACCCTGTGGAGGCCCTGCATGGTTGCTGTATGCTGTGCCTGTGTGCTGGGTAAAGGGATGTATTCCGAAGCACATGGCAGCAGAGCGTTGAGGAACTGTGTGAGGAGGCATGACGTGGCTGACTGGGTTATGCCTGTGGTGTCCCCTGTTGGTCTCTGGAAGATGCCCGTGGTGAGCAGGCACATGACAGCTGTCACTTTGGTCTCGCCAGACATTGTGTGGCTCCGTCTTGAGGGTGCCGGCATCTCCTCACTGCACAGCTCATAGAGCTGCCTCAGAATGGCCCTGTTCAGGCAGTACCATCCCACAATCTACGTGTTGGAATAGTTCTCATAGGTGGTGCGGGCATGGTACCACCTCTTCCGGATATACTGCCAACGGGCCCTTCCACGGCCATGTTGCTGTTCCTCCTGCACCCTCACACCCCTCATTATGGCCTCCATCATGAAGGGCGCACTATCCATGGCCCCTGATGTCCTGTATCCCCCTGGGCAGTTCACTGCCGTGGGCTGTGTGCCACCCTGGTGCATTGCCTGGCACTGTGCCTGCCTGTCCCTCTCACTCTCTTTGCCCTTGTCTCCCTCTCCACTGCCACGTCTGTCCCTCTCCCTCTGTGGCTGCCTCTGTCCATTTGTCTGTCTCTCACTCACTCTGTCTCTCTCAGTCTGTCTTTCTGTCTGTCTGTCCTTCCTTGTTTCATTTGTTCTGTCACTCTCTCTCTCTCCCTCTCGCCTGGCGTGAGTGCTGTCTGTGTGCTTGCACCCTGTATTTATAGGCCCAAGTCTGCTCGGCACATCTTGGTTTTTCTCCTCACTTGCGCCATGGTTCCATAGTTGAATATCGCACTGCACTGGATATTCATGGGCATGCCCCCTGCACTTGTGCCCACATTCATTAGAGTTGCACATTGGCGCAATGACTCCTGCTGAATATCACTCCTTGGTGCAAGTGTACACAACTGCTTTGAATATCCCGGCCAATATTTTTACCCCAAATTTTCAGCATAGCCATCTCTTTACAGCACCTCATAAATGTGACAGCCATCATTTTTCAGCTCCTGCCCAAAATGTGTTTTTGCATCCTAAAAGTTGATTTCACAGTCCCTGTGCAAATCACCTTTAGGCCAGGAGTTGAAAATTGTCTCTGCTCTTCTACATGAGGCAGGATCATTGCAAAGCTATGCTGAAAATTTGGTGTAAAAATATTTAAAAAAAATTTTTCAATATTTTTACCAGCAATTCCTGAGCTGCAGCCCTATCAGATCTGGCCAGAGTTCATTTTGATTGGTTTGGCAAAGCTTTTAGAGCCCATGATTTCAGCAGATTGATCAGTGGATCCAGTTTCCATATTCTGCGCCTGCAATTCCACATTTTATTTACATTTAACCATATCTAAGTGTTGCTAGGATAATTTCTGAATCATGTCAAATTTGTCATCTGAGCCTTCTTGATAGTCACCCTTGCACAATCTGTGTGTAACCCCCCCCCCAGAAAGAAAGCTTACCTTTACCATAGTACCATTTAGCAGATGCTTCTCGCCAGAATCACATAACCAGTGTCACTCTTCCTCTCTTCTCATCACCACAACTATATTCTTTATGCTCTTGGCCCGAGGACTAAAGCTGTGGGACAGAGTAGCACAGCAGTAGTTTCTCCAATTATTTGTGTCTGAAGGTGCAAAGAATTACTACCACAACTGGCAATGCATGCTGAGGTCAGTGAGAGACTGAGAAATAGTTGGACGCTGTATTGAGGGATTAATGTAAAAAATAATAAAAATGGACTGGCCCCTGCCACAGAAACAGCAGAGAGTGCAGATGTAAACTGTGCCATGCTAAACAGGTCACAGCAGGCACTCACTGACACTCCTACTGCTGCTCAGCCCCTGACAGACAGCCAAGAGGTTGGACAGACATGAGGGCATGGCAGGATAGCTTATACATGTGTCCAGAGGTACAAACATCTGGTGGGAGCTACACATCCCACCAGAGCTGCTTAACAAATGAAGTTTGAGAGACTGTGGGCACTACCATCTGTGTTTCCCTTGGGAGTGTAGGACTATTGGATGGGCCAGAGGTCAGATATGAAGGCAGTCAATGAGGGATGTACCCTATTGGGGGGCAGTGGCTCATAAAATACATTATGGGACAGGGTGCTAAAGGTGGACCAATAAGAGAGTCCTTTTTGCATCTTGGGATTGCAATAGCCAATAGACACTGATTATTAACAGTGGGATATCTGCAAGGTGCCTAAGAAGCTTAGACTGCGAAGACAGATTTGCAACAAAAAAGCAGAGATGTGCTTTATGTAGTTAAGGCATGAGGTTCAATCCAACATGAAATCCCTGTCTAGCTTTATTTAAAACAGTTTCAGAGCCTGCAATGAAGTGCCTGAAAAGGGTTTTAGTAGTTTAGAACAGGGATTGCATTGATAAAAGCTCCAGTTCTGTGAGGGAGGTCAGCTGCACCCTGTGCCAGTTCTGCTTCCCAGACTTTTCTGAGTACACGACTATGTTACCATACCCCGATGTGATTGCCCATCCTTGGGGTAGGAGAAGAAAAGTAATTCTGTGATGTGAAGAGGAACATTGGGAAAATCTTCTGTCAAGAAGATTTCTGCATGACTTGCACTGCTGTGGTCCTAGATATATAGTAAGAACACTGGTTCAGTTTCCATCTGGTCAGTCTCCCAGTTCACTGAGGAGGATGCTCTGCAGTGACTGGCCCTGAAGTGTCAAAGTCCTGGGTTGTGAGGACTTGAACAGGGCTCTGCCCTACATTTTGTATAGTTAGATTATAGATATATAATAAATCCAAGTTTATTCTTTACAAATTTAGAACTGTGTGCAGCAGCTAGTGTTTCCATGATAACACTGATTTGTTTGTGTTTTACAGCAGCAGTACTTGTCAGTCACTATAGTATATATTTTGTTCAGATAACATCAATAGACACATTTTTCTTTTCATTTTGTTTTACTCTTGAACTAAAATGTGGGATTTTTAAAGTTTTTAATGGTTCACACTCCTTTGCCATGTCCACCATGAAACAAATATCTTTGTGTAGCTCTGAGTTGTTTACCATTAGAAACATGTGGTAGCACCAACCTAATGCATGCACAGAATGAATCATGTATGTACATTCAAAAAGTAACCTCAATGGAAGAGATTTTTAAAAAAATTGTGAGAGGGGGCCATTTTTAATTACTTTAATCATTAATTACAAACTCAGTTATAACAGTTGTTTGAAAATGTCCAAGAAAACTAAATATACTGAGGGTGAATCTAAGGATGTCACAAATACATTTTTGCTAATAAACTACATGATGAAATTTGTTTGCCTACTAACAATTACTGCTGCTTTAAATATTATTTGGGATCCCCAGCATTAAGTATCTACCAGTACCGCATTGTTTGAACAGCAATCAGGCCTGCCACCTCAGCCACATACGTGCACACTGCAAAGTCTACAGCAGCTTCCAGCTGGGATGCTGGGATTACTGGTGCACAAGTGGAAAGGGACAACTGGAATAATACCTGCCTGTTAGTAGGTGTTGGGGGGGGGGGATTTCTTGAAGGTGAACAATAGTTATTGCTTGCGATGCATTTAAACCTTGCCTTTCCTTCCTCCACTACCTTGTTCCTGTTCCCGATAATGAAGTCCCTTATTTTATTTTTATATAATTATTATTTCCATTGATATCTTTGTGTTGTGTATTACTATGCTTGCTTACAGTGTTAACTGGGGACATGAATATATTATTTGTAGTTACAAAATGGGGAGAGAAAATCCTGCATAATGTCAGGGGTAATATGAGGAATTTTTTTTTTCATGGAGAGTGGTGGATGCATGGAACCACCTTCCTGGGGAGGTTATTGGGTCTAAAACAGTGGGGGAATTCAAACATGCATGGGACAGACACAAGGCAATTGTAGTGGTGGGGGGGGTGCAGAAAGTAGGCTGTTGGTTAACTAGAATCTGCAGCTTATCCAGTAGGAAGGGAAATGGGCAGACTGGGTTGGCCAACCAAGTGGTCCTTATCTGCCGTCAAAGTCTATGTTTCTATGTTTCTATGCATTTTCTTTGGTTGTTACCTGTACATCAAATACATTTGATGCACAGGTAAAAACAAATACTGGAAAAATGGACCACAATACAGAACAAAAGAATCAGTTTGTCAGTCAAACGTTCAGACTTTGAAATGCCGCCATGTTTTTTCAAGCATTACGGAGGACATCCTAATTTTAATCTATAGCTGCCAGCTTTTAATCAGTGATAAAACCCCTACAGAAATTATACTTATAAATCTCAATAGAAACTGCTTTTTTTAATGATCTGATTTCTTTTTCTGCCTTCTGTTGTTGCTATTGTGCAGCTACTCCCGTACTTTAAACAAAAGAAAAAAAAAAGCTGTTACCTGAATTATTTCTTTTGACATTGCTCCCATTTAAATAGTAACATTAAAAATGCATTTACTAACTGAATCTTGCTGTGTTTACAGTCGATTACACTGCTGGTTCCGTAGCACATCTTCTCCCTGGTATTTCCACTTCCAAATATGCTCCTGTATAACAACTGCTCACTCTGTGTGTGCGCGCGTGTGTGTGTGTGTGAATGCACAGCTGCTCGCTCCATATGTGTGTGTATGTTTGTGTCTGTCTGTGTGTGAAGAGAGGAGCCCTGCATCTGTTTGGAGCAGCTGACCTTTTAAATACAAAAAACAAACAAGCATTTGTCAATGCTGAATGTTGTCTTGCTGGCATTGGCATTGGTAGTGCAGGAGTTAAAGAGATTCATAATAGGAATGGCAGTGAAGTAGTGAACTGATGCCAGCCCACCCCCAACCTTCAGAGAGTAACAGGCATTGGGGTGTGCCTTTGGGTCATCGGCCATAACACTCACACCATTTCACCTACCCTACCCTGCAGACACCGACAAGTGTTGTGGTGTGCCTTGGGGTCTCCGGGCCTTACGCGTACCCCATTCCATAAAGGAATACACTGAGATAGGTGCAGTATTGAAGAATGGAGTGAAGTTTGGGGTTGAAGAATCCAAGGCACACTTTGATGCCTGTCACTGGCTGTAGGGTGGGGGTGGAATGGTGCGAGCATTACAGCCGACAATCCCAAGTCACACCCTTGATGCCTGTCAGTCTCTACAGGGTGGGACATTATGGTTGGAAACCCTGATGCCCCAGTTGTTTGTTGGCATTTTCACTCCAAATTTTCAACATGGGCTTTTTGTGACCCCACCTCATGAACAGTGGCACTATCAGTTCGTTAGCCGGAAGGTGATTTTGCACAGCGACTGCGCCATTTGGCGCCACAGGTGCAAAAACGCATTTTGGACAGGAAATGAAAAATGACAGCTGTACTGTTCATGAGGAGGTGTAAAAAAAATGGCAATGTTGAAAATCTGGGGTGAAAATATGAAAAATTGGTGAAGTCACAAGTGTGCGTAGAAACTGGGCAATGCATGCCCATAACACAATTATTTTGGGATTGTTTTAACCAAATTTTCAACATAGGCATTTTGGGACCTCTGCTCATGAACAGTGTCACTGTGATTTTGTTAATGTGTCTGGAACATTGATTTCCCACAGCAACTGCACCATTGTGTGCCACATGTACGAAAACACATTTTCGGCAGGATGTGAAAAATAACAACTATACTGTTCATAAAGAGGTGTGAAAAAATGGCAATGTTGAAAATCTGGAGTGAAAATATTAAAAATTGTTGAACTTACGAGCGTGCATGAAAACTGCACAATGCACGCTCCTAACACAGTCATTTTTTGGAATTTTTCCACCAAATTTGCAAGATAGACTTTTTGGGACCCCACCTCATGAACAGTGGCACTGTCATTCTGTTAATCAGTCCCAAAAGGTGATTCAACACAGTGACCACGAAATGACCTTTTGGGACTGAATAATGAAATGACAGTATATGTGTTCAGGAGGTGGGGTTCCAAGAACCCCATGTTGAAAATGTGGAGCAAAAATAAAAAAAAAATGGCTGAGATATCCACCTAAGTTGACCCCCCTTCCCCATTTATGCCATTATACTGCTTACTGGCATTTCTTCAGTTTGCGGTCGGCTTTGAAGAGTGCAGACGTGTTCCTGCTCCACTGAAGATCACAGCACCGACTTCCAGAGGTAAGTATGGATGAGGAGGGTTTGAGAAGGTGGAGTGCGCAGAGGGTGGGTGCAGATTGGAGGAGGGGAGGCACCGCGGACAACGGACCGTTTTCTTTTTTTCAGGTACGAAAAAAAAAATGGACACTATGCCATGGGACAGTTTTCTTTCTTTACAGGTGAAACAAAACAAATGTTGGGCACACTGGGGTGGGCTCCCAGTGTGCCCTATGACTTCCGGGGGGGCCTGATGTTGGCAGCACTGGGGTGGGCTCCCAGTGTGCCACACAGTGGGGGTGGGGTGGAGCCCGTTGGCAGGAACATGCCGATGCAGTCGGCTTACTGTGAGTGGCAGCACACTGGGGTGGGCTCTCAGTGTGCCACACAATGTGGGGGGTGGGCCAGACATGCTGACATGGGGATTGCACCCTCCGATGTCAGCTTCCTTTGGGGATTGTGTGGCGGTGGCCTCTCCACCTTATTTATTGAAATGTTTCACCAGGAAAGGCATGTCGGGAGGTGTGTTATCTGTGCCGCTGCATGATGAGCTTGTCTCTGATTGCAGCAGCACTTTTCTTACAAATTGTGTCCACTTTATATAGTCTTGTGTCAGCACTAGCATACTGGCTTATTGGGGAATGAGGGATGCACCTACTAAAGCATGTCCTGCATTTGCCAACACTAACACACCTCTGAAATGTGCTACTAGCACAAGATTTTGCTTGTGAGTGTGCGCAAGCCAACATAAAAGAGGATCAAGAACTTCATTGCATTTCCACCACTGTCAGTAGCACACACACTGGGGCTGGTGATTCTGCATGGCAACAAAAGTAGTGGGGGAAGGGGGGCTCTAGCATCTGAAGGGCAATAAATCTGGCATATTAAAACAATGACATCATGCTGTTGGTGCAGAAGGACTATATTATGTCAACTGGTCATAATAATAGTCTTTTTTTATTATATGAATTTGCTTTTTTTTGGTAACATAAAAAAGGTAAAAAAATGTAGCCCATTTTATGAGCAATAAGACGCTCCGGGGGCGTGTATTGAACAGATATTACAGCACTTCCCTGGTGCTGAAGGTGCTCGGCCTGCAGCCTCGCACATCACTACACCCCTAGGCATGTGTTAATATCTGTTTAATGCACACCCTATCATGTCTTATTGCTTAGAAAGCATATTATATGGGTTCGCTGTCACTGTGGCTGGGACTTGGGAGCATTCATTTCCTGTGGAAAGCATTCTGGCAGTTTCAGTTAAAAGGATTCCCATAGGTGGAGGCACTGCACCATTTAATTATCCCAACGCTACTCAGACCCAGAAGCCATTCACCTGATGGTTTACAGATATTGCCATTTGATACCAAAATCCTACCTAGTCACACATCTTGTTTTTATTTCTTTATCAGCATTAACAAAGTCACATGTAGCAGCAAGCTGTCACAATCTGGAATGATAGCCATCTACACTTTCATTTCTCTACTGTTTTGCTTGCCTAAATATATAAATTTCATATTCAGCATTTTGCTTTGGCTCAGAATACTGTGTTAATGCAGTTTTGTTACAGTTGAGATATTTTGGTTCACCTGTATCAGACAGTATATATAAAATGTCATACACTTGTTCACCTATATAGTGAGACATTAATGCATGTTTTTTAGTAGCATCACACGTCTAAAAAGCAAGCAATACATTTAAAATGGTTTGACCACTTCTTGCAGGGAACACATACGGCAGCTGCAGATTCATGCACTCAGATATAAGAAAACTAGGTAACTCTGAAGCTCCAATACTGACATTACACATCAGAGTCTGTTCTGGCCTAGTGCCTTCTCTGTGCCTGAGCAGACAGAGTAAAAGAATTCAGTTGAACACAGTTTCAGCCACTAATTGAAAGACTGATATAAAACAACCTCTAAAAGTACTTATCTTCTAAACATACTTCCTCCGGATCACTAGATAGTGTTTCTGAAAGCATTTTATTTTCAGGGAGTGCGGTGTGCCTATATGATTGAAACACAGTTTCAGAAGTGATAAAGAAATAAGTGTCCCAGCTGTGATTTGAAACCAGGTCTGCTCGGAATACCATTCTACTGCACTAACCAACTGTGCTACCAGGACAATTGGAACCTGAAGATCTCCAGTGGCACTCAACTTTTTCTCAAATGCACACCTTGGAGCTACACAAATTAGAATTCTGAAAGAAGAATGCACCAACCACAAATCTGGGTGTTGTCTTGAGACAGGTGAGTACTACAGCAAAAAAGAAGCACTCCACGCGAGTTAATGGCTTATAGTGTATAGTGGAACGTCGTTGTTCACTGAAATCTAGCGCTCTCAAAATGTTGTTTTGCTGCACTAGTGATGTCCGCAGGACAGCAGAACAAAAAAGACTTTTCGTTCTGCTGCAGTGCAGACATCACACATGGTGTCCTCAAGCAGCAATCTGACAGTTAGTCTTATTAAAGAAAAAGATGTAGCATTTTTTTTTTGAGTCAACGATGTTCCACTATACACTATACAGAACACTGCATGAGTACCAGTTAACAACAGGGCTGTTCTTTCACCTCGTTGGTACTATGACGACTGATTACCTCTCGAGCTGCGCTCTCGAGGTAATCTGTCGTCATAGTACCAACTCAGTGAAAGAATAGCCCTGTTGTTAACTGGTACTCATGCACTATCCTATATATATGTTTTTAGTCGAAAATTCCAAAACACAGGCAGCAAGCAAACACAGATGACCAGGCACTGATTGCCAAGCACTGGTACATTGTGGTTAGTCACCTCTCCCTCAGGTGGCTAACAACTACCTGTATTCACCCAATCCATTGAAGGCACATCATAAACACTGTAGAGTGCAGTGCTTTGTCTGGTCAGCAGGTGCCAGAGTATTTACAGATTAACATCAAAGGATGAAGGACAAGCTGGTTCACATACCTTGTGGGTGATGGAACAGCACTGGGCACAAAAATGAAGCCCAGGTGTCTTACTGATGTCACAATACCCACAAGGTGTGTGAACCTGTGCATTTTTCATCCATTTTTTAATAATAAAACTGTTAGAATGTTTTTAAATGGTGAGAAAGTCATTCTTTTGTTGCTGTGCTGTTTACTATGGACACTGGTGTTCGTGCATGACTGTTTTGGGAAGTGAAAACTCTGTTTGAGCATGCAGTTCTTATCAGCACAGCTGCTCTCCAAGCAGAGCATGCACTCAAGGTTTGGAGTTGTGCTTAACATTCTGAAAAAGTAATTCTTAGCATTCTAACAAAGCTGTTCTTAATGTATGTTAAGAACAACTTCTAGAAGTAATGGGTAAAACATGATAAATGTGTATTACATAGTGTTATCTACCTTTACAGAACTAAAATGCTAGGATACTACAGCCTGGAAAAATAAAATCACATATTTATCCTTACCAGAAGAGTAAGGTGATGAGAAGAGACCCGTGAATTTATTTTTTTTTATAATTTTTATTTTTATTTTTCTGGAATTTCTTGCTATTTCTTGTTATTTCTTATTTAAGAAAAACACGGGTCTCTAGTGATGAGGGCCAACACCAATACCCCAGGATGGTGAGACCATAGCCTGGTCTCATGATCACAAGGTCTCCTAGAGCAAACAACCATGTTTACATTATCAGCATCTATTTACAGTATAGTGTACCAAGTGTGTAAAAATAGCCTTGTGGGTGTTGGTGCTTCTACTGTACACTGTGCAACACAGGGAATTAGAGAGGTTCAAGTGTTTCAGAAAATCTGAAACAGTAATTGTTTTGCAATACAAGGATACACATGGCCTCACATTTCAACATATTTATAGATGAGGTGAGAATACAATTAATTAGAGCCGAAGAAAATTCAGTCCTCTGAGGAACATGACAGTAGTCAAGAAAAGTCTTGACACACACAGTTGCACTTTTTATGCTATATACAATATTGTACAAGGGTTATCACAGCATTATTATCTAGCTTATGGCTTTGTAAAGTGCCTCGAGATACATTATGTGTGAAAGGCACTGTATAAAACCAAATGCTATTATCTCATTTTCTAAAAGATGGTAAGGAATGTACACTTGGACTGGTAATTGTTTCTTCGTGTTCAGTGCCATGAGAAATTTTTGAGAGCATTTACTGAAGGCAGCAAACCCCTTGATGCAATTATAGGCTTGTAATACATTCCTTATCAGCTGTTATCCGTTTCTGTATTAATCTAAACTGGCAGAGAGTCAGACTTGCATGTGTGCCAGGTTTCCTTTCCATGGAGACTAAATTGTTCAAATAAGAATAAAGGAAATGTTTAGTCATTTGTGTTATCTGTAGGAATCTCGGCATCGTAGGACATGAGTAGCTCATCCATGTGCGTGGCTGAAACTGTTTCAGACTTTGTAGATTGGAAGTGAGTGCAAATAATCACAGTGATTAAAACCTACTGCACTGTGTTTGTAAGGTAAGGCTTAAGGGCCCAATTCACAAATGTTCAAAATGCCCTCAACTGTAAGGCACCATTCACAATGCATGAAAGATTCTTTAGTGTAGCTCTGTTTTGACTTACTGTTGACTTGTGGTAACTGATGACTGCCTAATGTATGCATAGAGTGCATGTTTATTGGGATATAATTACTGGTGTAAATTTTTATCAATGGAAATACTCAGTTGATATTCCCCATAATCACCCATCAGTTGTTATGATTTTCATGTGCATACAGCAGTTCAGCATCAGCATTCCAGCCACTCCACAATAAACAGTAAGGAAGCACTTCTGCAGTAGCTGCCAGATCTGTTGGGGGTGGGACAGCAGCCTTTAATTTCAGGCTGTATATTCCCCAGCCTGAATAGTGCCCAAGGGACCGCAAAGGGAATCTCCAATACAAGAAGCTCTCTTCTAACAATCTTTGGCCAAACTGTGTGATTTACCAGGGAGTATCCAGCAATATTTTTCATGCAGCTTCAGAAGAAAGTGGCCGGAATAAATGAAGACGTCCAGTAATTGAGTCAAATTCTGATTAGAAGTGAATTGGCAGTGAGATAAGAATGCATAATTCATAATTTGTTGCCTCTCTGCATGCCAAAAGCATAATAAAAGAACTAATTTAACACTTTTCTCCAGAGCTCCCTATGTGTCACGTAGGTAATTTTAAGACTGTCCCTTAACTCAAGGCACTGCATAAGACAGACCTCCATAACCATGGCCATGAACTGTCATGCCGTAACTGAAAGTGAGCACATGGACATATAAAGCTGACACAGGTCTCACAGCCAGTGATTTTTTTTTGTTTTTTAACCACTGTAAAGTTATTAAGAAGGTTGTTTTGGGCTCTGAATACTGACAACAATGTTTCAGTACAGTGCAGCATACAAGAGAAAATGTCTCATTTACTTCAGTGTTTTTTTTTTCTTGTTTTTCTTAATAAAATAGCCAGTGCATGTCACTACATTGTGCAGTTCTTGTAAGGTAAGACTGCTCCTATTTTTTCTGCTTGTGTTTATAAGCTTGTGTGTTCAGTTGGCTCAATAAAAAAACAAGCTTATTTAAATTCTCAAACTGTGGTGTTGTGCAACATGATTTTGAACAGTTTGTGTGTAGAAATGTAACTCTCTGGCTGGAAAAAAATTTACCCCAATAGTTATAAAAAATAAGACAAGGAGGTGTACATTATGAAAATGAGGGATGCATTGTTAAACCTCTCGAGCTTCGCTCTCGGGGTTTAATGATGCATCCCTCACCTTGGGTGTGCATTAAATTTTCATAACATTCACCTCCTTATGCATTATTCTCTATATAGTAGCACTCCCCTAGTGTGTGTACTTAGGTGTGTATGTAGAGGAGTGTCTAAACAATATATCCTGATGAACACAGCACCTGGAGTGTTATTGCACATCTAAAAAGGCACAGTAGTGAACGTTTTATCGTAGAAAATATAGCACTGTACATCAACACATGCTAAGAGCTCAGCTCACAAAGTAGGGCTGACATATATCCAGTTTTTGCATTTTTGGCACACAGAGCTCTGTAATGTGATGCTGTGGAGCATATCTTGTGTAACAGTGAGATTTACTGACCCTGGTCAGCACACATGTTCAAAACAAGTGCTGTGCAGGGGCAGTAGTGGCTAGGGAGGTGAGGCTGAGCTAGACAACAGGCTTCCAATCAGAATCCATGAACAGACACCCAGTGGATCCCCTCTCTTTTTCTGTAGGAGATGCTGTGATAATACAGCCCATGGAGGGACTTCCGGATTATGAGCAGGAAAGGGAAAATTTTAAAATAAGAAAAAAGTATATTAAACATCCTTTACTTGCCAGCAGGAATCCCCAGGCCCCATGACAGAAAGGAGGGCTGGGAAGTATGCACAATGTTCTGTCCATCCTCAGTCACATGTAAGTGGCTTTGTAAATGCCGTAGGTAGTAGTCACTCATCTCTGACACTCCCCCATTCCAGCCAGTTGTGCTTTTCTGAAAATTAGCTGGGATCAAGGGCTTCCTGAGGGTTAGGGTTGGTGAATACTGTGAAAGCCTCCTTGGCACACCTTTACATGGCAAATTAATATATATTTGCTTATTTTATTTATTTATTTAGATTTTGGTAACTGGGTAAGCCCACTGAGACCAGAGATCCCTTTTTCAGGGGCGACCGAATTAGTTACAGTGAATTACATACATAGGTATCAATATACAGTATTTACTGCTGATACATATAGGGAATTGGTATCAAACACTTAACACAGAGACATCAGGCATCACAAGGCTCACAAAGTATTAAACAGGTGCACAGTACATTTAACAAGTTTGCATAAGAGACTCTTGGGAGAAATAGAAGTGGCAAAGTTAGTGACAGCATGACAACCGGCCCGGGCAGGGGCTAGCGATTACAACCACAGAGACTAAGTTCCAGAAGGTACACTTTGAGGCCTGACTTAAACCCTAGGAGAGTAGGCTTGTCAACCAGACTTGCTGGGAGGGCATTCCATAAGTATGGAGCGGCATACTGAAAGGAGCGCTTACCTTGGTTGGTGCGAACATGAGGGATGTCAAGGGGACGACTTGCCGAGGATCGCAAGGTATGGCACTGGACTTTTGGAGTGAGCAGCCCACTCAGATGGGGAGGAGGGCTGAAGGAGGTGAATTTAAAGGCCAAACAAACAGAGGAATAGGCCAGCTTGTGCCGCAAGGTGGGCCAGTTTAGGTCCGCGAGGACCTCGCAGTGATGCCTCCTGGGGGAGGAGTTTGTTGCAAAGCGAGCCACCCTGTGGTAGAGCACAGAAAGTTTGCTGAGCTCCTTCTCCCGGAGGAACTGTAGCAGGGGGGCACCATATAGAATGGAAGGGAGAAGGTTGCAGTTGGGTATGGCACATCGCACCTCGCCAGAAAGAGAGTTACCCAGCCGGTAGAGGAGTCCAAGCCTCTGGTGGATGGACCTCATGCTTTAGCAGCAGGTGAGCACCAGTGAATCATGCCCTAAAAATTTTGAGGTATTATACTGCCTTGTCTTGCCATAGCACAGACAGGTAATAATCTTAGCCAGTCATTTGCATAGTTCAAAATCATGCAGGGCAAGACACTGCTTTGGGCTCATAATAGGAACTGCTACAGAAGTTGCAGTATGTTTCCATTTGTAAGACTGGTGGATGATGCAGCTATGATCCTGGATTGTGCATTTCTGGCTCAGTATTCAAGTTAAGGCAACCCTATCTGGGTATTTATTTATTATGTTTTTGTAACAGCACAGACTGGAAAATAAAATTGACTCGCCAGGAGTTTATAAAATATTCAATGTATTTTATTACTCATAATGTATCAGAGAAGAACACTTGATCAAACATGTAATCCCCTTGCAAATGGGGGTTCCTAAAAATGCCAGTCTGGGTTTACCTTAGCCCGTTTTGAACTGTCCTTCTCCTGCTGTCTCTCAGGCTTCTCCTGACTTGGCTTCTAATTTTTCTGGCTTCCCAGGTCCTGTTTGCCCTCGTGTATGCCCCAGCTTGCAGTCAAATGAAAATCCAGCCCTTCGGGGCTTAAACTGCTGACCGCAGGTTCCCGCTGCAAACACGCTGCCTCCAGGACAGCGGGTGTCGCGTTGGCATGCAAAGTGCCTTTGATGTGGAGCCGCTTGTTTTGCAGTCTCCTCGGGGACTGTGCCGTGGGTCCCGGGATCCCTTCCACCTATTTGGGACCCGGTGACCACGGACAGCCTGCTGGGGTACCGCTCAGATGGGAATTAACGGAGTTCTAACTGGGGCTCATTTGAGTATGCCTGTGCAGGGCCCCGGTCATCTGAATAATGCATAACAGTGTATCTGGCTGTCTCCAGGGTAGCTATGTTCAGCTCCAGCCAAAAAGTAAAGAATTAAAATGTTTTACATAATGGAACTGTTGCTACTTGTTGGGAATATACTGTGCATGTGGGGAAAAGTGTTTAAAGTTAAAATGAGTACTGTTTCCCTGGCAATTCCAGTATCTGGGACTCTGTGTGTCAGCCTGTCAGCTGCTGCAAGAGGAGCTTGCATAAGTGCAGTAGTGACAGGAAAAGTAAAAGAGCCATGTTTTTCATCTGTGCAGCGACTGCAAGTACAGCCTTTAAGCTATAGAACTGTGGGCCATGTGAAGCAAATAATTATTTCTTTTTGGCTGCACCAGGACATTATTCAGGACTGTATCTAATCTGCTATAAGGGACAGTGGGTTAAGCAGCCATTGCCAGCAGTACAGCCAATTGGAATTGCAGCAATAGAAAGCCAGGACTTGTGGGACATTCACTGCATCTCATGGGTAAGCACCCAAGTGCTTATGGGGGCTTACAGGGACATTATTTTAGGCGCAAATTCCAAAACCCAATTGTGCCTCGAGTGTTCTGATTGACAGGTCCTTCAGCAACCTGGAGACATGTCACCCCATCTCTGCTACCAATCAGGAGTCGAGCTAGGAGCTCTATAAAGAAACAATGTTGCCAGTTTGTCTGAAGATTCAGAGGGAGATTCAGAGATGCAGAGCTGAGAGAGAGAGAGAGAGAGAGAGAGCAGCAGAGCAGGCTCCAGCCTGCTGGGAGCCCCCGTGGGGGAGGGACTCAGGCTCCAGCCATGCCATCAGGCCTGAGACACTTAATTCAATCCCTTTCAGTCTTCAGGGGGAATTTATTTTCTTCAGTTAACAGTTAACTAGTTACAATAATTGGGCTTTCTGCAACAGCTAGTCTGCGGGTTGCCAGTACTGTCCTCCAGAGGCTAACCTTCCCTCCCACGTCGGGGAAAGATGTGGACCGAAGAATCAGATGTCCAGCAGCGGTGAGAGTGCTGACCAGACCAGTTGACATCATGCAGTGTTGAGAGCGCTGACCAAGTACCTCAGTGGTGAGAGAGCTGAAGAAGTCTTCAGGATGCCTTCGATTGCGGATGAGACCCGTGGAGGACCTGAGTGAGTACCCTCGTACCCCCGGGTGCATGGGAGAAGCTAAGCAAGTAATCTTGGGGGCCCCATGCCCCATTAAGAAATGTGTGCTGTTAAGTGTGAAGTATTGAAGTCATCAGTCTGGGCTACTAACCCCATAAGAGACTGCCTAGTTCAAGTAATGGATGCATCTTGTCTGTGGCCCAAATGGCTAAGTGCAGGTGCAGCAAGGTGCTGGGCTTAGTGAATCATATAAATGTGTAGCTATGGGTTAGAGTCCTGCCATCGTGGAGCTGTCTGCCAAGACGCACTTGCTACTTCATGAGACAGGAGGCCCTAGAGCATATTAATGTCTAAGGTACCTTAAAGAGAATGTACCTGTGTCTGCACAGAACTTCGTCTAAGAGCGCTTGGTATAAGTGTTAAATGGCTAGACATGCTGGATAGGACTCCGCTTATGGATAATGTTCTTGGTATACAGAATGTACTGGATGTGACTGCCTGTGACTAAAGTATGGGATGCTTGATAAAAGTGTCGTTGCTAACTTACTCTGGATGGATGCCTTTTGGTATATAAAGTACTGGATGTGACTGTATTTGAATTGCATATAGGATGCTTGACAAAAGTATCACCCTTATTGCACTGGATGGGACTTTCAAATATTGTGCTGAATGTTCTGGATGTAAGAGCCACATAGTTTGTTCTGGAATGTTCAGAAGTCTGCGAGTGCAGGGCAATCCCTGGTTTGTCTGCCAAAGTGCAGGGCAATCCCTGCTGTGGTTGTAAATAGTAATTTGCTGCTTTACAAAAATCTGGTTCCAAGTTGCCCCCAACCTCAAATTAATAGCTGTCCACCTCGACCAGCTGCAACTCCATCAGGCCTGCAACATCTTGGACTGTGGTATCTGTTTTAACCAGTATGGTATGAGATTGCTGGGTTTCTGCTGTATCTGGGACTGGTACCAGTGTGGGTAATATTAATAATTATGTTTAACATCTGATTTATCGGAGCTAGATAGCCAGGGCTCTGATGTCTTAAGTCGAATGGTAAAATGTGATTTATGTCTGCCTGTTAATATGTGGCACCCAGCTGGAGAGTTCACCAGCAAAAATCCAAAATGATCTCTGTACATGTGTAAATACGGTAAGATAACCTCTACTCCTCCTGTTTCCCTTTCCTAGCTCCTTTATTTCCCCCCGAAATAAATATCTTGTTGTTGTTTGAAATCCTGTGTGAGCATATTATTAGAGAGAGACTTTAATTCAAAATGTGGAAATGTGGGGAGCTGTGTCTTGGGGCATGTCTGGGGAAGGTAACTGGTCACCGTGGGTGGTGTAGCAGCTCAGGGGGCTACACCCAGCACCATCTCACCCATGTAAAGCACCCCGAGTGGAGGCACTGTGCAAAGGTTTTTAAAAAAATGTTATAAGTTAGCTAACCCAACCCCCTCAGCCTATGTCCAGGGTAGTAGGCAGGGGTGTAACCTGGGGGGTGGCGCCACCCAGGGATTACATACAACTATGGTCATTTTGTAACTCCATGGTTACTTCATCAGTGCAAAATGTATTGCTTGATATCTGTTTATCCCATCTACTGTATGTGTGTTTATGTACTATAAAATGAGTTCACTCTGTGTACTATATGGGTAAGAATAAAGTTGTTCTCCACAAACAGAGAGACACTGAATAGGGCAAGGATGTCCATTACATCTCTAAGTGCAGCCCGTAAAGGCACCTGAATTAACAAAAAAACAAAACAAAACAGCAAAACTGATAAAAATAGGTGGTGGAAAAAAAGTGAGTGTGCATTCTTTTGGATAGGTCCCTGTTAGGTAATATACTGGCCACCCACCATTGCATGTACCCGCATCATGTGTTTGTGTTCCTCTGAGTGGTACACTGTAGTGTCAGTGGTGATTGCACTGCCATTGGATGGCATGGCCAGGGGTGCAAGGCAGTGGATACATTTCCACACAATCCCCCGAACCTTTGGGCCATAGCAATGTCAGTGGGGTACTGAGCATGCCACCACTACAGGACACCTGTGCCTCCTGGCATGTGTGCTGGTGGGTCCTCCTATGCTGAATGGAACCACATTGCAGATGTGGCACAGCATGGACTGCAGCAGAACAGGCAAGTGTGCTCCATGCACACAGCCTTTCCGATGGCAGGGCATGCTGCTACGGCAGTAGGCCATGATGTCCTACTGATCGCCTGTGGCTCTGAAAACACTGTCAGTCAGTTTTAGTTTATTGTTTGACTATCAAAGTCATTACACATTATATTCTTACAAAATTATAAAAGTGTTAAAATCATCACACCTTTTGCATACTGTCCTTTGCTTAATGCCACATACAGTATCTCCTATATACACAATCTTAGAAAAGAGAACAAAGAAAAAGCCATAAAAACTCTTTAACAATTAGTACAGTATTGCACCCAATATACCCTAGATAATGTAATACAAGTAACTGGGAACCCATTATATCTAAAAACTAGCAGCAATTCCTTTTCATTGTTTTGAACTGTAAAGATGAAACTATAGAAAAATCATCAGTATCAGGCTGGGGAGGCTTCCTAAATACAAGATCTAGTCCCACTAACCCCAATATAGCATATAAGTTGAATTCATCTCTTAGTGGGAAAGCCATACCAGTATCAAGAAATGTGCAAACAATTTGATCCGTTATTTCTCAGCACGCCCAACAATAATGAAGCAGACAAGACAGTAAAGGTGCATCAGTTCGCCAGACAAAAATATCAGACACTGGGAACACTCTGAATGGCTGCTCTTGGGACAAGTTTATCTATCATATTTTCCCTGGTGGAAAACACTGACTGGAACATTGCAGCCATGCAGCACTGACAGGTAGGACACGCCTGTCTCCAGCTCAGCATACTGTGCAGTGTGCTTGTTGTGTACAGCCTGGGAATGCTACATCACTTCTTCATGGAAGTCCCATTCCCATTTGGGCTCTGCCCATGGCTCAGGTATTCACCCTGGCAACATGGCTATAGACATGGTGGGCCAGTGTTTCACATGCCAGGGGATGATGGATGCTTCTGTCAATCCCCTCTTGTGCATCACCTGTGTGACACCGGGGTTGCTTGCGGCAACTATGGGGAGTTTGGCTCCGGCACCGCTGTTGCTGTTGTACTAAAATACAGTGCAGGGTCTTTGGCACACCTAACTTTGCTGCAAGCAGCCTCTTAGAGCCATTTGTATCACTCTAAGGGCTCTTTCGAAATCGAGCCCAATGACACTACATCAATACCCAACCATAAAATGTTGTCATCCCACATAGTTGTCAAATTTTTACAGGACATCCATTGTGTTTCTGAGATGAGACCCCAACCTCTGGGCACAATCCTTTAGAAAACAAATCCTAAAATTTACATAAATTGTCAATTAGGGATCTCACTGATTGGTGGAATCCTTATGGATTTCGGATAAGATGTAGCAGTGGGTAACAGGGTTGCCAAATTCATTCTCGCTAACAATTTGGAATAACCTGCCTCCTGACTTGAGAAGTTATGGAGTTAAAGTAAGCTGGATGAATATTAGATCCTGGTATCATAGGCAAAGTGAGAAGTTGCATGAATGTTGTGTGACATTGGAAAATGGGTGAATGTTTAGGTATTTTTGTTATTGATGTAATTTGTATGTATGACATGTATTTATTTATTGTATTTATTGTGTATATGTATATTTGTATCTTGTATTTTTGTATGTTTGTGTATTTTTTTTCCCTATATTGTAACCAGGTCATGTATCTCGTAGAAGGTGTCCCTTGAAAATGAGTGTATTGTGTACTCAATGGGATTGTTTTACCTTGTTCATTATACTGAATAAAATCATTACTACTACTATTACTACATTCTCGCTAACAAACCTTCATGTCTTCCCCATTCCAGTAGGTTAAATGGACACTGTCAACTCTTGTTGCATCCTAATATTTTTAGTTGGAGACCTACATTTTATGAGTGCTTAACTCCACAAAAACCCATTCCTGTTGCTGGTTGTTTTATCTGCTTCCTTTTTTAGTCAAACTGCAATGCATGCTAACGGTGTTATTATACCCAACCTTGTTTTATTTCAATTCTTTGATCTACTTTTATTGCATACTTTCTGCACACTAGGAGCACCCCAAACAGTGCAACCACTCATGATGCGATAGTCTTCTCTCCTCCCACTGCATCATGATTGGCTAGACTGTGTTGGGAGTATTCCGAAGTCCTTGAAAGAGGCAGTGGAAGTTGATCAAGGACTGTGAAGAAACATGTTTTTCTGTGGTGTGACTTGTGTGGTGGACAGTCTGCTTTTCACTTTTAAAAAGAAAAAAGGAACCAAAATTGAACTATCGGCTGCATCAGCAATCTCTGTAGATTGTAACATCTGTGTTTAGACACTTCTTTGGCCTAGGGGGGTTGACAGTCTCCCTTAATGTAGCTTTTTTTTTTTCAACTTTATTTCACTCCCGTCATGGCCCCAAGGTCCTCACTCAGGCATCCTATCCTTATCCTGCCCACCTGAGGATCCTCGAACTGTGCCTCTTCTCTCCCTCCTCTCCGATGCCAGCACCCCCCCCCGGCTAACCCAAACAGGGGTGGATCACCCCCCCTCCTACTTGGGTGCTCTTAGTAAGGCAGACTCTGGCATTGGACAAGGAATGGGCAGGGGAAATTGAAGGCCAGTCGAGGAAGCCCGGCATAGGGCACGGGGGATAGGTGCTGTTGCCTGATTCTCGACGCCGTTTTTTTCCTTGTTCTGGTTACGCCCCCCCCCGATGTGGGACATGCAATGCTGCCCAGCTTGTGACGTGGGTGCTCCCACCCACATCCAGAAGGCAGCTGTCTGGCGTCGTCCATACTGTCTGTACAGGGTTGTATACAGACCCCTTCTCAGGGGAGGAAATGGACAGGAATGATAGAAAGTATACTTAGAATGGCAGAAAAAGGGGAGATATTGCTGATGGGTGATCTGAATATGCCAGATGTTAACTGGAGTGCAGTTGCAGCTGCCACTTCGAAGAGTGGGGTTATTCTAGATGCCCTACAGGGGGCATGCCTTAGACAACTAGTACTGGAGCCCACTCAAGAGGGAGCAATATTAGACTTGATTCTCTCAAATGGAGATGGTGAGAGGATTACAGATGTAGAAGTGGGTAGCCATCTTGGAACTAGCGACCATCGAACAGTATGGTTCACAATAAACACAGAAATAGAGTCAAGCCATACAAAGACTAAAGTACTGGACTTTAGGAGGGCTGACTTTGCCAAAATGGGTGAGTGCCTAAGGAACGCACTAGCAAATGGGCAGGAAGGAAGGGTGGAAGAACAATGGGGAATAATAAAAACTGCCATCACAGAGGTAACGAGCCTTTGTGTGAAGCAAATAAACAAAACAAGACGATGTAAGAAACCACTATGGTTCTCAAAGGAAGTGGCAGTGAAGGTTCAAGAGAAAAAGAAAGCATTCAGGAAGTACAAGGAATCATAGAAGGAGCAGGACAGAGAACTGTATCAGTTAAAGCAAAAGGAGGCTGGGAAGGCAGTCAGAACAGCAAAGGCCCAAACCGAGGAAAAGATAGCCAACTCAGTTAAGAAGGGGGATAAAACCTTTTATAGGTACATCAGGAGGCGAAGGAAGACCAAGGAGGGATAGTGAGGCTTAATAAAGGGAGGGAGGGTGGGCAGAGGGAGACTGTGAAAGGCAGAGATACTAAACAAATATTTTTGCTCAGTATTTACAAAGGAAGAGGGAGGTACATAAAACAAACAGTAGTAACACTCTGGATACAGAAGTTGATACCGCCTATTTACAGAACAAAGGGTTCTGAAGAACTCTTAAAACTGAAGGTGGACAAAGCAATGGGGCCTGATGGGATTCATCCCAGAATTCTAAAGAACTAAGGGTAGAACTAGTGACACCACTGACTACCCTTTTAACAAATCATGGGAGGATGGGGTGGTACCCGAGGACTGGAGGAGGGCAGATGTGATTCCCTTTCACAAAAGTGGGAGCAAGGCAGAAGCAGGAAACTATAGACCTGTTAGTTTAACCTCAGTGATAGGAAAATGATGGAATCACTTCTAAAGGAAAGAATTGTCGAGTATCTAGAGGCCAGAGGGGCACAGGACCCTAGGCAGCATGGATTCACAGCGGGAAGGTCATGCCAGACGAATCTGATAGATTTCTTTGACTGGGTGACCAAAGAAGTAGATCAGGAAGGGGCTGTGGACATGGCCTACCTAGACTTTAGCAAGGCATTTGACACAGTCCCACACAAAAGATTAATATACAAGTTAGCCAGCCTGGGAGTGGGTCCCAAGATGACAGCCTGGGTAAAGAACTGGCTGGAGAATAGGACACAGAGAGTAATAGTAAATGGAGTCCACTCAGAAGAAAGGAGGGTTACTAGTGGGGTACCGCAGGGTTCAGTATTAGGACCGGTCCTGTTCAAAGTCTTTATAAGTGACATTGCAGAAGGACTGGAAGGAAAAGTATGTCTCTTTGCAGATGACACTAAGATCTGCAACAGAGTTGATGCACAGGGTGGGGTGGAAAGGATGAGAAGGATTTGGCAAGGTTAGAGGAATGGTCAAATGTATGGCAGCTTAGATTCAATGCTAAGAAGTGCAAGGTAATGCACCTGGGAAACAAAACCCAGGGAAGAGTACACAATGGGGGTGAGATACTAACAACAACAAAATGGAAGGGACCTGGGGTAGTCATATCAGATGACCTAAAGACGGGCAAGCAATGTGAGAGGGCAGCAAGGAGGCTGGGGGGATACTGGGATGCATGGGAGAGGCATCACCAGTAGAAAACAGGAAGTTATTATCCCTCTGTACAGACAGCTGGTGAGACCCCATCTGGAGTACTGTGTGCAGTTCTGAGACCCAATCTCCTAAAGACATAGACAGGATGGAAGCTGTCCAGAGAGGGCAACTAAAATGGTGCAGGGTCTGCACCGGAAGACATATGAAGAGAGACTTGAAGGAGCTTAATATGTATAGCCTCGAGGAAAGAAGGAGAGGGGGACATGATAAAACGTTCAAGTACCTCAAGGGAATCAACAAAGTCCAAGAGGTAGCATCTTTCAAAAAAGAGGTGCAAGAACAAGAGGGCACAATTTGAAGATAGAGGGGCTCAGAGGTAATTTAAGAGTATTTTTTACAGAGAGGTTGTGGATGCATGGAGCGGCCTTCCGGAGGAAGGTTGTGGAGTCAAAATCAGTGGTGGAATTCAAGCATGCATGGGATAGTCATAAGGCAGTTCTGGGGGGTTGGGGTAGGAAGAAGTAGGCTGCTGGTTAACTAGGATCTGCAGCTTATCCAGTAGGTAGGGAAATGGGCAGACTGGGTGGGCCAAGCGGTCCTTATCTGCCATCAAATTCTATGTTTCTATGTTTCTTGCTGTTCGAGCCTGAGTGCATAGCAGTGTCACCGGTCTCCACCAGGGGCTGCTGCTGCACTGGATCCCTTCCCGAGAGAGGAGAGCAGTCCATCAGATGCTCAATCCTCTCTCTCCCCTGCTGACCTCTAGCGGTCCAGGCTAGTTCCCGAACCCGGGTCACCGGCGTGACGCGAGGTGTGGCGTCCAGTGCCTCAACGCTCAGTGCCACCAGGCTGGCTCTAATGTCGCTTTTTCTTATAAATAGCATTGGGGTCTGTGGATAGGGGGATGTAGTTTTCCTGATTGTTAAAGAGATCCATAGCTTTCATTTTATAGAACCGCTCCTGCATCAGGACTTGGTTACAATTCTTGTCTGCAGGTTTAAAAATGACTCCAGTATATTTTTTTAAATTCAATGAATGCTCTTAATTCATTGGATGACAGATTCCTGCTACTTCTAAGGATTGGGTCAGGAAACTTTTCATCAACATAGCTTAAAATTACCCTTTCAAAAACTCACCACAGGGCAGACAAAATTATGAGCTAGATCTGACCCATGCTTTTCTAATTACATTAATATTCGCACCAGTGATGTCAAATGGACACTTTTTGCTCATAGGCTTTCCTGAGAAATAAATAAAGGAACTGAAATTAGCAAATTAGGTGCAAATTTGCAGAGGAGTAATTTTGATGCCAAGGTTGGGGGGGACAACCTCAATCTCAACCAGCTTCGGATAATGGGTACTGTGGTACATACGAAAATGTAAACGTTATATGGAAAAATACTAAATTTCCCATCAACATGCCTTTGAAATGTAATACATATGGAAAACAATGAGGACAATATTTTCACAGGACACGTTTTATTTTAAATATATTGTTTATTTGTTTTCCTTAATTTTATTGCAGTTCTCAGTATATCAAGTACTTTACTTGGTGACAATTAAGCAATGAGGCATGACCAGGGGTTATGTTAACGGACTATTAATCACCTTCTAGGGTGTACGTGGCATGAGGTGTAGCAGAGTGCCACATGCCCTGAGAGTGATTAACTGACCATTAACATAATCCCTGGGAGTGCCTATTGTTATTATAATAAAAGCATTTTAAACAGTGTTAAACCTTGTTCAGCATATGGCTAAGCTCTACATGTGTTAATAAAAATTAACATAAGGCTGTTAGAATGTTTGCAGCCAATAAAAAGCTCCATTTCTCAGGCCCTTTTATAATACCTAATAAGTATTACAGAAAGGAATGTGTAAGAAGGATCATTTTCTTGTCTCTCTTTGTTACAACATGTCGGTGGGAACCAATGCAGAACTATAAAATCCTGCAATATGTACATATAGAACACATGTGGCAAAAACACCAAGACCACAAGCCAAGACCCTGAACCATAACTGTAGTAACTTGATAATATCCAGAGTGCTAAAACACTCGAGACTGTGTCCTTTTTGGACTGTAATGTAGTTTGTGTCATACCAAGAATAACATGAGTGTCCAGAAAGGCTGGAACATAGCCCTCAAGAACTGTCTTACCTGCTTCCTAATATGGCCACCAATTTGTAAGCAATGACATCATTGGAGCCAGATAGCTACATAGCTCTTATAGTGTTAACTAATTATTTTCCTCTGTATAGAACTGTTACACCAAAATGGTCAAGACCATGTGCACTAAGTTGATCAGTACACATGCAAAGCTATGGTTCTGTTCATTGTGTTTAGTTAAACATGTTAAAATTGTGTTTTAATTGAAATAACTTTATCTTTTGCAAACCACAGTGCAGTACAAATCTTAAATAACCTGATGGTCCAGTGGTCATGACAGATTCAGGATGTTACAATAGGGATGCTGGGGTGGTATGCTTACTTGATATGCACTTTTAACATTTTATTAAACCTTTATATTGTCTGCTATTCTTTTAGCATGTTTTGACAGAACCTACAAATGTGATCAATAGATTTGAATGTAAACATTTGTACAATCAATAAATCAGACTTTAACAAAGTGAAATGCAGCAAGCAAGTAATTTACAATGAAGCATGAAGGTGCAGCTGCATCCAACCTCCCTGATCCAACACTTATTTGTAGCAAAATGCTTGTGTAGTCCAATGCCAGAGTTAATACTTTCTTATAAATCAAAAATATGGTTGTCTTGACTTCTTTTCCCATGGAAATAATAATAATAATAATAATCAAAGAAGAATCAACATTTATATAGCGTTTTCATACACAGTGTATATCAAAGTGCTTTACAGGTATGCTAGACTGGTAGTGAAGTGACTGAATGTATAGTGGCAGTCATTTCACACAATAATATTCACATGTAGCATTGGACAATTGCATGAAATGGTTTTATGGGAAGGGGAATGTTGGCCTGGACAACGGGTCGGGGTCAGGTAGCGATCATGGTGCTGGCAGCCCCAACTCTTATATCTCACAGTGATCTACTCATATTTTTCCCCTTATGTGTTCCCCCTTCCCTGAATATGCCAGTACCTTGCAGGAGTGTCCTTCTCGGTACCCTCTGGTATTCATTGTTCACTGCTTCTCCCACAGCACAAATGGATGAGCTCATCACCTTTCTGCATCATGAATACAGGCAGTACAGTTCCTGAGATAAGCAGATCTTTCCAGTAAGTCAGGCTAATAGCAGCAGAGAACAAGGGAAAAATGGGCAATCTGTCCTTCAAAGATTTAGAGCTACCTTTAATTAGGCACTATTAAATGATGGTGTGTGCATCATTATGCACATCATTTAAGGAGAACTGCTGACAATATAAAGCTCCCACTCACGAAAAGCTTACCTCATGATTAAGCTTTTCGCCATAAACCCTCTTTTTTTCCAGCAGACAATTACTTTATATTTATTTTTTAAATCCATGCCGGAGTAAGGCAGACACTGTGCAGCTCATTTACTGTAACAGTGTGGTGCTGCACGCTCACTATATTAAGTGGGCGGTGCAGCACCGCATATTCTGACAAGCTGCACCTGCATCCTCCTCCGATCCGGTTCGCGAACCTAAAAATAAATATAAATGTGCCTGCTGGAAAAAAGAGGTTTATACAAAAGCAATCGGGAGGTAAGCTTTGAGGTGGGGAAGCTTTGCACTACCGCCAGTTCTCCTAATTAATAACAATCATGGGTGGCTTATATCTTGTATGGGAAAGAATGCCTATTTTCACCTTGTGCTCTGCTGCTGTCAGCCTGGCTTATCAGAAGATGATGTTTACTATTAATATGTAAAAATAACATAGAAGACTGTACTAACTACATTCATGATGCAGAGGGTAGAAAGATCACCAGTTTTTATATGGGGAGCAGGACAGAAGAATGAAAGCCAGAGAGGGAGTGAATAGGTAATTCGGCACAGTATAGCTATATTCAGGTTAGTGAAAGACAGGAAGGGAACGTTGAGCAGATCATTGTGATATCTGAGATGTGGGTCTGCCAGCACTGTGATCACTACCTGATTGTGGATAGAGGCAGCCAGTGATGAAAAATACTCAAGAGTGGCAGGTCTGCACCTAAACTGTTACTTTAATTCAGTATAGGGAGATTACCCTTGAGGTCACGGTGAGGTGGAATGTTAACATTTATTAGGACATTATTAAGGGGCTGTGTATAGCTCATTCAAGATTTGGAATGTTGGTAGCCAGCCAACTCGCACTGTGCAGTAGGGTACAGAAAAGTACTGCAAAAATATGTGAGAACTGTCCTCGGGGTTCTGCAGATCACAGATCAAGGAGTAGACTGATACTGGAAATCGGGTGGATTTTCTCAAGGCATTAATATCTCTCCTGCTAATAATATTGTTAGCCATAGTAAGTGCAGCCCAGCCCTTATGAGGGCTATGAACAGCAGTTGTTCAGGTGTGTACTGAGTCTGATGCTTATTGCTTTGCTTCTAGGAAGACCTAGCTGTTGGCTAATGAGGTGGGAGAAAAAAACAGCAATGGGGAACTGTACATACTGCCTTCACCGTGTGGAAGGGTGGTGATCCACTTAATGTTTACTGTGGGGCAGAAGTCAAACATTGAGAAAGTGGATTGGACAGTGAACTGGGAGGCATTTTAACAGTATCAGCTAATGAAGCGAATCAGTATAGGTGTGCACAACTATCTGAGGTACAAGGTTACAATGATCTGAGGTGTGATAATTCTCTTCATGAGATACTAGAGTTGATATGCAGCACCAAGGAATATAGCGTGCTTGCTTGAACACATTTGAATTTTGGTGCATCAACCCATTGCAATATTTTATTGCTACAGTCCAAATACAACAAGCGCCTTTCATGAGCATGAACAAATTTACGTGCAATGGTGTCCAGACTAGCTCATCAAGTCTGGTTTGGTGAACATGACATACAGCAACTGCGTTCAGGCGACACTGGGTCATTGTAGAACCGAAGCCATGTTTTTAAGCGCCTAAGTGCACTGAAACCTCGCTCTGCTTCACAACTGCTTACTGGTATCACCAACAGTAGTACTAGAAACTTTTCTAACTCTGTAAAAAGGCCACGGACATCTAAGGGTAGTGCTTTAAATAGGACTACAGCCTCATTCAAGAGAGGTATATGTGTTACTCTGTGCAAACATCTCAAGCTGAACTTTCAGCATTCAGGATTAAGCTCTGGATATTTTTAATGCAGTCAATCATTTCCTCCAGCTCATGGTCATTCTCATCACCCTTATGTACTGCAGCAAGAAGGAACTGTTCTAAAGTCGAATACTCAGTCAGCCCTTGCTGATGGAACCTCTCTTCTAGCTGGGCACAGAGATGTCTACCATCTTAAAGAATTCCATTCTGAAATAGTCCTCCACTGTTGCATGATTGTGCTGCTTCCTTGCCAAGCAAACGGACTGGGACCATCGTTGCCTTGGTGGTGCAATGGGATCCAACTCCAGCTTCTGGACAACTTCATCAGCTTTTCTGATGGCTTGCAGGACAGTATTTTCATTCCTTAGTCTTTGAAGCTGAGCTTTTATGAGGCTTACTTGGGTAAGCATGCCACCTACTGTGCAGTTCAGATTTTGAAGGCTCCTATTCAGACAAGTCAGTGGTTCCATAACTACCTTGACCAGCAGCAGGCTAACTAATGTGTTGCCTTTGCTGAGCTTCTCTAAGAGACCACTTGCCCTTGTTGCAGCATCCCATTTCCAACTCCATTTGTTGGAGACTCTCAAGGATTTGCTCATATTGTTGTGACACAGCTGACTGCTGCTAGTCTTACAGTCCATCTAGTTGGACATAGAATTCGCAGTTTCTTGAAGGAGGTAGATACATTATCAGATGTAGCAATTTGAGAAAAAATTTTCTATACTTTGAGGATTCACTGAACAGTTTGCCCAGTTCATTTACACAGTGCAAGGAATTTCTTAATACAGGCTTGCTTCAGCTCTCTTCACACAAGATTTACACAGTGAGCACCACAATGCACAAATGTGGCAAGTGGTTGACTTTCCTTTATGATAGCCTGTGCACCACGATAGCATCCTGACATGTTTGCAGCGCCATCAAATGCCATACCTCGGAGAATTCAATTGGCAGAGGAAGTCTTGTGAGGACATCCATTATGACTTTGCTATTGAGGCTCCGATAGTATCCTGTGGCTCATAAAACCCAATGAACTCCTCCTGGGGCTGCATGTTTCCATCAAGCGTATCTAAGGCAAATGCTTTCTTGTTCTTTACCTTGGCAGTCTTGTGTTCCGTCAGCGATAATGGAATAGTATGATGACTTGTTAATATCCTTCACGACAGAACGGATGATCTCATGACTCATGAGTCCGATTAGTTCATTTTTGAATTGCTGGGCTTGTATAGTCCTGCTTTAGATTTTAGCCAAGTTGCTAAGGTCTCATCTTCATTGCTGAATAGCTTGAGCAGTTCAGCAAAGTTTCCTCATCAAGCTGATGACCTCGGTGCCAATCCCTGTCTTCCCAAGTAGCATAAGCGGCTATTAACTAAACAAGCACTTGCGAGACACATCTTGTGAGATCTTTTCTGTTCCACTAGAGCAGAATCAATGCTTTGACCACGGGATACATGTGCCATCTTCCACAGGGCATGCTGATGTGTTTCTGATCTGATGAGTAATAAACTTACTCGTGCTTTCCTCCAGTTGGTGAAGCCTATTGTGGTGAATACTGGTTCTCGCCTTTTGACAGCTCAAGCATCCCATTTGTTCCTCTTTGTGCAACAAAAGCAGAGCACAACTTTCAACTCAGGACTATAGTGCAGCCATGAAAATTCCCTGTACCATGATTCCTGGAATCAGGTTTTTGTTTCCACAGTCCTGCTTTGGTATTTCCTCAGATGGTGGTTGATGCGGCTGATCCATATCATGAGTTGTTATCTCCATTCTAGGCACTGTTTCTGCAACAGATGGTGATTGTGGTTGGGGTGGCTGATCCAGAGGCACTGTTTGGATCTCAGTACAGGAACTGTGCTGTCGACAGTAGGAAAGGGTGAACTTGTACTTGGTTGCTGTTCTCTCTTGTTAACATTAGCATTGAAGTCTGATCTAGCTCCTCATACACTGCAGACATATTTCTTCAGTCGGGATCTTCTGTGCGGATGAAGGCACGGGATCTATGTGAGGTTTCTTCTTGAAGAACATGGCAATCGAGGTTGGTCTCTCTGACGTTTCATGTTATGAGATTTGCAGTTAACCCTGATCTGTAAAAATGAACAACTGTTACAGATTCTTCTTCATTAAAGGAAAACTCCTGAGTTTGTGGGTTCCACACAACTGAAAAGCTATCCCTTGACAGCTTTTAGCAGCACAAAGTGGAATTTTCTTGAGCCTCAACTTTGTATATTTTAATTTTAAAAAGCACGGTTCCGGAGTCCAGAGGGATACAGGGGTGCTCCATTTTCTGCAAGGTGTAGTGATGCACATACGTCCAACACTTTTTGTATTGATGCATATGGTGCGTTACGCACCTTGGCGAAAATGGAGCACCCCTCAGACTTCAGATTCTGTAGTTTTAAAATTTAAATATCTCAATTCTCTCTCCATCAATTTATTTTATTTCAGGCATTGTGGCCATTTCTCAGCACTCTGCATGGACCCAGTCTCAGCCTTGCAAGCTGTACAGACTGTCCCCTTTCAACATGGTCTCATTTTTCCCTGCGATTTCTGGACCAGGCCATCCACATCAGGAGCGGAATCTGGCCAGTAGAGATTTGGAGTTAAAAATCGCCACCAGAATATTTGGGGCAGAAAAATCACACAGAGGGCTTATCAGGATATTCCCTCACAAGGGCAACCCCAAATGTTTCCGTCGATGACTGGCACATTGGACTGTGTCCTCAGCCACTTGTCGACTGTTACTTGCTCCTCGTGCATTCATCGGTTGGCGTTCTGGGATCCCCAGCTGATCATCCACAGGCCCTGCTCCCCTGACACAGCTCAGAGGCTTCTAAAAGAGCAATTCCTCAATGAGGATGGTCTGGTTCCAACTTACAGTCTGACAACATGGGTATACATCGACCACCGTGACCAGGGCGGCACAAGAAGCCCAAAACCGCTAAAAGATTCCCCTCTTCTTTTCAGTGGGGCGAGCACTACTGAAGATGTATATTCCTGGACAGGAAAATGACAGCAGTCTGGCTCAATTCCACAAGGTTGTTCTTCCAGGGAATGGGAGCTGGAGGACATTGCCTTCCACTCCAACAGAACAGGGGGCAATCCTCAGACAGATCTTAAGCCTATGGGCGGAATTCGAAGGTACAGCAATTCTGCTCCCTGGCCATGGACAAACCAGCGGTGGCTCAAGATGCCTTCTCCCTAAACTGGGATCAGTTCAGCCTCCTGTTTGCCTTCATCCAATATCACTTCTATCGAGACTCCTCCACAAGTGACCTTGGACAGGGCAGTCATGATTCTAGGGGGTCCCTTATGGCCAGTTCACACATGGGTTTCTGACTATCACTCATCTTTTGAGGCGACCACCTCTAACCTTCAGTTTCAGCCCAGACCTTCTTCTTTAGGGCTGGTCTGCATCTCAATTGAACAACTTGTCTCCCGGGCCTAAAGATTGAGCAGGAAAAGCTCAGTTCTGCACCCAGTTTTAACAACTGGCCTCTCTCTGAGACTGGGAAAGTGAGTGGAAAAACTTTCAAGGAGCTATGCAGTACAGCTCCTGTTATTAGAATGATGGGGAGTTCATATGCCTCTTCTTCCTCCAAAGTGCATTATAGAATCCGGAGGAGATTTTGTTTCTGGCTTCATTCAGACACATACAGAATGACACAATATAATTGCCTGTACTACTGCAGTTCCTTTAAGACAAATGGGCAAAGACTCCAACCGGTCACCTTACAATTGGGTTTCTGCACTGGAGCACTCTTGATGGGACTGGGGAATTGTTGAGCTCATATCCCCACGTCTGGTACTTCTACAGGCAGCAGCATTGCTTTGCAACATCTTCAGTTCACCAAAGCTATCACCTTGGAGTCTTGATATGGTGCTCAGGCCATGACCAAAGCCTTTAGAGCCTCTCATGCCATCCATCATGCATCTCAAAATAAAGATTGCCTATTTTTCTCAAGCTACTACTCCTGCTAGGAGTTTCAGCAAACTAAAAGCGTTGCTGGCCTAAGAGCTGTACACTAGTTCATCAGGCTAGAACAGTTCCACTTTTGTTGCCAAAGTTATGTCCTCCCTCTATTACAATCAAGGGTTCATTGCTTCCTCCTTCTGCCCACTCTCTAAAAGCAACAAGAATGGAAAGTGGCAACACTAGACATGGGAAGGAGAAATATGGAGATTAAGAGAGAGAAGCTGATCCAAAACTTCAGCTGTGTTCATGCCAGCTAAAGAGGAAAAAGATGGGGCAGCAAGGATGCAATAGGCTCTATAGCCAAACAGATTCTATCCATCACCTCTACAGCATATGATCAGGCCAGTAACACCTGACCCAGTGAGAGTCCATGGCCCCTTAGTGGGTGGATGTAATTCTGAGAAGCATCGACGGCATACTCGCACTGAGTGACATTTTGATGAGATGGGTGCTGTATAGGAGAATGGGGTGAACTTTGTGGCCAAACAGTCCAAGGCAAACCTTGACGCCTCTCGCTGGCTACAGGGTGTGGGTGGGGGTGAAATGGTATCAGCATTACAGGCAACAATCCCAGGTCACACTCCTTATGCCTGTCATTCTCTACATCTGGAGTGAAAATATAAAAAAAACTGGTGAAGTCACGAGCATACGTAGAAACTGTGCAACGCACATCCGTAATATGTGGGTGTGGAGAGGTGGATGCACATAGGGTGGGGCGCAGGTTGGGAGGAAAGACAATCAATGGTGACCAAGTCGCACATCTGCCTCTGGACCAGAAGGTCATGGGTTCTTATCCACACCGAGATTGGACTTGCACATAAAATTGCTGGTATCGAGTGCAGTATTGGGGGTGCTGTACTGCTGGGGTGTGCCATCCTTCGGATGAGACATTAAGCAGGAGTTCCTTCTGCCCATCCTGGTGTTGTCCTGGTGGGTGTCCAGGTGGAAGTAAAACAACCATGGGCACTCTTCACAAAAGAGTAGGGAACATTCCGGTGTCCTAGCCAACATTCCCTTCCCATAAACTAGTTCATGCAATTATCCAGGCTGTGTGTGGGTGATGACGTGCAATATGGCCACCACCACACAGTCACTTCACTACCAGTTTAGCATTGCTTGTAAAGCGCTTTGGATGTATGAAAAGCGCTATATAAATGCTGAAACAAACAAAAACAAACATGGCGTGATTTAGCTAGTGCCGGGCAGCGATGCCACTGGCAGTTGAATTCAAAGCCAGGACACGGTGTGCCATACATGGCTCCATTTGGGAAAAAAAATGTGTTTTCTAATTTGAAAACTAAGCAGTGTGGAGAAGTTAAAGTTAGAAGCGGATTGGACCGGAGCAGGAGTGGCAGCAGGAGGAATGGACCGACACCACAGCAAGTAATTTCAATAAAATAATGAGAAACAAACAAAAAAAAAACATATACTATATAAACAGTGGATGGCTGAACACCTACAACAAAGGCTGCGTTTCCATGTCAAGGTCTCTATGATGTCATCAACTCCTTGATGGAAACACAGCCGCTGTTGTGAGTGTCCATCCATCCACTGTTCATATAGTGTATAGTGGAATGCTGTTATGCATGAAATTCCATGCCTGGAATATGCTTGTTCTGCTGCAGTAGTGATGTCATTATGTTGTTCTGCTGCAGCAGTGATGTCACTACTGCAGCAGAACCACTAGGAATCCTAGCACATCGTTGCTTTCCTCTATTTAATTATGTGGTGACAGTATTCTAGAACCTCTAGAGACTTTTCAAATCAGTTTCATTATGAGAAAGGGAGAAAAAAAAAAACACAAAGCACACATTTCACATAGTACTACTATACACTATAACAAATACAGGATGAGCAACTTCATGCACAACCTGTGTGTTCTGCCACCTCAGGCTTCTGATTCCCATGGACCTCTTGAGCGTCGCTCTCAAGGTCCAGAGGGAATCAGAACCCTCTGTGGCAGAACAAACTGATTGTGCATAATTCTCCATCAATATTCCTCTATTTTGTCATCCTGGTGTCCTAACATTTCCAACTGCCTCCCAAGTCTCTCCTTGATAAATCCCTCTATTACTTTATGTACCACAGATGTCAGACTGATGTGCCCATAATTGACCATCTACTCCGAGACCCCAACCTAGGCTCATGTCCCTCCCTCCTCCCTCCTCCTCCCTTTCCTTGAAACAGGCTCCATCCTCCATCACTGTCCCCCTCTGCCTATTGACCAACTCCTCCCTGTCCACTTACCCTCCACCATCCTCATCCACTTCATCTCCCGGGTATAGTATGGTGAAATGGTTTCCAAGCTTGATGCTCATACCCATACTGCTCTCTCCTACTCCCCTCCCTCATCTGCTCCCTCTGAGCAGCCTCTGTGGCATACTTCATATGCGATGCCAACTTTGCCCCCACACCTCCAGATACCATAAGTCCACCTATCCTCTGGGATATGTCCCTTTGCCTTGTCCTGTTGTCCCCTGTGGAATACCATTTTGACATCCTCCAACCTCCATGCCCAGTTTAATATTATGGCTGCTCCACTCCTTACACCCCAATCACCCCCCATTTGTGTGTGAACCCCTACTATCATCACAATACACAGTCAAACCTACAGCCCCCACCAACAATTAATATACCACACACACACACACACACACACACAATCTCCAGCAACACAATATACAAATCTTATTATGCCCTTCCCCTTGGTCCTACACAAATCTGAGTTTCTTATTGCTCAGTCTCAGCTAGTCACACTGTGCACTCCCCAAAGGATCCACCCCCACAGACCATTTAATACAAGTCGGAGCCGGGGTAGTTGGTGTGGACACAATTACAGCTCTTCCCCAAGTTTGTGAGGGATGGGCCAGACTTATAGCCCAGACGTAGATTTAAAACTTGGCACCCTCACAGCCAATTGGTCCTCCAGCAGCAGACAGCTCCCTCCAACCCTGGCCCACTGCCGACTGCAGCCACCGGGACGTCCTCTCTGATGCCTTCCTCAATCTCTGTCCCCAAAACCCTGGCCCACTGCCGACTGCAGCCGCCGGGACGACCAGAACCCCCTTGCACACCTCTGCTGCCAATGCAGCCCTGAAGCCGTCTTCCTCGATGCAGCTGCCGATGCAGCTCCAATTTCTCACCACAGCAGCCCCTGGTTGGATTCTCCACTGCCAATGCAGTTAGCTACCTCTTCTCCCAGCAATTTACAGCTCTTCCTCAAGTTCGTGAGGGCTGGGCCAGACTTATAGCCCAGACGTAGATTTAAAACTTGGCACCCTCACAGCCGATTGGTCCTCCAGCAGCAGACAGCTCCCTCCAACCCTGGCCCACTGCAGACTGCAGCCGCCGGGGACGCTTCTCTGATGTCTTCCTCAATCACTACTCTCCCGAAAACCCTGGCCCACTGCCGACTGCAGCCGCGGATGACCCTCAGTGTATCCAGCTCCCCTGGACTGTGTCCAAAATTATGTCATTTGGAAGTTATAAAACTATAAATTATGGCATTTACAAGTTAGAATTAGCAACCCAAGAACCTCTCCCACACAACCTGGAGTACAGTAAATATAAATTTTCGGTTTGTACCTCCCTACATCTAAACTGGAGGTTGGCAGGGAGAAGGATCGAGCATCCAGAGGACTGCTGTCCTTCTCTGGGAGGTAGAGGAGATGGGTCACTTGCCCACTGGTGGAGGATGAGAGGCACAAAGTCGTGCCGTAATATGGGTGGAGCTAGAACAGATGCTTGCTGTCAGCATCATTGCATGTTCCTAGCTCCAGGGGAATATAGCATCAGAAAATCCACTGGCACCCGTGTATGAGCCGGGGCTTGGTGGCCTGACCCTCCAGACACATTCAATTCTGCCTCGGTGGCGGCATTCCCAGTTGAGGGTCCTGGAGCCAGGCTGGGGTACCGGCAGGCAAAAATATATATGGGTTAAAATACTTAAAATTACAAACTTAGCAGGTGGAAGATTGATTACAGTCACTGGTTCGATAAGGAGAGTGCGTCTTGAACCTGGGTCCTGGCATCATGAATCGGGACAAGGCTAAAAAAATTGGGGACAAACACCCCCAATGGAGGACACATCTTAAAAATTGATGTTATTCATTCATAAAGCCTATAGAATGAAAAGATTTGTGTTAAGCTGCATTTATGAAGAAGAACAAGTCTGTTACATTAATGGTTGACATTATTTTGTGCTTTTCATGAGGAACAGTCAACAGAGGACAATTTTGAGACAAAATCAGGGACAATTGAGCCTTGAGCGGTATGCATCTGGGGACTTGCACATTGCTAATTTTGCACATAGCCACTTCATGAAATGCAGCACTTTTAAAGAAATAAAACTGGTTCGAGCTTCATTTACTCCTAGTGATGGGTGCTAGATTTCGGTGATGAGCTGTCTGATTTTTATCTCTGCATCACCAGTCACATTGCAGCCTTTACTCCTCTATTTGGCAACCTTACATACTCCATGTCAGTCAAATCACTGTCCACCTGCCTCCCAGTTTACACCCAGTCCCTGTCCCCCTGACCCCTCACCATTCATTAAAGGGAAACTCTGGTAAGGCTGCAAAATGCAGCAACTAGTGCAGAAACACCCTGACCCAGATAGGGCTTTTGGCATAAAAAGAGTTCTCTTTTACCTGCTGCTTTTCTGTTTTAGTCAAAACAACCCACTCCTTGCTTGCTTAATGGTGGCACGGACGACCATTTCATGCTCCACATGCTGCTTCCAGCATGCAGGGTATGCAGATGAGGGCTACTAGCTAACACTGTGGTTTTGCAGAACCCCCAAAATCACTATCTGGTTGCCTTGCATCACCACAGGACTCAGAGCATCCCATCCAGTCCCATGTCACTCATTTTACCCCTCAAAATCCTCTGCCCCACCAGAAATCCTCTGCCCCACCACATGAAGAAGGATATTCCATTTTTCCCACCAAAACCTTTAAGCATAAATTAATAATTATGCTCTGGTACAGTTACTTATACTTATTATCAGCAAATATTATTAGTGCACTGATAGCTGCATGCACACACTGCAAATCTGGCGTGGGTTGAAATCCAATCAATTTGTTGGTGACCACAGCCCTATCTTCATTATCTGGGAAACAAAACCACAAGGATATGACCACACTTCATCTGGACTGGACCTAATCATTTAGCAAGCTTGACCCATCCAAGCTCCACCAAGAATCCAGTGAGGTTGACTAGGACTGCCTTGAACTCATTCCTGAGGGAGTCTGCTTGGTATTCATTGTGACAAGTTACTTCCACTAAAACAGGGTTAGGGGCAGACTTAGCAAATGGAACTCCTTAATCTCTTGGATTGCCATCACAAGTGGGACAGAGCTTGAGCCAAATATTGTATATCAACTTGGTAAAACAAGAATGGAGTAAGTACTACTCAGAATACTTTAATGAAATACTAGTACTGCTCTGCTACTACACAGTACAGAGACACATTTAGAAATTACCTCAATTTACCTGCTTGTTTTTCTGATGCAGCAATGCCAGCAGCAGCACAGCACTCCAGCAGTTGGGTTCCTGCCACAAGCAGATGCAGTGCAGTCAGTGAACTGTTTTATTTGTTCTAGACAGACCCGGCGCCAACTCCCCACAGCCACAGGATGCAGACCACAAGACCACCAGGCAGACTCGCACCACCGGCACCACAAGCACTTTAGACCCTGAAGAACTCAGTCTGTCCAGCTGCACTAGTGTCTCCACCACGGTTCTTTTGTCATTTCTTTCTCGCCACCTGGACCGGACCCTCGGCTATGCGAGCCGCAAGTCCTTGACAATGCCGTCAGTCGACCGTCGACGGCAATTGCTCGTCCCTCAGAAGTCCTGGCTGGCAAGCAAAGCAATGGGCAGGCTAACAACAAGCCTAAAGGCTTTCGAGACTGTCACTGGCTGCCACCCACTGCCACAGGCCTACAGCCACAAAATCCACCGACGGACGGACCGCAGCGGTCAACCGTCAGGCTCAGGTCACCTGTCCTCAAGACAGTTCGGACACTCACTCGGGAGTCGGTCTCAGGCGTAGTCTCGTCTGTTGTCGTCGGTCTCCACCTCAGTCCGATCGGCGACTACTCCATCTTCTGCCTCCGATAGCATACGCGCAGCACAGCGAGCGACGCCACAGCAGCCAGTCTCCGCGCCAGCTCCTCCGACAGCTCACGATTGGTCGGACTGATTAAGAAGTGAGAGAGTAGAGACAATACTTTTTTTTTTTTTTGGCCAGGGTGGGCGCCGGGTCACACACTCACACGGTACTTGGTGGGCAGGGCACATGCCATGAGCGTGGCTCGGCGGTGCAGCTGATTTAAATTAAAAGATGTCGGTTGGGGTACAAATGGCATAAAGGGAGGTGATGAAGTTGGGGGGATGCAGCCCCCCGTCCCCCTTGATAATTAATACGCCCTGCAAATTTGTTTTGAAGGTGCAAGTTAAAAGATGTAAGGAGTCCTGTGCACCCAGCACACTGTCTGCAAAATGAGGTAACAAAAAAAAAAAACCCACAAAAAACAATCATTTCCTGCATGGAGGAAGATAACTGCTGTACTGCTAATCTGCTAAACATGTCATCTTGCAGGTTTTTTAAACATGTACAGTAGTTCATTTTCTAGATATATGCAAGTTTGGATGTATACACCAATACTGCTGTTCCCAACAGTCTTCATACAAGTGGATTTGTATGGGGGTATTTGTTATTCAGTACTCAGCCCCAAATTACTGAATTAAAGTAACAAAACTGCAGATCCTCTCCAGGTGGTGAAGGTTAGTCCCATGGTCACCCATGACAGCTGCCCCCAAGTCATCTCCCACCTGCAGCCCCTCCATGGTATCCCTGGGTCAAATAAAAGTAAAAAAAAACAACTATTTGACATTCTGCCAGTCTATCCATCTGACCAACACTATCTTTCTCAAGCCACCCTCCTCCCTGCTCTAAGCCCCCTGCGGCCCCAAAGTTTATAAAGGAAGCACAGAGAATCAGTGTGTCCTTTCCCCACTACAGGAGGTGGTGCAACAGAGTCAGATCCTGGTACTCAGTTAACCCCCCCCCCCAAAGCCATACATCCCTTTTTAGAAAGCACCCTCTCTCAACTCTTTACAATCTCCAAAATATATACTGTGGCGTTGCCCCCGACTTTTGATCCATGGGGGGGGGGGGTAGGTCTAATTTCCAGTTCTCTAATTGGTCCCTTTCCCCACTAGAGCACCTGCCTAGTAGCGACCAGACTTTGCTTTTCTCGGGTGCATGGCAGAGGGTGGTGCAGTTTCTCTACCACAACTGAATGGTGCTAGGCAGACTGTCAGACAGGATCGCACGTAAGTTGAATGATGCATCATGTTCAGCTCTTCATCATCTTTCTGCCACTCCTGTAGGGCTGGGGGTATACAGTACCTGACTGTCGCAAGTTGAATCTAGAGACATTCATCAGAAAAAAAGAGAATGTATTTTTAGTTGCAGCATCAGGCAACAATTCTTCACAAAGCTACAGTACTGTTTCTTACATACCAGCTTCGCTGTTTTGGAAACATATAAGGGAAACAAGAACAATGTTTTCTTATAACATTTGTACAATATCTTCTCAAACTATAGACATTACTTAGGATATGGTATATGAACTTCTTCCAGTTATTACAGTAAAACGCTGTTTATCCGAATGTTTTGGGAACATGAAAAACATTCTAATAAATGGGTTTTTGGAGAAGTGAGGTTCCTATTCTTACAACAGCAGAGTCTCAAGTCAGAGTCAGGCTAGAGTCAGAGTGAGTGTTCTTTTATTAAAATAAGAAATTTGGGGAGATAATCTGGGCTAAAAGATTATCTCAAATCCAGAGCAAGGGGTGGGGGTAGCTGAATAAATATATCCGCAGACTAAGAGGGCGTCTTACACAGGTAATATGATAAAATTAAGATATGTTTTACATCAGGAGATACAGAATGTTTAGTCAATATACTGAATGAATGAAGGAATTTTAGATTTTTACTATTTAGACCAAAAAGGCATCTCTTGAAAAAGCCTATGTATTAGGTGAAACGTTAAGGCTTGACATATTTAAAAATAAAAAGAACATTTGGAAAGGAATAAGACTGTCTGTGGATATATTTATTCAGCAGTCCCCACCCCTTGATCTGGATTTGAGATCATCTTTCATCAACAACACATCGGGAGTGGCAGCTTAGAAAATGAGTGAAAAGTGTTCATTTCATGTAGAACCTCATTTCCTTTTCCCTTCTCTATACACAGATAATCTGGGCTGTTAGGGGCCACAGCGAGAGTCTCTCCATGACTGGCTCATGTCTGTCTCTCTATCTCTAACTCTCTGCCAAAATCATCACCCTCCTGATCATGAGAGAAATATCTACAATTTACAGCTCTCTCCATAATGAATAAATACACTGTACACTGAAGCTCAGCATCCCACTTTACCCTGACATTGGATGTTTGTAGAAATGGCAGAGTGCATCATCATTGCAGCAGTGGGTTTCATAAGTAACTTAACCAGTTGCAGCTGAAGTGAACCAGCAAGCACTTGTTCTTGCAACACTACATCCATTCTCCTTCTCCCTTCTCATATGATCAGCTTGTACTGTACTTACTGTAGTCAGAAAAAAAAACACTTCTTCAGCATGGTCCAGCAGCTCCATGACAGGTATCAGTGTTGTGGTCAGTTCAGCAGAGTGATAGCATGGTTTCCGTGGTTTTTGTTTTCACGGCTTCAGTATTGTGGTGTGCTTAGGGGGTTTGGTTTTCGCTAAACTCAGCAGTTCCACTGTTCCTCCTAGGGCTTGCACCAGAAAACATACAAGGAGAGGGGCTTGGATTTTCATTAAACTCAACAGTTCCACTGTTCTTCCTAGGGCTTGCACCAGAAAACATATGAGGAGAGATTAAAAGACCTCAGTATGTACTCACTAGAGGAAAGGAGGCCATGGGGAAACATGATAGAAACCTTCAAGTACATTAAGGGCATAAACAAGGTGCAGGGGGTGACATATTTTAATATAGGAGGAGTACAAGAATGAGGGGGCATGCTATGAGATTGGAAGGGGGCAGGATAAGGGTAAATGTGAGGAGTTGTTTTTCACAGAAAGGGTGGTGGACACATGGAACAGTCTATTACAGGAGGTGGTGGGAGCAAACACAGTGGGGGAATTTAAGCATGCATGGGACAGGCATAAGGGAACCCTGGAGGTGGGAATGAAAGGGGAAAGCCTCTGACCGAGTAGGGTCAGAGGCTGCAGACAAGGACAGGTTTATGGGCAGACTAGATGGGTGTAGCAGTCCTTATCTGCCAACAATTTCTATGTTCCATTTCCATGGTTCCATGCTTCGTCCTCTGACCAGAATTTTCAACCTCTCCCTCAGCCTTAGCCAGTTCCCGGACAGATGGAAATCTGCCACTGTCACCCCAATCCATAAAAGTGGTGAGAAAACTGCCCACGATAACTACAGACCTATCTCCCTACTACCCCCACTCTCCAAGGCACTAGAATGCATCATCTTGGACCAGCTCACAGAATACCTGGATACGTACAACATCCTGTGCAAGCAACAACACTGGTTCCGCAAAGGTCACAGCACCTACTTGAATTCACCGGCGCAATCCACAATGCACTTGACTCTGGTGAACTACCAGGCTCAATCTACATTGACTTAACTAAAGCCTTCAACACCGTCAATCACTGCCTCCTGCTTGTCCAGCTTCAGAACACTGGGCTGTCAACCGACTCCATTGGCTGGTTTAAGAGCTACCTTGAAGAATGGTCCCAAACAGTAAGAATCACTGATACACTTTCAGACCCTAGACCGGTCCGCTCAGGAGTCCCCCAGGGCTCCATTCTGGGACCCCTCCTCTTCAGCCTATTCTTAAACTCACTACCGGACAGCTGCCCAGAACAAATAATTCTCTACGCCAACGATGCTGTGATCCTCACCTCGGACCCTGATCCAATCAAATTACAAAATAAACTTCAGCAGGCCTTCTCCTCCATCGAATCCTGGTTTCTAAATCATAAACTGCTTCTCAATCAGAAAAAAACAAGTCTGTGGTCTTCTGCAGCCCCCACAACAAAAACAAACAACTCCACCTCTCCATTGCAACCAAACAAGGAGCCATCCTAGAGCAAACACAATCGTTCAAGTACCTCGGCATCACCCTTGATCTCCACCTCTCATACGCTGTCCATATCAACAATGTTGCAAAGTCTGCCAATGCGAGCTTAGGCATATTATTCCGGCACAGGAAACACCTAACCCCAGAAGCACTGGCAGTGGCTGTCCAAAGCTCCATCGTCAGCATCATAGACTATGGTCTTATCATATATGGGTCTGCAACTACCTCTGCTCTCAAACGTATCACAACCTCCCTGAATAAGGCCTGTCGTCTCATCACTGGCTCACATCGCCGTACCCACACATGTGACCTTTATTCCCAATCTGGATGGCTTCAACTGGACAAACGCATTAAATACCAAACCTGCATCACGGCCAAGAAAATTATAATGGGTCTGGCCCCACCTGGTGTCTGTGCCCTCCTTAAGCCTAGACATAGGAACGTCACTACAAGAAGATCCAATTCCCATCTACTACATATCCCACAATGTCACACGACCCAAGGACAAAGATCATTCACCTGTCGGGCATCGAACTGGCTCAACTCTCTTAGCAGCGACATAGCGACCACTCCAACACTCGGCCTCTTCAAGTCTAAGCTGCGCCTCTCACTGCTTGAATCCTGCGATTGCCCATCTTAAAATTTCCACCGTTTCAGCTGCAAATGCCCCAGCAGCCAGCACTTACAATCAGTCTTGCACTAGCACCTTACCTGTCTTATTCCCTCGACAAGACCCCGGCTCACTGTTCTCACCTTAGCCCACCTCTCCCCCGTATCTCCACACCTGCCCCCACCCCAACCACCTCCTGTACTCCCTACCCCTGCACCTCCTCCCCTTCGATCTCCTACCCTCACTTCCCTCACCACCCACCCACCCCTTCCCTTGTCTTGCTCATAGCTCAAGTCTTTGTACTGGTTATTACATGTCTGTAAGTCAATGACTATATGTTTGTAACTAAAAATGATGACTGTTGCACATGCTGACGTGGAACCTTTGTAAAAGAGCCCCGGCTCAAAGGTATTGTAATCCTAGATTGAAATAAATAAACAAAAATAAAAAACTAAAGTTTATCAGGAGCACAGATGAGAGCACTGACTGAAGATGCTGAAAACATGCTGCTTGCATGATGTTTCCATGGGGTTAGCATGAGTTTGTCAGGAGCACAAATGAAAGAGCTGACTGAAGACAAGTAACACAAAAATGTAACACCCCATCAATACTGTCCTTTCTGGCTGTGATGTCTCAGACCATGGGAGTGTCTCCATTTAGCAGTTTCAGGCTTCAGTGCTGTGGTGAACCTGGGGGTGGTGGGTTTTGTTAAACTCTAAGGTCTCAGCTTAATCTGATCTAATAAGCCTAATATGGCTATTTACTACACACTAAGCAGCTTGCTAGGCAGCTGCTGAGAACTGAACATAATGCTGAAAAGTGCTAATGAATGAATGAATGAGAAAGGGAACAGGAGCATTAAAGGGGGGGAAGGAGGAAGGGTGAGGAGAAAAAGGAGGTGAATGAGTAGAGTGGAAACAAAATCCTGAAGGCCATGTTTCCAAATGCCAGAAGTCTAGAAAATAAGATTCTGGTCCTACAGGCCATCATGGCAGGGGCCAACCTCAATTCTGTGGTTGTTACTAAGTCATGGTGCACTGAAAACCATGACTGAGACATGGCCATACCAGGTTAAACTATGTACAGGAAGGAACGGGTGGGATGGAGAGAGAAGGGTGTGTAGCGCTTTATGTGAGGGAAAGCACAAAAGCAGTGAAGATACAGGGAATACAGGGGGAGGCAGAGATACTATTGGTCAACCCTGGAGATGGAGAATGGAGTCACTATTTTCACTGGAGTGATCTACAGACCTCCAGCATGGAGGGGGATTAGATAAGGTACTACTGGAACCCATTGGCAAGTTGGCAGAAAAGGGAGAGGTGCTGCTGATGGGGGACTTCAATCTGCCAGATGTAGACTGGAGACTCCCACCAGCGGCTTCGGCTAGAAACAAGGACATGCTGGACTCTCTGCAGGGGGCAGAGTGGTTCCGTGAGAATGGAGAAGGGCAGATTTAGTCCCACTTCACAAAAGTAGTAGCAAGGAGGGTACTGGGTCAATATCTCATGGACAAAACCACACAAGGATAACAGTGAGGTCTAAAGCGCATAATGGAATACAGAGACAGTGGTATGATGGTGATAGAACACTACTGTTATCCCTGTTGCTCACTCTGCAGAGGAGGAAGGACTGAAGGCACCACAAGTGCTGTGCCTGGTCGAGCCACTCCGTGGTGGAGTGTCTAAGGCACATGCACCTAGCACAGTGGAGGTCTGGGGACTGGGGTTTAAATCCCCCCATCTCCTGTGTTTTTTATTTTGCAAAAAAAACTAAGTTCCGCTAAGGTGTTTCCCATTTTCCCTTGATACATAAACCATTTCCCCAGAGACAGATATTTAGCTGGGGTGGGGACTCTCACCACAAAAAGAAAGGATTTCCTATGTGTTGCAGTGGTTTGCGCTGTTCTCTAGCGGTTGGCATTTTATTCCTACCTTGTTGTGCCACATGCTGTAATGTCTGTGGCATTGTTGTGGTGTGTGGTTTCGTCTGCGACATTATGACCCCATGCCACAAGGAGAAGGTTGGCAATTATAGGCCAGTCAGCCTGACATTGGTAGTGAAAAAGTTAGTTGAATCACTGCTGAAGGAAAAGACTGTGGAATACCTTGAATCCAATGGGTTATAAGACCTGAGACAGCATGGGTTCACAGGGGGCAGTTCATGACAAATTAATCTGATAGATTTATCTGACTGGATGACAAAGGAATTAGATCAGGGTGGATTAGAGGATGTGGCCTACCTTGACCTCAGTAAGGCTTTCAACACTGTTTCACATAGGAGACTAGTAAGCAAGCTGGGTTGCTTAGGAGTGGGTCCAAAGGTGGTAAACTGGATAAGAAATTGGTTAGGGAATAGGAAACAGAGGGTTGGGGTAAACAAGTCCACTCTGCGGAAGGGAGGGTGATCAGTGGGTGTCTCTGGGATCAGTGCTGGGACCAGTCCTCTTTAATATCTTTATAAGTTGACATTGCAGAGGAGCTGAAAGGGAAGATCTGCCTCTTTGTGGATGACACCAAAATCTGCAGAAGAGTGAACACTCCTGGGAAGGTGGAAAGCAGAGACCAGAGAAAACTAGAGGAGTGGTCAAGGGTATGACAGCTGGGCTTCAGTGCAAAAAAGTACAAAATAATGCACTTAGGGCACAGATACCCAGGGGCAGAGTACAAAATGGGTGGAGTGGTATTGACAGCTACTAAGCAGGAAATAGACCTGGGGGTAATCATATCTGATGACCTAAAGGTGGCCAGGCAATGCAACAAGGCAGTTGGGAGGCTAGTGGGATGCTGAGGTGCATAGGGAGGGGTACCACAAGCAGAAAGAGGGAGGTGGTGTAGCATCTGTATAAATCACTGTTAAAACCACACTTAGAGTACTGTGTCTAGTTCTGGAGAACACATCTTCAGAAGGACATAGACAGTGGAGGTGGCAAAGAGGACTGTAACTAAAATGGTGCAGGGTCTTCATCAAAAGCCCTATGAAGACAGACTAAAGGACCTCAATATGTGCACTGTGGATGAGAGAAGGGAGGTGGGATATGACAGTGATCTTTAAATACCAATACAGAAGTAGATGAGGTATAGTAGGGAAGTATTCTTCAGAAAAAAGGTGCACAAGTACAAGGGGACATGCTATGAAGCTGCAGGGGGGTAGATTCAGGAGAGATGTGAGGAAGTACTTCTTCACAGTTCAGTGGACTATGCAGCCAGTATGATGTTATGCTTGTGCAACTGTGTTACTTGGTTTTGGCTGTTCACACTCTCTATTCCAGAGGAATTACCACCCTGTAAGGCTACCAAAGGCAAGAAACCCTCGAAGAGGGTTCCATCCCTAGAGATGCCGCAGGACAGTTTCCCTTGGCTAAAAGTACCTTAGGAAGGATCCCAAGGAGAGAGAGACTATGCCGCTGGAGGAGGAGGGGAGGATGGTGGGGCAAAGAAAAAGTGCTTGAGAGAGAGGCTCAGAGGAACTGCTTATATATTTATTTATTTAGAAATATTCAGAATTACAAACCTTTGAGTCATAGACTCCTTTACAAAGGCTTCCCGTCACAAAGTCAACAGGTTGTGCATACAGAGAGTTACAATGATTAGACAGATAATTTCTACGGGCTAGCATGCCCTGAGTAAAAGTACAAAACAACACAGAGGTACAGTATAGGCAGGCTGATAAAACATTCAGCACATATAGCACAGGAAGAGGGAGTGGCTGGCTGCTTGTCCACTGAACTACAGACATAGCCTTCCAATTCAGTGGCCTATGCAGCCAGTATGATGTTATGCTTGTGCAACTGTGTTACATAGTTTTGGCCATTCGCACTGTCTATTCCAGAGGAATTACCACCCTGTAGGGGTACCAAAGGCAAGGAACCCTTATAGAGGGTTCCACCCCTAGAGGTGCCGCAGGATGATTCCCTTGTCTAAAGGTACCTTAGGAAGGATTCCCAAAAAGAAATGTAGTAGTATGAAGCATGTTAGCAATCAGTAGCTGTGAGGCAAGGTAGTAGATAAGGCATCAGGCAGCTTGATAACATAATGAGATTTGCAGGACAGCAATGGCATGAGTATGATGGTTTGCACTAGAGATTGAGGGGGCCTCCTAAGGAGAGAGGGAACACAAGTAAGGACACCATCCACTTCCATCCAACAGTGGAACCTACCTAAAGGAACTAGGTAACACTAACTATGGCTAACTAACGGTTATGACCTGAGGCATGGAGGAGAGGAAAAAAAAACCTTGAGGAGGAAATCCCTGGGGATCCAAGGCCACCTTCCCTCCAGGCTCAGGATGTTTATTTTGTGATGGCTCTACTGCTGCAATTTAGAAACCCAATAAAAAGGGGGTGGAAAATATTTCAGTTTAGAGGAAAGCTCTCACTTGATCCCTCCAACGGGAATGCTGTGGAAGGTTGCGAGAGTGCTCTGCAACACCGGGGACAACCAAGGTGGGAGGAGGAGGAGAGTAATGACTGCTGAGGCACTTACCTGACATACTTGCCCTAAAAACAAACCAGGTGAACCAGAGGCAATCGTAGGGAGAATGCGGTGAAGGTGCCTTGTTAGTAGAATACTAGAGCCAAAGGAGTTTGCTCTAACCACTCTTCATAGCTAGTCTTAAGTTCTACACCAGGAGCTGCCGTCGAGTCTCAAACAGCTAAAGCCAGGCCCAGAGTGAGGACATTCCCAGCTATGGGCCAGGTGAGAAGGACCCCACCCCAAGTCAGGCATGCTCAAGATGCGGACTTAGAAATGCAGAGCAAGACCGTCGGCTGCAGGGAGGCCCTGCGCCAGAATGGTATGGCTGGCATGCCCCAGAAAACGGAAGAGGAGCTGAATGAGTGTTGAGTGCTCGGACCTCATGTAGGTCAGATGGTAGTAGCAAACATTGAGCAATGATTGTGTAAGCAATGAGTGGACCTGCACGTAGGTCAGTAAGGCAGAGTAGCAATGGTCGGACCTGTATATATTTTTTTTCCAATTGTTTAACCAGGAGAGACACACTAAGCTGAAAGCTTGTTTACAGGTGCAAACTGGGAGCACAGGGAAGTTAAGTGACTTACTCAGGGTCACACAGTATGCAAGTGGGGTGGTGGGATTCAAACCCAGGTCTCCAGATTTGCAGCTCAGAGTCTTAAGCCACTGTACTATACTGCCTCCCTTACGTAGGTCTGTGAAGCAGAGCAGCAATGGTTGGACCTATACATAGGTCTGAGAAGCAGCAAATATGGATAGTGGGGCAAGCCAGTCAGGCATTCAAGGAAGCCAAGGAAAGGTGACAAATACTCTGAGGATTGTTGGCAGCAGAGGCAGGATTAGAACATAAAGTAAGTATACCATATGGGGCCACTACTCCACCAACACCACCAAGTCCCCGCCATAGGAAAAACAAGAAAGTGATGGAAGGGGCTGAGACCCCCATGTAGATATTAAAACTAGTTTACAGCATCAGCAGTAGCTTAGCTGACCTCCAGAGTACAATAGCAATGTAGAAACATAAAGAGCAGCATCTGTACTGAGTAACTATGAGTTGTAGGACTCCAAAATTCGAACCAGGGAACTGCTGCCTCAAGCCACTGCTCGAGTCGCCGACTCCGATAAATGCGTGCATTCATTTAAACTCCGTTCACGTTGATGCTTTTAATGCCACCTGGGCGTGAACTGCACTCCTTACAAAGTCATCTGTTGCTGAAGAGGCTGGTAAGATTGAATTTTTTTGTTTTGCTGAAGGGCTGGTAAACTCAGAGTTTTTGCTTCAGGAGCTGGGGGGCTGCAAGGCTGGTGTTTTAATATGCTTCTTAAAAAAATATTTATTTCATCCCACCCTCACATTGAGGGGCTGTAAGGTTGGGTCTTGAACGTGCCACTAAAAAAGTTCATTTGACTCCCCCATGGAGGGACTGCAAGGATGGAGTTTTAAGGAAGGGTCTGTAAGGTTGGGGGTCTTACCTGCTGCTAAAAAAATGTTCTTGATTCCCCCCCCCATCTTGGAGGGGTTCTAAGGAAGGAGCTGTATGGTTGGGGTTTTTTATATGCTGCTAAAAAAATGTTCTTGACCCCCCGCCCCATCTTGGAGGGGTTCTATCTGCTGCAGTGAAAATGGGACTCCAAATGCAGGCTCTGACCCTCTCAGCCAGCAGGTTCCATGAATATTGTTACTGGAAACAGGGGAGTGTACACAGACACAGCTGACTATTTCACAGGAAGGATTGCTTCTGGTTCATTTTCTATGCCTGATTTATTTGTGTTTATGGGAGGGGGTATGGTTGAAATGCCACAGAACGAAGTCTTGTGGTGATTGGGGGGGTGCTACAATGATGGACCTGCATCTTGGGGGTAGGGGCTGTGGGGACTTTTGGATGCTTCTGTTTTGTGGGAAGATGCACAGTTGTTTATGCTACTGTTTTTGAAGTGATGGACCTGGTGGATTTGCTTGGAGGGGGTGTTTGACTGTTTTCTGAGTGAAGGTTCTGTGGGTGTAGCTTGGGGGCATATCTATGATAGTTCTCTGGTACTAAAATGGTGCCCTTTTTTGGGGGTGGGCTGCTGGTGTACCTTGGACATGAGGGGCTTCTTCAGGTCTTAAGGAATGCCCCCTACAACCCAAATGAGATCCTTCGCTACAAAAGCATAATTTTCCTTTCTTGTGTGCTGTGGGTATCATATGGTGCTGTGTTTGTTTTTTTTTTGTTCGTTTTTGTGAGTGAAGGTTCTGCAGGTGTAGCTTGGGGGCATATATATGATAGTTCTCTGGTACTAAAATGGTGCCCTTTTTTGGGGGTGGGCTGCTGGTGTACCTTGGACATGAGGGGCTTCAGGTCTTAAGGAATGCCCCCTTCAACCCAAACGAGTCCCTTCGCTACAAAAGCATAATTTTCCTTTCTTGTGTGCTGTGGGTATCAAATGGTGCTTTTTTTTTTTTTTGTTCGTTTTTGGGAGTGAAGGGTCTGCTGGTGTAGCTTGGGGGGGTGAGAGGCTTCTTCAGGTTTTCAGGAACACCCCCCCCAAACCCATCCAAGACACTTCACTGCAAAAGCATTATTTGCCTTACCTATGTGTGCTGTGGGGTTCAAATTGTGTGTTGGAATCTTGTGCCTGCATATTTGGGTGGGTTGGGAGGCTTTGGAGTGAAGATCCCACATGAATACCCCACTGACATGCTGGAACTAACTGATAAGAAAATCATGGTAAGTATGAAGGAATTTCTACTATGCTTCCCCCCTGCCCCCCAACCCCCAGTGTCTTGCCTGTGTGGTGGACAGCATGGAGTGAAGGCTGTGCTCATGGCTTACCTTTACATGGGGTGCATCAGCCCAAAATAGGCTCAGTGAAGGAGTGGGGGTCTTTTGGTATTCACAGCAGGGCCCTGCTGTGAAGTCACCCAGCTACCACATTGAGGTAGACTGCCCAACAGCTGGGTCCCTACTCTAAAGTTTAACTACATCTGCCTCAGAGCACTCAAGAGCACTGACGAGCACACAAGTCACATCAGCATGACCTTGAATCTAAGCCACCCATTTCCCAAGGCCCTTTGCATAAGATGTGCTACTATTGGCTGAGGTACACCGCAACCATTTTGTCACTACATGAGTGTTCTGTGCACTTAAAATGGGACATTGAACTAACTGCACAGTACATTATCTCTATGGGTGGCACATTTTGCTTAAGACCAGGGCACAAGCTGAGGGGGGTTGCCATGTTGAGGTCAGTGAAGGTGCATGGAATCTGTGGTGTGGTGTGCTGGCCTGGCTTGAGCTGGAGGAGGGCTGCAGTGAAGTACAGGACTACCTAGCTTGGGAACTGTGAGTGGCGCAGTGATGGCTTGGCATGTAAAAGTGACAAATGGGAATGTTTGAAACATAGAAACATAGAATTTGATGGCAGATAAGGACCGCTTGGCCCACCTAGTCTGCCCATTTCCCTACCTAATGGATAAGTTGCAGATCCTAGTTATCCAACAGCCTACTTACTCCTACCCCCCACTACAATTGCCTTGTGTCTGTCCCATGCATTCTTGAATTCCTCCACTGTTTTTGACTCCACGACCTCCTCAGGAAGGCTGTTCCACGCATCCACAACCCTCTCTGTGAAAAATACTTCCTCCCATTACCTCTGAGCTATTCCTCCTCTATCTTCAAATTGTGTCCCCTTGTTCTTGCAAATCTCTTTTTCTGAAAGATACTACCCCCTTGGACTTTGTTGATTCCCATGAGGCACTTGAAAGTTTCTATGATGTCTCTCCTCTCCTTTCTTTCCTCGAGGCTATACATATTATGCTCCTTCAGTCCTTCTTCATATGTCTTCTGGTGCAGACTCTGCACCATTTTGGTTGCCCTCCCCTGGACAGCCTCCACCATTCTGATCTGGTCCTGCCAAAGCTTTGTTGGGCTGGCTGATTACAGATTACAAAGTGCTGCTGTGGAGCTGCAGTCATGCACTCCTGATCTGGTCCTACTGGGGCTCTGTTGGGAAGGACATTACAAGATGACGCAAAGCAACAATCTTGTTTTGGTCCTGCCAGAGCTGCTACTGGCAATTGCTTGATTTATTTTAAAATGGATGCGACTGCCCAGTCTTGATATGCCGATATTGCTTTCTTCTGTCTTCTTCTTTCTTCAAAATGTGCTTCAATTAATGGTGTTCTTCTTGTCAGTGTGCCTCAGTTGGTGGTACTACTGCCTATGGACCAGAGGGTCGTGGGTTCTCGTCCCACACCAGGACTGCACTTGTGCCAAAAACACTGGAATCCAAGTGCTGTATTGGGGGGGGTGCAGTACTGCTGGGGGTGCCACCCTTTGGATGAGATGTCAAACTGAGCTCTTATTCTACCCATCCTGGTGCGTGTCCAGGTGAAAGTAAAAGAAACCAAGGCACTCTTCACAAAGAGTAGGGGATAGTTCAGTATTCCCCTTGTTTACCATAAAATAGGTTCATGCAATTGTCCAGGCTGTGTGTGGTTGTTGTGCGATTTGGTCACCACTTCAAATTCAGTCACTTTACTACCACTCTACCATTGCTTCTTCAGTGCTTTGGGATGCACTGTGTATGAAAAGTGACATGCTCCTGTTCTTCTTGGCGGGTATTGTGTCTGTAGCAGTTGTACTGTAACTAGAGCAGCACTGGCGGAACATTTGGGCATGCCCAGGATGGTCTGGCCGCAGACTGGCTTAATTGATGTCAACTTCTCATCAATATGAATTTCCCATTGCATTGTAGACCAAGAATGGATCGCTTTCTGGTGACTGGAAGGAAGCCGTGCACGAGGAGGTGGAACCTGTTGGGCAGAGAGAACCTCAAGCAAAATGCAAGGCCAGAAGATATGATGAGGACTATCTAAAACTAGGATTCACCTGGATCGGGACCAGTGACGCACCATAACCCCAGTGCGTTGTGTGTGCTGAGGTTCTGGCACAAGACAGTATGTGTCCCTGCAAGCTGCGGCGCCATCTGAAAATGAAGCACCCCAGCTTGCTTTCAAAACCAGTGGAGTTCTTCAAGAGAAAACTGAGTGATCTGCGAGGGCAAAAAAAGTTGTGAAGCATCATGGGACTGTACCTGCAAAAGCTGTTGAAGCGTCGTACCTTTTGTCTCTAAGAATTGCCAAAGCTGGAAAGCCACACAATATTGGAGAAGAGCAGCTAATTCCTGCTGCAAAGGAAATGTGTGCAGTGATGCTTGGGGGAGAAAGCAACTGCACAACTGGATGCAATCCCTCTTTCAAATGACACAGTTTGCCGCCGTATTGAGGAGATGTCTGCAGATGTGAAGAGGCAGATCATAGATTCTGTTCGTCAGAGCCCATTCTTCTCTTTGCAGATTAATGAGTCCACAGATATAGCAGATGCTGCACAGCTTCTGGTGTATGCTCGGTATGCCACAGACACACATCTTCAGGAGGAGTTTCTGTTCTGCAATCCACTTCCTGCAAGAGCAACTGGGGAAGAGCTGTTTCGCCTGCTGAATGCTTTCATTGAGAATGAAGGCCTCAACTGGAGTCACTGTGTTGGTATTTGCACTGATGGAGCTCGCTCAATGACTGGAAGACACAGTGGGATGGCGACAAGGGTACAAGCAGTGGCTCCCAATGCTGTATAGAACCACTGCATGATTCACAGGGAAGATCTGGCAGGCAAGAAGATGCCAGCTGAGCTCCACAAAGTCTTGGCTGATGCAGTGAAATCCGTAAACTTTATCAAGGCATGTCCAGTGAATTCCAGACTGTTTGCAGTACTGTGTGATGAGATGGGAGCAAAACACACACAGTTACTCTTGCACACTGAGGTCCGTTGGTTGTCCCGGGTTAAAGTGCTGACCCGCCTCTATGAGCTGCATGCTGAAGTTCGCATATTTCTTGCTGACTGTAACTCTGCACTTGTGGAAAATTTCCACAATCCACAGTGGCTTGCTTTGCTCGCATACTTGGCAGATGTCTTTGAGAGACTGAACACACTTAATCTGTCACTTCAAGGACGGGATGCCAGTGTTTTCACAGTCAGGGACAAGATCAAGGCATTTGGTTCCAAGCTCGAACTTTGGTCCACACGAGTGCAGCAAAGATCAGTTGCCACATTTCCAACCTTGGAGGATTTTCTTCAGGAACATGAACTTTCAGTCGACTGTGTCAAAGCAATAATTACAGAACATTTATGTGGGTTGCAAGGCAAGCTACAAGACTACTTCCCTGAACATGGCAGACAGGACAGTGACCAGTGGGTCAGGAATCCCTTCATTTTCAGGCCAAGTTCTGCAGACTCCTTATCACCAGGAGAACAGGAGAGCCTCATTGATCTGTCCACAGACCAGGCTCTGCAGGTTTCTTTTGCACAAAAGCCCCTTGCAAACTTTTGGCTGTCAGTTGGACAAGAGTTTCCAGCACTAAAAAATCAAGCTCTTGCTGTTCTTATGCCTTTTGCCTCAACATATCTGTGTGAATCTGGATTTTCAGCACTGACAGCAATAAAAACAAAATATCGGGCCCGTCTTAAAAGTCGAAGATGACTTGCACCTCTATCTTTCAAATGTCAGACCAAGAATATAGCAGCTAACTGCACGGGAACAGGCTCACAGACTGCCCTCTTAACAGACTGGCACCGGACTAATTATTTAAGAGGCAGCATGATTCACAATGTACTTTCCATACTTTTTTAATACACTGTAACAATAAACACACATTTTTTGATTTTTAAAAGTGGCTGTATGTGCTTTTATGTGTTATTCATTATTACAGGTATCTGGCAAGTGCACAGTGGTAACCATGCAAAAATTGCCCAGAAATCTGATTTAGTGCATATACGTGCAGTGCGCTAATGGGCAGTTCTTACACAATTACTGCAGTATGCAAATATGTATGTAAATGAGGTCACGACACATGGGGAGGCCTGACATTTTTTCAGGCCCAGTAGGGGAGGCTCACCATGGCGAGGTCTGAGAATCCTTGGATTATATAGTACAGGAAAGGGGCGTGGCTGGCTGCTTGTCCACTGAACTACAGGCATAGCCTTCCAAAAAGAGTGGTGGATTCCTGGAACTACCTGCCAGCAAAGGTGGTGGAGATTAAAACAGTGGTGAGGTTTAAGCATGCATGGGATAAGCACGAGGGAATCATAGTGGAAAGGAAGGAGGGAGGGAGAAAGAGGTGTAGATCAAATGGGATATGCGGTGATAATGTAGGTAGGGGAAAATGGGCAGACTGGGTGGGCTAAGCGGTCCTTATCTGCCTTCAAATTCCATGTTTCTTTGTGCTAATGACTTTTTAACAGCTCTCTGCAGGGTACATAACTCTGTGTCAGATAACTGAAGTTTTCACTTAAGTGGGGTTTGGATAAACGCATCTATTTCAAGTGAGTTTGTCACTTTTTGGGAAAACTTTAAAAACTTAAAAAAAATATATTATTTGGATACTATTCACCTTATATTTTAAAGCTTTTCTGTATGTCAGTTCCTTTTGTTCTTTATTACTAAGTTCATTAAATGGAAACAGGGTCCTGTCTCCCTACATTCGGTCTCCTCCAGCTGCTTAATCCTTTGCTGAAGTACAGTCCTCAAACTGTGACATCATAATCAATTGCACAGCAACAAACTGGGATGTCACAACATGAGGTCAGCAAAGGGTCAAGAAGCAGAGGCAAATTAACTTTAAGGGGGAAAGGGTCCTGTTTTTGTACCAAATTCCTGAATAATGAAGAACAAATGGAAGAGAAATGCAGAAAATAATATAGTAGTGTGGGGTTCCACCATGTTGCTTCAACATCAGTTTTGTCGACCGACACTACAGCAATGGCACAATGCTGATGGTGACCATATCACCTGGTAAGCGTGCTGCCCGACCGCGATCATGGCAAAGCACCGGGGCACATCCTGGCTGTTTGTGGGGGGAGCTTTGCCTCTCACACCCCCAACAAATAATATAATCACCTCCAGGTCAGAGGTGTAGGGGGGAAACAGTGCAGTACCCCTCCGGCAGCACAACGGCAGGTGCTGTAAAATTCTGATAGACTTAATGACTGTCGTTCGGGTTGCAGCGCCCACACTGCCATCAATATAGGGGTTTCGCTGTGCTGATGGCACACTGTAGTGTGGTAGCCTCACTATATTTAGAGTTAAGTAGACACCACCATGATAAATGCATAGGAGTCAGAACCTATGGGTGCAGGGGTGTTGTAGCCCCCCAAATTTGCCCATGAGCATTCAAAGTGCCCCTTTGTTTGCAGAAACTGCCTTGTTTTTACCCTGTGCCCTTTTAAACTTCAGCAACCCCACTCACCCCCATTATGGCACCCTGACCATTTTCAGATACTTATAACTTATCTGTCTTTAAATCTAGGGACTTGAAAACTGGCATGCATACCATTTGTTGATACAGGGTTTACAAAACCCTAAAAAATCCCCAGTGGTCCTGTAGTGACTCAGACACCCCCCCCCCACAACAATGGTGACTACTGTGAGCCCAACCCCAGTGGTCCTGTAATGCCCTGTCTCCCCCCCCCAACAGTGACAAGCACAACCTTTCATCTCAGATCTACAGCAGGCTGCCATCATAATCAGAGCTGGGATTTAGTAAAAAAGCATGCACGCAGCATGTGTGTCACAAATTCTGTTTTCTGTTAATTCATGAACTGTGATTTATAAAATGTGTGTGTGTGTGTTTGTGTGTGTATTTGCTTTTTCTAAATTGTGGCTGCCATTAAGACTGTGGCTGGCCCCAGAAGTGAGTGGAGGGTTATGCCAGCTGCCGCCTGTGGAGGAGTTAGGGGCTGGGTGGGGGGTACCATTGAACTCCTGGAACTGATGTTCTGACACTGGGTGATGGAGGTGGCACTACTTGATCCCAATGACTGATGTTTTGTGGCACAGTGAGTGATGGGTTAGTACTTGATGCCACAGACTGATTCATTTGGTGCAGGGTGAGCATGTTGGGGGTGGGATACCACTGGATAACAGAACCTTATGATATGGGGTAGAATTGGGGTAAAACTGAGTGCCACGGTCTGATCAGTATTGGGGCAATGTGAGGGTGGTGGTACCATTGTATGCCAGGGACTAATGATTTTGGACAGGGTGAGGGAGGGGGTACCACTGGATGCCTGGGACTTATTGTTCGGAGCAGGGTGAGGGGGTACAGCTGGACGCCATGGATAAATGGTTTGGGGCAAGCTGAGGGAGGGTATACCCCTGGATGCCAGATACTGATTGACTTGAGGCAGATTAAGGTTGGGGGATATAACTGGCTGCCAAGGACAGACTAGTTTGGGGCAAGGTGAAGGTGGTGGTACCAGTCGCTGTCTAGGATTAATGATTTTGGCTAGGATGGGGGGGGGTACCACTGGATACAAGGAAATGCTGATTTGTGCCAGATGAGGAAGGGGGTACCACTGAATGTTCAGGACTTATTGATTTCTTGCAGGATGAGGAAGGGGTGCCATTGGATGCGAGGGGGACTGCATGGTGCTCAGGAAGAGTGAGAGAAGTGTCGGCACAGGACATCAGACACTGATGAGATTGGTGCAGGGTGCAGGACAGGGGTGCTACTGGATGCTAGAGACTGATTGGATTGGGACAGTGTGAGGGTAGAGATTGCCACTGAACAGCAGGTACTGAAACACAAAGCCTAAAAATTAAGGAAATGCAATGTTAAGGTAAATGAAAGTCTCCAGACCCTTGATTAATCTGTGGTATGGTGTTCCTTGGAGTTTGAACTGTTACTCTGCGCAGCACTGGCATTTTCCTAACTTCAGCACTGTCTTTCAGGGCACATGCATTTATTCCTATATCAATGCTTGGAGAGAGGGTGCATAAGTTATGTCAATACTGCATAGACTGACTGGATACAGTACAGGACATGTGTATGTGACAACAGTAGTGGTTTAAAGAATGCTGAAGAAGATGAACAAGGGAATGGGGCTCAATGGAACTCACCCAAAAGTCCTTAAAGGACTGTCCACGGAACTGTCTATTGCATTGGTAATAATATTCAATGCATCATCAAGGACTGCTTACAGTGGAAACTGACTGGATGCAGTGCCCCTGTGACAGATTCCTGCATGACAAAAGGGAGTAACTGCTTTTGAAATTCCCTAGTTTCCTGCAGTAACTGCAGCAGAATTCTTCTGTATTGTGTTGCATCCTACTCAGGGCTCTGTCGTACATGTCTGATGACTGGAAGGGTGTCCATGTGGTACCAGTTTTTAAAATGGGCTGCAGGGCTGAGCTTGGAAACTATAGGCCTGTCAGCCCAATTTCCATACCAGGGAAGGTGCTTGAGAGAATCAGAAGAGAAAGAATTGTTGACTCCATACATGAAAACAACTTAGACTGTATGTCATGTCCCAATATGGATTCTGCAGGAGGAAATCATGTCAGAGCAATCTTACTGTAGTTTTGATAATGTCATCAAGGTGCTATTTTAGCGGAAACTTTGAGATGTTGCGTGCCTGGAGTTCCAGCAAAGCCTTTGACACTGTCTCATAAGAAACTAGTTTATAAAATGGAGAACCTAAGCATAATCAGTCATGATCGAGCTGGTTGGGCTCTGACTGAAGAATAAACCAAATCGGCAGCGAATCATCTAGTTGTGTGCTGCCTGCAGCTTTTCCATTACTGGGTGCACTCCTTCAATTAAGAAACTTGGTCTACAAAAGTATATGGCTATTGGTCAAGATGCCTTCTGTGCAAGGGCTGGAGTGAATGGCTTCACACTAGGGGGCATCACTATGAGGTGGCAGTTGCCAGGAGATGCTGAACCCCACAAGTGATGCTCTGTTAAGTGTACTGAAATGCTTCAAGGTTATATTTAATACTATAATTAATGGGTCCCCCCTTTTTTCCCATAGAGGAATCATGCCATAATTTGCTGTAATAAAGGAGTGCTTATTATGGCAAACATGCACGCGGTTTTCTCAGTCTACGCGTGCCCCGTAGCAGGTCTTCACTTAATGACCTCTCACCTGCCATCTTGCCCATAACTGAACCATCAGGAGAACTTGGCGCTAAGTCATTTAAAAAAACAATTATTTTCCACATATAGGGGCTAAACAAAACATTTTAAATACATTTTTAAAACTCAGGCAATGAAAACGTGAGGATAGCCAAAAACGGAACTGGAGCGTGTCTGCACCGGAATGGCTACTATTTTATATACTGTAATTGCTGAGGTGAAAAAGGGGAGAGCCAGCAATTATATAAAATAAAATATGGACTGCTGTGTGTAAACTCGAAGTTTACACACCCCTCAGTGTTAGATGCTTTAATAAATTCCTTGAGCTTCGCTCTTAGGGTTTATGTTGCAACTAACACCTCGGGGGGTGTAAACTTCTCGTTACACACACACCACTCCATACTTTATTTTCTATGTAATATTGTAAGGTGGAATGTTGTTCTCCACCAAAATCTGTGAAGTGTAAAATGTTGTTCTGCTGCAGTACTGACATCCGTAGTGCAGCAGAATGACTTCTCGTTATGCTACACTACGGATGTCACACAATCAAATCACCACAGAAATGTTAGGCTCAATGAGATAACAGTCCAGTGGTGGCTGCACGATCTCCTGAACCTGCACAGATGAACACTTAAGAACTGTAGTACCAACCACATATTTATTGTTTAAGTTTGTTTGCATTTTAGTTTAATCTCTCTTTAAAATTACACTGAGGCGTTTTGATTCTACTTGCTGTGGGTAGAGGTAACAGTGGAGTTTGAATATGTGGTGAGTTTGTCTTTGAGAGTTTATTTATCTCTGAGATTTCTTTGTAAGTTTTGCTGGTGGCTTTTGAATTTAGCTTTGTGTTTCTGTGGCTGGAGGGATTGAAAAAAGCCCCCACAACGCACCCCTCCCCACCCCCTCCACCAGCCTTTATTCAATACTGAAAAGCCACTGGGGGTTGGGTTTGAAGGCTGTGAGGGAGGAGCTTGGGGAGCTGCAAACTTCCCATATGAGTGAACTCTTAAAACTAATAGTCAGGTGGTGAAAAGTTCAGACACGCAAGCTTTTACTAGTTGGATTTTGGGGTTTAAATGTTTTAAAGTTGCAAGTTTGAAAGTCATACTGACAGGTTTGGGTTTAGGAGGGGTAACTGCATATTTAAAGTTTAAAGTTCAGATTGACAAGGTTATGTATAAATGTGTTAACTAGAGTTTCTAAGCTAGCAAGCTAGGGACAATGGGGCAAAGAAGGACTCAGAAGCAAGCTAGTAGGGTCACATATAATATAGTAACCAGCTATTGCTGTACAGACTGTGTGATAAGAAATTCAGGTTATGTTTAAGTTAAGTGTGAATAATGGAGGGAAGGAAAATGGTGCATTATGGGAGGAATCACACTGGGGGGTGGAGGGGCTTGAATAAGGATGGCTGGAGACATCGGAATAGTGGATGGAATGGGGGGCACCATGGAGTGAGGGTGGTAGGCACAGGGAGGATAGTGGGGTGCAATGGTTGTGGGGCAGCTGTTTGGATAAATATATACTATGGAAACTGGGGGTTGTCCAATTTGTTATAGGCTGAGCAGACTGGAAGAGGAGGTACAGGGGGCTCTGGAGGGAGCTGGAGAGGGTGGGGGGCTGGGGCAGGAGGGACTCAGGAGAGGAGTAGCTGGGAGAAGCAGAGGAGAAACAGCAGGGCTAATTCCCATGAGGATGTATGGAGTGGGGATGGGAGTAAGGAGAGCAGAGGGGCAGTAAGTGGAGGGAAGGCTCAGGGCAAAGGGAAGGAGGAGCTGGGCACCACTGCGGGGGTAGCAAGTAATAGGGTTTCAGTGATGGCATCGGAGGTAGTAGTAGAGGTGTTGGAGATCAGTGGGGGGTTGGGGAGAGAAGGGTAGTGAAGGCCCAAGAGTCAGGAGTCAGGCTGGGAAGAAAAGAAGGGGGGGGGGAGGAGAAGAGCAGGGTAAAGATAGAGGGAGAGGCGGAAACAGAGTGGGAAGATTTAGGAGACATAAATGGTGCTGATAGAGGTTATAAGGAGCAGGGTAGTGTGAACGCTATAATTGTCATCAGGGGAAAACAGGAGGAGGAGGTACAGGACAAGAAGAAGGGGGTACTAGTGCTGGGGGATTCTGTACTGAAAGGGGTCAGATGGGACAGAAGGAGAGAAAGGCACATTCATATCTGGATTGAGGCTATTCCGGGGTTAACTGTGGCAAGGGAGGGGCAGGCACTTCTCAAGTTTGCACAGAAGGGGAGGAAGAAACCTCACATAGTGATTCAGGTGGGTACAAATGACTTGTCGGGGAGACGGTATAGGTGATAAAGGGGAGGTTCGAGGATTTGGGTAGGCAGTGTGAGGAGATTGGGGGGGGGGGGTCGGTGGCATTCTCTGAGGTACTTCCGGTACCATGTGCGAGTGAAAAAGGATAGAGGAGTTCAGTGAGTGGCTGAGGGATTGGTGCCAAACCAGGGAGTATGGATTAGTGTCAGACTGGGGTGGGACCTGGGGCAATAGTGACCTATATGCAGGGGACAGGTTACATTTGAGCTGGGAGGGGAAGGGAGTACTAAAACATGGAATAAACTGATACATATCAACAAAGGCAGATTTAAACTAGGAGGGGGGTGGCGAGGGAACTGCTGCTAGGAAAGGGGTCCGGAAAGGGGAGCCTAGTGAGCTCATCCCCGTAGTTATGGGTAAAGGCAGTGGTGAAGCAGCACAGGGAGGGATTGGGGGGGGTAGTTGTAGGGAAGGGGAGGGAACAGGCTGGAGGCTGGTTTCACTGAATGCAAGAAGCCTAAGGAATAGAACAGCGAAGTTAAAGGCTGTCTTGGCTGTGGAGGGGGTGGACATTGCAGCCATCATGGAAATATGGGCCACCCAGTACCAGGACTGGGATATGATGATCCCGGGGTTCAGGTTATTCAGTAAGGATAGGGCTAACGGGAATGGGGGGTGGCAATCTATGTAAGGTAGAGGATAAAGTGCATAAGGGAGGAAGGGGAGGAGGGGAGGACAGAAGCACTATGGATGCAGTTCCAAGATGCAAAGAATAGGACACTGAGCATTAGTGTGATGTACAGGCCACTAGCTCAGAGGAGTGATCTGGATAGGGAATTAGCTGAACAAATGAGGAGGGTCTGCAGGAAGGGGAGCACAGTGATGGTGGGGGACTTCAACTTACCAGGGGTGGAGTGGGGCACCCCATCCACCACGAGTGCAAGGGAAGGGGTCCTGTTAGAAGCATTTCAAGACAGCTTCCTGACACAGCTGGTCCAGGGGCTGACTCAGTTACAAAGGACTCTGGATCTTGTACTGGATAATGGGGAAGCTGGAAGGAATCTGAAAGTGGAGGAACCACTGACTGGGAGTGACCACTATTCAGTGTGGCTCACACTCAACATCGGGAGGGAAACAGGGGGCATGAGTACAAGGGTGATTGAGTTTGGGGGGGTGGACATTAAGAAGATGGCGGAAATTTGGGGCAGGCACCTAGCAGGTATGCAGTCACACATGGATGCAGACCAGAAATGGGACATTAAAAAGGAAGGGCTGGCGGAGGCTACGGGGTCTTGCACTAGGAAGAAAAACAAGAAGGAGAGAGCAAAGAAACCCAGTTGACTGACACAGGAGGTTATTGAAGGGGTGACGGGCCAAGAGGGCAGTGTTTCGAAAGTACAGGAAATCGGGGAGGAGGAAAGATAAGGATACGTACATGGAAAAGTCTAGGGAGGTTATCAGATTGGTCAGGGAGGCCAAGGCATCCAGGGAGCTGAGACTGGCGCATGGAATCAGACTCCTACCCTCTAAATTTCAAAGGCGCCTTCGGCGCTCCACTGAAATTTAACTGCCCAGATCTTTCTTCTACCTGTTTTTTCCTGCAAAAGTGTTACAGCTCTCTGGTGCATAATGTTATGTAGTCTTTTAAACCAGACTGGTAAGTAGATAGTGTTATTTGATTGATTAAGTACTATACTGCACTGACCAGGTTAATACAGTTAACTTTTAGGTAAAATTGCTCTGAAGACTTAATTCTGAGACTTTTAAGCCGAATAAGGTACACAGAATTGTTTGAGTAGGACATTACTTTGTTTTTTGGTTTCCAGTAAATTATTTCCTTAAACTGCTCACCTACACTATAGTCTTTCTACCCTCATCCTCTTTCTCCTATTCTACACGCTATCTTGCAGTGTTGTCCCAAGCGCCTTCATGTCTTGGCTCGGACACCCCCATATTCCTGCATTTTTAATTACTTCTGCTTTCTGACCTCCTTAACTACCTGCCTCAAAATACCTCTCCCACCCCCACCCAAATAGCCTTTTGTCTCTCCAACACTCCAGCTCCCTGCCCAGCTAGTTCTGACCCCCAATTTTAACTCTTTTGTCTTGGTAATCCTTAATCTTGCTCTCCCCTCTGCTCCCACAGCCACAAGCTCCTGAACCGGGCTGAAGCGCAGTTCCTCTGCCATGGATCTTTTCCCAGGCCATCTGCTGCAACTCCTTGCAGTCTGCCCACACCAAGCACCATACATCAGCCCTGCTGCGGCTGAACAGTGGCGCTTCCCAGACCTCTTCTCTGCCTGGGTCCAGTCGCCGGGAGGATTCACCTGACCTGGACTGAGCCCACCTTCCCTGAAGCAAGCAAGATACGGTGCACTGCCCAAGAGCCATTGGCTTGAAAGCCAGCAATTTCATTGGCTCACGGGCCTTGAAGTAGCACCACTATTGGCTGCTTTTGAATCAGACTCCTACCCACTAAATTTCAAAGGTGCCCTCGGTGCTCCATGGAGATTTAGCTGCCCAGATCTTTCTTCTACCTGTTTTTTTGGCACCCTCCACCCTCCCCCTCCTAGACCTCCTATTAAATGCTCCCACTACAGGGCTAAGCCACATCCCTGCCTAGCTCCTGACTAATTGCCGAGCTGCTAGCTAACTGCCATCCCTAACCAGGTCGCACTATTGAAAGGGCCATTACTCCTGCCTAAGAATACCCCTACTGACAGTATCTTTAGAAAGCCACTGGAGGAGAGCAGCCAAGCCCCGCTAAGTACAAGGTAACCCCCCCAATTTGACATTATGACCTGCCATTCACCAACACCATCACTGGAGGCCACACTGCTGGTGTTACTTATCCTCCTAAATGGAACTGTGCCAGGGTCAAATCCCTTGACTACCCAGCAGGAAATTTTGAATGCATATGGTACCATTACCACAGACCTAAACTCCTTTGGGACCAAGCACCATAATTTTTGTATTCAGTGCAGTCTATACTGGTCTGACAACCAGGCATTCCTCTCACAACTCTCTATCTCCCAGAGGACCTACACTCCAAGTCACCTCAGTAAAAGGAAACAAGCTTATAACACCAAACTGCTCAAGGAGAATATCAAAAGGATACTTCTACTTCTGCTCCTGCTCACTGGCAACATACATCCTAACCTTGGACCACCCCTAACCTGAATACTACACAGAATCCCTCAGGGTCACTTAAATTGGCCTCAATAAATGTTTTCAGCCTGCTCCACAAAATTGATTGTCTACAGGTGCGGGTCACCCAGCATAATCATGACATCCTCCCTATAGTGGAAACCTGTCTTACCCCTGATGTCTCAGACGCCAAAATCCACATACCGGGGTAGTAAGTCTTCAGACAGGATCGGCTCACCAAGAGGGGTGGAGGATGTGCAGTCTACCTAAAAGACACTTTAAAGGGCCTTACCATCCCAGTACCCCACACAGGGGATCAAATACAAATGCTCGCCATCAAACTGCTCCTTGGGGCACACAATAAATCACTTACAGTATTCTCAATCTACATCCCTTCAAACCAAGTAACAACAGGTTTCAAATCACTCCTGAGCAGCCTTAGCAATACGAGCCTTCACTCTGAAATAATAATGCTTGGAGACTTTAACATTAACTGGGTCTCACCCACAGCCTCAACTCACAAAGATGCACTGATGCACTGTTAGCCATCCACTTTGCACAGCCTGTTGATACCCCTACTAGGACAAACTACTGCACGGGAACTAGTACACTGCTGGATTGGGTACTTACAAATTGGCCAGAGCATATCACCGAAACCTCCGTTCTACCTGACAGTCTTAGTGACCACTTCACTATTGTGTGCTGTTGGACTAACAAGTACAGCAAACCCCCAGCCAGAACTATTACCAACCGGGTCCTTATCTGTGGCCGCCTAGAGCTGCTAAAATCTGAGCTAAGGCACACTGACTGGTCTAACCTATACTCCACAAACAATATTGACACCGCACTTGAACTGTTCATCAGCCGGTTCAACAATGTCTGTGCCAAACACACACCTCTAAGAACTAGAAAAGTAAAGGGGACATGCAACCCATGGATCGACCCCGACCTCATCGAACTACTAAGAGCAAGGGATCACCTCTGGCACAAGGCTCAGGCCTCAGCATCCCTTACAAACCTACAAAACTATAGGAGGGCAGGAAATGAATGCACTAAAGCAGTCCGGATCGAAAAAAGCCAATATTGCAAGGATGCCCTCAATAACAGCTGGAAAAACAGCAGATTGTTCTGGAAAAACATAAATGACATCACAGGGAAGGACCTCAAGACCACATCTCACATGCTAAATCTTGAAGGAACACTAACCACGGAGCCTAAAGTCATTGCGGACACCTTCAATAAGGCGTTCTCAGACCTGAGCAGTATCCTCCCCCCCGACCAGACCAACAAACAATGTAGGAATACCAGATCTACAACATCACCGCCCTCCATTCTATTTCAAGTCTGTCACTGAAAATGTAGCCAGACGCTAGCTTATGAAAGTCCTGGGGAAGTCAAGGCACAGTGGTGACTCCCTGGATCTTAAATTTATCAACCTCACCCTGCATGAAGTCCTTACACCACTTACCAAAATAATCAACCTCTCTCTTAACCTCTCGCAATTCCCACAATACTGGAAATTTGTGACTGTCACTCCAATTCATAAGAGTGGTGATCATGCACTTCACAGGAATTACCGCCCGATCTCAATCCTACCACCATTTTCGAAAGCCCTGGAGCGCATTGTCACCGATCAGCTTGTGGAGTACCTGGAATTATATAATCTTCAATCTACTCAACAACACAAATTCAGGAATGGTCATAGTACTATCACAGCCTTATTGGAATTCACCGGTTACATACATAAGTCTCTTTATCAAGGGCTCTTGGTTGGGGCAACTTTCATTGACCTCACCAAGGCCTTTGATATGGTAAACCACTCACTCCTCATTGACCAACTTAATGACATTGGTCTCTTCTCTGACACCATCAAATGGTTCACTAGCTATCTTACTAATCAAAATCAGCAAGTAAAAATTGAGGACATCCTGTCAGATAGTAGACCCATTCGCTCAGGGGTCCCACAAGGAGTTATCCTGGGTCCACTACTATTCAGCATCTTTCTAAACAAGCTTCCGAACTCCTGTCAGGGCCATATCCTTCTATATGCGGATGATGCTGTTATCTTCACTAGCACCTTCATCCGATACACCTTCAGGATCAGCTCCAACTAGGCTTTGTGTCTGCTGAGAAATGGTTTACTGATCATAAGCTCATAATGAATTATAAAAGAAACAAGACCATGATGCACACCAGCATCCCCATAGTCAGCATAAGAGCTTCTAACTAACCATTGAAAATGATGTGGGTTCCCCCCTGGAGCTAGTACAGCAAATTCAGATACCTGGGTATAACCACTGACTCTACCCTGTCCAACACACAGCACATAAGCAATACAGCAAAAGCCATAAACAGGAGAATCGGTACGCTGTACAGGCATAAGCAAAACCTAAGCCAGGAAGTGCTGCAACTAGCCATACTTAGCTCTGCAACTTCACTCACTGACTATGGTATGGTCATCTATGGATCAGCTACTGACATTGCCCTTCGGTGCATCAAAACAGCTCTGAATAAAGCCTGCTGCCTTCTTACCGGTGCTGCATGACAGACCTATACATGTGACCTTTATTCCCAGGCAAACTGGTTACAGTTTGATAGTAGGCTCAGATACCAAACCTGCCAGTTAGCAAAAAAAATCAGTCTAAATATGATGCCTCTGGGTGTTTAAACCCTCCTAAATCCTCCACTAAATCCATGCACCACTGGATGTTCCAGCAATCAGATTTTCAGAAAACTCCTTGGTGTCGCACCGCACTTGGACAGCATGCTTTTGCCTACAGAGCCTCACTCTGGATCAACTCATTGCACCCCAGCATGTCCAGCACAACTAAGTTGGGTCATTTCAAGCACCTCCTGTTGCAACACCTAGTAGATGAGGTCTCTTGTGACTGCTATCACTAAGGTCTTCCCTCTCAGACCCTCATCTTAAGGACAACCAAACTATCCCTTGCCTACCCAACAGCACGTACACTTTCAGTAACACTAACCTCTGTATTTTTTTACCTCACCCCCCTTCAAGCTTCCCCCTCACTGCTACACCCCCCAGTGTCTCCCTCCTTGTACTCCCTCTCACACACCCCCTCCACCGCCATCTCTTCTTTTCCCCTTTCACCCTCCTGACCTTAGATAAGCTAACAGTTACTGACTCAGGCATACATTGTACAATGCCTCCATTACTTGTAAAATAGAGCTCTGTTAAGTGCCTTTGTCACTTATCCTGCCATGTCTTCTAACTAGCTGTACCAATTCTGCATTTAAAGATTCTACTAGTAACATATTACTGTTATTTATTAGTGACCCAGTGACCCTGTAATGAGTGTCAACTGTAAAACTAACTGTACTGTGTCTGTATTGTCCTTTGATGTGGAAGTTATTGAACCAGCTCAAGCTCACAGGTATCAATCTGAAAATTCAATAAATAATAAAAAAAAGAATCAAAAGTGGAGAAAAAGACTTCTTCCGCTACATCAGAGAGAGAGATAAAGGAGCAAGGACCAGCTGGTGAGGATTAAAAAGGATGGAGGGTGGGTGGAGAAAGGGGTGGAGCAGGCAGAGGCACTGAATGAATATTTCTGCTCTGTATTCACACAGGAGAAGGGGGGCACAGATACCCCAGGTGAGGGGAGTGGGTAGGGGTGGAGGAGACAACAGATGTAGGGATTACCGAGAGCAGGGTACTAGATGGGTTGAGGGCATTAAGGGTGGACAAAGCACCTGGACCTGATGGCAGTCACCCTAGAGTAGTAAGGGAGTTGGAAGAGGTCCTGGTGGGGCCACTGGCTGACCTGTTCAATACCTCCCTGGACACAGGATGTGTACCACAGGACTGGAGAATGGCCCATGTGGTGCCCATCCACAAAAGTGGCCCAAAGGATGAACCAGAAAACTATAGGCCAGTGAGCCTCACATCAATTGTGGGAAAGCTCATGGAGACCATCCTGAAAGAGAGGCTAGTGAGCTTCTTAGTGGAAAATGGTCTCCAGGATGGTGAATAGCATGGGTTTGTAGCGGGCAGATCCTGCCAGACAAACCTTGTAGAGTACTATGACTGGGTGATGAGGGAACTGGACAAGGGCCATGCAGTGGATGTCCTGTATTTAGACTTCAGCAAGGCATTTGATTCAGTGCCAGAGGGGTTGGGACTGGGTAATGGGAAGGGCCAATATAGCATTAAAGTGCTACTGCTGTTCTGTTGAGAACTCTGCCCAAGCATTCATTGAGCAGCAGCAGTAAAAGAATACTCCCCAGATGCTGGATGGGGCAAGGTACCACAACAGAGCTGATGCCAAGATACCCTGGCACATAAGCAAATCCACATTGGTTTAGAATCCTAATCTAGGGGGCCCTGTCTTGCAGTAGTACTACCAGACCAACAGGTAGCCATAGACTGGTCACATTCTAGTAAAGGTATTTCACCCTGCACACATCGGTGATCAGAACTGTAATTTTAATGCAGGTTGAAGTGGCTCTAGCAAGCAAATGCACAATACCATGAGTAGTTCTGAAACATACTAGGAAACAAGTCTGTAAACACAGACAGTGGGTCAGTAAGAAAACATCACTCAATAATAAAGAGTCCATTTTCAGAATAAAGATTCCTTCTTTTTGTTTTGTGAACATTTGATTCCTAAATTATGCAATTAGAAAACTCAAATGGTAGAGAACTCAAGTACAAGCTCAGCAGGTGAAAGGTCAACGTGTAAAACAGCACATTAACAAATGTGTTACATACGCAACAGAATACCAGTACACGTCTACGGTAATCTCCAGGTATACTGGCAATCTACGTAGATCTACAGCTCACTACAGAAACTGCAAACAACAAACCAAAAACTGGCTCATAAGACTGAACTTCACCAGGTGTTAGGCTTGTATACATTACGCTGTATCACTAAAATTGTGATGTCAGAGCGATGTCTTCCTTTGAAATTCAGTTTTTCCTCTGAATATATAAACATTCTCTATATTTGGAGAATGAAATAGTTTTTGAACACACTATAAACTACATTACAGATCGAGGGAGCGCTCCCACCCAATCAGAGTGCTCCTTTCCTCTATGCATGAGATGCTCTTATTCTGTGAAGAGTGCCTCACATGCAGCTCCCCCTTTTTTATATTAATATATTATTAATTGAACTCGATCAATAGTATGATAATACTTCCGACGAGACCACTCCTATGGTTGTAAGAGTAGTCTCACATTCTTAGGGTATCAGAACCGATAACCTTTGGCTCGTGGTTCTGATACCCTTAGACTGTTTGTGCGACCACTCTTACAACCATAAGAATAGCCTTACTTGCGGTATTAACTTACCACACTACTACCAGTATTCAATTTAATGGTATTTAAGGCTCTTTCAGATACAGTGCCAAGGAAAAGCAAAGCACCAGTTATATATCAGCCATATGCTATTTTATTCAGTTTAATTAATTTCAATTCACACCCCGAATCCATGTTCCATTGTGCATACTCACATACACAGCATGACCCATGTTGTGCCCAATCAGATTTGTATTTCTGGAATATTTACTGGAACAGTAATATTGAGTATCAGCACCCCATTCTGGAATATACAGGAAGGCTGGGAAGCAGCCCTCCTGTTCAGTAACTCTTGACTTCATTATCTTATATAGTAAAAGTCAATTTTCTTCAATGTGTCAGCAAAGGACTTTTTTACCTTTTATCAGTCTAGGACTTTGTAATATTAGAATTCAGCTGATTCTCCCATCGCATGCATATTTATTATGTGGAAGAATAATTCTCTCCCGCCCTCTTTTGCTCAAGCCTTCACTAATTTAAAAGAAGATGTCCTCAATGAAATGTATTCAAATATTTTGACATCTTGCTTCACCTCACTTCCACAGCAGAAATTGTTTCTGACAGTTATTATATAGTGTGGGAATCCTGCTGCTCTCAGTCTGTACAAACATGGGGCGAAAAGACACAGCTACTGTGTAAAGTTCAAAGAGTGAATTTTAAGACCAGAAATAGGAGCTCTGTCACCTATGAATCACAGAAAATGAAATAAATTCTGCTCTGTAGATCTCTCACCTGAGCATGTACTCACTCAGTTTCCCTATCAGACTAAAAAAAAAAGTCATGCAAAGGGTATTTGATGAAGGTTGCCAAACACCTCCTACTGTTTCCATCCTCATGCTTGCTTGACAGCACAGTTCCATGTCAGAATCACAGTGCTGTTTCATGTACGTGTGTTCCATTGCTGACATATCCACCACACGTCTTTAAACAAATCACGCAGAACTCAAGCATATTTACACATGAAAAACATCTTCACCTGCTGTCTAATGATTTTGCATTGCATCGTACATCACTTCTCTACTGGTTGCCTGCTACAAGGAGTTCTGTGCTATACCGGCAGTACATGGATCTGGAATATTTGAGCAGTTTTATTATCACATACACATTTTTTTATCCCAGCTCCAACGTTTTATTTTCTGTTTAAGAAGTTATAGATCTGATAATATGTCAGATTAGCTTTCTGTTAATAACATACATAAGCCCATTTGAGATATCTATTAGAATGACAGCAGAAAATTAAATAACACAGATTTTTTTTAAAAGATCTTGTATAGTAAACATAGAAACATAGAAAGCTTGTGGTAGAGGGAGACATAAGGTCCATCAAGACTGCCCAGAGATTCCTAAGCCCATTAATGATTATTAATGATCCGAGGACCTAACCCCCCCCCCCCGAACACCATCATGCACCTTCCCCTTGGTCCTCAAACTGTTGCTCCATCTGTCCCAGCCCAGTCTGAACACTGTCACCGACTTTGCCCTCACCAAATCAGCGGGCAGCCTATTCCAAGGCTCCACCACCCTTTCAGTGAAGTAGTGTTTCCTAAGATCTTTTTTAAAGCTCCCCCCCTTCAACTTCCATTCATGCCCCCTAGTGTTGGAGCAGGGAGCCCTGTTGAACAGTTCTGGATAGGAAACCCTGTTTATTCCTTTCAGGAACTTGAAGGTTTCTATCATGCTCCCCTCTGCCTCCTAGACTCTAGTGAAAACATGTTCAGCTCATCTAAGTGTCCTTCATAAGGAAGCTCATGTAAACCCTGAATCATTTTTGTCACTCTCCTCTGAACCGTCTCCAGTCTGTTTATATTCTTTCTTGAGGTGAGGGCTCCAAAACTTGACACATTACTCCAGGTGAGGCCTCACCAGGGATCTGTATAGTGGTAGAAATACTTCCCTGATTCTGCTGTCAACCCTCCTCCTGATGCATCCTAACATTCTGCTGGCTTTACTGTATGCTGTGGTGCACTGCCTGGACTGCTTAAGAGTATCACATACCATGACTTCCAGGTCTCTCTCTTCCTAGGAAACAATGAGTCTGATCCCATTTAGTCAATAGGCTGTTCTAGGGTTCTTATTATCCAGGTGCATCACCTTACACTTCTTGGCATTAACGTTTAGCTGCCAGATGCTCGCCCATTTCTCCAGCCTCTGAAGATGTTTTTGCAGGTTCCTGTCTGCATCCTCACTGTCCACCCTCCCTCCTAATTTTGTCTCATTAGTGAATAGGGCTATCTTACCCTGATACCAATCCCGATGTCACTGATGAACATGTTAAACAATACCGGACCCAGAACAGAGCCCTGTGGTACACCACTAGTGACGTCTCCCTCCTCTGATTTCTCCCCGTTGATAACTACTCTCTGCTTTCTGTCTTTCAGCCAGTTACCTACTCATCTAACAATGAACCTTGCAGCACCCAGATCCTCTAGCTTCCTCAGCAGGCAGTTGTGTCGTACTGAATCAAAGGCTTGCTGAAGTCAAAGTAAAGGAGATCTACCTGGTGTCCCCTATTGACTGCCCTTGTTACCTAGTTGAAGAATGAAATCAGGTTCATCTGATATGATCTTCCTGCCGCAAACCTGTGCTGCCTATCATCCTGAAGGCCATTTTTGTCCAGGTATTCCACCAGATCCTGCTTAATCAAGGATTCCAGTAATTTTCCCACTACCAATGTGTGAGAATGACTGGCCTGCAGTTACCAGCCTCCTCTCTGCTATCACCCTTGTAAAGTGGTATCTCATCTGCTCATCTCCAGTCTTCCAGCATGACTCCCATCTGAAGTGATCTGTTGAACAAACGAGCCAATGGGTCTGCCAGCACCCCCTCTAACTCCTTCAATATCCTAGGATGGATCCCATCTGGTCAAGGTGATTTGTCCTACTTTATGCATTCTAGTGCCTCATTGACCTTCTTGGTGAAAATAGCTGCCATTTCCATATGTGAGACCGCTATCAGGCATTGGTCCTAGGTGTTCCTTGGTGAACACTGAACAGAAGAAATCGTTCAATACCTTGGCTTTTTGCCTGTTGTCCTCCATGATCCTGTCCTGATCCTTTAACTTGACTACCCCCTCCTTTCTTTCTTTTTCCTGAATTCACCGAAAGAACTGTTGTTGCCCATTTTGAACCCTTCTGCTATTCGCTGTTCTGCTGCTGCTTTAGCTTGTTTCACAAACCTTTTAGCCTCCCTATTCTTCTGTACATACTACTCCCAGTTATTGTCCCCCACCTTTTAAAGTTGAGAAAAGCCTTTCTTTTGGCTTTTAATGTTGAGCTCACTTGGTCTGTAAACCATACTGGTCTATTATGCCTATTCGTTACTAACCTTACGCATGACCTTGTGGCCTCTAGGTTGGCTTGTTTGATCAGGCCCCAAATAATTTCCACTTCCAGCCGATTCTGAATCCCCACTAGCCTTCCTCTGACTACCTCTCCCATTTTTCCGAAGTTCGCCTAGTATTAATGTCTATTATGAATTCTAAACCTTGAAAATACTCAAGACTGGCCCCATTCTGAGTTTTCTCGAGGTATACTGGCAATCTATGCAGATCTACAGCTCGCTACAGAAACTGCAAAACAACAAACCAAAAACTGGCGCATAAGACTGTTAGGCTTGTATACATTACGCTGCATCATTAAAATTTTGATGTCAGAGTGACATCTTCCTTTTAAATTCAGTTTTTCCTCTGACTATATAAACATTCTCTATATTTGGAGAATGAAGTAGTTTTTGTACACACTATAAACTACATTACAGATCGAGGGAGCGCTCCCACCCAATCAGAGTGCTCCTTTCCTCTGTGCATGAGATGCTCTTATTCTGTGAAGAGTGCCTTACACGCAGGTCCCCCCATATTTTTTATATTAATATATTATTAATTGAACTCGATCAATAGTATGATAATACTGCTGACGAGACTGAACAATGGTGACGAACTCCCCAATTAACCTTCTGCAGTATGCTCCCAGTCCCAAAAAGTTCCTCACTTCTGCCATGAATGAGGTAATGGCCAGGACCATGCTGCCTCTACTTTGTCTGGGTCTGTTCCCATTTCAGCTGCTGAGATTAGGTGCCCCAGATACTTCACTTCACTACTGAAGAGGTTACACATAGATGGCTTCACTTTCAGGTTTGCAGGTCCCTAGCTTCCTCAGAACTGACTTCAAGTTGTGAAGTTGGTGTTGAAAAGTTCTGCCAATGACCATTATGTCATCAAGGTATACCAGGTATGAGGCCCATTGTACATCTGCCAGCACGACATCCATCAGGCATTGACACTTCCCCTGAGCATTACACAATCCAAATGGCATGATGTTAAACAGTCCTTGTTTGGTTGTGAATGTGGTCTTCTGCTGGTCATTGAGGGGCAAATCTCCCTTTGCCAGTACACAGCCAATCTAGGGGGGAAACCAGCAAGCCTTTGCTAATACACTGAGGGTGTCATTGATATGAGGTAGTGGGTGTGCATCCATTGTGGTAACCTCATTCAGCCAGCGATAGTCCACACACACTCATGCACCCCCATTCTTCTTCAGTACCAAGACTACTAGGGCAGCCCATGGACTTGTTGAGGGCCGAATAATTCCCTGGTGGTTCATCTGTTACAACTGTTCCTCAAACTCTTCTGATAATGGAGTGGGATCCTCAGAGGTCCTTGCTTGATTGAATGGGTGTTTCCAGTTCTTGGTTACCCCACTACATCCCAGGTCATGATCCCTGAGCTGAATACATTGGTGCACTTTCACGTCACAACCCAGGCTATTGGCATTGGTTTACCCATGCTGCAGTGACAGTTGGCATGGAGACATCCCCGACAGTGACAGCCGCAATGCCGACTGTCATCATTGCAGTGTTGGGGATGCCTCTGTGCATCCATCGGGGGCGCAACCATCAGGGGGCTGCACCCTCGAACCCCCCCATGTGGGGGGCTCCACCCCCCCACACCCCCCGGTCTCTAGGATTCTAACTCCGAGTTGGAGTTGGACGGGCAGAAACACCCAGGGAGGCAGTCCCGATCGCCAAACAGACCACCACAGTAACAGGTGGATTTTCTCTGATTCCTGTCACTGTGGTGGTCTTCGCGATCTGGGAGTCACTGCGGCAACGGTGTACCATTGGCATCTGCTCTGGCACCAATTATCGTTCCTCTAGTTGAAGTTTTTGAGATAAGGTCTATTCCATCTAACCTGGTACTTGCTCTCTTTTTGGAGTTCTTGGAAGTCTGATTTGCAAGCTGTGAACTGTGGTCAAGTCTTTAGGCAATGTCATCATCCCAGAGTTGAATGTGCTGATCACCATCAATTGGCAGATGGTCTGCGGCTGTCATCATACTTGCAACCCGCACTGGAAATTATCCCTGTTTTACTCATTGACCAAGCTATGAGGAAGTAATGACTTTCTTTTTGCTAGGATACCATAAGCCCTTCTCAGTCTTCAGACTCACTTCCTCTGACCTGGCCAGGTCCTGGCAATTCACTTCTTGGTGGAACACTCACATAGCTGCTGGCCACAATCTTTCAGACCTTCATCCCTTCAATGTTGGATGTTAGGGAAAACGTCTTCCCCAATACAGTACTGGCACATTTGGCAAAGTTCAGTTTTGCTCTGTTATGCTGCAATCAGTCCCAAGTACTATAGTTTGGGTCGTGCCTTCAGCCACTACAAATTCACAGGCTCATTGCAGCTCCCTTAGGTTGATCACTGTTTCCCACACTCCCAACACTTTGAGGGCAGTTCCATTCACTGTATGAACTGTTCCTTTGTAAAGCTGTAAGCTTTGTGTGGATCTTTTCATTGCTCCTCCCCACACTAGGGCATTCACAATGGACACCTGGGAACCAGAAATGACCAAAAATGTGCAGGGGACACCTTCTATTCCCAAAGAAAATAGTAGCTCAGTCCCACTGTAGAATGGATCACAGTTTGCTGAGTGACATTTCTTTGTCCATTGTCAGGCATTTGGTCCTCGACTGCAGTCCGCACAGCTTCAGATCCAGATTAACCTCTCTGCTAGGGACACTGTATTTCATAGTGGTTCAGACCTCAACACCTCCAACATACCCGATCATCTGGCCTTCTGTTGTAAACATTCACTGACTTTGGACGTGGCTTTCTGAAAGGTCTCTTTTGCCCAGTCAGTATCTCTGATTGTGGAGCCCTAGGGGTCTCAAGCTTCACTTTCAGTTTTTCAAGTTCAGTGTGCAGAGTTGCAAGAGTCCAAGCCATTTCTTCCCATACCTCTACAGTGGCTCCAGACAGTTCTAAGAATAGCAGTCTCTGGAGGCACTTTGTAGGCCTGTTTCTGGGGACTCAAATTCTGAGGAAAATTCAGATTTTGCACAACTCCCAGTTCAGTGGTATACTGGATTGCTTGTTCTATCCCTGAGGGTTTCTGTAGGCATAGCTGGAAATTGAACTCCCCATCCTCCACATGAGCAATGAAATTGTCTTGTGTCAGCAGGTCGTAGGTGACTGAGCTAGCATCTAGAAATGCCTTGACTACCAGGCATCACAGGGCTCTTCCAAAGTCTTGAGCAAGTTCCCTCTTTTTCTCTCTTTCCATTGAAAAATGCAGTTCTTTCTCAATCAGCACATTCGGCAGGCTCAAGGGACTGTGTCATGGCCACTAGCAGAGCAGTATAATTCTGTTTGATGTCAGACTCCAGGCCCCAATACACTTTAGGGTCTTTTCCCTGAAACAAAAGTCCCATAAATTTTTGAGTAGCTGCTGCATCCCATTTGTTCAACTCAGCTGCAAGCTCAAATTGCTCCAACTAATCAGCCCACTTCTGGTTCTTTCCATCAAAAGAATCAGGCATGAAGGCAGGTTGTCTCACACCTCCCCCCATCCAGGATAAATATGAGCTAGCATCTCCCCCCTGGATGAGACATGTTTAATTTTATTCACAATACAAAAGAACAAAATTTCACACAGAAACAATTTCTCTTTGCATAGCAAACTTGTTTGCAATGAACCCCGCTGCTGCCACCAGTCTGTGATGGACCTCTTGGCAAGGCATGCCTGGGCCATACACATGGTGCTGCCACCACCTTTGGTAAACTGGTGTGGTCCAGTACATTGCAGTTCATGGATGAGTGCTGAAGACACACTAATCAACTGAGTCACAAGGGCTTTGGCTACTGGTGGGCTTGGTGAAAAAAACACTAATTTCTCTACCACATGGGGAGTCAATAACCAGACTAACACAATTAACCTCTCTCAACCCTTATTAAGTAATATGAATCAATGTAGCTCTCAAATAATTATTGTGCACTTTATTAATCCAATATAATATTAGGATATTACTTCTAAAACTTCATTTCAGCTTATTTCAGCAAAACAGAATGTTTTACAATATAACAATTTTACAATGTGACAACAAAATGTTTTAAAATGTGACAATGCTCTCTTATTGTAACCAGACCAAATTTAACAGAAAAACACAACTTTGTTAGCAATTCACCACCTGCAAGAAAAAGGGTTTGTGTAAATGTCAACTTTAAACAAGGCCCTCTTACATGCACTCCTAGGCTGGCCAGATTTACCCAGTCTCACCTGTTATCAAGTTTTAAACAGATCCCAACAATGGGTGTTCTCTTTATTCAGTTAACTCAGTCCCTGGGCACCACAGGCATAGAATCACTGCAGGCCTGTAGATGTTGCCATGGGTTAGCTGGTGATGATGCACTTTAAAAAGAGCGATGTGCTCAATTTCCCAAACCTAACAAGTCATGCAAGTGCTTAAATGGCAGAAACCCCCTCAACGCAGAACATTTGTAATTCATATAGTGGAACACAGTGAAACAACAGATGCTGTCCCTTGAAACAATGCAGCACTGTGGCTCTTACTAATGCAGCAAGCCACTGAATCTTTGTTCTCCCAGGGCATCTATAATGCAGGTAGGCTTCCTTCCTCTGGTTTATGCTGAACCATCTATCTTGGGCACTGGCTACATGCTCTTCTGACCTCCTTCCACTTGTTCTGGAGTGTTGAGACCAAATCTGACCCTCATACCTCCTGACTTCCAAACCCCAAGGTCAGAGGCAGTCCAGCACCAAGATGTAATGCCTCCTACAGGACTTGGAGCAGCAGCCTTGACCTTTTTCTGCATGCTATACAGTCAACATTGCCCAAATGCTGTCTTGCATACATTTGCTACTGTCTTCCTCTCTGGAACTCAGCAGCTCTGTTCGCAGTTTGCTCTCTTCTTTTTTAAGGCCTGGGATGGCACAGCTTGCTCCCACTTTCAGCGCTGCAGACCTTTTCTCCATGAGATCTCCACTAGATCTACCCTCCTCCAGCATAGTCATACATTTATAGACCCTGTTCAGTCTGTCTTGATTTGTGCCTGGGGCTGTCACTCCAGAAACTTGACACCCAACAGGACACACAAAAGGTGCCAGATCCTGATGCCCCTCCTTTCATCAGAAATCTCCTGGAGTTTGTTCCACTTCAAGCCCGAGCAAGTTCATTACATAGAGAATAATGCATGGGTGGTGTGCATTACGAGAATTTAATGCACACCCAAGATGTGGTATGCTACAAAAAAAAAAACAGGGAGTGAAACTCAAGGGGTTTATAGAAGCAACCCACAACAAGTGTGTGCATTAAATATGAGTATGCACACCACCCCATGGTTTATATTTTATAACTGCTGGTGAGCAATTTTTTTCCAGCCAGATTACAATGATATTTGGTTGCTGCCAGATGCATGGTTTACAATTTTGAGGAACTGACAGGATATCAGTATCAGTGCAGGAGTTAGCTTTGTTTTTGATTTGATTTATCTTTTCAACGCTGCAAGAGAAAAGGTTACATTGTAAGGTAACTAGGAACATGAAAAAATTATTTGAAAAATCCTTTCTGACATACAATTTGTCAGACAAATGTGTCTGACAACAGTATTAACTTTGGCTAAGCAGTAATGGCACTGTTTAATGTGAGTTTTTAATTTCAAGAAAAATAAATTTTTTTTTTTTGCTTAAGTAGACTTGTACATTGTAGAGTTGTTTCTTTCTGTGCTCATTCATGTTAATTGATTTCTTCAGCAATGGAGCTTACTGTAGAGAGCATGAGCATGCTTCATTCATGAAGGTCTGTCTCTCACTGACCGTGGTGATTTCAAAACGCAAACTAGTTTTTTTTCATTTTTTTCCCTGTTTAGGTGCTTTACTGACTAGCGACCAAAGCTGAACATTTTCTGTACTAAGTGACGGATGTGCCATCTATTCTGGGACATAAGTAAGTGGTTTTTTTTTATTGTCAGAAGTGGGACCGTTTATGAAGGTCCAGGTGCTTTTAAGACTCTGATTGTGGCTCGCGCTTAATGTTGAGAGAGAGTGAGCGAGTGTTTACTGTAATAACCAACTAGTTAATATGGCAAATAATAACTGGTTGAGCTCAAATTTGCTCATCAGTTATTATAAAACAATATTATATATTGCACCCTTTGCAGTACTCTAGGATCCTCACAGACAGGTGTTGGTTTCTCCTCATAGGCTGATGCACATGTTCATCAAAATTCTTTGAAATCTGACATGCTCTCCTCTCTCAGCTTGCCTAGGTCCCCCAACACTTCATGAACATCTCTCTAGGCTGACTGGGTACAGGAACACTCTGAAGTTGCTGAAGCTATTTTGCTACTTTAAGAATTATATTCTTAGGCTGGCCCAGTAGTGCTGAGGGTTGAGGCACTGGGTGCCACACCTCACGCGACGCTGGCGACCCGTGTTCGGGAATGTGCATGGGTCATTGAGGGTCGGCAGGGATGGGAAAGGATTGAGCATTCCATGGACTGCTCTCCTTTCCCAGGGAGGGGGGTTCGCACAAGCCTCTGCTCTAGCAGCCTCTAGTGGTAGCTGGGGGTTTCACAGCAAGTGGTTGCAGTATAGAGGGAAGAGCTGCGACGGACGACCAACAAGTGTGTGTGTGCACATATTGTGCAGAGTGTCATTGCATGTCTGAGCTCTGGGGGAAACTAGTACTTGAAAAAAACCCTTGGCTCTGGTAGGCGAAGGTGGGGCCAAGGACCACCCCCCATGTCCAACACTGAGTACGGCGGCTGCCTATGGTGCTCCCTCCAGCCCCAGATTGCCTGACCAGATTTACAGAAAGGTCGTCCAGGGAGAAGGCTGATCCCGCTCCGGGGGGCTTAAATTCGAGGGACCAGGTACCGGGGCAAGTGGTAGAGGAGCTATGGGAGCTGGATGTCAGGACTGAGTCTATGGAAGGGTGGGATGGAGATGTAGTCGCGTGCCTACACTGGAGAGAGTCTGGGGCCAAGGAGCAAAAAAGAACTGAAAAAAAAAAAGTATTGTAGTCTTCTACTCCTCCTCAAATTAGATAACTTCCTGACCAGTGAATCTCCCTAACTGCATTTATGTATATTTCAGGGGAAACTGGACACATTTTGATGGCATAGTTAGCTTCATCTACAGTATGGACCAAACAATTCAGGACTGAAAGTATCTCTCTCGGATAAACCTTCCAACTTTGGGGTATCTACTTATTTTGTGCATGCAGTACTGCAGAGTTCACAAACTTAAATTCTACCTTTTTTTTCCCAAGAAGTGGAAACCAACTGGAGGTGCTAAATGTAGCCACTCTCATTCTATTAGAAACAGCCCTATTATGTTCAAACAAAACTGATCATACAGTATGTCTATGCCTCTCCACCTCGCATACACGCCTTCATGTAGCCATGGTCTGGAGGAAGGAAACATAGAACAACATGTATTCCCCCTCAAGTGCCTTCAAGCAGATGCTTTTAGGGTAGAAATACTGAGGAAAAAAGTAAGTGTGGTTTTTCATAGAGAAAACTGTATTCCACCTCAAACACCCTTGCACAACTGCCTATGGGAGAAATACCAAGGCAATTAGTTGGGACATCCTATTGTAAGGCTATGTCCTGCCTGCACAAATTGGCAGCAGCTAACAAATGGCTCAAATGTTATGCCTCACGTCAGCTAGAGCGTGTTAAGCTTACACCCATATATTGTCATCACTTTAAGTCCTCTTAATCTTCCATTTTGGTAGGCATCTAATAATATTTACTCTCACACAATCAGTCCTTTCTAATTCCCAGCTCTAGGCCCCCAAAAGCAAGCAACACCACCCTAGCATGTATAAACTCATGGTACTTCAGGCAGGAAGAAATTCAGTTTTCCCCTTCTATTTTTGATTCTGGTAACTGATTGGACACCAAGTAGCTGTGCATGCCTTACATAGCTGCCTTCAATCAGCAAGGCACAGCCCTGATATTAGAAATTACTGATTAATGTGCCTGCTTTTCCCTGACTATGCCTTACATAGTTATAGTCTGGAGGAAGGATAACACCAGATCTGTATTCCCCTCTAATGACTTCATGAGCTGTTTGTGGGGTAGATATACCTAGGGCAACCATCAGGGTTTTAATACTACACAGTGTGTTGCCAAACATGCACCCTATACCTGGGTTACTGCCTTAATCTGCAGCAGCTGCAGTTAGCAAAATCCTTAAATATTTTCTGCAGAATTTCCACTCACTGATAGGAAAAGTATTGTTTCTACCTGCTGCAGTAGGATGAATGCTTTTTTCCACAGCAGTCCTCAGGCTGAGTTATGAATGTTTTCTCAATGGATCATTTACACACTTTAAAAGTCTGTGGTTTAGTTTATATAATCCAGTGATCGTGGCCACAACAGTACCATGTGCATTGTGTATGCTCCCGTACCACACCATCCTGTCCCCCTGCTCACCAGATTAAGAAGCCTTGTCCTCAATGATCACTGCAGCTGCAGTGGTCATCTTGTGTACAGTAGGATCGCTGCCTGTGCATGTGCAAAACTACTCAGATGGCCATCTTAGAAGGGACAATTCCCTTCACCAAGAACAGGTTTGTAGAGCCCTCCACACAGCTACTAATGTGGTGGCCATAATGGGCACATCAACAACCCTAACCAGGCACACTTACTAGCACAAGGGCCATCTTGGGCATGTCAGGGCCTGTTTGCATGCACAATTCAGATCAATGGACATCTTTGGTATGAGAAGCTAACAGCTGTGCCGGCATCCTAGGTAGCTTACTGAGTATACAGAAGCCATATTGGGGCATAGATACTAAATGATTGCTCCCACGGAGCTTCCTGCATGATGTTTCAACCATCTTGTGCCTAGTAGGGCTCACTTACTTCATCTGTGCCTTCAACAAAATGATGCTTAAGAACTTCCCTACACTCCTACTTTCTAATCAAGCCGTGCAGCGTTGCACCCAGTGCAATGCTAAGCATTATATTTGTAGCAAAGAAATGCTTAGCAAATGCTGTCTAGCTAGTGTCAGCTCAAACACTGCATCTTCGGAAAAATCATTTGATATACCAACCTAGACCGCCCTCCCTGTCTATTACAATTCAAGACTTGGCTCTCGCAGGGAATTTAACACTTTGCTTTGAGCTAATTTGATATGCTTTAGGCTCAGGGTATTTGATACAGTATGTGTTGCTATTCTTCATAAATGAGAGAATTTAGATTTCACAGTCCTGTAAGCCCTCTGATAAGCAGTAGTTTGATACTGACTAAAGTTATGCAGTCATTTTCTTCCTTTGCACTGTCTGGAAGGCTGAATCACATCTGATCGAATTTATTGCATCTCTGATCACCCAGTTGGGGCCAACTCTCCAGCTGGATGCCAGACAGCCTTGTGGTTGGATACTGCCCTACTGCACCAGGGCTCACGAGCCCAGGTCCAGTGAGAGCTACCCAGGACTTGTAACCCCCCACCGACTTTCCTGAAGCAGCAGGATCTGCTTTTAATAACTCTCCTGCAACAGCCAACTAGCACACCAGGCACTTTTGAGAGGTGGGTCCCCAGCACAGCTGATAAGCCTGCCGTGCACTAGCAGTCCCAGCATGCAGTGGTCCCAGTGTGAGTGGCCCAGCGGGAGTGGGAGTCCTCAAGGGGAGTCACCAAAGGGAGACGCCAGGATGACAGGAGATTGCCCTACTTCCATCCTAGAGTGCTGTGTTTATTGTAACCTGTAATGTATTACTTCTGCTACTAGGTAGGGAACTGCAGCTACCTATTATCTACTGCCACTAACTGTGACCTATTTTGCTCACCTTATTCTGCTCAGTAGGGGCTACTATGCATTGTAACTGTTGCTTCTGCTTTTTATCAGGAACTGCAACTACTAGTTATCTCTGCTACTAGCCAGGGTTTAGATGTCCACCACATACTGCATGTGGGGACTATTACTCATGTACCACTTCCACCTGCTGTGATTACTGCCCTTTCCTGCCCTCTTAGTGGTTAGTCCACATTCCCTTCTCCTGCCCTTTTGTGCTATTTAGGCTTCCTCCCTATCTGGCTGAAGCTTGCAGTGCATCCCCCTAAATTGTTTTTTTAGGCTTCTGCCCTATTGTGGTGTAGCTCTCATCCCTTATAAATTGTTTAATTAGATTCACAACCTGGGTGAGGTCCACGTCTTCCCTAAAATTACTAGTTTGGTTGCCACCCTACTTGGGTGAAGCACACACCTCTCCTACATTGTTCCTTTTGGCTCACACTCTATCTGGTGAAGCCAGCATCCCCCCAAAAATATTATTGTGGTGTCCACCCTATCTGGGTGAAGCCCACATCCCTCTAAATTGTTCATTTAGGCTTCCCCCCTTCCTGGGTGAAGCCAGCATCCCCCCAATTGTTCCTTTAGGCTCCCACCCTACCTGGGTGAAGCCCACATTCCTCCCTAAAATAATGACTGTGGCTTCCATCCAACCAGGGTGAAGCCCATATCCACCTCAATTGTTTATTTGGGCTTCCAACCTATCTGGGTGAAGCCTGTATCCCCCTAAATTGTTTATTGAGGCTGCCACCCTTTCTGGGTGAGGTCCTAAACCATCCAAATTAGTTTATCTAGGCTACCTCCCTATTTTGGGTGAAGCTGCAAGCTTTCCTGTCTTGGACAGGCCTCTGTTCCTCTTAGACTCCCTATCTGGTCAGACCAGTCCTTCTCTTTGTCCCCCTGGTGTTTCCTGCACAGTTAGATTCATCCACCATGTTGTTCCACATCCTAGCTAACCTCCCTCTCCTCATCTCCCTTTCCTATCTTCCTCTTTCTACTGTCCCCTTCCTGCCTCTCTCCTACTCCCTCCATCCCTCTCCCTCCCTCACCTGCATCCTCATCCCTTCCCTTTCTTCACCACTCCCCCTGGTAGCCTGGGTGCTGCTTTTTACCTGCTCCTTAACTCCACTTTGAAGCTCTCTAGCGCCTCCTGCCCTCTCCCTCCTACTATCCCCCTTTGCCACCCCATCCCCTTCCTCTAAGCAGTTTCATGGCTCCATTAAGCTTTTTGTTCTCTTGCTGCTCCTGGTGGCAGGGGACAGCAAGTCTAATCCTGATCCAGCCACTATCTCACCTTTGAAGTTTCTCAAAGGACTGGGGTTGCCCACCTTAACATAGAAACATAGAAATTGTCAGCAGATAACGACCTCTAGGCCCATCCAGTCTGCCCATAAACCCTATACCTGTTTGTGGCCTCTGACTCTATCTGGTCAGTGGCTGTTCATCACTACTTCCCACCTCAAGGTTCCCTTGTGCCTGTACCAGGCATGTTTAAAACCTCCCACTGTGCTCGCACCCACTGCCTCTTGTGGCAGACTGTTCCATGTGTCAACCACCCTCTTTGTGAAGAAAAACTTTCTCACATTTCCTCTTAACCTGCCCCCCTCCAATTTCATATTATGCCCTATTGTTCTTGTATTCCTTGTATACTGGTAATCAGAAATGATAACCCCCCAGGTCCCTTTCCTCCTTGGTGATCATCAGCACCTCCCCCCATCGTGTATCTCTCCCTAGGGTTCCCTCTTCCTAGGTGCATTATTTTGCACCTCTTCACATTGACCCTCAGTTGCCACACCTCAGACCATTGTTCCAACTTCCCCAGGTCCCTCCTCATTTTCTCCACCCCTTCTGGAGTATCAACCCTGTTGCAGATCTTGGTGTTATCCACAAACAGGCAGACCATTCCTCCCAGCCCTTCTGCAATGTCATTAATGAAGACATTGAACAGGACTGGCCCAAGGATTGATCCCTGAGGAACACCACTGGTCACCTCCTCTCCCTGGATTGGATCCCATTTACCACCACCCTCTGCCTCCTGTCTGTCAGCCAGTTTCGAACCCAGTTTACCACCTTATGCCCCATGCCCAGAATACCAATCTTCTTACCCAGCCTTATATGTGGGATGGTGTTGAAGGCCTTGCTGAAATTAAGGTAGGCGATATCCACAGACCCCCCCCCCCAATTTACTTCCTTTTTCACCCAATCAAAAACAAATCTATACGAGTCATTTGACATGACCTTCCTGCTGTGAACCCATGTTGCTTTGGATCCTGGGTATTGCTGGATTCCAGGTGTGCCACTATTCTTTCTTTCAGCAGTGCCTCCATGATCTTCATGACCACTGAGATGAGGCTGACTGGCCTGTAGTTCCCTGTCTTCTCCCGCTACTACCGCATTTGTGTAAAAGGACAACATGTGCCCTCTTCCAGTCCTCTGGAATCACTCCTGTGCTGATTGACTCTGTGAGCATGGCCGCCAGAGGCGCTGTTAATTCACTCCGTAACTCCCTTAATATCCTCAGATGTGTGCCATCTGGCCCCATAGCTTTGTACACCTTCAGTTTTCTGAGCTCTTCTAGGACGCTCTTCACTGCAAATGAACTGTTGTCCATTCCCCGGCCCCGCCTCTGTTTACCAGTTGTGGTCCCTGACTCTCCCCTCTTCAGTGAATACTGAACAGAAGTATTTATTCAGTATTTCCACCTAGTCTAGGTCTCCCTCTTTACACTCACCTTCATCCTCTTTGAGCCCAAACCTCCCCCCCCGTTTTTTCTTCTTTCGCTGATGTAACTATAGAAGGTCTTGTCCCCTTTCTTCAACTTTAATGTCTGCACTAACCCCTCCTCTTTCGTTTGCGCTCTAACTTGCCTTCCCTGCCTCCTTTGACCTCAAAGGTACACCTCCTGTCTTGATAACCATGTATTGACACTGCAATTGGCGCTTTCCAGAAAGGCGACTTAATCACAGTGCTTTTACACATGGCTACCGGCAGGAGGCGACAGGATGGGTGGTCAGCAACTATAGCAACAGGATGTTGCTATGTATACATGTATGGGGGCTGGGGTGGGACCACACCGTGCAACAAGTGGAAGGGGAGGGAGGGAGGGTTGTAGTAGCAGTAGTAGTAAAGATTTTCAATTTATATACAAAATGAATGAATCAGATAGATCAACTGAGGCAAGCTCATTCCAGTGAGGTCCATTGCATAGGTGCAAATGCGTAATGAGCGGTAAACAATAGACACGGGGTCTGCATTAGACATTTCTAACGCATGGTCAGGGGCGTAATAAGGCACGAGGCCGCAGGTCGAAAAGCGCTTAGTCCCTGACCGCAGCGATAGACATGTCTAATGCACACTCGAGTGTCTTATTGTGCTTATAAAATGGGAACCTGTATTTGTCATAACTGTGACAATCAAAATTCAGAGGTTTAATATAAAATAAAGTTATATGTTGTGTGAATTTTTAGATAAAATAGTCCTTCCACCTGTAATGTTGCATTTGCATAGCTATAGTTTTTATACAACAACCATTAAAAAAACATTAAAAATGTTCTCCAGTTTATACTGTGCTGAAAAGCATTTGTTTATTTCTTTTGCCCCAAGTATTCATTTTTGTGAGCTTTTGAGCACAACTTTGTTTTAATTTAATAAAGATTCCTGCTACCCTTGTGAGCATTGTGGCACGTAAAGAGTGGGGAAGGGGGAATGAGCAGACCGAATGAGCGGGTGGGTTGGAAAGAAACAAGCACAGTATTTGAAATGCTGGTGAGTGATTTGAAAAGATAAAGGGTGTCACACCAGCTACTGATCCACATTTTCTATTTAATCTGCAGATTTTGAGCTTCACTGCCTTTGAAGCCAGAGTCCGTTTATGCTGTCAGCGTGTGTGTGTGTGGGCGCGAGATGGGACTGTCTGTGGACTGAAGTAACTTAGTAGGATGAGAAAGACATCAGGTTAGCTAATGGGTTACGGAGAGAGCTGTGATTGAAAATGTAAAAGAAAGTACAATTTAAAAGACAGCTTCTTTAATACACCATGGAGAGTCCCGTCTTGTGCCCACACACACACACACACACACACACACACACACACACTGCACGGCGCTGACAGCGTATGGTTTTAAATCATCAGTGTCGGAGAAGATCAGAGTGGTGGAGAAAGGTATCTGAATGTGGCAGACTAATAACCACTGACACACCGAGGAACACAGGTTTTTATTGTAAAATGTTTATTTTGTTTTCTTGCAGTTATTTTTTAATTTACTTTTCAGAATAATGCTGGGGCATGTGACACCTCCAAACAGATTGGAAAAGCACGCTGTTTGTAGGTATGTTTATAACTCCGAGGAAAACAATCGGGGGATGACAGAGACGAGAGACAGTGGCAAAAGTAATTTCTCATTTCATTACTACAGTCGGAGTTATACGAGATTTCTTTTTACTGTGATTTGATGTTGTATGCTGCCTGGCATGTTTTTAGAGAGAACGGGTGATGTGTACATACGCTGCATTGGAGCAGGGTAAGGTGGCGATTGACTGCATTGAAAATGATTATTAGCAAATTGGGGATGAACTTCACTGTTAGGCTGATTTGGGGACCAGGGCTGGTATTTGCTATTTGTTTTATTGCCTCCATTACGTAATTTAACTGCTGCTCTTATTAATGTCATTACGGCTCCCGAGAGACATGCTGTTGTGGCAGAGAGAGAGAGACAGACGCGTTAAGCTTACAATGGGTGAATGGCTGCCAGCTCAGTCAAATTGTGAGTTTGGTGGCACGCTGTTCATTTTATTTATGGATCGAGTAAAACTAACACAAGCTGTGGTGAGTTTGGGATTTATGTTTGGTGACTCTGACCTGTGTCCTTATCTGACTTTGACGTTCTGGTTTGCAAGACAAAAACATGGTGGGCGTTATGATTCAATCAAGAAATGAACATTCTTTTTGCTCCTTGATTTTCTTTTTTGATTTACTATGGATTGCCAGCACTTGTTATTTGCTGTGCATTAGGCACTTCTAATGCACGGCTAACAACCAATTAAAATTAAGGATTTTACTTGCCCATTTTATAATACAAAATATAAAACATATGCAAAAATAGCATTAAACGCAATGGGCATGAATTTCAAACCCCTTAGATTGACGCAAGCCCTCGGTGCACCAAACACATGTCATGGGGGCTTGTGTCAATCTCCAATCACAGCTCCCAAATATCAACCACTTACACCAGACGCGGGTCCTTAGACCACAGTTGTATGGTGTAGCCTGAACCACACCAGAGAGGCGGAGTTATGGGGCTTGCATCGGACATGTGGAGCAAGCTGCTGTAATGCAGGGAAACTGTTGCAACTGAACCCAAGATTTGAAAATCAGGTGCAGCTGCGGCAAAGGGGGTTGGCATAATGCCAAATCCTAAGTCCCTTGGCGCAGGGCTAGATTCAAGCCCTGTGCCACCGTTTGAAAATCTGGCCCAATATACATAAAACAAAATTTCAATTATACCCTAATTAAAGTGCATGCTACTACTGGTTTTCACTCAAAAGTCAAGGACACCCTAAGATGATTCGAATATAGTTTGTTGTCTTACTTCTTTTATAAACCAAGATTTGATGTCGCCCACTCTGATTATACCATTTACTAACCGAAGAGTTTGTGGTATGGCGTTCCAGATCATCGGCCCTCTAGACAAAAAATGTGACCTACCCAGCTTTGATCTAAAATTTGGTTGACAGTATTCTAGGCCTAACGCTGACCTCAGGCCTTGTTTTATTGGCCTAAGTACTAACTTATCAACAATATAATCTGGGACCTTTCCTAAGGCACATTTGGTCCTAAATAATAAAGCCTGTAAATACCTTCTTTGTCTAAGGTTAATCCATTGTAGTTTTTCATATAATTCTACTCTATGGGACCTTTTAGGAGCATTTAGGATGAATCTTGTTAACTTATGATATACTGGTATGCCGACCCAACGGTGACAGCAACACAGCGACATACCATGCTGTCTGCAAAATCAACACTTTGCCGACAGGTTGCTGTGTTGGTGCACTCGAGACAGTGGCACACTGTCTCCTGGTCCTGCACTCTCTTCCCGAATCAACTCTGACTGGAGTTGATAATCCAAAGTACGGGGGGTGCTGAAAGTAGAGCCCCCCACATGGGGGTTTCGGGGGGTGAAGCCACTTGATAGAAAAACAGGACTGGGAGACATACGGGATTTATGTCTACCACAACTTGCAGTCGACATAAGTCCCAACGCTGAGATGCTAGTCGACAAAAGTGTTGTCAAACCGGCATCGTAGAACCCTGATATACTATGTCTAGTCTATTTAAACTACTCTGTGTAGCACCTGCATAAACTAAATCCCCATAGTTTATCAATGGTAAAATTAAGGAATTTACCAAATGCTTCCATGTTGCTTCAGTCAGGGAAAATTTATTCCTATATAAACAGTCTAAGCTTTTCCCTACTTTTTTTTCACTAGATCCTACATGAAGATTTCATTTCAGGGTTGAGTTCAAGTGGACTCCCAGATATGTACAACTCTGCACATAATCTAAGGTAATATTATTAAAAATTCTAATCTGCAGAGTTGTTTCTGGTGAACACATATTTTGCTGTTTGGAAAAAAATTATCACTTGGGATTTTTTAGGATTCAAGGTCAGCCTAGACCTCAGTAAAAAATACTGTAGTTCATCAAAAGCTTGCTGGAGTATAGGCTGAATACTTTCTACAGAGGTGCCTTCAACATACACAACAGTGTCATCCACGTATAAATGGTATTTAGCCCTAGAATCTGTCATATTGACATTATTCATATAAATGTTGTATAAAACTGGGCCCAGGATTGAACCCTGAGGTTGCTATAGTCCTCTAACTAGACGTCCAATCCCCAATAGTAACCACTTGTTTTCTATGGGCCAGGTATTGCTGAAACCATTTAATTACAGAATATGACATACCAGTAGTGTTGAGGTTGGACAGGAGGATGTCATGGTTCAAGGTGTCAAAGGCTTTGGACAAGTCTATAAAGACTGCCCCCATTGACATTCCCTGTCCAAATCCTCAACAATATCTTCAGTAGCTTTCACTAAGGCAGTGGAGGTACTGTGCAATGGCCAGAAACCCGACTGAAATTTATTGATGATCCTGTTGTCCTCCAAAAAGTGTTGGAGTTGGACACTCAATAATCTTTCAAAAGTTTTGGCAATAATTGGTAAAAGAGATACTAGCGATAATTTTCAATTGACGTTTTTAACCCATTTTTATGTTTGCTTGTGCACATGCGCAAGAAACATTTCATCACAGCTTAGGAGAGAAGCAGGGTTTTGGAGGTGCGGCACTGTGGGGGCCAATGGCCCCAGTGTCTTTTGAGGCTTGTCCCACTTTCTCCAATGCGGTGGCACACTGCTGCTGACACTAATTCAGACAGCATGCCATCACCTTGAAACAAATCCACCACTGCAATGAGGGAGTGACCCATCATTGCAGGGCGGTACCTTGCCATCCTCGACCCAGTTCATTTGCCAACAGGGGGGCCCACTCCCTGTCGGCATATTGTAACCCCCTCCCCCATTTGTTGTATGCCAAAAGGGTGCCCAGTCCCCCTTGGCATCATGCTCCCCAACAGTCCTACTTTGCTGACAGCTGGCTCAATCCTCATCGGCTTCAGTCCCCCTTCCCAGTTCAGTTTGCCAATGGGAGAGCCCACTCCGCCGATGAAGGTGCCCAATCCCCCATCGGCTACAGCCCCCCCAAAAACAACACTCAGGTGGCATGCCGGGAACCCAGCCCAGCATGCCAAATGCCCCTGTTAAGAACCCTTCTCATGAATTTAGCCACTGTCATGGCGTTATTCGGTCCCGAAAGGTGATTTTGTGGTCACTGCGCGGAATCACCTTTCGGGACAGAGTAATGAAACAACAGTTCCAGTGTTCATGAGGTGGTCTCTCAAAAAGCCTATGTTGCTTATTCGGTGGAAAAAATCAAAAAAATTACTGTTTTACAAGTATACATTGCTCAGTTTCCATGCATGCTCGCACCTTCGTGAATTTTTAATATTTTCACTCCAGATTTTCAACATTGGCATTTTTCCACACCTCCTTACAAACAGTACAGCTGTCATTTTTCACATCCTGACCGAGATGTGTTTTAGTACTTCTGGCACAGAATAGTGTGGTCACTGTGGGAAATCAGTGTTTGGGACACATTAAGAAAATCACAGTGACACTGTTCATGAGCAGAGGTCCTAAAATGCCTATGTTGAAAATTTGGTGATGAAAGTCCACAAAATGACTGTGTTACGAGCATGCATTGTGCAGTTGCCATACAGGCAAATAACTTTGCAAATTTGTAATATTTTCACTCCAGATTTTCTTTTTCCACACCTTCTTATGAACAGTACAGCTGTAGTTTTTCACATCCTGGACGAAATATGTTTTTGCACTTCTGGCGCAGAATAGCAAGGTCGCTGTGGAAAATCAGTGTTCGGGACACATTAAGAAAATCATAGTGACACTGTTCATGAGAAGAGGACCTAAAATGCCTATGTTGAAAATTTGTTGGCAAAAGCCCATAAAATGACTGTGTTACAAGTGTGTGTTGCCCAGTTTCCACGTATGCTTGGAAGTGTGCAAATTTGTAATATTTTCACTCCAGATTTTCAACATTGGCATTTTGACACACCTCCTTATGAACAGTACAGCTGTCATTTTTCATATCCTGCCCGAAATATGCGTTTGCACATCTGGCGCACAATGGTGCAGTCGCTGTGGGAAATTAATGTTTCGGACAGATTAAAAAAATCATAGTGACAGTGTTCATGAGCAGAGGTCACAAAATGCCTATGTTGAAAATTTGGTGAAATAATTCCACTAAATGACTGGGCTACAAGCATGTTGTTGCGCAGTTTCCATGTATGCTCGGAAGTTCGAGTATTTTTAATATTTTCACTATAGATTTTCAACATTACCATCTCTTCACACCTCCCTATGGATGGTACAGCTGTCATTCTTCACATCCTGCCTGATCTGTGTTTTTGCACATCTGGCGCAGAATGGCAGAGTCGGTGTGGGAACTCAAAGTTCGGGACACATTAAAAAAATCACACTGCCGCTGTTCATGAGAAGAGGTCCCAAATGCTTTCATGAGGTGGGGGTCACAGAAAGGCCATGTTGAAAATTTGTAGTGCAAATACCAACACACCTGGGTGTTAGGGTTTCTAACCATAACGTCACACCCTGTACAGACTGACAGGCATCACAGCTGTAACCTTGGATCACCAGCTGTAATGCTCATGCCATCCCAACCCCACCCTGAAGCCAGTGACAGGCATCAAGGTGTACCTTGCACTCTTCAGCCCCAGACTTCACCCCATTCTCCTGTACTGCACCCATTTCAATGTATGTCCTTATGAAATGGTGTGACTATGAAGCCGAACACCTCAAGGCACACCTCAACACTTGTCGGTCTCTACAGGATAGGGTGAGGTGAAATGTCATGAGCATTATGGGCAACGACCCACTGGCATACCCCAATGCCTGTACATTTCTGCAGGGTGGAGGTGGGATTGGCGTGAGTTCAGTACTTCACTGCCATTCCTATTCTGCATCTGTCTAACTCCTGCACATCCAGTGCTAATATCAGCAAGCAAACGCTTGGCATTGACAAATGCTTGTTATAAATTGCTGCACGCCCATTGGTTCATAGCGTGAGCCAATGGGCATGCAGCTCATACCATACTACACATTCCAGATATGTGATTCATTCACCTATCTGGAATGTGTAGTATAGTATGGACTACACGCCATTGGCTCCCGCTATGAACCAATGGGCGTAGCCCTACCGAGTTGTCAGTCGGTGGGCAGCGGGGCGAGTAGGCGGGGTGCTGCTGCCCACCGGCTGACGGGGGGGAGCGGGGTGGTGGTGCTCAGTGGGCAGGTGGGGAGGGGGGTATCACTAGACCACCAGGGATATTGGTCCTTTCTTTGTGTACAGATGCCCGCGATCAGGCGGAAAGCAGTCCACTGGACCAGCAGGGATAGTGGAATAATTCTCACTTTATTATACAGATGCCCACGATCAGGCAAACAGCGGTCCACTGGGCCACCAGGGATATTGGAATACTTCTCATTTTATTGTACAAATGTCCGCGATCGGGCGAACAGCGGTATACTGGACCACCAGGGATATTGGAATACTTCTCATTTTATTATACAAATGCCTGCGATCGGGCGAACAGCGGTCCACTGAACCACCAGAGATATTGGAATAATTCTCATCTTATTATACAGATGCCCGCGATCGGGCACAGAGAGGTCTACTAGACCACCAGGGATATAGGAAGGTTTTCTCTTTTTGGACAGATGCCCGCAATCGGGCTGCAGGGGGTGTCGGTCCCCGACGGCTGCTGCCTGGCAGGGCACCAGGTGCTAGTTGTCGGGGATCGGTGCACCCTGTATGCAAATGGGGCCATAATGACATGCAAATGGACCCATGTGTGTCTTGCATAAATTATGGCCTCATTTGCATGTCAACTTTTGAATATCGCTGGTGCTGTGAATGGCGCAATGACACTTGCGCTAGCGCATCTCCATGCTCCACTCTGGCCACTTGCGCTGGCGCGGTGCCACTGCGCCATGCACTGGGGGCGGGGTGCGATATTCAAAGCTGCTGAGCCATGGTGCAGCTCCGTTAAATATCGCCCAGGCCACACCCCTGTGCAGCCAAGTTGAGCTGCGCCCAAGCTTGCGCCACAGCCTGGCGCAGTTTGAATATCCGGCCCTTAGTGTTTAGTCTAGTTATTTCCATTATCAACTGTGTTAATGCTAATGAATCACTTAGGTCCCTAATATCATGCCCAATCCCAGCTTTCATCCAATCAACTTTTAAGTTACCTATCAAATATAATTCATGAGCATCCTGGTATTTTTGTAAAAGATTCCTTAAGCAATCAAATCTTTTCTGTCCTTTTTTAAGGGGACGATAAGCTCCCACTACTAAAAATGGTTTGGTGTAAGGAACTTTTAATTCTAAGGCCAGTACTTCTATATCTATCCCATCTACTTGGGTCTCAACTTCAATTAGGTCTAAGTGATCTAATGCATAGATAATTTCCCCCCACCTCATTTAGATCTATCCTTTATCCATGTATTATGACCTTCTAAAGTGATGTCTTGATCTGATATTTTATGGCTAAGCCATGACTCAGTTATTATGATAATATCAGGTTTATACTTAATAACCCATTCTTGGAGATGCACGTATTTTTTTGTCAAGTTGCATATATTAATATGTACCATGCTTAGGCCTTGTTCTCCTAATCATTTCTCTGTAGAATCATCCCCTGTAATGTTTGTAGGGTGTAGTGCGGCCGTGGGCTGCCTAGCTGGCCATGTGGTGTGGTGGGCTGGTGGCAGCCTGGGGTTGGAAGGGTGCTGGGTTTGGTTCTGGGTGTGCTTGTTTTTTGCACCAGGTTGTGGATTTTTTTTTTAGTTTTGTCCCCCCCACCGACATGCACCCCCTTAGAATTGAGAATCCTTCAGTAGGTGGTGCAGGGGAGGTGCAATGGGCACAGACCCCCACATAAAAAATAAAACCTAAGTGTCTGGTGCCATCTTAATATGCGCCCTGAGTCTACGTAGCCAAACTTTTCGGCGATGTAGACTCACCCAAACGGCGATCGCAATTACTCAATCCCTGTTATCACATGGAACCCCTGTCTTCCTCCCTTTGGGTTCCCTTGTACTTCTTGAAACTCATGCTTTTGGCCCTTACTTTGTCTGCCACTTCTTTCGAGAACCATAGTGGCTTCCTCCTTCTTTTCCCTTTGGACACCAACCTGATACATTGGTTTGTCACTGCCACTATGGTGCATTTTAGTTGCCCCCACTGCTCCTCAACCCCCACTCCTTCTTTCTCCTTCTTTAGAGCTTCTCTGATACATAACCCATTTTGGTGAAGTCTTCCCTTCTGAAGTCCAGTACCTTCACCTTTGTGTGACTTGATTGGGTCTCTGTCTCCATACTAAACCACACTATGTTGTGGTCACTGGACCCTAGCTGTCATTCTTCTCAGACGTCTTTGACTCTGTCCCCATTAGTCAATACCAGGTCCAGAATTGCCTTGTCCCTCATGAGATCAAGCACTAACTGCCTGAGACCTGCCTCCTGTATGGAATCTAGGATGGCTCTGCTTCTGGTCAAGGCAGCTGCCTGGGTGGTCCAGTCCACGTCGGGGATATTGAAATCCCCCAGTAGCAGAACTTCACCTTTTGCTGCCATCTCATGTATTCCATCCACTAGTTCCCTGTCCACTTCCTCTCCTTGTGCTGGAGGTCTGTAGATCACCCCTGTGTATACTGCTGTGCCATTTCCCAGTTCAAGGGTAACCCACAGTGCCTCAGCCTCCCCCTGTGTGCCCTGCATGTCTGTTGCCTTTATACCCTCTCTTTATACCCTTCCCCCACCTTTTTTCCCCCTCTCTATCCTTCTTGAACAGAGCATAACCCGGTACATTGATGTCCCACTCATGATTAGCAGTGTACCATGTCTCAGTTATTGCTGCTATGTCCAGGTCTGCCTCTGCTTACAAGGCCTTCAGGTCTGAAATTTTATTTTCCAGGCTGCGGACATTTGTTACCATGGCCTTCCATGACCTGTAGCCTATCCTCCCTCTGCTCCTGTTCTTACTCCACAGTGTTTTCCCCCCACCACAGTTATCCTTCCTATGTGGTCTATACTTCTCTGCTTCCCCCTTTCTGCCTGCTTCCTCTACCTGTCCCTCCCCTCTATCCTCAGTTGTCCCTGGCATCCGTAGCCTCCTTCCAAAGCTGTCAGCCCATAATGGTCAACCTCCAGCCATATGTTCTCCTTATCTGAGTCTTGGCTCTCCCACAAGGTCCAAGACTGTGCAGTGTCCAATACCTGGTTATTCTATAACTAGGCAAGATTGCCCCAAGAGATGCAGAAGTGGTGCAGTTTACCTTCCTCCTGCATTCAATCAATACCTGTATTATCTGTCTCTTCCCTCTCCACCTATGAGGCTGCTCCTCCTCAAAATATCCCTCCCCCACACAATCCCACTTTTCATTGCAGGAGTGTAATGCTGCACTGGCCTATCCCCTGCTTCAGCCACTAAACTCTTGTCCTCCATCTCCTTCCACTCCTTCTCTTCCTCCTCCTCTGGTGAGTTGTTGATACTTGGAGATTTTAATGTTAATTGGCTCTCCACCTGTATGCAGAAACATAGCCAGAATGTTAAATTCCTCTGCATATCCAAACTAATTTTGAACCCTACCTATTTTAATCATGAATCCTCAAACTACACTCTACTGGACTGGGTACTCTCCTCTCACTCCTACCCTATTGTGGATGCAGGTATCCTCCCAGATGCACTCAATTACACTCATATTGTCTACTGTGTGCATAAGATCCATTGCCCCAAAGTCCCCCTAAAATCATCCTCTTTCAGTCCTTCTGCTCGCTGAATTTATCCTCCCTCCATGCAGACCTGTCAGTCACCAACAGTTACCATATCTCTGCAGCTACTAATATTAACTTGACCCTCAACTCTTTCCATAACAAATTGATGGCTGTCTGGGACTACTCCCCCAAGGAAAACCAGGGTCCACGGTTCTCACTTTCTCTGGATCTCTGCTGGTCTGCTATCCTGCTTTCGAGCTTGTGATCTGGCCTAGTGGTTCTATGAGACCACCAGTTCCCCAGCCACCATGTTAAATTATCAAACCATTTGCAATGCTTGCACCAAAGCCACCAGGCTTGAGAAATTCAATTACTTTGCATCCACATTTCAGAACAACGTTATCATGACTCCAGGTTCTGGAAAGTTATCCACTCCCTCTTCTCCCCCTATCCCAGTTCTCCCCACCTGTCTTCAAGGTTGTCAACTCCCACATCAACTGACCTGCTGCCATTGCTACTTTTTTCAACTCTTCTTCACCATCTGCCCCACCTATCCTCCCCTCTCTCACACAACCCTTTCCCTTCCCTTCCCTTACACTCCTTCTTCTCTCCTACCACTCCCTTGGCCTCTCTTAAACCCCCTTCTAGCTTTTAACCCTTTTCTAGCTCTTAACCACCACAAGGGTATGAGTCCAGATGGCCTTGACCCCAAGCATCTTTACCTCTCTGCATCAGTTGTCGCCTTCCCTATTTCCCTCCTTCTTAACCTCTCCTTCTTTGTCTCTGTCCCTGATGCCTTGAAGTGGGTTACTGTCATCCTACTTCAAAAATGGGGTGATCTTTCATCTCCTGGAAACTTTCATCTCATTTCCCTCTCCCGACACTGACCAGGCTCCATGAATATCTTGTCATCTTACATCTCTCCCCGTTTCTTGACTCATCCTCCTTTTTCCCCCTTCCTTCCAGTTTGACTTCAGGACGTCCCACTCCACATCTAACTCCCTCCTCTGGCTCACTGACTCCATCCTGTCCAATTTTGACCAGGGCCAAATTACCTCCGCCATGTTTATTGACTTGGACAAAACCTTTGACACAGTGTCACACCCTCTTCTCCTGTACAAGGCTAAGGTAGCAAGACTCTCTGCCTCTTCAACTAGCTAGTTCTGCTCCTACCTAGAGGGCAGGTTGCAAGCTGTCTGTACTGGAGACATCTTTCTCCTCTACTTCCTATCTGCTCTGGTGCACCCCAGGGATCTGTCCTGGACCCCATACTCTTCTCCATATTCCTAAATCTCCTCCCCTCTGCCTGTTCCTCTGTGTCTATCCATATGTATGCAAATGACGCTGTACTGTTTGCTTCTGGCTACTCTGCTGCTGACGTTGCTGTCCATCTCCAACAGAATTTTTTATTTTACATATTCTCTTTATGCCCTTGGGAACACTGTAGGCAGTGGCTCCTCCCATACCTGCCACCTAAGTCCATCCACCACTTCCACCTGTACTGTCCTGTCCTGCCCCCCCACACAGATTCTCCCTGAGGTGTGGCCGGAAAGGGGAAGGCCATCCTTTCTCCACCCAGAGCACAATCCAGAATTAGGACCTCCGACAGTTTGATGGTGGAGCGGGACCCTAGTTGGCAGGTATGGCTTCATTAAGCCTATGGGTGCCCTTCTCTTTTTCCATTTTTCTTCCCTACCCCTTCCCTGCTGTGAGCACATGCGCATGGAGGTGTGCATGTACCATGTAGCCATGTTAGTGACTCCAGTACTGCCATCCGAACTCCACCAGAAGGCAGCCAAGGAGTGGGACAACATTCCTCCCTCCTCCTGGGACAGGACACCAGTCCGTTGGATGCTCAATCCACTCCCTCCCCTGCTCACCCCTTGCAACCTAAGCTCACTCCCGAGCCCGGGTCACTGGCGTGGCGTGAGGTATGGCATTCAGTGCCTCTACCCTCAGCACCATAGAGCCGGCATCTCCAACAGAATTTTGACAGTGTGCAACATTGGTTACATTCAAACCTTCTGTCCCTCAATGCCAAGAAAAGTGTCTATAACCTTTGGTTCCCAGCAGAGGCTTGCCAGACTCTCTTCCCTCCCAGGGGTGTAACCAGGGATTTCAGATCTACACACCAAGTGGACTCATGGCTACCCCCTCTTGTTAGGTTGTGCTACCCCCGGGTGTAGCCAGTCAATATACAAATGTACTCCAGGACCGTGTTTGTTGCCTCATTTGGCACAATAAAATACAACTTTTTTTTTAAAACTTTATATTTATTGTTTTCAATGAACATATACATACACTACATTCCATGCAGAGACATTTCGAATGTTAATTACATTCTGGACACATTGAGGACGCCACCCCTCTAAAATTCCTATAGGTTACTTATTCTACTGCTTTAAGATACGTCCTGGAGGGATACTAACCTAATATTATTAACAATTTTTATTACAAAGTTGCTAGAAATTAAGCCTATGAGCAGCATGGAAAAATACTAAATCGATATTTAAGTAGGTGGTCCACTTATTCATATCCCCTTAAAGCAAGGAGTTATAAGAATGTCCATGCTATAACAGATATATAGATCACAATTTGTGATAATTCAAAATGGTCATGCCACTTTAAAATTAACATATCCCCAAATATGCAAACCTCAATTAACTAACTCTGGGAGACCATAGTAATCTAGTTTACCCAAATCTAAACCCAAAGGTAAATAGTAATAAGTCCGATGAGAGTAAATTAAAAGTTTGGGAATGATTGTCATGGTATTAACATTGGTAAGGTACTCACTCGAACTTCTCTTTAGGCTTACTAAATTTTTTAATTACTTATGATAAAGGACTCAATAAATACAGCTTTTGTATCTTATGACAATGGTTGTTGCGATGCATGGGTAAATACAGATACCATACATTGCTCCCTAAGACACCCACATACCAGCCCAGAGCCTGTAAAATGGTATTGTCCTTGGGATGCAAAGACAGTATTAGTGACCAGTCCTCCTAGTTTTGACTCCAATGAATAAAATTACAGAAAGGTTCAACATTTTCTTGGTTAGCTTTCATGGAAAAAGGAAACAGTTCAGAGCCTATTTGCTACCCCCTTAAATAAAATTGCACACCATGGAGTGCTAGGAGTACGCCTGTCTACACTCATTGTTCCCTCCCTCTCCTTCCACACCCCTGATGGTACTGTGCTTGCAGATGTCCCCTCCTTTAAGTACCTTGGGGTCTGTCTCAACTGGCATTTTAATTTCTCACCACACATTGATGCTGTCCACCACAAGCTTTACCTCTAAACTGGGCGTACTGTATAGAAACAAAGCCAGAACCCATTTCCGTGCCCACAGGGAGCTATTCAAGAAGATGACATTTTCTGTTTTCAACAATGGCGATATTGTCTACAGCACCACTCCCAAGTTCACCCTTGCCAGACTAGATCTCCTCTTCCACACATTCTGCTGCTTTGCCTTGGGCTAACCTCCTCGATCACACCACTGCTGTCTCTACTCTTCCCTCTCACTTCCTTCCCTTCATGCCAGATGCCTAATACACTGTGCCACCTTCACCTCGGGTAGGTTGACTCATGAGTCAAAGTCGAGTGCTTTCACCACCTAAGAAAGGCTGTTAGCCCACCATAATGCAACCCCCCAGAGTACCTTGCAATTATGAAATGGGTTCTTTTTAGTCAATTGGAGGTATTTTTTAAACATATTTTTGTTGAGCTACCTTAAGCTGGGTTGTTGTGCGCTTGGAAAACTGCCCGACTGAAAGTATCGTTGCCATTTTTAGAGACAATGTTCCACATTTGGGGAAGGAACGTCTGAGGGATATGTAGGGGGGAAACAAGTATTTGCTAGCATTTCATTTGTGCATTTCATTACACAGGTCAGAATATATATTGTTCTAAGCAGGGGGTACTGAAGCAATAAGACATGATGGGGGTGTGTTATGGTGGGATAATGGCCTGCCTTGGTTGGATGAAGTACAAGGCAAAACCAAGTGCTTCCACCACCCAAGAAGGACCATTAGCCTACCATAACACACCTCCTAGAGTGTCTTATTGTGATTATGAAATGGGCTCCTTTAATAAATTTGATGCATTTTTTAAACATATATTTGTTGAGCTACTTTCAGCGGGGCAGTTTTGCTGGGATAATTGCCTGGCTGAAAGCACCTTTTGGCCAATCAGCAGCCAGCATTCTGTCTACCCATTTCATAATACCCTCTAATAGAGAGAGCTCCCTTTAGCAGTTTAATTCACTGCCTAGTTAGTAGTCTTAAGCATACTTTGCTATTATTACAAGAGAATCATACGCCCATGGTCTGAGCAATATCATGGCAACTAGAGATGTCCTACCTAATTTGTGGGACAGCAGTTCAGTTGAGCACACCTATCACAGCCGTGTGCAACCTGCATGGCACTCATGTATAGAAAAATAGAGACAAGAAATCATTTGTCAGTACATTGAGCTCCCTACACTGAGCCTCATTTAGCCATGGTCCAGAGAGAATCATAACCCAGTTAAATCCCCTTGAAGAAGCCTATTGTAGCTGCCTTTAGTTGACAGTAGGCATCAAGGATGCTATATGGTATTACACGTGCTCCAAGGGAGTAAGATTTATGAGCTCTATCTTACTCCACACCCTCATTAAGCAGGTACTAAGGTAGGACTGGAGGACATTTTATTCAAGGCTTCCACACTCAGCCTTACTCAGTCATCTCGACACAAATGAACTACATCACATCCTCTTACACTGTGGCCAAATGAGTCACATCAATACCATGATTTGTTTATTTATTTGAATTTGTTAACCAGGTACTGTAGTTGTGTTGAGCTGAGGGCCCTTTTTTAGATGTGACTTGGGCAAACCCTGACCCCACCCCCCCAAAAAAAAGGGTAAATGTAACAATAAACATATTTTTTCAGCCTGGATTGGCAACTTAATATTTTAATTTCAAAAGGAGTGGGGATCTCTTGGTATTCACTTCAGGGCCCTGCTGTGAAGCCATCCAGCTGCCAGCGTTGATGTAGACCACCCATCAGCTGGGTTGCTACTCTAAATGTGCAGGTAACTGGTGGGAAGCAGTTAATATTGGATAAAGTTTGTAAATGGAGAAGTATGGTTTTCTCATTTAGCTAGCTCCCCACCAGTTACCTGCACATTGGCTGGGGACCACACCTTAATTAAGCCAATTTTAGGCTGATGCACCCTATAAAGGTAAGCCATTTGAGGCAGATGCAGTTTAGAGTAAGGACCCAGCTAATGGGTGGTCTACCTCAATGTGGTAGCTGGGTGACTTCACAGCAGGACCCTGAGGCGAATACCAAGAGACCCCACTTCTTTTGAAATCAAAATAGTAAGTTGCCAATCCAGGCTGAAAAAATATGTTTATTGTTACATTTACCCTTTTGGGGGGGGGGTCAGGGTGTGCACTGACTTGTTTTTGCTGATGTCTGCCATATACAGTAGCACCTCTCATTTAGAATACCATTTATAGCTTGTGAATGAGCAAGGGTGAGCAGTTAATATTGGATATAACATACTAATACAGCAGTATAATATATGCAAGCAATAATACTCGACAGGGTGGGCGGTATTGAGCAATACCGGACCGCCCAGGGGCATAATGAGGCCCAATGCTGCAGGTGGAGGGCCTTATAGCCCCCTGGAAGGTCCAGTATTGCCCATACCACCCACCCTGGAGGGTATTATTGCTTTTAGAAAATGGGCTTCATGTATCTTCAGTAAAATATTAAACAAATCAAATCACTAAAAAAACACTAAATTAGTGAAAAAACGCATTTTTTGTGTTTTGTGGTAAAGTACTCCCTCTACTAATGTATCTACTAGTAGACAGCACTGCGCTGTTTGCTAGGTATTTTGCTGCTAACATACAACTATGCCATAGGACTGTCTGCCAGTGCCACACCGATTGTCACCGCTGTTGATTCACCTAGTTTAACAGCAGACAGAGCAACGATTAGGTCAGGCTGTTTAGGAGAATCTGTGAGGTTGTACAGAATGCAGACATTAGGGTGAAGTGGAGTTGTCTTCAGTTTAAAATGGAAAAGAAGTGACTGGAGTGTCCACAGAGACAAAAAAAGTGAGGTACAGTGAAGAGAAAGAGCTGTGAATTGTGGTTTGGTGTCAGCTTTTGTCCTCGGAGTACATGTTGCAGCTTTGAGAGTGAGAGAACAGTTGGAAGTTGGTTCACGAGGCAGTGAAAGTGAGATTGGGAGACTGGAGACTGGGAGCTGAGACACAGTACGTGGCAGACTTTTTTTTTATATTTAAAAACACTAACAGATGTAGGTGTCATTTCTTATTGCGCACCTTATCAGCATTTGTTTTCTTCATCAGTATTTTTAGGCATGTCAGTGTGGTCAGGACAGGGACAGGAGTGGGACTTTTCAGTCCCGGACATTGAGTTGCACTACTGGTTGGTGTCACATGCGAGAGCAGGCAGTGGATTGCAGGACTCAAATAATGGCAGCGCAGGTGTCAGGTCTGGCTCAGCAAAATAATAAAAAAAAAAAATCATTTTTTTCTTCCTTTGTAAATATACTAGTTGAATACTTTGCACTACTAGGACTGTTCTGAGGACTGAAACGGGGGGTGAGGTGGGCTCTGCCTCACTGTCTTGCTGAAAAAGGTGAATCGACTTGCATGGCAGCAGCAAGTATGGGACATTGCAGTGCTGGAAAAAAAATATAGAGAAAGTAAGTGTGGCAATAAATCAGCCCATTGGAGGGTGAAGTGATGATCATTTTGGCACGTGGCTGGCAGTGAACTACTGAGCACTGGGTAGCTGGTGTCTCTCCCTAAGTGAGAGGAAAAACAATGGCAGCAATTTCAAATTCACTGCAGTGCTTTGGGTCAATGAGGAAGCAAGGTGAGCCCAAGAATATCTAGGTGAGTGATGTGGCACCTTGGGCTGGTTCTTTTTATTTCCTGGGCATCTATTGTAAGTTAATGTACCCACTTGGTAAGTGTACTGGCCGATCAGATGCCAGGAAATAAAAAGCCAATTTTCTGAGCTAGCAATAATACCCTCCAGGGTGGGCGGTATTAGGCAATACCCGGACCACCCAGGCGTAATGAGCCAGCCGCCACAGGCGGAGGACCTCATAGCCCAGGAGTCCAATTGCCCATACCGGCCACCCTGGAGGGTATTATTGTGCTTAGAAAGTGGGCTACCTGTGGCAGTTTTGCATATGTTTTTACAAAATTAAAGAAAAACTAAAAAAATATATATATAGTAAGACTGACTTTTAAGTCTTTTGCTTGTAAAGTAGTCCCTTCCTTTCTATGCTATTCCATCTCTTGTTGCCACTCCCCCCACAGCTCCATTCTGGTACTTATCCCCACTCCCCTGAACCCACTTCCTAACAGGACGCTGTGTTATGTTTTCATCCCCAGCTTGTCAGACCTGCCACATAAACCAGGAAGTTGGAACGCAGCATCTCTATCGTGGAAATTAGAAGTAGAGGTAATTTAATTAAGTTAGTAGAAGGGGATTTGTGTTTAGGAAAAAAAAAACACAGATCTGTTGTTTTACTGGCATGGGTTATGTGAGGTGCCGTGACCTTGTTGGACTCAACTGTCACATAAACTAGGAAATGCAGAGGAACAGACACAATACGGCAGAGCAGTGCTGTAAATTTGTTTTTCCATTGCTCATTCTTGCAGACATGCCATGAAGAGGATCGGTATCGGGGTTCTGTCCAGTGGGTGATGTTGTTGCAGACACAAAGGTAAATGTCTGGTGATAGTTCAAGTATCAGGTTTGTCTGTTGGAACGCAACACCGTGATCATAGAAATTGACTTTAGAAGTAGCGGTAAATGCATAAAGTCAGCAGAAGGGGAATTGTGTTAGAAAATTACAGATCTGTATGTGTTTTTCTGGAGCAATGTCTGTGAGGTGGCCATTGTCTTGGAAGCAGAAGTTGTGTATAAGGAGAAGCATGCGCTGCAGTTTAAAAAAAACAAACACTGCTGGCTATGGGGAGCTGATTGCACTGATGGTTTACACTTACTTTTGAAATGTGTGGTTTTGGTATCATTTTTTTATTTTGTGTGATAAGTGAGCCAAGCGGAGGCTGGTGTTTGAATTAAGGAGTTTCAGTTGGGCAATATCGCTCGTTAAGCGAGAGAGAAAAATGGTGGCATTTTTCAAATTGAATAGAGTGCTTTCAGCCAATGGACAATCAGGGTGGACACAAGGAATCTTGAATGGGCAAAGGGGCATTTGGGCTGGAACTTTTTATTTCCTGGGCATCTATTGAAAGTTAATGTACCCCCCTGGCAGGGGTACGTGCCAATCAGAGCCCAAGAAATAAAAAGCCCATTTTCTAAACAATTATACAAATGCATATACAATACAAAATATACATCACTGTATATATGAGTCATGCTTATCAAATCAAACTGGCAAATAAATGATATATGTTCTACCAAATTTTAATGGCCATCTTGGTTACAACACTGCCATTTTGTATAAGATATCTGGGCCATTAGTAATCTGGGGACAATCTCACATAGGCTACAGGGCTAGTGGCAGTGTGTACAGTGCCCTAAGGTACAGCAACCTGATCCTGCACAGCTGCTTCACAGACACAAGACTCTGCGTGCCCACCAGCAGGATCACTTTGGTACTTTCCCTAGGTGCCCTTCGCTGATGATGCTTGTATAAAGATATGACAACAATTAACTGAGAAAGAGGAAACTCATGCACCAGACAAACTGCTTTCTGCTGCTATCTAGGTATATGCTAAGACTAAGGGACTGATAATGACATGGCCAAGATCAAGAGAGGCAATTCTAGCAGGACTTGGAACTGGAGAGGGATCACCATGCCCTGGGCCCAAAACCAAGCCCAGGGAAAAGTCCCTGACACATTATCATGAAATTTCTTAAGAACTGGTCCTAGTAAAGAGCTGGTCCTTGACATGGCTTGGTGACAGAAGGTAGTGAAGCTCAAAGACCCCCAAAGATATTTAGATAATGACTACACTCTAGCTGTTCAATGAAAATGAAGAGCATATGCCTTCTATCTCTGGGGGTTGAAGCAAGCTGGACTTAAATCCCAATTTCACTTTCCTGCTAAGCTTAAAATACTATATCCCGAGGGGGATATCCTGTACCACACCCCAGAGGAGGTGAAAAAGTATTTTGAAACCCATGGTATAGCAGTGCAGCTCATACCCTGACTGCAGCCTAAGTTAGACCCAGAGGATCTCACCATGACAAATGACTAGTCAGCAAGGCAAACATGGAACCTGGAGAAGGAGACCTTGGCTCTCAGGCAGTGGAAGAATGTGCTCGCCTTCCCAAGAGACCTTGAAGCATATCAAGTCCTTATTACAACAATTTGAAAGGAGACCTTGATAATGTTTTCACTCACCTACAGTGTGCAAACATAGCTATTGCACTTGATTTCTGGCATACATATACTTCTCTTTGGTGGTGACTTGAGGCTGCATTGAATGTAGGTATGGAGGGGGGGATTTGGACCGGAGGGATTGAGAAGGAGGTAGCAGGATGCTGTGCTGAGCCTGTGGCCTTAATTGAGAGTATTCTTAGTGATTTACATATCAGTTGATGACTCGGCAACTCCTGTGTTGGCCTTGATGGGGGTGCCACATGCGGGGGGGGGGCCTCTGTAGGGGCTAGCTTCTAGTGTTGCACCCCATGTCTGGAGTTCTCATAATTTCTTGCACTCAAAGGGTTTCTCGCAGATGATATTATACAGTTTAAGTCTAGGGGGGTTCAGGAGGTAGGTCCCATGCTGGTGTCCTCTTTATGGGAGGGCCGAGTAGGTAACAAAGCAATGATATTGGGACCGTGCCACTGCCTGACAGCAGATATTTATATCAGGATTTGAATAACTATATAGCATACGCACACTGGGCACTGTTCCCCAGGAATGTTGCTGAGATCCCCTTTCTTTGGTTCTGGGTTTGGCCAGTGCCCCTTCCTCCATAGGACTTACTTTCCCTCCACCTCTCTTTGGCCTGGGTCCCCAACATTGGCCTCTTTATTGATTTCACCACTCCACATGATGTTTCTCATGATTCCTAGTCACTCATGTACATTTTTTTTTGCAGTTAATCTTTTTTTTCAGAATTTTTCAAGATAAAAAACACAAAATAATGCCAGAGAACAAAGGTACCTAACAACAAAAGGATTACATTGCCCAAACAAAGGGGCAGAAGGAGAGATCTGAGCTCATAGTCATTTATGTAGAAGAGAAAGTGCTCATTTGGTTGTCAAGCACTATGGGTACAACTGAAAATAACTTACTGTTCTGTCATACAGCACCATGCTATCTGACAAAATAATTGCTTCCTAAAACTAGAATATCTAAGCTGAACAACACAAAGCTCAGTTTAACTATATACAGTCAAAAGAAAAGTATCAAGAAGCAACATACAAAGGTGTCAGCAAACAGCAGAAAAAGCAATAGTTCCAGCATACAATAATCTGAAGGGAAACCTCGTCCAGGGGACCGGAAACTCTGAGGGTGGCCGGGTGCCAATTAACCCACACCAGTCATAGGGGTAATGTAATGTAGAAAGAGGTGCCAGCACCTATCAAAACTGGGCAAGGAATTTTTAGCTAGGTCGTAAAGGCAGTCCAGATTGGCTACCTGTGCCAGACTCTCTAGAAGATCGGAGTAGGAGGGTATGTCTGTTAAGTGCCATTTATGTAACAGCAGTCGTCTGACCCACATGCTAAGTAAAGCAAGCCAACAATGAAAAGGAGTCAATGTGTGGAGCAGTTGACGTAAGTCCTAGAATGTACAGTAGTGCGGATAGGGGAATGGAACAACCCAGGACTACCGAGGCGAGTTGGCCCACTTGCTTCCAAAGGCACTTCACCTTGGGACAGGACCATAAAATATGAAGAAGATCCATCTAGGAGAGTTACATCTCCAACAGTTATCATCGGGCAGCAGCTTGAATGCATGTAGTGCTGCCAGGATCCTGCACCAAGCATGAAGTATCTTGTTTTGCATGTATCTGCTATGACTGTTGCTGAAAACTTGATGGCAAGATGTCCCATTCCTCCTCTAAGACAGGCATTTCTAACATGTGCTCCTTTTAGGCCACCTCCACTGGAAGGGTGCCCAGCCTTGCTATAGCAGAACTAAACTTAGTAGTTATTGGTCATGGGTGGTGGGCTGGCATCTCCCTTGATTTACTGGCTACCTCTGGGCTATCCGAGCGAAACAAACATTTCAGTAGTGTTGTACTCCCCACCCCTTTCTTCCTCAGTGGGTTCAAACTGAGAGACATCTACTTGAAGGTAATGTACCTACCTCCCTGATATATTGTCCCCTCGCCAAACACCTTAGCTCCCACCCTGTAATTAAACCTGCAATCTCTTACTGGTTTAAAGTAGACAGATGGTTAGGCACTGATTTCAAACCTTTCAGCTATAGCCCTTGTGGAATATCTGGCAATTTGGATAGCTAACATACCTCCTTCTTGGGCCTCCTGGAAAAATAAGGGGATATGGCAGATCTGGGACATACTGGACAATACAACACATACAATAGCTACCTTTCAGGACCTGCAAAATCTTTGGGGTATACCCAGATCCAACCTTTGGTGTTATTTGCAGATCTGCAGCTCGATGCAACATATTCTAAAGTTCCCAGGCATCCTACGTACACCTCCCCTTATTGAAAAATGGCTATCCCATAATAGTGGTCTCTATGGATATATATAAGAGATCAGGGATTGTATTCCTATTCAGTCCCTTACTTGCAAAACAAAATGGGAACATGTACATTTATATCACAGAGAAGAGACATTATGGGGACATTCTGGTTTAGCAGATCTTATGGGCTATGGGTATGGGTGGCTTTCCTCATGGACTGGAGCTAACTGAGGACATAGTGGAAAGGTGCAATATGTGGATTACCATGCATCATTGCTCTGCCCCAAAGGATGGTCTCTAACATTTTTTGCAGGACAATATGGTGGGGTTCTTGCTCTATTCTGCCACAAAACATTATACTGATGTCTATTCTCAACATAATGCAGACATTTCTGTATTGGGAGCCTGGGGTCATTGTCTGCCTACTCCCATGTGGTGTTTGCCATCTGGTTCTGCCTAGGGACCATTGTACATCAGGTCCTGTGCCTAGGAAGGACAGTGATAGAACAATGGACATATAGCCCAATTGGCTACTTTATATTTGCAGATTCTTCCAGGTCACCCCGTTGGTACCTGGTTACTTAGTACTGTTTGCTTTTTCTATTCTCTTATTTGTTGGCTAGTACACTGCAGTTCACTATTATGGGAATGACAGAAGGAGGGGAGAACCATGGAGCAGGTATATTGATGCTAACAATGGTAACGTTTTCTACCTTAGGCCTTGATATTGTAAGCTGATGGCTCCATTGACTTGCTTGATCTCTCTTAATATCACTGGGTCCATGATGCAGTGAAACGAGCCATGTTAGCCCAATTGGTTAAGCAGGAAAAGTAAAATTTTATTTTATTTCAGGAAACCCAACTTTCACAGCTTAAAGGTTAAAAATTTGGAAATTATGGTTTTGTAGTTCTTGGCTCCTCCTCCCACAAATCAGTCAAACATAGGGGATGATAATATTAACCTCTTAACGATTTCCTTTTCACATTACATCAGCATATACAGATCTAGAGGGGTATTACATTATTGTGGAAAGAGTGTTAAATAATAACCCCTATAATACTGGCAAATGTTTATTTTCCCTCTGCTAACATAACAAAACCTGTACAGTCATTTTTTTTAATACACTTTACCTATGCTGTGGGGTCAGCTATTACTGGGGGGTTCTGAATATAACCATAAATCCTCTTAGGGATGTATCCTTAACCCACCCTTTTCGCTATTCTGCCATCCAGTAATATATTAAAATCACTTTCCACCACCTGGGGATAATAAATGTTTGGAGGCATTTGCATCCATTGGCCCAGGAATATACCCATTATTCTACCAGGTTTCACACCTATACAAGAGTTGATTATTTATTTACTGAACATGTGGACACAATTTCTGCTATTAACCATTGGACAATACAGCTCTCAGATCATACTCCGCTGCTGTCTTCTTTACAGTTGGATATGCTAGCATGGTCCAGTCATTTGAAAGTTAATCAAAGATTAAGTCATTTGCTAAACAATTAGAGGCTTGCTCCCCCAGATTTTGTCTGATAATTCAACTCCTGGGGTGCCCCCTAAATTTTATGGTATGCTCCAACGTTGGTGGTTCAGGGTCCTCTCACAGCATATTCCTCCAGACAAAGTAAGGCTAGGGAGGAGAAGTTGAAGACTGCACAAGATACACTGCATACATTGCAGTTGTTCCATATGCAGGGTGTCACCTCAGTGGAACTACAAATGTGAGCACTCCACAAGGAAGTACAGAATCTAATTGATGCAAAAATTGAATAGGCCCTTTTCTAATGCATCATAAATATTATAAAGGGGGTCTAGAGGAGCATGTACTTTGGCAAGGTGGCTGATGGCCCATTGATCTCAGGCCAGTATCACCCTAATGATGGACTCAGCCACAGGCCAAGTGGTCCATAATACCAAGGGCATCCAGGCTATTTTGTGAAGCTATTATCAAGCACTTTATCAGGTTTCCCCTTCCCATTTCAAACTGAGATTATGACACACTTACATGCCCAAGAGCTCCTCACACTTACGGTGGTACACCTGGAGATTTTGAAGGCCCCTATCACAGCTGAAGAACTTATTGAAGTGTTTAAAATTTCTAATATGGGGAAATGTCCAGGCTCAGATAAGTATCCAACTGAGATGTTCGGGAAATATACAGATCTTTTGCTCCTGACAGTGCTCCAGGCCTTTCGTTCTGTTCAGCAGGGGGTCCGCCACCTCCTTCTTGGTGATATGCAACTATCGCGGCAATATCCAAGCTGGGAAGCTGGGTAAAGACTCAAGCCTTTCGCAGTCCTATAGGCCAGTCTCTATTTTGCATTTTGATTATGAGGCTTTTACAGTAATTTGGGCAGTCTGCTTGACTGCTCTACCCCCGTCATTGCTGGACAAAGTGGGGTTTGTATGCCACCAGCAGGCTCACAACAATGTCACACAAACAGTACTGCTATTAGAGTATGTTACTAGTATCTCTATCCCCCTGGTTCTGGCCAGCCTCCACATGGAGAAGGTTTTTGATAGTCTCATGACCCCTTTTATGGACACCTTTGCTTCATTTTGGCTTCACTGAAACCCTGGTACATCTCCTACAAAAATTCTATGTTACCCCCAGGCATATATCAGGAGTAACAGCACATAGACAAACCCAATATTGCTAGAAAGGGGAAGCAGACTTGGCTGTCTTCTCCATTTTATTTGCTCTATATTTGGAGCCTCTAGCAGCCCAGATTCAGGCAACGGTGACTTTTGGAGATGTTGGGTTCTATATCAATTGGACATTGATCCTAAATTTGTGCTTTGAAAGGAAGCTGGATTTTTACCTTTGTGGTGTCCTGTACTCTTCCATTAAGTCTCCCATACTTTATTGTTAATGTGTAATGAGTATTATTGTAGATAAACCTCAATGCATCTAATATGTACCACCATGCAATCTTTTATTGTCCTCTCCTCTCATGTGCCTTATCCTGTTCTGTATTGTATCTCACTGTATAAAAGAAAAGTTGAATAAAAACTTATTTACAAAAAAGGCAATTATAGACACAGCATGACCCAATAGGTTAGGCAACCTCCTCCTGTATTAGATTAGCAGATTCTGTCAGGTTCCAGCTGTTTGCCATGCAACCTACAGTCAGTTTTCCCTTCTTAAACACTAATGGACTGGATGAGGTAGAGAGTGCCAGCAATAGTATATTACTTTATCTTCAGCCAGCCTAACAGGGATGGGTTGCCACCACTACACATAAACACTTTTGGCACTTGGCTTTAAAAACAGCATTGCAATGAAAAATGTTTCCCTAAAAGCTAGGTTCAGTTACAATTAATTAACATATTAGCATACCTGTCATATCTGCTTTTCTAGGCACCTCCTATGATGTGCACCTTGAGGCTTTTTTATTTTCTTTATCATAGCCCTTGCCAGGTCTACAGTGCTATTTCTAAGCCAACTTTGGTGGCCATATTTTTTTCTTGAGAAAAAAAAAACAATTAAAACATTTATAAAGGGGGACTTCCGGTGATGTCACGGTCATGTCTGCATGCTAGCCCGAAGTGCTCCTCCACGACCCCAGGAAAAGAGAAAGATTTAAGACATATTCCGCGGTTTACTGACTGTTTTGAAAGTACCTACAACAATCTGATATGGCAAGGAAATCATTGAAGCCAAAAAATGCAAAGACAAACGCAGCAGTTAGCAAAATGAAGCAGTTGGTACTGGGAGAGGCCTTGGAGGGCCTAACAGCGCTACCGCCGCGTAGGCGCCAGGCCTCAGAATCATCAGAGGATTCAGAAGAAGTGCTGTCGTCCTCGGAGAAAACAACCACAGCTAATACCCTGCAACAAATCCTGAAAACAGTCACAAAGATAGACACCTCCCTAACTGATCTGAAAAATGATGTGCGGACCTTGGACCAAAAAGTATCAGAAAACGCAACTAAGTTAGTAGAGCTTACCGAGGTCCAAGACACCAACGAATGCCTTCTCCTCTACCTACGGAGACAAGACCGAGAGAACCAGCAGAGAATGAAGGACCTGGAGAACAGGTCATGTCGCAATAATTTTAGGATCCATGGGGTCCCGGAGGGACAAGAGGAGGGGTATGCCACCGTGGAGGACTTTGTGCAACAATTGCTTCGGTCAGTACTTCCAATCCCACCAGACCTAAACTTGGATATCGATAGAGCCCACCGATCACTGTCTGCTAAACCCTCAGACCCCACAGCAAAACCATGCTCCTTAATCATAAGGATGGTGTACTATCAAAGTAAAGACTGGCTACTGAAAGAGGCATGGAGACTCAGGAATTTAAGGTACCATGATGTACCTATATTCTTTGATCAGGACTTCTCGAGTGCCTTACAAGCAGAGAGGCAGAGGGCCAGAGTTATTGTAAAGGAGCTGAAGGTTCAAAAAGACATATGTGCACAGATACTCTACCCGGCCAGATTAAAAATACACCTGGACTCTGGAATGAAAATTTTACCCTCTCTGGTCGAAGCGATCCCATTCCTAAAGGAACTGGACATTCTGATACCAGACATGGAAATAGAAATTCTAGAGAAAAAACTTCAAGCTGAGGCATGGTCAATCCGATCGAGAGGAGCCAACAGAAAGAGAGGTTTCCCAGGATCTACCCCACTGGAGGCTATCCATGATGTTAGCAAGCTGCTGAAGCTGGCAGACCGGAGAGAACAGAATAATAACACGACTCCACAGAAGATGGTTCAGAGGAGATAAGTCATGAACTATTTTAAACTGGGACTGAGTCATATATTTCTTTTCCTCTGATAGCCCTGCTCCCTCCCTCACTTGCAGGGTTAGGGGTTACAGGGCATTTGCTTAGGGTTTAGGCAATGGGGTATGACATAGTAATAAAAAGCCGAGGGACGGGGGTAAGTGACGTGGAGAATGGGGAAAGGGTTTTTGACCTCCTCTTCTGACTGTGCTATGTGAATGGGGTTATTGATTGTGACTGGATACAAAGACAATTAAGTCTGGAGAACTGGGGAAGTCAGGATTTACTGGCATCGTTTGCGTCGCATTTGGACATGCGTCAGTGGGTAGGGAAGCGCTCGGAACAAGCCAGGATGTATGGTCAAAGCACGGGAACCCTCTTCAAATATCTGCGTGAGGAGGACCCGCACAGCACCTTATGACTACGCTTTGTGACTGACAGACCGTTGATGAGGGAGAGGTTTCTGGCGAGCTAGTTTGATGCACAGACTCCTGTCACGGGCAGGTGAAAATGGCGGCGGGGAGGGATTAGGCAGACGAATTTTTCCTCTGGTTACCAAACATATATGGATTGCAACGAGAAGCGGGTGATGGCCAAAGCGGATGGGAGCACGTACGCCTTCAGAGCAGATTACTGGATGATCAAGGGTAGACCAGAGTGGGAAATTTAAAATCAGCCGGGCAGCAGGGGGATACCTAATTGACCATCTCTATACAGAGCGAGAGTCCCAGTGCTACGATGACTGGAAAACATTGCGGGGGTACTGACGAAGCCATAGTATTTACGAACTGCGGTGTTAGAGATTACGGGGTGGGGGGGTAAAACCGGTTTGCAGTTAAATAGCCTGACGTCATTTTATCAGTGGCAAGGTCCACGCACAGAGAGTGTGTACAGCCACAACCTCCATTAAACAACTGGGACGTGGTAAAAAAATTTCAGCTAGCCATAATAGGCCAGCTCTGCCTTAGAAGTTAAAACAGAGTTGACTGAAGTGTTTTATGAGAGTTCCCAGGTTACTAGAGAACAAGTTATTGTTCAATTGTATGACATTGAGCATTACGCCATATTATTTTTTTTTTATATGTATAATTTCATAAAGATTTATGACAGTGCAAAGTCTTGTGAACCAGGATTAAATGTAAGGGAGGGCCGGTGTCATGGATTGCTAAATGGAAGGGACCGTTGGGGCTGTTATGTTAAAGGGACAGTAGTACAATTAACATTGTTATGATGACACATCTAAACATTATATCTTATAATGTCAAGGGTATCAATTCGCCAATTAAGCATACCAGACTGTTAGCTGAGTTAAAGCACTTAAAGTGTGATATAGCCCTATTACAAGAAATGCACTTGAGTGCAGTGGAGCACAGCAAACTTCGGCAAGCATGGGTGGGCCGGGTGGAGGCGGCATCACATGAGACAGCAAAAAAAACTGGGGTGGCGGTCCTCTTCAGAAGGGACTGTCCATTTCAAATTCAAGAGGTGGAGGCAGCTGCCTCAGGCAGATTCATTAGGGTATCAGGTACTATTCAGGATCAATTAGTTCATTTAATAAATATATATGCACCCAATGTAGGGACAGAGAAATTCTTCGAAGATCTACGTCTCAAAATAGGGGGGCTGGTGGGCTGACAGATAGTCTTGGGAGGGGATTTTAACACGTTGCTGTGTCCCACCTTGGATCGTTCATCAGGGCAGACATCCACTAACAGGGTTGCCACTAGGAAACTAAAGTTATTGTTGGAAGATAGCGTTTTTTTAGATGTATGGAGATCTATGCACGGATCAGAATGAGATTACACATATTACTCCCCAGTTCAGAGGTCCTATTCACGAATAGACATGTTTTGGATGCTGAAATCGGATCTTTTCCGGTGTATCTCCTCCACTATATTCCCCATAACATTATCAGCTCATGCTCCAATAGGTATGCAGGTATCTTGGGGTAGCATGAGCAGGAAAACGGTATGGAGACTGAACACCTCTTTGCTGAATGATAAAGTATTTCAACAACATATTTCTCGCACATTGAAAGATTTGGAATTAGACTCTCCTATAACTGATACTTCACCTCTGATTTGGTGGGACATGATGAAGGCAGTGGTAAGGGGGCAAATAATAAGCTACGCCTCAAACAAAAAGAGGAGCAACAATAAACGGAGGATAGAATTAATTCAAACAATAGAGGATTGGGAAGGGAAGCATAAGGCCAACCGCACAAGTGAAAAAGTGTTGAGGGAGTTAACTAAAGCCCGAGAAGCATTGCAGGCTTTAGATAATAAAAAGGTAGAGGGTATTTTAAGGTTCTCTAACCAAAAGTACTATGAAGGAGGTGCTAGGGCATCAAAGTTGTTAGCTATTCGGCTTAGAAAGGCGCAGGCTAATAGATGTATACAAAGTATCAGGAATGGAGACTGTCCTGGTCAGAAGTGGGCAAGGCCCTCAGATATTGCAGCACAATTCCAGCTGTTTTATGAGAAACTATATAGTGAAACCAATCAGCTGCAGGTGGTGGTACAGGAAACGGAGGAGTTTCTCCAGATGCTGTCCCTCCCTAAGCTCACCAGAGAAGAACAGAATGCCCTCTCCGCTCCCATCACTGAACAAGAACTATATTCAGTGATTAATAAACTGCCAGATGGCAAATCACCGGGCCCTGATGGGTACCCAGTAGAGTTCTACAGAACATTTAAGAAACTGTTAGTGCCTAAGCTGAAATTGATTATGAATGCCATCCTAGAGGAGGAGCAGCTCCCACAGTTGTGGATGGAGGCCTGGATTTCAGTTATCCCTAAGGTAGGGAAACCGGCAGATGCATGTGACTCATACAGGCTAATTTCGTTATTGAACCAAGATTTTAAGTTTCTAACTAAAATAATGGCCAATAGGCTTCAGCGGTGTATTGAGCGTCTTGTCCACCTTGATCAGGTTGGCTTCATACCACACCGTCACCTCTCAGACAATATAAGAAGGTTGCTAAATATAATAATAGCCCTGGTAGAAACAAATGACCCTCAAGCAGCGCTTTTTCTCGACGCAGAGAAGGTGTTCGATCATATTAATTGGGTTTATATGAGGGAAATATTATTACATATGGAAATAGGAGGTGATTTCCTAAAATGGACCATGCTAGCCTATCAAAACCCATCCACTAGGGTCAGGGTGAATGGGACAGTGTCAGAGGTTTTTAGAGTTAATCGGAGCATGAGGCAAGGTTGTCCCTTGTCCCCGCTGTTGTTTGCCCTAAGTATTGAACCTTTGGCACAAGCTATAAGGCAAGATAACAGCATAGAGGAGATTAAAGTAAACGGGGTGATGAACAAAGTCTCGCTATATGCAGACAACACCTTAATTTATATAAATAATCCAGAGATGTCCCTCTCCCCACTCTTGTGACTCCTGAGCAGGTTTGGGAGAATTTCAGGATTTAAGGTGAATGAGACGAAAACTGAGATGCTGATGATTAGGAAAGGGGGAGGGGGTGGCCGAACGGCCAGCTGGAGTTCCCCCTTCTCGATGGCCAAAGACAAGATAAGATACCTGGGAATTCAGATACCTACTAAGCCTTCAAAGTTACATACGTTCAACTATGGAGCACTCAAACAGCAGGTCTTCACGGACCTGAACCGTTGGCAAGACATACCACTGACTCTCTATAACAGGTTTGAAACAGTTAAGATGAACGTATTACCTAGATATTTGTTTCTGTTTCTGAATCTTCCAATCCCATTTACACGGGGTGAGTGGAAAGAATTGAGACAGAGATTGAGCAAATTTATCTGGGCTGGGCGATGTCCCAGGAAAAGATGGGAGTTGTTGACGGAAGCCAGAGATGGGGGGGCTTGGTGGTTCCGCATTTCTATAACTACTATCTGGCAGCTCAGACTCTACCAATATTGCACATGTTATCCCCAGGCCACAGGGTTAGCTGGGTTGAGATGGAGCATAATGCATTTCCAGAGACACCACTTAGTTATATGGTGTGGCTAGCCCTTAGATCAGATCTAAATAGAATTAAAAATAGGTGGACGAAGCATACTCTAGAATCTTGGTTATGGGCACGCCAGAAATGGGAGATTCTGACACCAGTATGGCCTTACATACCTTTAACATATTTACCTCATTTTCCCCTGAACAACAAAGGCAGGAGTTTTTTAAACTGGAAAAGGCAAGGATTGATTCATCTTACCCAATTTTTACAGGGGAACGTCCTGAAGAGTTTCGTAGATCTGCAACAGGAGTTTAACCTTCCAAGGCAGGATTTTTATAAATACTTGCAATGCAGGCACTACATTGAGACAAGGGTGGGCCTGACAACTCTATCCAGCCCCACAATACCACCTTTGGTAGGAACATATTGGAAAGCCCAAACCAGACAGCTTAGAGGGTTCACCTCTTATATCTATAAGGTGTTGCAGGAGGGAGAGGGTATCTTACAGACCCAACGCATAGAAAGAAAGTGGGAAGATGAGCTAGATATAAAGCTGTCAGAAAGGGACTGTGGTGAGATTTGGCTGGGGGTGAGCAAGACATCCAACTCCCCCATAAGGAGGGAACCCCGTTGGAAAGTGGTGAGCAGATTTTTTATAACTCAGATAGTTTCCCAACACTACACAACACCCCTATCTGATGGTTGTTGGAGGAATTGTGGGGCAAGGGGCTCAATTGCCCACATTCTTTGGGAATGCCCACTCTTTACCAATTATTGGAATGAGATATCTCAGGCCATTAAGGAGACATTTCATCTGGAGGGAAATCTGGGCCCAGAGCATCTAGTATTAGGCCTCCCACCTTCTGATATGAGGCTGAATACCCAAAAGTACTTATTTTACATTCTGACAGCAGCAACCTCAAAGACTATAACACAGCACTGGCTCACCATAGATTCCCCAACCTTAGCGCAATGGGTGCATAATGTGAACCATGTTAAGGAGGCTGAAGGAGCCACAGCACGTTTGAGGTTGAGGATGGATAAATGTAACTCCAGATGGCTACCCTACTATGATTTTATAGAAAATCGTACCGGCATTCCGGCTCTAGAGCAATACATACTTCCATGGTAATAGGAATATGGACAAGGGGGACCGCCACCACAGCTGTCTCTACCCCCACCCCCAGTGTGATAATGTGGGATGCTGTCGATGGGATGTGGCATTCCCGGGGCAACCACGACGCCGGCCTCCTATTGAATGGCCTGATAAGAGGACTCAGATAGGGTTTTAACTGGGTACAGATTTTACAATATATAATCTTAAATCTACAAGACTATAACTTTGCACAAAACATGTCATGCAATTACTTTTGTTTTTTGTTTATGTTTGATGGCTGTTCTTGTTTTGATCCTCCCCATATTTTTTTTGTCTCTCTTCCCCTTCCCTCTTTTTTGGGATTATTGTTTAAATGGTATGTAAAGTATAGTATGTGACATAAATAGGTTACATGAGGATCAACTGAATCTCTGGGTATAAGATCAGCTCTTTTAAATAGTAGCACAAGGAGAGTGAGAAGTGGATGTTTTCGTGTGCAGAACTGATCCATGTGGACAATCAATTATCCATTGGATAAATGGTACTGATATTTGTTTACATAGCACATGGCTATGATTGACTTATATTGCATTAAAGCCACCCTCACTTCGAACAGGATATGTGGACAATATACCATTAATATTCAACCTAGGGATATGCTCTCTTGAATGTAAATGGTTGCATACAGATATATGTATTGTACAATATGTATGAAATACCTATAAAAATACTTGGTAAGTTCAAAAAAAAAAAAAACATTTATAAAATACTCTCATTTTGGTGGAATTAGAAAATTTGACCATCAAATAAAACTGGGAAATGCCTGGAGTCTTTTATAGTAAAAAAGGGGATACTCAGATTTTTTTCCCAATTTCATTGCACTGCTGCTTTTTAAAAATAACAAATAAATACAGTGCAGTGATAAAATTAGCAATACATAGGAACAGCCTAGCATCTGAGCTAGTGTTAACTGCATACTTCTGTTACCAAGATAGTACATAGTGGGCTAGATATTCAGAAATGTGCCAAAGGCAGGCTAAGTCCGGCGAAGTGCAATTCAGATGTGCCGCGGCACCACGGGTGCCATATTCAGAAGTTGCGCAGGCTGCACTGCACCAGCGCAACTCAGTTAAAGATGGCACACGTGCACCAAGGTGCAACCTGAGATGCGCTGGCGCAACCGTTGAAGCATAGAGCAGACCTGCGCATCAACACTGGGGTCAGTGCACATACAAGAGACCCAGGGACACAGCCAGGAAAGCACAGTGACAGTGGCCACAGGCCCCCCCCCACCAGCAGGGCACACCACTGCACACGCAGGCACCCAGGAACCATGCCCCAGAACACAACAGTGGCATGGCCAGCAGACAACCGGAGGGGACAATGGCCAATGCAAGGCTGCCAAGGTTGCCCCCCATGACACCCTGCAAGCCTGCCATGCCCACCGCCATTTGGCATTGGCAGTCCACTCCCAGGACCATGGAGCCGATCACACACATGCGCCACATGCACACATGTAGCCCACACACCAGGCAGTGAATGAGTCAGGACCCAGACAGAGTGCCAGACCACATGGGATGGGTGCCCAACAGGGGATGCAGAGCTCCCTACCCCAGTGTGTGGACATGTCCAGAACAATGACCATGGCTGTATGCCACCACCACACACACACCTGCCACCCATCCCTGACCACCACCCCATGGAGACCTCAAAGCCACACAGCACACCCACCGAACCGGGGGATGGCCCCCACCAAAACGTGACACACCACTGTACACAGCAGGGAACAACGGTAGTGCCCCATGTGCTCCTCCATCCCTGTGCACACACCATGGATAGACACTGGATCACTGCAGCATGGCTTCGCATGCCACCTGCAAAGCAGACACGGACACAGGCATGTAGGTGAAAAAGGTTTATAATAGTAATATGTGGACAACAATAGAAACAACAGGGGTCAGGTACAGTGTAAGTACAACGATGGATGGGGACAGGGAACAGGGTCTGTACAGCAGGAAGGAGGACTGTAGGGGAACAGGGACAACAGGGATAACTTGGGCTATATACATCTGACTCAACATCAGCCATGTCCGGATGCCCCACCATGCCTCCGTTCATGCCTGTGCACAGCTGTCATGCATCTGATGGTGATGACCACTTCCAGTGTACTGGATACGATGAGCAGGATCTGCCACAGGAGACTCATCTGCACTCTCTGAGACCATCAGGCCACTGGCCACCTGACACCTATGGCAAGGGAAAGGACAGGTGATCAGTGCAATGGCCCAGGGAACCATGCCCAAACACAGTGCTCAATGGCAGCATGAGCATACCCCTGGAGAGCCCGGTATGGACACCCGTGGGGGGGGTGAAATGCCAGCCAATAACACGGCACACCATGGTGGTGCGGAGAGGTGGGCATCACCATACAGTGATGGTCACATGGCACACTGCAACAGCAGCACCGCAGCAATACTGGAGGCATCCATGCGCATGCCCACCCCACCAACAGCCGTCACATGGGTCCAATGGATGGGCCACAGTGGTGTGCACGACACACTGTGCGACACATGCAGCTGTCACAGCACATGGCACAGGTGGCCATGGCTGCACCCACTTCCCACTGCTACCCCCATGTACATTGGGAATGACCATGATATTGCTTAACAGCCCCCTGTAGTGCAGCTGGCACTGGTTGTCCATCATCAGGGTGCGCCGTCCTGTTGCACTCTGCATCTACCCAGGCACACCTGTGGTCCTCCAGCCCTGGGAATGGAAAGAAGAGAGGTGGACATCAGTACACATTCACACCAGCTGTTCCCTCCCCACCACACAGCCTGCTGTGCACTAGGTGTGCCCCTGTCCATCCCATGGCCGGCATGCCAGCACAGCCACAAGGCATGCAGCAGCATGGCGTGTGGTGATGGTCAGGATGACAATGTACCCCACTGCAGGACATGCCAGGCATCAATGCTAACACCACAGTACTGTGCCAAGGCAGACATGCAACATGCAAACACCTATCTGGCTGTGGCACTGCACCACGCCAGACGCCTGCACACAAGTGCAGGCCCTACTTTACGGCATCAGAGACCGCTGCCCTGTATGAGGCCTACATGGACAGGGAGACCCTTCTCAGTGGTGCCATGGGCACACCACAGGAGCAGGTTGTGGGCTGGGATGAGGTGGCATGGTACGTCGACACCCACAGCCGACACTATCGTACCCCCCAGGAGTGCAAGAAAAAGACTGGTACTGACAGGAGGCACATTAAGAAGAAGAAAGCTGCCATCTGGGCATCCCGCTGGGTGACCGGTGGTGGCTCAACAGCAGGGCCTTCGCTGACAGCCTCGGAGGAGCTGGTGGCACCCAGCATTAGCCGAGCATCGGTGGAGGGTGCGCCCGGTGGAGGGTTCCAGACGGGTGGCAGCCCCTCACTGCATGGTGAGTACGAGTGGGCCTGTGTGTGTGCTGCGCATGTATGCTTGTTGATGTGCCACCAGCCACTTGTGAGTGTGTCTATGGCCGCACAGTGGACTGCATGCTGGGGGCATGGTAGGAGGTAGCTGTGGGGGGGATAGTAGGAGGGGGGGGTGAGGGGGGATGGTAGGGGGGACCATGGGGGTAGCCCTGGACAATGTAGCAACACTGACCCTCTGTTCTTGTCTTGCAGCACCAGCATGCCTCCGGGCAGGGGATGAGGTGGAGGTGGACGCTGACATGGATGCCCAACCATCAACATCAGCAGGCATCTGGAGCAGGGACAGGCCCTGCCTTGGTTGTGCAGGTCATGTGGACATGTTGGACATGGCGTCTGATGACACCCTTGCTGGGATCCTGGACACTGGCAGCCTGGAGGTGCTGTGTGCAGAGACCCAGCTAGGGATGTTGTCAGACATCGATGATGACATCACGCTGATCATGGAAAGCATAGGGCCATTGGTGGCAGAAATGCCCCTACCCACTACACAGGCACCATCAGGGCCCAGTGCTGCCCAGTGGCTCCACAGCTGCCCCCCAGCCACTCCATGGCTGTGTTGTATTGCACCACCGCTGTGTCCGGTGTGGGTGGTGGAGGTGCTGGTGGCACAGTGAAGGTGCGGGACACTGACCAGCAGATGATCGGGCAGCAGTGGCTGGATGCAGGTGACACTGGGCAGTGAGGCATGGTGCAGACTGCTAGTGTGCCTGACATAAGCATACCCCCTGCACGGTCCACTGTGCAGCATCCACCTGAGTGGGAGGCTGTGCAGCATGCTGTGATATCCCCCGCAGCTCGACAGACAGCCCAGGTGGCCCAGGATGCTGAGCATCCAGCGGAGCACACCCGGGTTACTGCGGGCATCCGTGGAGAACCAGGTGTTGCTTGCCTCTGAGGTGCATACACTGCAGGCTGATGTGTGTCTCATGGCCAAGCGACAGGACAGAGGCACTGCGCAGATAATTGATGAGCTCAGACAGATGCGGGAGGCCACGACCACAGCTTTGGACTGCATGACTGGTGCCACTGTGACTGGGCTGGTGTCACTGGTGGCCACTGGGCTTGGCTGTACACAGGGTACACCCCACAATGTACTCTCCACCCCATGATCCTGGCATCTGGTGACCCCAGCACGGCGAATGCCGGGGTCTGACATCAGCATCCCAGACACCCCCAGGGCAGGCTTGTTTGGCCGCCTCTATCCCACTGCATGGACACAGTCGTGGTCCCGCACATCAACCCCTGGGGGGGCATCAGACACACCTACCAGGGCTGATGTGCAGCATGCAGCTGCCACTCAGCCACAGTGCAGCCACCCACGTGGCTGTGTCAGTCATAGGACTGCACAGTCGTAGTGCCATGTGTGCTGCCCTGCCATCTGCTGCTATTGCCACATGCACACATGGGCGATGCTGGTGCAGCATGCATGTGGTGGTATGCATGTGTGTTGTGCCCCATGTGCCCTGTGTGTGTGAACCCTGCTGCTGGGATGTGTGGCATGGAGGTGATGAGGGCTGCTGAGCACTGGTGGTGCCTGCACCGGTGGCATGCTTCTGATCCACGCCATGTCCCGCAACATATGTGTGTGTGTGTCTCCTTGTGTGCATGCCAATGCTCCATGTGTGTTGCTGCGCACCTGTATGCCAGTAGCTCCACTGTGTGTAGTACGCACTGGTGTTTGCATGCCATCCACTGTGCACACCCCTGCCATAGTGTGGAGTACTGTCCTGTGATGCCCATGCTACTGTGTTTGTACACCAACATGTGTTGACCAAAATGCTCCCTTGCAATTGTGTCCCTGTGCCACCTTACCTCCTGCACTGCTCTGGGGTCCCTTCTTCCAGAGAGTGGCAGCCCACCACCCTCTGGCCCTTCATAGCCATTGTCCCCACTACTGTCGCCCTCCTTAGTCTCAGCAGCTATTCCACAGTCAATGGCCATGTTGTGCAGGATGCAGCAGGCCAGGAATATGCCACAGGCCTTTGATGGGCTGTATTGTAGGGCACCACCTGACCTATCTAGGCAATGGAATCATGACTTAAGCATGCCAAAGGCACGCTCGATGACATTGCATGTGCTGGCATGTGCCTCATTATATCTGTGTTTGGTTAGTCCATTGCTGTGCTGCCCCATGCTCACTCTCTGCCATGGCAATGGCTTGCCCTCCCCACCTACCACCCCCCCCCCGTGGCTTATGGTCACATTGGCACATGTCCTACTCACTGACAAGGTGGCCCATGGGGATGTCTCCCCACTCTAACCTATGGAACAGCACAGAGCTGTGCCATATGAAGGCATCATGAGAATTCCCGGGTTGTGTGGTGCAGACACTGATGATGCACCCCATGGCATCACACACCACCTGACAGTTGATGGAAGGATACCTCTTCTGGTTTATGTACACTGGGCCTTCTGGGCCAGGTGGTGTGCGGATGCTGATGTGATTCAGTCAATGGCCCCAATCATGCCTGGCATGCGTGCCACCTGGCAGAACTCCTGCATTTTTTCTGTACGCTCTGCCTGTGTGCTGGGGAAGTGTATGTACTCTGATGCATGTGGCAGCAGAGCGTTGAGGAACTGAGTAAGTAGGCAGGATGTGGCGGGCTGGGTGATACCTGTGGTATCCCCAGGGGGTCTTTGGAAGGTGCCCGTGGTGAGCAAGTACATCACAGCGGTCACCTTGGTCTCCACTGACATGGCATGACTACGTCTGGTGGGTGCCTGCATCTCCTCACCGAACAGCTCACATAGCTGCCTCAGAACTGCCCTGTTCAGGCAGTACCAGCCCACTATCTCTGTGTCACTGAAGTTCTTGAATGTGACCCTGGCATGGTACCACCTGTGTTGGACATACTGCCACCGAGCCCTTCGTCAGCCATGCAGGTGTTCCTCCTGCCTTCTCACACCCCTCATTATGAAATCCATTAGGAATGGGCCACTGTCCATCTTTCAGTCGCTGTGCCTGTTCCTGGATTCCTGTGGCACACTGTTCCTCCGTCTGTCTGTCTGTCTGTGTCTGTCTCTGTCTGTCTGTCTGTCTGCCTTTCTCCCACTCTGTTTCTCTCTCTCTTTCTCTCTTGCACTCTCTCACTCCCTCTCTCTCTCTGTGCACACTGTTGTGCATCTGCTGTCTGTGTATTTGAGCCTGTTTTTATATGCTCAAGTCTGCCTGGCACAATTTGGTGTTTGCTCCACACTTGCGCCTTGCTTTCCTGTTGAATATGCCATTGCACCATATATTCCTGGGCACACCTCCATGCACTTGTGTCACATACATCACAGTGAGGGGGGAGGCACTGAAAAGGAGCAGGGAAATCCCAGCCTCCCCCCACAAAACATGGTAATTAGTGAGGTAAACACCAATGTAGAGAAGTTATTAGGGAGCAGGAAAGAGGTAAATGTAAAAAAAGACAAAGGCAGTAAGGACAGGAATGGGGCTAAAAGGGGTAAGGCTATCAAAAAGTGGAGGGTGATGGGTACCAATGCCCGTAGTCTGTGTAACAAGCTCCCTGAACTAGTGGTCTTGATGGAAGAGTGTTGCCTGGATATTGTGGCAGTCACAGAAACATGGTGCACAGAGAACCATGACTGGGATATCAACATACCAGGATACACAATCTACAGGAGGGACAGGGAGGGTAAAAGAGGAGGAGGAATAGCTCTCTATGTAAAGGAAGGGATCAAAGCAACAGAACTAAAGAGTAAACAGGGAGCAGATGAGGCACTCTGGGTCACCCTGGAGACAGAAAATGGCACCACAGTCCGCACGGGGGTTGTATACAGACCCCCATCGCAGGGAGAGGGAATGGACAATGAAATGATAGAAGGCTTCCTTAGAATGGCAGAAAAAGGGGAGATATTGTTGATGGGGGACCTGAATATGCCAGATGTTAACTGGAGCACCTTTGCTGCAGGCACATCCAAGAGCAGTGTCATTCTTGATGCCCTACAGGGGGCATGCCTCAGACAGCTAGTATTGGAACCCACTCGGGAGGGAGCAATCTTAGACCTGGTACTCTCAAATGGGGATGGAGAAAGAATCTCAGATTTAGAGGTGGGTAGCCATCTGGGAACAAGCGACCACCAAACAGTGTGGTTCACGATAAACACAGCCATACAATCAAGCCATACAAAAGCAAGAGTATTGGACTTTATGAGGGCTGACTTTGGGAAAATGAGAGAGTGCCTTAGAAAAGCACTAGCAAACAGGCAAGAAGGAGGGGTGGAGGAACAATGGGGAGTAATCAAAACAGCCATCACAGATGCAACAAGCCTTTGTGTAAAGCAAATCAGTGAAACACAATGAAGGAAAAAACCACTATGGTTCTCAAAAGAGGTGGCAGGGAAGGTTAAGGAGAAAAGGATAGCATTCAGGAAATATAAGGAAACACAGAAGGAGCAGGACAGAGAACTTTATCAGTTAAAGCAAAAGAGGCTGGGAAGGCAGTCAGAATAGCAAAGGCCCAAACCGAGGAAAGGATAGCCAATTCAGTTAAGAAGGGGGATAAGACCTTTTATAGGTACATTAGGGAGTGAAGAAAGACCAAAGGAGGGATACTGAGGCTTAATAAAGGGGAGGTAATGTGGGTAGAGGGGGACAGTGAAAAAGGGGGATACTGAACGAATATTTCTGCTCAGTATTCACAAAGGAAGAGGAGGGGGAGGTACCTAAACCAAACAAGAGAAACACTCTGAAGATGGGGGTCGATACCAGTCCATTTACAGAAGAAAGGGTTCTGAAAGAACTAATAAAATTGAAGGTGGACAAAGCAATGGGGCCTGATGGGATTCACCCAAGAATTCAAAAAGAACTAAAGGTAGAACTAGTGACACCGCTGACTACTCTGTTTAACAAATCATGGGAGGATGGGTTGGTACCTGAGGACTGAAGGAGGGCAGATGTGATTCCTCTTCACAAAAGTGGGAGCAGGACAGAGGCAGGAAACTATAGACCAGTTAGTTTGACCTCAGTGGTAGGGAAAATGATGGAATCACTTCTGAAAGAAAGAATTGTTGAGTACCTAGAGGCCAGTGGGGCACAGGACCCAAGGCAGCATGGATTCACAATTGGAAGGTCATGTCAGACGAATATAATAGATTTCTTTGACTGGGTGACCAAAGCAGTAGACCAGGGAGGGGCTGTGGACATGGCCTACCTAGATTTTAGCAAGGCATTTGATACAGTCCCACACAAAAGATTAAAACACAAGTTAGCCAGCCTTGGAGTGGGCCCCAAGGTGGTTGCCTGGATAAAAAATTGGCTAGACAACAGAACGCAAAGGGTAGTAGTAAATGGAGTGCACAGTGAAGAAAGGAGGGTTACTAGTGGGGTACCGCAGGGTTCAGTACTGGGACCAGTCCTTTTTAATGTCTTTATAAGTGACATTGCAGAGGAACTGGAAGGAAAAGTATGTCTCTTTGCAGACGACACAAAGATCTGCAACAGGGTTGATACACAAGATGGAGTGGAAAGGATGAGAGGGACTTGGCAAGGTTGGAGGAATGGTCAAATGTATGGCAGCTCAGATTCAATGCAAAGAAGTGCAGGTAATGCACCTGGGAAACAAAACCCAGGGAAGAGTACACAATGGGGGGTGAGATACTGACAACAGTAAAAATGGAAAGGACCTGGGGGTAATTAAATCAGATGACCTAAAGGGGGGCAAGCAATGTGAGAAGGCAGTAAGGAAGGCTGGGGGAATACTGGGATGCATAGGAAGAGGCATCAATATTAGAAAACAGGAAGTTGCTATCCCTCTGTACAGACAGTTGGTGAGACCCCATCTGGAGTACTGTGTGCAGTTCTGGAGACCCCATCTCTGCAAAGACATAGACAGAGTGGAGGCTGTCCAGAGGAGGGCAACCAAAATGGTGCAGGGTCTGCACCAGAAGACATATGAAGAAAGACTATACGAGCTTAGTATGTATACCCTTGAGGAAAGAAGGGAGAGAGGGGACATGATAGAAACTTTCAAGTACCTCAAGGGAATCATCAAAGTCCAAGAGGGTAGCATATTTCAAAAAAAGAGATGTGCAAGAACAAGGGGGCACAATTTGAAGATAGAGGGGGGACTGCTCAGAGGTAATGTGAGGAAGTATTTTTTCACGGAAAGGGTTGTGGATGCATGGAACAGCCTCCCTGAGGAGGTCGTGGAGTCAAGAACAGTGGGGGAATTCAAGAATGAATGGGACAGACATAAGGCAGTCCTAGTTGGGGGTAGGAGGAAATAAGCTGTTGGTTAACTAGGATCTGCAGCTTATCTGTTAGGTAGGAAAATGGGCAGACTAGGTAGGCCAAGCGGTCCTTATCTGCCATCAAATTCTATGTTTCTATGTTAGTTGTGCATTGGTGCAATGGGATTTGGGCTGTGCTATGGGTCGCTTTCAATATTGCCTGGCGGCACAACTCGGGACTTGCGCATCTGCAACTGCTTTGAATTTCTGGCCCATTGTTTACACTGAAACTGCACCCGACACAACTGAAAATCAGGTGGAACTAAGGAAAATATTTTCCTTACCCTAAACTCCCAGAACAAGATTACAAGTGGGCAGAAACTGCTTAACTGAAATCGACAAGAACAAAATTACAAGTGGGCAAAAACTGCTTAACTGAAACCAGCAAAGAGCAATTGTACAAAATATATCATGATTTCAAGAAAGGTTTTCAAAAGATGTGTTTGTGGTATTACAGATCGTGATGTTACCAAGGTACCGCAGACCGTTATAAATATCAAGTATGTATGATACAGAACAGAATGCTACTGGCATCCAATGGGTCCAGAAAAAGTGACATGGTACACCTTAATGGATAATAAAATTAAAAGCAATACAAATTCAATCTGTAATTTGCCCATATTAAAATGGAGACACAGGTTGGGCTCTTTCCAAGTCAAGGATATTCTATTACTGTACCAGCAGCAATTCACCAACAGGACCTATAGCAGACAATGGTCAATATTTGTAAAATGGTGTTTAAAGGTGGGTATCAACCCTAAAGAAGCCAGCATACCTCCGATTTTAGATTTCTAACAGCAACGCTTACTATACAGAAAGGACTTTCACCTGCTGTGCTCAGGTGTCAGCAGCAGGAGCTGTCAGGAGAAGAGTGGGTCATACACTTCTGGAAGCCAATATGGATGTGTTTTTTTGTTGTTGAAAGAAATGTTTTATTGTTCAGCTAAACAGCTATTACAACATTAAAAAAACACATACAATACATTAAAAAGAAACGAAAGAGATGCAAAATGACAATACTGTATGACAACTTACAACACATTATAAAAAGTGCATATAGATACAAATACAAGCAAAGGATGATCAACAAAATGCAATGCCTCACAATAGTAAAGTGCAAATAGTCAACAGATCCTAGAGTTGGGCAAAACCTCTCAGACACTGATGTTACAGTTTTAATCAAAGTAATAAAGGCTAAGATGTTTTCAAAAAATGCTTTCTATCAAACATGTTAACCAGGCAGATACGCTGATAATCCTTATTCCTAGTGACTGGAAGTCAGTAAAGCCAAACAAAATAATGCAAATACCCCAATTAGGATCCAAGAGAGAACTGGTGCATTCAAATAATGTGCTGTTGGGTCCCGGTTGGCAGAATACATTAGCAAAATGCTGTAGAAGTGACATGTAATCCAAACAATATGCTAGAAGTCTCATATCAAATAGATTAATGTCCTATGTACAGAAACATAGACAATGATGACAGAAACAGACCATTGGTCTAGTCTGCCCATAAAACTCTACCAGACCTAGGACCTATTGTCCATACAAGGTTCTAAGTAAGCAATACACAATAAGACATGATGGGGTGTGCACTGAACAGATGTTACCACGCGCCCAGGGGTGTAGTGAGGAACAAGGCCGCAGGCCGAGTGCCTTCAGCCCATGGGCGTGTGGCAATATCTGTTCAATGCACACCCTGAAGTGTCTTATTGCACTTATAAAATGGGTTTCCTTTTAAGAAATATTTTTCTGACATTAAATAAATATGTTTACACATGTAAAAGCAGACATATTTAGCTTAACTTATGGTAAAATAGTCCTTCCGCCTGCTAGACAATGATGTCATTATTTTTTGCTTTAGGACTTTTGTCCTTGATTGACATCCATAGGTGTACAGAAATCACTTCTAGTACAATGTTCATAGAGTTTTTTTGCTCTGCTGTTAAAATAGAAATCTTAACCTTTTCTTTTTTCTTTAAAATGCTCCCAGCTGCCAGCAGTCCCTCGCCTCGCCCTCGCTCTCTAAATACATGGGGATGGATTTTCAAAGCCTGGTGCAGGGTTTGCTTCCAACCCTGTGCCAGGGCACTTAGGTTCTGGCAGTGCACCAATGCCTTCAATTTTACAAGCTCAGGCACAGTTGCTACAGTTTCCACATATTACAGCAGCTTGCGCCATATATTTGGTGCAAGCTCCGTAATAATGGCCCCGAGACAGCCGCAAGTTAGACCAGAAAAAGCTGGTCTAATTTGTGGCCATGGAAAATTCAGTTAGATCACTGCAAGCCCTATGCACCGTAACGTCATTGCACTGGGACTTGCAGTGATCTGGGGGTTTGATAATTAAGCTTGCCAATTAATGGGCAAGCCAGGTTGTCCCAGGCCCCTCCCAGAAATCAAGGTAGGAAGCCAAGTGCTGCAAGGGGAAGGGAGGGGAGGGGAGGAGCCAGTGACATCACACAGCAGGGGCAGGGACAAGGGCGAGCATCATATGACAAGGAGCCCAGGGGGAGGGGCCATCAGGGGTCCTGATTGGGGTCCTAATGGGCTATTTAGGAGCAGCTCACAGGCAGCTAGCCCTCTTTTGCTGGGATTTTGGTTGTGGACAACCCCTAGCATGGGTCAAGCCCTGCTACGGCTGGAGGCATAGCAACAGGGCGAGTAGTGGACAACCCCCAGTGTGAGGCGAGCCTGGCTGCGGCCGGAGGCATAATGCCAGGGTGGGCCAGCAGAGAGGGGACCAGTAGGACCGTGGTTTGACATGTTCTCTTATTTCCACCCATAGTAATTTTACAGAGATGGCGCCCAAGAAAAAACAGATAACCAACAAGAGGATGATGGAGGAGGATGCTAAACTGATGGAACAGATGTCAGAGCTCATGGTGGCAGCAAAATGGAAAGAGGAGAAGGAGGAGGTGCAGTGGAAATGGAAGTAGCGGCACAAATGGGCAGGGAAAGGGCAACCCACCAAGAAGCTCTGAGGAGCGAGGGCCAACCCTGAGCCAAGGGTGGTTCCACGGCCAGAGCCAGAGCCGGATAATGGAAGCCCAGAGGGGGGTAAGGACATGGTGGCTATCACCAAAGATGGTAACCTCAAGGAGTACTTGGAATGGGCTGCTGGGAGACATGGGGGAGGCAGGGACAGACAAAATGGAAAAAGCGCTCCAGGACATATGAGGAAAGAAGGGGGCAGGGGGATGGGGGCACAAGCCGGGGGTCAGAAATACGACGGATCCCTGGGAATCACATTGGGTGACCTCATGTCAGCCTTACTGAAGGAGCGGATTTGGAAAGGGGAGTTCATGGACAGATTGGTGGCGACAATCCTGCCAAGAAGTATGAGCAGAAGGAGTCGGTGGGAAAGTCTGAGATGGCTGTGGCACTCGCAGTGGTGGGCCACAATGCAGAGGAGGCAAAATGGAAAGGGAAAACCTTTGATAATTGGCAAGTGGGGTTCACGGTATATAGCGCCATAGTCCTGGAAAAGAAGCTGGAACTGGCCATCCCACTACTGACCTACATGGTGACCTCAGGGATGCATACAAGGCCAAGTTGTGTTTTTGGATGGCTCAAATACGAAGAGGCCTTCCGGAGGTGCATGGCAGCAAGGGGAGACTTGAGGTGGGACAGTACCCATTCTGAGTTGTGGATGAAGACCATGTCTATGTCAGGCCAGGGGACTCCAACCGGGGGGACACCAGGAGGTGGACCACGCTGGCCACAGGTGCAAAAATCCAGTTGAGGGTTCAACAAGGCATCCTGCAACTTGGCGCACTGTAAATTCAAGCACGTTTGATCCAGATGTGGGGGAGCGCACCCATTGACAACCTGCAGGCAAGGGGAAAGAGGGGAGGATAGGGGAGCAGCCATCAACGGGCTCCCCTTTTGAGGGAGCAGGGGGAAGGCTCCAACAGAGGTGGGAGCATAACAGGGGAGGCCTTAGGGCCACCTATGGTTATTAGACAGGAGCAGGAAAGGGGGAGGTTGGGGTACTCGCTGGCCTGCACCCTCATTGTACGGGAGGTGGTGGAGGCATGGATCCGGGAGTAGCTGGACAGGGAGGCAGGCAAGCACCTCCAAGCAGATTTTAGGGAAGGTTTCCCACTGGGTTTCCATGGGCCATAAAGAGGGATGAGGGCCAAGAACCTGGGGTTGGTAAGAGGAAAGGAAGGGGTGGTCACAGAAAAGATAAGGAAAGAGATAAGGGTGGGGTGGGTGGAGGGGCCACTGGCGGTGCGACCATGCCCCAATTTCTGGATATCACCCTTGGGGGTGGTTCCCAAGAAGCAGGCAGGTGAATACAGGCTGATTCACCATTTGTCATACCCAGAAGGGCAATCAGTGAACGACGGCATTCCAGACCACCTGCAAACTGTATACTATGCCTCATTAGATCAAGCAGTAGAGCTGTTCAGGGCAATAAATGGGGCCTGGATGGCAAAAATGGACATAGAGTCTGTTTTTCAGCTGCTGCCAGTCAGCCCAGCTGACTGGGACCTACTGGGGTTCCATTTTGAAAGGGACATATACATTGACAAGGCTATGCCAATGGGCTGCTCGGTGGCCTGTTCAATGTTTGAGGCTTTCAGCTTATGGGTCCAGTGGGTGTTCGGGGAGAAATATGGCCATAAGAGGGTTTTGCACTACTTGGATGATTTTATGATCATTGGGGGATGCTGTGCAGAGACGCAGGGCATGTTGGGGGACTTCACGGCGATGTGCTAGTCGATTGGTATCCCGCTGACGCAAGGGAAGACTGAGGGTCTGGCGCATAAGATGGAGTTCCTGGGGATCAAGGTGGACATGGAGCAAGGTTGCTTCTGGCTACTGGCTACCGGGGGACAAAGTGGCCAGGGTACGGGGGCTACTGGCACAAGTAATAGGGAGGCAGAGGGTGCGCTTGTACAAGTACAGCAGCTGCTAGGGCACCTTAATTTTGCATGCAAGGCAATCAGCCCAGGGAGGGCATTTACGAGAAGGCTTGGGAGGGTGACCAGGAAGGCGAAGAAGCTGCACCACTGGGTGGACATCTCCAAGGGATTATGAGAGGACCTCAAGGTTTGGGAGGAATTCCTAGACCAGTATAATGGGGTAACATTCTGACAGATGAAATGGGAGTGCAACACGGACCTAGAGCTATACACCAATGCCTCAGGGGCACGCGGGATGGGAGCATATTTTAAGGGAGAATGGATTGCAGAGGCCATGCCAAGCCAATGGGGGGGGGGCGGAAGGCATGTTGAGAGACATCATGTTTTTGGAAATATTCCTGATTTGGGCAGCCATGGAGGTGTGGGGAGAGCAGATGAGGGGAAAACGCATCATGCTGTGGTGCAACAATAAAGGGGTGGTGGAGGTCATCAACAGGCAGGGTGGAAACATGGAGACAGTGGGCCGAGTAATGATGAGGTTGGTACTGTTGGGGCTGAAGCTGAATGTGTCATTCAAAGCACAGCATATGCTGGGGATCAAGAACAAATTGGCTGACAGTCTTTCCTGCTTACAGCTCGACAGGTTCCGGAGTATGGTGCCACAGGCAGCAACACACAGGACCAGAGTCCCGGACCAGATGTGGGGGATTAGAGGTCCACTGCAAGGGCGCTGTACTGAGGTTCCTGGGCAACCAGGACCATGAGGGTGTACGAAGGGGGTTGGGCCAGCTCCCAGGAGTTTAGAGCTAGACAGGGGTGGGACAGGACAAAACCGGTCTGGGGCGAGCAGGTCGAGAGGTTTGTGGTAGAAAAATGGGAGTTGGGGATGGCGCATGCCACGATAGTGGTTCAGTCAGCAGGAGTGAGCTGGGGATGCCTGGACAGAGGGTGGCCAGATGCCACAGCTGGCAGGATGGTCAAGAGGATGCTCGCCAGATGGCAGAGGGGACGGGGAGCAGGAAGGATGGCAGGCACCCGATTGGGGGCCACATGCTGGTCAAAGTGTTGGGGGCCACATAGAGTGTGTGCAGCTCAGCCCAGGAGGCCTGCCTCTTTAGGGCGGTCTTCGTGGTAATGGCAGCTGGGACATTCAGGGTGGGGGAGGTGGTGGCCCCCCGAAAAGGGGCACCTGAACTCTCATTACACCATGAAACAGTACGGGTCGAGGGGAACACCATCTCCATCAGTTTGGCCAGGTCAAAAATGGACCAGAAGGGGCAGGGGAAGCCACAGTGACCCTGCACAGGAAGCCCGGGGTGCCGAGTTGCACGGTGGCTGCATGGGAGGAGTAAGAGAACCACAGGGGCAGCGCTGGAGGGGCGATGTTCTGACATGGGGACGGAACGCCAGTCATGGCATTCCAGGTGGGGGCAGCAATGAGGAAGGCACTAGCCTTTATAGGGGAAGAGCCGGGCGAATTTGCCCCACACTCTTTTAGGATTGGTGCGTCCTTGCAGGTGGCAAAATGGGGGGACACAGTGGAGGAACTGAAAAGAATCAGCCACAGGAGGTCAGACAGTTACAAACGGTATGTCAGGTGTTAACAAATGATGACTCACACTATTTTCTTTTGTTCCCATGGCAGGTACCAGATGGAAGGTGTGGATCATAGGGCATTCATTTGTGTACTGGGCAGAACAATTTGCAGCCACCATGGACAGATAACTTCAACTGCACCCAGAGTCAAATTGCACCAGAGTACAATGGAAAGGCATCAGGGGTATGAAATGGGCCCAGCTGTTGCCTCTCCTGCAGGAATTGAAGGGACAATGAGGCAGGCCAGAGTGCATAGTGGTATATCTGGGTGGCAATGACCTGGGAGGGATACCCTGTGGGGAGTTAGGGCATCAAATGTTGGGGGATTTTGAAACCATTCGAGGGTGGTGGATGGGTGTCACCATTGGCTGGTCCGAGATCACGTCCAGGAGGGTATGGAGGGGAGCCAAGGATGTCAAGCTTATAGAAAAGGCCAGGAAGCAGCTCAATAGAAAGGTGTCAAGAGTGGTCATAGAGATGGGGGGGGGACACATCCAGTACAGGGACACAATGTATGAGCAGGCAGCGATCTACAGATCGGACAGGGTGCACCTGAATGAGTTCGGGATGGGTCTATTCCTAAGGCCGATTAGTGAGCTAGTGGGGAAGATAGCCCCAAAAGGCCTGAGGTTTTAACCCACAAGGGGTAAGCCCCGCCATCCAAGCGCAAGAGGGAGGCAGGGCAGTGGAAGAAATAAAAGGGGAGGGGTCTACAGGTGGTGAGGGGTAGGACAACTGGCTTGGGCAAGAAGCCCAGGCATGTATTAAAAGGGGAGGGGAATAGGTCTGGGTGCCAGATACAGAGTATCCGGGCCTGGAAGGGGAGGCCTGGGTTCAGCAGGGAACCGGCCTGGTTCTGGTGATGGAGGAGGGTGCTGGATTCAGTGTCTGGACCTGGAAGAATGGAAGGAAGAGAACAACCAGGAGGAAGATGAGGCCAGAAGGAGCAGAATGTTGAAGACTAAATTATGTTATGATAAATGTATCGGATTGGACATGACAATTGAACTGTAGATGAATGGATAGTGCCAAGAGAATTAATAAATATGTTTGCCAAAGAGCATACAAAGATTTCAAAATGGTGTGGTTGTGGTTCATTTCTGGTGGGGGGGTTCAAGGGACAATTAAGCTTCCCAATTAAAGGGCATGCCAGGTTTTCCCAGGCCCCTCCCAGAAATCAAGGTAGGAAGCCAAGGGCTGTGGGGAGGAAGGGGGGAGGGGGAGAAGCCAGTGACATCACATGGCGGGGTGGGGACAAGGGTAAGCGTCATATGACAGGGAGCCCAGGGGCCTGGGGATTGGCCAGGGGAAGGGGCTGATAGGGGTCCTGATTGGTGTCCTAATGGGCTATTTAAGGGCAGCTCACAGTCAGCTAGCCCTCTTTTGCTGGGATCTTCCCACCCACTCACCCTGTGAGGAGGGGGCGTGGGGGCGCAGGTTTTGGCACATAGTTTGGAGCAGGCAAGAACGGTTGGTGCCTGAGGGGCCCTGGGTCATGGGGGCCATACATATGGAGCTGTGAAGAGGCAGCTGAGGGCTGGGGGGCTAGGTGGAGCCCTGTGGGGGGGCACGGTGTGCCCCATGGACGAAAGGTATAACAAGGAGCACATGTGAAGGGTGCTAGGGGAGGAGAAGAGAAAAAAGTGGAGTAGAAGAAATAAAATGGGGGGAGTGGGGCTAGAGGTGGGGGGAGGTGGGTAGGACCACGGGCTGGGGGCAAGGAGCACAGGCATGGATTAAAAAGGGGAGGGGAATAGGTCTGGGTGCCAGATATAGAGTGTCCGGGCCTGGAAGGAGAGGCCTGGGTTCAGCAGGGAACCGGCCAGGTTCTGGTGACGGAGAAGGGGGCTGGAGTCAGTGTCCGGACCCAGAAGAACAGAAGGAAGAGAACTACCAGGAGGAAGATGAGGCCAGAAGGAAAAGAATGTTGAAGACTAAATTATGTTATAATAAATGTATCTGATTGGACATGACAATTGAACTGTAGATGGATGGATTGTACCAAGAGAATTAATAAATATGCTTGCCAACGAGCATCCAAAGATTTCAAAATAATGTAGTTGTGGTTAATTTCTGGGGGGGGGGGGTTCAAGGGACAATCCTGCCCATGCTGTCTTAGCTCACAAACACAACTGATTCTGCAGCATCCATCTGTCTCTGCTGCTGAACTGCGAGTATCTCACATACCATGAGAAAAAAAAAACTGTTTTTTCTCTCTCAGGGGCCTAAAACAGCATCAGCCAAATGCTGCATCTGTTTTTCCCAGCCCTTATGCACACTAAACACCCGGTAGCTTTTCCGCTCCAGTCCCAGTACCACCCAACTATGGATTCAGTGGCTGCTGAAGTCACCCCCTTCCCACTGGAGAATGAGGTGATTGCAGAATAACAATAATAACAAAAAGGAACTATGGATAATAAGGACTAGACTGACAGTCTGTCTTACAAGAGGATGGTGCTGCTTTGCACAAACAGTACAGAGATGATGCACTTACTTACTCTGCCCATTTCTTCATCTGTTCAGCAAGCACTTTCTTTCATTGTTAGGAAGGTAGAACTGGGGGAGGAAGGGGAGAGGGAGGTAAGGTGCCTGCCTGGTGCCATGGCTTGGAGGGACAGGGAGCGAATCCTCAGGATTGCCGGAGCAGCTGCACAGGGGAGGGAGCTGGATGTCATTGTCCACCTAGGGACAAATGACCTGGCTAAGAAAGGGATTAGAGAAGTGCAGGAAGAGTTTGTGGAATTGGGGAGGCCTTAGACAAGTAGTACGACGGTAACCTTCTCAGAGGTGCTGCCCATCTATGGCATAGGAGAGGTTAGGTGTTCCGCATCATGGGATCTAATTCAGTGGTTGAAAACTGGTGCAGAGCTCAGGGATTTGGCTTCACTGGGGAATGGGGTCCACCTGGAGTGATGCAGCCTATACTGGCATGATGGTCTGCATCTGTCCAGGAGGGAACCAGGATCCTAGGTGATAGGTTTAAATGCTTCATTGGCAAGCATTAAACTTGCCAAGGAGAGCACTGGAAAGGACAGGGAAATCTAGCCCCAAAAAAATCATGGTAGTAAGTGCAGTAAACACCAACATAGAGGTGTTGATAGGGAGAAGGGCGGTAAATGAGAAAGTGACAAAGGCAAGAAGGACAGGATGGGGCAAAAGGAGTAAGGCCATCAGGAAATGGAGGGTAATGAGTACCAATGCCCGTAGTCTGGGCAACAAGCTCCCTGAGCTGGTGGCCTTGATGGAAGAGGGATGCCTGGATATTGTAGCAGTCACAGAAACATGGTACACAGAGAACCATGACTGGATGTTAACATACCAGGGTACATAACCTACAGGAGAGACAGGCAGGGGAGAAGAGGGGAGGGTAGCTCTCTATGTAAAGGAAGGGATAAAAGCAACTGAACAAAGAGTTAACTTATGTCCCAGCATATCCCCCCTTCCACTATACCCATAAAGAAGCTAACCTAGGTCTTTAGCTACTGCTTGCCTTTACCAGAGCACTCTATCTAATCACCGAACTTGAGATGTAAAATGTTCTCATTATGTGTAACTTCTATGTTCTTATCGCCTGTATGTCTTCCACTACCTGCCGCCTGTAATCCTATGAAGTCTTTATTGTTAAAAACATCAAATCTCCTGACTGTACTGATCTGTTACCTGTAAGTTGTTGCTACACCCGGGTCGCTCCTGAAAAAGGGACCTCCGGCGCCCAGTGGGCCTACCCGGTCATCAAAATTCAATAAATAAGTAATAAATAAATAAACAGGGAGGAGAGGAGGCACTGTGAGTCACCTTGGAGACTGGAAAGGGCACCACAATCTGCACAGGGGTTGTGTACAGAGCCCCATGTCAGGGGAGGGAATGGACAAGGATATGATAGAAGGCATTCTTAGAATGGCAGAGAAAGAGGAGATACTGTTGATGGGAGACCTGAATATGCCAGATGTTAACTGGAGCACATTTGCTGCAGCCACATCCAAGAGCAGGGCCATTCTTGATGCCCTACAGGTGGCAGGCCTCAGACAGCTAGTTTTGGAACCCACTCGTGAGGGAGCAATCTTAGACCTCGTACTCTCAAACGGGGGCAGTGAGAGGATCTCAGATCTAGAAGTGGGTTGCCATCTGGGAACAAGTGACCATCAAACAGTGTGGTTCACGTTAAACTCAGCTACAGAGTCAAGCCATACAAAAGTGAGGGTACTGGACTTCAGGAGGGCTGACTTTGGCAAGATGGGAGAGTGCCTCAGAAAAAGCACTAGCAAACAGGCTAGAAGGAGGTGTGGAGCAACAATGGGGAATCATCAAAACTGCCATCACAGAGGCAACAAGCCTTTGTGTGAAACAAATAAACAAATCAAAATGAAAGGAAAAAGCCACTATGGTTCTCAAAAGAGGTGGCTGTGAAAGTCAGGAAGAAAAAGATAGCATTCCAGAAGTATAAGAAAACACAGGAGCAGGACAGACAGCTGTACCAGTTAAGGAAGAAGGAAGCAGGGAGGGAAGTCAGAATAGCAAAGGTCCAAACTGAGGAAAAGATAGCCAACTCAGTTAAGAAGGGGGATAAAACCTTATATAGGTACATCAGCGAGCGTGGAAAGACAAAGGGAGGGATAGTGAGGCTGAATAGAATGAACGGTGGGTGGGCAGAGGGGGACAGTGAAAAAGCAGGGATACTGAACGAATATTTCTGCTCAGTATTCACAAAAGAGGAGGGGGAAAATGCCTAATCTAATTAACAGAAGCACTCTTAATAGGGGGGTCGATCCCAGTCCTTTCACAAAAGAAAGGGTTCTGCAAGAACTCCTAAAACTGAAGGTGGACAAAGCAATGGGGCCTGATGGAGTTTACCGCAGAATTCTAAAAGAATTAAGGGGGGGACTAGTGAAACCACTGGCTACTCTTTTTAATACTGTAAATCATGGGAGGATGGTGTGGTACCAGAGGACTGGAGGAAGGCGGATGTGATTCCCCTTCACAAAAGTGGGACCAAGACAGAGGCAGGAAACTACAGACCTGTCAGTCTGACCTCTGTGGTAGGGAAAGTGATGGAGTCACTTCTGAAGGAAAGAATAGTTGAGTACCTAGAGGCCAGTGGGGCACAGGACCCAAGGCAGCATGGGTTCACAGCGGGAAGGTCATGTCAGACGAATCTAATAGATTTCTTTGACTGGGTGACCAAAGTAGCAGACCAGGGAGGGGCTGTGGACATGGCCTACCTAGAATTTAGCAAGGCATTTGACACAGTCCCACACAAAAGATTAATAGTCAAATTAACCAGCCTGGGAGTGGGTCCCAGGGTGGTAGCCTGGGTAAAACATTGGCTGGACAACAGGACACAGAAGGTAATTGTAAATGGAGTCCACTCTGAAGAAAGAGGGGTTACTAGTGGGGTACAGCAGAGTTCAGTATTAGGTCCAGTCCTTTTTAATGTCTTCATAAGTGACATTGCAGAGGGACTGGAAGGAAAAGTATGCCTCTTTGCAGATGGCACAAAGATCTGCAACAGGGTTGATACACAAGGAGGCGTGGAAAGGATGAGAAGGGACTTGGCAAGGTTGGAGGAATGGTCAGAAGTATGGCAGCTAGGATTCAATGCAAAGAAGTGCAAAATAATACACCTGGGAAACAAGAACCCAAGGGAAGAATATACAATGGGAGGTAGTAACAACAACAAAAAAGGAAAGGGACCTGGGGGTAATCATATCAGATGACCTTAAGGTTATCAAGCAATGTGAGATGGCAGTAGGGAGGGCTGGGGGTATACTGGGATGCATAGGGAGAGGCATCAGCAGCAGAAAACAGGAAGTTGTTATCTCTCTGTACAGACAGTTGGTGAGACCCCATCTGGAGTACTGTGTGCAGTTCTGGAGACCCCATCTCTGCAAGGACATAGACAGGATAGAGGCAGTCCAGAGGAGGGCTACTAAAATGGTGCAGGGTTTGCAAGAGAAGCTGTATGAGGAGAGACTAAAGGAGCTTAATATGTATACCCTTGATGAAAGAAGGGAGAGGGGGGACATGATAGAAACTTTTAAGTACCTCAGTGGAATCAACAAAGTCCAAGAAGGTAGCATCTTTCAGAAAAAGAGACGTGCAAGAACAAGGGGACACAATTTAAAGATAGAGGGGGGCAGTTCAGGGGCAATGTGAGGAAGTATTATTTCACAGAGAGTGTAGTGGATGCATGGAACAGCCTTCCTGGGGAGGTTGTGGGGTCTAAAACTGTGGGAGAATTCAAGAATGCATGGGACAGACATAAGGCAATTCTTGTGAGGGGTAGGAAGAAATAAGCTGTTGGTTACCTAGGATCTGCGGCCTATCCTGTAGGTAGGGATATGGGCAGACTAGATGGGCCAAGTGGTCCTTATCTGCCATCAAAGTCTATGTTTCTATGTTTCTATGTTTCAGCACTGTCAACAGCTCTCTCTGCTGCTCATGATGAAGCTGTTCTGTCCCATGCTCAACTCTACATCTGCAAACCTTCAACTGTCCAACGCCAGGAAAACTCATCTGCTTCCTTTATTTTTTTCAGTAATGAACTGCCAAACAGCCACACTGTCCTCCTTCCTCACAGAGCCACAAACTGCTGCTGCTGCTCTCACCCAGAACAGACCAAATAATCTGAGTGAGCGACCGAGTAGCGGGCAGCAAGGGCGGGGTGGTTGGTGAAGCGAGAGAAAAAGACAGTTCTTAGGATGAAAGGGACATGATAATATTGAGGATGATGCCTGAGTAACAGTGGTTAACCATGATGTAATCACCTCAAGCAGTTGCCAGGACAACCAAGTAACCCTCGAGAGCACAACTCGAGAGATTTACAGATGTCTTGGCCACTGCGAGAGGTGATTACATCTGTGGTTGACTACCGTTGCTCAGGCATTGTATTTTATAGTGTATAGAAAAACTAGCCACTGTGGTAAAAAAAAAAAAAATATGGTTTTTCAATCTGTGTTTATTCGCCTGCTCGGCTATGAATGCCTTCTGCTTTGAATGTTGAGCAACTGAAGTGCTGAAATTAGCCATTGTGATCTATACTGCAGCGGGTCTGTAACTGTCTGAATGGAATGTATGTGTGTTGAATGAATGTCCAAGCAGCAGATCACCTTGACTTTCCAAGAATTTTGACAGGTGGTGATATTCTATCCTGTAATTCCATCATTATAACATAGTTAAGCAAGGTTTACACCATACTGATATCATAACTATGGGATTACCAGGTTACAAACTGATTGAAAACAGGGGTTAATAGACACTGTCCATACATTATGAAAGATTTACATTTCTCTAATGAGATATGAATGGACTTTTTGGTTTCTTGACTTAGCTGGAGTGGGGTTTTAGTTACACAGGGTGAGTGAATGAGTCCTGGGAGTGTATAATGTGATTGGGTGAGTGGTGAGCAGCGAGAGGGAGAACCGAGAGAAACTATCAGGTTACAAAATGGGGCAAGATCATAAATGTATTTTAACTTTTAACTGTCAGATATGTTTAGGGCTGGTATTTTGTATACAAAAAGTGCGAAATATGTTTACTGGAGGGCTTGAAGGATTTTCTCGCTAACACAGGAACACAAATGGCGGCATCTGGAAACATCAACATTCTAATGGAACACAGGTTTTTTTTCTACTGTGGTCCTGCTTTTTATGTTTGCTTGCATACATGTGCAAGAAACATAGTGCCACAATATAAGTTTTTGTAGGTGTGGCACCCCCGCTTCCAATGCCCTCAGCATTTTTGCAGGCACGGCCGCACCGCACCAGTGAATGCCACAGCTGTCTATGACAGCAGTTCAGATTGCAGAGGCATACAGTTGAAAGCAAATGACTGCTACAATCAGTGGTGGTACTGTGTAGGCAATTTGCATACTACCCTGCCATCAGCAGTATGCAAATTGCCTCCATGTCACCACTGCTGATTGTAGCGGTGGTCGTATGCACGTGCACCCCCCCCCTTTGTTGTGTGCCGAGGGTGTGCCCAATCCCCCTCGGCTCATGCACACTCCCCCCAACACACTGTATGTCCAACGGGGGCACCCAATCCCCATCAGCTCCAGTGTCCCCTCCCCCAAAAAAACAAACTTCCAGCTGCCACGCTGGAGGCCTATCCCAGTGTGGCAGAAGTCCAACATGCTCATGTGTCCCCCCTCCACACTGTATGGCCAATGGGGGTGCCCAATCCCCCTCGGCTCTTGCCCCCCCAGTATGTGCCAATGGGGGTGCCCAATCACCCGTCAGCTACAGTCCCCCCCAAAAAACACTAGGGTGGCACGCTGGGAGCCCACCCCAGCATGCCAAATGTCCCTGTTAAAAAAAAAAAAAAAGTCCTGCAATTTTTTTTTTTACCTGTCAAACAGAAAACTGTCCCTTGTTGAGTCCGGTGGCCCCTCCCCCAACCTGCGCCCACCTTCTGCACACCCTGCCTCCCCCACACACCCCTCACACCATACTTTCCTCTGGAGCACAGCACAACGATCTTCGGTGCACCGGAATCACTTCTGCACTCTTCAAAGCCGACCGTGAAATGAAGAACTGCTGGTAAGCTGTATAATGGCATAAATAGGATTTTTTCAACCTTGATGCATATCTCAGACATTTTTTGGAATTTTGGCACCAAATTTTCAACATGGGGTTATTGGGACCCCTCCTCATGAATTCAGCCACTGTCATGGTGTTAATCGGTCCCGAAAGGTGATTTCTATGTCACTGCGTAGAATCACCTTCGGGACCGACACAATGACAGTGCTAGTGCACCCCTCGCACAAAACAATTTTTGGGAGGATTATGCCGATGGGGAGTGCTCCCCATCGGCAAATTAAACTGGGAAAGGGGGACTGAAGCCGATCGGTATTGGCCCCCGTCCGGCAAACAAAGACTGTTTTTGGGGATGCATGATGCTGAGGGGGATTGGGTACCCCCTCAGCACTGGGGGCTGTGTAATATTGTTTGTAAACATGGTGGTGGCTTGCCACTGTGTTCACAAACAATATTACACTAGGCAATGACGGGTCGCTCCCTCATTGCAGCAGAATGCCTGATGCTGCAATGATGAGGTGGCCCCTGATTGCTGTGGCGAAAACGTTACAACTTGGGCCAGACTGGCCTTTTGTTGAAGGCAATAAGCTGTTCCTCCATTTCTATTTGCTTCTTGTTCAGATTGTTAATATCTGTGTGAAGGGCATTGGTGGTCAAGCAAATCTCCTGTCAGAAGACTTTCAACTCCGATAATTTCAGAGCATTTGTTTCTGAAGTGTGCTGACATTCGCCGTACTCCTTCCTCTAGATGCACCGAGGTTGTTGAACCCCCAATCTCCATCGGGGCCCTCTGCAGCATGGTGCAAGCCCAGAACCCAAACCAGAAGAGGAGAGCAGCCTACGGATGCTCAATCCACTCCCTCCCTGGCCAACCCCAGATGGCCTGGGTTTGTTCACGAACCCAGGGCGCCGGCGTAGGGTGAGGTGCGGCGTCCAGCACCTCAACCTTCAGCACCACTGGGCCAGCTGGCACTGTGTTTAGACATCAATTTAAACTAACCTAAAGTCCTCTGAGTAAATATTTTTCATATAGAAATGCTAATTAGGGCTAAATGTACAGATGGGGTCCAACGCTTTAGTAAGCAACATTTTTGTTTAAGTGACCTGCCCAAGTCACACAATTGGCTCAATTCTCATATGAGTTAGACTGTCACAAGCCCTGGGTGCACCGAACACATGACGTATGGGGTCTGTGGCATTCCCTGGCCGGCAATGAGGATTCCCGATCCTGTGAGCCACATATCGCCAGTTAGACCAGCTTTTGCTGGTCTGTGTGGACCTTTTTATGGGGTTTGCACAAAATATTTGGCACAAGCAGCCATAAAGGAGGGGCATTGGTGCAAATGCGTGCAACCTTTGTGAATCAGGTGCATGATGTGGCAATGTGTTCGGGGCAGCGCAGGGTTTGACGCAGAGCTTGTGAAAGCCCTTCGTCAAACTTTGAGAATCTTGCCCAATGAGTTTCAGGCCCTGGTGGGGTTTAAACTTGTGATCACCTGGTTCCCTAGAAGTCAGTGCTGTAACCATGAGATCACACTGTCTCCTCCTATAAAGTAAAGAACAAATAGGTTTTACATTAGTTGTAATTAAAATAGTGCTGTGCATAATTTTTAAATTCTGATGGAATGAAATTCTGCAGAATTTCAAAGAATTCTGCTGAATTCCGGTAACTTTTTTCAGAATAGTAATAGAAGAAACCCTCTGTGGAAACTGTGGAAAATGTTTCCTCCACTAGTTACGGTGGAATAAAATTCTATAAATTTTGACATATTCTGCAGAACTTTTCTGTGATCATTTTTGATAGATTCCAAGTAATCCAGTTTGGATATTTTCCTAAAAATGAACCCATTGGATTCTTATTATTTTGTAGAGGATTGCCCTAATAATTAAATTTGTCTTCTTTGTTTTTATTTAATGTTCTGCTCTATCACTTAAATACCATAAATGCATTCTAATTCTGCAGAAATGCATATGTGTGAATTAAATTTCTGTGGTTAATCTGGAAGGTAGACAGATAATCGCATGATGCTGCTGCTGCGTTTCAGAACAATTACATAGTTCCTATGATGTTGCATTAGTGAGGGTAGAGGTTGTGCTATAAGACTATGTGGAACCATCTGGTGACCATGTCTGAAAACAGGCTGTACTTTAATTGGGGTTTGCGGGGCTTTGGGTTTGAATGTTGGGGTTTGGAATTTGTTTTGTTTACCTCTGTGCCCCGGTGCTCTGTTGCTCTAATCCCCCTTCCCCCTTGTTGTCCGTTGTATTTCTCACCCTGGGAAACCTACTGATTTCCCTCCTATCTCCTTATAGGCAAACGGCACATCACTCACCCCAGCAAGGCCAGAGATCAGCCAACATTGCTCTGTTTGCAGCCCTCCCCACAGAAGCGTACTCAGTGGAGCCTGTTTGTCTGTTAGCGGGTAGTTGCAGGGGATTGTGTTAGCCTTCTGCTGCTACTGTGGTGGCTGCCCCTCCCATCCTGGGTGAGCATTTGCCTTTTGGCACCCCCACCATGTGACTTAGTCACGTGTCCTTGTTTTGCCCTATCACCCTTGTTTTCCATTTGCAGATTTTTTGGCCACCCAGTAGGGGCCGCTACTGCTCCACTTTAAGTTTTGTAACATTTTAGCTTACCCCTCTTCCTTTCTTAGCACCTTTTCCCTTTCCAGCTCCTGCAGCTCCTTTTATCCTATTACTGTACACTCTCAGTTGGTCCAGCTCTATCCTTATGTGGGTTTTGAACCATTGACCCTTGGTGCCTAACCCTTTATGAGGAGTACTCTATTCATCTAGGCCATACGATTCAGCTGATTTCTTCCTCCTAATTTGACATTTTCATCCTTTGGATCCATCCAGGTCCTCTCTGATACTGTCACCTCACTTTGTTACAAGTTCTTTACAAGTTTTTGCAACTAGGGGTGTAATGTAGTTTATTCTGCTCTGTAGACCCCTAAACCCCTGCTCCTGCTTCCTTGCCCCTGTTTTAATCTGCTCTGTCTCTGAAATATTTCCTCTGCCTCAAGAGCCCTGCTGAATTTTTGCTATACCTTTTCTCTTTGGTGTTCTGATTTAGCTTTCTCCCCTGCAGTTCACATTGTTCTACTCAGACTCTCCTCTATCCTCAAACTTCCTATTCTCTTCCTCTCCTTTCATCACCCCTTCCAAATAATTCCACTTTGAACTCTCTTCACCTTTTTTGTCATTCCATCTCTGGCTATTTCTCATTCATCTCACTACTAAGGTTATAGTGCTTTGTATTAGTTAGCTTCATTACCTTTTCTCCTGCTTCCTTGTATTCTCTGTGAAGTTTCTCTCAATTCCCCCATTCTACTCCTGTTCCCATCCAATCGTGCTTTTTAATTCATTTTTGCAGCTTCCCCTCCTCTTCACCCAATCATCCCTTCCTCCCTTTATTTTCCCCTGCTATCCTTCCTCTACACCCCCCCAAATCCATGCTATTGCTCACTTCCTTTACTTCCCCCCAGTTTCCCTCCCCTGGAATCACAGTTTCCACGCTAGCATGCTTGCTTTTAAGCTTCCGTCCCCTCTTTCCATGCTTGCCTTTTGAGCTTTCCCTGTTCTTCACCTAGGCAGTTTTAGTAACATAGAAACATAGAAGCTGACGGCAGATAAGGACTGCAAGAACCATCCAGTCTGCCTATTTTTTCTACCTTATGAATGTGCCATATGTCTTTACTCTGTCAATGGCCTATCTATTCATACGCATCTGTATTGCTCCCTTATGCATTTCCCACGCCAGTTTGAAGCTCTGCACTGTATTCATATCCACCACTTCCTGAAGTAGGCCGTTCCATACACCCACCACCCTTTCTGTAAAAAAGAACTTCCTCACATTACCCCTTAATCAGCCTCCCTCTAATCTTATGCTGTGTCCTCTTGTCTTGCTATTTTTCTTATATTGAAACATGTTAGACTCTTTCACCTTGATAATGCCCTTAAGATGTTTGAATGTTTCAATCATATCACCTCTCTCCTTCCTTTGCTCTAGGGTATACATATTGAACTCCGTTAATCTGTCCTCATATGTTTTCTGATGCAGTCCCTGCACCATTTTGGTTGCCCTTCTCTGGACTGCCTCCATTTTGTTAATGTCCTTGTGCAGGTACTGCAGGTACTGCACACAATACTCCAGACGGGGCTTAACCAGTGTCTTGTAAATAGAGATTGTTACTTCCCTCTTATGACTTGTGATACCCCTACTAATACACCCCAACATCCCTCTAGCCTTACCTACTGCTTTAGTAGTCTGCTTGGATGATTTCAGGTCAACTGTGATGATGATGCTCAAGTCTCTTTCTTCCCTGTGATTTCTGGCAACTCCCCTCCCAATCTATAGGTGGCTTTGGGGTTTCTCTTCCCTATGTGCATGATCCTACACTTTTTTGCGTTAAACCCCAGTTGCCACTCTTCCAACCATTTTGCCAGTTTATCCAGATCTGTTCTCATTCTGCTCACCCCATCTGGATCATCTACTCTGTTGCAGATTTTGGTGTCATCTGCAAACAGATAAACCTTACCCTCCAGTTCATTAGTAATGACACTGATGAAGATATTGAAGATGGCTGGCCTCAGAACTGATCCCTGAGGAACCCCACTTGTGAGTTACATCTCATCTGATGGTATACCATTTACCACAACTCTGTTTTCTGCCTGCCAACCAGTTTGCCACCCAGTTGACCAACTTCTGACCTACCCTGAGCCTACCCAGCTTATTAATCAATCTTCTATGTGGAACAGTATTGAAAACTTTACTGAAGTCAGGGTAGGTGACATCAACTGTACCCCCTTCGTCTACCACTCTGGTTACCCAGTCAAAGAAATCTATGAGATTAGTTTGACAGGACCTTCCTGTTTTAAACCCATGCTGTCTTGGATCCTGTGTTCCTATGGATTCCAGGCGTTGCACTATCCTTTCCTTAAGGAGTGCCTCCATAATCTTGCCCACTACTGAGGTAAGACTGACAGGTCTGTAGTTCCCTGCCTCCTCACTGCTACTGCTCTTGTGTAGCGGGATCACATGAGCCCTTCTCCAGGCTTCTGGGACCTCTCCTGTGTTCAGAGACTCATTAAACAGCTGTGATAATGGATCTGCTAGTTCCACCCTTAGCTCCTTTAGTACCCTTCGATGTATGCCATCAGGTACCATTGCCTTGTCCACCCTGACTTAGTGAGCTCTTGTAGGACTCTTTCTTTTGTGAAGGGACTTGTGCACACACACACCCACCCCCATGTCTATGATGCTGAGCTGTGGGCCCTGTCCTAACTTCTCCTCAGTAAATACTGAGCAGAAGTATCTATTTAGGATAGATGTCTTTCCTTGGTCTCCTCCACACACTCCCCCTTATCCTCTTTGATCTTAGCAATACCCCCTCTGGACTTTCTCCTTCCACTAATGTATCTATAGAAAGTCTTGTCCCTGTCTTTTACTGTTCGTGCTAGTGTTTCCTCGGTTTGGGCCTTTGCCTGCCTTGCTGCCTTCCTTGCTTCCCTTAGGGAAGTTTGGTATGCCTCCGTATCTTCATCCTGCTGCGTTCCCTTATATTTCCTGAAGGCAAACCTTTTGGCTCTGACCTTTTCTGCTACTGTTTTTTGAGAACCAAAGTGGATTCCTCCTTCTTTTGCTCTTGCATTTCTCCCTGACACAATGGGATGTTGCTTCAAGTATTGCATCCTCAACGCTTGACCACTTTGCCTATATCCCCTCACATGTATTTCTTCTTGCCAGGGCTAGCTTAGCTCTGTTTGCCATCATATCAAAGTCAGCTCCTCTGAAGTCCCATATTTTTGCCTTGGAATGGGTTGATTTAGTTCTAGTGGCCAAACTGTACCATACCATGTTATGGTCACTGGCCCCCAGGTGACCTTCTACTTGGAGATCTGTGATCATTTCCCCATTTGTCAGTACTAGATCTAGGATAGCCTTGTCTCTTGTGGATTGTTGTACCAGTTGTTTGAGGTCCTCCCCCTGCAGGGAATCCACTATGTGTCTAGTTCTGGCGGATGTTCCTGCTGGTATTGACCAGTCTGTATCTGGCGTGTTGAAGTCTCCCATTATCAGAACCTCCGCCTTAGCTGTCATGTTTTGTATATCTTCTAACAATAATGTGTCTGTGTCCTCCCCCTGGTCTGGAGGCCTGTAGACAACCCCAGTTCATATGGCTGTCCCATTTCCTGTTTTCAGGGTGACCCACAGTTCTTCTGGCTCCTTCTGTGTATTCTGAATTTCTGTAGCTTTGATATTCTCATTGACATAAAGGGCCACTCCCCCTTTGCACCTCGGTCTCTTCTGAACAGATCATAGCTGGGCACTGAAGTCTCCCAAGTGTGGTTACTGGTGAACCATGTCTCGCTAATGGCTACTATGTCCAGTTTAGCCTCTGTCATTGTAGCCTGCAGGTCTGGGAGCTTGTTTCCCAGACTGTGGGCATTTGTGTACATGATTTTCCATTGTCCAGATTTCGGTGCATTAGTTGTTGGGGGAGGTGCGGAGTTTCCCCTGCATGTCATATGTGGAGCCAGAACTTTTTCCTTACCTGATGATGCAAATGAACTACAAACATGCTGAACTCCTGTTTGATCACTAGCTGAAGGGGGAAGGGTGTTCTTCCCATTTGATGTATCAGGTGCTGCACCCCTCTCCCCATTTGCTAGTTTAAATATTCTGCAAAGACATCAAACTTCTGCCCCAAAGCACTGACTCCCTCCTTAGTCAGATGCAGGCCATCAAATTTAAAGAACCTTCGCTCCCCAAACTGTTGCCAGTTACCTACAAATTTGTGACCTTTTTCCTGGCATCAGCCATTGAGTCATATGTTTAGCTCCCCTGTCTCCCCTTCTCTGACCTTCCGTCCATCTGTCCCCTCTCCTAGACCGGCAGGATCTCAGAGAAGGTGATGCTGGATGAAATGGATGACAGTTTGTTTCCCAGCCTGGTCAGGTGTTCCCTGGTCTCCATAACTGACCGGCTAGCAAGATCGTTAGCCCCTCTGTGTACCAGGATGTTGATGTTTCTCCTGGTTCTGCACGATTTTAGCAATGCGGTCAGTGTCTCTCCAGCTGATGTATCTGGGAGACATCTGACCATTACCCCTGGCTGGAGGTAGATGTTAACTCACAGAATCATGGAGTCTCCTATGATCAGAAGTGTTTTGGATTTCCTTTTTGCCTTTTTTGTTTTGCCCCCTGTTTTGGGTGAGTTTTGTAGTGCTAGCTTCTGTGCGGCAGTGTCCTGCTCTGCAGTGTCCTCTGCCCCTTTGTTTGATTTCGGAGCTATAGGCAAATACCTGTTTGTAGTTTTCATATGGTTTGTGGTGGTGATATGTTGGAGAACACTGAGTGATGGGGCACCCGATTTGCACCTCATAACCACCTGCTAACCTCCTGGCCCAACTACGCTCTGAGGTCGAGGTGCTTCAGTTGGATGTTGGGGAAATGGCAGGTGGTTCTTATAATATATTTCTTCCCGAATATGCAATTTGAGGCATGCAATCTCTGCCCATGCTGCCACCATCAAGTTCCTCATTATCTTGTTCCTTCTGTTAGCAGAAGACATCGAACATAACCCAGGCCCAGTCTCTCCCTGTACTCCCAAATTCCTCATGGGCCGACACTTGCCCATTTAAATATCAGGGAGTCTCCTCCCTAAACTTATTTTTTTGCAGCCTTTAGCCTTAGACTTCTCTCCTGACATTCTAATAATTTCTAAATCATGGCTCAGTTCCAATATTTCTGATTCTAATGCCTCAATACCAGGTTGCTCCCTCCTCTGACAGGACCACATCTCCAGAGGGGGTGGCATTGCTATGTACTGTATATCACCTCCTCCATCCAATATACCCCAATACTTGAAACTTCCCTCCCGAAGGCCTACAAACTACTTCTGATAAAGGTCCCCCTCCCTTGGTCCTTACCCATATTTGTAGCCAGGATTTACTGCTGCCCAAATTTCAATCCTTCCTCTATCACAACCTTACTGTCTACCTTACAGTCCTACTCCTCCACAGGGAACTGTTTATATTGGGTGATTTTAATGTGAACTGGCTTTCACCCATGCAAAACAAAACTAGAAATGAAATTTCATCACTAAACCTAACACAGCTAATAAAGGAACCCACCTGTCTAAACTCCAAATCCCTAAATCACTCTTTAACTGACTGGATTCTCTACTCCCACCCACATTGTACTATTACTGCTGACTTACTACCTAATGCCCTAAGCAATCACCACTTGGTTTACACTGTCCACAAATTACATCGCCCTAAAGCCCCCCTAAAAGTTTACTAATCTGCTTGTTTAAATCCTTGGATCTGGCCTCAGTTCTGGATGGTCTAGCTAATACTGATTGGTCCCCTATCTCCCTGTCTTCCTTTATTGATTCCACCCTGGAATATTTTAGTTTCAAGTTACTCGCTACCTGGGATCACTATGCACCCCTGAAACATACCCGTGTGTGTGGTTCTCACCTCCCTTGGGTCTCGGTGGAACTGTTATCATGTCAATGAGCCAGGGACAGGGCACAGATGTTTCATAAACAAACCGGCTCCCCTATAGCCCTCCAAGAGTACTGTACTCTCTGTAACACCAGGGCAACTAAACTGACCAAAGCTGAATACTTCTCATCCACATTCAATTCCAATATTAACCACCCATCTGAATTCTGGTAGGTGGTTCACTTTTTGTTCTCCCCTGCTTCCTATCCCTGTTTCATATCATAAGAGTGATCACAAAAGAGTGATTGCTATTATGGCAGTATGAATCACCAAAAGCACATCGCGATATACACATAAAGGCAACCTGATATCCGGATTGTAAAAAGTGTTTTTGGGGAGGGCTGCCCACCACCCCACACTCACCCTCATGAGAGCTTTGCCCCCACCCTCCGAATTAATTATCAACCCAGAGAGGTGCATATCGGGAGGGGACAAAAATCCAGATATCGCAAAAAATTAAGTGCTGCAGCTTGTAGCTGTGGCAAAATGTAGTCACTCACCAGTCTTGAACCCCATACCTGCAGTGCCCCAGCTAGCCACCCACACCACCATGCCACATTGCTAGCTTGGCAACAGTAGGTACAGCAATCCCCCCAAATCCCTTCCCTGTCCCTCCCCTTCCCCTTGCTATTCCTCGCTTTCGGTTGCTTCTCCACGGTGGGGTTCATATCCAGGGGATATTGTGCACAGTAACCCCTAATAACAGCACCCAAAATGAGTTGCTCTTTTTGCAGTTGCTCATTTTGGTTCACTGTTATTATGTGATGCCTCCCATCCCCCTCCTCCTGTTCTGAAAGTGGGGGATGTCTCCACAGCTGATCCCCTCCCTGTGACCATTGAGTTTAACAAGTTCTTTACCTCTTATGCCTCCTCCATTCTTTCCACTCTCCCCCCTTCTCAGCTCTATCCTCCTCCCTTGACCCATCTCATTTAATTTCCTTCTCATCCTCCTCTTTCTCCTTTCATCTTATATCCCCATCAGAAGTTCTCAATGCTCTTCCGGTCCTTAATTCCACTAAGGATAAGCGCCGCTCTGGTCTTGACTCCAGAATCCTTTACCTCTCAGCTCCTGCTATTGCTAGCCCCTTGCTTCTTTTCTAAATCTATCTTTCACTCTTGCTTGTCTCCCATCTCTCTGGAAACATGCCACTGTTATTCCACTTGCTAAAAGGGGGGGATCCCTCCTCTCCAGGAAACTACCAGCCTATTTCTCTGCTTCTCATTCTTGCCAAGCTCCAGGAATGCATTGCGCTATCCCAACTCTCTTCCTACCTTGATTCCTCCTCATTCTTCATGCCTTACCAGTCTAGTTTCTGCAAACACCACTCCACCACCTCCTCCCTCCTGAGGCTCACTGATTCCATACTCACTGGGATGGACCAGGGCCACATCACCTCTGCCATTTATATTTATCTAGCCAAGGCTTCCAATACTGTTTCACACCCCCTTCTGCTTACTAAACTCACTGCCTGGCTCTCAAATGCAGCCACTAGTTGGTTTCTTTCCAACCTAGTGGGTAGAACACAATCAATACAGATTAATAATGCAAATTCCCCTTCCCTTCACATCAACACTGGTGTTCCTCAGGGCTCCGTGCTGGGTCCTCTACTTTTTTCTGTCTTGCTAAATGACCTTCCCTCTACCTGCTCTCTGACCTTCATTCACATGTATGCTGATGATACTGTTCTATTTGCATTGGGTCCTTCCCCTTCCCCTTCTGTTGTAGCCTCAAAGCTTCAGCATGATTTCAGTTAAGTACAGCTCTGGTTTTGCTCTAACCAGCTATTTTTAAATTCCAAGAAGACAGTCTCCATTACCTTTGCAACAAGGCAGAGACTCTAGGCTAAACTCCCTCCCTTCTTACCACACCCTAGACTGGACACTACTTGAGACCAACTCCTCTTTCAGGTACCGTGGGGTATGACTCAATCAGCACCTCTCCTTTTCTGAACATATTGATGCCATTCACAAAAAGCTGGGCCCTAAACTGTGTGCTTTTTACATAAATTGTGGTTTTATTCCTCTGCCGGTGTGCCATGCCCTTGTCCAGAAAATGATCTTACCTATGTTTGATTACGGTGATGTTATCTACAGTGCTGCCTCCAAATCTTGCTTGCTTAGTCTGGACTCTCTTTTTCACTCTTTCTGCTGTTTTGCTTTTGACTGTCCTCCCCGTACCCATCGCTGCACCCTCTACCAATCTCTTGCTCTTCCTTTCCTACAGGCGCCATATCCACTATGCAAACTTTCTTGCCAAATTCTGGTTTCATTTCCTCCCTTCATATCTCTCCTCCTCTAGTTCCCTCAAACTGTCTTCTTCTCACTCACTCAGAAACCATGATCACTGCACTTTAACCACCCCATCCAGGTCCACCTCAGCTGGTCAGGTTGCTTTCTCACACTGTTTCTCAAAAATTTGGAATGCCCACCCATCTCCCATCCATCATGCTGTGTCTCCGCATATCCCTATCTTCCTCCTCAAGGTCAAATTCCCCCACTCCTGTAGCTGTGTATAATTGCTTAATTTTTACCCTCACCATATTTTGCCTATGCACTCATACTGCAAATAATTATCTACCCCATATCAATTATGTAATCTGATTGTGTTGTTTTCTTAGTATCCTAGCATCTTTCTTGTTATCATTGTTACTTATAAATGTATGTATTATCACCTATTTTTGTTCTTACTGTTGTATGTTTATTCTATTTTCATTATTCACTGTATTTGACTTTTGCTGCTGTACTTCCTGTGTATCCTATTCCCCCTCTCCCCCAGGACGCATCTGGAAACGAGCATGTCAGCTCAGTATGTCTTTTCTGGTGAAACTTTCAAATAAAGAAATTTCCTGAGCTACTGCAGACATCTATGGGCATTTCAAACACAAGGATCTACTCAGCTTTGGTTTACAATAAAAACCTGAGAGAATCCTTAAAAAAACATACGACAAGTACTTTTACTATAGGCTGTAGTAAAAGTTGTAGTGTGGTCATTGTGGTGTGTTTGTAGTTTTTTTTGTTTTAGTATTGCTGTGTGCTTTTTGGACTAGTTTAGTTTCAGGTGTATATTTTTACAGTCATGGGGGGGGATGGTCGCTGCTCTGCACTAACTGCAGCAGACATAGAGAAACTGAAAGACAATCTGAAAGAGAGAGAGAGATTTCTTGTTTAAGCAGACAAAGACCCCGTCCAACATGGAAAAGACTGTGGGCCCAATTTTCAAAGGTTAACACAGGGCTTGCTTCCAGCCCTACGCCAACCCCTTTGATGCAACTGTGCCCAATTTTAGTACATTGGGTGCAGTTGTGACAGTTTCCCCACATTACGGCAGCTTGTGCCAGAGATTAACTGCAAGCCCCATTAAAAGGGTCCTCCAAATGGCACAAGCTGGACTAGAGGGGATCTGGCCTAACTTATGGCATTTGGCACACAGGGATGAAAATCCTGATCGGTGCCGAAAGAATGCTGCAAGCCTCCTGCGCCATTTGATCAGAGCACCAGGGGCTGGTGGCATTCACAAGTCTTCTGAAAATTGGGCCCTGCATGTTCTAATTTGATTAATACAGTCAAAGTATTGAGTGCCAGTCCTAGACTGTGAAAAATGCACAGTAAAGCAGATATTTCTGATTTCTGATTTAAACTGGAGTTTACTGTGCAGTTGTTGTTCCTCATTTTTTGGCAGCATCTATTCTTTCCCTGAAATGTAATGCATTAAAAGTTTTCATTTTTTAAATTAAATTTTTTTTTTATTTTACACTTTTTTCACCCCCCACCTTGGTGCTATGGCTATACCACCTTCTGGCCAGGTGTACCTGCCATCATGTGGCTACTAGTGAGGGGGAGTTAACCCTTGTTATGGCTGCCCATTTCTTCTTGTGCCTTGTCCCTCTTAGGGACATAGGCATGATGGGACCAAGGTCCCCGATGTGAGTGTGTTTATGCACGCTCAGCACTATACCGTGCAACATCTCCCCTCCCAGTGTCCTGAGTGCACTGCTGCACATATGTCCACATGGCACCTTCCCTTGGGGAGAGCATCCTCTGGGATGATCACTCCTCCTCCCCATAGTTAGGCCTCTGAAGGTACAGACTCATTCCTGAACCAGTCGCCCACAGTCGCCCACGTCACAGGTGGTAACCTTGCAGCTGTGCCAAGGGTATGGCAAAATTTGGCAGCACATGTTCTCTGTCCCCGGAACAGTAACCTTCATCATCAGTGACTCTTTCAAACAAGTCGCTGCAACAAAGCATACAGCAAAGCATCAAGGATATAGATGTCTATAGGGAGGAGCCAGGGATGTGACAGTACGAGAAGCAAGGTGATGAATCTGCCACTATACAGATCCCTCTGAGGCCTCACATGGAGTACATATACACACACAGTTCTGGAGTCCTCACCTAAGAAACTACATTGACAGTTTAAGAGCTGGGGGACTGGGAGTAACAGCTGATCACCACAGTAAGTCAGTGGGAGAGAAGTACTTTAGAAAGGGCAGACTAGTCAGTGGACCTTCAGTCTTCTGAAGTTGAAATCTGTCTTTTTTTATCATTTTAAACATACCCCAATAAAGCACACCCTCATCCTGTAATGCTATTAATGAACTTGTAAACTAGAGAAATAACTGGTAACTGGTGAGCATGGGATAACCGGGCCTCTGGACCTAGACTAAACTAGATTGTTGCAATCAGGAGTGACCAGTCCTGCCGGTGCAGCTAGACAGTGCACAGGTTGTGTTATTGTTGCTTGTTCAGCCATTTGGGATGTATGGACATGTTTGCCTTTTACCTATGTGGTCCAGCCCATGTCGGCTGGCTTTTGCTGGCCCATTTGATGTAATCTGGTCTCAGCAGTCTGGTTTACAACACTTTGATGTGAATACACAACTTGGTACGATATATGCTTATGTGACTTAGATACATTGTGGCTGTTCGCCTTTCTATCCGTGGGATATGCCACCCTGTAGGGGTACGATGGTGAGGAACCCTACAGGACCCTACAGGAGGGTTCCATCCCTATAGGTGCAGCAGGAAAGATTCCTTTGGCTAAAGGTAGCTTAGGAGGAAGCCCACGGGAATGAGAGACATCCCTCTGGAGGAGGAGGGAGGGATGGTGGGGCAATGAAAGAAACAAATCCTGGACTAGCCAGGAGGAGTGGCCTTTAAAGGCCTGGTGGGGGAGTGTTTTGTTGCTCCACCCATTGAACTACAGGCATAGCCTTGCAAAGCCTGGGCAGGGGTAAAATACTGTTCTGTTTTGCTTTGGTCTGGAAGTTCAGTTTTTATAAAAGTCACTTGGTAGCATTCAGCTCTAGCAATCCAGCAGCATTTCTGACCACTAGACAATGAGCAAGGACCCGGAGTGGATTCAAGCAGATGAGTCTTTCTGCAGAGGGTATTGTCCCACTGATGTTTAATTTCAGGCCTGTTGGAGGAGCTCAGAAGAACCCTCCCCCCAAGATAAATTGAGTTCTGCTTGGCCAGCCTTAATGTAGCTTTAAAAAAGCCATAAGTCAATTTACCTGTTAAAAATTAGGCTGGGGCAACATGGAGAAAAGCAGTTAAACTGGACTGCTGGGCAGATTTGTTACTTTTGTGTTGCGATTAATTTCAGAATCAGATCTCTGAGTATGCACAGTGCAGCCAGGCAGGGAGGCATGCCGGTGAGTGGTGACAGATTCCTGGAGGGGAGCAACATGCCTTAAATCGTGCAGTCATTCTTTGTTTGCAAAGCTTCCTCCTAGAATCCTGACTGCATCTCTACCAAGTTCAGGCTGGAGCTCAGTCTCCAATTGGCTCACGCTGCTGCCATTGATACTCTTCAATTGGCATGGAAGTTGAGCACTGCAGTACTACTGGTCAGATAGGAAAGGGGCAGTCATGCCTCTGCTGATTGGTTGCTTTGTGTGCAGCAAGTCAGTCAGTGGGAGGTTTAAATTGCTCTCTCTCTCTTCTATACAGCACAACTTCTTCAGTTCATTTTCTGAGTGGAGGGAAGGACTGTTGAGAGGAGAAGACTCACAGCATGAGTGTGAGTTGAGATCAGAGAGATCGGAGACAGAATCATTGCAGCATTGGAATTTGGAAGGAAGCTGATTTTCTGCCTGAGTCAATGAAACACCAAACCATGGAACATGTGTCCGGAGACCAGAATCTGTGTTTTCTCTCAGGTGAGTGCAGTGGTTGAAGGGCAGTCACCACCTCTGTAGAGAACGGCCCAGTGGCACTGGTTTCAGGGACAAGGAGGAGCTGCTTGGGCTGGTGCCAGGGTTGTGTGTTTAACAGAGCAAACGGGTATGGCCATTCTTTGCATCCCCCCCATTCAACAGTGAGTTGGTGGTGGTTGGTGGAGTACAGTAGGTTTCTGGAACCATGATTAAACGGGACCGGGGGGAGACACGGTAGCCTCCCAAGGTGATTTTTTTTCTATTTTTTGTTTTAATGGAAGCCCAAGCCCATGGTTTTGTCGCACGAACCCTCTCGCATACAGTTCAGACCAGCTCTTCTTTGTAAAACCTGCCCTGCCCTGTCTGTTTTTGTATGCTTAAGTACTAAGTGTGCGTAGTGAGCAGTGGTTGGCAGGACCAGGTCATAATAACATTTAATCTTATCTTGTGATGAGGGGGGCACATTGTTCCTCTGTTGCTGCCCTGTGTAATTATTGTGTGCTGCACATAACTCATGTGAGTGACCAGAAGTAGCTGGGTGTTGCTACTGCAACTCGCATTAATTTGTATACAAGTGTCTGAGTCTGACGTTGGCTAGCTTTGATTTTCCACCATTTCCTACTTTGTGATGTTGTCTTGGAGTTAGTACTGATGTGGGGATTCAGGGCTACTGTTTGCATTCGTCTCAGCTGTCCCTGATATTCAGGGATGTCCCTGATTTTACCTCAAAATTTTCCTCTGTCCCTCCTAAAATGTGTGTTTTTGTGACTGAACAGTGGTGATTTTAAGCACTAAATAGTGCCAAACATTACAGTTACAGACTTGATTTTCTTCAGAAAATGCATTGTACACTACCCCCTTTATTCTGCCAGCTTTCTACATGAATATTAGTTTTTAAGCTGTAGCCTTGATTTGGGGTCTTTGTCCCTGATTTTTTAAGCCTTGTTCCTGATTTATGAGTCAAGAGATTGAGAGGTATGCCTGTTTGGCAGCAGCAGCCTCTCTCTCTATCTCTGTGCTTGAATGATGCCTCCCATCATGCTCCTCCACGAGATGGATTGGGATGTCTCGCACTCACTGTATAAGTTTTGTGTGTACTGGAGTACCAATGCAGGCTATGCCCCCAGAGAAAGTAGGCATTCCTTTCAAGCATCAAGACCCATCATGGAGGGGCACTTTTAAATGAAACCTGCCCATCAGTCTTTTGACCCACCTGTGGCACGCATTGCAGAAAGTGGCTTGGCGGCATGCCTATCATCCTCCTGCCTTGCAAATCAGGATGGGGTAAATTGAACAGATCGGGGACACATCTTATAAAATGGAAGTATCGGTTCAAGAAGACTGCTTTATGGCAGGGCTTAGTGTAAATAGCATTTTCTAAAGGGAAACTGGACTGTAGTAGTAATGTGCGATATTTCGTGCATCAAATTTCTACTCCTCAGTGATCATGGTTACTTACCATGTTATGGTTTACTCAAGATTTGAAGAATCTTTTTGTTCAAACATTCTTTTAAGAGTGGCTACTTGCAAGTATTTATATGATGTAATGCAAAGTACTAGTAGTTCATACAGTTGTAAATATACAATATTACAATCGTATTACTTATTGAATTCTTATTTTAAATCAAGCGTGCCTCAAAATCCCTCTTGCTCTCATTTACACCCTCGTATGTCAGCATGTTGTGCTGCCCATAGTTCCATCTTGGCCCCAAAAGAACCCCTCTATTTTCTGACCAGCCTTTGGGTCTGAAGTTGATTTGTGGTCTGTGCTGGACTCTCTCCCCCACCACTCACTGCCGACATAATTTTGATCCAAATATTTTCACACTCAAAAAATTCTAATTTGTTGGCACCAAAAAAGACTTTCTACATTCTTGATCACTTCATGTGTAAGTGTGCTGGTCTCTTCCAGCAAAAATGTGCATGTAGGAGCCTGACAGGTCTCTACTGAGGCCTGTTAGCTCTGTTTCTTGACAGACATTGTTCAAAAAGTAGTTAAACATTTAAAATGACTGTTTTAGTTCTAAGAAAAGTTGCTGTCTCACACTCTTTCTCACTCCCTCTCTCCCTCTCAGAACAAAAGTAACACACACACATGTGAAACTGAGGAATTGTAATCTGCAGACAATATACTCGTTATTCTGCACATTACATAGCACTGGATATCCCATTCTGGTGCATTTTATCCATCGGTAAAATGCACTCATTTCTTCCAGTGCCCCATGGAACAGCAAGATGAATGGTGGATTCTAAATCTATTGATTTAGGGAGGGGAACTGGGTGGAGGAAGATCACCTCAAGGCAGACATACTAAACAATTACTTTTCTTCAGTATTCACTGAGGAGGAAGAGGTAACTGGCCAACATTAAAGGAGAGAGACACACAGGGGAAGGAGGTGGACACAAGTCCCTTCTTAGAGGAAAGGGTCCTTAGAGAACTAACAGTAACAAAAGTTGATAAAGCAATGGGACCAAACGGAATACACCCGAGGATACTGAGGAAACTAAGGAAGGAGCTGGCAGCACCACTTGCAGCCATGTTTGGCCTGTCTTTGGAAACAGGGGAGGTACTGGAGGACTGGAGGATTGCTGATGTGGTCCCGCTACACAAAAATGGAAACAAGGAAGAGGCGGGGAACTACTGGCCAGTCAGCCTGACCTCCATAGTATGCAAACTGATGGAAAAACTGCTGAAAGATAGGATAATGGAACACCTGGCAACCAATGGGCTGCAAGACCCAAGGCAGCATGGTTTCACAGAGGGAAAGTCATGCCAGACAAACTCCATAGAATTCCTTGACTGGGTTATCAGGGAGGAGGATTCGGGGGGTTGGGGGGTCTGTGGATATAGCATACCTAGATTTTTAGCAAAACATTCAATACAGTTCCACATAGAAAGCTGATAAACAAATTAGAGAACTGGGAGTTGGGTAGAAGGTAATGAGATGGGTGGAGAGTTGACTGGAAAATAGAACTCCGAGGGTGGTGGTGAATGATACACACTCAGCAGTGGGCAGAGTGGCCAGTGAAGTTCCCCAGGGATCTATGCTAGGCCCAGTCCTCTTCACTGTCTTAATCAGCGACATCACTGAGGGGCTGGAAGGGAAAGTATGCCTGTTAGCAGATGACACAAAACACTGCAACAGGGTGGACACACCAGATGGGGTGGAAAGAATGAAAAGGGACATAAAAAGATTGATTGACTGGTTGAAGTATTGGCAGTTGAGTTTCAATGCTAAGAAATGCAAGGTAATGCATAAGGACAAAAAACCCGAGGAAAGTTTACCACCTGGGGGAGAGGAGATTGCAGGCTTCAAGCAGGAATGGGACCTGAGAGTCATCACCTCGGATGACCTGAAGATGAAAACACAATGTGACAAGGCAGCAGGGAAGGCAGGCAGGATGCTGGACTGCATAAGTAGGGGAATCACCAGCAGAAAGAAAGAGGTAATTATCCCACTGTATAGATCATTGGTGAGGCCTCACCTCGAGTATTGCGTCCAGTTTTGGAGACTCCATCTTCAAAAGGACATAAACAGGGTGGAGGCAGTACAGAGGAGGCAACGAAAATGGTGGGAGGCCTGCACAATAAACCATATGAAAACAGACTGAGGAAGTTAAATATGAACTCGCTGGAAGACAGGAAGGAAAGAGGAGACATGATTGAAACTTAGATACCTCACTGGGAAAAACAGAATTCAGGTTGGTACCATCTTCCAAAGAAAAAGGTGCTCAAGGACTAGGGGTCACAATATAAAACTGGGGGGTCTGGGGTAATGTAAGGAATATGTTTTCACAGAGAGGGTGGTAGACAGGTGGAACAGTCTGCTGGCAGAAGTGGAGGAGTCAGAAACAGTTACGGGTTTCAAGACAGCATAGGACAGACACAAAGGGAGTTTGAAAATACAAGGGGAAGGGACGGTGGGCTGATTAAGATTGGCTTAGTCATGATCAATACAGTAAATGGGCAGAGATGGTGGGCCTGTGGGCCCTTATCTGCCATCAACTTCTATGTTTCTATGTTTCTATGAACCAATGGAAACAACAAAAAATACTGGGGCATTATTTTTTAATCTATGGACCCACAGGGAGTGTTACAGGGCCACTAGAAATCAAGTGGGTGCATTTTTAAATACATTTATCCACTTGAATCAGCAAAAATTGCAAGCATGGGTCACGAAATAGGTATCTGCAGAAAAGATTTGTATCAGGGGAATATCGTTCAATGGATACCAAGCTTACATTGCATTGACAATTATCTAGAGGAAAACTTGAGCATGGGCAGGATGCCATTCTGCCAATATAGATTAGAAATCCAGGGAATGAATTGAAAAATTCCAAATTTTTAGAATGGTCATTCTGCAGGAATTCCAATGGCAGAATACTGCATTCTGCACAGCTCTAATTTAGAAACTAGATATGCACTACTGTATATCTGATACAGAATGTGGGTATCCCATTAAGAGGGCGCTGGGTAAAGGGCGCCGACAATAACAGTGACTCCCTCCCCAGCGCATTTAGGAATGGCTACAGGAGGATATGAAGGCGGATGGGAGTGTGTGCTACTATAGCAACATCCTGTTGCTATACATATGCATCTTGGCGGGGGAATGAGGTGGAGCACGCACAGTGAGGATGTGGGAAGTAGTGCCATGGTTAGTTTATGTGCTGACCCCATGGTGTGGTGGGTGGGTTGCCGTGTTGGTCAGCAGGGTATTGGGTTTGGGTCTGGGCGCTTGTGCATTTTTGTTGCTCCCGGCCCGAAACTTTATTTTTTAATGTTTTCACCCCCCCGACATGCACCCCCCCCGTAGTTGAAAATCCTTTAGTGGGGGGGTGCTGGGGTGCAGTCTCCCACAGAAAACATTAAAAAACTAAGACCCCAGCACCATTTTGCCATGCACCGGGGTGTCAGAGTGCCTAAAAATGTTTAGCCACTTTGACTTCGTGATAACAGCAGTCGCCTTTAGGCTTTCATTGTCATCACACAGAACCAAATCATGGAGGCCCGACTAAAGAGACCTATAAATAAATAACAGATAGATGGACGGACGGACAGACAGACAGATGACTTGAGATTTCCAGAGGGAGAGATTTAAAAAAGGCAAAAACAGAAAAGGTAAAATAGAAAAAAAGAGGATTAAATACAGTAAGAGGAGAAAATAAGAAAATTAAATATGACACTGTGTATAAGGGTGGTGATGGCAGGGTTGCCAAGGGGTCCTCTCAAGAACTTCTTTTTCAGTCAGATATAGATATTTGGTGAGCTATAGCAGTACCTAAATATTGTGGCTAATAGTTTTATATTTGCCAGTTGTACAGTAATTTAAAAATAATCTGGCCAGCCCCTCTGTGCAGCAGTAGGGTAACTGCTCACAATGCCACTGAGCCCACTTCAGGAATGAGCCCAAGACACTGGGGGCAGCTAGGGGAAGGAGGACTGAGCATTCCAGAGACCACTCCCCTCCTCTGGGGAAGAGAGGCAAAGAGTTCCATTCAGACACAGTCACCTGGGTGACTACAGGTGGTAGTGCACAGTCAATGCCAGTTAGAGGTGGGTGGAATGCCTGTTGATAGTAATGTGGGCATGCACAGTCTGTCTAGTTGGATAGTGTCCTGTACTAACCATGGTTACATGCTTGCCTCATGTCCTTTCCCAGATGAATGGCACACATATCCAATACGGAGTTTAACCACTTCTGTGAAAGCCACTTGGTTAGTCAACGTTGCTGAAATCTGCAAAGCAGTCACTTGGGTATCTACTCACTCCTTCACTTCCCATTATAGTCTAGACCTTCAGTCCAGTAGGGAAGTAGACTGCTTCTGCTGTAATGAAGAGCTTGTTCCCCAAATAGCTTCAGCACTTCCATTTCCACAGTGTATACTGCTACTGGTTGTTGTACTGTATGCGCCTATGGATGGAGCTTCATTAGAAGAGAAAGTTACTCACCTATAACTGTATTTATCCTAGAGGTATTCATCCATAGCCACACACTTTCCACCATTGTGCTATAGCAGCACCACATATAGAAAACAAAGGGGCTCACCACAGGTGTCACGTGGGGAACCTTCTTAAAGTGTTGACTTGTAACGACCTTGAGCACAGCCCTCATTTTTTCCTTGACTTTGAACATGCTCAGCCAACAGAAGCAGAGACTGCTGTGTGGAACCAGGTTAATGCAGTACTGGAGGAAGCACAGACTGTCCTAGGAAACTATAGTCCTACACTGGAGCTGGGCAGGAAATACAAGAGTGAGAGTGCAATCTGTTATTTCCTGGATGCAGTCAGTGAGAGCGCTTGAAGTTTGGGAAACTATTTGGCTTTATTCTTCTTTGGGTGAAATTCTCAAGATATTTTTATCAATCTGCTCAGTAGGTGGGCACTCCTGAGGGTATTTCAGTCTCTGTTGGTGGTGAGAGGCTCCATGGGGGCTGGAAAATCTGAATTTTCCCCCAAATACTCTGTTTTTAGTATCAGCATTCAAGACTCATTTGTTGACTTTAACTGATTCTGTTTTATTTAAATTGTTGTTTTGTATTTTATGATTTGTTGTTTTATTTTATTTTGTTTTTAGTTTAATATTGTTTTGTTCATTTCCTGAAGCTGTGGGAGGGCTGCGGGATATTTTCTTTTAAATAAGAGGTTGTGTAATTGTATTATTTTCTTTTATGGTATTTAGTATGCTGTTTTGTATATTAGTGATTTAGTTAACGGAGCGTTGTTTTGTCACATTAGTCACCAGAATGTGTTGGAGGCCTGCCCCCCACAGTTATGCGCTATTCACCCTCTGCTCTCTGCACCCTCTACCCCTCCCCCCTCTGCAATTTACAATCTATCAGTGCTGTAGGGCATTCGGTATTGCCTGCAGGGGGAGGAGGGGGTTGGAGGGCGTGAATAGTGGAGGGTGAATGAGCTGGGCCATTGTATTGGGGTTGTAGGATCCAGAAGACACCCTGGGGTGAAATGGAACCAAGATAGGGGTCCACCTTGTCTGGTTCCATACCCAAGGGCACTACCAGTTTTGTTTTTTTCCATTCAAACTTTATTGAAATTTTCCAATACAGAGAACAAATCCACAACACGATAGACATAGTACAAACATTTCAGATACAAATATAGTGATGATTCATTCTCTCCCTACCCTTCCCCCCACCCCCCTAACCCTCCCCTAAAATCCCAGCACAGCATCATACAGCCTAGACTACACCTTATGATATAGTATCACCAAGCCTTAAACATGTAAGGAGTACAGGGTTTGTAATGGGCCCCATATCCTATTGAACTTCTTTACTTTATTATAGAGACTTGCAATGGTCCTCTCTGTTCTAAGGTTAGCAAGAAGTTCCTGGAGCCATTCAACATAAGATAGTTCATCAAATCTTTCCAATGTCTAAGGGCCACTTTTTTAACAGATAATGAGATTAATGCCATATAATATTTCCTGTTCACCACTGAAATACAGGAAAATCCCCCAAGAGACATATTTCAGGTGTGAACAAGTCAGTCAGCCCTAAAAGAGGGTCAGCCCTTTGTTTGATAGTGGTCCAAAGTGAAACAACTTTGGAATAGCTACAGAAAATATGAAGAAGATCCCCTCGTTGCAATTGGCATCTTGTACAAAGATGAGAGGACACAATACCTAGTCTAGCCAATTTCTGCGGGGAATAGTAGATGTTATGCAGGATTTTGAATTGCATTAACCTAAGTCTATCCTGTAGCAAAAATTTGTGACAATTCTGCCACAGAAGAGACCAATCCAGCTCCTTATTGGGAAAAAGAGAAGACCAAAAGGCAACAAGGGCAAAATTATCAGGATAGGCCCAGTTAAATAAAACACTATATATCTTGGACACAGCGTGAGGTAGGCCGGCCAGCTTCATTAGGGTAGCCTGAAAGGGAATGTGGGTAACCGGAGGCGGGACCGGTCCTATTACCGTTAACAGAAGATGACGAAGCTGGAGAATCTTAAAAATATTTATACGGGGTATTAAAAACTTATGCATAATTTCAGCTGAAGAACACCATTGTCTATCGGGTGTAGTAAAATCTTCAAGCTGACAATCTCCTATCTGGGGAAGCCAACTGACTAATAGGGGCTTACTGTCTAATTGAAAATTAGGATTACCTCTTCTAGGTTGGGATAAGTCTTTGATGTTCTCATATTTCAGAAACGCGCACAGTTGAGAGTGAGCCTTGATTGAGACTGCAATAGGGGAATTACGTAGAGATTCAGGAAGGGATCCTAATTTGGTGTATAACATCGCACTTGGGGAGTAACCATGTTTTGTTAAACTAGCTAACTCCACTTTTAACCAAATCGGAGTGTATAAAGACTGGGCTAAGAGCTGCTCCGCAACCAACCACCTGAGATATTTATTAGCCTGACTGGCCCAATAATACAGCCCAATATGCAGAAGCCTTAATCTGCCTTTTGCCTTGGGTGCTGCTAGTGTATGGAATGCCATTCTAGATTTTTTGTGCCCCCTTATGAAGGTGGAAATCATGCTGTGCACCTTTTTGAACCAAGACAACGGGAGCCCAACGTTCAACAAATTAAGGAGGTAAAAAAGTCAGGGAAAAATTTTCATTTTAATTAAATTAATCCTTCCCCAAAGGGAGAGGGGAAGTAGGGTCCACCTGCGGAGATCTTGATCTATTCTATGAACCAAGGAATCTAAATTTAGCTGCATAATACGAGCTACATTTCATGTTAAGATAAGCCCTAGGTATTTGATAAAATCAGGTTTTCAAGCAAGCCCAAAAGCGGTAATTTCCTGCTTATAAACTCTGTAGTTAAGAGGAAAAACCACTGCTTTTCCTATGTTAAGTTTGTAATTAGAAACCTTGCTAAAACCATCTATTGTTTTAAGAATAGAGGGGATAGATGTAACTGGATGTGTTATTTGCAACAGGAGGTCATCTGCGTACGCTGCCACTTTAACTACCTGTCCATTCAGGGAAATACCAAAGATGTCCTGAGCTCTTATTAACCTCCTGATAAGGGGTTCTAAATATATATTAAAGAGCAAAGGGGACAGGGGACATCCTTGTCTAGTTCCCACATGTAATGACACTACCAGTTTTGGTGGGCAGGTGGTCCGGACGGTCCGGGAGGTTCATTCAACTCGGGCGGTGTTATGCAATGCCAGGTCTGCTAAGAACAAGACTGCAATTATTGCAGATCTTGTTGGAATGGTGGACTTGGCTTGCATCAGCTGGCTGGATGAGAACTCTGACCCCATTTTGGAGGCTTTAACTCCAGCTGGGTACTCAGTGATCCACCGCCCGAGATTGATCATGGTGGGGGTTTGCGATCTGTTTTAAGACCGAACTTAACCTCACAAATGTACCAGTTGAGGAGGCTGAGTCATTTGAGTGTACCATGGTAGCAGGAGTAGGTTGTAGGATCACTCTCATCTACCGTCCACCCGGAGACAAGAAGCTGTTCCTTCAGCAAGTCGCCGACTTCATCATTGACATGGCGTTTGAGTCACCCAGGCTGATGGTCCTGGGCGAATTTAATGCCTGGGTCGATGATGAACTCTCACAGTTTGGACAACACTTCCTCCAGTTGATGACATCTCTGGGCCTTACACAGATAGTTACCACTACTACACATAAACACGGTCACTCTCTTGACTTAGTCTTCCTCCTGGGGATCGAAGCCTCTGATTTGGGGGTGGAACCAGTCAGATGGTCCGATCATTACACCGTGGGGTTTAGTTTTAGTGCCCCCCTTCGTAGGCCTGCCCCTGTGGAGATGGTCAGGTACCGCCCTTTACGAGATGTAAGCTCTGAAGGCCTGATGGCTTTACTTGATCTATCATTCCTCCCAGTGGCAAGCAGTGATCTGGAGGCCCTTGTGATGGCCTATAATTTGGCCATTACATTGGCCTTGGATGTCATTGCTCCCATTCATGTTTGTCCTCTCACCCTTCACCCTCGGTCCCCATGGTTTGATGGGACTTTGAGGGAGATGCAGCGATTAGGACAAAGGTTAGAGCATTGCTGGCGAAGGTCCACCCTTGATGCCGACTGCCTTAGATTGATGGATCATTATCAAGTTTATCAATCTGCAATCACCCGTACGAAGGCAGAGTTCCTGTCCGGGGAGATTGCAGTTGCTCAGAATCGACCAGCTCAGCTTTTTCGAACTGTGGACAGACTGTGCAACCCAGCCTGCCTACAAGATCGAAAAACCTTTTTGCAAATACAGTGCGATGAGCTTGCTTGATTCTTTGCATCTAAGGTGGCCGACATCAGGGCAGTACTTCGGCCAACACACTCTATGGGTGCTGCAGTTGATTGGCTCGAGGCCATTGCTTCTCAGCTTTCCTGGAGTACCTTTGACTAACCGAAGTTCATGGAAGTTATGTGGATTGTCCAAGCTGCTCACTCTACGTGCTGTAGTTTGGATCCTGGACCAACCTCCCTGATTCTGGGTTGTATTGATTCCATTGGTCCGGTCCTAGCACGGATAGTCTGGTGCTCCTTGGAAACAGGTGAGTTTCCTAGCTCCCTGAAGGAGGCGGTGGTAACACCCTCTTGAAGAAAGCTTCCCTGGACCCAAACTGCCATGCAAACTACAGAACAATCTCTAACCTTCCTTTCTTAGGGAAGGTTATTGAGAAAGTAGAGGCTGGGCAGCTGGAGAATCATTTGATCATCCATGACATCTATGAACCTCTCCAGTCCGTATTTCGAAAGAGACATAGTACTGAGACAGCACTGATTCGGGTGCTCAATGATCTCCTGATGGTAAGGGATTGGAAAAACTGTTCCATCTTGGTTTTCTTGATCTCTCATCAGTGTTTGACACTGTGGACCATGGGGTTCTGCTTGGCCGTCTGAAGTTCATCTGTGGACTGTCGGATACAGTCCTCAGGTGGTTTACATCTTTCCTCACTGGAAGAACTCAGAGAGTGGTGTCCGGAATTTATTCCTCGGACCCAGTTTCTCTGTTTTGTGGGGTCCCTCAGGGCTCAGTACTGCCCTCCCTGTTGTTTGCAGTGTATGTGCTGCCCCTTGGAGACATTGTAAGAAGGTATGGGCTGAGGTTTCACTACTATGCTGATGATACCCAGTTCTACCTTTCTTTTGCACCTGCCCAGGATGGAGCTCTCTCAGGTTTTAATAGCTATCTCACAGAAATCCAGGAGTGGATGGATTCCAGTTGGCTAAAGTTGAACTCGGAAAAGATTGAGGTGTTGGTTGTAGACCCAGCACGTCAGATAGGGGCCCGGGGGTGGGCTTCCCCTTGGGGCTTTTCCTTGGTGGCATCTCACTCCCGACCTCTGAACGGGTGAGGAACCTGGGGGTAATTTTTGACGAGGGACTGACTGCATTTGCAGGTGTCAGCCATTGTCAAATACTCTTTTTACCATCTGAGGAATATCTCCAGGATTAAGCACCTTGTTCCATCTGGTGATCTTCCTACACTGGTCCATGCCTTTGTGTCCTCGTGCCTGGACTACTGCAACTCCCTTTATCTAGGGCAACCTGGGGTAGAAATCTGTCACTTGCAGCTAGTGCAGAATGCTGCAGCCCAGCTTTTGATGGGAACTTCTAGATCCTGTCATATTACACCGGGCTGCATGGACTGCACTGGCTGCCAGTACAGTGCTGGATCACATTTAAAGTCTGTTTACTGACTTTTAAAGCCCTGCACAAACTGGGCCCAGATTACCTGAAAGAGCTTCTGGTTCCCTACCGCCCCGGACAATTGCTCCACTCAGCCAATGAGGGGTTGCTAGAGATTCTGAGGGTGTGTTTGAAATCATCTGGGGCCCGTGCATTTATGCACGTGGCCCCAACCCTTTGGAATTCTCTACCCCATCGGGTATGGGAGTGCACGAATGTGGAGGGATTCAAACAAGCTTTGAACACTTATTTGTGGATCCAAGTTTTTGGTGAATAAATAACTGTGCGAAGGGATTATTGGTTTTATATTTATATGAATTTGATTGTGATATGTTATTTTAAAATTTGTTAGGCGCCTTGATACCTTGAAAGGTGACATAAAAATAAAGTTATTATTATTATCATCTCCTTTTTGGGCTATTTACATTTGTTTTTCTATTAGTGTGATAATTTTGAGCTATTTGCAAATGCTTCTCCCTTCAGAGAAAAGAGCTAATGGTTGGAGTGACCCACAAATGAGAAGTGGAGGCATGCATATGGTTTGGATCCAAGTGGATGGTTTCATGTTGCCAGTATCTCAAACCAACATGATGTAGTGTGTGGGGATATGGACAAATACCTTTAGTAGAGACTCAATTACAGGCGAGAAACTGTTTCATGATTGCTGTCACCTGATTGGAATAATGGAATGGAAGATGTTTCCATCACCCGGGAAAACAACAATTACCAAAATACAAATTGAAAGTTTCGGACATGGGCTCATAGATGCTGATGCCGACAGTTTTTGCTGGCTTGTAGTAATGTCATCTACCCAACCCTTTCAGTTACTATATAAATTCATCATCTTGTGTAGAGCCTCTATATCCTGTAATTGAGAAAACTGGGACAGACGCTTTTTGTCTTGATTGTGGGGAAGTCAACATTTATGTTTTCTTGGTGGATAAAGGTTGATGTAGCACATTAGAATGAGTGTGAGGCAGACAAACAAAGAACACTTTAACATGTACTGTTTAACATCAGGCGCTCAGGCAGGTGGGTTGGTAATCTCTTTGCCTTGACCCTTACTACAGTCTGTCCTGCCATCTGTGCTCAAAAAACATTTTCCTGCCTTCTAAAATAATTTAGATGATTTACTGCTGCTTTTCCCAAATCATTTGCATGGTATCTCATCCTTGCTGGTTTCCAATGAATACTTATTTCTATTTCCTAATCATGTAATTTTAAAAAATAATTTTGACTCTGATATGACATACTAATTCCAGTACATATCTTTATATTATAAATATATGTCTATTAATGTCAGTTTTGCCCACAGTGTGCTCTCCTTACCCTGCTCATCTGCAGTTTTTCAAATTACGATACTCACTTGAAAATAATGATCTTGCTATGTTTACATCCCTATATTGATTTTAGTTTGGTATGGTGCCTTGACTGACTGATATGGTGCCTTAGGGGCTGATTCCAAGATGGCCAGCGTAACTTGCACGTGGTTGCGAGTTACGCCAGTTGCCTCTATGCCAGAGACACTAAGCCACATTCCAGAAGTGGCAGAGTCCTGGCAATTGTGACATGCGAGATATGCCGTGTGTTGCAGCCACATGTCACAACTCACGGTGAGCGATAGGTGGCCACACCAGAGCCCCCCAACCCCGGACCACCGCAGCACACATTGGGGGCATGGGGAGGCCTTACAGATGGCACAGGCATCTGGGGGTGCTACTGGACCAGACCCCGGGTCCCTAACGATCGAGGTTTGAGGGGTGGGGGTGTACATGTGGGGCCAGGGACAGCATGGCACCACTGCCGTGGCACTACGTGGCTGCATCTGATGGTGCCAGCTGTCAGATGCCACTATGACAGCTCTGAGCTGTCATAGACTCCACACTGCGACACAGGTATTAACTGCAGGTTCGACGACCCCCCCTGGAATTGGGCTTTGTGCATGTTGTAACCCACAGTTGTGCCAGGCATCAGTGGGCTGTGGTGTAAGTAGTGTCCTAACTTGCGATTTTCGTAGCCCACAGACGCACTGGCACAAGGCACCTCCTGGAATGGGGCTGGTGTAATGTTTGGTGTAAGTCGCAAGATACGCCATGGGGTTTGCCATATATCAGCTTATGCTGGCATAGACCCTCTTGGAATCAGGCCCCTAGTCTTCAGTACCTGCTTATATGAGTTAACTGTGTTGCAATCATTGAGTTCTCGACCTCAAAACCACTCCAAAAGCACTAGTGTAAGTGTAGAATGGTCCAACCTAAGAATGTAAGTGAAAAGAAGATGAGAAATCAAAACAACATGGATTGGTGTAAAGAAGAGAAGCCCCAGCAATTCACCATTGAAAGCCTTGGACTGCACCTTGGGCTCTGGTGGAGAATTGGACAATATGAGGTCCAGAGCCAACCCATCTCTAGGCAGGAGGGATTCCTCATTGATCATGAAGATGTTATAGAGAATTGATGGCAATGTGTCCAAAATAAAACAAGACATTAAAAAGATAGAGCACTGGATAACCGAAGTAGAGAGCAAGCAAACTGTGCTAAGAGAAGAGACTGGAAGTATGGGCTGAACCATCCTGTTTCTGCACAAAAGTGACAGAGTTAACGAGATATGCGGAGGATGCAGTAGCTAGAATGCATTTAAAAAACTATGGGGCCGATGCCAAGATGGCGGTAATAACCACCAGCATGATTCTGATTATCGGTTGTCTCTATGCCAGGACTCTACACCACATTCCAGAAATGGCTGGGTCCTGGCAATTGCAACATGCGAGATATGCCAAGTGCATGGCAGTAGCCCACACATGATGAATTGCAGCCGCATGTAGCAACTCACAGTGAGTGACAGGCATCCCCCCAGAGCCCCCCCACGCTGGACCACCACAGCACACATCACGGGGCATGGGGAAGGCCAGGACAGATAGTGCAGGCATCTGGGGGTGGTACTGGACTGTACTCCTGGGGGTTCCTCACGATCAGGGGTTTGGGGGTGGGATGTACATGTGGGGGTCAGGGGGACATCATGGTGCCATTGTCATGGTGCTACATGGCTGCATCCGATGGTGCCAGCCATCGGATGCCACTAATGACAGCTCCAAGCTGTCGTAGATTCCTTACACCACTGCGGCTTTGGGAATTGCAACTGCAGGTTACGACACCTGCCCACCTGGAATTGGGCTTTGTGCATGTCGTAACCTGCAGTTGCGCCTGCATCAGTGGGCTACGGTGTAAGTAGTGTCCTAACTTGCAATTGTCACAGCCTGCAGACGCACTGGTGCAGGGCTCTTCCTGGAATAGGAGCTGGCGTAATGCTTGGTGTAAGTCGTGAGATACATCATGGGGTTTGACGTATCTTGGCTTACGCCAGCGTAGCTCCTCTTGGAATTGGGACCATGTCTTTTTTAACTCCTTGAAGGAATAAAAAAAGTTGATTTAAATGGGTACCTAATAAGCTGGATTAAGCAGCAGTCACCTTCAATGAAGAAAACAGAGATTGCAATCGAGAGGCACATAGAGCCCTAGGGCCAAAGCCATGTGAAAGAACTTCACCTCATTCAACAGTCACTAAGTTCTAAAAGTTCCTGGTAAAGGAACTTATTCTGAAAAGGCTTAGGAGAAAGAAAATCTTCTGCTGAATGGTAAAGGTGTATATCTTGATCGAGACTTTTCATCTGAATTGTTGCATAAAAGGAAACAAATGCGTGAAGTTATGAAATAGTTGAGGGAGAAGTGAATAAAGGGCCAAATAAGATACACAATGAATCTGTTCATTCATTCAGAAGCAGGATGAAAGCTCTACAAGAGCATACTGCAAGCATTAAAGCCCCATCAGAAAGTGGGAATTTCTCTCCCCGACCTGAAGACAGAAACCAACAAAACACAGAAACATAGAATTTGCTGGCAAATGATTTGGTCAGATAAGACTTGGCGGCTATGGTCTGGAAAATGTCAATGAAAAGATTGTCTCAAGCCCAAGACACCAACTCAGCTATGGCAGATTCCCTATGAAATAATGTCCAACTGCTATTCAAGAGCCTGAACATGAAGATGAACCCATCATCAACATTCTCTTTCACTTGTCTCTTCACTTTTTCTGCCCAGTTCGAAGGGAACATAGAAGCATTTGACAGGTACAGTGGCGTGAAAAAGTATTTGCCCCCTTCCTGATTTTCTCTATTATTGCATATTTGTCACGCTGGATGCTTTCAGGTCTTTAGACAAAATATAATATTAGATAAAGGGAACCTGAGTGAACAAATAACACTTTTTTTTTACTTATTTCATTTATTTAATGAAAAAGTTACAACACCAACTGGCACTGTGTGAAAAGTAATTGCCCCTAGTTAAATCAACCCAATTAAAGGGATAATTAGAGTCAGCTGATTGAACACAGCCAGGCTTGATTACAGCCAGCCCTGCTCAATATAAACTCACTTATTTTGACCCTTACCATCAGAGTCACGTTGCCAGCACAAGATTCAACAAGCACATTATGCCATGATCAAGGAAGTTCCTGAAAAGATCAGAAAAATTTGTTACCCTCTATCAGTCTGGAAAGGATTACAAAGCTATTTCTGAGGCTCTGGGACTCCATCGAACCACAGTGAGAGCCATAATCTCCAAATGAAGAACACTTGGAACAGTAGTGAATCTTCCCAGGAGTAGGCAGCCTGCCAAAATTACTCCAAGGGCACAGCTTAAAATCATCCAGGAAGTCTCAAAGGATCCTAAAGCAACATCCAAAGAACTGCAGGCTTCTCTTGCCTCAGCTAAGGTCAGTGTTCATGACTCCACAATCAGAAAGAGACTGGGCAAAAATGGGCTTCATGTGAGAGTAGCAAGGTGGAAACCACTGCTAACCAAGAAGAACATAAACGCGCTCTCTCATTTGCCAAGAAGCACCTGGATGATCCACAAGCCTTTTGGGAAAATGTTCTATGGACAGATGAGTCCAAAGTGGAACTTTTGGATGACATGGATCCCATAATGTCCGCGAAAGCAAACACAGCATTCCACAGTAAGAACACCATACCAACAGTCAAACATGGTGGTGGTAGTGTGATGGTGTGGGATGCTTGCTGCCTAAGGACCTGGATGACTTGCCATAATTAAAGGAACCATGAATTCTGCTCTGTACCAGAAAATTCTTAAGGAGAATGTCTAGGTCATCCTTCCATCAGCTGAAGCTGAAGCATATAGGTCATGCAGCAAGACAATGATCCAAAACACAAAAGCAAGTCCACATCAGAATGGCTAAAGAAGTAAAATTAAAGTTTTGGGTGGCCTAGTCAAAGTCCAGACTTAAACCCAATAGAGATGCTGTGGCAGGACCTGAAATGAGCAGTTCATGCTGAAAACCTACCAAATGTTACTGAATTAAAGCAGTTCTGTGAGGAAGAGTGGGTTAAAATTCCTCCACAGCGATGTGAAGAGACTGATATTGAATTATAGGAAGTGTTTGGTTGCAGTCATTGCAGCTAAATGTGGCATAACCAGTTATTAAGTGTAAGGGGCAATTACTTTTCACACAGTGCCAGTTGGTGTTGGTTAACTTTTTTTCATTAAATAAGTGAAATTAAAAAAAAAAACAAGTGTTATTTGTTCACTCAGGTTCCCTTTATCTAATATTACATTTTCTCTAAAGACCTGAAAACATCCAGTGTGACAAATATGCAATAATAGAGAAAATCAGGAAGGGGGCAAATACTTTTTCACGCCACTGTAGGTGATTACAGGGGGCTATACCACTTCAGCCAGCATATCCAAGGTTTGGTTTATTAATCTAATCGGGTCCCTCACCCCCTTTCACTCCCCACCTGCACCTGGTAAAACTCTTGAGACCATATGTCAGTACCACCCTGGTCCAACCAGATAGACACCCAGACCAAATTCTTAGTGGGTGGCTATGGGGCCAATCTGGGGGCAGGGGAGCTTGCAACCCACCATGCTGGGGGAGAAAACTTTAATACAGTGGGGTCATTGCCAATCAGGATTGTGTAGGATCTCACTGTCCCAATTATTTTCTGCATACGACTCCTAAAGGCATGCTTTTATAAAGGCAGGACACAATTTTGCATGTTTAGAGATGTGCAATGTTGAGAAGCTTTGTTTCACAAAATACTTTGCAATTTTTCAGACTCCTGTGATGTGGCATAGTTCTTCTAGGAGTGAAGTGCCTACTTCGCTCAGCAAAAACTACACATAGTGGTACTTTCCCAGTAAAGCTGCTGGGGAAACTAAACACTGTGCCATTTCTTTAGAAGAAAATCTGTGTTTATATATTTAGAAGCACCCCCATACACTGTGCCGTTATCCCAAATTTGCCCAGACCCTTTCCTGTAAATTACTTCTAGCCTGCTATCTGCTGCATAGACCCCCATCCACCCCAAGGATAAGTCTGTAACCGACTACAATGAAATTAATCCCTTCCTTCACCCACATGCCAAAAGCCATTCCCACTTCCTCCTCCCACCTCAGGGTCAGCTAGTCAGGTTTTACTATAGGCAAAGACCTCACCATTCATTTATGCATTACTGATATGCACAGTGACTAGAGTAGACACTCTGTACAGTAGGATAGTTTTTTTCTTTTACAGGTCTACCAAAACAGATTCTTTGGGGGTGCTCAAGGGGGAGTGGGTGGTGAGGGCCAGCGGATTGGATGGGGGGTTCTCATTCATCATTGGGGTCTAGCAGGGTGGGGGGAGGCTGAAGGAGTGTTTTTTTGTTATGCAGATGGGGAGAAGGGATTAATTACATAGCAGTTGGTGGTGAAATTCACCTGGATGGGGGAGGAGGGATTTCTTCTTGCAGAGGGTGGTGAGGTTTGAGTAACTTACAGGAAAGTGTCTGGTGGGTGGGGCAGGCTTCTAAATATTACAAAGAAAAATTATTTTAACATTATTTTAACCAAAATATAAAAATAGGTTGGCAAAGTTGGTGCAGTCGGCGAGAACTTCATGGCCCTTCATAAAGTGTGAAATTACTGGCATTGCACCAGCTTTGCTAGCATTTTAAAACTTGTAACATCTCTGGGTGTAATCTTCCCCCATGAACTAAGGTGCATGACATTTTTTGCCTTTGCAGACATCAGTACCAGCTGACTTCTGCAAGAAAAGACTGGCCAGTCTTGAAGACTGTGGTGATGCCCTTGCATATGGGGTATGAGTTACTCCTTTAAGACTAGAAATTTGTAACGCTGGGCCTACATGTTTAGGTGGGGGAAATTGGAGCACTAACATAGCAGATAAACCCAGTGTCCAAGGGCAATGTCCACAGGTTGGACAGACTGGGTATTATATTACTTGCTTGAACTATATTATCTGTATACTGACTTGCATGTGCAAAACTCCTTCCGCAGATGAGCATGCATGAAAGGTTTCACACTTACCATCTGTTATATCTGTTCATAGCTTGATGGATCCAGTGGTCAGTCATAGCAGCATTTATAACTCCTCTGCATGTTGAGGACTATTTCTTTTCAGGCAGTGTGTATTACAGTACTGTTTGGCTGCATATTCAGGCAGGAATTCCGGGACAGCCACCCTAGTAGGGATCTTAGGAAGTTGGATATATGCAAAGAATATTGGGTAGTCGGGGTTTTTAGGTGGTCCAGCAATATTAGACACCCTTTCTGCAGAAGTACTCAAAATAGCCAGAAACATTTCAGCCTGGGCCTGTGAATGGTGGGGGGCAGGGATATGCAAGAGCTACCTCCTTACAGACAGAGAGTGTTGTCCTGGACTTGGGCAAACAGGAGGCCACCACTAAAAATTCTTACCTTTTTGGTACCAGATGGGTTTAACTCCATCCCTCATTGCAGGGCTAAAAGGTTATGATGTCTCATCTACCTGGTGTGGTGGTCAGAAGAAAGGGCCAGACAAAGAGGTAAAAGCGTACAGTAGATTGAGTCAGTACAGCACCGATGGCATGAACAACTGGAAGACTTGCTGTCAGTATAGACCTACCACACATCCCTCATAGCTGTTGAGTATTAGGTTGGAGTACATAAATCAGGTCATTTTGACCCGTCCCCGAACAGGCTGCTGGACCAATATTTCTCTTGGAGGCCTTAGGACCTTACCAGGGGAGCTCAAAAATTGTTGGGAGATTGTAGACTCTCAAATTAGCTTCAGCCCCTGTGGGTGTGGTCGTCTTTCTCTCCACCACAGACTGCACTCCAAGGCTGCCACAGAACAGGACTCCCAATCCAGCTCCAGCCCCTGACCAGGCTCTGTGAGTAGGACCCCCGACAGTGTGGCTAGCTTTCTTTCCACCGCAAACCATGCTCCAAGGCTGCCACAGAACAGGACTCCCAATCCAGGTATGTGGCTCTAACTGAGCCCTTGCTCCCTGCCAGCCTGTGGCACTGGAAGCTGCTGATATGGCTCTAAGCCTGTGGCATTGAAAGCCGCTCATCTGATTGGCTCCCAGCTGGCTGCTCCTTGCCTTCATTGGTGGACAGTGTACAGGCTCCCTTGATGTTTGGGCAAGCTGGACTAGAGGAAAAAAAGACAAAAAACAAAAAAAGACTGCCTTTTCTTGGTTTAAATTTGTGTGGCTGAAGAATTTTCAAAAGTATCGATTTGTAGTGCATATAGCTAGCCTAGAGATTTGAACTCTGCATTTAACTGTGTACTGTTAGCTAGCTTAGCCTGCTAGACAAGGATTAGGTAAACTTGGCCACAGCTGACTGTCAATTCTTCAAAAGGTGAAGCTTTTCTTTCTTACTTACTGGCTCCCAGTATCCCTATATTTCCACCACTCACTGTATTCTGATAAACCTAGCTTTTTTACCTTCTGCCTCCCTCTATCCCAGTATTCAATCTGCTCACTTTATCCTGCAACAACTGCTCCTTTGTTTTCCTCCACCTTCATTTGCTGACTGCAGTTTGCTTAGACCTGAACCCTCTTTCTTATTTTTTTGGCTGAACTCTTCTTTTTCTGTACCGCTACCAATGCTGCACCAACCCCCCTCCACGCCACCCCCCAATAAATCTTTAACTTTTCTCTCTTCTCAGCTGCTAAAGGAACTCCTTTCTCCCCACCTACTGCACACAGGTCCCCTCCTTGTCTGGCCCCGCACCTGGTGCCGGCTGTATTACCCCCATTGTGTAGCTCCTCTGTTCTGCACACCCTCACCCCACTCTTTGTCTTACCGACCCTCCCACCAATTAAGCCCTCGGCCGATTGCAGTGGCCAATATTTATATTCTAACCCCGCTCTCCTTTCTTTCCTTTAGCTCCAAACCCTGACTGGGCTCTGTGAGGAGGACCTCTGCAGTGCAGCTGGCTTTATCTCTGCCACAGACTGTGCTCCAAGGCTGCCACTGAACAGGACTCCCAATCCGGAGTACATGGCTCTGACCGAGCCCTTGCTCCCTGCCAGCCTGTGGCACTGGAAGCTGCTGATACGACTGTAAGCCTGCGACATTGGAAGCCGCTCATCTGATTGGTTCCCAGCTGGCTGGTCCTCGCCTACATTGGTGGACAGTGTACAGGCTCCCATGGTGACTGGACAAGCTGGGCCAGAGGAAAAAAAGAACAAAAAAAGATTGCTTTTTCTCGGTTTAAATTTGTGTGGTTGAAGAATTTTGAAAGTATGGATTTGTACCATGTACAGCTAGTCTAGGGATTTGAACTCTGTATTTAATTGTGTACTGTTAGCTAGCTTCACCTGCTAGACAAGGATTAGGTAAGACAGCTGTCCATTCTTGAAAGCCAAAGATTTTCTTTCTTTCTTACTGGCTCCCTCTATCCCTATATTGCCACCGCTCACTGTATTCTGATAAACCTAGCTTTTTACCTTCTGCCTCTCTCTATCTCAGTATTCAGTCTGCTCACTTTATCATGCAAAAACTAGTTCCTTTGTTTTCCTTCTCCTCCATTTGCTGACCGTGGCTTGCTTAGACCTAAACCCTCTTTCTTTCTTTTTGGCTGAACCCTTCTTTCTTTGTACAACTACCAACGCTGCACCAACCCCCCAGCCCCCCTGATAAAACCTTAACTTTTCTTTCTTCTCAGCTGCTAAAGCAACTCTCTCCCCCCAATCTACTGCACACAGATCCCTTCCTAGCCTGGCCCTGCATCTGGCGCCAGCTATATTTCCCTCCCCGATTGTGTAGCTCCTTTGTTCTGCACACCCACACCCCACTCTTTGTCTTACTGACCCTCCCACTAATTAAACCCTCAGCTGATTGCAACGGCCAGTATTTATATGCTAACCCTGCTCTCCTTTCTTTCCTTTTACTCCAGACCCTGACCGGGCTCTGCGAGGAAGATGCCTCGTGGTGCAGCCGGCTTTCCCTCCATCGCAGACCGCGATCCAAGGCTGCCACAGAACAGGACTCCCAATCCAGCTCCATCCCCAACTGGGCTCTGTGAGGAGGACCTCCCATAGTGCAGCCAGCTTTTTCTCCAATGCAGACTACGTTCCTAGACTGCCACAGAACAGGATTCCCAATCCAGGTACGTGGCTCTGACTGAGCCCTTGTCCCTGCCAGCCTGCGGCACTAGAAGCTGCTGGTAGGACTCTAAGCCTGTTGCATTGGAAGCCACCCATCTGATTGGCTCCCGGCTGTCTGCTCCTCACCTTCATTGGTAAACTGTACAGGCTCCTATGGTAATTGGGCAAGCTGGGCCAGAGGGAAAAAAACAAAAAAAAAAAAAAAAAAAGACTGCTTTTTCTCGGTTTAAATTTGTGTGGCTAAAGAATTTTCAAAAGTATGGGTTTGTAATATGTATAGCTAGCCTAGGGATTAGAACTCTGTATTTAATTGTGTACTGCTAGCTAGATTAGCCTGCTAGACAGGGATTTGGCAAACTTTGCCACAGCTGACTGCCTGTTGTTAAAAGCCGAAGCTTTTCTTTCCTATTGGCTGCCTGAATCCCTATATTGCCACCACTCACTGTATTCTGATAAACCTAGCTTTTTACCTTCTGCTTCCCTCTATCCCAATATTCAGTCTGCTCACTTCAGCCTGCAAAAACTAGCTCCTTTGTTTTTCTCCTCCTCCATTTGCTGACCACGGCTTACTTAGACCTGAACCCTCTTTCTTTCTTTTTGGCTGAACCCTTCTTTCTCTGTACAACTACCAATGCTTAGAGGTAGGTGAAGTGGCCGAAATTCACTCCGTGGAGCAATTCGCGGAGTGGCTGGGAATCCGAGAAGTACTCTGCAATGTGAAGCGGAGTACTTTGCGCCATGATGAGGATTGCAAAGTCATTGATTTCAATGCACTTCGCGTTACTCCGCCTTCCCCCAACCACTTCTGTGCCTATTTTTAGGCGAAATACATTGATTCCAATGTACTTCGCATCACTTCACCTTGTTTTTGGGCTCCAAGGTGAATTTTGCATTGATTCATGTGATTGCAAGTCACCTAGGATCTAGACTGTTCTGCACAGCCTCAGTTCGGTGTACTGTGTTTGTAGTGGTAGTTGGAGACAGTTTACTGTCAGAGCTCTGTGATTCAAACTCTATAAAAGCTGTTAAAAAATCCTTTTTGAGCCATTTTGTTGGCTTAAAACATAGTACATCAATTGTAGGAAAACCTCCTAAACTCGTATCATCAAGTGTTTATTGTTTGTGTGTGGATTTTGAATGTTAATTTTGAACATTCAGTCTGTGTACCGAGAGACACATGAAGTGTGCTTTGGGGGAGGGGCGTTTCTGTGTGGTGTAAGTAGATTAACTGCCTGGGAGAAAAAGGCAGTCTTTTTGTTTTGGTTATATTTTTGTTGTATATCTGTGTTAATGTACACACAGTTATATTTTCAGTAATTTTTGACATTTTTTTGCTGAATTTTGTGTTGCAGCAGTGCATAATTTAAGTTTGTTGAAAAGATCTGGTTATATTACTGAAGCTTTCAATTTGCCATGTATTACTTGTAGTGTGTGTGTGTGTGTGTGAGTGTGTGTGCAACGCATGCCATCAAATCACAGACACCTTTTATTGTGCTGCAGAGTAATTGCAGCAGTGTGAACCTGCTATCCACCGCAGCTGCGTGATTTTGTGCTGCTTTGTGGTTGGGAGGGATTGTGGTATATTGGTTTGGTTTTGTACTGTTACTGCAGTGCACTGCCCCCTCCCCCAACTGGTAAAAGGTATTCTTTTCCATATTGGATTTGGATTGTGACTGCTGTGAGCAGCAGTGGTTAAGGTGTTGTGACTTTGCGTCTGCATCTGCATCTTTTTCTTGATTGTGCAGTACAATCTAATCTGTCTGTGCCTTTGCATCTGTTAGTTCATAATCTACATCTGCAGACTGCAAGCCACTGTTGTTGTTTTTTTGGGCTTCGCATCACATCCACCGGGCCAGACTGAAAGTTCCGAAATTTAAATTGGTTTAAAATTTTATTGGTGATCCCCCAAAATGCCCACAAAGAGATGTGCAAGCAAAGCTGTTTCTGGCCATGGCACTGCTGCCAGTGGTAAGATTGTCTGTGGGCATAGTAGTATGCAGATGCAGAAGTGCATAGCTGATGTGAGGAAAGGGATTTTTCCATCAATGTTTTTTTACAGCGCAACCTGTAGCTTCACTCATAGTTGGAGGAGATGATGTTGTCCCAGATGGTGGTGTTAGTGCAGTTTCTGCTGGCATGAGTATTGCTGCCTCAAGTTCCACTTCTGATCAGGTAACCATGTCAAAAAATATAATTGAATCTAAAGCAGTGAGTGACAGTGTAGATGATGTGATACTCCCTAGTAACATCCCCATGTTAGTTGAACATGATTCTGATCATGACGACAATAACACACAATGTCTCATTTCTTCCACTGCGGTTGAGGTCATGTCTTTGCCATGCAATGATTCACAGTGTGGTGCAAAAATATTAGGTGATGATGATGATGATGATGATGATGTTGCTGTGGTTGCAACATGTAGTCCGCAGAACAGCATTCAAGCAGAAAATGTGGATGCGGATGATGCTGATGAATATGATGATGATGTCAGTGACCCCTGTTGGAAACTGGGATCACAATCCCTTGTTTGGGAGTATTTTTGTGCAAGATGCAAATGATGAGTCAGTTGCAATCTGCCAGCTTTACCATGCGCTTGTTAGAAGAGGTAAAAAGGGGAGTCATGTTGGCATGGGGGGGGCAGCATACACATCTTAAGAACAGGCACATGGCACTGTGGACGCGGCACCAGATGGCGGCTAATGCCATAGTGGGGCGTTCACCCTCATCATCAACCTTAATGAGCATGTTATCCCCTTCCATGACTGTAAGAAAAAGTAGGAATGTCTGCAGTAGCGATGAAATAACAGCAGAGGATTACTACAAGCATGATAAGGTGGAGCATAATGATTTTGAAATCTTGTCAAGTGGTGGTCAGAGTAGCAGTGGTGGTGGTGGTGGTGGTCAATGCAGTATGTCTAGTGCAAGTGGTACATCAACCCCTATGTGTAAATCTGGGAAAATAACTTAATCTGTGGATTTGTCACCTATGCAGCCCTCTTCATCACACGTTCACACCCCACGCCGGCCATTCGCAGAGCAAAGCCATTTGTCACACCTCGTGCCAAACGTCTAATTCAGCCCACTTTGCAGAGTGTTTTTGCCCGTAACCTGAAGTACCCACCCAATCATGCAGTGTCACATGAACTTAATGCTGCTGTAGTTGAAATGCTGGCATTTGATCTTTTGCCCTTCTCCTTCATGGAGAATTCTGAATTCTGGAGGTTTGCAGCATGCACCTATCCGAAATGGAAAGTCCCATCCAGGACATACTTTTCCACCTGTGCTGTCTCTGAGTTATACTGTACTGTGGCCGATTCTGTAAGACATGCCCTTCAACATTCCTCCTCTCCATTCATCCATTGAAGTATGGGTATGTGGACAAGTGGCAAAACAGCAGGGAGTTCATATTTGTGTATAACTGCACATTGGGTGCAGGTGCCAGGGGTTGTTTGTGCTGGTGGTAGTGTGAATAATCAGTGTAGTAAGGTGGACTGTCATGGTTGCAATCTTCCAGGAATTTGACAGCATGCAATGCTTGCTATGCGCAGTGTGACCTGTTCACACACTGGTGAAGACATGCTGGACTTGCTACTGACTGAAATTGACGAGTGGCTGAACCCCCTGTCGCTGAGAGCTGGGTTTATAGCAAGTGACAATGAGTCAAATGTGATTAAATGCATCACAAATGGTGGTTTTGTTTGGGTTCCATGCATGGCCCACTGTTTACATCTTGTGGTGCAGGAGTTTCTGCAGCACCCTGATATAAAGGAAATGCTGACAGTAGCATGCCGTATCTGTTCTCACTTTTCACACTCTGCAAAGGCCTGTGACCACCTTTGGCAGTTGCAGATCCAAAACAGCCTCCCGCAGCACCGCCTCATGCTGGAAGTTGTCACCTGGTGAAACTCCACTTTATGCATGGCAGAGAGGTTGTATGAACAATACAAAGCCATCTCAGAACATCTAGTCATGCACACTAGCCGCGGCACTTCTGGGGCCTCCATGTCTCTCACGACTGAACAGTGGCGCTTCATGGACTCTGTAATAACAATTTTGAGGCCTTTTGAACACACCACACAGGCAGTGAGTGCTGAATCTGCCTCCATTAGCCAATCAATTCCACTACTGTGGGTGTTGAGGCAGACATTGCTAAATCTACAGCATAGCCTTGATAGTTCCAGAGACTGTGCTAGCAGTGTGTTGCTGAAACACATGCTGACACTATTCGAGTGCAATCGGCACATCTTGAGCATTTAGCAGAGTGACGACTTTGCAATAGCAATAATGCTGAACCCAAGATACAAACGTGGAATTGCCTCACTACTGGAGGAAGGGCCTGAACAGGTAAAAAATGTCAGTAGGAAAGTGGTGCGCGTGGTTCATGGGGCACAGAAGTCACGTGCCAAGGTCAGAAAACCTCAGCAGCACAATCAGGCTGAAGGTCAGTTTGGAGTAGTATCAATCCTGTTAGGGAGCTGCAGTTCCAAGTGGTCTGTCATCAAAACCAGTTGTCATCAACCCACTTTGGGGTGCTTTGTCCCAAGTGGGGATTTGTGACATAAATGATTCCGGAGAACAGGATGATGCATCAACCACCAGACTTCGTGCAGCACAGCAAATGGTTGACTGATATTTGACTGAAAACAGGCATCTGTCAATAACTGATGATCATCTTTTATACTGGAGTGGAAAGGTCAATGAATGGCCAGAGCTGACCTTAGTGACACTGAAATACCTGACATACCCACCCTCCAGTGTAAGTGTCGAGATGGTATTCAGTTCAGTGGGTGCAATAGTAGGGGGTCATCATACAAACCTCTCTCCTGCAAATGTCAGCTTGCTGACATTTATAAAAATGAATGAGGGCCACATACCAGCTCGAACTGCAACCTTAGTATTCATACTACGGCATGGTCATGGTTGTGCTGATGTTGTAGAAATGGACCATCCTGGTGGCACTGGCAGCATGAAACGGCCTACCAGCGAGGTGGATGATGACACAATGGAGAAAGAATTCCCTAGTGGGCAGAATTCAGACATTGATGACTGCGAGGGCAGCTTTCTGTATGATGATGATGATGATGAGGTTGATGTTGGTAGGTTTTAAGTGAAGTGGTTAAAAGGCTGTCACACTTTTTCTATGGTACATGTTTTGTTTTTCATAAAGTTAAATCAGTGTCCCACTCAGAAAGACTCAAATTCCATATGTCATATTTATAACACAGTATACACTTCTATATCCCACCCTCCACCCACGTGTGTGTGTGTGTGTGTGTGTGAGACAGTGATTAAATGTGTTGCAAGCTGCAGCTGTTCCCCATGTCCACCACCAGAAAACCGCTGTTAGCCAAAGCCACCAGAAGATGCAGATAAATGTGAGCGGGAATGTCAACATGTTCCCCATGGCCACCACCAGAAAACAGCTGTTAGCCAAAGCCACCAGATGCAGAGAAATGTGAGAGGGAATGTCAACATGTGCCCCCATGACCACCACCAGAAAACCGCTGTTAGCCAAAGCCACCAGAAGATGCAGATAAACGTGAGAGGGAATGTCATCATGATGTGCCCATGACCATCCACCACCACCAGAACACCAATGTTTTTCATTCTGTGTCCTGCCCATGCCATGGCAGATGGAGTCATAGAGGAAACCTCATATATAAGCCACAGCCACAAGGCTTCTTAGTTACTATCAATACTTTAAAGTGAGTATGTGTACTAATGTTTCATACTATGGAACTTCCTTTAGTTGTGTTATGTTTCCTGTTGATTTTATGAGATGCAGTGGTCAGACACATACAGTAAACTTATTTTCTTTTTTTACAGGTTAACAAACCACTCTCCTTCTCTGGAGGACTATGGTACTGCAGTACTGTCTACAGCAACCTACAGGATATCCATTTCCAGACTGGTAAGTATATCAATTTAATTTCATCAGTGCTTTTTTGGTTTTCATTTTTTCAAAAGAGTGCAAATCCGACTGATGAGTCATATAAAGCAGGTGACATGTAAGTCACATAATATGTTTGTCATGCACATCACACACTGTATTGCTGTAGCAGCCATGCCAGTGTTGAACAAAGTTTGATCCTTGTTGTGATCGTGACTTATCAAGATGTGTTTTACAATGTAACTTGAGTTAAGGCATAGAGACATTGACACAGAGTATGGGTTACAGGTATTAAATTTGTGATTGTGATGATTTGGTCTTCATGCGGCTTACTGAGACAGTTTTGTATCTATTAATCAGCATATATGATAGGAAGGAACAGCCACACTTTAAGTTTAATGTGTTACTGCAGTCAAGTACTAATAACTCCTTCTTCATCTCTTTTAGGAGGAAACTTTCTGATGCTGTGTGCTGTCATTGTTGCTTTCTCCAAATAACAAGTTCAACATCAAACCTCCTTGGCCGGCAGACACACAACACATAGTATGAATCCATGACTATGACCATCAGTACTGGACTGGAGGAGAATGCAGATGAAACCTGTGAAGAATTTATCAAACAATAAATACTTACCTTCACTGGCTTGACAGTATTCCAATGCCACAATTCCTTATCAAGCACAGAAATGCATGCATCAAGTGCGACTATGCGACGTGCGACACAAAACAAAACAATGATTACATGTACATATGTAAAAAACAAATTTTATATATATATATATATGTATAAAAACACAGTTAAGGTCAGGTTCTGTGGAAAACAATGATGGTGGTGCCAGGAAGGTACATTAATCAACTTTCCAAGGGTAGTATTAGTGTACACACAAAGGGTATCCATCTTGTTGGGGTCAGTGCAGCACACTTTGGGGAACCAACAGCGTTCTCAGTCTCATCATCATGGATGGTAAACTCAATGGTCAGGTTATCCTTCTTGCACACCATTTACAAGACACTGTGCATCATCCCATCACAGTCAGGTCAACAGCAACATTACATGTAATGCCAACAGCAGCAGCAGGGCACTTAGTTCTTATTGGAGTGTGGAGACTTTGCATTTGTTGTTATGCTCTCATTTCACTTTGTGTGGACTGGGGAATTTTCTGGAGACAAGACAGTAGCATTCTGTGGATGCACATTAATTCTGGTGACTGTGTGTGAACAACATTTTTGGTGCCTCAGCAATGTTTACTTTCTGTACGAATACATGCCACAAAAAAATGTTCAATGCTACTGCAACTTTATTGATGTCAAAACAAGGCACACACAAATGCCTACTGTGCTTTGGCACTTAGTCCGTCATTAGGAGGCACACTACTGAAGGTCTAACCGCCAAAGTGCAAGGGTCATTACCGTGTGCCTTGTTTTCTCATAAATACAGTTGCACTAGCAGCGAAAATATTTTACTGGCATCTATTCATGTGGAGTTATGGCTTTCTGGTTTTGTTAAAGGAGTAGTCAACCCAGAATTTGCAAAAACATTTATGCAGAGCACTTTTCATTTGTATGTAAGGTCCTAGTGTGTCCTTCCCTGTGTCTGCTATTAGGAGATTTTACTAAATTAGCCTGCTAGCTTTATGGTAGTTTTACGACCCCTGTGGATCTTCATGTCAAATAGGTTTATTGCCCTTATCGCTCTTACAATGCACCCTATGTCATGTGACAGCTATGTAGCATAGCTCATAGATTTAGCACATGCACAGTTCACAACAGCAGAGCTGTGTAACTGTTCTTATTCAGTGAGCTCAAATGGCTACTTTCACAGTTTAGCAGATCGCTGAGAGCTAGGTGAGTGGGGTTTCTGTATGAAAACTGCTAGTCTTTACTAATTACAGCATTGATGATCTGGGGCAATTTCTGGCTTTTTATTGTTGTGGATGGTTTGATTAAATTACATTTTAAAATGAAAACACTTACTACTGCTAGCTACACCTGGCACACACAGAAAACACAAATAACGAATTACAGCTATTTAGTAGCTGTTTTCTTTCAGAACCCCCACTCAGCTAGCTCTCAGATATCTGCTAAATTGTAACTTGTCATTTGTGATCACTGGATAAGAACAGTTACACAGCTCTGCTGTTGTGAACTATGCATTTGCTAAATCAGTGGGCTATGATACATCACTGTCGCATGACACAGGGTGCATTGTAGGTAAAAGAAAGGCAATAAACATATTTGAGATGGAGAGTCCAGGGGTCATAACTCATAAAACTACCATAAAGCTAGCAGGCTAATTTAGGAAAAACTCCTTATAGCAGACAGAGGGAAGGGCACACTAGGACTTTACATGCAAATCAAAAAACTCTGCATAACATATGTTGTTGCAAATTATGGGTGGACTACTCCTTTAAGTAGGAATAATGAGGGCAAGGACAACCCTTTTTTACTTAAAACAAGGTTATGCAAAACCAAAACAGCACACACACTTAACAGAAGGAAGGGTGGGGGCACAGAACAGAAACTATAAAGTACAGAAATGGAATCAACAACAGGGTAGATGCATACAGAACAGAAGACAAGAAAAAAAATGTGCATAAAAAAGGGAAAACAATTACAAGATACAGGGTGGAAGGGTCAGGGGCAACATAGGAATATATTTTTTATTACAGAGGGTGGTGGGGGTACAATGAAGGAAAAACTAAAAAACTAATTCTCAATGTCATGGTGGGACAACAGCAACCAGACCATGGCCATCATCTGCAGCTGATGGCCCTCGATCTGCTCCAACTGCTGCTCGACATTGGTCAGGTGCTGGTTGGCAACATCCACTGCACTCCACAGAACTGCCAAATCAGCCTGACTTACAGGCAGTTCTGTGGGGTTGCCACCAGCAGGAGGTGCTGCAGCTGGTGGTGGTTGTGCTGGTGGAGCAACAGGTGCTGCCGTGGCACTCCTCCACTTAGCACCATGCCCAGCCACCCCTTCTGCCACAGAAGGGCCAGCAGGTGCAGTCCTGGTCTGGTCTGTGACAGCAGTCTGCCACTTCTCCCAGTGGTAGTTCAACATATGGGTGCGCTGGCCCCCGGTCCCCAGGTGACTTCCCCGGGGACCACGGTGCACCTCTACACCACAGATCCAGTAATTTACGATGTTATTGTCCCCCCACACACCATTGAAAAACTCCCAAACTAGGGAGGTGCGGGGAGGACCAGGCACAGGCGGGGGGGGGGGGCTCAGATGCTGTGGGAGCCTGGGGCTGAAGCTCCACACTTGGGGCGGGCGCAGGTACATGCTGCTGTGGTGCTGCTGGCACTGGTGGTGGTGGGGCAGTGGAGGTGGTGCCACTGCCAAAGTAGGTGGTGGTGGTGGTGGTGGTGGTTCCATCACAGCTGCAGCAGCAGCACCAACTCCTCCTGCTTCCGGGGGGGGGGACATGCAAGATCTTACTGTGGTCCAGCCGAAACTGGCCCCACCCCCACACGTGCAAACTCCCAGCCGTTTGCTGCGCCGCAGAAATGCCCCTGCCCCAGATCTTCTCTCCTCCATTCTAATTTCTCTCCTGTGACCCAACACAGTCATGCACACACACACACACACACACACACACACACACACACACACACACAACAGTTAATAAAACAAAGAATGAATAAAAAAGAAATAAAAAAGAAAGCCTCCAAAGAACTAACAAACAAAGAACAAGATCAGAAAAAAAAACAAGAAAGATTTGGCTTTTAACCAGCAGTTTTTAAACTCTGCCTCTAATTCTCTCTGTCTCCTCTCTACAGGCTCCTCTCTCTCCTTCTGCAAAGGGGAAAGTGAAACTATCTCCTAGTGAGTTACATCCTTCCTGTCTGGCTAAAGCATGTGACTTACACTACTGTAAGCCATGTGATGTGTGGGGGGCTGCAGTGTACTGCCAATAGACTTGTCACTTCATCTTAATTTGCCTTAAGGTGGAGTAACAACGCAAGTGATAATTACAAGCTGAAGTGAGCCTTTAAAGTGGGCACAACACGCAGCAGAATTACAACATGAAGTGCCCACTTTGCAAGCACTTCGAGAGGGGAATTTTAATTTGCTGCATCTCTACCAACGCTGCACCAATCCCCCGCCCCGATAAAACCTTAACTTTTCTCTCTTCTCAGTTGCTAACGCAACTCCCCCCCCACCTACTACACACAGATCTCCTGCTAGCCTGGCCCTCCACCTGGCACCGGCTTTATTACCCCGATTGTGTAGCTTTGTTCTGCACACCGACACCCCACTCTTTGTCTTACTGACCCTCTTACTGATTAAACCCTCAGCCAATTGCAACGGCCAGTATTTATATTCTAACCCCACTTTCCTTTCTTTCCTTTAGCTCTAAGCCCTTGACCGGGCTCTGCGAGGAGGAGCCCCCGCCATGCGGCTGGCTTTTCCTCCACCACAGACCATGCTCCAAGGCTGCTACAGAACAGGACTCCCAATCCAGGTACATGGCTTTGACCAAGCCCTTGCTCCCTGCCAGCCTGCAGCACTGGAAGCCGCTAACTCTAAGCCTGTGGCATTGGAAGCTACTCATCTGATTGGCTCCCGAATGTCTGCTCCTCGCCTCCGTTGGTGGACAGTGTACAGGCTCCCTTGGTGAATGGGCAAGCTGGGCCAGAGGGAAAAAAAACAAAAAACAAAAAGACTGCTTTTTCTTAGTTTAAATTTGTGCAGCTGAATAATTTTCTCCTCCCACCCACCCTGCCCCGAGCTCTTTAAATATACTTTTCTGCACTCTGAGCCAGCCCTCCCTACTGCAGCTGTCTTCTTTAGTCTCTCTCTTAAAGGGACTGACTTCCTGTCCTACACCATGTACACCACAAACTGGCAAACTAAGAGAAAATCAGCCATGTACCTCAGGATTATAGCACTCATACTCCTGCCCTCACTAGTAGTTGCGTATGAAGGAATATGTGAGAAATTCCCTCTCGGTGACCTGCCATTGGGTAGATGCCCACCAACACAAAAATATGGCACTTCTTTGAATCAGGCTGCCAATCCAAAAAGGCCCCCTCTGTGCAACCTCCACAAAGAGATTAACAGACCTTTGCCCATCACACCTGCGATTGTTTCGGCCCTGATGTGCACACATACCTCCACCAAAGCTGCCCGGAGACATATCCATGGGTGGCACAGATAGACACGCAGGCTGAGAACCTGCTGGAATCACTACATTAGAAGGGTTTTTGTCATCCTGTTACTTCTGTCAGGGAATATACACCCCAACCCAGGGCCAACCACCACTGGGAATACCAAGGCAGAAGAGCTTCTGAAAATAGCATCAATTAACATTGGCAGCTTCCTACCAAAACTTCCTCAATTCCAGGCATGGGTAGGAATGCATAAGCCTCACATTATTTAGTTCACTGAAACATGGCTTTCCCACAAAATAACAGATAGGTCAGTCTCACTCAATGGCTATACCACCTTCCAACTTGACAGATTAACCAAACGAGGGGGTGGGTGTCTCATCTATCTGAGTAATAACATAAGAAGGCAGGTGTTGCCTAATAATATTAATACTAAAGAAGCACAAATACTACCCATCAAGCTCACAATAGGCCAACAAAGTAAGACCCTCCTGCTAACTACTGTTTATATACCTCCAGGAAAGCAAGGACTAGGACTAGAACAATTCTATGACCACTTCAGTCAGGCCAAACAGGGCTCGGAACAGATAATTCTAGGGGATTTTAATACCAACTGGCTTGCGCAGGATACTGTGCCTACCAGAGATAAAATACATAGCCTATACCCAACCTGACACAGATGGTCTCACAAGCAACCAGAAGGAATTATCGCACGGGTACCAGCACCATTATAGACTGGCTTCTCTCTTCCAGCCCTGCACATACAGAAAAGTCTCTGTCCTTCCAGACACCCTATGTGATCACTCACCTGTAGTTTGCTTATGGACAGACAAGGGTAAAAAGGACCCCCCCGACAACTCAAAGCAGATCCCTGAGAAAAGGGCTGCGGGAGCACTTCAGTAGCACCTAATGAACACTGATTGGACACCATTGGAAGAACGTGATGATGCTAACCAGGCGCTTGAGTACTTCATCACAATCTTTAACAATGCCTGTGACTTGTTTGCCCCTGTAAGAACATCCAAAGTCAAAGACTCAATAAACCCTTGGCTCTCAGGCTCCCTTATAGAAGAAATGAACAATCGGGACAACCTATGGCACAAAGCTAGAGCGACCAGGAACAGGCTGATTTCTCTGCTTGTAAAGCAGCCAGAAATAGGTGTACCTGGCTAGTGAGGAATGCGAAAGCAAGCTACTACAAAGAACAAATGGAAAAAAACTGGGGAAATGGTAGGGCCTTCTGGAACAACATCAAATCTCTGGCTGGTAAGGAATCCAGAGCACCACCAGACCTCATTGTAACTCTGTCAGGCCCAATTCAACAACCTAAGGACATGGCCAATGCATTTAACCATGCCTTCAAGGACTTAAGCTCTGTTTTTCCACCTGAGTACCTAAAAACTCAGCCCACCAGTAAGTCCACTAAGAACAATCCTCCCCCAACCCATAACATCGGACAACCCCGATTCTACTTCAGGGAAATCACAAGATCTCAAACCATTAAATATGTTAAAAGGGTCCTGGGCAAAACCGGGATCACCAGTGATATGATCGACACGAAGCCGGTTGCCCATGCCCTGCACAAACTAGCTTGTCCACCTACAAAACTATATAATATATCCTTAAGAACTGGAGTGTTCCTGGATGGGTGGAAGATAGCTCATGTCAATCCTGTATTTAAAAATGGTGACAGAACCAACCTGGGCAGCTACTGACCTATGTCTATATTACCCCCACTCTCTAAACCGCTAGAGAGAATTGTATCGGATCAACTTACCCAGTACCTGAACAATTATAGTCTACTGTGCCAGCAGCAACATGGATTTTGTCAAAGACACAGTACCATCATAGCACTCATAGACTTTACTGCTCACCTGTACGAGGAATGTAACTCTGGGGGTCCCACAAGGATCCATTTTAGGGCCACTACTCTTTAGCCTTTTTATAAACGTACTACCTAATTCTTGCCCAGCTAAGATGCGGCTTTATGCAGACAGTGCAGTAATCTCCATTCCAGGCACTCACCCTACTGAAACAGCAACTACCCTACAATATAGCTTCAAAGAACTTGAGTCCTGGTTCTCTCAAAACCGTTGGCTCTTAAACTATAAAAAAACAAAATTATGCACTTCACGCTGCCTAACTCAAGAAAGACTACCAACCCTTTGACCATCCTTAGTCAAAAGGGAGACACCATTGAACAGGTAGCAAACTTCAAGTATCTTGGCATTCACATTGATGACACCCTCTCCTTCACCTCTCACATAGACCATGTTATCAAATCAGCTAATATTAAACTTGGAATCCTTTATCGCCACAGGCAAGTGATGACCCAAGAAGCCCTAAATCTAGTAACACAGAGCTCAATCTTGTCTACTATAGACTATGGACTAGTAATCTATAGTGCTGCCACAGGAACTGCACTGAAAAGGATCAGATTACTACTAAACAAGGCCTGTCATCTGGTCTTAAGGGCTAAACACCTTACCCACATTTGAAGCCTTTACTCCTCAACTGGCTGACTCCCTCTGCACCAAAGGCCTAGGTACCAGGCCTGCCTCATAGAAAATAAAGTGTTTCTAGGCCTAACACTGGATTCTATGGCTGCTTTGTTCGAATGCAATACAACCACAAAATTGACCAGAAGATGGGCTAGGGTGCACTACATGTCTCCTTCAAGTGTACCTCCTTTGCCCAGCACTCACTTGCTTACCGGGGACCACAGTGGCTAAATGACCTCCCTTTCCTCTCCTAGAGCATGGAAAGATTGTTCCCTTCAAAAAAGACCTCTGTCTCCTCCTTGACCAAGCTAACCACTGTGACTGCCCATCCTAAACTCACGTTATCTCTGCCCCACTACATTACTATTCTCCCCCTCCCCCATCATCTCTGCCCAACTTACATGGACTACCCCCACCCACCTAGCTACCTCCTCTTTCAGCCCCCTCCTACCTGTCCCCTACTTCCTCCCCTTATACCCCTCCCCTAACTCCTACTCTAACAAAGCCCTCTCTGACTGCTACCACCTTACTACTTTGCACTTAGTAACCAAACAATAGTAACAAAGTTCTTACTGCATTATCTTATAATGATGAAGCTGATATCATTTGCACTTATGTAGCCAAAAAACCCTTGTCTATTATGTTTACTTGCTACTGTAATATGTGTTTTTATTCTCAACCCTATGTATTGTTATGTAGTGTCTTGCTTCCTTGGACTTGGAACCTTTGTAAAAGAGCCATTTTGGCTCAAAGGTATTAATCTGAACCTGAAATAAATAAATAAAATAAATAAAAATTGGCATGTCTACTACCACAAATGGTCTAGGAGCATAATTTCTAGCCATGTGCTATCGGGGCACCTGAAGGGGTGACCCTGTGTTTGCATGATGTATAGATACAGATGCAATCCACCATATAGGTACTGTGGTCTCTGTGTCACCATACATGCCAACACTAACCACACTGGCCCTTGCAATAAGTAGGGTCTCACTCACCTTACAAGGTGCTATACCTCTCTTGCATGGTGGGGACCATCTACTCTCATTATAAAACAAGGTTCAAGTAGCATACACATAAGGAGCCAGAAGAACTATGGGTCACCCTGGAAACAGGAAATGGGACAGCCATAAGAACTGGGGTTGTCTACAGGCCCCCAGACCAGAGGGAGGACATGGACACATTACTGTTAGAAGATATACAAAACATGACAGCTAAAGGGGAGGTTCTGATAATGGGAGACTTCAACATGCCAGATACAGATTGGTCAATACCAGCAGGAACATCTGCCAGAACTAGACTCATAGTGGATTCCCTGCAGGGGGAGGGCCTCAAACAACTGGTACAGCAACCCACAAGAGACAGGGCTATCCTAGATCTAGTACTGACTAACAAGAAGGATCACAGATCTCCAGGTAGAAGGTCACCTGGGGGCCAGTGACCATCACATGGTATGGTTCAATTTGGCTACTACATCTAAATCATCCCATTCCAAAGCAAAAATATGGGACTTCAGAGGCTGACTTTGATAAGATGGCCAACAGAGTTAAGCTAGCCCTGGCAAAAGAAACACAGGTGAGGAGGTACAGGCAAAGTGGGCAAGCATTAAGGATACAATACTTGAAGCAACATCCCATTGTGTTAGACAGAAAAGGAAGTGCAAAGAAGAAGGACCACTTTGGTTCTCAAATACAGTAGCAGAAAAGGTCAGAGCCAAAAGGCTGGCCTTCAGAAAATATAAAGGAACACAGCGGGATGAAGATAGGGAGGCATACCAAACTGCCTAAGGGAAGCAGGTAAGGCAGTAAGGCAGGCAAAGTCCCAAACTGAGGAAACACTAGCATGAACAGTAAAGAAGGTGACAAGACTTTCTATAGATACATTAGTGAAAGGAGAAAGTCCAGAGGGGTATTGCTAAGCTTAATGGAGAAAAGGGCATGTGAGGAGGAGGACCCTGTAAGGCATCTATCCTAAATAGATACTTTTGCTCAGTATTTACTGAAGAAGGTAGGGCAGGGCCCACAGCTCAGCATCATGGACACAGGGGAGGAGGTGAGCACTACTCCTTCACAAAAGAAAGGGTCCTACAAGAGCTTGCAAGCTCAGGGTGGATAAGGCAATGGGACCTGATGGCATACATCCCAGGGTACTTAAGGAGCTAAAGGAGGAACTAGCAGAGCCATTAGCAGAATTGTTTAGTGAGTCTCTGAGCACAGGAGAGGTCCCAGAAGACTGGAGAAGGGCTCATGTGATCCCACTCCACAAGAGTGGTAGCAGGGAGGAGGCGGGAACTACAGACGGTCAGTCTTACCCTCAGTAGTGGGCAAGATTTTGGAGGCACTCCTTAAGGAAAGGATAGTGCAACACCTGGAATCCATAGGGCACAGGATCCAAGACAGCATGGGTTTACAAAAGGAAGGTCCTGTCAAACTAATCTCATAGATTTCTTTGACTGGGTAACCAGAGTGGTGGACCAAGGGGGAGCAGTTGATGTCGCCACCTTGACTTCAGCAAAGCTTTTGACACTGTTCCACAAGAAGATTGTTAAATAAGCTAGGTAGGCTCGGGTGGGTCAGAAGTTGGTCAACTGGGTGGCAAACTGGTTGACTGGCAGAAAACAGAGTGGTGATAAATGGTATACAGTCAGAAGAGATGCAAGTCACAAGTGGGGTACCTCAGGGATCAGTCCTGGGGCCAGTCCTATTCAACATCTTCATTAGTGACCTCGCAGATGGACTAGAGGGTAAGGCTTGTCTGTTTGCAGATGACACCAAGATCTGCAACAGAGTAGATGATCCAGATGGGGTGGGCAGAATGAGAAGAGATCTGGATAAACTAGCAGAATGGTCAGAAGAGTGGCAACTGGGATTTAATGCAAAGAAGTGCAAAATCATGCACATAGGGAAGAGAAACCTGAAGCCACTTATAGGCTGGGAGGAGTTGCTAGCAGTCACAAAGGAAGAAAGAGACTTGGGCATCATCATCACTGATGACTAAAATCATCAAGCAGACCTCTAAAGCAGTAGGTAAGGCTAGGGGGTGTTAGGGTGTATTAGTAGGGTATCACAAGTCGTAAGAGGGAGGTAATAATCCCTCTGTACAAGACATTGGTTAGCCCCATCTGGAGTACTCGTGCAGTATTGGAGGCCACACCTTCACAAGGACATTAACCAAATTGAGGCAGTCCAGAGAAGGCAACAAAATGGTGCAGGGACTGCATCAGAAGACATATGAGGACAGATTAACAGAGCTCAATATGTATACCCTTGAGCAAAGGAGGGAGAGAGGTGATATGATCGAGACATTTAAACACCTTAAGAGCATAAACAAGGTGAAAGAGTCTAACATGTTTAAATATAAGAAAAATAGCAGGACAAGAGGACACAGCATGAGATTAGAGGAGGCCGATTAAGGGGAATGTGAAATTCTTTTCACAGAAAGGGTGGTAGATGCATGGAATGGCTTACCACAAGAAGTGGTGGCTATGAATACAGTGCAGGGCTTCAAACAGGCATGGGATAGGCATAAGGGAGCAATACAAATGACTATGAATAGATAGGTCACTGACAGAGCAAAGGCCGATGGCACATTTATAAGGTAGAAAAAGAAATGGGCAGACTGGATGGGCCTTGCGGTCCTTATCTGCCGTCAACTTCTATGTTTCTATGTTTCTATGTAGCACGGATCGGTTTGCCCGAGTTGGGGACTAAGCAGGATTTTACTAGACTTGGATTGCTGAGGGTGTTTATGCCTCTCAGGGGCAATTACCAGTGGTTGATTAGGCAGTCTGAACTGACAGCCATGCCTCCTATATCCCAGAAGGATTAACTTCAGATTTCTAGAAACTTCAGGATGAAGCAAGAGCCAGGTGGTTGGGGGATCTGTATGGTGAAAACATACTAGTTAGATGGAGCAAGGTGGGCTTAGCCTCCAGACAGAATGAAAACTCTTTGAGTTCATAAGTACCTATTTGGCTGGATTTATCTATTGTACTTATAGTTTAGAGAGTTACAATAAGTGACAGAAGCTGATATGACTCTGGGATTGCATATGGTATGAAAACGTGAAAATTTATTTCATGTATTGGGACGAGAAGGAGAGAAGGGGTCTCACCAGAAGCCAACCACTTTTTTACCCCAGAGGTTACACTCCAGGGCAGATTAGAGTAAGGAGGAAGAGTAGTCTGCAGTGTGCACCCCCACAGTGGGGTTGACTGCCTCAGGAAGAAGAACTCTCTCCAGTAAAGTCATACACAGCCACATCAGCTAGGTCCTTCCTAGTTTACATGCTGTTGTGCAAGTCTGATATAGAGAACATTTTCAGAAAATTGTATCTAGTATACATTTATGTTTGTACTTTTTGTTATTGTGTAATATACAGTATTATATGAAGTTATATGAGGTCACAGGGAGGAGGATGCTTAAGTAAAGAATGGACATATGGAAAGAACAGACAAACCATGTCCCTTTGGGCAGGAGGACTAAATGACCAAATAGTATTTGCTTTCTGAAACTAGATCTCTTAATACTTTTCTTACAATGTCAAAGGTGTTAACTCAGTTGTTAAAATGACCAATATCATAAAGGAATTGAGCAGAGTAAGGTGAAATGTGGGTTTCCTGCAGGAAACACGCCTCTTGAATAAAGAGCAACAAAATCTCCGGTGGTGCTGAGTAGAACATGTTGTAGTAGCTTCTCATGAAACAGAGAAAAGACAGAACTGTGAATATTTTTCACAAATGATGGCATTCTTTAGATGTTTTCCTCCCACGTGGATGGTGAGAGCAGACTGACAATGGTCTTGGAAACTTTGGGAGACAGAACTATACATCTGGTGAATGTTTACAACCCTTTCCCTGCAACCCTAGAATTTGAGAGGTTTTTGGCAGAATGGCATTACTGGTTGAATGACAAATTATTCTGGGAGCTTACTGGAATTGTGTTGAAAACTCAGACTAAGCCAAATCACAGGAAGTTCTCTCAGTTAATAGGGCAGGGGCTAAGGCAGCAAAAACCCTTAGGGAAGAGGCAGGGTTAGTTGACATGTGGAGATTACACAACCCTAAGATCAAGGACTTCCCCTTCTTTTCCCATCCTAATAACCTCTATTTGCACTAAGACTGCTCACGTGCACAAAAGAATTGGTCTCACACTCTTAACAACATGCAACAGTACTGTTGACACCCACCTTGGTGATGCTTCTATATGTACTACATTGGACGTGTACCCCATGGACTATATATATATATATATATTGATCTGGAGACTAAACACAGGCGTACTAAATGATGAAGTACTATATTTGTAAATACAATTATTGAACTAATCAAAAACAATCTGAACGAAAACTTGGAACAAGATTCCAGGAACAGATCATATGGGGTGGTTTCAAAGCAGTTCTCAGAGGACATATCATTTCCCATGCAGCTCTTTTAAAGAAACAAAGCTGGAGTTTACAGCAAGGGTTGGAAAACAAACTCCAAAAGGCAGAACAAGAGCATAGAAACGGGATCTGGCTACCCTAGGAAAGGTAAACAGATGAAACAGATTAGAGCCAAACTACTAGATTTAACTTCTAAAACTATGGAAAAAGTGCTTAAATTCACAAGTCAAAAATATTACAAATCAGGGAATAGGGTGAGCAAACTTTTGGCATTCCATCTGAGGGGACAGGGAGCAGACCACTTTATACCGTAAATCAGAAAGTGACCTACCACCCAAGGTTACAGCCGCTAGCCCAAGCAGACTGCAGAATTTTTTAAGCCCTACTATTCAATCGTCTATTCAGAGGAAAATATACTGTACTAAAAGGTAATTAGGAGGAAAAGTCACAAAGTTAAGGAACTGAAATCTCACACTGATGTAAAATTTATCAAATGCCATATTAGTAAATATCTTGTTTTTCCATAACCTGGATCATCATCTCAGTGAAAAACACCTGCAATGCAAACATGGGATTCAAGTTCTGGAAAGCAGAGCAAGCACACAGTATTTTGATCTCATTTTATACATATCCATATTTTTCTCTGGTTGACTGTTATTTCTTAAGTGGACCTTGTATGGTTTGATGTTTTGACTAGATACATATCACTGACTAGAAATAATGAAATTGTGTCTCTGATAGCCTGAGTGCAAAGTATTCCAAAAACAAACAAAAAAATGGCATGGAGCCCCGTGAAAGGTAAGATCCCATGAGGTGTATGGGATATAGCAACTTTCACTCAACAGGAGTAAGACATGTTCAGTTGTACTGTAGTTTCAGTATGAGAAGCCTTAAACTCTATTTTGTCCAGAGAAACTAGTGTAGCAATGACCTGGAATGATTCATAAAAATGTTGAGCATGATTTTCAAAGCCCCGAACTCTGGCACAAGATGCCTGAACCAAAATGATTTGATGCAAGTGGCACCTTGTGTAAAACACTGTGGCAATCCCAATTTTTGATCGCAGGCTGTGTCAAAATCGGGATGCTGTGCAAAAAAGCCACACTGTACCTCCCTTGTGGCAGAAGCACCCTTGCACCAGGTCGCAAGGGAGCATGCACCATGGCGGGGCTGCACCATCCCCTTTTTTGGAATTTTGGAAGCCCCACTGTGGTCACAACAGGCAGCTGAGTTTGGACCAGCCAGGAGCTGGTCTAAGGGCCCTGACCCACTATCAGGCATAACAACAACCGGGGGGGGAGCCTGGAACGTCGAGACCTGGTGCAGAGGGAGCAGTGGGGGTGCCATAGAGGGAAATGGGGGGCATGGTGACTGTGTTAGAGTGCTGAGGTGGCACCTGGCAGGGGTGTCTTGTGCAGTGGAACTGAGCCGATCTGGTTGGGTAGAGGGATGGACCGTGACCTGGACCCCAGGTGGCAACTGCCCTGGCACCTGCCCCATAGGTGCCACAGTCCCTGACAGTGAAGGCAGGCATCAGCCTGCCTCCAGGCATGGGGCGGAGTACCAGAGGACTGTCGTGGTACCTGGAGAATGTTCCCCTTCACTGGCTGCACCCCGGTACCTGCAGCCACTGCCATCCACTGTATGTAGAGAACTGTGGCACCTCTGGGGCAGGTGCCAGGGCTGTTGCCACCTGAAGTCTGGGTCATGGTCTGTCCGTGCCAACCCCCCTTCACCCAGGCCTGGCTCTGTTCCACTGTGCATGGCACCCCTGCCAGGTACCACCTCAGCACCCTGACACTGCAGCTGTATGCCCGTCATCCCCTATGGCACACCTACTGTTCCCTCTGCTCTCTGTCCCCTCCATGCAGGCATATCCACCCCCCCACCTTCATGACTCCTTTAGGGTTGCACTGGGAGGTGGCGGCATGATGGGACCTTCCATTAAACCCCTCAGCTGAGCCAAATGTTTGGCATAACCTTGCAGCTGAGGCAACGCACAGGACTTTGGCAAGGGCCCCCCCAGTTTTATAAAATAGGGTGCAGGGTCCCTGATGCACTCAGAGTTTGCTGCAGCCATATATTGGTGTACCCTGCTCTGATCTAAAGGCCAATTGAAAATCAAGCCCAATATTTCTCATCATACTCAGTTGATAATCAGATGTTGGCAAGTGTATAAACAGCTTGTATTATAACGAAGATGGTCTGCTATAAGGTATTTCACCATGGCACAAAATAAACAACTAAACCATCCTTGATACTGTAACCACCTCCACCAGCAATGTACGAGACTACACCTGTCTGATAATACCAGGGCACAATCTATTAGACCTTTGGGTGGATGGCACCAGAGCTTGGTTGGCATTGGAGGTAATACAAAAATGGTGCAGTGCCTCCACCTATGGGGATCCCTTTGACAGATGATTGCCACGGTACTGTCCCACAGGAAACAAATGCAATCCCCACCCTTGTGACAGGGAGCCTTTTTGATTATACACAACCCCAATGTACACTTTATGCATGCAAACACAACAATATGCAAAACACAATAAATTGCAGTTTAAGTACAAAGGATATTTGTTAGGGAGACAGGAACATGCCCTGGATGGAGGAATCAAATGGGCTAAATTCAGTGAAACAGTTCTGAGATCACTCCCCAAATCTCACCAACCTCTGTATTTACTGTACCACACAGTATTTACTGTTTCTCCCAACTGGTGCACCAGCACCCCAAAGTCCCTTGGGAGCTTCCAATGCAGTTCATTAATTGTGTGCACACAATGGGCAATTGCAGGCATGATGCTGGACCATGGTGAAGTACCAATTGAAAGCTGGTGGTTGGTGATCCCAAACAAACTATTCAACACTAATGCTTGTTGCTCCTGGCTGTTGCAGGTCTATAAATGGGCTTTGAATAATACACATGCAGAAATGCCCAGCAATTACTCTTATCTGTTCCTGACTAGCAGAATAATTGGAAGGGTATTGACCCAGTACTTACAAACTTAGCAGACTTTGCAGGTTGGCTCTGTTGGGAAGTCTCCCTCAGGGTTGCAGATGCAGGTGATGGTATAGGTGCAGTGGACCAAACATGCTTCCAAGTGGCACTGGCCATGCTGGTCTACGATGTCCTCTTTACCCCACAAGGGACTTGCCTTCACCATCTCCAAGAAGTAGGCAAGCACTCAGAACCTCAAGCCTCAGGCAACTTAGAACCTATGTCAGAACAAGTCCTGATAGGTCACAAAGCCCAGGGCAGGATTTTTGATGATGCAGAACAAATGACAGTGTTCAGTCCAGTCCAGCCCTGGGTCCCACAGCTGCAGTCTGGAGCAGGACCAGTGTGAAAGAGGCATGCAGGAGGAGGTGACAGCAGTGCACCAGAGAGAGGGAAACAAAGGTAAGCCCCATTTTAGGAGGGGGTTACAGTCCTTAAATAAGAAATGGGTTTGGTATTGATTTTTTTTTTAATTTTGCACTGGGGATAACAACTACTGCACTACCAGTATCTAATTCATTGGTACAATAAGCATTTTGATATACAGGGTATATCAAAGGCACTACATAGAACTACTCAATTGAATTTTTAATTAAATTCTTTATTAATCAATCAGCTACAAATATTTTATGATACAACAACATTATCAAAAGGAACACACAGACTTACCACTGAGCATGGTTTACAAAGTGCAAGAAGACTAGATCCATGAGTTAACATGCTTTTACACAAAATAAATTATTTCATACAGATATTTCCATTCATTCCATGGTAACATTCTGTCCTGTAATGCATTACTAACATTTTTTACATAAAATTAAATTCTGTGTAATAAAATGGAAAGTGAATATCCTGAAAGCTGATTCATCTTGAGGCAGTTCCAGTCAGGATGCGGTATCAGTAAAGCATCAGAATTTAAAACTAATCAAAATAAAAATACCTACAAAAGCTCTTTTTTACAGTAATTGTACAGGATCCATTTCATAATTACAACAAGACACTCCAGGAATTGTTTTGCCTGCTAACATCATGTCTCGGGTGATTGAAGGCACTCAGATGTGCCTCTTGCCTCACAACACACCTGAGTTCTGACATTTTCCAAGCATAGCACATGCCCTGTTATAACTTTTTGCATGATTATCCTTAGAAATCTTAGATGTGGCTAGAGCCTGGCAAGAAGCCAAGACTGAGACTGTGGAGATTTATGACTTTAAAGAGTAGGGAATCAAGGAACTGGACGCAACATCAACAAATGAATGCATTAAATTTGACTTGATTCTAGAATAAGTATTGTTGTCAAAGCAAATAGAAAGTGTCAGCCTTGAAAGAAATAAAGTTGTAGCATGTGCTTTTCTCTCTGCTGCGGTATTTGTGAAATTGATATGAATAATAAACTCCTGGACATGCCATCCATAGAGAATGCAGATTCCTGCATATGAGTCATTGCACAAGTTCCTAAGCATGATGCAGATTCAATGTGCTTCTCATATTAGGGGAATGTGAGACATGACAATAGCACTACCATTAAAATTTGAAGCAATTATTAATCCAAGAGCACAGAATGTTTCAAGTAATGAAGCAGGCAGCCACCCACTACTGTGAAGCTGTTCTGTATTAATTAGCAGTTTCTTTGTTCTGAAAGTTTTGCTGAGCTGAGCCTCTGTAGTGACACCATCATTACAGAATACACACTGTGAAACTGAAGAAACAATTTTGTGAAGTGCAGACACTTGAATCCAGGGTACAAGAAAATAAGCAAATATAAGTGGTCCTCGTTCCAACTGTTTCTCGTTGAACTTGAATTAGCTGCATCTTGCAGGCTCTCTGCTGAAAAGAAACATGCATGGAGTAGTGGCTGTGATTGTACTATTACATTAATGTCAACAAACCTCTGTTGCCATTAATCTGCTTGGAATACAGACAACCCAGATGCAGTATGTAAGCTTATTAGAGCTAAAACAGACAGAAATGATTTGAATACACTGGTGTATGCACGTCTGAAACTATGGTCCAAACTAACTTAACGGGTTAGACTTGAAGCTTAGTCCCAGTTGATCCAACTAATGTTAACCATGGCAAATCACAATCCACAAAAGTCCAGAGATTTTTTTTTTTATTTCCTCCTTCTACACCTACTAGCTGTCAATTTTGTCCCCCAACCCCAGTCAGAGGTTGTCTTGAAAATAATTCCCTCACCCAGCAGGACAATCCCTCTCTCTCTGTGCACCTTTTGGGAAAATTATTTCTGCATTAATGATTGGAATCCCCTTGACATGTAGATCACCATCACAGTCCGCACTCATCCCTTAACTGCAGCAGCAGCTGCCACAATCAGACACCTGAATCTATAGCATTCTACGGCATTTTACATAAATCTACAAGAAACAGTGTAAGTCAATGGCAGCTGCCATGCAGGAAACTGTGCCACACTTACAGTGGTGCTCAGTGCAGGTTCCTTCTTGTCTACTCATGTCAGTCAGCACATTTAGACATGAATTGGCTACAATGGACAGAGCCATCACTTTTAATTGCTTAATTGCTAAGTATGTCTAATCATTATGTCTAATCACTCAGGGCATCATGACACGAGGTCACGGGACCAGACATGAAGGAACATGATATTGGGCACCACTGTACACATTACCTTGCTGATAATATCTGCAAATATTACAATGTCTACATTTATATGAACCAGTAGGGCATGCAATGAGCCAATTTCTGTAGGGTACCTCCTCTTGTATGTGATGAAACTGGCTGGGTACCAGTTTGTAAGACATTTGTACTGGCTGGTATTGGGATGCCAAAGAAGGCTGAGATAAGGGAATACTGCTCTACATTGCTTGCAGTGTATATTCTCAGGAGTAGTTGCACAAATACCTATGAAAGGTGGACTTTTTGCTCACCTGACAAAGCTTCATGGTGCGTGTCCCTTGTTGAAGCTCCATGCATTGCAAAGCACTGGGGCAGCCCAAAGCTCACTGTTAGGCATTAAGTGCACTTTCTTGTACTCTTTGCATCTGGCAATATGACGATAAGCTGGAATGCTAGATATATTACTGAAGTAAACTAATCATTATTCAGTAAATAATGTCTCCTGGTGTGCCGTATGCTGTTAATGATAAAGAATCACAGGATGTTTTTGAAAAACAGATGCTTTTACGGGAATGTACTGTACAGTAGCTGCATAGACTAATTGATCAGTTTATGCTGGGGACAAGGTACTCCTCCTCATCTTCCCTGCCATCAGGGTTCAATATTGCACTGGTGTCACACAATATTTGGCCCATATATTTCACCTGTGCATTTAACCACTTGCATTCACTTATATATGCTACCATCCACCTTCTACATACATTGATATACTAAGAGACAGCCATCCCAAGGCACACAGACACATTTCTATATACACACCATCTGCCACATACTCACACATGCACAGTCACAGAATGTTGCCATTCTGGCACATGTGCATACCTATTGCCTTTGCAGAAATTATGCATTCTCATCAAAATCATGCACTCCCTGACCATCACATATCCATCCACCCTCCCTGTAATGTGTACTCACCCATCTACCCATGAAAAGACACAACAGCAAAAAGCAGGATGTTGACCAGTTTCTATTTTGAGAGTGCTGTCTTCCTTAGAGTTGACAGTTTCACAGTGCAGACTTGTGTGATTTTACAAGCACCTGTCTGATCATTTACTTTCACTTATTAATTTGAAATCTTCTGCATTGTGAGAACTATGTCTTGAGTTTTTTTTAATTATACAACCCTTACTTTACACCAGGGACTCCTCTCAACTTGCAAAGGACTATGGACATCTTGGTAAAGAAGTTCAAGTTCTCCAAAATATGTGTACTTAGCTATAGTTAGAAATGTAGAAATGATTCCTGATGACTCAGCAGCAATGTGGCATGCTGGCACTGCCATGCAGGCAACCTGAGTTCGGAAGCAAGCTCCAGTCATTGTGCCAGCAAGGAGGCTCAACCACAGCTGATGATACTTGACAATGTGCAGCGGTCAGGGAGGGATGGTTGTTGGGCACCAGTAACACAGCGAGCCCTGCCATGGGCCATGGGAGCTTGCTCCCTCTACAGGATGTCACTGCATAGAGCTGAGGCCACCTGATAGGCTACACTCATGCCAGGGGCTGTGGGAAGTGCCTGAGAGAAAACCAGGGTGAAAAAACTTATGGCAGTCTAAACAAAAACCTGGGCTCAAAGGATCCCTGGGTCCTAGTGCAGTTAGCACTGGATACCTGTCCACATGGTGGACTGCCCCAGAGGATGGACGATCCTTCCCAGGAGCTCCTCCCAATTACAGCAGACTTATGGGGGATGTTGGGCTGTACTTGGGGCCAGGGAGGATAGGGGATAACAGACCTGACCAGGGTATATCCCTGTGAACAAGACAGATCCCTAATGACAGTGGCTGAAGGGAAGAAGCTAAACTGAAAAAACACAGAAATGTTTGGTCCTGATAGCAAACAGTACAAACAAAAACATTTTTATCAAAGGAATTTTGTATACAGATCAAACATTTTGAAATTCAGATTTTGTCTCTCCTATCTGTCAAGTCACTTGATCTAGGGCTGCTAAACAACAAAAGTCTCTGTGTCTGATCAAAGAAAGTCTCTGTGTCTGTCTCGATCTCTGCTTCTCTCTCTCTCTCTGTCAAATGTAACTGGTGTACCCTGCTTTATACTGCAATTAGCCTCTTCATCTGGTGATATATGATTCTCTAGTAATTGTTCAGAGTTACCACAGTCTCCACAATGTGGCCTTAGACTGTCTGGTAAATATAAGATCCACATATTTTCTAGAAGCAGCAATGTAAGAGAAATTGGCACCTGCTGAAGGCTAGGAGTGCTGACAAACTACTTCCTATGATGCTCTCAATTCAAGCCTCTGCAGGTGACCAGTAGCTTGATGCTTGTTACAGGGAGTGGGGTACTGCTGGCTTGTGGACTGTGTACTGGACTTTCTGGTTGTTGAAATAACCTGTTTTTATCGTATGTGAATACGTCTTTGGATTTTCAATAAGTGATGCACTGTTTTGGAGTATACTCCATGAGCAGAGTTTTGAATTGAGAACATCATAGGAAGTTGCTTGTCAGCACTCCTAGCCTTCAGCAGGTGCCGGATTCCCTTACATTGCCACTTCTATATTATTTTAACCCAGGCACTGCTGTCCCTTGGTGTGGTTATGCCTCATACACACACTATATTCACATATTTTCTCCCTACAATACTATTTGACACAAACTGTTTTATACTGACTTGCCTTGAAATAAGCTTGAAAACTAAAGGATGTTACCAACAGGTCCCAGTTTCATTTACTGGCATATGAGGCTCCACATTCACATCTTTCTGTTGTCTAATTAACTAGACCAAATTTATTTCATTTATAACCTTGTAATCCAAATAGCAAGATTCCAGTCTTGGCCAATTGATGCAGCAGCAGTGTTACCCCTTGAAATGCTGGTCACCTGAGATCATGGTCTGAGCTGACTGTAGAGCACTGAAGGGCCAGTGGAGGGAGGAAGAAGGGTGCCAGACCCTACTGCACAACTGTCACCTGGGTGACTGCAGGTGATAGTCAGCTGGAGGAACTGTGAGTGAGGGTGGGTGATGCTGACTAACTCCATAATGGCCCTCTCTGTGTATGCACTCCTTGCAGCCCATGTTGACAGTGCCCTACAGGGGAAGATATAAGAAGGAAATGGTCCCAGTCCAGTAGAATGATGTGAAAATAGCACTCATGGACCCATGCTGCCTGCCACGTGGGGTACACTGGATAATCCTGCAAGGGGACACTGCCCAAATGGCTCCTGGGAAAGCTGTAGGAGATGAAGCTCCCAGTAGAATGAAGTTGGGGCTACTAGGTTACCAGCAGGGAATAATAGGAGTGGAGGCTGTGAAGAGAACATATAAAACTATAATAGTCATATCCCAAAAATTTAACCCTATCTTATCCTATTACTTCAAGTGAAACTAACAAAAGAGAAAATCCCCAAGCATGCATGCTGTCCATACATATTGGATACAGTGGGACATACTATAGTTTGCCACAAGGACAATGCAATGACTGACTGCGCTGATGAGCTGGTATACCTTACTACACAACCTCTTCAAGAAATAGAGGAAGGGGGTTCTTATCAAAGGAAACAATATGGCTTTGGAGTTTCCCATCAGTTTAAGACGTGGTTAAAACAGCAGTTCATGTTAAAACAAATTATTTTTTGTATAACGCACACTGCACTCCTTTGCGACCCCCACAGTGTTGATCCCTGCTGTTCCTTTTTGTTTCCAAATCTGCTTATGATGCCATATTTAGTTTAATGTTTACCATGCTAGAGCTTACATTCTGAGGATTGGAGTTAGCCCTGGTATTCCCATTGCCCCTCAAGGTCAGGGAGCAGTATCTGCTGTATTCCAGCTTATCTTAGTGTCAAGAAAAAGCAATGTTTAAATACAGCTATATTTAATAATGCTCACTGTTAATTATTTCAAATCAGGGGAACAAAATGCTAAACCAAGCTGAAAATTGGGAAAATTAGCATGTTATATGACAGAAAGAGACAAGTTGTATTTTGTACCCTGATGCTCATTTAATCGCGCTTTGATTCCCTAAGAGAAACAAATTCTGGCCAGAGCTCACAGGACTGCAGCTGTGCTTTAAAGCACTCACTGAGCTCATGGGAGAACAGTGCACCAAACCCAAGATGGCCACCAGAGCTCAGTTCACATGCACAAGCAATAGTGAATTTGCGCATGTCCACTGAGCTCCCATGGCCATCTTGGGTACAGCAGACTGTCCCACTCTGAGCTCCATGCACATGTGCGATGAGTGGAGGAAGTTGTGCATGCACACTGAGATCCAGTGGCCATATTGGCCATGGCAGACTGTTTCAGTGTGAGCTCAGTGCAGATGTACACTGAGCTGAGCGTTCTCACTGACTGAATTGTACTGCTGCTCCACATTTGTGCCGCGGTTGGAATCCGTTCAGTCATTTCTAGGTTTGACTACAACATGGCTGCAGGCTCCACCCACTACAGTCATAAAAAGTGTGATCTAAAATTGAATAAAATAGAGTAGGTATGAAACTTACATTATAACAAGAGTGGTTGCTTTATTTATGTTGCCAGGAGGAGAATCTATCCAAGTGAATTAGCAGCTGATTTCATGTTGCCACACTGGAGACCTGGACTCAGGGACAACCTTGGGTCAAGTCTTACTGGGTCTGTGGAAAGCATGAAACTCAGAGATGATAGGGCTGGGAGGAACGGCTGGGGCACATCTCCTTCTTTCTCCCAGTACCCCCCTGTGACTGAGTTACACGTGAAGTTTGGCATTATCTTGAATGAGTCTACAATCACCCTTTGTGTAGGAGTTTGGATGTTGCAACACTGTCCAGCAGTAGCTGGGATATGGGGAAGGGGAGTACGAGGAAAACCAGTTGGAGAGGGGAAGATTTTGAATTATCCAAAGTAAAAAAAGAACTCAAATGTTTTTCTCAGATTGGGATTAGCACCTACATTTACGGAGAAATACTGTGCAAAAGACAGTGACATAATACAACCTACAGTTATAAAAGAAAGGAATGGAGCACAGCTCCTTACTGTCCCAACACACAAAGGAAGACTGGCTGGATGTGCAAAGCCTTTTGCTGTTCAAGCTAGAACATTGCTAATCTAGTTTTTATGTAAAGGCTGCCTACCTGGGATGAAGCATTTTACTACGGTGGGGGTCTTTTTCTACATAGGCATAGAACTGAAAGGACTGAAGCATAGGAGGTTTACAACTAATTTTACTCCCGTTTACATACCCAGTCATCAAATAAATTGTATCAGAAAGTGGCATGTTCAAGATTACTTATACAGTATGTGGCTGTGGTAGGTTTTTTACCAGGGTCCCCTGGTCTCAAGACTGTGTTATTATTTAGAAAAAGTGTATGGTTCTTCTTTTAGAGAAAACACTTGTCCCTTCCCAGTGAGTTATGTCAAAATGATTGTGTATTACTCTTTCAAATGTGTTGACCTGCAGAGTTTGAAACATGTCAAAGTACATGATATGTTGATGTTTTAAATACTGTACATCAACATTCTGATGTGTAATATAAACTTGTAAAAAATATTTTTGTTTATAACATGGCAAGGAAAAATCCTGAAATATCATTGACAGAGAGCTATCACCTGGCAGTGCATTGAAAAACTAAAGATACACATTCAGGTGCTGGATTTCATTACCAAGGCAGAAAAGCTTTATTACCTACAAGATCAAGGACGATATTATCTCTATAATTTTGCCATTTAATATATACTTAAACAAATAATTTTATATTAAAAATCATATTAAAAATGTTTCACTTTACATATCATACATAAGAGCAGCAAGCCATTTTATAAGCACAACGAGCCACTCCAGGGTCTACATTAGGGATGGGAGAACTCGGGGAAGCTCTGACCCTTATTAAATAAGAACTGGAACACGGGTGAAGTCCTGATTTATCTTGATTAGTTCTGACTTATTGACCAATATTTGAAAAAAAAGTGAAAAAATGCATAAAAGTGGCCAAAGTCGCTTACATTTGACACAGAGACCCAAAGGAAATAATGTAATGGATTATTTGTATAAAAATTAAAGTAAAACTGTTAAATAAAAAAGCAATCACTCACTACTAGCCCCTTCATGGTTGGCCTATAATGGTGGCATATCATGCTCAGGCCCGTGACATGAGTGTGCTGGGAAAGATGGAGAGAGAGACAGACAGACATATGCAGCTAAGATTTCTTTTTTATTAATGGTGCAGTGTGGGTATTACTTTGATGGATGTTCTAGTCAGACCCGAACAAGCCAAAGAAATGGATATGAATGATCAAATGAGCAGCACTAAGAGCCCACCAACCCCACCCATGTGAATGATGCAACTGCTTTACATGCCCCAGTGTACTGTGGTATATGGTACACTACTTGGTCCAAGAGGTGGTAATGTTTTCTAGTACTACGACTACTTCTACTGAATCTGATCAACATGCTGAGGATGCTGAATCCTTAAAGAAGAAAAATGAAAGACATAGTGATCACCACCCAGGCAGCCAGTCACACATCGCATTGGTCAAATGCAGTGCAGTCATAAAAAAGTTTGCCACTGCCACCTGATGAAGACCTGATGACACACAACACAACACAACACAATGACATCCTTCCTAGTTCCACAATTGCTTGCTGCCAGCTACTGCCAAGTAATATAAGTATCACAAATAAAATATAGTAATATTATAATCTCAGCTCAGTTACTTTAGATGTAACCAGGCTGCATACAACACATACAAACAATAAAGAAATTATATGAATTTTCAATTTAGTAGTATTTTTTTCTGTGAAGTATTTGCAGCCAAATATTGGGGACGTGAGAAATATACAAAGAGTATTCAGTTTCTGAACTTTTAGGCATCTGCTAAGCCATGACTGTACGAAAATTAAAACAGTACAGTCGGGACTAATGATCAATTGCTGAGGGCAAAAAAAGTGACAAGTAGTAGTTGTAATGAGTAGGACTGGAGTAAGGACAAAAAGTGATAAATATGTAGTAGTCGTGATTCGTGAGGGCAAAAACTGATAGTAGTAGTAGTAGCAGTCAGCAATACCCTACTTCCAGATCAGATAGCGGTACCAGGTACCACCAAGTAAGTTTGTGACATGAAATGCAGTTGCTTGCTGTATTTGGACTCTGAACCCACTGATGTTATTTTTTTTCTATTCTGTGCTGCTCATGTGATCATAGTGGCCTGGCCTAGTCCATCCTGACCTGACTTGCTGCAGTTAATTGCTACCTCATGTAGTAGACCCTATTCACAAAAGATTTTCACCCCAGGCACAAATTCTTGAAAGTGTTTTGTGCATAGGGCCTGCTTGGAGCAGTCAGTGTATGTTTTATTCAGGTATCATATTTCAAATTAAAGTGAGGAATGTTGACTTTGAAAAACATGAGGCACTCAGCATTTTCTGGTGTCAAACATGATCGTGTGTCAGTAATGACATTACCAGCTGAACTGAGCAATCGTTCTGAACAAACACTAGTCGGAGTGCAATTCATGCACTTCATTGCAATGTTTACTAAAGCAGGCCACATATTTTATTTGGATTTCCAGTATTTTAAAGGATCAGCATTCCACCTGATATTGGGCTTTACCAGGTACATTTCAACAATGGCCTGTGCTGAGGCTGTGTTACAAGAGGCAGATGAAGATGCTACAATAATATCTTCTAAGTGACTCCAGAGACATGAAGCTGAACCAAGTGACCATGGAACAGTGCTATCATGCTTGGCTGGTGGTGAAGAAGAAGATTCAGCTGCAGTGGCTGAGGAGGAAGAGGGAGAAAATGACACAACAGTAGAGGATGGGCTAACTGATGCTGTGCTGTGCTGTGTCATGAAGAAGATTCTGAATGTGGTGCTGCTGTTGTATTCTGTTCCATGACAGCATGCACCTTGTCAATTATTTCTTGTTTATTTCTCTCAAAACAAGTGTCATCATCATCACTCAATAGTTGCTTCAATTTGTATCATGGGTCCAAGATGTTGCTTTAATGTAGTAATCAGAATGAAGCATTTTACATAGTTTGTCATCTTCAACTTGTTTGATCATACTTCTCATTAGATCTTGTATTCTGGAGGGCAACCTGTGTGATCATGGAACTGTCTTGCTTCTCTAACTTTTCCCTAATCAGATTCAATTTTAAATTTTTTATTGGGGTATCGCCTGGCTCAGAGTTGCTGTGTTTGCACTACCCTCCCCGGTGATTTTTTCAAATGGGTGGAGCAGTACAATGAGAAACTCCAGCATGGCCCACTGTGGTGTAGTGATATAGACGTCTGCATCACCAATTTTATTTTCTAAGGTGTACTGCCTGACAGCTTTCTTTTGTTCCAGCAGCCTTTGGAACATATAAAAGGTTGAATTCCATTGAGTAGAAATGTCTTGGATCAGTCTGTACAAAGGTAAACTGTGTTCCTGTTGTATTTTTTCAAACAAGTGATGGGCTTTTCTTGAGTGACTGAAATGAGTGCATATTCTTTTACCAGTGCCAACGACAACATTGATCTCCCTGTCATCATCGAGAAAACCATGAACTATTAAATTTAAGCAATGCACAAAGCAGCGGATGTGAGCAAAGCCCCCTCCTCGAAGGCCTTCCTTATGTCGGACCCATTATCTGCAACTATAAAGCCAACTGTCAGTCCCTGTGAAGTGAGCTATTGCTGTATTGGTTTTTGAAGCTCTTCATTGATATTGTATGAGGTGTGATTTTCAGATGGAAAATAAAACATTCTCAGAACAGCAAACTGTGATGCTTCACTGTCCTCACTCCCACATGAATTATCTAAACATGCCCAATGGGCTGTGACAGACATGAAGGGTTCAGGCTGACAGCTTGTCCAGATATTTGTTGTGAGATGCACCACTCTCCCAACAGCACTGCACAAGACGCATCTTGATTTTTTACATATGACATTGTAAAGATTAAAGATTAGGAATCCCTGTTGCCGAGAAGTATTTCCATGATGGTATACTATAGCAAGGCTTGAGGTACTCAAGCAGTCACCTGAATCCTATATGTTCAACCATGTTTTATAGTAGCAAATCAACAGCTATCATTTCAGAAATTTTTTTGGTTATTATAACAGCAACAGGGTGAGAGGAGGCATATGTGGCCTTACGCTAATATGTTTCTGAGATGGTAAACTGTCTCCTTGAAGGAGGAGGGCTTTTGAACACATGGTCACTCTGAGTAACATTCGGAGGAGTCCTTCGAATGACAGCAAGTGGTGGTTGAGGTGTAGTGCTGCGGGGGCTGCCACTGCTTTCATCTATGGGCATTACCCCCGAGTGTAGTGAGCTATCACTATCACTTTCTCTTTGAGACTCACAACCAGGGCCACTGGAAAATTGCAGAAAAGGTTACCCAAAATTGCGGAGCATTTTGCAAAAATTGGGGGAAATTGCAGGGGTTCTACTATGGACCCTGAGTGCTTCACAATAAATCTTTTAATGTGTTCTTCAGCATATATTAGTCAGTATAAATTGCTAAATGAATACACTGATACCTGAATATGTTTAAAACATAAAGAAAAGTTTATGTTCCTAAAAAGAATACTAAACTGATAAGCTATCATAAGCGTTGCCTATCTTCCAGAATTTAAAAGCATCTGCCTCATACAGTGTTAAATAGATTCTATAAAGTGAGCCACAGCAAATCAATATTAAATAAATCCAGAATATACACATTTTTCTGTTTGTGGATGTAGAATAATGAAGCCTAATCAACAGCTGTTTACAGTGCTCTGCCAGCTATTCATCCACTTTGGTACAATAAAAAATAAGCAGACAGAGTGGGGAATAATTGAGTTTTAGTAAAATGTTATTAACGTGTTTAATGGTCATAATTTGTACTGTAGGAACTGTACTCTATTTTTGAGATCACATATTTAAACATTAACTCTGGGGGTTATTGGGGCTGGCACTATAATCTAGAGGTTAGAGTAACAATGTGAATAAACTGACTACATCTAGCAGATCTGGGTTTGATTCCCACAACCTCCACTTGCATACTGTGTGATTCTGAACAAGTCACTTAACCTCCTCAGTGCTCCTGGGTTGTACCTAAAACAGGCACTTGTTCCTAGTGGGCCTTACGCGGTTACCAAAAATGTAAAAAAAAATACCAGTATATTTTTACTGCATCATACAGTAGCCAGGGTACCCTGTAATTTACCTTTGTTTTACTCTGGCTGCAATGATTTTGTTTAGTTAAATGTTCAGATACATTTTGTGTTTTATAAGCTTGTTTTAAGACTTTAGTCAGGTTTTTATTGTAGTATTTGCATGTGAGCATCTAGGGGGTTATTGCTAAGAGTAAGATCACTGTTAGCAATTAGCTTATTCAAGTTTAAAATTGGTAGGGCCATCCAAAAATCCTCAGCTGTTTGAATCAAAACTAGTCTGAATGAAAGTATGCTCACTAGGAAAAACTTGCCCTGCCACTTACAAAAAGGCTTCATGGTTAGCACCCCATTTAAGTGAATTATATAATTTGCACCTTTTCTCCCATCTTTTGTTTCAGTCTGTGTGGCAACAAAATGTTTTCTGATAGACTGCTTCAACACAGAACAAATGTTAAGTGTTTAAGTGTACTGTGCCAGTGGATTTTGAAACCAAATAAGTCAAGGATTCAAAAGAAATCAGTGTCATAAAAAACCCTTGCCCTACCGTGCACTGCATTGTTTTTGCCAAACCCAAGTCTGCATGCAAAATTGTCAATATATTTAAGAGTATTTTATTAAAAATGTTAATACTTTTTATATAGTTCAATATAAAAGCTCAATAATTGCAAGAAATTGCGTAATATGTCAGTTTTTGCGGAGAATGGTGAAAATTGCGGATTCTGCAAAAAATTACGGGCGCAATTTTCCAGTGGCCCTGCTCACAACTGACCTTCTCACTATCACTAATGTTATGACATTTGTCTAGGTGCCTTTTCAGTGCTGAAGTTCCCAGTGCTCCTTTCTTTTTACCCCTGCTGATTGGCTATTTACAAATCATGCATGTTGCTATCAACTCATTGGAAGCACTAATGGAGAAGTATGACCAAACAAAGGATGATATTTTTTTAGTTTTTTTCCCAGGAAGGCACGGCACCTCAGTCATCTTTTCAGGGTTCCCCCTGGATTTGTCCTAGGTCTTTTCCTGTTCTGGTTTATTCCCATTGCCCCCTCCTCCACAACTGAAACATTTATGCCTGTTCCTTTCTCATCTGTAATTTCCATCCCATCCAGTAAACTTTCTGCTGCCTGAGCATTCTCTTCATCTTCTTTATTATCATCTGTATTACCCTCATTGGGTTCAACCTCAGAAGACTCGGATGAGGGACTGACAGTAGCATAGTATGCAACTGTTCCATACCATTAGGTGCCTCTGCGGGTGGTACCCACCGCGTCTTTAGTTTTTTTAACTACATAACTTTTTTTACTTATGACTAATGATGATAATCCAAGACATTTGTCTTTTTTGGATTCAAACATTCACTTGAAAGATGAAACCTTATTAGATGTGAAAACAACCCTTTCTGGGGTTTGATTTTGTTTTCCCTTTTCAGGCTGATTCCTGTCTTTTGCAGTGCACTGCCTACCTGAGAACTAGTAGAAAGTGCCTCATCAACACTTTGATCGATTTTGGAACTAAAGATCCCTCTAACGTGAAATGTGATGTCCTTCTGATGACTCCCACCATCACAGACTAGAGGCATATTTACTGTTGTGACCCATGACTGTACACAGCGCACCAAAAGCATAGCAGTCCACCATCACTTCCTTCCAAGATTGCCGGACTGGCTCCTATAAAACTTACTGTTAAGTGAAAGTGACCAAATTCTGCAAATGTTAAGTGTGCCTCAGAATTTAAATTGGTGATGCAGATACATCTGGTGCATTAGCCACATGCAGCACAGTCCCACACTAGGGGTTGGGTAATGCTTAAATGTAATGTAAGTTTGTAACATGATATACTATGAAACTAATGATAATAAGGAATAATGGGGAATGAGTGATGGTGATGACTCTTGTGTGTAGTGCTTGTGCTTTACTTGTGTTGTACTGTAAACACTCAGCCTGCTACAACTCACAGTTAGATTATCCCCTGGGCCACTCACAGCCAGCAGCACAGGACAGGTGCATTAACTTGTACGTTGTTTGAACAGTATTTTTTAATACATGAACTTGTGATTGAACATAGGCGATGATGATCATTATTGGATTGTACGCACAGCTGCACTGAAGCCAGGGAAAAAAAAATTATTTGGGATTTCTGGGATGTCACATTTATTGTGGGCCACCCTGCAGTCCCTTTCCCTCTCTCTCTCTCTCCCCTCTTTACGTCACAAAGATTTATTTTGCTACCCTACTGCCAAGAAAAAAAAACTTTCATTTGGGATTTTCTGTAACTGTAATCTCTGGTCCACCAGTACACTCTCCTCTGGATCTGGAATGGCACAAGTCAGATTTTGCCAGCCTGCACTTTTTGTACACACAGTTACACTGTCTGAGACCAAGAAAAAAAACTTTCATTTGGGCTCTGGATCAGGAATGGAAGAAGTCAGATTTTGCCAGCCTGCACTTTTTGTACACACAGCTACTGTCTGAGGCAAAGAAAATGTTTCATGTGGGATTTTCTGTAACTGTAATCACTGGGACCCCCCCCCCCCCACTGTACTCTGGAGTCTGACTCTGGAATGGCACAAGTCAGATTTTGCCAGACTGCCTTTTTTGTACACACAGCTACAGTGTCTGAGGTCAAGAAAAAAAAACTTTTAGTTGAGATTTTCTGTAACTCTAATCTCTGGGTCACCACCACCACCAGTACTCTCTCCTCTGTAGATCTGGAATAACACACGTCAGTTTTGCCAGCAGCCAGCCTGCCCTTTTTGTTCACACAGCCACTAATGTCTGAGGCTAAGAAAAGTTTCATTTGGGATTTTCTGTAATCATTCACGGGCCCCCTCTACTCCCAATGCTCCCTCTCATCATCAACTGACCGACTTCACTCACCTCATGTCCTCCATGATCGGGAATCTCTCCCCCTTCCTTGCCTAACTGCAGTGCTTTTGCATTTTGGCACTTTGCCTCTCTTTTCAGTCTCTCCACCTCTAGTCTCTCTTCCTTCTGCTGTGATCCTCCTCCTTCTGGGCTGTGTGGTGCACTCACCAGCTTTATATAATGGTGAGTGCATCATGTGACCTTCTGCTGCCTGACTGGATGATGCTGGCTGCCTGTACATCTCAATGGCATCCCCCAGGCAACAGACAACAAAATCGTGGAAATGTCATCTCCACGGAACCAGAGCCAGACTTCCATGGTGAAGTCCATATTTATCTGGGTCCATGGAGTGCGAGTTTGATCCAGGAGTCTGGATCTCTTGTGGAACAGTCCGCTCACCCCTAGTCTACATCAAACAATCTGAATGCACTACCCAGGGGTGTAAGTACACTTAGCCTTTGGCCTCAGGCCTCACTCCCTGGGGCATGCAGGAAAATCCTTTAATACATACCCAGTCTTCGCTTATTGCTTATTTAGTATGCTTGAAAAACAATAACATTATCAGTGTGACTTTAGAGGCTAACATCTCCCAGTTAATGGTAATAACATACACATCTATGCATCATTGAATGCTGATGGTGATACATTTCCAATGATGTGCTGTTTAGTATTCTTCTTTAACTGCATTTCTATGCTCCTTAGCCATGTCTTTAAAAACATCTGAAGATGATGAACTGATACATAAGACTTTAGGAGCTACAATAAAGTATATTCATTTAGTGGTAAAGGGGGTCTAATTTACTGTAATACAATGCTAAGAGATCCTTTCTAAAGTTCAGATCTTACAAACTTTTTTTTATCAATAAAATGTTATTGAACTGAAAAATCGTGTAACAGAATGCATCAAAATTTCATTAAATTTTAACAATCAAGCAATTACTATAACAAGATAAATTAACTTCAAAATATAGAGGTGTGTGAAAAACATGTATACAACTAAATAAAAAAAATGATTACAATAGATTAAGATCTGACTATGAAAGGGATGTCACTCCACCACTGTTTGAAAATTTTTTTCCCTGGTTCACTGAGTCAATTTCAGAACTTAAGAAGAAGAAGAAGTAAGAAAATGCACAAGGAATCATAGAGTGAAAGAAATAGATAGAATGAAGTATAAAATTACAAAACTGTTGTGGTGAAGTGATTGTAGATAGTATGCCATTGAGAATTAAATATATAATTCTGGTCTAACATTAGATAGGCAAACCTCTTCATTCTCAAAATTTCCTAGCATTTGGTTTTTCATTCCCCAAACGAAGGTCCCCTGTCATCTAACCATAGTTTAAGTGTGGAATTCCTAACTGATGCTAAGATTAAGGATATATTGCAGCATTGTTCCTTGCTCCAAGATTCTTTTTAATTGCAATGACCAATAAGACATGTTTCTATATTCATCTTTCCTTGCAAGCATTCAATGTCTCTAAAAAGTGCAGTATACTGTCCCGTAAGAGTTTCATTTTAGGGCAGTCCCAGAACATTTGATACAAGTCACAGTTAACAATTCCACATCTCAAGAAATTAGATGAGGATCTCAAACTCATTTTATTCATTTGAAGTGGAGTATAATACAGATTATGAATAGTTTTAAATTGTATCAATTTAGCAATTACAGTCTTGAATGTTTTGGTGGAACTTAACCAGATCCTTTTCCAGTTCCAGTTATCAGTCTCTTTACCCAGTGTATTTGCCCATCACCTAACACTCCCTAAATCAGGACCATTTATGCAAGCAAGAAGATTATAAAAATGTGATATTTTAGGTCTTGTTGAATACATGCCAGGAAATGTTGGGAGTTGGTATTTATGTCAAGGATGGTTTCCTCATCAAATATAAGGCCTTTGATACTCCTAACTATACAGTCAAACATGTCTTCATCAGCTAGCTGTAAATCTTTTTTTTTTTCTTTATTAAAGTGTTAAATTGTACAAGGGCACATTCCTGTAACAAATCTTTTATTTTATTTTACCCCTTTTTTTCCCAATCCAAGTTCTCAAAGACTTGACCATCCACAATAAGGTTTGTGTTGTAAAATAAGAGCTGGAGTTTTTTTTTGTAAACTTTATTTTAAAAAACTTCCAAGATATACATGCTGTTACCCTCCCTAAAATGGGTAGGTAGATAGTGCATACATCAATATACAGGGTGTTTCATTATACAAGGTATTTGGGTGAAACAGGCAGTTGACACTGACATATATTAAACATTGACATGAATTAAGCTGTACATACTAGGAATAAGGTCCCGTGGTACTATCAAGACCATAACAGCCAGGCATGTATCAAACAGGATACAAGACAGATGTTCATGAAGGGGATCCAGACAGGTGTAACTTATATGGAGATGGGGTGTTTAGGTTATATATACTAAAATAATGGAAACCAAGGGAACTGTACCACCCCTCTCCACTGGCTCTCAGATCTCCTGAAATTTCTCTTCTTGGTGTTTGATTCTACATTGTATTCTCTCCAGTTTCATACACTCCACCAAGTCACGAGCCCATAGGGCTACAGGTGGTGTGCTAGGAAACCTCCAGTACAGGGTGAGCTGGCACAGGCCCAACACCAATTCCAGTCTTAAAAGTGCACTATTTTCAGCCCCACCCCTCTGCTGTCCCTACACCCCTAGGCCCAGTAACACTTCAACCGGGTCCATTGTCAAAGGCTGTCCCAAGATTTGTTACAAAAGCTATAACATTTATTTCCAATAGGCATAAACCTTGTGGCATTCCCATATTAGATGAAAAAATGTTCTAGTGTGGATTTCACACTTAGGGCAGAGATCTGGGACCACTGGGTCAATCCTATGTGCCAGGACTGGTGTGAAATATGCCCTCATAAGTACATTATATTGAATTGCCTGTAATTGATTGTTCACTGAGCAATTTAAAGAATGTTTAAAAATCCATGCCCAGTCTTCCCCAGTGAGGGGGTCGGGGAATACGTCCTCTTCCCATCCCTTTTTGAGTCTGTCTAGTTGATCTGGTAGGGCCCCCCACCAACAACCTATAACAAGATCTAAGGGGTTTGAAAGTGTGATCCTGGTACCTGCCCTTAAAAGTCTCTTCCAGGGGACAGTGTCCATAGCCTCCTGGTCCCAAGCCCTCTATCAATTTTTCTATTATTTTACATAGAGAGAGAAAGGAGAAGTAGGAGGAGGGGCTAAGATTATATTTCTGCTTTAGTACATGGAAATCCAAGACCTGACCATCTCTCAACATTTGTTCTAGGAGGTAGAGTCCCCTACTACTCCAGTGGTCAAGTACTTTCTGGGGTAATTTGCCCCCCCCCAGCACTTCATGTTTTATGGGTGTGTCTGGAGAAAGCCCAGCCTCGTACTGCAAGATCTTATGAGCCATACGCCAGGCCCTCCAAGTTGCCCTGGTGCAGGGGTGTCCATATTTTCTCCCTGTCTCACCCACCAGGCCTCCAACCAGAACATCATAGTAGAGTGAAATATTAGACTTTAACTCCAGACCCACCCATGTTGGCTGAGTCTCCTTACTGCCTATCAGATAATGTATATGTGCTAACTGGGATGGCAGGTAATAATATTTAACATTGGGTAGCCCCAAGGCCCCCGGGAGACAGGTTTCCACAAAATGGCCTTTTCAATCTTAGGTCTCTTCCTTTCCATAACAATTGGGTAATAGCACCATCTAGGGCCTTAATGTACCTATTGGGAATATAAACTGGAATCATCTGGCACTGATAGAAAAACTGTGGAAGGATACTCATCTTTATGAGGTTGACCCTTCCCAGCAGGGTCAAGGGGAGAGCCCTCCAATTACTACAGTCCTCTTTAATCTTAGTCACCACCCTGCGCAGATTGATATCTGCCATTCTTGACAGTTTCACCAGTAGGTATATACCCAAGTATTTAATTTCCTGGGACGGGGGGGATTAGGCATTGATTGAGTCGGATAGGAGCTTTATTCCCACCCAAGGGCATCCATTTGCATTTACTCCAGTTTATGTTATGACCTGAAATTAGGTCGGATGTGTCAAAGATATGGGTCAAAGCCTGGAGGGCAACCACTGGGTCCTTCAAAGATAATAGGATGTCATCTGCAAAAAGTGATATAACATGGGATTTACCATCACCTGCATATCCCTGGATTGCTGCATGGGAGCGGATAGTTTCAGCTAAGGCCTCTGTAGTGAGCACATATAGGAGCAGGGAGAGTGGGCATCCCTGTCTTATGCCCCACATAAGATGGAAGGGGGACTATAGGGTGGAATTCAATAGAGTTTGGGCTTGGGGGGAGGTATACAGTGTTCGAATCCACCTCAACATTGTGTCCCCCAGACCATATTTTTTGAGGACTGCAAACATAAAGGGTCATTCCACCTGGTCGAATGCCTTTTCGGCAAGTAATGCTAAAAGGCAACCTCCCATTCCCCCCCCTCGTTGGGTCCACCCATGAATAATGTTAACCATCCTATGAATGTTTTGTTTGGCCTGTCACCCTCTGACAAACCCTCCTTGGTCTGGGTTGATCACCTTTGGCAGAAGTCTGTCCAATCTAAGAGCTAAAAGTTTGGCCAGGATTTTATAATCAGAGTTCAGGAGTGATATGGGCCTGTAAGATCTGCATTTGAGAGGGTCTTTGCCGGGTTTGGGTAATACCACAATTGTGGCTATACACATGGAATGAGGCTGTGTCCCTGTCTGAAATGCTGAGCAAACCATCTGAAGCATAAAAGGTCCAATCTCCTCCCATACCAATCTATAAAACTTGAGGGGTATCCCATCAGGGCCTGGCACTTTGCCCTTCCTCCCTTTCCAGGCTGCCCTACTCAGTTCCTCCCCAGAAACAGGAGAGTCCAAGATCTCCTTATCCTTCTCACCTACTGTGGGCAGCTGAATGTTTTGAAGGAAACCCTCTGGATCACCATCCACCGGAAACTCCGAAGTATAGAGATTTGAGTAAAACTCTTTAAAGGTATCATTTATCTGGGATTGGTCATATGTAATGTCTCTTCCCGCTCTTTCCAACTCTAAAAAAGTCCACTCAGCCCTCTTACTCTTTACCAGGCCTACTAACCGTTTACCTGCTTTATCCCCGTCAACGTGTTCCTGCTTTGGTGATAAAAAGATTCCTTTCTATCCTGCGGTTAGTAAGTTTATTAAGGGAGAACTTCAAAGCCTTGAGTTTTTTAACTTTCTGGGGGTTGCTACAGCCCATCAGGTCACCCTCTAACTCCCCAACCTGTTTCTCTAGTTCCTTTTCCTCTCTGTCCAGTTTCTTTTTAGATAAGAGGAGTAAGATATTGCTTCCCCGCAGATATGTACCTTGAGGGCATCCAAAATGTTACGCACACTTGTATCCTCAGGGTTATTATGCATCAGGTATTCCTGATACTTTCCCTAACCTGGATCACAAAACCCTTGTCTAATAACAGGGAAGGATCCATCCTCCAACTAGGCCTCAGTCCCCCAGGTAACTGTAATACAGCTTGCAAGGGTGCATGGTCCGAAATCACTACTGGCCCATAACAGGCCTCCTCCACATGCCCCACCCATACCTTTGGGAGAAATAAATAGTCAAGTCTTGGGTATACCTGGTGGGCTGAGGAGAAAAATGAATGTTCTCTAGTGTTTGGGTGACATTGCCTCCACACCTCCATCAAGGCTGTGCCCTCCACAATGTTCCTTAAAGCCACCGTACTGCATGGGGGAGGTCTAGATCTCTGACTGGAATGATTCATAACAGGATCCCAGTAAGTGCTGAAATCCCCTCCTATTATCAGATTATCCAACAGTGGGGCTAGGGCCACCCTTAGATGTGTGAAGAAGTCAGGTGCATCAAAGTTCAGGCCATATACAGATACCAAGGTGTATTTAATTCCCCCAATGTCCACCTCCACTATAAGGTATCTTACCTGAGGATCTGCAAGGACCATCAACATTTTGTGTGGTAAGCCAGGCCATAGCCAAATTGCCACCCTTCTAGCCCTGGAAGTACAAGGGGCCATCAATAGGGTCCCCCCCCCCATGCAGATGACAATCTCAAAGCCTCCTCTGGTGTGGAGTGTATCTTCTGGAGGAACACAACGCCCCCCCCCCTTCTCTTAATGTTTACCCAGATCTTTTCCTTTTAACCACATGTCTAAGGCCATTAACATTCTAAGTTATTAACTTCAACTTATTCATGTTATTGTGCCAAGGTAAAATTGCATTGTTGTTTCATACCCCACAACCTTGCCTCCTGTAAATGCAAAAGTTCTCGTAACTAAATTTTTCAACTTCTCAACGTCCCCAACATATCCCTCTTCCCCATAATGAAGTATTGAAGCAGAACATACTAGCCCCAACTTGACAGAAATAAGCATTCACAACAAAGTATATGCAGGGGAGCCATACTACTTCCTGACATTGGACTTCATGACAACAAACTGCCCGCAACCTATATCCTGACCGATCCAAATCCCGACTATTTATCATACCGACAAACGATCTCCTGACAATCCAGTAAAATGTCACGGTGGCCACAGACTGCGATTATGCCACCATCACAAATATAGACTGAACAGGAAATTAGGCTTAAAGAATTACAAATGGCACGGCGACCACCATCACAGATATTGAATACTCAGACTGCACAGGAAATTAGGCTGCCACCATCAAAGATATAGGCTGAACAGGAAATTAGGCTTACAGAATTACTAATGACACAGTGGCCACCATCACAGATATCGGATACTCAGACTGCCCAGGAAATTAGGCTGCCACGATCACAGATATAGGATACAGGAAATTAGGCTTACCTGATTACGAAGGATCCGTCTTTTGTCCAGATTCAGCAAATTAAAATCCAGTCTTTATTAAAAATGCATTAAAAGTAAACAACATAAAATTCAGAATCCCTCTATTGTAACCATATGCGGAGATTGTGAGTAAACAAAATAAAATGCAGATGCCCTCATATTGTAGCTATATGCGGAGACTGTGAGCTATTGCACGAATGTACTCCAAGGCTGTGCACGCTGTCCTGTCCTTAATAATATTGCACATTGTTTCTTCCCTCTTGGCAAATTTTTTCTTTATGGGAGATTTTGGTAGTCCTAGTGTGATTTTTTTTGATTGTACATTCTGGCCCGGATATTCAAACTGTGCCAGGCTGTGGCGCAAGCCTGGGCGCAGCTCAACTTTGTTACGCAGGGGTGTGGCCTGGGCGATATTCAATGGAGCTGCGCTATGGCGCAGCAGCTTTGAATATCACACCCTGGCCACCCCCACTGTGCATGGCGCAGTGGCACTGTGCCAGCACAAGTAGCCAGAGTGGAGCATGGAGATGCGCTAGCACAAGTGCCATTGCGCCATGCACAGCACCTGCGATATTCAAAAGGGGACATGCAAATGGGGCCATAATTTATGCAAGACAGGGAGCCATTGCATGTCATTATGGCCCCATTTGCATCCCATTAGCATGCAGGTGTGCCAATCCCTGACGACTTGTGCCTGGCACCCTGCCAGGCAGCAGCTGTCAGGGACCGACACCCCCTGCAGCCCAATCGTGGGCATTTGTCTAAACGAAAATCCCCCTCTAATATCCCTGGTGGTCCAGTGGACCGCTATGTGCCCAATCGAGGGCATCTGTTTAAATCACACTGGTCCCCTGCAGCCCAATTGTGGGTATTTGTCTAAATGAAACCCCCCTTTTAATATCCCTGGTGGTCCAGTGGACCGCTATGTGCCCGATCGCGGGCATCGGTATAATAACCCTGCCATCCAATATCCCTGGTGGTCCAGTGGACCACACTCTGCCCGATGCGGGCATCTGTAAATCATAAAATAGTCCTATTACCCTGGTGGTCTAGTGCCCCCTCCCCACCCACCCACTGAGCCCCGCCCCGCTCCCTCCCGGTCAGCTGCGGGCGGCAGCACCCCACTCTCCTGCACCGCCGCTCATGATCGACAACTCGGTAGGGCTGCAGACCCATTGGTTCACAGCGTGAACCAATGGGCGTGCAGCCCATACCGTTCTACACATTCCAGATATGTGAATGATTCATTTCACTTTTCTTAAATGATGTTGTCCACCAACTAATATTGTGGATGCTCTCCCTAAACAATGTTGGCTCTTCCTGCACTGGCAACACCAGTAGTAAAGGTCGCCATGACTATGCTCCTTAGCATATAAGTAGTCACCATATGATATCTTAGTATTCCCTCTCTGTGAAGGGAAAAACCTCGGAAACAATAACTTCTTCCATTGCAAAAATTGGAAACATCCAGCAACCAAAATGACTTGACTCGGAAGCAACACACACATGACATTTTATTTATAGCATTCAGCTTGATGTTACATAGAAACAGAAACATAGAATCTAATGGCAGATAAAGACCGCCCACCTAGTCTGCCCATTTCCCTACCTAACGGATAAGCTGAAGATCCTAGTTAACCAACAGCCTACTTCCTCCTACCCCCCACTAGAATTGTCTTATGTCTGTCCCATGCATTTTTGAATTCCCCCACTGTTTTTGACTCTATGATCTCCTCAGGAAGGCTGTTCCATGTATCCACAACCCTCTTTGTGAAGAAATACTTCCTCACATTACCTCTGAGACATCCCACCTCTATCTTCAAATTGTGCCCCCTTGTTTTTGCATATCTCTTTTTCTGAAAGATGCTACCCTCTTGGACTTTGTTGATTCCCTTGAGGTATTTGAAAGTTTCTTTAATGCCCCCCCCCCCCTTTCCTTGAGGCTATACATCTTTAGTTCCTTTAGTCTTTCTTCATATATCTTCTGATGTAGACCCTGCATCATTTTGGTTGCCCTCCTCTGGACAGCCTCCACCCTGTCTATGTATTTGTGGAGATGGGGTCTCCAGAACTGTACACAGTACTCCAGATGTGGTCTTACCAACTGTCTGTACAGAGGGCCAACAACTTCCTGTTTTCTACTGGTGATCCTTCTCCCTCTTCATCCCAGTATTCCCCCTAACCCTTCTTACTGCCTTCTCACATTGCTGGCCCACCTTTAGGTCATCTGATATGACTACCCCCAGGTCCCTTTCCATTTTTGTTGTTGTCAATATCTCACCCCCCATTGTGTACTCTTCCCCTCAGTTTTTGTTTCCCAGGTGCATTACTTTGCACTTCTTTGCTTTGAATCTAAGCTGTCATACTGTACATTTGACCATTCCTCCAACCTTGCCAAGTCCCTTCTCATCATTTCCATCCCACCTTGTGTATCAGCCCTGTTGCAGATCTTTGTGTCATCTGCAAAGAGACATACTTTCCCTTCCAGTCCCTCTGCAATGTCACTTATAAAGACATTAAAAAGGACTGGCCCCAGTACTGAACCCTGCGGTACCCCACTAGTAACTCTCCTTTCTTCACTGTGGACTCCATTTTCTATTACCCGCTGTGTCCTGTTGTCCAACCAGTGTTTTACCCAGGCTACCACCCTGGGACCCACTCCCAGGCTGGCTAATTATTAATCTTTTGTGTGGGACTGTGTCCAATGCCTTGCTAAAGTCTAGGTAGGCCATGTCCACAGCCCCTCCCTGGTCTACTGCTTTGGTCACCCAGTCAAAGAAATCAATTAGATTTGTCAGACATGACCTTCTCACTGTGAATTCATGCTGCTTTGGGTCCTGTGCCCCACTGGCCTCTAGGTACTCAACAGTTCTTTCCTTCAGAAGTGATTCCATTATTTTCCCTACCACTGAGGTCAAACTGACAGGTCTGTAGTTTTCTGCCTCTGTCTTGCTCCCACATTTGTGAAGGGAATCACATCTGCCCTCCTCCAGTCCTCAGGTACCACCCCATCCTCCCATGATTTACTAAAAAGGTTAGTCAGTGGTGTTACTAGTTCTTCCCTTAGTTCTTTTAGAATTCTGGGGTGAATCCCATCAGGCCCCATTGCTTTATCCACCTTCAGTTTTAAGAGTTCTTTCAGAACCCTTTCTTCTGTGAAAGGACTAATATCAACCCCCCTATCCAGAGTGCTTCTATTGACTGGTTTAGGTATTTTCTCCTGCTTTTCCATTGTGAATACTGAGCAGAAGTATTCTTTCAGTATCCCTGCTTTTCACTGTCGCTCTCTGCTCAACCACCTTCCTCTTTGTTCAGCCTCAGTATCCCTGCCTTAGTCTTTCTTTGCTTCCTAATGTACCTATAAAAGGTTTTATCCCCCTTCTTAACTGAGTTGGCTATCTTTTCCTCGGTTTGGGCCTTTGCTATTCTGACTGCCTTCCCCACTTTCTTCTGCTTCAACTGGTACAGTTCTCTGTCCTGCTCCTTCTGTGTTTCCTTATACTTCCTGAATGCTATCTTTTTCTCCCTTACCTTCTCCGCCACTTCTTTTGAGAACCATAGTGGTTTTTTCTTTCATTTTGATATGTTTATTTGCTTCACACAAAGACTTGTTGCCTCTGCGATGGTGGTTTTAGTGTTTCCCCATTGTTGCTCCACCCCGTCTTCTTGCTTGTTTGCTGGTGCTTTTCTGAGGCACTCTCCCATTTTGACAAAATCAACCCTCCTGAAGTCTAGTACCTTCACTTTTGTGTGGCTTGACTCTACAGCTAAGTTTATCATGTACCACACTGTTTGGTGGTCGTTGTTCCCAGATGACTACCTACTTCAAGATCAGAGATCCTCTCTCCATTCCCATCTGAGAGTACCAGGCCTAAGATTGCTCTCTCATGAGTGGGTTTCAAAATTAGCTGTCTGAGGCATGCCCCCTGTAGGGCATCGAGAATGGCCCTACTCTTGGATGTGGCTGCAGCAAAGGTGCTCAAGTCAACATCTGGCATATCTGGGTCCCCCACCAGCAATATCTCCCCTTTCTCTGCCATCCCAAGGATGCCTTCTATCATTTCCTTGTCCATTTCCTCCTCCTGAGATGGAGGTCTGTATACAACCCCTGTGCGGATTGTGGAACCATTTCCAGTCTCCAGGGTGACCCACAGTGCCTTCTCTCCTCCCTGTTTACCCTTCAGTTCTGTTGCTTTAATCCCTTCCCTTACATAGAGAGCTACTCCTCCTCCTCCTCCTCCTCCTCTTCTTCCCTCCCTGTCCCTCCTGTAGATTGTGTACCCTGGTATTTTGACATCCCAGTCATGGTTCTCTGTGTACCATGTTTCTGTAACTGCCACAATATCCAGGCATCCCTCTTCCATCAAGACCACCATTTCAGGGAGCTTTTTACCTAGACTACGGGCATTGGTATTCTTTAACCTCCAATTTTTTATGGCTTTATTTCTTTTTGCCCCATCCATGTCCCTACTGCCTTTGTCTTTTTCTTCATTTACTCCTGCCCTTCTGCCTATTGACTGCTCTATTTTGGTGTTTACCTCACTAATTACCATTTTTTTGGGTGGGGGGCTAGGATTTCCCTTCCTTTCTTCAGTGCTTCCCCCTTTGGCTAGTTTAAATGCTTGCCACTGAAGCATTTAAACCTATCACTTAGGATCCTGGTTCCCCTCCAGGATAGATGCAGACCATCGTGCCTGTATTGGCCTGCATCCCTCCAGGTGGAGCCCCAGTCCCCAATGAAGCCAAATCCCTGAGCTCTGCACCAGCTTTTCAACCAGTCATTGAAACCCATAGTGCGGAGTGCCCTAGCCTCATCCATGCCATAGACAGGTAGCACTTCCAAGAAAGTTACCATGTGTGCTACTTGTCTAAGGCCCCTCTCCACAAACTCCTGTTGCACTGCTCTGATCCCATTCTCAGCCAGGTCATTTATCCCTAGTTGGATAATAACATCCCACTCCCTCCCCCTTGCTGCTGCTCCCACGATCCTGAGAATTCATTTCCTGTCCCTCCAAGCCTTGGCATCTGGCAGGCACCTTACCTCCCTTCCCCCCCAGTTCTACCCCCTTAACAATTGAGTCCCCCACCAGGAGTTGTTTCCTTCCCCTGTGGAGTCCTGGGCCACCCTCCTGTGGGTCTCCATTATGGAGGTTCCCTGCATCCTCCTTGGTCTTCACTGAAGGTGCCTCCATAGAGGAACCGTGCTTCATAAGAGTGGTGAATGAATTGTGGAGAGGCACAACTGGAGGGATGCGCCTCTGTTCCACCACCCTCACCCTTCCTGAGCCCACCGTGGTCCAACCACTCCTCTTTCTTGGCAACCTCTGAGGTAGTGGCAGTGGCCTGGGTGGTCCCTGGGTGGGGGAGCAGGTTTCCTGAATCCTTGCCAGGTCATCATGGAGACAAACAACCTCCTCCCTCAGACCAGAGAGGTGCCTGCAAAATAGGGCAGCAACGCAGTCTCTAGAATGTCTTCCAGAAGACTGCTGCATTGCACCACTCCCCAATTGTCTGTGTCTCTTCCAGTTACAGATGCTTTTTTGGTTTTTGTTCTTGTTTCAGTGTGTGCAAGCTTGTGAGTGTCTCTACCTCCTATTCAGTGTGCTGTGCCTTTAAGGATATGAATAGGTGTATGTTGTTAGCAGTTTTGAGGAAGTGATGTCAGAGCTCATGCTATAAAGGAAGTTATGCACTTGGGGCTGGTGGGGTGAGGGAAAGGGTGGGTGGGAGTAAACCTATACTGTCCAGAAACAATCACCTACAACTCTTACCCTCCAACCCGGGGAGTGCCTTCCTTCCTTTCAGACACCTATTTCACAAAGGCTAAGTAACTGGTCTAGTCACAACTGACTGTGAATATCTCCCAGCTACAGTTCCTCCCTGTCAAATTAAAGTTAAAACTAAGAAAAGTCCACTCCAAAAACAGAATCAATACTACCTGTAATAATCTCACAGAAGATATACCCTGTAAGAAACACTTTGCTACAGAGAAAAATTAAGCAGTAACAGAAGATATACCTTGCAAAAGACAATTTGAATCAGAAGATTACAGCACTAATCTGTTAGCACACACCTTTAGGCATACCTTATAATAATGCAACAGAAGGTATACCCAGCAACAGCAATTTGAATCAGAGAAAATAAAGCAATAAAATGTTAGCAACAAACAGTAACAATCCCTGTGAGTAAAAAATAAAAACAACAACACACAGTAAATCTGCCTAGCCAAAAGAAATCTTAATCCTTTCCCTTACTCTGGTAAGGTTCTTTGTTCTGTCCTTTCAAGCAAGTTAGAAGGAAATGTTAATTACAGTAATTGATTGACAGTGATCAGTTAACTGTAATTGACAACAGCCCCATGTCTGTCAAGCTCACTGATAGCTCACTGACAGCTGTGCATCACTTCCTGTTGAAATCGAACATTTTGTTATATAGTTTATTTTTCTCTGGTACCTGGGATGATCCGGCAATGAATATGGCACAAACCTGCAGGTATAAAACTAAAATAGAACATTTATTTGTTTATTTTTCGGCTCAGCGGTGGTGCACTGGTCCCTGGGACCTTTTCCATGCATGATAAGGCAAAGAATATGGCACAAACCTGCAAGTACAAAACAGTTAACTCTGATTGTTGGGCAGGAGATGCTGTCGGGAGGTAGGCTTTGTCAGGATGTTTCTTTTCGGGATTCTAAAGTTGGTATGTGTACAGTCTTGAAGTAGACAGTCGGGAAGTCGTACTAGACCCATATGCAGTATATCCCCCTTATCCACCCCTCCCCCTCTAACAAACCCCACAACAGCAACAACAGCCCCAGATACCCACTCCCTAACCCCTTTTCATTAGAACTATTCACCTGCTACTTTGCATGGATTGAGCGGGCTATCCACCTTTGAAACCCATAAGGGTGCCCTTAGGTATGATTTCCACCTTTGCTCTTTGGCAGAGCACCTTAAACAGTTGTCCCTATCACAGAGTGGGGCCCAACTAAAGCCCCCTCCCTGGCAGGACCCATCTAAAATAAAATAGTAATATAAACCTATTAATAGGTGAAGCCATATGAAGGCAAGGCCTCCCACACTCTATTTGCATTTTTCTCTAATCTAACCATGAAGACCTCATTCCAGTCCCCCCCCCAAGAAGAAATGGTCACTCCCAACAGAACACAAACAGGGAGTGCCAAACTCCATAGTATGCTGAAAACAGTTTGAACCTCACTGCTCAGTCGACATCATTATATATTTTGGGGGCCCCCAAAACTAGGCCTCTGGAAGGGAACAGGAAACATCCAGAGCTTTAAGAAAGACATATTTATGCACACATATCATGTTAGAGTGAGATCCTTGCCTGGGGTTCCACTTTTGATACGAGTGGAGACGGAGCGGTTTCGACGCTTATTTTGGTGCTACATCTGTTAATTGGAACTGTTGCTTTTCGGTCGCTGGAGGACTGGAGTCTGAAGGGAATTTCCATGTAGATTCTTATTTCTTGTATCTGGCTTGAAGAATTTGGGAGGACTACCTAGTAAATGCGACTGACTGCTGTTGGCTGTTTGAAGTGGGGATTTTCTCCGATGGCCAGTTTCTTCTGTGGGCTCCCCCAAGGTACTGCCGGCATTCCTTGTTGGTGAACTTACTTTTTGTATGCCATGCTGTTTTAACCTTTGGATTATCACCACACTGCTGAGTTGGGGTTGATTTGGACTCTTGGTGTGCCTCTTTCTGTTTGCTTTTGGGGGGCGCCTGTCTGTGTATTGGGGCTGCAGCGGGAGGTGCCAATACACATCTAGTGAAGCGTGGATGTGTTATCGGCAGCCTCTTGGTGTCTTGGGGTGGTCTTCTTTTTTAGCAGTCCCTAGCTGGGAACCATAGTTGTGACTCTTTTTGCATGGAGCAATTGCCCCCTGGGGTGAGCAGTGGAGAGGTTTATTTTCTGGACTCTGGGCTGCCTGTGGATTTGAAGCGGTTGGCCAACACGGAGGGGAAGATTTGTTTCTTTGGACTTGGATTTGGATCCCCGTGGATTTATCGACTAGGGGGACAAATAGATCTTCATACTTCGGTATTCTCCTAGGGGTCCCAATAGTTGGTGAGAGTGGTGCTGGGGCTTCCTGGGGAGCACACTTTTGGTTATATTTTTAAACTATTGCTGGAAAATCCGACTACATAATGACTGGGGCAGTGAGAGGGCCCTTTGCCTTAAAGTAGTCTAGGCTGTGGATCGATATTTTTCTTAGATTCTTATAGATTATTGTTTTATTTTTATTTTGTGTAATTTTGGATATTTGTATTTTGTCTGTGATTTGCATTATGCTTTCCTGAAGCTGTATTTGGGGATTTAATTCTGAGTTTTGTTTTTATGGGGTTATTTGGGGGGGTGGGTTAGTGCTTAATTATGAGTGTGTGTGTGTGTGTGTGTGCACATATGTGTGTGTGTGTGTGGAGTGTGTGGTAGTGGGTTTTGTTTGGTTTTGGGATTACGTAGTTGGGGGGATGTGTCTGGGAAGGTATGTGTGTCTGGGGTGGGTCAGGATAGTGTATGGAGCATCCCAGTTGTTTGACCTGCGGCCTTTTTTTGGCCTCCCTGTGACTTATATTACAGCAAGATGCTGCAGAGAGGTTGGAATAGGGAGGAGTCATAGGATTTGGTCAGGATGGGGTGCCCCTTGCATGGTGGGTGGTGGCAGGATCGAAGTAGTGGGGTGCAGAAGGTGCCCTGGGATTAGAGGTGACTTAGGTTGAGGCCAGTCGTGTTTAGTTCCCGTCACCAGGGTTCCCATCAGACCAAGTGGGCAGGCAGTCAGAGGGGCTGCACTGTCCACCAATCCCCTGAGTGCGGTGCTTTGCAATGCCAGATCAGTCAGAAACAAGACTGTAATTATAGCGGACTTGGTTTCTACGGCCGATCTGGCTTGCATTATGGAGACCTGGATTGGTGATGATGCTGGCCCAGTTTTAGAGGCTGCCATCCCATCCCGGTATACTGTAGTGCATTGCCCCAGAGTGGAATGCAAAGTGGGGGGGTAGCTATCTGTTTTAGATCTAAGCTGGGCTTCACTGTGCATCCAGTGAGACACCATATTCCTTTGACTGTGTGGCCATTCATGGGGGTCCGGGCACAGGCTGCTTGATTCTCCTGATTTACCGCCCCGGAGGTAATTTTTGTTCAATCAGGCCTTCCTGGTCTATATTTTATAGTTTTCTACATTGTCGGCGAAACATTGGAGGCCCCCAGATGTTTGGTGTTGGGGGACTTCAATGTTTGGGCTGAGGATGAATCCTCTCGGCTTGGTTATAACTTCCTTCAGATGATGTAATCTCTGGGCTTTGCCCAGAAAGTTTCCTCCATGACCCATCAGAGTGTCCACATGTTGGATCTGATGTTCTCACTGGGGCTTGAGATAAATAGTCTCAGCATTGATCGGGTCATTTGGTCCTATCATTGCACGGTGAAGTTCCGGTTCGGGGCCCCCCCGGTAGCCCTTCCCCTGCACAGATGGTCAGCTATCGCCCTTTGAGGGGTTTGACCCCTGAGGGTTTATTGGCGGTGACTGACCTATCTAGTGTGGACAGTGCATGCATTGGGGGTGTGCGCACAGCAGTGGATGCTTATAATAAGGCGCTTTCTGGTGTGCGTGACTCCCTCGCACCAGTCCGTGTATGACCCAGGCCTTCTCACTTGAGGTCCCCTTGGTATGATGGGGACCTCAAGATGATGAAGTTCTTGAGACAGAGATTAGAGTGCTGCTGGCAGAAGTCTGGCCTGGAGGTGGACAAACTGGCCCTGCGTGCACACTATTGTGCATACCAGGGGGCAATCAACCGTAAGAAGGCAGAATTCCTGTACAGGAAGATTGCCACCGGGAGGAACTGACCAACTGTGCTCTTTTGGACTGTGGAGAGGCTTCTTTACCCTTCCTGTCTACAGCCAAAGGTAGTTTTTTCAAGCGCATTATGCGAGGAGTTTGCTCAGTTCTTCTCGGACAGGGTGTCTGCCATCAGGCAGGAGGTTCTGCCAGTGGACCAGAATCTGGCCGACGGTGGTTGCCATGGGTGACCAGAGAGCACTCTGCCTAGTTGGGATGAGTTTAAACCAGTGGAAGTAGCTGAAGTCAGCAAGATTGCTTTCAAGCTGCAGCACACCTTTTGTGAACTGGACCCGGTGCCAATCCATTTCTTAATGAGATGTGTTGACTCCGTTGACCCGGTGTTTGCCTTGATTGTCTGGTGTTCCCTGTCAGAGGGGGTCTTTCCTGATGTCTTGAAGGAGGCATTGGTGAGACCCCTTCTGAGAAAACCATCGTTGGACCCTGACGTTAAGGCAAATTACCGTTCTATCTCCAATCTCCCATTTTTGGGTAAGATTGTGGAGAAGGTGGTGTCGCTTCAGCTTCAGGAGCATCTTGTGGTCCATGATTTATATGAACCACTCCAGTCTGGGTTTCGTGCAAGGCGTAGCAGAGAAACTGTGCTAGTTCAGGTGCATAATGACCTCCTTAGGGCTAGAGATCGAGGGGAGGGGACAATTCTTGTTCTCCTCGATCTCTCTTCAGCATTTGACACAGTGGACCAATGAATGTTACTTGACCACCTAAGGGAATTCTGTGGACTTGCTGGCACCGTTATCTGCTTGTTTGAGTCTTTTTTATCTAACAGGAGGCAGAGCGTAGTGTTGGGGAATTTCTCCTCCTCCCCATCAACCTGTTGTGTGGAGTTCCCCAGGGTTTGGTTGGTCTTGTCACCAATGTTGTTTGCCATGTACATGCTACACCTGGGAGAGATCATTAGGAAGTACAGTCTGGGTTTTCACTGCTATGCTGATGATACCCAGCTGTACCTCTCCTTTGCTTCTGGAACATCTTGTGCAGTGGAAGTGCTTAACAGCTGCCTAGCTGAAATCAGTGACTGAATGGCCTCCAGCTGGTTGTGACTGAACCCCAGTAAGATGGAGGTACTGGTGGTGGAGTCGAACAGAGGGCATGATAGGTAGGCCTCTGGTGCAGAGACAGGACTTTGTCTTGGCTCTGTACCATTGAAGACCTCCTCTAGGGTGTGTGATCTTGGTGTTATTCTTGACAGCAGTTTGACACTTGAGTTTCAGGTGGCGTCCGTTGTCCATACCACCTTTTACTATCTGAGGAATAGCGCCAGGATTAAGCCCCTAGTTCCGCCACTGGACCTCCACACTTTGGTGCATGCCTTCATGACATCCAGGCTTGACTACTGTAATGAACTCTATCTCGGGGTCTCTGGGAATACTGACTGCAGCTGGTGCAGAATGCAGTGGCAAGGCTGTTGGCAGAACAATCTAAATACTGTCATATTACCCCGGTGCTGCGTCAACTGCACTGGCTGCCGGTTAGGTGGAGGGTCATCTTTAAGGCGGGTTTGCTCACCTTTAAGGCCCTACATGACCTGGGCCCTGGCTACCTGAAGGACATTCTTGCACCTGCTGCCTTGGTCCGCTCCCTTCGCTCCTCCTTTAGGGGCCTCCTAGTGATTCCCAGGATGAGATTAAGAACTGCTGGTGACAGAACATTTAGTGTTGCCGCCCCCATCCTGTGGAATTCGCTTCCTCTAGCTGTTAGGGAGGCCCCGTCTGTTGAGGTTTTTAAGGCCCGCCTCAAGACATTTTTGTTCAATCAGGCCTTCCTGGTCTATATTTTATAGTTTTCTACATGTCTTTTAAGAAAGTTAAATTTGTTGTTAATTTAGTCTTAGAGACTTTAAATGCTGATGAAGTTGAGGGTAGCTAATTATATAGCAAATTTTGTTTTAACCTGCTTAGATTATTGTATTTAATTGATTATTATTGTGATGTGTTGTATTTATCGATTACTATACGGTGTCCAGAGCCTCCGGGATGGGTGTCTTCTTAAATAAAATGTGCCTTGCCTTGCCTCCATCGGATTAAAGTCCTGAAGACATACAGTTCAGCCAACAGTCTCAAAAATATACATTGCCAGACCATCACACCAGCACCCAGTTTGGTGCTGGGACCTGGATAAAGTCCCAGATTATGCACAGATGTCCAGACCTTGTTCTCTGGCTCAGGAACTAGCCGGGTTCAGCACTAATCATGAATAAAAGGTAGAGGCACTCATAGTACTGATCAGACTGTGACCCCATAAAGGACTATATGAGGGGTTTTGTGGGTGAGAGCAGAAAGGGCAGCCCTCACCAAACTAGCCATTATAGGCCCCATAAAGGAGTTGCAGCCTGGCCCACAGTACGTGCATCCTCCCACCTCACATCTCAATCAATGCACACCCCATCCCTAGTACCTCTGTGTATGGCTACTTTCCTTCTAGCAACACCACAGCAGGCACAGTTCAGCAGCCCTCAGTGTTCTTGTTGCTGCCTATGAGCTTTTTCCAGATCAGCCACGCACTCCATAGCCACATCTGGGCTGTTGAAGGATCTAGACCTCCCGCCCTGTGGTCTGATAGTCAGACGTACCAGATAAATTAGTGCAAATTGACATCCCGGGTCATGGAGCTGCTTCTTGACCTCGGCAAATGCTCTCTGTTGATTTTGAAGCTGCCATGAGTAGTCAGGGAACAGGCTGATACGTGAGTGTTGCACCATTATTTTGCCCTTTTGTCTGGCCTTTTCCAGCATAGTTTGGCGATTGGTAAATCGGAGGAATTTTATAATAATATGCCTAAGTCTTTGATTGGGCACAGGTTTGGCTCCTGGGGACCTATGTGCATGCTGAATTTTCAGGAAGACCTCTGGGGAAGATCCAGATTGTTGAGCAGCCAGTTTTTAAGAAATGAAGCACAGTCTCTCCCCTCCAGACCCTCTGACAGGCTGACCACACATACATTGCATCTGCATTCCCTGTTTTTGTGATTGTCTATGCTTTGTTTTAATAATTCAATCTCCCAAAGGGCTTTTTGCAGATCAATATGGGAGCTTTGCAGAGAGTCCTCCTGCGCACTCACCCATGCCTCTAGTTCCCCCATTCTGGTCTCGTGTGAATCGACTGTCTCTAAAACTGAGTTCACGGTCTGCTGGAGGTGCTGGATCTTTGTAGTAACATTTTCAAATCCAGCCTCCATTCTTGTCCCCAAGTTATAGTTAAGTTCTTTAAGAAGCCTCTCCAATGTATGGTACCCCTCATTAGCCATAGAGGGAGTCGCCTGGTCCATCACAGGGTCAGTTGGAGGAATCCCTTTTGCCTGAGGCATGCCCAGGTTACTGGCACTAGAGGCGCTTCTTGGAGTGTTTTTTGGTAGGCCTCTGCCTGTCTCTGCTGATTGATTTGTTTTAAATGGCAATTTCACCTGCTTTTTTGCCAATTTCATTGGCGCTGGCATCTAGCTAATTACTGTAGTGCAAAATAGCTTGAATTGCTGGGGTAGTGAGTCGGATGGTGGAAAATGTGGTAGATAGTTGCAGAGCTCTCTATTCAAGCTTCCATCTTGCTCCTGCACTTGGCCATGCCCCCAAGAGCTGGAGTTTTGATTCCCCTAAATTTAGATCTAACATTTTAGACCATCTTCTAAGAATATAAAGACTATCAGAAAAATGTTCCTAAGGGGGTTGGTGGTTTAGCAAATAGTAGAGATCCTAAGTATACTGTGGTTACTTTAGTTAATGCCAACTTTATTTTGTGCCATTCTGGATTAGAAAGGGCACCCTCTTGCATAACACACCACTTTGCTATTTGCATCATCCTATAAGCAAGGAAATAAAAGTAAAGGTCAGGAGCTTTGAGTCCATCGGGTCTTTAGGTCTAGATAATCGATGTTATAGCATTCTCTACATTTTATGAGCCCATAAGAAATTTGAGGATAAGCTCTGAATACCCAGGAACCATTTTTTAAAATTAATATTGAAGAGCAGCAGCATGAAGATATAAAAGCATTTTGTAAAAATGATCCTTTTCACTGAGTCCAAGCAACCCCAGAGCCCCAGAGACAAACTTTTCCATCTAACTAGGATACCTCTTATAACGTTTTTAAGGAAAAACATATTTTTTTAGATAGATAGATTTGGTAAGAGTCTTAAATATTTAAATCCATATATAATCAAGTTTTTCTGTTTATCATGCTATTCCCAAATCAATAATATCTTGTTTATTACAGAAGTGATTTAGAAGTAAAAAAGATGATTTATCCTTATTTATTTATTGAATTTATTTATTTATTGAATTTTGATGACCCAGTAAGCCCACTGGGCCTAGACGTCCCTTTTTCAGGGGTGACCGGGGGAGGGGGATACAGATGGAAAGCAACTGAAATTGACCAGATTAAGCTGTTGGTGGTAAAAGTGGGTCTCAATGAAACTCTCGTAGTTGGTGACTTCAACCTCAACTGGTTGGGAACCAGTCGCCACTTGTACGAGCCACTGCTCTCGGGCCTTTCACTAAACCAAATCATAACTGGCCCCACCAGGCTCACTGCACAGGGGAACTCGGGATCCCTCATCGACTGGTTCCTCTCCAACAGGCCTGCCAACATCTTATCCTCGGGCACTCTCCAAGACATCGTCTCCGACCACTCTCCTATCTACTGTGTCTGGGGCATCTCTCAGCCTAAAATACCTAGCAAAGTGATCGAGCTGAGGGACTATTCCAAATTTAATCCCCATGACTTCCTGTCCGACCTCCTAGCTGTAGACTGGTCTGAGGTCATGGCCTCTATCGACCCTCACAAGCCTTGGATCTATTCCTAGCTAAGTTGATCCCCTTCAGAACAAACATGCCCCCCTCACTAGGAGAAGGGTGAGGGGCACCATCACCAAATGGCTAAATGGCAGCCTACTCTCCCTAATGAAGGCCAGGGACAAATGCTGGGCATCCTATAAGGTATCCCAGAACAACAATGATCTTATGGCCTACAGGCACCTCAGAAACTCTTGCAAGAGTGCCATCCGCTCAGCTAAAAGTGAGTTCTGCAAAGCTGCCCTACTCTCTTCTAGCACCAACCCAAGGAGTTTCTGGCAGAATATTAAAAATGCCATTGGGGGGCCAGCTAAACCTCAGGTCACTGACCTGCTTGTTGATGGTGTCAGCTGCAACAACCCCCTTACCATTTCAAACTCCTTTAACTCCCTGTTTTCTGAGCTACACCCTCCCCCCAACCCCCAGCACCTGCCTCCTTGATGCCCCCTCTCCCGGCCTCCACCCCCGGCCCCTGTTCCATCTGAGACAAGTGTCACATATAGAGACCCAGAAGCTGCTCTCAGGCCTCTCCCCCCACAGTGGAGCCGGGCATGACAGCCTTGAGCCAAAACTGCTCAGACTGGGGGCCCACCTCCTCGCTAGGCCAGTCACACACCTCTTCAACTCCTCCATCCACACTGGGATTATCACAGACCTCTGGAAAGTGGCTAAGGTTGTCCCTGTCCTAAAACAAGAGAACCCTAAAGATCCTTGCAATTACCGCCCCATCGCCATACTGTCCGCCACCAGTAAACTGCTCGAGAAAGCCATTGCCTCTCAGCTCTCCCAATACATCCAGGACTACAACATCCTCTCCCCTGCCCAGCATGGCTTCAGGAAAGGGCACAGCACGTCCACCGCCCTTGCTGTTGTCACCTCACAGATCAGGGCACGTGCCAACCAAGGAAATCTTATTGGAGCCATTTTCGTGGACCTCTCTAAAGTCTTTGACAGGGTTGACCACTCCCTCCTCGACTCCACGCTCCAATCCCTTGGGTTCTCCTCCTCCTCCCATGCTTGGTTCCTAAACTACCTCTCCAACCGTCAGCAAAACACCAACTTTAATCGGACCTTTTCCGAACTCTCTCCAGTCCCCTGTGGGGTTCCCCAAGGGTCCGTCCTTGGCCCAACTCTATTCTCGCTGTTCATCAACTCCCTACCATCTGTCACTACCCATTCCCACACCACCCTGTACGCAGACGACCTCATCCTCCTGACCAGCTCTCGAGACATCTCCATAATTAACTCCCAACTGAACGCTGACTTTGAACGCATCCAAACCTGGCTGGGGGACCACAGGCTCACCCTCAACCTCAAAAAAACCCAAGCCATGCTGTTTGGGTCCTTAAACAAAATCAAATCCTGCCTGGCCCCTCTGTTGATCCTTGGGGCCGATGGCTCGCCCCTCGAGTCTGTTTCCTCCACCAAATACCTGGGCGTCACCCCTGACCCGCAGCTGGACCTTACACATCCACAATGTCTGCAAGGCCACTAACTGTAAACTTGGTCTTGCCTATCGAGCGAATAACTGTCTTACCCCCGCTGCCCGCTTGGCCCTCACCAGGGGAGTCCTCCTCTCCTCACTATGCTACGGTCTCATAACTTTTGCCCCAGTTCCCAAATCCAGCCCTCAAAGTGGGACCTGACTTCACAATAATGTTGCCGCTCAGCACTCTCCGCCTCCCCTTACTCACCGCTGTGACCTTTACAACCTTCTGGATTGACTTCTCCAGAGAAGCACCGCGCCTCTGTTCTAGGTAATTGTGGACAACATTCTTCATTCCAACACCTCTACCCTAGCCCTTCCCCTCAAACTCGGTCCACCATCCTACCACCTAAGATCTGGGACATCCCAGGAATGCGTGGTTCCAAGGACCAGGACCACTGCAGGAGATCGGTCCTTCCACAGCCTGTGCTCCCAAACTTTGGAACTTGCTCCTAGCAGAGTTAGACCTCCTCCTCACATCCCAGCTTCAAAGCTTCCTCTGGCACTTCCTGCAAACCCTCTTCCCTGTCCCTGCCCCCGTAGCCCTCCACCACCCCTCACCCCTCCCCAGTCTGTTCGGAGGGACCTTAGCCTCAGCCCACCTGCACTTCTTCCCCCTCCCACCTAGAAATCCTGCCTGACCCCTTGTAATGGGGCCCCTCTCGCAGGCACTTAATACTACCACCCTTTGTTTTGCTTCGCTTCGCTGCTCCATCCAAAAGCTAGGGCAAAACGCCTCACAAGTTAGGGATTTGTCTACCTTTCTCCTCAACTGTTCGCATGTGAACTCCTCCTAACCTTGCACTGCCACTAGAATAGCCTTACCCTGTTTATTCCCCATGTGCATTCCTCTATAACCCCAATTGTTCGCTGCATGTAACACTTGGACCACCTTCATGCCTGTCTCTCCTACGTATTTTTTGAATCCTCAACAACATGTACAAAGTTCCCACCTGTAACTCTCCTGGTAAATGCTTGCCCTGAACTGCCTATCTCTTCTATTAATTTTGTACCCTCTACTGCTTACGTATGAAGTTCTCACCTGTAACTCTCCCGGGGAATGCTTGCCCTGAAATGCCTATCTCTACTATGTATTTTGTATCCTCTACTGTTTATGTATGAAGTTCTCACCTGTAACTCTCCTGGGTCGCACCTGAAAATAGGCACCTGGTGTCTAGTGTGCTTACCCGGTTAACAAAAGCAAATAAATAAATAAATAAATAGTGAGTGGAAGAAATTTGGCCAGGACACCAGGGAAATTCCTCTACTCTGCCAGCAGGGGACTTGACTTCCTGAGAGAAGAGTGGAGGAGCACAGTTTGGAGCCTGACAGCAGAGGAGGAGGAGGAGGAAGTGCTGATGTGGCAGGGGAGAGGGCCTCCTCCCCTGTCTTGTATACCACTAGAGGCCTGAAAATGAGTTCAGACACTTTTATGGATCAAGAAGATCGAAGTGAGGAGCTGGAAAGGAAAAAGAAGGAATTAAGAGACAAAACTTCTTCTGGGGAAATAGTAATTGAAGGACCTTGCATTATGAAAACTGTGTTCATTTATCCGACAAAAATGTACAAGGAAGCACAGATTGATGAAGAAGTGTTAAAAGAGCTTCTATTTAAATTGGAATTACCTGAGGTGCCCCTGGAGTATTTTAAAGAACTAATTGAACCTATTTCTATACAAGAAATTGAAATGACAATTGGCTTAAAAAAATACTGCTCCAGGAATTGATGGGCTTCCAGCAGAATTTTATGATACCTTTAAGGATTTGGTGGTTCAGATTTTGCTGGTTGTCTTCAACTGGATGTTACAGAATATGGAGGTGGACTTTCACTTTTGTATTGCCATGCAAATATTAATTTATAAACATGGAGATAAAAGGAACCTTGATAATTGGAGATCATTAAGCCTATTAAACTCAGATTACAAAATTCTTATGAAAATTATTCACACTCGGCTATTAAAGTTAACAAAATATCTGGCATCTACAGTTCAAACTTGTATGGTGACTGGTCGTTCAATACACCGTAACTTATTGCTGATTCGAGAATTGGTTGAGCAGGGGAAAGAAGGACAGCTTCAAGGATACATCATGTTATTAGATCAAGAAAAGGCCTTTGATAAGGTTCCACATCTCTTTATCAAACAGGTCCTTACACATTATGGTATTCCATATACCTTTGTAAAATGGATCTTTTTATTATACAGTAATCTAAGGCAATTCCAATGGTTAATGGACACTTAGGGAATTACATAGATATCCTTCGTGGGGTAAGACAGGGGTGCCCTTTAAGCCCCTTACATTATGTATTTTGTTTAGATCCTATAGTAAGTGTAATACACTCAGATTTAAGAATTAGAGGTATTCAACCACAGGGAGGGAGTTTAGGGATCAAAAGTGCTGCTCATGCAGACGATGTGTGTATTATTGTAGCTAATGAACAATCAGGATATAGAGCTGTGTACATCCTTGAAAAATATTCAATGCCAACAGGGGCACAATTAAATGAACAAAAGAGTGTAATCTACCCTTTGAATGATTTAGGACCTTCACAAGAGATCTGGCATGATATTATTGTTTCTCATGACCCATTCCAATATTTAGGGGTGTGATTTGGTAGAGGAGACAATAGTATATTAAACTGGACATCTACATTGGACTATGCCAATTCAAAAGTTGCTATTTGGAAGTGTTGGACTCAAACCAAAAAGAAAAAAGTAGCTGTAGTTAAAACATTTTTAATACCAATATTTTTATTTTTAAGTGTAGTTTACCCTTTGCCCCATACTTTAGTCATATTTTTTGAATTTAGTGTTTCAGGTAATATGGGGATGCAGATTAAATCCTATTAAGAGGGACATTTTATACCAACCCATAGAAAAGGGAGGTTTAAATCTTATACATCCTGTTGTATTTCTTTTTACGGTATTTTTGCGTAAAAATTTACTTGATTTATCAAAACCATGTGTAGGTCTATGGATTCCCTTTGCGGGTCACTGGCTTAGACCTCTTTATCAAACATGGAAGATACACCGAACTCTAACAGCTCAGGTCAAAATGAAATGTGTGTTTTTTAGACCTGCACTTGGGAAATTAAAACAGTGGCACTTAAATCAAGATATATTGACATCCACATCAAATAAAGTGTTCTATAGTAAAATAATAACTCAAATAGGAGATCCTCAGGTTGAATTTAAAGGAGTTAACTCACAAGTCTATCCAGCAGTTTTGGAAATGTTAAAAGATCCAGGTATCCCTCCCAGGATATGGGATATTACTTGGTTAAGCGCACACTGGCATTTATATGTAAAAGGGAATGCTAAACATAAAAAAAGGGAGGTACAAATGTGTCCAAGATTGAGCTGTGTGGCACAGGAAGAATCAATGACCCATTTTTTCATAGAATGCCCTTTTGTGAAAGAGATGTGGTCACTACTAGCACAAAGGTGGGGAAACCCCATATGGGGCAAATTTACTTATGCTGAAGTGGTTGGAGGATTTAGTTTAAGAGATCTTGAATTACCAAAAGGTATGATATGTTTGCTTCTCTTCTGTATCAGGTTTGTGCTGTGGCAAGTAAGATGTAAATTTGTTCTACAACAGATATACCAGAGACCAGAGAAAGTTATAAATATTATTGAAGCAGAAGTTAGTAAACACTGTTTCTTTGAACAACAATTTTTGACCTCCAGTGTATGGAAGATTAGATGGTTAAAGGTCCATTTTATAAAAGACAAAATTGGATGAATTAGTATTGAATCTGTGCAATGATTGACTTATGATGGCATTTGTTTTATTTGCTTGATTATTCAATTGTTTGGGAAGTATTTGTGGGAATTCGTGTACTATTTGCTATATTTTTTCAGTTTATGTATTGTTTAGTTTTCTTCAATAATACTTTCCACTACTCTTTTTCAGTAAGTGCCATGGGATCTTTAACATCCACCTGAGCTACCAGTAATCCAGGTAGATGAGACCTCGGTTTAATGTCTCATCCAAAAGATGGCACCTCAGAAGTGCAGCACCCCCCTCATGCTGCACTACAGTGTCAGTATTGGGATATTAACCCAAGTGCCAGATGTGGGAACTGAACCCACAGCCCTCTGATCTCCCAGCCTCAGAGGCAAGTGTGCTACTTACTGAGCCACTGACACTGACATGTCCAGAGATTAATCCAAATTCTATGATAATTTCTAAATCTTTTTTAATGAATTGACCAGGGTCAGTGACATGCATAAGGATATTGTCTGCATACATGGAAATTAGATGCTCTTTACCATGCATTTTAATGCCTTTAATATCTTTCTCCACAGTCAACCTCCTGACTAATGGCTCTAGTGTCAGACTGAACAAAAGCAGTGCGAGAGGGCAATGTTTTCTGGTGCCCCTTTTCAAAAGGAAGGATGGTGAAATAATTCAGTTTGTAACAACTGAGACAGTGGGATTATTATATGTAGTGTCACCCATCTTATAAAGATATCCAGAAATCCATATAGTCTAAGGACTTCAAATGAATGTGTCCACAGAATTCTATCAAATGTTTTTTCTGCATCTAAAGCAAAAAATTCCACTGCTGTTTTTGATCTGTTTGCTATATTTGAAGCATAGAGGGAGATTTTTACTTTGATATACTGTGTGCTTGAATATTATAATCTTTACCCCAAAATTCCATATGAATACTGTATGGCTTGTCTGTTTAAAAAAACTACAAAAAGTACAAAAATATTTGTGCTTGTGTGTCCTCTAGTGCTGTGATTGACAGCAAGCTAGGCATTCTGGAAATTGTAGTCTCTTGATACCTGCTAGGAAGACTACCAGGAGCTTAGTTTTTATCAAGTCTGAACTTTATTCTGGGAGAAAGACAGACTCAGGCATTCTAAGAAGCCTTCATTCACTGAGCACCTTTTTAATCATTTTTTACATACAGTTTTAAATAACTTATTGCGCATTGCACTTTGAAATGCATGGAGCATGTGTAGCACTAAGCCTACTTGCAGGAAACCCTAGATATAAACCAGGCACCCTGTGAGCAGTGCTGTTCCAAGTGGAGGCACGACGAGTGGAGGCAAACAGCGTCTGATGAGGAGGACAAGGAGGTCAGCACTAATCTAAGAATTTGTAAGAGCTAAATTTTATTAAGCCCATAGATAATAGAGGTAATGGAGAATCACACACCCACTGAACACCTTCCTGATACTATGTGTAGCACTGGTTCAGCAATCAAATGCATGAGTTGCCACATGTATACAGCAGCAGAGGAAGAGTACTTTTCTGATAAATATACCTGCCAGGAATTTATAGAATTGGGGAATATGAGGAAGGCACTTGACGAATTAAAGCAGAAAATTAGAGATTCTCCAAATGAGCAAGCTATTAATTCATTAAGAAGGGGAAAGAAAGAAAAGGTGGGTTGACGATAGTGCAACTATTAATGAGGAGACTCCTGTGGAAACTCAGGGTCAGGATGAGGAAACGGAATGGTTTAATGTTGAATATAAATCAAGAAAAAAGGGATGGATTGCAATGGGAAATGATGAGATAGCACTGCTAAATAGATACGCTCCACTGACAGATTTAAGTGAAACCCAAAACATGGAAATAAATAATACGAGCCATGATTTAAATATTGAGAATAATGACAGGTGAATATTCATCTGAGTAATAAAATAGTGGTGATTGGTGATCCCATAATTCGCAGATGTGATACACTGATTTGTGGGAAATATTGAGAAAATAGACAGGTCTTTTACCTACCAGGGGATAGAATGAATGGATTCCATGTCATAATAGCGATTGCAAAACAGCGATCGCTATTATGGCGAGTGTATATCGCCAAAAAGCAAATTGATGACATACACTCTAAACCTATCATCTGGATACCAAAAAGTGTTTTTGCAGGGGAGGTTACTTCCCTGCACCTCCCCTCATGAGGGGCTTTGCCCCCCGCACCCCCCCCGAATAAGGATTCTCAACTCCAGGGTGGGTGCATGTCCGAGAGGGGGCAAAATCCAGATGTCGGGCAAAAATTAAGTGCCGCAGCTCACAGCTGTGGCAAAATGAAACCCGCTCCTGGTCCCGAACCCAGTACCTGCTCTGCCAGTGCTAGCCTCCCACACCACCATGCCACATGGCTAGCTCAGCAGGAACAGGTACTCCAGTCCCTGAAAACCCCTTCCCTGTCCCTTCCCCTCACTATTCCCCCCTTCCATTCACCCTTCCCTATATTCACTGTCCCATACCCTTGCTATTTTGCAGGGTAGCACACAATAATAGCTCCCAAAATGAGTTGCTATATTTCTAGTCACTCATTTTGGGTCTCTTTTGTGATGTGACACCGGACAAATGATATCCTTAATATGATACCAGGCCTGATTGGAAAGACCTGTGAAAAAGCTACTGTAGTGCTGCATACTGGTACTATCATTGTTGGCAGAGACCACGAAAAAGACATTGTGGATGAAATTATGGAGACTGGTGCCAAAATTAAGCCAAAAGAAGGAACTATAATAATATCAGGGATGCTGCCAGTACCAAATAAACATCCTGAAAAAAATTAAACCATACAGAGGATAAATACATTGTCTGGAAAACAGGTGCCCAAAACAGAAAATGAAATTTTTCAACACATAGGACAGTTTTGTGGGGGAAAGGGATCTGTATGCTAAGGATGGTCTCCATCTATGTAAAGCTGGTCCTAATGTGCTGAGCAGACATATATGTAACAAACTCCCCAGAAATAATTTAAACTGAATGGCGGGGGGGGGGGATGAAGAAAAGACAACTGATATTAAAACAATACTGGTTAATGCCAGAAGTTTGGACAACAAAATCAAAGAATTGGAAATACTTCTACATAGTGAAGTGATTGGCATTTATGCTGTAACCAAAACATGGTGGAAGGATGATGGGTGGATCAACAAGATTGACGGGTATAAAGTGATTTATAATAACAAGAAAAAGAACATAGGTAGAGGGGGTGGCCCTCTATATTAAAGATACATACGAGGCCTACATATGCAATGGTATGATGAATAAAACATCAAATATTGAACATATTTCAGTAAATATAATTCCAAGAAATTAAAAGAAGATTCTCTGGAGGATAATGACAAATTTATAGAAGTTTTTGAGAATATTCAACTTGGAAGTAAAATAATTATTTTAGGTGTTTTTAACTTGCCGAACATAAAGTGGACTATATACTATTACTGGTTCTATCCCATTAGAAAAAAAACTTATTTATACAATGGTGTTATTAAATATGAAACAGTGTGTACAGCAAAGTATAAGAGAGGACCATATACTTGATTTGGTATTTACTAATATAAATGAGGAGATTATAAACTGTAAGGTGAGTGAACCCCTTTCTAATTCTGAGCATAATATGGTACAATTTACAATTGAGGGTATAAGCAAGTGTACCAAAGGCATAAATAGGATCAGGACTATGCTAATTCCAAGTATAAGGATATTAGAAATGTTTTTAAAGGCTGGGATTGGAAAGATAAATGTAAGAGTCTAGACAGGGAACATACATGGGAAAAGCTTTATGTTAAACTACAGTACTGTACACAGAATGTTGTGCCTGAGAGAAGGAAATATAGTGGTGGAGGCAAAATTCCAGTATGGTACAATAGAACCTTAAAAACTATGATAAGGGCAAAGCAAAGAGCCTATAAAAAAATTAAGAGTTTCTCCTCAACCAATACTTGGACAGCTTATAAAACAAAGACAAGGAGATGTAAATACTGTATCAAGAAACATAAATGGGAATTTGCACTAAAGCTGTCAATAAATACAAAAGATAATAAAAAGCTTTTTGGATATCTAAACAGGAACAGAATGGACCAGTCATGAATTGGTCCAATTAAAGACAAACTAATCTAGGATGCAAAGACTTTAGCAAATGTATTTAATAAACACTTTGTAAGTATCTTTGGGGAGAAGACCATTACTAGTTCAAGCATGACACTCTTAGAGAACAAAAAAATAATAATTTAATGAAAATGGCATCCGGAATAAGTTATCTAAATGGAATCAAAATAAGTCTCAGGAACCTGATAATATTTACCCCAGAATTTCATGGGAACTGGCTGATGAACATGCACGGCCATTTACAGATATTTTTAATGATTCTATTACAGAAAGTAGGGTTTTATTAGTCTGGAAATTTGCTAATGTAATACCAATTTATAAAAAGAGCTCCAAGCAGAATTTTAAAAAGTATAGAAAGATTTGCCTTACTTCCGTTATTGGTAAAATCTTGGAGGAATTCATAAGGGATGAGATTGAAAAACACATTGCTGAAATGAGTATGATTGATATTAGTCAGCATGGATTTACAAATAATAGATCATGCATGACAAATTTGTTTGTATTTTTTCAAGCTCGTTAGTAGAGCACTTGATGTGGTTTACCAGTTAATGTTTTATTCTTGGATTTCTCCAAAGCATTTGATTTAGTACCGCATAATGTGATAAATAAAATGATTGAATAAAAGCCTGATGCCAAAATAATCCACTGGGAGAAATCGTGATTAAACAACAGACAACAAAGAATGTCAATAATGGGTTATAAATCCAAATGGGAGACTGTTACCAGTGGACTTCCGCAGGGATATGTGTTGGAGCCAACTTTATTTAAAGTTTATATCAATACCATGCAGCCTAAAGGGAATGCATGGATATGTAAATTCAAGGATGATGCAAAGTTGGGATCCATGGTAAATAATTTAGCAGCTGTTAGAAAATTTCAGGAGGAAATATGGAACCTGGAAACATGGGCAAGAGATAATCAATTGATGTTTAACTTAGATAACTGTAAGGTACTTCATATGGAAAAGAATAACATGAGGACCAAATACACATTGGAAGGTTGGACAATACAAAAAACTTACTCTGAAAATGATATAGGAGTTATCATAAATAGTAAGTTAACATCTCAAGACCAATGTAGGGAAGCTGCTGGAAATGGCATGAAAATGTTGGGACACATATTTAGAAATATTAGGAGTAGAGATAGATGGGTTTTGGTGCCATTTTACAGGGCTTTGGTCACCACACCTAGAGTATTGTGTGTAGTTTTGGTCCCATGTACTAAGAAGAGTATTGTAATTCTTGAGAATGTCCAAAGGAAGGCAACCAGGTATATTAATAATATGACTTCCAAATCATATGCTACTCATTTAAGTGGATTGGATATATACTCTTTGGAGTACAGAAGGTTACGTGGGGATCTTTGCCTTGTTTATAGGACTATGTGTTATGAGGACCTTTGTGAGTGTGTTGGGTTGGAATGCAAGGTTGAAGTAAGATCTAGCAGATCCCACAGATACAAACTGAAAGGTGAGCAATACAAGACAAACAAAGGAGGCAACTGGTTTAACCAAATAGTGGTAAAAATATGGAATACCCTGCCAGCTGAAGTACTAGAATGTGATTCTTTAACATCCTACAAGATGACTCTTGATGGATTTATGGGGAATACCAGGATGTTATGTAATGTGTAAATAAAGTCAAGTCACAAAGGCCTCAAACTAATTGACTTGTAATGTCCTACGTTCCTATCTCCATCAAATGAAATAATTTCCTGGTATTGTCAGCTGACATTCTTCCCTTAATGAAACCTGTTCATTTATTCTCAATTAAGAGAGGGACAACTTTCCCCAGTCTGTTAGCTAAATTTTGACTAGTATTTTAATGTCTGTATTTATGAGAATTATTGGTCTGTAATTCTTACATTCATTCTGGTCCTTCTCTGTTTTTTGTAATAGAGTAATGAGACCCTGAGTCATGTTAGGGGGTATGAAGCCTTTGTTAAAGGCTTCCTGATATACCTCAGTTAAGATGAGTGCAACTTCATCAATTAGTTTGTGACAGAAGTTAGCAGAATAAACATTAAGCTCAGGCGCTTTATTTTTTTCTAGGTTTACCAATAGCTTCTTTAATTTCTTGCAGGCTAATGTCTTACAGTAAATAATTTTTATAGTCATCAGTACAGTGGGAATGCATAAACCTTTACATAAAGTTCCGCAATATTCTGGCATAGCAGTAGAGTTGTGCGAATTTGCAGAATTTTATTCTGCAAAATATTTCATTAAATTCGCACATTTCATGAAATATTTTGTGGGCATGAAATTCTGCTGGTGAAATGTGGAATTTCACAGGTGAATTGCAGAATTTCACCACTTGCAGGTGAAATTCTGCTGCTTATGAGTGAAATTCTGCATTTTGTGGGTGAAATTCCACATTTAGCACCCACAAAATATTTCACAGAAAGTGCAGAATTTCACAAATATTTTGCATGGTGAAATTCATAATTTTGCCAGTGAAATAAAATTTTTCTGCATCTCTACATAGCAGCAAGTCCTTAGTATCATACAAGTCTCTATAGAACTTTAAGAATAATTTTTTTATGTCCCGTAACTAACATTGGGCATCTATGATTTAACATATTCTGGTAACGTTGCTATCTTGTTTAAATCTGATTGCCAATATCCTTGAGGCCTTGGGGCCAGAATCTACATAGTTTAATTTGGATTTCCTTATGGCAAATTCTGCCTCAATCCTAATAAGTTCATAGTATTTGGTCTTTAATCTAGACCAGGAGACCCAAACCTCTTCAGATGTATCAGATTAAAGCTTGTCTTCTAGCACCTTAATTTTACTCAGGACGTCCTCTCTTTTGGCCTTCTGTTTTTTTTTGTTTAAGACCAGAGGAGGTGCTAATCAAGAAACCTCTTAGACAACATTTCATGCTTTCCCAGTTGGTTGCCCATGATGTGTCTACTAGGTCATTAAACTAAAAACTCTTTAATAGCATTTTCACCTGTGTGATAACATTATTGTTGTTTAAGAGGAAGTTATTTGTTTTCCACTTTCCATTTCTGTCAGCATGATCACTCTACATAAAGGAGATTGTTACCATAGAATGGTCAGAGATAACTTGCTCTTTTATTTGAGAATTAATCAGCCTTTTAATCATTGCCTTGGGAACATAGATTTGGTCGATTCTAGACCTAGACTTACAACATGTAGACCAATAAGTAAATTCCCTATCATTAGGATTGCGCACCCTCCAAGCATCAAACAGGTCTAGGACATCAATCATGATATTTAAGTCTCTATCTGTTAGCTAAACTGGGCAGGTGGTGGGGGGTGTTCACTTAGTAAGCGAGCATAATAATTGGCTGCCAATAAGTTTTAAAAATTGTAGGGCACAATGATGTTCCTTGTAGTACGGCTCTTACTATGGCACTTACTTTTACCCGGGCATTGTTGAAAAATAAATGTATGCCTAGATGGGGCTCTCAGCCAGTCAGCATTCACTATCTTTGAAGCTCACTTTCTAAGGTGGGAATAAATACTGTACATGGGTAAGCAAAGGAAGTTTTTAACCCCATTTCTAACTAAAGTAGCTCTTGAACAAAACAGGGCTTTAGTTAGTATCCCCTTACTTTGGCCTAAAAAAACATACTCACCGAAAAAATCAGTAAATGCCATTGCTGAAAATGATAAAGAGATCAGTAATCAGAGGAAGAACTATAGTAACAACAATCCTTCTGATTTCTTATTGGCAAAAATAAATCTGTTCCTGGAAAACAATTTAGAACTACTCATCAGTCAGCAACAGCAACATGGTGCTATATTTGATAGTCTCCTCAGTAAATGCCAAGATATAAACAGAAGAGTGTCAACACAGGGGAATAATCTCCATACTACAACAATAGCAGGTTCTGATCTGAAACTGGATAATAAAAGCCCAAACAAGACGATCACAGAAGAAATTGATAATAAAGAATTAGCAGAACTCAAGAAATTAGTGGATGGAATGCATGATGCTGAAAAAAGGAAGGATGATAGAAAAGGAGCAACAAGTGTAAAGGGCCAGATAGGGAACAAGCATAATAAAAAGAACAGTGACAGAAGATATAAACTTAAAAGCAGCAGTATTTTTTAGATTGTAAAACATTTCATCATACTGGCCCCTATGCACAAATGGGCAGGAATTACGCACCAGAGGCTCGTATCCCGCCTGTGAAGGTCTGCACCTGCAGACAGGTTCGGACCTGGGGGTATGCATGATGGATGCACACCTGTCCACTCCCCCCCCTGTGTGCAGGACTCTGCATGGTGGCATGGAGCGGAGTTGCGGCCTCAGGTGGGCATCCAATATGATGCCTGTCCTGGGCTGAAAGTGGATCTCTTGCATGGAGAGGCTCAGGTCTGGGTGTGTGAATGCCCACTGCAGGCTATTGGACCCACTCGCACATGTCCCTGTGTCAGCCCATTGGATGGTGGCCCCCACCCACCTGCCACTCTGCGGGGCCACTACCCATATCGGCAACCCAACCTGCCCCATGCCCCGGACCGCAACGGCCCAACCCATCCCGGTACCCCTCCTGTTGGTGACCACAACTACCCATGATCACCCTAAGTGGTATGTTGGCTGACCATTGTCCCCGCTGTGGCACCCCCCCATGGCACCACACACCCAACCCCTGGCCCCTGTACCTGTGTGCTGGTGCTGCTTCTAATATGGCCAGCAGCACAGCCCTCCACTCACCACCATGGCTGCCTGCCATCTGATGTACACATGGGCACACAGCTGATGTGCACCTGTGTATGTCAGATGGCCAGTGGCCATAGCGGTGAGTGGAGGGCTGAGCTGCTGGCCATCTCGGGAGCACCACTGACCAGCAGGTATGAGGGCTGGGATGTTGGTGCTGGGGGAAGGGGCACATATAGCAGCAATGGGGTCAGTGATGTGTTGGGAGGAGGGGTCTGCAGTGTGTGCCAGCCTGTGCTAGATGGCACTAGGATGGGCAAGCGTGACAGTGCTCCTGTGGGGGGGGACCTGCAGGTGGATGATCTTTCAGGATCGAGGTGCTGTGTCTCTGGGGCAATGCCTGTGTACTGGGTGTCTGGCCGGAGCATGACCCCCCAGCACTGGGCACTGTGCCCCGACTTTAGGCAATCACCAGTTCTGCCACCCAGGCACCATCCCAGTAGTCTACTGGACCGGGGCAACATAGTAGCTCATCACCAATGCATGCTATGACCTGTGGGGCATATTTGGGGGGCATACAGTGGGTTACAGCAGGGTCCAGGCTGCCATAACCTGTGCCCTCCTACACACTCCTGCACTCAGCTCTACATGCCTTGGAGCATGGCACATAGTGCTGCCATGCCCCTGCCCCACCCCTGACACGTTGCTCTCTGCATGGCCAGAGGTTTGAGCGCAGATTGTGTTGCATGCACCGATGTTGCATGATGCACGGGCTCCACAAGTTTTAGGCATAGCGATGCCAATGTGCCAGGCTTACGTGGTGCGTTGGCATTCTGCATAAAGCCCATTGTTTTTTTACAAATATGTATTTCTGACCCCTTAAGGTTCATCATCAGTGTATTTTTAGTGTTCTCAGATATTTTTAAAACAGTGTTCCTCTATGATCAGCTGTAGTTCAGCCATTGGATATCACCTTTTACCTGGTAGTTGACTACCTGGCAAATATATTTTTAAAACAACTTTTATAGCTGGGGTCAACAGTATAGCCTAGAGATTAGAGTAATTAGCTATGAATGAGCTTGATACATTCAGCAGACCTGGGTTTGATTCCTGCAACCTCCACTTGCATACTGTGCGACTCTGAGCAAGTCACTTAGCCACTCCAGTCCTCCTGGGTCACCCCTGAAAACAGGTGCTTGTGCCTAGTGGGCCTTACCTTACCTGATTACCAAAAGAATAAAATAAAAATAAAATACAGTTAATTTTGTAATTAATGACTTACATCATTAAAGAGGGTCACCACTCACAATTTTAGAAATCTCTTCTTTTGAGGTTACCTCTTGAAGGTAAATGCTAAATTCACACTGCAGATGAATTAGTATGGTATTTCCACATGTTTCTGAGGATGAAGAACACAGCATTGTACCACAATATCTATTCTTTATGGCTAGCACTCTTACAAAACTTCAGACTCTATATCTTAGTTCAGGAATAAAAGAAAGCAAAAACAAAATAGGTATATTGCTGTTTTTACCTGAAAAACATTATTGCTGAAAAATAAACCTACATGCTGACAAAAATATTCTGTACTGCTGAATACTGCTTTCTGGCAGAAAACAGAAAATGTTCAGTTATTACGGTGCATAAAAAGATCCTGGTCAACACTGTTCAGGAGGTTAAAAATCAAAGTCAAGTGAAGCAGTGGAAAGACAGGAAGAACTGTTTACCTACAATATTTTTAAGGGAGTCCCAACACTTAGTTATGAGTCAGGTGAATCCTTATGCTTGATGATATATAATATATTGAAGTATGTGTTTGCATCTGAGGTACAATAGAAAGAAGTCAGATCAACGTGCAGATATCAGATCAAACTGAATAAAGGTTGGATTTGTCTAGTAACTAAAAACTGGAAAATAAGAGAGAAGTTTTGCTAGTAAAGAAGAATGGAATATATACAACATTGCTGCTGAGGATGTAATCAGAGAAGGTTTTACTGTAGCACTACAACAGTGCTGATGCCGACATCCCCGACAGCGACAGACACAGTGTCAAGTGTTAGCATTGTACTGTCGGGAATGTCAGTGTGTTTTCTTCCTCTGTGTGGGATGATTTATTAAACCCCTTGGGCTTTGCCCTCTGGGGTCTATGTAGCATCCCACACTTCAAGTGTGCATTAAATTCTCATATCACACACTTCCCCATCATTTATTCTATATACAGTATAATTGCTGGGGAGTGTTTTTTTCCCATAAAGAAACCCAGTTATAATTTGCCATAATAACCAGCTGGTTATAATGGCAAACACGCGCTGGGTTTCCTTTGCTCCACACATGTGCCAGCTCCCATTCTTCCTTGCTTCAGTGCTGGTGTTGTGCCAAATTAGATCTTGCTCACTGGACACTACACCAACCCTGGAAACTGCCACTAGCACTCAGCAGTAAAAAAATGAAAAAACAAATAGCTGACAGTTTGAATCCTCCATTGAAGCTTTTAAAAAAAGAAAAACTGGAAAGGTTTCAGTGACTACTTCGCTGTGGTCCACACTTCATTCTAGCTGCACAGCAGTGTGTTGCTAGTTTATATAATTGATGTGGTGAAAAAATGCTCCACAGTAATGATATAAAACAAACATAGGGTGGTGTGTAAAACTCAGATTTTACACACACCCTTGGTGCTGGATGCTTAGGTAAACTCCTTGAGCTTTGCTCTCAGGGTTTATGTGGCATCCAACACCTCAGGTGTGTGTAAAATTCTCATTAAACACTCCACCCCATGTATTATTCTGTATCTGTCAGACCAAGTACAAATGTCCAGTTTCTAACAGGGGAAGATTCAGCTCAGGGAGAATGGGTTAGGGGAAGGAGAAAACATGGACTGTGAATTAATTTCTGTAATATCCTTGATGAGCAGATGTCTGGTCATGAGTCCTCTGTTGAGGAAGATGAGGATATTATCCCTGAATATGTACTCTCAGAAAACTGCTTTGACATTCTAGAGGATGAGGTTACCTTGGAGTGACTAGAATCAAATGCTCCTGTTATAGATATGTTGTCCTGGAATATTTATAGCATGGTGACAACATTTGATGACAAAAGCTTGCTTGATTTTATAAACTCCAATGAAATCATGTTACAAGACGCTTGAATTAATGATGTGAGCTTATTTGAGCTAAATGGTTTCCAGAAAGTTATTGTACCTGCATATAGAAACTCTAAATTTGGAAGGTCAAAAGGGCCTTTGTTACTCTTGTGGCCTGCCTCTTGAACTTTAATTGTGAACAAATACTGTAGATATTGGTGCTTCCAATTTTCTGATTATAGTTGTTAAGGTTAAAGCTAAATCTACTATATATCTGATAAATGCTTACATACCCCCAAAGTGAGGTCTAGTAAACCCCTTTCAATGTTAAATCAACTCCCCCAAATCTTAGGTTACAGTCTGTCAGACTATCCAGAAATATATATCTTTATATTATATTAAACATAGATGGCCTTCAAGCATGCATAGAAAAGGCACACTGGAATCTCAGTGGGAAGCAAAGGGGGGGGGGTCAGATACTAAGTAGTGTCTGTGGTGTCAGTTTAGGCTGGGAAAAAATGGGCAGACTGGGTGGACTGAGTGGTCCTTATCTACCATCAAATTCTATATTTCTTTGTCTATGGCAGGGAATTCCAGCCATAGAGTTTGTGAAAGTTCTGAAGTTTCATCATAGACATAAAATGTGGATGACTGCCTGTTGATATCAAAGATAAACTAACAAATATGGTCAGGCTCTTTTATCTATAGCTGAGGACTTGTGCATCCTGCATGGTAGGGTCAAAGGTGTCTATAAGAATATTACTCACCCAAATGTTAATGGGGGACGTGTGTTAGATGTAATGTTTATTGATGTGTTTAACTTTCATGGTGTGAAGTCTTTTGAAGTGCAAGGTAAGATATAAAGTGACCATTTTCCAGTAACTTGTAAAATTTTGCTTCATTTTGAGTTTATTAGCCCTACTCAAGCTATGTCTAAGGAGATTCAGCAAGTTGTTGTTGCAGTTAAGAGTCAAATTAAATGATGCCCCATTGTTGAGAGCACTCTGGCTTCCCTTTTGACCCCCAATGTCATATATGCATTTGCTGAAGTTTTTCCACATGTTGATAACTTTCAACTAGTATGTGCCATGATACACAGTAATTGAAAAATATGAAAAACTGACCAAAGACTTGGGTGCAAGGTTAAATGCAGCTAGTAAGAGGTTTAATGCTAAGAGAGTAACAATTGACACATGGTATGATTCGGAATGTAGAAAAATGAAGAAATCCTTGTTAAAACTATTTGACTATATACACTGTATATAAGAATACATCCACTATGATTCATAGGGCCTTGTGTAGTGCTAGATTTGACTACAGGAATACTCCAAAAAAATAAGAAGCTAGCATCTGAAAATAAGCCTCCTCTGCCTGCTGAAGGTACACAGAGCTCCTTTCTACTTTTTTGTCAGCACAGGAGTGGAGACCCGCTGCTGCTTAAATGGCGGCTGCCCCACCCTGGGTCATCACTTCCTTTATATGAAGGGAGTCACCTGACCCAATCAAATGTTAGACCTAACACCCTAGTTTCCCACTAGCTCCCTATACTACCAACTTGGTAGGGGGCACTGTACTCCTCATGTAGCCTCCAGATAGCTTTAAAGAAGTTCTCTGGCCCAAGCCAACAACCCACTTTTCCTCTGTCCCTTACTCTCACAAGTCACCTGAACCCAGGTCTTGGTCCCAATCACCCCCCAGTCAGTTCCCCCCACTGCTTCTTCCCTCTTAGGCTATCCTACCTTGATAAGTTTCGAACCCTCTCTGCAGTACACTGACCACACCAAAGTCAGCAACACAATCCACCATGCTACACAGCTTACTACTATCTCATGCTTAGCTGTTCCCCTGGTCTCTCAACATCCCCATGCCAAAAGCAGACTTAGTACAGTCCGCATGGCTGTCCATTTCTTCACAGCCCCCTCTCTAACATGCACATTTGGTGAAGTCTCCCCCCCTTGGTATGTCCTGTCTAGCCAATCCTTCCCTTTCACAGAGCTTACAGATTTACCTCTACATCCCAGTCAATACACCCCCACCCTTGCCCTCCCTGGCAAAATCATGTCTCTCCTCAGAAAGGAACTCCCTATTGTTATCATCATATCCTCATACCTCTCAAGTACAGATGCAGCAAATTTAAATTCCGCTGGTGAAGTGAACGTGAAATGGACACTTCGCATTGCCACTCTGCTATGCGGAGTGGGCAATGCAAAGTGCTCACTCCACCTTGTCATTGCCACTTCGCATTAAGGCGGAATGGCAATGTGAAGTAAGGTGAAGTCATTGTTTTTAATGGACTTCGCATTCCTCATTATGATTCTAAGTGATCCACTTGGTGTTTCAGATTTGGCAGCCCCCCAACACATCACATGGCTTACAGTACTATAAGTCACATGCTCTTTAGCTAGGCAGGAAGAAAGTGAGTCATACAAGCAGACACTTTTACTTTCTTCTGTGCAGACGGAGAGAGAGAAGTGTGTTTTGTGACTGCTGATACTTTTAGATCCAAGCGAGAAGGAGATTTAAACTTTGATTTAGACCCAACAGCTTTTTTAAAAGCTACATTTTTTTGTCTTTTCTGTACTCTTTTTTACTTAATTTGTTCTTTCTGTAAATTCTATTTTTCTTACCTTTATAAGTAGTTAGTTGTTTGTCTGTGTCTGTGTGACTGTGTTGTGTGTGTGTGTGTGTGTGTGTGACAGTGTGAGTAGTGATTGCTCAGACTGAGAGAGCTCAGTAGGAGAGATGGACCAGGGTGAGGGAATGTCTGGGTTGGGGGCAGCTCTGGGAGAGCGTGGTAGTGGTAAGCGTTGTACCATGTGCATGTGTGGAGGGCATGGGTGCCCATTCCTGTTGGACCACTCAAAACTTGTGAGTGCCCCCCCCGAAGCAGGACCAACACTGCCTCCTGTCGTGACTCTGAGGCTGTTGAACCACCACCACCAAGTACAGCACCAGGTCCTCTGGAGAAGGATGTGCCTGTTCCCCTGGGCCAGGTGTGAACCCCATCTCTGTTCAGCACCATGACCAGCTGGCTGCCAGTTCATCTGGCCATCCCCTGCCTGTGCCTGGTTCTCCATGCACCTCCATTGTTTGGCAGTTTTTTGACTGTGTTGGGTGGACAGCAGTGTGGTCAAGTGCCACCTATGTGAGGTGGAGGTGCACCGTGGCCCTGGAGGACTCACCTGGGGACTGGGGGCCAGCACACTCATATGCTTAATCACCAGCAGTTGGAGTGGCAGGCTGCCACAAAACAGACCATGCCTGCACCTGCTGGCCATTCTGTGGCAGAGGGTGCAGCTGTGCATTGCAGCATCCCTAAGAAGAGGAGGGCCACAGCAGCACCTGCTGCTCCACCAGCACCCCCACCCCCACCACCAGCAGGTCAGCCTGTAGAATGTGTGGACCCCAGAGAACTGCGTGTAACACAGGCTGACTTGGCAGTTCTCTGGAGTGTTGTCAAGGAGAATAATGAGTGGGTGAGTGCTGTGGAGCAGCAGCTGGATCACATAGAGGGACATCAGTTGCAAATTATGTCCATGCTGGAACTGCTACTGGATCACCATGGGATCCCACATTAGTTTTTCATTTTCCTCACACCATGTGCCCCCCCACACCTTCCTTGCTGTGTTATAAAATGTATTCCTCCAATATCCCTGACCCTTGTATATAATTATGCCCTTTTTTTGTTGTCTTCCGTATGTGTGACACTTTGTATTCTGAGCAGTGCAAGTATACTGTGCTAAACTGCATGTGTGCAGTCAGTCTTCTTTCCAGTCTGTGTATGTATTGCAGACACTGTCCAACTCTCTGACTTAAAAACAAACATTAATGAGTACAATGGTGAGGTGGTGAAGCATAGAGAGATACTACAAAATGGGCTTACAATACATCCAAGTAACTAGTAAAAAAAATGAATGTTGTGATTTGTGACGTGATCGAAAATCGTGATTTGTGACTGCATTTGTGACCGTGATGATGAAGAAACGGGAATGCCTATGGCTGTCCTTCCCCAGGCCCCGATAAGCTGTAACTTAAAACTCCCAGACTTAAAAACACGTATCAATGAGTATAATGGTGGGGTTGTGAAGCCTGGAGACATACAACAAAACAGGCTTACAATACATCCAATTATACAATGGCAATAAAAAATCCTGTTCTCTGACTGGTCAGTGTGTGCATCGGACAGTGATGATATTAAGCCATAACATCACTGTATTGAGTCCAGGCACACAACTGACCGGACAACAGTGAAAAATCCCTCCCTGCCCATGCAAGCCCCTGTCAAACCAACAGTCCATTAAGCCGTCACAGCTTAGAGCAGCTCGCCCCCACCAAACAGCAAATGCACGCATGTTTCCTGGATCACTGCTTCACTCCTTCATTCAAGTAAACGCAAGCAACAACATAAAAAAATTAAACGGCGGCTCTCCATGTTTGACTTCACTCTACCTGCCTGAGAATATGAAACCGTGTTGCCCACGTGCTCAGCCATTTAAAAAAACACAAACAGAGGAAATGCCATTTTAAACCCTCACCAGCTTCTCAAAACTGAAAAACTTTTCCCTTTTCACAAAAAGCACTTTTAACAAAATAAAAATGACCTATAACTTACAGCTCCTGCTGCTGTCCAGTTACGCAGGGGGAAACCGGAAGTAACCACTCTGCGTCGATGTTTTTTTTTTCACTCACCATGCCTTTCTGTCACAGGTAACAAAATAAAAAAAATACATCTTCTTCAACTGCATCCAAAACAAGCAGCGGAGCACACTAATTAAATACAAAACATACCACATGACGAGTGTCTTGGGGGGTCCATGCACAGAAAGCCATACATTAGCAGCAGCACACCTACTGGACTACTTTTTCTTATTTCTCAAATATACCTCTCATACAAAAACAATACAAATATTAAAATTTTTTTTTTAACTTTTTAATATTATTTTTAAAATGAGCCATTATATAATAGTAATAAGGACACTCCAGGGTGTGTGTTGTTGTGTAATAACGTCACTCCTGGGGTGGTGGAAGCACTCGGCTTTGCCTCGTGCTTTGACCCACCCCAGGAGTGACGTTATTACACAATAACACACACCCTGTCATGCCTTATTGCTTAAGTAACTAGAAAAAAAAATTAATGTTGTGATTCGAAACGTGAATGATCGTGAATCATGATTTGTGACTGCATTTGTGACCGTGATGCTGAAAAACGTGATTTGTATCACGAGTGACTCGTGATGATGGTCCTGACTTAAAAACGCATATTAATGAGTACAGTGTTCATGCAGAATTAAGCACCACACCTGTCCAGTACTCTGAAGGGAAGCCAAAGAAACAACTGTGACTTAAGTTACAGATGGAGATTGGGCCCTAAAGAGATGCAAATGCACAGACAGATTAAGATTGCGCTGTGCACTGAAGAGATGCAGACACAAAGGCACAACACGTAACCAGTGCTCACCATCAGAAATTCAAATCTGGAAAAGAATACCTTTGCCGGTTGGGGTGGGCTGTGGGGGGCAGTGTGCTGTACTGCTGCAGTAACAGTCACTAGTACTAGTACCAGTAAAGATACCACAAAGAAGTACAAAAAATCACATAGCTGCAGTGGATAGCAGCTTCACATTGCTGAAATTATTATGTAGCACAATAAAAGGTGTCTGATTTGATGACACGCATAACACACATACTCACACGCACTAAGTAATGCATAGCAAATTGAAAACTTCAGTAACATAACCACATATTTTAAACAAACTAAAATTATGCACTGCGGCAGTAACAGTCACTAGTACCAGTAAATATACCACAAAGAAGCACAAAAATCACACAGCTGCAGTGGACAGAAGCTTCACATTGCTGAAATTATTATGTGGCGCAATAAAAGGTGTCTGATTTGATGACACGTGTCTCACACATACACACACACTAAGTAGTGTATGGCAAATTGAAAACTTCAGTAATATAACCACATATTTTAAACAAACTAAAATTATGCACTGCTGCACCACAACAATCAGCAAAAAAATGGCAAGAAATATTGAAAATATTACTGTGCGTACATTAACACAGTTATACATGAACAATATCACCAAAACAGAAAGCACTGTCTTTTTCTCCAATTTAATCTTCCTACACCACAGATACGCCCCTTCCCCAAAGCACACTTCCACTGTCTCTCAGTACACAGACTGAATGTTGTACATTAACATTCATTCAAAATCCATACACAAACAATAAACGCTCAATAATATGAGCACAGGAGGGTTTCCTATAATCGATTAACTAAAGTTTCAGCAAAATAAATGACTCAAAAAGGCTTTTTTAACAGCTTTTTGAAGGTTTGAATCGCAGAGAGCTCTCAGAGCAGATTGTCTCCTACAGCTTCCTACACACGCTACCCCAAACTGAGGCTGTGCAGAACAATCTAGAGCCAATGTGACCTGAAATCCCATGAATCACTGCAAAATTTGGCTTTAGAGCTTAAAAACAAGGTGAAGTGAGGTGAAGTGGAAGGCGGAGTAACACGAAGTCATTGTTTTCAAAGGACTTCGCGTTACCCATTATAATGCGAAGTACTCCGCTTCGTGTTGTGGAGCACTCTGCAAATTCGCCTTCACTCCGCGAATCACTTTGTGGAGCGAATTGGGGCCACTTCACCCATCACTGCTGTCAAGAGCTCAAGTAAGCACACCGAGTCATACTTCAACCCATTTAATACCCCTGAATCGATAAAGCTCAGAACTATCACAAGGAGTGATATTGATAACACACATCACGTTCTATATCCCTCTATCACTCACTCATGCATACACCTCTGTAGACTGGTCATACTCCTCTTCCCTGCCCTAGCGTTCAACGGTGTATTATAGTAAAAGCAGGGGTTGGAAAATGTAAAGGTACTGCTAACTTCAGAAGATTAAAAAACCTTTTACTGCAGATCACACTGATGCTCTTACTCATCTCTGATAAAATACACCCTAACCCTGGCCTGCTCCAACAGCCCCATTACAATAGAAACAACCTTGGGGGGCTAAAACTAGCATTAATTAACATTCATAGCCTGTTGACTAAGTTAGATCAGCTTCAGGTGTGGGTAAGCCAGAATAATCCAGACATCCTCTCTCTAGTGGAAACCTGGCTCTCACCTAAGATCCCTGAGACAGCTCTGGCCTTAAATGGGTATACCTGCTTCCGACTAGACAGACAGGGGAAGAAGGCTGGTGGTTGTGCTATCTATATGAAGGATAGTATACAGTGTCTTTCCCTCTCCCAAATAGAAACAGGAAGCACTGCACAAGCCATTGCAGTCAGACTGCTGTTGGGTGCACATAGCAAGTCACTAACGGTCGTTTCAGTCTACATTCCGCTAAGAGAACAATTCCCTGGCTTCAGTAAGGTAGTTGACATTTTCAAAGGCTTAAAACAAAATTGGGAAGTGGTAGTTTTAGGGGATTTCAGTGTAAATTGATTCTTGCATGACAATGCCCATTACAAAGTCACCCTCTTGAGTATCAGCGTCACTCAGTTTGTCGCATCCCGCACTAGGATTAACCACCGGACAGAGACCAGTACACTACTTGACTGAATCCTTACCAACCATCCTGAACGGATCTCTAATACAACTATCTTCACAGATGCATTAAGCGACCACTCTCCTGTCACCTGCTGCTGGGTAAACAAAGCCCCATATGGCCATATGGGGCCCCATAACCATAACAACTCATGTCCTTAAACAAGTACAGCTAAATACGCTCGAAACCTACTTAAAAAACATCAGTTGGTCTACCTTGATTCCCTCAATGAAGTAGACCAGGCACTGGACTATTTCATTGCAAAATTTAATGAAGCCTGTGACTCTCGTGCACCACTCCATAAATGTAAAATTAAGTGTATCCTCAAGCCTTGGATCACCCCCACGCTGCTAAACCTCATGAGCACCAGAGACCATCTACGGCAATGAGCCAAGGCCACTGGCAATCAACAAGACATACAGAAATACAAATCAGCCAAACACACCTGCAACCGTGAGATCAGGCTTGCTAAAATTAACTATTTCAAAGCCTGCCTCTCTGACTCATGGGGCAATGGTAAGGAATTCTGGGATAACCTAAAGGAACTAACTGACAAACCCAACAAATCCTCACCCTCCATGCTGCAAGTTAATGGAGCAATCATCCAGGACCCGAAAATCATAGCTAACACATTTAACAGTGCGTTCTCTGATCTTAGCAGTGTTCTACCTCCTAACTTATTAGACGCAGCTGATGACAATGAGAAATGCAGTACAGCTGCAAGTAATGGTTCCCCTTCTGGCCACCCCCCATTCTATTTTAGAAAATTAACTTGGCTGAAGCCAAAAAATATTTCCCAGAGGCAATAAACAAATCCAGGAGTAGCAATGACACTCTGGAGCTTATTGCCCTTATGCTAGATGAAGTCCTACTACCCTTACAAAACTCCTGAACATGTCCCTTAGCCTAGATCAATTCCCCATAGATGGAAAGCTACAGTAGTCACCCCTGTCCACAAAAGTGGTGACAAAGCTGTCCACTCCAGCTATCGTCTTATATCAATCCTGCCCCCCACCCCAAGGCTTTAGAGTGCATTGTCTCAGACCAGCTGGTCAAATACATTGGCAAGTACAACATCCAATGCCCTCAGTGGCATGGTTTCCAGTGAGTGCACAGCACCACTATGGCACTGTTGGAATACACTGGCTTCCACCATGGGGCACTTGATAATGGTCATCTTGTGGGGTCGATCTACATCGACCTCACAAAAGCATTTGATACAGTCAATCATAACATCCTACTCAATACTCTCCAATCCACTGGCCTATCAATGGATGTAATGGGATGGTTTAAAAGCTACCCCAGCAGCTGTTCACAAAACGTAAAAATCAGCAACACCCTTTCTGACAGCACAAAGGTGCGTTTGGGAGTGCCACAAGGGTCCATCCTTGGCCCCTTGCTATTTAGCCTCTTCCTGAATATTCTTCCCCAAGTATGCTCAGAACAAATACTATTATACACTGATGATGCCATTATCTTCTTCAAAAATCGTTACCCACACCATCTAGAAGTAAAACTCCAAAGAGACTTCTAAGTTATTGAGAACTAGTTCACTAAAAACAAGCTACTATTGAACTACTAAAAAACAAAGGTCATGCTATTCGCAAACATTCACAGCAAACACAAGGCATATCAAATGGCAATACTAAAATGGAGGCAGTATAACATAGTAGTTAAGGGCACTGAGCTGCAAACCTGGAGACCTGGGTATGAATGCCATCAACCCCCGCTTACATACTGTGTGACGCTAAGCAAGTTACTTATCTTCCTTGTTTTTTTTTTTCAGTCGTTTAACCAGGAGTGGCACACTAAGCTGAAAGCTTGTTTACAGATGCGACTTAACTTCCTTGTGCTCACAGGTTGCCCCTGAAAACAAGGTCTGGCTTAGTGTGCATTTCCTGGTTTAGCAATTTCCCCTAAACAATGCACAAACACCACTAGAATAAGCATCCGCCTTCAAATAATAATAATAATATTTTTATTTATATAGCATTATTCCAATATCAAAGTGCTGCACGTAAAAACATCACAAATGATTTAAAAAAGTCTTACACAGATTCAGCTTCAGTTTAAAATTTATCACCATTCATAAATATCACTTACTAAAAGCTTGTTGGAAAAGATATGTTTTCAAGCTGGTATTAAAGCTCTCCATGGTCCTGCACTCCCTAATCTGATGAGGTAGAGTTCCACAGGGCTGGTATCGCGAACATAAATGCCCGAGCCCCAGATGTTTTTATCCACACCCTGGGTGCCAAATACCTTGGTGTAACCCTGGATAGGTCCCTGTCCTACTTGCAGCACATTGACATTACAGTCAAAGCCATCAATACAAGAACAGACCTCCTATATAGGCATTGCCATAGTATGATACCTGAGGCACTGCTAATTGCAGTTAAAAGCTCCATCCTATCCATCTTAGACTATGGTCTTGTGGTATATGGTGCCACCTCTGACACTGCACTAAAAAGAATTAGCAGGGCCTTAAACAAAGCCCATAGGCTCATGCTGGGGGTGCATAGACGTACCCACACCTGTGACCTTTATGCACAAACCAACTGGCTAAACATCCAGGGTAGAATCCACTACCAAATATGCCTACTTGGAAAAAGAACAAACCTTGGCTTAACCACACCCGCACTCCAGAACCTTCTAACCCCAGTGGCCAACCTCCACCGAACTAGAGATATGACTAGGCAATCGCTGAAAGTTCCTTATTTCTGTAACTACCAGGTACAGTGGTGCTTTGCTTACCATGCCTCACAATGGCTTAACAATCTCCCTTCTGATATAGCCAATGAATCCAAACTTGGACCACTTATGAGATGGATCTTATAACACCTGACCACTCTGAGCAGCTGTGACTGCCAACTCTAACTGCTGACCATTGGTCTGCCTCTTCCCTCCCCCAATCTACTGCCCTCCTTGCATAACTTCCCAAGTCTCCACCTACCCTATCCTCCCTACCTATCTCTAACCTTTCCTCACCTCCTAGCTACCTCTACACCTTTCCTCACCTCTCCCACAGTGCCACTTTCCCCCCACCCTTCTCCCATCTTACCGCACTATCCCCCTCCCCCCACATCCTGACAGAGCCTATCTCCTGGTTGCCTCTTTTTTGTTGACAACTGTTTTATCTGAATGTGATAAGCTGAACTCTGTATTACTACCTCCTGCTTGCTGACAACTATATTACCTGAATGTGATTAGTTGAACTCTGTATCAATGCCTTCTTATTGCTGACATCTATGTTACTTGAAATGTGTCGGCTGAACCATGTATCAATGCCTCCCTATTGTTGACAGTTACAGTGTTTGCGTGTTATAATGTTGAACTATGTATCATTGTACTTATACTGTGCTTTTTGTTCCTGTATTATGGAACTCGCACTTAACTTTGTATACACTGTTCTCACACTAAATATACCTGTTGTTTGTCGTTGCTCACCTCATGTGGAACCTTTGTAAACAAGCTTCCAGCTCAAAGGTTATACTGAAATGTTAATAAATAAATAAATAACTCTAACAGCAGGAATTATCAGGAAAGATGTATCAAAATTCTGGAAAATAGTGGCATTCAGGAGTAAAAGAGAAACACCTGGAATAATAGTAACCATAATGGAAGCCCAGTGGATTATGCACTCTAAAAAAAAAACTATTAATCTGAGGTTACGTAGAATTAACTGAAACAGATACAGAACAGTTCTCTCTTTAGCATTTCTGACTGGTGATGGGTTAAACCAAATGAAATAGCCAATTATACAAATGCCCAGAAAAACAAACCATGCCATGGGCTAGATCTGATGCTGCTCGAGGTATACCAGGCCATAAATTCAGAAGGGAATATTATTTTTGCTGGCCTATTTACTTCAATATACATATGCTTAGGATTTCCAACTAGTTGGGATGTAGAGGTGATTGTCCCACTTTTTAAAAAAGGAAACAAAGTAGATCCTGGTTTCTATAGGCCAGTTTTACTCTAAAATATATAACTTAAGATTGTCACTAGGTACTGTGTAAATATATATATTGAATCTACTGGAAATGTGAGATTACAAACACTAACTATTTATCAGTGCTGCAAGCAGTATTTAGACAAAGTTGATCCACTATTGACCGTGTGCTCACTCTAACATATTTTGTAGATAAATATATGTTATACAATGGCAAGAAAAATCCTGTATTCTGATTGGTCAGTCTGGGGCTTGTCCCATGATGTTATCCCAGCACAACATCACGGCTCTGCTGTCATCATGATGGTCACTATCCATCATCCCTTTTTTGCATCTCCTCTTAAGAAGCAAAAATATTTTTCCACACTAATAAAAACATTCTTTAAAATAATTTTTTTATTTTATATATAACAACAAGCCATTGTGTAATAGCAATAATGCCCTCCAGGGTGTGTGTTGTTTGGGATAACGTCACGCCTCAGTTGTTGGACGCATTCAGTCTGTGGCCCCGCGCCCAACCACCTGAGGCGTGACGTTATCCCACACGACACACACCCTGTCAGGCATTATTGCTTAAATAATAGCTGGCTCTCATTTTTTCCCATAGGAAAACTGGGTTGTAATTTTGTCGTTATAACCAGCTGGTTATAATGACAAACATGCACCCAGTTTCCCCTAGCTGGGTGCATGTGCCAACCTTGATCTTCCTCATCTGTGCCATCTTCTGCGGTCCTCGCTTCTCCACATTGTACAGGTCAGTTCTCCGACAGAAGGAGTCAGCAGTAACTTCTGTTTTTAAAACAAAAATATCACTGGGAAGAGCTGAAATGACAATTTCCCTATGAAATACAAAAATCTAAATGCTGCTTCAGTTCAGCGGCCACCATAGATCATGTTGAAAACCCCGACGGTCTGCGGCTCGATTCGGCAAACACATACATTTATTTTGTATAATTGCTATGGTGAAAAAATGACCCCAGCAATTACACAAAATACAGGATGGATAGGGGGTTATAACAAGGATTTTACACACATCCTTGGGGTGGGATGCCTTAATAACCCTTCGAGCTTCACTCTCAGGGTTTATGTGGCATCCTACCCCTTGGGGTGTGTAAAATCATCGTTATAACCCCCTACCCATCCATTATTCTCTATGTTATAGATAAATATATAGTTAAAAACCAAATGAAACAGTTTGTTTTTTCTTGATCTAAGTACAGTAGTGCATCTAACAGTACTAACAGAGAAATTCTATGGAATATTTTATTAATCCCTATTCTAGACAAAAGGTTAATCCAGATTATTAAACTACTACACAAAGACACGAGCTGTGGTTAGAGTTGGGAAAAAAGAAAGCTATCTAGACCTTTCTTTATGAAAAATGGAGTCAAGCAATGCTGCCTCTGTGTGCCTTTTCTTTTTTTAATATTATTTTCAATTTTTGCAGGCATTACACTCCAGTGCAAGAGTTACAGACACAATCAGGTAAAAAGAGACTCAATATACAAAGAATAGTGACATATGAGCAATGAACATGTCCTAGATTGGTATGAGGTCTACCACCACAGCACCCCTCCTTGTGTTGACTATCTGTGTTCTCAGCTTTTGTTGAGAATACAACAATGCTAGTTTGTCAATGGCATGCCACATGGGGGACCCTTATATCATTCAAGCACGAGGTTCTGTGTCCTAAGTACTAACTATATGCCACCCAATTGCTTGGCCTTGTTCCATTTGGCATCCCAGCTCCATCTACCATGCCAATGTCCCCTTTTCAGGGCTACAAGACTGGCTGCCACATGGCCACGAGTTTATCCCACTCCCCCATGGTACATAACTGAGCTTTTTCTAGTTTCATACATTCCAGCAAGTCCTGGATCCAGTGTGCTACCGAGGATGGGTCAAATCATCCCCAGTATTGTGCTATGGTTTTCCTTGCTGTTACCAGTGTCAAATTCCATAAGGGTTATTGGCCCCCTTAACTCTGACCTCAGCCCCCCACAGCAGCTGCACAGGGGAGCAAGGCAGCTTATTTTCAGTAATTTTCTCCATGGTATTGTAGAACCTGTCCCAGAAGTTAGATACGCTTGAACATTCCAGGGTTTTATATCTATCTATCTATCTATCTATCTATCTATCTATCTATCTATGTGTGTATATATAAAATAAAGACATGCCTAGCATCCTCAGGGTCCGACTAGGTAAACACAAAAAGAATTGTGTTGCTAGAGGGTCCCAAATTTAAATGCCAAGCATTTTTCTGATCACCAACTGAAAACAAAATGGTGGATTTGTGAAAGTAAAAGGGCCATTTGAGAAAGAAAAACTGCATTTGTGAAAGTGATGAACTTTTTGTTAACTTTTTCTATTGACTTATAATGGGAAACTATTTTTTGAATAACTTTTGAACTGTTTAATATTTTTTCACGAAATCTCCAAAAGGCACATCGGGTATCCCGGCCACACGTTCCCTGAAGATTTTGAACCGGTCACTCAAACCGTGCGACCTGTAGAGATGACCAAAGAATTGCAAAAAAGCGTAAGCGTGTGAGCAGATCACGCTTAATAACTCTGCAGCCGTATGTCCGAACAGTAAGAAAGTTGGCAGATCCCAAGACGTTCGGTTCTTGATCATGTATTCCAAATTTCAGGCAAATCTGTTAAACAGTTGCAAAGTTATTAAGGTGCAAAATTTTAGGTTTAACATGTAAATGGCTCCTCAACCCTAACTATGGTAGCACTACCGTGCTACCATAATATATATATATATATATATATATATATATTAGAGGCCAAAAACTCCATTAAATGCATTAGTTAGGGTTGTTCCACAGTGACAAAAGCGAGGAAATTCAGTGGTAGGGTTGAAAGCTGCCCTAGGACCCCCCCTGCCTACACCCCGCCGACATCGGGTGCGCATTGGGGTTGCTGGCCTAACTCTCACCCCATCAGATGTGTGAAGAAGTAGAGGTATAGGACAAAGGGGTGAGAGTTGGGACCGACAACCCCAATCAGCACCCGATGCTGTTGGTGGTGTGGGTGGGGGGTCCTAGGGGCTTTCAACCCTAACACCGAATTTTCTCGCTTTTGTCGCTGTGGAACAACCCTAACTAATGCATTAAACTGAGTTTTTTGCCTCTCATTTCCCTTCTTTTTGAGAATGATAACGAGAAATAGTGAATGTAATGCAGTGGCGAGGCCCTGCGCTCCTGCCATGTGATGTCTTGTCACATAGTAACAAGATGCCCGCAAACGCAAATGGTAATGTGCATAGTGACGCAAAGTGAAACAGAAAGAGAAACAGTACTGTAGACACAAATGGTAAAAATAACGCAAACGCAAGCGCAAATGAAAATGCAAAGGGTAACGCACATGGTGGCGTAGACGTGAACGGTTAGTGAAACGGGTATGGAACCGCAAGTGTAAATGGTAATGGTAACAGTAATGTAAGTGCACAGGCTGGTTTTCCTCAAAAGCTGCATAGACAAAGACAATGAGTACAAGGAATGTATGCGTAATAATGGGTCTCGGAGCAGAAAATGAGGAGTTGGAATACTAAATTGCTTATGTCTCAGGAACCGTACAACATAGAAAAAACATTTAAAAGTCATATAATTTATGACTTTCCTGGCTAGTATTGTACTTAGCATTTTTCCGATGAAAAGTCCGTATCTCGCACCGATTCCGAGATCGGGCCACAAAAAGTCTGGCCGACGTAATGTTATCCTATGGGGAAAAAAGAGAAGTTTGGAGTGCCATAACTTTGGCTCCCTGTAATATTTTTTCACCAAACTACTGAAAGGCACATCTGTGGGATGTTGGCTTTCTTCCCTCCAAATTTCAGCCCAAAAGACCAAACCGTTGTTTTGCAGCAGGGTGGCAAAAGATTCCTGTAATGCGGCGGACGCCATAATGATATCCTATGGTAAAAAGCATCAACTTTGGAGTGCCATAACTTTGCTGCCCTGTAATAGATAAACACAACAAGAATTAGGTTGCTAGAGGGTCCCAAATTTAAATGCCAAGCATTTTTCTGATGACCAACTGAAAACAAAATGGTGGATTTGCGACAGTAAAAGGGCCATTTGTGAAAGTAAAAACTGCATTTGAGACACTGTCAAACTTTTTGTTAACTTTCCCATTGACTTATAATGGGAAAATGTTTTTTGAATAACTTTTGAACCATCCAATATTTTTTCTCAAAATCTTCAAAAGGCACATCAGGGACCCGGCCGCATGTTCTGAAGATTTTGGACCAATCAACATAAATTATACGACCTGTAGCGATGACAAGAATTGCAAAAAGTGTAAACATGCACAGATCATGCATAATAACTCCGACCATATATATCCGAACAGTACGAAAGTTGGCAGATCTCAAGATGTATGATTCTTGATCATGTATTCCATATTTCAGGCAAATCCGTTGAATGGTTGCAAAGTTATTAAGGTGCAAAATTTTAGGTTTAACATGTAAATGACTCCTCAACCCTAACTATGGTAGCACTACCATGGTACCATAATATATATATATATATATATATATATATATATATATATATATATATATATATATATATATATCTACATAATATATATATATATATATATATATATATATATATATATTCCTACTGCTCCCCACACATTTGGCAGTTTTCGCTTATTGTGGGTTTGAGCCTGTGGAGTTTAGTCAGATATAGGTACACTCTATACAGAAAATTACTTTGGACCTGGTGTAATTTATTTGTTCTCTACGACGGAGAACTGTGATGCCATGATTTCTGATCTATCCTCTAGCAGTAGGCCCCTTACACTTGTGGGCAAGTCGTAGCTTGCTTTTAGGTCCACAAAATTCACAGGGCTCTGCTTTCTTCATTGAGTTCCTGCACCATCCTCAGTTCTGTTTCTCACATTTTAGTAAGCCCTGGTGTATGAAAGGATTGTACCCTCTCCTGCCCTTGAAGGCCACAGTGAGAGAAGCTCCTGGAGAAATAGCCACCCCATTTTTTTTTCTTATTTTATTTATCCCCCTCCCTCGCGGCAGCCCCTATCAGTTCAGCCCCTTCAGCCCCATCACCCGGCTTCTCTGAGGGTCTTATCTTGCCATTCCTGGCTGTGGGATTGGCTCCCAGTCACCAGTGCAGAGCCTTTGGGGGCTTGATCCTCATCCTGCTGCCGAGAGGTGTTTTCCATTTTTTTCTCCCTTCCTTCCATTGCCAAGGTGCATTTGTTGCGGTGTGTATATGTGGATGTGCATGCCCATACATAGTCCCGCAGCACCTTCCCTTCCATTTGAGTCCCCGACCCACATCACCCCCTAGGCCTCCACCTGGGGGTGATCATTCTGTGGGACTACCAACCCTCCCTCCCCAGGAGAGGAGCGCTGTTCTCCAGACGTTCAGTCCTCTCCCTCCCTGGTGACCTGCTCTCACCATGAACACGGGTTGCTGGCATGGCAGGAGATAAAACATGATGCCTCAGTCCTCCATGCCACTGGGCTAGCCCCCCCCCCCATGTTTGATAAACCTGCGTATCTTAAGTAAAATGCTCAGTTTAAGTTTGGTGTATGGGTTTTTGACCCTAGCTAGGTAATAACCATCTAATGCTGAGCATAGGATTTGCTCCATTAAGGCCCTGCTTCCCAATTCCTGTTCTTCCATTTGCCTCTATAGGGGTATTGGCTCACCCTTCCCAGACTCCAGAAATGACATCTTGGAGCCCTAGTAATAATGCTGCATATGTGGTAAGGCCATATCCCCTTCTCTGTGTGCTCTTTGAAGTGATTGTAAATTTATATGTGTGAAACGATGATACTTATAATTTATGTGCACAACTGGTCACCATTGTAAATGAGCTTTGCTCAATGGTTATGCCTAATAAAACAAACAAACAAAGTGTGGTGGCACTGATACGTGCCGGCTTCCCTCTCCATAAGAACTTGTGAAACATATTGCTCACCTGCCTAATAAACTTTTGAGAGATCTTAATAGAGAGGGCTTAAAGCAGGTACAAACAAATGGGGGAACACACACATTTTTAGGGTATTTATCCTACTACTTAAGGGCAAGGGTGGCCCCTTTCATCTATCCAAGTCTTCTGTCACTTTTCAGAGAGGGGTGGGAAGTTGGTGTCATGCAACGCACTGAGTGCCTTGGGGATCTTTATCCCCAAGTATTTGAGAACACTGACCTGTAAATTTTCCCCCCTTGTCCCACTCTTCCCTTCCCGACATATATGATTTCACCCTTCTTTCAGTTTATATTATGCACTGAGATGTCACCATACTCCTTGAGCAAGTTCTCCAGCTGAGGCAATGCTTCCCTTCATCTTCTAGCACATAGCTGTAAATTGTCTGCAAATAGGGACACCTTATGCTCCAGACCTCCCACTTCGAAGCCCTTTATCCATGACTCTCATCTTAATGCCTCCACTAAGGTTCTAGAGATAAAACATATACTAAGTGGGGAGACAGTGAAACCCTGGTGGGTGCCTCATTGGAGTCTAAAGGGCTCTGTGAGATCCCCTTTAACCATTAACTGGGGCCGTTGTGGAGTTGTATAACATTTGCATCCCCCCCCTCCAAAGATGGTTCCTATCCCCAATCGCTCCAGTGCCTGGTGGAGGTATCCCCAATCCACCCGATCGAACGCTTTCTAGGCATCTAAGGTGTGAGGATCCCCACCAGCTCCCCCAACTCCTTTCTGTCTCTACAAGGCATTAATGGTTCTGATGACATTCCCTTTACTCAGCTTTCCTTTTACAAAGCCCATTTGATCAATGTGTATTAGGTCTGGCAAAAGCTTCTCCAACTGAGTGGCAATCACCTTGGCTAGTATTTTGTAGGCTGCAGTTAGGAGACAGATGGGGTGGTAGGAGTAGCACATGGGTCCTTCCCCAATTTCAGCAATACTACTATAGTAGCAGATAGGGTGGAGGGAGGCAGCATGCCACTCCCAGTACTCTCCATCAACATGTCCATTAATGGGTCTCTGATGCTCCCATGGAAAGTTTTACAGAAGTCTATTGGCAGGCCATCAGGCCCCACCACTTTCCCTCCAGTTAGCTACAGTATGGCCACTTGCACCTCCTCCCACTGCACTGGCACATCTAGTTCCTGCTGATGCACCTGAGATAGTTCTTAATAACAGGGGATTTGCAAAAGAATGCGTTCATATCCAGTTCACCTGCTTTATTCTCTGAGGTGTAGAGGGCTCAGTAAAAGAGCCATAACTCTTCTTCTATTACCCTTGGATTAGTGGTAATCTTACCCTTTCACTTTTGAATCTTAGTGACAAATGTAGCTCCCGTTCAGGCCTTTAGCTGCCACTCTAGATGTTTTCCCACCCTATCCTCTTTGAAGTAAGGCCCTACCTTGGTTTTCAGAATTTGAGCTTCAAACAATTCGATGTTTAATAGGTTGTGTTTTATTTTGTATTTTTGTAAGGCTCTCTAAAATTCAGCCATGGGCTTCTGTTTGAGGGCCGTCTCTTGGCTTGCAATAATCTTTTCCAGTTCATTTAAGTATTGACTAGTAATCTTATTCTCATGCTAGGAAAATGATATAAATTCACCTTTAAGGGTGGCCCTAAGGGCCTGCCATCTAAAGGAGTTTGAGGTTCCACCTGTTCATTATTTTACAGGAATTTCTGCACCACCTTCAAGACATGCCCTCTGAATCCTGCATCTTGCAGAAAGGTGGGGTCAAGTTTCCATTGCTTTTTGGGGCTTTCTCTTCCTGCCACATCCCCATGTGCATGACCAACTAGTCATGGTCAGGCACCATAATCTGCCCATGGGTGATCATGTCATCCTCCCTGAGTAGCCCCTGGCTGATAAGCATCAGATCAATTCTACCACATGTTCCATGCACGTGGGAGTAAAAAGTATAGTTTCTCACGGTGGTGTTTTTAGGCCTCCATACATCCACTAATCTATTCTAGTCAAGGAGTGCCCTTAGTGCACCTGAACTCTTGGTGGGTCTATATGGCTGTGTGGATGAGCGGTCCAAGACTCCATCCAGCACACAGTTTGCATCTACTCCCATGATCCAATCCCTTTTGAAAGTGTGACATTTCAACTGCTAGTTTGTAGTAGAAGTCAGCTGTATCATAATTAGGGCTTTAGAAGGAACTTATTGAGTACTCACACCCTGAGGTCATTTTCAAATGCAAGAGGTAAAAGTGCCTCCCCCCCCCCAGAACTTCAGCAGCCCTCAATGATTCAGCCTGAATGTGTGGGTTAGCCCAAATGGCTGTGCCTTGAGCTTTTGAGTTGAACGTGGACCCCATCCATACTCCCCAATTTTTTCTGAGGTGTTGCATTTCTTCTGGTATGGTATGGATCTCCTGAAAAGTACCACATCAGAGTGTGTATTTTTACCCCAGGACTGTTACCCACTTAATATGCATTTTTAGGTCATTGGTGCGCCAAGCTAATACTGTTAGTGAATTAACCATAGGTACAGACATAAACATTAAGCAAACCAGGACTGATGGACTATAAATAAAAAATCCAGCTAAGCAATGACCTGTTGGTAGTTGTAGTAGACTTTCCCCTCTTTTGTCTGTGACCTGCTTTTAAGGGCTGTGCCTTCCCTCAACTCAAAAGTTCTGCCCTGCCTACTCCTTCCTGGTCCTGCCTCCCCCCACCCCCGAGGTCCTCACCAAACAAGGTGTCCTTTTCCCCTCCAGATATGTTGGATAAGTTCCATGCATGTGGTGGACTCCCCCCCCTTATCTTTTTAACGTATATATTAATTTGTTAACTGATCACTCTCTATTTTTGAACTCAGCCCCTCCCAGCATTATGAACAAAAACAGGCCATTCTCTTATATGCTGACTATGCTGTAATCCTGTCCCTTGCCCCGTTAGACTCCAGAAGGCAGTTAATGCTGTTTCCAAACAACTTACTGGCCTTAGACTGAAAATTAACATATTAAAACAAAAATTACTGCATTTGATGCCCATGAGATTGACAACATGGTCTAGTCTATTCACAGTGAATGTACTGAAGCAGTTAAATGCTACAGATGCCTGAGGTTTATTTGTGGACTGTCAGGCACAGTCCTCGAGTGGTTTACATCATTCCTCACAGGAAGATCTCAGAGGGTGGTGTCCGGGGTTTTTTCCTCGGACCCAGTCCTTCTGTTATGTGGGGTTCCTCAGGGCTCAGTGCTGTCCCCCATGTCTTGGTGTAACATTCAGTTCAAGTAACACCTGCAAAACTTACTGGGAGCTACAGAAAGTGAATAGACTCAGACTAAAGAAATTCAGGGTATTCTGAGTTTCTGTAACTGCTATGCAAATGAGTCTTTTGGAGCAGCTGCTAAGGTCTTTGAAGCTAATATTAATTCTTTCACCCTACTGTATGTGGAACAGATGTATGTGGAGTTGACCATAGAGTCATTATAATGGAGCCACTGCAAAACCAGTTCTGAAGCAATGTTCTGGGACTCCCAAGTTGTGCTCCTGGTGTCCATGTAAGAGCAGAGAATGATTTATTTTCAACACAAACCATTGCAATAATAAGGTTAATCAACTGCTTATTTAGAATTTTAAAGATGGATGGGGAAAGACTACCTAAACTAATTCTGAATGAAGTGATCCCTCTAACCCCTGCATTTTTTTCCAAATGTGGGATGGTGTAAATTAATCTGGGCTAACATTAGTCACTTAGGTTTTCATTTTGCAGAACTTTATGGGGTTACTGCACCACCAATGTTAAATCACTGAATATTATTGTGGAAAGGATCAACAACAATATTATTCATTGTAACATGGTACACATTTAAGCAGTAATGCACAACAAGGTGTGTGTTCTGCTGAGATAACATCATGCCCTGCGTGGTTGGGCATGAGGCCCAAGTCCGAGTGTACCTAACACCAAGGTGTGACATCATCCCACCACAACACACGCCCTTACAATTATAAAATGGTTCATTACTAAAAAGAGAAAAAAAGATGACACAAGTCTGTTTTTAGTGTTTTCAAACAGTTTAAAAGAAAAAAAGCAGATAACATTCCACATTCCACATTCCTGTCCCGAGAGATTGCGGTTGCTCAAAATCGACCAGCTCAGCTGTTCCGAACTGTGGACAGACTGTGCAACCCAGCCTGTCTACAAGTTCAGAAAACTTTTTCACAAGTAGAGTGCGATGAACTTGCTCAATTCTTTGCAAATAAGGTGGCTGACATCTGATCGGCTTGCCGCTCAGCACGCCCTATGGGTGCTGCTGTGGATCAATGTGGGATTGCCTATCCTCTGCCTTCTTGGAGTACCTTTGTCCAACCGGCTTTCATGGATGTCATGTGGAACATCCAGAGTGTGCACCCTACATGCTGTAGTTTGGATCCGAGACCTACTTCCCTAATTTTGGGTTGTACTGATGTTATCAGTCCGGTCCTAGCTCAGATAGTCTGATGCTCCTTGGAGACAGGTGAGTTTCCAAGCTCACTGAAAGAGACGGTGGTGACACCGCTCTTGAAGAAAGCTTCTTTGGACCCAGACTACCCTGCAAACTACAGACCAATCTCTAACCTTCCCTTAATAGGGATGGTGATTGAGAAAGTAGTGGCTATGCAGTTGGAGGACCACCTGACCATCCATGACATCTATGAACCCCTCCAGTCTGGATTTCAAAAGAAGCATAGTACCGAGACAGTGCTGGTTCGGGTGCTCAGTGATCTTCTGATGGCTAGAGATGTGAGGAGCCATTCTGTCTTGGTCCTCCTAGAGCTCTCCTCAGCTTTTGACACTGTGGACCATGGGGTCCTGCTTGATTGCCTGAGGTTCATTTGTGGACTGTCAGGCACAGTCCTCGAGTGGTTTACATCATTCCTCACAGGAAGATCTCAGAGGGTGGTGTCTGGGTTTTTTTCCTCGGACCCAGTCCCTCTGTTATGTGGAGTTTCTCAGGGCTCAGTACTATCCCCCATGTTGTTCACAGTGTATAATTTGTCCCTCGGAGACATTGTAAGATGGTATGGGCTGAGGTTTCACTGTTATGCAGATGATACCCAGCTCTACCTTTCTTTTGCACCCAACCAGAATGGAGCTATCTCAGTCTTTAATAGCTGACTTGCTGAAATCCAGGAGCGGATTGATGCCAGCTGGTTAAAGTTGAAGTCCGATAAGACCAAGATATTGGTTGTGGATCCAGGTCGCCGGACAGGGGGGTTGAGTGGGGGGTCACCTTCTGGTCTTTACCTTAGAGGTGTGCCTCTCCTGACCTCTGAACAGGTGCGGAACCTGGGGGTAATCTTCGATGAGAGGCTGACCCTGCATTCTCAGGTGTCAGCTGTTGTTAAATCCTCATTTTACCATCTGAGGAATATCTCTAGGATTAAGCACCTAGTTCCATCCAACGACCTTCCTACTTTGATTCACGCCTTTGTGACCTTGTATTTGGACTATTGCAACTCCCTGTACTTAGGGTTACCTGGGGTGGAAATCTGTTGCTTGCAGCTAGTGCAGAATGCTGCAGCATGGCTTTTGAAGGGATCTTCTGGGTCCTGCCATATTAAACCTGTGCTGCGCAGACTGCACTGGCTATTGGTTCAGTGGTGGATCACCTTTAAAGTCAGTCTTCTGACTTTTAAAGCCCTACACAGACTGGGCCCGGACTACCTGAAAGAGCTCTTGGTTCCCCACTGCCTTGGGTGATTGCTCTGCTCAGCCGACTAGGGGCTGCTAGAGATTCTGAGTGTGTGTTTGAAAACTTCTGGAGCAAGAACATTTATGTATGCTGCCCCCACCCTCTGGAATTCTCTACCCCGTCGGTTATCTGAGTGCTCAACCATAGAGGGTTTTAAACAAGCTTTAAAAACCTACTTGTGGAACCAAACTTTTGGTGATTGATTAAAGTTGTTTTTAGTATTACTATTGTTTTATGCTGAGATGTTTGTATGTATATCATGATTTTAATTATTGTTAAGGCACCTTGATTTTTTGAAAGATGCCATACAAATAAGATTTATCATTATTATTATTATAAGGTAAAATAGTTTATTTTTTTTAAATCATTGTATGACTTATTTTGTGTATTATTTATGGTTAGAAATGGTTAAATATGTATCCAGTTGATAAATAGTTCAAAAAATAACTTATTTTCAAATGTTAGCTGCATAAATTTGTTTTAAATAAGTAAAGCAATAACATAAGTTACTGAACAGTGCAATGTAAATGATTTTTTAACTGTCTAACAGTGTTAACAACAGTTTTTACAGTCCAGAATTAAATAGTGTTGAACCTGAGTGAAACAGAGCTGTGTTTTAGCTCTTATCGATGTACGGTAGAAGACACACATTGAGTTCCCTTGAATTGTTCTGTATGTGGAATACCATTGAGAGGATGACGTCACCATTGTTGAGCAATTGGCAGTTTCTTCGTGGCTGGATGCATCTCCCTGTTGCTGAGGTTTAAGATTCGGGTCTTGGTTATTTGTTTCCAGCACATCACTTTCTTCTGCTGATGCTTGCACACTCTGCATTTGCACACTGGAGACCACTCTGGATGCACTTGGGATTTCGATCTGAGGGAGACCTGGTGTTGCAGGCTGCAGTGTGCCAGATAAGCTAGAACTCCAACTGCTTCTGTCTGTGAGTGTTGGACCCCAGTAGCTACTTAGGGAAGTTTCTGCTTTGTGACCAGTCGGTGTCATTATTTGGCAAGCTTCCAGGCTGGCATCTGGTAGGAGCTGAATTGCAGTTGTATGAAGCCTATGATGTGTGTAAATGCTGTCCAGAGATGCAGCTTTGTAGATTTTAGGCAGCATAGATGCCAAGTAATTTATACCAATTGTCTATAGGTTATACCAAGTGCTTTCATCACACCATGGTTTGACAGACTTTTTCCAGGATGCATACAGAGACTTGGGGTTGCTGGTGGTACTTTACTTAGATTTTTTTTTATGGCATCAACAGGTCATAGTGGATGTCCTTCTACAGCAAACATGCAGCCTCTTTGTTGGTCCCAGTCTCTCTTGTTCCTTTTGCTATGGTTTTCCATTTTTTTGTTGAATGAGAGAGTCATGCATTCATAATCATGGATGCCCTTTTGAATTGAAATGAGTCTGGTTTCAGTTGTCTCTGGCCTTCGTAGCCATGTCTGACAAAGTGGAGCTGGATTTCAAGCCAGATACGATGAATGAGGCCTTCAGCTGCTTCAAGGTTTAAAGCGCTTTACTCTTGTAGTTTTTGTAACTCAGCTTATGAAATGGTGGGGTGGTGCTGTGTTTTGTCATGGCCTTTTCTATGGAGGTTTTTAATACTGGATGTGAATACATTGTTGCCAGAATTCAGTTCAGAGTCTGCCATTAGGTTCAGATTCCAGCTAATTGGTGGCTCATTTGTGCATCTGTTAATTCACGCTTGAAGCCCAACACAAACTGCTAATGTTGTATGGCTGGCTTGTGGCTTTTTGAATGGAGCTGTAGAAGTGCTGTAAGGTGACATTTAACTCTGTGGCAGTTGAGTATTAAAATAAACTTGCTTATCAGTCTCTTGTAGCCAAAATATCAGCAATTACAGACCTATTGGCATCCCATCAGTTCTCAACAAGGTCTTGGAAAAAATTGTAGCTACTTAACGCACTGATTATCTCTCTATCCATGATATCTTCTGCCCTGCTCAGCATGGCTTTTGTTGGAATCACAGTACTGCCACAGCACTGCTTACCCTCGCCAATAGCATTTCTAATGCATTCGACAAAGAGAAGCTTGCTGATTCTGTATTCATTGATCTCACAAAGGCCTTTGACATGGTTGATCATATTTTACTTTGCAATTAATTAAGGGTCCTGGGAAAATCAGACACTGCCATCCACTGGTTCAGAAGTTGCCTCTCCTATAATCAGCAATGAGTCAGGTTTGGATCATCCCTCTTTGATCCTGCCCCTGTCACAACTGGTGTTCCTCAAGGCTCAATACTTGGACCCTTCTTCCTCTCCCTCCACATTAACTCTATCTACCACTGTATTTCAAATAGTACAAACACTTGTATGCTGACAATCTGGTATTTTTCTCTTGCACCCAGTACGTGGCTGATATAAAAAAAAAACTGTTATCTAATTTACACACCATTCAAAAATGGCTCTGCAAAACAGGCTCTTAATGAAAGCTACCAAGTCACAGCCTATGCAATTTGGATCTGCCCGTTGATTAAAGAATACCCAAATTCAGTGGTCTGTGATAATGGTACACACTTAGTCACTGTCCCATCTTTTAGCTATCTAAGAGTTACGCTCAACCCCTCTCTTGATTTTTTCATTACACATGGCATCTACCTTTGAGGCAGTCAATGTCAGACTTGGGTTTACCTATAGAGCTAGCCATAATCTCTCTCCCAGACCTCGCATTGCCATTGTCCAAGGTATATTGCTTCCCTAAACTCTCCTACAGCTTTCTGCTTTTTTCAAAAGTCACCAACTCTATATTACACAAATGGGATGTGGTATATTACAACGTGTGCCATTTTGGCCTTGCTTGTAATTGACTAGCCCATCACTTCACTTCTGCATTCGAAGTTTAGTTGGCTCCCTCTATCTGCTTTGTGTGATCTATCCCTGGGAAGCATCACACATAGTGAAATTCAGTATCAGATGCCACTATTGCTTGCCTCCCTTCTGTTGATCTACAGAAATGCCTAGCCACTCAGATCTTCTGACCTCGACGAAATAGTCACACTTAGGAGTGGATCAAACTAGATGAGATAGCTTTCTCAGTCTTTGCCTATAAACTATGGAACACCATACCGACCAATATTAGACAATGTTCTGTTACCTGCATTTCAGGAATCAGTACCACTGTCACTTACAACAGTTGGCTGTATGTATCTGCACCTAGCCATTGAACTCTGATAAACATTTTTACCTGTGTATACGTCTACCTTATCACTTTGAGTATCTGTTATGTTGAATGTACACCTGTTTTATACCATTGTGCTTTTTTATCTTTTGTGATATTATTTTCATGTTTCATCTTGTTATTGTCATGCACTGTACTTCTTGTTGGTTTGTACTTTCCCAGGTCTTACGAGAAAAGCAAAATCAGCACTACTCCATGGCAGTATGAAAAAAGCTTTATTAAAGTTTAAAAAGCATACCAAAAATGCTGCTCCAAACAAACAAATGCACTACAAAGACCCCAGTATAAAGATCCCAACCGGTTTTGTACCTAGTGCATCATCAGGGGTTCATACTACTATGGAGCTGTGCCGATTTTGCCTTTCTTGTTTGACAGTTATGGATCCTGCATGCTCTCCAGGTAACTGAGCTGTTTCATTGCTTTTCTTTTCTTCTCCCAGGTCTTGCCTGGAAATAGGCAAATGTTTGTTCAGTGCCTCTTGCCTGGTTAACAATCAATCAATCAATAAAGATATACATACATTCATACATAAATAACTCTACAAAACTGCAGCTGCCCTGCTTGTTTGATGTTTTGTGGTTGAGCTTATTTCTTTGAACCTAAAGCTGATAAAATTTGTTAAATGCTAATTCTAAGTGCTGTTTTTATCTTTTTTGTAAGCACTTACTGATTGAGGCTATGATAAGAGATCGGGTTGTCCAAACCAGGAATTCGCATCAGACATGCTGATAAAGGTAAAATTGACTTGAAAAGCTGTATCCATAAACTTGGACTGTCACTGCTTGCTGTGGTGCTGACTAGCATAGTGATATGTTTTTCATGATATTTTCATGTTTCTGTGATCAGTCGGACAGGATTAATTGATGTTAACTCAGCTTTTGACACTATTTCCCGTAGTTTATTGTGGAACATTATGAAGGAATTGAGCATTTCACATGAAATTATTGCAATTATTAAGGCATTATATACAGATACTTGAGCACAGATCAGACTGGGCATAAAAGGTCAGCTTTCCTCCAGTTTTCCTACGAATGCAGGTGTTAGGCAGGGGTGCTTACATGCCCCCCTGCTTTTTTGAATTTATACCAATAAATTATTATTACGGCTTGAACAATCTAGGTCTGACTCTAGAAAAATTCTCTCTAGAAATGTGCTGTGCTTACTTATGTGGATTACTTGGTATTATTCTAACTTAATCTGGGTTACAAGCTAAACTAGATATTCTAAACTCCCATAGTATTGAATATAAATTAAGAATTAATGAGATAAAAAGCAAGGTTTTGGTCTTTAGTATAAGTCCTGTACAGTAAATAAGAATTGGCGAATTGGAAGTAAAAAGTTAAAGACTGTGAAAAGTTATATTTAGCTGGGTTCGCAGCTTTCAGCTGATGGCAGATGGACAAACATATCAACTCCCTAAAGATTAAGCTTAAACAATCTGTCAGTTCACTTAATGTGTTTAATATGAAATTTGGTGGCAATTCTGTTAAACCACGTATTACTGCAGCCACATTGAACTATAGTGCTCAAGCTTTTATATAATGGTGACATATGAGATACAGAAAATTACAATCCCCTGGAGGTCCCCTTGAACAAATTACTTAATTCCAGCCTGGGTTTAAGTTTTTCTATCTCGGCACCTCTGGTTAGGGCAGAACTAGGGGTGCCTGGCTTAAAGACATTTTTCCTTGCCAGGAATATAAACTATCTGATTAAAGTATTATGCTCAGACTCAAATAGACTGCCATATCTTTGTCTAAAAGAAAAATATGGCTGGATGAATTTGTGTTCTCATCAGTATAGATGGCTTAGAAAAGTTTCACAGATCCTTAAGAAAACTGGCCTTGAATTTTTGCAAAGTTATGTTTCTAGAGGTATGTCTATTAGTTTAAAATGTCAGACATATGTTATGCATAAGCTGATTAATTATTACAAAGCTCAAGATCTAAATCTAATTTCTAGGCTACATATCATGCCCTGGGTAATATATAATGATAATTCACATCATTATAGGTACTATTTAGATGTACTGTCAGATCATAATTGAAGAAAACTTTGCACTAAATATAGGCTGGAGGTGGTCTCTAGGAACATTCTTCCAGCCAGATATTGTAAGAATTCTACACCTCAGGCCCAACTTTGTTCCTGTACCCATAAGTATCTGGAAAATTTATATCATGTTATAAAGTAGTTACATGTCCGTAGTATAACATCCCTAGAGCCCATCAGCTTGTCCCTTTATGTGATTCTTTTCAGACTAAAGAGCAGAACCTTTTTATTAAATGTATTTTTTACTACAAATGATGAAATCACAATTAAGGCTGTAGCAGGTTATCTAAAAGCCATCTCCAGAATTCAAATTAAACACAGTAACACATTTTAAACAACTGATTTAATTAGGTAGTGCCACATTTGAAGTGTATATTTATACTATACCTAAGGATAGGATTTAAATTGTATGTATTTCTCCTCAAGTTAATGATGTTTGTTTTGAGCTTTTACATTTCTGCTCTTTAGATATATATGAACATTGTGACCTATCTAACTTTTCTATTTTTAATTGTCATTGTATTATGTAACATATATTTATCTCTCTATTATATATTAGATTATTTGTAAATGAGTGATTTTGCTTGCATTTTATCTTGTAAAGGTCAATGACCGATCAATAAATTGGAAACTAAACAGTCTGATAGGTGCTAGGAGTAGATCTGCAATGCTATGCTGGCATAACATCACAGGGCTATTCCCAAATGGGCCAGTCAGGAAGCTGGATTCCTTTTTGCTATTTTATAATAGTTCATCTAGCACTTTTAGAGAATATGTGATGTGCAGTATAAAACTGTGTGGGATAGAGAACACTTTCTGATTTTTGTGCTGATAGTTTCTGGAGAAGAGCAATTGCCAAACTATACCTCAAATCACTGCTTTGGATTTGAAAAAAATTGTATAAAGATGGTACTTTTAAGTGTTTTTGTGGGGCTGCTGTAAATTTCTATTTAACACACTATATTTTAAACTGTTTTATGCAAGTCTTTTCAAGGAAAAAATGGATTGCTCTTTTAATAAGAGAATGGAAAAATGAGGATGCTACTACTATTATCTGATATGGTCTTACCAACTATAGCGTTTGGGCTGGTAAAGAAGACAAGTGGGTTAGGTGAAAATTGTGATTTTTATATTGTTCTTTTGCTTTCCCATTGTCTGTACTACTAAGATATGTGTAATTGTATTTTTGTACTGAACTTTTTATGTAGGTGTTTGCACTCTTTTTCTATCTTGTGTGCGGTAAATGTCTTATACATAGCCCTAATAAACTTCTGTGACTACTACCTACTTTATGTATTCTGATATCACTATGGCAAGACTTGTGGTTGTTGGATGATCCCGCCTTCGGAGAGAACCTTCTCTGCTACCAGTAGGGCAACTACTGGTTTAAATGTTACATTTCATGTTTGTTATTCTAAAACTTTATTTTTTCATCATCCTGCTGTGTAATTCTTCAATTTGATATTCCTGCTTGATATTGCTTCTATCTTGATTGGTTGGGCTATGCACGGTGGTGATTTCCCTGGTGGTGTGAGGTACGCACTCATAGGGTGGGTCTCTCCTGAGTCGACTCTCTTACTTTCATGGTTTTAAAGATGAATATTTCCTTTTCTATGCCTGATGATGTGCTGTATATTTTTTCTTGATCATCAGTCCCCCAAAAATTCTCATCACCAATTAGATTAAGGGAGTACTACAGTCAAAATCTGCAAAAACAAATGTTGTGCAGAGTGTTTTGATTTATGTGTTTAGTCTTGGAGTTTCCTTTCTTTTGTTTGCCATTAGGAGTTTTTTCTTGATTTCATACTAGTGCTATGGCCTCTCTTACTAGTTGTATAATCTCTGGGGTCTCCATATTACCATGGTTTATTGCTCTCTTTTTTCCTTCAATTCCTTCTGTCCCATGTAACAGTGATGTGACAGTGATGCATCTGGGATCATAAGGCGATTTTACACACAGGTTTATGTAATGGAATAACTGTTATGGAAACAGTATTCTGTTACATCCCTTGTGTGTAAAGTGCATCTGTTTCGTTCCCTTGGTGAATGTTTGTCCAAACCGCAATCTCTGCTTCTCGTGGTTTGCACCAACGTGTTTCATTTCATCTGGCTGTGTAAAACAGCCATTCCGGTAGCACTGCAGAAACTGCCATTAGAGCAGCAAACTCTGGGGGAGCCAAAACAAATGGAGGTGGGATTGGCTGGAATATTCGCAGGGTGTAAAAGGAAGCCAGAATGCAACAGAGTACAACTGCGCCACACACAGGTAACGCTTATTTCATTTTAAAAACCTGTGTGTAAAAGCACATACCTGTACAGATTCAACAAGTGCTGGTTTACTGTCAATTTTAAAGCAGTACAGCTGTGATTTTAAGTCACTTTCCTTATCTAGTAGACATTGAAAGCTACATGTGTAGCTTAGCAATCACTTGAAGTCTAATTGAGTGGATATTCTGTAAGAAAACAGCTAGAGTCTTTACTAATTATGGCACTGATGACCTAGAATGATTTGTGTACAGTACTTTTTATGGCTGGGTATAGTTTGATGAAATTAGAAGCTTTAAAAGCACAACATTTACTCCTGCTGGCTAGACCTAAACAATTATACAGAAAACAAAAATAATGACTTAGAGTTATTTAGTTGAGGCCAGAACATCAGGCTCCTACCTTTAGATTACTGCTGCAGTACTCTTCCTCACTGAATCAGTGATCCTGGATGCATCACTCTCACATGAGACAGGAGGCTTTGTTGGACAAAGAGGAGCAATAAACCATTTTAACATGGAGATCCCCAGAGGCCATAAAACTAGTAGGCAACTACTACAAAAAAACTCCTACTAGCAGACAAAGGGAAGGACACACCAGGACTAAACACACAAATCAAAACACTCTGCAAAACATATTTTTTGCAGATTTTGACTGTAGTACTCCTGTAGTTAGAGTCTGATTACCAGATTTGTTTCTGTTAGGTTGTGGATGGGTGCTCTGTTCTGTTTTCTGCTGAAAAAATTGTGAGACTCCCTTTATGAAACCATGCACTTTTATCTTGTGTTATTTGCAGTGCTACCTTCTGTATTTTTCTGTTTTGGTCGTGTGAATGAGATTGAGAAAGGAAAGTTAAATATGAAGAAACAGATATCCCCATCTCCATCTGAGTCACAGCTGCTGAACATAAAATAGTGTGGCAGTAATGATAAAAGCTTAGCTGCTCCTCCTGTAATTTTCCAGAATCCTTCTGTTACTCTTGGAGTCATTGAGAAGCTCAAAGAAAAGAGAAACATTAAGCATCTACAGCTACATGTTGTGAATCAGGTACCGACAATCACAGAAGAGAAATTGAAGAAGCCTTCCATTATACCTAAATTGGTCATCAGACATATGGCATGCCTGCTATGGTTGTGCCTGTTTCCCATGATGCTAAATAGTCTGTAGAGGAAAAGGAAGAAGAGGATGAGTCCACTGAAACATAGAAGCATAGAATGTGTCAGCAGAAAAGGACCACTTGGCCTACCCAGTCTGCTCAGATGGTCCCTGCCTAGTTTGTCTCCATAGATCCGAACAGGCCCCCGCAACCCTCCCTCCTCCCTGTCTACTTACTAATAGCCCTGTATGTCTATCCCATGCATGCTTGAAGCCCCCTATTGTTTTTGCTTCCACCACTTCCGCTGGCAGTCTGTTTCAGGCATCTACCAGTATTTCAGTGAAGTAGTACTTCCTTAAATCCCTCTTAACCCCCCCCAGCTTCATTGCATGTCCTCTGGCCCTGGTGCTCTTCCTCATTTGAAAGGGATTGCCTTCCTGCACCCTGTTTACCCTTGTAAGGTACTTGCAGGTCTCTATAATGTCCCCTCTTACACTTCTTTCCTTCAAGGTGTACTGGATGAGATCCATCAGCCTCTCCTCATAGGGCTTTTGGTGCAACCCCCGCACCATTTTAGTTGCCCTCCTCTGGACTGCCTCCACCCTGTCTATGTCCTTTCTGATGTGTGGCCTCCAGAACTCTAGACATTATATTCCAGGTGAGGCCTTACCAGTGAGTGATACAGTGACAACACCACCTCCCTTCTCCTGTTGCAGATACCACCCCCAATGCATCCCTGCATCACAGTGGCCCTTCCCATTGCTTTGTCACACTGTCTTGCCACTTTGAGGTCATCAGATATGATAGGCCCAAGGTCCCTTTACCACTTAGTGACTGACAGTACCTTCTCCCCATTTTTGTACTCAGTTTCTGGGTTCCTATGCCCTAGGTGTATGATTGTGCACATTTTGGCATTGAACTCCAACTGCTATGTTTTTGACAGTTCCTCAAGTTTCCCAAGATCCCTACAAATTATTTTCACCTCCTCCTAATTGTCTATCCTGTTAAGGATTTTGATATCATCTGCAAAAATGCATTCTTATCTTTCTAGTTCATCTGCAATGTCACTTATGAAGACATTGAAGTGGTCCAGTCCCAGTACGGAACCCTTTGGCACTCCACTGGTCACTCTTCCATCATTAGAGTGAGTTCCTTTGACTACCACCCTCTGTCACCTGTCCATTTGCCAGTTTATAACCCAGTTCACCACTTTGGATCTCACCCCAAGGCTGCTCAATTTTTTAATCAGTTTTCTGTGTGGCAGAGTGTCAAAGGCTTTGTAAAAGTCCAGATAGGCCACATTCACTGTCCCCCCTCCCATTCTATTTCCCTGATCACCCAGTCAAAGAAATCAATCAGGTAAATCTAGCACAACCCCCAGTCTCCATGCTGCCCTTTGCTCTTGCAGCCCATTGGATTTAAAATATTCTACCAACCTTTCCTTTGTATGTTGTTTCCATTAATATCCACACCACTGAGGTGAGGCTCACTAGCCTGTGAGGAGGGGACTGAAGAAGCAGCGGATGATCTAGTTTTGAATGTGGACTTTGTCCCTACCAGAACATGAAGTAGAGGACTACAGGGATGAAGATCAAGATCTGGAGTCTATATTTGAGTACGAAGAGGAAGAATTTGATTAACCAGCTCCCAGGAAGTCCAACAGAGCAGGTCAGAGAACTGGTGGGAAGTGTTCTTTTCAGACATAAATAAAGAAGAAAGGTGCTTCTGGTGCCAGGTCTTACATGGGTGCTGCTGGCTGGTGCAGATGTTGGAGGTGACAGTGACCCTGATTCCATTGAAGACACTCCAATTTCTCCAAAAAGGACAAGTTGATCAGATGTCTGACTTTCTTTTGAGAAAAGTAAAACTTACATTACATATGAACATATGAAAAGAGCCAGCAGAAAAAGACCACTTGGTCTACTGTGTTTGCTCAGTAAATGATGCAGGGTCCTGGCCTTACAACTCATTCCAATGACCCTTCCCCCCCAACCATCTCTCCCTCTCCCCTCCTCTTCTCCCCTTCCTTATTTCTAAGAGTTCCCTTTGTGTTTGTCCCAGGTCCTCTTAAATGCTGCTACCATCTTTGCTAATACAACCTCTTCTGATAGCTCATTCCAGGTGGTCATGACCCTCTCCATATAGAAATGCTTCCTTACATCCCTTCTGAATCCCCCATCAGCTTTACGCTGTGGCCCCTCATGGTGCTGTTGTCACTCATTTTAGAGATCCTCCCTTTTCACTCCGTTAATTCCCTTCATGTATTTGAAGACCTCCATCATATCTCCCCTCTGCCTCCTCTCCTCCATGGAGTACACCCTTAGGGCTTCCAGCCTCTCCTCATAGAACCTATTCTGTTGCCCCTTGATCATCTTGGTTGCTCTCCCCTGGACCCCTTCCATCATGCTGATGTCCTTCTTAAGGTATGGATGCCAGTACCTCACCCCTTGCAATACACCCCAGCATCCTGTTAGCCTTTGTCGCTGCCTTCTTACACTGAGAGGTGTGTTTTAGGTCTTCAGTAATTACCACCCCTAGATTATTTTCCTTTTCAGAAGCAGTTCCTTGAACCTCCCATAAGTAATACTCTGACCTAGGGTTCTTGGCCCCATGTGTGTCACTTTGCACTTTTTGGCAGTGAAGCCAAGTTGCCAGATTCTTGATCATCTCTCTAGTCTGCCGAGGCCCTCCTTCAGATCCTGTATCCCCTCACTGGTGTCCACCCTCCCACAGAGTTTGGTGTCATCTGTGAACAGGCACATTTTGCTTTTAATGCCTTCCCTGATGTCACTTATGAAGGAAGACATTAAGCAACACTGGCCCCCCAATGCCGCGTCCTCTGGTGACCTCCTTGGTGCTGGAGAATTCTGCCCAACCACTACTCTCTGGGTCTCACCACTCAACCAGTTTTCAACCCATCTTACTACATTATCCCCCACCCCTAGGTTCCTCAGTTTCATTATAAACCTCTTGTGTGGTATAGAATCGAAGGCCTTGCTAAAGTTCAGGTATATGATGTCCACCACCTAGCCTCTGTCCACTGCCCTCATGACCCACTCGAAGAACTTGATCAGGTTTGTTTGACATGATCTGCCTGTCAAAAACCTGTGCTCTTGTTCGTCCTGTAGACCATTCTCCTCAATGTATCTCACCAGCCTTTCCTTTACTATGGTCTCCATGAGTTTACATACTATTGAGGTTAGGCTGACTGGCCTATTGTTATCCTGGTCATCCTTGGGTCCACTCTTGTGGAGTGGCACCACATAATAATAATAATGATAATAATAATAAACTTTATTTATATAGCACTCTTCACAGTGTATCGGAGCACTGCACAGCAAAACAGCAATTAAAACTATAAAATATTAAAATACTACTATGTGCCATTCCAGTGGCACTGCTCCCATTGAGAATTCTGGAGATCTATTGAAGAGAACAGCCAGTGCTCCTGCCAGATCCTCCGCTAACTCTTTCAGCACCCTATTGTGTTTTTCATCTGGTCCTGGGGATGTGTCCACCCTCAGAGCCATCAGCCCCTACCTCACTCTTTCAATCTCAATTACCCCTCTGACTCCCCCCCCCAGTTCCCTCCCTCCTTCTCCCTACATGTGGCACTGGTCCATCCTTTTCCTTTGTAAAGATAGAGCAGAAATATTCATTTAATACCTCTTCTTTGCTCCCATCTTCATCAAGCCAACTATTCTCCTTCCTCAGCATAATAATGCCACCCCTCTTGTCTCTCCTTTCACTTATGCAGAGAAAGAAGGCTTTTTCCCCATTCTTTATTCCTTTGGCTATTTGGAGTTTTTCCTGTGCCTTTACCTGCTGCACCTACCTTCCTGGCAGCTTAGCCAGCCACTGGTATTTTTTCTCATCCTCTTCCTTTGCTGTTCTTCTGAATTTTCTATAGGCTGCCCTCGTTTCCCTTACCACTCTGGCCACCTCACCATTAAACCAGCTTGTTGGTCTGGCTTTCAGTTTCTTCCCCCTCAATTTGATACAACTGTCTGTGGCCTTCTGAATGGCCCCACCAATGATGGCCTATAATCGGTCCACCCCATGCACTCTTCCATGCTCTCCAGGTTTTCCCTTAGCACTTCTCTTATCTTTTTAAAATTTGCCCTCTTGAGAGCCAATGTTCTGGTCTTGGTGGAGATGTCATCCCTGCCCATGTCCAAACTGAATCACACTGTACTGTGGTCACTTCCACCCAGCGGTTCCTTAACTTCTGTCTTCTGTATGTGCTCCCCATTGGTAAGTGCTAGGTCAAAGATTGCCCCCTCCCTGGTAGCATTAGTCACACACTGAGTAATGAAGCCATTCTGGATTGCATTTAGGATTTCCTGACTTCTGGCACAGGATGGGTTGGGAGTAGCCCAGTCCACTTTAGGCAGGTTAAAATCCCCCACCACTACCAACTCCCCTTTCTCTGCTGTGATCCTCAACTGAGAACACAGCTCTCTGTCCTTGTCCTCAACCTGGTTGGGTGGTCTGTACAGTATACCACCCCATCCTGATCTTCCTTCCTTCCTTCCTCTGCATACACAGTGTGTATAATCTGCCTGGACAGCGTTAGCTGTGGGTGTTTGGCTGCATCACTTGAGACATCAGAAATACAGAATCATCAGTATAACCAGACATGCCTTGGCAGGTCCCAGGGTGAGAAGAAGTAGTCCAAGGCCATGTGTCTCCCAGAGGAAAAGAGTGATGAATAGAGTGATATTCCTTTAAGACACTGAAGGTCATAGCCAGGCATGCAATCCATCTTCAAGAGGGAAGCAACCAAGATGGAGATCCTTACTTCTTGTACTATGTCAGGTTACTCTACAGGAGATTGTTGACCATAGCTGAAGCTTATACCATCACATTCAAGAGCAAAAGAGATCAATGCTGCTCTTGCAGAACTTCTTGTTGAGAAGTTGCTACTGCTGTCATCTGTGTCAGGTGTTGGTTTAAAAAAAAATGAAGACCACTGAGCCACAGCACGCCATCTCTTCTAATAATTTTGTTACACATATGGCAATGCCACAACAATGGAGAACCGTTTTTATTAGCAAAGCCAGGTAAAGTAGTCTATCTGCACTTCCCCCTTTGTAATAAATACAAGACAACAATAAATAGTCTTACCAAGCTTCTGTGTTTACTTGAAAATGTACACCACCCATAGCAAAAAGTGCAAATAAAACAAAACATTCTGTATGACACCAGTCTTTTCTACTTTAACAGTTTTTGAGTTTTCATGGCTCAATTGCCTAAAAATCCCATAGTTGTTTATTTCTTCTTGTGATTGCAAATATGCCCAGTTGTTTTTATTTCTGAGACTTAACTTTGCACGCCCATGTTTCATTGTTGTGCTCCCTTCAGTTGCTAAGTAGCTGCTGGCAGTAGGAGAGACTGTGACCATGTGCGTTCATGTGTCATGCTTGAGCTGATGTTTCGCTGTGGTTACACCTTTTTCAGAGCAATTAGTGGTTAGATCAAGACACCCTAATACAGTGTCTATGGTTGTCATGCCAATCTATGAATCACAGTGACTCCAGCAATATCAATAAAAAGAGGGCGGCCTGATGGCGCTGAGGGTTGAGGTGCTGGATGCCACACCTCGCACCACGCTGGCAACCCGGATTTGGGAATGAGCCCTGGCCATTGGAGGTCAGCAGGGGAGGGAAGAGATCAAGCATCCGGAGGACTGCTCTCTCTTCTCGTGGAGGGTTCAAGGGAGTGATCACTCCTGGAGCGGCCTCTGGCAGTGGTCTCAGGTGCCCGAATTAGCTACACTGCGTACGTAGGGGGCGGAGCTGCGGCATAACATTGCCATGATAGCCGCACTCCGTAGGGGCAGGAACCACAGAAATAAAGATGAAAAACCCCACTCCTGGGGTTAGGTGATGGCTCCTCAGCCTTCTAAGCCCACATTCCCAACACCAGACTGTCTTCCTTTCTATGGGCCAACTCCTGTACCCGGCACTCTACACTATGAGATACAGCACCCTGGATGTAGAGGGCGGCCCTTCCTCCAAGGGGTTCAGATCCGGAGGTTGTGCTGGGTGACATGAGAGGAAAAGATCCAGAAGTCACGGTAGAAGATAGAGACTGGGAGCTCTCAGAAGATGCTGGAAAGAGCTCCCCAGGTAGTGGAGCACAAATAAAAGTTAAAAAAAATAAAATATCAAAAAATCAATACAAATCAATAAAAAAAAAACAAAAAAGGAAAAATAATTTTCTTAACAGTGTCCCAAATAAAGCTGTGTGCCAAGACAGTGAACATTAACAATGTCACTGCTAAAGTAAATGTCATTGCTGCTTACTTTTAGTGGAGCTGCGGCACATTATAACACTTATCGCCATTTAAAAGCGGTCCTTCCTAATACGTTAATTGTGCTTGCAGGTCTTCACCTCTATTTAAACCATCACACATGGATACCATTATTTTAAGTAAACTAGGTTTTGGTCCTAACACCAAGCCATTGTGTTCCTGTTAATGTTCACAATCTTGGCGCACAGTGTGGACATTGCTTATAATGGAGTACTTCCTGCCACTGCTGCTACTATTATTACTGTACTACTGCTACTACAGTACAGTTTATATTAAACTCATTGTACAGCCAGTTTGCAAACCATTCTTTTTATGTGACTGCAATGTACTGTCAAGTAGCTGGAAATATTGTTTCCCCTTTAGCTGTAGAATGTTGATTTCAATTGAAATTGTATACAGGCAACTCATTCAGAGCTCTGCAGAAGCCAGCTAACAACCAGCTATCAGTGATGAAGAAATTTCCTATGCAGAGCCTTAACAGCTCAAATCCTAATTGGCTGTTAACTGATTCCACAATAACTTTAATGTGCACTGTACTGTACTGTACTACTACTGCTACCACCACCACTGCTAGTGTCAAGGAAGGAAAAGGGAGAGGAGAAGGATAGAAAGCACATTGAATAACTAGTGACAATCACAGAATAACTGGACGTCCCACTGGCCCTCAGTTCAGTAGTGTCAGTAGCGAGGTATGGGATAAAGACTTGTTTTATATAAATCAGGGATGGCTACAGCTACAAAACAGTCCTGCTGGGGGCCAGGTACTGTGGTATCCCATGGCATGATGCAGAGTATCCAGCTATACCACAGTGTATCTGAGGAAATCCCAATTCCTTTCGGTTAGCTTTCTGTGATATTTTCTGATACCTCCAAATACATAGTGCACCTTGTCACTGGCTACCATTGTACCTGGGTAAAATCAATTCCGTTAGGGCCTTGGGACCTACATCAGATCAGTGGCCATCACTTCATCAGTTGCTTTGGTGAGTTTTTTTTTCTTACTTCAGAACTGGCTAAACATATTTGTGCTTCTATTTCAAAGCACACTGACACTGCTACTGACTAAATGGAAGGGACTGATGCTTTTCTTGACCCCAGGACAGTGGCAGTGGATTTACTGTACTTATTCCTTAACACAGAGGTTCTGAAAAAATTGCACTACTACTGACTAAAGTTGGTTACCTTGTTTGGTCCCTTCTTTTCCTCCTCCTCCTCCTCCTCCTCCTCCTCATCTTCAGTGTCATTACCAATACTGCATGTCTTTTTATCCTGGGGTATTCCTGTGAGCCTTTTTGAAATGCTTTCCCCTATTTTACATGCCCATGAGAGTGCTTTTGCCACATCATTTCAGTCTCTCCTTCTACATATCGAACCCTGTATGTCAGTTGTAGCCCACCATAATGTAATAGAAATCCCATATATTAAAGGTGTACTCTTGCCATGTGCCACCATAGAATGGAAAAGGACACTGCCATCTTCATCCACTTCCTTCTCTTCTGGTGGCACAGAAGTTTCCGTGAAAGAAAAACACTGAACTTTTAATTTTGATGTTTCAGGGGTCTTGAGAAAATACCATCTGAAGTTGGACAACAGCATTTGGAGTTTGGGGAAGCTCACTGGCACAATGCTCATGGACCTGACCAAGGCCTTTGACTTGGTTAACCATCACCTGCAGGTCAGGAGGCTGAGGAGCATTGGACTGGCTGATATGCAATGTAGCTGGTTTGGTAGTTATCTGTCAGGCCATCCATTGAGGGTGAAGATGATGGAGTTTTGTCTGGCATAAGAATGATGGAGCAGAAAGCGCCATAAGGATTAATCCTGGGGCCTCTACTGTTCTTTCTGTTTATAGCTGTTTTAACATCATTATTGACTAATACCAAAACATTACTTTATGCTGATGATATAATTCTCTACTCTAGTTCTCCTTCAGTGGAGGTTCTGAGCCAGTCTTTGAACACTGATTTTATGTTGTTGCCTGACTAGCTCTTAAACCACCGTCTGCTGTTGAACAGTAAAAAAACTAAAACAAATGTATGCTGTTTGGTTCTAAACCCAGACTGGCAAAATATCCTCCACTTATAATAACTACTAATAGTGGTTCCCAGTTGGAACAGGTCACCCAATTGAAGTACAGTACCTCAGGTAGCTCCTTGATTCATCTTTAACTTTTCGTGCACACATTAAAACAATTTGTAGACAAACTAATCAGAAACTGGGTTTGTTATTCAAGTTCCGGAACTCTTGCACATGCAAGGCAAGATTTTCTGTGGCTAACAGTGTTTTATTATCCATGCTGAATTATAATTCTTTTATTTTTTCCAATCTTGTTAAAACAGAATTATCATTACTAAACACTACTCTCCATGGTATTTGTAGGTTAGCATTACAATTACCTTATAAAACCCATCATTGTATCCTCTATGATCAGTCTGGGTGGCTTTCTCACAAATTCAGGAGTTTATATAGTTTAAACTGTGTCACTTATAATATCCTAAGGCAGAAATCTGGCTCCCATCTGTATTCATTGTCTACGTTTAGAAATGAAGACCATTTGTTAAGATCAGCTGGCACCAGTAGATTAATTATCCCTAGTACTAATATGAATATGGGTTAACGTGCATTTACTGTACATTTTGTGCAGCCAAAAACTGGAATAACTTGCCTGGGTCCTTACGGACTGTTCCCAGTCATTAAGTCTTTAAATTGAATTTAAAGAAATATTTATGTTGTCAACTGCACTGTACCTGTTTTGTATAGAATGTTATTGTATTTTTACCTTTTTGTACATGTTTTTGTGTTTCTGAAGATGTAACTTGTTGTATTGTAACATCTTGGCTGTCTGTATTGCAGCCCCAGGTTGTACATGAAAAAGGGCCTTGGCTCACTGTATTTACCTGGTAAACAAAAGTCTAAATAAAAAATAAATAAAAAAATAAAGCATCAGGAGTTGTTCTCTCTGTAGAAAAAGAGGCTGAGAGATAATATTTTAGGGCTCAGTTGTTCCTCTTTCTTTCCATTTGAATGACCTTGCTCTCCTTTGCACTCTGTTTCCATTGTTGTTTTCTCTTTATTTCTCATTTTGATGACAGTTGGGGGCCCTGGGTTTAATTCTATATATCCAGAAAGTAGGAGAGGTGTAATGGCCCAGAAAAGGTGGGGGTTGGGGTCTTGCCTAGGAGATCTGAGGGGGAGGTAAGTATAATCCTTGGCTTCAGTAACAGTCCCATGAGGTAGATATGCTTGCCCTTAAGAAGGCCTATAGGCTGGGACAGAGCCATGTGTAACTTAGGGCATTATAAAAGTGGGAAGCAATGTGAGGCTTGGTTTGCCCATGCTCAGCCAAGGGTGTGGGGATTATTGGTACTGAATCCACTAAAACTGAGGCCAGTCCTAGAAGTCCCAACAATAATATAATGGGTAGAGCCTTCACCATTGTAACCAAATAGTCTTGGAATTACAACATGAATTGGAGGTACTTAGGTTGGAAGGTAAGCAGCTCTTAGGAATACTACTTCATATGAACAGACAAAAACACCAGCAGAAGCAGGCCTCATGGTCTATTGAGTGTGCTCAATTGTGCAGCTAGCCCCTCAACATGCAGGTGCCCCACCCACCCCCCTTCTCACAAATATCCCCCTTCACTCTGTCTCATCCCCTCTTAAAACCTTCTACCATGCTACAGGCTATCACCTCCTCCTCCAGCAGAGTATTTCACTTATCCACCACCCTCTTAGTGAAATAATGTCTGCCCTCCCTCCTGAATCTTCCCTCCAGTCTTATCTGGTGCCCCCTCGTGACCCTCCCCTTCTAATCTGGAAAATCCCTTCTTTACTAGCCCTGTTAATTCCCTTCAAGTATTTGAAGGTTTCAATCATGCTCCCCACCCCTTCTCTCCTCCAGGGAATGCATGTTCAGCTCACTCAGCCTCTCCTCATAGGAGTATTCTTCTAACCCCTGGATCATCTTTGTCACCCTCCGCTGTACACCTTCCAACAATCTGATGCACTTCTTCAAGAATGGGCACCAGTACTGCAAGCAATATTCCCGGTGCAGCCTGATCAGTGACCTGTAGAGGGGCAGGATCACCTCCCTATTTCTGGAGGAGATTCCCCTCGCTATACACCCCAGCATTCTATTGGCTTTTGCTTCTGCTCTCCTGTACTGAGCTGAGTTGTTCATCATCCCTGTTATAAACACTCCTAGATCTCTTTCTTCCTCAGTGCATTCTAGTTCTACCCCCCCAGCTGATAGCTCTTCCCCTGGTTGTTAGCCCCGAAGTGCAAGACCCTGTACTTTTTGGCATTAAACCCCAACTGCCATACACCTGACCACTCCTGCAATATACATAGAACATAGAAACATAGAAGTTAATGGCAGATAAGGACCGCAAGGCTCATCCAGTCTGCCCATTTCTTTTTCTACCTTATGAATGTGCCATCGGCCTTTGCTCTGTCAATGGCCTATCTATTAATACTCATCTGTATTGCTACCTTATGCCTATCCCATGCCTGTTTCAAGCCCTGTACTGTATTCATATCCACCACTTCCTGATGTAGGCCATTCCATGCATCCACCACCCTCTCTGTCAAAAAGAACTTCCTCACATTACCCTTTAATCGGCACCCCTCTAATCTCATGCTGAGTCCTCTTGTCCTGCTATTTTTCTAATATTGAAACATGTTAGACTCTTTCACCTTGTTAATGCCCTTAAGGTGTTTGAATGCTCTAGGGTATACATATTGAGCTCCGTTAATCTGTTCTCATATGTTTTCTGATGCAGTCCCTGCACCATTTTGGTTGCCCTTCTCTGGACTGCCTCAATTTGGTTACTGCCCTTGTGAAGGTGTGGCCTCCAGTACTGCGCATAGTACTCCAGATGGGGCCTAACCAGTCTCTTGTAAAAAGGGATTATTACCTTCCACATATGACTTGTGATACCCCTACTAATACACCCCAACATTCCCCTAGCCTTACCTACTGCTTTAGTGGTCTGCTTGGATGATTTCAGGTCATCTGTGATGGTGATGCCCAAGTCTCTTTCTTCCCTTGTGACTGCCAGCAACTCCCCTCCCAGCCTATAGGTGGCTTCATAGTTTTTCTTCCCTATGTGCATGATCTTGCACTTCTTTGCATTAAACCCCAGTTGCCACTCTTCCGACCATTTTGCCAGGTTATCCAGATCTCTTCTCATTCTGCCCACCCCATCTGGATCATCTACTCTGTTGCAGATATTGGTGTCATCTGCAAACAGACAAACCGTACCCTCCAGTCCATCTGCAATGTCTCTGATGAAGATATTGAAGAGGACTGGTCCCAGGACTGATCCCTGAGGTTCCCCACTTGTGATTTGCATCTCTTCTGACTGTATACCGTTTACCACCACTCTCTGTTTTCTGTCTGTCAACCAGTTTGCCACCCAGTTGACCAACTTCTGACACCCTGAGCCTACCCAGGTTATTAATCAATCTTTTATGTGGAACAGTATCGAAAGTTTTGCTTAAGTCAAGGTAGGCGATATCAGCTGCTCCTTCTGCAGCCCCCCTCCACTCTTCGATGTCATCAATCATGGTTCCTATCTTTGTGTCACCTGAAAAGAGACTGATCTTACTTCGCACCCCATGGGAGATGTTCACTATGAATATTCTGAACAACACCGATCCCAATACTGATCCCTGCAGTACCCCGCTCATCACATTCCTTACTGATGAGAGCTCCCCCCCACCACCACCCTTTGCTGCCTTCCAGTCAACCAATTGGTGAGCCAGCTTACCATCTTTGATCCCACCCCTATATACTCCAGCTTCCCCCCCAGCCTCCCATGCGGCATGGAATCAAAGGCCTTGCTGAAGTCCAAATACAGGACATCCACTGTATGGCCTTTGTCCAGTTCCCTTGTCACCCAATCATAATACTCCATCGGATTTGTCTGTCAAGATCTTCCCAAGACAAACCCATGCTGCTGACCATCCTGGAGACCATTCATCTCCAAAAAGGTCATCAGCCTCTCTTTTAAGATTGTCTCAGTGAGTTTCCCCACAATCAATGTGAGGCTTACCGGTCTGCAGTTCCCTGGTTCATCCCTAGGTCCGCTTTTATAGATGGGTACCACATGGGCCATCCTCCATTCCTGTGGCACACATCCAGTGTCTAAGGATGTATTGAATAGGTCAGCCAACAGTCCTGCCAGGACCTCTGCCAGGTCCCTAAGTACCCTAGGATGAATGCCATCTGGACCTGGTGCCTTGTCCCCCCCTCAGAGCCCTCAATCCCTTCAGCACCCTGTCCTCTGTAATCTCTACATCAGTTATCTCCTCCCCTCCACCCTCTCCTCCTCTCCCAGGTGGTATCTGCCCCCTTTTCTCCCTAGTGAACATGGAGCAGAAGTATTCATTCAGTGCCTCTACCTGGTCCTCCCCCTTCTCCACCCAGCCTCCACCTTTCCTAATCCTTACAATCTGAACCTTGTTTTTCCGTCTTTCACTGATGTATCTGAAGAAGTCCTCTTCTCCGTCTTTTATGCCCTCTGTAAGTCTCAGCTCCCTGGATGCCTTTGCCACTCTGACCAGCCTGGTAACCTCCATGGACTTATTCACATATACCTCCCTGTTCTCCCCCCCCTCATCTCTTGAGTCTCTTAAATGCCTTTTTTTTGGCCCTGACCCCTTCCATGACCAACTTCATCAGCCAGCTGGGTTTTTTTGCCCATCCCTTCTAACTCCTTATTCTTGTACATGTCCAAGTCACCTCCACCAGGCCTTTCTTAATAATATCCCATTTTTGGCTAGCATCCATGTGCGGCTGAATTTCCACCAGATACTTGCCCAGAATTTCCCCCATCCTTTTAAAGTATACCCCCTTAAAGTCTATCACTTTGGTACCTGTACCTCCTGCTGCCCTGCTCATGTTGAGTGTGAACAAACAGAGTGGTAGTCACTCCCAGCCAGAGAGTCTTCCATCTCCAGATCCCTTACAGCCTCCCTATTTGATAGAACCAAGTCCAGAGTCCTATCCAGTCTAGTAGGCTCACTGACCAACTGCACCAGGAAGGTATCCTGAAATGCCTCTAGTAAAACCTGCTCCCTTGTACTCTTGGAGGTTGGGGTGCTCCACTCCATCCCCAGTAGGTTGAAGTCCCCCATTACCACAGTGGTCTCCTTCCTACAGATCCTTCAGATTTGTTCTGTTAACTCCCTATCCAGATTCTCCACTTGGGCTAGTGGCCTGTACACCACCCCCATCCTCAATGTCCTACATTTTGAGTCTTGAAGCTGCAGCCATAGGGCCTCTATTTTGCCTTCCTCCCCCCTCCTCCCTTATGCATCTTATCACCTCCTGGACATATATTGCCACCCCCCCTCCGTTTTCCCCTAGCTCTGTCCTTCCTGAATATTCTATACCCTGGGACTATCAAGTCCCATTCCTGGTGCTGGGTGGCAAATGTTTCTGTGATGGCTGCAATATCCACCTTTCCAATTGCTAAGAAAGCCTGTAGTTCCACTGATTTGTTACCAAGGCTTCTTGCATTCAGTGAGACCACCCTTCAACCCATCCCTGCCCCAGACTGCCCCTTCTTAGTCTTCCCTGTGCTACTGCTCCAAGTTCCTCCCTACTAGTCTGGGGGTAAGCTTGTTGGCTCCCCTCTCTGGGATCCCTGCCTACCCTCTGTCCACTCGCCAACCCCTCACCTAGTTTAAATCCACCTTTGTAGCTATGTATTCCCCTACCCTTTGCTTTAGTACCCTTTTCCCCTCCCCACTCAAATGTAGCCTATCATCTGTGTAAAGTTCATTGTTGTCCCAGATTCTGTGCCAGCCCCCACCAACCCATATCCTCTGGACTGACACCACTCCCTCAGCCAGGTGTTGAACTTCCCAATCCTTACCTTTCTCGCTGTACTAGTGCAAGGTACTGGAAGCACCTCCGAGAAGGCTACTGAGTCCCCAGTTCCCCACACAGCCTACCCAGTTCCTCGAACTTCTCTTTCACTATTTTGACTGTCTCCTCCACCAGATCATTCATACCCATTTGCACTACACGATGCAGTTTCTGCCTACCCCTCCTAGCACATTTTAGAATCAACTGCCCCACCCTGCCTGAAGTTAAGCCAGGTATGGACTCCACCCAGATGCAACTATGCCATTCCACCTTGCTGCCCCATCTAATCTCTTAAGTATGGTGTCCATTACTAATACCCCTCCTTTGCCCACCCTCGTCTCCCCCCACCACTTAACTTGATACCTTCTACAAGAGTCTGCCTCAGTTGAAACCCTATCCTTCCCTCCTATGGATCCCCTCCCCACCCCCTGACCTTTCCCCTCTGCCCCTTACTGTTCCTTCACCTTCCCCCAATCCCTGTCCTCCACCCTGGCCCCCCATCCACTAAGTCCTTCCCATGCTCCTCTCATGTTTACCTCTGTTCCCTTCATCTATCCTCCCAGCTGTACCCCTCCTCCTTACCCCTACCAAAATCCTCTACCTGCCACTGACCCTTGTGTTGTCCTCCTGCTTCCTGTTGCCTACCCCCTCCTGGAGGTCCCTCACCACCTCCTCGTCCAATGGTGCCAGCATGGAGAACCTATTTCCTGCCCTCCTAGCCATGCTGGGTACAGTGCAGGTAAAAATGAAATGTAGAGGCCACTCAGATAAGAAGTAAACAACAATTACAATAACAAAGGAGCAGCCCTTACAGTACAAACACTACAGCATTAACAATGCATTAGCAGTGCAGGTAAAAGTAAAATTTAGTGGCCAGCAGACAAGGAGTGAGCAACAATAGGTATATATAGCTGTGCAATGAAAATACACCAGCAAGTGAGCAGCCCTTACAGACACTACAACATTAACAGTGCAAATAAGAGTAAAATTAAAAGGCCTCCAGATAAGAAGTGAGCAACAATTGGTGTATATAGCTGTGAAATTCAGGTATAATAGCAAGTGAGCGGCCCTTAAGGACACTACAGAATTAGCAGGACAGGTAGACGTAGAACTTAGGAGTGACACAAATGAAGAGTAAGCAACCAACTGATAGATATATCTGTGCAATACAGGTACAAATGCAAGACATACAGGCTACCCAGACAGGGAGTTTGCAAAATATAGCAGATACAGTATGAGTAACACAATTCTAAATGGAATTGCAATATATCTGAGACCTGTGGGAATAAGGAGCCACATACAATACCAGAGATAAAAGCAAAATGTTCAGATTAATCCCATACCTATAATGAGCAGCATGTCCAGCCTGCTGGGTGGGCTCTAAGGTGATCAAAATTGCCCACCTTAAACTACATAGCCTCCTAGCAAAACAAGTCTGATCTCGATGCTTGGATGGTCACATACAGTACTCCCCTGATATCCTGGGAGTGTCAGAAACTTGGCTCAAACCAAATACATCTGACTCCACCTGCTCCATCCCAAACTACAACATTATCTGATTGGATAGGCCCACAAACATGGTGAAAGGCTTCTCATGTACTACAAGGATCACTTAAATGTCATGGCCCACCCGATACCCACCTTGGAATCTCCTTGTGAGACACTCTATTGCACCCTTCAGATGTAGTCAAAAAAATTTACCACATCTGTCTTTACAACCCCAAATGGTATCTCTGGATTATCAGTCTTCTTCAGCATCATCTGCCCAATGTTTACCAAAACAAGTTAATTGCTATGGCTGACTTTAATTTGAACTGATTTGGCTCCCAAAACAATACGCTTATTGTGGCAGCTTGATTTTAGCCTGTTCATCTTGGACCTGATTTGTCTCTCAGCAATGGTGGGAGGCACACACTCCATGACTGGATGCTCTGTAATAAACCTGATTGAATCCAGTCATCGAGGGTGCTACCAGATGCCTTGAGTGATTGTTCTCCCACCTATTGCATTTGGAAAGTTAGGGCACCCATAACCCCTCCCAGAATCCTCACCCTTCTCCCCGTCTCCCCTTGACTCCTCTCCCTTCTCCATGAATTGTCCCTCGTTGAATGGAACCCTCTTCTCTACTCCCTTGAGGTCAACTTTGCCCTCAGTATCCTCCAATCCCTGTTGACCCAAGTTCAAGATAAAGTTGCTCCCCTTGCTAAGAGATCTAACTACTGCACTGCCCATGACTGGTTCCTGGATAATGACTCCTGGTTAGCACAAACAAAATGAAGGTAATGCTTCTAGGGTCCAAACCTAAGCTAACCAGACATTCAAACACCTCCACCGCCCTCTGCATAACAACTCCCAGTGGTCCTTATCTTGAAATGGTGTCCTCCTTTAAGTATCTGGACATTACCTTAAACCTTGCATTAACCTTTCTGACCAAATACAGTAAGTAACACCATCCGGTGCATCAACCAAACATTGGCAGTGGGATACCACTTGAAGCACTACCTGGTTGCAGAAGTCTGTCTTGCCATAGCCCTGGGCAATCTCCTTCTGTTAATGGTTTACTGTGCCCCCCATCTATGTACAAATCCACTACACTACCCACCACTGTTCCCTATACCAGATCCTTGGCCGCCCCCCCCCTCACATGCTCACAGCCACTTCTTCAGCTGCACCATCAGCAATGCCATTAGAGGCAGAGACCTATCACTCCTCCCCCCCCGCTCAAACCTAAAAGCTGCCCCCATAACCTTCAAAACTCCTCCAGCCTTCTATTGAAAGCCCCTTAGATCACCACCTGCCTGGGTAGCAAAGCCTTCTCCACAGCCACCCCTAAACTGTGGAACAGTCTGCCCTCTTCACTTCACTCTTTTGACTCTCACCTCTCATTTAAATCCCACTACAAATGGCCTTGATGGGTGCTGCCACTTGTACCTTATCCCCTGGGTGACCACCCCCCGCACCACTACAGTCAACTTCATGATAATCACTGAGGTCGTACAGAAACCCAGACACCCAAAAGTTTACATTTCTATTGTATTTCCTCCTATTACAGACAACACTGACTTTGTAATTCTTGTGTAGCTATGCATTGACACCACCAATGTGCTTTGTATTTTCAACACTTCTATGAATATGCTATATAGCTAAGTACTGTTATTTGCACTATACTGTATTTTGTACTCATACTAGGTATCTACTGTACTGTATTCTCATATTTTGTACTCACACTAGGTATCTACTGTATGGTATTCTTGTATTGTTGTTGTTGGATTTCTGTGCAGTTTTCTGTGGTATATACTTGTACCTTACCATTGTGCCATCTGCATGGCCTGAGTCATGCCTGAGAGTGGTCCATTGGATCAGTGCACTTACCCAGTTAACAAATGCATAAATAAATAAATAAATAAATAAATAAATAAATAAGTTAAAGGCATCCCCCAGATGGCTACCCAGAGACCTCCTTGTCATGTTTAAGTCCAGGGATGTAAATTTATTTATTTATTTAGTTTTTGTTAACCGGTTTAGGTGCGCTATCCAAAGTTGACTATTTTCAGGCACGGCCCAGGAGAATACATACATAAAATGAGATGAGATTATACAATACCTAGTATACAGTACAGGTATATAGTATATAGTACAGGTAGATTAGAATACAGATCAAGTCAGGCAGTACTCGAGATAATACATATAGCTATGCAGAGATGACAAAAGTGACATTGGTACATGCAAATAACAACTGAAACTGGGCTAAATGGCAACTATAAAGACATTTTATAGCAAAGCTTGTTTAGAAGTGCAGCAGTGTCTTGGGCAAAATAGGGTAGTTAGCTGTGAGGCATTAAGTGGGATCAAAGCATGTGCAGGGTCCCGGGATAAGTGGCGATATAGTTCTTTTTTGAAAATTAGGTGGGAGTAAGCCTGCCTCAGGGCAGGAGGGAGGGAGTTCCAGATGGCCGGGGCGGTGCAGTGAAATGCTCCAGAGTTTTTTGGAGTAAGACACCTGGGTACGGTAAGTAGAAATTTGTTTGCCGAGTGTAGTCCGTGGGCAGGTGTCTGTGGTACAAGTAGAGCTGCAAAAGAGGAGGGGGTTTGGTTACGGATTACAGAGTCTGTGAGGGTTCCTAGGGAGTATAGTCATTAGGCAGTTGGGGAGAGCCAGCCTAGGTCACTATACAGTGTGCAGTGGTGCTTCAGGCGATGGGAAGAGGAGGTATACCGACATATGTTGTTATACATGACATCCCATTTATGGAGAGCAGTCTTATGGGCATTAGCAAACGTGAAGACACCATATGTCAGTGCTGGAAGCAGAATACCCTTGGCAATTGCCAATTTGGCAGATGGTGTTGGCAGGTGACAAGTCTTATAGGCGATTCCAAGTTTGGCATTTGTTGCTTTACAGGTTAACTGGATGTGCAGACTGAAATCAAGGGCTTTATCAAGGAGGACTCCCATGTATTTGAAGGATGTGACACAGTCGATAAGAGACCCCCCAGAGTCATGGACTAGGAGGGGTTCCTTACAGGCCCTGAGTTTGGGGGCAGTGCCAAAATGCATGGCTTGGGTCTTTTTTTGTGTTGAGGATGAGTGTATTAGCATTTAGCCATGTTTTCACATTCCTGAAATCTGAGGAGAGGTTTTCTTTAATGATGTTAACTTTGTCAGCACTGGAGTAGAGGATGAGATCATCAGCATATAGGATAGCTGAGTAGGAGAGTATGGCATAATATATGTTGTTGATGTACAGCGAGAAAAGAAAGGATCCCAGGATGGATCCCTGGGGGTACTCCGATGTCAGTGCTGGTCACATCTGAGAGAGTGGAGTTGAATTTAACAAGTTGTAATCTGTTTGATAGGTAGTTGTTAAACCAGTCAACTACTGAGGATGAGAAGTTAAGTCTATTCAGGGTTGAGAGAAGCAGGGGATGATCAACAAGATCAAAAGCTTTGGTAAGATCGATAAATACTGTTCCAGTGAGTAGGCCTTTGTCCATGCTGCAGAGTCCATCAGTGGAGAATTTGAGAAGAGCGGTTGAGATACTGTGTCCTTTTCTGAAACAATGCTGAGTGTCCGTGAGAAGGCTGTTCTTTGTGAGATAGCCAATAGTTTGGGTTGCAACAAGCTTCTCCAGTAGCTTGCTTAGCACAGAGAGGATGGCTACGGGCCTGTAGTTGTTGATAACCTTTGGGTCTCCCTTTTTAAGGATAGCATAATGCAGGCAATCTTCCAGAGATCTGGGACAATGCAGAGAGAGAGAGAGGCAGAGTGAAAATCTTGGCCAGTGGCGAGGCAATCAATGGTGCCGCTAGCTTCAGAAGTCATGGCTCAAGTGAATCTGAGCCAGGGCTAGTGTTGTCAGATACGTTTTACAATAGCCTTTGGACCTTGGATCTAGATATAGCTTTAAAGTGGAAAGGGGGATAGTAGTTAGTTGGCAGTGGTCAGCACCAGATGCAGATCTTTGGGGTGTGCAGTAAGGCTGAGATGCTGTGGCAGGTGAAGCAAAGGATGAGGTGTACTGAGGCAGGTCCGTGAATAATCTGTTAAAGGCATTTGCTACAGTGTTCGAGCCGTTGCAATGCACACCATTTAGGATCAAATCCCCTTGGGACGATGACTGGGCAGCCCCAAGAAAGGTCTTGATGTGTGTCCAGAATTTTCTAGGGTCACCAGCAGAGTTTGTGATCAGTTCCTTGCAGTAGATGCTCTTTGCTGTTCTGATTTGTTTTTTACAGGCACTCCAAGAGGCCCTGTAGGTATTGTAATCCTTCAGTAGTCTGGACACTTTATACTTCTTCCAGAGTTTGTCTCATGTGCGCAGGTTAGCCAGCAGGTCCTTGTGTAGCCATCTTGTTTGTTTATCCCTGACCCTTCTGGTGAAACTTTGGGGTATGTTTATCCTGAAGTGCTGTGAAATTCTCAGTGAAGATATCAAGGGCTATTTGAACATCATGGGAGTGATAGATGTCAGACCAGTTGATACAGGATACATCATAGAGGAAAGCTTCCACGTCCAGTTTGGCAAAGTTGGTAATTGTGATGTAGCACGGAGGTGGTGAGGGAGCAGTCTCCGGGCTCCATACACAGAAAGTGGGGGAGTGGTCTGTGATAGCATCTGCCAAGATGCCTGCAGTTTGCACATGGTCAAGGCAATTTACCCAGTCTATGAGGGTGGAGGTAGTTAGAGAAGGGGTGGTTCTAGTGGGTTCAGTTAAGATCTGGTGCGGGTTATAGCTCTGCGTTAGTGTCAGCAGTGTGCTGTGAGTTGGTCCCAGCCAGTTTAGGTTAAAGTCACCTAAGGTTATGACCTCATTTTGCTTGGCGTTTGTGATGGTTTGATTAAGTAAATCCTGAAGACCTGTGATACCTCCAGTGGGTGGGTTGCAGGCGCAGATAATGTGGAGATTTTTTGAGCCAAGGACAATGTTTGTGTGTAGGGACTCACAGACTGAGGGGGAGCCGGTGGGTGGGCAGATCGTAACATCAAGATAGTTTTTATAGAGGAAAGCGACCCCCCTCCATGTTTTGGGGAAGGCCTATCTCTCCATATCAAGGAGTAACTGGGCAAGGAACATAAGGAGTCCGGAATGTGAGGCTTGAGCCATGTTTCAGATAGGCAGAGTAGGTCAGGATTGTACACTTTCGTCCATGCCTCGAGATCGGCAAAGTGCCTGGTAATGCTCCTAATATTCATATGAGCAATGAGAAGTCCTTTTCCTGAGACAGCCGATAGGTCAGTGGGAGAGTGGAGGACAGAGGGGCCAGGGCTAAGTTCTATGTCCCCCGACAATAGGATGACTAGGAGTAGGAGAAACCACAGTTTAATAGTGTGGAATGGGAGATGAACCAATTGTGTCATTTTGTATTTTCTGAGCATACGAAATGAGTTGTAGGTACAACCCTTCAGAAGGATAAGGGTGGTGTAGGCACACACATGTTGTGTTTTGGCAATTTGGTTGGAGAAAGTAAAGTCGTTGTGTAGTGAGGTATTCTCTCCATGGTGGTTGTTGATTGGAACTGAGGTAGATACCCCATGTAAGCATAATAGCAGTATCAGAAGCAGGATTCGTCCTCCCAATCTATAAGCTGCCAGTTTTGGCAGGAGACTGCAAATGTTAACTGTAGCAAGGATGAGTGTTCTGGAGTGACTCATGGTGAACTACTAGGGTTCAGAAAACTGTTGTTACTGTAGATCAAAGACCCAGAATGTGTTAAATTCCTGAAGGTGATGAACACTGGCCTAGGGCATATGCAGGTGTAACCTCCCTGCAAATGGGGGTTCCTAAAAGTCTTTCAGGAGCTTGCTAAGTGCTCCAAGTCTGGATTGTGTTCAGCATTTAAGCCATTTAAATGGCACTGCAGTGAGTGCTTTTAGAGCCTCTGAGTACTGTCTCTTTAAGAGCTGTCTGCTTGCAGACATAATTAGTTTGTATGGGGGGACTGTGTGTTTCCCTGCTCAAGTCCCACTCGGGCTGCTGGCTAAGTGCTCCATTTCTGCAGTCGCTAAATGCACAGAGGGAGCCTAATTGAAAGATGTAACTGTTTGCCCGAAGTCATTTAGAGTGGTAAAGAAAATGTGGTTTGTCTAACCTGCTTTTTATTGCAGCAAGGAATGTGCATTGTAGTCCCTTCATTTTGGTCCTAAACTGCTGAATTGGACCAATTGGGTTGGGGGACCATTAAAATGGAGCCTGCTGTGGGCGAATCAGAATGTGGACTCTCAACTGGAGCCTGCTATAAAGGGGCTGTATGGCAGGTGCCTTTGGGAATTGTAGTTTGGACCCTGGCGCCTTTTTGCACCAACAGAGGGAGCCCTGCTTTGACTGACAACTGAACTGACCAACTGAACTCTTTGGATCTAGGTGAAAGACCCTAAGCTATCTGCTGGCAAGCCAGACCTGAGGTGACTGAGAAGGGAGAAGGAGCTCTGTTGTTCGAGCGGCGTGTAGTCGCACGGGAAGCACGTGTGTTGGCCCCCAAGTCGGTCTGCGGCCATTAGTATATTTAAATAGGACTGAATCCAAGTGTTTGAAAAGGAAAAAAGAAGCAGAAGTGTGGAAACTGGGTTAAACCTGTAGAAGACTGAAAATTTTGCTGTAGTGCGATTGGCCTGTCAGGAACTGAAGTTGCTGCGAGTGCTTTCGGTTTTTTTGCAGTGTTTTGTGATCGGGATCGAGGAGCAGCCTGCCTGGTATAGTAATTTCCTTTACATATGAATGTTCTTGGTGTCTGTTATCAGATGCAGTTGGGCCCTGTCACGAGGGCCTTGTCTCCATACCCTGCTTGTCTGGCAATCCAGAACGAATATTCTCCATCCTGTTCTCAGCTTTGGATATCATGAGTACAAATCGGGGTAGCTCCCTGTACCTTTCATTTAATCAAAGTGTGTCAACTGATTGCTTTGTGTTTTCTTTCTGTGGACTGAGCCATCCAGCTCTGGATTACAATTGTGTGTTGTGCATGTACTTTCTCCTTGCAGGCACCATCCATCTGCACCAGCCAGCCAACCCCGGGCAACGGACCTGGCTAGCCCCCCCCCCCCATCCTGGGTACCCAGAGAGTGTGACATTTGGACCCTAAATTGCATGCACAGTACTGTGATTTGTGTGTCTACTGCCAATCAACCCGATTTGCCCCCTTCCTTGTTACTGCCCCTAAATAAATCAGATTTGTTGTTGTTGAATTATAACCTATCTGTGGTGTCAATACATATAGTGCCAGCATTGCATTGTGGTTGTGTGCATTACTTAACCTTGTTTTACAGGGGGTCCTCAGGGACGTGCTGCAGACTCAGTCCTGAGGGTAAGTGGTACTGTATATGTAAAAAGTGTGCATATGTGGGGTATTGGGAAGGTAACTCCCATGCACTGTGTGGGCCACTAGTGGGAAAAAAGGGGATCACAGTGTCCCAGAGGGCTGTGCCCAAGCTAGTTTAACCACTACCAACTCTGACCTCTGGGTGGAGGCACCCGTCACTGGACCTAGGCCCCTTAATCTGTCACTAGCCATACAGGCAGGGGTAGTAGCCTTGGGATAGCGCCACCTAGAGGTTACACAAGATGTAAAAATCCTTTGTTAGAATCTTCCCTGTTCTCCAAACAGTTGTGAATAGACTTCAAAGACAAGCACACATCCTTTAAGAACAAGTCAGACGGAAATGTGGATTCAATACAGCACTTCACAAACCAGAGCTTGTATAAAAGATTTACTGACCTTACTTTTGCTTTTGATATCTTCCAAAAAAGTTGATTTATGATGAGAATGCCAATACCTGGTGGTGATGTTTTACAGTTTCTTAGTCCAGGAAATGTTCATAGATGTCATGTTCAAGAATGATCCAGTTCCTCCAAGCTACAAGGCCCCAGCCAACCCTGCTGACTGGCTTGCCTATTGACATTTATGCAACCTATGTAAAGGGGCCTCTCACCACAGCAAGAGCCTTTTCTCCTGGGAGCAGTTCACTGCTACCTTTTGGAATCCCAGGAGTTTCTGGGGGTATGTAGAAGGCCTTTTAGGTTTCCCATCCAAGCACACAACCAACAACTTCTAATTTAACAGGATCCACTACAATAACCTCAAAGTCATTGCTAGCACCTTTAATTCTCACTTTGTAGATCTTCCATCTGCCATGGCGGTTCACAACCAGCTCCATCCTCTTTCACTCATAGCACCCCAGATTCCATCCTTTCATCTAGAGCTTGTGTCCCTTGGAAAAGCTTTAAGCTCTCAAAGGTGATAGGAAACAATTTTTTTACACCTCTAGATGAACTCATGTTGTCATTTGAGTGTCTATCCAAAATTATGATATGTTTTTGATCTTGTTTGATAAATTAGTAATCGAATTGTGTTGCCTTTGTAACTATCCTGAATCCTTTTCTCCTCAGCAGTATCTGCTCTCTCTTTTCATACTGACTGAACATTCTAAAACATCAATAACACCATTCCAGGCCATTCAGAGGAATAGCATGGAATGGTGTAACTGATGTCATAGAATGTCTTAGAAATATAAAAAGAAAGAGTAGAGTTGCTGAGAAGCGTGGAACTCTATGTAGGCATGAGGGCACCCAAAAGCTAGACCATTTATTTATCAAAAATTGGTCAAAGCATATCAGAATACATAATTGGCATGGAAAGGAAGATGGAAGGGCAATTAACTATGTAAAAATCATTTCCTATCTCCTTTAAGGTCCCTACCCACTAGTGGTGGCATAGACCCTGATATCATCCTACCCAAGCTTTTGAGCCTTGGGGCTCGAATCCTACCCTACCCTGTTGTGCATATTTTAACTTGTCACTCTCCTCTGGCATTGTCCCTGACACCTGGAAAACTTCCAAACTTTTGCTGGTCCTTAAAAAAGGGGGATCCCAAGCTTTTCAATAACTACTGATCAATCACCTTGCTTCCCAGCCAATCCTTAGTAAATTGCTAGAAAGAGTCATTGCCTCCCAGTTGATGGAATTTCTCCAGTCCCACAACCTCCTCTCATCTAACATTGGTTTAGGAAGAGACACAGTACGACTACTGCCATGATATATCTAACTAATGACATTAAAAGTGTCATGGATGCTAGCTCCTTCCCTGGAGCCATTTTTATTGACATTCCAAGGCTTTTGACACTGTTGATCTTGTACTGACCCTCTCTAAATAACTTGCATTGGGCTTCTCCCTCCATGCATCCTCTTAGTTTGGAGACTATCTCTCTGGGAGATAGCAATTTTTCTATTTCAACAACATTATCTCATCTCTTGCTCCGATAAACCTTGGTTTCCCTCAGGGGTCCTTACTTGATTTCTACTCTTCTCAGTATAAATGACATTCCCTCTGTGCCAACTCGCTGCTTCTTGATCATGTATGTAGATGATACTGTTTTGTACATTAGCTCTCCCTCCTTCTCCACAGTGCATTCACAACTACAAAAAGATTTCTACCTGGTCCAATTGTGGCTCATCAGAAATAAATCATTCTTCAATTCCTCAAAGACCGAAGCATGCTATTCAGATCACAAGCAAGAATTCAGTCCTGTTCAGCTCCCCTCTCCATCATTTGTTTGGATGGGCCCCCCATATCCACAGTGACAGACTTTAAATATCTTGGGGTCACCCTTGACTGGGGTTTGGACTTCTCCCTCCATATTTCCCAGATCTGCATAGCAGTCCGCTCTAAGCTTGGCCTAGCCTTTCAGGTCAAATGTTCCCTCATACCCAATGGCAGGCCTCCAATTGCACAGGTTATCCTCCTCTCTCACCTGACATATGGTCATATTATTTAATCCCATACCTCCAAATCATCCCTTAACAATTGGAAGGTGTCCTACAATAACATTTGCTATTTCTCCCAGTCCTCCCCATGTTTCATTTACTACTGCTCCCTGTACACCTCCTTAGGTTGGCACTCCATGTTGGGGGTTCAGCCATACTCCCACGGCTGCTTTATAGACAAATCCCTTGGACTTCTAGCACCACCCATTCCCCTCCTTCCTGCACCATGACAAATCTATTCCCTTAGATCTGCAGATTCAGCTTTGATACATGTTCCAAAATGTGTATTTCATTAGCAAATAAACTCAAATGTACAGACTATATAAGAATGGGGTGACCATTAGGGTTGATAATCTCAAGGAAGATCCCTGGCCTTATTTGTGGAGACTCAGGACAGGCAAAACTGTAATATATTTTCCTTTTTCTGCTTGCAGGGTGGGTGTGGGGTGTTAGGGTTAGAAACTCAAACACCATATATCCCTACTTTTGTCAGTTTAATTAGAACCCTGACTGATGCATTAAGAAAGTTTTTTGCAAAGAATTCCCATACTTTTTGAGACAGAATAATTGTATGCTCATTCATGCAGATCCCCTTGTGACCTATGTGAACACATCCATTCCCTAGGGAAGCACAGTGCCCTCTGGGACTTGGGATTCCATTCTTCCATAGGGTTTATGTGCTGGGCTGTAATAGTTTTTTTGTGGTGTTCACTTCAATGGATAAAATATATTAAGTGTGCCTCTTAACTCCCAGCACTCGATTTTTACCTATACTGTACGTCCATACATTTTGTCAGTTTGCTCTAAAATTTCCTATGGTTATAGTGGAAGACTTGATAGATTTTGGTGCATTTTTGATGATTGTTGGACTTTTATTATGGATTTGGCACCATGGTGAAAACTGGAGGTACTTTTGGGGTGCAGTGTGTACACCATCAATGTTTAGGGAGTGATTATGTGTTAGTGTTGTAGTACTCATTGAAACCTTTTATATACGGTATATAGTCATTGCAAAAAAAACTACATTAATGCATCAGTTATGGCTGAAGCAACACACATAGGGAAATACAGTATGATGTTATGGTTTCCAGTCCTTAAACACCTACTCCACCCCCGAAGTGAACATGGGGTGGAGTCTTCCTAGGGGTTGTCAACCGTATCGCGCACCCCATTGCAGTAACAGAAAAGCAAAGATGTGATGGAGACAGATGTGTATGTTTCATGAGTGCATACAATGGGGTGAGCATTAGGGTTGACAATCCAAAGGAAGACTCCACCCCTCATTTGCTTCAAGGGTGGGGCAGGTGTTTCAGGGTTGGAAACCATAACATCATATTTCCCTATATTTGTTACTTTATCTTCAACCCTAACTGATGCATTAATGTAGTTTTTTGCAATGAATTTCCATACTTTTTGAGATAGTGTAATTGCAGCCTTATTTGCCTGTGGGGGTACAGGGCCATCCAGCCCCTGCGCTCCCACCCATATATAGTTTTTGAATAGAGTAATCATGTCTGTGTTTATGATTGCCACAAGACAGACAGGTAAATGAAAACAGTTTGAACTGTAAATTTACAGTTCAAACTGTTTTCATTTAACTGCCTGTCTTGAAGCTATCACAAAAATCATAATTAAAAAAGATGGTAAAATATGTTTTTCACCAAACCATCCAAAAGCACAACCTTGGCACAGACCCCAACATCCCTGAAAATTTCAGAGAAAAATTTCATTTCAACGGGTCTGTAGATGATGGCAAAAAATGTTAACCAATGGGAAAAAAGTGTTTTTATTTTGTTTTTTTACCACTTTATATATCAAAAACCATACAAGATGCCATCACAAAATGTTCACATCTTGAGACTGGCAGAATAATTATGCATGCCAAATTTTGGGCTATTTCTTCGAAATATGTCAAAGTTATTAAGGTATAAAGTTTTGAATTGAACATTAAAGTGCTGTACTAACCCTTTACAGTTCGAACAGTAAATTTACAGATTGAATTGTTTTCATTTATGTGCCTGTCTTGCGGCTATCACAAAAATCATTATAATTCACAAATGGTATAATATTTTTTCTCCAAACCATCCAAAGACACACCCTTGGCACAAACACCATCATCCCTAGACTTTAGCAAGGCATTTGACACAGTCCCACACAAAACATTGATAATCAAGTTAGCCAGCCTGGGAGTGGGTCCCAGGGTGGTAGCCTGGGTAGCAAACTGGCTGTACAACAGGACACAGAAGGTAATAGTGAATGGAACACATTCTGAAGAAAGGGGGGTCACTAGTGGAGTACCTCAGGGCTCAGTACTAGGTCCAGTCCTCTTTAACATCTTTATAGGTGACATTGCAGAGGGCCTGGAGGGAAAGGTATGCCTCTTTGCAGATGACACAAAGATCTGTAACAGAGTTGATACACAAGGGGGTAGAAAGGATGAGAGGGACTTGGCAAGGTTGGAGGAATGGTCAGAATATGGCAACTTAAATTCAATGCAAAGAAGTGCAAGTAATGCACCTGGGAAACAAAACCCAGGAGAACAGTACACAATAGCAGGGAGGTACTAACAACAACAAAAATGGAAAGGGTCCTGGGGGTAGTCATATCAGATGATCTAAAGGTGGGTAAGCAATGTGAGAAGTCAGTAAGGAGAGCCAGGGGGATACTGGGATGCAAAGGAAGGGGCATCACAAGTAGAAAAAGGGAAGTGGTTATCCCTCTGTACAGACAGTTGGTGAGACCCCATCTGGAGTACTGTGTGCAGTTTTGGAGACCTCATCTACGCAAGGACATAGACAGAATGGAAGCAGTCCAGAGGAGGGCAACTAAAATGGTGCAGGGTCTGCATCAGAAACCATATGAAGAGAGACTGAGAGAGCTTAATATGTATACCCTTGATGAAAGGAGGGACGGGGGACATGATAGAAATGTTCAAGTACCTCAAGGGAATCAACAAAGTCCAGGAGGGTAGCATCTTTCAGAAAAAGAGATGTGTAAGAACAAGAGGGCACAATTTAAAGATAGAGGGGGGATGGTTCAGGGGTAATGTGAGGAAATTCTTTTTCACGGAGAGAGTGGTGGTCACATAGAACCGCCTTCCTGGAGAGGCTGTTGGGTCTAAAACAGTGAAGGAATTCAAACATGCATGGGACAGACATAAGGCAATTATAGTGGGGGGTGGCAGGAAGTAGGCTGTTGGTTAACTAAAATCTGCAGCTTATCCAGTAGGTAGGGAAATGGTCAGACTGGGTGGACCAAGTGGTCCTTATCTGCTGTCAAAGTCTATGTTTCTATGTTTCTATCCCTGAAAATTTCAGAGAAAAATTTAATTTTGTCTGGTCTGTAGATAATGGCAAAAAATTCCATGTTAACCAACGGGGGAAAAAGGTGCTTTTGTCTCTGATTTTTACCACTTTATATCTCAAAAACCATACAAGATGTTGTCACTAAACTTTTCGTGTCTTATTAAGTTATTAAGGTGCAACATTTTGAATTTAATACTGAAGTGCTGTACCAGTCCTAAATATAGTGGCGCTACTGTACTACTATAATAAAGGATATGACATGGGCTGACTTAAGATATCATTTTTATCTTCATGAGAGGGGATTGGTCTTTTGATAGATAGCAATAGACCAATGCCCTCAAATAAATAAAAAAAATGACATCTTAAGTCAGTCCATGTCATATTTGAATTATACAACAGGTGTTAAGGTGGATTTATGATAGAAATGGTAAAAACCTACAAAAGAGAAAAAAAAGCAATGCACTCTACAGTACCTAGACTATGGTATATTCAATAAAAAAATACATGGCATCTCACATTTGACTTTTTTATTGAATGAGTTTTACCAGGAAAGGCCTAATGAGACATAAAACTAATTCCCAGTGGTGTCTTGGAGGGAAATAAATGTAATGGGTCACTGGGCATGCTCAGAAATGTATCTTTACATGTGAGAATACATTTCTGAGCATGCTTAGTGTGGCCACAATGAGTGAGATCAATCTCTAAGCATGCTCAGTAACAAACTTCATTTATCTTGCTCATGTTGCCCAAGATAAAATGTTTATCTTGGCAAACAAACTGCATTAATGCAACAGTTAGAGTTCATATTAAACAAACAAAAGTAGGTTATTTTGATTTTTGTGTTTCAAACACTATGACCCCTGTGAATGTGGGGTTGAGTCTTCCTTGAGGTTGTCAACCCTAACGTTCATCCCATTGCAATAATAAAAAAGATGAAATGCAATGGAGACAGGTTTGTATGTTTCATAAGTATATAGAATAGGGTGAGCATTAGGGTTGACAACCCCAAGGAAGACTGATCCCCTCATTTGCTTAAGGGGTGGGGCAGGGGTGTTAGGATTTGAAACTCTAACATCACATTTCCCTACTTTGTCAGTTTAATCTAAACCCTAACTGCTGCACTAATGTAGTTGTTTGCAAAGAGTGTCCTTACTTTTTAAGATAGTGTAATCATATCCTAATTTGCCTGTGGGAGTTCAGGGCCTTCTGGGCCCTGTGCTCCCATCCCTCCATAGGTGCATACATGTATGTTGCTGTGGAAGTTCAGGGTCCTTTGGGCCCTGTGCTTGGATTTGTGCTACAATAGCAACCAAATTGTCAACACTGTCTTATTACCCCACCTCATGAACCCAGTACTGGAAATTTTCAAATCCACACTGAAACATCATTCTGTGGCATTGAGAAGTCATAGAGTGCCACAGGTGAGAAAACACATTTTGGCCAGCATTTGGAAAATGACAGCTGTCACATTCATGAGCTGGTATAAAAAAAATGGCCATGTTGAATATTAAGGGTCGAAATATTTAAAATTACCAAAGTTACGAACAATCGTAGTAAAATTTCAATGTATGCACATAACTTTGTTATTTTTACATATTTCTAGCCAACATTTTCAACATAGCGTTCTTATGACCCCCTCATAAACAAGGGTGGTAAACATGTTCAAATCCCACCCAAAAGGAGATTTTGCCAAGCGACCGCAAAATCGATTGTCAGGCTTTTGGTGTGCCAGAAAGCTCATGTTGAAAATTTGGCATGAAAATATGCACACATGACAAAATTATGCATCAAAGTTAAAACCTCATTGAAATAAGGAAGCACCAAGTTTTCTCATCAGCAAGAATGCCGACCTCCCCCACAGGGACGGCACAATACCGATGCAGGTATTGTTCCACCTCTTAAATGGGTATTTTCTGTGGGGGACTGTGCCCCCCACACTGCCTATGTGGGGGGCTCTGCCCCATGCACCCCCAGACTCTAGAATTCCAACTCCATGTCAGAGTTGGTCCGGGGGGTGGAACTTTGGGGGAAGGTGAAATACGGAAAAGGACCATTACCCTAATGTTGCCGTAATGATCTTTTTCCATGTTTCGCCATTGGGGTGTCAATGAAAAGGGGTGATATGTTAAAATAAATTAAACTGCACTTACCTTCATTTCTCATATTGCAGTTGGTAGGTCCAGCAGCAAAACGTGTCTTCGATCAGAGAGTGGATCTTCACCCTGTGAGCAGTTTAGGTAAGTGAGGGTGTTTGGGGGTGTACTGGGGGATGTGGGGTGATGGCTGCTCACTGGCTGGTGGAGCTGGAGAGTCAGAGTGATGAGAGACTATTTTCTTTTTAGCAGGTTTAAAAAACATCAAGGGATGGTTTTCTTTATTTCAAAGTGGGACAGTGACTGGAGGGTGGGGGGTACCATTAGACTCCAGGGAAACAGAAAAACCTTACAGGGACCTTGGGGTCATCAGCCCTAATGCTCACACCATTCCATAAGTAAATAAGCTGAGGTGGGTACAGTATAGGAGAATGGGATGAGTGTTAGGGCTAATGACCTCAAGGCACACCCCCGTTGCCTGTTGGTGTGGGGTGTTAGCTTTGAAAACCCTAACACCACATTTCCCTACTTTTGTGGCTTTATCCCTAATAGAGAATTAATGAACTTTTTTGCAATGTATTTCCTTACTTTTTGAGATATTGTAATGGTATACGTATTTGCCTGTGGGAGTGCAAGGCCCTCCGGGCCCTGCGCTCCCATCTCTCCAGAGATGCATAAATGTATGTATCCATGAAGCACAGGGCCCTCCACACCCAGCACTTTCATTTATAGGGCATCAGTGACCAAATTGTCAGCATAGCCATCTTTTTAACCCACCTCATGTACCTAGTACAGAAACTTTTTGAATCCTAGCCAGAGCGTAATTCTACGTAACTGCAACATTATTCCATGCCACAGGCACAAAAACAAATTTTTGCTAAGATTTTAAAAATGACAGCTGTGATATACATGAGGTGGGGTAATAAGAAAGCTATGTTGAAAATCTGGGATGAAAATATTTAAAATTTCCAAAGTTACGAAAGTGCATAGCAAAATAGCGAAATTGCAACAAATGGTCAACTCATAACGTTGTCATTTTTATTTATTTATTTATTTTTTTCATTTCTTTTTGCCCTCAGCTGGGGTGTTGTGCCTTTGGTTCCCCCTTCCAGCCAGCCTTCATGACCACTGCCCCAGTCGTGGCCAGAGCTTCACCTCCCTGCTGCAACCCTTGCCCAGATTGTATCACAGTGTGTACTTACCCTACCACTGCGGAGATCTGGAGGATGGGCCCACAAGGAAGCTGACTTGGGTATGACCATGGTGGCACCACTAGGGCAGCCATCATGCTGCTGGGGATTTTTCCTGATAGGTAGACCCCCTCTGGTGCTGGCATGCAGTGATGCTTCAATGCACACGTCTGTACATTGCACATCAGATGCTGCCAACGCCATCCCTTCCTTGTTAGCCCTGAAGCTGCATAGCCCCCAGCTACTGCCAGGAGCCAGCACCTCAACAGTCATAACCCCACTCTCCCTGGAGGAGGAGAGCTGTCCCTGGGATGCTCGATCCTCTTCCTCCCAGCCATCCCTCAGTAATGGTGTATGGCTTAAAAAATATGCTGATGATGCAAAATTAGGTAGCATCATCAATAACTCTTCTTCAGTACAGAATTTACAGTCCAATCTAAATAATATATTTGTTTGGGCTAGTAATAATAAATTGACTCTTAACATATCTAAGTGCAAACTCATGCATTTTGGTAAAAATAACCCCATGACAAATTATGTTATAAACAATATACCATTAATGAAGGTTACATCTGAAAAAGATCTGGGAATATTTATTAGTAATAATTTAAAATTTACTGATCATAACAACTTTACACTTAAAAGGTGCCATCAGCTAATAAATTGTATTTTAAAAAATTTGAAAAGTAGAGAACCTGAAGTGCTTATTCCACTGTATAGCAGTATAATTAGATCTAAATTTAATTACTGCTCTTCTTTATGTGCACCAACTTTAATCAAGGATAAGATTTTGAAAGAAAAAGTACAAATGAGATTTACAAAAAATATTAAAAATTTAAAAATGCTCCCATATGATAACAGACTCAGAAAACTGAATCTTTATTCTCTAGAGTATTGTTCAACTAGAGGTGACTTGTGCTTAGTCTTTCATGCAACTAGAGATGAGGCCTTATTTGAAACTCTATGTCTGGAATGGTGCCACTCTATAAGTACTACTAGATCTCATAATATGAAAATAAAGATGTATTTAGCGAAGGCTATAAAGAGGAAAAACTATGTAACACAGCAAATAGTTCCACTTTGGAATTCTGTTTTGCAAGAAGTAGCAGACAGTGCAAATCTCGAACTATTTAAAATTAATTTAGATATTTATATGGGAGATTCTTAATATCACTACCACCCAGGTTAGGGGTGGCAAAGTCTAAATGGGCTTGCGCCTTGATTTTGTATTCACCTATGAACCTATGAACATTATCTCAGAAACCTACTACACATGTGCAAGTCAGAAAACAATAAATCTTACAGCCTTATAACTCGGGAACCCTTTAATATTTTTTTTTCACCAGACCTGTCAAAGTCACTACCTTGGAACATGACACATTTCCCATGCAAGTTTGGCATAAAAATTCCATTTCATGTAGGCTGTAGGGGAGAACAAAAGAAACCAAACATGTTATGTACAGGGAAAAAGATTTTTACAGAAAATAACACATGTGGATCTCAAACATCACACAAGCTGCCTTCACATACAGTTACTCACATCAAGACCTTGCCTCCTAGACAACACAAACAAAATTTCAACCCATTTCATCAAAGTTAGCCAAAGATATTAATGTGCAAAGTTAGGCATTTAACATTATACAGGCTACTTAACCCTAACTATAGGGGCACCTCTTTAATATTTTATAGTGTTGCGGTAGTACCATTATTGTTATGGTTAAGTAGGCACTTTAATATTAAATCCCAATTTTGTGCATTTTAATAAATTTTCAACCATGAAATGGATTTTCAAGATATTTTGCATGTGTGGTCTTGTGAGGTAGATCTCTTGAAGTGCTAAGTTTTGTTCGGGTCAGATGTGCAGATTTTCAGATCCAGATAGCGAAACAATGCAGAAAATTGCAGTTTTTTGATGGTTTGGAATTTTGTTCTGAAATTTTCAGGGTAGAACGGGCTTGGCCCATAGAAGCGCTTTCAGAGGTTTGGTGAAAAAATATGAATCATTTCCAAAGTTATTACATTTAAAAAATTCAGGTTCTGAGCATGCTCAATCAGCACTTCAAAATTACCCTATGAAGTTTTCATATGGGAAGCCTTTTTTTTTTGTATGCTACCATCTTGTTTTCTGTTTTTCCCTAAAAAATAAAATCTGGAAAACCACAAAATGACATTCTGGAGAGTGACCAACACATGTAGCTTGCTTAGTGGGACCCCTTAGCTAGATTCTGCATTGAACTGTTGGTGAAATGCCTTTGAAATGTAATTTTTTAAGGTTATAAATCTTAATCTCATCATTCATGATATGAAAACAGATTATTTCTTCATATCAGGGGAAACAAAATAAGATCCTTTTTCATCAGGGGAAAAATCCTTTTTTGGTGGCCAGGATGTTTCCCTGGGGTCTAGTGGCACCCCCCCACACACACACACTCACTCCGATCGCTGGTTAGATTTGTATTTTCATTTGGTCCCTATTGTATAAAACTGAGAATACATTTTTTGTTTAAATTTTCAGTTTTTCTTTCCAGGGTTTAACATGTGTTAGTTGCCTGTTCACTACTGTCTGCCTGTCCCCATAATAACAACATTTTCCCTGGTGTTGAATGGTGCCCCCACCCTCTTATTGCCATCCCCATATTTTTTTTAATATTCCATATGTTAGATTTCTCCCTGGTGTCTAGTGCCCCCCACCATCCAATCACTGCCCCTGTATTTTTTCATTGTTTCCCTGGTGTCTAGTGGCACCCCACACCACTCTGATCGGCACCCCAATTTTTAATTTTATCCCTGGTGTCTAGTGACACCCTCTATCCCCGTCTTGCTTGTAATGAAGAAAACAGTCCCTTGACATTTTTTAAAACCTGTAAAAAAGAAAACGGTCCCTCGCCAATCCAACTTCCCCACCCCCACCTCCCACTCAGCACACACCACCCAGCACTCCCCACACACCCTCACTCACCTTAACAGGTCCCAGGGTGAAGATCCACTCTCTGAATGAAGACACATTTTGCTGCTGGAACCGGTAGCTACAATATGAGAAACTAAGGTAAATGTGGTACAATGTTTTTCAATGGGATTTTCAACTTTGATTCGTAACTTGGCTATTTTTCCATATTTTGGCACCAAATTTTCAACATGGCCTTTTTGGGCTCCACCTCATGAACAATATAAGTGGAATTCTGCAAATCTGGCCTGAAAGGCAATTTTGCAGTTGCTTTTCAAAATCACCTTTCAGGAAGGATTTGAAACATTTCACTGCCCTTGTTCATGACTTGGGGTTAAGAAGTCTGTGTTGAAAATTTTGGATCAAAATATTTAAAAATGGCAAAGGTATGTACATGCATTGAAATGTTGCTATGCTCTCTCTTAACTCTGGTAATTTTAAATATTTTGAACCCACATTTTCAACATAGACATATTTTTACACCACCTAATAAATGTGACAGCTGTCATTTTCAAATCATTTCCAAGCTGTCTTTTTGCACCTGTGGCATGGAGTGCAATGGTTCCACAGAGCCGCAGAAAGTATTAGAGTTAACAACCCCAAAACTCATCTCTCATGCCTGTTCCTGCATGTACAGTGGGGGGTGGAGTCTCAGTCTTGGGAACTCTAAGGTCCTATTTCCCTATTTTTGATGCTGCAACCCTAATGGTCATTAAAAAAGTTATTTTGCATTGAATATCTATCTAGCTCTCTATCTATCTATCATAGGGGCAAAGTCATGCCCTTTTAGTTAGGGTTCAACCTCTACTTCTGTGTTAAACTCACAAGTTTGCACTTTAGTAACTTCATAACTGTTCAATCGATTTGCATGAAAATTTGTATGCACCATCAGGGACCAAATGTCTCTTGATGTGGCATGTTTTGTTCCACTTGGATGCATGAGTATGGAGGTACAGAGTGTGAAAAAATGTAAAAATTAAAATGTTTAGTCATTTCTCATGCAGCTTCACAATAACGGTTTGGGATTTTGTTCTGAAATTGTTAAGGTGGAATGGTCTTGGGTCACAGATGTGCCTTTTGAAGATTTAGTGAAAAAAATATTAATCTGTTCCAAAGTTATTACATTTTAAAGTTTCTTTTTATTTTCACAGGGAATGTCACTCTCCAGTTAGATGTCCCATTTGATAAAGGATCCTTTGCTGCAAATGGGTGGTCCTTTTTTGCAAACGGGACATCCTGTGTCATAAATGGGGAATCTTTTTCTGTGCTGCTGCCATCTTGTTTTCATTTAGTGAGGGAAACAAAATAAAATAACTCAAAAAAATGATGGGTTCACTACAAACCAACATATGTGTTCTGGTAATCAGGACCTGTTTCACAGGATTCTGGTGTTACTTTTTTAAAAATGACTTGCAAATGTGTTTTTTTAACACGTTCAAATCCTATTTCATGTCTTTTTTTTGTGCTCAGGGATCCTTTTTCAGAAATTATGAAACAACAGACTCAACAAAGGATCCTGTTTCGCAATTTGCGAAAAAGAGAGTTCCTTTTTTGCAAATTGTGAAAAAAAACATCAAAAAGGAGTTCCCTTGGCCATGCCTGTTAATTTGATACATTTTCCTTGTGTCTAGGGGTAGCCCCCACCCTCCGATCGCCATTCTGGTATTTCTAAGTGTCTTCCTGGTGCCTAGTGACACCCCCAACCCTCCAATTTCATATATATTTTTAAAATATTTTCCCTGGTGTCCAGTGGTATGCCCTGACTTCCCGTGCCAGATCCCATAAATTATTTTTATTCCTGGTGTCTAGCGGGCCCCCACCCTCAATGCCCTTTGGCATCTACTTTATATTTTCCCTGGTGTCTACTGGTACCCCCCTCCATCCTCCCATGTCCGAACAATACTATAATAATAAAACTGCCCCTCGTCATCTTAATGATTTTTTTAATATAAAAAATAACTCTTCCATTGGTGATGCTTGCCTGGCCTCCCAGCCAACCTCTCACTGTGCACCCACCACTCCACAACTCCCTGGACTCCCTCAAACACCATCCATCACTCACCTGAACTGGTCCCAGGGTGAAGATCCGCTCTCTGATCAAGGAAATGTCTTGCTGCTGGAACCAGTGACTGCTGTATGAGAAGTAAGGTAACTGCAGTTCAGTGTATTTCAGTGGGACCACAGTTACCTTACTTTTCATACAGCAGTCACCAGTGCCAGCAGCAAGACGTGTCCAGAACTGGAGAGTGGATCTTCACCATAGGACCAATTTAGGTGAGTCAGGGTGTGTGGTGGGGTCCAAGCGGGGTTGGGGGTAGCTGCACAGTGAGAGGTCAGGTGGGGGGGTCGGACAAGCATTACCAATGAACATTTTTTTTCAGGTTACAAAAAATCATCAGAGCAATGAAGGATGGTTTTATTATTATACTATTCTTTGGATATGGGAGGATGGGGGGTACGACTGGACACCAGGGAAAATATTTAAAAAACATTTATGAAATCTGAGGGTGGGGGGTGCCACTAGACACTAGGGAAACACTTAGAAATGTTGGGATGGTGTAAGAGGGTGGGGGCTACCACTAATGGGGATGTCTGGGGAAATCCTTTTTTCAGGTGAAAAACAAAACAAATCATTAAGACAACAAGGGATGGTTTTATTATTATAGTATTCTCTAGAAATTGGAAGATTTTAAAGTCATCATTGTTTTTTTCCCTTGCTGCTGAAACCAGTGACTGTAATATGAGAAAGTAACTTAAGTGTGATTCAATGTATTTCGATGGGGTTTTCAACTTTGATGCTTAACTTGGCCATTTTTGCAGATTTTGACATAAGATTTTCAACATGACCTTTTGAGGACCCCCACCCATGGATAATGTCACTATAATTTTAAAAATCTGTCCTGAAAGACAGTTTCACAGTTGCTTGTCAAAATCATCTTTCAGGTGTTATTTAAAAATTTCCACTGCCTTTGTTCAAGAGATGAGGTCAAAAGAAGGCTATGTTGAAAATTTGGGATCAAAATATGTAAAAATGGCAAAGTTATCTGTATGCGTTTAAATTTAACTACTCTCCCCATAACTTTGATAATCTGTAACATTTTCACCCTAAATTTCTAGCATAACCATTTTTGTACTTCTCCTCATGAATGTGATAGCTGTCATTTTTCAAATCCTGGCCAAAGTTTCTTTTCTCACCTCTGGCATGGAATGACGTGGTGGCACGGAATGATGTTTCGGCATGGATTTTATTTCATTTCATTTCATTTCATTTTTATTTTATACTGGAAAGGCATATAGGCAAATTACCCATTTTCGCAAATGTCCAGGTGTCCAATTTTGCAGAGGTGTAACTATTCAAATGTAAATAAAACACAAGGGACCAGATATTCAAAACTGTGCTCCGGGGCTAAATTAGCACTGCCTTGCAGGCAAACTTAGCCCAGAGCAAAATGCAAGGTATATTCAAAAGGAATAGCCCGGAGCAAATCCAGCTGAATATGGCAAGCAAAGGATGCTGGGCAAACAGGGCCAGGACTGCAGGGCAAACATAGCCCAGGAATAAGACAGCACTGAATATAGCAACAGGGAAGTGCACACTGCCACTGCAGCTCATTAGACCCTGGTGAAAGCCAATGTTGCAGGTGGAGAACATTGTGTGTGATTGCACAGAGATGTCTCACAGTTACTGCAAACAACTATGTAAGCCACACACTGCAGAACTGTGCTATGCTGAAATGAGGTTCGCCCAGGCTAACCTGATTGCACAGTGCTAACACATTAGCTCAGGGCAAACTGCTTAGCCCGGGGCAAACATGATCGATATTCAAAGCTCCCATGCAAATGAGCCTACTTAGGTAATCTGTGGACAAACAGGTACATTTGCATCTCATTAACTGCTGCTTAGCATACATTACCATGCGGTTTGCCCAGTGCTACTACATGTAGCACACAATGCCACCTATTGGTCGGAATGGAAGTACAGACTGGATGCTGCAGGCCAAGCCATGCCCACAGCATCCCCTGTTGGTCAGAATAGAGGTACAGGCTGGATGCTGCTGGAAATGGGTGCTGGCAGGCACAAGAGGTGCGTACACCTGACCCCTGCAGCACAGCAAGCAGCCCAGAACTGTAGATGGAGACATGTCTGTCACCATATAGACATAGATCTGTAGCCATGTATATATATGGGTATATCTATATATATGTAAGGATATACAAACATATATAAGTACTGCCTGCATCCAAATGTGCACTGGGAGACAGCCCCACCCCCACAACAGTGGCACCCCACAGCAGTTGTGGGTGTAATAACAGTGGTGTGTGCCACAACTGCATGGAAGAGGCATGAGGCAAGGGGGGCTGTAGGCCGTAGGCATACTCAGATCCACAATGGCACAATATTGTTGGGGACTGGGAAGGCTGGGTGGGCCAAGCAGTGCATCTGAGTCATCAAGGCTCTGTTCCTATAGGTGCACACACCCTGGTAGTCTAGTGATCCCCCATCATGATTCCTGACCCATTAGCCACTCGAATGACTGTATTCCCTGGCAGTCTAGTGGTACCCCAACCCTCTGCATGACTCCTGGCCCCCTTGCCCCCTAGAATATCTTAATATCCCTGGTAGTCTAGTGGTTCCCCCAACCCCAGCACATTTCCTGACCCCATTCCTGCAGCATCACTTTATTTCCCCAGTAGTCTAGTGGTTCCCCCACCCCCAGCACATTTCCCGACTCGCATTCCCTGCAGCATCCTTTATTTCCCCAGTAGTCTAGTGGTTCCCCCACCCCTCTGCATGCTTCCTGACCCCGTTCCTGCAGCATCACTTTATTTCCTCATAGTCTAGTGGTTCCCCCACCCTGCACATTTCAAACCCCGTTCCTACAGAATCTCTTTATTTCCCCAGTAATCTAGTGGTTCCCCACCCAGCAATTACCCCCGCACATTCCACCCATATGCCAGGAATGGAGCCGGCGAACGGCTCAGCCATCCTCACACCACCACGGCCGGCCATCGACTGAGGAATGAATGAGTTGTACTGCATTCATTACAGTACAGCAATTTCATTCCTCTGTTGGTGGCCAGCTGTGGTGGTGTGAGGAGGGCTGAGCCAGTCGCCAGCTCCATTCTTGGCAGATGGGTGGGATGTGTGGGGGTGGCTGCTGGGTGGGGGGACCACTTTGCTACCAGGGAAATAAAGAGATTCTGTGGGAAATGGGGGTCGGGAAATGTGCTGTGGGGTGGGGGAACCACTAGACTACTGGGGAAATAAAGTGATGCTGCAGGGAATGGGGGTCGGGGATCGTGCTGTGGGGTGGGGGGACCACTAGAACACCAGGGATTAGTGTTGCTGTTACTGGACATGAGGGTTGGGATTTGTGATGGGGGTTTGGGGAACTGCCTCTATTAGTGCTGCATTAAAAGCAGCTTTTTCTCAGTGGTAACTAGCGCCGCATTACAGGTCATGCTAAAGCCTTTAGCGTAGTGCTATGCTTTTGAATATGCCGATGTGCCGTCATTCAGGGCCCCCTCCCCTCTGTCCCTCCCCTGCATACATTATGGTTAGCGCTGGTGCTAACACCTAATGCCGGTGCTAACTGTACCTTTCAATATTGCAGCCAGGCGCAAGGTCGGTGCTAGTCCAATGCAATGGCTTTGCGCCCGGTGCTGAGCTTTGAATATCTGTGCCTAGGTTTGTAAATAAAACACAAGGTTCAATAATTTGAAAATTCTTAGCCCAGCTGTACAATTTGTAAATAAAACACAAGGTTTGTAAATAAAACAAAAGGTTCAGTAATTTGAAAATGCTCAGCCCAGTGTTTATGACCTGGGCTCACCACAATGCTAGTGAGACAATTTTTATTGCTGTTTTGGCTGCAATGCTTCCATGGCAACATACATGTATACATCAACGGTGGGACGGGAGTGCAGTGCCCAGAGGGCCCAGCACTTACACATGCAAATAAGAATATGATTATTGATTGATGGGAGTGCGGGGCCAAAAGGGCCCTACCCTCTTACAGGGAATTAAGGATATGATTACACTATCTCACAAATTATGGATGGATGGGAGCACAGGGGCCCAGAGGGCCTTGAGCTTCCACAGGCAAATAAAAATACAATTATACTAGCTCAAAAAATAAGGAAATTATTTGCAAGAAATGATGTTAATGCACTACTTGGGGTTCAAGCCACAAAAGTAGGGAAATGTGGCATTAGGGTTTCCAACCCTAACATCCCAGTCACACCATGCAGGTAGCAACAGGCATGGGGGGGTGCCTTGGTATTGTCAGCCCTAATGCTCACCCCATTCACATGCACTGTACTCATCTCAGCTTATCTACTCATGGAATGGGGTGAGCGTTATGGCTGACAATCCCAAGGCATACGCCTCACTCATGTTGCTGCCTGCATGGTGGGGCTGGGGTGTTAAGTTGGCCCTTAACTCCAATTATTGGTGGACTTATGGCTTGCTAAAGTTTTAATGTTATCCTATGAGAATTTTGATTTCTTCACTACATTTTTGGGCGCTGTTACATGTTAGCCTTGTAGTGCTCATTAAGACCTTTTCTTTTGATATATAGAGTGTCCCTTAACTTCCAATATTTGTATGAAGGAATCTGTTTTCATGAGAATGACACAATCTGACAAAAAAGATTTTCTTCATGCAAAAAAAGAATATGAAAAAAACGAAGTCCAAATCCTGTATTCATATAAAGACATTTTTTTTAATGAGAATGGCACAATCTTACGAAAAAAGGATTCCTTCGTATAAAAATGAATGGGAAAAAAATACCTCTAAATTGTTTTAAAATATGAAGGTAATCTTGTTTCATATGGCTGACTCTTGTTTCATATGGCCATATGAAAAAGAAAATTGTCTCATGAAAAAAGCTTTAAAAATGTGTTAAAAATACATTTCTGGGTCATTTTCCAAACTCTAACTGCAGCATCCACCTAATGAGGTCCCAATTATCAAGATATTTATTTATTTATTGAAATGTTTAAACAGGAAGGCACACTGAGCGACAAGTTGCTCATCTCCCGGTGTAACATGGGGGGAAGGGGTACAATAGGAGTGAGACATTAAACATTCAAGTTACAAGATCAGCATTAACATACGGTTGTAAGGCAGGTGTTACAAACAGTATTAAAACAGTGTTGCGCATAATATGTAGAAAGAGTGGAAAATAATAAGTGCAGGGTTAATAAGTAAACAAGTGCTTACATGAAAGAAAAGGGGGAAAAGGAGATGAAAGGGTGAGGTGGGGGAAGGGAGAAGAGTCGTGTCCCTGGAGACCCCTTCAGGATGCAGGGAACCCTACAAGGGGACTGGTGGGACCAGAGAGAAGGGGATAGGCAATGTCCCAGAGTGACCCCTTCAGAATGTGGGGAACCTTGCAAGGGGGCTATGTGGCTAGACAGAAAAGGGGATAAGGCTGTAGGGATTTAAAGTGGGAGGAGAAAGAGAAGGAGGCGGTGTAACTTAAATGCTAGGAGGGGGACTAGGACCTAACCCAAGAGAGGACCCTTCAGGATGTGGGGTACCCTGTCAGGGGTTGGAGAAGGTCAGTAGATAGGGATTAAGAGAGTGATAGGAGAGTGAGAGAGTGAGAACTGAACCCTCAAGGGGTACAGAATTCACACCTTTGGAGGGGATGGGACCTAATCAATAATCCGTCAGGATGCATGGACCCTTGGGGAGCATTCGGGGTCCCTTACATTCTGTGAGAGATCAAGGGAGGCTAGTAAGGGGGAGCAATTTGGGGGAAGGGGAGGAGAGCTAGAAATTTGGGGTGTGTGGGTGCACAAGGTAAAATTAAGGTGACAGTAGAGAGGTCGGGTTTATTCAGGGCTTTGAGGAGGGAATCATGGATGGACATGGCAGGAGCAGCTAGGTGCAAGGTAATTATTGAGGGAGGACTCCCCCACCTGCAGCCTCTTAACTCAACCTATTATTAGTGGACGGACTTGGGCTGAACTGCCCCTACAGGACACATCCATTACTCTACCGTGCACTTACTTCTCCCTACATCTTACAGCCAGAGTCTTAAGCTGCTGTCTTAGGACAGATTAAATCTAAACACAGGGTCTTATATACTTGGCCAGACACCCCTCATAGACGAATATGGGCAAGGGATTACAAAATGACTATTGCTGCGCTAAGGAAGCTCTTACTCTTCCTTCTGTTGCGCTCAGGAGACACTGAACTTAACCCTGGCCCAGCTGAAGTTCTTACTTCTCCATCGGACCTAGCAAAGCTAAAAGGAATGTGTTTTATGCATGTGAATGCATGCAGCATGTTAAAAAAGTTTACCCTGATCCAGGCCTGGGTCAATTATACTGCACCGGATGTCCTAGTGGTCTCTGAATCATGGCTCAGACCCTCTACACCAGACAGGGAAATTAACATCCCAGACTATTCATTATTTAGAGCTGACAGGCACTCTAGGGGTGGAGGAGTGGCCATCTACGTCAAGAATAAATACTCAGCTTCATACCTAGACTTGTTATCCATTGCAAACCAATTCAAATGCCTGTCACTAAAGGTTGAGATATCCTCCTCTACTGCGCTTTGTGTCATAGGTTGTTATAGACCTCCGTCTGCTGGCTCTCAAACCCTCACCCATCTAATTACTATTATGCGGCATGGCTCCCTTGAAACAGTTATTCTTGGGGATCTTAATTTTGATTGAATGTCCAAGGCCGCTGCACCACTTAAAGAGTTTTGTGATGCCCACAGGCTGACACAACTTATTGGTGAGCCTACGCGCCCTAATAAGAAGAATCCTGTTAGGAGCACACTGCTGGATGTCATTCTAGTAAGCAAACTGCACCTGTTCTCCCATGCAGGAACCTTCTTCTTTGATTTTAGTAACCATAGTGTCATTGCCAGTGTAAGATCTGTGCAGAATCCACGATCCTCAGCAAGGTTCTTCACTAAGACGTCCAGACGTAACTTCAATCAGTCTGCCTACCTTGATGAGCTAAAATACTCGCTGCGCTGGCAGGACTTTTACCTAGCTAATTCGGTCAACTTGGCATATGATATAGTTTCTGAAATTGTGTCTGGGGCATTAAATAAGTATGCCCCTCTTGTAAAAGTCAGGGTAAGGAGTAGAGCCTGTCATTGGCTCTCCTCAGAACTCAAAACAGCACTGTTGGACAGGGACAAACTCTGGAAAAAAAGCACCAACAACTAAGACCCCTATGGACTGGTGTCACTTTAGGAAAACTAGGAATACATGTACCAAGATGATAAGAGAAGCTAAGGCCTCCTTTTACTGGTTGGAAATGGACTCTGCCACCAGGAGCACTTCTAAATTTTGGAAGTCTATTAAGGACATGTCAAGCCATACACCGGGGAACTCTCTGCCTGCAAAGATCTACTCTGGCAGTGCCACCATCTGTGACAAAATGGAGATCCTGGATGCATTTAACAACCACTTTGCCATTGCAAGGCTAACATTTGACAACTCCCCCGCATGTTCCTTACATTCCCAGTTGGGTGCACAAAATACTGAACCTCTTCTTACCAACTCAGTCTTTTCCCTACAGCTTACTTCATTGAACGAGGTCGAAGAACTCCTATTACAGTTGGATACCAAAAAAAGTGCGGGTGCTGACTCTCTTGACCCATACTTTCTAAAGGTCACCTACCATGTTTTAGCTCTACCAATCACCCATCTATTCAATCTCTCACTGTCTTATGGAATCCTCCCACCTTTATGGAAAACAGCCCATGTTATCCCCCTGTTTAAACCAGGGGACCCAGGTGATCTTAACAACTATAGGCCGATTTCTCTACTCCTATATTGTACAAATTGTTAGAAAAAGTTGTAAGCAAGCAGTTGAGAACCTATGTAGAAACTATGAATCTTCTAAATGCAATGCAATCTGGCTTTAGAACACAGCATAGCACCATTACGGCCCTAGCCAAAGTGACCAACGATTGGCAGCGAGACCTGGAGAATAGAAACTTTGTCTGTGCAGTGTTCTTAGACTTAGGTAAGGCCTTCGACACTATCGACCATGGCCTGCTCCTCTCCTCCCTGAGGGCGATAGGCCTGGACCCACTATCCTTGCATTGGTTTGCTGACTACCTCTTTGACCAGTAGCAGCAAGTTAAGGCAGAAGGGGAACGTTCTCCCCTTAAACCCCTGCAAAGAGGGGTTCCCCAAGGATCAATTCTTGGTCTCCTACTGTTTGCAATTTATATAAACAACACTGACACCAACATAACTAAGGCCAATATTCATCTGTTTGCTGATGACATGGTACTTTATCTAAGTCCCCCGTCGCCAAAAGCTGCCTGTGGAGACCTACAAACCGAATTCAATCTACTTCAGAGCCAACTTCTAAATAAAAAGCTCTTACTAAACACCAAAAAAACTAAGGCAATGCTGTTTTCTCCACTTCTTCATGTAGCAAACCTGGCCAGTGCTGGCTCTATTCCACAGACCACCACAATCCTGGGAAAAAACTTAGAATTTGTCAATAAATTCAAGTATTTGGGAGTGTGGCTCGACCATAGACCCTCCTTTACGGACCATATCGAGGATCTGCTAAAAAAACTGAGGCAGAGGCTTGGACTATTTTTCAGGATTAATAACTTCCTTACTAGAGATGCCAAGTTGCGGTTGGTACAAACAACGTTTCTCTCCTTGGTTGACTATGCTGACTTTCTTTATAGTCACTGCCCTGCCTCTCATCTTGCTAAATTGGATACGTTGTATCACAGGGCTCTGAGATTTATTACTGGCCTACCTTTTTCCACTCATCATTGTACCCTTTATGCTGTTGTGGGGTGGCATTCCCTTCAGTATAGGAGAAACAGAAATGCTGTACTGTGGACGTTCAGCGTTATTATCAAAAAAATATTTCTATATATCTCTGATTGTCTTCCACTATGTGAGTTAGGGAATTATGCACTGAGAAGCTACTCCCTTATTTCTTTAAAGGTACCTAAGCTTAAAATACACTTTGAGAGAATGACTATAAGCTTTGGGCCGCCATCTCTATGGAACAAAATACAAAAATCGCTAAAGCTTAGTACTTCGGTCAATCTATCCTCCTTCAAGACACTTTATGCCCATTCAGTCGAGGAAATTTGCAGCTGCTTCCCCCGATCCTAAATTTCCCCTGCACCTATGGCACACCATGATGGCATTTGTATTCTTCACTATGCCTGGCCTTGTGGCCTCTCCTTCACATTTCTTTTGGTATCTAATTGTGCTTTCCATCCTCCGGTCCTGTGTCCTCTCTGTGGCTTTTATCTCTCCCCCTTCTACCTTCAACTACCCTGCCTGTACTTTACTTCCCCTCTGCCTGCCACACACACCCTTCTACCCTGTTTACACTGATTATGAACACATTGACTGTCTTGTTTAACAAGGCACTGTATGTAATATACCATTACCTAACTGTTGTCCTTGTATAGTTCACCCAGCTACTGTTGTTAGGCACATTACTACACCATGAAGGAACTGAACCACTGTTCTCCAACTGTTCTCCATTTATGTCTCCATTAAATTACTGTACCACAGTATTGTATAGTATTACTGGGATGTTATGTTGTGACTGTTCATAAATTGTATATCCTGTGTTCCTGTGCTAACCAGGTCCATCTTGTAATTGAGCTATGCTCAATGGTGTTCGCCTGGATAAATAAAGATTTTGATTGATTGATTGACTGATTGATTGAAGAGCTGATGGAGTAAGCAGAGGATGAGTGCTGGATCTGAGGGGGGAAGGAATTCCAAATTTCTGGGAGGCGGTGAGAGTAATCGGATTGGCCTATTAGGGTGGATCTGCGGGGGACTACCAGGGTGCGGGAGTCAGTTGATCTAAGGGAGTGGGAAGATGGGGGGGATTTATAAAGGAGGAGGTGAGGTAGGAAGGGGCCTCACCAAACTAGTGCTTGGAGGTGAATTTAGCACAGTGGAAGAGTTGCCTATTTGTAAGAGAGGGGAAGGATAAGGCACGATAAAGATTGCAGTGGTGGGTACGAGGGGGGGTATCTAGGGCAAAGTGGCAAATGGAATTGAAGAGGGTGTCCAGTCTGGCCAGGGAGGACTTAGGGGCAGCACCATAGACTACATCATAGTAGTCGAAAATGGGCAGTATCATCTTCTAAACAAATTCATGCCTAGCCATAGGAGGGATGCAATTATGGTTCCTGAATAGGGCACCAAGATTGGGGCACAGTTTTTTCTGGATGGCGTCAATATGTCCAGAGAAGTTTAGGTGCTGGTCCAACCAAATGCCTAAGTACCTGTAGGAGGATGTGTCCTCAAGTAAAATTCCACCAAGGGTGTAGAAAGTGGGTAGGGAGGGAAGCCTAGAGGGTCTCTGTCTAGTGTCAGAGGTCATGGAGACAGTCTTCTTGGCACTGAGGAAAAGTTGATGGTTAGCAAACCAGGGCTGAACCTTGTCGAAGTCTTGCTGTAGGCTGGTTGTAACCTCAGCAGGACAGGAGCCAGATGCATACAGGATTGTATAACTGGCATACATATGTATAGCAGAGGAGGGGGAGCAAACAGAGAGAAGGTCGTTTAAGAAGATGGAGAATAGGAGGGGCCCTAATATAGATATGTGCATTGGTTTGTTTGTATGATAACATTTTTATGTGTTTTGATTTTTTTTTGACAGAAACAAGATGGCGGCCATATAAAAAAAAATTATGAAAAAAGATTACCCCTCATGCAAAACACAATCCTTTTTCGTGTAGGCCAAGTTCTATTTTTGTATCAAACACCTATCTGAAAGACCATACTGAGCATGCTCAGATCCGAAATTTCAGATCCTTATAACTTTGGAATAGATTAATATTTTTCCACCAAATCAGAAAAAGGTATCACTCTGTCCCAAGCCCTCTCTACTCTGAAAATGTCAGAGCAAAATTCCAAACTTTCTGAGTGCTAGGCGATGACAAAAAACAGCTAAAAAAATAATTTTTTAAACTTTTTTAGCTATTTGGATCTCATAATCTGCACATCTGACCAGAGCAAAACATGGCACGTCAAGAGATCTTGCCCGTGAGACTATACATGCAAAATTTTGTGCAAATCTGTTGAACAGTGGTAAAGCTATTAAAGTGCAAATTTAGGCATTTAACATTAAACAGCCTACTCAACTCAACTATAGTGGTAATACTAAGTCACTATACAGTAGTATAGACATATAAGCTGCATGGGTTCCTGTTCTTACTTCTTGTGGGCTTACTAGGACTTCTGTAATGATGGAACTCCTCGAACTTCTGTTTTATATTTCAAGTCCACGGGTCAGGAGTGTATCCTGTACAGTTCACCAAGAACCCAAACAAATGAAATATTTTCTAATACAAGAGGGGACCTTCATTTTTTTACTGACATCAGAGCAGGGCCAAATCTGCTTAAGAAAAAAAAATTATATTAGACGGCCAGGGGGTTTGTCACGTTTAAATCATGATTTTTATGCTTTGGTATGTTAGGTTCCTTTTAATTGGATTAAGGCGATTGCCCCCACAAGAATTGCAAAAATGTGCTGTATAACTGAGTTTCAACTAGTGGAGGGGGGGGGTAGGGGCGAATTTAATTATGAAACGGGCTTCAGATTTCCAGTCCTCTGATTGGTTGTTAGCCGTGCACTGAAGGTTTCTAGTGCATGGTTACAATCAAGCACTGGCAGCCTTGTTACATTACTAAAAAAAAAAACATATTAATGCCCATTTGGAATACTATAAAAGAATTAGAATGTTCTGGACCACTGTTTTGTTTCTCTAATCCCCTATAAGTGTACTGTAAAAACTATCACAAATGACACCTTACAATGACATCTCCCCTTTAAAAAAATAATTATTCTTTACATATTTTACAAAGAGGTATATGTCTGATTGAATTTAAACCATTTCTCTTGTACAGTATCTCCACCACTGGCCATCCCACATGCAAGCTCGCTCACTGATTCGTGCCCCCGCTCTCTCACTGTCTAACCCACAAGTCACTACCTTGCTCCCATTCAGTCACTACTTTGGCCCAGTCACTAACCTGTATGTATTTGTTTGCAGGTTTTGAATCTTTCTCTAACTCATTCATTCACTAAGGTGCAGATACTGCTACTGTAGTTGCTCTTCTCCCTGAGTGCTTCACACATCAGTGGCATCTCCTCAGCTGCACTGCCCACTACAAAAGCACAACACAATTAAAAAAAAAAGTATCTTTCAACCACAGGATTTTCAAAAGGTGAAAAAAAAAACAACAAGTGTGTGTGTGTGTGTGTGTGGGGGGGGGGACCAACATAGTGCCATGGCAACCAGCTCAGGAAACCTGCACTTATCGATCATACAGTAGGACAAAATTCCTTCTCTCAAAAAGAAAAACACAGTGCACTGATGCAGTTGGAGAAACTATTTTATTTCAAATTAAGACAAAGAAATAACTTTTTTCTACGTAGTCCTTTGAATTTAAATTTTCTCATACATGAACAGCTAAGGTGCTCATTTCATAAGCACAATAAGACAAGCTGGGGGTGTGCACTACACACTTCTAGCGCATGGCTGAAGTAGTGACTGAATGGGAGCAAGGTAGTGACTTGTGGGTTAGACAGTGAGAGAGTGGGGGCACGAATCAGTGAGCGAGCTTGCATGTGGGATGGCCAGTGGTGGAGATGGTGCACAAGGGGAGAACATGATAGAGGTCTTCAGGTACATGAAGGGGGTAAATAGGGGAGAAACAGTCAGGGTGCTTCGAAGGAAGGAGGAGGGGGCCACTAGAGGGCATGGGTGGAAGCTGGAGGGGGAAGATTCATGGGAGAAAGGAGGAGGTGCTACTTCACTGAGAGGGTGGTGGAGCCATGGAATGTGCTGCCCAGGGGGCTGGTGGAGGCAGAGACGGTGGAGGGGTTCAAGAGGGGGTGGGACAGGTACAGGGGAAGTGTTCTGGAAGCAAAATCCAATGCAGCGAGAATATCCAGAACTGGGAAGGGAGAAGCCAGACAAGGCGAGGGGTGGCAGCAAGGTCAGCTCCCAGGGTGGGGGCTGACCAAACGAGCAGACGCGAAAGACCATTAGGCCTATTCTGCTGGCATTTTAGTATGTTAGTATGGCCAGAAGATGAAGGCACTCAACCTGTGGCCTTGTGCTTTACTACACCGCGGCCATGTGTTAGAAGTGTCTAGCGCCCACCCCATCATGTCTTATTGGTTACCTAATGACAAGAAACTAGGGATAAGAAGTGATTTTATATGAGGAGTGGGCTTAGGATGCAGCTTTGTCTGTCTCTTGTTTAACCAACACCTCAGGGATGACTTTGCATAGGGGGTATACTGGGTGGGGTGGAGGAAACTAAAAAGGGCCATAGTGAAGGCAACAAACCTCTGCATCAAGCAAATCAGCAAAAGAAGAGGCTGTGCTGGTGCTTGAAAGAGGTGGTGGAAAAAGTTAAAGCTAAAAGGGTAGCATTCAGAAGGTACAAGGAGATGCAGACGGAAGATGACTGGGGTGTGTCTCAGGGGAAACAGAGGGGTGCGGGTAGTGCAGTAGGGAGTGCAAAGGCATACACTGAAGAGAGAATAGCCAAGGCACTAACAAAAGTGGGCAAGACATTGTTTAGGTATGTAAGTGAAAAAAGGAAGACCAATGGTGGGATTTTAAGTGAGAAAGGGGGACTGTGCAGAGGGGAGCAGGAAAAGGCAGAAAATCCTTAACAAATACTTTTGTTCAATGTTCGCATAGGAAAAAGATGGGGAGGGGACACAAAAATGTAACAGGGGCATGGGAGGGAATGAGGTAGACACTAGTCCATTTTCAGAGGAGAGAGTCCTGACAAGACTTGCAGATCTGAAAGTGGACAAAGCATGGGGACAGACGAAGTCCACCCAAGGGTATTGAGGGAGCTCAGGGACGTACTGGCTGCACCTCTGATGGACCTATTTATTTATTTATTGAAATGTTTCACCAGGAAGGCATGCTGAGCAACAAGTTGCTCATCTCCTGGTGAGACCTGGGGGTAGGGGAATATGAGGATAGTTTTTATTTATTTTATTTAGTTTTTGTTGACTGGGTAAGTGCACTAGACAAATCCTGCCTATTTTCAGGCACGACCCGGGAGAGGGGGATACAGATGAATGCCAGCTGAACGTGAACCAGATTAAGCCGTTGGTGGTATTTTTAGTGAATGAGGGAAATTTGGCCAGGACACCGAGTTTATCGAGATTTGGTACACAATATAAATTTACAGTAGATTACATTCAAATAATTTTAACAGACTGTACAGGAGTAATGAAATAGTGGGATGCTAACAGTTTTGAACTAGATAGATACCATGCCAACACTTTTGGACTAGATAGACAGGTACAACAGCACAAAAAAACATTTAGGCATACACTAAATGACACATAACTGTGTAGCTAGAAAATGGCTGAATAGAATCGTAGTTTGATCTAGGGAAGTTAGTGAGGAGTAAACACAGGCAGAACAGGTTGGCAAAGGTATAACAGAAGTGCAAGTTAACTACAAGTGCAGTAGAGATTAGGGGTCAGCCGCAGCAAGAGCTACGTAAGTGGGAGAAGGGAAGGTGAGAGGTAGGTATGTTGGTAGGCAGAGAAGCAGGGGTGGTGGTGGAAGTGGATGGAAGGAAGAGGAGGCAAAGGAAGAGGTAAGAAGAGAAAGGTCTGCTGGGGCCTGACCCCTCCAGTATGCAGAGGACCCTGCCTGCACAAGGCAGGAGTCAAGCATGACAGAAAAGGAGCAGGTTGTGGCAGCGAGAGGTAGAATACGATAGATGGGAAGCAGGTTGTAGGCAGCAAGGGGGAATAGGCTTCAGCAGAACAGAAGAGAGGGTGAAGGTGAAAGACAAGAGAGGCTGAATCCCAGCCCTTTAGGATGTGGAGAAGTAGTGGGAAGAGCTGGGTTAATGGTGTAAGGATAGGGTAGGGACTGGCCCTTGGTACAACTTTGGATGATTGAGAAATCAGTAAAACAATGGAAGGTCTGAAGGGAGGGAATGAGGGAAGGGAAGAAATTCTGGTTTTTAGGTGAGTGGGAGGTGGAGCTGCAGCAGGGGCATTGCATGGATACTGAAGAGGGTAGGGTTTGTCAGGGGCTTAGAAGGGGGAGTTAGGGAGGGTTGTAGCAGGAACAGCTGGACGTAAGGAAGTTTTTGAGGGCAGAGCTGATGGAGTAGTCGGAGGATGAGTGATGAATTTGAGGGGGGGAGGGAATGCCATATTTTTGGGAGGCAGTGAGAGTAAATGGATTGGCCGATGAGGGTGGGTCTGCAAGGAACAGCCAGAGTATGGGAGTTAGACAATCTAAGGGGTGAGAGGGAGTGGGGGTGTTATAAATGAGGGGTGAGGTAGGAAGGGAATTCACCCAGCCAGTGCTTGGAGGTGAATTTAGCGCAGTGGGACAGTTGTCCGTTTGTAAGAGAGGGGAAGGATAGAGCACGATAGAGATCACAGTGGTGGGTGCGAGAGGGAGCATCAAGGGCAAAATGGCAGAAGGAATTGAAGAGGGTTCCAATCTGGCCAGGGAGGACTTGGGAGCAGCACTGTAGACTACATCACAGTAATCGAAGATGAGCAGGATCATCTTCTGAACAAGTTCATGCCTAACTGTACAGGGGATATAACTACAGTTCCTGAACAGGGCACCAAGCTTGGGGCACAATTTTTTTGGGATAGTGTCAATATGTCTGGAGAAGTTTAGGTGTTGATCCAGCCAAACTCCTAGGTACCTGAAAGAAAATGTGTCCTCAAGTAAAGTCCCATCAAGGGTGTGGAAAGTGGGCAGGAAGGGGAAGCCTAGAGAGTCTCTGCCTTGTGCCAAAGGTCATGGAGACAGTCTTTAACAGGTCATTGGAAAAATAAATGGTCTTGGGGGATTGGAGGAGGACAGATGTCCCACTCACAAAAGTGGTAACAGGGAAGCGGCTTGCAATTATTGGCCAGTCAGCCTGACTTCAATGTTGGGATAGTTAATGAAATTACTGCTGAATGAAAGGATTGTGGAATATTTTAAATCCAATGGGTTACAAGACCTGAGGCAGCATGGATCCATGAGGGAAGGTCATGTCAAATGAATCTGATAGAGTTCTTTGTCTGGGTTACCAAGGAACTTTGATCAAGGTAGACCAGTGGACATAGCCTACCTAGATTTCAGTAAGATGTGTGACACAGTTCCACACTGAGACCAGTAAGCAAGCTGGGTAGCTTACGAGTAGGTCCAAAGATGGTAAACCGGCTCGGATAAGACATTTGTTATAGGATAGGCAGCAGAGGGTAGTGGTAAACAGAGTTTAGTCAGAGGATTCTGTAAACCGTGCCCTGATTATTTCATTGATTGTATTCACTAGCTGTTTTTTGTCCTATCCTTTGATTATACTGTTTATGTCCAGGTCCATCTTGAAAATGAGCTTTTGCTCAATGGTGTCTCACCTGGCTAAATAAAGAATTGATTGACTGATTGATTGATTGATTAGAAGGAAAGGTGACTAGCTGGGTGTCTCAGAGATCAGTGCTGGGACTGATCTTCTTAATTGTCTTTATAAGCAACATTGCAGAGAACCTGGAAGGGAAGATCTTCCTCTCTGCAGATGACACCAAACTCTGCAATAGGGTGAACATTCTGGTCTGTGTGTATTAAGGATAAGCAACTATCTAAGAAAACTCGAGGAGTGGTCAGAGGTATGGCATCTTGGTTTCAATGTGAAAAAGTGCAGAATAATGGACTTGGGGCACAGAAACACAGGGCACAATACAAAATGCCACAAGGCAGCAGCCAAAGCAAATAAAATGCTAGGCTGCATCACCAGGGGATTAACCTCTAGGAGGGAAGAAGTAATCTTGCCACTGTACAGGTCACTTGTGAGGCCACACCTGGAATACTGTGTGCAGTTCTGGTCCCCGGATCTGAAGAAGAATATCAAACTACTAGAGGGGCTCCAAAGGAGAGTAACCAGGATGATCCAGGGTATGGGGGACAAACATGTACTCCCTGGAGGATAGGAGAGAGGGGGACATGATCAAGACATTCAAGTGCCTTAAGGGAATAAACAGGGTAAGATCGGAGGGCATCTTTAACTTAAGGAAGAAGGGTAAACAAGGGAGCACAGCATGAATCTAGTGGGGGTAGATTTCACTGAAAGGGTGGTGTCGGGGTAGAACAAGTTGCCAGAGGAGGTGGTTGCCATAAATACAGTGGCTAGTTTCAAGGGGGATGGGATAGGGCAAAGAAGAAAATTAGGGTAGGTGTTCCTGGGATGGGGAAGGGGGTGGGTACTAGGAGACGGATAGCTGACACCAGAGGGAGTGGGGGGGGGCAGCTCCAGTGAATTAATTAGAGCTGTACACTCAAGCAGACTTGATAGACCATTATGGCCTGTTTCTGCTGCCGAATTCGTATGTTCATAAAATGTAGTGGTTGTACTGACGACCACCAAGCAGGATAGAGACCTGGGAGTGATCATATTGAATGACCTAAAGGTGGCCAGGCAGCGCCATGAGGCAGATGGGAGGACAAGAGGGATGCTGGGGTGTACAGAAAGAGGTGTCACCAGCAGAAAGAGAGCGGTGGTGTTGCCTCTGTATAGATTGCTGGTAAAATGCCACTTAGAGTACTGTGTCCAGTTTTGAAAACCACATCTCAGAAAGGACATAGAGTGGAAGCAATCCAGAGGAGGGCAACTAAAATGGTGCAGGGTCTGCATCAGCTTAAGAAGAGTGATTAAATGACCTAAATATATAGACCTTGGGAGAGAGGAGAGAGAGTGAGGAATTTGATAGAGAACTTTAAATACCTCACGGGGTTAACAAGGTACAAGAGGGAAGTATTTTTTTTTCAGAAAAAAAGGTGCTTAAGGATAAGAAGCCGGAAGGGGGTAGATTCAAGAGAGATGCGTGGAAGTACTTCTTCACAGAAGGGTGATAGAAGATTCCTGGAACTATTTTTCAGCAGAGGTGGTGCATGTAGCTGAATACAGTGGTGGCGTTCAAGAATGCATGGGTCAGGCATAAAGGAATCTTAGGGAAGGGGTGGGTGAATAAGCCAGAGAACAAGTAGGATCTGCGGTGATACTGTAGGCAGGGAAAAATTAGCTGACTAGGTGGGGAAGTGGTCCTTATCTCTACATTCTCTCCGCTAAGTCTTTTGATCAGCTATCTAAATATTACATCTGTCAGAGGTGACTACATAATATAAAGTAAAATAGCTGTTTATCTGACTAGTTACCCAACTTGGTTCTTTTCCCCAGAAGGGTTGGAGTGCAATTCAAATTGAAAGGCTAAAGCCTGTAGTACAAGGGGGCAGTGCAACTGACCACGCCTCCATTTGGCCCATTTAAGGGCTGCTCCCCTCACTATTCACATGAGCATTTTTTCTTTGTAGCCAGAGGTTCTGTCAGTCAGTCTTTTTCCCTGGAGCCTGCTGGGGCCTTGCCCCCTCCCCCCCAAAATGCTGCTGTGCTTGGACTTTGCTTAGTTTGTGCTGGAGTTCTGTTGTTTGTGTTCTCCTGCTTCTGGTTTGTATTTTTGTGCCTCTGGCTGTTGTGCTGTGTGCTTCCTTGTGTGCTTGTTTTTCTGTTCTCCTGTGTCTGTGTTTTCTCTTGCATTTCTTTTGGGGGGTTTTAGTTTTCCTAATACCTTATTTTCTTTTGTTTGTTCTGTATTCATCTGCCTGTGTTCCAGGCTCCTACCAAACCTCAATTATCCTGCACTTTTTATTGTATGTTTCAGCTTACTCTGCAGTTTGCTGCCTCCTGCTCCGCTTCATTGATTACACCTGGTTCATGGCTCTGCTGCCTAGCTAACAAGTGCTCCCTGTTTTACTGCCTAACAGCGCCCTAACTCTACCTTAAAGCCATTTATCATGCCTCTCATTCAGTTCACTATTTCTGCTGAAACCATAGCAAACATCTACTAAACCTCATCAGTTCAATTATGTTAAATCTCAGTCAGTGGCATTCCAATCTCATTGCCTCAACCACTGGCATCACAGCCTCTCACTGTCTACATACCTACCTTCAATGTCACTGACTTGGTGGGACTCAAACCTGAGTCTGCTGCATCTCTATATACTCTCCATAGGATTCAAACCTGCTTACATGCAATTATACCAAGCAATTGCTGTTGTTTTCAAAGCATTTCTTTCCTTACACTCCCTATACTCTGCCCTGCTATGTAATTTACTCCAGGGCATGTTGGCTTTGCTGCAGCTGCTGCTGTTCCTTATTTAACCTATTAATTAGCTGCTTGATGTCATGGTGTCATGTCTGTGGCTACTTTGTTTTTTCAACAGTGGGGGACTTAGCTGTTGCAGTGGACATTATGGTTCCAGGCAGCAGGAGCAGCTTCATATTGTTCTTATGTTTAACCAGCCACTGGCTTTGCCTGGCCTCCTACTGCTGCTCTGCATAGCCTTTATGGCACTATGCAAACAGCCCTTCCTGTCCCTTGACCTACCAATGCTTATATACCTACATGTAACACTCATATATCAGCTGTCACGGCACTAATACACTCAGCCTTCAAGTCTGTTCCTTCACGTACCTCACACCATCCCATACTGGCATCCCCTTCCAAGTCTGGCAGCACATCATGTTTACTCGCTCTAAATGGCACCTCCTACCTTACTGGCTTTTCAGCCTCCTCCTCCTACCTTCCTGGCTTCACAGCCTCCTCCTCTCCAGCTGTCAGCCTCAGGCTTTGCCCAGCCTCACAGTTCATTTACCTATAGTATACAATTCAATTCACTCCCAATTTGGCTTTCTAATGGACTTGGTTGGCATGCATTCCTGTGGTTGACAAGAAAAAATTACTCACCATAGTAATGTTGTTTCTTGTAATGGAGTCTTGCTGTATTCTGACAATATGCAGTTAGCCCCAGCACTTGAACTGCCCCGGAAAGGAAAGAGTTAACTCGATGCAGAAGCATAGAACGTTGAGCTCGAGCTTGGGTTTCAAACCTCTGTCTCTGGTACTTACCAGTGTAACCATAGATTCTTATGAGCAAACTAAGTAAGTACTAAACTATGGAAATTGTTTATTATATAGCCAAAAGGCAACAATTTGGGTCACAAAAAGACTCAAGTTGAGAACCCAAGAAAAAAAGACAGTGACAATATAATATATATATTAAACATAACAATAGTAACAAAAAAACAACTACCCAACCTTAAGAGGGAAGGTACAAGGTACACCCCTGAGATGCAGCACTGTACCTGCCAGCCCACTTCCCAAAACTAGGTTCTGAGAGGGGAGGCAGGGAGGGATGTCAGAATACAGCAAGACTCCATTAGAAGAAACAACATTACTATGGTGAGTAATTTTTTCTTCAAACAACATGAAGTCTTGCTGTATTCTGACAATATGCAGACTACCAAGCAGTTCCCCCAGGTGGAGGGAATACAGAACCTACTTTGGGAACAGGATCTGCAGTACTGCTGTACCAAACCTTGCATCACTTCTAGCCTGGTTGTCCAGACAGTAATGCTTGGTAAATGTATGGACTATTTTCCAGGTGGCTGCTTTACAGATTTCTAGTAAGGGTATATCTCGGGCCACAGCCAGAGTAGCAGCTGTAGCCCTAGTCGAGTGAGCCCTCAGTCCTGAAGGGGGTGTTTTTCCCAATTTGTCATAGCAGAATTGTACACAAGAGAAAATCCACCTTGCAATAGTTCTTTTAGTAGCAAGCTTACCTTTCCCCACTTCACCATAAGTGAGAAAGAATTAAAGACAGTCATTTATGTGTGCCTTAGTATGTTCTATGTAGTAGCTAAGGGCCCTTTTAACATCCAAACTGTGTAATCTTCTTTCTCCTGAAGAAGAATGGTCAGTGAAAAGCACAGGAAGAGACATACACTGGTTCAGACGAAAATCTGATACCACTTTTGGTAAGAACCTCCTATTGATTCTTAGGACCACCTTATCCCTATAGAAGGAGATGAAGTCAGGTTTGACTGACAGGGCCTGTAATTCACTAATCCATCTGGCAGAAGTAATAGCTACCAGGAACACAGTTTTCCAGGTCAAGTATTTCAGCTCGGCCGAAGCCAGAGGTTCAAAGGGTGGCCACATAAGCTGGGCAATGCAGATATTAAGATCCCAAGCCGGAGTAGGCTCTTCAAAGGGAGGGTTAATATGAACCAGACCTTTGAAAAACTTACTGAAAACAGGATGAGATGCCAGGGAAGAGCCCTTCCCTGCTGAAAGGAATGCAGAGACAGCTGCTAGGTGAACCTTTAGAGTTGCAGGCCTAAGGCCTATACCATTCAGATGAACTAGATAATCTAAGGCTGTAGCAATGCCTGAAGAATCAGGCACAATGCTCTTCTGAGAACACCAAATGCTGAAGCTTTTCCATTTGGAATTATAAGTTTTTCTAGTGGAAGGTTTCCTGGGAACCTTCAAAATATCTAGGACTCCCTGAGAAAGATGCAGGCCTGCATATTCTAACTCTTCAAGAGCCAGGCCTTGAGGTTGAGAGACTGAAGATTGGGTTACCAGATCCTTCCCTGAGAGGAAGTTAGCAGATTGTAACTCTTTGGAAGAGACAGGAGACATGACACTGCCAGAGACGGCAGCAGAGGATACCAAGGCTGTCTCGCCCAATCTGGAGTCACCAGTATCACTGTGCAGGGTTGAGATCTGATTTTGATCAGGACTCTGAACAACAGAGGGAAGGCATAGAGAAACCTAGCCTTCCAATCCAGAATGAGAGCATCCAGAGGAACAGTCCCCAGGACTGGAGGTCGGCAACAAAACAGAGGAAGTTGGTGATTGTCCAGGGCTGCAAAGAGATCTATCTCTGAAGTGCCCCATCTGGAGAAGATGGCCTCTAGTATGGGAGGGTCCAGAGACCATTCGTGATGCCCCTGGGAGATTCTGCTCGAAGCATCTACCAGTACATTGTCCTTTACTGGAAGGTGAACTGCTATCAGGGAACTCTAAAGAGAATAGACTAGAGACCACAGTTTCATGGCTTCTGTGCACAAGACTATGGTCCGAGTGCCCTCCTGCTTGTTGATGTACCACATTGTGGTGGTGTTGTCCATCCTGACTTGGATCACCTTGCCTCTGACTGACTCCAAGAAGACCTGAAGGGCTAGAAAAACTGCCCTGAGTTCCAGGAGATTGATATGAAGGAGAGACTCTTGTGGAGACCAGACCCCTTGATCCGTAAGGGCTCCCAAATGGGCTCCCCAACCTAGGAGAGAAGCATCTGTAGTTAGGACTACTGAGGGAACTTGACAGAGAAATGGAACTCCTTATCTGAGGTTGTCCTGGTCCAGCCACCACTGGAGAGCTTGGACCAGAGTCAGAGTCACTGGAATCAATTTGGTGAGAGATTCTCTTTTCTGAGACCAAAAGGACCTTAAGTGGAACTGAATGTCCCTCATTTGAAATCTGGCTCCTTGCACCACTGCAGTGGAAGCTGCCATGTGGCCCAGGAGTTGAAAAAACTGCCTTGCTGGGTGAGAGGCCAGAGGCCGAAAAAAGGAAGCAGAATCTGTTAGGGCCTTTACCCTTGTCAGAGGAAGGAAGGCCTTTGCTTGGATAGTATCCAATTCTATCCCTATGAAAGTAAGAAGTTGTACTAGTTTGAGAACAGACTTTGGGAGATTGAGAAGAAACCACAGAGAACTGAGCAAGTCTTGAGTGATTTGTACAGCTGACTTGACCTGGTTGGATGACTGACCTATAATTAGCAGTCATCCAGATATGGGAAAATGGAAATACCCTGCCTTCTGAGGAAGGCAACTACTACTGAAAGGCACTTTGTGAACACCTTTGGAGCTAATGTTAGGCCGAATGGCATGGCTCTGAACTGATAGTGGCCTGAAGGCAACTCGAACCTGAGGTACTTTCCGTGAGAGCACCTGATAGGAATATGGAAATGGGCATCCTTGAGGTCCAGGGATGCAAGCCAATCCCCCGGCCTTAGAGAGGGAAGAATTATTCTCAGAGTCACCATTTTGAATTTTGCGTTTGAGATATGTTTGTTCAAATACCTTATGCCTAGGATGGGTCACCACTCCCCTGTCTTTTTTGGAGTAAGGAAGTACCTGGAGTACAGGCCTTTGCCCCTGTGCTGAGTAGAAACTTTCTTTATGGCTCTGAGAGTCAGAAGAGATGAAACCTCTGCCTCTAGGGCAAGGATCTCTGAAATGGATGCAGGTGGGAAAGACCTGGCCTTCAGTTTTCGAAACCTTCTGAAGTTGAGTGCCAATCCCTGGCTTACTACCTCCAGGACTCACTTGTCTGAGGTAACAGACTTCCAGGCCTGGAAGTAGTAAGCCAGCCTGCCTCCTACTGGAATGGGGGAGTTGACCCAGGCTGACACATCAGGGTGTCTTCTTGGCAGGAGCCTTGGACTGGGAAGAGGATGCAGCCCTGCTCATCCCCCTCCTGACCCTCCCTCGAAAGAACCCCCTCTGTGGGAAGGAAGAGGAAGCCTGAGCTTGTTAGAAAGGCTTGTGGAAAGATAAAAACAAGCACTTATTTAATCTTTTATTCTTGCAACATTTGCGAGTGCCTGTGACCTCCCTACACTACGTCCGGGTCACTACCAGCTATATCACTCAGCCCTGCAGCGAGCGAGCGAGCAAGCAAGTGTATGAGCTAAAATAATTGTGTAGAGGAAACGAGTTGCTCTATTTTATATTTGTTGTGTGCGTTGTGCTACTTTTATTGAAGTGCAGTATATATGTACATTGGAGCCCTGCTTTAGGTACACCAGGAAGCAGGAAGAGAACAATGTAGTTCTCAGGGGCAACTCTGGGACTACAGGAGTTGCAAACTGCATATATTTTAATATTGTGGGCAATATTCTCCTGTGCCTGGGTCACGAATGAGTGACAGATGCGCAGTGAGATAAAAACAAGCACTTATTTAATCTTTTATTCTTGCAACGTTTGTGAGTGCCTGTGACCTCCCTACACTACTTCCGAGTCACTACCTGCTATATCACTTGGCCATGCAGTGAGCGAGTGAGCAAGTGTATGAGCTAAAATAATTGTGTAGAGGAAGCGAGTTGCTCTATTTTATATTTGTTGTGTGCATTGTGCTACTTTTATTGAAGTGCAGTATATATGTACATTGGAGCCCTGCTTTAGGTACACCAGGAAGCAGGAAGAGAACAATGTAGTTCTCAGGGGCAACTCTGGGACTACAGGAGTTGCAAACTGCATGTATTTTAATATTGTGGGCAATATTCTCCTATGCCTGGGTCACGAATGAGTGACAGACGTGCAGTGAGATAAAAACAAGCATTTATTTAATCTTTTATTCTCATAACATTTGTGAGTGTCTGTGACCTCCCTACGCTACTTCCGGGTCACTACCTGCTATATCACTCGGCCCTGCAGTGAGCGAGCAAGTGTATGAGCTAAAATAATTGTGTAGAGGAAGCGAGTTGCTCTATTTTATATTTGTTGTGTGCGTTGTGCTACTTTTATTGAAGTGCAGTATATATGTACATTGAAGCCCTGCTTTAGGTACACCAGGAAGCAGGAAGAGAACACTGTAGTTCTCAGGGGTAACTCTGGGACTACAGGAGTTGCAAACTGCATATATTTTAATATTGTGGGCAATATTCTCCTGCGCCTGTGTCACGAATGAGTGACAGACGCGCAGTGAGATAAAAACAAGCGCTTATTTAATCTTTTATTCTCACAACGTTTGCAAGTGCCTGTGACCTCCCTACACTACTTCTGGGTCACTACCTACTATATCACTCGGCCCTGCAGTGAGTGGGCAAGCGTGGGCAGGGTGCGCGCTCTGCGCGCGCAGAGACACGAGCGTCGGCGCTTGTCAGTTGTGTCAGCTGAGGCAGCTGGGATAACCAGAAAATAGCACTTGTAAGTAAAACTGGCATAATGTTGACTTGTAGTTTATTTGCTATGTTTAAGCTAGGGGAAGAAATGGCAAATTATGTTTGCAGCAACTGCATTGAAATTAGGGAGCTAAAAAGTGAAATTGAGGCGCTCAATAACAGACTGAAGGTTAGGGCGAAATTTACAACACTACAGCACTTTATTGACTCCATGGCTGAGTGAATTAGTGAGGATATAAATCAGGGCACTACGAATACTGTGAAACATCTATTAATTCATAGTGAGAAGATAGAAAGCCCTGAGGAATGGAATATGGTTAAAAAAAACCACACACACAAAAGAGAGGTAGGAGAAACATTGGTGGTTCATCAAATATTTTGACCCCAAATAGACTCCAGGCCTTAGCTCCATCAGAGGACACTGAAGTAACTCTACCACCAAGCACTCAAGCATTCCCCAGGTCATCAAATATTGTTTGCACAAGCACTCAGCATATGGAACAAGATAGAAAACAGCAAATCCAAGCACCTAAAAACAACACCCCTCATGATATACTATTTATAGGCGATTCTTTGTTACGCTACACTGATAATGCATTGCATAAACAACAAAACTAATACACAACAGTTAGCGTATTACCAGGAGCTGGTATAGGTGATATAAAACAGCTCCTACCTGGCCTATTGGAAAATACTATCACTCCTGATACAATTTTGCATGTAGGGGTCAATGATATGGGTAAAAGGGACATTCCTGACATACAGAGGGATTTTGAAGCTGTGGGCACTGCACTAAGAAATGAAGGGTGTGATGTTTTGATTTTGGGGCTTCTACCTGTCCCCTGAGCAAATAATATATTAAACAGGGAAATATTTAGACTAAGTGGTTGACTTAAGCGATGGTGTGTTAGGGAGGGGGTATACTTTTATTGAACATTGGCAAGAATTTCAGGATTTCCATTTGTATGCTTGTGATGGGCTGCACTTGAATAAAATGGGAAAATGATTACTGGCCCAGCAATTAAAAAACACTGTACACTGCCATTTAAACTTCACAAGCAGGGGGATGTGGGGGATACAAAACCAGGGGTACTGCATACCGGTAAAACTCCATTATTAGACTGGAACTTCTTGACAGTCAATGCTAGGAGTCTTATAAATAAGTCTGATGAGCTCCAAGCTACATTACACACATTGAACATCCATGTATGTGCCATTGTAGAAACCTGGTGGCAACCAGAGGATACTTGGGATAGACATATCCCAGGTTACACACTTTATAATAAAGACAGGTCCCTATCAAGAGGCAGAGGGGTGGCTCTGGTTATTGCAGACTGTATCTCCTCAGAATGTATAGATATATCCAAATGGGCAGGTATAGAAGCCTTATGGATCAAGATTAGACCACCTCGTGCAGCTAAAATCAATCTGGGTGTAATATACAGACCCCCATCCACTAGGACATCGGAGGAAGAGGTTTTATTAGATTTTATCAACCAGTTGCCAGTAGCGAGGAACGTAATATTGGTAGGTGACTTTAACCTCCCGGGCATTGACTGGGATATGCAAAAAGCAAGCACTACCATGGAATCTAAATTTCTGGAAGTCTTTAACCCAGCAGGGCTGGAGCAATATGTAACAAATAATACTAGAGGTAACCACATTTTGGACCTAGTATTAAGCAATCTTATTAATAATATTGTATATTGCATTTTGAAACCCCCACTAGGTTCCAGTGACCATTCCATGATCAGCTTTCAGTATACTGGTACTCTGGAAGAAAATATAGGCAGTACAGTAATACATAAGTATAATCTATAATCAACTTTCAGCAAATGACACTAGATCTGGCTAAATAGAATTGGGAAGCAGATACACAAGAAGGGATTTAGGCAGGAGGTCTCAAACTATAGGCCTATCAGCCTGACCTCGGTGTTAGGGAAAATTTTGGAGGGTATAATCAAAGATTTTATCATAGAACTCCTAACAGCATCAGGCAAGAAGGATATAACACAACACAAGTTTACTGGTGGGAGGCCATGTCAAACTAACCTTCTGGAATTTTATAATAAGGTCAGCAAATCCATGGACATGGGTAACTCTGTAGACATTATTTTCCTGGATTTCGAAAAAGCGTTTGACAAAGTCCCCCACGAGGAATTGGTAAAGGCCTTAATGGACTTAGGTTTCCCTTCCTGGGTTTCTCAGTGGGTAGAGACATGGTTAAATGATAGAAGCCAGAGGGTCTATATAAAAGGTGAATATTCTGGCCATGTCAGTGTGACTAGTGGGATACCCCAGGGCTCTGTCTTGGGACTCTGTCTTTTTAATATATATATATCATTGATGCAGGTACAGTCATGGGTCTGGCTTTCAAAATTTGCAAATGATACACAAACTGGATGTCCAGTAAACAAGGCGGAAGATCATCTTGTTCTACAAACTGCTTTAAATAACCTGGAGACGTGGGTCTTACAAAAAAAATCTATTTTTAATATTGCTAAATGTACGGTTATGCACCTTGGTAATAATAACAAGCAATTCCAATATACCCGGGGGGGGGGGGGGACTGCACTAAAGGCTGTCAAAGATGAAAAAGATTTGGGGATATGTATTAGCAGCGACCTCAGTTTTAGCATGCAGTGCAATAAAACTATTAAAAAGGCAAGTAGCATAATGCACTGCATCCAGAAACATTAAATGCAGGGATACAGAGGTTATGATCCCCTTGTATACAGCATTGGTGCGCCCCCATGTGGAGTATTGTGTGCAGTTCTAGGCTCCATATAAAAAAGGGGATATTGGATCCTTGGAGAGAATCCAGAGGAGGGCTACCAAAAGAATTAAGGGTACTGAAGGACAGAGCTATGAGCAAAGGTTTCAATATTTGGACATGTATTCCTTGGAATATCACAGACTGAGAGAATATGTGCCTGATTTATAGGGCCCTGACTGATTTACATCTGTGGGATCTCTTGGGTCTGGTACGAAGAGACCAGTCGTATAATACCAGAGCACATAGCTTCCAGCTGGTTAATGGTAGATTTAGAACCAACAAAAGGAAATACTGGTTCAGTATTAGAGTGACTGAGATCTGCAACACCCTACCTTGCGGGGTAGTAAATAGTAAGACGATGTTCGAATTTAAGACAAAGCTTAATAAATATCTTATAAGCAGGGACATCCAATGTTATTCATAAAATTTAAATGGCAAGCTAATGGACTAACGTCTCTAAATGCTCAGTAATATCTATGTAATCCATGTATGTAATCTATGAAAGGCCTGCCCCTGCCCCTAGACTGCTGCTTCTGAGCAGTGGCTTGCCTCTCTTTGGCCTGTGCACTCCTGTAGGTGGTCCTGTACTTGTCCATTTTCTTCATGTAAGCCTCTGTCTGCTCCCCAAACAGAGAGTTACCCACTACAGAGAAATCCATAGCCTTGGCCTGGGTATCCTGCAAAAGCCTAGTACATCTGAGCCAAGCATGTCTCCTGAGAGACACGGATGTAGCCATGACTCTTGATGCTACATAATTGGAGTCCACAGCAGCATGAAATTGCACTTTGGATGCCTCAATTCCATCAGCAGCTACCTCCTCCAGCTCTTTGGCTAGCTGGGGGAGGCCTGTTTAGCCAGTTCTGGAACCATATCCCACCTGGACTTCTGGTACCTGGCTGTGTAGGCCATATAGTTAGCCTGCCTAAGTCCCAAAGAAGATGCCAAATACTGTTTTTTCACCATGGATTCGACCTTCGTGGAGTCTTTGTCTGGGGGTGTGAAGCCAAAGGAATGTTAGCCCTGTCACAGGCTGCAGCCTGCACCACCCCAACATGGCTGCAATAACTTTATAAAAAGTCTGTACCTGAGCCTGATAGCATATACCTCCTGTCCATTCTCTTATCCACAGGAGGTAAGGAGTTAGGTGTTTGTAAAATCTTTTTTGTCTGTTTCTCCAAGGACTTGTGAAGAGGGATAAACAATCTTTTGGACTCTGGTATGTCAATCATCTCTACAAAATTAGGCTCTTCCTCCTCCTCAGCAGCTTCAACCATTGGGAGCTGGAAGGTTTCTGCCACCTTCTTGTAAAACAAGAAGTGTGAAAGGGACTCAGAAAACTTTGGAGGGGAGACATTGGAGGGTCTGTCTGGGGAGATGTCTGGGTCAATGGGCACATCCAGACCTTCAAAGTCATTATCTTCATCCTCATCCTTGGTATACTCTCTGTCTCCCTCCCACTCCTCATAGAAAGCATCTGGATCGTAGTCAGATGGAGTTGGATCCGACTGAACCAACCGCCTAACTGGCGGTACCGGTTTGGACTGTACCAGGTGAAGTGATTGAACTATACTAATCGCTTAGGCTATCTCGTCAGCGGTTGGAGTATGCGGTGCTGGATCTTAACCAGCTGACTTATGCTTCTTTTTCTACAGAACCGACCCCTTGGAGTCAGACCTCCTTTTGCCCTAAAAGGTATTTCCTAGGTCAGTAGGCACCTCTTCAGGTTCGGCTGCAACCAAACCGGGCTGGCCATCCGGATCTATGGACTGCTCGGCCTCCCTTTCCTTCAGCCTACTCAACCTTTTTTCTAGAGTGGCTTTAAGGAAGTTTTTACAAATTGGGCCGTCTGTTTTGAGGTGGTCAAACCCCAGACAATAAACACAGATTAGGTGGGGGTCGGCCTTGGCAAAGGCCTCCCCACACTCAGAACAGTGTTGAAACCCATTGGGACTGTTTTTTTCTTGGGTTTCTCAGACATGGCCAACCTGAACAATTACCCTTAAAAGCTATTTAAGCCAGGTAATAACCAACCAATCAGTTACAAACCGTGTTACGGGTTCTGTAAAAGAACCAGAAAAAGTATGGTTCTTTTGAAACCGATCGGCACTGAAACACCACACTAAATCCCAGAGAAAATAAAAACAAGCAAACACAAGCAAAAAGGTCGGTTCCTGACTGGAACGACCGATGAGAAACCAAGACAAAACAATTTTCACAGAATTTTTAAATAAAAGACAAGTCACCATCTATCTATCACACTACCTGTACCATAGACAGAGGCTGGAAATCCCAAAATAATAAAACGGTCAGAAAAAATGAATGCTAATTCAAACTCTACCAAACTGAGCAGAGGAGAAATCTCCAGAGGGACTTCATTGTTAGGCTGAGTAAAAAATCTGACGGTTATACTGGTAAGTACCAGGGACAGAGGTTGGAAAACCGAGCTCGAGCTCAACGTTCTATGCTTCTGCATAGAGTTAACTCTTTCCTCTCTGGGGCAGTTCAAGTGCTGGGGCTAACTGCACATTGTCAGAATACAGCAAGACTTCATGTTGTTTGAAAAACTATTTTCCTTAACTAGACCAATGAGAGGGTTCATATTGTTCAGCCTGACCTACGTACAGGTCTCTTCATGTCAGCTTTTATCCAGTCAAGACCTACGAGAGGGTCCACAGTGCTCAGTCTGACCTATGTGCTGGTCTCCCCATGCCTGCCGTCATCCCTTATGACCCACATGCAGGTCCCATGCTCATTACGGTATACTTTTCCACATTTTGGAGACATGCCGACCATATCCACTACTTCCAGAACTCAGGGCTAGTCTTGTGGCCAACAGTCTCTCTCTGCACCCTGAAGTCCATATCTTGAGCATGCAAAGCTTGGGGCAGGGTCCTTCTCACCTGATCCATAGTTGAGAATGTCCTCACTCCGGGTGGACCTTAAGTCATCAACCATACTGACGGCATCTTTCAATGTTGCATTTAAGACTTCAGTAGCGAAGGGGTGGGGCTGTCATAGGAAGGGCCTCTTTAGCTGCCTGAACAGGTTTGGAGGAACCCTTTTAAACTATTCTCCCTACAGCCACCTCTGGTTCATCTAGTTTGTTCTTAGATCGGTAGGCTGGCTCAGCACCTTGGCAGCTGCTACTCTTCTCCTCCCATCTTGGAGATTGGCACCGAGATGCCCTGGTGTTTCAGAATTCACTTGCAATCCTCCACGGCATTCCCATTAGAGGACTAGAGCAAGAGTGTTCCCTGAAATTGCAATTGCCCTGACTGGTCTACTAAATTGCAGTAGCAGAGCCATCACTGAACAAAACTGCCCCAAAGCCTGGAGGGAAGGTGGCCTATGCTTTGGATCCCCAGAGGTTTCCTCCTCAGAGGGGGGTTTTCCTCTTCTCCTTGCCAATGGTCATAATAGTAGACAGGTGTAGGTGTAGCCCCTAGGTCACATAGTTAGAGTTCCACTGTTGGATGGAGTCGGGTGGCTGCCCCGTAATTGTCCCTTCTCTGCCTTTGGATGTTCTCTCTCTTCTTAGGAAGTCAGGCCTCCATGTCTTACAGTCAGACCTCAAGTGGGTCACTATTCACCTGTCATTTCCTGCCTACTCTACCCAAACAATATGACCAACTGACCCATGCTATCGACTGAACCCATGTTACCAACCAACCTACGTACAGATCTTCGACCCCGATAAGTGTTCACCATCTTGTATGCTTTGCTCAACACACTCTTTGGGCTTCTTCCTAAGGTACCTTTAGCCAAGGGTATCACTCTCATGGTACCTCTAGGGGTGGAACCCTCTTCTAGGGTTCCTTGCCTTTGTACCCCTACAGGGTGGTATATCCCATGGATAGAGAGGCGAACAACCAATGATTATTTACATTACACAAGTACAAAACCAGTTATACAGGCACACGGAACAAATGATAAGGATGTAAATTTTCCACTTGGACCCACTTGCTGAGTGAATTTCTACCACCTTTTAGGAATTTTGATTTTGCAGACCATAGGCATTGCTTAACAGAAAAGGGCAACACCACCTTGGAAGGAACTTCCATGCCTCTCAACTATGACATCTGTAGCTGTAATAGAGTACTTGGTCACCCATCTGACATTCCATACTGTAAGCGTTCCTGTCATAGTGTACTTTGCCACCTTGGGCACTCTTTTCCAAGTTTTGTTGGGCAAATGAGAAGACACTCTGCAGGTGTCTTTTCAGATCAGTGATATTTTAATGTATTTGCAGCAGCAGACATATTCTCAGTGGGAGTTTGATACAACAGGTGTAAAGCCAATGCAATCTATCAGTCATCATCTCAAATGGAGTAAAGCCAGTTGAGTGGCCTGGAGTAAAATGGATTGGAAGGAGAATCAGAGAGCATTTGAGATCCCAATATTTTGGTCTATTGGTGAGATACTTCTTAAGCATGCTGATCACAGTCTGATTGATGCATTCCAGCTGACCTGAAGATGGAGGCCAGTGAAGTTTCCTCTACTTTCTTAAGGTCTCACAGAGGTTGGTAATCATCTCGGACAAAAAATTAGAGCTGTGGTCTGATTTTTCCTTAAGGGTAGACCCCAATGACTGAACTCATCTTTTACCAAAATGGTGGCCATTGTTGCAGCCGTATCTTTTGGTGAAGGTATGCAGTTGACCCATTTGGTGAAAGGACAAGTCACTGTAAGCAAATACCTGTTTTCCCTGGAAGACCATGGAACTGGATCTGTCCACTCTGTCTGGATATCTGACCATGAGAAAGCTGTCCCTTTAGTTTGCAGGAGAGCTCTGAACCTGGGCTTGGATGGCCGAAATTTGTGGCAGGTGAAGCAACCTTTGGTATAAATAGATGCATCCTTATATATGCCACGTCGACTTGTTCAAGGCATCAAAGGTAGGTTGGCCGCCTGAATGTCCTCTGCACATCTTGTCATGGGTATGATACATCCTCACTTCCCTGTAGCTGGTAGGAACCACCCACCTAATGAAGACTATCTTTCTTGTGGGTGTAAGACAACAACATGTGGTGCAGATAGAACTTATCTCTTTGATCAGGCATGGTTTTCAGATCTTTATCATGAGCCATGTCCTTATCTGAGAAAGGACAATTAGCTGGATCTTCCATGTAGTGGTACATTTAGGACACCATTTTGTCCTGCAGCTGGGCTTGCACCAGGACAGAATCAAGCTCATCCTTTACTAACATATGTACCTTTAGAGGGGGATTTCAGTGGTAATATGATACTTATCTTGATCTTTCTGTCTGGCCTCCTCTCCCTTAGCTTGTCACCATGTGACGACTGCAAGGTTGACACTGGGGTTCAGTGGGTAGCCCCATGGCTCTCCACTCAAGGCTCCTTCTCTGGCTTGTGTGTCAGACATATAATTTCCAGTTTGATTAGGACTTTTGGTCCATGAGTGACCCTTGACTGTCTTCCAGTAAATGGTCATTTCATGGGTATGGACCATATTATCAATTGTTGTGATCAAATCTTTATGCCTGATGACTTTACCCCTGACAGTCTTGAACCAACCTTCCTTCCAACCAGGAAGGTAGGACAGAAAACTTTGTCTCACATAATCAGAATCTGAACAGATCACCAACTTAGTGATATGGCTATCCAGGACAGCTTAAATTGCCTGTAGACTGGCAGCTATCTCAGTACACTGACTAGACTTTGGGCCTATGTTGAACTACTGGGGAGGAGGAGTAGGTTGGCCTTTGTCCCAGTACACCCCAGTTCCTGAGAATAGTTGTCATGCTCTTGTCATGCTCATAGTTGTCCCCCTTATAGGAAGTAACAACCATAAACATAGATCTGGGGGAGCATCTCACACAGGCCCTCTTAAAAAGGGTAATGCCTGCCAACCTGTGCTGATATTGGAGGACTTTTCTTCTCATTGGTCAAGCTCTGTGGACAGTCATCTGCCCACTGGTGTAGGTCTGCAAGGTCTTGAGCCAGTTTGTCTTGTTTTTGGCATACCGGAATGTCATGTCCATTTAAAGCCAGTGTCCAGGAGGCAATTCAGCTGCCAGACAATTTGCCATCTCTGACCTGAAGCTAAAGATTAACGGCAAGCCTCCACAGTCACTTTCTCAACATTAATCATATAAGCATAGTGTTGTAAGGCCCACATGGTAGCAAAAAGAGCCTTTTCACACTCCAAATTCTTCTTTTCTACTTCACTCATAACCTTGCTTACAAATGCAATAACTATACTATCCTGGTCATACCTTTGCTACAGACCTGTACTAGCACACTGGTCAGTGTGACCTGTCCCAAGGTAAAACTCCTTACCCCTCTTAGGGTAAGCAAGGCAAGGTATTTTCCCCAGCCTTGTCTGTAGTGCCTTCATGGCAATACCTTGGTCTGAGCAAACAAATGATGATGGTCTTCCCACGGTTCCCTTTTCAGTAAAATCCAGAAAATCTCTTAAAGAACCATTAAGTTATTGGGGGAGTATCTTGGTCCGGTGAACACTAGGCTGTGTTAAGAGTCTTATTTCTTACTACACAGCCTAAAATATTGGTTTGTGCCCCATAATCAGGATTGCTCTTTCTTCAGGAGTTTGGTTGAGGACTGGCACACCTGTACATAGTTCTCTAGAAAGTGGAGTGAATAGTTGCCAATGTCAAGCAGACTGTACAACTCAGTCAGATTAGAAAGTGTTTTTAGATTCTGAAGTGCCTGAATCCATTGTTCTTGAGGGTGGATACTTTCTCGATCTATTTCAAGGTCTTAACAGTTCACCCTCTCCTGGCACCACTGACCTTTATTAGGGATACCTTTGGACCTGCTTCATGCAACTTAACACATGCTGTAGTGCTTCCTCATGCTCAGCCAATATATAAGAGGCATCCAGTATGTCACTGACATATTTGATAATACTCTTCTAGTCTGCCTCAGATATTGCCTTGTGCAGAAAGATATTAAACTCTGAAGATGAATTAAGGTAGCCAAATGTGTACCTATTCCAGGAATATTGGTGCCTCCCAAAGGAGAAGGCCAACTTATGTTGATCCCTGGGAGCTACCTTCCTAGTCCAGAAGCCATCTGAAACATGAAGGACTGTGAAGTACTTAGCCCCAGCCAGGTTGATCACCATCTGATTGAAGCGGGCCATGGGCCATCTGGATGGAGGAACCTGTTTGTTCAACTACCCATAGTCTATGGTCAACCTCCATGCACCTGTAGGTTTAAGGACAGGCCAAATGGCAGCATTGTAGTTGGAGTTATACTCTCTAATTAGCCCCTTCTCCAAGTTACAGTCCATGATTTTCTGTACTAATTTATGAGCAGCTAAAGGAGCACGTTATTGGTGCATGTATACCCGGCTTTGAATTAGGGTAGCTTTTAACCTTAAGCTCATGAATTCCTGTTTTCACCACTGTCCAAGTTATCTTTAGAAAACATATTGGAATGTTTTCTAAGAATCTTAACCAGTTCTCCTTGCTCTCCAGCTTGTAGTACTCCAGCTAATCCAGTCTGTAACTACCCAAGTCTGAAACTCAGGATAGTGGTCTGGCCTATATTGCCACACTTTCCTCTATGGTATCAGGCACAACTCTTCGGTCCATCAGGGAGACCACAAAAACCTGTGATGGATATTAAGGGAGACTTTTTGAACTTGCCTTCTGGCTGACCATTGAAATCATCAGCCCCATTAGTCTCAGACTGAATCAGAATACGAACATATGAACATACGAAGAAGCCAGCAGAAGAAGGCCATTTGGTCTATCAAGTATGCTCGTATTGCACAGCTTGAGCTAATGTCCCTGCCCTCCCTTCCCACTCCTCCCATACTCCCTACCCATGATCCTTATCTTCCCCCATGTCTATCCCTGCCTCTCTTAAAGCTGCCCACTGTCTTCAATGAGATGAATTCTTCCTGCAGCGCATTCCAAGAGTCCACCACCCTCTCTGTGAAGAAGTGCTTCCTGACCTCCCTCCTAAACCTCTCACCCTCCAGCTTAAGACTGTGCCCCTTCACGCTATGGTTGCCACTCAGCTTAAAGAGACTCTCCTTATCAACCTTATTTATCCCTTTCAAGTACTTGAAGGTCACAATAATATCCTCTCTATCTCTCCTGTCTTCCAGGGACTACATATTCAATGCCCTCAATCTCTCTTTGTATGCCTTACCTTGCTGACCAGCTATCATCTTTGTAGCAGTCCTCTGGACCTTCTCCAGCTGGTTAATGTCCTTTTTGAGGTGTGGGCACCAGTACTGAACTCCATACTCTAGATGCAGACTTAGCAATGACCTGTACTAGGGCAGTATAACCTCCTCTCATCTACTACTGATCCCCCTAGATATGCATCCCAGCATCTTGTTTGCCTTTGCTGCTGCTTTCTTGCACTGCGTGGAGTGCTTCAGATCACTAGTGATCATCACTTTCAGGTCCTTCTCCTCTGATGCAGATACTCTAACTCCCCCCAGGTAGTACTCTGTCCTGGGATTCTTGGCTCAAATATGCATAACTTTGCATTTCTTGCCATTGAAGCCAAGCTGCCAGATCCTGGACCACCTCCCCAGCGTTTCCAAATCTTCCTATATGTCCTGTATCCCATCAGCTGTGTCCACTCTCCCACAGAGCTTGGTGTCATCTGTGAATAGGCACATTTTGCCCTTAATGCCATCTCCAATGTCATTTATGAAGACATTGAACAACATCGGCCCCAGCACCAAGCCTTGCAAACAAACAAAGCAAGACAAGGCTGCCCCACTGCTGGGAGTGTAAAGGTATACAAACAGAAAGACAAAAATCAAAAAATCCAGCACCACCCACCATAATCCAAATAAAACAGGTACCAAAAAGGCAGTTTCCAATGCAGAAGTGCACATGAGATTTACTTGTGTAATACAATGAGTGAGAAATAAGTACCTACAAGTGTCAGCTCCTCATGGAGACAATCGCAGAACAGGACCTCTGACTGGTTTACAAACATACAAACATACGAATCTGCCAGCAGAAACAGGCCTCATGGTCTATCAAGTCAGCTTGAATGTGCAGCTAGCACCCTTACATTACAGCTGCCCCCTCCCCTTCCCCTCACAGTTACCCCCGCTCACTCTGTCCCATCCCCTTTCAAAGCTGCCCACCATCTTACTGGATACCACCTCCTTGGGCAGAGTGTTCTAGTTAGCCACAACCCTCTCCGTGAAAAAATGTCTCCTCATCTCTCTCCTATGTCTTCACCCCTTCAATCTGAGACCATGCCCTCTCGTGTCCCTCCCCCTCCTCAACTTAAAGACCCCTTCTGTACTTGTCTTGTTTATCCCCTTCAAGTATTTGAAAGTCTCAGTCATATCCCCCCGATCCTTTCTCTCCTCCAGGTTCTACATATTTAACTCACTCAGTCTGTCCTAGTAGGATTTATCCTCCAATACCTGGATCATCCTAGTTGCCCTGTGCTGTACCACCTCCAGTAATCTGATATTCCTCTTCTGGAATGGACGCCAGTACTGCATGCAGTACTCCAAGTGTGGCTTGACTAGTTACCTGTGCAGAGGCAGGATCACCTCCCTTCTTCTGGATGAGATTCCTCTCACAATACACCCCTGCATCTTATTGGCTTTAGCTGCCACCTTCCTGCACTGAGCTGAGTTGTTCATATTCCTCATTATAACCACCCCTAGATCTTTTTCCTCCTCAGTGGTACCTAACTGAACCCCTCCCAACTGGTAGCTCCTCCCTTGGTTCCTTGCTCCAAAGTGCAGAACCTTGCACTTCTTTACATTGAAGCCCAACTGCCAGGTTTCCAACCACTCCTCCAGTTTAGGCAGGTGATCCTGTAGCCCCTGCCACCCTACTATGTTGTCCAGCACCACCTCCATCTTGGTATCATCAGCAAACAGACTGATCTTACCCCTGATGCCATGTGAGATATCTGCTATGAATATCCTAAACAGCACAGTGCCCAGTACCGAGCCCTGTGGAACCCCACTGGTCACAGCCCTTGGGGATGACAGTCCCCCCACCACCAGCTGTTGCTGCCTCCCCTTCAGCCAGTTCATAATCCAGTTAACCATCCTTGTCTCTACCTCCACATATTCCAACTTTCCCCCAACCACCCATGAGGCACAGAATCAAAGGCGTTGCTGAAGTCCAAATACAGAACATCCACTGCATGGCCCTTATTCAGTTCCCTTGTCACCCAGTCGTAATACTCAACCAGGTTGGTCTGGCAGGATCTTCCTGAGACAAACCCATGTTGCTGACTGTCCTGGCGTCCATTGTCTTCCAAAAAGGTCACTAGCCTCTCCTTCAGGATTATCTCCTTTAGTTTTCCTATGATGGATGTGAGGCTTAATGGTCTGTAATTGCCTGGTTCATCCTTTGGGCCACTTTTGTGGATAGGCACCACAGGAGCCAACCTCCAATCTTGTGGTATGCATACTGCCACTAGAGCAGTATTGAACAGGTCCACCAGTGGCCCCGCCAAGACCTCTGCCAGTTCTTTCAGCACCCTGGGGTAAATGCTGTCTGGTCCCGGTGCCTTATCCACTCTCAGTGCCTTCAGACCCTCCAGCACCCTGCCCTCTGTAGTTACCTCATCTGTCACTTCCCCCATTGCCCACCTTCCCCGTCCCCTGAAGTAGCTGCTGGCCCTTCTCCTTCATGAACACAGAACAGAAGTACTCATTTAGTGCTTCTGCCTGCTACGCTCCTTTCTCCACCCACCCCTGTCCTTCCTAATCCTCACTATCTGGTCCTTGCAGTGCCTTCTCTCCCTTATGTACCTGAAGAAGTCCTTTTCCCCCATCTTTGATGCCCTGTGCCAGCCTCAGCTCTCTGGAAGCCTTGGTCACTCTAACTAGTCTGGTTACCTCCTTGGACTTCTTCAAATACATTTCCCTGTCCTTCCCCCTCCTGGATTTCTTGAACCTCCTAACTGCTGCTTTTTTTGCCCTCACCCCTTCCAAGAACTCCCATTTCAACCAGCTTGGCTTCTTAGTCCTTCCCTTCTTGCTCTGTGTCCTTTTTAAATCCTTCCTCCTTCTGGCAGTTTCTAGCAGCCTTCTCTGTTTAAATCCTCTCTCCTTCTGGCAGTTTCTAGCAGCCCTCTCTGTTTAAATCCTCCTCCTTCTGGCAGTTTCTAGCAGCCCTCTCTGTTTAAATCCTCCCTCCTTCTGGCAGTTTCTAGCAGCCCTCTCTGTTTAAATCCTCCCTCCTTCTGGCAGTTTCTAGCAGCCCTCTCTGTTTAAATCCTCCCTCCTACTGTCAGTTTCTAGCAGCCCTCTCTGTTTAAATCCTCCCTCCTACTGGTTTCACCTAAAGCACCATCAGGGAGAGCCTCACTGTTATACAACACCACTTTAAGAGCATTTCTGTTTAATGCAGAGGCGTATAACAATGATGCATTAGGATAAACTGGTCAGAATTCATACTGCTGTTCTGGGTGGTGTTCAATTTTTTGGTTTTGTCAAGACAGTGAACACCATTGGTTATCCTGCCACCACTGGAAGGGTTCCAGATTGTGGAGCCAGCACTGGAATAGTGGAGGTAAACCCAGAAAAAGTGGTATCTACCACTGCTCCTAAATTTATCCTAGTCTTTATGATAATGGGCCTTGTGCTAGGGTTATCGACCAATATAGAGGAGGTTGCTTCTTTAAACATCAGTGGATGACATCCATCTCATAGAAACATAGAAATTGCAGGCAGATAAGGATCGCTAGGGACATTGAGTCTGCCCATAAGCCCTACACTAGTTTGTGGCCACAGACCTTAGCTGGGCAATGGCTTTTCACCCCTCCTTCCCACCTCTAAGGTTCCCCTATGCGTGTCCCAGGCATGTTTAAATCCCTCCACTGTGCTTGCACCCACCACCTCCTGTGGCAGACTGTTACATGTGTCCACCACCCTCTCCATGAAGAAAAACTTCCTCACATTTCCCCTTAATCTGCCAACTTCCAATTTCATATCATTCCCCCTCATTCTTGTACCCCTTCTGTATTGGAAAATGTCTCCCTCTGCACCTTGTTTATGCCCGTAAGGTACTTAAATGTTTCTATCATGTCCCCCCGATCTCTCCTCTCCTCCAGTTCGTACATATTGAGGTCCTTTAATCTCTCATCATATGTTTTCCGGTGCAAGCCCTGTAGCGTCTTACTCACCCTTCTCTGGACTGCCTCCACTCAGTCAATGTTCCTACGAAGGTGCAGCCTCCAGAATTGCACACAGTACTCTAGGTGTGGCCTCTCCATGACTAAGCATCAGTCCCAACTTGAAGAAGGACTTGGTGGGATGAAAGAAGGCATAGATCCATGGAGAACATGCCCTCTGTTTACATGGATCCTTAGAGGAAATTCCCCAGCTTTGCCTGTGATTTTAACAGCATACTCACTAACTACCGGGCATACCTCGATTAATGTCTGTTCTGCCTACATCTGATCTTGATTACAAGTTAGAGAAGGGGTATCACTGGTTAAGTTTGTGCATAGACCTCCCAACATAGAAACATAGAAATGTAGAAACATAGAATCTGAAGGCAGATAAGGGCTGCTTGGCCCACCCAGTTTGCCCATTTTTCCCTGCCAGCATTCTCACTGCAGATCCTACTTGATCTACAGCTCTTTCTCCCTCTTCTCCTACCTTTCTTTTGTGATTTCTCTTGTGCCTTCTCATGCATTCTTGAACCCCATCACTGTTTTTGCCCCCACAACCTCTACTTTGAGGATGTTCCAGGAATTCACCACTCTTTCTGTGAAGAAGTACTTCCTCACTTATCTCCTGAATCTACCCCCCCCTCCAGCTTCATATCATGTCACATTGTTCTTGAGCACTTTTTTTTAGAAACATACTTCCCTCCTGTACCTTTGTTATCCCTGTGAGGTATTTAAATGTCTCTATCATATTCCTCCTTTCCCTCTTCTCTTCCAGGATGTACATGTTGATGTCCTTTAGTCTCTCCTCATAGTGTTTTTGATACAGACCCTGTACCATTTTAATTGCCCTTCTCTAGACCGCCTCTACTTCGTCCATTTCATTCTGGAGATGGGGTCTCCAGAATTGGACTCAGAACTCAGGGTGAGGTCTTAACAGCAGTCTATACAGGGGCAACACCACCTCCCTCTTTCTGCTTGTGATACCCCTTCCTATGTATCCCAGCATCCCACTAGGCCTCCTGATTGCCTTGTTGCACTGCCTGGTCCCCTTTAGGTCATTTGATATAATTACTCCTAGGTCTGTTTCCTGCTTGAAGGTCATCAACCCCACTCCACTCCTTGTGCACGCCACCCCTGGATTTCTGTGCCCCAAGTGCATTATCTTGCACATTGTTGCATTGAAACCCAGCTGCCGTACCCTTGACCACTCCTCAAGTTTTCTCAGGTCTCTGCACATCCTTTCCACCACCCATGGAGTGTCCACTCTGTTGCAGATCTTGTTGTCATTCACAAAGAGGCAGACCTTCCCTTCTAGTTTGTCTGCAATATCACTTATAAAGTCATTAAAGAAGACCAGTCCAAGCACTTATCCCTGAGGTACCTTGCTGGTCACCCTCCCTTCCTCAGAGTGGACTCTGTTTACCATCATACTCTGTCATCTATTCCCTATAACCAATTTCTTGCCCAGTTTACCACTTTTTACCACCCTAAGCTGCAAACTTGCAATAATCTCCTATGCGGCACAGTATAAAAAGCCTTACTGAAATCCAGATAGGCCACATCCACCGCTCCTCCCTGATCTAATTCCTTCGTCACCTCATCAAAGAAATTTATGAGATTTGTCTGACATGACCGCCCCTGTGAATCCATGCTGCCTCGGGTCCTGTAACCCACTGGATTCAAGATATTACATGAACCTTTCCTTCGGTAGTATTTCCATTAACTTTCCCACCACTGATGTCAGGCTGACTAGCTTATCATTTCCAGCTTCTTCCCTATTTCACTTTTGCTAAGTGGGACTACATCTGCCCTCTTCCAGTCCTCTGGAACCACCCCAGTTACTAGTGATCTGTTAAATAGGACTATCAGATGTACAGCTAGTACCTCCCTGAGCTCCCTCAACACCCATGGATGCACCCCATCTGGCCCCAATGCTTTGTCCTCCTTCTGATTGTAAGTGCCTTGGGACTCTTTTCCTCTGAAAATGGATCTAGCCCACCTCCCCGAGTCCTGTTGCTATTTTGTGGTCCCTTCTCTTCACCTTCCTCTGTGAATACTGAGTAGAAATATATATTCAAGATGTCTGCCTTTTTTTGATCACCCTCTGTATATTCTCCCCTTCCTTTTTTAACCTTACAATCCCTCCCTTACTCTTCCTCTTCTTGTTTACATTCCCCAAAAACTGTCTTGTCCGCTTTTGATACCACCTGAGCTATTCTGTCTTCAGTTTGTGCCTTTGCACTCCTTACTGCTTTCTCTGCTTCTGTCTGCTTCCCCCGATACACCTCCCCATCCTTCTAGCATTCATCCAGATTTTGTTTGCACTCTGCTGTTACTAACCCTTTTTCCTTTGTGCCCCCTCCTCCCCATCTCTTTTTTATTGATTCTGTTCCCTGCCATGTGCATGTTTTTGGAGGCATTCAGCCTCACAATGATGTCAACACCAAGACAGAGAGGGTCCTTCAGTCCCTCAACAATGTATGCATAGTGAATCATCCCTTTGTTGCCAATGGCAAACTCTAGAGTGCAATACCTCTTGCTTCCAGGGTTGCCTTTGTTCCAGGCACCTTCTTGAGGAGTATGCTTTTTGTAACCATTGCAATATTTAGGTTTTGACTTTAAACTTCTGGTACAATTGTGCACTTACCAAATTTTTTTTGTAACCTGTCAGCAGATGTGTTTCTGGAAATTTATTGCCTTGCACCCATGCAGGGATATATTTCAGCCCATCTTTATTCACCACCAATCTGCAAAGTCACTGTGTAGCAGGGCCTACAGGATTGACCCATTTTTTGCCTGGGGTGGCGTCAATAGGGAGTCAGGCTTTGGCCTGGACTTCCTTTAACTGACACTTTCTTGAACTATTGGCTGGCTTGTTCCCTTTTATTTTGCAACATCCCTCCTGGGAAGGGCAACACTGTCACATCCTTGGGACCCCTGTCCACAGCATTAGCCTGTAAATTTAAGGCATTTCTGCATGGGGTCCCCTCTGTGGACAAAGAAGTACTTGAATCTTCCTCCTAAGGCTGACCTTGAGGTGGCATCTCATCAGTTAGGAGGCTGGGAGGGGGAGCAGCTGTTCTTAGGGAAATCCTACATTACGGGACCCACAGGCCTCATGTTCAAGCAGCCCAACTCAATTCCAGAATATGGCCCCATAGGTCCCATATTTTGTGTAAGAAAAGGTGTCCCAGTACCGCAAGGGAGGAAGTGAGGGGGCATGGGCCAAAAGACAGGATCGCAAAGAACAGGGTGAAAAGAGGGCTCATAGCCTTTAGAGTTGGTGAGTCCTCAGGTCTGTATGGTATCTTCAAGTACCTACGCAGGAAGAGAAAAGCATGGAGAGGGATAGTGAGGATAAAAAGGATGGTAGAGCGTGACTGCATGGAAGAGGACTAAGAAAAAGCAGACACACTGAACAGGTACTTCTGCTCAGTCGTCACAGTGGAGGGCGATGGTGGACAGACCACCAGTGGACAGCAGAAACAAAAGGGCAGGGGAGGTGGACTCAAATCTATTTTCAGAGGAAAGAGTCCTGAAGGGATTTACAGCTCTGAAAGTGGACAAGGCTATGGGACTGGACAGGATAAATAGAAGGTAAAGGCAAAACTCAGGGAGGTGCTGGCTGTTTTTCTGACAGTCTTATTCAACAGCTTACTGGAATTAGGCATGGTTCTGGAGGACTGGAGGACAGCAGACTTGGTTCCTCTACATAAAGTAGGCAGCAGGGAAGAAGCAAATAGCTAGAGGCTGTGAGGTTCACCTCAGTGGTGGGGAAATTAATAGAAACACCGTTCAAGGAAAAGTTGATAGAGTATCTTGAATCTAATGGACTTCAAGACTGAATGAAGCATGGATTCGCAGGGGAAGAGGTTACGTCAGATGAATCTGATTGAGTTCTTTAACTGGGTGACCAGTGAGATAGATCAGGAGAGGGCAGTGGACATGGCCTATCTGAACTTTAGCAAGGCCTTTAACAATGTGCCACATAGGAAACTGATTAAGAAATTCAGCAGTCTAGGGGTGGGATCCAAAGTGGTGAATTGGGTTAGAAACTGCTTAACGACAGAGGGCTGTGGTTAATGGCCTTCACTCTGTTGATAGGACAGTGACCAGTGGGGTGCTGCAGGGCTCAATACTGGGACCAATCCTCTTCAATGTCTTTATAAGTGATATTGCAGATGAACCGGAAGGGAAGATATGCCCTTTTGCAGATGATACCAAAGCCTGTAATAGGTGTGGACAATAAGGAAGGGATGGAAGGAATGTGCAGGGATCTTGGGAAACTCAAGTAGTGGAGAAGAGCATTGCAGTTGGGGTTCAATGCTAAAAAGCGCAAAATCATGCAGCTAGAGCACAGGAACCCAGGAACTGTGTATAGGATGGGGATGGAATTACTGTCAGTCACTAAGCAGGGAAGTGACCTTGGGTTATCATATCTAATAACCTCAAAGTGGCAGTACAGTGTTACAAAGTAGAGGTAGGGCCTGTGGAATGCTAGGATGCATAGGGGGAGGTATTTCCAGCAAGATGAGGGAGGTTTTGTTGCCACTATATGGGTCGCTGGTGAGACCCCACCTGGAGTATTGTGTCCAGTTCTGGAAGCCACACCTCAGAAAGGACATAGACAGGGTAGGGGCAATCCAGATGAGGGCAACTAAAATGGTGCTCGGGTTGCACCAAAAGCCTTACAGGGAGAGACAGTGGGATCTCATCATGTACACAATGGAAGACAGGAGTGTGAGATGGGACATGATAGAGACCTACAAGTATCTCATGGAGTGAACAGGGTGCAGGAGGGGAGCCTCTTTCAAATGAGGAACAGCACCAGAACCAGAGGGCATGTGATGAAGTTGGGGGGGGGGGAGTCTAGAAGGAATGTGAAAAAGTACTACTTCACTGAAAGAGTAGTGGATACCTGGAACAGACTGCAAGCAGAAGTGGTGGAGGCAAAAATAGTAGGAGGCTTCAAGCATGCATGTGATAGGCATAAAGAAATATTAGGAAATGGGCAGATAGGAGTGAGGTTCACTGGAGACCAGTTAGGTTCTGCAAAGACAGAGTAGGCAGGGATGATCTGGGCAGACTGAGTGGGCCAAACGGTCCCCTTCTCCTGATAAATTCCATGTTTCTGTTTCTATGTAGCCACCTGGGCACTAGGCTCAAAGAACGCCGACAACAACAGTGCTGTCAATAACAGCACAGTAACAAGGGCACATTCAATAACAGTGCCAAGTAAGAATGAGGTGAGAAAACAAAGCTGGCAATATGTGTTTTTACAGAGGGCTTTGACCCTGCACCCCTGATGCGGGGGGCTCTGTACCCCGCACTGCCTGGACTATATATAACCAACTCGGGGGTGTGGATCTTGGGGTAAAGGAGAAACTCGGGGGGGGGGGTTCTGTGGATGGCAGTTAGAAAAAAAATACACTTTCAGGATGGGAAAAAAATGTAAACATGTGTTAGGAGACCAGGAACAGAACCCTGGTCTCTCATTCTGTGCTGCCCAAGCTACTGTCTTAACCCACTCTGCCACAGGAGCAGCTTGGCCAGCAAGTGCACTTTTATGTTACTTGTGCACCCTCAACAGTTCCTGAATAGCTACCCCTGTTGCTATTCAGGCATTATGCGGTCCTGGCAGCGCAGTTTAGATGATGCTGTTCAGGACACGCTATTCTAATTGGGTAGGGCCACCTGATGGTGTTAAATGAACTGGCAGAAGACCTGGCAGGGCTGCTGCCAGATCTGTTCAACAGCTCAGTAGATTTGGGAGAAGTGTCACAGGAGTGGAGAACTATATAAATGGTGACACTCCACAAAAGTGGGCCCAGAAATGACCCTGGCAACTACAGGCTGGTCAGCCTGACCTCAGTTGTTGGTAAACTTAAAGTGATAATCCCTAAGGAAAGACTTGTCAGGTTTCTGGAGGCAAACGGTCTACAGGACAAGAGACAGCATGGATTCATGGTCGGAAGATACTGCCAAACTAACCTGATTGACTACTTTGTGTAAGAAGAACAGCAGACAAGGGCCAAACGGTTGACATATAGTACTAGAACTTCAGCAAGGCCTTTGACACTGTACCCCATAAGAAGTTGATCAGAAAGTTGGAGGACAGCAGGGATGAAACTAATAAAACTGGTGGCAAATTGGTTAGGGGGAAGGACCCAAAGGGTGGCAGTGGTGGAGGAGCTCTCTGGTTAAAGGGAAATCACCAGTGGGGCTCCATGGGGCTTGGTGCTTGGCCTAGTGTTGTTTAACATGTTTATAAGCATCACTGGAGACAGTATAAAGTGCAAGATCTACCTTTTCAGATGAAACTAAGCTCTGTGGGAGGGTAGACATGGATGAGGGGATACAGGACCTTAGGGAAGATCTGGTGACACTAGAAAGGTAGTCTGGAATATGGCAACTGTAGTTCAGTGCAAACAAGTGCAAAGTCATGCACATAGGAGGGAAGAACCTGAGGATCGAATACACCCTAGGGGTATCCAACCAGCAAAAAATCAGGCACTCACCCCTCTGTAGCACAGGTAATGATGCTCTGTATTTAGTGCAGAAAAGCAATTTATTCAGTGCAAAACAGAGCCAAAGATCACACTCTTGATGTGCCGGACATGTTTCGGAATACAATTCCTTTATAAAATGCCTTTGATTCAGGAATTGTATTCCAAAATGCAACAGGCATAGCAAGAGTGTGATCCTTGCCACTGTTTTGCACTGAATCTACTGCTTTTCTACACTGTCTACAGAGCAACATCATCTGTGATACAGAGGGCGACTGCCCGATTTTTTGCTGGTTGGATGATATTTCATATGGTGGGCACCACATCCATGTGCTGTTCCTGTTTAGACTACAGAACAGCGCAGGGCTAGTCTTGGTCACCAAATTAGAGGAGGAATAATACTTGGGAGTAGCCATCTCCAGCGACCTGAAACATTCAGCACATTTTAGGAAAGCAGTAATCAAAGCATACAAATTGGTTGCTTTGCTAGGGGGATCACGAGCAGGTGGGAGGAGGTCATATTGCCACTGTACAGATCCTTGTTGCGGCCTCACCTGGAGTATGGCATACAGTACTGGAGATCCCACCTGAGGATGGATATAAATCTGCTAGAGGAGGTCCAAAGGATAGTGAAGAAAGTGGTTCAGGGACAGCAGGGAAATGCATATGAGGCCAGACTAAATGACTTCAACATATACTTGCTCAAGGAGAGAGAAGGGAGTGAGGGGACATGATTGAAACCTTCAAGTAACTAAAAGGTATCAACAAGGTGAATGTGGAGGACCTCTTTAGTTTTAGTGAGAACAAGACTACAAGAGGGTACTGCTACAAGTTGGCAGGAGGAGATTTAAGAGGGAGGTCAGAAGACACTTATTCACAGAACGAGATGGTGTAGAATGAACTCCTGGAGGAGGTGGTCTCCCTACAGATAGGGGATGGATTCAAGAGGGGGTGGGACAAAGTGAAAAGGAGGGTCAGGGTCAATGTGGGGGCAAGAAAGGGGAAAAGGGCATCAGGTTTCATGGGGTGGGAGGTGGAGCCCTTAGTAGTTGCTGCGATGATGCTCTACAGTTCAAGCAGACTTGAAAGACTAGTAGGCCTTTGTCTGATGGCAGTTTTCGTATGCTCGTATGTTCCCAAGGTATCTTTTTTAACACTCTGCTAATAATATGCTCACACTAATACTATGGTTATGAGTCAGAAATAGTTTACAAATAATGAAAGGGTGTATTGGGGATCTGGAACAAGGTCCTAAAGGGAAAAGAAAATGGATAGGCAAAAAAAATAGTCTGTAACTACAGGCTGTGCATAAGGTGCCCTTCCAGGCTCCACCCTCTAACAGTGCATCCTCTACAGCCCAGTGTACAATACAGAAACTCTCTCCTGCCCACATGTACTGGGGCACTACCCTTTTCCCACTGGTACTAATGTTAATCCCTTAAAAACTATTATGAAGCTTCCAGTGCTTCACATAGCTCATAGTCATAGAAATGGTATAGGCCTGTTGGCATTGCATTGCTGCTCTCTTAAGATGAACACGCACTGCGGGGTCAGTGGTGAAAAAAAACTGCTTCAAACTAAGGGACTGAGCAAAACACCCAGTGATCAAGCATGGAAAAGTGGGGACAAATCAATTTGTTGCGTTCGACCTGCTCCATGAGAAGTCACTCTGGACTATGAGCAACAGTGTCAATCATGTCCCTGCCCAATTCGTTCCTATATTATTTGCTTCCACTATATATCGTACTGTACTCCAACAACAATTACAGTACAACTTCTACTTTTACAACCATCAAGCATATTGGTATAACCCCTAGGTGGCGCTATCCCAAAGGCTACTACCCCTGCCTGCTTGGCTAGTAGCAGGTTAAGGGGCCTGAGTTCTGAAAATGGGTGCATCCACCCGGAGATCAGGGTTGGTAGTGGTCAAGCTAACCTGGGCACAGCCCTCTGGGACACTGTAACCCCCCCTTCCCCTCTAGTGGCCTGAACACTGTACAATAATCACTTTCACAATACCTCTGGTACACCACACAAGTACTGACACTGTTTGTACTTACCACCAGGGCTGGTTCCTCTGGCTCGACCCTGGGAACCCCATGTAAGACAAGGTTATGCACAGCAAATAGCAACAGTACAGTACTTTGAGCACAAACTGGAACCACAGTCAGATTAAATGCAGAAAAAGTTAGATCTGATTTATTCAGGGGACTTGAACAAAGGAGGGGCAAAATCAGGTTAATTAGCTTAAAGGATATATCAATCAAGCAGTTATGCATGTGCCTTGAATCCCTCCACACAGTTTCACCTCTGGGTACACAGGAGGAGAAGAGATGGGCTAGCCAGGACCGTTGCCTGGGCTTGCAGCTGGTTGGGGCCCTGTCAGGGAAAACACAACATGCACAGTACACAATATTTGTAATCTGGAGCCAGAGGGTTCAATTCGTAAAGGAAACGAAACAACAAGACAAACAGATGACACACTCAGATTAAGCTGTTGTTGCAGGGAGCTACCCTGGTATTTACTCACGATACTAAGACTGGACAAGGCTGGGCGAAAATCGAGACTGCAGGTGGTTGATCTGGAATGCCAGGAGAAGCATGGCCCACACGAGTCACAGAGGTGTTGTTCCTGTTCAAGCGTGGAGCAGGGGGCTGATCCCCAGGCAGGTCTCTCGTCGACGGCTTCTCTGTGCAGTGGGTAGTCTGGCTGGGCCAGTCTGGCAAGGCCCAGACCGCATGAAGACAAATTCGGATGCAGTCCGTTTTGGGCTGGATATAGCTTCCAGCAAACAGAACAAAATTCACACAGTGGGGAACTAACTCACAACTCACAAGCAGCAAATAACACATTTACATGTAAGAGAATTCTACTGTACCAGGCAAAATGCTCCCCGGTCACAATCGCAAAGTCTCTGCACACACCGGGAGCTTAGGGGTAGCTGTAACTCCTGACAGGCCAATCGCATTCAGCAAAAACTTCAGTCTTCTTCAGGTTGAGCCTGGCCCACTTCAGTAGATTACTTTAGTCACACAAACTTGGATTTAGTCCAAAATAATTCTCTTCTCTCCCTCTCAGGAGCAGCAGGCAGACATGCAAGCTGAAAACTCAGCCTTTTCACAGTTTTCCCATGCGAATCCACTCAGGACTGCTCTCAAAAAACACTTGAGCTCTTCTCATTTCACTTCCCAGCTCAGAACTAACTGAAAACTGCAAGCAGCCCGGGACTTCCCCAAGATCCAAAAGATTCGGTTGACTGATTTGGCTGTCAGTCAAAGCAGGAGCTCCCCCTTCAGTTGCAAAAAAGGCTCAAAAAGCTCCAAACTAAAGTTCCTACAGATTTTGAATTCAGACAGCTTCTGCAGTCTAGCTACATTTTAGGTCCCACCAGTACTGTTTGGTCCAATTTGCAATCCAGGAGCAAGACAGTGGAGACAAACAAAACAGTCCTTACTACAAAGAAAAGTAGGTTAGACAAACTACATTATCATTATCACTCTAAATGATTTTTAGTAAATAGTTACATCTTTCAACAGAGTTCCCTCTCAGATTACTTAAGCTGCAATCAGGCAGCTCTTAAAGGGACAGTACACATAGGCTATACAGGCTCTGGTAATCACATCTAAACTGCTAAAACGCAGGACACTAGCCTGGCAGTGAGCACTTAGGCAAGCTCAAGGAAGACTTTTTTGGAACCCCCATTTGTAGGGGGGTTACACCGGCTTATCTGGTGGATGAATTGCACCCACCTGGGGCTTCTTTTATAAGATATGTGTGTGTGTGTGTATATATATATATATATATATATATGCCTGGGTGAATTGTCAGAGAATGATTTTTACAGGGAAGCGATTGATGCTAGAGCTGATAGTCCAGAGTGACTTATCACAGAGTAGATTGACCACAATAAATTGACATGTAGCCCTGAAAAGAATCACCAAAACAGCAAGAATATTTTTATGGTGAATTTATTAAACACAGTTCATGATAGTTTCCTTAAGGTGTCCAGTCAGTCTGTGTCGTGGTACAAAATACACAACTTGTAATGCAATGCTACTAATAGCTCAGTTCAAACACAGAGAGAACATATGAACATACGAAATTGCCAGCAGATAAAGGCCTTGAGATCTCTTGGGTCTGCTTGATTGTGCAGCTAACAGCCCTTATACTGCAGCTGGCACTCCCTCCCCTCCCCTTCCCATATCCCTTCCCCTTACCCTGTCCCATCCCCTTTTGAAGCAGCCCACTGTTCTACAGGATACCACTTCCTCTGGCAAATGCATTCCACCCAGACACCACTCTCTCCATAAAAAGTTGTCTCCTCATTTCCATCCTGAGCCTTCCCCCTTTCAATCTCAGACTGAGCCCTTGAGTGTCTCTCCCCCTTAATTTGAAAAGCCCCTCCATGCCTGTCTTATTTATCCCCTTCATGTATTTAAAGGTTTCAATTAAGTCCCCCCATCCCTCCTCTCCTCCAGGGAGTACATGTTCAACTCCCTCAGCTTTCTGTTGTAGGGCAAGTCCCCTAACCCCTGGATCATCTTTGTTGTCCTGTGCCACACCCCCTTCAGTAACCTAATGTCCGTCTTCAGGTATGGTCACCAGTACTGCACTCAGTACTCCAGGTATGGTCTAACCAGTGACCTACCGTATATAGCAGCAGAATCACCTCCCACCTCCTGGAGGATATGCCCCTAGCAATACAACCCAGCATCCTAAAAACAAGGTAGTCTGGCTGCATGCATCAACAGCAAAAAACGTCAATGCTAGGATGCTTTAAAAGAAACTGATTTAATAAACTGAAATACACGAGTAGCACCCCCCTGCAACACAGCGTCAACATTTTGCATCACCCAGATGCTTTTTCAAGATGTCATCACACTGCTGCCAGATGCAATATAAACAGAAAATACCATCAGAAGTCAGAATACAGTAAGATTTCATGGGGTTTGAACAGGTAAAGGGCTTCAAGGCTGGAAACAGGCATTAAAAGGGCAGCCTGTGGGGTCCTTCATAGATCTTACAATGAAATGGGGCACATGACACTGGGCTGACAATTGATTGGTCAGTGGTGTCTAAAGGGCAGTGCTTCATCTGCTATGAATCTGTGTAGTGCAGATAGGGCAGTCTGGAAGTGGCTGTGTGGGTGTTCGCAGCAGTATGGACTTGTGTTTTAAATCAACAGTTGAAAAAACCTACACTACATGAACTAGGAGTTGGACCAGAGCAAAATTAAAGAAGACATATTGGGGGACAGAAACAATCTCAGGGGGAGGGGTGAAATGATCTCGGGGAAGGGGGATCAGACTTAGTCAAGGAGGTGGTGCTGAGGAAAGAACAGAAGAACAAGGTGGGGAAAAAGATAGATAAAAACTAGGAAGGTAGCTGGTTTGAAATTAAAAATTTAAAAACTTGAAACTTTATTACACTGTATGTTAGGTGCCCCCGAGCCCTGTCATTTATTACTGTGACATATTCAGCTACACTGTCTGTCTCTGCAGCATTTAGTGAAAGCCATTTACTGCTGTATTACACTGCCATCTAACAAACAGTGAAATAGTATATGGCCTTCAGTCAAAAACAATCTTTCACATTTTTGTTATGGTCAGGGCAAGATAATAGGGTAGTAGAATGATTAGCATAGTAACTACCCGACCCTAACCAACTACCCATTTTTTATTAGGATATTTTTAGGGCAATTTATGGTACTTTAGAGGTACCTGTGGGTAGTATTTAGGGTAGGGTATTTCACTTCCTATCCATGCCTACTTCTGAAGAAGGGCTCCTCTTGCACAGCACACACTGTCCCTCTCAGCTGGCCAGTCTGTCTCCTCGGTCTCTGTTGGAGCAGGTCTCAGATGACCCTCTGATGCTGACAGAGTCTCTCCTGGCTTCACCAGTAAGTTGACAACCTCCTCTTTTTATTAAGCAGATTACTCAGGGACCCAGGGGCCACATGTGCAACACACCACATACAGGCATCTAGACCCTCGTGTATGGCGATAACCATTGCCTTGCTGTCATACTGGCCAGCCAGCTTCCCAGACAGTCTGTGATCACAGTTCAGCTTGACATAGATGCATCACAACAAAAAGTGTCTCTTCAAGTAGCAGACTCATCTTTTGCTTAATTGCTGAGCTATCATGCAGTTACCTCCCTTTCTAAAGGCAGGAATTCTGATTCTCCATCACACAGTTCATCTACGGCAGTCTATTGCAGCATAGATCACAGCAATTGTTAGCAGGTTTATTCCTTCCCTTTCACACACAGACATACTGTAGTCAGTCCTGACACAGCCCCTGCTTTTGTCCAGGGAATGTTGACTCAAGATTGGGCCTTTCAGCAATCCATCAAGTCCAGCCAGTCCTGGAAATCCATCACACAACAGCCTATTCACCCAAAAAAAAGATCACCAGAAATTACCAGATCTTCATCTAGGATATCTTCTCCACTGTGCCACACCTTTGGAACTGTAAGCTGTGAGCATCAGGAACACTCAGAAACATGAGGCACCTATATAGTCATAGGTGGCCCCTTTGCTCCTCAGCTCTTCCTCCTACTGGCAATTGCTTGTCAGACCTGCAAAGAAACAACGTCATCATTTTCTTTGACTTTATTTATTTATTTATTTTTACTTTCATTTCACCTGTCTACATTGTCATTTTATGCTGTGGTTGAAAGAACCTTTACTTAGGTTTTGTACCTTTGCTTACAAGATTTGCAAGGACGATGCTCACATGGTTAGTGTTTGCCATTTGGGCCTGTCCCTCAATGTCAAGTCCTGCAAGATTTGCCAGGGATTCAGCGAGGCCACCAGGAGATACCAAAAGAAGGCTCAAGAAACCTTGATTAAGGCCATTCTGTACCACTTAGCTGTTTTTACAAATGGCTGCAGTTGTGTTTTGCAGTGTGCCGTCAGAAACAGGGACCATTCTTCCCCTTGATCCTGAACATGGAGGATGTCATTACCCTGACAGTCTGATAATGTGGATTATACGATGGCAAGGAAATGTCCTGTATTCTGATTAGTCAGTGGGTGCCTGAGACAGTGATGTTATTACACAATAACATCACTGTATTGACTTGTTGGATTGTTTGCTCTTCTCTTAGGAAACAAAGATATACTGAATCACTAAAAATCTACTAAAAACATTAAACATTTTTTTTTTATTTTTTGTATAACATCGGGCCCATTGTATAGTGCAATAACGCTTTTCAAGGTGGCAGCGTATTTATTGTGTAATAACGTCACTCCTGGGGTGGTGGAAGCACTCAGTTTCACCTTGTGCGTCAACCCACCCCAGGAGTGACATTATTACACCATAACACACACCTTGTTGTGCCTTATTGCTTAAATATCACACTGTCAGGTGATGTCCAACATCCAGTCGTATCACTGCCTCAGGAGCCCCATGTAATAATGTGACTTATTTAACTAGCATTATATGCAATGCTAGTCTGAGTTGTGCTAGGGGGTGGTAGTAAGCAAAGTAATTTTCAACTAAAAAAGCTACATGCAGTATGTTCAGGGAGTATCTTTTAACATTTAGCTACTAAACTACACAGAATCTTTGATTATTCTTACTGCAAATATTTTGAGAATACACTATTGTTAGATGAATACAGGCATATAGTATATGGGTGCTGCCTATTGTGAATGGATTTCAGCAACTGTTGAAATCTTGTTGTAGTACAGTTCAAAGGTCAAAAAAGTTGTTGTACTATCGTTCTGACGTCACATCAATAGTACAACAACTTTTTACCCTTGACCTGCTGCCTGATTGGTTCAGATGACACTCTTTAAAAAAAAAATGGCGGTGCGATTTAGCGAGCGCCGAGCAGCGGAGCCACCGACTTAGAAGTTGGGAATCGGGACACGGAGAGCCATACATGGCTCCCTTTCTAAAAACACAATTGCTTTCTTTTTTCTCCCCGATTTTAAAACGAATGATGTGCAGATGAGAAACTGAGAAGCAGGACGGAGCATAAGCGGGAACGGGCGAGAGCAGAAGCACCAGAGGGAACGGGAGCAGTGCCTATGGCAAGTAATAAAAAAAAATAATGTAAAACAAAAAACCCATATACTATACAAAACAGTGGATGGGTGAACATCCACAACTAAGGCTGCGTTCGCATCTCGGGCAGTTGATGACATCAACGAGACCTCTTGAGCTTCGCTCTCGAGGTCTCTGTGATGTCATCAACTCCCTCGATGGAAACACAGCCTTGCTGTGGATGTTCACTCATCCACTATTCTATATATAGTGTATAGTAGAGCATTGTTCAGTATAGAATTCTATCCTTTTCAAAATGCTGTTGTACCACAGTTCAAAGGTCATATAATGTGACAGTATCCTTATGTGGTACAACAGCATTCTGAAATCTCTAGAGACTGCACAAGTCAGTTTTGTTCTGAAAGCAAAAGAACCGCAGCACACACATTTCATGTAATATCTCTCCCCAGCCTGCCTGCCCCTGAACAGGGCTTGTCCTGTCTCCGGTTGGATGGCACTCCAGCAGCCACCGGCTGAGACCCACAGCCAAGATTTCAAACTGAAAAGCCAGCCTGCCCCTGAACAGGGCTTGTCCTGCCCCCGGTTGGACAGCACTCCAGCAGCCACCAACCAAGACCCACAGCCCGGATTTCAAACTGAAAAGCCAGCCTGCCTCTGAACAGGGCTTATCCTGCCCCCAGTCAGATGGCACTCCAGCAGCTGCCGACCGAGACCCACAGCCTGGATTTCAAACTGAAAAGCCAGCCAGCCCCTGAACAGGGCTTGTCCTGCCCCCGGTCAGACAGCACTCCAGCAGCTGCTGACTGAGACCCACAGCCCGGATTTCAAACTGAAAAGCCAGCCTGCCCCTGAACAGGGCTTGTCCTGCCTCCAGTCGGATGGCACTCCAGCAGCCGCTGACCGAGACCCACACCCCGGATTTCAAACTGAAAAGGTACGGCCTCTGCACCAACCAATCAGATCCTGCATGCCTTTCAAGCCTGTTTCCAATTGGCTACAACCTTGTTTCCCTGCTTTTGCTTTCTGTCGCTTCTGAATTAAAAAAGTGATTTAGCTTCTTGTTTTAAAAAATAAGGAAATATCAATGTTTATTTGTAAATCCTGCTTAAAGCATTACAGCTCTTTTAAGATTGTTTAATCTTTACCCCCCCACCCCCTCTAAGAAACCCTCACTCAGATCTTTTCGAGCCTAAACTTAAGCTGCCTTTTGTCCTGCAAATTACTCTGAACCCTGCTGCTGTCTGTCTGCTCCTTTGTCTTCGCTACCTTATAACCTATAACTCTCTCTCTCTCTCTCTCTCTCTCTCTCTCTCTCTCCTCTTTCTCCCCAGCCAGCCTGCCCCTGAACAGGGCTTGTCCTGCCCCCAGTCGGACGGCACTCCAACAGCTGCCGACCGAGACCCATAGCCTGGATTTCAAACTGAAAAGATACGGCCTCTACGCCAACCAATCAGATCCTGAGCGCCTTTCAAGCCTGTTTCAGATTGGCTACAACCTTGTCTCCCTGCTTTTACCTTCTGGTGCTTCTGAATTGTAAAAGTGATTTAGCTTCTTGTTTTTCCGCCCCCCCAACCCCACCCAGGCCTCCTTTAAATGCACCTTAGCCCCGCCTATTGGGAGGGACAATTTGTTGCTATTTGTGCTATCCATCATTGCCTAGCATAACTAATACCAATGCCACTCACTCTCTAGTGGTGACGGTTCCCACCCCCCGCACCACTCAATCTCTCCTACACACATTATGTTGCATACTGGAACTTCCTAAGCCCAAACTCTACTCTAAGACCTAGTACTCAGGAGTCACTCTTTAACAGCTTGAGATATCACACTGGGCACACTGAAGGTACTCTAGCAAACATAAAATCCTTACAGCTGCCGCCCCCTTGTCAGCAGCCGAAATGAGTCTGTACCTTACAGTATATCTAGCCTTGGCACTGCTCACCATCCTTTGGCTATCCCCAGGGACTGATTTCCCTGTGCCTGATGCATACCCCAACTATGCATGGATTCTGCACTGGCAAGAAATAAGAGGCAGGAGTGGCACCAACCTGGAACAAGCTTCCCCCTCCCCACCACCTGGCTACTGCATATGAATTACCGAGGAAATACATCTTCAGATTTCCACTAGCTGCCCTGATCAACCTCCACTTACACTTATCCCCCATCTCTAAAGCAACGCATTTGAGGAAACATCGCTCCTGCTACCACTTGGTTGCTTTATGTCAGTTTCTCTGCTCTCTTATACTGTTGCTCCTACTAATATCAGGGAATGTAAACCCTAACCCTGGACCTCCTCGCACTAGTTTGCCTAAGCCAAAAGGCCTACTCACTATTGTGCCATTAAATATCAACAGTCTCCATGCCAAGTTCCCACAATTCCAGGCCTGGGTGCAGGTGACTAACCCAGACATTACTGCACTCACGGAAACCTGGCTTTCCCCTAAGACACCAGATGCGTCCATATCCCTCGAAGGCTACAACTTCTTCAGACAAGATAGGATTGGAAATCGTGGCAGTGGTTGCTTAATATATACCAAAACAGGAATAAAAGCACAGGTCCTTGACCACAGTCTTATCACAAAAGAGGCCCAAATACTGAACCTCAAATTAAATATAGGACCACAGAATAAAGTATTGCTGCTCTCCACAGTATATATACCTCCAGGGCACCAACCCACTGGGATATACCTTGTCATAGCTAACCAAGAGCAGCTAGGGAACCATTGGGAGAAGATAATTGTGAGTGACTTCAATATTAACTGGCACTCACAGAAGGATGTCAAACTCAAGGATCTAATTACCAGCTTTTTCCTAACACAGATGGTCACTACTGACACCAGGATGAACTATAAAACAGGGAGCAGTTCTCTCATAGACTGGCTTCTGACCCACTCACCCAGAGCATATAACCGACGTTGCTGTCCTGCTTGACAGCCTCAGTGACCACTCCCCTGTGAAGTGTACCTGGTCAAACAATTTCACAAAAAGCCCACCTAAGGTATGCAAAAATTGCTGTTTGAGGCCAGGGCTACTCGAGTAGTGGTGGGCGAGGTGGGCTCAATCCGCTCCGTGAAGTGATTCGCAGAGCAAAGGCGGATTCGTGGAGTGCTCTGCAACATGAAGCGGAGTACTTCGCGTTATAATGAGGAACACAAAGTCCATTAGAAACACTGACTTCATGTTACTCCACCTCCCCGGGCCACTAATCTTCCAATTTTAAGGTGAAGTGCATTGCTGGCAGTGCACTTCGCCTCACTTCACCTTGTTTTTGAGCTCCAAAGGCAAATTTTGCAGTGATTCATGGGATTTCAGGTCACATGGGCTCTATATTGATCTACACAGCCTCAGTTCAGGGTAGTATGAGTAGGAAGGAGTAGGAGACAGTGTGCTCTGATAGCTGTCTGTAATAGGAATCTTGTAAAAGCTGTTCAAAAAGCATTTTTGCTTTTTTTGGGGGGATCCAACTTTAGTCCATCAATTGTAGGAAACCCTCCTGTGCTCATATCATCAAGTGTTTTTGTTTGTGTGTGGATTTTGAATGTTAATTTACAACATTGAGTGTGTGTGGTGAAAGATAGTAAAAGTGTGCTGTGGGGGGAGGTGCGTATCTGTGGTGTTGGTAAATTTAAGTTGCAGAAATAGTGATTTCTTTGTTTTTTTGGTTATATTTTTGTTATATAACTGACTGTGTTAATGTACACATAGTAATATTGTCAGTAATAGTACAAATTTTCTTGCTGTTTGTTGTGTGGATGTTGGTGCAGCAGTTCATAAGGTCAGGTTGTTTAAATTACAAATTTACATTAACGTGGCATAGTACACTGAACTTTTGCATTTGCGTCACATTCCTCGTTCAGCATTGTACACAAACTATACTGTGTTGTGTGTGAGTGTGTGTGCAGTGTTGCGTGCATCAAATAATACACCTTTTATTGTGACACAGACTAGTGTAATTGCAACTAAGCGCAGCAGTGTGAACCTGCTATCCACTGCAGCTGCCTGATTTTGTACTGCGATCATGTTCTCTGTTCTTAGTTTTGCTGCTTGTAGTGCAGTAAAAATCAGCACTGTCTGTATTCAGTCCTCCCCCCCAACCCCACATTCAAAAGGTATTGTTTACCCAGACTGGATTGTTTTTGTGACCCCATCAGCACCACTGGTTACTGAAGTTGTTTTAATTCCATGACAGTCTCAGAGTAGTATCTCATCTGTTGCTGAAGCCACAGTTGTTTATTTGGCTTCACATCCAGCCAGCATCCCTCCAATCAGAGAGTGAACATTTCAAAATCTGAATTTGGTTATAATATTTGTGGTTGATCCCCCAAAATGCCTGCAAAGAGACGAGCAAGCAAAGCTGTTTCTCGCCATGGCAATGTTGGCAGTAAGATGGTCTGTGGGCGTAGTAGTAGTACGCAGATGCAGAAGTACATTGCTGATGTGAGGAAAGGTATTTCTCCTACAATGTTTTTTTACAGCCCAATCAGTAGCTTCACTCATAGTTGGAGGATATGATGTTTTCCCAGCTGGTGGTGTTAGTGTTACTGGTGTTAGTGGTGGTGGAGGTAGTATTAGTATTGTTGCGTCAAGTTCTAATTCCGACCAGTGTGCCATATCCAAACATGCTGAGTGTGAAGCAGTGCAAGTGAGTGGCAGCGTAAATGATGTCATACTTCACAGTAACATCCCAGTAACTGAACCTGAGGATTGTGATGATCATGTCAACGATAGCATACAATGTGATATTCCGTCCACTGTGACACTTAACGTCATAAATTTTCCATGCAGTGATTCACAGTGTGGTGAAAAAATATCAGGTGATGGTGGTGTAGATGCTGATGATGAATGTGATGATGATGATGATGATGATGTTGCTGTTGTTGCAACATGCAGTCCACATGCTAGCATCCAAGCAGAGGATGTGGATGTGTGTAATGTTGATGAATATGATGATGATGTAATTGACCCCAGTAGGGAACCGGAGAAAAAGAAATTAAAAGTGGCTGTGTCTGAGCCTGTTTGCAGGAATCCCCCCCCCCGTAAAAACTTGTGATCTACCACTTTTAGTTGACGATGATGATGATTACCCAGGAATCAGTATGATAGGTAGTCATGGTGGTCAGTTGCAGTCCAGGTGTGCAGTGCCAGAAACATCACGTGCCCCCCTTCAGTGCTTAAAATAACAGACTTAAATAAGCCACATCATAATGGACATGTTAAAAGCAGAGCATCACACTCCCTTGTTTGGGATTTTTTTGTTTAAGATGAAAATGATGATTCAGTTGCAATCTACCAGGTTTGCCATGTGCGTGTGAGTCGAGGTAAAAAGGGGAGCCATCTGGGGACAGGAGGACAGCATACGCATCTTAAAAATAGGCACGTGGCTCTGTGGACCCGGCACAAGCTGGCAGCTAATACCACAGTTGGGCGTTCACCTGTGTCACCGGCAACCATAGCCAGCACATTATCCCCTTCCATGACTATTAAGCCCAGTAGGAAATTAAACGTGTGCAGTAGTGCGGTAATAAGAGCAGAGGATTACTACAGGCATGATGAGGTGGAGGACCATAATGACTTTGAAATGTTGTCCAGTGCTGGTGAGAGTAGCAGTTTTTGTGGTGGTGGTGGTGGTGGTGAATGCAGTATGTCTAGTGCAAGTGGTACACCAACCCCAGTTGGCAAATCTGGAAAATAACATCATTTCTGGGTTTGTCATCATCACTTGTGCAACCGTCTTCATCAAATGTCCACACTCCACCCCCTGCCAATGCCATTCATCACAGAGCACAACAATTTGTGATCAACAACACACCACGTGTAAAACATTTGTCAGCCCACGTTACAGAGTGTTTTTGCGTATAAGCTGAAGTACCCCCCAATCATACAGTGTCTTTCAAGAAAGATTCATACCTCGTAAATGTCACCCTTTCCCAGCAAATCTAAAAAGATTTACAGTTTTTTAACCTTTTAAGACACTATCTGATAAGCACTGTCTCAGACATATGCCAGGTCTTCTATGAAGTATCCAGGTGAAATATATAGCAATCAGCAGGCATTTTTTACTATGCTTTTTGGGAAAAAATATATTGAGCTACAGCAACAACACACACACACACACACACACACACACACACACACACACACACTGTACACACCATCCTCATGGCCACAACATTTAGAATAAATACTGCAATCTAATATGTTATAAAACAATAATAAAAACTGTCTGTTTATATCGGTGAACACAGTGAAGTTCAGTTTACATTTATTACGTCCTCTTTGGCAACATCTATTATTAAAACACATTAAATGTATAGTTTACTAAATCTTGACCTTGGGATAACTCTTGAATGACTCCTAAATACGTTTTTCTCCATTCCCTTTATGGGAGGCAAGACCTGTGCAAAAGGTCAAGTGTTATTTTTTCATATTCTTTTTACAAATGTCCACAGTAAAAGTGTGGAGAAATACAAATGTATATACAACTAATCTCCTATGCATTTTCAACTCAGAGAGAAGTTAACATCCGCACAAAATCAAACCCAAAGTTTATACAGTTTTTGTTCTAAAGTAATTTTATTCTAAATCTTATTGGACTGTTGATGAATTGAACAAAGAAATGTTTAGATAAAACAAACGGAAGATTCCAGGATTGGGAGGTCATTAAAACTACAGAAAGTCAAGTTATAAAAACCACAGATGAACTCATTAAGACCATTCTTCTTAGTGTGTAATTATAATGAATTAAAGACATTTGAATATAGACCTACAATTATACAACCGTTGTGATACATATATTTAGGATCAGAGGAATGGTGCAAGGCTGCCAAAATCATGGTGATCTCACTGCTTCAACGCTTCAGTACGTGTGGATCAAACCAAAATGAGCCATAATAAAAGCTTCTGTCTTCTCAAAAAGCTGTCATATTTTATTACATTTGATTTAACCTGAAAATACAAAATAGCAAGAAAGAAGTAAACCAATCAAGATGAGATTTCAGCATTCTCCAACCATACATTAAAACAGCCATAACAAAGGCTTTTATCTTCTTCAAAGCAATTATATTTTATTTTGTTATATTTAATATTCTGTATCTAAGCAGACACTAGAAAAACAGTTTATTGGATGTTTGAAAACAGGTAAATGCAACCAGATCCTCATTGCTTGCAGAGGAAGTGGGAAGGGGTTGTGGTTGGTGTTCAATTGTGTGCCGGGGTAGGCAGGGAACTGGCTGGGCTGGGAGGAGTGCCTGTAAGTGTAAGCATTGCATGTGTATGAACTGTTGTGGATGGCATGGGAGTGGGCAGGTGGTGTTCAGAGTGTTCAACCCCCCTCCCTGAAATTACCTCAGAAAATTTCAAATTTCTGTATTTTATTTTCAGGTTGGCTCAGGCTCAGCTACTAAAAAACTCAGTGTCTCAGCAGTGTCTCAGCAGTCTCCATAGTGGTTGGCGCTAGCTGCAACACAATTGCATGCATGGGACCATTGATGACTAGGAGAGATAGAGACATCATCAACAGAGATAGCATGAGAAGCCTGGTGAGACAGACTAGTGAGTGTGCTGCTGTGCTTCATCATCTGTACAGTGCCGAGCAAGTTGTGGTGTCCTGTTGACTGTCGTGGTGGTAGAGTGGGACTGTGTGCTGCTTTTCTCTAGCCTCAGATAAACTGTGGGAGAAGCTGAAGTATGGTTTACTAGAGAAAGAACTGACTCACCTAGTGCCAATCTGTGAGGAACGCGCGGTGCATCTTCTTGACTGTGCTGGACCCTGGCTGGACTGGTGGTGTGGTCCAAAGAGAAGACAGGAGAAGTCAAGGAAAAATCTGTCCTGGCCTAGTGGCCTATAGTCCTGTCTTGGGAGGGGAGTGACTGGTAAGGCAAGCAAACAGGAGGATAATCAGCAGAAAAGTGGTGAGTGGAGAAAAGAATAAAGATTGATTCGGGGGGGGGACTTCTCTCATTCAGAGAGGTGATGAGGGGTATTGGCACCATCTCCCAGGGCAACCCACTCATTACATCTCAACCCCACCGATGTTCTGCCCAACTTGGAGCTTATCATGTGGAGTGGGACTAGGTGTGGAAAGGCAGATGCCTGACTGACATCTTTGTCTCTGGCTGTTGCAGAGGGCTCCCATGTGCAAAGGTGGAATGGGGTTAGGAGTACTCTCTATATGCAGAGGTGGGATGGTGGTAGAGGAGAAGTGATGAAATGTGTGGAGGAGTCCCCATGTGTAGGAATGGGATGGATGGGGAGCAATGCTCCCCATGTAGGGGCAGTGGGATGAAGGGGTGGAGTGCGCCTCATGAACAGAGCTGATATGAAGTGGGAAGAAATCTCCCCATGTGTGGAGGTTGAATGGTGTGAGAGGAGTGCTCCCAATGTGCAGGAGGTGGGATGCAGTGGGAGAAGTAGTCTCCATGTGCGGGAGGTGAAATGTAGTGGAAGAAGCCTGGTCTGCTGTGCTTAGTGCTCAGGACCCTTCCACTGCTGTTAGTCACTTTCTTAGCACCTTTGGCGCTCTGCAGGACAAGCATGCCCCCCTTATCAGGTGGAGAGTAAGGGGGTCTGCCACAAAATGGCTGCATGGGAGTCTCCTAGCCCTCATGAAGTCTAGACACAAGTGTTGGGCAAACTTCAAGGCCACGGTGGACCAGGCCATATTTTAGCAATACAGGAGGCTTAGAAATGAATGCAAAAAACCAATCAGGGCAGCCAAAAGTGAATACTGTAAAACTGCCTTATTCAACTTAGCTAAGGACCCTAGAAATTTCTGGAGGAACATTAAAAATTTAGTTAGGGGTTCCTCCAACTGTAGGGTCTCTGACCTGCTCGTGGGCTGGTCTAATTGTAACAATCCACTAACTATTGCCAATGCATTCAACTCCCACTTCTCGGACCTGTCTGCCTTCACCTCCCTATTCTCTTCTGATGGGAGTGATAGCCATCTCCTGGCCTCCACCCCATAGGTGGCCCACACCTCCCATCCATTATTTTACTTTAAGGCTGTGATGGCACTGGAGATGTAGAGACTTCTCTCTGGTCTCTCCCCACATTCTAGTGCTGGCCACGATGGCATGGAACCTAAGCTCCTCCATCTTGGTGCCCCTTTTATAGCCTGCCCAGTGGCCCATATATTCAATATGTGCCTTGCCTCTGCTGTCATCCCTGACATCTGGAAGGTGGTGAGGATTGTTCCTGTTCTCAAACAGGGCAACCCTAAGATCCTTGACAATTACCGACCGATAGCCATCTTATCGGCTATCAGTAAACTTCTAGAGAAAGTTGTGGCTGGGCAACTCATGGATTATATCCAGGCCCATGAGCTACTGTCCTCTGTGTAGCATGGCTTTTCGAAAAGGGAACAGTATGTCCTCAGCCCTTGTCACTGTCTCCTCTGGAATCTGGGCTGCCATGGACCAGGGCAAACTCACAGGTGCTATATTCATTGACCCACCCAAGGCCTTCGACCTAGATGACCATGTCTTACTTTGCTCTCAAATTCAGTCCCTTGGTCTGTCCCCACCTGTCCTGAACTGGTTCAGTAATTACCTCTAGGGCAAGCAGCAACTTATCAAATTCAGCAAGGTCCTCTCAGGCACCACTCCTGTGACCTCCAGTGTCCCCCAGGGATCAGTCCTGGGGCCCCTTCTCTTCTCTATATTTGTCAACAGTCTACCAGCTACTGTTACCAACTGTAGTATTATCCTATGCATGGATGACCTGGTCATCCTCACCCATTCCAGGGACATTGGGATCATCAACCATCAACTGAGTGAGAATTTCAGAAATATCCAGTCCTGGGTAATGACTCACAAGTTGGTCCTCAACCTAAAAAAAACTCAGGCCATGCTTTTTGGGTCCCTGACCAAGATTAAGGCCTCTCCTGTCCCTCTGTGTGCTACTGGTATCAATGGTACTCCTCTTCTAACCACTGACTCCATCAAATACCTTGGGGTGACACTGGACCCCCAACTTGACCTTGGGTGCCATATCCAAAATGTATGCAGAGCTGTCAATGGCAAACTGGGTCTGGCCTACAGAGCGAAGAAAAATCTTATATCTGCTGCTCGCCTTGCATTGGCCAGAGAAGTGTTGCTTCCCTCTCTTTGCTATTGACTTTTCCTGTTTGCACGCACCTCCAAAGTTCACTTCACTAGATGGAACACAACCTACAATAACATTTGCCACTTTGCACTTGCTGCCCCTTGCCTCACCCACCAGTGTGACCTATATGACAAACTCAGGTGGCTCTCCCCACCCAACCACATGAACTTTGTCCTGGGCTGCTTCATGGGCAAGGTGCTCAGAACTGGCACTCCCCCAGGGCTGGCTGAGCTTCTCAAACTGGCTGTCTCTTCTACCTACTCCCTTGGGTCTCTGGGCCCTGGCGTTCTTAAAGTCCCTATCACCCACATACAAATGGGGGACAGGGATTTTGCTTCATGTGCCCCCTAGGCTATGGAACTCCTTTCCCACTTAAGTCTGCTCCTCCCCCTCCCACTCATGCCTCTGGAGCTCCCTGTGGTATCACTTGAAGCTCTCCTCTGCATGTGGGTGTCTTAGACCTCCATAGCTAGTTCCGGTCCCCTGCACCGGACTCACATGTCCTTCCTAGCACCCCTCTTGCAGCTCCTGCTGACGCGGCCTGTATAACTGGACTCTGAGGTACATATAATGTATTTTTTCTCCATTTCAGGAGATACTCAGACTGTGGCTCTGTTTGTGGCTTGGAGCCATGTACACCTTGTAAAATAGTATTGTCCTTAGCCTTGGTGTCTCTATGTATATATATTTCTGTACATATATTAACTGTGCTTACTGTCTACTGGTTATGTTCACATGGTTCTATCTTGACTCTGTATACTGCCTAACCTGTGTCATGTTGTCCTCTGTATGAACCTGTACTTCACTGTATCTGTATCTCATTGTACTCTCCCAGGTCATACCTGAAAATAGGCATATAACTTGTCTAGTATACTTACCTGGTCAACAAAAGCTAAATACATAAATAAATAAATAAATAAATAAATAAATAAAACACTGGAGGGGTTAGGGGATGCGTGCTCACAATGTATGGAGGTGGAGCAATGATATTTATGGGTGGAGATGGAATGGAGGGAAGAGTGCTTTCCATGTTCAACTTCAAGTTTATTATGAAGGGATAAAATCCATTGAGCAAGCTCATTTGCAAGGAGGTCCCTTGTGCAAGCAATGATAAAGACAATACATGGTGTGAGATACAAAAAGTAATGACACATAATATAAATTGAAATAAAGCAATTTTCTTTATATTAGTATATACACTGGGTGGGATATTCAGAAGGGTTGCGCATGGCGCAACCCACTGATGCGCCCCGGTGCAATATTCAAAAGGGAAATGTGCATGGCACAAATCCCGATGCGCCGGAGTGCATCAGTAATGTATCTGCGGCGCAAAGTAGAGGGGATGCCGTGCATACACCCCACATCCCGATATTCAGCCCGGGATGTGCTGAGCAGATGCAGGCGCAACCCGTACCTGTGCCACACACAGTAGAGTGAAAAATAAAAGGAGCAACAACTGGCCACCCACAGGTGAGCTGCCATATTGCAGGGTGTAACATGGCAGCTGCCAGCTGTGGGTGGCCACCCGAGCTCCGGCGGCACCTTCGTGGTAGCGCCCCCCCATGCCCGATCATGGGCATTAGTAATGTATTAATGGTCCAATAATCTTGGTGGTCCAGTGGACCGCTCACAGCCCGATCGCGGGCAGAAGTATAATTAAGTATGCCTCCTATATCCCTGGTGGTCCAGTGAACCACTCGCAGCCTGATCGCGGGTGTCAGTTATAAAATATTAAAGACTAATCCATCCCTGGTCGTCCAGCGGTACCCCCACCGCCCACTGAGCCCCATCACCCCACTCCCCTGTCAGCGGGGGCGCAGCTCCCCACCGCATGCCACCTCACCGCCCGCCGACTGACTCCATACAGTAGGGCTGCATGCCCATTGGTCACAGCATGGGCCAATGGGCATACCCTTACGTCCACCATACTACAAAGTTCAGAAATGTGAATGGATCCATTCACAATTCTGGATTGTAATGATAGAGGGTTGCACGCCCATTGGCCCACGCCAGGGACCAATGGGCATACAGCCCTACTGTACTGGATTCAGTCGGTGGGTGGCAGGCAGGTGGAGCTGCCACCCACCGCTAACCGGGTGGGAGTGGGGTGGTCGGGCTCAGTGGGTGGTGGGGAAGGTACCGCTGGACCACCACGGATGGATTGGTTGTTAATATTTTATAACTGATGCCCGCGATCAGGATGCAAGCGGTCCACTGGACCACCAGGGATATAGGAGGTAATTTAATTATACTTCTGCCCACGATTGGGCTGTGAGCGGTCCACTGGACCACCAGGGATATAGGACATTTTACATCTAGTACATATGACCGCGATCGGGCAGTGGGGCACTTTGCCGCTTGTGCAGTAGGCGTCGGTGCCCGATGGCTGCAGCCTGGCAGGGTGCCAGGCACAAGTTGCAGGGGATGGGCGCACCTGCATGTAAATGGGGCCATAATGACATGCAAATGGCCCCATTTGCACCTTGCATGCATTATGGCCCTATTTGCATGTGCACTTTTGAATATCACGGGTGATGCATCTAGCGCAATGGCACTTGCACTAGTGCATCCCCCTGCCCCTCTCTGGCCACTTGCACTGGTGCAGTGCCACTGTGCCATGCACATTGCGGGTGGCCATAGCGCGATATTCAACGGTGCTGAGCCATGGTGCAGCACCGTTGAGTATCACCCTGTCAGCGCCATGGCACATCCAAGTTGCACTGCACCCAGGCTTGCGCCACAGCCTGGTGCAGTCTGAATATCCCACCCACTATGTCCAATGTTGCATTCAACAAGGATTGAGATAGAATATGATTACTTGATTTACTCTGTCTTTCTGTGCCCATTGGTAGTAATGTTAACAATGTGCCACATAATATGGAAATAGTGGGGCTACCTACTGATTCAAAACAAATCTATGTCTTAGGGGACTAAATGATCGCTAAGTTAGACTGACAAATTTGTAATAAGAACAAGGCTACGCGTACCTTGTCCTGCTTTCGTGGTGCAAAAATACAGGATATTGCAAAAATGACTAGACAAATATTAAGTAATTATGGAGACGATCCCCTGGTCATTGTACACACTGGAGTCAATTATATTAGAAGTCAAAGTGTGCAGCAAATTTAAGAGGCATATGTATGTCTAACGAATACAGTATCGGATATAGGTTGCTCTATTGCAATATCTGAAATACTATCAGTACCAAGGGCTGACTCCTATACAGAATCTAAAATAAAAAATGTAAATAACTGGCTGCGGAGTTAGTGTTTGAACCAGATCTTAAAGTGCATAACACACTGGGAACAATTTTTAGGGAAAAGGGAATTATTTTCAAGGGATGGCCTTCATTTGAATAAGAAAGGCTCCGAAATATTGGGAAACCATATTAATTCACAAATTGATAGCTATTTAAACTGATGGGGTGGGGTGGGGTGGGAGAAAGATACCTGTCTACTATCTACTGACTGCTTGGTTTACTCAGGCCCAGAACTTGTTGATTTTTATGGTTCTAACCTTATCTATTATGGGAATAAGCATCCTGAAACCCCTTGCTCTAAACTTAAAATATTATTACTAAATGCCAGAAGCTTAACAAATAAAATTAATGAATTACAACTAGTTCTGAATAATAGAAATATAGATGTATGTGGGGTAACGGAAACATAGTTCACTTATAATCAGTGGGGCTAGGATATCCCAGGCTATACCCTGTTTAGAAAAAATCGTGCCTACTCTAAAGGAGGAGGAGTGGCAGTATATGTCAAGGACAGTTTGGACTGTCTTGAAGTGGGTAGTGACAAATCAATACCTGATGGTATTGAACTTACTTGGGTGAAATTGACATATGAACAAGGCCCTATAACAGTAGGGCTCTGTTACCGTCCACCTGCATTAGATTCTTCTAACAATATCATGTTTTTTGAGTACTTACAAAATATCAATCACCTAGATAATATCATTCTAATGGGTGATTTCAACTTTCCACATATAAAATGGGATACTCTGGAAGGTACTAATCAACAAGATACAACATTCCTAGAAACTATTGTGTAGTTAGGATTGGATCAGTTGGTACTGGAGCCCACAAGGCAGGATAATATCCTAGACTTAATATTCACTAATATCAGTGAACAAGGAGACCCCCTATAATCCTTGAACCATTAGAAGATAGTGATCACTGTATGTTTTTTTGGACTATTCATTATTATAAGTCATCTACCAAAGGTATGACTAAAATGAGGAATTTTGCCAGGGCATACTATACAGAAATAAAAGCTTACTTAGTAGAATGGAATTGGGAACAGGACTTGAGAGATCTTACAGTTGGTGAAACATGGATAAAATTAAAGAAAAAATAGAAGAATGTTTTTATAATTGGGTCCCTGAGTGGATGAAATATAAAAACCATAGGAGGCTTCCCCTTTGGTATTCAACAAGTATAGGCAGACTTATAAGGAAAGAAAAAGGCGTACAATAAATATCAAAAACAAAAGACTGAGACTAATTGGAATAGGTTCAAAAATAAAGCTAACAAAACCAAGATTGCCATTAGGAAAGCAAAGAAAGATTTAGAGTTTAAATTAGCAACAGTGAAAAAGGATAACAACAAACAGTTCTTTAACTATATTGGATCTTTAAAAAGCAATGTACCAAAGGTTGGCCCCATACAAGTTCATGATATAGTAGTTTCTGACGAGCAAACAATGGCACAAGAGTTTAACCAGTACTTTACTAGTATATTTAAAGCCAAAGAATTAAATGGATGTCTAGAGCGTAGTACTCGAGACTGAATTGTGGAATCCACTGTCACTGAAACTTATGCTGCTATTAATTCCTTTAAATTTACTGCCTCAGCTGGACCAGATAACATCCCCTTTGTTTTCCTAAAAGGAATCTCTTATGAGCTTGCAGGTGCTCTCACTCTGCTGTATAATATAGAGGATAATGTATGGGCATGCATCAGTAACCGGTTTGTTGACCAGCAAGAGGTTGCCGTAGCGACCATGTAAACCTCGAGAGCGAAACTCGAGAGGTTTATGTCACCATGGCAACCTCGAGACGGTTATTCAAAGTGGTTGCCGATGTATGACCATACATTATATTTTATAGTGTATGGTCATGCATTTCTAGTGGAAATAATCAGGATCCTTACTTTTTACATTTTAGTCACCACCGCAGCTGTTCTGGGTCATGCTTTCACCACCGCTGCCATTTCTGGAAGGCCATTGGGTCGTGTAGTGCACATGCTCAAAGCGATCCCCGTTGTTAACCTATCGATGTGACGTAGCATCGATAGGTTAAACAACAGTCCTACGTCACAACGATAGTATAACAACCTTAGGAAATGATGATTTCCTAAGGTTAACAACATTCTACTATACACTATAAATCCATTATGGAAGGGGTGGCTATACAGGAATGGAAGGAGGATATGGTGATTCCGATCCACAAGGGGGGGTACCAAACAGGATGTGAGGCATTATTGACCTATTAGTCTGACTTCTTGTATTGGGAAAATTATGGAGAAACTAATATTACACAGAATTGCCAGTTATATTGTTAGTCTTGAACTAAGTGACATAACACAATATGGTTTTACTCCAGGTAGATCATGTCACAATAATTTGATTAACTTCTTTGAACCCATTAGTGAAGCTTTAGATGCTAGCCTACCAGTGGATGTCATCATTTTGGACTATGAAAAGGCCTCTGATTCAGTATCTCTTAAAATTTTAATTGAACGTTTAGTTCATATAGGGCTCCACTACAATATCATTATGTGTATTTCATCCTGGTTGATGGATAGGAGGCAACACGTCAGTATTCAGGGTTATAAATCCACTTGGAGCATGGTAACTAATGGGGTGCCTCAAGGCTCAGTACTTGGTCCACTGTTATTTAATATTGTTATTTCTAGAATGCAAACCACACAGGGAGTGTGGCTGAATAAATATGCAAATGATTGTAAATTGGGGTGTATTGTGAATGATTATACCTCTGCTCACTAGCTACAAGTTAACCTGGACAATTTATCAAACTGGGCTCAAGAAAATAAACTAAGTATTAACACTGTCAAATGCAAAGTGATGCATCTTGGTAAAAATAACAGGATGAATGACTACTACATGAACAATACTCTATTAAAAGTAATTACCTCCGAGAAGGATTTTGGAGTTTATATTACAAATGATTTGAAATTTACTGAGCATATCAATAAAACAGTAAAAAAATGTCATAGATTGATCAGCTGTATTTTGAAAAATATAAAAAATAGAGAATCAGTTGTACTTTTACCAATTTATTATAGTATAGTTAGATCTCACTTAGACTACTGTTCATCTTTTTGTGCTCTGACATCAGCACAGGAAAAAGTGACTATAGAAAAAGTACAACGTAGGATTACTAAAAGCATTATAAATTTGAAAACAGTTTCGTATGGCAACAGACTGCGAGCTTTGAGTCTTTACTCCCTAGAATACAGTTCGTTAAGAGGAGACCTGTTTGATTTTCAGAGCTTCAAGAGATGCTGCCCTTTTTGAGACCATCTGTTTGGACTGGTATCCATCTACAAGTAATACTAGATTGCATAAGTTAAGATTGAGATCTAATATTAATAAAACAGTTAAAAGAAAATGATTTTTTACTCAGAGAGCAGTCCCAATTTGGAATACCCTCCCTTCAGAAGCAATACTAAGCTCTAATCTACAGCAGTTTAAGACAAATTTAGATATATGTATGGGCGACAATAAATATAATTTTCACCTTGGCTAAGGGTGGCGAGTTCATTATGGGCTAGTCCCTCAAACTTGTACTTACCTATGAACCTATAAGACACTATATCCACAATGTGGAAGAGGGCTGGAGAAGGAGAATTGCTTCCCATATGCAAAGGAGGCATGGAGGGGGAGGAGTGTTCTCTATGTGCAAATGTGTAATGGAAGGGGAGGAGTGCTCCCCATTTGTGAAGGTGGGTTGGAGGGGGGGATCAGCCACTTTATGGCCACCATCCTAGATCCCACTCCATCCTGTGTATGTGAAACTTTTTGGAATGGGCACAGTTTATGATGGGGAAGATGTGTAATCCACATCTCTTCTCTGGCTGCTGTAAAGTATTGGGTTGATAGATGGGGGTGCAAGAGGGGGCACCAGTCACTCAGGAGCACCCACTGTATCCTACCCTCCCCCCCAGCAGAGTGGGAACAGTTGTGGAGGGGCAGATACATGACCCACAATTTTATATCCCAGTAGCTCAGAGTACTCTCTATGGGTAGAGCACATTACGTGGGAGATCCTCTGGCTGAAGCAAAGCACTCTGCAAGTGCAGAGGTGTGGCATAGGGTGAGAAAGTGCCAGTCACCCAAAGCCCACTCCAACCTTCATGCTAGCTCTGGTGGAGCAGGGATGGGTGTGAAGTGGCAGATGTGCAACTTGCATCTCTATCCCTGGGTGCTGCAGGGTGCTACCCTTGTGTGGAGGTGGGATGGGGAATGGGGCATCATTCTCCCAGCGCCACCTGTCTGGAGCTCACCCAATCCCAATGCCAGCTTTCATGGAACTTGGATGAGTGAAGATGGACCGATGTGTGAACCACATCTGTCATTGGCTCCGTCAGAGTGCTCCTAACATGCAGGAGGTGGAATGGAAGGAGAAAATGCTTCACATGTGCAGAACTGTGGAAAGATGTGTTGGGTGCCAATGGCCTTGGGCCACCCAGTGGATCTGGACTGCAACCCCATTTCCATCCACCTGGCACTCACCAGGCTAGATAGAAACAGGTGTGGCATGGCAAATGTGCAACTCACATTTCTGTCTCTGGCTGGGGCAGCCAATGTGCAGTGGTGAGACAGTTGTGAAGGGGGCACCAATCACCAACTTCTGCCAGGCCACAGTCCACTATTTACCTTGGGCTGCCCACCTGGAGGTCACCTTGTCACTGTGCCAACCTGTGTGGAGTGGGATGGGTGTGGAGGGAAGGATGGGTAACCTACATCAGTCTGTGGCTACTGCAGATTGTTCCATATGTGCTGATGAGCTGGAGGTGTAGGGGGCAGCAACTACCCAGGGGTGCCCATCCAGTGCCCACCCTACACTGTGCTAATCAGAGTGAAGGGGTAGATATGTGATCCACATATTTGTCTCTGGCTCTGTCAGGGTGCTCCTTTTGTGCAGTGGTGGAATAGATCCACCAAGTTTGTTTTGCACTGTGTCTCTCCTGGTCTCTCACTCTGTCTCTAAGTGCTCCCCCATGGCGAAAGGAAAAGTCTGCAGCACTGTTCTCTGTACCAGTCACGGCACTCTTGCTGCCACTTTGTCTGCCTCTCTGTATGTACTGTCTGCTTCCACTGAGCTTCAGAAAGACAAACAGAGAGTCAGACCAACAGCAAGGTGCTGGAAGAGTGAGTGGAAATAAAATGGATGGCAACCGAGCTCGGGCGCACACTGTACTCCACTTCTCTGTTTGGGGGTGGGGTGGGGGTTGACACCATCTCTGACTGGAACAGATTGGATCTGCACATATATGCAGCACTGGAGGCATATCTCGCTGTTGCTGTGTCTCTCTCTGGGATGGGGGGGTGGAGGGAGTAGACTCCGCTAGAGGACAGGCCACCATTAAATGAAGGTTTATTCAGGTGCAGGTCTCAGAGACACAGGTCATTGTGGTAATGGTCACTACAGTGCACTGCCCCCAATTTCACACTGCCAAGGTCGTGCTGCAATAGTGACAGCCTGTCACTTGGTGATCACTCTCATTCCACTTACTCACCACATCTTAGCATGTTGCTGTCACTGTTTGGGGGCTCTCTTTCCGCTCTGTCCCTGACACTGGTACCACTCACCATCTCTTCGATCCTGTCTCTTCGGGGCACTGCTGCCTCTCCTTCTTGGTGTCTGTCCCTGCAGCCCATGTCTCTCTCTCTCTCCCCACCATTCAGGGTTAAACTACAGCTCTGCAGGCAATGCTGCCTCACTTCTCAGCACTCTTGCTCCTTGTATTGTGCAGCAAGGTGGGGGGCACAGTCACACTAAGGCAGCATGGATACTAGGAGATCCACAGGGTGGGTCAGTGGGTACCATCACAGAGAGCAATGCTTAGGCCAGGCATTGTAGCACACATGAAGCACTGGAGAGAAAGGAGCTCAGAGACAAGAACACACTGTCATTCACAACGAGACACAAACAAGTTCAATGTGGACGTCTGTCTGGGGAAGGATAAATAATATTTGTTCTTTACTGCTAGGACTGTTTATTACTTATGGCACAGAGAGTGGGGGATGCAGTATATGGCTGGGTACCCGGACATCTGCAGGATGGGTGGGGAGACAAGCAGTAAGATCATGGGTGGGGAGACAAGCAGTAAGATCAGTAAGGGCATGAATGAAAGGAATGAAGCACCCTCATTCCAGCACTTTATTTCTTTCAACTAGAGAATGGTTTCCAGCTGTGAAACTGTGACTGGTGTCACAGTCTGGTTGCATGCTCATTGGTCTGCCAGGGACACGCCCACACTGTAGATTGCTGTTAATTTGACTCATCCCTGACACACCTCTGAAGGAAATGTAGAAAACTATAACGAATTTAGATTAGTCACTACTCTCATCTGAAAAGCATTTTTGTTCTGAACACAAAAAAGAAAAGTAATGCACTTGGGGTACAGATATCCAGGGGCAGAGTACACATGGGTGGAGTGGAACTGAAAACATTAAGAAAGCACAGTTTCAGAAAAAGGAGATTTTACATACAGTTGATTACTGTTTAACAAAGTTGATTACTGTTTAACAATATTTTGCATCTATGGGTGCCACTGCACATCTGATGCAGACCCATAATGACGTTCCTCACTTGAAGCAAAAAGGGGGGGGGTGGAGGACATAACTAACTCCTTGTATTTGAGTTAAAGGGGTCAGTTTCTTTACAGCAAAAACAAGGAAAGGCATAATTTCTAAAATGTGCAGATGAGCATGGGGACCACTTTTTTCCAGAGTATGCTATCATCAGCAGCTACCAATTCAGGACTGCTACTACCCCTGCCTAATACAATCAGGAGAAAACCAGAAGTAGTTTGCCAGCACTGAGATCAATATGGTTAAGTCACATTTGCCAGAAATTACTGCTTAGAAAAGAATGAGAAAGTGACTGTGATGACGAGCAAGTCCCAGACCAGATCTCTAGTTTGTTAATAGACTCCTTCTGAGTCTGATTTGAGCGGCTGCATGGGTCAAGCTTCACGGATGTTATGCCTTCATTAGATTTGTATAACAGCACTGTTGAATCATGTAACTGGACCACTGTCTGATGTGCTGCCACAGTGCTCTGATATAGTTTCTAGTGATTCTGTTTATGCAGCCCTTCCCATCCACGGGCCACATGAACATACCCACTTCCTGGTGCACTGCTTTTCTGTTCTGCAACTGCAGTACTGATGGCCACCGTGTGCAACATGGTGATGTTGACTTAAACTGCGCATGCATGACTATTGTGCATACATAGTTATGTCAGCACCGCCATATTGTGCAGGGCTCACTATAGGGCAAACTTCACGTGTGAGTATCAAGCATGCACAGTACTGTAATTGCTGCAGGATTACTTATGGCTGATTCCAGTGCAGCAAAAGCACCGTATATGCTTTTTCATGCTCTTGCCACTCCTAAAAGCTCTCCCCAGCCATATCGGCTCTGACGAGAACTTGTTTAGGGCTGCAGTGGACAGAGCACTGCAGACCTCTTGCTATGAGAGAAGGACTCTTGCATTCCTAGTGAACAAACATACTGGAGTGACAACACAGTTGCCTCTGCATCTGTGAAGCACTCTCTGTAGGCAGTTGGGGAAAATGAGCAAATTTATTTATTGGTGGAGTGGCTTTGCATGGCCATGGATTAAGCAGCCTATTTAGTACACAGTTCCACTGAGTGACTCCAGTGAAGTGGCATTGGCACTCGTTCTCTGTTTGAAATAGACAAACTTGAAAGGCAGCCATTAGAGAGTGTGAGAGAGACAGAGACAAGAGACATGCATGAGAGAGAGAGAGGGGGACAGCATTATGAAGCAAGACACGGCTGTCTCCTGTAAATGTCCACTTGTGTTGTGCTCCTGCCCAGTTGTCTCTTATTTTTCTCTGAGCTTGCATCCTGTACTGCACTGAGAGGTGGGACACGACTGCCTCCCGTAAGGGTCCGCTTGCCAACCCATGTTATAAATTACTTTTTAGAAAGTACAGTAAGATTCCTGGTTGCCTTCCAAGTCCCCTGTCCCCATCCCTCCCCACCCCCACTGATGAGCCACTGTTTCTCAGAACCTCCCACAGTGAAAAAGGCAGAAGTGCTGTGGGGAGAGTGAGAGACATAGACAGAGATAAGTGGCTGTCACAGTGGTGTTTAGTTTTGCCCACAATCAGAGAGACAGTGAGAGCGCCAAGGTGACCAGCAATTGGGAGAACACAATTACATACAGTGTGTGTGTCTTCCCCCCACCAGACATAGAAACATAGAAACATAGACTTTGACGGCAGATAAGGACCGCTTGGCCCATCTAGTCTGCCCATTTCCCTACCTACAGGATAGGCCGCAGATCCTAGTTAACCAACAGCCTATATCTTCCTGCCCCCCACAAGAATTGCCTTATGTCTGTCCCATGCATTCTTGAATTCTCCCACAGTTTTAGACCCCACAACTTCCTTAGGAAGGCTGTTCCATGCATCCACTACCCTCTCTGTGAAATAATACTTCCTCACATTGCCCCTGAACCGCCTCCTTCTATCTTTAAATTGTGTCCCCTTGTTCTTGCAAGTCTCTTTTCTGAAAATGCTACCCTCTTAGACTTTGTTGATTCCTTTGAGGTACTTGAAAGTTTCTATCATGTCCCCTCTCCTTCTTTCCTCAAGGGTATACATATTAAGCTCCTTTAGTCTCTCCTCATCACGGCTTCTCTTGCAGACCCTGCACCATTTTAGTTGCCCTCCTCTGGACTGCCTCTATCCTGTCTATGTCCTTGCGGAGATGGGGTCTCCAGAACTGGACACAGTATTCCAGATGGGGTCTCACCAACTGTCTGTACAGAGGGATAACAACTTCCTGTTTTCTGCTGCTGATGCCTCTCCCTATACATCCCAGTATACCCCCAGCCCTCCCTACTGCCTTCTCACATTGCTTGCTAACCTTAAGGTCATCTGATATGATTACCCCAGGTCCCTTTCCTGTTTTGTTGTTGTTACTACCTCTCCACCCATTGTGTACTCTTCCCTGGTTCTTGTTTCCCAGGTGCATTATTTTCACTTTTGCATTGAATCCTAGCTGCCATACGTCTGACCATTCCTCCAACCTTGCCAAGTCCCTTTTCATCCTTTTCATGCCTCCTTGTGTATCAACCCTGTTGCAGATCTTTGTGTCATCTGCAAAAAGGCATACTTTTCCTTGCAGTCCCTCTGCAATGTCACTGATGAAGACATTAAAAAGGACTGGACCCAATACTGAACCCTACGGTACCCCACTAGTAACCGCCCTTTCTTCAGAGTGGACTCCATTTACAATTACCTTCTGTGTCCTGTTGTCCAGCCAATGTTTTACCCAGGCTACCCCTCCCTCTCAGCACCCACCCCCCCCCAAGAATGTAACAGTGGCACTGAGGTGCTCAGTCCCTCAGTGCAGGAATCCTCCTTTGTTTCTTTTTTTTTTCCACATGTAAAAGCAGTCCATTGTTGTCTTTTGCACTATTACACTGCCCCCAACCAACCCTCCCACTAGCACTCCCACCTAACCTCCAAGCCCTTACTTATCAATCGGGGGTCCAATGCTGTAATCCTCTCTGTACCGCAGACACATCTTCACTCTTTAAAGCCTGACTGCGATCTGCAGAAAAAGGTATTTCAATGGGGTTTTCAAACTTAGTGCCATAAGTCCTGACTCAAACAACTCCCTGTTTCACCTTGCATTGCACTGCACTTTAACCAGCAACAGCTGGCTGAGCAACACACTCACCTGTCAGGGAGTAGAGGTCGCTGCCCTGATTGATGGCATCCTAGACAAGACAGTTGGGTCGGCCTTGGCCCAGATATGTCATGTTTTCTGTGCTGCTGGTGTGGTAGGGAGGTGCTGCAGCTGGAAACCACCAAGCCACATCGACAACCAAGTTGTCAAAATGTGGCACAGCAGCATAAACAATGTCGAGATGTGAAATTTCGCCTGTCCAACATTGAGTGTTATAAACTAGTTTTTAGAAAGTGCAGTAAGATTCCCGTCAGTAAGATTCCCCCACACCCCCTGCCTTCAATGTTACAAACTCAGAGTCAGAGTTTGTTCAAAGGGGGTGAGACAGATTCAAAATCAGTGAAATTTCACCATCGGGTCCATTACAGCGACAACCTCGGAGTTGTTGCTGTAATGGATTTCGATGATGGCATTTTGACATTACAATGGTATACGCTGCAGCTGCTGCTGGGCTGGCACTGCTCAGAATCTTGCTCCATGGACCAGTTCCAAGAGCCGGGGGGGCTGGGTATGGGATTGTGCTGGCAGCCTGGCAGTGGCAAGAGTGGTAGATAACTTGGATCAGTCATCGTTGCTCACTATGCTATCAGCCGTGGCTATCACTGCTGGCCGGGGGGGGGGGCAATGGTTGTGGTGAACTAATGGACAGACTAGTGCAGTGCTTTGTGCTGATATTTAAAACTTAAGCTACGGCCTGCCTGCATTAACAAAAAAAAAACACTGGTTGGTGGTGGTGTTTTTGGACTGGGATGGGAGGGACAGGGACTGGGAGATGGTACAGGATACACATGGGACTTGGGAAAGAAATGAAGAGGTGAGTGCAGCAGCAGCATCAGAGATCAAGGGGTGCTGCAGTGGAGTGACAAAAATAAAATGATAAACTTAACTGCTAGTTACATTACACTGCACATTGTAATTAGTAAAGAAGAATGGAGACTATGATGGAGAGAGAGAGAGAGAGAGAGAGAGAGAGAGAGAGAGAGAGAGAGTACAGGAATCGATTCCAAGGAGAACCCAATGTCCTATGGCAAAGGAGTGATTTTGAGCCAAGAAAGAAACAGGAAAATGTCTTAGGGGAGAGAAAGGGGGAGAGAATGAATATAAGAACACAGCGCAACCACGGTGTCAACGGTATTCAGAATACCACACCGACACCGCTGTTGCTCTGCGTTCTGTATTCCCTCCTAATCCTAAGAAATTTTCTTCTTTTTTTTTTCTTGGCCCCAAATCACTTATTTGCCATAGGACTTATTCATAGACAGAACACTAGAACAGAGAACACACAGGGAGTAAGAGGGCACTGAAGGAAAGTAATCCACTGAAAGCAGTAGTAACATCAGGGGGTCAGATTCAGAGATGTTAGCACTGACTAAAGTGAGGACTGGAGAGAATCACTGGGATGAGCTGGGGGTGTTCAGCCTTCCAGAAGTTTGATAAACTATTGAGTTATTCAGGAAGGTGGAAGTAAAGTTAACTACCAATAATATGCTCGATGGCCTTGAAGCAAGAGTCCTGAAGCTGCTAGTACCATAATAAAAACCCCTGAGATCCAGTGTAGAAGCTTTTTGTAGGTGCAAGCAATGTCTTGAGTCTTTAGGCTGTCTACAAACTTCGAGGAATCATCAACAAAAAGAACTAGACACACCAGAGTGTATTACTTAAATAAATGTAAAAAGTTTCAAATGCATGTTCAAACTTCCCCATGCGTATCTGACATCACCTCATTTCTGAAATAAAAATAAACTCATAGGAACTTGTATCTGAAGCCTTGGTTGCTGACTCAATATTTCTGTTCACCTTGCCCCTATGCCCCTGACACCTTTCCCTTGCTCTTTCACTTTGCTCTTGTCCCTTTCCTGTATACCCCCACACTTCCTCATTATCCCTTTTATACTCTCTGGTTTCTGAAAATGTTTAATTAATATTAATTTCATCTAGGTAGTGTACAAGTTTCTTCTATGCATTTGTTTCATGGCGGCTAGTTAATGGATTGCTCCAAATGAGTGAACTCTGAACTTCACTTTGATAATCACTGACTTTCATGATTTTCTATATGAACTTAATCCAGTGAAACCCATTCTGGACTGTCAACTTGTGTTGCTGGACATTTGCATGAAATGTTGCTCTTGTTCAGAGTTACTGTAACAGGAATGCTGTTAAGCCCAGTCAAAGACACAGGGCCAGGTTTACAGAGGATAATTCAGAGCTTGAATCCAGCCCTGCATCAAAACCATAGAGTGTCCTGGCTATGCCACGGTCAAATGCCATGACTGCAGCTGATTCAGTAATCTTGGGCACAGCTGCATCAACGGAACCACTTTATGGCAGCTTTGTAAGAAACTATGGCTGCAAGATACAAGTTAGAGGAGGCCCAGGAATGATGCAGCTAGGCAAACAAAGTTGGTCTAGCGAGTATCAATTTGACACACAGGATAGAAAATCCCACAGATAGCCACAATCCCAATACATTATATATTTGACACACCCAGGGCTTGCGACAATTCTGAACCTTAAAAAATCCAGCTCACTGGATCTGTCCTGTACCATTCTCATTGGTGTTTTTGATAGGTTCTTTCACTTTGCTTCACATATTTGCACATTTTTGTATTTTAGTAGGATTATTCCCTTGTGGAAAGTAAAAATAATGATTGTTATAGATTGTATTAGTAATCTTTTTTTACCAGCTGCAGTTCCTCCTTTCTTGATTGCGTCTGGGCAGACAGGTCCGAATAAGCTCCTTTAGCCTCTCTTCATATGATTTCTGGTGCAGACCCTGAACCATTTTAGTTGCCGTCCTCTGGACTGCCTCCATCCTGTCTATGTCCTTGCGGAGATGGGGTCTCCAGAAATGCACACAGTACTCCAAATGGTGTCTCACCAACTGTCTGTACAGAGGGATGACAACTTCCTGTTTTCTACTAGTGATGCCTCTTCCTATGCATCCCAGTATCCCCGAAGCCTCCTTACTGCCTTTTCACATTGCTTGCCTACCTTTAGGCCATCTGATATGACTACCCCCAGGTCCCTTTCCATTTTTGTTGTCGTTAGTATCTCCCCATTGTGCACTCTTCCCTGGGTTTTTGTTTCCCAGGAGCATTACTTTGCACTTCTTTGCATTGAATATAAGCTGCCATACTTTTGACCATTCCTCCAACCTTGCCAAGTCCTTCTCATCCTTTCCACCCCTTGTGTATCAACCCTGTTGTATATCTTAGTGTCATCTGCAAAAGGCATACTTTTCCTTGCAGTCCCTCTGCAATGTCACTTATAAAGACATTGTAGAGGACTGGTGCCAGTACTGAACCCTGTGGTACCCTGCTAGTAACCCCCCTTTCTTCAGAGTGGACTCTGTTTACTATTACCCTCTGCGTCCTGTTGTCCAGCCAATTTTTTACCCAGACCACCACCCTGGGACCCACTCCCAGGCTGGCTAGCTTGTTTATTAATCTTTTGTGTGGGACTGTGTCAAATGCCTTGTTCAAGTCTAGGTAGGCCACATCCACAGCCCCTCCTTGGTCTACTACTTTGGTCACTCAGACGAAGAAATCTATTAGATTTGTCTGACATGACCTTCCCACTGTGAATCCATGCTGCCTTAGGTTCTGTCTGTGCCCCGCTGGCCTCTAGGAACTCAACAATTCTTTCTTTTAGAAGTGATTCCATCGTTTTCCCCACCACTGAGGTCAAACTAACAGGCCTGTAGTTACCTGCCTCTGCCTTGCTTCCATTTTTGTGAAGGGGAATCACATCTGCCCTCCTCCTGTCCTCAGGTACCAAGCCATCCTCCCATGATTTGTTAAAAAGAATATTCAGTGGTGCCACTAGTTCTCCCTTTAGTTCTTTTAGAATTCTGGGGTGAATCCCATCAGGCCCACAGTGTGACAGTCCAGTGCCTGCACGCAACCACCCATCTTCCAGGTGGCAGGAAAATATGCTACTGCTGCTGCTGGCACTGAAGTGGCCAGAATCACAATTTATTATAAAAAGGAATATAAAAAATGCTGAAAGCTGATTGGCAGAAAGCCAGTTTACCTGTTATGTTATCCCAGCACAACCTCAGAATTGAAACCAGTACCCACAAAACAGCTTACTTACTCATAAATATGTAATTGTAGCCTTTTTAGGGCTGCAGTGGGTGGAGCCCTGCAGACTTCTTGCTATGAGAAAAGGACTCCTGCATTCCTTGTGAATGAACAACATGTTGGAATGACAACACAGTCACCTCCACATCTGTGAAGCACTCTCTATAGGCAGTTGGGGAAAACGAGCAAACCTATTGGTGGAGTGGCCCTGCATGGCTGTGGATTAAGCAGCCTACTTAATCCACAGTTCCGAGGAGCAACTCCAGTGAAGTGGTATCAGCACTCGTTCTCAGTATAAGAGGGGCAAACTTGAAAGGCAGCTATGAGAGAGACAGAGAGAGAGAGCGAGAGAGAAAGAGAGAGACAAGAGACATGAGCGAGTGAGAGAGACAGCATTAGGAAGTGGAACACAGCTGCCTCCCCTAAGTGTCCGCTTGTGTTGTGCTCCTGTCCAATTGTCTCCTATTTCTGTCTGAGCTTGCACCCTGTACTGTACTGAGAAGTGGGACACAGCTGCCTCCCATAAAGGTCTGCTTGCCAGCCCATGTTATAAACTAGGTTTTTAGAAAGTACAGTAAGATTTCCAGTTGCCTTCCCCATGCCCAGTCCACCATCCCCCCCCCATCAATGAGCCACTGTTTCTGAGAACCTCCTCACAGTGACAAAAGCAGCAGTGCTGCAGTTAGAGGGAGAGACACGGAAAAGTGGCTGTCACTGCAGTGTTTAGTTTTGCCCATGCAAGGAGAGACAGTGAGAGTGCTGAGGTGACCAACAATTGAGAGCGCATAGTCCCGACAGTGCATGTGTCTTCCCCCAACCTGACTCTCCCTCTCAGCACACACCGCCCCACTCCCCCCCCAAAAAACTTAACATTGGCACTGGGGGGTGCCTAATCCCTAGGTGCAGGACTCTTCCTTTGTTTCTTTTTTTTTAACCTGTAAAGAATAAAAAAGTCCATCAATGTCTTTTGTGCCTTTACACTGCCCCCCCACACGACCCTCTCACTCAACACTCACCACCCCACCCCCAAACCCTTATTTACCGATTCAGCGTCCAACGCCATAATGCTGTTTGGACTAGAGACACATCTTCACTCTTCAAAGTCGGACTACAAACTGAAGAAACAGGTATGTGGCTCAATGTATTTCAATGGGGTTTGAACTTAGTACCATAACTTGGCCATTTTTGCATATTTTTGACCCAGATTTTTAACATGCCTTCTTTGGCACCCCACCACACGAACAAAAGCACTGTAATTAGGCAGATATGTTCCCAATGGTGATTTCATGATCTCTGCGCAAAATCACCTTTTGGGCAGGAGTTGAAAATTTTCTTAGCCCTTGTTCATGAGGTGGGGCCATAAGAAGGCTACTTTGAAAATCTGGTGTAGAAATATTAAACAACAACAAAGTTATGAGCCGACATTTAATTTTGTGAATGCAGGCTCGTAACTTTGACAATTTTCAATACCCCCCCAAATTTACAACTTAGCCACATCGTTACAGTGCCTCATGAGTGTGATAGCTGTCATTTTTTAAATCTTGGCCAAAATGTTTTTCTTACATCCTGAAAGGTGATTTTGGACTCATGAGGTGGGGTAATAAGAAGGCTATATTCTACATTTGGGCCCAGATATTCAAAAGAGTTGAGCCATGTGCAATAGGGTTGCGCCTGCTCAAGTCAGAAAATGCGCCATTCTGCGATATTCAGCAGGAGGCAGTTGTGCCCCCAAAATCACGCTGAGCAACAGTGCAATGATAATGAAGGCATGCGCAACTGAAGGGGGGAGGAACCATGCATAAATGGTGCAGTGCGATATTTAACAACATGCGCCATGCGCAATAGGGGAGCAAAAGAAAGTTGTGCCATTGCGGAAATGAGCCAAAATAAAAGGGAGCAAGGGAGAGGCACAAGAACGCTACAGGGAAGCCACATGAGAGCCAAAGATAGCAGGGAAAACTGGGCAGCAGGGACACACAGAGCCAGGCAGGAAAGGGCACCTGGAAGCAACAGGCACAGGGGAAGGTGTGGGGAGACAGTGCAGAAGGGGGAAGTACACCACACAGCAGCGAGGCCAGCACAGGCAGGTGTTCCCCGTGCAGGGGAAGTAGCAGCCAGGACAGCGGGGGGAATACAGAAACAGCTGCCAGGGGGGTGAACACAAGCCAGGGACATGGCCAGTGCCATCTTCCAGATGGAGGCTGTAATGAGGGGGGGTGAGAAGGCAGACAGCAGAAGGGTGTAGCCGTGGAAGGGCCCGTCGGTGGTATGCCCCCAACAGGCAGTACCGAGCCCACACCAGCTTCGAGCTGTACAGTGATACCAAGATTGTGGGCTGGTACCGCCTGAATTGGGCAATTCTGAGGCAGCTCTGTGAGCTGTGCAGCTGTGCAGGCACCCACACGACGGAGCCATGCCCTGTCAGTGGAGAAGAAAGTGACAGCTTGCATGTGCTTGCTCACCACGGGTACTTTCCAGAAACCAACTGGGGACACCACAGGCATAACCCAGTCAGCCACGTCACACCACCTCACCCAATTCCTCAGTGCACTGCTGCCACATGCTGCAGAGTACATCCATTTCCCCAGCACACCGGCAGAGGGCACAGCAAACATACAGGAGTTCCACAGGGTAGCATGTATGCCTGGCATGCTAAGGGCAATAGACTGCACCCATGTGGCCATCCACACACCACCTGGCCCCGAGGGGGCCGCATACATAAATTGCAAGGGCTATGCCAGCATCAACTGCCAGGTGGTGTGCGATGCCAGGAGGTGCATAATCAATGTCTGTGCCATGCACCCTGGGGAGCACATGATGCCTTCATCTGGCACGAGTTGGCACTGTGCCACAGATTCGAGAGTGGGGATGTCTCCACTGGCCACCTAGTGGGTGAGGATGCAAACCACATGGACAATCATAGGGCCTAGGGGGGCATGGTAAGAGGTGACATGGGTAGTGGCCTACATGGCCTGGGGCAGGGCGATGCTGATCACCAAACTAACCTCCACCTTCTACACACAGGTGACCGTGGATACCCACTCCATCCCTGGCTGCTCACACCCTACCAGCGGCCCATGACCCCATCGCAGCAATGCTACAATGAGGCACACGCCACCACACGTAATGTCATAGAGCGGGTGTTTGGGATGCTGAAGGCACATTTCCATTGCCTGGACACCTGTGGCGGTGCCCTGCAGTACAGCCCCTCAAAGGTCTGCAAGCTATTCCTAGCCTGTTGCATCCTACACAACATGGCCAATGAATGTAGGATAGCCATACATGTCGAGGGGGGACAGCGATGGGGACGATGAGGTCGCCGGTGACAATGGTGATGGGTAGCACCCCCTTGGGTGACTGGACCCCTGACTGCTCCGGCTGGCACAGCTGCACCGGGACACCATCATGGAGGAGCACTTCAGCCAACCCAGGTAAGTCATGGGGCCATGTGCAACCAACAGTGGCTAAGGCACAACCCACAAACATGCATGGACACACACCGGGGTGCATTCTGTCAAGGGAAGTGGCCGGGCATGGAACCACACACACAACCAGGGATGGGTGAGGTCTAACATGCCACGTGGATGGACACACATACACACGCATGCACACACACACAATGCACCAGACATGCATAAAGGGTAGGAGCCACACTGACCCAGAATGCCACCCCTAGCCACACACATGTCCACAGACCACCACACCCACTGCCTGTCCATGTGAATGTGTCAGTTGCTGAGCACCATTGCACACTGGTGTACAGCACAATGCAGGCATCATCTTGCACACGCAACTGCAGACAGCAGCTGAGAGGGTGTGCAGATGGACTGTGTGTCTGCGTGCAGGGCTGGGTACCCACCCGTGCAATGCCCGCTGAAAGACACAATGCACACAGGGCAGCACCAGACAGTAGCCGCGTTGGGAGACAGGTCAGTCACGCGACACAGTGCCCTGGCCACCATGGATGCATGGGTGGCCCCGCTGAGACCCACCAGCACTGACAGGCCAACCACTGGCCTCATGGGTTGGCATTGATGGTCCCCCAGGGGTTCCACTGTGTGAACACGACCATGCTTGCACAGGGGTCTGCAGCACACCAAACATGCCTGCACCAGGCGTGCTCGGGATGCCCACAGCTGAACCCGGTGTTGACAGGGAGGGTGTCGCATGATGCCCGGAATGGGGGGTGGACAGTGCACTGCGTGGTGTCTGCGACACATGGGCACATGACTGTGTACCCATTGTGGCCATGACAGCAGTGAATGCCTGTGTCTGTCTGTCAATGGCAGCAGTCACATCCTCCCGCAACCAGTCCATCCCTGCCAGGATCAGAGTGGTGTCTCTGCTGCGACGCTCCTCTGCCTGCTCCAGAGCTGCACACAGTGCATCCACCGACATCGCAAGCCGCATCTGCTGGTGGACTGATGCTTGCAGTAGGCGGGTGTGTTTGTCCAAGAGGTCATCTGCCTCCTCGGCATCCTGTCCCTCAGGGTGTGCATGGCCCTGATGCTCAGCACCCCTTGAGGGTGGGCGCTGCACACCAGGACCAGGTCTGGGCATGTTCACAGGTGGTGCACAGATGCCGCCCCTTGACCCTGTACCCCCAAGCCCATTGGCCTACTGCTGATGCTGCCCCTCTGGCTGCCGCTCCCCAGGGCTCACTGGTGCTGCCACAGTGGCTGCAACAGTCCCACTGTCCTGTACACACACCAGTGCTGCCCCACTGGTGCTGACAGGCACAGGCTGGGACTGCGATGACACGCAGGCCTCCACGGCAGCACCAACCACAGCTATGGCCACGATGCTAGCTGCTGTGTGGCCATCCCGTGGCACACACGTGTCACTGCCTATGCAATTAGTGACATCATCATCGGTGATGGATTTGGCACCAGCCCGAGTCACAGCATGCTGGCATCCATGGACGCTGGCACGCTGGGACATGGGCAGGGCCTCCTCCGCACCTGTTCCAACAACATCAGTGTGGACAGCCAGGCAGGCCCACTGTCTCACTGAGCCACGTATACCTGTGGAGGTGGATGGGCCCTCCTCCATCTCCATCTGACTGTCCTCAGTGGACAGGCCCACCACCGCTGACCCATGCAGATGCTCAGGATCTGTAAGGGAAAACAAAGTCGCTTTACTGCATGTGACCTACCCTGCCCACCCCATAGACAGACCATGACCTACCATGCAGTGATGGGCTACCACCCATCTGGTAGCCACCACCTGGAACACACTCAATGGTACAATGCTGCATGCTTCCAGCAACCCTCTCCTCCTGTGGGGTCAGGTGTACCACCTCCGGCTGTCCCCCACCTGTCACAGCTTGTGCTGCCCTGATGGCAGCCACCTTCTCCTTTATCCTCCTCCTGTCTGTGCCCATCTTCTTCTTGCACTCCTGCACAGAGTGCTGGTGGCTGTCATGCAGGTTCACTGCATGCGCCACCTCCTCCCATGCTGAAGCACGGGCCTGAGGTGTTCCCTGCTGTCCGCTGAGAAGCGGCTCCTGATCCAGGTAGACCTCAAACAGGGCACTGGTCTTGGCCTTGGTGAAATTAGGCCTCCTCCTCCTCCCACCACTGTGTTCCTCCTCTCCCACAACTCACTCAGTCATTATTTAGACTGTAAGAATGACAGTTGTAACCTGTGTCTGTGCAGTCCCATGCATGTCCCAAAATCCACAGTCCACATTCCCAAACAGCATGCAACTCACCAATAGACTGTAGTAACTGACTGTGGCCAGTGCAGCCCAATGTCGCACTTTTATAGCACAACCCATGCAAATGAGGTGAGGCGCAACTTTAAGTGGATACAAATTGCAGCGCTGGCCATTGAATGGCTGATTAGCTGTTTTGCATATGACGACTGAATATCGTGCTGTTGCGCTTTGCGCAATTGTGTTGAACGTGCTGAGCCAAGGGTGCAGTTCTGTGACATGCGCAGTACACACCTCACTGTGCATGCCTGGGTTGCTGATACAGGCATCTGCTGTGCTGCTGGCATGCTGTGCATGGGAAGCAATGCAGGGCATGGCCACCATTGTGCCAGTGGTGCTACAGCGATGTTCACCTATATGGCGCTGTGGCACTGGGTCATCATAGGTGCACTAGGGCAACAGCGCGGTAGGCTGCTACTGGAGGTAGCACGCAGGCATCCAATCGCGCTACATGCATTGGGTTCCAGTGGCGCTGTGCCTGTCTGTGCGCCAGAGCTCCTTGACCCTGTGCCTGACCTTTTCCCCCTAGGTGCCATGTGTCAGGCATGGGTGCACCACTATCGAGCTGTTCGGTGACAGTGCGATAGGGAATGGCAGCGCTGTACCGCGCAGCATCTGCACATGGTGGAGCCACGCTGCAGAGTGCCATTTTGAGCCGACTGAGCTAGTAGAATGGTGAGGAGGAGGGCTGCACAGTGGAGCCAAGTAGAACTGGCCAACCTAGTGGCCATAGTAGAGCCACTCTATGAACCACTGTTTGGGGAGGCACCCCTGGACAGGTCCAGGAGCCAGGTGTGGGAGGAGGTGGCCAATGCACTGGAGGAGGCCACATTAAGGGGGTGGACAGTGGAGCAGTGCCGTCACAGGTATGGTGACCTACGGAGGAGGGAACCAGACCTGCTTGCCCACCTGTGGTCACGTGCCAGGAGGGGCCCAGTGCCATGGTCAGGTAGGTGTTATGTCCACACACTTTTATCTTCCATATGGGTATCATGGTTGTATGTGTCCGGAACATTGGGGAGGGACTGTCCGGTGTTGGCTGTGGTGGTGTTATCAGGTGTGGGGTGGGAGGGTGGGTCTGGCTGGGTGGGAGTGGACACACCTGGAGGCAGGGGGACTTTGCTACAGGATTGTACTAATGTTCCTCTCTCCATTTTTGCACCAAAGGGCCGGAGGAGAGGTGTCTAGCCCGGGAGATGCAGTGCCACCAGGAGGACAGGGACACTAGGAGGGACGATGGTCCACAGCACCCGAGGGACATGCCCAATGATGGTGAGTGCCATACCTCCATGATTACTATTGCATGCTGTGTAACAGTGTGGGCAGCGGGGCATGGCCTCCATCCATTGACACCACTGCCAGACATACAACTTGTTACAGTCAGCACTGTCCAGTGGCACTGCATGTCTGGGAGTGTGCCGATGGCGGTCCATGCATGCACCGGGTACATGGCTGTGCCACTGCCTTTGCACCACATAGCAATGTCACTAAATGGCCATGGTGGTGCTGTGCATGACTTGGCCGGTGGGTGTCTGCAGCATTCTGCATGGCTGTATGTGCCTGGGTGGGCAGGTCTTGTGGACGTGATCACTGTGGGTGGTCACACACCATCACAGAGGCATGTCCCATGGCCGTATGCCATGCACAGTGGGTTGGTGGGCTGTATGGGGCTGTGCATTCACACCTATTGACTGTGCTCCCTTGTTCTAGGTGTCTGCCAGCTGCAGGAGATTCCGGAGGCATTAAGGGAGATCCTGAATGTGGCAAGGGCTTCTTTGGAGATCCTGTAATGGATCAACCAGCTTGGGGTCCGGAGGAGGCACCGGAGGCGAAGCAGCCAGAGCGGAGCTCCCGTTAACCATCCCTCTGCTCCTGAAATCACCTACTCCCCTGGACCCACCCTCACACCACCCCTTTCCTGTCCCATTTGTTCACCCCTGCCCCTTTACACTCCCCCACCTTGTTTATGGCCCTCCCCCCCAACTTTGTACATAGTATTGTAAATAGTTCGTTTTGATATTGTTTTTGAATACAGATCTTTTAATATGAATACTGTGGTGGTCTCTGATTTGCAGTGGGCTATAGGTGCTCAGCTGCAGTGGTGTGCATGGCGTCAGGGGTGGTGCAGTCATAGGTATGTGTGTGTGTCCGTGGGGAGGTGACTATGGTATGGGGGTAGCTATCAGTCAGTGTCTGTAGTGTGTGTGTTGTGCCCTGTGCACTGGATGACTGTGTGCAGTGGTCCATGGTGCATGCTCTGTGTCCATGGCGCCCCTGTCAGCCCGTTCATGGCCTGTGCAGCTGACACCCTTGCATGTCTGTAACCTGCACAGTCTGCTGGCATGTCAGTGGTGGCTGTCCATGCAGGCAGCCACGGTACTCATCACAATGCTGGGTTGCCTCCCATCACTGGTGTGGTGCATGTCTGCCTCGGGTGACACTGTGGCCTCCGCAGTTGTTGTCCCACCTCCATGCTATGGCTTGTGTGTGTTGCAGGGGATGTGCACCACTGTCTGTGACTTGTGCTCCGGGCAAATGATGGTGGCGTACAGGTCCACAGTGCCTGCGCAGGGTGGCTGCCACTCCTGTGCCATGGAGGACTGCAGATTGTGTGTACATGGTTTACATGGGCCCACGCTGGGGGCTTGGTTCCCCGCTACTGTGTCCCTGTGTTGTTGTGCCCTTGGGTATGGGTGGGTGTCTGTCCATGCACTGTGTGGCATCCGGTGTGGTGCATGCTTCCACGCACCACTGTGGGTGTCTGCGCTGGCTGTTGTGGCCAGTGCTGGGTTGGGGTGTGTCCTTGGGAGAGTGTGCAGGGTGCTGTACCAGTGGTGGTGGTGTCCGGGGCATGCCCTCTGCCGTGTGGGGTACCTCATATGCTGACGCATGGTCAGTCTCTCAGCTGTAACTTGGGGGGGTTGTACGTGGTGGCACTGTGTATGCCGTCATTGCATCGCTGTGTGCTGCCACCCACTGATGGGTGCACATGGTGGGGCTGCCTTGCATGGTTCTGTGGTGCACAGGGTTGCATTGTCACAGTGGGGGTGGTGACATGCATGGGGTTTCCTGCAGTGGTAGACGCTGGCCCTGGGAAGGGTTTCTGGGGACCACGGTGCAGGGTGTGCTCTGCATTGGGGGGATGGTGTGGCACGGGGTGGTCAGCCCTCCTTGTGTGCCAGTCACAGCTTGCCAGGGGGTGTGATGGGGCACCATGGCGCAGCTGTGGGTTGGTTGCTTGTCTCCATGGGCCAGTGGTTATTCCAGCCCTCCCCCAGTTGTGCAGTCATGGGGTGTAGGGGGACGATGTCTGTTCTGCTGTGTGTTCCTCTGCCCATCTGTGGCATGGGTGGTGGGCCCCTACCTCCCTGGTTGTGCAGTTGCATTGCCGCCCTGCTGCTGGGGGGCATCCCTGGCTGCGCTGTGGCGCCTCTGGAATGCTCAGCTGAACATCCCTTGTTGCGCTATGGCACATCAGATCTGCTCAGCTTCCCCTTCCTAGTTGCGCTATGGCGCAGGTGGTGTGATATTCAGTCGTTGGCTGTAGGCGCAGGTTGGCCGGCTCAGTTTTTGAATATCATGCCTCTTGTGCATGGGTGCAATGGACTTGTGCTTGCTCCTGCTATTGCGCACTTTTTGGGCGCAGTTTGAATATCTGGGCCTTGGTGTAAAAGTATGTTAAAAAAAAAAAGGTTATCAGGTTATGTTGAATTTTGCAATCACAGGCCCATAACTTTGACAATATTCAATATTTTTACCTCAGATTTTCAACATATCCATTTCTTTGCAGCACCTCATGAATGTGATAGCTGTTATTTTTCAACTCTTTCCCAAAATGTGATTTTCTGTCCTGAAAGTTGATTTCACAGTCCCTGCGTGAAATCACCTTTAGGCCATGAGTTGAACATTTTTTCTGCCCCTTTTCATGAGGCAGGGTCATAACAAGGCTATGTTGAACATTTGGTGTACAAATATTACAAAACAATAAAATTATGAACCTACGTTACATTTTTACTCCATATTCTTCCCATGCAGCCCTATTGGCTCTGACCAGATTTTTTTTTTTCTTTTGTACTTTTGCTTACTTGCTTGACACAGAGGTTTATTGGCTTCACTATGCCTTATTTCAGATTGGCCCACTTTTCCTGCAGCCCAGGTCATCCCCCCAACCAGGTCATTCCTGAGGCATTCAGCCATCTTCAGCCCTTCTGAAGTTCAGGACTCATGCTACTGTGTGGTTGGATTCTGTAGCTGTTCTTATGTTGAACCACACTGTACCATGCTCACTGGACCCCAGATGGCTTCCCACCCTGACGTCTGCAATACTGTCCTTGTTAGTAAGCACCATATCCAATATTGCTCCATCACCAGTGGGTTCACTAAACAGTTGTCTGAGGAATGCCCCCCAGAGAGCCCAGATTTCCTGCTTAGCCAAAGCTTCAGCAGGGAGGTTCCAATCTACATCCAGCATATTGAAGTCCCACACCAGCAACATCACCCCATTTTCTGCCATTTTGCCAATTGCTTCTAACATTACTTTATCTAAGTTCTCCCCCTGTTCTGGAGATGTGTTGATCACACCTGTCAGAATAATGGCTTTGTTTCCCAACTTGAAGGAGTTCCACAGCACCTTTGCCTACCCCGAATTCCTGTATTTCTCTTGCTTTTATGCTTTATTTCACATAAAGTACTACTCCCCCTTCTTTCCTTCTTGCCTTGTCCCTTCTCAGCATCCTGTTACCTGGTATGACCATGCCACAGTCATGGTTGTTGGTGCACTATGGTCCAGTAATAGCCACAATATCCAGGTTGGCCTCTGCCATAATGGCCTCTAGGTCTGGGATCTTATTTCCCAGACTCCTACCATTAGCACACATTTTTCCAGATTTTGTTAGTTTGTTGCTTCTCCCTTTTTCTTTTTGTTATCTAAGTAGTGTTTACACTGTCCACTGAGAACTATGGTTCCCCTCCCAGATGGATGCTGGACATCATCTCTGTACTGGCTCATCACTCCTGGATGGGTCCCCAATCCCCAATGTAACCATACCCCTTCTCTGTGCACCAGTCCTTTAACCATGAGTTGAAAGCCATGGTGTGAAGGTCCATCTCTTTCCCCCTATTGTAGACAGGCAGTACCTCTGTAAAAGCTGCAGAAAATGTTACCTAAGACTTCTTCCCAACTCCCTAAAATCCCCTTGAACTGTTCCTGCCCCATTCCTAGCCAGGTCATTTATCCCCAGGTGGACAATAACAGCCAGGTCACTCTCCCTTCCTACTGCCCTGGTAATCTGTAGGATATGCTTCCTATCTCTCTGAGCCATGGCACCGAGTAGGCACCTGACCTCTCTCTCCACCCCCATTCCATTCCTAACTCTATTCCCCTGACAATTGAGTCCTCCACCAGAATTTGCTTCCTCCTTCTCTGGAGTTCTCTTTTGCCCTTCTTGGAACCTCCACTCGAGAGGGTCCCCAAATCTTCCCCAGACATTACCACGGGTGCCTCCTCTTGGCAATCCAGCTCTGCCAAAGTGGCATAGAAATTTTGTAGTGGTACCAGTTGTGGTTGAGCAAAGTGCCTACTCCTTCCTCAGCCTTCCAGATCCCACCACCTCCTCCCTTCTTGAGCCCACTGTAGTCCAGCTGTTCCTCCTAGCTGGCATCCTTTGAGGTAACAGTGTCAGACATAATGACCCCTGGATGGGAGAAAAGGTCACCCAACTCTTAGTCAATGCAGTCCCAAGTCTAGTGACCTTCTCATGATGCATAAGCATGCTGCTTTGAGTCTTGAGACTGTCTGTCAACCCAGAGAGGTGCATGCAGATGGAGCAGCACTGCAGTCTCCAGAAGGTCTCCCTAAAGACTGCCACCCTACAACCACTGGATTGCACCACTCCCCACATTCCCTATTACTCCTCTCTTTGTGCTTCCTGTCCTCCTTTACCAGAACACAGTAAGGCTAAGCTGTCTGTAGCAAGAGTAACTAAACTTTACAAACTTGTTATTATACACATACTGGTATTGTGTAACAACTTATATGTGTTACTTCCCTTTTTGTTATCTGTCATTTCAATTCTTCCTATCTTCCACGCTTAAACACTTATTTTTTTACTTTGCATTTTTATTAGTTTTTTTGGAGCAAAACAGGTGTCACATACATCATACATACATAATGGTCAGACTAAAGGTCACCTATTAGTTATAATAGAGATTGATACACCAAGACAATACATAGATCAGTTGTGTCATTGAATACAGTACTGTATCAGTCCTTCAGTAGGTATTTCTATCCCCAAAAACCACATGAAAAGTGTATTTCAGTATCTTCAGACTTTTCTAAGGAATAATATTAGATCTGTGATTCATAATCCATAACAACCATTTGTTCGAAAATACTGTAAACCTTTTCATTCTCAAGTTAATGCTTACTGTGAGCTTCTCCATTAAATATATTTGATACACTATGTCTTCCCATTCATTTTGTGTTGGGACATCTTTCTGTAGCCATTTTCTAGGAGTTGCCTTTTTCGCTGTTAACAAGAGAATGGCGAATACCAGTGATTCAAATTGTGGGAGAGGACACCTGAGTTTGGTATCCGCTTTGTTGTTAGGCTGACTGGGGCTCAAATGGCTGTGATATTGTTGCAAGGATCCTGATTTCTTGGGAGTTTTTACTACTGTCTCTTTTGGTGAAGGACTGGGCTGGGACCTCTTGCTTGGAGCTAGTACAGGGTTACTTGCACCTGGTATGGATAGCGAACTAATGTGACCTAGGGAGTCCATCTGGTGACTTCTTCCCTTGATATACAGTATAAACTGTAATGTGCTCTGATATTGTTTTTTGGTACTGTATACTTGACTTGGAGGCAGTGAGAGAGCCTCATTAAGCTGTTGCTTTATATCTGAACTTTAAATCAGTAAACCTGTGGCAGTGAGAGTGTTGCTGTGAGCTGGACATTTGTGTTTGGGTGATGGTGTAGGTGAGAGTGCCACCATTACCTAAATTTTCACTGTGAAGCTTTTGGCCTGCTTCTTTTGACTGACAATGATGAGTTAGTGACGAAACACATTGGTCACTTTGATCTTACCTGGACACTGGACTTTGGTCAGATAGTGACCTATTTTATTTAATTTAATTATATTACTGCTGTTGTGGTTTATATTAGTTTTGTTGTATTTTGAGAGGATTGGGTTATTTTGGAGTCGTTGTGTGTGAGTGGAAGAGTGTATGTGTGTGAGTGTTTAATATTTGTGGCTGCTAGTTAGGGCAGATAGCATGTGCTGGCAGAGGTCCTCAGTGGTTGGGTACTACTCTTCCACCAGGCTTATGAACCTCCACCCTTTCAACTGCCTCTCACTGTTGGTAGAAGTATATAGGCATTGTCGTGCTTTGGGAATAGCTAGGAGGAGGTGGAGGGGTGGGGGGACTGGGTCTGGTGGGGGGGTGAAGCTGAGCAGATGGATTGGGGTTGTGGGTTCAAGGAGATGCCCTGGGGTGAAATGGGTCCAGGAGAGGGGTCCTCCCTGCCTGGTTCCCATACCCAAGGGCTCCACTTTTTGTAGGAAAATAGCGCGGTCGACCTCAGTTACTCATCCTACTCAGGCGGTGTTATGGAATGCCAGGTCGATTAAAAACAAGACAGCACTGATCACGGATCTTGTTGGAACTTCTGACTCAGCGTGCATTACTGAGACCTGGCTGGATCATAATGCTGGTCCTGTATTGGAGGCAGCAGTTCCAGCTGGGTACTCAGTGATACACTGCCCAAGGCTGGATCATAAGGGCAGGGGTGCAGCCATTTGTTTTAAATCAGAACTGGGCTAGTTGAGGTCACTAGATCCTTCAAGTGTATCATGGGCGCAGGTGTGGGTTGCAGGATACTTCTCATCTACCATCCTCCCAGAGGCAAGAAGGATTTTCTGCAGGAGGTTGTGGACTTCATCGTTGACATTGTGTTGGAGTCCCCCAGATAGTTGGTTCTGGGGGACTTAAGTGCCTGGATCAATGATGAACTCTCGCATTTTGGTCAAGACTTCCTCCAACTGATGATTTCATCGGGTTTCACACAGGTGATTACCTCTGCTACCCACAATCAAGGTCATTTACTGGACCTAGTGTTCCTGCTGGGGATGGAGATCTCTGATGTGGTGATGGAGCCCATCAGATGATCTGATTACCACACTATAGAGTTCATTTTCAAAGCTCCCCCCAGCAGACTTGCCCCTATGGAGATGGTCCAGTACCACCCTTTATGGGGTTTGACTCCTGATGGTCTTATGGCGGTACTGGACCTATCAGGTAGACCAAAAGTAAGAGTGGATCCAGGGGAGCTGCTAGTAGTCTATATTAAGGTGGTGACTGTTGCCCTGAATTCCATGGCTCCTGTTCATGTTTGCCCCTCACTCTTCACGCTCAGTCCCCTTGGTTTGATGGGACATTGAAGGAGCTGCAGAGAGTAGTGTGAAAGTTGGAGCATTGCTGGTGGAAATCTGGTCTGGTTGATGACAGACTTAGATTGATGGCCCATTACAAAGACTATCAGTTGGCCAGAGTTCCTGTCCAGGAAGATGGCCGCTGTGCAAAATCAACTGGCTCAGCTCTTCCATACTATGGACAGGCTATGCTATCCAGCCTGTCTTCAGAATCAGGGAGCCTTTCCGCAGAATAAATGGGATGAGTTTTCTCAATTCTTCACAGATGAGGTTGCAACCATCAGGTCAGAGACCTGTACAGCATGCTCTAATGGTTGTTGCTATGATCGGTGGGAGATTGCAGGTGCCCAGTTTGTCTGGATTGACTTTGACCAGTTGGTAATCATGGACACTGTGAAGATTATCCAGGGTTTGCGACCGACTTACTGTGGTTTGGATCCTGGTCCAACGCGCCTCTTGATGGGATGCATAGAAGTTATCAGACCAATCCTAGCTGAGATAGTCAGGTGCTTGTTGGAGACGGGTGTTTCTGATCACCCTGAAGGAGGCCGTGGTGTGTCCCCTTCTTAAGAAATCTTCTCTTGACCCTGACTGTCTCACTAACTACAGACCTGTCTCTAACCTGCCCTTTGTGGGCAAGGTTATTGAGAAGTTAGTCGTGTTGCAACTGGAGGATCATTTTACCACCCATGATGTCTATGATCCTCTCCAGTCCAGTTTCAGGATGAGGCACAGTACCGAGACAGTACTGGTTCAGGTACTTAATGATCTCCTGATAGCGAGAGATTAGAAGAGCCATTCAATCTTGGTTCTCCTTGACACCGTGGACCATGGTATGTTATTGGAGCACCTGCAGTATATATGTGGCCTGTCTGGTACAGTCCTCAGATGGTTTCAATCTTTCTTCATGGGCAGGACTCAGGGAGTGGTGTCGGGGATTATTTCCTTGGCTCCATTCTCCCTGCCCTGTGGGGTGCTTCAGGGCTCTGTTATTTCACCCAGGTTCTTATAGGAAGTTGCAGACTTCCTCGTCAACATGTCGTTTGAGTCGCCCAGATTAATGGTGCTGGGTGACTTCAACGCCTGGGTCGACAATGAACTCTCACAATTTGGTAATCACTTCCTCCAATTAATGTCTTCTTTGGGCCTCACACAGGTAGTTTCCTCTGCTACGCACAAATCTGGGCACTCTCTGGACTTAGTTTTCCTTCTAGGGATTGATGCATCTGACGTGGGGGTGGAACCAGGCATTTGGTCTGACCACTACACCGTGAGGTTCAATTTTTGCACCCCCCTTAGGAGGCCATCCCCTGTGGAGATGGTCAGGTACCACCCATTACGGAATGTTACTTCACAAGGCCTAGCGGCGGTCCTTGACCTTCATCCCCCGTGTTGGTGAGCAGTAACCCAGAGGCACTGGTGTTGGCCTATAATGAATGCCATTTTTCTCTGCACCCCAGGGCCCTTGGTTTGATGGGACTCTGAGGGAGATGCGGAGAAAAGGGCAGGTTAGAGCGTTGTTGGCGAGATCCACCCTTGATGCAGACCGCCTTTAGATTGATAGAACATTATGCTAGCTATCAATCTGCAATCACCCATAAGAAGGCAGAGTTTCTGTCCAGGGAGATTGCAGTTGCTCAGAATCGACCGGCTCAGCTGTTTCGAACTGTAGATAGACTGTGCAACCCAGCCTGTCTGCAAGTTTGGAAAGTCTTTTCGCAAACAGAGTGCGATGAGCTCGCTCGTTACTTTGCAACTAAGGTGGCTGACATCAGGGCAGACCTGTGTTCGACAACCTCTAAGGGTGATGTTGTAGGGATGTGCGAGAACACAGTGCCTCGTTTCTCTTGGAGTTCCTTTTATCGACCTGAGTTTGTGGATATTATGAGGCTTATCCATAGTGTGCGCCCTACAAGCTGCAGCTTGGATCCTGGACCGACTACCCTAATTTTGGGTTGCATTGATATCATCGGTCCAGTTTTGGTGCAAATAGTCTGGTGCTCCTTGGAGTCAGGTGAGTTTCCTAGCTCCCTGAAAGAGGCGGGTGGTGACACCTCTCTTGAAGAAAGCTTCCTTAGACCCAGACTGTTTTTCAAGCTACAGACCTATCTCTAACCTTCCCTTTATTGGGAAGGTTATTGAAAAGGTTGTAGCTGCTCAATTGGATGACCACTTAACCATCCATAGTATCTACAAATCCTTCCAGTCTGGTTTCCGTAAAAGACTTAGCACCGAGACTGCACTGGTTTGGGTGCTCAATGATCTTCTGAGGGCGAGGGATCAAAAGAGGCGTTCCATCTTGGTTCTCCTTGATCTCTCCTCAGCGTTTGACACTGTGGATCACGTGGTGTTGTTAGCACGCCTGAGGCAAATCTGTGGAATGTCGGGAACCATTTTGCAATGATTCACTTAATTCCTTACTGGGAGATCACAAAGAGTTGTGTCGGGGATTTTTTCCTCTGGCCCAGTCTCTTTGTTGTGTGGAGTGCCTCAGGGTTCTGTGCTGTCACCCATGTTGTTTGCTGTGTATATGCTGCCCCTCGGAAATATCATAAGACGGTATGGGCTGAGGTTTCACTGCTATGCTGATGATACCCAGCTATACACCTGTCTTTTGCACTCAACCAGGATGGAGCTCTCTCGATGTTTAACAACTGTCTGGGGGAAATCCAAGACTGGATTGATTCTACTTGGTTAAAGTTGAACTCGGAGAAGACTGAGGTTTTGGTGGACCCGGGTGGTCAGACTGAGAGGTCGTGTACTGGCGTGCCTTCTGGAATTTTTCTTGGCAGTGTGTCATTACCGACCTCTGAACGGGTGCGTAACCTTGGGGTGATTTTTGATGATAAGCTGACCTTACAATCTCAGGTGTCAGCTGTCGTCAGCACTTCCTTTTACCATCTTAGGAATATTGTCAGGGTTAGGCACCTTGTTCCAACTGACTCCTTGCCAAAGTTGGTCCACGCCTTTGTGTCCTGTCATATTACCCCAGTGCTGCGCAAACTGCACTGGCTGCCTGTACGATGGTGGATCACCTTTAAAGTAATTTTATTGACTTTTAAAGCCCTTCACGATCAGGGTCCGTCCTATCTGAAAGACCTCCTGGTTCATTATTGCCCTGGCCGATTGCTCCGCTCGGCCGACATGGGGTTGCTGGAGATTCCAAGAATGAGTTAAAAAACTTCAGGCAGCAGAGCTTTTTCTCATGCTGCTCCCACTCTTTGGAATTCTCTACCAGGCTGGGTACGGGAGTGCACCTCCGTGTAGGTATTCAAGAAAGAATTAAAAACTTTTTTATGGAAAATGGCCTTTTTGGAGAATTAAGCTACTTAGAATTTGATTGGATTTTATTATAATTTATTATGCTTTTATGATGTATTTATGATGTGTTTTTATATGTTTATGTTTGTATGGATATTTGAATTTATGTTATTAACCCGTTCAGCGCTTTGATATTTTGAAAGGCGCTATATAAATAAAATTATTATTATTATTATTATTATGTTGTTCGCAGTATATATGCTGCTGTTTTGGGACATTATAACGTAGTATGGGTTGAATTTTCATGGCTATGCCGATGATACCTGAGCACAATGAGGCTGCCTCGGGCTTTAATAATTACCTCTCTGAGATTCAGGACTGGATGAGTGCCAACTGGCTGAGGTTAACCCCTGATAAGACTGAGGTGCTGGTTTTGGACCCAGGTCATCAGGTAAAGGAGTTATCCGCTGGGCAGCCATCTGGACTTTGGTTGAGGGGTGGCCAGCTGATGACCTCTGACAGGGTGCAGACTCTGGGCATTATGCTTAATGCTGGGCTGACACTTACTGTAAGTCACAGGTGTTGGCCATCGTCAAGACCTCATTTTACCATCTGAGGAATATCACCCGGATAAAACACCTTGTCCCACCTGATGATCTTCCAATGTTGGTCCATGCCTTTGTGACCTCCCGCCTTGGCCACTGCAATGCCCTATGCCTAGGGCTACTAGGGATGGACCTGTGCCACCTGTAGCTGGTACAGAATGTGTCTGCTGGGTTGTTGATTGGCCTATCTCGATCTTGCCATGTCATACCTGTGCTCTGAAGCCTGCATTGGCTACCAGTTTGGTGGAAGATCACCTTCAAGGTCAGATTACTGACTTATAAGGCCCTACATGGACAGGGACCAAGGTATTTGCAAGATCTCATTCACACCTACTGCCCCCTCTGCCCACTCCCCTCCTCCAACGAGGGATTACTAGAAGTTCCCAGGGTCCATTTGAAGACTTTCTGGGGCTAGATCTTTTACTTTTGTGGCCCTGACCCTGTGAAATTCTCTACCTCATTGGGTGCGAAAGTGCCTGACCACTGTGGCATTTAAATTTGCACTAGAAACATTCTCAGGAGCCTGAAATGTTGCTGCCTTTAGTTATCTGTTTTATAGAGTGTTCATTTTATTTTCTATTTATGAATGTGCAAGCGCTTTGATACATTTTTGAACTGCACTTTTTATAAATAAACTTTGATTGATTGACAATAATTTTTAGAGTGGACCCCCTGGAGTTGGATTGGAAAATGCAATAAAATTGCACAGTCTGGTGAGAACACTCCCAAATCAGAAAAAACAACTGCACAAGTGCATCAGATAGCGCTGACCAGAATGGCCTTAGCTGACTGCAACTCCAAAATATGTGAGTATGAGTGTGAGTGGCCATAGCCTCTCCGCACTCCCGCCAACACCTTGTCCCATGCTGAGCATCAAATCTGCCTGTTATCTGCGGTGTCCTAAAATATCCGGAAATATGTTTCCAGCCATACTTTCTCCAACTATGTGATATAGTAGTTTTACATTGTATGGAGCATATATTCTTCCATTCCTCTTCTGTTAATTGTAGTCCCAGTTCTGCTTCCCAACTTTGTTGGGATTTTTGGACTCCTGGAGTGATATCCAGCTGAAGACTACTGTATATCTGAGAGATTACATGCTCTGGAGTGTTTCCAGTCTTTTAGCTAACATAGCTGCAAAATATTTATGGGCTTGATTTAAAGCTGAAATTGGCCTATAAGAGTTGCAATTTAAGGAGTCCTTGTTTGGTTTGAAGATCATCAATATATTTGCATATTGTCAACTGTGGGGGCGGGTACAGTGTTTCCTCCTGAATATCTCTAAAGAGGTCATTTAGTGTCTGGAGTAATTCCTTCATGAAATTCTTCTAAAATTCTGATGTGATTCCATCTGGTCCAGGATTCTTGCTGGGTTTGGAATTTTTAATACTGAGACAAATTTCTTTGGGGGTGACGGGTCTCGCTAACCATAACTGCTGTTCCTCCGTTAGGCAGGGAAGGTGTAACTTTTGAAACAATTGTGGGTATCTATTTTCTTCAGGTTTCAGACCCTGGTCATATAGTTTGAAGGAGAACTGCCTGAATCCTTCTAATATATTTTTTGTTTTATTCAAAAGTGTGGAGGTAGTGGGATGTTTAAGTTTAGTTATAGTAGTCTGCGCATGATGTTATCTAAGCCTATCGGCCAGAACTTTTGCTGCTTTAGCCCCCCCCCCACCCCATAGAACCTTTCTTTGAGATACAACAGGGCTTGTTCTGTCTTCTGGGTTAAGATGTCTTGTATTTGGACCTTTACTGTGGTTATTTTTGGGAGAAGAGAATTATCCCCCTGGGAGTGGGCTTGTTGTAGAAATTCTAGTTCGTGTTCCAGTTCAGATTGTTTTTGTTCTCTAAATTTATTTTTGCGTATGGCATATACTATCATCTCCCCCTTAAAACTTTCTTCAGCGTATCCCATATAATACCCTTGGACATTGCTGGACTGGCATTCTCCTCCAGAATCCTGGGAATCAATTGTTTTACCTTTTTCCTGAATTATGGGTTCTTCAAAAGCATATTATTGAACAGCTACTTCTTTGGGATGCAGTCTTCCCTGGTATATAATTCCATAGTGATTGGGGCATGGTCTGAGAGTAAAATAGAGTGGATGGAAATGGAGAGCACCATATCCATGTGTTCTGCTGCAAGTAGAAAGTAATCAATTTGAGTGTAAGTGTGGTGTGCGCTGGAATAGTACATATATTGCCTTTCCGTTTGATTAAGATGCCGTCATACATCTATGAGAGTTTGGTCTTTAATTAACTGTCTGCCGTGTCTCTGTCCTGCTGTAGCCCATGCTAGGTGTGGGTTTAAACTATCACTGGTAGCATCCATTAGAAGGCTGAAGTCCCCTCCAATTACCACAGCTCCCTGTCTGAATTCTAGTATCTTGTTAAAAAGGAGCTGATGTGCAGAGGCATCAGACCCTGGAGGGATATATAAACTCCCAACTGTGTATTGTTTACCCACCCATGTACCTTTTATCACTGCAAGCCTACCCTCCTTTTCATGATATGAATCTTGTAAGACAAAGGATGACATTTTTGGTATCAATACTGCCACTCACAATGGAGAAACAGGTACCTTACCTTATGGCACAGTCCTTCTCTTCCCCACTTCCTCTGCTGATGCCTACTGAGAGCAAGGTTCCAATCTTTCAAATGTTCCACTCCATTGCTGTTCCCCTCACTCGCTGGAACACAAACATGTGGGGCACGCTAGATGCGTCTCCTTATAGGCAATCGTGGACCAACACCCGGGGTGGAGAGGATCTCCCTTTGTTTAACAAAGGGAGCCCTCCCCCCTGTCCTGAAGACACTGAATTATTAGTGGAGCTTGGTGGCAGACAAAGGCACCAGATGGAGCCAATCAAAGGGAAAGCCATGCCCACTACCTCCTCAGTAGTCAATCCCAGGCAAGGTGCCCACTTCCGTGAGATGACTGAAGAGGCGGCCGGGGATTTAAACCCCGTAAACATGCCAGAACTGGTGATTGTGGACTAGCACTCAGGGCAGAGATGGTCTCCTGTTGTTTAACAAATGGGGGCCCCCCCCCCTGCACTGAAGATACTAAGTTAGGAATGGAGCTTGACAGTAGTCGAAGGCTCCAACCGGAGTCAATCAAGAGAAAAACTGCACCCACTGCACCCTCAGCAGCCAATCCTGGACAAGGAGCCCACTTCCATATACTTCAAAATGAAATAGCTTCCAAGCAGCACCCCATGGTGTGGTCCCCACACATGAAGAACCCATGCACTAAGGACATTGGAGTCTGCTCACATGAGTCAGCCCAGTGAGGCAGCCAGTGGCCGGACATTCTGCACCTCAAGAAGCCAGCAGGGAAGCAACAAAAGAGTAAGACAGGAAGCAGCAGAACACTTTACTCTGCACCAGAGGTAATCTTCCTGTTTTAACTCCTGTAATCTGCACACACATTGCAAAGGAGCAAGGAGAGTCAGGGACATGCAAGAAGAATGGTACAGGTAAGAGTAAGAAGAAAAAAAAAGATAGTGGCAAATTAGGGGTCTTGCAATAGTTTGTGTATTGGTGAAATGTCCTATACATGATAAGAGTAAATAAGGGTTTTAAGAGAGCAAAACAAAAACAGACAGGGTAGAGATGAGTTAGGGTCAAGCAATAGTTTGGGCAAGGGGTAAAAAAGGTCTAAAGGAGGCAAAACAAAAAAAACAGGCATGGTAGGAAAATAATTATGCTGGGAGTGGAGTAGTGCAGTGGCTGTGGGGCGGCAGTCTTCAGGGAGACTTTGTGGAGACTGCAGTTCTGCCCTGCCTGCATGCATCTCTCTGGGCTGAGAAGGGAGGTTGCTAGACTTCAAGCTAAGTTGGCTACATTTCAGGGTGCCTAAGTCTCCACCCAGGGGCCACCAAGTCTGCCACCACTGCCTCAAAGGATGCCAAGGATGAGGAGTGGCTGAACTACTGTGGGCTTAGGAAGGGTGACGGTTGTAGGTCTGAGACACATCCCCCACATGGTACCACTACAAAACTCCTATGCAGCTGTGGCAGTGCAGGACTGTCCCATGGAGGCACATGCAGTAGTGACCAAGGAGGATGTGGGGGTCCTCCATAGTGAAGACCCCAAGGTGGGTGGTAGAGGACCACAGAGGAAAAGAAAGCATTCCTGGTGGTGGACTCAATTGTTAGGGGGATAGATCTGGGGATAGGTGGGGAGGGGGAGAGGGATGTTAGGTGCCTACCCAATGCCACTGCTCAGAGGGGTAGGGAGCGGATCCTGAGGATCGCTACAGAAGCAGGACAGGAGGGAGTGCTGGATGTCATAGTCCAGCTCGGGACCAATGACCTTACTAGGGATGAGGATAGGATAGTACAGTACATGAACAGTTCAGGGAGTTGGGGAAGGGTCTTAGGCAGGTTGCACACTCAGTGGCCTTTTCTGAGGCACTACTTGTCTACAACAGTTGGAAAGAAAGGGTACTGCGTACCAGGAGCTTCAACACATGGTTGAAGGTATGGTACAGAGAGGAGGGATTCAGCTGCATTGTGGATTGTGGTCCCACCTAGAGAGATAGAGGCCTATACAAGGGGGATGGCCAGCATCCATCCATCCATCCGGGAGGGGAAGTACAGTCCTTAATGAAAGGTTTAAATGCTACATTGATGGGCATTTAAACTAGCTGAGGGTGGTGGTGGAAGGAAATGGGGAGACATAAACTGTCACCCCCACTAAACTGAAGTAGGCAGTAGGGAGAGACCTAAGGGGAAGAAATCCCAAAGGGTAACCCCCCCCCAAAAAAAGGAAACAAAGTGGTAGAAGTGAAGAAAGATGGGACTGAGAGCAGAGAGGGGTAAGGAGAAAAGGCAAAAAGGGACAAGGTATGATGACAAACAGGGTGGTAGCACATTCTGGAAGGCCATGTGTGCAAATGCTTGTAGTCTGGGAAATGAAATCCTAGACCTAGGGGCCATCATGGCAGATGCTGACCTGGACATTGTTGCCATTACCAAGTCATGCTGCAATGAGAACCATGACTGGGATATAGCCATACTAGGCTACACTCTGTTCAGAAAGGACAGGGTGGGAAATAAAGGGGGGGGGTTTGGCTCTTTATGTGAGGGACAGCATAAAGGCTACTGAGATACAAGGAAATTGGGAAGGGGTGGAGGTACTGTGGGTCACCCTAGAAACAGAGAACGGAGCCACTATTCACACTGGCATGATCTATAGACCTCCAACATGGGGGGGAGGGGAAGAGTCAGATAAAGTTCTAGTGGAAACCATCCAAAAGATGGCAAACAAGGGAGAGGTTCTACTGTTGGGGGATTTTAATACTGCAGGATGTAGATTGGAGAATCCCAGCTACAGCTTCAGCTAAGAGCAGAGACTTCCTAGACTCCCTGCAGGGGGCATTCCTCGGGCAACTAGTAAAAGAGGCCACTCGTGAGGGGGCAGTACTGGACCTTGTATTCACCAAAGGGGACAGTGTTGCAGACGTCACAGGGAGTAGCCACCTGGGGACCAGTGATCACCATGCAGTGCTGTTCAATGTAAGCACCACAGCAAAATTGAACTACACAAAAGTGAGGGTCCTGGACTTCAGGAGAGTCCATTTTAAAAAGATGGAGGAGTGCCTCTGGGATGCCCTGGCTGGGGCTGGGGGGGACTTGGGGGGAGTGGAAGAACAGTTGACAAATCTAAAAGGAGGGATACAGAAGGCAACAAACTTCTGTATCAGATAAGTAAGAAAAGCTGGAGAAAAAAAGACTGCTATGGTTCTCAAAAGAGGTGCTTGGGAAAGTTAGGGCAAAAAAGTTAGCATTCAGGAGACATAAAGAGACACAGAGAGAGGAAGATAGAGAGGTATATCAGGAGAAACAAAAGAAGGCAGGGAAAGCAATTAGGAGTGCAAAGGTGCAGACAGAGGAGAACATAGCCCAGATAGTGCAGAAAGGGGACAAGATATTTCCCAGGTATGTAAGTGAAAAGAGAAAGAACAGGGGAAGGATAGTAAGGCTTAGGAAGACAGAAAGGGAGTGTAAGGAGGGGGACCAGGAAAAAGCAGACATCTTGAACAAGTACTTTTGTTCAGTGTTCACAGAGGATGGGGATGGAGAGGGACCACGGATAAGAGCCAGGAACATCGAAGGAAGGGAGGTAGACATTAGTCCATTTACAGAGGAGAGAGTTCTGAGGGAACTCACAGATCTGAAAGCGGACAAGGCAATGGGGTCAGACGGGGCTCTTTCTAGAATTTTGAAGGAGCTAAGGGAGGTGCTGGCCTCACCTCTGACAGCCCTGTTCAAGCACTCACTGGAGACAAGAGTGGTTCCAGAGGATTGGAGTAGGGCAAATGTAGTCCCACTTCACAAAAGTGGAAACAAAGAGGAGGTTGGCAGCTACAGGCCAGTCAGCCTGACTTAAGTGGTGGGGAAAGTAATGGAATCACTACTGAAGGAGAGAATTGTGGAATATTTGGAATCCGGCGACCTTCAGGATCTGAGGCATGGATTCACTGGGGGGAGATCATGTAAAACAATTCAGAGTTCTTTCACTGGGTGACCAGGGAATTGGATCAGGGTGGAGCAGTGGCTGTGGCCTCTCTAGATTTCAATAAGGCATTCAATACCACTCCACACTGGAGACTTGTAAACAAGCTGGGAAGCCTAGGAAACATAGAAACATAGAAAATTGACAGCAGATGGGGACCACATGATCCATCTAGTCTGCCCGTGGTTACCTACCTTCCTTAGCTAGCTGCCTGATTGAGTGTCCTGCACTGTCTATACCATCTCACTTGAAATCCCCCACTGTCTTTGCTCCCACCACCCCCTCTGGCAGGCTATTCCATGGTTCAACCACACGCTCCATGAAGAACTCCCTCATGTTGTTTCTGAACATCCCTGCCTTAAGGCGAAGGTTGTGTCCTCTTGTCCTGTCGTAGTCTTTCACCTGAAAGAGGTTCTGCACTTGCACCTTGTTGTTACCCTTCAGGTATTTAAATGTCTCTATCGTATCTCCCCTAGTCCTGCGCTGCTTTAGAGAGTGTAAGTTGAGTTTGCAAAGTCTTGCCTTGTATAGTTTCGGATGCAAGTCAAGCACTATTTTTGTTGCTCTTCTCTGTAATGTCTCTAACCTAGCTATGTCCTTCCTGAGGTGTAGCCTCCAGAACTGGATGCAGTATTACATGTGGGGCCTCACCAGTGACTGAGACAGAGACATGATCTCTTCTTGCCTCCTGCTTGTGATGCCCATTCCTGTGCATACCAGAATGCCAGTTGCCTTCAGTGCTGGCTTCTCGCATTGCTTGCTGACCTTCAGGTTATCTGAGATGATAATCCCCAGGTCGCGCTCATGTCTGGTGTCCACCAGCTGCTTCCCTCCCAATGAGTACCCTTTCCCTGGGTTATGTTTTCCTAGGTGCGTGAACTTGCATTTATTTTGCATTGAATCTCAATTGCCAATTCCTTGACCACTCCTTAAGTTTCCGGAGCTCAGACTCTCTGGTGTCCCTCTGGTGTGTTAACCCTGTTGCCAATTTTGGTGTCATCGGCAAGCAGGCACACTTTCCCTTCCAGTCCATCAACGATGTTGCTGATGAATAGGTTGAAGAAAATCAGCCTCAGAACTGAGCCCTGTGGAACTCCACTAGTTACCTTACCCTCTTCTGACAATGTGCCATTTACTGATACCCTCTGTTTTCTCCCATTTAACCAGTTTCTAACCCAGCATATAACTTTATGCCCAGCTCCCATGTTCTCCAGTTTGTTGATCAATCTACTGTGTGGAACTGAATCAAAGGCCTTACTGAAGTCCAGGTATATCACATCCATGCCCCCCTCCCCGAACTACTGCTCTGGTGACCCAATCAAAGAAATCTACCAGGTTTGTCTGACAGAACATCCCTGCTGTGAATCCAATATCCTTAGGTATATCCAGTTGGGCTCCATTGCCTTCTCCACCTTTAATTTTTTGAGTTATTCCAGGATTCTTTCCTCTGTGAAGGGACTCATGTCTATTCCTCCAACTGGGGGATCCATTCTGTATAGTGTCCATCCGTCGTCATATGCTTCGTGTGTGAAGACTGAACAGAAGTACTCATTGAGTGCCTCTGCCTTCTCTCTGTCATCCTTTGTGTGCTGCCTATCCTTTTTTGTAATTCTGACTATTCCACCCCGGTCTTCCTTTTTTCCCTTATGTACCTGTAGAAGATTTTGTCACCCTTCTTCATTCCCTGAGCTATTCGTACCACTGTTTGGGTCTTTGCGCTTTTTATTACTTTCCCTGTCTCTTTAATCTTTTCTTCATGCTCCGTTTTGTGGTCCTCATGTCCTAAAGCCTTGTACTTTCTGAAGGTTTTACATTTTTCCTTCACTTTGGTTGCCACCTCCTTGGAAAACATAGAAACATAGACTTTGATGTCAGATAAGGACCGCTTGGCCCACCGAGTCTGCCCATTTCCCTACCTATTAAATGAGCTGCAGATCCTAGTTAACCAACAGCCTACTTCTTTCTACCTTTCCAAAATGGGTGTACTGTGAACTACAAGATAAGGGGGGTGCATAAAAAGAACCACATCCTGGAAGAAGCTCCCTGACGAAGGATCAGTGAGGACCCGAAGTGCTGGGGCTTTTGTGGCCAGTGAGATCTGTTACAGGACTGGTGGTTAGTGTACCTGATATATTCTGAATAAATCTTTGGGTAACTTAAGCCAGTGTGTGGACATTGCATCTGTGGAGTGTTTTCTTCCAGGACGTACTTCTTCCTACCCCCCCCCAACAGAATTGCCTTATGTCTGTCCCACACATTCTTGAATTCCCCCACTGTTTTTGACCCCACAACCTCCTCAGGTAGGCCATTCCATGCATCCACCACCCTCTCCATGAAAAAATACTTCCTCACATTACCCCTGAGCCATCCCCCTCTCTATCTTCAAATTGTGCCCCCTTGTTATTGCATATCTCTTTTTCTGAAAGAAGCTACCCTCTTGAACTTTGTTGATTCCCTTGAGGTGCTTGAAAGTTTCTATCATGTCCCTCTTCTCCCTTCTTTCCTCCAGGGTGTACATATTACGCTCCTTTAGTCTGTCTTCATATGGCTTCTGGTGCAGACTCTGCACAATTTTAGTTGCCCTCCTCTGGACTGCCTCCATCCTGTCTATGTCCTTGCAGAGATGTGGTCTCCAGAACTGCATGCAGTACTCCAGATGGGGTTTCACTAACTGTCTGTACAAAGGGATAACAACTTCCTGTTTTCTACTGGTGATGCCTCTCCTTATACATCCCAGTATCCCCTCAGCCCTCCTTACTGCCTTCTCACATTGCTTGCTTACCTTTAGATCATCTGATATTACTACCCCAGGTCCCTTTCCATTTTTGTTGTTGTTAGTAACCCCCCAAACCAACGAGGTTTCCTTCTCCTTTTATTCTTAGTGGATCCTAAGGTGGTAAACTGGGTGAGAAATTGATTGGGGGACAGGAGATAGAGGGTGGTGGTAAATGGAGTTTGCTTCAAGGAAGAGGGTGACAAACGGGGTGCCACAGGGATCAGTAGTGAGACCAGTCCTGTTCAATGTCTTTATTATCGACATTGCAGAGGGGCTAGAAGAGAAAGTATGCCTCTGCAGATAACACTAAAGTCTGCAATAGGGTAGACACTTCGGAGGGGTGGAAAAAATGAGCAGCGACTTGGGTAAGTTGGAGGAGTGGTCAAGGGTGCGGCAGCTAGGTTTCAATGCAAAGAAGTGAAAAATCATGCACTTGGGGCAGAGAAACCATAGGGCTGAGTATAAAACAGGTGGGGGAGGGATGGATAATATTAACCACCATCAAACAGGAAAGGAACCTGGAAGTAATCCTATCTGATGACCTAAAGATATAAATTTGAAGATAAAGGTGGGACGGCTCAGAGGTAATGTGAGGAAGTATTTTTTCACAAAGAGGGTTGTGGATGCATGGAACAGCCTCCCTGAGGAGGTAGAGGAGTCAAAAACAGTGGGGGAATTCAAGAATGCATGGGACAGACATAAGGCAATTCTAGTGGGGGGTAGGAGGAAGTAGGCTGTTGGTTAACTAGGATCTGCAGCTTATCCATTAGGTAGGGAAATGAACAGCCTAGGTGGGCCAAGCACTCCTTATCTGCCATCAAATTCTATGTTTCTATGTTTAAAGGTGGGCTACAGTGTGACAAGGCAGTGGGGAGAGTTAGTGGGATGCTAGGGTGCATAGGGAGGGTTATCACAAGCAGAAAGAGAGAGGTGCTGTTATCGCTGTATAGATCATTGGTGAGACCTCACTTAGAGTATTGTGTTTAGTTTTAGAGACCACATCTCTGGAAGGACATAGAAAGGGTAGAGGAGGTCCAGAGGAGGGTAACCAAGATGGTGCAAGGTCTACATTACAAGTCCTATGAGGATAGACTAAAGGACCTCAATATGTACACCCAGGGGAAAAGAAGGGAGTGGCGGAATATGACAGAAACATTCAAATACCTCAGGGGTATAAATAAAGCTCAAGAGGAAGCTGGGGGGGGGGACTCATGGGAGATATCAGGAAGTACTTCTTCACAGAAAGAGTGGTAGATGCCTGCAACAGCCTCCCAGGAAATGTCGTGGGGGCAAAAACAGCCTTCAAGAATGCATGGGATAGGCATAAGGGAACCTCAGACATAGGCAAAATGGTGGTGGGGGGGTTAAGTCAGAATTCAAGCAGGGTCTACAGTGTTTTAGTATGTAGAAAAAAATGGGAAGACTAAGTGGGCCAAGCGATCCTTATCTGCCATCAATATCTTTGTTTCTTATATACCCACAAAAAGACCACCCACAAGTGGAATGTCCTGACACCCCCACCGCCAGGAACAAACGTTACCCACATTTCTGCCTTGGCTCTGATTGGAGCAACATTAGTTAGGGGCAAAGTCCACATGTAGGAAGCCTGCACTTAGCTGTTGACAGCAGACAAACAATAGTAATCCTTATAATGGGACATCAGAGCCATCCTTTCACCCATTGAACCTGACCTCTTCCAGGAATGCTTCAACTTCCACCCTGTTGCCTTCAGCCACCTTAATTCATTGTCATACTATGGCAAGCTGCAGTAGAAGGTCAGTGGATGGACACGGATAGGTGCAATAGAGTTGAGTGAAGCTGTTATGGCCAAATTATAGCCATCAACTGCCACCTCCATGCCTTTGATGCATGCTGCCTCCATATGCAGAATGCATAAGCCCATCAGAATTTTTTCTGGTACCAAAACACATTTAGGGTGGTATTGGATCATCTCTGGGGGGGGTATCCAGGGGACCCCTGCCTGAAAAATAACAACATGGTAATCCAACTACCCCACTGAATCCACTCTAACATCAGAGACGTTCAGCCCCAGAGGCAAGATGAGGTGCAAGATATGGCTGTGTTCATGGGTAACAGTGGAAACAACCTGTGTGAGTCCCATGACTGTATCAGTAGGAAAAATTGCTGAGGAAATTGTGAGGTTTCATTGGCAACCCATGTATTGAAATACCCCAGCACAATTAAGTTGGGGGTGTTCAACAGTAGGTTGATTTTCCTATTCTCTCTCACAGCTCCTAAACACTCCAAAGAATATAACATTATAAAAGAAAAGAAAATTGTAACAGCCAGTAAAAGGTGCACTTAGATCTTGAAATACACTCACAGCATGCATAGTCACAGCATATAACTTTTTAAGTCCAAAATGATCTCAGGAAAAATGTCCAGATTTACTCCCCTTCTCATTGCCACATGAGGGAGTCCAAGGGTGTGATTCTAGAAGCACCCCTATGCATATCACAAGTTGTGACATGCAAGGGGTACAGTTGTGCCAAGGACCATGTGCCCAATTCCAGAAGGGACAGGGTCCTCACTGCTAAGTCCTGTGACTTGCGATGATCTAGCAGGATACGCCATAGGAAGGGCATACATGACAAGGTTGGCGCAAGCCTCACAACAGTTCTACAAAGGAAATATGTGCTCCCCATCTGCTTGGCATGCCCATGATATGCTCCGATGGGCTCACAATGGCCCCATGCCCCAATCCTCAAACTGGTGGCAGTATGCCCCTCAGGGATCAGCAAGCCCCCATGCCCGAGTCCCAGTCGCCAGCCCACCCACCCACCCACAATCAGCAATGCATGCCAGGGACCTAAGCTGCATCCACAGCATCCCTGGTAGTCTAGTGCTCCCCACCTAGCAGTGCCAGCTCCCCCACCCCCCCACCAACCTGTATCACGTCAGCAATTGGCACAGCATACCTCTCACCTCCATGCCCAGCCACCAACTGTGTTCAGTATGCGCGTGTACTGTATATACGTGTACAATGAATGAATAAACCCATTCATTCATTTAGCACATATATACAGTATGGGCTCACACTGAGCACTGTCGGCAGCTGGCCGCAGAGGTAAGAGGTGGGCTGTGCCAATCACTGATGTGGTACAAGTCAGTGGGGGAGCGGGGGGGCTAATAGTGCCAGGTGGGGGGCACTGGACTACCAGGGATACCAGGGATCTGATGCCATGATTAATACTGCACGGACATGGGATTGGGGATCGGGGTTTGGGGAGATGGGTGAGATCATCCCTGCGGGGCACCAAATCACACATTATAAGGATTGGGACTGGGGGGTCCATTAGCCCTGTGGAGTTGTATCTATTCATTATTGGGGCATTGGAGGAAGGGGGCACCCACAGCCCTGTGGATATTCCGTACACATTATTGGAGACCTGGGGGCAGGGGGGGTTTGATAGCCCTGCCGGGCTGTTTGTACTGAATGAAGACCATGGGCTAGGGGGTGCATTTAGTGGTGGATCGGGGCTGGCGGCACATTGGCACAACCCCGGTGCAGGCAAAGTACACACACCAGCTATTTACTGGTGTAACTGTATTTTGATGGATGTCCTCTGGGAATTGTTCTAGAACAGTACATTTTGGGACTTTGTTGCTGCCCTTCCAGAATAGGGTGCAACAGCTGCCATAAACCCCCTAGTGCCATGTTGCAGGGGCTTAGGGCATATCTGGTGGCGTATGTCCACTTTGGTGCAAGCAGCCTGCGGCATGTCGCAGGCAGCTTTGCAGAATACCAAATGTTGCAACCCTGGTGTAACTTGCTACTTGCACCATTTTTTATGGCGCAAGTCAAGTTACGTCAATCATATCCCTTCTAGAATCGGGCCCCAGGAATATAAATCTGTGCCACTTTCTAGTGACTGGGAAAGAGTCAGTTAGCTGTACTCTGAAGATAAAAACAAACTTTTGTACTTGGACTTTATACAACATATGAGTGCAATGTGATTTTACTTCAGCCCTACTGTTTTTACTATTTCTTAAGTTGGGGCCCATCTCATGTATGCTCTTATCTGTCTCAGTATGTAAACTGTGATTATTAATCTGTCTCTGTATGAAAACTGTTATTTCTAGATATCTCAAAATGTATTCCCTGATTATTAACTTATCTGTGATTGTTAATTCGTCTCTTTACGTAAACTATTTTTATTGAATGTAATTAACTCCAGGCCATGCATGAAAAAGGGACATCACATCTCAGTGGGCTTACCTGGTTAACACATTTCAATAAATAAATAAATAAAATCCTATTATTAATCACTGTTCTTAAGAGAGGTGTTGGACTGAAAGTCTGCAGAAGTTGTCAGGTGTGCTACCACCACACCAGTATATTTCACCAACAGAAAGGAAAATATTGCCAGAGATAGTCCGCAGAGAACTGATTTCTGAACCCCACAATCAGGCTACCACCTCACTTCCTAACCCCACACCATCTCAATAGGTTGGTGGTAGAAGCTGGTCAGCACACAACTCAGCCTGAGTTTGTACAAACAGTCTGGACACTCGCTGCCTATTACTCATAGTTAAGCAAACTTGTGTGGTGCTCCGATGATGGTGAGGAACACCATGGTCCGAATAATTTAGGATAGATGAAAGTTACCCAAACAAGGAGAGGCAGGAGTCATCCATGACGTTTGATGCCTGCTGGGCTTTATTCAGTAACAATGGGTAGGATGACATGATCACAGGAGGGGTAGGCAAAACAACAGTAGAGAGAACAGTACTGCTTTTATCTCACACTGCTAAAACAACTACAAGAAAATATGTTGAGGTGCACCTCGGCCTAATGCCACTATGCTCTAAGATGATTTCCTAAAAGTTAGCTGACACAGAAAACTATACTGTATGTTGTTCTAGTACCATTCGAAAAACCAGATGACATTTACTACCCCAAAATAATTCTTACAAGATCGACCTAGGTGTATTACAGCCATACAATGATAACAGAGTCCAATTGTCTGAAGTCTGACATCTTCGTGCGCACCGTCGAACACTGTTGGCTGCTATAAGATAGGCAGAAAAGAATGTTAGGATATTTAAGCAATGATCCCAGCACAGGCCTGGTTAAGACCACTGGGGTGGTGAGAGGTTTTGTAAACAGACCATAGGTTTCTTGGCATAAAACCCACTCTTTCCAAGGGTGCCAGCAAGAAAGGACCAGAGAAGCTGGTTCCTGGAACAAGACCACTTGCAGGTTGTCGGATTCAACACTGGATGCAAAGAGTTCCCCAGCCAAAACCCACTTCTGGGGCTGCCATGGATGAAGAAGAACCAGAAGATGCGTGGTAATGAATCCACCGGAGGATTGCCATGACCTGGACAATGCTGCAGCACTTCAGGGGCCAGCAAGAACTTGAAGGATTTGAGGTGAAGATGGATCTCCAATGCAACCAGGAACCAGAAGGATCTGAGGTGAAGTCAACTGATTCTGAAGTATCGCCACTAGGAACTGGAACAAAACAATGAAACGTCAGATGCGTCCCACACTGGGCTTTGACAGACTCGACTTGCAGCGGATGACCAGGGGACACAGACCAGGTTCTTCTAGGATGTGCACACTCTTCTGCTGAGGGTGACCAACTTCGGGACATCCGGATCAGGAACCGAAAGACAACACTGGCACGGCGGACGTAAAGGACTCTAACTTTAGAGGGAGGCCGATTAAGGGGTAATGTGAGGAAGCTCTTTTTCACAGAAAGGGTGGTGGATGCATGGAACAGCATACCTCAGGAAGAGGAGGATATGAATACAGAGCAGGGCTTCAAACAGGCATGGGATAGGCATAAGGGAGCGATACAGATGAGTATGAATAGATAGGCCATTGACAGAGCAAAGGCCTATGGCACATTTATAAGGTAGAAAAATAAATGGGCAGACTGGATGGGCCTTGCGGTCCTTATCTGCTGTCAACTTCTATGTTTCTATGTTTCTAACTTCGGAGAACTCGACTTTGATCTGAGGAACAGGAGGAACTGCGGGTGCGACTTGCACAGATTTTAACGGACTTGATTTTGGTGAACGACAAGGACAACGTAGATGATCTGCTGTAGAGACACTTCCTGAAGAAGTAGGATGATGAAGACGTCTTCCTCCAGGTAGAGACTGATTCTGAATACGTGGAATGGCAGACCACGTCATGGAACATCAACGTGGCTGAACACTGAGTCTATTCCCGTATGTTGGCAACACTGTAGCTATTAGACACAGCTTCTCACTATACCAAGAGAACTGCTTGAGTATAGGGTAACTTGCCAGGAGCAGGGGAAAATTATCAAGATTTAGGGTAATTATTTGCTTGTGGGGGACAATTCACCTAAACAAGGGTAAATTGCATAATCCGGGGCAATTGCTACAATTCTGGAGTAACAGTTCAGATGCAAGGGCAATTGTTCAGATGCAAGGGGCAGTTGTTCAGATGCCAGGGCAATTGTTCAGATGCCAGGGCAATTGTTCAGATGCAAGGGGCAGTTGTTCAGATGCCAGGGGCAATTTTTCAAATGCAAGGGCAATTGTGAAGATGCCAGGGGCAATTGTTCAGATGCCAGGGCAATTGTTCAGATGCAAGGGGCAATTGTTCAGATGCAGGGGCAAATAACCACAATCCTAATGTATCACAATACAGTGTTGGTGCTTTAGCAATGAACACAACCTTTCAGATGCTTGAGCAATAAACATTTTGCATAAACAGTACAGTTATTGACAGTCACTCCACAACATATTGTGTAAGCATCCCTCGATTGGACCCTTTTCTCTCTTAGGGCCATTCTGTATAGGATCTGGCTATCCCTGAACACTTTACTATGGATGTCCCAATCACTGCATTTGGATGCACCACTTGCCACTAGGCCAGCTGTCCTAAATACTTGGGGCCTAAATGCCCTAATTACTATGGGGCTGGCTTGCCCTAACTGCTGGGCCTGGATGCCCTAATTACTACTGGGCCTGGCTTGCCCTAACTGGTCTGGGCCTGGCTGCCCTAATTACTACAGAGCTGGATTTCCCTAGCTGGGCTGGGCCTGGGAGCCCTATTTACCACGGGCCTGGTATCTTCTCTTTACTTGGGCCTGGTGCCCTATCTTCGCTTTGGGCCTGACTTGCCCCTTTAATTCCCTGAGTAGCCTGACTGTGGCTGGGCCCCTTTAATCCTCTTAGGCTCACTGAGCCTGCTGTCACTCTGGTCCCTTGTCTCCTCCCTATTCCCAGCCCTCCTAATTAATATTCAAGAGGCCTCCTATTTGGCCTCAGTTGCTGGCTTCTCCCGTGGGTGTCACTATGTCCCATCCCCTCTTGAATATTTAAATTAGGGTCCTTCTGACCCAAACTCCTTGCGGTGCTCAGCCACTCCTTATTGTGCTTAGCACAGACAATTTATTTAAAAAAAAGTGCAGTCTCTTTTCTTCAGTTGGGTGGACAGCACATAACAGTGTGCTGCCACCGACTCACCATACCACCGGGAGATGAAGGAAGCTAGTGGGAGGCGGGAGGCGTTCTGACAGTGGGAGGGAATGATACAGACAGTGGGGTGGACATCAGGGGCCTCGGGAAGGCCGACAACACACCGGCAATGCAGCTCTGGGAACAGCCACCGACGAGGGACTCAGGACACTTTTAAAAAGAAATAATAAAACAACCCGAAAGGGCAACAAGCCCAAAACGGCCAAACTGGACGTTTTCTTCTTCGTGGTGCCCCGATGGCACCACCGACCATGCCACACAGCAGCAAGGAGGATCTTCAGGCAGTGGAGGTAGAGCAGACACACACATTCAAGTCCTCAGGGATGGCTTCAATACCCTGATAAGCCCTTTTCTTGTCCCTGTGACGTATTGTATCCACTCTCTCAACAGCTGCCCAGGAACTGACACAAAAAACAGTTTAAACTTCAAACTTAAACCCTTTGGTTCTAGAATGGCTGGAGTGGAATGCTGTGCATGAGCAGCTCAGCACAACATTCCATCCAGGCCATTGTTTCATGAGCTACAACAAAATCTATTTTTTGACATATTTTTAGTGCACTGGGCACTTTTCTCTATGTTTTACTATTGTTTTTCCCTTACCATGAGGGGAATTAACTTGTGAGGGCCCATTTATATTTGTACTCTGCAGCCCACACCTATAGCAGGCACCCTGGGTACCTGTAAACCCCTATTCTTTTCTGTAATGCCCCCTATTTATTTAACCCCCTTACTTTGGGGCATTACAGATACGAGCCCACCTAAAAATACATGTCCACATGTATTCCCTTTTTTTACACTCTATAAAACATTTCTTAACTATTACTTCTATAAGAGTTTATAACATTTTCTTAACGTGGTAATATTTCATTTCACACTCTATGGAACCTTATTCTAGCAAAACATTTTTAAAACATCTATACTTTCTATAGAAAACTTAAAATTTGCTAAACTAAAGTGACCGTGTCTAGGGAATTACTCTGAACAGATCTATCCATGCTATGATGAGACAAGTTGAGAGGCTTCCATTATATATCTTCTATGGGGAATACCTGCATTAGATCTTTGGGATCTACAGGGATGGAAACCTATGGGTTCTGGGGAAATGCATTCTAGTTCAAAGAAATCTGCCATTTCAGGACTTACTTCTGGAACAACAATTGGACGGTAAAAGGAATTTACATTGGAAGTGCGAATCCAAGGCTCTTTGCACCAACTGGTTGGTGATTCCAGTCCCAGCATTCCATCCTTTATAGACTTCCTGCTTCTCCTTTGGTGTAAAACTGTTCTAGTCTTTTGCTGGAACAGTGTCTCTAAAAGTACAGGCTTTCAGAAGATTTCAGTGTACAATCTTGGTAGTATTCCCCATTTCCTTTTGAATCTTATATACTGGTAACTCTGGATAAGGGACTTCAATAGTGCGGTAAGATTCAGGTTCCCATTTTGTAGCTAACTTAATGCATTTTTGAGTTCTTTTTAGCATCACTCTTTCTCCTATTTGTAAGGGTGTAGCACTAGCCTTTGCATTATAGTTTGCTTTCTGCCTTTGACGTACCTGTTCCATATGCTTGCCTACAATTTGTCCGGCCTTTTGCAGACGTTGGTTATGCTCTTGCACCCAATTCGTAATTGGCTGTTTGACTTTGGCTTCATCAAGCGGTGCGTCTAGTACTAAATCCATTGGGAGTCTTCTGTGGCATCCGAACATTAAATAATGAGGAGTATACTCTGTAGAGCAGTGGATAGTGTTATTGTATAAGTAAACAAGTTCAGGAACAAGAGCTAGCCAGCAGGGACGTTTGTATTCCGGTTAAGCTCATAGCATTTCAAGCAAAGTTTGGTTGGTTCTCTCACAGATTCCATTACTTTGGGGATAGTAGGCCGTGGTTTTTAGTTTATGACTTCCATAAAGAGCACACAGTTCATGAAAAAACTTAGATTCAAAAGAAGTTCCTTGATCCTTAAGAATTTTTGTCAGATTTATTTATTTATTTATTTGCTTTTGTTTACCGGGTAAGTCACACTAGACATCCAAGTGCCTATTTTCAGGTGCGACCCGGAAGAGTTACAAACTTGAGTTTTACAGGTACAGTGACTAATACAGCTTTTACATACAGTGAGGTGACTAATACAGCTACTGCATACAGTGATATATCAGAATACAAAGAGTGGAGACATTCAGTAAAAAACACATGAGCCCAGGGGTGGTTACAGATGACCCGGGAGAAATAAGAGCTATGGCCAACATAGGCAGTGGGCGAGTCAAGTTTGCCTGCAAAGGGGGAGCAGACGACACCAATGAGAGTGATCCAGTTTGTCAAAGTTTGCCCAGGTTATCAGGAGGGAAGTGCGGTGGGCCCGAAGGGCACAGAGGCCCCCCGTGACAGCACAGAGTGGGGCAAGGCTACGAGGTGCAGGGGCAAGTGGAGGGGCCCTTCAGGAAGTGCCAAAGGGAGGTTTTAAATCCAGTATGAGAGGAGGTAGTCCGTGTTAGGGATGGGAATGAGTTCCACAGTTTCGGGGCATAGTGGGTGAAGGTCCGATCCCCCGCAAGGGTGAGAGTCCTAGAGACTGGACAGTTGAGTGCTGCCCTAGACCTAAGATGGTAGGTAGAGGGGTCGAGGTTGAGGGGAAGGGCAAGGGCAGCAGGGATGGCTGATCTGACGATGTTGTCGATGAAGTTACCTACTATGAAGATGCGGTGCTTCTCGGGGGGAGCAACTCGAGACGAGTGTAGAGGTCACAGCGGTGGGTAAGGGGAGGGGCAGAAAGCGTGAAGCGACAGATGCTGTTGTAGGCCGTATCCCATTTCAAGAGGATGGATTTAGGTACGGGGGCAAAGGTCATGAGTCTGTAGCAGAGGGAGGGGAGGAGAACTCCCCTGTCTAGAGCCACTTGGGCCGCTGGGGTGAGGCAGGTTTTGGCTCTGTAGGCGAGACCGAGTTTAGCATTTGTGGCCTTACAGATGTTTCGGATGTGTAGGGAGAGGTCCAGTTGGGGGTCCAGAGTGACGCCGAGATACTTGACTACGGGAACCATCTGCAGGGGCAAGCCATCGGCCCCGTGGATTAGAAGGGGATTGTGACAGGATTTTGTTCTGTTCAGGGAGCCAAAGAGCATGGCCTGGATTTTCCTAAGGTTGGTGGTGAGCTTGTGTTCAGCAAGCCAGGATTGGATCCGCTTGAAGTCGGAGTTTAGTAGGGAATTGATGGAGCCAATGTCACAATCACTATGAAGGATGACAAGGTCGTCGGCGTATAAGGTGGTTAGCCCATGGGTGAGGACGGACGGTAGCTCGTTGATGAAGAGGGAGAAGAGCGGCGGACCGAGGACGGACCCTTGGGGGACCCTTCATTGGATAGTGGTGAGGTGGGAATGGGTCTGGTTAAAGCTGGTGTATTGCTTCCTACCAGTAAGGTAATTGAGGAACCAGGCATGGGCAGGGTTAGAGAGTCAGAGGGAGAGGAGGGTGGAGCTGAGGAGGGAGTGATCGGCCCTGTCAAAGGCCTTAGAGAGGTCCACGAAGATCGCGCCTATGAGGTTGCCCTGGTCAGTAGCAGTTCTGATCTACGAGGTGACTAGTGCGAGGGCGGTGGCCGTACTGTGCCCCTTCCTAAACCCGTGCTAGGCTGGGGAGAGGAGGTTGTGCACCTGCAAGTAGTTGGTTAACTGAGAGGTCACAACTTTCTCTAGGAGTTTGGAGGTGGCCTACAGACTGGCAATAGGCCAGTAGTTAGAGAGTTCTTTGGGGTTACCTTGTTTGAGAACAGGGGTAACATTGGCTACTTTCCAGATGTGTGGGATGACACCACTTGGTTATGCTCTTGCACCCAATTCATAATGGGCTCTTTGGATAATCAAAGGGTCACACAAAACATCTTAGAAAAGTTTCTGCTGTAGTCCGAGTGGAAAGATCCTTAACTGCACTGGCAACCAAAAATCTCGAGAAGTGGTCCACCATCGTAAGAACATACACGTAACCACTGGTGCTTGGTTCCAGCTTCAGATAATCCAAGGCAACTAACTCTAACGGTGCGTCACTGACTACAGGGTGAAGCGGAACTTTGTGGTCATTCCTTTCTCTGCATTTCAAGGTACAGGCCGGGCATTTTTTGCACAACTTTACTATATAATTTCACATTCCAATCCAATAAAACCACCTTCTAATAACTGCCTCTGTTTTCTTTTGCCAAAAATTTCCTGAATGATCATGGTATGCTTCCAGTACTATGGATATGCTCGCTCTTGGGACTATGATCTAAGTCAATTCACAGTGAGTAGTGGGGTCTCCACTCTGTTTGACAAGGCCAGAGTCTTCTACAGCCAGACGGGTTCTATGCCTCCAAAGTTTTATTACTTCTTGATCAAGCTTTTTCCATTCTTCCTGGGTCAGACGTTTTTGCTCTGAAACAAGAATTTTAACCAGTTTAACAGTGGGATCCTGGTCCTGCAATTGAACCCACAAACTTTTTTGGTCAGCAATTGTGTCATTTGCCTCAGTTGGCTTTCCATACTTGGTTCTGGAAAAACTTGATAGCAAGCTTGTACAATTTCCACCGATGCTAGGAGGAAAGGCGGCATCTCTATGTTTTCCAATGAAGTGTCATCTGTTTCTGTTTCCTTCTGTCCAGGCATCCGAGATAATACATCCGCATTTACATTTGCTTTACCAGAGCGGTACTTAAGGGAAAATTAATAGTTTGCAAGTCTGGAGGCCCACCTTTGTTCTAGTGCTTCTAACCGTGCTGTATTTCAGTGCACTAATGGAATGTTGTCTGTGAAGACTGTAAAAGGGGTAGCAGCCAAATAATGACGGAACTTTTCAGTAACGGCCCATACCAATGCCAAGAATTCAAGCTTAAAAGAGCTGTAGTGGGCATCATTCTGATCTGAGCCTCTTAATCCGTGGCTTGCATAGGTCATGACTTGTTCAACACCATCTTGTTCTTGTGCTAGTACCGCACTCAACCCCTTGTTGCTGGCATCTGTATATAAAAGGAAAGGCTTTGTGTAGTCAGGATAAGCTAGGATAGGAGCTTCAGTCAGTGTTTTCTTTAACTTCTGAAATGCTTTTTTGTTGCTCAGTTGCCCATACAACCGGAGAATTTTTGGGGACTCTACCCTCTGTCGATCCTCTCAACAGTTCGTGCAATGGCACAGCAATTTTTGAAAAGTCCTTGATGAACTACATCTATAATACCCAAAAAAAAACCTAGGCACTTCTGGACATCTCTGACAGTAGCAGGAACAGGCCAGTCTCATACCACCTCTATCTTTTCTGGATCAGGTGACACTCCTTCTGAGGAAACTGTATGTTCCAGGTAACTTACTTTGGATTGTAACAGATAGCATTCAGATGGCTTTACTTTGAGACCATATTGAATTAGTCATTGAAACACCTCACCTAAGTGCAATAAATGTTCCTCATGAGTCTTACAGTAGACGATGATATTGTCTAAATATAGTAATAAGATATCAAAATTTCAGCTTCCTAGGCAATGCTTGATAAGTCTCTCAAAAGTTCCAGCCAGGGGCATTACAGACTCCAAAAGGCAGCCTCATGAATTCAAAGAGACCCATGGGAGTGATCTTCTGGTGCCATCAGAACTTGCCAATATCCACTGGTTAGGTCTAAGCTGGAAAGCACAGTGGCAGATTGAAAAGCCATGAGGGAATCTTCAATTCAGGGCAAGGGATATGCATCTTTATGGGTGATGGCATTTAACATACGGTAGTCAACGCAGAATCAAATTTTGCCATCCTTTTTCTTGACCAACATAATAGGAGCTGCCCATGGGCTGTGACTCTCTTTAATCACTTTGGCCTCATTCATCTCTTTGATCATTTCCTTTACTTGCTGGTGCATTGCTGGTGGAATTTGTCTAAAATGCTCTCTGATGGGAGGATGTTGATCTGTACAGATGTGGTGATGTACACCGCAAGCTAGTCCAAAGTCAAATGGGTGCTTGCTAAAAGCTTCTTTATAGTGTAGCACTACTTTCAGTACATCAGCCTTCCGTTCAGCAGTGGTTTCAGGATTGCCCAAATTGATCTTTTTGGCCCATTTTGGCATACTAACATCTCTTGCCTTTTTTTCTGGTACCACCTTTGACTCTTGACTCTGCCCAATCTCTTCCTCAACTTCAATAATGTCCTGAAGCCACACAGTATGTATTTGAGCAACAGGCTGACTGTGGTAAGGTTGCACTTCCTGGTTTCCATAGTTTAGCACTCTGACAGGAATCCGCCCCTTGGTCATGGTAGCCACACTCTGAGCCATTTTTATAGGTTCCTGTCTTCCAGTAGGACATGGTTCCACCAAAGCATCATAATTCTGACCCCTCGGGACCACCTTTGCCTTACACTACAGGGTGGTTTCCATTCCTGGCTTTAATGTCACTGGCTCGGCGTCTGTTACCCAGACTTTACCAATTTCACTATCAGCACTGGTGAATGATTTGTGGCATTGCATGAGGTCAATGGTCTGCTGTAAAGCATGCTTATCGACCTGAGGTACATGCTTGACTTTCTGCTGAAGGATCTTGACCGGGTCGTCAAAACAATTCCGCAGGAAATTAATTCCCAGAATCAACGGTGGCAGATGATCGCTTTTCATGTCACTAATAATGATGCCTTGTCGGCCTTAGGTATTCCTCCCTACTTGAATATCAACTTTAAGATAGCTCAAATATGGTACTTCAGTTCCATTACTCGCTATCAACTTAACCCAAGAGCTTGGAGATGGTTTGAGGTTGTTGGGCGTCCAATATTTTTGGAAATCCCACCCCTGCATCGTGGTAATCTGTGATCCCATATCCAATAAGGCCATCAGCTCAGTTCCATCCACCGTTACTGGTACCATCGGACTCTTGTCGATAAAGTACGATTGGTCTATTGGGGCAGTTGGACCTGGTCATCTACTCTTCGAGAATCAGTCCTCATCCCCGAAGAATTTCTGTTTAATGTCAAGGCGGTATCCATTTGCTGATTGCATCATTGCTCCACATGACCACTGATGCCACACCGATGACAGATTGGTCTTCCCTGGTTATCAAAGTGATCTGTGGGGTACCTTCCTTCACCCTCCTTGGTTGATCTATGTGATCACTCCCTTTCTTTTCTCTTTCAGGCTGGTTAAGAGACACTTCTTTTTTCCATCCCTCTTTTAGGACTTGCATCTCCTGACATATCTCCATCATCTTGCAGGTCAGGGTGGCAATATCCTAGTTTAACTCAGAATGTTGATATGAGCTGGACTGCACAGAGCAGATCAGCACTTGCAGCATTGGATCATACATCTGTCTATGCTCTGAATACTGGCTTGGATATGCGATCGGTTCTCTTCCATACTCCAACCTCTGCAGAGACAATTCCTCAGGCTGAAGTCCTCTTTTCCAAGAATTTTATTCAGTCCACCTTTCCATAGGATATTTGGCCACACAGTCCCCAGCGAAGCTGCCATTTGTGGATAGGCCAGAGCCTCTTCTCCAGGGTGTCCAGAACCCAAGGACCTTAATTGCCTTCTCCTTAAAATCTAAGGAATTAGCCTCGGGGGTCTTGCAAACATAACATGTGGAGCTCTCTCCTCAAATCCTCACTATGCACTCCTTCTACAAATTTCTCCAACACCCAGTCTGCATTTCAGACTTCTTCAGCATCCACTCACTCATTGGCTTATAATAGCTCTTGCAGGCTCAAAGCATACTCACGAAGGGTCTCTTGGTGCTTCTGAGTAAATGAGAAAGATTTCATTTTGAGGTAGGACACTGTACAGACACCAAATATTTGCTGCAGCCTCTGTAAGATCTGCTCAGCAGTAGCTTTCCCTTCATTTGGTCAGGACTGTACTTCTCTATGAGCTGCCTCCTTTTAATTGCCCAGTAAGAAACTCTACTTTCTGTTTCTCTGGGACCTGGTAAAATCTGAACATGGCCTGCATTTTTGAGCGAAACTCTCTAAATTGCTGGTTCCTCCTCCGTCTCTCTCTCTCCAGAAAATTGTGGAAGCCATAGTGCTCCGAAGTAGTATGGCATCATTAATGGTGATGGTGCATACTTTCTTGGTCTCCATCCCTGTCTCTTCCAACCAACTCACCATCTCCAACAGACAATCCACTGCTACACCCTGGCTCCATTTGCATCTTCCTCCAGGAAACTCCAACTTTGGACTCCTTGGATAAACGTTTATCTTATCCTGCTGACTATGCCAATTTTTTTTTAATGTGGTGCTCTGATGATGGTGAGGAACACCAGGGTCCAAATAAATTAGGATAGATGAAAGTTACCCAGACAACGAGAGGCAGAAGTCATCCATGAAGTTTGACGTCCACAGGGCTTTATTCAGTAACAGTGGGTAGGATGACACGGTCACAGAAGGGGTAGGCAAAACAACAGTAGAAAGAACTGTACTGCTTTTATCTCACACTGCTAAAACAACTGCAAGAAAATGTATTGAGGTGCACCTCAGCCTAATACCACTATACTCTAAGATGATTTCCTAAAAGTTAGCTGACACAAAAAAACTATACTGTATGTCATTCTAGTACACCTTGGAAAACCAGATGACATTTACTACCCCAAAGGAATTCTTATGAGATCGACCTAGGTGTATTACAGCCATACAATGACAACAGAGTCCAATTGTCTGAAGTCTGAAGTCTGACATCTTCATGCACACCATCAAACACCGTTGGTAGCTACAAGACAGGCAGAAAAGAATGTTAGGATATTTAATCAATGATCCCAGCACAGGCCTGGTTAAGGCCACTGGGGTGGTGAGTGGTTTTGTATACAGACCATAGGTTTCTCAGCATAAAACCCACTTTCTCCAAGGCTGCCAGCAAAAAAGGACCAGAGAAGCTGGTTCCTGGAACAAATCCACTTGCGGGTTGTCAGATTCAACACTGGATGCAGAGTTCCCCGGCCAAAACCCACTTCTGGGACTGCCAAGGATGAAGAAGAACCAGAAGATGCGTGGTAATGAATCCACCGGAGGATTAACATGACCTGGACAATGCTGCAGCACTTCAGGGGCCAGCAAGAACTTGAAGGATCTGAGGTGAAGATGGATCTCCAATGCAACCAGGAACCAGAAGGATCTGAGGTGAAGTCAGTTGATTCTGAAGTATCGCCACCAGGAACTGGAACAAAACAATGAAACGGCGGATGCATTCTGCACTGGGCTTCGACAGACTCGACTTGCGGCGAACGACCAGGGGATGCAGACCAGGCTCTTCCAGGATGTGCACACACTTCTGCTGAGGGTGACCAACTTTGGGACATCTGGATCAGGAACTGAAAGACAACACTGGCACGGCAGACATGATGCACTCAAACTTCGGTGAACTTGACTTCGATCTGAGGAACAGAAAGAACGGCAGGTGCGACTTGCACAGTTTTCAACAGACTTGACTTCGGCGAATGACAAGGACAGAGTAGATGATCTGCTGGACAGGCACTTCCTGAAGAAGTAGGATGTTAAAGACGTCTTCCTCCGGGTAGAGACTGATTCTGAATACGTGGAATGGCAGACCACACCATGAAACATCAACGTGGCTAAAGATTGAGTCTATTCCCGTATGTTCACCACACTGTAGCTAGTAGACACAACTTCTCACTATACCAAGAGAACTGCTTGAGGATAGAGTAATTTTCCAGGAGCAGGGACAAATTATCAAGATTTGGGGCAATTGTTCACTTGTGGTGGCAATTCACCTGTACAGGTGTAAATTGCACAATCCGGGGCAATTGCAACAATTCTGAAGTAATTGTTCAGATGCAAGAGCCATCTGGCTAATGTGCATACAGAATGCAAAAACAAACAGGCACCTTTATTGGCTCTTGTTTTTAAAATTATAAATACTAACTACTCAGTCGGCCTCACTATAAAATCCCTAGCTATGGCTTTAGCTATCAAATTGAAAGCTAATCCTGCACTAGAATTACTATTAAACCTGCTAGTAGAGCACCAGCAGTGTAAAAGCAGTTAAAAAGCAATTTTTCTCTGCGCTCACTTAGAGAACAACCAATGAACCACCCTGAGTGGTAGCCACCTTTTTGAAGGAAGTAGAAGGTACAGAGTTCAGTTTCCACAACTGGTAAAACTTTCATTAATGATTATATTATTAAAATGGAACGCATTGGTATCATTTACACGTGCTCAAATTAACTATATAAAAATTGAAACAACACCAGGGTTTATATTTCCTACAAGATAAAAAAACACATGCTAAGATTACATCAGCATATAAAATATATTAAACACACGTAGTTCTAATATCACCATCTCAACAAGGTGGAAAGGCATACAGCTAAAAAATGCAAAAAGATTATAATATTGCTGCAAGAGATATCATCATATGATCCTGTCAATCCTTAAAATAAATTAACCCTTCCCCATCAAGTATATGCTCATAATTACTGGAACTGTGGATGGTGAGTAGGAAGGACTTAATTGAAAGTGAAAGCACATTTTGCTTGTAGCTGTTGAGGCTTGTGTTCAGTGCTGTGTGAGAGCAAGCCAGTTCTCCATGACGCAAATTCATGTGTTACAGTGTGTGTAAGCAAGAATTTTAAGTACTGGTTTCAGGTTGTAATCGACCCTAACAAATAATTATAATATTTAAAAAAAAAGTGATACTGGACTGACTCTTTAAGTTCTGGTTTTCATACAGCTTTTTAATTTTCACGATCTTGTCCTCAGGCCTGGGGGTCCACCCCATGGCAACTGCCTTTTCTCTGTCCTCTGCTAACTCCACTTACCTAGATTACTGTGGAGGATACTTGGCACAGCGTCTAAGACAGTTGCCGTCCACGAGGGCGATTATGGCATAGTTTTTATCGCATTTATACACTTTCTTCCATCTCCCCTAATGTCAGTGGATGCCTGCTATCGGCCTCCCATGTCACAGTGCACTTGTGTACAAGCACTACCCCTCACAAGGGAGAAGGCTCTTGGATTTCCACAAAGTGCCCTGCTGTTACGTTCCCTGGGTTGGCTTCCAATATTGATCCGCAACACTCCTCAGTCCTGTCCCCAGTGATCCAGGCTTCCTGAGTTTACTCCTGAACCTGGGTTAGTGGCACTAAAATGCAGGGTGCTTCTGCTGTGGGCCGTCATGTGGCCCCCACAATTTAGTGGTCACAAACAGTTTTAGCTTCCATGAGATATTTCTGCACAGCTAACTTCATAAGGTAAGACATTGGACTAGCTACATGAAAAAGGCTAACATCCATTATTATTATTATTATATCTAAGAAATCAGCTATTATGATGATGCTTATTCCTCATTAGTAAACGTTTTTAAATTATCCTGGATGCTCATTAAATAATATCAGCTACTTAGAACCAATGGGTAATTAGGAGTTTAATGAAGCGTGTAGCAGCTTACTCAACTCTGCCATTTGTTTCTCTGCTGGGACCCCATTTCACTTTGCACTTATCCTACAGCAAAGCTACTGTACAAAGTCACTTTGGCAATAAAAAGTATTTAATTAGATTAATGAATTTTTATCACCTCTCCTAGGGATTAGTCTTGTTAAATCCTGGCGACAACAGAACAACAGATTTTTATTACGGAGTCTTTAAGGATGCACTTGCAGTATTACTGTGGCAGTCCTCATAAGTCAAGCTGCTACGGGCAAGCCTACCTGTTATCCCTTGACAGGCCCAGGATATTGTGGCAGGAGCAACCAGTATTTGCAATTTATTCAGATGAAACAAAATGCAAATGATACATGGCTCCACGTTTTAGAAAAAAAAAGCTTCATGCAGCAGAGTACAGGTATTTAAAATTCCAGGACAAGATTGCAACATTAGTCAAGTAAAAAATGTACAGACTTAAATGAGTAATTGTAGCTGATGACCTTTGCAACCTCTAAAATAACATATTTAGAGGTTACACATGACAGAATAATTTATTTATTGCAAACATCACAGCCATTTATTTCAGGGGTTGCATATGTCACAACAACACATTCTACTGCTGGAGAAGTTATCAGAAAGCAGCTTTTACATTACTGATGACATCCCAATAGCCCTGTTCTGCCATGAAGTCAGTTAATGGACCCCAAGTGCAACAGTTAGATCTTCATGCAAACCACTGATTTAAAAGTTGCATCTTTTTTTATCTTTATATTTAACTAGAATTTCAATATGTCTCCCTCTGGTCCCACCCATGTCCATCCCCCTCACCTGCCACTCCAAAGGAGGTTGGATTATGCCACTGCAAAGACCAATAGTATGCCCTAGATTCTGTGCAAGTGGGGAGCCTTGGCCTCCTACACATCTCCAACCAATTTGCCCACACACCTGCCATTTCTGGAAGATGCCAACATAACTGAGGGCTTCCTTGTGGAATGGCTCACCTCCCCTGGACCACCTGAAGGAACCATTACACAAGGTGTGCAGGACGTCCACCAGAGAGGAGAGAGCACATCCTTGGGACTGCCTCTCTTCCTCTTGATGCAGCTAACTGAGATCTCAGGCTGAAGACACACTTCTATGATCCCCAAGTGGAAGGTGAATGCCTTAATTGCTAGGCCACTGGAGATGATAGTTTCAGCTTTGAATCTGATGTTTTATAAATCCAATGCAAACAGGCTTGCCTCAATGTACACTTTGAATCATGATAGGTGAGGCCAGCAGACGTTTATGACTCACACTTATGGCTTAACCACTTGTGAGTTAAGTACCTCCCCAAAGACACTGTTTTTTTTCCCCCTATTTTGTTTCTCATTTCCCAATCAGCTCTTGTTCAGGACAGTGCCCAAGTCACATCTCCCGAAGTCCACCGGGACTTGCCAGCCTTCTTCCCCCAGGGTCGTAGGGGGTGGCAAAGCTCCCACCAAGGCACGCATCCAGTTCAGGCTGGCAACCTAGCTGGTCAGGAGCAGGACTTACGAACAACTGCTGTTATCCAGCCACTGGGATTTTTCTCCACCATTTTCTTCCCTGCGCAGGAAAGGCATGCAGTGACACCAGTGGTGGTGCCACACATGCTCCCGTGTGTTGTACACCGGGCATCTGTCCTGCCTCTACCCCTATTTTGCATCATCAGTGTGCCAGACCCCCAGCTTCCACTAGGGGCCAGGCTAACACCGGTCACTTAGACCCTTCCTTCCCCAAAGGAGGAGAGCAATCCCTGGGACATTTGATTCTCCTCTCCCATGCCAACCCCCCAGCAGCACACGTTTGCTTACAACCCTGGGTCACCAGTGTGGCGTCAGGTGAGGCTGGTGCCTCAGCCCTCTGCACCACTGGGCTAGCTCCCTGAGACCCTGTATGACTAAAGATAGTCATAGTATAGTTCTTGGCTGTCATTTTATACCAATACATTTTTGTGTACCTCATTACATACCATATTCCAGTCTGTGGGTATAGTACCCATCATGTATATACCTACCCCAGACACAATATTCCAGTCTGTGGGTGTACTACCAATACCATTTCCTTGTTATGTCTGGGCTATCAGGAAACCCAAAGGGTGAAAGCAGCTGTCTCTCAGTCAGTGGGGGTCATGCAGAGTAGGGAGGGAGGAGGGGGCCTCAGGCAGAAATGCAGCATTTCAGAGGGACAATGATTTTGGTGATGTTAAAGTCAGCTTAGGCGCTGGTGCGCGCTAGCAATTGGTGGCAGGTTGAGCTCAAAGAAAAGCTGAGGGCAGTTTCTCACACACAGATCTGTGCTGTCCTCTCAATTTGGCATGTTGTCCAGTCAGCAGCGATCTGTGGTGACTCTGTCTGAGTGGTCCTCTCGGTTCAGCGAGTTGTCCGGTCAGCATCCTGGAGAGGGTGAGCAACATGAGGAGCCCTTATTGCAGGAAACATTTGAGTTTCCCGGCACACAGTTGGCTGATGCAAGCAGTCTCTGATTGGTCAGCTAGTCACCTTAGTAACTGGTCCCAACTAAATGCTGCCTAATCACACTGTGATTCTCACATAATCTGTGCCAAGGGGATGTGAAGTGGGGAGGAGATAGACAGACAGACAATGTAATAAACATCCATGCAGCAGAATCTGTCTGCAGCTCCGCACTTCCCCTGAGAGAGCTTTGTGCCTTCCCATTTCAGAACCTCTATCAGAAACTCGCGAGGAGGTGACAGTGATCTGACTGATGAGAGGAGCACAGCTGGACGGGGGAGGCTGATAATGCACCTCTTTTACCATCCATTTTCAGATAAGGAAAGGAGGTAGATAGTGGCAGTCTAGTGCAAAAAAAAACACAAATTGCATTCAAAGACTGCAGCTGATGGTTTCCCTGAGAGCTGGGGCCCCGTTTGGGTGCATGGCTGGCACGATTATAGGGTTAGCCCTGTTTCCAGCTATTTTATGGCTATGAGGGAGCACAGTATCCAGGACAAGGTTTTTCCATCTTTTCTCAACTTTACCATATATCATCTGCTGTATATCTATGGAAAAAATAGTTTTCCAGTACATATACACGCATACACTAGTTACAGCAGGGTCAGATTAAGGTTATTAGGGACTCTAGGCCCAAGGAAATCTGGGGCCCCCACATTCAAGACCATGCCTCTTGGTATAAAGTTATCTGTTATTTCCTTTTCATGTCAGCACTGAATTGATATTTTTAATGATTACACATAATAGGCAGGAGTTTTAAAAGGTGGCGCAGGGCATGCCTCCAGCCCTGCATGACAGGACTCTGAATTCAGCTGTGCGCCGATCACCTTTGCCACAGCTGCACCTGTTCTGCCTTGTCCAAATTAGACACTATATCATCGGGAGATCAGATTTATCACTGATGTGCCATATCGTACCCATCACTGCACTCTTTACGCCATGGTTGGTTGGTCCTCACTTAGTTTCAGATGCCATAGGAATGCAGTCTTTTGGACCTATAAGGCTATAATCAACAAACTTCCTCAATACATTTCCAACTGTCTGCCCATCTCTGCAGCTGGCTGCTATGCACTGGAAAGCCTTTCCCTGATTTCCCTGGTTGTCCCTAAGATCAAGATACACTTTGGAGCAGCAGCTATAAGCCATGCTGTTCCAGCGATACAGAACAACATGCAAAAGGTTCTAAAGCTTGCAATACTAGTAAACTGGGACTTCTTTAAGGCTCTGTTCCTTCGAAAGTTCAGTGAATTTTGTGACTGCTTTAACTAGCTGAGCCCTGTATCATGAACCCTGTATACTGCTTGTACATTGTCCGCCCCTTGTACATCTTCAACACTTCGCGCCCTGGAAGTCTTCCTTTGTCCACCCCGTTGCCAACCCAGTACCTTCCTCTTCTTAAACACCCTATTGTCCTCCCTTTACTACCTCCCCCTTGACTTCCCCGCATCTCTGACATCTTAGCCCTCACCTTATCCTACCCATCACACCTTTCCCCCAGACTTCCCCTTACCTGACACCCAGCCCCCCTGTCTATCCTATAAGTCTTGTTGTGACTGGGCAGGTATTGTTTATAGTGTAAATACTGATTTGTATTATTCTGTTAATATTTTTTGTTCTTGCCCTATCAATGTTGCATTTGAGTTTTTGAGAAGTACTGTAATGTTAGCCACATTATATGCACTCTTATTTATGCATAGCTCATATTTCCTCTACCCAGACTATTGTCTCATTGTATTATAGCAACATTTCGCTTATGTGTTTTTATTATAACCTACCCAGGTCCAACTTGCAAATGAGTCTGTCTCAGTGGTGTTTCGCCTGGTAAAATAAAGATTGATTGATTGATTAATTGAGTATGCACAGCATGTGGCATGTGCCTTGGATGCCCACAACATGCTCCTTCCAGGACAGCATGCTCCCCAGCTTGCCAACAGGAGTTGCTGTGCTACTGAAGTCTGCCTCTTCCCCCTTCCTGGCTGGGATAGGCTGTCAGTGGCAGCATATCTGCCAGCCTGGTTGCCCGAGTTCATTACATGATTATGGGTATAATAACTGATGTCTCTTACTGTTTAACAAGTGTCTCGCATGCTGGTTGGATGAGAGGACCACGAAGTGAAGCTGAGCAGTTCTGTCTGCCTAATCAGTGTGACAGCACTTGTTAAAAAGTAAGAGATGTAAGTTACTAAACCCATAATCATATTATATGGCAGTGAACCACCCTAATTTGATAATAGGTTTAGTTTCCCTTATTTCTGGATTTCCATTGTTTTGTTTTGTGAGCCCCCCATGGGATGACAGCATTGGACAACCAGCACAAGGAGATGCTGTACACAGGATAAGAGGAATAACTATTCTCCTTGCTGATTGGTTGTGGATGATCCATTGCCATATACTGTACTCCCATATCCATGTTGCCAGCATGGATGCATGACAAGCTTCTATTGGGCCCTTGGGTGTCCATTTTCTGTCACTCTGTCTATCTAACTACTCTTAGTATACATTCTAAGAAGCATAAACATTGGAAAATAATTGAACTGATAACTTTACTGTAACTAACTTATCACACTATACAAACCAAATTTATTAGATGATCTATTATTTGTGTGCATCTCAAGCAATATAACACCTTTGTACTGAACTAGTCATTATTCTCTAATCACATATTTTCACTGAGACATAGATGTCAATGGCAGAAAAAGGCCCAATTGTCCACCAAGTTTGCCCATTACCTGCCTGAATCCACAACCAGCCTTATACTGGGCTGGAGCTTGTCTACTAATGACCCTCACTGACTGACGCTGCACCTCAGAAAGGACATGGACAGGGTGGAGGCAGGCCAGAGGAGGGCAACTAAAATGGTGCAGTGGTTGCATCAAAAGCCCTATGAAGAAAGACTGAGGCATCTCAACATGTACACCCTGGAAGAGAGGAGAGTGAGAGGCGACATTATAGAGACCTACAAGTTCCTCACAATGGTGAACAGGGTGCAGAAGGAGAGTCTCTTTAAAATGAGAAATAGCACCAGGACCAGAGGGCATGCGATGAAGCTGGGGGGAAGGGGTGGTTAGGAGAAATGTGAGAAAGTACTGCTTCACTGAAAGAGTAGTGGACACCTGGAACCGACTGTACGCAGAAGTGGTGGAGGCAAAAACAATAGGAGGCTTCAAGAATGCATTGGACAGACATAGGGGAATATCTACAAGCACATGATGATAACAGGTTTTATAGTTATTAACAATTTGCATTAATATTTTTGTACTTTTCTTGTGTTGTTGGCTTTTTAACATTTTTGCCTGTCTGTATATTTGTGATATTGTCTGTATGTTGTGACTTTTTCCTGGTCAAGCCTGTACAAGGGCCATGTGGCCCAGAGCTTTATTTACCCAGTTCACAAAGTTTAAAATAAATAAAATAAATAAATAAATCAGTAAATAGACAGGGAGGGGGTAGGGTTGCTGGAGATCAGTTAGCGTCTGTGGGGGACAGACAAGGCAGGGACCATCTGGGCAGACTGGATGAGCCAAATAGTCCTTTTCTGCTAACACATTCTGTGTTTCTGTGTTTCTAATAACCTTCTCTCTAGTCCACTCATCTCATTCCCTTGACTGTCCACCCTCACTCCATCCTCTGATATGGACTATTCCCCTGCATCCATCCCACTGGCATGTGATGCTAGCAACAAACTCTGTACTGACCATGTCAAGGCAACTCATTGAGCTTCCCCACAACCCTTTCTGTAAAGAACTTCCTTATATCCCCCCTAATGCTTCCTTCACCAGTTTCTCTCCATGGCCTCTTGTTTCCCTGCCCTCACTTCTTGTGAATAGGGCATTGTTGTCCACCTTATTGATACCTTTTAGGTATTTAAAGGTCTCTATCATATCCCCCCTCCCACCTGGTGTCTACTGTCTATATATTTGGACTCTTCAGACTCACCTAGTAGCCTTCTCCTGCTGCTCCTGAATCACCTTTGCAGCCCTCCTCTGAATGGCTTCCAAGATGTCCCACTCCTTCTTCAGGTGTGGTTTCCAGAACAGTGCACAGTAGTTCAGGTAAGGTCTCACCAGGGAACTTTACAGGGACAACAGGACCTCCTTCCTTATGCTAGCAAACTCCCTTCCTATACAGCCCCAAATCACCAGGTTGAAGCCCTTTCTCATTTCTCAGGACCTGAAACCCCTGGTGCATGCCTTCATGACATCTACAGTAGGATGGACTATTGTAATGCTCTTCTTTATCTTGGGCTAGCTGGAGGCTTGATGTCCTGCTTGCAGCTGGTGCAGAAAGCCATGACTAGATTGATTGCTTGAGTTTCTTACTCCGAGCATATCTCTCTGGCTCTCCAGCTGTTGCATTGACTGCCTGTTTGGTAGTCCATCTCCTTCAAGACAGGTTTGTTAACATACAAAGCCCTACATGATCTGGGTCCTGGCTACCTAAAAGAGCTTGTGTGTCCATGTGCTCCTGACTACTCTCTCTGCTCTTCAGAGGTGGGCTTCTTGAAAGTCCCCAGATCTCATGTATATTTGTCTGGGATCACGCTTTTTCTGTAGCTGCTCCAGTTTTCTGGAACCAGCTGCAGCAAGAGTTTTGAGTGGCTTGCTCAGCTGATAGTTTCAAGTGTGGGTTAAAGCATTATCTTTTTATAAGACCTTACCCTACTGTTTCCTAACCTGTTCTTTCATAAATTGCATTATTCATTGTATTTATTATGCTGCTGCTATTATATGTATTTTTCTGATATGTAAGGCACCCAGAGCCTGTGGCATTGGGCACCTAAGAAATAAATATACCTCTACCACTACTACTACATTCAATTTGCTTTCTTTGTACCCTGCTGGCATTGGGTATGGGACTTTAGGCTGTCACTAATAATAATCTTCAGGTCATACATCAACACTGTTTTGGTTTTCTTTGATTATAACAAAACAAACCTGTCAAAAGTTATGCAATTCAATATCCCAGTCCGTTTATTTCCATCTGGAAACAAATTGTTCAGTCGGTACACACCACCCTACTAATGTTCCTCGTGGACATCACTCAGCACTTATAGCCCATGCTCTGTTTGCTACACACACGCAGTCTGTGAGGGCACAGTTAATATGAAACATTGGCTTTCATCTCTTCCAAATATACACTGGCCCCTTTCTTGATCCCCTCTTCCCCGGGGCTGGAGTTTGGGCAAAGAAAGTTACCAACTGGATGTTTAGCAAAAACTCATACTGTATTGGGTCTCTAGTAGAAAGAAAATGTGTTTTAGATCAATACACTTACCATTCTGCTGTGAAGTAAGAATCATATTCCCTCACAGACCAAGCAATCTGTCTGCTCGCTTTCTTTGGGGACACTGACTTCATTCATAAAGAACACCCTTGAAACAAACGAGCAAACAATAACTTGGTCAGTGCCAGAAAGTGTACTACTGATCCTCAATTTCCAGTTTCATCAGCACCAAACACAAGTGTCACACAACCCCTACTAAATGCGGTCTCCTCCATGATACCTTATGGAGAAGAGGGGTGTGCAATAGCCTTAGGGATGACTCCCATGTCTAGGGGTATTTTTGATGGAATATCTCACCAGGTGCTACCTCCTGTGGAGGCAGTATAGCACAGTGAGTTAAGGTTCTGAGCTGCAGATCTGGAGACCTGGGTTTGAACCACACAGCAGGCTAGGTGCATACTGTGTGATCCTGAGCAAGTCACTTAACTTTCTTGTGCTCCCAGGTCGCATCTGGAAACAAGTTTCAGCTTGGTGGGCTACTCTTGGTTAAACAGTGTTCCCTTTCCTTTTCCTTTCTCTGTGTATAAACAGTCCCAAGGAGTTTCTCCACACCCCTGTAGGTGTGGTCTGCTGAGGCACCAGCTATACAGTCTTTGCGCACCTTGGTAGGAATTGTTTGGTCACACTACCTGTGCCCCTTAGGGGGAGAACACAGACTGCTTATGTTTTTCTCCAACTCCCCCATGCTGCAATGGCACCGGTCCTCATGACAAGCCCACTCGTTTCTCATTCTGAGTGTCCTGTGCTTGTGTCACACTCCTCTTGGTCCTGTTCTTTTTCCATTTGACTCCAGGGGTTAACGGAGTCACCTTGGTTGGTCAAAAGGTAGATTTGATGTTGCACCACATTATACACTGATACTTCTCCTAGTATGGCAACTTAGGTCTGGAATTAACTTATTTAAACTTTAACTAGGAACTTCGACAGCCAGCCTGTCAGCGCAGTGGTAGGGATGATGCTCACAGTGCCAGTGACCCCAGTTTTGCAATTAGCCTGGGTCATTGGAGGCCAGCCAGGGGGAGAAGTATTGAGCATCAAAGGAGACAATGTCATCCTCTGAGAAAGGAGGGCTGTCTTGCCACTCTCTGTCACTGCCACCTGTGGATGCATGGGTGGTAGTGCAGGCATCATAGTGTGAGGAGGGGGAGGAAGCCATTAGGAGCTTGGCTGGAGTGTGCCTCAGAATCCAGACAACTTGGTCCTATGTCCTTGTGCTGGCATCCTCAGGGGGAGAGAAGGTATGGGGAAAGGGGGATACTCCCCTCCACCACAGCAGCATGTAGGTCATCAAAATGTGTCTTGAAGACAGTACATCCATTGAACTGCTGGTGACAGGGTGCAAAAAATAAGTTAAAAAAGTTATGAACTTCATTGCAGTTTGCATTAGCAATTGTGATTGCATTAAACACTGTACCCTTTAGAAATCCCTTGGGACATGTCATCGAGGCACAGGTCAGGAAGCATGGGAAAATCATGAGCAGTTTCAAAATTTGCAAATAGCATTTTATTTTTCTCAATAACAGCAAAATAAAATTAAAAATCATTCAGTATAACTATTTACAAAGGCAGTACAAACAGAAAAAATGAAATCCTTCTTCTGAGAGTTTCTTCTCAATTTCAAATCTCAGTTTCTCACTTTCCTTGTCTCTCTAGCAAAAGCATTGCTGCTCTTTTTATAAGTCTTTGTCTGGAAACTCATTAAGAAAGCCTGCTTCTCACAGAATGTTCTTATAAGTTTACAGAATGTTCTTGTCAGGTTCAGTGCAGGTGTAGCAAAAAGAACATAGTGACCCAGAACTGACCTCTTGTTTACAACTCTGCAAAAGGCTTAAAAAGCTGCATCTCAGGTTAGCCCCTTGAGTTCTAAATAGCTTTTTGCAATCATTTCACCAGTAAACTATATACAGTTTTAAACAAAAGGATCCCAGTTTCACATACAGTGTTACACAAAGATTCACATATATTTGTATAACTGCAGATATGCAAGGGGGAAGAAAAGACAGAACAGCAAGGGAAGAGTGAGAGATAACGAGAGGTGGAGAATTACAAAACCGTTAGAGTGATCAGCTCCTAGGTCTCATGAGAAAATTTGGTTGCTCAAGCAGACAGACAAGAGGCAGAAAATGAGAGGCTAGAACAGACCCTTGAGTTTAAACTCTTTCTGCATAACAAATGGGGCAGGGCCTTATTCAACCCTGTCACAGGACGCAGGGCATGACTCTTACACTTTGTTGCTTTTGCAAATGCCAAATAGAAAGAAAGACCTGGGGACTGCATTTACTAGCACCCTGAACCCTCTACACAATGCAGTAAGGCAGCAGCTATGGCTAACAGGATGCTGGGCTGCATCAGCAGAGGGTTCACTAGCAGAAGAAACAAACTCTGGCCAGAGCTGATAGGGCTGCAGGTGAGGAATGTGGTGTAAAAAATATTGAAAATTACCTCAATTAGCATAATGTAACACAGGCTCCTACATTTGTTGTTTTGTAATATATGTACACCAAATTTTCAACATAGCCTTGTTATGACCCTGCCTCATGGAGAAACACAGAGTAAATGTTCAACTCCTGGCCTAACGGTGATTTCGTACATGGGCTGCTAAGTCAACTTGCAGGACAGAAAAACACATTTTGGGTAGGAGTTAAAAAATTACAGCTGTCACATTCATGAGGTGCTATAAAGAAATGGCTATATTTAAAATTTGGGGTAAAAATATTGAATATTACCAAAGTTATGAGCCTGTGCTTGCAAAAATCAACATAGCCTCATAACTTTTTTTTTTATATATTTGTGCAGCAAATTTAAAACATAGCCTTCTGATGATCCCCCTCATGCATAAGGTCAGAGAAAATTTCCAACTCCTGTCCAAAAGGTGATTTCATGCCAGGACCACAAAATCACCTTTTGGGATGTAAAAAAAAACATTTTGACCAGGCTTTGAAAAATGACAGCTGTCACATTTATGAGGTGTTGTAAAGATATGGCTTTGCCATAATTTTGGGGTAAAGATATTGAAAATTACCAAAGGTACGAGCCTACATTCGCAAAATTGAACATAGGCTCATAGCTTTATTGTTTGTTAATATTTGTACACCAAATGTGCAACATAGCCTTCTTAGGACCCAACCTTATGAATAAGGGCAGAGAAAATTTTCAGCTCCTGTCCAAAAGATGATTTTGCGCAGTGACCACAAAATCACCTTTTGGGATGTAAAAAAACATTTTGGCCAGGATTTGAAAAATGACAGCTGTGACATTTCTTAGGTTCTGTAAAGATATGGCTATGTTGCAAATTTGGGGTAAAAATATTGAAAATTACCAAAGTTACAAGCCTGAATTAATAAAATTCAATGTAGGCTCATAACTTTATTGTTTTTTAATACTTTTACACCACATTTTCAACATAGCCTTCTTATGACTCCACCTCATGAATAAAGGCAGAGAAAATTTCCATCTGCTGCCTGAAAGGTGATTTCACACAGGGACAGCAAAATCAGCTTTTGAGACAGATGTGCCTAATGTTAGTTCAATTGTTCATAAGGTGGGCTCCCGGAAAAGGCATGTTGAAAATGTGAGCTAAAAATATGCAAAAATACCCAAGTTAACCACTAATTTTATTTATTCATTTGTTTTTGTTAACCAGGTAAGCACACTAGACAACAAGTGCCTATTTTCAGGTGCGACCCGGGAGGTTACAGAGTACATGAGACACATTATACAATGTCAAGGTAACATACAATGTCAAGGTAACATACAAGCCCACATACTGGAAATTCCAGGGTACAAGAGATACAGAATACAGAGTCAGGGTAACACACAGGCCCACGCACAAGTGGGTGGGACAGCAACAGTACACATGGCATAAATTATACAGTCAAGTAGGCAGTACATCAACAGGGTACATAAGTAGCATGGGGAGGTAGAAACTCAGCAGGAGCAGCAAGGCAGCGAGTTGGCAGAGCACCAGCAAGATGCAAAATTAGTATTGGGAGGCAGAATCAGCAGGAGACTACGTGGCCGTGGCGGTGACAACTCCCACGCAAACAAAAGTACAGACAATACAAAATTCTTGACCAGAGAGAAAGGTGGGGGTATCAAAGTGCAGCTAGAGTGAGTGCTGAAAATGTAAGGGGGCGCATCTCCAAGGATGGGTGGAAAGTGCTTAAGGCAGTAGTGTCAGGGGGGAATGGTGGCTGGAGAGACAGCACACAAACATCCAGGGCAGGGAGGGGACGAGGGTGAGGGGGAGACTACTCTGGGTCTATGCAGCACATAGACAGGTAGAAGCCATTTTGAGGAAGTTCCATAGGGATGTTTTAAAGCAAAGGTGGGAAGGGAGTTCCAAAGGCGAGGCGTATATAAGGAGAAGGCCCGGTCACCAGTGAGGGAGTGTGTCCTTGGGACCAGCCGGACCTGGGCAGCACTAGACCTTAAGTGGTAGGCAGGGGTTACATGTTTGAGGGGTAGGACAAGAGCAGAGGGGGTCTCCGTTCTAACTGTATTGTCAATGAAATTGCTGAGGACAAAGGCTCGGTGTTTCTTAGGGGGGAACCACTCCAGTCAAGAATAGAGCTCACAGCGATGTGTAAGGCGAGGAGCAGAGAGTGTGAAGTGACAAATGTTGTTATATGCTGTATCCCATTTTGCTAGACTGGAATTCAGAACTGGGGCAAAAGCTACAAGCCCATAGCAGAGTGTGGGAAGGAGAATCCCCTTGGCTATGGCGAGCTGAGCAGGCATAGTGAGGCAATCCTTAGCTCTGTAGGCTAGTCCAAGCTTGCTGTTGGTGGCTTTACATATGTTCCAAAGGTGCTCAGTAAGATCCAGTTGAGGATCAAGGGTGACGCCAAGGTACGTGACGGAGTCAATGACTGGCAGGAGGGAGCCGTTAGTCCCAAGGATAGCTAACTGAGTAGGGCAGAAAGCGGTTTTGACCACTGAACCGAAGAGCATGGCTTGGGTCTTGTCCAAGTTTATGGTGAGCTTGTGTCCCGTGAGCCAATTCTTGATATGAACGAAGTCTGAGTTAAGACGGGAATTGATGATTTTAATGTCCTGGGAACTAGCCAGTACTACGAGGTCATCCACGTAAACAGTAGTGTGCCCACAGGATGCAACAGAGGGCAGCTCATTTATGTAAAGGGAAAACAAAATAGGGCCAAGGACGGACCCCTTGGGGACCCCGAAGCTAACTGGGGAAAGGACCGAGAGGGCACGGTTGAAGCTGGTGTATTGCTGTCACCCCCCAAGGTAGTTGAAGAACCATGCGAGGGCCTGGGGGGAGAATCTGATCAAGTGTAGAGTGGAAAGGAGGAGATTATGGTCAACCCAATCGAAGGCCTTAGAGAGGTCAACAAAGATGGCTCCAGTCAGTTTACCTTGGTCCATCGAGGATCTGACCTCAGAGGTGACCACAGCAATTGCAGACGCTGTGCTGTGCCCCTTCCTGAATCCATGCTGTGCAGGGGAGAGAACTCCGTATGCCTGTAGATAATGGGAGATTTGTGCAGCCACTGCCTTTTCAAAGAGCTTACATATATCAGAGAGTATGGCTATGGGGCAATAGTTTTTCATCTCTTTAGGGTCTCCATGCTTGCAGACCGGGACAACTCTGGCCACGTTCCATACATCAGGTATGGTTCCCGAGATAAGGGAGGAGTTGAATATATGAGTGACAGGCCAGGAAAGGAGGGGGGGCCCCCAGGCTAAGCAGCTTAGGCTCGAGGTTGTGGTGCTTCGCCCTGTATGGTAGGGGAGACCGGTGAGGAGTGCCTGAGTTTCTTTAACTGAGATTCATTTAAGGTAGAATGGTGGGCAGGAGGGGGGGCTCACCCCGGGGTTTTTGGGTGGAGGATTGAGAGGTGGGTGGAGCAGGCAGGTCCAAGAACATGTCGTTGAAAGCAGAGGCAATGGTATGGGGATTATTGCAGTTAATCCCCTCGACATTCATGTCCGCGAGCATTTCCTTGGCGGAACCTCCGACCAGGTTTTTGTTGTTTTGCCAAAAGCGCCGGGGGTTATAGGCTGAGTTTAGCAGGGCGGATTTGCAGTACTCGCTCTTGACGGCGCGTATGGCTCTCTTACTAGAGTTTCTGAGCCACCGATATTCTAGGAGGTTGTTATTGCTGCAGGAGATTTTGTGTTTCCCCCAGAATTTGTCTCTTTGCTTCATTAGGGAAAGAAGGCCTCCATGGAGCCACTTCGTGACAGTGCCCCTCACCCTCCTTTTTGTAAGGGGTGCATGCCTGTTTTGCAGGGGAATGAATACAGCCAGAAAGTGGTCAAGAGCGGCACCAGGGTCATTAGTGCTATGGACCCTGGACCAGTCAGCACGTTGTAGGTCCTTGAGGAAGTCTTCGAGGATGAGTTTGGAGAAGTCCCTCACCTGGATCACTCTGCTGGGGATTTTAGGTGAAGTGGAGCCACGGATGCAGTAGGTAGGTGAGTGATCAGAGATGGTATCCAGGAGTATTCCTATGTGGACAATATTGTCCAGTCTGTTACTCAGTATCCACTCAATCAGCGTGCCTTTGTCCCCCTGGGAGGAGATCCTGGTTGACCCAGAGATGGTCTGACTGAGGGTGAGGCCAAAGAGAAGAGGCTCAAATTGCTTGGAATTGGGCCCCAGCCAGTTGAGGTTGAAATCCCCCAGGATAAGCAGCTCGTTTGAGCCTACCTTAACCTTAAGGTGGTAAAGTAGGCAGGAGAGTCCTAGGATACCTCCTTTCGGGGGGTTATAGGCACAGACCAGATGCACCTTTTTTGTGTTCCCAAGCAGGAGGAGGGAGTGAATGAACTCACAGGCTGTGGCATCTGGGGGTGAATGAGAGACAATAGACACGTTAAGGTGCCCCCTATAGTACAGTAGCACCCCCCCACATTTATTTCCTGCCCTGTCCCTCCTGGCGAGGCTGTAGCCCAGTATGGCGCATGCGGGATCAGAAATGTGTGGCTTCAGCCAAGTTTCCGTGATGGCCATAATGTCTGGCTTGTAGAGGGCCACCCAGGCGGTAAGATCTGCTAGGTTTTGGAGAATGCTGCAGATATTGAGGTGTGCTACCTTTAGGCCTTTTGCGGAGAGCCAGGTCGAGGGGGGTTTGAAGGGGTAGTGGGAAGCCGGGGGACCTTGACAGCAGGTTAAGTTACCAGCCTGCATAACAGGAGCCATGGCCACGCCTTAGGAGGTAGCAAGGATGAGTCGGGTACCCGGCGAGTGGCGGATTCAGTCTGACAGTGCCGCACGGCCTGGGTTAGCAGGTGTGGTTGTTGATGGCCGGGCCCCGAGGATGAATGCTAAGACTTTCAAAACACCATTGAAATACACTGAACAGTATACCTGTTTCTTCAGTTTGTGGTCTGGCTTTGAAAAGTCAAGACATGTCTATGGTCCACAGAAGACTACAGAATTGGACTCCTAATTGAGAAGTAAGGGCTTGGGCAGGTGATGGGTCCTGAGTGGGAGGGATGGATTGGGGGAGGGTGCAACGGCTGCAAAAGACATTGATGGACTTTTTTTTACAGATGCAAAAAAAAAAAGCAGGTTTCTTAACAAAAAATAAAATAAAAGATCAATGAGGGACAGTTTTTATTTTCACAGGTGGACCCTAGCTGACATTGGAGACTGGGTACCCCAGTGTCGTGATACTCTTCAGTGGCACCAGTGGTAGGTTGTGAGGATATGTATGGTTAACCCAATGGCCGTTTTAACTATAACATTTTAAAAGTATGCCTTTTGAAATACTGCTCCCCTTTACATGAATATCAAACCATTTCTGTATGAACACAACTGATTCTTTAGCGAAGAAGAGGGTCTTTATGATGCCATAAAGTATCATGAGAGCTTGTTCTCCCATTTGTTAAAGTAAGTTAATAAAGGAATAATGCACAACAGGGTGGGTGTTATGCTGGGATAACATCCTGCCTCAGGTGGTTGGATATGAGACCGCAGGTTGAGTGCACCCAACGCCCAAGAAGGGATGTTATCCCAGCATTACACCCACCCTGGAGTGCATTATTCCTATTATACAATGGCTAATCATTAAATAGAAGAATAATAAAAAAATGTATATTTTTTAAACAGTTTTTTCACTTGTTTTTTATGTGTGGAAGAACATTTATTTATAAAGAAGTTCCTTTTCCCTGTTTATCCTCTAGGTGGAGCTGTGTGGTCAGTAGCTGGATTTTTCTGTAGTTCTGTAACTACTTGGTTGTCTCAGATGTGGTTTCATTCCTTTTCCCTTATCCCCTCCCTCTCCTGTAGTGTGTTGTAGTTGGGGTTCTCCTGGTAGAGTTTTTGTACAATGTTTAAAAATTGTATGGGGACATTTTAAAAGTTGGCTGATATTTTGAGCCACCAACAGCAAGCACTGTTTGAACTTCCTGTCGGCACTGCTGCCGCCCGCTCGATGCTGGTGCTGTTAGCCTGTTTGTAAAGTGACTGAAAAGGTGGTAGGTGAATGTTTTTTACTGTTTCTTTTATTTAGTTGAGTTAAAAAAAAAAGAGAGAACCCATTAAAATTGACTTCAACAGCGAGCGAGCTTTATGGAAAAATGTGCACAGTGACTGTTTAAAGCCTCGCTTGCTAGTTCAGTCACTTGGTGCACTACTTCCATGAACACAATTCTTAGGTGTTTTTTAAACAAGAAGTATTTTTGTGAATTTTGGGAGAATGTGCCATAATTGTTGGTTTGGCTTGGGCTGGTTTTTGTGTTGTGGGAGGGAGAGATTTACAGTGGTGTGGAGTGGTGGAAATCTGGCTTTTACTTCAGATGGAAGAGGGGAGCAGTGAAGCCGATCAGAGGAATGGCTGTGGAGTGATTTTTATGTTGTCTTGTGCATGCAGCACAAGCAACATTTTGTGGTAGCTTGCTGGAGTAGCAGGTTGTGGAGGTGTGGCAGTGTTGTGGCCAATGGTGCCACTGCTTTGTTGAGCTGGTCTGTGTGGCACCAATGAATGAGCACGCTGTCTATGACAGCAGTTGAGATGCATGCCACCAACTTGAAAGAATTTCATCTCTGCAATGAGGGATCGCCCCATCATTGCAGGGTGTGCTTTGCCTTCTGAAACATTTCAATAAACATGGCAGCGGCTGTCACTGTCCACCTGTCACAATCCTTAGAAAGCCAACTACAGGGTGCCCAATCCCCCTGTTGGCATGTTTATAACCTCAGTGTGCCTCGTGGTCTGGTACTCTTCACTATCACCCTGAAGCTGACCACATCGGCATGTTCCTGCCCCTGACCCACCCACCCCCATTGTGTGTCACACTGGGACCCCACTCCAGTGTGGTCAACAGAGCCCCCCAAAGTCATGGGGCACACTGGGAGCCCACCCCAGTGTGCCCAACAGTTGGTTTATTTCACCTGTAAATAAAGAAAACCTTCCCACAATGTCCGTTCCTAAAAGAAAGAAAACGGTCTGTCATTGCATCCGGAGCACCCCCCCTCCCCCAAACCACACCCACTCTCTGTGCATCCCACCTCCCTGCACCCCCCTCACCCCATGCTTACCTATGGAGCCTGGCGCCATGATCTTCAGTGGAGCGAGAGACATCTGAACTCTTCAAAAACCAACCATGAACTGAAGAAAATCACAGTAAGCTGTATAATGGCATCGGTGGTGGGGGGGTTTAACTTAGGTGGATATCTCGACCATTTTTGTGACTTTTGACTCCACATTTTTAACATGGGGTTCTTTACCTCATGAACTCAAGTCACTGTCATTTTGTTATTCAGTCCCGAAAGGTGATTTCGCGGTCACTGCACAGAATCACGTTTTGGAACTAAGTAATGAAGTAACAGTGCCACTGTTCATGAGGTGGGGTCCCAAAAAGCGTATGTTGCAAATTTGGTGAAAAAATTCCAAAAGATGACTGTGATATGAGCGTGCCTTGAACAGTTTCCATACATGCTCGTAATTTTGAGAATTTTTAATATTTTCACTCCAGATTTTTGACATTGACATTTTTTCACACCTCCTTATGAACAGTACAACTGTCATTCTTCACATCCTGCCCAAACTTGTTTTCACACATCTGGTGCAGAATGGCGCGGTCGCTGTGGGAAATCAATGTTCGGGACAGATTAACAAAATCACAGTGCTGCTGTTCATGAGCAGAGGTCCCAAAGTGCCTATGTTGAAAATTTGGTGAAAAAATTCCACAAAATGACTGTGTTACGAGCGTGCCTTGCACAGTTTCCATGCACCCTCATAATTTTGAGAATTTTTAATATTTTCACTCCAGATTTTTGACATTGACATTTTTTCACACCTCCTTATGAATGGTATAGCAGTCATTTTTCACATCCTGCCCAAAATGTGTTTTCGCACATCTGGCACAGAATGGCTCAGTCGCTGTGGGAAATCAACATTCGGGACAGATTAACAAAATCACAATGCCACTGTTCATGAGCGGAGGTCCCAAATGATTTCATGAGGTGGGGTCACAAAAAGCCCATGTTGAAAATTTGGAGAGCAAATACCCACACACACCCTGGGCGTTAGGGTTTCTAACTGTAACGTCCCACCCTGTAGCGACTGACAGACATCAGGGGTGTGACTTTGGATTGCCAGCTGTAATGCTCATGCCATTCCACCCCCAACCCCACCCTGCAGCCAGTGACAGGCATCAAGGTGTGTCTTGGATGCTTCGGCCCCAAAGTTCACCCCATTCTCCTATACTGCACCCATCTCAACGTATTTGCTTATGGAATGGGGTGAGCATAAAGCTTGATGACTACAAGGCACAACACAACACTTGTCAGAGTCTGCAAGGTAGGGTGAGGTAAAATGGCATGAGCATTATGGCCAATGACCCAAAGGCACACCTCAATGCCTGTCAGTCTCTGCAGGGTGGAGTGGGGTTTCCATACTTCACTGCCATTCCTATTATGCATCTCTCTAACTCCTGCACTACCAATGCTAATGCCAGCAAGACAACATTTGGCATTGACAAATGCTTGTTTAACATTTAATGCAGTCCTTAGTGTGCTGGGTATAGAGCTGGGATGTTATGCTGGGATAACATCCCGGGTCCAGCCCCAAACCGACGAATCACAGCCCAGCATTCTTTCTTGCCATTATATAATATGACCTGCATAATGTAGAACTGCAATGTTGATGACATACAAAATGAAAAAATGTTCCATATTTTGTCAGTTTGTATGTTATCAGTATGATATGTGCACAGTTTGTACAGCATAGTAGCTGAGCAACACTTTATAGTTTCTTTGGAATTAATTTCCACTGGAGTAAAATAAATATATACTCCAAATCATCTAGCTTCACAGTTCTTTTCTGATAGTTGTTCTTGATGGGGTTTACTAGCTCCTTGCATTTTTTATCACTGTCCCTCATTTCAACTAGCAGAACTGAAAGAAAGAGGATGTGTTATTATCATTAGCAACATCACCTCTTCCCATTCTTCAGTCATTCAAGCTGTGCATTCTCAGAACACATGACATCAAGTAACCACATTGGTTTGTAAAACATCAAGAAAATACAGTATATGGAATAAATTCATGATGCACGGGGTCTGATGCGGAGCTACAGTTCCTATTTTGCACCACAGCAAATACGTTTGACACGCTTCAACGTGATCTACAACTAAACCTCACCTGTTTCTCTGACTTGTTCTTCACAAATCAAATGACAGGGAACCCACTAATCTGGAGTCTGACAGATTTAAGGTTGCAATGCTCAAAAGGTTGTGCTTTCAGACTGACAGCAACTTTGTCCACTTACTTGAGTTAAAGTTTTAGTTTTGCCTACTGCCCCCTTCCTCCTCCCCAATGACATGCCAGCATAGAATATAGTATGTTCAATGAAGACCTTGGGATCCAGAAACCGACATTCTGAAAGGTCAGTTTAGAAACCTGATAACAATGAAAACAAATAGAGAACAGTCACTGTGAATGGCAGCCTGGGATGACAAAACAGCTATTTTTCATCATGCAATAAATGCACAAACTTGCTTTGAAGAAGTTAACTGCCAAACAAAGCAATGTAGGAAGACTATGAGTAAATATAGTAAGACAGCCCTGACAATACACAATGCATTCGAAAATATGTTCTGCAGGGGTTCTAACACACACACACCCAACAGTTGTCAGGATCTCAGAAATCAAGTGCCACTTTGATAAAATAAGGAGTGCTGATAATAACCCCATTCTGGAATGTGAATCACACAAAAAAAATTATCCTTACCTAGACTCTATCAGTTTGCTGCCCCCCACCCCTTGATGATTAGCACTGAGATTGAATAGAAGGCTGTTTTTCCAAATGGCATATTTTCTGTGATATTGTAAATAGCAACTGAGTTCTGAATAACTGAAGAATTCTCTTCTGACATATTCTATTGGTGCAGAGGTGCAGTACGCATGTTTTTACTCAATTCGTGCAGAGTGTCTTGAGAAACAGTTGGAAAAAAAACCTGCCTGCTTTAAGAAGGTTCATCATCATTTCTTTGGCCGCCAAAATTAAACAAGTTATGCCACTAAGCTCAAAACCCCATTGAAATTCATTGAAACAGGTAGTTCACAGTCTGGCGTTGAAGAGTGAGGTCCAGAGAGGATTACTGTGTTTGACCCCGATGGGTAAGTAAAGGCTTGTGGGGCTGTGGGATGGTGGTTGTTGAGTGGGAGGGTCAGGTGGGGGGGAGTGCAACGGCCGCAAAAGACATCGCTGGATGCTTATTTTTTATAGGTACAAAAAAACGAAAACAAACAAACAAGGATTTCTGCACTGGGGATTGGGCCCCCCAGTGCCACTGTTATGATTCTGGGGGGGGAAGTAGGATTGTGGGTGCTGAGAGGAAGGGTTGGGTGGGGAGAAAACAATAAATAAATTTGAAACAAATCGGGCACAAATAACTGGACATGCGGTGCTGCTGGATGGATGGGGGCTTATGTGATTTTGTGATGGGACACTAGGGAATTGGGCACCTAATGTCATTATTACATTTCTGGGGGGAGTGGAGTGGTGGGTGCTGAGAGGAGACCAGCTGGGGAGGAAACAATAAATACATTTAAAAAACAAACGCAGAAATAACAGCGTATGTGCGGTAGTGGAAGGGGGTGCGTACAATAATTTTGTTATCAGGACACTGGAGGATTGGGGCCCCCCAGTGTCACTATTATGTTTCTCGGGAGGGGGATTGGATGGTGGGTACTGAGAGGGAGGGTTGAGTGGGGGGAAGAAACAATAATTAAAGTAAAAGGAAAAAAGCTGCACAAATACTGGTGCATGCGAGGTAGTGGATGGGGGGGCAGTACAAGGATTTCAAACAGTGCATTGCAACTGCCTATAGAGACAGCAAGCTGAGTGCTTCACAGACGTGGGGGCCACTGTATTCATACTTCAGCATGTTGTTCAGTTCCAAAGAATATGGAGTGCTTTTCTCATAGCAAGTGGTCTGCAGGGCTCCACCGACTGCAGGCCTAAAAAGGTAATAATACTCATAAGAGGCTACCTGATAACATCTATGAGTCATTTTTGATTCCCCCCACCTTGCTTGCACAGATGTACCTCTTAATCTCTGCACCAAATGTAGTACTTCTGTTTCAGTTTTTTTTCTATAAACTTCAGCTTTTGTCTGAGTAATCTACAATTGGAGCTGGTATTGTAGCGAATTAAGTTACGCTTTTGTAAAATGCTTTAACTTATGTCACTTGTATATAGTTGAAAATCATTTAAAAAAGTTGCCATTATAAAGAAAGGTAATAATACCGCTATACAAATCCATTGTGTGACTGCATCTGAAGTATTGTGCGCAATTCGAGAACCCCTATAACAAAAAGAACATAAAACAGCTGGTGACTTTACAGAGAAGGGCCACATAAAGGATTCAGGGGCAACAGGGGCTCTTGTATGAGCAGTGGCTAGAAAACATGAATATGTACTCACTAGGGCACAAAAGGGAACAAGGAGCTATGATAAAAATCTGTAAGTACCTTAAATACATAAACAAGGTAGACCCAGTGAACTTTTTAGGACCAGAGAAAACAAAACATGAGGGGAAACAGTTACAAACTGTGTTGGGATAGGGTCAGGAAGGAGGCCAGGAGGCACTTCTTCACACAGAGAGTGATGGAGGGATGGAAAAGGCTACCAGAAGAAGTGGTAAGCAAGAAAACTGTAGATATCTTCAAGACAGGGTATGATGAAGTTACAGGGAGGGCAAGAGTGTCCTTGGAGAGTGGGTGGAACAACATATAACCTAGGACACATCGAGCAAACTTGATAAGCCATAAGGCATTTTTCCGCTTGCAAAATTCTTATCTTCTTATGTGCTTATGTGACACTGCACTCAACACCTGAACTGGAGTACATCAGGTCTGAGGGGGATCCACAGAGGTCGCATGTATCGCCCTGTGGTCCCAGCTTGTAAGACTTCCAAGACTTTCTGTCCCCTCCGGCATCCCAAGACCAGACACATACAGTATATGGGAGCTTCCAAACAGTGCCTTTGGCTACTTTAATTGGGGGCCTGCCAGAACAAAAAGGATTTCTACCTTAGTGGGTGAACCCCTAAAGTGATCATTATCCACCTGGGTGGTTTAACCCCAACCCTGCCAGAAGACCCAGGGAGTGCCCCACCACCTGTAACTTTGTTCCTTACATTCCTCTTTGTGAGATTTGAGCAGAGGTACTTCCAAAACAATTGTACTCACAAAAGCATTCTGTGTGGTTCATAGCTCAGTGCTTGTGCTACGTACAGTACAGCTGAACGATGTAGGTATACTTGGATACATAGGCCAAGACAAGTAAGTAGGACAATGCCTGCAAGGTATATGAGTTATGGAATGGTTAGTGCTTAGATACTTCAGCATAGGTATGAACGAGTTGGTGATTGTAGTCCATATAAACTGTATTGGATATGCATAGTGCTTATGTGCTTGAACTGATGAATAACTTGTTAGCACTTGATGTTTTGGCCTTTCTCTGTATCCCACCTTAGGAAGGATGCTTAGTTGAGTAGGATTGAGAGCCCCCAAAAAGAAAGAATTATGATTACGGTACGATTATGTCCTCCAACTCCGGAGATTGTGACCAGTAGCATGCAGGAGAGGAAAAACATCCTCTGGGGGAAACCTCTGAGGACCCATGGCTACTGACCTGCCCATTCTTCTGGGCATACTAAAGGAGAATTATCCTAAATGAACAAATAAAGTCATCAGCTAGTCTGCAACCCAGTCGATGAAGATCTTAAAGTTGATGAAGAGTGAGTGAAATCCAGCACTGATGTTGAATGTCCAGCGAGAAGATGGTAGCATATCCTTAGCAATTCGTAGTCCGAGATGTCAATGTCCAGGGCAAAATATTGATAGGTCATTTGGAATCCAGTTGATGCATAGTCAATCTTGAAGTGTTGGTCCGAGTTCTGATACGAGTTTATGGAAGCATAGAGTCTTTAGGCAAGGTAAGTAAGCTGGATGCAAGTTGTGAAGTTGAAGACGATGGAGCTAATGAACCTCCAGTCCTGAGTGGGTGAAGCAGAAAGTGAACATCAGGCTAGAAAGCTCGGAAACCTCCGAACCATCCAACGAAGCAAGTACGGTAAGGAACAGAACCTCCGTGCCCCGAGCTGGGCGCAGTAGGTGTAGAGAAAATAGTGAAACCTCCAGGCCCCGATGCTGGGCGAAGCAAGTGTAGGGTAGAAATAGTCGAACCTCCAATCCCCAATGCTGGGTGAGGTAGGTGTAGAGTAGAAATATATTCGTACCTCCAGGCCCCAATGCTGGGCGAGGCAGGTGTAGGCTAAAGGCAGACTTACGAGAGCAGTAAGATGGTCCTGAAGACATGTCATGTTCCTGAAGATCGAGGAGGGCAAAAGAATGTGGTGGAGAGCACTAAGCCAGATGAGTTGGCACCTCGACCAGATTTAATAAGCTTCATGGCACTGGAGAGGTTAAGTCTGAGGCCTAAACCATGAGATAGGAATGGCACTATAGAACAGAGCTCGGCTGAGAGGCCTGGCAGGAAACAGAATGGTAGTAAATCCACATGAACTGAAGCAGCATGGCAAGAAGCGTCCAGGGGAATTGATTGTGAATATCCTGAGATGTAGTCCAGACAGTGGAATGAAGAAGGATATCCTTGAAAGTGGAAGGAGGGGTAAGCAGGCAAGGTGAGGGCTGCAACATCCAGAACTCGAATAGTAACTGAAGGCGAGACATCACTGGCAGTGTGTCCAATCCTGATGAAAAAATCAGAGATGAGTAAGTGACATGTAATGAAGGCTTCTGGCAGACAGAGATCTGATGAAATGCCCAAAAGGAGGAAAAGAAGCCGAAACAGGCAGGCAAGAAAGAAGCAGGAGCAGACTGGATCCAAGCCAGGGAGAAGGAGATGCAGCAGGTGTACTCAAACAAGGCAGGCAGATGACTGACTGTCCAAGTACAGTCCAGACCCAGCAGGCAAACAGCAGGGAGTCATGACTGAAACAGATGGTTTGCAGAAGGAGAGCCAACATGCTGCAAGGATGGGAAGGAATGAATCAGCTGATACGGGTTGGAGAAAACTGCAGGAGAGGGAAGCTTGCACAGAGCCGAAATCCAGGGCTCAGTGGAAGCACAAGGCAGGAGAAACAAGCGTCCAGAGCCAGAAACGGATAACCCCAGGAATGTCTCGGCAGAGACCAACATTGCAGAGACACTGGAAAGCAGGAATGAAGGATGCAGTAGCAATGCGATGATAGAAACGGAGCAAGCGGCAGAGTATTGGGGCACGGCTGGTGGAAACAAAGCCCAAAGAAAGAGAAGAGAAGCAACGGAGGCAGAGAAAGGTAGGGGAGCATGGAAGGGAGAAGGAAAAACAGGGGGGATGGGACAAATCAAGGAATGACGAGAGGAGAAAGGGCAGAGCAAAACAAACACAGCCAGGAAGAGGGGCAAGGGAGGAGCCAACCAGCCGTGTGCCAACGAAGCGAGTATGACTCGCTCTAAACAGAGCGGTGATATCCTGAATGCTTAAGTAGGAGATGGGGGAGGAGCTATTCCACCACAGAACTACATGCATATGCCTTACCATTCTAAGCACATGGCTCCTCAGGGCCTTAAATCAGTTGGCCACCTCTGTGTCCCTTTGAGCTCTGATGTAGTTACCACACAGGCCGAAATCTGCATCCAGAAGTCCCTCAGAACAAGCTTCTTGAGTGGTATCCTGCCTCAGCTTCTTAACTCCTCTGTACTCCCCTTCTCTAACTCAGCTCCCCTATTTATACTCACAAAATTCCTAGAAACTCAGACTGTGTCCTGGCAACAACCCATTTCCTATCAGGGTCTCTGCTTACTTGTTTTCCTCTAAACTACAGAACATCTCATTAATGACAATGCTTCGTGACAGGAAATATGTTTGTGCAGAACCTTTTAACCCTCACTTACCTGCCAGGGGTTTATACGTTTGTGTGTCTTTTTGTTTGACTTTCTGTTTGTCGGTATGTGTGTCTGTCTGTCTGTCTGTCTGTCTATCTATCTATCTATCTATCTATCTATCTATCTATCTATCTATCTATCTATCCACCTTGCTCCAAACTTGGGTCTCAGTTCACTCTAGGGGTTGTTTGATTTCCTTTCTTTAGTATTAGTGAGAAAAGAAGGAATGTTGTCTTCTGTGATACCACTCCTTGGTTATCTCCACAGCCAAGGAATCACAGAAGCAGCTCTTATTATTCTTGGTGACCATGCCTCATTGCTGACCTCACAACTGAACCTCAACCAGCCCCCCAGCTATGTGATTCCATTTGTCTCCCCTTCCTGTCCAATACAACCTTGCCTGGGTCTAACCCAGCCGTGACAGAGCAGAAGGATAGAACTACCCCTCTCAGTCAGTATGAGGGTTTTCTTTCCCCTAGTATTGCATATGCACCACATTCTATGCTTGTCTGAAGACACACACTGGCATAAGAAGGAGGGCCAGGGAGTGGTTTGGACCCTACTACAAGGAGTATAAAAATTCAGCTAGGTTCTGATGGGATTCACAAACCTAACTAGGATCCTGGGTAATTCCCCAAGATCCCATCTACCATAATTTTATGATGTTATTTGTGTGTGTCCAAATCTTGGCTTTCTGCCAAAATTCCTGACTCATCCTTATCTATCCCTGAATTCAACCTATTCCACCAAGACTGCGGTAAACATGGCGGTGGCGTGGCTATCTATATCAGGCAATCTCTCACTTGCTCACTCTCCCACAGAGATGCCCACCCCTCCTCCCATGAGCTCCTTATAGTTCACCTCTCCCTCATGTGCACCCTCCATCTACACTGGAGTTATGTATAGCCCACCAAAAGCATCCCACAACTCTATTTTTGAGTGTATCTCCACCATCTCATTCCACTCAGCTAAGGATGAGTTCATCCTGCTCAGAGACTTCAGTTTGGAATGGCTCTCCCAATCTGGCAAATTATCTACCCTTAAAATCCAATCTCTAAATTTCAGCCAGTTGATTTTGGAACCAGCTCGCCTCAACCCCAAATCTCCAAACCACTCTCTCCTCAACTGGGTGCTCGCCTCCCACCTCTACCGCACCTCAGCCTGCTAGAGTTCTCCCTGATGCCCTTATTGATCATTGTATCACTGTCTGCATTAGGAAAGCCTCCATTTCTTATTCTACCCCCAAATACTTACTATATCACCCTCTTCTCAACTTGGACACCACTTCACCATTACAGGATCTGTCACGAGCTGACTGGTCCCTGTTATATACAGCCCCAGACGTCAATTTGGGTTACTAGTTTTTTTCTGACACCTTAAATAGTATCTGGAACATCCAGGCCCCTCTGAAAAGATCCAAAATAAAATGCAACCACTACCCGTGAATTATTCCTGACCTCCTTGCACTCTGTAGAACTCGGGATAAATATTGGACTACTTACAAGGCTTCTCTCATTCCTTCACTTCAGATTTATAAGTTCCACAGAAATGTCTGCACCAAGGCCATCAGACTAGCCAAACTGAATTTCTTCAAATTCCAGCTGCAGGGTAGATCCAACTCCCCATCTAACTTTGGAAAGTTCTCCACTTCTTCTTTGACCCTACTACATCTCATACCCTCCTCGTCCTTAACCATGAAGGATCATGGATCCTATTTCAATCACATATACCTTAACACTTTGTTACTACCTGCGCTCGCCATCCTATTTCCCACCCCTGCAGACCCACTGCCCTCCTCTACTGGCCTTGGCTTCATCTTCCCCCCATTCCCCCAAGAAGTCTTCAAGACACTAATGTCACTCAACCCTATTAAAACTAGTCCTGACAGCCTACACCCCAAAATTCTTTGCATATCTGCACCTGCAATATCTACCACCCTCGCTCATCTCCTAAACCTCTCCCTCACTACTAGTACTGTCCCCCAGGCCTGGAGAGTGGCCAATATGCTCCTCCTCCTTAAAGGTGGGGACCCCACTTCACCCGGAAACTATAGACCTACTGTATTTTCTCTCCTGCCTGCTCTTGCCAAACTCCAGGATTCTGTCATCTACTCAAGGCTCCTGGAACATCTCTACTACCAACTGTCTCTCGCTCTCCATTCCAGTCTGGCTTCAGGAAGCAGCATTCCACAGTCTTCTCCCTGTTCTGTGTCACTGACCATATCCAGTCAGCCACAGACAAAGGCTTCATCACTGCTGCCATCTTCATAGACCTGGCAAAGGACTTTGACTCTGTCTCTTACCAACTCCTGATCCAAAAACTTCTTTCCTCAGGTCTGGCCCCATCCACCACTGACTGATTCAAATCTTACCTCCAAAACAGACAGCAATCTGTTCAAGTAGGCAATGCCCTCTTCTTATCCAAATCGGCATTCCTCAAGGATTCATACTCAGCGCTATCCCATTCTCACTTTTTATAAACGACCTCCCATCCATCTGTTCTCCCTCAAATATCCACATGTATGCAGATGATACTGTGATATACCTTTCTGGTCCAAATGCCACTTATGTAGCTAACCCCGCAGCATGACTTGATAAAGCGCAATCTTGGATCAGACAAAATCAACTAAAATTAAACTCCAAGAAAGCAGCCTCCATGTTCTTTGGATCAAGGCAAAGATTATCTAAATCCCAGATCACCCCTGCTTTTGCCACCCTGGACAACTTTCAACTAGCCATAGTCAAGACTTTCAAATACCTTTGGGGTCTGGTTTGACAGCAGCCTTGATTCCACTGCCCATATTGACTCCATGTGCTCCAAACATTGACCTAAACTAGGGGCCCTCTACCGCCACAAGGATTGCCACAAGGATTGCCTCCTCTTGTCCAACCGCCATGATTTAGTCTCCAAAACCATCTTACCAGTTATCAACCATGCAGAAATTGTTTATTGCTCCGCACCTGCTATGTACCTTGCTAGACTCGACACCCTACTAAATTAATTTTGTCATTTTGCCACCTCCTCCCCCCAATGTACCATTGTACACTTTAATTCCTCCCTCTCCCTAACACCTCTACCTGCTAGGCACCATATCCATAGCCTTATTTCCAAATTCTGGTTTGGGTCTCTCCTCCTCACCTCAACTCCTGCCTCTCACCAGTTGGCTCATCCACATACTCCCTCCAATCCAGGGATGCTCATACGTTCTCCCTTCCCACCCATGCACTTGCTTAGGCAAGGCTGGCTTCTCTTACCATCTCCCATACCTCTGGAGTCAACTCCCTTGAGACACTCATCACTCCCCCACATTCTCTGCCCTTAAGTCCAAGCTCTGTGCTGATCCCACCACTATCTGCTCATGTTTTTCGCCTCCATCCCAGACCACACCAACACCCTTCCTTACCTAGCATCTCCTCCTCAAAAAGTCCCTATCCTTTGTTTACCACCAACCAGTTTTAAATAATCTGCTGCCTTGTGTATATATTGCTTGTAATGTGTTTTACATTATCAGAATTATAATGTGTTTTATACATTATCTAACCTTTCCCTACTGTTACTGCTTATATATTTTTGCTTATTTATGCCACGTATTTTGTATGTACGATTTTGCTTTATTGTACTGTTTTTTGAATGCTGTAATCCACTGCATTGTCCCCCAACCCCGAATCGCACCTGGAAACGTGCCTTTTCTGGTTACCAACTTTTAAATAAAATAAATAAATAATCTTGCAAGGCAACAAAGACCTTTATGTCAGCAGCCTCTACAAAATGCTTAACATCCTCAAATCCTTGCTCCATCATCCTGTGGACTTCCTCCCTGTCTGCCCTCCTACTGCATAATTCATTGTCCTAGGAGATTTTACTATTGTCTATCTCAATACCCAAGACACATCTTAAAAACAATGGACCACTGACCCCTCCTCACTCAGTTAATATCATCTTCAGCTAAAGTGAACAATGAAACATTAATTTATGCAACACCTGTGAGTATATTAAAGGGCACCATATCAATGATATTTTCCCTTCCCTGTGACCTAGAGTGAGAATATCAAAATATTCTCACTCTAGGTCAGCAGGAAGAAAAATATACTCACTGTAGGTGCCTATTGGCTTGAGACAGTAACGTGAGCAGCAGAATTCTGTTTTTAACCTCAACTGCTCAGTCACTCACCAGCTCCTGCTCCAGCACTTCCGCTTATGCTCTTCAGCCCCAATAAATGATTTTAAGACATTTCCTATCATATTTCTTCACTAAAATGTTTTCTGTAACACTTGGGTTCCCCTGACATATTTCTACAGTATATATTCCCTCACCTGCAGTGCTCCTACCTCCCTCCATAGCAGTCACTGATAATCTCCATAGTCTAGATCACCATTCCATTAATTTAGCTGCCACAACCCTGGTCACCAAACTGGTTAGAGCCCAGAAGCCACACCATTCCCTTACAGGGCCATAGAAACATAGAATTTGATGGCAGATAAGGACCGCTTGGCCCACCCAGTCTGCCCATTTCCCTACCTAATGGATAAGCTGCAGATCCTAGTTAACCAGCAGCCTACTTCTTTCTACCCCACCCCCTAGAATTGCCTTATGGCTGTCCCATGCATGCTTGAATTTAACCACTGTTTTTGACTCCACAACCTCCTCCAGAAGGCCGTTCCATGCATCCACAACCCTCTCTGTGAAAAAATTCTTCCTTACATTACCTCTGAGCCGCCCCCCTCTATCTTCAAATTGTGCCCCCTTGTTCTTGCACACCTCTTTTTTTGAAAGATGCTACCCTCTTGGACTTTGTTGATTCCCTTGAGGTACTTGAAAGTTTCTATCATGTACCCCCTCTCCCTTCTTTCTGAGGCTATACATATTAAAAGCGTAGCTAGCCTCTCTTAGTTTGTCTTCCGTGCAGACCCTGCACCATTTAGTTGCCCTCCTCTGGACAGCTTCCATCTTGCCTATGTCCTTGTGGAGATTGGGTCTCCAGAATTGCACACAGTACTCCAGATGGGGTCGCACCAACTGTCTGTACAGAGGGATAACAACTTCCTGTTTTCTGCTGGTGATGCCTCTCCCTATGCATCCCAGTATCCCCCCAGCCCTCCTTACTGCCCTCTCACATTGCTTGCCCACCTTTAAATCAACTGATGTGACTACCCCCAAGTACCTTTCCATTTTTGTTGTTGTTAGTATCTCACCCCCCATTGTGTATGCTTCCCCTGGGTTTTTGTTTCCCAGGTGCATTACCTTGCACTTCTTAACATTAAATCTAAGCTGCCATACATCTGACCATTCCTCTAACCTTGCCAAGTCCCTTCTCATCCTTTCCACCCCACTTTGTACATCAACTCTGTTGCAGATCATTGTGTCATCTGCAAAGAGACATACTTTTCCTTCCAGTCCCTCTGCAATGTCACTTACAAAGACATTGAAGAGGACCAGTCCTGATACTGAACCCTGCGGCACCCCACTAGTAACCCCCCTTTCTTCAGAGTGGACTCCATTTACTATTACCCTCTGTGTCCTAGTCTCCAGCCAATTCTTTACCCAGGCTATCATCTGGGACCCACTCCCAGGCTGGCTAACTTGTATATTAATCTTTTGTGTGGGATTGAGTCAAATGCCTTGCTAAAGTCTAGGTAGGCCATGTCCATAGCCCCTCCCTGATCTACTACTTTGGTCACCTTGTCAAAGAAATCTATCTTCTGGCATGACCTTTCTGCTGTGAATCCATGCTGCCTTGGGTCCTGTGCCCCTCTGGCCTCTAGGTACTCGACAATTCTTTCCTTCAGAAGTGATTCCATCATTTTCCCTATCACTGAGGTTAAACTAACAGGTCTGTAGTTTCCTGCTTCTGCCCTGCTCCCATTTTTGTGAAGGGGAATCACATCTGCCCTCCTCCAGTCCTTAGGTACCACCCCATCCTCCCATGATTTGTTAAAGAGGGTAGTCAGTGGTGTCACTAGTTCTACCCTTAGTTCTTTTAGAATTCTGGGATGAATCCCATCAGGCCCCATTGCTTTGTCCACCTTCAGTTTTAAGAGTTCTTTCAGAACCCTTTCTTCTGTAAATGGGCTGGTATCAACTTCTGTATCCAGAGTGTTTCTGTTGTTTGTTTTAGGTACCTCCTCCTCTTCGTTTGTAAATACTGAGCAAAAATATTTGTTTAGTATCTCTGCCTTTTCACAGTCACCCTCTGCCCACCCCTACCTCCCCTTTATTAAGCCTCACTATCCCTCCCTTAGTCTTCCTTTGCTCCCTGATGTACCTAAAAAAGGTTTTATCCCCCTTCTTAACTGAGTTGGCTATCTTTTCCTCAGTTCAGGCCTTTGCTGTTCTGACTGCTTTCCCAGCTTCCTTTTGCTTTAACTGATACAATTCTGTGTCCTGCTCCTTCTGTGATTCCTTCTACTTTCTGAATGCTTTCTTTTTCTCTTGAACCTTCACTGCCACCTCCTTTGAGAACCATAGTGGTTTCTTACATCGTTTTGTTTTATTTGCTTCACACAAAGCCTTGTTACCTCTGTGATGGCAGTTTTTATTATTCCCCATTGTTCTTCCAACCCTCCTTCCTGCCCATTTGCTAGTGCATTCCTTAGGCACTCTCCCCATTTTAGCAAAGTCAGCCCTCCGAAGTCCAGTACTTTTGCCTGTATAGCTTTACTCTATTGCTGTGTTTATTGTGAACCCGCGCTGTTCGATGGTCACTAGTTCCCAGATGGCTACCCACTTCTACATCTGTGATCCTCCATCTCCACTTGAGAGGACCAGGTCTAAGATTGCTCCTTCTCGAGTGGGTTCCAATACTAGTTGTCTAAGGCATGCCCCCTGTAGGGCATCTAGAATAACCCCACCCTTAGAAGTGGCTGCTACAACTGCACTCCAGTTAACATCTGGCATATTCAGATCACCCATCAGCAAGATCTCCCCTTTATCTGCCATTCTAAGTATACTTTCTATCATTTCCTTGTCCATTTCCTCCCCCTGAGAGGGGGAGGTCTGTATACAACCCCTGTGTGGATTGTGGTGCTATTGCCTGCCTCCAAATTGACCCACAGTGCTTCTTCTCCTCCCTGTTTACCCTTTTGTTCTGTTGCTTTGATTCCTTCTCTTATGTAGAGAGCTACTCCTCCTCCTCTTTTACCCTCCCTGTCCCTCCTATAGATAGTGTATCCTGGTATGTTTACGTCCCAGTCATGGTTCTGTGTGTACCATGTTTCTGTGACTGCCAGGATATCCAGATGTTCCTCCTCTATCAAGGCCATTAATTCAGGAAGCTTGTTACCTAGACTACGGGCATTGGTACTCATTGCTCTCCATTTTTTGATGGCTTTACCTTCTGTAGCAGCATCCCCCACTGACCTTTCTACCTTGGTCTTTTTCTCATTTAGTACCCTGTTTTGTAGGGGGAGGCTGGGATTTTCCTGCTGCTTATCAGTGCCTCCCCCCTTGACTACTTTAAAAGCTTGCCAATGAAGCATTTAAACCGACTGCCCAAAAGACTTGTTCCCTTCCTGGACAGATGCAGATCATCCTGCCAGTATAGGCTGGTGTCCCTCCAGGTGGAACCCCACTCCCCAATGAAGCCAAACCCCTGTGCTCCACACCATTTTTTTCAACCATTCATTAAACTGCATGTTGCAAAGTACCCTCGCCTCACCCATGCCACTGACAGGCAGCACTTCTGAGAAGGATACTGTGTGTGCTACTTGTCTTAAGCCCCTCCCCAACTCTATAAAGTCCTTCTGCACTGCTCTAATCTCATGATTAGCCAAGTCATTTGTCCCTAGGTGGACAATGATGTCCAGCTCAGACTCCCGTGCAACTGTTCTCGTGATCCCTAGGGATGGCTTCCTGTCCCTCAAGCCATGGCACCAGGCAGGCACCTTACTTCAGTTTTCCCTGCTCCCCCAAGTTCTATCCCCCTGATAATTGAGTCCCCCACCAGGAGCTGCTTCCTTTCCCTGTGGTGCCCTCTGCCTCCTTCCTGAGGGCCTCCCTTGTGACAGTTGTCTGCGCCCTCCTTTGCGGGTGCATCCATAGGGGAACTATGCTCCCCCAGAATGGTGTATGGATTGTGGAGTGGAACAACTGACTGGGTGTGCCTCTGTTCCACCACCCTTACCCTCTCTGAGCCCACTGTGGTCCAACTGCTGTGCTTTCTTCACAACCTCTGAGGTAGTGGTGGTGGCTCTGGTGCTCCCTGGATGGGGGAGGTTCCCTTGCTACTGACCAGTGCGGCCTGAAGATGGGTAACTTCCTCCCTCAGGGCAGATAGTTGTTTGTAAACAGGGCAGCATCTCAGCCTCCAGAAAGACTCCCGGAAAACTGCTGCCCCACAGCCATTACATTGCACTACTGCCCACATAACTGTCTACCTTGTTTAATTTTTTTTTTGTGTGTGTGTGATTGGTTTGTTATATAGATATATATGTATTTATATAATGTGTATGCTTATATTGTCAGTGCAGCATGCTAGAGAGGATATGACAGTGATATGCATCTTGCCCTCTTGAGGAAATGATGTCAGAACCCCAGGTACAAAGGAACTATTTCCAGGGGTGGGGTGAGGGGTGGGAAGGGTTTGGGCCTAAACTTTGCCCTCATGAAACAATCAGCTAAAAGCTCTGACCTACCGCTGCAATGAGTGCCTTCCTGTCAGCAAGATGCCCTACACGACAATTTGACAGAGAAAATACCCTGCGAATCAAACAGAGAAAAATCCAAACATCCAAGTCAGACACAGGTAAACCTCCCCAGCCCCAAAACAGCCTGATGACTTGTGCTCTGAAAGCAGTCAGCCCCAAAACATGTCAGCTGTGCAGAAGGGCAGACACAGAAAACAGTATTCAGCCCCTGTGGGTTTAAACTCTTCCTACGCTGAAAATCTTAACAATTGTAACAAAAGTGAAGCAAGCTTCACCTCCCTCTGCTGATTGAAAGATTGCCTTTTCTGATAATTCTAAGTTCCTTATTTCACCCTTCAGTTAGAAGTATCCTCCACCTGAAGAATATTAACTTTCCTAAGGAATCTGCTTCAAACCAAAGATAATTGTAAATTGTAAGGTTCACCTCCCTCTGTTGTGAGCACAATTCACTTTCCTGCAAATCTTAAGTCCAGTGTTGCAGCTTCCAGCCAGAGGTAGCTTCACCTGAAGACTCACTGTAGGTGCCTATTGGCTGGAGACAGTAACGTGAGCAGCAGAATTCTGTTTTTAACCTCAACTGCTCAGTCACTCACAGCTCCTGCTCCAGCACTTCCACTTTAGCTCTTCAGCCCCAATAAATGATTTTAAGACATTTCCTGTCATATTTCTTCACTAAAATGTTTTCTGTAACACTTAGGTTCCCCTGACATATTTCTACAGTATATATTCCCTCACCTGCAGTATTCCTACCTCCCTCCATAGCAGTCACTGATAATCTCCATAGTCTGGATCACCACTCCATTAATCTAGCTGCCACAACCCTGGTCACCAAACTGATTAGAGCCCAGGAGCCACACCGTTCCCTTACAGGGCCATATCCACTGACGCTTGGCCCACCCTCTTCAGCCAAGCACTGAAGTAATGCCATCAAAAAAAAAAGTCATCCTGAAAATGACACTTGGTAATCTGAAAACAAGCTAATACAAACAGTCACTTGGCCATCCAAAAAGGATTTACAACCGTATGGCAACAAAAATGTTGTCGACTGATGGTACAGCTGAACCTTTATGTTGACCACATTTGCTGTCAGCATAAAGGTAGTCACTGCCTACCATGTTTTCTTCAGGGGGCTTCACCACTGAACCCCCCAAAATGGGGAGGGCTGTGCCCCCACACCCCCTCAATTAATATAATCAACTCTGAGTCAGAGCTGATTAGGGGAGGGGGTTCAAGACCCCCAAAAAACAGTGCCAGGGTCCAGCATTGACACTACAGTGACCTGGCGCTGTTGTCGCTGTAGTGTCGGTCACTGCCAGGGCTGTATATGATCCAAAAACAGGTTAACACAAAAAGTAAGCACACTAAACTGAATAGTAATGATAAACACAAACTTAGGGTTGCACAAATGGAATATGCCATGGCCCCATTGAAAATATCCTTGTTATTCACCCCTTGAGCAGTCTGGACTTTGACATTACAGTACTTGTCGCTCCACTACTTATGATGTCATAAGGTCAAACCGCACTCGGGGAAAATAATACAGATATTTTCAATGGGAGCATAGCATATCCCTTATTGACTGGTTGCTTACAAATAGATTAGACAGAATAGATAAATCAGGGGCATTCCCCGATTCCTTAGACAAACACAGCCCTTTCTATTACAGTACATATGGAGGTGTAACATAAGCAAACCACCCACTCCTGTCCCCAAGGCTCAGCAAAGTAAAACCACTGAAATATCTGGATGTGAATCAGATCATGCCAGCAGGTGAAATTCCCCAGCATCTTCCAAAACATCTATACAGAACCCTGGAATGTCCAACATGACTCATCATGAAGAGCAAAAAGACTGTGTCTGTAAGGCAGTGTTTTCATTACAGGGTAAGGAGTGGACATTCTGAAGTGTGGAGGAAGATTCTGGCTGGTGCTATATGGCACACTGGAATCATTCCAATTCCATCTGCATTCCTGTTTTCAAACATTATGGGTTGCTACCCATACATACATGACAGAAACAGTGTCTGTGCCACCTACATGGGTGCAGTAATGACAGGAATGTAAAGTGCAGCATTTGAATAATGTGACCTGTACACTAGTGGTTGTATGGTGAGAGCCCTGTTTGGTTATGCACAGTGGTAACATATGTGACCTCCCCCACTGATGTTCCTATCAACACACTGACTTGAAGGCCACCACAGTGGACACCGGTGTACCAGTGCAACAGCCCTGCACCCACACCCCTGTCATGCATTGTACATATGATAGGGGCCAACCAACAAGTATGTGTCCTCCAGAAATAACACTGGCCACCACTGGATCCAAGCAAACAGAAAAAATGGAGCACCCTTGGAAATGTACTGCAAACCAAAAGGGTCAGACAAGGAACACAAGCAGGTCTCAACCCAGCAAATCTCCAGCAGACTTGCACAAAACACACAATCAACAGCAGTATGTAAAGTGCTATAGTGCTGTTTTGTTAAGTGTAGTCCAACATCACACAAAAAACAACAGAGCAGCAATATGACAAATCCTGACAGAAGGATAGCACCAAAGTGTTCTGTAATTCTATGGTTACTTCATCAAGGGTGGTGGGCTCAGTTCCTATAATCAAGGTCTCTAGAATTCTGCGGCCACAGAATTTTGTGCAGAACTTGCAATCTACCGTAGAACTTCTGTGGTGCCGCAGAATTCACTCTTCTTGGTGATTTTTTATTAATATTTCTGTTTATCCATAGAATCTGGTTCCCGTCCCCTCTTTTTATATCCAAACCCCCCTATATGCTCAGAATGTGATGTTATCATTGATATAGCATCATACGTTAGCTAATGAAATGACTGCATTCTGCAACAGAAATGAACAGTCACTTATCTACCACAGTTCCCACTGCCAGAGACAGTGGCACAGCACATCATGCATGGTGATATTTGCTCATCCTGCACTACAGCCTAATACAATTTTCAGTATTAAGTTATTGCACTAGGGCCAACTTAAACAAAACCTTGTCAATAGCACAGACCTGTTAAGTCCATACCTCACTTTGTATAACCCTATTTGTGCCTTTAAGGTATAGAGATGCCATCTGAAATGAATAACTGGTAAATGAATTTAACTGTCATTTTAAGAAAAATAAAGTAATTATGCCCGAAAAGTGGAATATAATAATGTGTAGACCTGTTGAAAGAATAAACATTAAATAAATAATTGCCCTGTATGCATTTTGCCAGGTTATTGATTACATATTGTCATTGGTTGATAGAATCACCTAAAAGTTATGGAGAAATGTGTGCAGGGACAGCTGTTGGGCCAGAGGGTAGCATGCTGTGTTTCCGTGCCGGCAACTCGGGTTCAGAGATTAGCTCTGGGAGCTGGCTGGGCAACACAAGGATTGGTGGAACACATCACTGCTTGGAGCCTGGGAAGGTATGGTGCAGTGTTCTGTCACATGGTGGACACACTGTGATGGGCTGGAGAGCTCTATCTCACAATCGGTTCACATGTATGTCATGGCCTGATGGTGTTACACAGTGTGTCAGGGAAAGCAGGTTGACATGAAAAATGAGTTTTTTAATAACTCTATTCCATTTCCAATGTGACCTGTATCAATGAGGATGCAAGTTCATGCAAATAAAATATATATATATATACACACACACACACACACACGCACACACACATACAGTATCTCTGTCTCTCTCACCACACACACACACACACCCATATTTGTATGTATGTTACAAACTGCATATAAATATATAAGTGATACACAGTGGGAACCTCATGAGTGGTGTAGAAAGCACACACATATATATAAGTGATAGACAGTGGAAACCTCATTTGTGGGATAGATAGCATGCATATAGAAATACCTAATTTATCACATAAGATCCCCTCTGCATATATCATTTATGCAACAGGCTAGGACCTTAAGGGAGAAACATTTGTTTTGCGTTTTTTAGGTATAAAATTATTTTTATAAGTCTGTTATTTTTTGAACTAGTGTCACTGTGCTTTCCACCATCCTGATTGCTATAACCACTGCCATGAAAGTGAAGTCAGAATGACAAAAGCTGACCGCAGGTGGCCGATGGTAGTTTGTTAGTGCCACAGAACTTCGTGAAATTACAAACCACCGCCGCAGAAGTTCTGCGGCAAATAGTAGTCTTGCCGCAGAACTTGGTCTCACTGTGCTGCAGAAAAGTAGGGGCCCTGCCTATAATGCCTTTATTCGTTCTTAAAGAGGCTAAGCTGTCTCACATTATTTTAAAGGTTAATGACTGGGAACAAGCAGTGGGGACCACCAAAATCACATTCAGTTAAAAATATGAAAAAGACAAAGGATAATGTGAACAATTTGGTGCAGCTGTGATGGTTAGAAATAGGTTTCTGCATCTCTGCTTTCAAATAGGTAGCAATACCTATAAGGAAATGAAAACAAAACATGTAATTACACTAAACACATTGCTAAAGGTTATCGTACATTCTTGCTCTGGCCAGGTTCTGAGATGGTATCAGTTTTTGTGTAAGGTTAAACTTGTACTATTGAAAAACTTAGTAAAACTATCAATGATAAAAAATAAAGGTTATATACAATACTTATTATCCATGGTTCTCTAGGCCAAAAATGAACTGATTTCCAGTCTGCCATTAAGGCCTGGCCACCTAGTGGCAGACAATTTTCAGATCCAAAAGCACTCCCTTTTCTTTAAAAAGTTATAAAAATCCTTACACCCCTGATGTCTATGAACCTTTTCAATTCACACAAACTTAAAGTCATGCTGTGACTTGTCTGAACTTCTGTTCATATTGTATGGACAACGAAGGCATCACAGCATCCTCACTTTGAATAGAACACAAGTATTCCCCTATGCATACCTTCATGGGGTCTAGGGTCTTCCTATGACCCTACTTGGTGATTTAGTGTGGTCTGTGTTCTACTGTTGCTGCTTGCAGTGTTGTATTTTTAACTTTAGTTCATACATCTAGGAAGGGACTGGAAGCTTCCTATTTGGTGTGCATGTGCCTGACTCCTGTGTAAGCACTTTGAACTTTGTTTGTCGTGTGCATCACAACTTGTAGCACTACCTCACAGATTGTCCATCTTAACAAAATAGCACTGCAGTACTTTACATATTGGTGCTGGTTGTGTGTTTTGTGCAAGTCTGCTGGTGGTTTACTGGGTGCAGACCTGCTTCCCTTCTTCTCCTACCACTGGATCCACAGACAAACAGACAGCATGCCTCTCCAATGCTATACACTGTCTGACAGACATACAGCACTACATAAACAAATAAAACCCAAAATACAAATGAAACATTTATTCAAAATACTGTAGGTCTGGATGGAGTGGTAGTGAAGGATGGCAGGTGCAAAGCAGATTATTGTGACATTATTCAGTCCTCTTCTGCCAGCTGGGTCAGAGTCCACACATAGTGCCCACAGTTCTCCATCTGGAAAACACAAACTAGAAAGGTACAGTAAAATGGGGCATGTGTCTCACAATGTCTGACACATTAGTATACAATGATTCCGACTCCACCCACCAAATTGCCAAAAATGGGCCATATGAGGTCATACAGTACAAATCATTGTACCCCTCTCGGTTATCTTAAAGGGTGAGGATGGGTGGGATGGGTGTCCCATCCATAAGAATCAGGTAATGGTGCCCAATATGGTGTAGCCTTCCCTCTACACTGCTCTGAATGCAAACATCAGTTCCAGATTCTTGCCCTGACTGCACATAGCATGCACAATGACACTGTTAGTCATCAACAGCATGCTATGAGCACAGTTCATAACTCTAAGAGAATTGAAACTGAAGTTTCACTGACAATATAGAATATGCCACACAGATCCATGGTCATACAGTAAATCATGTACTTGGGGAACAGAAACCCAGAGGCAGAGTGAAAATGGGTCACCAAACAGGAAAAGGACCTAGGAGTAATCATATCTGATGACCTCAAGGTGGTGAGGCAGTGTGACAAAGCAGTGGGTAGGGCCAGTGGGAACTTGGGGTGCACAGGGAGTGGTATCACCAGCAGAAGGGTGGAGGTGGTGCTGCTGCTGCATAGATCACTGCTGAGATCCCACCTGGAGTATTCTGTCCAGTTCTGGAGACCACATCTTAGGAAGGACATATACAAAGTGGAGGCAGTCCAGAGGAGGGCAACCTAAATAGTGAAGGATCTGCATCAGAAGCCCTATGAGGAGAGACTGAAGGACCTCAATATATACACCCTGGAAAAGAGAAGGGGGGGAAGGATATGAAAGAGACCTATAAATACATTACTAGAGTAAATAACAGGCAGGAAAGAAGTATTTTTCAGAGCAAAAGATGCATGGGAACAAAAGGACATGCAATGAAGCTGGAAGGGTTAAATTCAAGAGAGATGTGAGGAAGTGCTTCTTCACTGAAAGAGTGGTGGATGCCTGGAACAGTCTTCCAGCAGAGGTAGTGGGGGCGAAAACAGTGCTAGGTTCAAGCATGCATGGGATAGGCACAGGGGAATCATAGAAGGAAGCAAGGGAGAACAGAGATCGAGTAGGGTGTGAGGTGGCAGTATAGTCAGGGAAAAAAATGGGCAGACTGGGTGCACTAAGTGGTCCTTATCTGCCATCATGTTCTGTTACCATGTTATTTTTTTATGTTTCATATTCAAACCATACACCCAACACTTCAGTGCACCATTTTGTCTCATGGTGAAGTGTTTGAGGGGAACTAGTCTGTCACCTGTAGCTGGTGCCACTTTCCCTTGATTGTATGTTGTAACACTTAGCCACACTATGCACCTCCCACAGGGGACCAGGATGTGTTGTGTTGCCAATTGCAGCGATGAACTCTCAACTGCTGGTGGTACAAAATGCCTCCAAGTGTCTTTGAAAACTGATTGGGTACCAGAAAATCTGTGGTGGTGGCCGGGATGGGCTCTCCATAATAATAAAGGCTACAGAATCTCTGGGAGGAAAACAGATGAGCAGTGCTGGGCAGTATGAACAGATGTTCTGGTTCATCTGACCTATCTTAAAAAGCATATTTTTTACATTGTTAGCCTTCTAGGACTTTTAGACTGCCAAACTGTTCATTACCAAGTTTACAGGATCTATAAATCCTGAGCCTGAGAGAGTGCATGCCAGTTTTCTGGTTGTCTGTCATAGGATAGCTGTGGTATTAAGGTGCAACATTAGGGTTTAAATTAGAAGTGCTTTCTCAACCATAGCTATAGTGGTGCTGCTGTGCCCACTATAGTGAAGAATAAAATGATAGGTGTTGTAAGGGTGGTGTATGGGGAAATATACATTGAGGGGACCTAATGAGGTGGTAATGCCATGATCCCAGATGGTGGGTGGCATCCCCAGGCCTTGTGATTCCCTGTTTATCAATCCTTCTCCCTTCTTCTCCCTATCACCCCTCTTAACCCTTTTCCTGAGCTGTTCATGTACATACTGTATAATAATGTATATTGACAAAAAACATTTTCTTAGCTTCGTGCATATTTGCCTGTATAGACCTTGCCTAACACTGTACTATGTTTTACGTCCTCTTCCACATTGTATTCCTTGATTGTACACCCATCTTTTCCCTTTGTATATTGTTTACTTTTATGTGCATTTGTCCAGGTCCAACTTGCAAATGAGCTCACTCAATGGTGCTTCACCTGGTGAAATAAAGATTGATTGATTATAACCACATTAGATCCCAAGATGGCACATTTCCTATACAGAACACTTATTTATTTATTTATTTAATTTTGTTGATCTGGTAGGCCCACTGAGACTAGAAGTCCCTTTTTCAGGGGCGACTGGGGGGGACAGAGATACAGATGGTAACCAACTGAAATTGAACCAGATTAAGCTGTTAGTGGTATATTTAGTGAATGGGGGAAATTTGTCCAGGCCCTGGGGAAATTCCCCTACTCTCCAGTAGGGGAACCTCTGTCATCCTGGTCCTAGACCAAGATGGTGGTCGTTTAGGTGTTGCAGGAGCTGATGGATGTCATTGAAGCTGGGGAACAGGTCTCAACCCCTGCTTCACAATTACCTGAGACCATACAGGAAAAGGAAAATTCACAGAAAGATGCTGCTGGTATAAAGGAAAACTTTGGTGATCACTCTGTACCTTTTAATGATAAAAAAAACCAAGATCCGGTGAGCAAACAAATGAATGGCAATGATAGAGATACCTGTTCTATGTCAGTGCTGACTCTAGAACAATTGTTAGCAAAAGAGGAGGAGCGCTATGCACAGTGCTGACAGAAACTGCAGCAAGCTCTAATTAATGCACAGATTACAACTTCTGTGGGTGATAACACTTCGAATATGCACAGTGAAAAAGATTTACCCATTTCCAAATGCAGTGCAGAAGTTGTGTAACCTGGTCAGACTAGTGCTAGTTCTTCTCAGTCTAGAACCTCCGCTTCTTCTGCAGAAGCTTGCTGCAGAGCTGACATCTCAGAACATTGTGTGGAGGGAATGCTGGGAATGGCAAACAGACTTAGACTCCAGCCTAACATGCTCCCCCGAGGATAGTTCTGTTTCACAAACCTGGACAGTTAATAAAGCTCTCCTTAATGAGGGCTGAATTCAGGCTGAAAACGGACAGTGGGTGTCCTGACCAACTCCCATAGCTACCTCGCCTGTGTGTAGAACAAAACAAGGCAAACCTGATCATTCTACTGAAGCTGCTAATTCTGTACCTGTACAAGGAGAACGTTTTGTTTCTGAAACTTTCTCCCCACTGCATTTTCCCTCGGAATTATGCCTAACTGGAAACCCAGTATTAAATTTAACTCAACCTGTCCAAAATCAAGACATTACACAAGCATCCTCTTCCACAGCTGCAACGGAGGGGCCCCTGGAAACACCACTGAATCTAATACATAGGACTACACAACTGCCATATGCATCTCTATTTCATCAGCCAATATATTATGCAAAGTGGCATAATGCTGTAAGACTTTTATATAAAGGGGGTATGGATACATTACCAGATAGAGTGTTTGTTGGAAAAAATATGTTAAAAGACCCTATGAAATTTTTTGCTAGTGAGATTTACATACTCATTTATGTCTCAGGTGAGACAACATTTGATGTTAGCTTTAAATTAAATGCTGGTCTACAAAGGTTTTGGGTGCAGTATAATACACTGAAGCAAACTCCTTTGTGGGCACCTTTTGAGGCTATCCCCCTTACAAAGCCTGCGTATAAAAATATTACACTTTTATTCCGAAATGAGGGGGTAAGTGTGACAGACTTGATGTATTGGTTAAAACAACATGGTTCAGTTATTGGGGCACCTGAAGCAATATTTGATTCAGAACACATTTGGATGGGAGGGTGGAAAGTGAAGGTTATGTTGCATATTACAGATACTGGGTTGAGCCATCTTCTAAACTGTTTCTTTCTAGGCAGGGATAGGCGTGTACTTTTCTATACGGGTCAGCAAAAGGCCTGTTACAAGTGTGGATCTACTGCCCACTTAAGTGGTATTTGTGATCAGGTCAAATTTACATTGTGTCAAGAACTGGGGCATATAAGTGGAAATTGCTTAAATGAACCAAAATGCAATTCATGTGACTCAGTGGGTCACACTTATCAAAGCTGCACAGGGGTGGCCCATAATCAGGCAGATTCCTCTGATGATGTTGAACAAAGACTAATGATAGCAACTGAACAGAGACAATTCTTTCCAGATTCCCCTGGACAAGCTACTGCTACTAGACACCCCCTTCCCCAGCTTCAGAATCAAGTTTTTCAGTCTCACAGGTAGGAAATAAGCCCCCCTCGGCTGCTGTGCAAATAAAGAAAAATACTGCTTCCCCATGGAAGGAATCGAGCAGTCAAGTGGTCCTTCAACAACCATGCCCCCCCCAAGTTAGTAAAAGGTCATTCAAAAGGAATCAGGCAGCTGAACAACCTGCCCCAAAAGTATCAAGGACTTCAGAATTCCCCTTATGCAACAGGTATGAAGCATTTCAGAACTCAGAAATCTCGGCTGCGGATTCAGAAGGCTTCTGCCTGTGGTCTTCACAGGTGGACCCTCCCTCTGAACCCAAGGAACAACAAAAGAAAACCAAAGAGCAGCAGTGTAGATCCAGAAGAACAAGGAAGAAACCCCCTTGATAATTTTTCCATAACAAGTTTGGCATGTTACCCCGACCATAGGATCTCTGAATGTGAATAGCATAAAAAGTGCAAAGAAAAAGCAGATTGCTTTGACCTTTTTTAAAGAGTTCTGTGCAGGTTATTTTTTTTACAAGATACTAGGCTGCACACTGTTTTAGAAATTGGTCATACTACCAAACTCTGGCATGTGGGACCATCTTATTGGTCTTAAGGTGCTGAGGCTTGTTCAGGGGTGGGGATTTTATTTCATTCAGATATTCAAGTGCAATTGATAAAATTAGTGGATTTAATATCTAGGAGGGCCTTGATATTAGACACTAAAATAGGTAATTCTTATTATAGGTTTATTAATCTATATGCACCGTAAACTAAAGCAGGTAAGATCTCATTATTTAAAGCCATACAACCATATTTACTATCCTCTCAAGCTCTTATTCTTGGTGGAGATTTCAACTGCAGGTTAGATAAGTGAGACAGGGGGCAGCAAACAACAATTAATAAAATCTATTGTGACATGGCTACGCTAAAATCAGTAATATCCACATCCAATCTAAAAGATGTTTATATGGCTCTACATCATACAGCACATCCAACATTTCAAAAGAGGCACTTGGCCACCAGGAAGGATTTCTTCTTTATTTCAACAGCATTACATATTTCATCAATACACGTAACAGAAGTAGAATTTTCGGATCATAAATTGTTGCAATTGCAGATAGGTCCTACATCTGAGTTTCCACAAGGCCCTGGTCATTGGAAATTTAACTCTTCCCTTCTCTCCAAGGTAGAATTATTCCAAAATAGTCAGTATTCTATAGCACACAATAAATCTGTCATATAAATGTTTGACAATACTGCCCTCTGGTGGGAAGGTGTTAAACTGGATTTGAGGAGATTCCTGCAACATGAAAGTAAGCAGAATCGTAATGCTACCTATTTACAATATTTAAAAAAGAGGCAGCAGTTACAAAAAGTACTATCGTTAGCCTGAACTTCAACACATGATTTTAGTACACAGATCAAGACGTTAAAACAGGATATGCAGAATTTTGCACTTAAGACAATATAAAAGCTTGCAAAAACAACAAAGTTTTGGTATTCAAGGGAAGGCTGAAGTGATTTGTCTGCACTTGCATTGTAGAGATAGAATAAAACATAAGCAAATGGAGTGTCTCAAGGATGTAGATGGACAGGTTTATACTAATAAAAGTAATATTTTAAGAATTGTGACACAACATACAAATTCTCTCTTCTCCCAGAAGAAATCTTTGGAAAAAAATATTAGAGAGTTTTTGCCCGTAGCCCAAATTCCTGATTTCCCCCAATTTTTAGTGAATGAACTAACTAAAGCTATTTTAGCCTCTAAAGTAGAAACAGCTATAAAGTCTGTACATAATAATAAAGTACTTGGACTGGATGGTCTAACCCCAGAAGTATACAAAATAAAAGGCCCCTTAATCTAGACAGAACTAGCCACAGTCTTCACTCACATACTGAATAATGATGCTATTCCATTGGACATGGAAAGTGGTCTTTTAATATTCTTTTATAAAAAAGGTGAAAACATTGAAATTTCAAATTGGAGACCAATACGTCTTCTTAATACTGATTTTAAACTTATTGCTAAAATGTTACATACAAGTTTATTACAAGCTGCAATTCATCTCATTGCTCCTACACAAGCATGCTCAATCCCAGAAAGTAAAATGAGTGATCATCTCATTCCCTTGCGGGAATTGATTGAGAGAGATAGTAATGAAGGTTTAGAAGGTTTTCTCCTGTCCTTAGACCAAAAACAGGCATTTGATACAGTAGAGCATCAGTACTTATGGGATACACTTGCTTGGTATGGAATACCAGATGCTTTTATACAATGGTTGAAAGCTTTATATAAGGTAGCAACTGTAACACCACAAATTAACAGTTGGATGGGGCCAATGATTTATATTAAAAGAGGAGTGAGACAAGGCTGTTCCCTCAGTCCTCTCCTTTATGTTTTTAGCATAGATCCATTATTAAGGGCACTAAACTCTACCTTGGACCTGACACACATACAAGTGGATGCTTTAACTATCCCTCATGTGACTCAGGCATATGCAGATGACCTTACAATATTGGTAGGTGACACAGACTCTGCAAATAATGCTATGGGAATATGTCGGATGTTTGGGACAATATCTGATACTTCTCTCAACATGACTAAATGTATAGGGAGACAGCTAGGAAAACCAACATTCCCTCTTGATACAGTAGCAGGGGTGATGTTAACCAGGGAACTGATTACTATTTTAGGAATTTTGTTTGGTACAGATGGTTTAGATATACTAAACTGGTGTCCTAAGCTTACCCAAGCCCAGAGGATGTTGCAGGCATGGAACTCATGGCATACGAGCAAAATGAAAAGGGTACATTTAAAAAAAAAACATTTCTTTTACCTACCTTTATACATATCAGTTGGCTCTTTCCTCCTCCCAAGATAATTGAAGCTACACTTTACAGTATATTTTTTCAGGCTATATGGGAGTGTAGGTTGAATCCCTTAAAAAGGAATATCTTATACTTGTCAAAAAATCAAGGTGGCCTGGGGATGGTAAACCCAGTAGTGATGTTTAATGTTTTATATATAATTACAAATCTAAGGCCAATCTTGGCCCATGTGAGAAGACCTTGGTTTCCTTTCTTCATACTTACTTGTAGTTCATGGTTCCCCCAGTGGGAATCTGCCTCACTTAGACAAATTAAGAAATCTAATGTGTGTCCTCGGTACATAAGAGAAGTGTTTGTTAAAATTAAAAGTTGGCATTTGACTACTGGTAATAAGTCAGCATCAAAAAAATATACATAGACAAATTATATGTAACAGGTTTAGGGAACAAATTTATTTCCAAGTTGTCTTGCCCATATAATTCCAGTGATGCTTGATTTTTTAAATAACCCAAGAATTCCCAAGAAAATATGGAACATTCACTGGTTATGTTGTCATAACAGGTTGAATGTAAAGGAACACCAAAAACACAAACAATTGTCTGAAAGAATATATACTAGGACTCAATGTAGTAATCAAATTGAGACAACATGCCATTTATGCTTTTCTTGTTCATGTACTGCAAACTTTTGGTCCTTTATAGCTCAACAGTGGAAAATGCCTAACTTCCTAGGTATTTCTCTAGAAATTTTATTATATGGAAATTTTGATTCTTCCTGGAAGGCATGGGACAAGTCCACATTACAAGTTGTCATATCAGTATTGAAATGGTATATATGGAATTCAAGATGTTGGTTTACCTTACAGCAAAAGACAGTAACCCACATTGATTTGATGGAAAAAAATGTTTGGGAGTTAAAAATGATTTATCAGAAGGAAGCAAAAAATAGATTGCTTATTTGGGTGTTACAATCCTGGAGAACCCTCCCTTGGGTAACTGATTCAGACACACGAATCACATGAATGTTGTATTGTACTAAGATGAATCTGAAGTTCTTTCTTGTTTTCCTCTTTTATTTCTTCCTTTGATTTACATTATGTACTTTAGCTGGTTTTTCATTATTGTTTTTCTGAGAAATTGTTTTTGACAACCTGTATTTGTTTTGTGTGATTTTCAATAAACATTAAGTACCCCTACTCTCTTCGAGAAGTGCCATGGGATCTTTAATGTCCACCTGAACAATCACCAGAATAGGTAGACAGGACCTCAGTTTAACATCTCGTCTATCTTTATTTAATATAATGAATAAGGATGTTGTAGTCTTGGGCCCCATTTTGTAGTTGCAATCATTTTCAGCCACCAATACTGCAAAATAACTCAAGTGAGTTACCCTCTGATTGATACATCTTCTTCCTACTAGGGAAAGCAGAAACAGATTATAAAACTAATCCACAGGCTGCTTTTGTAGCCCAGTCATTGTTAGAATGCTTGAGGGCTGGAGCATCTGCCTTGAAAGGAGGAGCAGAATATGACCTGCTGTTCAGTTTGGGTGGAGCACATATCAAAAGGGCTCCTGAATTAAAGGTAAACTATGCCCTCCTATCTTGTAAATGTTATTCATTTTTCAGTCAACAGACAACTCTTTTCATGTGGCTGTTAGGGATATATGTGCTTCCTTTAGTTTATTTTCACAGTCAATACTAGTCTCTGTGACTATCCTTGTGATCCTCATTTTCTGGTTGTTGAACTCTCATTGTCCATGGGAGCTGCATTGGCACATGAGAACATGATATGTCAGCACCCTTTGGCCTCCACAGTTTGCCTGTGCTTAATTACAGTTCAGCAAACAAGTTGTAGCAAGGTGTGAAATATCACATGTATCTTCAGTTAGCTTTACAAACTGCCTGAGTTGTATTGCAGTGTGTTTCCCTTTCAAATTGCATTCACTTTGTGTGTTTCCAGTGTACTGAGTTTCCAGAGTTTTTTCAGGATATTTGTACTTTCAGCACAGAGATACATGATATAAATGGTTGCTGTGTCATCATGTTCTCACTGTCATGAGAAAAGCTATCTCATATTATTATTGTATAATATCTGTATTAAAATACATGGTCTGTGTATGACCATTTCAATGTGGGAGGAAATTGGCCTAACATCAAAGTGTCAGGCTGAAACCAGGAGGTAATTAAAAAGACCAGAGAGACCTTAATAAAGGTTTCCTGTTTTTGTCTTAATTAGAACCTTCAAGCCATTTTGCCAGGATATAGGGTTCATAAAGTTTTATGATTCCTGTTGGAAGACTTATGAGATACCATAAAGTCATAAAATTTTCTCAGATTTGCCTTGGGAGAAGGAATCACAACAAGATCAAAGGGACATATTTAATTAAAGAGTCATATTTAGGAAATGTTTTTTCTTCTGATGTCACATTATTTAACATACCTTCTGGTAAGAAATTATGTTTGTAATTTTTAACTCTAAAAGGAGGAGCTAGATGACTCACAAAGGGGGTGTTGAGACACAGTTAACTGATACTTGTATCTGAAAAGTATGTCATATCTTTTTGGGACTCTAAGAGAGAAACAGTTCTCTGATCTAACTTAAAACGCACTTACAGAGGTAATACCTTAGATAGCAAAGATCTAAATGTATTGTGGTAGGAGTTTTATTCTGTAGTTTTTTCTCTTTTTTGTCTTTTATATAATTGTGATGGTCTTTGATATTTGTTCTGTATTTTACCTTACTGTTTTTATCAATTTTTAGTAAAGAACATTTTCTTTGAAAGACTGCCTGGGTGTCTGTCAGTTCTTTTTGCATGTGACGTATAAGTGGGTAAGTCTGACAACTGTTCAACAGCTTGATGGTGTTACTGAGCTTGAGAAAGAAGGTAAGAATATACTTAAGGTCTCTTATAGAGTTTCAAGGGTTCATTGTGGAGACCTGGCTTGGTGCCTCTGGCGAAAATTGTACTGCAGTCCCAAAGCGAGTACATATCTGAGCCTGCACATTGGGTATGCTAGCATAAGGTTCAAAGTTTTAATCCCTCCTGAACTCAAGGCTAAAGGTGATTCAGACCCAAAGCAGACAGGAGGATTACCCTGTCTGTTATCTGTTCACACTATTGCACTCTGAGGTTGGCACTGTGGGAGCAGGGGGCCAGACCTGCAGAATGCATTTGTGACAGATTTGGTGGCAGAGGTGGGATCAAGTAATTGGTAACATAAGCTTTAACAGTTCATTGTGTCAGCTTAATACTGCACAGCTCACTTGCAAAATAAGGCAGTGATTTATTTTTAAAAGAGTAAACAGAACAATATCATTTTGCTTACAGTCTAAGTTCCTACCTGTTTTATTTTTTTTTTCTAAAGTGCAAGTTAGAGTAGCCGAAGTTAGGGAAGAAGATGGCTTCCAACTACTGTGGGTACACTGCAGACAACTTGAGGCAGTTGTGCCAGGACAGAGGAGTCCAGTATGAGGAGAAAGCAAACTAGCAGAACTTCATAGATGCCCTGATGGCAGCAGATGCCCAGAGCATCGAGTCACAGTCTGTGACTATAAAGGACAAAACCTTGGGGGTAGAGGGGCCAGCAGCCAGTGCAGTGTCCAGATATGGTGAGGAGGACAACAGGGCCAGTTCAAGCCAAGGGCTGCAGCAGCAGGGGAAGGTCACCAGCATTCTGGAGCCAGAAGCCATCAGGCTGCAGATGGAGTTGCAGAGGATGGAGCTGGAGTTCCAGAGAGAAGAGAGACAAGAGCAGTAAGCCACAGAGAGGAAGAGGGAGTGAGAACAGCGATCTGCAGAGGAGAAGAGGGAGCAAGAACAGTGAGCCACAGAGGAAAAGTGGGAGCAAGAACAGTGAGAAGCTGAATGAGAATGGTGAGAAGCAGAGAGTGAACAGCAAGAGGCTGACCACGAAGAGCATGAGCACCAGAGGCAACATGAACTGGAGAAACTATGACTCCAACCACCAGCACCAGAGCAGGTAAGTGGCTTGGGTTTAACTGGAACTACAGGACTAGGTTACAAATTAAATTCCAAATTGATAGCTGAATTTAAAGAGGGGGAGGATATGGATGCCTTTTTAAATTCCTTTGAAAAAGTTTGTATTCAGGCCAATATTCCTGGAGGATCTTGGAGCTTCCAGCTATCCCCGCTACTTACCGGGAAAGCTTGGGATACATTGGGTCAAATGGACAATGAGGACAGTAAAGATTACAGCAAACTTAAAGCTGCACTTCTAAAAAAGTTTGATTTAATTGCAGAAGCATACAGAGCTAAATTCTGTAAGCTCAGGAGAGGCCCTGACATCAGCTACGAGGAGCTAGCCACGAAACAAAGTCAATGTTTAAAACACTGGTGGTGGGGGATTGAAGCAAACTCTGTAGATAAAATTGAAAATGCTATATTGTTAGAGCAGTTTTTTTGGGCATGCCCAGCAGAGCAGAAAACCTGGCTGGAGGACCAAGATCCCAAAACAGTGCAAGAGGCTGCGGAACTCTCGGACCACTATGCCAAGAACAGAGCTGCTCTGAGAGTGAGTGGGGCAGGGGTGGCAGTGCAGAAAGGCAAAAGTGCACCTTCAGAGCAGCTAAAACCTTCCTTGCCTCCACCGAAAAAAGTTAGCCCCAGGTTTCAAAAGAAACATTTTTCTGAGAAAAGAAATAAATGTTGAGTCTGAAAAGAAACTTGGCATATTGCTAGACAGTGTCCCAAAAAGACAAGCAATACGCAAGATGGTGCTAGGAAAGAAGTGGGTTGTTTGTGTGTCCCTGGAAGCATGCCTGTGAACATGAGGGAACACATGCACCCAGTCACTGTGAATGGTGTACAAACACAAGGGTTAAGAGACACAGGGGCATCCCTGATGTTGGTGAAAGGGGATCTGGTAGATCCTGGTCAGCTGATACCCAATAAATTTGTAACTGTACAAGGGTTTACTGGGGAGGAGAAAACATTGCCACTCACTAGTGTTCTCTTAGACTGGGGTGAAACTGGGGGAACAATGCAACAGGTGGCTGTAGCCAAAAGTTTAGCAGTTGACGTCATTCTTGGCAACAATCTCAAACAGGGGATGGTGTATGCAGTTACTCATAGCCAAGCAGCTAAGGAAAATTGTGGTGCCCCATACCCCATAGAAGCCACTGTGGAAACCACTGGGAGGCTGCTTCCCCAGCATGTGTCTCCTGATATGTAGACCAATTAAAGGGGGGTAGCAATTCCCCTAGTAGCAGTTAACCAAATAGCTATGAAGGGTTACACCAAAGAAGAAGGGGTGACTCATTTTCAGAGGATTAGAGATGGCAGTGATCCTGAGTGCCCTGATGTTTGAGATAGGTACCCTAGTTTAGAGACTGAAGGAGTACTGTCCCATGCCTTGGGAATGTGTAAGGAGTTTGCAGCTGCTCAGAAAAGTGACCCTAGTCTAGAGAAGCTGAGGGCTTAGGCAGACTCTGATGGAGTACAAGGAGGTGATGGGAAACATAAGGTTTATTGGGAAAATGAACTGATGTATACTCAGGCTGAAAAGACAGAGGGAGGGTGATAGTCAGGGACCTTGTTGTTCCCCAGGGGTACCGTGAACAGTTGCTCAAGATTGCACACAATATTTCCATGTCTGATCACCTGGGAATCATGCACACTATGCAGCAATTAGCCCAGAATTTTTATTAGCCCAACTTCACCCAGCAGGTGAAGGAGTATCGCAGATCTTGCCACCGGTGCCAAGAAATAGGGAAGGTGAGTAAGAAAACCCAAGCCGCCCTAATTCCATTGCACATAGTGGAGGAGCCATTCCAGAGGGTGATAATGGATATTGTGGGGCCTTTAAATACCCCCAGCTCCTCCAGAAAGACGTTCATCCTGACTTTGGTGGATTATGTCACCCGGTACCCTGAGGCAGTCACCCTATCCTCTCTGAGGACAGACAAAGTGGCAGATGCCTTACTAGGGATTTTCTCCTGTGTTGGGTTCTACAGGAGGTTATCACCGATCGAGGGGTTCCTTCATGTCGGACCTGATGAAATTTTTGTGGGAGACATGTAGGTTGGTACAGAGATGCACAACACCCTATCACCTACAAGCTAATGGGCTTGTGGAAAGATTTAAGGGTACCCTGAAGTCAAAGCTCCAAGCATTTGCTGAACAGCATGGGAGGGACTGGGAGAAATACCTTCCCCACCTGTTGTTTGCATACAGGGAGATGCCCCAAGAGTTGACAGGGTTTTCCCTCTTTGAGCTCTTATATGGTTGCTGGGTAGGTGGGCCTCTAGACTTGATCTGGGAGGACTGGGAAGGCAAGCACACCACCCAGCGGACTCCCATAATGGAGTATGGCCTAAGGTTTAGGGAAAGGCTGAAGCAGCTTATGGGGACATCCCAGAGCAACCTGGCAGCTGCCCAACAAAAACAAAAAGCGTGGTACGACAACAGAGCCAGAGCTCGCTTGTACACTGTGGGTCAGGAAGTCATGGTCCTCATCCTGGTCTGGAAGGACCAGCTGCAGGCTGAGTGGGCAGAACCATACAAAGTAGAGAGAAAGGTAAATGATGTGAACTATATCATAGAGTTACTGGACAGAAGACATACAGAAAGAATGTACCATGTCAACATGATGAAGCCATATGCCAGTAGGACTGACATGGTGTTTGCAGTGTCTAGTCTTGGGGTGGGGACATATGAAGGAGATCCCCTTCTGGACTTGCTGGAAAAAAGCAAGCAGGAGTCCTCTGTGGAGGCAGTTAAATTGTCACCTCAGCTGGCCCCGGACAAAATCCAGGAAGTAAGGGAGGTTTTAGCAGACTTTGCCCCCCTATTTAGCGCCAAGCCTGGACTAACCCCTTTAGCGACACATGATGTGGAGACAGGAACACAGGCGCCCATACAGTGGACAGTATATCAGGTGTCAGAGGCTGTTCAAAAGGATATTAGGAGGGAGGTGGAGGAAATGCTGGATTTAGGAGTAATCCAGAAATCGCACAGCCCCTGGGCCTCACCCGTAGTTCTTGTGCCCAAGCCAGATGGCTGTACTCATTTTTGTGTGGACTATCATGGATTAAATGCAGTCACAAAGTCTGACACCCACCCAATGCCCCAGACAGACAAACTCCTGGACAAGTTGGGAGGGGAGACCAATGACTATTGGCCTGATAAAGGGGTATTGGCAGGTAGTGTTAACTGACAGAGCTAGGGAGAGGTCATCCTTAATCACTCCAATAGAGTTATTTGAATTTAAAGTAATGCATTTCAGAATGAAGAACACCCTGGCCACTTTCCAAAGGTTGGTGAACCAGGTGTTAAATGGTGCTGAGGAGTGTGCCATGGCGTACCTGGATGACATTGCCATCTTTAGTGCCATCTGGGAGGAACACCTGTCCCACCTTAGGGAAGTGCTGGGCAGGATACAGAGGGCCAGGCTCACTGTCAAAGCTGAGAAGTGCCAGATGGCCATGGCTGAAGTGGCATACCTTGGGCATGTTGTAGGCCAGGGACAGCTCCATCCTAGCCAAGTGAAAATAGAGGCAATCAAGGCATGGCACAGAACAGAAATGCAGAAGCAGGTCAGGAGTTTTCTGAGGACAGCAGACTACTATAGAAAATTTGTACCCAATTACAGTGCCCTGGCTGCTCTACTATCTGACCTGGTGAAGAAATGAATGCCTAAGAAAATTACCTGGGAACCAGCCTGTGAAAAAGCCTTTACCAGACTGAAGGAGGCACTGTGCAATACTCCTGTCTTGACCAGTCCAGACTATAGCAGACCCTTTATAGTTCAGACTGATGCCTCAGATGTGGGTATTCGGGCAGTGCTGAGTCAGACATCTAACAAAGGGAAGGATCACCCCATCGTGTACCTAAGTAAAAAGTTACTTCCCAGGGAGCATGCTTACTATACTGTGGAAAAAGAGTGTCTTGCCATGGTGTAGACCCTAAAGAAATTAGAGCCATACTTATACAAGCAGCATTTTGAGGTACAAACTGACCAGATACGAGAATGCCTGACCGTTGAAAGTTTTAAAAAACAACTAAAAACTTTCCTTTTTGCCCGAGCATTTGCTGGTACAAAATAATTAAGTGTAGTGTATGATTGTCTGATTTATTGTTTTAAAATGTGATTTTACTGATTTGATTTATTGTAAAAGCGCCCTGAGCTTGGGAAGGGCACTTAATATAAATAACATTTTACTTACTTACTTACTTACTTACAACCCCCTGGTTCGGCTGGCACAAATGGGTAAGACAAATGGTAGACTATTAAGATGGAGTCTTGCCTTGCAAGCATATGACCTGACTATCTCACATAGGGCTTGTACAGCGAACGCAAATGCAGATGGTCTGTCCCATTGTTTTGAGGTGTAAACTTAATTTGTAGAACTCATCTCATGTAGGAATAGAGCCCCAAAGTTCAGTCTAAGGAGAGAGGGATGTCACGGGAAAACCCTCTCTTATTATTATTATATGATATCTGTATTATAAATACATGGTCTGTGTATGACCATTTCAGTGTGGGAGGAAATTGGCCTAACATCAAAGTGTCAGGCAGAAACCAGGAGGTAATTAAAAAGACCAGAGAGACCTGATTAACGTTTTCCTGTTTTTGTCTTAATTAGAACCTTTGAGCCATTTTACCAGGATATAGGGCTCATAAAGTTTTATGATTCCTGTAGAAAGACTTGTGAGATACCATAAAGTCATAAAATTATCTCAGATCTGCCTTGGGAGCAGGAACCACAACAAGATCAAAGGGAAATGTTTAATTAAAGAGTCATATTTAGGAAATTTTTTTTCTTCTGATGTCACATTATTTAACATACCTCCTGACAGGAAATCATGTTTGTAATTTTTAATTCTAAAAGGAGGAGCTAGATGACTCACAAAGGGGGTGTGGAGATGCAGTTAACTGATACTTGTATCTGAAAAGTATGTCATATCTTTTTGGGACTCTAAGAGAGAAACAGTTCTCTGATCTACCTTAAAACTCACTTACAGAGGTAATACCTTAGATAGCAAATGTATTGTGGTAGGAGTTTTGTTCGGTAGTTTATCCCTTTTTTTTCTTTTATGTGATTGTGATGCTTTTTGATAGAAACATAGAAACATAGAATTTGACGGCAGATAAGGACCACTTGGCCCACCCAGTCTGCCCATTTCCCTACCTACTGGAAAGGCTGCAGATCCTAGTTAACCTGCAGCCTACTTCTTCCTACCCCCACCCCCCAGAATTGCCTTATGACTATCCCATGCATGCTTGAATTCCTCCACTGATTTTGACTCTACAACCTTCCTCCGAAGCCGCTCCATGCATCCACACAACCCTCTCTGTGAAGAAATACTCCTTAAATTACCTCTGAGCCGCCTCTATCTTCAAATTGTGCCTCTTGTTCTTGCACACCTCTTTTTTGAAAGATGCTACCTCTTGGACTTTGTTGATTCCCTTGAGGTACTTGAAAGTTTCTATCATGTCCCTCTCCTCCTTTCCTCGAGGCTATACATATTAAGCTCCTTAAGTCTCTCTTCATATGACTTCCGGTGCAGACCCTGCACCATTTTAGTTGCCCTCCTCTGGACAGCTTCCATCCTGTCTATGTCTTTGCGAAGATTGGGTCTCCAGAACTGTACACAGTACTCCAGATGGGGTCTCACCAGCTGTCTGTACAGAGGGATAATAACTTCCTGTTTTCTACTGGTGATGCCTCTCCCTATGCATCCCAGTATTCCCCAGCCCTCCTTGCTGCCCTCTCACATTGCTTGCCCATCTTTAGGTCATCTGATATGACTACCCCAGGTCCCTTTCCATTCTTGTTGTTGTAGTATTCACCCCCATTGTGTACTCTTCCTGGGTTTTTGTTTCCCAGTGCATTACCTTGCACTTCTAGCATTGAATCTAAGCTGCCATACATTTGACCATTCCTCTAACCTTGCCAAGTCCCTTCTCATCCTTTCCACCCCACCCTGTGCATCAACTCTGTTGCAGATCTTAGTGTCATCTGCAAAGAGACATACTTTACCTTCCAGTCCTTCTGCAATGTCACTTATAAAGACATTGAAGAGGACCGGTCCTAATACTGAACCCTGCGGTACCCCACTAGTAACCCTCCTTTCTTCTGAGTGGACTCCATTTACTATAACTCTCTGTGTCCTATTCTCCAGCCATTCCTTTACCCAGGCTGTCATCTTGGGACCCACTCCCAGGCTGGCTAACTTGTATATTAATCTTTTATGTGGGACTGTGTCAAATGCCTTACAAAGTCTAGGTAGGCCATGTCCACAGCCCTCCCTGATCTACTACTTTGGTCACCCAGTCAAAGAAATCTATCAGATTCATCTGGCATGACCTTCCCACTGTGAATCCATGCTGCCTAGGGTCCTGTGCCCTCTGGCCTCTAGATACTCGACAATTCTTTCCTTCAGAAGTGATTCCATCATTTTCCCTATCACTGAGGTTAAACTAACAGGTCTATAGTTTCCTGCTTCTGCCTTGCTCCCCCTTTTGTGAAGGGGAATCACATCTGCCCTCGTCCAGTCCTCGGGTACCACCCCATCCTCCCATGATTTGTTAAAAAGGGTAGTCAGTGGTGTCACTAGTTCTACCCTTAGTTCTTTTAGAATTCTGGGATGAATCCCATCAGGCCCCCGTGCTTTGTCCACCTTCAGTTTTGAGAGTTCTTTCAGAACCCTTTCTTCTGTAAATGGGCCGGTATCAACTTCTGTATCCAGATTGTTACTACTGTTTGTTTTATGTATCGCCCTCTTTCCTTCGTAAATACTGAGCAAAAATATTTGTTTAGTATCTGCGTTTTTCACAAGTCTCCTCTCTGCCCACCCTCCCTCCCTTTATTAAGCCTCACTATCCCTCCCTGGTCTTCTTCTTCGCTCCTTGATGTACCTATAAAAGGTTTTATCCCTTCTTAACTGATTTGGCTATCTTTTCCTCGGTTTGGCCTTTGCTGTTCTGACTGCCTTCCCAGCCTCCTTTTGTTTTAACTGATACAGTCCTCTGTCCTGCTCCTTCAGCTCTTGTACTTCCTGAATGCTTTCTTTTCTCTTGAACCTTCACTGCCACTTCCTTTAAGAACCATAGTGGTTTCTTACATCGTCTTGTTTTGTTTATTTGCTTCACACAAAGGCTTGTTACCTCTGTGATGGCAGTTTTATTATTCCCATTGTTCTTCCACCTCCTTCCTGCCCATTTGCTAGTGCATTCCTTAGGCACTCACCATTATGGCAAAGTCAGCCTCCTAAAGTCCAGTACTTTTGTCTTTGTATGGCTTGACTCTATTACTGTGTTTATTGTGAACCATACTGTTCGATGGTCGTTAGTTCCTCAGATGGCTACCCACTTCTACATCTGTGATCCTCTCTCCATCTCCATTTGAGAGTATCAAGTCTAATATTGCTCCTCTCGAGTGGGCTCCAGTACTAGTTGTCTAAGGCATGCCCCCTGTAGGGCATCTAGAATAACCGCACTCTTCGAAGTGGCAGCTGCAACTGCACTCCAGTTAACATCTGGCATATTCAGATCACCCATCAGCAGTGTCTCCCCTTTTTCTGCCATTCTAAGTATACTTTCTATCATTTCCTTGTCCATTACCTCCCCCTGAGAAGGGGGTCTGTATACAACCCCTGTGCGAGTTGTGGTGCCATTGCCTGTCTCCAAATTTACCCACAGTGCTTCTTCTCCACCCTGTTTACCCTTTTATTTATTTATTTATTTATTTATTTAAACAGCAGTTTGGAAAACCTTTGAGCCATAGGCTCATTTACAAAGGTACCTTGTCACAGTAAGGCAAACCAAAATACACAGTATAGCAGTACAACACAGTATAACAGTAAATTAAGACATAGATACAAACAAGCTGGTACAGGTAGGATGGATGCAAACAATACCAGAGTTATGTCATCCTTAGCAGCTTAGTAATAAGCTTTATCATAAGTATTGAGTACGGCTTTGACTAAGTGGCAGTTACAGCATCGGGTGTTAATAAGGTGGTTACGTATGGAAGTTCAGCACGATATAGTTGGAGCTTCGGAGATGGAGGGGGCAGTGTGTTGAACCAGGAGGGGCCCTAAAGCTGAAGGCTCTTTGGCCATGAGAGGTCCTAGCTCTAGGGATAACAAGAGAGGTTTTCCCAGAGGTCAGTATGAACTAGTGGGACAGAGTGGCGATGGTGGTGGTCAATCCTGGTGGGAAAGCCCAAGGAGGGTCTTTTGTAAGGGTACAGGTAAGATATTTGAGGCGCTGTCGAGATCAAGTGCTTTAGCATACAGTAGACAGGTGTGTGTCATCCTAGGTGCTCCAGTAATTAACCTGCAGGCCTTATTCAGAGAAAAGGAATTTATGGAGGCGTCTGATCAGCAGCACCATACACTGGCAGTCCATAGTCCACTAGGGACAGGGATAGAGGAGGTGATCATGAAGTCGAAGAGCTCCGGGGAGGTAGTGTTATACCGATGTAAGATGCCCAATCGGATATTAGTGGCAGTGGCTAGGGCAGCTATGTGTCCATGGAAGGAGAGGAGGGGTCAAATGGATCCCTAGGTATTTATAGGAGCAAACTTGTTCGAGTGGGAATGAGGACCCAGAGGAATGAGGAGTTTGAAGTTGCAGGACTTGTTTTGGGGATGAGTGAAGAACATGGTTTTGTTTTTAAGATTTATCACCAATCTGTGTTTCTTGAACCAGCCCTCGGCTTCAGTGAAGGACTTCTGCAGCGAGTCCTGAGGGCAGTAGGGTTACGACTTGAGGCAAAGATGACTGCATCATCAGCGCATATAGAATGTTCCCGTGCAAGAGCGTGGAAGGGTGTTAAGGTAAAGGGAGAATAGTAAGGGCCCAGAATGGAGCCCTGGGAACCCCAGAAAAGATGGGACAGATGTCTGAGTAGGTCCCATTAATTTTACACGCCAGAGCGGTCAGACAGATAACTGGTGCACCAGGAGATAGGCCCAGCAGCAAAACCAGAGAGACTAAGGGCATCAAGAAGGAGGGGTGGGACAGTGTCGAAAGCTTTGAGAGGTCAATGAAGACAGCACCAGCCAGAGAACCAGTGTCTAAGGAGGAGTAGAGAAAGTTGTAGAACTCTAGGAGGGCTGTGTTGGTACTGTGGCCCGCTTGGAAGCCATGCTGCTCAGGACAAAGGACATTGTAGGTGGAGAGGTAGTCAGAGATTTGAGAGGCCACCACTTTTTCCAAGGCCTTGGAGAGAGGAGAGAGAATGGAGATCGGTCGATAGTTTCCAGCCACAGTCCTATCACCACCTTTAAAGATAGGGGTGACAGTGGCGACTTTCCAGGCAGTTGGAACCTTCCCCAGGCAAAGAGAGTGGTTGATGAGGCATGTGATCGAGGTAAGGACTGTGTCTAAGACCAGCCGTAGGATACACGGATCCAGGGTGTCACTGCCTGTACTATTACTCTTGAGGGTAGTGACAAGGTGCGGCCTAAGTTCTTGGGCAGAAACACGGCGGAGGAGAAAATAAGGGCGAGAAAGATTTACGGCAGGTGCTGGGGGAGGAGGGTCAAAAAAATTTGTAGGGAGGATAGGGCTAAGGTCAGTGAATGAGGTGTTGAGGTGGTTGGCTATGAGGGCTGGGTCTGAGGAGATCACACCATTAATGTCGATCTGGGTGGGTGGGGGTGTGCAGTCCCATTTAACTGTTTATTGTTATCCCAGAAGGTTCTGGGATTCCCCCATGAGGCAGTGAGTGAGGACCGATAGTGCTCAGACTTGGTCTTTCTGATGGTCCGAGTGCACTTGTTTCAGGCGGCAGCATATAACCGCCTGTCATTGGGCCGGCCAGTCTCAATGGCATGGTGCCATAGGTTGTCCCTATGTTTGAGCTGGTGGATCAAAGCTGGGGTAACCCAGGGGGCATTCTTCCTTTTAGAACGGCGGGTCAACACTGGGGCAAAGATATCACAGGCATTATTAAAAGTTTGGGTAAAGAAGGAGAGAGCTGTGTCGATGTCAGGAGTTGCCTGTATAGGAGACCAGTCAATCTGGGACAGAAGTTCCTTAAGTTTTATCAGTCCACCAGGTATTAGACGCCGCCGGCATGTGGACTGTGCTATGGGTTTGGGGACTGAGGTTGACCAGTGGAACAGAATGGGGGAGTGATCACTGAGAGAGTCTGGGAGGACTTGTACATTGGGGATCCGATTAGGGCGGTTGTTGAGTACCACATCAAGCAGGGTACTGGAGCCCTCTTGGGGTTAGTCCTGGTAGGGTGGGTAACTAGTGCTGCTAGGTCTATTGCAGAAAAGGAGTCTCGGTAGAGGAGGAGGAGGGCTGAGCCAGTTGACATTTAAGTCACCCACCAGAATTGATCAGCTGAAGGAGGTAGAGAGGTATGGTATTCTGTAAGAGAGGCAATGGCTCTGCGTTTGGTCCCTGGTGGGCACGTATGACAGTAGTCAGATAAAAGGGTCCCTTTAAAGGGTCAGGGGTTAGTTTCAGTGTAAGCGCCTGGGCCCTGGAGTCAAGGATGGAGGGCAGGGCTAGTATGGGGAGAGATTCCTGACATAAAACAGCAGCCAGCTGCCCCATCTCCCAACACGGTCGGACCGAAAAAGGGTGAAACCAGGAAGGGAGACTAGGAGTCAGGGAGGATTTTGACAGCCAAGTCTCAACCAGGGTGATGACATCAGAGTTAATTGATGTGACCAGGCATTGTAGTGAGTCAAACTTTTTAGGAGGCTACAGATATTCATGGAGACCATGCATAGGCCTGTGGTGCTAATTGGGAGCCCTGGGAACCGGGCCAGGGTTTGATGAATGTTCCCTGACAGGAGTAGTAGCATCACCAACACCCTGGCTGGGAGATGGTGAGAGGTTTTCCCACGATTGACATGAGAGGGAGGGAGGGAGACTAAGGGAGCAGAGGGTGGGCAGGGAGGTACAGGAGGGAAAGCAAGAATAAGAAGACACCCAGATGTGCCTGAGGTGAAGAGAAAGCTAGGGGAGGGCAGGGGGATGGGGACACACAGAGGTCCCAAGGGGCAGGAGGAGGTCACCAGGAGGAGGGAGGGGTGCCAGGGCACAGTGTGGACTAGCAGATGGGTAAGTGGGTAAGTGCACTGCTAGTGGGGATAGGCACAGGCAGAGCGTGAGGCAGGGCCAATACATTGTGGTGAGCAAGATCCCAGGGAAGTAGTGCTGTACAGGTAGGAGTAGGAAGTAGTGAGGGAGCATAGGTCCCTCTAGTGGCCAGCAGGTATAACCTGCAAATGGGAAAGTGGGGAGATAGGTTCTGGGCAACAGGACGTGATATCACCGGATGTGATGTCACGGGTGATCCTTAAACTGACAGCCGCCCCTGGGTGGGAGGGTGGTTGGGGCGGGCGGGGCAGATGGCATATGCGCGTAGTCGGGCTAGCACCCTCTGCAGGCGTCCAGACAAAGAAAAGAGGCTCTCTTTACCTCGAAAGTTATCAGGCTGGAGATTTGGCTTCCTCAGCTACTCAGGTGAGCTGCTTGTGCTTCAGTTGCTTGATTGTCCCGAGTGCCTAGCTTGGGGGAGCTGCCTCGAAAGTTATCAGGCTGGAGATTTGGCTTCCTCAGCTACTCAGGTGAGCTGCTTGTGCTTCAGTTGCTTGATTGTCCCGAGTGCCTAGCTTGGGGAGCTGCCTCGAAAGTTATCAGGCTGGAGATTTGGTTTCCTCAGCTACTCAGGTGAGCTGCTTGTGTTTCAGTTGCTTGATTGTCCTGAGTGTTCTGTTGCTTTTATTCCTTCCTTTATGTAAAGAACTCCTCCTCCTCCTCTTTTACCCTCCCTGTCCCTCCTGTAGATAGTGTATCCTGGTATGTTTGCGTCCCAGTCATGGTTTTGTGTGTACCATGTTTCTGTGACTGCCACGATATCCAGATGTTCCTTCTCCATCAAGGCCACTAATTCAGGAAGCTTGTTACCTAGACTACGGGCATTGGTACTCATTGCTCTCCATTTTTTGATGGCTTTACCTTCTGTTGCAGCATCCCCCACTAACCGTTCTACCTTGGTCTTTTTCTCATTTAGTACCCTATTTTGTAGGGAGAGGCTGGGATTTTTCTGCTGCTTGTCAGTGCCTCCCCCTTTGACTAGTTTAAAAGCTTGCCAATGAAGCATTTAAACCGATTGCTCAAAAGACTTGTTCCCTTCCTGGACAGATGCAGACCATCCTGCCAGTATAGGCTGTTGTCCCTCCAGGTGGAACCCCAGTCCCCAATGAAGCCAAACCCCTGTGCTCTGCACCATTTTTTCAACCATTCATTAAACTGCATGGTGCCAATTACCCTCGCCTCACCCATGCCTTTGACAGGCAGCACCTCTGAGAAGGATACTGTGTGTGCTACTTGTCTTAGGCCCCTCCCCAACTCTGCAATGTCCTCCTGCACTGCTCTAACCTCATGATGAGCCAAGTCATTTGTCCCTAGGTGGACAATTATGTCCAGCTCAGAATCCCTTGCAGCTGTTGTCGTGATCCTGAGGATGCGCTTCCTGTCCCTCCAAGCCATGGCACCAGGCAGGCACCTTACTTCAGTTTTCCCAGCTCCTCCCAGTTCTATCCCCCTAATAATTGAGTTCCCCACCAGGAACTGCTTCCTTTCCTTGTGGTGTCCTCTGCCTCCTTCCTGTGGGCCTCCCTTGTGACAGCTGTCCTCAGCCTCCTTAGTCTCCTCTGTGGGTGCATCCATAGGGGAGCTATGCTCCCCCAGAATGGTGTATGGATTGTAGAGTGGAACAACTGACTGGGTGTGCCTCTGTTCCACCATCCTCACCCTTCCTGAGCCCACTGTGGTCCAACTGCTGTGTTTTCTTTGCAATCTCTGAGGTAGTGGTGGTGGCTGTGGTGCTCCCTGGATGGGGGAGGTTCCCTTCCTACTGTCCAGTGTGGCCTAGGGAAGGTCCCCATACTACTGTCCAGTGTGGCCTGAAGACAGGCAACTTCCTCCCTCAGGGCAGAGAGTTGTCTGCAAATAGGGCAGCATCTCAGCCTCCAGAAAGACTCCCGGAAGACTGCTGCCCCACAGCCATTACATTGCACTACTCCCCACATTTGTTTTTTTTTTTTGTGTGTGTGATTGGTTTGTAGTATAGAAATATATATTTATAATATACAATGTGTATGCTTATATTGTCAGTGCAGTGTGCTAGAGAGGATATGACAGTGACATGCACCTTGCACTCTTGAGGAAATGATGTCAGAACCCCCAGGTATAAAGTAACTATTTCCAGGGGTGGGTGGGTGAGGGATGAGAAGGGGTTGGGCCTAAACTGTGCCCTCGAAAAACAATCAGCCAAAAGCTCTGACCCACTGCTGCAATGAGTGCCTTCCTGTCAGCAAGATGCCCTACACAACAATTTGATAGAGAAATACCCTGCTAATCAAACAGAGAAAAATCCACACATTCAAGTGAGGCACAGTTCTGTATTTTACCTTACTGTTTTTATCAATTTTTAGTAAAGAACATTTTCTTTGAAAGACTGCCTGGGTGTCTGTCAGTTCTTTTTGCATGTGACGTATAGGTGGGTAAGTCTGACAACTGTTCAACAGCTTGATGGTGTTACTAAGCTTGGGAAAGAAGGTAAGAATATACCTAAGGTCTCTTATAGAGTTTTAAGGGTTCATTCTGGAGACCTGGCTTGGTGCCCCTTGCGAAAGATTGTTCGGCAGTCCTGAAGCGAGTACATATCTGGGCCTGTACATTGGGTATGCTAGCATAAGGTTCACAGTTTGAATCCATCCAGAACTTGAGGCTAAAGGTGATTTGGACCCAAAGCAGACAGAAGGGTTACCCTGTCTGTTACCTGTTCACACTATTGCACTCTGATGTTGGCACTGTGGGAGCAGAGGGCCTGACCTGCAGAGTGCATTTGTGACACTCATATGGTAATGAAGCTTTCATGGACAATAAGATTTCAAAAGCCAGAAAACAGAAACTCCCAAGGCAGTTATAGGGGACTAACATGAACAGGGAAAACAAAGTAAAGCAAACACATAGTCCCCAACAGCTACAGGAAAAGAATTGTCTGCTGACATTGAAACAAATAAAATTTACAAGATATGAGGGTGTCGTTTTCCTTTAAATACTCTTACAACACTGTTCATGCCCCAGTGGATTCTGCAGTTATCCAGAGCTTAACCTTATCTAAGGTAAATCCACCCCAGGGCAAATTTCCAGGATAAGTTTAGGTCTATGCAGAATTAATAATCTCTTATCCTGGTTTTGTCTGTGTCAGCCGTATGGGCCCTAAATAAGCTAAATTGATTAGTAGAAAGTTGTATTTGGTGGTAAAGTAGAACAAAGGTATTTGCTATCAGACAATGGCCAGGTCAAACATTATAGATGGCATGCTTCCCAGGTAAGGGTAGGATCATACCCTGAGAATGTTGTCAATGTAGTTTTATCTTTATTGGACAAAGCAGCATACAAAAGAAGTAATGGAGTTCACATGGAGGAACTACAGCACAGTACTGCAGTGAGGATATGAGTTGTGGCTGTGGTAATGTATACACATAATTGGCAATGACAGGTTACTGAAGAATGCAATAATAGAGTGGGAGCCAAGTTACATATGAACTTGCAGTGAAGTAGATGTAGGTTTTGATTACATGAATAAATTCAATAATTGATGATGGCATGTGATTGAAGAATGCAATAACTGAGTGCAGGCCCTGTAAAGTACAATGTCTCAGCAAACATGTCATTGGTTGGAGTTACATGAATAATTCCAAAAAAGTGATAATGGCTGGTGGCAGAAGAAAACAATACTGTGGTAGTGCCTAGGGAGGTATGGAGTTACAGTATAAAAGACATGGGCTGTAGTCATGAATGTGTCCAAATAATTGATGATGGCAGTTGACTAAAGAATGTAAAATGAGGTGCAGGCCCAGTGAAGTTCAGAGATACCACAAACAAGACATGGTCTGTGGTCATGTGAAAACATCCAAATACAGTAATTGGTTATAGTGGATGGCTAAAGACTGCAATAATTGGGTAGGGATCCAATGATGAATGGTGTCACAGTAAAGAAGCCATGGGTTTTGCTCAACTGAATATGTCTGAAAAAATGTTACAAACTCAATAAATACATCAACAAATGTTATATTTGTGGTGATGGAGGGTGGCCCTTTAACTGATGACACTAACATGAATATGATGAATGATATGGGGTAGGGACGGATTCTTAGACTAGTTATGCCAAGATATAAGAGACTACAGGACCAGACAATCCCACCTTTAGCTGGTGGCTGATGATGTTAAGGTTCTCACACACACACACACACACACTTTGTCAAAAAAAAGTTGATGATATATGAAGATGAGCTATGGGGCTTGGAGACAGAACTGATGAATGAATTAGATATTCTTACTGATGCATGGAAACCCCTAAACCCATTTCCAAGACATAATCCTCTTCTCACATTCCCATGAGGTTTGGTCATGCTTGGATCTCTTTAACAACTTATTAGACACAGTGCTAGAGCCCAGTTCAATTTCAGATGATGGCTTAACATGGATAAACTTAAATGGAAAGATAAAGATCTATACTTGCGACTTTGGAAGTTCCAAAATGATTGTCTGTACAATAATAAAATGGTCTCAAGAATTAAGGAAAAATGGAAAGAGTTTTGATATAAACCATATCACTAATCTCCAGGTATATATTGGGATACACTGAAAGTTATCCACCCAGTTTTAGTATGAAACAATATGCTAAACTTAAACAAATTGAGCTTACTGTACTTAAAGAGATAAGAAAAAACATGAATTGTAATATATTTTAATGTATCCAAACCTATTTAAAAATAATTTGTAAGTGTACATGTTTAATATTAAATCAATTAATGCTAAAAAAAACCTTCACATTTTGGTAATGGTCTCAAAAGATATCAGAATAAATATGGGAAATGCAGTGACTGGTTCACTCATATTTGAGTGCAGTCAAAACCCATGTGGTCAAAAACTCACTGTGTGGAGACCCCAAAAGCACGTTATTAAAAGCACGCTACAATTAAATAAACTAACTCTGAACTGCCCACACTGTTTTGACCGCACAGATTTTGACCACATGGCTCTTTTTTGTGGTCTTGATGGGATACTGCAGTGATCTGACTCAGAATATGCTATTTATCTCCATGAGTGAGAGGCAGAAAAATAACTCATGAGTTGCAGAGCCACGAGTGAGGCATATAAGTCCTGCCCCCTCACAAGTGATAAGTGATATGTTCTGAGACAGACCATTGTGTATCTCATTTGTAATGTAAAATTAGAGCACTCCAGACAATAATTACACACTGCTCTGCCAAATAGTTAAAATGCAGTTTATTCAGTGTTCCAAAAGCATACAAACTTGTAACACCTGATGCGTTTAGGAATGGCTTCCTTTCTCAAAGGCTTGCAAGTTATAACTGTTGTGACTCCTTATATAGCAGGGATAACATCACAGTTAATAAACAATGACACATATAAATAAGTAAATTCACCACAATAATTGATAAACAAGCAGCAAAGACACCAGAACATAATTACATAAAAACTTAGAGTGTGGACTAAAGCACCATAACCATTATGTCAACATAGAACTGTGAACTATTAGATGCAACATAAAGAATCCATACAGACAAAAAACTGTCTAACATAACCATTCCTTGAGAAAGAGCAAATATTTAATAATGCAATAAATATGCCACAACTGCGTTCATGTTTAGAACTGCTCTCTAATTAAATACAATGCATCAGTGAAATGCTGTGTGAACTGAAGGGGGTCAAGGAGGAGAAATAAACGGGGACTGGAAGAGACAGTGAGGGGGGAGTAAGAGACAGGGAACAGAAACATAAAAGGAAGAAAACTAGGGAGCATAACAATTAAAGTGCAGTTACGAATGAAAAATTTAAAGTTAGTACATGCCGAAAGATATTTTCTTATTGGTGTCAAACCCCTAGAAGGCAAATGAATAAGGAAAATATCAGAGAACATATTTTGGTTTCATGTTCTTTAATTGATGTGTTTACCATGAGCACCACAATCCGCGTGTGGCTTCTACAAGAAATATTTATAATGTACAATGTATTTTAAATTGTAAATCATTAGTATTAGATCCTTTAATGAAGATTTACCTGTTTCTGTTTCCTTTTACTGCTCTGTTGTGAGTGCAGGAGAGGCCATTGTGAGGTCATCACGCATTTTCCATGCTGCTCTCCCATTGGTTAAGGATTCCTTTGTGACCTTCCTAAGTAATTTATCTTCATTTAGCAAACAAATTGCCAAAAAGAAGACAAATTACTTATCCTCATTTAGAATGCTTCAGTGGCTAAAATAAATCATTAATCTGCAAACTTTGACCCATGCCTACACTGTATAAAATATATTTTTTAATAACACTGGGTATTTTGGTGTTACTTACATCAATATTTTCAAAATATTTGTCATTATTCTATAAAGAGCTTTATGCTGCTAACAACACATTTTGTTGAAACAATTGTGAATCTTTCTTAAGAAATTTAAAATTAGCAACACCCTCACACTTAGATTCAGATTTTCTCTGTCAGGTCATTTGCATCAAAGAGGTACATGTGGTAGTCACAGAAAAGTTGACTACCTAGTGGTAGATTGAAGTACCTCTGTGGTAGAATGAGGCAGGATCACATTACACTCAATGCAAATAAGTGTAGCAATAAACTGTCTTCCTACTGGAAACGCTTCAGCTATAGATGGAGTTGGCACTATTTTTTAAAAATTCTTTTAAAACTAAATACAATAATAGTTTAAAATTCATTTTTAACTATGTCTGTTCTACAAAATGACTTCCAATCCTGATGAAGTGTGCAAACATCTCTGTTAATCTTAAGCTTGGTAAAGACTTGGCTGCATGTCAGTCTTATAGGCTGATCTCCCCCCAAAATGTGGACACTAGCAGCCTGCCAGCACAGCAGTAGCACTACCGCTCATGACACCAGTGACATGAGTTCGGTAGTGAGCTTGGGCTGTCAGAGGGACAGCTGGGGGGAGAAGGATCAAGTGTCCAGAGTACCACTGTCCTCCACCGGGCAGGGGGAGGGATCGCACAGGCCAGTGTACACCTGGACCCTAATGGTAAGCTGGGGGAAAGGCACCTGGGACTGCCACAGGGTGCATAGGGGGATGGGAAGATGCCAACACACGGCACATGAGTGAATGGGTCATGTGTTATGGCGTCATTGCATGTCACGCTCCACCAGAGAAAAAAAGGAAAATGAGGACCCCTCAGTGGCAAGATGGTGCACGGACCCTTGTGGGCCCTGCACCTGACTAGCTTTGCTCGCCAGTCCAACAACTGAATCCATTTCATGATGGCAGATTGGGGGACCCCAATGACCCTGCTGGGGGGAAAGCCCTGGGGGTACTGGCCGGTGGTAAATCCCAGTGAACGTCGGGGTGATGGGTCTGGGTCCAGTGGATGGGGGCCGTCTGAGGTGAGGGGAAAATTGTAAATAAAACAAAATGTGGACATTAACATACATGCTAAATTATTGGTGTCAAACTTAGAAAAAATCCTGAATAAATAATATATCCATACAGAGTGGATGTATGTATCCCAAGTAGGGCTGGGTGGACTATTCTGCCTTAAATCCAATGCTTCCCTGATCCAAGCATCACTTACTGACGTGGATCAATAAGGATTTGGGCTCTGAAGTTTGAATCCAAGTCTGTGGCTCAGTTACTTTTTCTATATGCTTTTTTGTGGGCTGTTTCCTTTAGGTCAACTGGGCAGTTGGTGGTGGCAGGAGGTGAAGCATCTCGTCAGTATTGCTGTGGATGTACTGTGCACTCCTCTTCCATCTTACGTGCAGCTGCTGGTTGGATGGTGGTGACAGGAGGTGGAGCATCTCATCGGTGTTGCTTGGGTTCCACTGTGCACTGTCCCTCTCTCCTCTGCTTCTTTATCATAGTGGGTCAATAATGCGCATGAATGACAGCACAGTATTAACTGCACTGTACAGAGAGTGCATGTAATAAGAACAACAGGGGTAGAACAGTGGTAGGAAATACCGCTACCCCTGTCATTGTACACATACTGGGAAGGGATCAAGCTTCCGTGTGCTGGGTGCCTGGTTGAGCTGCTCCAGTGGTGGATTGGCTAAGGCACCACCACAAGGAGGAAATGGAGACCTGGAATTGTGGTTCGGTTCACACTAGGGCTCCGTGTGCTGCTATGTTTTCCGGTGTTTTTTTTTTTTGTAAATAAAATTCCCCCCCCTCCTGACTTACTCCCCATCCCCAAAGTCCACAACCCCCTGGAGTTTGTTATATTAATTCTGGGGGGGGGGGGGAGCTGCAGATGGCTTCACGACAGAGGCCCATTGATTCAAAGGGTGTGCTTTGGTTAGGTGTTTTGCCCGACGAGATTTTGGCACACACCCTTTTGCCTGGGGTATTTGTTGCCGCTCGGTTTTTGCATTCAGCAAGATGACCCCATGCCGTTGCTTATGTACAGCTGCTGGTTGGGTGGTGTTGACAGAAGGTGGAACATCCTTCAGAATTGGCTGGTGGTGAGGGTCTGGCTAACTCTCTGCATCTGCAAGACTTCTTTAAGCCAATCCCCTTTGCCACAAGCAAGTAGGATCATGTGACCTGCTCCAAGAGTATATTTACCCTGGCTCTCTGCAGCTTGTGGGGGAGACAGAACAAATAAAGGAACAAGCACACAAGTGGGCGGGCATGTTGATCATACTTGCCCCACCATACTGCATCGACACGTTGCTGCACAGTGTGCAGTAAAAAAAACTCAACTAATTCCTGAACAAATATTGAAACTTCAAATAAATGAAGATCGATCAAGAGATAGAAGGGACAGTGGGCAGGTGGTGCCTGACCCATAGTATGCAATGAGACACCAACAAGCTGCTGCTATGTTACTGAACTGATTTCTGAACAATTCTTTTTAAATAACTAAAAAAGAGAGATTAGGAGAGCATGAAGAGGAGGGAGGAAGAGTGAAGAAGAAAACTGTTGGTAAACTGGGAAAATAAAAACATAATGGGAAGGGAAAGGCAGGCCAGAATCCTACTCAATATGTAGGACAAGCCTCTCCTCATGCAAGCTCAGATGGGCACTTTCTTATTAAATAAGGTATATAAAAATGAAATATTGCTACTAGCTGGCTGCTGCTGTATGAAATAATTAAATACTGATCAAATACATTTTAAATGAGGGAGATTAAGAGACAGGAGAGGGAGGAAGTGTGGCGAGGAAAATTGTTGGTGGACTGGAAAAACGAGATGAGATTGGAAAGGTAGGCCACACACCTATTCAGGAGAGAGAGTAAAAGCTCTGTCTGTAGCCTTGGAAAAATAAAAATAAAAATAAACACTTAAAAACACAGAGAGTTAGGAGAGTTGAGAGAGAGCGAAAAGAGAGAGAGAGAGAGAGAGGTTTCGCTGCTGTGCTGGGCCTGTCTGCCTGTGCCACCTTGCAATATAAAGAAATGCAGCAAAAAATATTAAAGAATAACAAAACAAGAATAAGATTAAAGCAATACTGAGGGAGAAAAAGGAGAAAAGTGAGTGATGTGCTGTGCTGAAGCAGATGGTGAGGATCCTGTGTTGTCTGCACCCCACAGGTTTCCAATAAAACAGCACAGTGGTGCTGCCCTGTGCCAGCCTGCAGGCTACAATAAAGAACAGTAAAACACAAACTTAGCAGCAAAAGTGACTGAAAAAATAAAGAATTTAGAGAGAGACTGACTGAGGGAGAAAAAGAGAGACCAGACAATGAAGGTGGGGTGCTGTGCCGGATGCCCCCGCCCCCCAAAAAAATACACTGAACACAGTGGTGCTGCCCTGTACCTGCTTTTGGGCTGCAATAAGAAAAAAAATATATAGGCACATCAACAAGGGAGCTACTGTATGCTACTGACTGGGTGTGCAATGTCGAGTGTCACAGTTGCCCCTTCCCAGCTCCCAGTGGGTGACACTGCCTGGCATGTTTGTCTCTTTTCCACCTTAGCAGATTTACTTTAATTTGACACATTCCCTTTGCCCCTTTGTGTTAAATATTGTAGACTGTGCCCTCTACACTGCCCCTGCCTTCTGGGCTCAGATAAGGCGAGGGGCCTGAATGGATAATGCCTGTGGGGATTTGTTACACAAAGATGGTTATTTTGAATTGTGCAGTGCCTCCACCCAGGGAAAGATAAGTGGACTGAGTGATACACTAGTACTTCTCCCAGGAAGTGCTACCAACCCAGTATAGTACTCCACAGGTACAACCCGGCTACTTGCTACAGAATGCAAACAACATTTTTCTTTAAACTATAACAACTTGTGATTCCCAAATAGCATGTTCATGACGCGGAAATGCAAACAAAAAATAGAGGGGTTTTATAGTGGTCAGGATCAAGGCTCTAGGGAAGGTAAGTGTGTTCATGCAGGCAAATAATAAAAACATGACCACAGCAGATGTGGGCTGGGGCCTAGCAGGCCTCATTATGGCTCAGCCCACTCCCCAACACAATGCCCTGCCTGACTGTACTGTTGTGGCTCTACCTTAATCCTTAAGTGGTATTTGTTACTCCTATGTCTCTAGGGAGCTCCCAGTGCTTCAATGCATATCCAACAAATGAAACAATGCAGGCCTGATGTCCAGTGGCATTGCATGTGTTTGGCAGGGGGCACACTTTAATGCTTCATTAAAAATAGCAACACATTTGTAATCCTAGCTGAATGGCCTAGTCCATGCAAAGATTTGTGGCCCTATCAAATTCTAAAGTTGGCTTCACAGTACCCATGGGCCCTGATATGGCACTCACATTTATCCTCTGATAAGCCTTCACCCAGTCACTGCAGTACTGGCTTGATTTATTGGCTCTTGATGCAGTCTCTGACACATATATGATGGTTAAGCTCTCCTGTGCCGGTCTTGTCAGGCATTTCATACAGATTAGCTGTGCCCCTCTCCATTAGTCTCTTGGAGCTGTTGGCAAACTCATCTCCAGCAATGCAACCACAAGGCAACCCTCAGTGACAGGCAGTCACCTGGCTTTGTCATTGTGTGGTGGCTTCCATACCCCACAGGCTCTGTCTCCATTGCAGACCCCTAGGCTTGTTCAGAGAAAAGTTTCTCGAAGGCACCCAAGGGCTTGGCTGCAGATGGCTGATCCTTACAGTCTGATTCCCTTAGTTGCTTAGTTTAGTGTCTTTCTCTTTCTTCTTGCAAATATCGGTCTCCTCCTCCTCCTTTTTGGCTGTTCAAGCACACTTCTCCCTCCAAGCCACCTAATCAGTACAGCTTACTCTCATAGATAGTAGGCCTGCATTCTTCCTTTGCCTATGTTAGACTGAAAACTGCTGGAGAGTTTCTCACTGAAAGGCAAATAAAACAGCCCTCCTATTCATTAAAGCATCCTGTCAGTCGCTGCGCTGAGTTTGACAGGCTATTCTTTAATGGCTAGTCATCTGAGTTCTGGGGAGAAGTAATGAGGTTCTCCAATGTCCCTTGAACACTTGGCTTTGGTAAAGACTGCCATTGATAAAGGCTATCTACAACCTGATTGTCTGTGGGCACAACATTTGACACAACTGCCATGTCCTCCTGGGGTCAAAGACAAAAGAAATGCTAAAGGCCATTATCTTGGGTCCCTATCTGCACAAATGCACCACACATTTCCCCTATAAGGAACTTCCTGCCCAGACTGGACAACTTTTCACCCACACAAACATTTTCTTACTGTAATTAAATTTATTTTCAGTATAATTTACTATTCCAACTCCCCACCATCACTGATCACCATTCAACTAAAAATTACAACTGAACAACTAGTCTGGAAAAAAAAGAATTGTTTAAAGCAGCAACGAAATTGGACAAAAAAATCTGACCCTACCTTTTTTCACTATAAAAGATTCCAGGCATCTTCCAGTTTTATTTGGTGGTAAAATGTTTTAGTTCCACCAAAATCTGAGTATTTTATAAATGATTCATTATTTTTCTCTCAAGAAAAATGATCGCTGCAACATTCAGCTTAGAAATACCATTGCAAACTTGGTAAATATTAGAATCAAGAAAAAAAAACATCTTATGGTGCTCAGCATAGGAGGTACCTAGAAAAGTAGATTTGACGGGTATGCTGCTTGTATTATTTGTAGCTGAAACTAGATATTTTGGAAAAAACAGTTTTCATTGCAGTGCTGCTTTAAGTCCCTGTTAGGATTAGTACCACGGTCCCTGCTGAAAATATAAAAGAATTTTGCTCCTACCTGCTTCAGTTGATGGACTTATAAGCTAAAGCTACAAAGAGACAACACTTTTCTACTCAACACATTGTAAACCAAATGAATTCATAATAAGGAACACCAAGGAACAGTTGAAGTTGAAGTTGGACAATCAATTTATACATAAAAAAAATAGAAAGAAAAAAATTACCTTTGATTAACAAGGACAGCGACCTACAGGATGGGCTAACACTCTTTAGCTCTGACTTTTCTAGCATGATTCTAGTGCCTGGATTCAAGTTGTCGATCCATTCCTTGCTCACTGAACACACATCCCGTGCACCAACAAAAACTGCACTGAAGTAGATGGCAGCTACTGTGGTGTTCTAGGGCATACTGAAAGAAAATCAGGCTAAACATAGACATAGGTACTAGCGGCTGTGTACACAATTAAAGCATTACTAATTTCCAGAAATTAAAATGCACAGTATAATGGGAAATTAAGATATATTTTATTGCAGTTATCAATCATCTAGTCCCTCGGTCTAGAGACCTCAAATGCACAGCTGCAGGAATGCAGTAAGTGTCAGCACATAATTTAAGTTACTAAAAACGCAGTTGTAGGGAAAAGACGGCAGGGTACTGGGATGAAACATAAATAAATTACTATGAACATCTATTTTATCCACAGCTTCAACCAGGCAATGCTATCACAACCAAATAGCCTGAAGCACAGAGAAGCACAGAAGCAGTGATTTAATGAAGCTAAACTAAGGTATATATAGCCTTGGAATAAAATAATTTCAGTCATTCATTATTGTCTGTTCACAGAAAAGTGGGATAAAAATAAGCCTTTAAGAATGTTATTTGAAAACTGTTATAGTATAACATTTTGATGTGATAATTGGGTAATCAGAAAAAATGTTACATTCCCTACACCACTTTCTGTATTTTCATTTGCATTAACTGACTGTTATAAATTGATAAAAAATTAAAATACTTTCAGCTATAATTGCAGTAGTGAGAACATCTTCATGCCCTGAAATCCTATTTGAAAAAGATAAAGATTAATGAAACACTTAAAAAAATTGAAATTAGCTGTAAATAATTGTATGTACTGTATCTGTAGGAACAACCTTTTTTCCTGAAGAAGCCCTTAGTGGGAGAAATGTTGGGTACTGCACAAGGTGGCTTTTATACATTAAATAACACTGATATGACTTTTTTACATTTTTGTGAGTGGGTGGGTAAATTAATTCTTGCTGCTATAGGTGTAAATTCCCCTGAGTTTACTAGACTGTCTCAGCTTGCATGAAAGGGTGGAGGTGGCGCAGGACTGCATAATGTACTTCAACAGCGACAGCCTGTGTTGGCCTGGGGAGTTCTCTCTCTCTCTCTCTCACAGGGGGACTTGCTACATGCACTGAGGCCAACACTAAGTGGTGCATAGTGGCTGGGGGGAGGTGGGTGGGTGGAGTTAGGGAAAATAACAAGTAGAAAAGGTGGACACCAGCTATGGGACCCCGCATTGTGGAAACACTGTGTAGTATAAGGGTTGTTGAGGCTGGGAGTTTGCGGCACAGGGCCTGACGACTGGGAGGGTAGAGATCAGTTCTGTGGCATCCACAGAAAGCCATGGGCATCCTTATTTAGATTAGATGTGAGTGTCCACAAATCTGGTTTGCACAACCTATCAGATTTTACTCATTTGCATTATGACTTAGTTGTGGAGAAGAGATGACTCCTCCAACCAGCAACTAAGTCAGCCATTGCTGGATAGCCATTAGGTTCATCTTTAAAAAGAAACACCTGTATGCACCCTGTTTTGTGACTCCACACCTAGAATCAGGCTCCTATTGCTAGGAATGGAACCACAGTATTAAGCAGCAACTGATAGCCTGGTGGCACACAATTCATACCAAGGGACTGCCTGCACAAGAGATTAAATGAACAATCATAGAAACACAGAAAATGATGGCAGAAAAAAGGCTAAGCAGCCTGTCTAGTCTGCCCAATCTACCTAACTACACTGCAAAGGCCTTAGTGACCACCCCTCCTATTTACCCCTGCCCCCTTCCTAGTTACTATGGCCATGTTCCTTTCCTGCCCTACCTTGAATCCTCACCACACTGGTTTCCACCTATACCATCCCCACTCATCGTTGTAGTCTATTCCACTTATCCACCACTCTTTTAGTGAAAAAGCGCCTGCAGACATCCATCTTGAACCTACTTCCTGCCCATTTCAATGAATTCCCACTTGTTCGTACATTCTTATTTAATGTGAAAATGCCATTGAGCTTCACTCTATATATCCAGTGCAGGTCTCTATCATGTCTCTCCCCCCCCCCATCTCTACATTCCCCTGCACCCTGAATCACTTTAATTGCTTTTCTCTGTACTACCTCCACACTCGCACAGTCTTCATGCAGATATGGTTTCCAGAACCTTGCACTGCACTCCAGTTGTGCTCACACCACTGATCTGTATAATGGGAAGATCACATCACAGATTATTAAGCAATAAACCATGACAGGGTGTGGGTGATGCTGGGTTTACACATGCCTGGTGTGGTTCTGTCATGTGGCTGAAGGCTGAGTGACCAAACCATGACAGGCGTGGGTAAATCCCAGCATCACCCACATCCTGAAGTGGTTTATTGTGAATATACAATTACCCCTTTCACTTTTTGTAACCAAAAATTAAATAAGAACACAGTTGTTTGCTATTTTAAATAATTTTTATTTCATTTATTGTTGCGCCAGAGAAATAGTTCCTTGTTGCTAAGTAGAATAAGGCAGCTTCACCCCACTGAAAGAGTGATGTTTACAGCAAGAGAGTATGCTGTGATGCTTTTCTTTTTCAAGATACAGCCTGCAATTCATGATTTCTTTTTGTCCGGACAGAGTGTGCAAGTTGCAGCTAGAATGGCACAGAATGGTGCAAGCGCAGAGGGGTTGCCATTATTCTTCATGTGGTTCTGGGTGAGTGGGTTTTGGGTCAGGGAGAAGTAAACGTTCATATATTTTTTAAAGCGAGCGGGATACTGGTATTCTTGGTAGAGGACATACGAACATATGAAATTTGCCAGCAGATAAAGTCCTAGAGGGCTATCAAGTCTGCTTGAATGTGCAGCTAGCTCTCCTTATTCTGCAGCTGCTGCTCCCTTCCACCCTTCCCCTCCATTGACCCTCCCCTTTGTCCTGTCCCATCCCCTTTTGAAGCAGTCCACTGTTCTACTGGATACCACTTCTGCAGGTAACATATTCCACCCAGCTACCACCCTCTCTGTAAAAAAGTGTCTCCTCATCTCCCTCCTAAAGCTTCCTCCCTCCAGTCTCATATCATGGCCCCTGGTGTCCCTCCCCTCCCTTGCTTTGAACAGCCCCTCTGTACCTGTGTTGTTTATTTCTTTCATGTACTTAAAGGTTTCAATCATGTTCCCCTGTTCCTCCTTTCCTCCAGCGAGTATATGTTCAACTCCCTCAGCCTCCTCTCATATGATAAGTCTCACAGCCCCTTGATCATCTTTGTCGCCTTGCGCTGCATCCTCTCCAGTAACTTAATGTCCCTCTTCAGATATGGGTGCCAGTACTGCATGCAGTACTCCAGGTGTGGTCTAACTAATGACCTATACAGTGGCAGAATCACCTCCTCCCTCCTCGAGGATATATGCCTTGCAACGCAGCCCAGCATTTTGTTGGCCTTTGCAGCTGCCTTCCTACATTGGGCTGAGTTGTTCATTGACCCTGTAATGAGCACCACCAGACCCTTCTCCTCCTCTGTCTGGGCTAGCTGCACTTCCCCCAGCTAGTGACTCCTGCTTGGGTTCTTCACCCTAAAATGCAGCACTTTGCAGTTTTTGGCATTAAACCCCAGTTGCCAGGTGTCTGACCAGGTTTCAAGCTTTGCCAGATCATCCTGCAACCCCTGCCATCCCCCTAAGTCATCCATCACCGCTCACATCTTGGTATCATCAGCAAGCAGACTGATCTTGGTCTTGATGACCAATGATATGTCTGCAATGAATATCCCAAATAACACTGGTCCCAACACCGAGCCCTGTGGAACACCACTCATCACTACCCTTAGGTGTGAGAGCTCCCCACCCACCACCCTCTGTTGCCTTCACTGAAGCCAGTTCCCTACCCATCTCACCAGCTTTGCACCCACCCCGTGCCTTCTAACTTATTTCCCAGCCTCTCATGTGGCACTGAGTTCAATGCCTTACTGAAGTCCAGATACAAGACATCCACTGCATGGCCCCTGTCCAGTTGCCTAGTTATCCAGTCATAGGATTTCACCAGGTTGGTTTGGCAGGATCTGCAACATATGAAGCCATGCTTTCTGCTGTCCTGTAGTCCTTTGGCCTCTAGGAGGGCCACCAGCCTCTCCTTCAGTATAGTCTCCATCAGCTTACCCACGATGGATGTGAGGCTCAACAGTCTGTAGTTCCCCAGTTCATCCTTGGGGCCATGCTTGTGGAGGGGCACCACACGAGCCATCCTTCAATCCTGAGGTACCCACTCTGAGTGTAGTGAGGCATTAAATAGGTCTGCCAAAGGTCCCGCAAGGACCTCTGCCAGCTTCTTCAGTACCCTGGGGTGGATGCCATCTGGGCCTGGCACCGTGTCCACCCTCAGTGCCTTCAAACCCTCCTGAACTCTGCCCGCCATGATTTCCCCATCTGTCACCCCTCCTCCCCTGTTTCTGCCATTCCTCCCCTCTTGGGTATCACCCCCCTATTCTCCTTAGTAAATGCAGAGCAGCAGTAATCATTTAGTGCTTCTGCCTTATCACACTCTGCTCCCATCCAAACCCCCCCCTTCCTAATCCTTACTATATGGTCCTTACAGCTCCTTTTCTCTCTGATGTACCTAAAGAAGTCTTTCTCCCCCTTCTTAATGCCTTGTGTCAGCCTAAGCTCCGTAGATGCCTTGGCTCCCCTTACTGCCCGTGTCATCTCCTTCGATTCCGACAGGTACTCCTTCCTCTTCTCCCATCTCCCTGTTTTCTTGTACCTCCTGAAGGCAGCTCTTTTCCTCCTTACCTTTTCCATTACCTCCTTGCTCAACTAGCTCAGTTTCTTAGCCCTAGCCTTCATGCTCTGGACCTTGCAGCAGGTCTTGGTTGCCTCTACTATCCCCAGCTTTATGATCTCCCACCTCTGGTTAGTGCCCATACTAGGTTGAATTCTGGCCAGGTACCCTTTTACCACTTCCCCCATCCTCCCAAAGTCTGCCCTCCTGAAGTCCAGCACTCTTGTGCCAGATTCTACTCCTTCCTTGCCCATATCCAATGTGAACCATACTGAGTGGTGGTCACTACCTGACAGCAGTTCTTCCACTGTAAGTTCTTTCACAAACTCTCCATTTGCCAGCACAGGGTCAAGGGTGTCCCCTAACCTGGTTGGTTCCCTGACCATTTGCAACAGGAAGCTGTCCTGGAAGGCATCCAGCAGTACCTGCTTCCTTCTATTCCTGGTTGTTGGGGTACTCCAGTCCACTCTTGACATGTTGAAGTCCCCCACAATCACCACACTACCCTTCTCGCAGGTCCTTCTGATCTGTCCCGCTAGTTCCCTGTCTAACTCCTCCGTCTGAGAGGGCAGCCTGTACACCACTCCCATTCTGAGAATCCTATTCTTGGAATCCTGGATATGCATCCAAAGTGACTCCATACTACCCTCCTCCCCTTCCTCCCTAACACACTTCAGTCCTTCCTTCACATACAGTGCCACCCCCCCCTTTCCCAATCACCCTGTCCCTACGAAATAACCTGTACCCTGGTACAGACAGGTCCCAGTCATTGTATTGGGTGGCTCATGGTTCTGTGATGGCTGCAATGCCCACCTCTCCCTCTGCCATGAGCACCTGTAACTCTGCAGTTTTCCTACCAAGGCTCCTAGCATTATGGGTAACCACCTTCCACCCTTTCCCACCCCCTCCCATCCTACCCTCCTTTACTAGCATCACCAATAGTACTTGCCATGTGTCCTTTCTCACTAATGGGGGGTTAGCTCATATGGTTTCCCAACCTGTGGTGTCTGCATGTCTCTTGCCCACTTGCCACCCCCCGCTCTTAGTTTAAATTCCCATCTTCCTCTATGTACTCCTCCATCCTCTGTTTCAACACTTTCTTTCCCTCCTCACTCAAGTGTAGTCCGTCCTTGACATACAGACTACTATCCTCCCAGGTCCTTCCCCACCCCCCCCAACAGCCCATACCCTAAAGCATGACTCCAGGTTCTTAGCCATCTGTTAAATTCCTCTATTCTCAGCTATCTTGTTGTGCTTGCCTTGGGCACTGGAAGTAGCTCTGAAAAAGTTACTGATCTTCCTGCTCCCTCACATAATTGTCCTAGTTCCTAAAATATCTTCTGGACTATATCTACTGTCTTGTCAGCTAGGTCATTTGTCCCAAGATGTATAATTAAATGAGGCTTGTCCCTACCCCTTCTAGCATATTTTATAACAGATTGTCCCACCCTTTCCGCTGTCATTCCTGGTATGACCTCCACCCAAATGCGACTATGCCTCTCCCCCTTGCTACCCCAGCTGACTCCTCTTAGTATTGAGTCCCCCAGCACAAAGATTCCACCCCTCTTACTCCCTGCTGGCTTCCATTCATCTCCATCTCTCATTCCCGGCTCCTCTTCTTCCTCCTGCATATTATTTCCTCCTTTTGCCCCTGCTGCAATTCTCCCAGCAGAACTTCCCCCCGCTCCAGTTTGGTCCAGGCATTTATCAATTACTCCTCCAACTGCATCACCTCTCTCTTCCTTCTTCCCCTTTAGCAGTGCAAAACTATTTTCTGAAGACCCTTCACAAATGCCCGCTTCCTCTCTCTTCATAGTAACCTGTTCCCTCCTTTCCACTCCATGACTGTTGCCACTTCTTCTCCTCCCCTCACAAGTCCCTGTCTCCTCCTTCCATTTGTCTTTTGTCTCCTGACCTGATTTCCCTGGCAATCGTTCTTCCTGGCCTGGGCTCCTTTGTCTCTGCTTCCCTTCTTCCGACCCTCTGCCTCTCCACTGTTGGCTCAAATTGCCCTCCTTCATCTCCCCTCCTCCCTCCCTCCAGTATTGGGTTAAACCTGCCTCAAGTCTGCCTTGCCTTTCTTAATTCCTCCTGCAGAACCTTGATCTCCTTTCTATGTTTCTCTATGTGGTTGCACACTAAACCTCCCCCCACCCTCCAGGCAATTTTTAGAAAGATTGGTGCACCACAGTTGTTGCAGCCTACCATCCTACCCATTGCTCTCGTTGCCCACCAGCGACCTCCTATCCTTCCAGATGAAGGATACCAAACACTCCCCAAGTCTCCCCTCTCCCTCCTCTATCAGTGCAAAACATTATTTTCCTTTTCTTAATGTCCCTTACCCCTTTTTTCATACACGTCTTGATAGATTGAGCAACTTTTTTTTACATTCCTATCCTTCCTGTCCACGTGCAAAAAGAGACTTTAAGTAACTATTGCACAACCTTCTTCAAACTCCTTCTCCTCCTTTCCACAATGCAAAGAGCAATGCAAAGAAGTAACAATGAAAGCTCCTTGATTTGCAGTTACTTCCCTTCCACTGAGATAGCAGTCACCTCTTCACTCACTGATGTTCCTTTCCTGGATGTCTGCTTCTGCTATGACAGGTGCATGCCCTTTGCCTGTTTGGAGGAGTGATGTCAGAACCCCTGGTATAAAAGAAATCACAGACCTGGGAAGGATGGGGTGAGGGGCAGGGAGGGTGGGACCAACCCATGCCTTCCAGAAACAATCAGGTAGCTGAGGCCCCTGGTCAGACCGTTAGCACCCTTCCCCCACTATGCACTAAACTTTGCAGCTAGGGAAGCCAGCAAAAAGCAGTCACAATTCCACTCAAAGCACGACAAATTAGTTTGCTACCAAAAGAAACAGGCCTCCAATTCAAACAACCTCACCAACAACACATCAAACTATGCTTGAAATTAAAAGATATAGGTCTCCAATTCAAAGAAACAGCCCCAATAAAATCACACCAAATATGTTTTAAATCAGAAGAAATAGGCCTCCACAAATGCAGCCTGCTACACAGTGAAACATCAAACAAATGAGCCACTTATAGCCACCAAAATAGGTTTCAAAATTCCAACAGCCCCAAAACAATACCCTGCTAGACCCTTAGATGTAGTAAGAAAGAAAAGAAATAACCTTCTACCAAGTAAAATCCACAAGAAACAATGTAAAAGCAGCAAGAAGAAGCTATTGTACTGGAACCGATCTGATCCCTTCCCCTTCTGGTTACTTCTGAGAAGCCAAAAGCAATGGACATCACAAACCTGATTCAGCTCTGCCTCCAGTTAGTTAGCTGAGTGAGACCTGGCCAGACCATTAGCACCCTTCCCCCACTATGCACTAAACTTTGCATCTAGTGAAGCCAGCAAAAAGCAATCACAATTCCACTCAAAGCACAACAAATAGGTTTGGTACCAAAAGAAACAGGTCTCCAATTCAAACAGACTCACCAATAACACATCAAAATAGACTTGTAGCAGTGCTTTCCAGTACCACCCTCTCTCCACTGAGTATTGTGTTCTTGGATTTCTTTTCCTAATGTGGCATTTATAAAAGAAGACTTGGTGCACTCGAGGTGGTAGCCAGAGATCTCATTGGCAAAATGGGATGGACCGGGTGTGAGTACTCATGGAGGACAGACAATGCAGGACAGCACTAGGCTGAACAGTCATGGAGGATTGACCAGTACAATAAAAAAAAATGTCAGTACTGTACAGTGGGTTTGGGCTTGTGGTTGACAGTACTGAGGCTCAGTGTCTGTGGCTGTGATACCATTACAAGGACTGAAAAGAAGAGTTTCAGCTGACACATAAAAGGTATATTTTCTATATTTACTGGTACTAATGGACTGTAAAATAATATATAGGCCCTCAGGCTCTATGAAATGAAAACTGCAGTCCATCTTGAAAGTCTGGGTTTATCATTGTGGAATACCGGTGACATGGTTGGGAATTAACATGGGAGTTAAAAATTTGATGTTATGCAGCTGGGTCTATTAAATCAAAACTTGTATCCATCTTTTCTTTCACTGTGGTCACCATGGATGGTGAAGGGAGGAAGCTTTGATAGGAAGTAACATTTTAAGGGTATTTTTGGGCACAATACAGCAGCAGCGGTTTGAGTTTTGGCTGTATTTTATTTTGCCACTGAAGGTTATTTTTTGGTAGATTGACAACAGTGACAGATTTTTTTTGGTGAAGAAAAAATGGGGTGGGGGTTGTGTTTTTTTACATTGGGTTTGGGGAGTACTGGTGTGCCTATGGGCATGATGAAGTAGATAGCAAGTGGGTGAGAATGGAGTGGAGAACCACTGCAAAGAGCAAGGAGATATGTGGCTGCACATTTAAACTGTGGTGCAGTGGTGTAGATCGGGAGAAGGAGTTGTTAAAAAAAAAGTGTGGTTGTATGAACAGTGGCCATGGGGAGTCTTGTGGTCTGTTCATTCAGAACTGTGGTTTGTTTAAAATTCCCACTTTATCATTGCAGTTTAATGGGAGTCAATATGGCAGATTTAATAGTTGATCTTCGTGGGGGGGGTGGTCGGCTGGATTCACGTACTGTGGCTGCCATGGGTAATGGCAGGATTTACCATGGCTGAAAGGTGCCAGTCAGCCAATCAGGATTAAGAACTCTTGGACTCCATTGTATAATGCTGCTTATTCCCCTATCAGTGGCAGTCACTAGGGAGAGCCTGTCCAGCTGCTTCTCAATTGCTGATTGATCACCTGAGTCCCAGAAGAATTAATAAGGATCTCCAATGTCCTATGTGCACTCCTGGATATGGCTAATCATTTTTGCAGCATGATTTGCTGGGACCCAATCTCTGACCCCATTGTCATGTCCTCCTGGGTCAGAGGAAAATAAAAATGGTAACAGCCATTGTCCTGGGGCCCTCTATGCACAATGGTACCACAAATTTCTCAAGTAGGTATGGATTCCAGAATTTTGCATAGTACTCCAGCTGTGGTTGCATCAGTGATATGTACAGTGGGAGGATTGAAGCTCAACTTCTGCTGCTGATTCTCCTCCCAGTGCACATCAGCATCCTGTTTATTATGCCCAGAGCCTTGTTGCAATATGCTGTGGATTTCAAATCATCTGAGATGATAACCTCCAGTCCTTTTCCTTAGCAGTGCTTTCCAGTACCACACTCTCCCCACTGAGTATTGTGTTCTTTGATTTCTTTTCCTAATGTACATTAGTTTATATTTTTTGTGTTGAACTTTAGTTGCCAGATCTTGAACCACTTTGCCACACTCTCTGTGTCATCAATTAATGCCCTAACCACACAGAAGACGACCCTTGACCAGGCTCCCTCGAACAGACTGGCAGCCGTGACCCACTCCTTGGAGCCACTGGCCATGCTCAACCTCCTGCCCACAGAAATTTCAGAAGATAGCCCTTGACAGGGCTCCCTCAACCAGACCAGCTCGTTGGAGCTGCTGGTCATGCTCCACCTCCTACCTGCAGAAATTTCATTTTTTTTTTTTTTTTGAAATTTAAGTTTATTGAGTTTATATATAAGAAAAAAAAGAGGAAAAACAAGGTAAAAATACAGACATTGGGGGATTGTCTAAACATAGAGTACACAAGACCAGAATAAAGCACACATAAATGTAGACAATCGCAATGATATAAGCAGGAACGGTAAAAAAATACAAAAATGAAATACAAAAAATACAAAAAATACAAAAAATAACACCCCGCCTCATCCCAACTCAGTCACCCTCCCCATCGGCCTGGAGAGTTTCATAGGTGGAAGAGATGTCGGTCAATAAGGAGGATATCTGTAATAGGGAAATTGATAACACTGCATGTATTAATGCAACATGAGAAACTTAGGATATTGCCAGTGTCAGGGCTACCCTCGATAGAGCGCATTTAACTTACCCCATTTCCGATTAAAAGACTCCAGATTATGTCTAAAACTAGCTATAAGTTTCTCAGTACTGAGACAGAGGGACATCTCCTTAAGCCATTCTTGGTAGGTAATATCCTGATCCAACCAATGCCTAAGGACCAGCTTTTAACAACTATTGAGATGAGAGCCATGTGATATCTCGTTCTTTCACCAAAATGCTCGAGTAGGCGCCCAAGATACAAATTTCTAAGGTAAATAGATCTTTAAGCCCTAAGAGTGGGTCTAAACTGTCCCTAACAGTCGCCATAAAGGTACCACTTTATCGCATTCCCAAAGGATATGCAGCAAATTCTTCATGGCTCCACATCTCGAGCAAATACTGACTTAAGCTTGCCAAATTGGGCCAACTTGACTGGAGTGTAGTAAAGATTATTTAAAATATAGTATTGGGTCAATCTATGATTGTCTTGGGATAAGTAACGATACACATCTTTCCAAATTGAATCCCATGCAGGAGGGGAGATCAAACTAGAGAGTGACCAGATTTTGGAACCCTCCAGGGAGTCAGGGAAAAGATCAACCAGCAGTTTGTTGTATATGATGGAAATACCTCCACGCATGCCGGCCGCCTCCTGAATTTTCTCAAGGAATGGCCTTATTTTAGAGAGAAAGTGAGTCGGCCCAAGGATTTTGAGGATGAGGTGTCTCAATTGGTAGACTTTAAAAATATGTTTCTGGGGAATGTTAAGGAACTTTAAGATTTCATCTGACTTAAGAAGTGTGCCTTGCTCATACAGAGATTCCACAGGTAAATTATGCAACTGCGGAAGCCAATCAGAGGCTAACCAGCTACCTCCAATTTTGATATTAGGATTTAAAATGAGAGGTTGAGCTGAGCCTTTAGACGGGGACAAATTGAAAAAATTCCAGCACTGAGAAAGAACTCTAATAGAAAGGCCAATAGGAGAGTCTTGGATGGCTGCGGGTAACGTGCAGAACGGATGCCAAAAAACACGAGGGGGGCTCAAATTGACTTGGTCCAATAAGTTTAATTCAAGCTGTAGCCATACGGGTAGAGGCGTGGTAGACTGAGTAGTGGACCACTTGCCTATTCTAGTCGGGTGACTAGCCCAATGATATCGCAAGAGATTGAGTAGACGAAGGCCACCCTTGTCTCTAGGTGCAGTGAGTTTAAGGAAGGCTCTACGAGGTTGTTTCCCCTTCCAAACAAAGTTGGATAGCATTGAGTTTACCTGACTGAAGAACTGCCTGGGTAACCATATATTAAGGTGATTCAGGGGGTAAAATAACCGGGGAAGGATATTCATTTTAATAATATTGATTCGCCCCCAAGTGGTTAGTGGCAACCGTTGCCAACGGTCCAAGTCTCTCTGGATTCTCTTTACAGCATTGTCTAAATTGAGCTCCTTGACCATTCCCATCTCCCTGGCTACATGTATACCCAAATATTTAAAGGAAACCGGGGACCATTTCATTCCGAACCGTGCAAAATCCGATTTAAAGGTGAGAGAATTTACCGGAAAAATAACCGATTTGGAGACGTTCAACCTGTAGTTAGAAACCTGACCAAAGCGGTCAATAATTTGCAATACTTGTGTTAAAGATGTTTCGGGTTTGGTAAGGTATAACAGGATGTCATCAGCAAAGACCGATACAGTCAGGGGAAGTTGCGCAATGGTACAACCCCTGATTCGTGATGAACTTTTAATGCTAACAAGCAGCGGTTACAAATACAGGTTGAAGAGATAGGGGGAAAGAGGACACCCTTGACGACTGCCAGCGCATAAAGGAAAACTGGAAGAAAAGACCCCATTGCAGTAGACTTTAGCCGAGGGGGACTTGTAAATTGCCATAATCATATGGATAAAGGAATCAGGGAAGCCCATTCTCTTCAAAGTGGCCCACAAAAAGTCCCAATTCACTCGATCAAAAGCTTTTTCTGCATCAAGAGTGACTAGGACCATGGGATCTGACAAGGTGTGGGCTGCTTGAAAGACATGGGCTAAGGTTCTCAGGTGATCATGGATGATCTACCCTGGACGAAACCACTGTTCTGGGCTCAACAATGCTGCCAGACCTTTTGATTCTGCATGATAAAATTTTGGATAAGATTTTGATATCATAATTTAAGCTGATATTGGACGATAGCTGGCAGGATCAGTTAAGGGTTTATCAGGTTTAGGGATTAAAATTATTGTCGCTTCTAAAAGAGAGGGATCTATCACGTCCAGCAGAAAACAGATATTCATATAGCTTAAGCAATAGAGGGGATAGCTCTTTACAAAAAACCTTATAGAAAATTGGGGGGTAACCATCCGGACCAGGGGCTTTCCCTAGTGGCAAGTCGTTGATTGCCTCTTCTATTTCACCTAGAGTGATGGGAGCAGACAATAAGTCGCAGTGATGAGTCTGGAGGGAAGGGAGCTTGATACTATCTAAGAAATGCTCTATCATCTGGGCTTGCGACGGTGTGGAGCTCCTACTGTAAATGTCCTTGTAAAAGGATTCAAAAATTTGGACAATCTCCCTAGGTAGCGTCTTGGTGGTGCCGTCCTGAGATTTGAGGGCCGGAATAAGACGGGAACTCTCTATTTCTTTCAGTCTCATAGCTAGCATCCGGCCCGACTTTTCACCCTGGTCAATATATCTAGTCCTGGTCTTGAACAATGCATATTCAGCTTTATCACGAGTCAAATCGTTGTATTCATTTCTGAGTCTAATAAGAGCCATTAAATTAGCTGGGGAGTTGGAGGAGAGAAGGTTGTCTTCTCCACCCTCAGCAGGCTATATAGCGAACTGATTTTGGACTCCCCTTACCCTTTCTAGTGGCATAATCTTAATGAGTTCCCTCGGACAAAACATTAACATTTGAAGGAACACCACAGTAAATCCTCGCTGTGTACAGATCCCTGATTCAGGTCGAAGTACAAAAGGATCATGTCCCTGATTTGGGAAACTGTGTACTCTTCCTTCAGAATTTGCGTATTAAGTTTCCATGACGTGTCTCTTTGTCCCTGAATACCCGGGGAAATCTTGACCCAAACCAGGGAGTGGTCCGAGATAACTATAGGTTCGATACCTACTTGATGGGTACAACTCATTAAAGAAGAACTGATTAGAATATAGTCGATTCTTGACCAAGTTTGGTGTACTTGGGAGTAAAAGGAATAGAGTCGATTGTCAGGGTTAAGGAGACGCCAGACACAGATCCAGCAGGTTTGTAAAATCAGAGAGGGCATGTTGTGCTGGGGACGTCGGTTTAATTGGTCTATAGGTTTTGTCCAGCTCGCTGGAAGGGGCCACATTCCAGTCGCCCCCTAGGATGAGAAGGGAAGGCAGAAATCTGCTCAGGGTATCTGCCAGGGACATAAAAAAGGACGGGTCACCTCCCACTGGAGCGTATATCGCCCCTAGAACCACACTACTGTTATCAAGCTGGCCCTTGACCAATACGTATCTACCTTCGTGATCAATAACACTGTCTTCTACTATGAATCTGACGTGGTATTTGATTAATATTGCAAACCCCTTACTAGCTTGCGAGCCGGAGGCAGTAAAAATTTGGGTAAACCCTAGCCTACGCAATTTCTTGTCCTCTGGGGCAGCTAAGTGGGTTTCCTGCATGAAAACTATATCTACATTAAGGAGGAACAGTTCAGAAAGATCTGTGTCTCTTAAGAGGGTCATTGATGCCTCTGACATTCCAACTTGCAATTTTAAACAATCTCAATGCCATGGTGGCTAACACAAGAGTAAGCAGACACAGGAACTTAATCCCATCATTACAGATAGTAATAAAGAAATTGCACCAAGTTTGCCCGACAATAGTAATAATACCCATAAGGATTGAAACCTCCCGAGGCACCCTCCTCCCTAACCCCTTAAAAAATAACCGCAAAATGACCCAGTCACCAGCAAACTTAAATGAAGCTGAACACTGAGAGCCCCCAAACCAGGAAGACAAAACCAAAGGGTGACTGGACTGAAAATTAAGACATACCCCCAACCCCACCCCGCAAATAACAAAACCTATGAATAACCCTGAAATCACCTAAAAACTATTTACAACCTGTCCCTTCAACACCAGGCAAGCATGTAAACAACAAATAAGTAACCTGTAAAGGGATCGGTCCCCAGGACTAGCAGGCCCACAACGAACTGTAAGAAATCCCTGAATGGTGTCCCCATTAACGAAATGCAACATGGAGCAGAGTAACAGAAAGAAACAGGGTACTGCTGTCCCACCCCCCCAGATCAGGATGCGAGACTGCATCTCAAGGCTCTCCATTCCCCGCCACCCTCCCCAGCCTAAGGCAAATGCTAGACAGAGCCATTACATCTTGCCCAGCAATCGGTGCACTGATCACCCAAAATGAAAACACAAAGGCACACAGCTCCAGAAAGCTAAACGGAACCATCATGGCTTCAAAAAACTCATCGTGGTGAGAAGGGGAAACACCTGCTGGTCACTGCGTCTTTCGCTCCATTCTGAGTGTGGCAGCGTCAGGAGCAGAATTAAAAGCAATGAAGCGGGGCTCCAAACCCACAAGCTGGCCATCACCTAACCCGGAAAGGGAAGGGGAAGGGAAACTGGTAGGGACCCAGCTGGTCCGTCGGCGAAAACAATCCACCTGAAACCACAAGTGGAACTAAGGGTCCTACCCCCCCCACCTTGGGCCATGAGGCAGAGGCCTCAGATGGAGAAAGCCTAGGTCTCAACCCTGACCAGAAACCGCCCCAACCCCCGCGAAAGGCCGGTCAGCCCCAACCCTAATTCACCAGGAAAAAACATAAATGCAGGCATAACATCAAACCAGAGTCGCTCAGCCGAGGTAAGCAAAATTAACACTGATATTTATACAGAACAGTCAGCCAGATTTGAAAAGGTCAGGCAGTCTCTGGGAGAGTTCACTTTTTGCTTGATCTGGATTCTCGAAGGTAAGCCAGACATTATCGAGTTGAACTTAAAGCCTAGCTGGATAATTCATGCGGAACTTGAGACCCGCAGCGATCAACTTAGTCACAATCGGAAGGAATTCTCATCTCCTCAGTTGGGTTTCAAGTGGTAGGTATGGGTATGGATGTGGGCAGGACAGTAGTGTGGTGGGTAGATAACTGGCTGGGTGGCAGGACACAGAGGGTGGTGGTAAATGGCTGTCACTCCACAGAGGGAAGAGTGACCAGTGGGGTACCACAGGGATCAGTGCTGGGACCGGTCCTATTCAACATCTTCATCAGTGACATGGCGAGGACCTAGAAGGCAGAATTTCACTGTTTGCTGATGACACAAAGCTCTGTAACAGAGTAGACACACCAGAGGGTGTAGACAGAATGAGAAGCGACCTGCAGAAACTTGAAGAATGGTCAGGGTTTGGCAGTTGAAATTCAATGCAAAGAAGTGCAAGATAATGCATATGAAGCACAAAACCCTGGCACAATATATCAGTTGGGGGTGAGGATATAGCATGCACCAAGCAGGAAAGAGATCTTGGGGTTATCATCTATGATGACCTCAAGGTAGGGAAACAGTGTGACAAGGCAGCAGGTAAAGCAAATAGGATGCTGGGATGTATAGGCAGGGGCATTACCAGCAGGAAAAGGGAGGTCATAATTCCGCTATACAAGACACTAGTGAGGCCCCACCTGGAGTACAGTGTACAGTTCTGGAGACCATACCTACGTAAGGACATAGACAGGGTAGAGAAGGTTCAGAGGAGGGCAACAAAGATGGTGCATGGATTGCATCACAAGTCCTATGAAGACAGTTTGAAGGAACTGAACAAGTACTCCCTGGAGGAGAGGAGGGAGAAAGGGGATATGATAGAGACATACAAGTATCTTACAGGGAGGAACAGGGTGCAGGAAAACACTATTTTTAAGCGAAAAAGATGTTCCAGGACTAGAGGCATGGGATGAAGTTGGAGGGAGGACAATTCAGAGGAAACATGAGAAAGAATTTCTTCACGGAACGGGTGGTGGACAAGTGGAACACCCTGCCAGAGGAAGTGGTGGGGGGGCTGAAACAATCACGGGATTTAAAAATGCATGGGATAGACATAAAGGAATTCTGGAGGTCAGGGGTAAGGTACAACAGACTTCTAGGAAAACAAACTGAACTTACAAGATCAAATGGGCAGACTGGGTGGGCCATAGGCCCTTATCTGCCGACACTGTCTATGTATCTATGTATCTATGTATCTAGGTCTTGGGTTATTCTCAAGGTACGATTCTCCCACAAGACCGCATGTAGACTCTTGATTTTAGACAGGATGTGTTGCCTTTTGAGGTAACTAAGCAGCTTGATTAGTATGGGTCTAGGAGAAGAACCTGGCAGAGGTTTAGGCTTCAGGGATCTGTGGGCACGCTCGATGTGGTAGGAGGGATAAATGGGCGAAGGGCCAAGAATCTTGGTTAAAAGTTTTTGCACTAAAGACAGAATATCAGGCCCTTCCTCCCCCCTCCAGTAAACCCAGCACCAGAATGTTGTTCCTCCTACTACGTCCCTCGAGGTCCTCCGTCTTTAGTTTTAGCTTGGCAATTTGTTGCCTGAGCGTGGTAATTTCAGGTTCACACTTGGCCTTCCAGGATTCCAAGGAGCTAGTACGAGCCTCTGAGTCGTCCACTCGAGTTGTAAGAGAAGCTAGGTCACTGCGCATGGATTTAAGCTCAGAGGAAATCTCCTGCAGAGTTTCACGGAATGGGATCAGCTCCTGAAGGAACCGATCCTCTGTGAGAGGGCAGGAGGAGACGTTAGAGGAGCCAGATTTAGCACCCGAACCCGTAGGCAGGGTTCTCGACTTTTTAGCCGCTTTTTCAGGAGTGTTCGGCGGCGTGTGCCTGGCCCCGGCGTTCTTCATCTCGGCCTCCATAATCTCCACCACACCTTAGCGTAAACTCGTTAGGAAATCACACAGACGCCAATATGAAGTGATGGTGGGTTGTAGAAAACTGCGATTAACGAGGAGCACGCTAAAAATAATTATTCGAAGTCAGTAAATAACGGAATCAGCTGGTTGAGAGGGGAGAGCTGTGAAACTAAGCTGCCATTAAGAGCACTGCCCCACGTGACCTCCAGAAATTTCAGAAGATAGCCCTTGACTGGGCTCCCTCGACCAGACCGGGTCCTTGGAGCTGCTGGCTATGCTCAACCTCCTGCCCGCAGAAATTTCAGAAGATAGCTCTTGACTGGGCTCCCTCAACCAGACCAGCTCGTTGGAGCTGCTGGTCATGGTCCACCTCCTGCCTGCAGAAATTTCAGAAGATAGCCCTTGACCGGACTCCCTTGACCAGACCGGCAGCCACGACCCACTCCTTGAAGCCGCCGGCTGCACTCAACCTCCTGTCCGCAGAAATTTCAGGTACACCCGCTGTTCACTTCCTTGCCTCCTCAGACTGAAAGCCCTGCTCCTCACTGGCTAACCCTTGAGAAACCACCAGGCTGCCATTGGTTCACGTGTCTGCTTCTAGCACACCATTGGTCTCTGGCCCTCTCAATGCTTTCAGCTGTTTCCTCAATCTGCTTTTACTTCTTTTTTAAGCTGAGCCTGAACAGCTTCTCTAACTTAAAAGCTTAATTCAATTTGAATTTTCTCCTCCCACCCTCCCTTGTCCCTGGCACTCTTTAAATGCTCCTGGAGTGCTCTGAGCTCTGCCCACCTACTTGAGCAGCCACTCACTACGCAGCGGACCTAGTGTGCTGTCAAACCCGGCTTGCTTTACAAAAAAAAAAAAATATATTTCTTTTTAACCACAGTTTACTAGTCTCTCCAAAGCCCACCAGTCACACCACAAAAATGCCTGTCCTTCCTCCCTCTCTCTCTCCCACCTCCTCCTCCTACACTTCTTCCCCACCATCTCCCTCCCTTCCTCTCCCTTCTCTAATCCAAATGCCCCCTCTCTGGTCTACTTAACTGTTTCTGACACTGACACTTATAATCATGCTGTCTCCCCTGCTTCTTCCCTCCTACGCTGGTGCCATTTCCACCTTCCCCTAGCAGCCTCACTTCTAGCAGTGCCTGCCTCATTTGCCTTTATCAGGCTCCTATTAAACGCCTCATCACCCCCTAACTCCTGACCCATCACTCATAAATATTATAAGCCCCATCTATTCTTTAAATCTCTGAAATGACATCACCTGATTATAGCTCTCCTGCTCCTCTCCTCTGGAAATATCCATCCCAATCCAGGACCAGCTGCTGTCACCTTACTTGGACCTCCTCATTTTGATCCTGCCCAAGCTCCCACTAATTCCTTAACCCTTCCTAGAGAACTCAAGCTACTACACCTAAACATACGCAGCCTGTTACCCAAACTGGGCCATCTCCAAACCTGACTTTCTCACTGACGCCTGACATCTTAATCCTCTCAGAAACTTGGCTTGGTAAAAAGATACCTGACCTTGCCATCATCTATCCCCAGATACTCTTTGGCCAGACAAGACCATTCTGACAGAGGTGGGGGTGTTGCTATGTACATCTCCTCCTCCCTACACTATATCATCACCCTTGCCTCCTCTGAGTCATCCAAATATGAGGCCCTTGTCATTTGGCCCTGCCTTTCTTGATCCCAATACTTGTTGCAGGCATTTATTGTCACTCTAATCTTCCCACCACTGTGGCCACTGACCTCATTACTGCCATTGTTTCCCACTCACAGTCTGGAGAACTGTTCATCTTGGGTGATTTCAACCTAACTGGTTGTCTCTCTCTCAAAATACAACACGTAGCAGTATAGCCTCTCATAATCTAACACAATGTATCCAAGAACCTACCCATCTGAACACTAAAACCCCAAATCACACCTTTCTCGACTGTGCGCTCACCACCCACCCTCATTGTGTCATCAAATCTGGTATCCTACCAGATGCCCAAAATGACCATCACTCGATCTATCTTGTCCGGAAGGTCCATAGGCCCAAACCCTTTCACAAAATACTAATGACTCACTCTTATAAATTTCAATTTAACCCCTCTTCCCCACTACTTAGTAAATTCCTACTGGGCTCTTCTAACCACCGCTCCCCACATTAATGATTCCCTAGCCTACTTCAAAGATAGAGTCTTCGCTATCTGGAATCACTATAACCTGTCAGGTGCACACAAGTACATGGCAACCATGTCCCTTGAGTTACTCCTGAATTGCTGGCCTGCCTCAGAGAGCGCAATAAAGCTTGAAGGAAACATAAAACAACTAACCTCCCTATTGACTTCATCATATACTATAAACTCTGAAATGCGTGCACCAAAGCTACTAGGCTAGCCAAGGCTGAGTATTTCAACACTATCTTCCACACTAACTTAAAGTGATTTTCCAATGTAGCTGAGGGCAGCTACCACTCACATATTGTGGTAGCTGCCCTCAGCGCTAGTCAATCCAGCTTGGTTTAAATAATAAATTCTGCTCTGTACCTTTGTATTTTTACTCATAATTTTGTGTTTACTTAATGCAGGCCTGACCAGTTCTGAAGTTTCTGGTAATCATGACATGCTCGCCTTCGCCAACACACAATGACGCAGGACCAGAGAGGTGGGTTGCTTTATTGAAATGGTGGGACTAGATTTTCATCAGTTTTCATTAAATACATGAAGATTAACAGGACCCGCCAACTACCAGTCATGTTAGTCGAGCTGTCCTTCATTAACTTTAGGTGTTCTTGTCGAAATTGAATAAAAATCTGGCCCCATTCATTTCAATTGGGTGCGCCTGTGCTCTCTCCCTGATCACACGCCATTACGCGTTTGAGCACTGGGCGTGTTAATGCATACCAGGAACTTCAGAATCGGTCAGGTTGCATTGCTAAATAAAATTACAAGTAAAATACAAATATACAGAGCAGAATTTATTATTTAAACCAGGCTGGATTAACTAGCTCTGAGGGCAGCTACCACAACATGTGAGTAGCTGCCCTAAATCAGAAAATTCCTTTAAACTCCCCTTCCAAATTCTGGAAAGTGGTCCATGCCCTCTTCTCTCCCCCCTCCCAGCCACCCTCCCCTGTCCTTAAAATAAACAACTACCTTATAGCAGATCATGCTTCCGTAGCCAAAGAATTCAATTCATACTTCGCATCTTGTGCTTTGGCTCTACTAGTCTCCCTCCCCGCCTGCCCAACTACGCTTTCCCCCTCCTACACTGACAACTGCCACCCCCACCAAATGCATGACCATTACTCTTTTTCATTCTCTTTGGTCTTGCCTGCTGACACCCTTAATGCCCTTCAAGCAATTAATCCATCAAAAGGCAGTTCTCCCAATGAGCCTGATCCCATGCTCCTCTACCTCTGTGTCCCAGCTATTGCCTATCCTTTTTCAGAAATCTTAAACCTCTCCTTCAGAACAGACATGGTCCCCATACCCTGGAAGCATGCTATTGTCCTCCCCCTCCCCAAAGCTGGAGGCTCCACTTCTCCTAACAACTATCACCCTATTTCCTTGCTTCTCACCCTTGCTGAACTCCAGGAGCATGTAGTTCTCTCCCAACTCTCCTCCTTCCTCTCTGACTCCAATTTTTCACCTCTTTCCATTCTGGATTTTGGAAAAATCATTCTACCACTACCTCCCTCCTCAAGCTTACTGATTCAGTCCTCACCGGAATGGACAATGGCCTGATCACCTCCACCATCTTTGTCGACCTCACCAAGGCTTTCGACACGGTTTCCCACACTCTGCTCCTTCAAGCACTCTCATCAGCTGGGCTCCTGCTTCCTGCTACAAACTGGTTGAGAGCCTACCTCTCTGGTCACACTAAATCAGTTAGGATAGCAGAGTCCAGCTTCCTTCTCCATCAAATTCACACTGGAGTACCTCAGGGCTCAGTGCTAGGCTCTCTACTCTTCTCCATCTTTTTAAATGACCTCCCACCAGCCTGATCCTCCTCATCCATACACATGTACGCTGACGAAACCATCTTGTTCACCTCTGGCTAATCCTCCTCTGATGTGGAAACCAGACTACAGTTCGACTTTAATAAGCTCCAGCACTGGCTTGCATCACATCAATTCTTCCTAAATGCCAAGAAAATACTCTCCATGACCATTGGCACAAGACAGAGACTTGCTAGGCTCCCCATTCTGCCCACCTTCCACACCCTGGATGGGACACTACTTGAAGACACCTCCTCTTTTAGATACTTTGGGGGTTTGGCTGGACCAACATCTCACCTTCTCTGGTCACATCGATGCCATCCTGAAAAAGCTGCACCCAAGCTTGGCGCATTATACGGGAACCATAATTGCATTCCTATTACTTCCAGGTGCAAGGTTGTCCAAAAGATACTTCCTATTTTCGACTGCTGTGATGTAGTCTACAGTGCTGCTCCTAAATCCACCTTATCCAGACTGGACCCCCATTTCAATCCTTTCTGCCACTTTGCCCTAGACTCCTCTGCATGTACTCATCACTGTGACCTCTATCTATTGTCTTCCCCCTCTATTCCTAACAGATGTCTCTCCCACTGCACCAAACTCATCTCAAAATACTGACTAGACTGTCTTTCACAATGCCTTTCCTCCTCTCTCTCTCTCTAGCCCCTCCCCACTCATGATTTAAGATCCTCTGGCTTTCGCTCCTTTCTGATCCCCCGCTGTTCCACACTTGCTGATCAGACTGCTTTCGTACATCATTTCCTTAAAATCTGGAATGCCCTGCCCCCTCAAATATGGCACTCCTTCTCCCCTCATTCTCTCTCCTTTGCCCTACACAACTTCCTCTTTTCTAACTGCACTTGCTATCATCAACCATAATCTGCTGTCCTCTGGCCCTCGCACCTCACCCCTAGCTGGGACTTTAGCACTCATGCATACAAACCTGTCTTCATTATGTTCAACTTCATTTTATCTACCTTCCCAGTTATATGTTCAAATATTCCTGTATTTCCTGCAATAGCTGTCAGCCGTGCACTGTATTCATAAATTTTGTTATCCCAATTAAAGATTGTACTTAATTATGATATGATGTTTGTATATATGAATATATTTTATTCTGCCTTCCCAGTTATATGTTTAATTCCTGTATTTCCTGCAATTGCTATAATCCGTGCACTGTCTTCATAAATTTTGTTATCTCAAATGATGATTGTACAGAATCATGATATGATGTATGTATATATGTATGAACTCCTTCTATTTCCCTTCCACCCCAGGTTGCACTGGGAAACAAGTAACTTGTTGCCCAGTGTGCCTTCCTGGTGAAACATTTCAACATATAAATAAAATAAATAATCCCTTCCTCAGTGGCCACCCTTGTGTAGATCTTCATGTCATCTGTGAAAAGGCTGATCATACCCTGTATGTCCACCCCTGTGTAATAAATGAATACTGCATGCTGAAGAGGACTAGGCCCAGGACCAAGCCCTGTGACACCCTACTTGTAACCTTTTCGACATTCAAGAATTTACAGTTTACCACTGCCTTCTGAGTCCGCCTTCTCAGCCAGCTCTCTGCTCATGTGGCTGTCCATTCTTCTACTCCTCGGACTCTCTGCTTTTGACCACCATCCTATGGGCAACCAAGTAAGAACTCTGCTGAAGTCCAGGTACAGTATGTCAACTACCTATGTTTATCAGCCACCCTAGTCACCCAGTCGAAGAACTCTATTAGGTTCGTCTGGCATGACCTCCGCTTAGTGAACCCGTGCTGGCTGGTGACTAGTTTGTAAATTTTTGTTAAGGATTTCATTAAATATGTGCATTACAATGAACCTGTCAGCACATCAGTAGCACTACAGCTTGCAATACTGGTTCCCAAGTTCAAGAACGAGCTCAAGTAGCTGGTCACAGGCCAGGGGGAGGAGGATAGAGCATCCCAGAAGAAACTCTCCTCTTCAGGGGAGGAAGGGCAGCTGGCTCCAATGCAATACTGTCACCTGGGTGACCACTGGTGGCAGCTCATGTGATGTAGCTTGCAGGGTGGGGGATAGCTGCTGTTGTGCTGCACATGCTTGCATGAGTAACTTGCACAACCTAGCACACTGGCCACTCAGTGGGACTGGAAAATTATGGTAAAACCACTGGCAAGCAGCAGGATGATAGTCCAGCATCCTGCAGACCTCACACCAGTGATGTGGTCCTCTTCTGGGTTTGGATCTTGATTCGCAGCAGGAATTGGGGAGCCCTGCCACCCCTGCTATGGAGGGAAAGCTGCTGGGAATCCTGAATTGAGGTAAGCCCATAAGAAGTTGAGTAATGGGACAGGGGAGGCTGAAAAATGTATTTGTTCCTTACTGTGAGCCACTGGTAAATTCTAATAACAAGCTGAGCCATTACTACTTAGCTGACAAAAACACTGTGTTGATATGAGTATGGTATATTAATGTAATACTACTGCAAACATGCACAGTGGGCTGCAAATTTAAAAATCTTATGCTTAGGTAGGCTTCCCCACACCATCAAACACTCAATCTATTAAGTGTCCTGCATCTCTGTTCACTACTTTGTATTATCCCAATGCTGTAGTGTGGGTAGGGCCACAGAGGTCATTGGTTGCTTGCCTTATTGTCAGATGTTACAAGTTGCTGATAGTATCACACATATTTGAATTAAATTCTTACCAAAAAATGACCAGAGTAGTCAATTTAGTCACTCAAGCAGCCTCTTGGTATGAGTTGCTTGAGTGTCTGGAGTGAAAGAGCCATTGCTGCTTTTTAAGTACTATAGGTAATGCAACCTTTATTTTGCCACTTTGTGGAGTATACCATTCAGTAGATTGTTCAACTCTATGCTTACAACTTATTAAAAGTATTACTAAAGGTAACTTCATTAAACAGGCAGGTACAAGAAGCACAGCTACTGTGAGTGAGCCTGCTGCTGTTTCCAAAAATTATACCCATGGCGGGAATTGCTGAGGAAGGTACGAGAGGTGCAGCTGTTAGGAGTGATGCTACTGCTGGTTCCAAATATAATACCCATGGTGGGCATCAAACATAATAAACCGATGTTTGACAAAACTAAGAGTAGTGTGGTACATGTGACTTGCATGGTGGCAATAGTGATGACATATTTTGTCAGTAGTACGTGTCTAAAGAGAATGACAGTACAACTGAGGGAAAAGTGATGCCAATGGAAGAAATTGTGGTAACAATTATGATATAAGGCCTGTAAGTTATTAGCAACAGTCCTTCCAGAATTAGTTCTGCCCTATATGAGCACTACACAAAATAGAGCCTGTCCCCAGGGGTCTTGTGGGAAGGAAATTCTGTAGTTTTGTAGTTTTGCAGTGTTGGCATCTAAATGGACCTGGAGGGGGAGCCCTTACTGTGACTGACAGTTCCCTCAGCCAACTGATCCTTTTGGATTACAAGGGAAATGCCCAGAACTGCCTGAAGCAGTGTATCAGTCAGAGTTAATAGTGGAAGGGTGAACAGCTCGAGCTTTCGAGCAGCTGCTCCCAGAAGGAGCTTAGGGGAATCAGTGGGAAGAGGCTAAGCTGGCCTTCCTGCTCTGTTCTCCAGTCATTTGAACTGCCTATTGCAGAAGTTGGACCTATCTGATTTCCAGCCTTGGAACTGCGGCAGAAGAAAGAAGGAGTGTCATTACGACTTATGATTTGGACCGAAGACTTGCTCCAGAAGCGATCATCCCAGCTTGTGAGAGAATTGCCCTCAGATCAGAAGGTTTGCTCACTAAAGCTGTTAATTTGCAACAAGACAGTATATGAACTGTTGCTTAAAGAAGTTAGTGCTACAGTATAAATGTGCTGAATGTGTTTTGTGGGTCGCGATTTGGTTCTCCATGGTAGAATCTGTTATGCCAGCTGGAGGCTTCACCAACAGAAGATCACAAACTTTCTCAAAACAGTTCATCCTGCCTGGGCCCTGCCATCTCAGCCTAGTCCACTACTCTTGTATCAGGGACCTTCTCGGTGAAAGACCTGCTTAGGGATTCAGGGCCTTGCCCAATATCATCGAGCAGGTAGCGACCACACGAGGGTGAGTCGTGTTAACCCAGCTTCCCCCGGCCTTCTTGATCACCACCATGAGGTCTACATCTTGCCTGTACTGCATCCAGGTCCTGGTAGCATGAGTACAAATCAGGCTAGCTCCCTGCAGTGAAAGCAAAAATCACTGTAGTACCATCTAACTGTTTCTTTTACTGGGTTCTTGCAATGGACTGAGCCATCCAACTTGGATTACAAATTATTGGGTTGTGTGCATGCTTAACTGTTTTCTTTCCTTAAGGGCCCCAACATCAGCTGCAACACCGGCCACCCTGGGCAATACTTCAGACTAGCCTGTATGACATTCTGGGTACCCAGGGTTGCTGAACTGTCAAGTTGGGACTTAAAGTGCATGCCAGACAATCCTGATTCCAATCAGATTGTTAATCATTCTGCTAGATTCACACCCCCTCCCTTGTTCACTGTCCCTAAATAAACCTGATTGTCTTTTCTCACATTTAACCTGGCTAGTGTGCATATTATTAATTGGGTTACAGTGTTAATGCTGAATTGTTGCATTGCTGACCTAATTTTCCAGGGGGTCTTCAAGGCAGTTGCACCAGATCCAGCCCTGGTGGTAAGTGAAAAGGGTGTGAGCACATTATTACTACTGCCTATTGGTTGTAAATGTATTATTATGTTATTTCTTAGGCCACTAGAAGGGTTGGTGGGGTGGTTATAGCATCCCAGAGGGCTATACCAGAGCAGTTAAGCTACCCCAATACCATTCCTCTGGGTGCAGGCACCTGATTACAGAACTCAGGCCCCTCAACCTGTGTATTGCCATGCAGGCAGGGGTAGTAGGCCTTAGAATAGCACCACCAAGGGGTTACATCTTGGAGGCACTGCTGGGATTAGCGCCCTCTAGTGGTCAAAAGTTTAAATTTCAGCCAAGTGTAAAATTGAAACAGGATTTTAAATGGAGGCACTTGCTACACCCAAATGGAAAATTTCCCCCCACAAGCTGGTCGTACACTGCATGATAGGGAGGAGTGAGGCAGAAGGGGTTGACCCCCACCACGCAATACTATTACTTGATATTCCTGTGGGGACTGCTAATGAAACTATTGAAGACACACTGGGCAAGGTTAAGTGTCTGGGCAAGGTTGAAGTATGGGGGCAGGACTCAGATCTATTTGCTCAGACCTTGGTGGCCCTCCTTTCTAGCAGCCTCCCCATAGACCCAGAGACAGTTCCCCCTGTCATCATGCTGGAAGGATCCCAGAAGGGGTGGAGAGTTATTCATTTACATAGTGACCCATCTTCCCCTGGGGGGCCCGAATGGTAGAGGGGTTTAAAGACAAACTATTGAGATGCCTAGCTGCTGAAGGGAATACAGTTAAGGATTTGCAAAAGGTTTTGGAGGATTCAGAAGAGACCGCTCCTTTACAATCTCCTCCAGCCTCTATGTCCACCCCCAAGGCATCCCCTATGGTAGAGTTCCCCCATTGTGATACCCTCTGTACACCTGGAGTCCTATCGCAGGCTCAGATTGTTCTCTGGTACTGTTCCTGTGCTAGTGGGGGAGATGACTTGGAAACTTGGATGGACTATGCTACTGCCCTGGTCCAAGAATAACAGTGCTCTGAAGGGGGGAAGCACAAGAGACTTATGGAAAGTTTGAGGGGGCCCTGCACTAGAAGCTATTCAGTTCCTTCGGTCCACAAACCTGGAGGTCACTGCAACTGAGTACCTTTCTGCTTTAGAAGGGGTGTTTGGTAGCACCGAATCTTGGGAGGATTATATGTGGAAGTTCAAGTCTGCTGAACTGTGGAAAAATAAGAAGTTGTCTGATTTTGTCACCTGAATTAAACAGGCCCTGCAGAGAGCACATCATAAAGATGGTGTCTCTGACAGTGAACTGAATCATGTCAGGCTGGAGCACATTCTCAAATCTGCCTGCTATTCAAGTGTGCTTATGCTAAAACTGAAGCTTCAGTACCGGAAAGCTAACCCTCCTATATATTGTTGGCTGATGAAGGAGATCCAGCACGCTGAGAATGATGAAGATGGTTGGGAATCATATGCAGGAGCTACACACACTGCCCTGACTTTCAATTGACCTGTTGAGAAAGAAGAGTCCCTTGAGACACAGCAGGTCCAAGAGCTCCTGAAGGAGCTCAAAGAGATGAGAGCCAGCCAAAAACCTGCAGCAGAAGCTGTCAGAATCTCTAGTTTTTGCCCTCCTAAGACTAAGACTTGTAATGAGGTCCCACCCGCCGGGGCCCATGCCCTTGCCACTGAACCTCAAGCTGATTCCAAACTGATGAAAGAAATGAGAGGACTGTGAACTTTGGTAGGGAACCTCATACATGCAACATGATCCTCCACCCCCTGGAAGAAGTGCGGAGAAAGGAGCCTGAGATCAAGCTGAAAGAGGACTAGAACTCCCGCACCAGACCATTATAAATTTTGTGAAGAACCAAACCGTTCTGGTGATCTCAGAGGAAAAATGTTCTTTTACAGGTGTGGAGAGGACTGGCACACCCGATGAGGTTGCAGTTTCCCTGAGGACCTGTGGAAAGTCACTATAAAGCTGCTTAATCTGGTTTGGCAGAGCAATATAAAACCTCAGCCAGGCACATCCCAAATATCTTTTCCTCTAAAACTGCTATGGGCCAGTCCGCAAAACAAACCTCCCTGGATTGGTCTGAGATGGTGGGCAAGCTATGGAAACCACAGTGACTGTTAACAGCATCTCTACCCGAGCTGTGCTAGAGAGTGGCTCGCAGGTCACTACTGCATTCAAAGACTGGTATGATCAATACCTATCTGATCACCTGCTCTCACACCTAGAAGGACTGCATGTATGGGGATTAAGCACCAAATCCTATCCTTATCAAGGGTATGTACAAATGTGGTTGTCTTTTCCTACTGCCGTTACTTGGGTGGATGAGCAAGTGGAGACACTGGCTTTGGTGTACCCACTGTTGGGGATGTATGACGGTATCCCCTTGTTGATTGGAATCAATGCTCATATGTCTGGCAGGCTATCCCTGCTCTTTCAAGAGAAACAAGTAAGCTGACTGGGAAGGCACTACACATTCTGGCCATCGTGTGCAGAGCATATGATTTACAGATGAAAAACAAAGAGGTAGAGAAAGATGAACCGATGGGGGTAGTATGGAAGAAGGATCCGGAATCCCTTGTGTTGCCCCAATGCACAGTGTACAATCAGTGGTGAAGTGCGAATCAAAAAAGATGTTAAAAATAAAATCCTCATGTTGGATGCCCCAGTAGAAGGGAAACTCCCTGAGGGACTGTTGGTCAAGCCTAGCATCCTACCAGCCCGGGCTCACACCTATGCCCGGTGAATGGTGGTACAAGTCCAGAATACATCCGACCGGGATACCAGAGTAAATCGAGGTTGGCCCCTGGCTACTGTATATTGTGCAGACACTGTTGTGTTGCCTAGCAAGAAAGGCACTGTAGAGACCGATGAGGTGACCCCAATTTGTTTGACTTTGGAGAGTCTCTCTTCCCCGAAGAGTGAAGAACCACAATCAGTCAGAAGCTGGCCCAGAAAAACAAGGAATTCTCTTTGAAAGAGTGGGACGTGGGATGTGTTACTGGGGCTGAACATTACGTAAGACTACATGATGAAAGGTCTTTCCATGAGAGATCTTGGCACCTAGCCCCAGAGGACATCGATGATGTTCAATGCCATCTCCAGGAAATGCTCGCAGCTGGCATTATACAGGAGTATTGCAGTCAATACACTTCACCTACTGTGGTAGTCCAGAAGGAAAGTGGCTTGGTGAGGATGTGTGTGGATTTCTGGACTTTGAATAGAAGACCCATACCTGACCAGTACACTGTGCCTCTCATCCAGGATGCCCTGGACTGCCTCAATGGAAGTCAGCGGTTTTCTGTATTGGATCTCTGGAGTGGATATTACCAGATACTGATGGCCCCCGAAGATAGAGATAAACAGCATTAATCTGCCTTTGGGGTTTTTATGAATTTCTGCACCTGCCTCAAGATATTTTGAGAGCACCCACCACTTTCCAGCGGCTGATGGAATGAGCTGTGGGAGACAAGAACTTATTAGAATGCCTTGTCTACTTAGATGATGTCACTGTGTTTGGTTGGACCCTTGAGGAACATGAGACCCATTTGTTCAAGGTTCTAGACTGACTGGAGGATTTTGGGCTAAAATTATCAGTAGACAAGTGTCAGTTTTTCAGAAGTCTGTGAAATATGTTGGTCATGTAGTGTCGTCTGAAGGGATCCAAACTGGCCTGAGCAAAGTGGAGTTTCTAACCACCTGGCCCCAGCCTTGTAATCTTAAAGAGCTGCAAAGATTCTTGGGGTTCTGCAGATACTATTGCTGGTTCAAAAAAAGATTACACCAAGGTCATCTGCCCTTTGCTCAACTTAATTCAAGGTTACCCACCTACAAACAAGAAATACAAGAGAAGTGCAGTCAAAGAGGAGGAAAGAAGGTCTACTTTTGGACAAATGAACCTTTTGGGACAAGATGGACTCACGAGTGTGAGGTGGCATTCTATGGGATTATCAACCAACTCACTCATGCACCCATGCTTGCTTATGCAGACTCCAGCAAGCCCTATGTGTTGCACACTGACACCATCTTGAAGGGACTTGGTGCTGTTCTATATCAAGAATATGAGGAAGGCTTATGCCCAGTGGCGTTTGCTAGTCGAAGCCTAGCATCATCTGAAAAGAACTACCCTGTACACAAACTTGAGTTCCTTGCCTTGAAATGAGGCATGGTGGACCAATTTCATGAATATCTGCATGGTGCAAAAATTCTAGTAAAGACTGATAATAATCCACTCATCTATGTCCAGACTTTGGCAAAGTTGGATGCCACTGGACATCGCTGGCTATCTACACTTTCCACTTATGATTATTCAGTAGAATATTGGCCAGGCTTAAACCACATTGATGCTGACACCCTTTCCATGACACCTGACACTAACGTGAAGTGGGTGAAAATGTCCAAAGAATCTGTCAAAGCTCTTTGTCAAAAATTTGATAAGGATGAGCACTCCTCTCCTGAAGCAGTTGATTGCCTGGTAGACTGCTTGGGCCCTTGTGACACTTGTGTTTCCGCAGCTCACTGCCATCTTGCAGCCTTGGATCTCAGCATGTTGCCCCAACTTATACCCAACAACATATAGTGGGCTCAGACCCAAGACCCTATGATCAAGTCTGTGCTGGATGCTATTCATGATGGGAAAAGTGTGCCTAAACTGCATTCTTTTGATCCTCAAACTGCCCTGCTGTTTAGAGAGGGTCCCAAATTAAAGTTGTGCAACAAACTGTTTTACAGAGAAACTCTTAATTGACAAGGTCAAGTTATCAAGCAACAACTAGTGCTACCTACAGTTTTCAAACTGTGGTTCTACGTGCCCTTCATGATCAGATGGGACACTTAGGCTGTGACCGAACTACTGACTTGGCCCATGCTCGATTTTAATGGCCAGAAATGGGGGCTGATGTTGAGACTCACATCAGAACTTGCAGTCACTGTCTCCAGAGGAAAGCTCAGCCCCAGAGGGCTGCACCCTTAGTCAATATCTCTACCAGTGTGCCCATGGAGCTCATGTGAATTGACTTCTTGTGTCTTGAATCAGATCAAATGAATATCGGCAATGTGCTAGTGGTGTCTGATCATTTTACTCATTATGCCCAGGCATATCCAACCAAAGACTAGAAAGCTTCCACAGTGGCAAAGGCACTGATTGAAAAGTTCTTTGTCCATTATGGTGCCCCCAAGAGAATTCATTACAATCAAGGGAGAGACTTTGAAAGCCGCTTGATCAAGGAAATGCTCTCACTCTGGGGAGTGCAAAAGTCCAGATCCACCCCTATCACCCCCAGGGGGATCCACAGCCTGAAAGATTTAATCGAACACTACTAGACATGCTGGGCACACTTCTTCCCTGGGACAAGTCCAAATGGAGGCAACAGAAAAGCACCGTAGTCCATGCATATTTATTTAGTTGTTTAACCAGGTATAGCACACTAAGCTGAAAGCTTTTTTACAGGAGCGACCTGGGAGTACAAGGAGGTTAAGTGACTTGCTCAGGGTCACACAGTATACAAGTGGAAGCTGTGGGATTCAAACTCAGGTCTGGTCTGCTGGATGTCACCAGATTTGCAGCTCAGAGCCTTAGACCACTGTGCTGTACTGCCTCCAATATAACTGCACTAGCGCCTAATGTTTGGTCGAGAAGCTCAGTTGCCAGTAGACATCTGCTTCAGAGTTTCCCCTGATGGAGTCAAAGCAGAGAATTTCCTTCAGTATGTTCAGAAGCTAAAAGCCCAGTTAAACCACGCCTACCAATCGGCACCCACCATGGTGGCAAAGAGGAACTTAGCAAACAAAGAAAGGCATGACAGACATGTCAAAGCCCAAGAACGGCAACCTGGAGACAGAGTTTTGTTGTGAAATTTGGGACTGCATGGAAAACACAAGATTGCCGATAGGTGGCATCACACCCCTTACATTGTTGTCAGCAAGTTGGAGGATCTGCCAGTTTATAAAGTGCATCCATAAAATGATCCATGAGCTGTAAATACAATGCACAGAAATCACTTGTTACCTATTGGGCAAATCGTCATCGAGTCTGCACCTCAAGACACTACCCCTCCCGGGCCTGTAACCAGAGCTGCAGCAAGAAAGAAACAGTTAACCCCCTCTCCAGTTGTTAAAGACTCAAGGCCTTCCATCAGTCATGTCATAAATGAAACTGACTGCCTGTCCGAATCTGATGACAGTGAGTGCGAGGCCCCCTATTACCAGTCTTACAAACTGAGTCAATTGTCTCAAGGTAATCCCATGTGTAATTCTGAAGATGTTGCTGGACCTTCAAGACTGTTTGACCCTCCAGCCTTCTCCACAGCCACTGTGCCCCCTGAAAGTGAGGTGCAAAGTGTGACTTCTGATGTAGCTGACTTCTTGTGTCTTGTGAAATTAGCTCAGCCCCAAGAAAGACAGCCAGAAACAAAAAGCATCACTGGTGATATACCAGAAAGTTTGGAACTCTTTGCAACCAATAATTCAAAAAATGTGGCAGACAATGATGTTAATTAAGATAATGATGTTGAGAGTATCAGTAATATGTTACAAGATTTAAATTCCATGGAATTTCCTCTTGATGATGAACCTGGAATTTCAGAGCCAAGCAATGAAAGTAATTTTGTTGAGCCAGAACTAACAGAGCCAGAAGCTGAAAGTGCTTCCAGTCCAGCACAGACAGCCAGTGCAGAGGTACCCCTTTCTTCAGAAGCAGACTTATTGACAAACAATGAGCCAGGACTGAGCACCCCAATTGCAAATGCTGAAAGAACTGAGCCTGTGCCTGCCCCTCCCAGAAAGTCTGGAAGAGCTACAAAGCTAGTGATACGCCTCAGCTATGACTCCCCAGGAAGGCCTGTAGACCTCCCACTACATGTAGTTCACAAAGGGGTGTATGCTTCTGAAAATTCTCTTCCAAAACTGGGTTATTCTGCCACATCTAAGTTACTAGTGAAGCCCTCCAATCTGTGTACTAATGACCTTACCCACTGTAGCCCTATTGTGGTTAATAGGGATAGGCTCCAAACCATGTGGATTAGTATGCAGCAGGTAACGCAAACCAGAATTGTAAAGGAAATGTGTCTAACTACTTGAATGTGTTAAACTGTTTATGGAAAATGTTATGAAAATGTGTTCTTATGGAACTGTCATTACTGAAGTGAAAAGAATAGTAGTACTGTTACTATGACTAGTTTATCTTACTGATGCATCAGCTTTTATTTTTATGGTATGCCAATAGAACATGCATGTATTTCACGTATAGTAGTTTTCATATAGACTCTTATAGTATGTATAGAATTGCAGCAGATGCCAAGCTTTTCCAGGCAGGGAAGAGTGTAACCCCCCTACAAACTGGGGTTTGCTATAATGTCTTCCTGGACTTCTCAATGCCCACTGTCAGGCTGGTGTCCTGTCTTAAGTAGTTTTATCTATTTGTGTGAGAGTGCCCTAGTGAGTCTCCACACCTGTCTCTTTAAAAGAGTACCTAATCAGTGCTTAGAAATTAGTCTGGGCTGTGTCCGAGTGATTTAAGGCTTGTGACCGGCCAGACAGTGTGTTATTTTGCTCCATTCTGCAGTTGCTACTTGCATAGAGGGATCGCTCATAGGAACTGTGATTGTTTATTGCGTATTTGCTGTTATAGTGAAGCTAGAGAATTTTGTCTAACCTGCTTTGGTTTTCAGCTCAAACATTTGAATGGAAGCCACCATGTTAGGTCCTGAACTTCCAGTATTTGGACCAGTCAGACCTCTGGGGACTTAAAATGGAGCCTGTCCACAGGGGTCTGGTGGGAAGGGAATTCTGTAGTTTTGTAGTTTTGGAGTGTTGGCGCCTAAATGGACCTGGAGGGGGAACCCTTAATCAATCAATCAATCAATCAATCAGTCAATCTTTATTTTACCAGGTGAAACATCATTGAGGAAAAACTCATTTACAAGTAGGACCTGGGACACAATGCAAATTACATATAATACAGAATAATAAGGCATTTCATATGACAACAGAACATGAGTTGTAACAGGTTAACAGGTATGAACATAGTATACAAAAACAGTGAGGCAGGTGATACAATAAGAATTGATATATACGTACAATAAGTTCAAAATATAAGTACAGCAGTGGGTAAGCAAAATGTACTGGTATCTGCAGTATGGGCAAAAGTACAAGGCAGCAACAAATAAGGCACAACAAATGAGAAATAATGCAGGCTAAATCAGACAGAGGAGTAGATAATCATCAGTGATATGTAGAGATGGAGGAAAGAGATGATGGTCAACAGGGACAGAGGAACGTACACAGTCAGGCGACCCCAGAGCCATCGTGCCTACATGTCCCCTAGTATCTAGTCAGATTGGGGGGAGAGGCAGAAGTATGGCGGGGTTGGTGATTCAGTGATGGAAGCAGTTACAGGACTCAGTAAAGGATCGCTGGATAAGTTTTTTAAAGGCAGCTAAGAAACCGGGTATGATAAGCTGCAAGACCTTTTGAGCAGTGTTCCAGAGGACTGGAAGAGCGTGGCTAATTGCCGCTCTACCAAAACTTGTCCTAACTTTGGGGATAATGAGAGTAATCCTAGATTGGCTTCTCAACAGATAATTACCAGGACTGCATAAAGGTAGTGTGACTGACAGTTCCCTCAGCCAACTGAACCATTTGGATTACAAGAGAAATGCCCAGAACTGCCTGAAGCAGTGTATCAGTCAGAGTTGGAAGTGGAAGAGTGAACAGTTTGAGCTTTCGAGCAGCTGCTCCCAGAAGGAGCGTAGGGGAATCAGTGGGAAGAGGCTAAGCTGGCTTTCCTGCCACATTCTCCAGTAATTTGAACTGCCTATTACAGAAGTCGGACCTGTCCAATTTCCAGCCTTGGAACTGCGGCAGAAGAAAGAAGAAAGAAGTGTCATTGCGACTTGTGATTTGGACTGAAGACTTGCTCCAGAAGTGATTGGCCCAGCTTGTGAGAGAATTGCCCTCGGAGTGGAAGGTTTGCACAGTAAAGCTGTCAATGTGCAACCGGACGGTATCCGAACTGCTGTTTAAAGAAGTTAGTGCTATAAATGTGCTGAATGTGTTTTGTGGGTCGCGATTTGGTTCCCATGGTAGAATCTGTTATGCCAGCTGGAGGCTTCACCAGCAGAAGATCAAGAACTTTCTCAGAACTGTTCATCCTGCCTGGGCCCTGCTATCTCAGCCTAGTCCACTACTCTTGCATCAGGGACCTTTTTGGTGAAAGACCGGCTTAGGGATTCGGCCCCCTGCCCAACATTATCGAGCAGGTAGCGACCACCCGGAAGTGAGTCATGTCGGCCCAGCTTCCCCCGGCCTCCTTGATCACCACCTCGAGGCCTGAATCTCGTCTATGCTTCATCCAGGTCCTGGTAGCACGAGTACAAATCAGGGTAGCTCCCTGCAATGAAAGCAAAAATCATTGTGGTACCATCTAATTGTTTCTTTTACTGGGTTCTTGTAACTGACTGAGTCATCTGACTTGGATTACAAATGATTGGGTTGTGTGATCGCAAGAACAGTTGCACAGGGGAGGGAGCTGGATGTCATTGTCCACCTGGGGACAAATGGCCTGGCTAAGAAAGGGATCAGAGCAGTGCAAGAAGTGTTTGTGGAGATGGGGAGGGGCCTTAGACAAATAGCACGCACGGTAACCTTCTCGGAGGTCTATGGCACGGGTGAGGCTAGGGTGCTCACATCATGGGATTCAATCAATGGTTGAAAAACTAGTGCAGAGCTCAGGGATTTGGCTTCAATGGGGACTGGGGGTCCACCTAGAGGGATGCAGGCCTATACTGATGTGATGGTCTGCATCTGTCCAGGAGGGGAACCAGGATCCTAGGTGATAGGTTTAAATGCTTCATTGACAAGCATTTAAACTAGCCAGGGGGGAAGGCACTGGAGGGGAGCAGGGAAATCCTATCCCCCCCAAAAAATCAGGGTACTAAATGAGGTAGACACCAACATAGAGATGTCGATAGGGAGAAGCACAGGGGTAAATGGAGAAAGTGACAAACGCAATAAGGACAGGGATGGGGCAAAAAGGGGTAAGGCCATCAAGAAATGGAGGGTAATGAGTACCAACACCCGTAGTCTGGGAAACAAGCTCCCTGAACTGGTGGCCTTGATGGAAGAGGGATGCCTGGATATTGTAGCAGTCACAGAAACGTGGTACACAGAGAACCATGACTGGGATGTTAACATACCAGGGTACACAACCTACAGGAGAGACAGGGAGGGGAGAAGAGGGGCAGAGTAGCTCTCTATGTAAGGGAAGGGATAAAAGCAACTGAACAAAAGAGTAAACAGGGAGGAAAGGAGACACTGTGGGTCACCTTAGAGACTGGAAATGGCACCACAATTTGCACAGGGGTTGTATACAGACCCCCATGTCAGGGGGAAGGAATGGACAAGGATGTGATAGAAGGCATACTTAGGATGGCAGAGAAAGGGGAGATACTGTTGCTGGGGGACCTTAATATGCCAGATGTTAACTGGAGTATCTTTGCTGCAGCCACATCCAAAAGCAGAGCCATTCTCGATGCCCTTCAGGTGGCATGTTTCAGACAGCTAGTTTTGGAACCTACTTGTGAGGGAGCAATCTTAGACCTCGTACTCTCAAACGGGGATAGTGAGAGGATCTCAGATCTAGAAGTGGGTAGCCATTTGCGAACAAGTGACCACCAAACAGTGTGGTTCATGATAAACTCAGCTACAGAGTCAAGCCATACAAAAGTGAGGGTTCTGGACTTTCAGGAGGGCTGACTTTGGCAAGGTGGGAGAGTGCCTTAGAAAAGCACTAGCAAACAGGCTAGAAGGAGGGGTGGAGCAACAATGGGGAAATATCAAAACTGCCATCACAGAGGCAACAAGCCTTTGTGTGAAGCAAATAAATAAATCAAAATGAAAGAAAAAGCCATTATGGTTCTCAAAAGAGGTGGCGGTGAAGGTTAGGGAGAAAAAGATAGCATTTAGGAAGTATAAGGAAACACAGAAGGAGCAGGACAGAGAATTGTACCAGTTAAGGCAGAAGGAAGCAGGGAGGGTAGTCCGAATAGCAAAGGCCCAAACTGAGGAAAAGATAGCCAACTCAGTTAAGAAGGGGGATAAAACCTTTTATAGGTATAACAGGGAGTGTAGAAAGACAAAGGGAGGGATAGTGAGGCTGAATAGAATGGACGGTGGGTGGGCAGAGAGGGACAGTGAAAAAGCAGGGATACTGAATGAATACTTCTGTTCAGTATTCACAAAAGAGGAGGTGGGGGAGGTACCTAATCCAATTAACAGAAGCACTCTGGATAGGGGGGTTGATCCCAGTCCTTCCACAGAAGAAAGGGTTCTGAACGAACTCCTAAAACTGAAGGTGGACAATGCAATGGGGCCAGATGGAATTCATCCCAGAATTCTAAAAGAATTAAGCAGAGAACTAGTGACATCACTGACTACCCTTTTTAACAAATCATGGGAGGATGGTGTGGTACCTGGGGACTGGAGGAAGGCAGATGTGATTCACCTTCACAAAAGTGGGACCAAGACAGAGGCAGGAAACTCCAGACCTGTCAGTTTGACCTCTGTGGTGGGGAAAGTGATGGAATCACTTCTGAAGGAAAGAATTGTTGAGTACCTAGAGGCCAGTGGGGCACAGGACCCAAGGCAGCATGGGTTCACAGAAGGAAGGTCATGTCAGATGAATCTAATTGATTTCTTTGACTGGGTGACCAAAGTAGTAGACCAGGGAGGGGCTGTGGACATGGCCTACCTAGACTTTAGCAAGGCATTTGATACAGTCCCACACAAAAGATTAATAGTCAAATTAACCAGCCTGGGAGTGGGTCCCAGGGTGGTAGCCTGGGTAAACACTGGCTGGACAACAGGACACAGAAGGTAATTGTAAATGGAGTCCATTCTGAAGAAAGACGGGTTACTAGTGGGGTACCGCAGGGTTCAGTGCTGGGTCCAGTCCTTTTTAATGTCTTTATAAGTGACATTGCAGAGGGACTGGAAGGAAAAGTATGCCTCTTTGTAGATGACATAAAAATCTGCAACCAGGTTGATACACAAAGAGGTGTGGAAAGGATGAGAAGGGACTTGGCAAGGTTGGAGGAATGGTCAGAAGTATGTCAGCTTGGATTCAATGCAAAGAAGTGCAAAATAATGCACCTGAGAAACAAAAACCCAGGGGAAGATTACACACGGAGCCCCTAAAGGTAATGGCCTCCCTACCACTGCTCTGTTGTAGGGGTGTTAGCCCATCGATGCTTCACATCGACTGCCCCACCCACCCAAGGGCATCCCTTAATTTATTGACCTTTATTGACCTCATCTGGTCATGTGACCAGGCCCTTATTTTTTTCTAAGTGCCTGTTTTCCCCTTAGCTGGTTATACTTGACAGCCACCAGGAGTCAGTGTTGCAACCCACCTCATCTCCAATTTCACTTTTGCCACTCCTGCACTGCTCCACTCCTCCTCTTCCTCCTGTCACTTTCTACGCTCTCCAACTTGCTTAGATAAGGCTCCCCATACCAGTCCTGAACCCTGCACCTTCTGCACCCCAGTCTGTGATGCTACCACAGCACCAAGTGGAGTGCTCTGTTTTTTAAGCATCTGTTAGTATTACTTATCCTTCTTTCACACCTACTATCAGCTCCTTTCCCATGTCATGCTGTCCCAGTCCACTGCTACAAATGTCAACTATGGCAACACCGGCTGTTGGTACCCCTCCTACCTACTTACCCACTCTCTGCATAATTCTCCTCACCAGGTTTGCCCCCATCCTTGTTCCTAAACACCCGTGATTAGACTTCCTCCCTTCCCCCCACTATATTGGGCCCTAACACCCATGATCTGACTACCTCCTTTCCCCCCCACTAGCCACATCCATTATATCTACACTGTCTTCCCTGATGCCTCTTCCACACCCCTCACCCCCTGACTCCCCTACATTTACTTGCCTTCACCAGAACCGCCTCTCCCTGGACCCCTTCTACCTTGCCATACCTCACCTTCGAGGCCTCCCCATCCCAGCTGTCTGCTCCAAGCCAGGTTGCTCTCTCCTCACCCTGGTGCTGACCCTTGAAAACAACTTAAGTATACCATTCTCAGGACCCTTCTACTCCTATTATGGATGTCAGGGAACATTCACCCTAACCCTGGTCCTTCTCTCTGCTCCCAACACAGGCTGTTCTGCTGCTGATGGACTCCGTTTTGCATCCATCAATATTTGCAGCTTGCAGAAAACATTTGATAACCTTCAGGGATGGATAGCCCAACATCAGCCTGATATTCTCTCCATTGTTGAAACCTGGCTGTCTTAAGGATACCCCTGACTCAGCTGTATCTATTCCCAGGTACTCCATCTTCCATTAGGACGGAAGTAGGAAAAGCGGTGGGGGCTGTGCAATCTATCTCTGTGACTCCTTGCAAGATCACGCACTCCCTCCGGCACAACTGGAATGTGGTGCCCAAGCACTCTCCTTGAAAGTTGCTACCTGCTAGGCCAGGGCTCCCCTCTTTATTACCTCCATCTACATCCCCCCTCGGAACCAAAAACCTGCGTTTCAGTCTGTCCTTAACTACCTCTCTCTCCTGCCTCCCAAGGTGGAGCTCATTGCTCTGGGGGACTTCAGTGTCAATTGGCAATCTAACGCTGCTGCCCCTCTTAAGGATGCCATAGCCGCTATGGCTCTTTCACAAGTCGTTACATCTCCTACCCACAGAAACCCCCAAAATGGATCTTCCACCCTACTTGACCTTGTTCTCGCCAACCGCCCTTATAAGATCGCTGATGTCTCAGTGCTCCCAAATGCCCTGAGTGACCATTCACCTGTGCTTTGTACCTGGTCCTGTAAGGTAAAAAAAATAGCACCTAAAATTGTACTCCAGCACTGGCTGAAATGTGGTAAACTGGGGCTATTAAAAAATCATCTAGCCTACTGGGATAGGTCCCCCTTGACTATGCCCCAGACATCGACTCGGCTCTTGACTACTTAATTCGCTCATTTAACTCAGCCTGTGACATATTTGCCCCCTTCTCCAAATGTGTTGTTAAAGGCTCAGACACCCCATGGATCTCTTAGGCTCTCCTAGACCAAATGCATCACAGAGATACCCTTTGGTACCTTGCCCTTGAATCTTGCAAACTGTCCGATAGACAGCGCTACCAGGCAGCAAGGAATAAATGTGCCTGGAACATATGAAAAGCCAAAGCTGAGCACTATAGGGCAACCCTCACCTCCTCCTGGGGCTCAGGCTGCAAGTTTTGGGATAACCTGAAGGACCTTAATGGGAAATCTGTATCTGCCCCCCCCAACCCAACATCAGTGACTGTATTTCCACTGTCCCCAAACTCATTTCTGACACCCTAAACTCCTCATTTTTGGACCTCAGTAGTGTGCTCCCTCCCAACTTCTTTGATCCCCATACCATACCCCCACCCTCCAATCATCACTTCCTTCCCTTTCATTTCAAAACTCTCACCCAGTGGGAGGCAAAGTCCTATCTCCTAAAAGCATTAAGTAAGTCTTGATACAACAGCAATACCCTGGATCTTAAAATACTGCACCTGACTCTTGATGAAGTCCTCCCCCCAACCAGCATTTTAAACCGCTCCCTCTGCCTTGGTAAATTCCCCTCCGAATGGAAAATCGCTGTCATCGCGCCCATCCTCAAAAGTGGTGATTGCACCACTCCGGGGAACTACTGCCCCATCTCTATACTTCCCTCACACTCTAAGTCCCTGGAAAAAATCATCTCTGACCAGCTCACTGACCACCTAATTAAATTTGACCTTCTCTGCATGGAACAACATGGTTTTCAAAAAAGGCACAGCACCACTTTGGCACTTCTGGAATTTACCACTGCTATCCATTCTGTCCTTGACAAAAGTTTTCTGGCTGGTTCAGTCTTTGTAGACCTGTCAAAAGCTTTTGGCACCATTAACCACACCCTCCTTTTATCGGCCCTCATCCTCACTGGTCTCTCCAATGATGCCATCAATTGGTTTTCTGACTGCCTAACTGGTAGGTCCCAGCAGGTCAAGGTAAATAACACGCTCTCAACCTGCCTCCCCATCAAATCTGGAGTGCCCCAGGAATCCATCCTGGGCCCCCTTCTATTTAGTCTATTTCTCAACACCCTTCTCAAGGCCTGCTCTGGGCACTTGCTTTTATACACCGATGATGCGGTACTCTTCTTCACCCACACAGATCCCACCCTGCTACAACAATCATTCATAAAGAGGCAGAATCTTGGTTTGCTGAGCACCGATTGGTGCTAAACTACAAAAAAAAAAAAAAAACTATGGTGTTTGTGCACATCCAGAGCAAGCACAAAGGACTCCCACTGCAAATCCTCAACTCTCAGCTGGTACCCCTAGAGCAGGTCAATAGCTTTAAATATCTCAGGGTCACCCTAGACTCTGCACTAATCTTTCATGAACATACCCACCTCCTTAGCTCCACTGTCAATACCAGAATTGGCCTGCTCCACCGGTACAAGCTCTGTCTTCCACTGGAAGCCCTAAAGCTCTGAGGAAGCCTGGCATGACCGGGTGGAAACGTTCAGTTCTTTGGCATTTTTGTAGTTTCCGACGGTTTTTATTCTGTCTGAGATTTGTGTGTTGGAATATTGCTGCTCTTTTATTTATTAAAATATATTTTTTCAACCATGCCTATGTGAGTGTGTCTTTGCTGGTGGGTGCTCAGTACTTTTTTATTTTTTGTTTTATCCTGTCCCTTATTGACTATAGGATTCTGGTCTATGGGGGAACTAATAACATTGCCCTACACAGAATCTGGGTATCCCTAAATAAAGCCTGCCACCTTGTTACTGGCTGTGATCAATTGACACATACCTGCTCTCTATATAGTCTTACCAACTGGCTTGATTTCGATGGGAGACTTAGGTACCAGATGTGCCTCCTTGCCAAAAGATCACCAATGAGTCACCCCCGGCCTCACCCCCCCATGCAACCTGTGCCTGTGATGAAAGCCACCCACAGCTCCTCCAAATCCCCCTTCCTGGTTCCCCAGAGCAGAACTACCATGAGCCAGAGAACCTTCTGCTACAGGACTCCCCTCTGGATGAACGCACTTCCCAGTGACATCTCCTCTGAATATAAACTTGGCCACTTCAAACTCCTCCTTAGGGAACACATCCATTCTACTGAGGCTTGTGACTGCTTCTAGCTCCCCCTTGGCCTGTGACTGCTACTAGCCCACCCATATTCTATGTATTCCACCCTACCTACCACACATTATCTTGACAAAGGACTAAGTGTTTCTTTCACACCAGTCCTGCTTGCTAACTGCTGTTTAAATCTTGCATAGCCTCAACCAAAGCCTTATTCTCATGACTGTAACCATTATCTAATCTCATCCAAAGACTCACGATTGTAACCTATGTCTTATTATGATCACCATGCTTTGTAATTCCTATGTTCTTTGCACACTTTTTGTTGTCTGTCTTATGTATTTTGCACACTGTTTTTCTCTCTGACATGGAGCCTTTGTAAAGGAGTCTCTGACTCAAAGAATTGTAATTCTGATATGTTTAAATAAATAAAAATCAGTTCAAAACACAAGTCTTCTGCCACAAGCATCCACGGAGCTACTTTCAGACTGCTATCTGCACCACACAGGATCACAGCAGATGGAGCACAGCCCTTTAGACACCACTAACCAATCAGGTGTCAGCCCAGTGTCATGTACTCCTATTCTGCTGTAAGCTCCATGTAGGACCCCACAGGCTGCCCTTTTAATGCCTGTTTCCAGCCTGGAAATCCTTTACCCATTACCCTTGTCAAACTACCAGACCAGAGAATTACAGAGTTATCTCGGGTAGGGTAGTATGTTATCTGAACTACCCTACCCAGCCAAAAATAGGTGATACCTGCAGTACCCGAACCAGCTACCCATTGGGTAGCCCTTGCCTACTTCCACCATGCCCTCTCCACTGCTATGGTTTGGCACCCTGCCCTCTCCATTGCTGCATTCTGTCCTTTGCCACTTCCACTGCTGAAGCCAGACAATCATTTAGCTATACTTGCACCCATCCTTCACCAGTTCTGTGTTTTGATACCATCCATCTCCATTTACTTTGGCTCAATGTCCTCCCTATTATACCATGGCAGACTACTACTTTTCTATCACTATCACTGCTGCAGCAAGTGCCTCTTTCTGTGACTGTTGACTACTGTCTTCAGAATTGATGCAGATTTATTCCGTACCCTCATATTAATGCAGCCTGTGCCCTACAATCACCACTGTTATGACTTGGTGCATTAACATCCTCACCTCTATGGCCAGTCACTCACTTCTGATAGTGTGTATACAAGTGGAGCTAGAAGAGGGTAAGGGAGTGGTCTCCTCAGCTGCTCCAGTCTTATTAGTGGTGGTCACAAACAAAGAAGTCAAGCACCCCTGTGGATTGATGCAAAAGACTAGAAATATAATCAGGGCCCCTGGTGTTCTGCAGCAGAATTTTCTGATTTCTGCGGCAGGGCTCTTTGACTTCTGTGGCAGCATTTTCTTATTTCTGAGGCACGATTTATTTATTTCTCTGGCAGAATGCAGTCCTGTCATTGGCTAAATATGATGTGATGTCATCGATGACATCATATGCTGAGCATAGAGGAGGGGCTTCAGGATAAATGAGGTAGGAAAGAAAGCCTGACACTATGGAAAAATAGTATATTTATATGAAAATTCACCAAAAACAATGAATTCTGTGGCACTATATATATTCTGTGGCATGATGCAAATTCTGCCGCAAATTCCGCAACCGCAGAACCGCAGAATTCCAAGGGCCTTGAATATAATACAGATTGATGAATACAACAAACCTGTGCTCAGTCTGATGAGCTCTAGCACTTTGACATTAGAGCAGTGAACTACAATGTTACGGATGTAAAAATAAAGATGACAGTTGTAGTTCCTGACTCTAAGGTTTGAACTGAGGAATCTTTGTTGGCAAGTTGATGGTGGAGAAGCATTCTGAGCACCAGAGAATATAAGGGGGGACATGACCCCACCAAGTAAATGAAATTTGCTTTCCTGAGCTAAAGACTCGAACTCATTTTTCACGATGGCAAAGTGTGTATAAATATATTTTATAATAGTTTGCCCTCAACTGGGAAGGACGTTCATGGATAATTTACCAAGCAATCATTCTGTTTGGGGATTCATTGTGGATCTTTGTATGCTTGTGAAGTTTTTTCTTTTTCGTGAAGCCACTCCAATGTCTAAATGACACAAGAAATCCCTCTTCTGTGCAGTTGAAGTGCTGTGTCTTGCCAGCACTCTGAGCATTGCAGTAGAAGTCAGTACAGAGTTATGGATCCATGGAATGGTGCTGTGTGTATCCAGGGCCCAGTTGGTCAAGCCACCGGGGAAGAGCTCGGGCGATTTCAAGGAGACATTTGATACAGTCTTTTCCATGGACAGAAAATCAGGCAATGTGGATTGGGAGAATGACCATTTCATTTTTCTTGTCAGTATCCAGATTGCTTTATGATCTGTTTCTGTACTGCAACTCCCCAACCATTAGAGTTTTGAACTTTTATATAAATATTCTGGCATTTATATGAACTCTTCCATTCTTTTTGAGATTAACAGCTCTCCTTTCTTTTTGAGGTAGTGTTCAATTACTATATCACATTCAAGTTTTCAGATAGTATGATGTAAGTAGGATGTGGGGAACAGCAGCAGCAACTGAAAGGCGGTTGCTTGTTACCAAAAAGGAGAGCATTCATGAGGCAATTATTCACATTCTGCAGCAATTTAAGGTTGTCCGTGGTGCCATATCATTACAACAGCAGCAAGTGTGCAGGGAGCAGCAGCTTCTTCTGTCATTGACAGCCAGAGCCTGAGCCAGCCAGAGCTAAATTCAAAGCTTCATACACATGCTGGGTGGCGGCCCTACCATAGACCTCTGTAACAGAAGCAATTAGCCACTTCTGTCACTCTCTCCTCCCAAGATGCTCCAAACAGCAGAAGCAAGGAGCCCCGCACAAGAAGAAGTTTTACTATGATGCTGCTGCTGCCTGCTTTAATCTAATATCACTGTAAATGAGAAAGCATGCAATGGAGCCTTCCCATTTACAGTGAGATTAGATCAAAGCAGGCAGTAAGGTTGTGTGCAAGAAAATAGTGTGGCTGGGGGAGGAAGGAAGTAACCGCACTATGCTGAATGAAAAGGATGCAGAGAGATGTGCTTCATTTCCACTCGGTGGAAAGAGCCAGCTGTGGTGCATTAGGTATCCAGTCACATGCTTCTAGAGCACCCTTTTCCTACTATGTAGTAGCAATACATCAGCATAGCTGTCACTATGCAGCCGTAAAAATTACTGATGGCAGACTGTTAGGTTTTTTATTTTCATTATTTCAAGTAAAGATGAATATATTCAGGATCACCCTTTTCCCCTTTTTAACAAGCACCCTGCACTGACTCCCATTCTCCTTCAACCAAGTGTGCAAGTATGCCAATACCTTCCCCTTCACCTACCCTTATACACATCTCTCTCACACTCTTCTCCTTAGTGATATCGCACAGATAATTTTCCTTAAACACTTTGACTTTTAGCACACTTCTACCACACTTCTTCACCAGCAAATATTGCTATCAAAGAAAGCGACAAATCAATTAGCTCCCTTCCGTCTCCATTTCTCCTTCCACTTGGACAGTCTTCCACCTTCCCTGGTTGCACTTGCACCTGACCAATCTGTCAGAAACAGCTTCTTCTCCCTCTCATATATGGAAGTAGTACTTGCTAGCTGTCACTACTGTATATGTTATAAACCATGAAGTTCTGTGATTAGATGGAGAGGAGGGGAGTAGCTGTTAGGGAGGGTGGGATAAATGGAGTACTATTTTCACAGTTTAGGAGGTTATGGGGAAGAGTATAGGAGGAACAGGAGACTGGGGGGGGGATAATATTGATTTTTACTCAAAATAACAGAAAAGCCAAAACTGTTAGTGAATGCCAGTCACTCACGCATTTCTTTATGGCCCATGGCCATGCCATGGGGGAGCTATCTGTGCCTGGGTCCAACAATGGGGGGAGAATTTAAATTATTTTAATAGGGTGTAGCTCAGGAAGTTAACTTTTTCGGCTGCAACAAAATTTAGAAAGTGCTAGAAGTCAGAGATGATATACCACACTATTTGACATCATCTGTATGCATCACAAACATGCAAAATACTGGTGTGGATTTTAATCAAGTAGAACCAGGCAGAACTGTGTTATATATTGTAGAACCTGGTTATACCCAGTAGAACCTTGTTATTTCTGGTGGAACCTGCTTCTGCCTGGGAGAACCAGATTCAATGTGGTTCTGCCTGCTAAAACCAGGTAGAATCTGATAGAACTGTATTGGGCTCTACTCAGAAAGTTTGTGAGGGAGAACTTTTAGAGGTTCACACAGCCCTGGTTTAAAGGTCATAGTTTAGGCCACCTACTCCATGACCAAACTAGGCAGATTAACCTGTTTTGCAGAGAAGCCCACCTGGCACCCCCCAAGGCTGGGTCTCAGACTCTCAGGGTCACGTTAACAGAACAGTAGTGGGTGTTGCTGGAGTGGAATGGGCCCCTAAAGTCTGCAGCTCCACATGCCACTTCTTCCTCACTCTTCAGTCCCTCTACACATTAAAGAAGTTACCAGTCTACCCATACCATGCAGCTTTTGTTTTTCTGCATTACAAAAAGACTTCAGAAATGCTATCTGGTTGTCAGCATTCTGAGACTCCTACATTATTCTTTTATTAATATGGTTGTGCAGCCTGATCACATGAGTATTGATTTGCTTGCACCGCCCTTCTAGAATTGGGCCCAAAGTATCTAGTTCTATTACTCCCTCTACATCATCAGCATGTGATTTCACTCATCGTTACATCCCAAGCCCTGCTGCCTGATTAGTAACTTGTGTCACAAGTTATAGTACCAGTCAAGCAGCAGGAGATTGTCTCTTCTTGGTTACTAGTGATGTCAGTCAGTGAGGTCACAATGTTGATTAAGTATAGGGAGGAACAGAATGAACTATGTCGGCCTCCCAGGTAGAGTGTTGTTCCACACATCACACCTAGTACTGGCAGGTAGAAAATCTTCTAATCAGCAAAATGGAAAATAAAAAAAAGCTTCAGATATAAGGAGAGATGAGTCACTACTCCTTAACTGTCTCTTTAAATACACATTTTTATATTTTTAAAGAGACCTTTCCTCTACTTTTATGTTGTTTTTTAATGAAGTTTTACCACTCCTTGTTCCCGATTGTGAAACCTGTGATGAACAGCCATGGGCTCTCTCCCTGGACACATTAGATCTGAATTGGGGGAGGAGTGGAGACAATGTACCTCCCTACCAGAGAAGCCACAACCTGGAGGCAGAGTGAGTTGCTAAGACAGGGTAGATATATGCACCATTACTAGGAACCATTTCTTTATTTTTGTTTTATCATTCTACTCATCATCATCATCATCATGACCATGCAAATAGGCTGACTGAGAATAGAGCAGGCACATAAGTCAAAACAAAGTGCAGGTATGCACACTCAGACAAAATGTATGTGTGCATTCTGTGCATACTCAGACACTAGCGATGCCACTATTTAATAGGTTTGAATTCTGATGTAAAAGACACCCTACTTTCCATTCAAGAAAACCAACACTTGGGGCATCAGACTCACTGAGCATTGTACGGCAACAATGCACACACACATTCCCATTCAATTCTGTGTGTATGCCTCTTGCTGCCCTTACATTTACAAACACAATTTCAAGGCACAGCATATACAGTATTACAGTACAAAAATCAAGTTCGACAGCATTACATCTATGCTCGAACTGCACTGCATTGATGATCATGTTAGATATTGACCACATTCTTTGTGACTGTCTCTTCAAAATATGTGATCACAAGCTGCAGCTTTTGTTCAAGTTTGGAACACAGAAAAGTTTTGTTTGCCATGTCAATAAGAATTATTTTAGAATATTTGTTTATTTGTTTGATAACTAGGTAGGTACAGTGGTCTCTGGGACCATTTTCTGGTATGACCCAGGCCATATAGATGGCACATATAGTACGTGGTATACAATACACGAGATACAGCATACAGTACATGGGAATACAATACATGAGATTCAGCACACAATACACAAGTGATACAATTACAGAGTTGGATGCAGTGCTTGCGGTCAAGCAGTATCATCAAATGAGTCAGTGCAAAGAAACAGCATATAAGCAGAGGTGAGGAGCACAGTCCATCCATACAAATGAGAAATAAAATCTGCTATGTAGCAAGCAGATTTGCACCCTCACTCAGGTGGGGTGAGAAGGCAGACAAAAGAAACCCCACCCTAACTAAAGTCAGGAAGTGCACTTGCAAGCCAAGGCAGATAGAAGGATATTTTTAAAGTGTTGTTTGAATAAGTGAGGAGTGCCTAGTGAGTGGAGCGTGGCTGCTAAGCCATTCCAGAGCCTGGGGAAGTGATGGAGAAGGCTGTCTGCCCCACCTCAGTAGCAGTCTGGGGATAATCAAGGGGGCATTGAGAGAAAGACCTTAGTTCTCATGTGCCATGCTTGATGCTAAGGAGTCTAGTTAAAGGGGAACAAACACCATCGTGGAGGAACTTGAAAATGAGGGTACCCTTAGGAAATCCCAGTGGGCCTGAGGGGAGAGCCAATTGAGCTTTGAGTATAGGGAGCAGTGGTGGGTTTTAAATGGGGCTAGAGTGGCAAATCTACAAATGTTGTTGAAGGCTGTATTGAGACGTGAGGTGTTGCGTCGCGGTTTGAGAGATGATGGCAAAGCAGTAGTTCAGGAAGGGCAGAAGTGTGCCTTGCCTAATTGTCAGTCACACATCAGGACTCATGAGGTGCTTCAAGTGGTAGTAGACACCCAGCTGCTGGTTTACTCATTTGACAACTTGCCCGATATGATCTTCAAAGGTAAGGGAGGGGTCAAGAGTAACTTCCAGGTATTTAAAGATAGTGACTTGTTCGACAGGGGGATCCGTCTGGGGCCAGGATGCAAAGGGAGTTCATTTGCCCAGCAGAGCATTTGGCTAGCCTAGGCTTGGACCCAAATAGCATGGTCATGTTTTTTTTTAGCATTAACAAATAGTCTGTTAGATGTGAACTACTTATGAATGGTTTCAAAATCCTTGAAGAAGGAGAGGGATAAGTTTAGTGGGCCCTTATCACTCTTGAACATAAAGAGATCATCCACATACATAATCTTGTGGCAGTTTGTACTATCCCCAAGTAGGTGACTCGACAAAGAGGGAGAAAAGGATAGTTTCTAATATGGACCCTTGTGGGACTCCACTATATATCCCTGGAGGGCTGGATAATACTCCCCCCCAGTGCAGACCCTTTGGGATTTTCCCAAGAAGTAGTTCCTAAACCAAGCCACGAAAGAATATGTCACGATCTACTAGGTCAAAGGCCTTAAATAGATCAATGAAGATAGCCTCATTGAGCTTGCCTTCATCTGCTTTCCTTAGAAAATGGTCCGTGAAACAGGCCAGAGCATTAGTTGTTCTGTATCCCTTTCTGAATCAGTGCTAGTTGGGAGATAACTGACTGTATTTAGAAACATGATCAGAAATTTGCTGAAAGAAATTTTTTTCTTGGATCTTACTTAAGTGTGAGAGAATGGATACTGGCCTGTAACTGTTCAGGAGTCAATAGTCACCTGACTTAAATAAAGGAACGACTCTGGCCTGCTTCCTGAGCAGGGGGATGAATGAGGATGAAAGGGACAGATTAAATAAGGTGGCAAGGGGTCTAGCAATAAGGTCAGCTGTTAGTTTTAGGAACCAAGGACAGAGACCATCACTTCCAGCACTGCCAGAATTTGGGAGGGTCCTGAGGAGATGTCGGTCCTCTGTGGGGGAAGTGACTTCAAAGAGGAAGGAAGGACAGCCCATCACTTCAGATCCCTCATTCTCAGGGATAGGGGTGGCGAACTTGGGTGGGAGTTTAGTGAGGTACACTTCTAGATTAGAAAATGTGTGGTTCAAGGCTTCTGCAACTTTAGATGGCTCAGTTATGAAACCTATGTCCATGAGCAGGTTGATGTTGCTCTGTTTGGGGCCAGGTTTAATAAGGGAGTTCACAGAAGTTTAGAACCTGTGAGGGTCACCCAGGTTGTAGGTTTGTTGGTTTTTAATGAAGGAGGCTTTGAGGGATTTGGACTTCTGCTTACAGAGGTTTTGGAGTCTACAGTAATTGTTCCAGTTAACAGGGGATGAAGAGGATTTAAAGGGCACCCATAGAGCATCTCGCTGTTTCATTTTGGCAAGGAGCTCTTTGATGAGCCATCTTGAGTTTTCTCCCCTGACTTGCTGGGTAGCGACTGGGAAGTGCTCGTCCTGGATAGAAGACAGGGAGGCAGTGAGGAATCCAAGGGCTGAATCCACATCAGTTAGTGAGTGGAGGATGGACCAGTTAACCGCCAAAATGTCAGAGTGTAGTTTATCCATGTTACACTTGGAGAAGTCCCTAAAGGATATAAGCCTGGGTGGGGAATGTGGGTTTCAACAGAACCATGTACAAAAAGTGGGGACATCGTCACTGATGGAGTCAGATAGGACACAGCCAAAAGGATCATGTTCTCAACATCTGTTAAAATTCAATCCAAGAGGGAGTGATTGGAGGACTTGAGGTTGAGTCACATGGGGGAGGAGATAATCTGGGAGAGGTTCAGCTGTTTAAGCAACTCTATGTATTCAAACTGCTTGTCATTAAGCCCGAGTCTGGGATGGAGAGATTCAGCCAAGTCTCGGTTATGCCAGTAATATGGGGGTTGTAGAGGGCTGTCCAGGCTTCTAATTCATGGATGCTGGAGAGGAGGTTACATATATTCATATAGGCAATCTTTGACCCATGATTATTTCCCCAGAGGGGATTATTGTGATTTAGTGGGGTGTGTTTTTGTCCAGGGTTGGTTTCGATGTCACCTCCTAATAAGATTGGCAGTGTTGGGGGGGGTCAGAGGGTTACTGCTACTCCACAGAGAAAGCGACCATTGGGTGGGGCTCAGGGAAAAAATATAGGCACCCAGAAGACGACACAGTCTCTTCTCCAAACAAACAAAATAAGATAGGGGGTAAGATAGGGAGGAATAGGAAGAAGAAGGAAGTAACTCACCAAGGTTGAATTAGAGTAGTTATTTTGAGCTACTAGATCTCTGGATAGAATGTAAGCCAACAATGCAGCCATTGGGCAATAGCATTTCAAGAACTGCAACATAGCAGGGAACTATTTCACTTCAAATGGGGCTCAAATCCAAGAGAAAACAAAAAATACAATCAGGTAAAAAAAAGAGTTGAACACATTTTTTCATACTAGCAATCAGGTACTCCCAATGGTCATTTGAGACTCCCCTCCTGCACCCTGTTTACCCCTGTGAGGTATTTCTAGGTCTCTATCACAGCCCCGCTCACCCTCCTCTCTTCCAGGGTGAACATGTTGCGATCTCTCAATCTCTCCTCAGAAGGCTTTTGGTGCAGCCCCTGCACCATTTTAGTTGCCCTCCTCTGGACTGCCTCCACCCTGTCTATTTCCTTTCTGAGGTGTGGCCTCCAGAACTGGACATAGCACTCCAGGTGGAGTCTCAACTGTGAGCAATGTACTGGCAACATTACCTCCCTCCTCTTGCTGGAGATACCATTTCCTGTGCACACCATCATCCCAATGGCCCTACCCACTGCTTTGTCACACTGCCCTGCCACTTTGAGGTAATTAGATATGATAACCCCAAGGTCCCTTGTCTGCCTTCCTTCTTAGTGACTGTCAGTACTCCCCCCATCCTATATTCATTTCCTTGGTTCCTGTGCCCTAGGTGCAAGATTTTGCAGTTTTTGGCATTGACCCCAACTGCCATTCTCTTATCTGCTCCTTGAGTTTTCCAAGATTCCTATATATTTTCTGCACCCCTTTATGAGTGTCCACCCTATAACAGTTTTTGAGCTCATCTGCAAAAAGGCATGCCTTCCTTTCTAGTTCATTTGCAATGTTTCTTATGAAGACATCAATGAGGACCAGACCCAGGACTGAGCCCTCTGGCACCCTGTTGTTCAGCCTTCCATCATTAGGTTGAATGCTGTAAACCGTCACCCTCTGTCTCCTATTCATTCATCAGTTTTTATCCCAAGTTGGATCCCACCCCTAGGCTACTCAGTTTCTTTATGTCTCCTGTGTGACACAGTGTTGAAGGCCTTGCTAAAGTCCAGATGGGCCATGTCCACTGTCCTCCTCTGACCTATTTCCTTGGTTACGCAGTTGAAGAAATCAATCAGATTTGTCTGGCATGACCCCTCCCCCCATGATTCCATGCTGTCTGTGATCTTGCAGTCCATTGGAGTCAAGATGCTCTACCATTATTTCCTTTAACAGGGTTTCCATTAATTTCCACACCACTGATGGAGGTAAGACTGATCATCCTATAGTTGCTAGCCTCCTCCCTGCTGCCGCCATTATGTACAGGGACCACATCTGCTCTCCTCCAGCTCTCTGGAGCCACACCTGTTTCCGCAGAGCTGTTGAATAATGCCATAAGTGGGGTAGCTAGTCAATCAATCAATATCTTTATTTATCCAGGCGGGTACCATTGAGCAAGCTCATTTACAAGGTGGAACTGCGGTCCTACAGTAATAATACAGAAAGACAAGTTACAATAGTACAAACAGTAAAAATAGCTGCTATTATAGTAAAAATGCACATTTACAGGTAATATACATTGAACATAGAACTACAAGGAGTCGTGGATAATGAACTTTTGCTGGTCCAAGCCCAAAACTGTATTTTTTTGTAGTGGGAAATGTTAGGGAGAGGGTAGGCATACCAGATAGAAGATATCAAGTGCATAATGTAGGGAGAGGTGGGGAATAGGGGCACAAGTGAAGAGGACCCAATTGTTAGAGCAGAGTGAGGGATTGGAGGCAGAGTAACTGCACAGAAAGGCTACCTACAATTTTTGCCCCAAAACGCGGTGACATATGGACGAGAAAAGCTGCCGTTGTACTAAGTGCAAGAGGAGGAATATAGTAGCAGGGGCATAACTGAGAGGGTCCTGGAGGTTGGGGCAGAGGGAGGTGTTGGATGGACGAGGGACCAAATATTTTTGGGGGCGAAAGATGATAATTATCCCCAAGTGCGGTAGCATGTGCTAGAATCAGGCTGCAGCTGTTCAGAGCATCAAAGAATAAGATATGGGAGCTCGGCAATAAATCCTGTGGATCTATTGGTGGGCATCCTAGAGGCAGAGGCACACATTTCAGCTGGGGGGCCGCCGTTTGCAGGCCACTTTTGAGGGAGGGCGGTTAGTTAGTGTCTAGTAAAGCAGCTGCAAATTTCCGTAATGCTATCACAGTAAAGTCTTATGAACAAAAGGGTACTTACTAGGGTTTTCATCTTAAGTATTTTTGGGGTTTTATTCCATATTGATGGGAGTGAGAATCCAAAGGTGGCTCTCCTGACTCGTGTGAGTGCCCTGGGCATATTTAGCAGGACTTGCGAGCAGCTTCTAAGGGAATACTTCCTGGGCACAATCAGAGACAAACAGTCAACGATGTATTGAGGGAGTTTGTCACTGAGGGCTCTAAGTGTCCAGAGTGCTGCATTAAAGTTGCGCCTATAGTGAAGTGAGGTCCAGCCTATGGCTGCATATAGTGCACAATGATGGGTAGAAAAGAGGAGGTCAGTGATGAAGCGTATAGCTCTGTGGTAGAGCATATCCAATTTTCCAAGATAGGAAGCCGCATGGCTACTGTATATGAAGTCTGTGTAGTCAATTAAGGACAGGAACGTGGCTTGGACTAGTCGTTTCTTTGCGTCTGCTGTAAGAAGTCTTCTTATTCTGTAAAAAAGGCAAAGTCTTTGCCTTAATTTTTTCAGCTAGTCTTCCAGGTGGTCAGTGAAGGAATGTTTACAGTCGATCCAGACCCCAAGATATCTGAATTTCGGAACGTAGTCTAAGCACTCTCCCAGCATCGTGGGTTGGGGGAGGAGTCAGTATTATTGTGTAGGTTATGGGGAAAATAACATGGCTTTAGTTTTCTAGCATTTAATAGCAGTTTTTTATTGATTAGTTGGAGTTGCAGGAGGCTGAAATCTTTTTGTAGGTCAGTACAAGCTTCTTTTGGTGTGGGACGACTCAGGTACAGCACTGTGTCATCCGCGTATAAGTGAATACTTGCATCCTTGATTCCCTCATCAATGTTGTTGATATACACTGCGAAGAGGAGAGGATCTTAAATGGATCCCTGAGGGATACCTCTTTGTAGGAGATTTAGGGCAGATAGTCTGCCATCTGCTTTCACCTGCTGGTATCTGTCTGTCAGATATTCAGAGAACCAGTTTAGAGAAGTAGCATCCAGTCCTAGTGTTTTTAATGAGTCGAGGAGCAGGTCATGGTTGGCTGTGTTGAATGCTTTGCTGAGGTCAAGAAACACAGCACATACTGACTTTTTATGCTCCAACTCCAGTTGCCAGTCATTGGTTACTTTAGCTAATGCCGAGACTGAACTGTGGTTGGCTCTGAATCTGGATTGAAGGGGGTTTAGTAATTTTCTCTGTCGATGAAGGATCTTAGTTGGCCATTTACTATTTTTCCAGTAGCTTCAAGAGTGTGGGTAGGAGAGAAATTGGCCTATAGTTATTAAGGTTGCAAGAGTCTCCAGATTTAAATAGCGGGATTACGTGTGCGATCTTCCATATTTGAGGGAAGGTACTTTGTGTTAGGGACAGGTTGAATAAATGAGTAATAGGCACTGCCAATATGTGGCATGCTATCTTTAGGAAGTATGGTTCAAGTGCATCTGCGATGGCACTTTTCTTAGTATCCAGGTGGAGAATCAAGTCTTTCACTTTCTTGAGGGAAACCGATAAGAATGAGAAATGTTGACTAATGGAGCCAACATTTGGTGGGGTCATGCCAAGTTGGGTGCGCAGGCTACATGCAGGCAAGTTATCGAAGGCTAGGCCTGCTGTGGTGAAGTGCGTGTTGAAAGCCTGCAGTATCTCTTTTTTGTCATTGATTACAGTATCGTGAGAGGCAATTTTTGTAGGGAGCATATTTTGTGACATGGCTCCCGCCAGTTCTTTGATTGTGGCCCAGAATTTGGAAGGACAATTGGCTGCAGTATCTAGTTCTACTTGGTAATAGCAGGCTTTAGCTTCCCTAATCAGTTTGGTACAGCGATTTCTGGCTGCTCTAAAGAGGCGCCAATCTTCCTCTTTTTGGGATTTCTGGGCAGTTTTCCAGAGTTTAGCCCTGGACAGTAGTGCAGCCTTGAGATCTTGAGTGAACCAATGGCATTTCCTAGCCTTTATGCATATTTTTGACAGAGGCGCATGTAGATTCATGGCATAAGTAATGATTTCATGTAGTATAGACACAGTTAGTACCTCCCTGAGTTATTTTAGTACCATTTGGTGTATACCATCTGGTCCCATAGCCTTCTCCATTTTCAGAACTGCAAGTCCCTTCAGGACTCTCTTCTGAAAATGGACTTGTGTTCATCTTCCCCTTTGTTCCTGCCACTTCCTAGTGGTCAGTCTCCCCCTACTCTCAAGACTAAGCAGAAGTACCTGTTCTGGATGTCTGCTTTTTCTTGTCTTCTTCAGTATAGTTCCCCCCCAACGCTTCCCTCCTTATCCTCACTATCTCTCCCCTTGGCTTCCTAATCCCACTTATGTACCTGAAGAAAGTCTTATCCTCTTAAGATACCCCCTTGGTTATCCTTTCCTCCGTCTGTTCCTTAGCTAGCCCTCTCTGCCATTCTTGCTTCCCTCTGATTTACTTGGTATCCCTCCCTGCCTTCCTTCCTCCCCCTGCAATCCTTTGTACCTCCTGAATTCCACTCTTTTTCCCTCACCATAGAGGCTGCTTCCTTAAAGAACCTTAACAGTAATTTTTTCCTTCTGCTTTTATTCATTTCCTTCATGCAGAGGCTGATTGCCTTAATTATGCCTTTACAAATTTTTCCCCAATGTACAGTACTTCTACTCCTCCCTGGCAATCCCCCCCCCATGAAGCAGTTTCTGAGGCAGTTTCCCATTTCTTTAAAATCCACCCCCCAAAGTCCAGAACCCTCGTCCTCATGTGATTTGTCTCTGCTCCCATCTTAATGTTAAACCTTACCGTACAGTGATCATTGGTACCTAGATGACTGCTCACTATGATGTCTTCAATGTCGTTCCAATTTGTAAGCACCAGGTCTTCCCCTACCTGATCCCTAGTTGGTTCATTGACTAGCTGCCTGGGAAGCACCCCTTGTAGGGAATCAAGAATGGCCCTGCTCCTTGCCAAAGCTGCAATTGTAAGGCTCCAGTCCACATCTGGTAGACTGAAGTACTCAACTAGTAGCACTTCCCCCTTACTTGCCATCCTGACGATGGCTTCCCCAAGTGCCTTATTCAACTTGTCTCCCTGTGCTGGAGGTCATTGCATACCACCCCTTTATGGATAGTGGCCCCAGCACCTGTCTCCAGGATGACTTTCAGAACCTCCAGCCCTTCCTTTTCCTCTGGGTTTCCCTGCACTTCCATGGCCCCGATTCTCTCCCTTACATATCATATAACTCCTCCTTCCTTCCTCCCTTCCCTGTCTCTTCTGAACAGAGGGTAGCCCAGTATGGCCATGTCTTAGTCATGGCTGTTAGTGCCTCTGTGATGGCCACCACATAGCCCCCACCATGATGGCCTCTAGGTCCAGAATTTAATTTCTCAGACTCCCTGCAATGATGCATATGCCTCTCCATATCTTACTCCATCCATGCTCCCCCCACCTGTGCTGTTCCCTGACACTCCCCTGACCTACCTCTTCCCTTGTTACCTTCTTCTGTACCTTTTTACTTTATTCATTCCTTCTTGCTTCCCTAATTTATACCTCTATGCTGTCTACCTTGTCCCCACCCCTGTCTTCTTGCACCCCTTCCGGTGGGGGGGGGTTCCCTGCTGCTTCCTCATCTGAGTTGGAAACTGTTGTCTCCCTTAGTTCTATAGCCTCCCACCCTGGCTAGTTTAATTGCTCATCCAAGTAACATTTAAATCTCTCACTAAGGACTGTAGTCCCCTTACTGGAAAGATGGAGGCTGTCTCCCCTATGGGGGCCCATATCTTCCCAGGTTGGTCCCCAGTCCCCAATATAGCCAAAGCCCTCCACCATGCAGCATGCCTTCAATCAATTCTTAGAAGCCCTGGCACAAACTGCCCTTTCCTCTCCCCAGCCACATACAGGTAACACCTCAAAAAAAGCCACTATGTGTGCCATCAGTTTGGAGCCCCTCCCCAGCTCCCTGAAATGTCCCTGCACTACCATTGTACTTTATGTTCAGTATGTGTCATGCAGACAAGTCTGAATTTATCAAGAAATTCTAAAAATTCCCAATAAGTGAGAGCACGCGATGCTCTAACGATGATGGCAGGCTAAAATGGAGCTTCTGATTCAGCCCATTTTATTTTGATTTATTTTACAGTTAGTGCTTTAAAAAACATTGACAAACATGTGATCTTAACAGGTCTAATAGTGTAGAAATGCAATATATCAAAATTAGCAGCTGTCACAACTTTTCCTGTCATTTACTGTGATTTACGGTTCACTAGAGTACAACTATGCTGACCGTGGCCAGAAAACTCCTTGAACAGAAGAAACAGGGAATTGGAGCTGTTACACACTATGGAAATGGTAACACCAGTAAAGAAGATGTTCAACAAATAAAGGACATGTTATCAGGACTTACAATGGATATCGCGATGTGAAAAAGTCACCAGCAGAATTAAAACAAGAAAAAAACTCACTGGAAGACAGAGCAGACAAATCAGACACTAAACTTGTGGAACTGCAATTGTCAGTTTCATACCTTCAAACTTTAACTGAGCACCAAGGTAAAGAAATTGATGATTTACTGGGGAAAACAGATGATTTGGACAATAGAGGCCATAGAAACAATTTAAGGATTCTGGGAGTGCCAGAAGGGTGGGAGGGGAACAACATGAATGGTTTTCTACAAAGATTTTTACCTGGCTTAGTTGGATATCAATGGCTGTGGCCCTTAGAAATTGAAAGGGCACACAGATCAATTGGACCCAGGACCCAAAATAACCACAGGCCATGGCTCATTATTGCTTATTTTCTCTGATATTCAATGAAGGTGGAGATCGTAAAAATTGCCCAGGAGAGAAAATAATTGATTTATAATAGGGAGAAAATTCAGTTTTTCCAGGATTTCTCAAGGGAACTTATGGATAAAAAGAGGGCATTCTTTGAAGTGAAACAGAAGTGAAATAGGAACTACAACAAGTTGGAATACAATACTTTTTAAAAATATCCAGCTACCCTGGTGATTTGTGAAGCAAACAGGAGGACATGCACAGTCATCCTGCTCCTAAATCACATCATACAATGAGAAAATCAGTCCTCCTACAACCAGAACTATCTTCCATCTGTTCCCCTACAACCAGAATTGAACTTCTATAGAAGAGGTTTTTGTTGTGTATTTATACAGTATGTTAGGAGAGGAACATTATACCAGTGGAATGGAGCAGAATTTTGAATCCATATATTCCATGGTCAACATTCCATGATAAACATTCCATATCTTGAATATGGGGAAAAACAGAGAAAAAAAACAGGAAGAAGAAATTAGGCAATAATACAATGATATCATCAATGACATCATTTGCAGGGGACAAAAAGAATATTTTATCATATATGCACACACATAAATCTATTGTTTCTACATATAAACATACTTTCCCCAACTGAAAAAAGTTAAAAAAGGAGCCACTTTTATAACTACAATAAGACACTATGGAGGTGGGCATGGAACAGATTTTACCACACTTCCAGGGGCTGAATGCACACAGCCTATGGCCTCATGCCTCACTATGCCCCTGTGCGTGCAGTAAAATCTGTTCCATGCACACCCCATCGTGTCTTATTGCTTACTTATTTCCTTGTGTTATCTCCCTTAATATTGTGTATTAACTACTCATAATACCACAAGTTTTTGCAGAAGTACTGTAGTGTTCCGTTGCTAAGTTAGGACATACTGTTTTTCTGAGTAACTTGCCTGCTAGTTATTGGGTAAGAATAACTACTGCAATCAGTTTTGGTGAAATCCTGTTTACATTATTTTCCCTTAAATTTACTTAGACATTAACAATCTAACCTATTTACGGCCTTTCACAGTGAATTGCTTACAAATACTTTGACTTAGTACCTGTATTTGCTATTAGTGTTTGCCAATGATTAGTTACCCATAGTTTCTTATAAGGTTTATTGTGTAGATGTATGTTTTCATACATTTTTCATTATCTCCAACTTTTTATAAGTCAATTGTTTGAGGTTGACTATTGTCAGTAACCTTTCATTCTTTCAGTACCTATACTTTGAAACTGTTTATTACAATCTAGCATATTTTTTTGTTTTCAGTTAGTATATATTTACATAGTTATAGAACTCAGCCTTGCTTAGATAGCTGGTACTTCAACCTATCTCTTAAGATCAGACATGATTAACTACACTATTGTATCATGGAATGTAAAGGATTTGGGTTCCCCTATTAAAAGAAAGAAAGTCTTGACTTTTCCAAATAAATCCAAATCAGATATTGTCTTTATTCAGGAAACACATTTGACTCATGATGAAGTTGTTAAGTTGCAAGAGGGAGGGTGGGTGGGTCCAGAAGAACAAAGCTGCTTCTCCACAAAGAAAAGAGGCACTTTCATTATAATAAGGAAAGAGACTAATTTTATCAAACATGCTCATCTATCAGATCAAGAAGGCAGATACCAGATCCTGACTAGAACCCTTGATGGTAGAAAGGTTGTGCTATGCAATGTATATGTGCCCAACAATAATCAAGAACATTTCTTTACATCCATTTCTACGACCCTCTGTAATTATTTGGATTATGACATTATAATGGGGGTGATTGTAATTTAATTTCTGACCCTGTTCTTGATAGATCCTCATGTATGTCTATTCAAATAGAAACCAAACCAAGAACTTCCTTTAGAAAGCTATTCTGTGACCTTAAACTCTCAGATAGCTGGCATCTGGTTCATCCACAAGACAGGGATTATACATTTTTCTCTAATAGACACCAATCCTTTAGTAGAATTAATTACATTCTGCTGTCCAACAACTTAACTATTATAATAACTTGGGCAAATATTGGCAGTATCACAATATCAGATCATGCCCCTCATTACCATTAATTTGGAGTTGGGTGAGAGGGGGGAAGACCCATAGGTGGCGACTTAACACCAATTTGCAGAAAGACGAGCACTTTGTACAATTACTTGAGGATCAGACAGAGGAATTATTTGAACTAAATAATAATGGAGAAGTCTCTCAAGTCAATGTCTGGGAAACATACAAGGCCTTTATAAGAGGTCACGTTATTGCCTTTGCATCTAAAAAAAAAAAAAGAAAGGGAGAAAGACCTTAACAAGAAAGAAGCATTTACAAAATTAGAGGGCCTGTCTAAATCACATAAAACACCAGTAAATGACTTACTGCAAAGAATATCTTCACTTAAATATGAAATCAATAAGATGCTCTCACTGAAGGCAGAATATGCCCTTTTCAGAACTAAACAAAGATACTGGGAAGCAGGAGAAAAGACAAGTAGATCATTAGCCCTAAGACGGAAGAATATTCAGCAACTGAACTTATTACTGGGTATCCAAAGTAGGTTTGGCCCAGTTGTCACCTGCAATAAAGAGATGAATGATGAATTCCTTGCCTTTTGTACAAACGTGTATGCTAAAATAGACAAAAATCCATCTGAAAATATGGATATCCTCTTTAGGAAGCTGAAGATGCCTGCCTTATCCCCTCAGGATCAAATACAGCTAGATAAAGATTTTTGTCTAATTGAGATGGAGTATGCTTTTAAAGCATTACCAACTGGTAAGACTCCTTGCCCTGATGGTCTTCCAGGGGAATTTTATACAGCAGTGGCAACATCCCCTGCCCCTAAATTTCATTCTACTATGTGTGACATATGGGGTGCTAATTCACTTCCTCATACAATGCAGGTTGCTTTTATCACCCTTATCCCTAAGAAAAATAAGGACCCACTAGATTGTTCAAGTTACAGACCTATTTCCCTTTTAAATTTGGACTATAAAATTATAACCAAAACTTTTGCAAAGCGAGCCCACGCTGTAATCACTACTAAATTATATACCTTTTTTGAAGGACCTAGAATTACACTTAGCCAGATGGTCTAAATTCAACTTATCTCTAGGGGAACGATCAATGCATGAAAGATGACCGTGACCCCCACAATATTCTATTTACTTCAAAATATACCAATCCTGTTGCAGAACAGATTATTTAAAATACTTTAGATGCTTATTAGAGAATTCCTCTGGATCAATAAACCCCCAAGACTCAGTATTGCTAAGTTAAGGGCCCCAAAAGAGGTGGGGGGGTTGCTCTTCCCTGGTAGGAAAGACATCAACATGCTTTTATTCTGAAACAAATCTTGGCTCACCTAGCAGATGTACCATCAAGTCCTTCTCATCAGCCCATGTAGATAGAGTTTGAAAAACAATTATTAAACCCCATAGTATAACATATTTTTTATTTTTACATACTGACCCTTTTATAAAAGACAATCCATGTCTGCTATCCTCCATTAAAACTCTTAAGAAAATGTTAATACAGTACTATTGTTAATCCGACTAAGGCTCCATCAGACTTCATGCTCCTATGGTCAAACCCACTCCTAGTGTATGATAAGAAAATGTTGTCCAATTCTACTTGGGCTAAAGCAGGTATATTAAGAATGAAGGATGTTATTGACCCCAGTACTGTCTTTCTGCTTTGGTTTGTGGAAATTCAGCATACGTTTATTATGCATAGGTTGCACTTTTATCATTGCCTGCAGTTAAGGGACTTACTTAGTAAACAGGTACTAACCTCAGATTATCACTTGTCCAAATGCACTGAATGGGATCAAATATTCAAAATAGGTACTCTCAAGAAGAGTGCAGGTATACTATATAGGTTGCTAACAGATTCTATCTCATCTGTAGCCCCAACTATAAGCGCCAAAGTATGCTGCTGTGCAGAACTATGCATAAACATTTCCACATCTGAGTGGGAATCTACCTGGAAGCAGGCTTGTGTTAGCTTCAAGGAGGTTCAAGGTAGGCTCATTCAATTTGAGATCCTGCATGGCTTTTATTTTTCCCCTTTTACATTTTTCAACATGGGTTACTGCAAAGACTCAACCTGTTGCTGATGCAATCAAATGGATGCAGGCCTAGCACGTATTTTATGGGACTGCCCCTTAGTTCAAACAATTTGAAGAGAGGTCCATGGGGTATGCTCCAAGATTAGCAAAGTAAACATTCCCTTCACTCCTGCTGTATTTTTACTGGGTATTTTCCCTCATTATTTTGAATTAGACTGTTATAAGCGTACCTGGATCTGTCTTGCATCACTAAGCCAAACAAACTGATTCTCTTAAGGAACTGACAATCCAAACACCTTCGCTCTCCAAAAGAATGGTTTGATCAAATGACTGCATTAGTTAATAATAAAAGGATCAGCTATCTCATCATTGACAAATTAGAAATCTTTCAGAAGATTTGGTACTCTTTTCTGGAAACCAAATTACTCATAAGCTTAATTTGGATAGATTGCTACTATTTGCTATAAATCCTTGGAATTAGTTAATTTAAGTTTAATAGATCTTTGGGTAATATTCTCGTGTATGTTACATTACACTACTTTTCGTGGTTTTGAATATTCTTATTACTTGTACTTCTTCTTGTAAATTTATAATTTATGTGTTGAATTCAATATCTTGTTATATTTCATTTGAAAACTAATAAAAATATATGATGGTAACACAAAAATCCCCAGTAAATAAGGAGCACCTGATAACATGACGAACCTTTGAAAAAACATACAGTTCAGTTTAGTTTCCTGCTATTCTTTGTAAAACTATGGACATTAATATGAAAACAGAATTACTATCCCCTAGACATCATCTGCTCTGCCTACTTCTGTTCTGTATTTTGACATTTTCATTCATTGTTTTCCTTTATAAAATGGGTAAGAAAATCCCTGCATTGTGATTGATCAGGAGACATCGTCCAGAGTGTCCTTTTAGTGCAACAACCCTGTGGCTGGTACTATTTTGGCAGGCAGGATGCAACATGTCCCACTTATACATGCCTACCAGAAAATTTTTTAAATTTCTGGTAGCCATGTTAATAAAGTTAAAAGGTTTTACACCCATTACTTAACCTAACCCATAAATTAGCATCTGCAAATGTTTTCTTACATTTTCATAAGTACCTACCCAATACAATAAGTGCCAGCACTCCCAGTACCTCACTGGTACCATTTTTATTTACATATTTTGATTGTGATCGCTGGCCGAGACAGGCTTTGCTCCCGTCTACTCTACCCTACAATCCCACACTGTCCACCATCTACATAGGCAACCCAAACTGGTGAGTACCCTCATGGATTGCTCCCACTGTCTGGGCCTGGAGGGGGAGGGCTGTCCTCCTCCTGAAGACTTAATCCATTAGGGTGGCAGCTCAGTGTGCAGCACATCATTGATTTCTTCCATGCTGTATTTGCCTTCTGGTTTTTCTCCCTTTCCTCTAGCCACGGCGTACTCAGGCTGGCACATGCATATGGAGGCGTGCATGTGTCCCGGCTCCCTCCACTGACTTAACATCTGCCACTCATACATCCTATGAGCAGCCACAAGGCCTCCACCTGGTAGCAGCAAAGACTTGAGATGGCATTCCACCCCAAGCTGGGAGGAGACAGCTGCCAGGTGGCTGCTCAATCCTCTCCCAGCCCTCCCTTCTGCTGACCCCTGGCAACTTCAGCTCATTCCAAAACTTGGGTTGCTGGCATGATGAGATGTAAGGTGCATAGCACCTCAGCCTTCTGCTCCACCAGGCTGGCTACTTCTTAAATTTCTAAATGATCTGGAAAAGGTGTGGCTCCCCCCCTTTTAATCAGCTCCCCAAGATCATCATTCAGCCTGCACTTTATAAATCTGAGGCAAAGAATCTGAAAGATAGTCTTTGCACAGACAGAGTGAAGAAGCAGGACCTCAAGTCACATCAACAAGGTAAAAATAAAATTAAAAATAAAATTGCATGATGTAGTGTAGGACCTAACCTGAAAGGGGTCACCATGAAATGATTGTCAGGCTTATTTAAATTCAGGTGATCTAACCCTTTCTAATGCATGATAAAAAGAAGGAATGAGAGGAAGAAGTGAAAACCTTTGGAGGCACACTGGATTTTGTTTCTTGATAAGACTGTAATAATACATTGTTTTGTGGTGAAAATATACTGGGAAAGTGTTATTTTCTGGCAGGGTGCATGAATCATGCAAAACAGCAGAATGCTGCAGCAGTCCACAGTATAGAATAATGATTCCAAAAGTGATGTCCATTCATCATTGACAAACCTGGTATGCTGTGACAGAACAAGGTGCTGAACACAAAGAGTAGCCAGCCATTTCACTTTGCCCCCTAAATATTTTGTAAGACATACCTTACATAACACAAAATGTGTAAAAACCTGAAGGTGACAACGATATAGTAGCCCAAAGTTTGTGAAGGCTACTGGTTCCCCAACATGCATCCATTTAGGACCCAATCCACAGAAAAGCAAGGATTCACACAATGTCACGTGTAAAGCAGGTGTGTAGTTGTGTGGCATACACTGGTGACACAGGTGGTGTGATCCAGAGAAGTGGCCGGCAGGTGTAGAGGGCACTGCAGAGGGGTATAGAAGGAAAAAGGCCAGGGAAATGCCTAGAGCAACATATGCTCACGAAATACCCAATGACCCAGCAATAAAAGGAAGTGGCCCTAATTGACACCCTTGTTGGCAGTCTCACACAAGAGGCCAAGGACTGAATGGCATGGAGTCTGAACTAACCTCTCACCTGTGTGGTGTTCTCTTCCATGACAAGGCTGAGGCATATTGGTGGGACAGTGTGAGGATGCTTGCACTGTGATTTCCTATGCTGTATTTATCATATAGATACACAGAGGGCTTCAGGTTTCAGTACTGTAAATCCAGAAGCTTTCATGAGCACTAAATTCACACACAGATAAAAATAAAAATAAAAATAAAAAAAGATGTCTCACCCCACAGAGTGTAATGTAAAAATATCATCTGCAGATGCCACAGAGGTGGCACTACATCCCATGAACCCCAGCCATCCTGGCAATGCCATGGCACAGCTGCCGTTGGCAGGGGTACACAGCCTTACTGGTGTACAAGTATGGGACTAGGAAAGGCAGGGGAGGTGGTTAAGTCTGCCAAAACAGGCCATGGATGCCAATATTTTGGCAGAGAAAACCATCTTCATCGCCTCATAGGTATGCATGCATTATATGACACTATATGGCTCTAGGGTAGTGATGCTAGACCTGCCCACAAGCACCTGGTGTTGGTTAGCATCCAGGATACAGTGACGATAGCAGGGAACATGTCACACATAATCTCCATCATGAGACACAAAAAACATGACATGATGGGCACTGTGAAGTGCAAGTTAGTCCAGCTGAGGTGGGCACAGCTTGTGGCAGGAGGTGGTAACCAAAGGAGGACCCTAAGCTGATGCTGGTTGAGAACGTGGTGATGGACATCATTATCCAGCAGGCAATTAGAGGAGAGGAGCTGGGGCTTGACATGCTTGAAAATGAGTACTGTCCTGGTGCTACACTGTAGACATTCCAGCAATGTACTGTGTGCAGTGCTAATTACATGCATATGCTCCATAATTGTCCACTCACTAACACCGCCCCAGGAGGAGGACAAGGGCAAAGAGAATGAAGGGACCATGGACACAGGTAGGCATGCCATAGGGGCTGGGCAACACACACCTTGTCTCAGGCAGTGATTAACGGATGCACACTGTGCTATATAATGACTATAACCTATCCAGCACTTCCACCCATTGGTGCCAAACCCACCATGTCCAAGGACATCCAGGACTCCACCAGCCTTAACCTAGATAACACTGAAGATGCTGGCACCCCTACCAGCATGTCACAGAACATGCACCTCAAGGACGTGATCCAGGAAATACAGGGCTCTCCACCCATTTGTAGTGAACAGCTTCATATCCCACCCCACTGTCACCACATGGCACAGACACCCAGGAGACACCAACACCTACTGTGCCATACACAACAGACACTGCCACATGCAACCAGGCATGGCATGGACTGCCATGTGCTCATACAGGAAACTGCACAAGACACACAAAGGACAAAAGGATTACTGGGCACAGACATCAATCCATGGAGTAGCCCTTAGTGGCTCAAACCCCCCCATGGTGTGCCAGGCAGAAGATCCTAGATAGCATTACATGAAGAGGTGCATGGGTTTGGAACACTAGCATATCATCAGACTAGGATGGCCACAAACATCTGCAGCAGCACTCTTAGAGTGTTGCTGGGCTATGCATGCAAGTTGTAGGCTGTGGGAGGAGCTAGTGCCATTCAGGCCATGAATAGGGGGTTTGCACACCTGACTGATGTGCTTGGCCATGGTCTCACTGTCCTGATACAGGCAGTGCATGCACAGCATGGACTACAGGCTTCCCATCCTCAGCTGTCCCCCTTACTGCCTAGACCTATGCCCATGAAAAAGAGGCCCATGGTGAGGGGGAGTCATAGCAGTATCTGGATGTAGACCTCCCCCTCCAGGGTGACAATGGAGGTCAGGGTGTGAGGACTGGGGTGCTTGGCAGATGGGGGCCAACTGGAGGGGGATAGACAGAAACTGAAAAAAAAAACTGAAAGAAATCATCTTCAACTTATCTAATACCATTTTAAACAAGATCTGGATCTGCTAAGGTTTCTAGATCTTTTGGACACTTCAGGCCTGGTTGAGTTCTGTACCAGGGGATGCGATGCTGCAGCTGAAGCCTGTAATGGGGCTCTTTCCACAGCACTGGATGCCCTGGAACAAGTCCATTCTCACCTGTAAACCTCTTTCCTAAGTGCTCCTTTACATCTGAGCTTTGGCAGATGAAAGTTGCATGTTGTAAGTTAGAGTGCAAGTGGAGGAAATCACAGACAGAGTTGTCCTGGACTTACACTTGAGGTTGTACTGCGAGGTCATCTCAGTGGCAAAGAAGGATTTCTTTTCTGCGTAATAGCACCTGAAAAGAACCATCCAACTGCATGTTTCCATGTTGCAGACAATTTATTTCCTCCTGATTGTCTGCAACACAAGAAACATGTTTCCATTGAGAGGTGCAAGCAGTTAATGGAGTTCTTCAAAGCAAAAGTTGTGGATATCTGTGACCAGATTGCCTCCACTACCTAGTTTTCAGCCAACACTAACAGAGAGGGGAGTGCAAGTGGATTGATAACTGGTTAGGAGGAGTTTCAATTATTGAATAGGAGGAGGTCCACAGAGTGGTCACAGGTTTACGATGCAACACTTGTGTTCTGTATCCTGCACCCACCCACTTGTTTAAGGCTAGGTAGTGGCAGATGGTTCCAGTATTGACAGGTATAGTCAATGCTTCTCTATGGGAAGGGTTGTTTCCCACACCCCTAAAAGAGGTGTCATTAGGTCCTGACATACCTGCCAGTTATCGTCCTGTCTCCAACCTTCCCTTTTGAGCCAAGGTTGCTGAGAAGGAAGTTGCGATCCAGCTTTTGCATCACCTTGTGAAAAAAAACCTCTTTGAGTTATTTCAATCAAGTTTCTGAAGTAAGTGCAGCATGGTAACATCCATGATCAGGGTAAGCATACTAAGCAATGACCTCTTCCTGGTGAAGGATTGAAGGGTGATCTCTATTGTGATCCTGTTAGCTTTTTCTTCAGTGTTTGACACTGTAGATCATGCAGGTTTGCTGGCCAGACTTGGATAGCTTCAAAGGTTGTCTGGGACTTTGTTAAAATGGTTCTGCTCCTTCCTTAGTGGTAGAGAGCAGTCAGTAGTGCTTGGCTCTTGCTGACTGCGTGTGCTTTTTCTGGACTGTGTTGTTCTCCAAGGTTCTGTGCTTTTACCAGTTTTTTTCTTGGTGTATATGCTGCCACTGGAAGAGATCATTAGGTGCCACAATGTGGAGTTTCACTGCTATGCCAATTATACCTAACTGCATCTGCCTTTGCTCCTGATGGGTTATATAAAGTGCTTAAGATTAGAACAATGTTTGGAGGAAATCAGGGTTTGAATGGTGACTGGTACTAAACTCTACTGAAACCGAGTTACTAGTTGTGGGTTCTGAGCAGCAGATATCAGCCATTCACAATAGGTTGAATCTCCCTTTCCTGGGGGGTGACTTTAAGCAGAAGAGGGGTTCCTGTTCCAAAAAAAAAAAAAAAATACCAAGCAGACAATGCTGAAAAAATAGGAGTCCACAAATAGAAATGTCTGTTGCAAGGTGCAGCTTTAATAGAAGCACACTGATTGTTACAAATTCAAAGCCAGTTTTATGATAGACTCAAACAGTTGTCAAATATAAGGTGAAAAATACCCTTACCAGTCCGTTACTGCTGAAACCCTAGTCCTAGTGCTTTGACACTATCAGAGTCTTCATCAAGGAGCACATTGCAACAGCTTTTTCCATTCGTGGACTCCTATTTTTTCAGCATCGTGTGCTTGGTATCTTTTTTGGACCTGGCACTTATGTGTGGGTCTGGCACCTCCGTTTTACCTTTTGAGCACCGACCCTGCATGGAGGAAGCATGGCTCTGAGCCTTCGGGGCAGAGGAGGTTCAAAGTCTGGGAGTACTTCTTGATGGACATTGTCATTCATTTCGCAGGTGCCTTCTGTAGTCAGGAACTGCTTTTACAATCTTAAGAATGTTGCCTGATTGTGAACACTGCTTGATTCTGCTGATCTAGTAACACTAGTCAACATCCTCATTTTCTCCTATCTTGACTACTGCTGTGCACTCTATAAAGGCTTTCTTGGGCATCAACTGTATCGCCTGCAGCTAGTTTGGAATGCAGCAGCAAGACTTCTGACTTCCATTTGGAGGTCAAATTACACTGCTCCTTCACTGCGGGTTCTGGGCTAGTTGCCTGTTAGGTGACACATTGACTTACAGGTGCTGTTAGTAACATTAAAAGCCTTGAACAGACTAGGCCACCAATACCTCCTGCTCCTGATTCCCTGCATTCCATCTAGGGACTTAATGTCCAGTGGATGGGGCTTGCTGGTTGTTCTTTCCTCTTAGCTAAAGTCCACTGGTGACTGAACTTTTTCCATTGCAGCCCCTACCCTATGAAATTTGCTCCCTGAGGGGATATGCATTGCCAGGTCTGTGTTATCATTCAAAAAGAAACTGAAAAGTTACCTACGCCAGAGAGCTTTTGATTAGCATAACTAGAGCTACTCAATACAAATGCTGCTATGCTTGTTTGATGTATTTAGTAATGCAAATAGAATAGATGTATTTATTATTGGAACTGGTCTCTCTTGTTGTTTTATGTCGATTAATTGTCAATTTATTTATATGTTTTACTGGGTGCTCTGAGCCCTGGAGGGGTGTTTTGAATACGTTAATAAACAAACAAAACTGTCATTGCTCACAAAGGAGAATGGAAGCAAGTCAGTGACAAGCATCTCCACAAGTGTTTTTTTTGTTTTGGCCTCAGTCCTGTTGGCTTTATGTTTTTGGATCATTTCCAGAGACGGCACAGAAACAGTTGACTTAGACTTCTGAGTCCAGTAGATGGATGGCTCCTACTGTTGCCCCCTAGGTGGTGGAGGTTACGGGGATTTGTGGCCTCTCTAAGGTGTGGGGGTCAATGGACTAAAAAATATAAATGGATGATGGTGAGGTTGTGCTGTCATTTGAATTACAATGACTTCCTTCTTCCTCTTCCCGCCTGCCATCATCACCGTCATTACATCTTAGTGCTGTTACCAGGCACTGGCATCCCTTCTGATACTGAGTCCTATGTGGCTTGTAGAGGATTGTGTATGACCAATCATACACAACAAGGCCATTCTTCAATCGTGTGGTTTCCATGGCAACAGGAGACCTCGAAAGCGCAGCTCGAGAGGTCCTGTTACCGGGACCCACAAGATTGAAAACGGCCTTGTTTGTGTTTGGTTGCTCATATACAATCTTTTATAGTGTATGGGCAACCATTTTTCAGCTCCTGTTTACAAATAAATGTCCCTCCAGTACTCAAAAGTACCTTTCTCTCTGGCGCTGGTCACTTCCCTGTTAATGCTCACTGCTGCAGCCCGCTTCATTGCTCATGCGCAATGAAGTTTGATCTTGTTGTGCTGCACTAATAACATACTGAGTGCAGCACAACAAGATCCTGACAAACCCAGTGCGACAGAACAACACTGTTCCAGGCATGGATTTCCATGCAGAACAGCATTCTACCATACACTATAAGCAAATGCCTTTTCATAGTAGATGTTCCCAGCAGTGTGCCTTCTTTTCCCTAAATAATACTTCCCTTCAATGACAAGGACACTATACTGGCCACTTGTCAGTCAATCAAGTATTACTATTGGAGGATTTAATCATTTTACTCTCTAACTGGGACACTGAAAAGAAGATGAGCATGACGATCACTCCACCACAGTGCCAAAAAAGACAATCTGTGCATTTATATGCAGTTTTTGTAAATGGCAAATTGAAAATTCTTTGGGTGTTTTCGAGCATATCCCAGTAACAAAGCCTGCATATAAATTCATGGTTTGACAGAAAACCAATGTTAGCCAGTGAACGCGTTTTTGGATAAACTATTCCGGTAACACTGTGTTTGTCGGCTAATGATGTGCATATAAATGTACTGAATGTATCCTTATCTGTATATTTTGGTGGGCTTTGGTGGGGGAGAAAAGATGTTGAGGGCTAAAGGATTTGTTCAGTGGGGGCTGTCTTTTAAACACGGGGGTTGGGGAAGTTGGGGAAGGGTGACAGTGTGGGGGAGATGGGAGGCTTACTATTTGGTGCAAGTGGGGGATGGGGTTTATTATAAAAAGGCAGACTGTTATTAATAAAATAAACACATAATGTGCTCACAGGTAGCTTCAAGGAGGGAGGCTGGGTGTTATTGGGTGGGTAAGATAGGTGTTAGCTAATTGCAGGGGGTGGGTGGGTATACTTGCCATGTGGGAGTGGAAACACTTGTTTAACTTTACCACTACGTTTCAGATTCTGGATTAGGATATCCAAGGATAGCCCAAAATCCATACTCTGTTTGCTGAATTGGATTTCACACTAGCTGATCACCACTAATAGGAACATACACACATGGATGACTGGGGTTAGAGATGGGGCCCACTAGACTACCTGGCATGATTTATATTAGTTCTATGGGTTAGAAGCCCCTGAACTACCAGAGAGATTGTTATCGGATATAATCCACCTGGTCCGGAGCCCAGAAGTGGCCCAAAGATATGCGTCATGGGCTCAGAGGATGTGCTTTACATAAATATTGCCACAGCCATGTACATACATTACACCGCATCATACTGTGAACAATTACTACGCACATAACATGTTTGGGCACAGCAAAAGTTCTATGGATTCATCTGCATTTTGATCTGCATAAGGGGTCTCCAACCCCCCCACCCCACCCATGCAGATCTATAGTTCTTAAAATGCCACTTTTATGTGGAAGTGCAGTGGGGCACACTCTCTGTCCCATTTTACTGCACCTACAACTGCATTGTATTACTGTGTACAGTATCTGAGGGGCTACTGTCATTTTGATGGCAGATATCTTGCCCAAAAAATTAGTTTCAGTTTCTACTAGCTATCAAACTAAGCCTGAATTTTGATCACTGGTGTGGATGTTGTTTTCAACCATATTTTCCCTGAGACCAGTTCAGGTAAGAATATAAAATGGGTACCACAAACACCACTCAATCAAACACAGTCTCCATGTCTGGGGCATTGCTGTCACAAGTAAGGTGGAGGTGCAGGTCCCATATGTTATAGCTAAATGCTTCTGGACTTTGTCCAGCGCCATCCTACCCTTAATAAACCCAACTTGGTCTGCATCCACCAGCTTCAAAATGAATGCTTCTAGCATGTTTGCCTGTAATGTAGCCAGGATCTTATAGTCAGCCTTGAGTAGTGATTTTAGCATGTAGCTGCTTGGGTCTGATGTGGCCTTTCTCTTTTCAAGGGTCACAGGTAGGGAAAACAGGTAGACTGGATGGGCCTAGCTGTCCATATCTGCCATCAAATTCTAAGTTTCTATGTTTCTATGTCACTGACACAGGTACAGCTAACACCCTCATAGAGGAAAGGAGTTTACCCAGTACTGTAGCTTCTTTTAAGACCTTAGCTAGAACTGGTGCCAGATACCCATAGAGTTTTTTATAGTTGTCTTCCAGGAAGCTGTCTAGGCCCAGTGTCTTACCTGGAGCCACTTGCTTAATCACCTGTATGATTTCAAGTACTTCTGTCTCTGCCCCCAAAATCTCACATGCTCCATGAGTGTTTAGGGTTAGTTGAAATGGTCAAATATCTTGCCCCAAGGCTCTGGGGCAGGATGGCATTCACCCTAGGGTACTTAGGGAGCTAGTGGAGAGCCTGGTGGGACCAGTGGCAGACCTATTCAGTACATCCCTGGACACAGGATGCATGCCACAGGACTGGAGGATGGCCCATGTGGTGCCCATTTATAAAAGCAGCCCGAAGGATGATCCAGGCAACTACAGAACAGTGAGTCTCACTTCAATCGTGGGGAAACTCATGGAGTCAATCCTAAAGGAGAGACTGGTAACCTTTCTGGAGAACAGTGGGCTCCAAGACGGCCATCAGCAGGGTTTTGTATATGGCAAATCCTGCCAGACAAACCTAGTCAAGTACTATGACTGGGTTACCAGGGAACTGGACAGGGGCCATGCAGCAGATGTCCTATATTTGGACTTCAGCAAGGCCTTTGACTCAGTGCCACATGGGAGGCTGGGGGGAAAACTGGAATACATTGGGGTGGGGACAAAAATGGTCAACTGGATCACCAACTGGCTGAGGGGTAGGCAGCAAAGGGTGGTGGTGGTGGGGACTCTCATCACCAAGGGACGTTATGAGTGGGGTGCCCCAGGATTCAGTACTGGGACTGGTGCTGTTCGGGATATTCATATCTGATATCTCAAATGGGATCTGGAGTAGGATCAGTCAGTTTGCAGATGATACTTAGATCAGTGCAGTGGTAGATAACATAGAGGGGGTGAAGGGGGCTGCAGGAAGATCTGACCAAACTACAAGAATGATCAGAGACATCCCAGTTGGGGTTCAACACCAAGAAGTGCAAAGTACTGCACTTCAGAGAAAAGAACCAGGGGAAGAAATATCAGTTGGGAGGGGTACAGTTGGTAAACACAGTAGAGGAAAAGTATCTGGGGTACTAATAATGGGGAGTATGAAACACTCAGCTCAGTGCAGGAAGGCAGCTGCAATGGCAAACAAGATGCTGAGGTGCATAACGAGGGGAATCTCCTCCAGGCACAGAGAAGTGATCCTACCCCTGTACAGGTCACTGGTCAGGCCGCACCTGGAATACTGCATGCAGTGCTGGCATCCATTCCTGAAGAGGGACATCAGATTGCTGGAGGGGGTACAGTGTAGGGCAACCAAGATGATACAGGGACTTGAGGGTAAATCCTACGAGGAGAGGCTGGGAGAGCTGCAAATGTATTCCCTGGAAGAGAGAAGGGATAGAGGGGATATGATTGAAATCTTTAATTACCTAAAGGGTATTAACAGGATTAATACAGAAGGGATTCTTCAGATCAGAAGGGGGAGGTACACGAGAGGGCATCAGCTGAGATGGGGGGGTTCAGGAGGGAAATCAGGAGACACTTTTTCACAGAAAGGGTAGTAGATAACTGGAACACTCTGCTCAAGGAGGTGGTATCGTGTAGAATGGTGGGAGGATTTAAGACAGGGTGGGACAGAGTGAGGGGGGTAGTTAATAGGAGGGGAAGGTAGGGTGGGGCAGCTGCAAGTTGAGGGGTTAGCTGCACAATTGGGCAGACTCGATAGACCATGAGGCCTGTTTCTGCTGGCTTTTCATATATTCATACATTTAACAGTTCATCTATCTGTTCTTCTGACAGGGACACTTCCGAAGAAGCATGCAGATTAAAATGCAAGTTGTGGAATGTAACTCCCCACCACCACCATCATGTGGAGCTTACCATTTTGAATCCATGGAGACTGTCTCGTGGTACCAGCCAACAGCATTGTTGCTCCTGCTGGTCCTGGTGGATCCAAACTGTTGCAGGGACTTGACCAGTAGTGGAGACCGGGAATCAGGAGGGTCTTTGGTGCATTCTGTACCAAGTAGCAATGGCTCCACTGCACATCTGCTGCCAATGAACTAATCACAGTGGTGCTCCTGATGACATCAGGGATTCCTTGATCAACTGACCAGTTTAGCACAGTCATGCACACACCTAGGAGGGCTACATTTCTTCCATAGAACTATACCTTTGGAACTCTAAGCCACTGATGTCAGGACCAAACTTGCTAGCTGGGGCCACCCACATGGATGCACATCAGAGCTTCCTATATAATGTGAACAGCTCTATCTGTCCTCAGTTCTTTCTTCCATCATCAACTGTTAGCTGGATCATGGAAGAAACAATGCCTATGTTGATTTCTTTCAGCCTTCTTTTACTTTTATTTAATGGTGTTGCCTGCCATCATCGAAGAAGCTGCTTTCTTGCTTCAGTCAGTGCGATGTGAACTCTTTTTAAAGGATGACATTCACTTGATTTGTGTACATTGCCTTGGCCAGTCACATGAAGAACTGCACCATTTGCCAGGATGTTAACAAGGCCATGAGGAGTCACCATCAAAAAGCTCTGAAGAGTTTTCTTCAGAAGATAGAGAACACTCAGGGTTCATGAGTGGTTTCTGTCCTGGTATCACTGTCTCATTGTTCGGACTCATATCCAGTTATGACCTGATGTTCCACTTGTTTGCTGCCATGCTATCATACCAGTGGTCAACATCCTCAAAATCAAAGGACAAACATGCCAAGACTTCATAATCAGGCCAGCAATGAAGTAAACATTCTACAAAGACAAAGGCTTGCCCTTCCTCCTCATCCTGGCCGTCACATTGTTCTGGCACCAAGGATACCATGCAAGCCACAACCTCTGGTTTGAACATCCCCACCACCACCACCATCCATCCTCACATCACAAAGGTTAGAGTGTGTCTCTGGCTCTCCCACTATTTTGGGAGTACAGCCATCAACAACTGGCTTCACCCCATCATTGACAACATTATAGTCTCTGCTGGTTCGTGTCATTGACACACAGATGATATTGTTGCCCATTTTATCTGAATGATTCAGGTAGCTCCTACCCTCGCTGCTGTCAATGGTATCACCACCTGTCGGCACCTCCCCCCCTGCCTGTTGATGCCATCAACATCAGATTTGTGTGTCTCTAGGTCTTTTCCTGTTGTTAGTCCTATGTCTCCACCATCAACACCTAGTCAATGTGTGGAACCTCAGGCTCACTCACTTCCTCAACAAGAGGAAGAAGAAGAAGAACAAAATCCTGACCCACTATACATGAAGGAGGATTACAAGGAAGGCAACCAGACTTTGAGACTGCCTGCAGGCATTGACTACAACTCCATTTGTACTCTTGAAGAGAGAATACCGTGGTATTTACTCCATGTCCCTCTTGTGGATGCTTCTTTTCAGTCTTTGTTAATGCTCATGCAGGAGAAGCTGGGCTTTGTAGCAAAGGTCAAAGGTTCCTCTAACAATATCTCTTGGAATTCTTTAAAATGGCTACTGTGCCTTCATTAATTATTCCTCATATTTATCCTGCATTGGAGGATGCCATTATGGCTGTATGGCATAAGCACAGCTGCTTGCCTGCTGCCCCTCGTAAGGCAGACAAGCAATATCCTGCACCTACTACAGTGGCCTTCTTCACTGCTCAGCCCGAGACTGACTCATCCATCCTTATGGGTGCTCATGATAGATTCAAAGCACCATGTCACATGAGTTCTTTGCCTCCTGATAAAGAATCCATAAGTTTAAAAGTCACAGAGAAGAAACCACTGCATGCTGTAGACTTTCACTGATAAAACAGACTGCGGTGTTCTTCAGGTCTAGAATTGCACTATTTAACCTAAAACAGCAAGTTTAAAGTATGTTAGAACAAGAATACACTTGCATTGTTACATGGCAGGCATTCGTGTTTCAACATGCTCTTCTGTAACAGCTTTACAGCATTGTAGTCCAAAAGTAGAAGTCAGTCTCCAGGACCTACAGTAGTGCTTATAGCATTCACACATATGATAGATACTGTACTGTGCTCAGATTAGATTTGTTTTTAGAGAGGATGCTAACTTAATTTGAAAAGCCATCTGGTGCTATGACCATGTCTGTGTTCAAATGTTTCAGGGGTGTACCCCTTTCTCTGAACTTGTTCTGTCAAAGAATCAAGAATGTTTGATGTTACAGCCAGCAGACATATGCCTCTGCCTCTTTTGGACTGCGTAATGCTAATTATCAGACCTATATGATCAAATATCAGAATAGACTGTGAAAGTCCCTATCTACCATGGTTGACAAGCTGCCTGATGGTCCTGCTAAAGATGTAGTCCAGCAGACTGCCTCTCAGAGTTTAGAAGTTTAGAAGCATTTACTGTGTTCTGTCTATGGTGCATCTGATGTTCCCACACGTGCTCCCATATTTTGTATTTACCTAAGGCACTATCCTTGGCTCAGGGTGTCTGCTTTTGCAACCGATGTACAACTGGTTCAAAATGTAACATTCTGTGGCCTGAAATATTTTGGCAATGGTGTGGAGATGACTCTCAATGACCTACAATCCTCTACCTGCACTTCCAGCAGACTTGCATCCATTTTATGACTGAATGCCTGCTTTTAGACCTGTTCTACTTCCAACCTCCCTCTGCCCCTGGAGGCCCATTCCTGATCCCCCAAAGCAGTGAGTATCACCAGTGTCCCTGCCATCCCTGATATGTTCTGAGTCTCTTCCACCTCCCCTTGCTCCTTTGAGAACTTTGGGGATTCAGCTTGGGGGGGGGGGGGTTAGATTTCCTTGTCTCTGCCAAAATGGATAGAAATCATGTCAGGGTTTTAGAGATAATTTTAACAGGTTATGTATTGGAGTTATTGGCAACCTCTCTAGTGCGTCTTTTAACCTCCTGTTGTTAATCTCTGGGCCACTTACCCATTTTCCTGACTGCAGTTCAGACTCTATTATACAAAAGGGTTATTCAGCTCATTCATCTACACAAACAAAATCTGGGATTCTATTTCTGGTATATCCTTGTTCCCAGGTGGACAGTGGTTTTATGTCCTGTTCTAGAACCCAGGGTCTTAAACAAACACACTGAATAAAAAAAACTGTGACTAGTTTCTCTTCAGCCCCTGCTCCCTCTCCTGAAGCAAGAGGATTGGATTTGTACCCAGAATATGAAGGGTATACCTCTAAATCAAGGTTCCCATTCTGCACAGCCATTGACAATACATATGCTTCCTTCTGGAGGCAAGCACTGTCAGTTCTATGTCTTGCTTTTTGGGTTGTCCTCAGTGCTACGGGTCTTCATCAAATGCTTAGCAATGGTGGCTGGGGCCCTTTGCAAGTAGGGCCTGGATGACTTTCAAAACTGCCTCTTGAAAGTCCTGTCCCAGGATGCAGTCATTCTTCCTTACACACCAGGTGTTCAATCAGGTGGGCCTTCTGCTCAATGAACTTAAATCAGTTCTGATGCCATGTTAACCCCAGCAATACATAGATGCTGTCTTGTACACGATTGTTGCACAGGTCTGCCATCTAGTGGACTATACTGATACTCTGTAAGCTCAGGCGTGGCTAGTTGCATCCAGCTCCCATATATCGGCCACATGCCAGCTTTGGCTCATTATGGTAATTCTGATGACTCATCATCATAAGCTTATCCCTCAATGGATGCTTCCTGTTCAGTGACCCCAGACCTTTGATCATCCAGTTCTGTTCACAGCTCCACTCTGTTGGACGGTTTGCTTGTCGCAAGATGGCTCCAGGTTTCTGTATGCTATTCTTCCAGTCCTTCTCATTCAGTGTGTAATGGTCAAGTTGAGGGTGGAAGGGGTGACACTGATATCAGAGGCCCCATTCTGGGCCAGACAAATTTTGCTCTCTCTACATCATCAAATCTTGGTTGAATCCCTGCTCCCATTCCCTCTACGAACAGGACTCTTGTCATAGGAGCAAGGCTGCCTCATGCATCCACGCCTGCGATCACTGCACCTTCATGCCTGGTTCCTAAGGAAATAGAACTCTCCCAGATCAGGGTCTCCCCTGTGGTCCCAAATGTTGCCCTCGCAACTTGTAAGCCATCTGAGTTGCATGCCTATTGGCAGGAACAGAAATGTTTCAGTATTTCATGTGCTTCTCATTCCCTTGACCCCCTTTCATGTCCAGTGAAACAAGGTTTGGATTACTTCCTGTCCTTACTGAACTCTGGCCTCCAGTATTCCTCTGCAAAGGTAAACATGGTGAAAGTTCTGGCCTTTCATGCCCTCATAGATGGCAACCTAATTGAAGGTGCCCTGCAGGCTCCTTAATGGACTCCTGCAAATACATCCCTCAGTCCTTAAGCTTTTCAGTTCTTGATCTTAATTTGGCTTTGGAATCCCTTATGAAGGCTTCCTTTGAACTGGCTGACACATGAGACATGTGTCTCCTTTCCTGGACAACATTGTTCTAGATGGCTGTTACCTCTGCAAAGTGAGTATCTGAGCTTCAGGCTTTGCTTGTGGGTTGCCGGTCTCATTGCAGACCTACTGTATACTCATCTCCTTGTGAAGGTGGTGTCTGACTTCACTTTAAATCAGGTCATTCACCTTTCAAAGTGTTATGTTCCTTCCTCCTAAAATTGAGGGGAAGTTCTGCTACACAGGTTGTCCATAGAGCCTTATACTTCTATTTGGACTGCACTAAACACTACAGGAACAGTTGGCATCTTGCATTTCTTTTTGTTACCAGAAGCATGGTAAGGAGCTCCCTGGTCCTGTTAATGACCATGGCATGCATCGTATAGTATAGTAGCTTCTGTGGCTTGTTTTCATAATGCCTTGGTTGCTGTCACATGTTCTGCCACCACATAGAGTTCTGCACATACTTTCAGTAAATGTTATTGGACCTTTTGTCCCATAGGCAGACTGGCTTTGGCCTTTTCATCCTTTAAGGCCTTCCGTCTTAAGGTCCTATAGGTACCTTTCATGGGGGCTTTCCTCCTACTGTATAGTATGTACTGCTTGGAAATCATTCAAAAAGTGTGATTCTAGGAAAGCGATGTCCTGAAAGAAGATAGATTTGTTACTTACTGTGACAGTATATCTTCAAGAGAATCTGCTACATAGAGCCACAGCTCACCCCCCACCTTCCCCATTTTCTTTTTCAGGTGGCATACTACTGAAGTCCTGCCTGATACTGCACTCTGAATCTTCTTTTTGTGCCCTGATTAGGTGTCAGCATGACTCAGTTGGTAGCACAACCACCTCTGGACCAGAAGGTAGTGGGTTCTCGTCCCACACCGGGATTGGGCTTGCACCTAAAAAATTGTTGGCATCCGAGTGCAGTATTGGGGGTGCTGTACTGTTGGAGTGTGCTGTCCTTTGGATGAGACATTAAACTAAGGTCCCTTCTACCCATCCTGGTGTTGTCCTGGTGGGTGTCCAGGTGGAAGTAAAAGAACCCAGGGCACTCTTTGCAAAGAGTAAGGGACATTCCCAGTGTCCTAGCCAACATTCCTCTTCCCATAAACTGGTTCATGCAATTATCAATGCTGTGTGTGAGTGATGATGTGCGATATGGCTGCCACTACACATTCAGTCACTTCACTACCAGTCCAGCATTGTTTGTAAAGTGCTTTGGGATACACTCTGTATGAAAAGCGCTATATAAATGCTGATTCTTCTTCTTCTTCTTCATTGTGCTTCAACTTCTGATTCCATCACCTCTCCAGTTTGCCTGGTTCTGGTTTGCTGGTTCCTTCTGGTACGATATATCCTTTGAGCTTGTCTCCTGTGGGGAACTGAGAAGAGGACAGCCTGACAGTATTATATAGGTGGTGCTGACATGCATCCATGTGAGTGGCCCCAGCTGGTAAAAGTTTATTTTCCAAATCTGTGGCTCTGCGTAGGAGATTTTCTCATAGATCTACTATTACAGTGTGTAATTAATCTTTTTGAGAGAAGGAGACCTGATTATAATAAATATTTTGGGGCCAGTGCTCCACAACAGAATGGGCACTGCCATCTTTGTTTACCCAGACCCTCCATCACCCCAATAACTGGAGGTCAGTGATCGTGCCACTGCCAGTAAAGTCATAGAGGCACGTAAGGAGACAAAAAGACACCAGAGGACTTAAGTAATACAGCACAAGATTTGACCAATTCTTTGTCATGTGACTGATCTTCAGTATTGGTCCAATGTGATTGACAGCTCCATGGATCAACAGAGACATGGGATTCCCCAGTGAAAATCAGGGTCTGTTCTCAAACTCAGGCAGTCTATGTGTCACTGTAGTCAGAAGCAGACTGTAATGAGCTGGATCTTAGAGTTAAGAAGACAGACTATGCATTTGCTACAGCCAAGCAGAGTTCTTGCACTAGTTCTAATGAAGGTAATTGTTGGCTTGTGCAGCATGACCTTGTGTGAGCATGAAGTGAAATCACATAAGAGGGGTTAGCAAAGGAAGCTGCTTGGTGCACAGTTTCCTGGGACTCAGATAACCTTTGGGTTGCTCACAGCACTTGAGCAAACTATGGGAAAGTGCAGCTCTGTATCTGGGAAGCTGCCCAGCCAGTATTTCTGCTTGGTACTGGTCATTGCAGTGCACTAATGACTGGATGCCAGGATGTGGTGTGATGGTCTGACATGATGTTTGATACATAGGCTGAAACTGCCCTGTGAGAAAACAAGAGAGGATTTTCTGCTACATATGGAGATTAGGAGAGGTCTGGCTGGACCTGTGGAGGACGGTCAATCTCACCAGCTGACACTGGAGGCTTTAACTGAAAGGGAATATGAAACCTGCCAGAGGAGGAACTCACTGCTGCTGCATCAGTGCACCCTGCTGGTCAAGGGAGATCCTATTGGACTGGGTAAGCCATCGGCAATTTAGGGCCATGTCCATGTAGCACTAGCATTGTCATGGACCACATATAGGTTACCAAACCACAGGAGAAAGGTAAGTAGACGCAAGTCCATTTGAAGAGTATGGAACTGAAAAGAGGAAGACCAAAGGTGGGTGGTGTGTTAAGGTTAAAAAGCAAAGAAGTTGATTGTGTAGAAGGGCACCTGGAAAAGGGAGACATCCTGAACAAATACTTTTGTTCAGTGTTCACAGAGGAAGGAGAAGGGGATGGGCCACAAAAAAGTTACAAATGCTTTGGAGGGAGGGAAGTAGACACCAGGCTTTTTTCAGAGGAGAAAGTCCTGAAGGGAGTCAGTAATCTGAAGGTGGACAAACCATGGGGCCAAATGGGGTTCATCCAATGTTATTGAGGGAGCTCAGGGAAATACTGGATGTACCTATGACAGAGCTATTTAACAGCTCACTGGAAAGAGGAATGGTTCCAGAGGAGTAGAGGAGGAGGGGGCAGCAGTAGTAGTACCCTTTCACAAAAGTGGTAGCAGGGAGGAGGCTGGCAATTACAGGCCAGTCAGCCTGACATCAGTGGTGGGAAAGTTAATGGAAATAGTGCCGAAGGAAAAGATTGCAGAATTTCTTTTATCTAATGGGTTACAAGACCCAAGGCAGCATGGGTTCACAGGAGGGAGGCCATGTCAATTGAATCTGAGTTTTTTGACTGGGTGACAAAAGAATGAGAGCAGGGTGGATATGTGGACATGGCCTACCTAGATTTCAGTTAGGCTTTTGACATCATTCCATAAAGGAGACTAGTAAGAAAGTTGGGTAGCTTAGGAGTGGTCCAAATGTGGTAAACTGGATAAGAAATTGGTTAGGGGATAGGTGAAAGATGGTGATGGTAAATGGAGTTCACTTGAAGGAAGGGAGGGTGACCAGCAGGGTGCCTTGGTGTCACTGCTGGGACCAGTCCTCTTTAGTGCCTCAGGGGTCAGTGCTGGGACTAGTCCTCTCTAATGTCTTTATAAGTGACATTGCAGAGGAACTGGGAGGGAAGGTATGCCTCCTTGTGGAAAACACCAAACTCTGCAATAGGGTGGACACTACCAAGGGGGTGTGTGTAAAGGATAAGAAAACTCAAGGAGTGGTCAAGGGTATGGCAGCTGGGTTTCAATGTGAAAAAGTGTAAAATAACAATAATACTGTTAGGGCACAGAAACTCAGGAGCACAGTACAAAATGTGTGGAGTGGTACTGGCAACTACCAAACAGAAAAGAGACCTGAGGTAATTATATCAGATGACCTAAAGGTGGCCAGCAGTGTGACAAGGCAGTCAGGAGGGCAAGTGGGATGCTGGGGTGCATAAGGAGGGGTATCATCAGCAGAAAGAGGGAGATGGTATGACCTCTGTATAGATCACTGATAAGACCCCCCTAGAGTATTGTGTGTGTCCAGTTCTGAAAACCACATCTCCAGAAGGACATAGACAGTGTGGAGGTAATCCAGAGGAGGGCAACTAAAATGATACAGGGTCTACATCAAAAGCCCTATGAGGGGAGACTAAAGGATCTCAATATGAACACACTGAAAGAGAGGAGGGAGAGGGGGGATATGATAGAGACCTTTAAGTATGTCATGGGGTAAATAAGATACAGGAGGAAAGTATTTTTCAGAAAAAGGGTGGTCAAGAACAACAGGATATGATATGAAGCTGGGGAGGTAGATTCAGGAGAGATGTGAGGAAGTACTTATTCACAGAAAGAGAGATGGGTTTCTGGAACAGCCTTCCAGTGTAGGTGGTGAGGACCAAAACAGTGGTTAGGGTCAAGAACAAATGGGACAGGCACAAGGGAATCATAGTGGAACAGAAGGGGGGAGAGGGAAAGAGCTGCAGCTTAAGTAGGGTCTGCGGTGATAATGTAGGTAGGGAAAAATGGACTGACTGGGTGGGTCAAGCTGTCCTTATCTGCCATCAAATTCTATGTTTCTATATTAAAGAGTGAAGACTTATGAAGGGACTTACGAATCTGAGAGTGGACAAGTCTATGGGGTCAGATGAGGTTCATCCAAGGATACTGAAGGAGTTCAGGGAGGTACTGGCTGCACCTCTGACAGCCTTATTTAATAACTCAATAGATGCGGGGAGGCCCCAGAGGACTGGAGAAGGGCAGATGTAGTCCTGCTCCATAAGAATGGCAGCAGGGAAGGTGCTGGCAACTGCAGGCTGGTCAGTCTGACATCAGCTGCGGGGAAACTAATGGAATCACTTCTAAAGGAAAGACTGGTATATTACCTTGCATCCGATGGGTTACAGGACCCATGGCAGCATGGATTCACAGTAGGGAGATACATAGATACATAGATACATAGACAGTGTCGGCAGATAAGGGCCTATGGCCCACCTAGTCTGCCCATTTGAGCTTGTAAGTTCAGTTTGTTTTCCTAGAAGTCTATTTCCCCTTACCCCTGACCTCTAGAATTCCTTTATGTCTATCCCATGCATTCTTAAATCCTGATTGTTTCAGCCCCACCACTTCCTCTGGCAGGGTGTTCCACTTGTCCACCACCGTTCTGTGAAGAAATTCTTTCTCATGTTTCCTCTGAATCGTCCTCCCTCCAACTTCATCCCATGCCTCTAGTCCTGAAACATCTTTTCGCTTAAAATAGTGTTTTCCTGCACCCTGTTCCTCCCTGTAAGATACTTGTATGTCTCTATCATATCCCTCTCTCCTCCTCTCCTCCAGGGAGTACATGTTCAGTTCCTTCAACCTTGTCTTCATAGGACTTGTGATGCAACCCATGCACCATCTTTGTTGCCCTCCTCTGAACCTTCTCTACCCTGTCTATGTCCTTACGTAGGTATGGTCTCCAGAACTGTACACTGTACCCAGGTGGGGCCTCACTAGTGTCTTGTATAGCGGAATTATGACCTCCTTTTCCTGCTGGTGATGCCTCTGCCTATACATCCCAGCATCCTATTTGCTTTACCTGATGCCTTGTCACACTGTTTCCCTACCTTGAGGTCATCAGAGATGACAACCCCAAGATCCCTTTCCTGCTTGGTGCATGCTATATCCTCACCCCCAACTGATATATTGTGCCAGGGTTTTGTGCCCCATATGCATTATCTTGCACTTTTGCATTGAATTTCAACTGCCAAACCCTTGACCATTCTTCAAGTTTCTGCAGGTCCTTCTCATTCTGTCTACACCCTCTGGTGTGTCTACTCTGTTACAGAGCTTTGTGTCATCAGCGAACAGTGAAATTCTGCCTTCTATATCCTATGCAATGTCACTGATGAAGATGTTGAATAGGACCGGTCCCAGCACTGATCCCTGTGGTACCTCACTGGTCACTCTTCCCTCTGTGGAGTGACAGCCATTTACCACCACCTCTGTGTCCTGCCACCCAGCCAGTTACCTACCCACCACACTACTGTCCTGCCCACACCCATATTCCCCAGTTTGTGTAATAGTCTTCATGTGGCACAGTGTCAAAGGCCTTGCTGAAGTCCAGATAGGCCATGTCCACTGCCCTCCCCTGATCCACCTCCCTAGTCACCCAGTCAAAAATTCAATGAGGTTGGTCTGACATGACCTCCCCTGGTGAAACCATGCTGCCTTGGGTCCTGTAGTCCATTGAGAACCAGATGTTCCACCAATCTCTCCTTCAGTAGTGCTTCCATGATCTTTCCACTACCGAGGTGAGGCTGACTGGTCTGTAGTTCCTGCTTCCTCTTTGTTCCCACTTTTGTATAAGGGACTACATCTGCTGTCCTCCAGTCTTTGGGTATCTCCTGTTTCCAGTGATTGGCTGAACAGGATAGCCAGAGGTTCAGCCACCACCTCTCTTAGTTCTTTAGGACCTGGGGTGCACCCCATCTGGCCCCATTGCTTTATCAGCTCTATTACTTCCAGTTCCTTCAGGACCCTTTTCTCGTAAAGGGACTTGTGTCCATTTCTGCACCATTCTCACCCCTTGTACTCCCTTCAGACCCATTACCCCTCTTCCTTAGTAAAGACTGAGCAGAAATACCTGTTCAATATGTCAGCTTTACTGTTGTCATCCTCCATGCTCCATCCTCCCCTTCAGTCTCACTATCCCTCCCTTTGTCCTTCTTTTTCACTTATGTACCTGTAAAAGGTTTTGTCCCCTTTAACCACTGATTTTGCAATGTGTTCTTCTGTCTGAGCTTTGGCTTCCCTTACTGACTTCCCTGCCTCCCTTTGTTTCTCCTGGTACTTCTCCCTATCCCCTTCTGCCTGTGTCTTTTTGTATTGCCTGAATGCAATCTTTTTGGCTTTCACTTTCTTTGCTACCTCTTTGGAAAACCATAATGGTCTCCTCTTTCTTTTCCTCTTGCTAACCTGCTAACCTGCTTAATGCAGATTACATCACCCAAACCTGATAAACTTAAAACAGGGGTACTAGTGACTGATACTGACAGCAACTCAGTCACAAGAATACTGTTGTAATATTCTGGGGGTTGGACACAATATTTCCATCAGGAGAATCTAATGCAGTTATCATATCATCACTTTCTATTTGCTTGACATACAGTATATCTTACTGGGATATATCTCCATTCTAGGTCTCTTTTTAACAAGCTCAGGGACAAAGCTGACTGACTTCTTCCCAGAATAGTGACCCATTTGCTTTTTATGTTGGCGCGCTTGTGCAGCTAACATCGTGGGACAGTGCAGCTTTAGAGGTGCGGTCATTGTTGGGTGAATGCAGGGCACCCACCAGTAGGTGCGTCCCGCATTACTCAATCAGCCTGCATGCTGGTGCCACACCATGCATACATAATGTGGTGAGCACATCTAAGAAAAGGTCTGCTGCAATCTGAGCAAAGCTTGTCGGACGCAGAGGTCCTTTTCTTGCTGTGCTCACCACCATTATGTACATGGCGGGACACTGGCCTTAGAACAGCTGACTTTGGGGGTGCCCAATCCCCCTGTCAGCTACCCCTGCCCCCTGTGAATGTGCCAGCGGGGAACCCCTCCCGTCGGCATAAAAGCACCCTCCTAGTTGTTTAATGCCGGTGCCCAGGCCTTGGCTCAGCACCCCCCTTCTTTGTGTGCCCGTGAGGGTGCCCAATCCCCGCCAGCATAAATCCCCCTCCCATGTTGTTTGCCGACGAGGGTGCCCAATCCCCTGCTACTAGCAGACACCCCCAAACAGTTAGGTGGCACGCTGGGAGCCCACCCAGCGTCAACAAATACCCTGCAAACAAAAAACTGTCCCGCAATGTTTTTTCTGTTTTTAACCTGTAAAATGAAAACAGTCCCTTGTAGTCTCCATGCCCCCCTCCCCCTACCTGCACCCACCCTCTGTGCACCCTGCCTCCCCACACACACCCCTCACCCCATACTAACCTCTGGAATCTGGCGCGACGATCTTCAGTAGACCGGGAACACTTCTGCACTCTTCAAAGCTGACCGCAAACTGATGAAATGCCGGTAAGCTGTATAATGTAATATACATGGTTTTTGCAACTTTGCTGCATATCTCAGGCATTTTTGTGAATTTTGGCCCCAAATTTTCAACATGGGGTTTTGGGGACCTCTTCTCATGAATTTTGCACTGTCATGGCGTTATTTGGTCCTGAAAGGTGATTTTTGCAGTCACTGCACGGAATCACCTTTTGGGACCGCATAACAAAATGACAGTGCCATTGTTCATAATGGGGGCTCTCAAAAACCCTATGTTGCAAATTTGGTGGGAAAAATCCAACACATGACTGTTTTGTGAGTGTACGTAGCAACTGCCCATCTCACACTCATAAGTTAGCGAACTCGTAATATTTTCACACCAGATTCTCAACATTGGCATTTTACCACACCTTCTTGTGAACCGTACAGCTGTCATTTTTCACATCCTGGCCAAAATGTGTTTTCGCACTTCCAGAGCAGAATAGCACGGTTGTGGTGTGAAATCAGTGTTTGGGACATATTACAAAAATGACAGTGAACCATTCATGAGCAGAGATCCTAAAATGCCTGTGTTGAAAATTTGGTGACAATACTCCATAAAGTGACTGTTTTATGAGCGTGCATAGCAACTGCGCAGCGCCTTTCGTGCGTTGAATACCCAGTTGCACTATTTTGTACCAGATTCTCAACACTGGCATTTTACCACACCTTCTTATGAACTGTACAACTGTCATTTTTCACATCCTGGCCAAAATGTGTTTTCGCACTTCCGGCGCAGAATAGTGCGGTCGCTGTGTGAAATCAGCATTTGGGACACATTACAAAAAGGACAGTGATACTGTTCATGAGCAGAGGTCCTAAAATGCCTGTGTTGAAAATTTGGTGACAGTACTCCATAAAATGACTGTTTTACAAGGTGCATAGCAACTGCGCAATGCATGCTGGTAACTTAGCGCATTTGCAATATTTTCACGGCAGATTCTTAAATTTGGCATTTTACTATACCTTCCTGTGAACTGTATAGCTGTCATTTTTGACATCCTTGCCAAATGTGTTTTCGCAGTTTCAGCGCAGAATAGCGCGTTCGCTGAGCAAAATCAGTGTTCGGGACACATTACGAAAATGACAGTGACACTGTTCATGAGCAGAGGTCATAAAATGCATGTGTTGAAAATTTGGTGACAATGCTCCATAAAATGACTGTGTTACGAGCGTGCATTGCGCAGTTTGCACGCATGCTCGTACGTTCGCAAACTTCTAATATTCTCACTCCAGATTTTCTACAGTGCCATTGTTCTGCACCTCCTAATGAACAGTACAGCTGTCATTTTTCACATCCTGACCAAAATCTGTTTTCGCAGTTCCGGCCCAGAATAGTGTGGTCGTTGTGGAAAGTCTGTGTTCGAGACACATGATGAAAGTATAGGCAGTATAGCGCAGTGGTTTAAGGCTCTGAGCTGCAAATATGATGACATTCAGCAGACCAGACCTGGGTTTGAATCTCACAGCTTTCACTTGCATACTGAGTGACCCTGAGCAAGTCACTTAACTTCTCTGTGCTCCCAGGTTGCACCCGTAAAAAAGCTTTTAGCTTAGTGTGTCTCACCTGGTTAAACAACTTGAAAAAAAAAAAAATGACAGTGACACTGTTCATTAGCAGATGCCCTAAAATGCCTATGTTGAAAATTTGGGAATGAAAGTCAATAAAATGAGTGTGCATTGCACAGTTTGCCTGCATGCTCATGACTTTGTGAATTTGTAATACTTTCACTCCAGCTGTTCATCATTGGCATTTTTCCATACCTCCTTATGAACACTGCAGCTGCCTGAAATGTGTTTACATACGTCAGCTGGGTGTACTGGCCGCTGTAAAATCAGTTTTAGGACAGTTTGAGGAAATGACGGTGACACTATTCAAGAGCAGAGGTCCTAAAATGCCTATGTTGAAAATTTGGTGCCGAAACTCTCTACAATGACTGTGTTGCAAGCATGCATTGCGCAGTTTCCACGCACCCTTGTAACTTCATCAATCTGCAATATTGTCATGCCACATTTTCATCACTGGCATTTGTGCACATCTCCTTATCAACAGTCCAGCTGCCATTTTTCATAGCCTGCCCAAAATGTGTTTCCGCAGCCGTGGCGCACAATGGTGTGCTCGCTGTGCAAAATTACCTTTTGAGACACATTCACAAAATCACAGCACTATACATCTCTAGTTACGCCACTCCCACTGCCAATGCCAGCGCGACAACATTCGGCATTGACAAATGCTTGTTAGCTATAAGAACGGTAATATTTTAAATTACAGTCATATCAGGGCTGGAGGGGGCTGCTATACCACAATTGAATGCCTCTTGTAATATTTTAATTTATTGTCATATCAGGGCTGAGAGGGGCCACTAGCCACCAGGGACTGGTGCACAGCCACCCCACAGTTTGCAGCACACTGTCCAGATGTGGCATCTGTTTGGTGTATAGCCAAGGTTGCTGCAAGCTGCTGCACTTTGCTACTGGGTCCCTATCCGATACAGAATCAGGTGCAAGGTCCCTGGCACAACAGCAATCAACACAAGTTGCTGTTGGTGTGGCTTGCACCGAGTTTTGAGAATCAAGCCCCATGTCTGGTCAGCATTTCAGTGATACCCAATTAAAAAGGTCCAACTCCAGGGGATAAGAAATGCAAACCAAGAAGGGTATCTTAAGTTCGTGGGACACAATCACAGTGTTGGTGCATCTTGAAAACATGCTAAATTCCATCTCAGTTCCTGATCATTCCCCCCTCATACATAGTCTTCTATCGTTGGGTATGGGTAACCACTAGTAGAGAGAGAGACAATGGGACAGACAGGCAGGAGAACATGTTTACAACTTTAAACAATCTGACTTTATACAATTTCCAGTACTGACAGTTTAATAAATAACAGGGCACTTCTGTATGCCTTCAGCATTAATTATAAGCACTATATATAGGGACTGAGCTTTCCAGAATAAGTAAATAGGGGACTTTCCCCTGCCTCTGGATACCTATTACATAGGCCAGGCCAGTTTATAGAACAGAGCAGAAATTGTAATCCACAAATCCTTGACAGGGCTAGGATTTAATAAGATTTTTATCCCTTACAAACCTAAGGATTTAATAAGATTTTTATCCCTTACAAACCTAATTCTTGGGCACAGGTGCAGGATTTGGGTATCCTGTTCACCTCTGGTTGGACAGTGGCAAGGAAAGCCATGAAGGTCTTCATCCCTTCTTCATATAGGCACTTTATATCCCTCTGAAGGTCCTCTGCTTGTCAACCCTACTTACTGATAACTCATGAAATATCATTTTCTTACCAATCCATTTTACATCCCTGAGCTTTTTAGTCTAGTGGAGGAGTTTCTCCTTGTCTCATGCACCACAAAGTTTAGAACCTCACAACTACTTGTCTGGATGTCTTGCTGCATTTGTGCTCTGATCTTTCCATGTGGTGAGCTCTGTCCACCACAGTTGTGATTCTTTGTGCACTCTGGAAGATTTCCCTAAATAGCTGTTGCAAGAATTTCCTCACATTATTGCCTTGAGCTCTCGAACTCCCAGGAATCACAAATTGTTTCAATGAGACCTTCCATCTAAATCCTCCACTGTCTCCATAGCTGATCATGTCAGAGAACCTGGCAGCAAACAGTGTCCTCAAGTAGTAAGACCCTTTCTTTTCCCTGCTGCCTACACTGTAGGTTATTTTCAAGTTTGTCATCCATACCCTGGACATGGTCGTTTACTGCAGAGAGTTTTACTGAGTTCTGAGTTAAGATGGAATTTATGTTCTGTATGACCACAAACAGTGCAGCCATCAATGACTGGATTGCCTCATGGTGCTGCTTGCTGCTGCTTCAGAACCTCATGAAGACTATGGAGCTGGTTTAAATCTTTTTGAGCGCTCTTTTCTTTCTGGGATACCTGGATCTGTGCCTTTGGAACTTCTGTCACATCATTTCAAGTGGGGACCCCATAATGTCACTTTGTAAGGTTAAACTGTTAAAGTAGGCTTAGAATGGTATCACAGCTGCTCTAGCATGTGCCTACCATGATAGATAGTGTCACACGACTGCCTGTTCTGGCTACTTGTCTACACCTACACCATAATAGTTTCCATAGTAACTCACTGGGAAATCACAAGCAGAGGATAATGATGCCGCAGAGAAGAAGAAAGGCTCCTCAAAGGGTGTGGTGCTCATGTTAAAAAGCAATACAGTCAGTAAGGGAAAAAAACTCAGCACTCACTTCAAATGAGGAAATGTCCAGTACTATAAGCGGAATGCTGGAACAGAAATACTGCTTAACTAAGGGCACACAAAGACATGAAGATACAACACTGGTGCAGTGAGCCCATCATTTCACTATTATTTGAGCTTTTCTTAAAGGTTAGGTGAACCCTGATTTCTACTGTCTAACGCTGTTTAGAAAATGGGCATAACATTTCCTTAACTTTGATTGGCTGGAACACATTTCCAGCCGTGCCCTTATCAGAGGATAACTTTACAATGGGCACTACATGTGCCAACCAAAATGCACCACACTGTAAAATCCATGTTCAGCACCACTGAACTTCAGTGTGCCACCCTCAGGAATATAGCTATGCCAGCCTAGATGTGACAGAGGAGCTGGGTTTCCTGTCTCGTCTGAAAGCCGTGTCATGGCAGCACCCATGATGGTCACTGATCATAAACTTTTATGCCTTTTCCCTCGATTTGAAAATAAAAATCTCACCTCTGCTACTTTTCTAAAGAAAGCCGCTCCTGAATCAAAGATGGTCCTGTGATTCATTAACTGTCCTGCATGCCACCAAGATGCATCTTTCAAAGACAATGGAAACCCGCTCCTCCATCAGTAAACCACATGCAAAGTTTAACAGCCAAAATTCACTTTTTTAAGACCTCTCTTACAAAACTGAGCACTCGTAATCACTCACACAGCAACGGTGACTTTGGCAGAGTGGGAGTAAGGAAACCCGCTAACAACGGCAGCTGCTGTGAGACACGCTCGCTCCTACCTGGTGTCAATAATATCAGCATCGCTCTTGCTCTCTCTCTCTCTCTGTCAGGCATCACAAAACAGCAGGAAAGTAACAAATATTAATAAAAAGATTAAAAAAGAAAGGTAAAATAAGCACACTTAAGCACTGTGTGTGTGTGTGGGGGATGCTCACTCCTGCACCAAATGCTACAAAAACCAAGAACACAGTCAAAGCAACAAACAAAAAAAACCAAAAAATAATGATGAATACAAACCACACTGTACAGTGTTTTCTTTTCTTTTTTTTTTTTTTACCAGGAGAGACACACTAAGCTGAAAGCTTGTTTACAGGTGCAACCAGTGTGTGTGTGTGTGTTGGGGGGGGGACAGACACAACTACCCTCTACTCACTTTCTCCATTGCAATACAGTGACATGGACTACTTTTTTAACTTTCTGTTGATGTGATCATATTTTTACTGTATTTATTTACAGTTTTTATGTGCTTTTTTTAATGAACTGTTTTACTGGGGGTGCCCATTTTATAAGCACAATAACACACTCTAAGGTGTGGGTTATCTCCTGATAAGAGCACACCCAGGTGCATAAGGCACACAGCGCAAGTGCCGCATGCTTTATAACATGCCTGGGCCTACTCTTATCAGGAGATAACCTACACCTCACCGTATGTTAAGACTTGTTTACACACCCCTCAGTACACAATCACAACTGAAGTTAAAATAACAATGCTATCAGAAAAGGACACATGAAAAGCAGATTAAAAACTAGTACAGAAGCATGTGTAGCTGCATTTTAAGTAGCTAATTTTCTTTTTCTTTTTTGTATTGATATGTTATGCCCCCAAGTCTCTGGGCCAATCCTTCTAGCCAAGGAACCATCAGACTTTCTGAAGATTTCCCCACCAGTCCCCCTGCAAACCCCCATGGAGCCTTGGTTTGCCCTCCAGGCAGGGGTAGGGGAGGCTGGCTACACCCTCCATCATGCCAGGTGTTGGGCAGCTGACGGTGGTGGCAAGGGCTTGTCCCAGATGCTCTGGGGTCCCCACCAGAGACTGGCACCAGGGCAGAGTTTACTTTTTCTTTATATTTCAGGGAGGCATAGTGTATACAAGAACAGAACCCCAATAAGCATCCAACACACCTCCCAGCCTCAGCCTCAGCCTCAGCCTCTGCCCCCTGGTAAGCCACCTCCGTGGTCACCCCGGAGCACTACACCAGGAGGCTCAATCCCTTCCCTCCCTCCCTGTGGGTAGAGAGCAAAAAATCTAGCCCCCCCCCAGCTGACCCTACAACCACCTGAGCTCTCTCTCGTGAACCGAGGTTGCTGGTGCCTCAAGCGCTGACACCACCACTGTGCCGGTGAGCTGGCCAAGTATCTCATTTTCAGTCAAAATAGTTACAATACTGCCATGTATCTGAAAATTTCTACATCAAATGGGAATTTAGCAGTGATTTACATTAATTCCACTGTGATAAAACAACTTCATATTTATAATGGAAATCTTTAAACTGGGTAAGTGTAGACAAAAATCCTACATGGGGTTATCCTCTCAGGTCATCAGAAGAAGATCTAAGCAGAATCACATCACTAAATGGAGAAGAGAATGATGCCAGGTGAGAACAAGTAGCACATGAAGTGGGACAAACATCCTTTTATTATTGAATTGCCTTTTACTGGAATTCCTTGCCAACATTTTAAGGGCTATTGAAAAACTTTATCCTTACATGTCAACTCAAGAAATATATACATTTTCCTGAAACATTGCAAACTGTGTAATTTTATACTGTATTGCTTGTATCTAATGCTTGTCTGTGTTCTTGACTAAGGGTGTCTTTGAAAATAGGCAATATTTGTCAAAATGCCCATGTTTAAATAAAAAATGAAATGAAATGGAGTCTAAGAGACAGTGATTATGGTCTCAAATTAAGTTGCATAGCTGTGAAGAAAAATAGAAAGCTACATGTAGAAATATATGAAATACAGTATAAGCTGGAGTGCCTAAATATTGCATGTTTTCAAAATTGTTCCTGAAATTCAGGAACTCTCTCATACAGTAAAAGAAACACCTGCCCTACCACTTACAGGTACTGTAGGGTTTGAACTTAGCACCCCATTACTATGAAAGAGGGCTAGTATACCTTGGCTGCTGCCCACATTCTTTGGGATATTTGTCTAAATACATTACCAGTACTAAACATCAGTGTCTATAGAAGGCAATCTTTGCTATTGACAGGGCCAGCAACGTAACAGTCTTGTAAATCTAAGCTTAGGGTCTGCTAAATGCAGCAAGATACCTTTGAATAGTGTAATAATTCCTCCATCTCTTGAAAAACAATGAATTGCTGTTGCCTCTGGCTATAGTGTTATGTCTCTTGTGACCCTGGAGGATTTGGCGGCCCAGAAAGGATGAAGAACAAGCACATCAAATAGTTAATGCAGTACTGTATATTCTAGGAGTTATATTTCATGAGGTACAGCACAGTACAATTTGTATAGTGAAAAAAAAAACATTTCTCAGTCTAGCACAGATCAAACCTTGGTTTTTAAGCAAATCAACACGGGAATGCTTGAAAAGCAGCAGTAAGAGTTTACCCATATAGTTATATTTCTTTACATTTTTTTTAAACTTCAAGTTTTATTGTAGTAATGTTTAGATGCAACATATCTTCTCATCAACAATCTGATGAATACATCCATTCTTTTACAGGTATCAGTTTTAAAGGCTTATATATGCCCTTATACAACTCTTAACTTACCAAAACATGTTCTGTGATTAAGGAACTTTTGATATATAAAAGAAAAAAAGAAACAGAGAATTATGATATACACGAGAGCTGTACACTGTGCTGAGCCATAGACCCAGAATTGATGGGTACAGTTCTGTGCAGTGTAAACCGAGTCTGTGTCTCAATGTCCAGGCACGTCTGTTTTTGTTCCACATTCACAGATTAAACTATTAAAAAAAACTTCATCAACTAGGAAGAATAATTAAATAACAGAAGGAAAAATAGAAAATGATAAGTATTAAGTATGCACAGTGACCATAATAATTTCTCAGGCTGTTCAAGGTCTTTCTTTAGATTAAGCTCTTTTCGAACTCCAGCTCCCCTCCCGCCCCTCCAGAATACAAATCCATTTTCTAGTACCAGAGTACTGATCCAGTCTGGGTATGTCAGCCCTCCTTGAGTGCATGGCTAGTTTGTCTGGTCAGACACCCAATCTGTCTCCTCCAGTTCCCCCTCCCCCCCTCCAGGCCACCCTCCAAACCTGCCAGGTTTGCCAAAGTTTCAAAAATCTCTCTTTTTCTTAAGTGTAATGTGTAGGTAATATTCTTGAGGCATTCAAATTCCTCCACCTTCAGAACCCACTGTGTCAAAGATGGAGGTTCCAATACTAACCATTTGGTCATAATACATTTCAGGGCAGCGACCCTTAACATTTGACAGAGCTCTACACATTTCCTTTTCTTGGAGGAAAGGGTTGGAAGGCCCAAGGCTAAATCTTGAAAAGTAATGGGTATGGGAAAGCCTCCCACCTGCTCCATTACCCTATGTACCTGACACCAGAATGTCCGCAACTTATTACATCCCCAAAATATATGGTGGTGCGTACATCATGGTGTTCCACATAGGCACCAACATACTGATGAAGCCTGTGGATTAAAATGTGTGGTTACCACTGGGGTCCTGAAAAAGCATGCAAGTATTTTGAAATTAGATTCTGTCCATACTGTGGAAAAAGTTACTTGCCAACCTCTCTTAAGTCTTTGAGAACAGTCCTTTCTAAGAATTACTTCACTGGAGTCTATCTCCCATTTTTCTGGATTGCATCCAGGCCCAGTACCCCTCCCTGAGTGATAAGAACTGAGTACAATACCGATAGGTATCTTAATTTGTCTCTGATCCTGATTGAGTCCCACCAATATGATTCTAAGGCTGTTAGTTCCCTGCTCAATTTTTGAAGATTGTCTCCACTGTTTATGAAGTGTCGTGCTTGGAGATATCTAAAAAAATCCTCTCTGTAGAGTGTAAAATGTTCTTCAAGGGCCGCAAAAGTCAGACATCCCATCCCATCTAATAATTGACGAAACTTAGTAAGGCCCCTGAGTTCCCAGTAGGCATAACCTAAGTCCGATCTAGGAGGGCCAAAACTGTCCACGTGTCGGATCAAAGAGAGAGGGCCTAATGCATTTGGGGTCAGAGATACCTTCTGCAATTTCAAAAGTATGCGCAAGGAATGCTTAACCCAGGGGTTTAGGATTGGTGACCATGCCTGAAGGTCAGTGTGGCTTGTGGGCATGTTCCACAACCTAATGTGTGGCACTGTGTTCATTTCAATTAAATACCAGCCAGAATCTAAGAGTTGTTTGGCCCAAGTAACCAGCTGAGCACCCTGTGCTGCCAAATAATAATAATACATGTGGGGAAGGCCCATACCTCCCTCTTCCCTTGGCCCAACCAAGGTATGAAAGGCTATCCTGGGACGTTTACCTGCCCAAATAAATTTAGAGATAACTTGTATCAGCTGTTTCCAGAACCGGGGTGGGACAGGGATCGGAAGTGTCTGAAAGAGAAACAGCCAACTGGGAAGCACATTCATCTTTATTACTTGGATATTGCCATACAGAGTAAGGGGCAGAAACTTCCAACGTGCAAAATCTGACTGCATGGCATTATATAATTTCATAAAATTATTTTGAAATAGTCTAGCAGCATCTACTGAGCCCAAAATCCCCAAATATCTAAAGGTGTTTTTTCTAGCCCACTTAAAGGGAAAATCTTCCTTAAACTGTCTTGAGGGAGTATCACTTAGCACAACTGCTTCTGATTTGGATAAATTTATTTTATTTCCAGCGAGAGATCTGAATCTCTCCAATGTCTCCAACAGATTCGGCAGACACTACTGGGGTTCCCTTAAAAAAAAAATAAGGAGTTGTCTGCATAAAGTGACACTTTTTCCTCCATTCCCCCTGCCTGAATGCCTTTGATGTTAGGGTTATTGTGTATCCAGATTGCCAGTGGCTCTAAAGTTAACGCAAATATCAGAGAGGCAAGGAGGCAACCCTGTCTGGTGCCCCTTCTCAACTGCATATGGTCCAAAAGAAGGCCGTTTACCTTAATTCTAGCTTAAGGCTGCTGATAAGGGCCATTATGGCCGAAACCAAGTGATCCCCCAGTCCAAACCTTGACAAGGTGGAAGACATAAAAAGCCAATCCACCCTGTAAAAGGCTTTCTCAGCATCCATACTAATTGCCTGCTGAAGGGATGAAAATCCCTTCTGGGCTGTTATGATTAATAATCTGCAGATGTTGTCTTGGAGAAATCTTCCCGAAATGAAGCCTGTTTGGTTGTGGTGGACGAGAATAGAGATACCTTTCTGCAGTCTATCCACAAGGATCCCCGTAAATATTTTTAAATCTACTGACAGTAGAGAAATTGGGCGGTATGAGTTACATAGCTCAGGGTCCTTGCCAGGTTTGAGAATTACTGAAATTTTTACTAGATTCCAGGAAGGTGGTACTGGTTTTTGGTGCAGCAGGATCTCGTTGCACATCTTAACCAGGTACTCTGTGAGGTGAGAGGAGAATGTCTTATAAAATTCATCTGGGAAGCTGTCCATCCCAGGTGCTTTACCATTTTTCAGGTGTTTGATTTTAGTCAATATCTTCTGAGTAGTTATCGGGGAATTTAGGGCCACCCTGACCATATCCGGCAAAGTGGGGATAGGAAGGGTTGCCAGAAATGACTGCACCTCCTCCAAATGCCCAGATGGAGTCTCCGCTATATACAGAGTGGCATAAAATTTTTCAAATCTCTGCAATATTTCTAATGGCGAGATGGTGGTTGGGTCAAGCCCCTCACTCTGAAGACGTACCACCGCCCTGCTGGCCACCTCCTGATGGAGCTGCCATGCCAGCAGCCTTCCAGCCTTATTGCCATGTTCAAAATACTTCTGTTTAGCATATCTTAATTGCCCCTCAATTTGGGTGTCTAATAACTGGTTTAATTCCCGTCTGGCTGTATCTAAATCTTGTTTTAAGTGGGCCTCCTGATCCACTTGGTGTAAAGCCTCCAGCTGTGCTACTTTTTGTTCAAGTTTTACCCTGTTTTGCACTCTCCCTCTTTTAATTCTAGCTGAATATTTAATTATGTCTCCTGTAAGGCAGCATTTTAGAATGTCCCACCGTATACTTTCTACCATCTCCCCCATAGGATTGTCCCGCTCAAGGTTTTGGATGGTGTCCATGATCAATTCCTTAAATTCTTCTATATTAAGGTGGCTCACATTAAACCTCCAACAGGATTGCAGAGGCATGGGGGTGCTTAATAGCTTAAGGACAACAGGGACATGGTCTGAAATGGTGATGGAACCTATGTCACACGTCTCCATTTTCTGAAGCCAGTTAGAGGATATCAAAAAATAATCTATTCTCGAATATCCTCCATGTTGAGGGGAATAATAGGTGTAGTCTCTCTCTCTGGGCAGCAAAAAACGCCAGCTGTCTGTAAGTCCCAGTTCCTCGTTCAATCTTAATAGTAGTTTCCCAGTTCGTGTAGTACCTCCCTTCACTTTCCCAGATCTGTCTACCCCAGGGTGTACTGCCTCATCAAAGTCCCCTCCAATCACTACCAAACTCTGAGCATCTGTAACAGCCCCTTTTACAACCTTTTCTAGAAAAGAGATTCAATGTGCCTCTTCATTTGGGGCACAAATATTCAAAAGGGTACAATCTTGGTCTCTGTAAGTGCCTTGAATTTGTATGAACCTGCCTTCTGGGTCTGTTCGTACTGCCTGGACCATGAGGGGACGTCCCTTTTCACTAAAATCGCTACTCGTCTGCAGTGTGGGCTGGCCTCAAAATGCGAAACGTAAACTCCCACCACCCAGGACCATTTTAGCTTAAGGTGTTCTGCTGCTGTTAAGTGGGTTTCTTGTATGAAAGCAATGTTAGCCCCCTGCCTAGAAAGTTCCTGTAGAACTTGTGCTCTTTTCACTGGATTATTGATCCCATGCACATTAAGTGTAACTATATTTAAATCTGCCATCTTCTTTGGGGTAAGAGGGGGGAACCATTATATTGATCTTCAATTGGAGGAGAAGGGGAGCCCATCTTCACATCTGACCTATGCAAAGTCCTGTGCAACCTGAACAACCTTCCATAAGTATTTTTAAGAAAACAAATACAAATATAGAACTGCCATAAACTATGTAAATATTTGGCTCACTTAAACATTATTGACTCCAAGGTGTAGTCGCCCTATATCCACCCTCTTAGATTAACAGCTCTTACGAGGTGTGGCTGGGTGGCCTCAAAATGCAAAGACCCTCCGTCCAGTTCAGGGTATAAAATAACCTGAATGCCAGAAGGGCAGAATAGTAATTTTGCACTATTCATTCTAGTGGCTGGTGGTAGTATAATACCGGCCTAAACAAAAATTAAAAGAGAACCCCCAGTCCCGCCCCTTATATATTTAAGTTCCAAAAAAACTCTCTCCGTTTCCTCCTTCATTCTCAGCTCATAGGGTCTTTTACTAATAATAAAGGTCAATGAATAAACAGATCTGTCAACATTTAGGCCCCTCAACCCAAAACTTATGTATATGCGGCCCGCTGGAACCCCCACCATCAGTGTTCACCCCATGTGCTTTGAGAGAGGGAGGAGAGCCCGCCAGGAACCAAGGACTGCACTCCCCAACCGACGTCTGCCAGTAGGAGCAAATAACCACACCAAAGCTCTTGTTGCCATCATAAATATAGCATGCCTAGATGGTGAAATTGTTCTGTCCAGGGACTGTGCCTTAGGATCACTTTGATTCAGGTCCTATGTGTTTCAGCTGCTTTGCAGCATAACTGACTCTCTAAAGTCCCTTGCCAGTGACCCAACTGCATAAGTGGAGCAACCTGGCCTCTGGGGCTGAAATAAAGTCAGGAACTCATCTAAAGGAGCCCTCCTCCAGTGCCTGCACTCTTGGCCGCAATCTAGCCACTGGGGCTACCCGAGACCTCACTCCCTTTCCGACTGTTCCACAAGGTGTCTAGTCAGGTCACAGATCACATCTTTCCATCTCAAGCCATGTCTGCGTTATAAAATGCTCCCTCCAGACATCCAAAGCAGGTGCAGTGTTCTGACCCCCCAGGCACCCCCCGCAAGCTCATGAACAGTAGGATCCAGCCGACCCCCTAACCCACTGCTTTTAAAGAGAGGAAAGAAAAAGAGAAAGAAAATGTTGAAAATTGCCCACCTTTAAAATAATCAGTGTCCTTCCAAAATGATGCCTTTAAAGTGTTATATCATCCCCATCTCTCGGAAAGAGAGACTATCTTGAAGAAATGGCTTCAGAGAATAAGCCAACTGCAACTGCGTTAACTCAAACACTCACAGTCTCATACAAGTAAGTCCCAGAAGTTAGTCATTAATCCTCTTCAGGTTGCTGTAGCTGCCCTCTCAATTTCTTGCTCCGGAGAGGTATCATTCTCCTCTGTGATTGCTGCAGCCTCCGTGGGTTGCTGAGCTGATGTGGCGCTGAGGTCCTTGTGAGTCTGTAGGGTGTTCCACAAACAGGAAGAGTCCGGGTGATCATTCATCTCCTTGCGTTTGGTTCCTGCCTTTTACCAGGTTCTGTCTGCAATTCTAGCTCTCTGGTATTGGGCCTGGTCCTGAGGCAGTTCCACACCCACCGATGAAAGAAATCTCCCTGCTGCATTCAGGCCAGGAAATTGTCATATCCCATTTTCTGTCATAACTTTGAGTTTTGCAGGATCGTCCACAAAAGCTTTCACCCCTTTCTGTTGAAGGTTACGAACCACAGCCAAGACATTTTGCCTCTGGGCTAATAGTTGTGTGGTGTAATCCTGTTCAAAGAACAGCCTGGTGTCCCCAAATGTAATTTCTTTTTTGGACCAGGCTAGCTTTAAAACCTCCTTCTTTGTATGGAAATCCAAAAATGCAAAGACCACTGAGTGGGGACGGGCTTTAGGGTCATTTGGCTTGGGCACCAGAGAGCGATGCACCTGTATAATGTTTAGTGGTTTATCAGCTGGCCATCCTAGAATTTCTATTAGAAATGAGTCCAAAAAGTTAATCATCGGGCCAGTCTCAGTCTTTTCTGGCAGTCCGTGGATACAGACGTTGTTTGGCCTATTGTGATTCTCTAACTCTTCCAGCCTGCTTTCCAATATTTGTTCAAGTCTGTGTAGATCTAAGAGAGCCACGTTGTGTACATCTACGGTGGTTGAGCATTCAGAGGGGGCTGTCCTCAAGTTGTTTGTTCTGTTTAGCCAAGGTGTCTATTTTATTCTGGTCTTCCATAGCCTTTGTTTCCAATCTCTCCAGAGTAGCACTCATTTTTTGCAAAGTCGCACAGAGTTGTTTGGATGTTATGGTGCAGTCCTGTTCGACTAGGTCCTCTGAAGGTGTTGTAGAGTGTTGTAACGCTGCAGCCATGTCAGCCGAAGTAGGCTGCATATAGTCAAACAACGTTTTATGCTGTTTGTTTGGTTGATTGTTGCTTTTCTCCTTGGATTTGTGTCTTGAAGTCATTTTGACATTGTTTCTCCTGCTTTGAGTGGTCGGATGGGTCCGATATATGCTGGATTCGGGTGGATAGGCAAGCGATGAGATACAGCCTCTCAGTTAGGCTGCCATTAGATTGGTGCACTCACCAGAAGTCCATTTCTTTACATTTTAACATGTATACTTGCAAAGACATATACTAATTTAGCACCTGTCATACAACTGTCAATCACATGCATGCAAAATTTATTTTAAAGACAACAAACCTGACAGGGAAAAAATTGTGCATACCTGTGACAGATTTACTTTTATTCTTACAGAGCCAACCACTGAAATATTGTTATACAAAATTATTTTGTTTTTGGCAACTGAACTTTCTAGATGAGAGCTCTCCTTTTTTTACACCCACTCGTTAGCCAAGTACAGCTCTGTGTGCCTCCCTCTATTCCCACAGCAGTGCCTGCTAAACATCCGTCCTCACCCCTTCATCCTAGCCAGTGACCACTTTTCTTGTCTTTCTTGTATGTCCCCTCCTTCCCATGATGGCAATGCTGTGCATGAACTATCGCTCCAGCAGGGTGAATGTGTGTGTGTGTGGGGGGGGGGGGCAAGTATGCAGCTACTGTACCTCCATACTCATTACCAGTTCTCAGGTTTGGTCAGCTGAAAGGAAGCCAGTGACTCCCCCATGTGACTGATCACCCAGTTTCTTATGTACTGTACTGTACCAGGCAAGGGTCTCAACTTTTGCTAAAAGATCTCAGTCTGGGTTTTTAAAAGTCATGACACAAGAACAAGTCTCTATTTTGGATGCAGACTACATCATAACAAAGATGCCAAAATGCTTGCATTCAATTTTCAAATGTTTTGATGCATTGGCATTATTTACCTCATTACATGACAAAACAATTATGCATGTGTCACCATTTTGACGCAAGCATCTATTTGTAGTACAATATGTGGCACACGGGGCATGATGTTAGACCATGATTTCTGCTGTCTGACAATCATGTCTCAGGTAGCATTACTGTGCATAGCTCATGCTGAAACTCTTTGAAAATCCATCTTCTAAGGCCTGAAAAAAAAAACGTTGCATGTATAGTTTGGCTTGTTCATGTCCAATTTGAAATACTTTGAGTTGCAAACTACCTACCCACAGCTTTTAAAGGCATCACCAAAATTTACAACAGTGATGGCTTCATATCTTTTGGTGATCTTTATTATAAAACAAAGCAACATTTTCCCTGGATAGCCCCCTAGAGATGAAACATTTGGCTTGCTGTGCCATCTTCGGGAAAGTAGTTGCAAGTTATGGCATGTGCAAAAGTAATAACATAATGGGAACATTTTTAAAATGGACTTTCAGCAGTGATACAACTGCTCTGAGGGAGCTTATAGTATGCAGCAGAGAAAGTAAAACAAAAGATCCACCACTCTTTGACCTTGTGTGATGTCCCAGCAAATTTTGACACGCTCTGTTTATGCCTGGAAATGCAATTAAAAACTGGCCTGCACAATCACTTATACTGTACATGCCAATGTATTGACTCCTATCTTTTTATGCTATCCACCCCCCTCCAAAAATAGAGTTCAATATGGGGACCTATGGAAAATATTAATAAGTGATGCATGGTTTATATAGTTCGTTCAAACAATGAATTAATTACCTGCCTTATGTAACTTGGTAAAATTCCAAGTTTGTGCTCTGTACCTTACAGCTGCTGAAAGCTAGTATGAAGAACTTTTGCAAACAATTCATATTCTGTAGGAGATATTGCTTTTAAAAGAAAGGGCTCACCAACCTCTTCTACCAAAAATGTTTGATATGCAACCTGACATAATGCAGTACTTCCAGTTTTTATTTGTGTGAATATTAATGATGTAAAGTTAGAACCCACTAGCCTGTGTCAACCTCCAAATGAAAGTCTCTTCTGTACCTTTACTGGAGTCACTGTCAAGCCCTCTGAAAACTGAGTGGTGGCACTGAAAGACAAACAGCTTTTATAAATGTAAATATAATTCAGTTTTGATTTGATCACTGGGTGGGCACACTTAGACACATGGCCGATTTACAAACATGACCCAGAAACATACAGTACAATACATACAAATACAGACATAAGATAATTATATGTACAACATACATAGAGAATACTGGATGGGCAACTATGCATAACCAGTGTGTTCTGCCACAGAGGGGTCCTGATTTCCTCTGACCTCAAAAGTGAAGCTCGAGAGGTCCATGGGAATCAGAACCCCGAGGTGGCAAAACACACTGGCTGTGCATAGAGTTACTCATCCTGTACTTTTTATAATGTATAGTACTGTGTGAAATATGTGTTTTGTGAGTTCTTTTACTTTCAAAATGAAACTGACTCATGCAGTCTCTAGAGATTCTAGAATGCTGTTCTACCACAGTAGGGTAGAATCACATTCCATGACCTTTGAACTGTGGTAGAACAGCATTTTGAAGGGATGGAATTCTATACAGAACAACACTCCAGTATACACTACAATCCAATATGCAACCTAAAAAGGGTTTAGGAATTTCCAGTCATGTTATTAACTAGGATGGCTGCTTCAGCTTTTGCTCTGACTCCCCCATGATGCAAATCCACCTCCATCTAATGCACAGTAACATTACAAAGCTGAACTGAGCAGCACAGAGCACAGAGCACAGGTACGATAGTTTACACTAAAAAGTCACAGGAAAGAAATTTCTCCAAGCCTAAACTGGCAAGATCAATCTACAAGCACAGCAACCCCAGGAACTTGCCTTCCAGGGCCTCGGATGGTATGGCAGGCTCTGGTCAAGATGAGGAGGACTTGAAGCCAAGCACTGGGACCTTCGACAAAGCAAGCACAGCTAGAATCCTAAAAATGTAACACAGAATTGACTCTAAATGTCTCCTGCATCAAAAAAGATTTTAAAATAGTTGAAGCAGTGCACAGCTCAAGCTGAGCAAGTGGTAAAAGAGGTGCGCAAGGATTTGGCTTGCATAGACCACGCACAGCTTTTTCTTTGCCAAATCAAAAGATTATTCTCCTGTAGGGCAGAGGATGTGGAGGCGAGAGGCAGCAAGAAAAAGCTTTGCTTTTTTGGGTTTCCAGAAGACACACTGAGGGCCACCACCTGAATGCTTTCCTCATGACCTGGCTGCTTGGAACTGAATCTGGCCAAGGACTTTGAAATTGAGATTGAACATGTACAGTACATAGAGCTTTAGTTCCAAAGCCCAAAGGAGAGAAGCCTCTCTGATCAATAGTAATTACATTTCTGAAGTATCTCATTAGAGGAAACTCTCCTCCAAAAAGCCTGGGAGAAAAAAAATCTCAGTCCCAGTTGTAGCCAAAGACATGGTTAGACATTTCTAGATATTCTGCGATATTTCTGAATAGATTTTCTACGCTGCCCCTACTGTGGAACTGCAGAAAGCATGATATTTCTCCAGAAATATAACAGAAATTTTAGGAAATATCTGACCATGTCTTTGGCTGTGACTGTACAATGGCTAACATATTTATATTGATCAGAATTCTCCTACCAACCTGATGCTAAGCTCATGCAAGTACACTGTCATTAAACAACTGCAGGAAAAACAAATCCATGCCCAGATACTGTACCCAGCAGAATTAATAATTCTGTATCTAGAATCTGGCACAAAGATTTATGACAACTTGTTGCAGGCTAATAAAGCACTGCTCAAGCTCAGAATTTTATTTCCTGAGATTTCTGTTGAGGAATACAAATGAGAGCTGCAGAACTTGGTATGGGAGGTGGCCAAGGCACACAGACCAAAAGCCTGTACTACAAAGCACAAAGCCTTCAGAAGCACTGGGTAAATAACTAAAACACTGGTACCAAAGCCTGGCTAGAATTAAAGACTAATGTGTTTTCTGCAAGTGTTCAACTTAAGGTACCTTTTGTTTATTAAATTCAGTCAGTGCTGATGTTGGTTGTATTAATGCTTTGCCATGCTGTAGTGATCAACAAACCTTATGTGTAACTCCCGATCCCCTGATGTAGCATGGTTTGCCCAATTTTTCCCCAATGCACATTACCTTTGCCACTCTGTGGTAATGATATTTGGTGAACTGAGCCCAAGAATGTCTGGGTGGTTCCTGGATGTTGCTTACACTTGGTTCCACCTATGCAGGGCGCAGGTGGCAGTGCACCCATTCATTAGGGCACCACATCCCCATGTTGCTGTCCCCTCTTTTTGCAGGGGGCTGCACCCCCGGTGCCCCTATGTGGGGGGCTGTGCCCCCCATTCCCCCCTTTCTAAATATTCTAATTTGGGGGGAACTTCGGGGAGGGGGTGGCAAATTCTGCAATGTGGCTCCCTAATGACAGGTGCACTGCTGCCGGGCACACAGATGGCCAGAAGGACTTACACGCTTCACCTTCACATGCTGGTCTACTGCTTGAACTGAAAATTCTTTGACTACTTCTAAACAAGACCTGGGAAAGTGGAGTGGAGTCTAAAACTGCATTCTGAGGTGGGGTAAGATGAGTGTTCACTACTTCATAAACAGGGCAGAGAACTTACCCACAGAGGCAGAAATGTGGGACCCTTGGGCCTGATTCCAAGTCACATGGTGCAACTCATAGGTGTATGAGAGCTGCACCCTGTGGCACTATGCCAGGGACCCTGCATCCTATTCTAAGACAGGCAGTGTCCCCGGCACCTACAACCTGCAACTTGTGGCAGCAGTAGGCTTGCACCATGGGAATGGCACAACAGACCTCAGTGCTGCAAGTCACAGGCCACATTCAACTGCCCCCTTGGAGCCCCCCCTACCCTGTAACACCCCTGCAATCCCCTGGGGCCATGGGGGGCTGGCCAGGTGGCATGAGTGCATGGGAAGCATGGCACAAAATGGCCCAGGGCTTCCCGAAAATCAAGGGCTGGGGGCATCACTGTGCTGGGAGGGTCCATGGGGTAGGGCGCTATACGATATGCAGCACTGTGGGGGGGCATCCATTGTTTAGCCAGGAGAGATGCCCCTTAGACCACCTCCATGCTGGTCTAACCCACTGCACCAATGCAGGACTGGGAATTGCCCTAACCCACCCTTGCACCATGCCACAGTGGGTTGTGGGTATAGTGGGTGGTGTAGCCTACCTTTGATGCAATCCACCTGAGGAAGGCATTACGCAAGCCACAACTTGGAATTTCAACTTGTGTATCGCATGGCGAAAGGTGCAATTTGTGCCATAGGGTTTAGCATAATTTGCCTTGTGCCAGGTGTAACGCAACTTGGAATTGGGCCCCTTGTCTTTACCATGGAGGGACAGAGCTCTTAACCTGTTCAGAATAGATGCCCTCCCTCCCTCTCCACAGACTCCATCTTTGAACTTTAGGATTCAACTTCATTGCATTTTCTTTGTTTACTTTGTGTACCACAGAATGCATACCTTGGACCATAATGCCTTACTTCTGCAATGGGGCAGGAAGGTGACTTAGGAGTTTTTGTCATGAAAGAAGGAGGACAGTTACAGTGGGAGTCAATGAGTGTCTGCTTGAAGATTGTTCCCTTTTTATTTTAAGAGGAGCTAGGATATCCTATCCGGAGGATCATTGTGACCTGTTTTTGCTGTTTTATTTAGCTATGGTGTATCCTTCATATGGAGTAGTTTCAGGAGATGGCCTCCCCAGAAGTACCCCTCTAAGCAAGTCAGATCAGCTTGAGGCCAATAACTTTAGATGGAGAGTGCTGCATACTGGTGCTTCACACTGAGACCTGCTTTTCCATCTGTTGGGTTGCCTCTGTGCAAAGAGATTGACCCTCCCATGGCCTTGACAGATGGTCCCTGTTGGTGCATCCAGCTCAGAGGTTCTATTGGGCCAGTTGCCCATTTTGTATTTGATGTACACTACGTTTCCCACTTTACTCCAATATACGTGGTTGTGCACCATTTTACTGTACATTCTATGTGTTTGTCTACTGTTTCTTGTCATGCCTAGTGTACAAGAATTATTTTTTTCTTGTGGTTATTAGCAATACTCAGTATTAAGGAGCTCAGCACTGTCTTAACAACATTATTGTAAAGTATCTATGAATAATCTGAGAATTAGTACCTACAATATAAGAAGGATTTCCTCAATAGCTAAGAGGGCAAGAGTGTGGAGAAAATTAGCTGGGGAGGGGTGCAATGTGGCCCTTTTTCAGGAGACTCACCTCTCTCCAACAGAACATGCTAAGGTGCAATGGGGGGGTATGGTGGTGGCCTTATCTCACTCTTTCAATAAGAAAGCAGGGATAGCTAGCTTATGTGAGACAGGTTTGTCTATATGAATGCTCAATTCATTTACAGAGAGGGAACGCTGCCTAGCACTGGTCTCCCTGGAGTTAGGTGGGCAAGTGCTCCATCTGGGTTCAGTTTATGATCCCACACCCACCACTTCACAATTTTGTACACCAGTTTTCCACAAACAGGTGATTTACCAGCTAGTATAGTAATAATATAGAGAGATTAGCTGGCCTGCCAGTGAAGTAGTAGTGCTACCACTCTTGACACATCCATCTGATTAACACCATCTGCCCTCTCCTATATAATGCCCACAGACAAAGTAGAAAATCTTTGAAGACTACATCAGCCAGCCTACCAGTCAGCCTATTAGACATCCTGCCAGTCAGCCCACCAGCCTTCCTATCAGCCAGTCCATCAGCCAGCCCAACAGTCCTCTTGTGATCCAGATAGTCATCCTGCCAGCCAGCCCACCAGCCATCCTGCCATCCAGCTATCCTGCCAGTCAGCCCACCAGCCATCCTGCCAGCCAGACCACCAGCCATTCTGCCATCCAGCTATCCTGCCAGTCAGCCCACCAGCCAGACCAACAGCCCTCTTGTGAGCCAGACAGGCATCCTGCCAGCCAGCCCACCAGCCAGCTTGCCAGCCATCCCACCTGTCAGACTACCAGCCAGCAAGCCAGACCTCAAGCTGAGCCTACAGCCAACCAGCCCCTCAAATAAAAGACAAGAGGTCTAGCAAAAGTCAGCATTGTTTGCTGTGATGAGAAGTTACTTTTATTACTTTTCACATTACTGATCCTCAATTTTGACAGTGATTCTATCATCACACAGGTGGGGGTTCCACCTTGCTTACAGGACATTCAAATGTGTTTATATATCTCCTTTTCTCTCCCAGTCACTTCAGACAGCACATCAGAAGCCACAGATTAAAGTTGTGTCTTCCTCCACTGCCAATCTCTGTGGCACCATTGTGCCAGTACAGGATGTGACAGAGTGCAGAGAGAGTTAAAAGCAAGGATGTATTCTATCCCCTCCTATCCTATTCTATCCTTTGTCTATCTTTTGCCTGTCTGATTGTGCAATCAAGTTTTCCTTGTGACACCTAAGAACTGGACTCCGTGATGGTCCTACTAATTCCCCATGTTTTCTCCCTTTCTTCACTTACTGTTTCAATTCTTTCTTTCTTCCCTTGCTTCTCTGTGTTTAAACAATATATGTGAATCTTTATGGGAAACTGAGATCCATTGGTTTGCAAATGTATATAGGACACTAATATTGTTGAAATGATTACAGATAGCTATTTGGGTTAATCTAGAACATATATATAGCTATTTGGGTTTATCTAGAACATATACTGTATGCATTTTGACCTTGTTTGCAGAATTCTCTTCAGGAAATCAACCCTGGGACTGGATATCTTAACTGGTTGCACCTGTTAGGAACACTAATGTACTCTTCAAGCTGCTCACAGGAAATAAATTCACAAAGTCATAAAACATTTTGTGGAACACAGGCAATGCCATTTACAAGAATGGGATACAGAATTTAATTGTCAGGAAAGTAATCTTATATAAAGAGAGCAATGTTTAGTTTACTGATAGAGACAGCTGGAAATTTTAAAGAGACTCTCAGATGAAGAACTTCTGACTGTTTGAACTGCTTGTATAAACTGCAGTCCTGTACCATTTAAATGTTTTGTTTTATTGTTGTTAATAATACAATGCTACTTGTGAATTATATAACTGTTCCTGGTTGGCATATGCTTCGTAACTTAAGTTTCAATGATAGCTGATGTCTGCAGTGGGATTTACTCCATGCACTCTAAGCCAATAGTTTTGTGTGTGGGTACTAGACCTGGCACCAGGGAAGCATAGAATAAAGCTATGGATTCTGCAACAGGAGTGATTACTAGATGAATGGCAGCCAAACTAGAAACAGAAACAAAAGTCCAAACTAAGATTGTACAACTGACACCAGAGATGGAAGAATAACAGGCAAGGGCAGGATCTGAAAGCATGTCTACCTTCTTCAAATGGGCTCTACAACAAAGAGAGCCTGAAAAACAGATGGAAAATGAGATACAGCATCTAGAGGTACAGAGAAGAGAAGAGAAGAGAAGAGAAGAGAAGAGAAGAGAAGAGAAGAGATGAGATGCAGTAAAAGGAGGAGCGATGGCTGCATGCCTTGCAAGCTATCAAAGCTGAAGGATCTAGTACAAGTCCAGGAGATCAACAAAACACACATAGATTAAAAGGCATTAAACTTACAAAGCTGTGTCCCTCGAATGATAATGCTAATAATAAACTTTATTTTTAAGTGCCTTTCAAAATATCAAGGTGCTGTACAAAGATTGAAACACAATTACATAAACAACAAATACAATAATGAATTAAAATAACGGACCCATTCAACTATGCATAACTGAAAGGCCTGATGCCACAAAAAGGTTTTAAACACCTGATATTGAAGCATACCTGACAACTTTTGAAAGGGTTGCTGGATCCTGCCAATGGCCAACACAACAATGGACAATCAGACTTGTACCTTATCTAACAGGCAAAGCCCAACATGGCTACAGCAATATGGGCACTGTACAGTCAGAAAACTATGACACTGTGAAAAGAGAAATCCTTAAAAGTTATGACAACTCGGGAGAGACATACAGGCAGAGATTCTGGTTCCTGAAGTACAACTCAGTTGACAATCCGTAGGAAACCTTCACCCAACTCACAGAACTCTTCAATAAATGACTTCAATAAGAGGGCGAAACAGTCCCACAGATAATCAACATATCTGCAATGGAGCAATTCATCAACAACCTGCCAACAGACATGCTACTTTGTCTTTCTATAGTATGGAAGCAGATAGATTTCCCAGGATGTATTTAGAAGAGACACTCAAATACCAGAATGATAAAATGATCTTTTCAATGATAGGAGTAGCTGAAACAATAATAAAACCATATGGCCTTCTCCAATGTGTAACTGAGGCCCTGAGAAGACCTTGTAATGAGGTGCAATTCCAGACTGAAAACAAAATTAGATATATATTTTATCAAAGGGATATAGTAGAGTGTGCAAAATTCAGAATAAGTAGATGGCTTGCTCTCAACAACAACAAAAAAATTGGCCTAGAAAGATATTTGCTTCTTATAAAACATCCTGACCATAGATGCCTATTCACAAGGTATCAGTTTGAATTCTTCATGAGAGAATGAATGAGTCCATCATCAACAAAAATAATGGGAGCACCAATGGCAGATGCAGATGCAATCTGGGTGAAGACGATATTACACATATATTACTTCTTTGTCCATTGTATAATAAACATAGTGAGAAATTATTGGGAGAAATATTGGGGGAATCAGACATGAATACAGAGGAGTTAACAAAGTCTTTGTTGAATTCAAATTCCACAAGGACATTGACAAGCATTGTTTCATTATCTAAAGTTACTGCACTACAGAAACTACATTTGAAGGTCCAATAATGAATGAAATATAAAGGATATAGAGGATCTGAATGTGATGCTATATTAATATAGATCTGAAAGAGGGAGATACTATGGGGTTGTTTGAATTCTGTGTAATACTTGAAATTTATAGTGTTACTATGTAAAAATTGTTTTTAAAATGTAAATGTATATTTTTGTAACAACATAACCTGTCATTCAATAAACTACTACCTACAGTACACATCACATTAAACTGTTCCTTTAATGATTTGTTTTTGCATTTCATAGTGAGTTGCATAAGTGTTGCTGGATCCAACACACAGCCCTGCAAAAACTGTTTCCCAAGAGTTAGAGCTCAGTTTTACTTTGCATTGTGACTAGACTGCAGAAGCATTCCAACTGAGTTGCAAAAACATTGTACAAACATTGCTCTTGAGCTGGTTAAGCACTGAAAAACAATGCAATATGAGTTGCCAATGCATTGCCAACTGTAAAAAACAATGCAAACCAACTCCGTGGTGGAAAAGTTTAATGTGACTTGTACTGTACCTACCATACAGCTTCGGATAAAAGAACACTGACTAGAAAATGAAAAAAAGGCTGTTTCTTTGGCTGAGGACAATCAGATGGCCAGACTGACACTGCAGCAGTGAAGTGACAGCCAATGGCAAGGCCCTCTTTTTTCCAATTTAACTATAGATCAGATAAAAAATCTGCTGAGGGTAATAAATCTGTGCAAAAATACTTAATTTGCTATAACTGTAATAAGCCAGGCCTAGTGCTGTGTGGAATGCAGAATTCTACCAGCGGAATTAGTGTGGAATGGCCATTCTACTGGCGGAATTTCCACTGGAATTGCATTTGTTCACCTGCAGAATTCTGCCTACTGTGATCCATGGAATAAAACCGTATTTTTTCCATGGAAAATTATTATGCAACAATTTCCACAGAAAATATTGAGATCTGTGGAACAGTAATTATTCCACAGAAAATCACCCAGCAACTATTTCATGCTGTGGAATTCTGCCATTTTGTTTCTGGCGGAATTCTACAGAATTTCAGTAGAATTTTGAATATTACATGGAATTTCGTTCCGCTGGAATTTGAAAATTCTGCACAGCACTAGCCAGGCCATATTGCAAAAAATCTGGCACAAAAATAAGAGGTGTTACACTGGAGTAAATTTGGCATTATCAAATTAGGTCAAGTATTTAACAGATGTGAAGGTGGGGGATAGGACTGTGAAGGGACATGTAGAATTGTGGATGCCAGCAAACTCTGGTGCATACTGATGTTCTGAGAAAAGGCTGTTCAAAAAGACCCAGTACTGGGGTCATATAGAAACATAGAAACATAGACTTTGATGGCAGATAAGGACTGCTTGGCCCATCTAGTCTGCCCATTTCCCTACCTAGAGGATAAGCTGCAGATCTTATTTAACCAACAGCCTATTTCTTCCTACCCCCCACAAAAATTGCCTTATGTCTATCCCATGCATTCTTGAATTCTCCCACAGTTTTAGACCCCACAACCTCCTCAGAAAGGCTGTTTCATGCATCCACCACCCTCTCTGTGAAAAAATACTTCCTCACATTGCCTCTGAGCCGTTCCCCCTCAACCTTCAAATTGTGACCCCTTGTTCTTGCACATCTCTTTTTCTGAAAGATGCTACCCTCTTGGACTTTGTTGATTCCACTGAAGTACTTAAACATTTCTATCATGTCCCCCCTCTCCCTCCTTTCCTCAAGGGTATACTTATTAAGCTCCATTAGCCTCTCCTTGTATGGCTTCACTTGCAGACCCTGCACCATTTTAGTTGCCCTTCTCTGAACTGCCTCCATCCTGTCTATGTCCTTGTGGAGATGGTGTCTCCAGAACTGGATGCAGTACTCCAGATGGGGTCCCACCAACTGTCTGTACAGGGGGATAACAACTTCCTGTTTTCTGCTGGTGATGCCTCTCCCTATACATCCCAGTAACCCCCAGCCCTCCCTACCGCCTTCTCACATTGCTTGCCAGCCTTAAGGTCATCTGTTATGATTACCCCCAGGTCCCTTTCCATTTTTGTTATTGTTACTACTCCCCCATTGTGTAATCTTTCCCTGGGTTTTTGTTTCCCAGGTGCATTACTTTGCACTTCTTTGCATTGAATCCAAGCTGCCATACTTCTGACCATTCCTCCAACCTTGCCAAGTCCCTTCTCATCCTTTCCATGCCTCCTTGTGTATCAACCCTGTTGCAGATCTTTGTGTCATCTGCAAAGAGGCATACTTTTCCTTCCAGTCCCTCTGCAATGTCACTTATAAAGACATTAAAAAGGACTGGACCCAGTACTGAACCCTACAGTACCCCACTAGTAACCCCTCTTTCTTCAGAGTGGATTCCATTTACAATTACTTTCTTTGTCCTGTTGTTCAGCCAATGTTTTACCCAGGCTACCACCCTGGAATCCACTCCAAGGCTGGTTAATTTGACTACTAATCTTTTGTGTGGGACTGTGTCAAATGCCTTGCTAAAGTCTAGGTAGGCCATGTCCACAGCCCCTCCCAGGTCTACTACTTTGGTCACCCAGTCAAAGAAATCAATTAGATTCGTCTGACATGACCTTCCCGCTCTGAACCCATGGTGCCTTGGGTCCTGTGCCCCACTGGCCTCTAGGTACTCAACAATTCTTTCCTTCAGAAGTGATTCCATCACTTTCCCTACCACAGAGGTCAAACTGACAGGTCTGTCATTTCCTGCCTCTGTCTTGCTCCCACTTTTGTGAAGGGGAATCACATCAGCCTTCTTTCAGTCCTCAGGTACCACACCATTCTCCCATGATTGGTTATAAAGGGTAGTCAGTGGTGTCACTAGCTCACTGCTTAATTCTTTTAGAATTCTGGGGTGAATTCCATCTGGCCCCATTGCTTTGTCCACCTTCAGTTTTAGGAGTTCTTTCAGAACCCTTTCTTCTGTGAAAGGACTGGGATCGATTTCCTCTTTTGTGAATACTGAACAGAAGCATTCATTCAGTATCCCTGCTTGCTCACTGTCACTCTCTGCCCACCCACCATCCATTCTGTTCAGCCTCACTATCCCTCCCTTTGTCTTTCTACTCTCCCTGATATATCTATAAAAGGTTTTATCTCCCTTCTTAACCGAGTTGGTTATATTTTCCTCAGTTTGTGTCTTTGCTATTCTGACTATCCTCCCTGCTTTCTTCTGCCTTAACTGATACAGTTCTCTGTCCTGCTCCTTCTGTGTTTTCTTATACTTCCTAAATGATATCCTTTTCTACCTAACCTTCACCAACACTTCTTTTGAAAACCATAGTGGCTTTTTCTTTCGTTTTGATTTGTTTATTTGCTTCACACAAAGGCTTGTTGCCTCTGTGATGGCAGTTTTGACATTTCCCCATTGTTAATCCACTTCTCCTTCTAGCCTGTTTGCTAGTGCTGCTCTAAGGCACTCTCCCATCTTGCCAAAGTCAGCCTTCCTGAAGTCCAGAACCCTCACTTTTGTATGATTTGACTCCGTAGCTGAGTTTATCGTGAGCCACACTGTTTGGTGGTCACTTATTCCCAAATGGCTACCCACTTCTAGATCTGAGATCCTCTCACTGTCCCCATTTGAGAGTACCAGGTGTAAGATTGCTCCCTCATGAGTAGGTTCCAAAACTAGCTGTCTGAGGCATGCCACCTGAAGGGCATCAAGAATGGCCCTGCTTTTGGATGTGGCTGCAGTAAAGGTGCTCCAGTTAACATCTGGCATATTAAGGTCACCCATCAACAGTATCTCCCCTTTCTCTGCCATCCTAAGTATGCCTTCTATCATATCCTTGTCCATTCCCTCCCCCTGACATAGGGGTCTGTATACAACCCCTGTGCGGATTGTGGTGCCATTTCCAGTCTCTAAGGTGACCCACAGTGCCTCCTCTCCTCCCTGTTTACTCTTTTGTTCAGTTGCTTTTATCCCTTCCCTTACATAGAGAGCTACTCGTCCCCTTTTGCCCTCCATGTCTCTCCTGTAGGTTGTGTACCCTGGTATGTTAACATCCCAGTCATGGTTCTCTGTGTACCATGTTTCTGTGACTGCTATGATATCCAGGCATCCCTCTTCCATCAAGGCCACTAGTTCAGGGAGCTTGTTGCCCAGACTATAGGTGTTGGTACTCATTACCCTGCATTTCTTGATGGCCTTACCCTTTTTGCCCCATCCCTGTCCTTATTGCGTTTGTCACTTTCACCATTTACCCCTTCGCTTCTCCCTACTGACATCTCTATGTTGGTGTCTACCTCACTTAGTACCCTGATTTTTTGGGGGGGGCTAGGATTTCCCTGCTCCTTTCCAGTGCCTCCTTCCTTGGCTAGTTTAAATGCTTGCCAATGAAGTATTTAAACCTATCACCTAGGATCCTGATTCCCCTCCTGGACAGATGCAGACCATCATGCCAGTATAGGCCTGCATCCATCCAGGTGGACCCCCAATCCCCAGTGAAGCCAAATCCCTGAGCTCTGCACCAGTTTTTCAACCACTGATTGAATCCTATGGTGTGGAGCACCCTTGCCTCATCTGTGCCATAGACAGGCAGCACCTCTGAGAAAGTTACCTTGTGTGCTATTTGTCTAAGTCCCCTCCCCATCTCCATAAATGCTTCTTGCACTGCTTTGATCCCTTTCTTAGCCAGGTCATTTGTCCCTAGGTGGACAATGACATCCAGCTCCCTCCCTTGTGCAGCTGCTCCTGTGATCCTGAGGATTCGCTCCGTGTCCCTCCAAGCCATGGTGCCAGGCAGGCACCTTACCTCCCTCTCCCCTTCCTCCCCCAGTTCTACCTTCCTAACAATGGAGTCCCCCACCAGGAGTTGTTTCCTTCCCCTCTGGGGTCCCATGCCATGATCCTGTGGTTCTCCTTTGTGGAGGTTCCCAGCATCGTCCTTGGTCTCCACTGTGGGTGCCTCCATAAAGGAACCACACTTTTCCAGAATGGCATAGAAATTGTGGAAAGGAACAACTGAAAGGATGTGCCACTGTTCCACCACCCTCCCCCTCCCTGAGCCCACTGTGGTCCAACTGCTCCTCTTTCTTGGCAACCTCTGAGGCAACGGCAGTGACTCTGGTGGTCCCTGGGTGGGAGAGGAGGTCCCATAAATCCTGGCCAACTCAGCCTGGAGATGAGCAACCTCCTCCCTCAGCCCAGAGAGGTGCCTGCAGATGGAACAACATTGTATCCTCCAGAACGTCTTCCGGAAGACTGCTACTCCACAGCCACTGCACTGCACCACTCCCATCATGTCTTTTTTTCTGGCTCCTTAATTGTTGTTTGGAATACTGTACTTACTCTTTCCTCTGTTTGCTTGTTTTCTTTTTTTTTCTTTTTTTCTCCCCTACTTACTTCCTTACTTACTGCCTCTGTGCCTTTTAGCTCCCAATCTTCCTGTTCTAAGACAAGAAGTTCCTATATTTCTCAGTAGTCTCCTTACTTGCTCAGAGTCAGACCTCCAGCAGCTAGGGGGGGGTTGAGAGCAACCCTTGCCCTTCTAGGATGGTGAGTCTTTCGTGGCTCTGTGATCACTGACTTCCTGCTCCCAAACAGGAAGTTCTTGTTGTCAGTTAAATCCTGTGCCTATAAAAGTAGAACTGATTTAGGGTGGGGGGAGGTGGAGGGGAGGGAAGGATGGCAATATAGTCCCAGTAGAGAAGTTTTAGTTATACCAGTAGCTCCTTCCTCCTGGTGTTCTGTCTGTTCTCTGGCAGAAGCCATCTAGGGCAGTGTTAAATCTGGTTTTAACCTGGCTCTTTCTAGCTAAGCCATTCACCTAGTTTGCAAATCTTTCTACACTTAGTTAATTTCACAGATAACAATTCCCTTCTGACACCTGTGACAAGCACCTAGATAAGTACACAGATAACACAGATAACAGATTACAGTTTACTTCAACTACCTCTGACAAACACACTAACTCCTTTTTTTACTGTAAATTGAAGGTCCCAGTACAAGATTTCTAGTTCTTAGTCCCAGTAGAGAAGTTTTAGTTATACAAGTAGCTCCTTCCTCCTGGTGTTCTGTCTGTTCTCTGGCAGAAGCTATCTAGGGCAGTGCTTAAATCTGATTTTAACCTGGCTCCTTCTAGCTAAGCCACTCCCCATACTTTGCAAATCTTTCTACACTTAGTTAATATCACAGATAACAATTCCCTTCTGACACCTGTGACAAGCACTTAGATAAGTACACAGATAACACAGATAACATAACAATTTACTTCAACTACCTCTGACAAACACACTAACTCTTTCTTTTTACCATAAATTGAAGGTCCCAGTACAAGATTTCTAGTTCTTAGTCCCAGTAGAGAAGTTTTAGTTATACAAGTAGCTCCTTCCTCCTGGTGTTCTGTCTGTTCTCTGGCAGAAGCTATCTAGGGCAGTGCTTAAATCTGGTTTTAACCTGGCTCCTTCTAGCTAAGCCACTCCCCCTACTTTGCAAATCTTTCTACACTTAGTTAATTTCACAGATAACAATTCCCTTCTGACACCTGTGACAAGCACTTAGATAAGTACACAGATAACACAGATAACAGATTACAATTTACTTCAACTACCTCTGACAAACACACTCTTTTTTATCCTAAATTGAAGGTCCCAGTACAAGATTTCTAGTTCTTAGTACCAGTAGAGAAGTTTTAGTTATACCAGTAGCTCCTTCCTCCTGGTGTTCTGTCTGTTCTCTGCATACATCAACAGTATTATCCTACCCATCCAAGTGACTGTGAAAATGAATGGGGTATCACACCAAATGAAAGTGGGGTTGTACCTAAGCTACCTGTGATTCTTGGAAATGACTTTCCAGGATTTGTTAAGTTAATCATAGAGGGAATAACTCCTGCTGTTTCAGCAGCTACTATATGATAACAAGAGCGTAAGCAAAGAAAATATCAGATGGGGACTGTTTTCCTTTTTGTGACTTTGATTTGGACTTGTTTGAGCCCAGCTCCAAGATCCAGAAGTCCAGGAGAGAAAGAAGATGACTGAAAAACAATGCCAAAAAAAAGAGTGATTGACATAATGGGTCGATATATGAAAATGCTGAAACTAAACTGATACTGGATTATGATTTTGGTTTTGAGCAGACTAACAATGTTTCTCCCCAAAGTTATTTCAAGCAGCTGGTAGTGAACCAAAAACAGGGTGAACCAATCAATTAATCAATCAAAATCTTTATTTATCCAGGCGGGCACCATTGAGCAAGGCTCATTTGCAAGGTGGACCTGGTCATGAATACATCAAAGTATAGTACAGAAGCAGGTATACAAAAAGCACTAATATACAAGGAAGAAAAAGTATATACAGTATATACAGTACAGTACAAGGTTGAAATAAATAAAAAAACAGCATTATTTTACAATTGAAGAAGTCAGCAGATGTACAATCAACCATAAGCATATGGGGTTATAAGCAGAGATCTTTTGAGTGAGGCAGCCAGCAACTACACATATAGTGGAAAGAGGCCATGTATGGGGTGGCAGGTTAGAGAGGTAAAGAAGAGGAGGGATATATTACCGATGACTGGGGAAAAATTGAGCTAAAACCACAGGAAGTGACGATGGCTGTCATGTAATTGTTTGTTATGATAATGACGGAGATGGGGTAGATAATTGGGACACTACTATGGATGGGGTGGGACTTTAGCCAGGCTGGAGTGGACAGGGAAGGGTGGGTGCAGCAGGAAGAGTTAATAGGGAAAGAGTGAGAGCCAGGGGTAGAAACATGGCGAGCGTCAGGATGGAAAAGGGGAGTTGCGGAATTAGTGGGCTAGCGGAGATGAAAACATTTGCAAGGTGCTTCCATGTAGTGATCGTTGAGCACCTTGAAGATATTCAGGCTAACAGGGCAGCTTCAAGTTCCTTTGTAAACTGTTCCACAATGTGGATAAACAGAAGCTTAGAGCAGCTTTGCTGGAACGAGTTTTGACCCTTGGAACTTGGAGGGCAATTAGGGAATAGCTCCTTAGAACATAGGTGCCTAACACGCTCCGGGGAATACAATCTGAGACATATGAGGGGAGCTTGTTGGTCACCACTCTGAAGGCCCATAGGGCGGCGTTTCTATTCCTTCTATAGTGAAGGGAAGTCCAGCCTAATGATGAGTACAGGGAGCAGTGGTGTGTGGAAAGTGGAAGGCCAGTAATGAACCTGATAGCTCTGTGGTAGAGGGTGTTCAACTTAGCCAGTGCAAAGGCAGTGCAGTGGCTGTAGAGCAGGTCCACGTAATCTATTAAAGATTGTAAGGTAGCTTGAACCAGTTGAATTTTGGCCTCCTTTATGAGCAGGTGGTTAATTCTGTAGAATAGTCCTAATCTTTGCCTTAGTTTCTTCTGTAGTTCTTCGAGATGGTTGGCGAAGGAAAGTTTACGATCGAGCCAAACTCCTAGATATTTAAATTTAGCTACATATTCTAGTGTTTCTCCAAGAACAGTGGTAATTTGTGTGGGATAGCCCCCCCCCCAGCAGGAATTGCTGCATGCAAGGAGGGGGAGAAGACCATGGCTTTTGTCTTTTTCACATTGAGCAAAAGCTTTTTGTTTATGAGCTGGTATTGTAGAAAGTTAAATTCAGCTTGGAGGTCTTCACGGGCTGCTTCCAGCATGGGACGATTCAAGTACAGTACAGTGTCGTCCACGAATAAGTGGATGTTGGCTTTTTTTTGATGGGGTCATTGATGTTGTTAATGTAGACTGCAAAGAGGAGGGGACCAAGGATAGAGCCCTGGGGCATGTCCCTCAGCATAGGTTTTAATGGAGAAAGATCACCATCAGCTTTAACCTGATGTTTCTGTTCTCCGAGGTAGTCTGCAAACCAGCACATAGACTTATGGTCCAGACCTAAGGTACTTAGGGAGGAAAGAAGCAGGCTGTGATTGACTGTGTCGAATGTTTTACTAAGATCCAAGAAAACAGCACAGACATGCTTCTTCTTGTCAAGGTCTAGGAGCCAATCATTGGTCACCTTAGCTAGGGCTGTTATGGTGCTGTGCTTTGCTCTGAATACAGACTGAACCAGGTTTAATAGGCTTCTGGATTCTAAGTATACCCCTAGCTGGCCACACACTATTTTTTCTAGTAATTTAGACAGCATGGAGAGGATGGAGGTCAGTCTGTGATTATTTAGATCACAGGGGTCACCTGCTTTTAATAGAGGAATGATATGGGCTATTTTTCATTGAGGGGGGAGGCTACCCTGGGAAAGTGACATGTTGAATAGGTGGGTGATTGGCACCGCAAGCACAAGGTAGGCACATTTCAGATAGTATTGCTCTATGAAGTCAGATCCTTCTCCCTTTCTGGTGTCCAGTTGCAGCAGTAGGTCTTCCACCTCTTTTAGAGAGACAGGCAGGAGGGAGAAGGCCTCCTCAGTAGAGAGGGACTCATGAGTTGGTGGGCCCTGAGCTGTGCAGAGGTCATTGGCAGCAGAAGTATCAAATGCTAGCCCTGCCATTGTAAAATGGTTATTGAAGGCTTCCAATATCTCCTATCGGTTAGCGACAACACTGCCATTTTTGCTGGATTGAAATTACCAGGTGCATGTCCAGACATGTCTTTTAATGTTTTCCAGAGCTTTGTAGGATTTCTTGAGGCAGCGGCTAGCTCTGAATGATAGTAGGTGGCCTTGGCTGCTCTGACCAACTTGGTCCACTTGTTACGTGTTTTCTTAAAAAGACTCCAATCTGAGTCGTTCTTGCTTCTTCTGGCTTTTTTCCATAAAGTATCCCTTTCTAACAGGGAAGCTTTGAGCTCAGGTGAGAACCAATGGCAGGTGCTGCTCCTGACCCGCAGCTTAAACAAGGGTGCATGCTTATTTAAAGCCTCACTTAAAATATCGTAAAAAATAGTACATGCCCTGTTAACCATTTTGGCTAGGAAGAATTCCTGCCATCGCGGTGAATGTTTCAAGTCATGGACGAAGCAAACAAATCAAAGTTGCATTTGCACCTCTTGATAGAGAACTTTGCCACAAACTGTGGGTTGTGCACGGATCTAATGGTGGTGATTATACAATGATCGCTAATGTCTGAGAAAAATATTCTGACATGGGAGAACAGGTGTGGCTTGCTAACCAAAATTACATCTAAGAGGGAGCTGTTGTTAAGGTTCTTTTTTATTTGGGTGAGTAGGCTCGCCAATGAGTTGCACCAGCCCTAAAGTGTCACAAAAGGATTTCAAGGGAGCTAATGCACTTGATAGTCAATTGTAGTTCAGGTCACCAAGAATAATGGTTTCCAAGGAACTGAGCCACAGTATGGAACTGAGGTGAGACAGGAGATGAGGCATGGAAGAAGGGGGCCTGTAGCAGCCTCTTATACAGAGTGCACTGGAAGGAGAAAGTTAGATCTTTAGGGTCAAACACTCGAATTCTTTGGGGGAGGATGATGCGTCTATGCATGCGGCTGATTATTTATCCCTTACATAAATTGCCACCCCACCTCCTCTTGATTGCCTATCTGCTTGGAAGAGTAAATAATTTGGGACATTGATTTCATTGTCTGGGATGGCTGGCCTAAGCCAGGTCTCAGTGATCACTAGGACGTCAGGTAGGGTGGGGCTCACCCAAGCCTGGATGGGGTGAACTTTTTCAGCAAACTACAGGCATTAAGATGCATAAAAGACATTCCTTTGATACCTGCCAGGTCTGATGGAGAAGCAAGGGTGTCTAATGGTCCTGGGTTGAGTTCGACATTACCTGAGCACAATAGTAAAAGAAGCAGGATTCTTTTTAAGGCAGCAAACTGTAATTTGTAAACACTATTTTTTGGGCGATAGGGGAGGCGGTGTTGATGGGTAGGCCTGTACCCACTCCTGGTGTTATACTGGCCTAGTGTTGTAGCCACTAGTATCCTGGCAGAAATTTGCCATGAGTAGGAAGTCTCAAGTTAGGATGGGAGTTTAATCTGCAGAGGCAGCTCGGGAGATGTCCCACTCCCCAGCAGAGACAGCTGAGAAGCCCAATAGTCCAGAATGCCTACCTGAAAGGAGCTGTTGGATGCAGGACAGGGAGAAGCACAAGGGTCATTCCGCTTTAAGGAGGGATGAGGGTTCCGATGAATTGAGCTGAGCACTAGTAAAGCTAGTGACACACCGAGGAACCAGCTGTAATTTCCCATGGTAGATCTAAACACCACAACAGCTGGCAGTAAACGCCACTAGAAGCCTAGACCAATTGGTGATGAGGGGTGTCATAAGTTCAAAATCCTTTTGTTGGCTGAGAGGTGTTTTTTGCGCTGAATGTACCTGTAGAGCAACTCTTTGCAGCTGAGCCAGTGAGGTGGTTCAAAGCTGCAATCCAGTGTGGCAAGACTGGTCTGTAGCTTTCGTTTCTGTTTCTGGCCCTGCTCTACCAGTACAGAATGGGAGTGGGGGCAGGCATTCAAGTCTTGCAGCCTTAGTAGATGAGCATGGTTCAGCCTGAGAAACAGGCAGAAAAACCCCAGGAATGGTCCTCAGAAAGAGAGGTATCCCAGGTCCACTAGCGCAGAAGAGGAAGTAGAAAATATAATGTGTTTCCTCTTTAACAGAAAAGACAGCTGTTGTAGCCCTCTAGTGGCTATGTAGTATAATTTGCAAATGAGAAAGTAGGCACTTAAAAAAAAAAAAAAAATTTAATTCTTGCTTTACAAAAAAGGATAATCTCCCAGGGTCAGCATCACTGATAAATGTCTCTAATAAAGTAAGGTAAAATGGAGACCAGCAGGAAGAAGTCAGTGAGGCTGAAATCCTCAAATCAGAGTGCTGGCACTGAAAATTCAAAATATCCAAAGGCGACAAATACCAACGTACCTGAGGGGATTCACGGCTTTTGGCTGTTTCTGTAGATTTCTGGGCCATGCAATGAACCGGAGTTTAGAGGATCCTGGGTGGCAGTTTCAACAGGGGAAGAAAGCCTCAGGGTCTGCTAATTTGCAGTAGCAGAATCGTGGGTTGCTTCCCAGGACAGGCTTGTAGCTTTTCCTCTGGCAGTGAGGTGCGAGCCCCAGGAGGGTACGGCACATCTGAGGGGGAGAGGAAAGGAGATGGATTAAGTAGGGGCAGGCAGGGGAGGCGTGGTTAACTCAAACAAACAGAGTGGTCAATGTTATTTGGAAGGAGGAGGCTAAACTTCAAAGTGGGTAATAGAAACAGGGAGGAGACATAAGTGGGTTAGAGGGCAGACAAGTGACAAAGCGAGAGGCAAGGACTGGGCTTTAAATTTAGAATGCTAGGCAGTACACTGAAAAGTCTGGTCAATTTAAAACTACAGCTTTACACATAAATTAATTCTAAAAAGGATTCAGCTGTTCGCTTAGAATAATAGACAGTACAGTACAGGTCTAATAATCTTAAAATGCTACAGTTTTACACTCAGAATTAATAATAAAAAGGATTAGGCTGTAGTTTTAGGATATTAAGGAGTGCATAAAAAGGTCAACTTAAAACTCCTCAGCCTTTCGCGGAGAACTAATTCTAAAGAGGGATGTAATCACAGTGCATTCACAGCAGGTAAATCACTTTAAACAATGGCAGTGTAACACTGAATGGCCTAAACTGGATTGATAGATGAGGAGAGAAACAGTGAGGGTGGGGGGCTTCATGCCATTCTAGTTTTACAAAAAGAACAAATTCTTTACAAAAAATGAAATTCTTGCTTTACAAAAAAGGACAGTCTCCCAGGGTCAGCAGCACTGATAAATGTCTCTAATGAAGCAAGGTAAAATGGAGACCAGCAGGAAGAAGTCAGTGAGACTGAGATCCTCCAATCAGAGTGCTGGCACTGAAAATTTAGAATGTCCAAAGGCACCAAATACCAATGTACCTTAGGGGGTATACGGCTTTTGGCTGTTTCTGTAGATTTCTGGGCCCTGCAATGAACCAGAGTTCAGAGGATCCTGGGCAGCAGTTTCAACAGGGGAAGAAAGCCTCAGGGTCTGCTAATTTGCAGTGGCAGAATTGTGGGTTGCTCCCCAGAACAGGCTTGTAGCTTTTCCTCTGGCAGTGATGTGTGGTCCCAGGAGGGAGGAGATGTAATGGGATCCTCTACAGAGTCTGGGTTAATCCTCAGATGCAGGAACAAATAGAACATTTAGTACCACAGATGTTTAGAACTGAGCTGTTACAGATTGCACATGTTAATCTTTTGCTGGTCACTTGGGGGAGAGACTGCACCCTGGCCAGACTCTTGTACAGATTTTAATAGCCTGGAATTCATGAGGATGCTTCTACCTATTGCAGTTCTTATGATGACTGTCAGAAAGTAGCCCCAGTAACTAAAAAAGACAAGGTGTCCCTTGCGCCCTTACCTTTGATAGATGTGCCTTTTGTGTGAATAGCAATGGATGTGGTTGGCCCCTAAGACAAAAGTAAAAAGAGTAATCAATTCATTTTGGTAGTATATGACTATGCTACTCTATATCCAGAGGTAATTCCAATGCATACCGTCACTGCCTCAAAAAGTGGCAGCAGAGCTTCCTAAAATTTTCAGCTGGGTGGGAATACCAAAAGAGATTATTACTGGGGATAGTAATTTTGATGCTGCATTACTGAAGGAGCTGTATTGACTACTAGGTATCAGTGCAATAAGAACCTCCATGCATCACCCTCAGACAGTTGGCCTTGTTGAGCATTTTAATCAAACCCTAAAATGCAAGTAAAAAAGGTTTGTGAAAATTGAAGGGAAGGATTGGGACCAATATTTACCTTACCAGCTTTTCACTTACAGAGAAGTGTCACAGACATCAACAGGGTTTTCACCCTGTGAAATGTTGTATGGTAGACAACCTAGAGGTCCACTAAATGTAATAAAAAAAATATGAGAAGACAACCCCTCAGACAAATCTAATACATCTTACATATGTGCTCTGAGAAACTGGTAAAATATGTTGAAATTGCCAATAGTAACCAGGAAAATGCCCCAAACCAGCAGAAGGTGTGGAGTAAAAGAAAACATTTTTGAGCCAGGTGAAAAGATCTTGTTATTAGGTTCACCCATGTGGTGGTGCCGAGAAATACTGCAACCATCATTTGGGTGATGGCACAATGCCATGGCGAACATCGGGCCCGGCAATTGTGTCGCCCAACCCCCAGCATGCCCAATGCCCTGGGGCACATTCTGCCTCTTTGTGGGGGGCTGTGCCCCCCACCCCCATACTTATATATAATCACCTCCAGCTTGGAGATGTATGAGGCAGGGGGCACAACACCTGGATGGTGTCCTCCCTACCCAGCACTGCATTATCCAGTTCGCCCACATGATGCGAGAACTGGTTGCAGCACCCTAATTGTGGTGCCCATATAATGGTGTACCTTGTTACTGTCACCTACTGTACTACAGAAAACAGTTAAGTATGAGATTGAAACCCCTGACCAGAAAAATCCTATCAAGATATACCATGCAAACCTCCTGAAGAAATGTGTTGAAAAACACCATAGGTTGCTTTGTTACTATTACCAGAAACTGCTAAAATTGATATTGATATTGATATACTGTAGCTTATGACAGACTGGAACAAACTGTAACTTCAGATGCTTTAAAGTTGAATGTTTCCTTACCCACAGAACAAACTGCAGAAATTCATAACTTAGTAAAGACATTTAGAAGTGCATTTACCACACTGCCAGGATGAGCAAAAGGGGTTGAGCATGTAATAGTGACAGAGAATGCTTGCCCTATCAGACAAAAGACATACAGGTTACCAGAGCGGCTAAGAGCAGATGTGGTTAAGGAAATACAAAAAATGAAAGAACTGGGTATCACTGAAGAACTCAGAAATGCTTGGTCATTGCCAATGGTGACTGTAACTAAAAAATAAGGGGTGTAATAATCTGCCTTGATTTAAGGAAACTTAATCAAGTGTCTGTATTTGACAGCTATCATATGCCCAGGATAGATGATTTGGTGGACAGACTGGGAAGTGCCAAGTGCATTAGTACCCTCAATCTCACCATGGGTTACTGGCAAATTCCCCTAGCTAAAGAATCCAGAGACAAAACTGCATTTTCCACTCCAGTTTGATTCTGTCAGTTGACCACCATGCTGGTTGGTTTACATGATGCACCTGCTACATTCCAGCGGTGCATGGATGTAATTTTAGCCCTTCACACTGGTTATTCTGCTGCTTACCTGGATGATGCCATGTTTTACAGTTCAGACTGCAAAAGCCACCTTAAACACTAACAAGCAATTTTCTAGTCTATCAAAAATACAGGTCTGACCATTAATCCTACCAAGTGTGCATTAGGCATGCAGAGAACCAGATCTTTGGGTTGTTTTTGGGGGAAATGGATATGTAAAGCCAGAGATTTCCAATATAGAAGCTGTAGTTAACATTCCTGTCTCTAAAACAAAGAAACATATCCAGTCATTTTTAGGTCTGGCGCATTACTACAGGAGATTTGTTCCCAACTTTGCTAGCTAGTTACTCTCCTCATTGATCTCACAAAAAATGATACCTGGATAATATGAAATGGTCCCCAGAGTGTGATGAAGTTTTTCAGGACACCAAGGCTCCATTTCATTCAACTCCTGTTTAAAGAAGTCCAGGATGTGAGAAACAAGTTCTGTTACAGGCAAATGCATCAATGATAGGCTTAGATGCAGTCTTGAGTCATAATAAAGATTGGAAGGAACATCACATTTTGATATCAGTAGGAAATTGTACAACAGAGAGAAAAAGCACTCCTCTATTGAAAAATAATGTATTGCTGTGAAATGGGCAATGGAGTCCCCAAAGTTGTATCTGCTAGGAGCTGACTTTGTACTTAGAACAGATCACAATCCTCTCTGGTGGCTTAATCAAATGAAGCCTAAAAATCCCAGAATCATGAAGTGCTACTTGGTACTACAGCCATTTAAAGTTGAAGTGATGCATAAATCCAGAAAAGAGAATGTCTCAAGACATGGTTCAGGAATTGAGAATTCAGAAGTTTGAAAAAAAGAGTGTGTGCTTAATCGAAATGTTTGCTGTAATATGTGTCATGAAAAAAGGGATGCTGCATATGCAAATAACTGTAAATATTACAAGAGAATGTTAAAAGAGAAATACAAAAAAGGTTTTGGAAACCTGTTTTAAAAATCAGGTTCCCTGTTAAAGAGGTCGGGTATGTGACAGGGTTGGGTAAGAAGACTCTGTCCCATTTATTATGCAGGAGAGTTAAAAGCAAGGCTCTATTAAATCCTTTCCTGTTCTGTAACTTGTCTACCTCTTGCCTGTCTGATTGTGCAATCAAATTTTCTTTGTGGCACCTAGGAATTGGTCTCTCCAATGGTCACAATTTCCCCGTTTTCTCCCTTCCTTCATTTGCTGCTTCTATTCTTTCTTCCCTTGCTTCTCCATGGTTAAAACATACATGTGACTCTTTATGTGAAACAGAGATCCCCTGGTTTGCAAATGTATATAGTCATTTTGTTGAAGTGATTACATATAGCTATTTGGGTTTATCTGAAACACATGGGGTTAACCATGAAGTGCATTTTGACCCCCAGAAGCTTGTTTGTAGAATAATCAGTGGGAAATATGTCTTGGGACAGGATGTCTTAATTGACAGCACCTGTTAAGAAGACTAACGTACTCTTCAAGTTGCTCACAGGAAAGAATTAGGCAAAGTTTTAATATATTTTGTGGAATACAGGCTATGTAATTTACAAGAATAGGATTCTGAATTTAATTGCCAGGAAAAGTAATATTATATAAAGAGAGCAATGTTTTGTATAGTGACACATAGAGCTGGAGATTTTAAAAAGACTCTCAGATGAAGGACTTCTGTTTACTTCAACTGCCAGTATAAATAGCTATCCTGTACAATTTTTATTTTTTCATTTTTTTGTTTTTTCGCTGTAGTTAGAAATAAAATGCTACTTGTGAATTTTATAACTTTCCTGGTTTGCATATGCTTTCTGACCTATACGTCAATGATACATGGCATGGCTATCATTAAAGTACAAAAATGGGGAGACAGCACTATCGCATGCCACTGTTCTGTGCCTAGAAAGGTATGGCACAGTATTCTGTCACACGGGTGACATCTTGTGATGGGCCAGGGAGCCAAAAGGGTTCACGTGAGTGTCATGGCCTAATGAGGTGATATAGTGTGTCAGGAGAAGTAGGTTGGCATAAAAAATGAGTCTTAAAATAGCTTCACTATTCTTTTTATTCTATTTCCAAAGGGACCTGAACAAATAATGATAAAATTTCACGATCCCAAAAAGGGAAATACATTTTTTTAGAACTACATTACTGACTGCATCTTTCTTTCTTTCTTTCTTTCTTTCTTTCTTTCTTTCTTTCTTTCTTTCTTTCTTTCTTTCTCAGAAAAGCTCCATTGAGCAAAAGCTTATTTGTGAGGAGATCCTGTGTAGAACACAGCAAAATACAGAAATGCATACAGACATATTACATCAAACTTTAAATATCTTACAATTAAAAGATACTAAGCAAAACAAAAGCTAAAGATTGAACCTGAAACATAACACATGAAGTGCACAGCAAAACAATGTACAGTAGAGTACAATACAATTAGAGAGAACTGTGGTAACAAATTCAACTGAAGTAGAGCATACAGATAAAGAAAATGCAATAAAGTGAAAATCTGTACACAAATGTGGGTATGGATGGTAGAATAATAATATATAATCTTAAGAATGATGTAAATATATAAGTAATATGCAATAGGGACCTCACGAGTGGCATAAACAGCATGAGTACAGATAAATAATTTATCTCACAAGGTTTGCTGTGTGTATTTCATGTATGCAATAGAATAGGACCTTAAGTGATAGATTTTTAAGCTTTTTTTAAAAAAAATATTATTTATAAAAGTCTGGTATTGTGCATTCCCCCATCCCATTTGCCATAGCCATTTCTATGGACATGGTGTCGGGATGACAAGCTGATACAGTGATGTGGCAGTTGACTGGTGCCACAGAACCTTTGCAGAAATTATAAACCATCACCATAAAAGTTCTGTGGCAAATGGCAATCCTGCCATAGAACTTGGTCCAAAGTGCGACAGAAAAATCAGGGCCTTGTTGTATTCACATCAGGTCTGTATACATTCTGCCATCAGGATGGATTCCTCCTGATCCTACAGCTAGCAAGCCATTGCAATCTTCCTATTTCCACTACTTTGTTGATGAGGTCTGCCTTGCCAACTAATGCTCAAACCTTCTCCTCCAGCTTTTCCAGCACTGTATGTGGTGTTATTAAAGTTAACACATCCTCTGTATCAAACATATATAACAATCTTCCAACGGATGCCCCTGCCTCATTGTGCAATTTGAAATTGTCACATGTTGGAAAAATATCTGAAACAAGAGAAATAGGAGAAGACAAAAGTTATACAATGACATACAGACCAGATATGACTTAAGAAAAAAGAAATGGAAAAAAATACTTATCCTCCATGATGTGAAACACTCCAAAATTAAATAACCATATCTGAGCAAGATCCACACAGTAATAGGATTCAATCACCCTAGTGATACATAGCTGCAAACAAAGAACGGTGACTAAAGATGGCTAAAAATACAGTGGTGTCAAATATCTTTTCACACCCACAACTCAAGAATAGACAAACAAAAATTACCTTTGTTGGTAGGTCAATACAAGACAAAGTGATACGCGAGTTGAAGATCATTCTCCAGATACCATTGTTGTAGACTACATTCACAAAGTACAGCAGCAGCATATAAGATTTCTTGGAGAACATTTCATTTCTGGGTGTCATGAGAATTTTTCCAGCCATGGAAATGCACTTTTATTTTCAGGGTACTAAAGTACATCTTGACAGTTGCTGTGGAGACTTTCACAGTACAGCACCAGCTAGCAGCAGCAGGATATAACAATTTAACTATTCGGGTGAAGGACCAAGCACTCAGGACATCGAGGAGTCTGTCTGGAGTCAGCCTTGAGTCGGCCATCGGCTTCTCATGCTGCTCAACAGATCTGCCTCCTCCCAGCTCCACTGGATCCTTCCAGTACCCGGGTGGCCTATGTAAGACTATATGTAAACTTGTTTCTTTTATAAGTCATTTCTTGCTTCACATCTTCACATTGGATTTTCATTCTATCTGTTATGTCTGTGTTTTCATCACCAGTCTGCTTGTTATCTGAGTACCAATACCAACAAACTCTGGTCAGAACCGATACGGCTGTGGAGAGCTTTTATGAATGGCAAGAACATTGAAAAGAATATGCAGTGCTCTTGCCACACCGGATTAATCCTTAAACTGTAAATTAATCCATAGAGATTCTAGGGGTTCTTCAGGTTCAGCAATAATGTTAGCCTGGTATGATGGTCATTTTTAATGTACAGGCACACGAAAATAGTTTGTAGTTGGGGATTTCTTTCATCCAATGGCAGGAGTCGTCCCACCAGGCTTCTGTGAATGCCATAATCTCAACTTCTTCTTTGAGTAATCTGGCTTCTAGTTCTGTTTTTTTGATCAAATTAAAGTTTCTGGCATTAGCCAGTAACATTCTGCACTGGGTGGTAATAACCCATTTTTTGGTTTCATTTTTAGCTGAGGCTGATATATGACCCATCTCACCCTTCTTTATTAGTTTAAAGACTGGGTAAAACATTTTTTGCATTTTCTGCCAAGTGTAGTACTGCCCCTCCTACTGAGGTGTAACCCATCCCAGCTAAACAGGCTTTGGTTATTGTCAAAAAATTTCCAGTGTGTGATGCAGTTTAGGCCTTTTTTTAGAGTCCACTTACACAGCCTCTCATTAATTATCTTAATTTTATTATGTTTTGAGTAGCTTGCCCTAGGGACCAGTAACATTTCAGAGAAGTAAATTTCACATCCTAGAGTGGTTAATTGTTCACCCAGTGTAATGTAGTCATGTTTTATTTCATCAATATTAGATGAATTTACATTGTTGGTCCCAGTGTGGATAATGACCAAAGGTTTTTCTCCTGCAAAATGTTATTTATCATAGTTGAAAGATCTGATATCTTTGTACCTCTGAAACTACTACATACTCCATTTGCTTTGTCTGGGTTGCAAACAATCCTATCTATACTGTATATTTAATGATAGAGTCACCAATAACATAGGCCTGTCCGGTGGTGGTAATACTTTCAGTTCGCTGGTTATTGTAGCCAGTATCCATATTAGTGCTTGACCCTAGTTCACCATCAATTTCAACCTCAGTATTTTGTCCTATAGAAGTACTGTGGGAGGGGACTGTCATTGTCATATCATTTGGGTTAACTGTTTTATGGGGTTCTACCGTACTCAGTTTAGGGGAGGCATTTATATCCATGATACAAAAATATTTCTTGTTGACCAGGATATTGACAACATTCCTTTATTGATTTGTCTTTACTAGGAGAGGTAGTGCTAATCAGCTCAGCCGATTTGACCTCCTGGCTTGGGGGTAGTACTGTATCACAGTTGTGTGAAATTTGATCATCTTCCAATAGCAGAAATCTGTTAGAGAGGGGTAATTGATATCCCAAGGCCTTTTGTCCTTTCTTATTATGACGTTTAGTATCTACTGTGGCCCAGTCAAATTCAGGAGAGTTTGTTTCAACTTTATCTTCAGCTCTAACCATTTTTATTTCCTTTTATTGCATTTTTTAGCAAATACAAATAATTCGTGCTTTCAAGCAATGGCACTTCACATTTCATTTTTTACTTACTCCAGTCATTAACACAGGATATTGAGTTGCACATTTCTAGATCAATGACATGAGGGGGATATCTAAATTAAACATGCCAAGATTATTGTACTGTACCTTCTTGTGGCCAGGATGCAACCAATGCTCCTTTGGAAATTTACAACACGTCTCTTATATACCACCTTTTACTTGCTCAAGCCCGAGGGGCTTTACTAAATCCAGATTCCCAATCTGCAATATTTAATAGTCACACCACCCTCAAACTCATCTCAACTCCTGATTGAGAAGTACTTTATGGAGTTGACAGCCACATTAAAACCTTTAAACATATAACCATATTAGAGGTTCAAATATGACTTCCAGCTAACTTTAAACTACTGGGCTCCATGTGTCAGCTCCAAGCAACAAAGCAGCCACAATAGTTTACCCAACCAGGACCACAGTAAGCAGAAATTTAATCAGGTTATTTCTGGAGGCATATAGTGAGACATCCAGCAGCTTAACACTTTACATTCCACCTCTGACTATTTGAGTTTCACCGGAGACAGTCCACCCGCCATTTTACCCTTAACCATGAGGTTACTAACTTCCCTCATTCAACCACCATTTTATCCCCCGCTAAAGTAACAATACAAGCCTCTATAATATTGGTATTAAAACACAATTTATTGTTATGGCTGATTACACAGCATTAAACTTGTTAGTATGCAGTCAAAAACAGTGACAATAAAGAAAGAACCCCAAACTTGTTTGACATGTGGGTAAATGGAAACACTCATTCTTGATACAATACTGTTAAGAAAACTAACACATTTAATATATAGTACATATTTTCTCCTTACCATACCCCACTCAGGATCTGAGACGTAAGAGTTACACCATCCATTTTAGCTTTAAACCTTGTTGCATACCGGTCAATAACAAAGTACATGTTAAAAGTCATTTAATTGAGACATTTGTCATAGATAATCGTAAGTTCAGACATAGGTACCCTCATCTGGGCTGTCTCTGGTAGCTTCCTGCAATGGCTTTGGCATCAAGTTGATTAGCTTGGCTGCAAATACCCCCTCTGCCTTAGCATCTGCATATGAGTACATTTTGTCCAGGTAAGTAAATTGCAGGTGAGCAAGGAAAGATGTTCTGTAGAGCATGCTTGCTGCCTTAAGTTTTGTAGCCACTCCTTTGAACGATTTGCAGCGCATCCTGGTAGCATAGTTATAATTTGTGAAGAAGAGAATTCTCCGGTCTCACAGCATAACTGGTGATGATTCTCTGGCTGCTTTAAGTAACTGATCATGAAGGACGGACAATGTCATACTCATCAGTATGGTCCAGTGGCCCTCCACATTGTTGGTAGCTCTCTGGAGTGTAATTCTGTAGGCCTTTATGATCAGCACTGCAAACCCCAGATCCAGTGCCTTGGGAAGCCACCGCTCCAAAAAGGTAAGATCACCCTCCTCCGACTCTTCCGGTACCCCCCAAAAGCCAAACATTTGTAGATCAGGCCATGTTCTCTAGTTGTTTGAGTCTACTGTGTATCAAGGCCTGCTCTTTTATCCCTGTAGATGTGGCTGCCAGTGCTTTCCCAGCCATGCGCTCCTGATCTGCCGCCGCTCTGGACAATGCCTCCAACCTCTGCCCTATCACCACTATTTTGTCATTTTGCTTCTCTAACTTTTTGTCGAGCTTCTGGATGGTGGAGGTGAGTAAGTTAATTGTTCTTTGCAGGGAGCCCAAGCTGGTATGATACTCCCCTATATTCTCATCGTGCAGTCCCTCCAATGGTTGTTTCCCTGACCCTGAGGATCCTCCTGCTGCATCCGATTTTACAGAGCCTTTCGGTCTTCCCATCTCTAAATAAAACTGTTTTTTTGTATTCTTACGATATCTATTTCACTTTAGTTCTGTCAAATAGTTATTTTTTTCTCTTTTTACTATTTTAACTGGTTTGCCAGTCTTAGCTGAGGAACTCGAGACTCTCACATCTTTCCCGCTGTGAGGCTCTCCATGGCTCCCAACCCTTTTTTATTAGTAATATTTACATCTGGTTCAGCATTACATTGTGAAAAGAAAGGGACAATTGGTTGACTTGGAATAATTGGCTCAGTACTCTTGGTCAGTGTTATAGTGTTTTCACTGTTTTGTTGCTCCTCCTGCAATGGATAATTGTTTATTGAATTTATCTGTATGTCCATGTCACTCTGGCTTTGTTCCAATAAAGCAAGCTTTGAATAAAAGGAGTTTATTTCAACCAGCAATTCAATATTGGTTTTACATTTATCACAAGTGAAGTTATCAGTGATCACATGTGTCTCCAATAGTTATTCACCTCAGGACTATGTCTCCCAGGATTCTCAGTTGGGTAGCTAGGCAATGACCCTTAGTAAACCCAGACTGAGCAAATATCTATTGTTCTAAATATACAAGTAAAAACATGGGTCTCTGTTCTCTCAATGGCTCCTCTCACATGCAGGAGCTGAATGTAGTGATAACTGGCCCCGCTCACTAAGCGACAGGTTTTTAAGATGGTTGCTAGGCAGGAAATGAGAAGGTCACTTGACCATCAGCTGGCACTTGGCTCTCAAGCACAGAGGTAAAGTTAAGTTAAAACAGCACAGTAAAAGGTGCTGTAAAATGGGGAAACTTATCCCACAGTGTAAAGTCTGCAATATGGAAAAACCCAGGTGCTAGAAATACTGTCAGTACAGCAGACTGCAGCCCCCTCTATTCTGCTCAGGATTACATCTCCCAGGATCCTTTGTTGGGTAGCTAGGTAATGACCCTCAGTAGACCCAGACTAAGCAACTATCTATTGCACTAAAAATACAAGTAAAAACATGGGTTTCTGCTCTCTCAATGACTCTTCTCACATGTAGGCGCTGAATGTAGTGATAACTCACCCTGCTCATTAAGCGACCGGTTTTTAAGGTGGTTGCTAGGCAGGAAATGAGCAGGTCACGTGACTACCCACTCCCACCTGACTCTCAAGCACAGAGGTAAAACTAAGTACTTAGTACTGCTTCTCATGAACATTTAATTGGCAAGTTTCACACCAGTTCTGTGGGTGTGCTGCTTTACACCGGGCCTGCGGGACCCTACACAAAGCAAGCTACAGGTCTGGGGCTGTGTCTGATGGCTGTGCTACTTCACTTGGGGCCCACAGAGCCCTGCAGGATGCAATCTTATGGTCCAGCCCCTCGCTGAATTGTCCAGTTGGACTGCTGCCTTACATATGGCATGCATGGCCCTGTGCAAAGCAAGCTGCAGGTTCAGAACCATACATAACACTGTGCAGCTGCTTCATGAGTGATCTGCATGACCATTTGCAAATGATGCTGCAGATCTGGTGCAGTGAGCATCACTGTGCAGCTGCTTAATGGGTAGCCTGCAACCCCCCTCAGAAAGCAAGGAACAGGTTTGGTGCAGTGAGGACATTATGCAGTGTTCATCAGGGGATTAAGACAGGTGAAAACTAAAGGCATCTGTTCTGATATTTTTTTTTCAAAAAGTAAGGAAACTAATCATAGTAACTATGTTAAAACATCTATTAGGGTTAAAGTGTAAAAAGTCAGGGAATAAAAAATTAGGGGTCAAAGTCTCTGGACTAATGGTAAATCAGTGGTCTTGTGTTCCTCGAAGTCTGAACAATCATGTGACACAGAGTGGGTGTTACCCTAATATTAGCACTCTCTATTCAAGCAGTGCTATATCATTTACTTTCCATGACAAGATAGTGCCAATGTTAAGGTAACACAAACCCTGCTTTGCATGATGACGTAAACCCCGAGGATTGGCACACTGCCAATTTGCCAAGATTCCAGTGCTTGACACAATTTTTCATTTCCTGATATCTTGCGCTGTAACCCTAATAGATGTTTTGACGTAGTTTTTGCAATTAAAATTTGAATATGTGTAATTGAATGATTTCTTTTTAGCATTCGAGATCTATTGCTGAAGATGAATTGAACTGCTGCTGAGGAATTCTCAGATTTATATTTTACTGTTTGTGTACTGTACACAGATTTGTAAACAACATTTCATAGTATGGATAACACTATGTAACTTTGAATTTTTAATTCAATAACTCTAGTTTTCCATCTTCTTATATGAAATTGTTTTCCTGTATGAAATTTTAAAATCACATTTTTATATATGCACTCTTTTTGAGCATTAGTAGGATATATGCATACTTTTTTGATCCTTGATATAATTTGGATTGTTTGGTGAACTAACCTAATTTATTATGGAAAGAATAGCATTTATAATCTTAACCCTTACACTGCTGGCAGAATTAGAACATATTGGAGTTCTGGACTGATATATCAGTCTGCCGCCCTGCAAGGGTTAATTATTTAAAATTTAAAATCTAATCCAGATTGTAAGCTGTCCCTGTAAGAAAAGTTGGGTAAGGGGGATCTGGATGACTCAGTGGATTGGTGTTGAGTTCAGGAGCCTTTCTCCTCCATGTCACCGGTTCAAATGCAGCCCAGGTCAATACTGACTAAAGTCCATTATCACCTGAGTGCTGTTTGGATGCCTATGTGAAATGAGTTGTGGAGGTTTCAGTCCTGCTCCCAATGTGCAGGTGTCAACATCAGAAAACAACCAACACAACTGACATTAACTAGCACTGTTGTTGGCAGTCTAACATGAAAGGCCAAGGATTGAAGGAAGGCTGGGATAGCCGAATCACAGGGGCATAGCCATACTTGGAGCTTGTTACAAAATGTTTGGTCAATAAACCTTTGGGATGTGAATCTTACAAGTCTCTGTGTGTTCATGCTGCACTTACATTTGGACCTTTGAATTCACTTGACAGGCTGGCTGCCTTGTTAGTGCATTCATTACCCCATCTGTTTAAAGTCGTGGTTGTAACTTTGGATTTAGAAGGATTGAATGGGCATGGAGCCTGAACTAACCTCTCACCTACTTTGTGGTCCCTCCATAACAGGGTTGAGGTACATTGGCAGGGCAGTGTGAGAAAGCTTGCTCTGTGATTGCCTGTGCTGTATCTGCCTTGTGGATAAACAGAGGGCTTCAGTTTCCCATGCTGCTAATGCAACACCATGCATGAACCCTACATTCACACACAGCAGAACACGAAAAAAAATCAAACAAAACAAGAACTGGTGGATATAAAAGGACTGCACATGCAGACCATAATCACCCCACAGAAGCCTAGGTGTCAGAGGTGAAACATGGGGATTTGAAGTGAGCATCACTGTTCTCTCTCTCTCCTGCTTGTTGGGCTCAGAAATATTATATATTGCATTTTTACAAGTTTTTCACTTTGCCCTTTATTTTTATTTGATGAAAAGAAATATGTCAGAAATACAAGACTACTAAAAAACGACCTAATGAATTTTCTAGGGTAACAAATACTGCTGCTTTAAGTGATGGTAATAATGCCCAGTAGCAGATGTGCTTTATTCCCAAATAAATAGCCCCACATGTATCAACTCAGCTGTAGGTGTACACTTTGGTTTCTCCTAAATACTCTGTGACCATGCAAATGTTCAATTTCTCAGGGGACAGCACTCAGGAACTTCAGTGTGCAGGAAGGAACACTTTGGAGGGGCTGTACCATGCCAGAGATGAACCCAAGATCATTACAGGACCTGAGGCCGCCTGCCACAAAGTAAAAACCCCTGCTGAGCCTAATAACATCTACTGTCCAGGCTTAGGTACACCTTGTGGTTGGAGTTAGATTTAGATGTAGAGTAGGAACTTGGATCACTAAGTGGGAGAGTAATTTGTTTTAGAAACAAATCCTCTAACTATAAATAACAGGATTGCTAGGACACCTCACGTTGTGCTGACATCATTGTACCACATGGAGCTTTGCTTTCATTGTTCTGTTATGTCACCCAAATCCCTCTTGTCCTAACATAGAGGGCAATGCACAAAGGTGTGTAAATTTCATCGAATATCATTGTAGCCGGCCTGTGCACCTATGCACCACACAGATAGCACAGGTCACACCGTATGGGCAAACATGCATGCAAGGAGGGGTTGAAGGCAGGGGCAGGAAAGTCTGATGCACAGAAGCCTGCACAGTAGCATGCCAGCCAGCAGCCCAACATGCAAACACACCCCATGACCCCACCATATATAAAGAATCACACCACCTGCGTAGAACCACATAGGTAAATGCCACAATGAAAACTGACATCCATGCAGTGCAAGGGGAACAGAGTGCAGGACCTCAGGCAGTGGACAGGCAACCACAACCACCCAATGGTGATAGGCACATAGAGGCAAGACTGGGGGATACACCGAAGGCACATGAAAGACCAGGGCAAGCAATTTAATTAGTGTGTAGGTGACCACCCTGGTCACATACATCCATACAAATTATGCCATCCTGTACGAGACACATGCCCTGACCTCGACAGCCAAAACAAATAACCAGATCTAGCTGGACATACAGGCAGCCATCAATGTTGCTGATCCTGAGGCTAGGATGTTGTCTATGATGAAGCACAAGTGCCACGCCCTCTAGTCTGCCATAAAGCAGAAGTTGGCAGCAGCAAACTGCTCATGGATGGCCACCACAGCAGACCCCCATAACAGGATCACATGCTGACCCCCCGGAGAAGATCATGGTGAAGACCATCACTGATGTCTCCTGGAACAGGAAGGTGGAGGGAATGGATACAGTGCCAGGTATGCTGGACCCAAAGGGAGGATGGCATGGGAGTGGGGGGGACCTGCACCCAAGCTAACTGTCATGTCATGTATCCCACAGGGCCATTCACAAGGATCATCCCTGTCCAGTGCCTATCCACAGTGCAACACGGCACCACAGTATAGTCTGAAGGAGGTACGTATGGTGCACTGTGCTGACCATGGGACTGGGCCACATGCCCTGTCTGTACATCAGTCTGTTCTGCCACCCATAGGTACCACTCAGGAGCAGCCGACCACAGAGGAGGTCAACCGGGAGGCAGACCTGGCTGCCACAGGTACAGCAAAGGCTGCGGGTGCTGGCTCACTGCACACAGACAGCACCACACAGTGGAGCAGGGAGAGACGGACCACCACAGTGCCACAGCTCCACCAGTGATGCGCCCAGACCCTGTGTATTCTGTGTAAATCTGGGGGATGGTGGAGTTTTGAGGCATCAATGTAAGACATTGCTTTTTGTTCCTGCTCTGCCACAGTTAAATTAACATTAAAACATATACTGTGAGAATTCACAAGATTCAAGAGGGAAAGAATACAATGCCTGTACCCCCTCAGTAGCATCATCGATATATCTGACTCTGCTGATGTGTTAATGTATAAACTACTCTGTTGTGAAGCTAAAGCAGTACTTTTTGCTATGGCAAAATTTGCAAGAGTGTTTTATTTAAAATTGACATGATATTTATATGTATATTCTAGTGTAATACTGTGGATACTGTGTGCTGTGTCTAATTCTACATTTTATTGGCATTGCCTTTTATTGCATTTACAATCAATATGGCTTTATATACGCTCTCAATAAAGAAAATCTGAATCATACCCTGTGGCCATGGCTGTCACAGTAGGAGATGGTGAACAGGTTATGCCATCATCCACTGACCCCATGCCAACCAGCAATGATGACGCTGACTGCATGCAAACAGCTACACTGGTACAGGTGACTCCCCCCAAGGTGACTGAAACAGTGCTCATGTTGGACTGGTCAGGACCACACCATGACACGACAGGAGGGCGTCACCATGGGGATACAGCAGGTCTAGTACCCTCAACTGCGCCAACTGGAACAGGAGCAACTAGAGGCCCAGCAGGAGAACACTGAAGTGCTGCAACACTTGACAGAGGTGATGAGGGGAATGAGCCAGGGCATCAACCACATGGGGACATGTTGGAGATGATTGCAGATCTCCTGATGTCTGGAGCTACCAGAGATGTCCAGGCACCCCATGTTGCACCAACAGAGGCTATGGTGTGGGCCATACCAGAGCAGTCCACCATCGCAGCCACCACCACCACCAGAACCACGGGGCACTGATCGCCAGGAAGGAGTGACTGCAAAACAATGGATGGCATTTCCAGAGAGGGGATCACCAGCATGTGGAATACCATGCTGACTGGGGGCATGGATGACCACATGTCAAGGTCACAGACATACATGATGTAGCACAATGAACACCGCACAGTGCACGGCCACTGGCACACACATAGTGGCACAGTTACACATATGTATACAGGCCGCATGCCCCCCCCATGACCACACTCCACACACACACCACACAACAAGCCCATAACCCCCAGTCGTGCAACACATGGCTTATATATGTGCATGTGTTGGACAGATGTGTGCCGCATGGGCATATGTGCACTCGGAGCTGCGATTCATCATGGTGCCCATGTGATACAGTATGCTGTACAGCATGACTGGTGTGTAACTCTGGCAGGGGGACTGCACCCACGTTACCATCATGGGGGGTGGATTGCATGGGACGTCATGTGGTACAGGTAGCTGCCGTTGCCCACATATGTGCGCAGCATGGCACAGGCGGTGAACACTTTGCATGTCATCCCTGGTGCCAGCATCATTGTGCCACCTGTGTGGTCCAGGCACTGGAACTGCATCTTCAGTACATGATAGTCCTTTAGATGACAGACCTTTTCTTCTGATGTGACTCATTGTACGCTACTCTGCCAGTCTTTGCAGTGCCAGGTACAGTGTCATCATGTATCACCACAGTGGATACCCGCTATCACCTCTGCAAGGGAGAATGGACAGTGTTACTATGGTGCCCTGTAGTACACCAATGGCTGCTCTGTCTGCACCATGCAATACCTACCTAACAGCCACCCATTCTCACTGCCACAGGCAACGAGGTGTGCACCGAGACCCAAGTTGTCGAGGACATAGGTGTTGCGGCACAACCCGGGGTACTTTGCACATATGTTGGTGATGATGCCATGTGTGTCACACACCACCTGGTAGTTTATTATTTATTTAGTTTTTGTTAACCGGGTAGGATGCACTAGGCAAACATTTGTCTATTTTTAGGCACGACCCAGGAGAGTACAGTACAATACAATATGAGGTTGTGATGCAAGTTCACAATAGTTACACAAAGGGCAATGTACAGGACATAATTAAGATGTAAAAAAATAAAATACACATACATTTAGCTGCACAGTAAGAAACACAAAATAGAAAAATTTAGACATTAAGCAACGAATTATTCAGAGATACTAACAACTATGACAGTTAATTATACATTTACATTGAATGAATCTAATTTACCTTGAATGAATCTGGGGGGGGGACTTGGGGACTAGGACTCTAGGGCACGGCATACTGGGTCAGGCAAGGACAGTACAGTTTGTATGAATAAAGAAGTGCTAAGGTATAATAGGGTGAAAGAAGTTTTGATTTAGGAAGCAGGGACAGTTTATAAGGAAGTGCAATGGGTGAGGTGACTAAGGGCAGAAACAAGAGGAGTGTTGCAGCAGGAGAATAAATTACACCAATGAGTTTGCCAATTGGTTTATGCTGTGGAAACCCTTCCAATTTCTGTAAGCCTCCTCATTCATCAACGGTGCCAGGATCACCACAAGTGTGCCGTCGACTGCATCCATGGTAATGGGCATGGTGTGCATGGCATAGAATGTCTCCTTCATTGCCTGTGATTTCTGTGGTGTCATGGGAAACCATATGTGTGCCTGGACAGTATGAAGCAGGGCATCTGTTTCCTGAGGCAGGGTGCAGGACACAGAGAACAGGCTAACCCCTGTGACATCACCTGACATCCTCTGGAATGACCCTGTGGCATAATATGATAATGCACACACCTTTGTCTCGACAGACATAGCATAGGACTGCAGTGTCTGTGACTGTACGTGGGATCTGACCATGTTGCACAGGTGTGCTAGTGTCACATGGTCCACCCTGAACCTGTCCAGGCAGTGTGTGTCCTGTTGATCGTGGGCCTGTAACCGTGGGTGGAGCACACATGTGCACCTCCATGGCCTTCGTGCACAGCTACACACCACAGTATCATGCAGTGGTACTGCGTGCAGCAGTAGCCCTGGACACAACATCATATACTGCTGGTGCCTGCCCTGTAGCCTATCCTGTGGGAAACAGCTGTGTGTGTAGAGCCTGAGAGCAGGATTTTCAGAAGCCTTACATCACCGCAATCCTCAGTGCAAAGTGATCTAACTTGATTTTCTATCCCATGCAGCAATTGCAGCAAGTTAGACTAAGTTTTTCTGGTCTAACATGCACAATCCTGGGGGACGTTTTTATAGAGGTTGCACCAGATATTTGGCGCAAGCTGCTGTAATTCATGGAAACTGTTGCAAATGTGCCTGAGATTGTAAAATCAGGCACCATTGCAGTGAAGGGTTTGGTACACCGCCAGAACCTAAGTGCCGTGGCGCAGGGCTGAGAATGTCTACAAGGTATTACCAGGACAGCCTGGAGGGCGGGGCCATGTGGCATATCACAGAGCCTGAGGAGGTGGGTATCTGGTGGTGTGTGCCCATTTGTGAGTGGCATGCTTATGCATTGTTCTGATGTTGTCTTCCATCTTGTGTCTCCACAGGACTTTGCGGGTCACCCAGAGTAGTTTGTCTTGCAGCTCTGTGATTTAGGGGATAGAGCTAGTTGGCAGGTAATCGCAAAGCAAAGCCACTGGCCCGAGCAGCTACCGGGGTTCCTGAGCCTCAGGGTTGGCAGATCAGACATTTGCTACAAGAATGACTTGAGGGAAATGTGCTTGGTGCTTTAGCCCTCTAAGATGGTGCCTCATAGCATTTCTCAATGTGATGGTTACTGCTGCAGTCACGCATTTGCATCCTGCTCATGTCCACCTTTCCATGTGTTCTTTCATTACAGGGTTACTGTGTTCCACTGCACAGGATGTTGCTGGTCCAGCGGACATACAGTAACACCACACCGCAACAATCATTGGAGGATTCCAAGGTGGAAGACAAGAAGAAATGATGTGGTGCAGTGGAGGGCCTGGAGAGGGTGATCATTTTGCCCTGCTATTAGCCAGTCAACATGTCACTTTTACAGAATTCCTTGTGTCCTTTGCTTCTCCTGGGGATGGCGATGGGCTGTCTAGGGGTACGTGTGGGTGGACATTTGGAGGGATCAGGGATGGTCTGTGGGGGTCTGCCTGGCCACTGCCTTGAACTGCAGCCTCTGGCACTGCATGGCTATATGCAGGCATTCTGCCCATGGGCCACACACAGAACATTGCCTGTGCTCTGCTGCCCATTGTTGCCTGTGCAGCTGCCCTTGGTGCACACTGCAGTGGTGTGGGTACTGCATACTCACAGGGTATGCGGTGCAGGGCTCCCAGGTCTACCGGAGCTAATGTAGTACTCAGGACTATAGGGTCTTCATCAGGGCATTAGGTCTGAAGGTCATGCATAGGGTATGTGGGGGTATTCCTCATCCATACATATTACTGTTATTTGCAGGTTTACACAGGTTTGAGGTACTGTGCTTACAGGGCAGATGCCTGTACATGCTAGGGGCACTGGCAGTGCACCATCCCATGTGTGTCCCCAGGTGTGTCCTGTGTTCATTGTCCAGCTGCCTGGTGGATGTTGGTCAGTGTTGCACTTCCTGTCATTTATAGGGATCATATATCGAAATTGAAACCATCTTCATACGGATCACCCTAGGCGGTGCCAAACACCTTAACATAGGGTCTGTATACAGCCCTCCCAAATATGGTCTCCAATCCCTGGAGACACTCACTAAAAACCTAACTACTGTACAGAGTTTGCCTCAGAACTTATCATCCTGGGTGACTTCAGTCTTAACTGGGCCCAAGAGGCGAGGTCCTCTTTAAAGGGCCTATTACATGAGGCAAATCTAGCCCAGATTATCACCCTTCCCACCAGGTTGAACTACAATACGGGCAGTCACTCTGCCATTGACTGGGCACTAGTGTCTAACCCAAGTAACGTTCAATCCGTAGGGACCATGACTGATGCTCTCAGTGACCACTCGCCTATCTTCTGTATCTGGAAGAACAGGATGGACAAGGTTCCACCTAGAATACTTACCTCTAGAGACTACTCCAAGTTCTCTCTGGTGTACTCTAATGACCTTCTCGATAACTTGGACTGGAGCCCACTACATAGTCTCCCAACCCTGGAAGATGCAGTTGCATTCTTTAACAAATCTATCATGTGGGTTGCGGACCTCCTGGCTCCAAAGAAGACATATCGAGTAAAAGGCAACTGTTATAAGTGGATCACCCCTTCATTAAAGGCCCTTATGATAAGCCGTGACAAAGCCTGGAAAACGTTTAAAGGCTCTACACTCCCGGCAGACTGGGTAATCTACAGAGCACTCAGAAACCAATGTAAGCAGGCCATCAAGCAAGCGAAAAAGGCCTACCTCAATCATATCCAGAAATCTAACCTCGGCAACCTGAAGACTTTCTGGTCCCACATCAATGAATCGATAAAGGGAAATAAAAAGACAGCTTCAGGCCCTATCAGGGTTAATGGGCTGGTACTACAGGATCATACACAAATTGCTGAAGCCTTCAATTCATACTTCACGACCCCGGTTAACCATAAGGCAGGGCCCTCGGTGCCCAACAATGGGTCCTTCCCTCAGGTTCCCCTAAACTTAGACTGCCCTCTCTTCCACTTGCGGCTGGCTAAAATGAAAGAGGTCCTGGCCATCCTAAAAACCTTGAAATCAAGAGGTTCTGGAGGCCAGGATGGTATCCAACCTAGATTGCTCAAAGTTGGTGCCCCTGCACTCACAAGGCCGCTTACCTGGCTCATTAACAGGTCCTTTCAAGAAGGGTCGGTCACTGATCTGTGGAAACAGGCTCAAGTGGTCCCTATTCACAAGGGTGGGCCTGCGGAGCCAATAGAGAATTACAGGCCCATCTCCCTGCTATGTACCCTGGCAAAAATCCAGGAGAAACTGGTCTACACCCAACTTAGGGAGTATCTAGAGGCACATATGCTTCTTTCCCCGTCACAACACGGCTTCAGAGCTAAACACGGGACTGATACTGCCGTAACCAAAACTTTCTACCAATGTGCTCAGAGAAATTGACTCTGGATCCAACATTGGTGCGGTCTTCATAGACCTCTCCAAGGCCTTCGACTCGGTAGATCACAGACTTCTACTCCATAAACTCTCCCACATAGGTCTTGACACCCATGCTCTCAAATGGTTTGCATGTTACCTCTGAGCGCATACAGAGGGTCAGGTGGCAGGACATACTCTCCAACCCACAGTCCCTAAAGGTGGGTGTACCCCAAGGCTCCATACTTGGGCCCCTGTTGTTCTCACTGTTTGTGAATGACTTGCACAAACACTGTGGGAGTAACAATGTCATCCGATATGCGATGATGCTGTGATCTATAAAGCCTCCGTGAACCTGAATGCCCTTGGTACATCCCTCCAAGTGGACTTGCACACTATGGAGGAATGGCTCATCAAGAACAAAATGGTCGTCAATACCAATAAAACCAAAGCCATGTTGTTTGGACCCAGAGTTCTTAGGCAAGACAGATCACAACTATTTCAACTCAAGTCCTTGGAGGGCATCAAACTTGAAGTGGTCTCAGACACAAAGTACCTTGGTCTTACCCTTGACCAAGGCCTCACCTTCAAACAGCATGTAGACCAAGTCACTAAAGTAATCCACGGCAAACTTGGATTACTATACCGGCTTAAGGAACAGCTGGCTCCCGGAGCCAGGATTGCCATCGCCTCTAGTGTCCTAATCCCAACACTAACATACGCTGCCCCGGTCATTCAGGGAATTGCAAAGCTGGAGTTCAGCAAACTGCAGACACTACATAACAAGGTGGTCCGCTTTGCCTCGTCATCCCACTCTAGGAGCCACCACTGTGAGTCCTTAATGAGACTCAGCTGGCCAACGTTCGAGTCTCGCCTCAGGTACCCTGTACTCTGTCTGGCAAAAAAGTTAATTAGCCCTACGCCTCCCCCGAGTCTTGAAGGACTCCTGACTCTAAAGAGTAACCTGCGCAGCCTCAGATCCTCAGGCCAAATGCTACTTGAGGTCCCCAAGATCAGGACCAAGACAGGCTACATGTCCTTTTCACATGCTGCCCTTTCCTTCTGGAACAACCTCCCACTGGCGGTGCGAGAAACCCTATCCTTACCGTGTTTCCGCATTAGACTTAAGTCTCATATGCTGGCAACAAGTAAATGCCAATGCTATGGTTCATGACACTCCAACCACGACCCGAGCCTGTTGCACTTCACCACGTGTAAATTTCCTACACCGGAATGGGCAGCACTTACTCCTTAGCTAGCTCCTCCCCTCTGATGGTTCTCAGATATATGTAACCCTTACAAAAGACTGTTTCTACTTCACTTATATGTATGACTACCGCATGCCTACAAATTGCATAAGAATTGCTGATTACTAAGTTTATGTAAACATTACTACCGCATGCCTTAACTCTGTTGTTTGTACTACTGCTTATTAAGTGTATGTATTGTTAGTTCCCGGGTCGCCCCTGAAAAAGGGACCTCCGGGACCCAGTGGGCCTACCTGGTCATCAAAATTCAATAAATAAATAAATAAAATAAATAAATATAACCGCTTACATAGTGACCTGTCCAGTCCACATGCTATGGTTGTGCTGCAGTGCTGTCCTGTGACAGCTGCCTGTGTGCACAGCATGCAGGGACTTTACAGCTGCCCTTGCCTGATGTAGTACCTCCCCTGCTTCCACATGTGCTTTGCTGACGTATCTGCATTGTGCATGTGCCTACCAGGGGACTGCATGGTCCACTGCATGGGCACGCCTCTCCTCACTTGTGTGGCCTCTATCTGCCGCAGGTCTGCTGGGCATGCAAATCTGCCATGATACGCGCCTTTTGTGCATGTCACACATGTATAGTTTGTGTGCATTTTGTGTGTATCCGCTTGAACATGGTGATTACATACCTCATGTATTTTTGTGCATCAAGCCCACAGAGAATAAATGACACCAAAGTGTGAAGAATGAGAATCAATGAGTTCTTCATATGTTGGTGCTTTTTATAATATATCTGGTAGCATGTTTTTGACATCCCTGTCTCATGCCCACAGCCAATCCAACAGTCGACCATTGAACAGCTGACAGTTTCAGATGGCCGTTCTTTCTCCTCCTTAATCACTGGCATTACTGAGGCCTTTTGTTGTGTGTGTTTGTATGTATGCAGAGAGGTGAACATTCTGTCCATAGAATTCCAGCTTTCCACAATAAACAAACATTCCATTGGTTGAATGTGTGGATAGACAGATACTTACCAGCTGGGAAGGGACTAATTTTTACTAGTTACTTAAATAAAATGGGTAAACTAGGAAAATTTAGAAATAAAAAATGGCAACTTCTTTATTGAAAACATATTTTCTTTTTCTAAGCACAGTATGACTCTGGGGAGGTGAATTATTTTGATCTAACTACACTTCTAGGGGCTAAAGGCACTGCACCTGTGACACTGTGCCTCACTACACCCCTGGGTGTTCAGTTAGATTAGTAAAATACATGCCCCATCATGTTTTGTTGCTTACAGAGTAACTATTCTTTATACAGTGGAGCTTGTCTATTAAGGACCTCATTGGGACCAAAGAATCTGTCATCACTATCAGTTTGTCCTTAATATGCAGGTTGCACAATATTTAAAAAAACGTAGCTGGTATTATTTTACAAGTTTGCCTTTTGCACTACAATTGCTTGCACCTTATTTGTATGGTATACGTCAATTTCTTTGTATTTGATTGATTGTACCCCCCTTCCCATGTGTTTCTTGTGCTCCAATTGTTAAAGAAAGAAAGAAAGAAACAAATAAATAAAATATGACACTAAATTTTCTTAATGCCATGATGTCCTTAATGTGCACTGTCCTGATGGGCAGCAGGGCAGGCATTACTGTATCTTAAAGAAATATGATTTACCCTGTAAACCTAGGTTTGCAACAAACTGTAACATTTGAAAATAATCGATTAGAATTGGGAAAACGTTTCACCGTACCATTAGCAAGTAAATGCGATAGTTCACTGTGATGCTCATGGACTTCATGCTGGGTTTTCAATTGACCTCTTGCTACTGATGCACAAGTTTAAACCATTTAAAAACTGCAGAGCACTATAGATAATGAAGGACTAACTTACATTTGATTCTCGCATAATCAAGTACTTAAGGCACCATTTAAAGCAGCTGAACGGTTGTCTTTTTGGTAATATCACTGTTAATGCTGGGTTTGATTGGCAAGTCTGATTAATCAACATAGCAAGATCTGTCCTTTGTAACTCAGAGGGCTTTTCACGGGAACAGACAGCAGAATGACAAGAGTGCAGCGATTATGAGAATAAGCAACAATCCAGAGCAGGACTACCCCCTGCTGGTTATCTAGAAGACAAGCTCTTCAAAGACACTGAACAAACCTGTATGTTTTCATTTGTAAAATGTTGAAAGCAGTAACTAATGGGGAAAATGTAGACATGGGTTAGATTAAGCTTCTCACTTTTGCAAGAGGAGTACACTTAATATTATATGCATGCTTGCTTGGACAAGTGCAGCTTTGCTTAATTCCTAATTTATGTGCTTAGACATTTTTTTTCTGCAGATGAAAAAACAAGCATTTGTCAAAGCCAAACACATTTGCTTGCATCCTTTTAGAAGTTGGAACAGCAGTCTGAGGCTGTTGGCAAACCTATCATCCCCCGGTACCCATTGTCTCTTGGATTTTGGGTTACACGGGACTAAGGGGTAAAGAGCTGAAATGTTCATGTGAAAAGAATCCATGCCCGCACTTGGTAAGATTCCTGGCTTCTAACTTTGTTAAAAATCCAAGTTATTACAAAGTATGGTTGTGGTCCAATGATCCTGCTTGCCAGATCAGAGGGCTAGATGCCCCAAGGCATAGCAGTTGGAAGCCAGCAACCTTATTACTTACTTACTTACTTCTTGCCAGCAGAGACAGGCCACATGGTCTATCAAGTCTACTTGAGTGTGCAGCTAGCACCCCACTTGCAGCTTCTCCTCACCCCTTGACCCCCCCATACAGATGAGTGCCAACTGACCTTGAACCAGATTAAGCTGTTGGTAGTATTTCCAGTGAATGGGGGAAATTTGGCCAGGACACCAGGGAAATTCCCCTACTCTTTTTTTGATAAGTGCCATGGGATCTTTAACATCAACCTGAGCTACTACAAGAACAGGCAGATGGGACCTCAATTTAATGTCTCATCCGAAAGACGGCACCACAGAAGTGCAGCACCCCCTCATGCTGCACTCTAGTGCCAGATGTGTGAATTGAACCCACAGCCCTCTGACATCCCTCTGCCAGGTGTGGGAATTGAACCCACAGCCTTCTGACAACCCTCTGATCTCCTAGCCTCAGAGGTACCTGCTGAGCCACTGACACTGCATTAGGGGTGTGTCTTGGGGTCATCGGCCTTAAAGCTCACCCCATTCTATAAGTAAATAAGCTGAGATGGGTACAGTATAGGAGAATGGGGTGCGCGTTAGGAATGATGCCCCCAAAGCACACCCCCGCCTGCTGGTGTGTGCAAGGTGGGTGTGGGGTGTTAGCTGTGAAAACCATAATGCCACATTTCTTTACTTTTGTGGCTTTATCCCTAACTAGAGCATTAATGCATTTTTTTGCAATTTATTTCCTTACTTTCTGAGATAGTATAATCGTATCCTTATTTGCCTGAGAGAGCACAGGACCCTCCATGTCCTGCACTCCCATCCCTTCATAGATGCATAAGTGTATATAGCTGTGGAAGTACAGGGTCCTCTGGGCCATGTACTTCCATTTATAAGACAACAGTGACCAAATTATCAGCATAGCTATCTTATTACCCCATCTCATGTACCCAGTACCAGAAATGTTCAAATCCCAGCCAAAACATAATTCTGCGCAACTACAATGCCATTCTGCACCACAGGTGCAAAAACACATTTTGGGGAGGATTTGAAAAATGACAGCTGTGACATACATGAGGTGGGGTAATAAGAAGGCTATGTGGAAAATCTGGGGTTAAAATATTTACAATTTCCAAGTTACGAGCGGGCATAGCGAAATTGCAATGAATGGTCATAACTTTTGCATTTTTTCATATTTTGCCCTCAAATGTTCAACATAGTCTTCTTATGACCTCACTTCATAAACATCATAGCTGAAAATTTTCAAATGCATTGCAAAATGCCATTCCACGCCACAGGTGAGTAAACATGTTTTGGACAGGATGTGAAAAATGACAGCTGCACTATTCATGAGGGGGTGTGAAAAAGTGGCTATGTTGAAAATTTGGAGTCAAAATATTGAAAACTATCAAAGTTATGTGCACACATAGAAAAATTTCAATGAGATTGCATAACTCAGCCATTTTAAGGAATTTTGTCTCCAAATTTTCAACATGGTCTTTTTGGGACCTCACCTCATGAACACATTGGCACTGTCATTCTGTTAATCGGGCCCGAAAAGTAATTTTGTGCAGTGACCGCGAAATCACCTTCTGGGCAGTGTTCATGAGGTGGGGTCCCAAAAAGGCCATGTTGAAAATTTGGTGAAACAATTCCTCAAAATGGCAAAATTATGAACTTAAGTTCAAAATGCAATTGAAATACATTATACGGCACTTACCATGATTACTCAGTTCATGGTTCGGCTTTGAAGAGTGTAAACATGTCCCAGTCCACAAAAGATGACAGCCAATGACCTCCAGTGGTAAGTAAAGGGTAAGGGGGTGTGAGGTGGTGGGTGTTCAGTGGGAGGGCCAGGATGGGGGAAGGGGATTTCGGGAATGACAAGGGACCATTTTCTTTTTTTCAGGTTTCAAAAAAAAAGATGTCAGGGAACTGTTTTCTTTTTTCAGGCTTACAATATTTCAGGATACTAGGGGTGGACTTCCCAGTGTCCAACACTGCTGGGGTGGGTGGCTAAGAATATAACAATAAGGGGGACAGTGATCAAGGGTGGGGGTGCCACTAGACACCAGGGAGTGCAACTGAAAATTAGGGTACGGCAATCAGAGGGTGGAGGGTGCCACTAGACCCTAGGGAATAATGTTTGTTCTTTATGTGGACAGTGACTGATGGGTGGGGGGGCACTAGACACCAGGGCAAAGGGCAGCTCACAGCATTGCAGCTGGCATCACGGCTTCAGCTGCGGCTGCAGAAGTCAAGAAATTCCCAGTGTTCTCATACAGAGAATGCTAGGGGAACACTCCTCTCGTTAAGCTGGGCACCCAAGATTTTGGGTGCTCAGAAAAGGTATTTGTTGGCAGCATATTCAAAAACAAACATCAGAATTTAGCTAAACGGGTCAAAGTTCAGATGTTTGTTTTTTAAAATCAGGGCAGTTTTATGTATTTTCCATGCTTGTCAGTTCATGGAAATAATCAGCAAGATGGTTGCATGGAACAAAAAATGTTTGGTGCCCTGCCAATTCAGTAGCATGAAAACAAAAATTAGCATTTGTGGCAACAAATTTTTACTTTCGCCCCAAAACGTTATCTCCGTGGTAACAACAGAGCCAAACAACGGCTACAAGCATTTATTTAGTTTTTGCCGAAAAACAAGCAATTTTTAAACTTTTTCATGTGCTTGTTTTCGTTTTATTTCTTTTTATACCTTGAATTTCTTGTTATTTCTTATTTAAGAAAAACATGGGTCTCTACTTATTACTAAACCACAAATGATATGAAAATACATATTCCTTGTGGTTCCCACTGAAATGGTCACATTAGAGATCTGAGTGTGCCAAGTTATTTATTAATTTTTATATTTAAGAAAGCTGTGTCACCCTGCTGCATACTTAGAAGAAAAGTCAAGGAATTTGGGCTGCAGTTGTGCTGCCAGGGGGGAGCTGATTTCATTTCTACAAACACACTATAACATATATTATAGGGGCATGATAGCATCCCTAGCCTATTTAATGTTAAACCTAAAATTTGAACATTAATATCTTTGGCTCCCTTTGATGAAATGAGTTAAAATGTTAAATGTGTTGTCTGGGAGGCAAGGTCTTGATGTGTGGAAATTTTTGTGATGGCAGGCTGTTTGGTTTCTGAGATACACCTGTCATTTCAAGGAAAAAAACTACATTTTTTTCCTATACTTAATATTGTTCTTTTTATTTGCTCTCGCCTACAGCCTATATGGAAAGGAATTGTTGCCCCAGACCTGCAGAGGACATGTGTCATATCCCAAGGTAGTGCCTTTGACAGGTCTGGTGAAAAAATATAAAAGGATTCCAGAGTTATAAAACTTTAAATTTTAGTGTTTTCTGATTTGCGCATGTGCAGTAGGGGATTTGAGATGATCCACAAGGAAGCAGCAGCAGAAATGTTTGATTTACAAAACCTTTCAAGACCATAGCATAATGCTGCTTAATACAACATAGTATGCTAGGAATGTGATTTCTAGTGTGTATAAGGTCATTTTGAGATACTTTATGAATGTAATTGTGATAAGAAATAAAACTACATTTTCAATGAATAAAAAGAAATAACGTGAAACTCCAGAAATATAAACAAAAAAATTATAAAAAATAAAAACAATTTCATGGGGCTCTAGTAATTGGTATGAGATGCAAACTGACTCAGAGACACACTTTCATATGCTCTAAAGTAAGACCTGTGACACACTAAGAGTTAAACCTGGAAGTTAAGCCTTGGTTGCTCAATCAGTGAGCTTCAGTGTCACAAATCAATCATGGAGCCAATCACAACACTTTATTGCAGTGTAAAAATATATTCCTGCTGTTTCTCCAATGCCAGTTAGGACCCCTGGAGAAGGCTTGTTTCCAAGGCCGAAAAATGCTGGCCCTGCACACTATGATGCCAGCCAAAAGCCTGCTGCAAAGTTTTTTTTCCTAATAGCCTCATCTTCAGAGCATGATCCATGCTCCCCCCACTTTATCATAGTGACTGTGGTGTCCTCCCCCTGCTTCAGCATATGGCACCGTTCTGGCACTCACCAGCTGGCAGGTGCTCTTCTGCCACCCCTCAACTTCAGCGCATGACAATCCACAGACACTAAACTCCAACTGGCAGGCTCTCCCCTCACCTCTGCTTCAACGCATGATGTGCCTCTTGTACAGGGTGTGTAGGAGAAAAGCACAGACAACAGGAGTAGGTGCAAAACACACCAATGTGTGTGTTTATTGAACAAAAAAACTAAAACAAAAACATTCAGAAAATAAAATAAATTAAACACTCATAACACAGCTAGAACATGGCATTTGTCCCACCCTCTGTGTTTCCTCAACCTCTCCCAAGGCTGAACTGATCTGCTCTAGACTTGGAGACAGGACCTTATATACAGACTAGTCACATGATGGATGAGGCTCCGCCTCCTAGTGCAATACAAAATTGTTTCTAGGCTAAAAAAATAGAATTCAAACATAATATCCCAAATAATATAAATCATAATTCATAATGGAGGCCTCCCAACACAAAAACAAACAGTTTTAGCATTTTTAGGGGCATTTGTCCACTGTAGCTCCACCCACCTGCTGTGAGTGACAGGTCAGCCTCTATATAAACAGCAGCACAAAGGGGCGCTGGCCCCCTAAGAGAAGACCTGCAGAACAACACCCAGGTGAGCTACAATGGCTGGGGACAGCACACAAGAAGTAAAATAATTCAGTTCTTTGTCAGGATGAAATAAACAAAAATTATATCAGTATTTGCATGACAAACAGTAAGGGTTTGGATTAACTTAAAGCTTGGCTTTTGTTTTCTTTAATGCAGAGGGTTCTTATTTTACAGAGGGAAAACCAAACAAACAACAAAAAAAATAAATAAGAAGAGCAAGCAGAGTTCAGGAAGAAGTTTTCTCATGTAAAACAACATTTTTAGCATAAGAAACTTTTAATGACACTGCTCTTACAGAAAGCTGTTGACTTAATTCTGCTCTGTAGCCCTGTTAGTGTTTTTGGTGCCAAGAAAACACCAACATGAGATACAGAGACAAAATGCATCCTAAGAAAGCTCCTGCTACTTTTTTACATCAGGTTTTAATGCTTGGAACAGGTATGCTGCTATTTTTAACCCCTTTCCTATCTTTTTCAGGGATTTTTAACAGGATACAGCAGCAAGTGACAGTCTCTGCAAAATACACAGACTTTAGGTTAGAGCTTTCACTTACACAGCAGCGCTACAGGCTACAGACTTGCAATACAGAGGAAGGCTTAGTTTTGTTTCTTTTTCTTGATTTTAGCAGGTTTTACAGGCTCCCACACAAAAGGCACTAAGCCTCACATTAAATTGGAGACAGGGGAGCAGGAGAACATAAAGGCAGCTCCCTTTCTCAAAACAGAGGGGTTTTGTTTGTGCAAAGACTTGCCTCAGAGTTCTGTTTTACTTTTATTACTGTAGTCCCGAGATTGGGGACAAGTTTAACAATTTCTATCTCTTTTTTGGACATAGTATTACAGCCTCAGCCCCACAGATGCAGGCAATTCCCAAACCAATATCTGGGGAAGCTGTTTTAGTAGAAAAAGCTGCCTTTGATTATGGCAGCTACATGGCGCTGTGATCCCAAGCACATTTGTGCAGGAGTCACAATAGAGCTATTCAGTACAAAGGACTAATGTGATCCTGCGCACATTGGTGCAGGAAGTGCCTTAGCGCTAGACAAAGCAAAACACAGTGGATTTTGTTTAGCTGAGCAGAGTCTGCAGCTCTGCCAAGAATACATTCATTTATTCAACAAATGCTGGCATAACAGTGAGGAAAAGGCAGGCAACCCAGGCAATAGCCTGCTGTGCTTCCCCAAGGCAGGGAGGAGAAAAAGAGAGACAGAAAAGAGGAAAGAAGAAAGGTAGCGTAGGTGGCCAACCTGCAAGATAGGGGAGAGTAGGATAAAAAAAAGGGTGCTGTTGCGCAACAGACTTTAAGCAGGAAAAGAAGATGACAGTGCAGAGTCTCTTCTCTCGGACTTGTCTCCCAAGCCAAGGGGTGGGGCACAGTGCTACCACAGTACCTGGGCACTTATTGAACACTGGCCTGCAGCTCCTCTTCCCCAGCTCACTTCAGCTCACAACATGCTCTTGCTCTTCAGACTATTTTCTAAAAACCTTCCCCCTACTTCAGGCATAACGTGACCGCTACAGAAGCTCCATGCTGCCACCACAGACACGCTGGCACATTGCAGCAAATGCATTTCCAGATGGAAATACAGGCAGTAAAATATATTTCTAGGGCTAGAACAGCTTTTCCATGGCAATTTGGAAAACCAATATTTTGAGCCCTGACTGCCCTGCACACAACTGTTTTTACGTCCTCACTCCCAAGCCTCACAGATCCATTTTTGAGGTTGTAATCCATTCTACTCTCAGACCTGCTACTGTAGGATGTGGGGTGAAGTAATGTGCTTGTGTCGGGGGGGGCGGTGTGATGGAAAGCAGATGGGAATGGAAAGCAGATGCAGGACTTCTAGATGAGAGACAAAATCATTCTGCCAATTGTCACTGTAGGGCTGGGTGAGTTACACAAGTACTATATGTCACTTACATGATTTCAGCAATTCCATTCACAGAGCCACTGTACCTCTTCTCCTCCATACAGTGGTCTCTTGTGCATGAGCATTAACAGTGGAGCACTTCACTACAGAGTTCAGAAGAGGACAACTAAAGAAACTTTTGAAATATAACCAAAAATTATTATAAATCACTCCAGCCAGCTGGCCCAGTGGCACTGAGGTTGAGGCACTGAACGCCACACCTCATGCCGTGCCAGCAACCCGGGTTCAGGAATGGACTTGGGTCATTGGGGTTGGCCGGAAGGAGGAGGACTGAGTATCCCTGGGACCGCTATCCTCCTCCAGGGAAGGTAGGGAGGGACACCCACAAAGGTGCTGGCTTCTGGCAGTGGCTAGGGGTTAATACGAGTCGCGGTGCAATGGAGGGGTCGGCACAGGCAGATGTACATTGCACAGGAGCACATACCACAGCATCATTGGCATCCTTGCATGCCTGTGCTGTGGGGGGGAGGACTCAGGGGACAAAACAGCCCAATTCTCCAGTGCTTATAAAGGTCTGCCAGTGGTGCTGCACCGGACACTCCAGGAGCTCCCTCTGGCACTGACCCCTTGGTCTTCCGTGATGGGGTCCATGACATGGCCTAAGAGAGGGAGAAGGCAAGAAGGTTGAAGCTCAGGCACAGTGCCCCATGCAGGAGCCGCCAGTGGCAGGACCGGATTGGGAAACCAAAGGACCCCCTCCCAGCTGAGGAGGTAAGGTGACTAAAAAAAGAAGCAAAAAAAGAAATCACTCCATCCAACTTTAGTGATTTCTAGGAACTAAATAGAGCCTCTGAGGGGTGTCTCTTATAGTGTAAATGAATTCTCACAGGAGATTTGGGCAGTCGGGTTTGTTCGGCTGTGTATCACAGTTTTCTCATCCACACCACACTCTTGGAGTCTCTTATACCATAACAGACCCCTTGGGGGCCTCATTAACTTGTAGCATCAGCCACCCAGCCACATTGAGACTAACAAACAATTCCAAATGTTTGACCTGAGCTCATGATTTTAAAACTAAAATGTTGCTACTACTCAGTTTGTAAAAGATTGTTAAAAAGGGCCAATATCTCCTTCCTAATGAGTCTGATTATGGCAACCGGGGGATTCACTACTTCCAGAACAGAACAGTTGGCTTGACATGGGCAGCAGCACACGGTCGAATAGTTGCTAGACCAGATAATTTTGCAGAATGGGTCAGGGCTCAGTAGAAGAAGCAGCCTGATATTCTGGACCATTGACTACAGAACAGGGAGGGGAGCATGGATGTGGTGGTAGAGCAGGACAGAGTGAGGAAAGGGCTGCTAGCATTGAAAGTAGACAAATCACCCTGCCCAGATGGAGTACACTGAAGGGTGCTGAGAGAACTGGCAGAAGAGCTTGTGAAGCTACTGGTAGGCCTATTCTGTAGTTCATGGGAGTGAAGTATGATGCTACAGTGCTCAAGAATCACTCATGTAATGCCCCTTCATAAGAGCAGTCTCAAAGATGACTCAGGAAATTACAGACTGGTCAGTCTGACTTCAGTCATGTGCAAGCTTGTGGAGACCATAGTTAACATACAAACATAGAAAGGTGATGGCAGAAGGAGACCAAAGGTCCATCTAGTCAGCCCATTAGTTTGCATGAACCTCTGTTGGGCCACGCCTGCTAGCATTGAACTCTTACTCAAGATGAGTCCCCACCCTCGACCCTGTGTTGCATGTATGTCCTGTCCAAACCAAGTTTGAATGAGGTGATTATTTTGGCCTCCACCACCTTGGCGGGTAAACTATTCCAAGGTGCCACTACTCTCTGTCTCTGAGAAAAGAACCTCCTTACATCACGTCTGAACCTTACCCCACCCCTTGAGTTTCCAGTTGTGTCCTCTAGTACTAGAGTTGTGGGACCTAGTAAACAGTTTAGAGTATGGCACTTTGCTGATGCCTTTCAGATACTTAAATATCTCAATCATGTCCCCCCTCTCTTGTTTGGCCTCCAACGAGAATAACTTCAGCTGTTTCAGGTGTTCCATACATGGCAGGTCATGTAGTCCTGTTATCATCTTTGTTGTCCTTCTCTGTACCATCTCCAGTCTTTCAATGTCCTTCTTTAGGTGTGGGCTCCAAAACTGGACGCAGTACTCCAGCTGAGGTCTCACCAGAGATCTCTAAAGAGGCAGTATCATAAATGAATATCTGCTTATTGGTCAGCAAGTTATGCCATTACAATATAAATATTACAGTACATAACAGGTAAAAATAATATAAAAAGTGTGATACATAATTATCGTCAGTAACATTCTGAATAATTTAAAATACACAATGGTGCAATATACATAGTGATACACATGTCCCATTATCACCAGATAAATGTATACAGTTGTGAAAATGTGCAATGTTATTCAAATATATGTAATTTCCTCTTATCTATCATTTTACATATAGATCACATTTTCTAGAAGATACATATACAGTATATAGATATATATATATATATATATATATATATATATATATATACAGAATTAGATTTGAGCAAATATGTTACCGTTTGATTTGGTTCCAGTTTTACAATGGATAATATTTCCCAAAAGAATGTATCCCTCTTCTTGCCATACAATAGGCACAGTATCAAAAGATGTGTTATGTCATCCTCTCCGGCCTGACATTTGCAGTTACTCCCCACAGCCTGTTTGCATAACGTTTTCATTCTTTGGCTTTCAAAGTATTCAAATCTATACTTTGTTAATAGTCTTTTATGATATTTAGATAATTTTCTAAGCCAAACTTCCTTTTATTATTTGACATCCATGTACTGATTTTGTAGTGTTTACTTAACTCTACATCCCTCTATATAAATACATATCTTAATCTTTCTTTTATTTTTACATAGACCTCTTGAAATGGTCTAGTATGTATATCTAATATGTAATTTAATAAACCATAAGGTTTGATCATTTTTTACACTATCTGCATAGTAGGAAACATCTCTTGTTGACTGGCTTATTTAATAAACTCTTTTACGCATAACCAGGGGAATCTATTCTCCTCCATTTTATATGCTTTTAACCAATACATTGCCATTCTTTGTTCTATGTTGCATTGTATTGGTATTTGACCTAACTCCATCATCACCAGTGCTGATTGGGCTCTTATTGGGAGATGCAAGAGATGTTTGTAATATGTATTTACAAGTAGTTCTAGTGTTTCCCTTAATTCCATACCCCGGATTTCTGCTCCATATAACATCTGGTTTCTTATCTTTGTGTTAGTAAGTTTAATACAACCTTTAGTTGACCTACCCCAACTTTATTCGCAAAACCAAGCACAGCTGATGAGAATTTCTTTTCTTTCATCTCCATTGCTTTTTTTTGTTTTCCCCATTTTAATTGAGTATTAAAATGTATTCCCAAGTAACTGAAGTTATTCATGATTTCTAGTGCTTTATTATCATTCTTTATTTTAAAGTTACCCATTGATTTTTTTTGTGTTTCCACAAATCATTAACTTTATTTTATCATAATTTATTTCCAATTCCATACTTTCTATTTATTTTTGGCGTTTGTAGAAGCTTCCTTTAATACCTAAGAAGCTGGTTGAAAGGAGGACTATGGCAAGGTAGGGGCAGCACCTGGAGCCCACTTTGGGCATATGAAGGTCTGTGTCATATAGTTTCATAAAGATCTGGTTAATGAAAATGTTAAATAGTATTGGCGCAAGCTCACATGCCTTGCTTTACTCCCCAATTAGTTGTGAATTTGGGGCATTTATTATCATTTTTACTATATCTGACATATGATTTGTTATTATGATATAATGTTATTATAGTATTAACCATGGCTTCTTCTATCTTGTATTCTTTCTGTGTGTCCCAGAGTTTTTTCCAGTTGATCCTATCAAATGTGGACTTAAGGTCCACAAAAACACAAAACAGTTTTTGTTTCTTAACTTTATTATATTTATAAAGTGTGCCAACGTAAAACACTGGTGCAGCATAAAATGACCAGGTATGAAGCCAGGCTGTGCCTCATCAATTATTCTATTTTGTATCCATTCTAATATTCTATTATTGATGATTTTAGAGAGTATTTTTGGGGTATTATCATTCAAGCTTATGGGTCTATGGCAGCTGGGGTTGTTCCTTTCTCCTTTTTATATAATGAAATTATTATATTTCCCCACCATGAACTTGTGATTTTGCCTGTTTCCATTATGTATTTATAAACATTATATAGGCTTGTGGATCAAGTTTTTGTACAATTTTTGAAAATGTCCATCGGTACCCCATCTGGGCCTGGTGCTTTCCTACTTGGGAATGCTTTTATGGCTAATTCAATTTCATCTATAGATATTTCCTTTTTCATCAGGGTCCTTATAATTCTTTCCATTATGTTTATTTTTTTCTTCTTGGTCAAAGAGCTGATTTTTAAAATTGGTTACACAAGTGTCTGGTTCTATGTGATTTTCCACTTTGCCTGACTAATGATCAATACATTTCATTATCATCCTCCAAAATTTATTGTTGTCTTTTTTTATTATTGTTTTTTTTTTCAAATTCCTTCCAGACTCTGCTTCTATGTTTTCCCATTTTTCTTTTATGATGTTATTATATTGTTTAAGGAGTTTTTTTTCATTACTAGGGTATTGCCTGGTCATTCTTAATTGGTTATTCAGCTTTTTCTTTGCTTGTCTGCATGTTCTGTCACACCAACTGGATCCCTTTTTAACTGATATAGTTTTTCCTATATTTATTATATTTCTTAGTCTTCTCAGAATTGTTTCTAAATTTTGGAGGCTTGTCTCATCTGTATTACCCTCAGTTATTGTTCTAATTGTTTCTGTTATCCTGTTTTCCTCCATTTTATCCTTAAAGTGATTTTCTAAGATTTCACAGATGCCATTTTCACATAGTATGCCATTGCCTCCCATGCTTCAGATGTTGAAGCTACAATTTGTTTTGTAAAAAAATCTATCATGGTCATTTCTTTAATGTTTTATCGGCTGTGGCCTCCAGTTTTCTGTGGGCAGCCACACACCCAGAATAATGTTATGCAAGGGATCTGTGACTGTTTTACATACAACACCAAGGAATTCTGGGTAAACTAGAACGTTGTTCAAATGTTCATTACTCAGAAATGTAGTCCCTTATTCTGGCAGTGATTGCTGCAGTATAGCACCTGCAGTGAAGCTCACCAGGATGAAGAGCAGTTTCACAGTTTCCCTGCATGACAAGGGGATTAACTACCATTGAAATTGCATTTTTTTCTACAGTAACTCTACTGCAGAATTCTGCAGGGTCAGGTTTTATCCTGGCAGACTTCACTATAATATGTAGATATGTAGCAAGGCATTGTGGGTTCAATAAATTGTTTTGCAATTTCCTTACTGTGAGATGCAGTCTCATATTTCTGTAGTGGCTTTGAGGATAAAAGCTCTCAAATGTTTATTTTCAAAACATGGCATTGTGCATATAGTATCTAGCCAACAAGATTTCTTTACTGAGAGATGTAGTCTCCTGTTTCGGTACTATAGATACCTGCTATACCAAGACTGACCAACAGAGGTCTCTTAGGGTTGCCACCTTTTAAAGCTGCACTGTCAGGTTTTTCCAAGAATCTGTAATCTCACTCACCATTCTGAATTTAGGCTCTGTGGTGCTCCAGATTTCATCCATCAAGACACAACCATTTGTTTGTTTTTCTTCCTTGTACTTTTGCAAGAAATCCAAATATAACTTTGCCATTCTGTGCTGTGTGAGACCCCACCTTTGGTTTGATAAGAACCTGCCCTTGGCTCTTCCTGCACTTCTAACAATGTCTAAAGCAGGTGGGAGAGGTGTGCAGCCACTACCAGTAATTCAATCCTACTTCCTTCCTCCTTCAGTCCCTTTACATTCTCTTCCCCATTTCTGTCCCATTCTCCTTGTGCATGACAACTATTTTCATCCTGCCTGCAAGCTTCCCCAGAGTCCAGCAATTTCACCTCAGAATGGCTAGAGAATTGGTAATTACAAATGATCTAATGCGCAACAAAACCTATTATGTATAGCTTTATTTATGTATCATTTCTGTTGTACTGTAGCCTGCTGCTCTTTTCACACATTATATTTATTAGTTATCAGTGTGTCAGTGAGCACCCAATGAGCTTTAGGTGTGTACAAGTGCACTGATGATGAGACACACATTTGTTGTAACATTGCCTTGTAACACAGCCCATTTATACTTTTTGTAATGCACTCCTATGTCATGTTCCCTAATGCAGCACTTAATAATTTTTGCATTTATGCTATCTCCCTCCTTATAGTCTTAATTGTTTCCTTGATGTCATAAATTCCACATTTCCACACCCTGATTTAGTGCTTACTAATACTGATATGCAATCACTCTTCTCAAAGTCTGGCGTCTCCAACCACACTATAGCGTTCTGCTCCTTGCTGATGTTTGTGATACAGATGTTTATTATAAATCCATGTTCCCTTTCCATGATGCTGTTTTGCACTTCCTTGAGATCACCCTCCCCTACGTCCATAGCTGCCAGTTCATGTGCCATATATACCCCCCCAAAAAAGCCCCTTTTTTTGTGGTCTACTTGACTGAACCACCTGTTATCATGCATGATGTACCCACCACCTTCCACGAAACCCAATGCCATCACCTTGACACATTGCCCCTATCACCAACACCTCTGTTTGGGGAGCGTGCTGTGCATGTGTACTGTTGAAGTTCACTATATGATTAATGGACTGTACATTCCCACTCACTGACGGTCAGTCGTCAGCTTGTGGTGGTGGTGAGAGGATGATATGCTGCCTGCACCTCCTTCATGGTTCTGTTGTAGTAAGTGTTGTGAGGTGGTGTGACGTGGTTGCACTAGATCACCGTTACTTTGCTGTTTGTAGAATTTGTATTACTGTATACATTTTTTTAGTTGGTGTTGGTGGGCAGAGGAACATGCAGATTTTCCATACCAGTTTGTGAATGACATTACCTAAATTTAACTATCTGTGCAATGTAAAGATGCATTGAATAGTGTTGCATCACTTATCTCCTTTGTTTACAGGCAATGCACTGCAACATGTTATACCAGCTCTGAGACAGCATGGTGAGAATGAGATTCACAAATGAAACTATTGCTGCTGCTTGGTGCATATTCTAATTTTCCTAAGTGTAACTCCCTTATAAATTGGGGTTTACTAGAATGCCTCTAGTGTTCTCTTTAAGAGCTGCCAGCTTGCTGACCCAGTCAGTTTACTAAGAGTGGAGGGGACTGTGAGTTCTCTTGCTCGAGTCCCACCTGAGCCGTGGGTTAGGTGCTCTATTGTTGCCATTGCTAAGTAGGCAAAGAGGGACCCTTATTGGGCTGTAGTAATTATGTGTTATATGTCGCCTGAGTATTAAGGAATGTATTTTGTCTAACCTGTTTTCCCTTGCAGCTGTGACTTTGTGCATTTTGTCCCTCCATTTTTGGCCCAGACTGTCTATGGGGTTCAGTGAGGATCCAAGGGCACTTAAAACGGAGCATTGAGCAGCCAATTATGGCTTGGACTCTTTTTGGGCCCGGCTGCCAATGAGAGGTATGGCCCTTGATCTGGGAGCTAAAGTCCAGAAGGTGACACATTTTTTGAACCAATAGAAGCAGGTAGAGTGGATTGGCAGTGGGATCCCTCTCCAATAGCATTGGGTAGCGCCCAAATGAGGACCCCCTGCTTAATGGCTGATGGAGCAGAGTCGTTGTGGCTGTGATGCGAGAAGGAGCTTTTGGCTCCTGCACTCTAGAGTCTTTGTGCGGGTTTCACATGTGGAAGTCCAATTAGTCATGCTACAGTATCGCCTCAAGGTGCCAGACAAGATCCACTGTGGTATGCCGGCAGAGGAGGCTGTATACATGACAGCTACCTACCAGGCTCACCCTGTAGAGGACTGGAGAATCTGCTTCAATCACGCTCGGTCTGTCAGGAAAATTGAAGCTGCATTGCATTACCCGGTTCATGCAGCCAAAACATTCTGGAGTTTAAAGAAGCTCCCTAGTATGGTACCCCTCTTTCCTACATATAAATGTGTGGACAAGTGTTTGGATCACAGGCCTTAGCATCAGGACAGGCAGTGAGTGGGTCCAGAAAGGCTGAAGTACTTAAGGAGCACTTCTTTTCATGGTTCACAAGGGAGAGGTATTGGGCTTGGCCCATTCCTGCAGGGAAAGGGTGTGCGGGTGTTTTGAAGAGAGCCACAGATGGGGTCATCATGGTAGAAAGGTTGCTGGGGGCCTTGCATCCTGTGGGTACACAAGGCACCTTAGCCAGATGTGTTACATACCAGCGTGCTTGAGAGCTGACAGGGGTCCTGGCATAGCCAGTGGTGCATCTGTTAAACAATGCGCTAAATACAGAATGTGTGCCCAGAGAGTGGATGTAGCCAGGGCCGGCATTAGGCACCCGTGAACCCCGTGGCCGCTGGGGGCCCCCAAATGTAGTGGGCCACAGGTGGCACATGTAGCGGGTCTGACGGGCACCAGCAGCAAACCATTAACCATCCCAGCAGCATACGTTTTGCTCTGGCCCAACCCAGCTCCCTGCCTGGATCACCACAGCATCCTAAAAGAAAAGCAAATACTGCCCCCCCACCAGATCAACATAGCTGAGCAGTATTAGTACCTGGCAAGCCCTTGTGCTCCTCGCTGACTGCACTAATGAACTCTTTCCGGCTCTGCTCTTCCTCCCCAGCAACAACATGTGATGTCCTTGTCCAGTTGCCCTTTTGTGTGGTTTAGACTGTGAAACTTTGCGTCATTGCTGCGCTTCCACAGTGTCAAAATCGGCCCGATTTCCTGAAGGAACGCCATAAACCACACCATGTGGTCCACACCACCATCCTGCCTTCAATTCTATCCCCAGGCAGCTTTGTTTCATGTTGCTCATGTTCCTCTATTGTGCTACACAGAACGTGCTGACGTGGGAGGAGGTTCTGTGCTGCAACCAATCATAGTGCTCCAATAGGTCTGTCACTATTTATCGCACCTTCTCCAACTCAGACTTGAACATGTATGCCCCCCTCAGATGCATGTCTGCAGCATAAGTACGGGGAGATGGAAGTCTGAAGAGGTAGAGAGCAGCAGAGCAGAGGTAAAAAAAAAATTTGCAGTAGCTGGAGAGGAACATTTTGTGCAATTATATTATTTGTATTATTGCTCTTAAGGTCATTAATTTGTGTTTGAGACTGAATCTGACAAATTATGCAGTAGTCGGTCGTGCAGTTAAGGAAGGTTTTTTTTTTAATGTATTCTATTATCTGTTAGAAATGTAATACTTCTAGTGTCTCCAAGTCATTGTGTCTGACATATTGTGCAGTAGTTGGATTTATGTAAAAAAATTACTGGGGGGTTTGGGGAGGGGGAACGGGGAAGGGGGTTCATAGAGAGGGCCATGGGGTGGTGCAGAGGCCCATCGAGGTGCCCATCTGTGATGCCCCAGCAATTGCGCTTGCTGGGGGCCCCCAAAGTCCTAACACCGGCCCTGGATGTAGCCATATGTGGTACCTCTCCACAACAGTGGGCCCCAGTATGACCCAGGGAACTACAGACTGGTGAGGTTGAGCACAATTGAGGGGAAACGGTGCAATCTCTGCTCAAAACAAAGGTGCAGTTTCTTCTTGCTAAATGCTGTGGTAAACTGTGATAACCTCTTACAAGTGTTTAGTCGCTAAAGTCTTTACCAGGATTAGGAACTGGTTACGAGGGCTGTGTGTGATCTACTACAACTGAAAAGTGGATGAAAGTCTTCATCTTGGACCAGCCCAGTTTGGCGACTTGGAGAAGGGTGAGGTGTGGTACCCCAGGGGGAGGAGACCAGTCCCATGGGGGAAGTTCCCAATGTTTATGGAGAAGGGCCATTGTGGTGTCCTCCAGCCAACAGGGCATGTGTATTGGGATGGAGTGTAGGCCCCACTGGCTGTGGGGTGGCGATAATACTAAATGGAGATTGTTGGTACGAATGTTGCCGACTGTGCAATCAGCTCTTGCAGACCATTGGAGAGGTAAACTGACTTAGCATGCAACCGTGGCCATTGGGGCAGGCGATGAGAGACAGTGGTAGGTGAAATGATGGACAAGTTGTAATTGTTGGTGTGAGACTGGGAGAACTGTCATCCAACAAGATGCAAGCAACTATGGCAGGTGGATATTGTCACAGCGCTAGGAAAGTGACCAGAGGTGTCCAGGGGGAGCCTCGAGGGGTGGTGGGGAGGAGGGGGTGGGCATTGGTGGGTGTGCTAAGTCTCTCCAGTTGTGTTAACCCGCTACATCCATTGGTATAAGAGGTGAGCGGCGGACGGGAGGATGCAAATGATGATGACATATCATTGATGTTAAGACAGGGAACTATTACAGCTGTGCAGGTACAAACCAGGCAGGGCGAAGTAACATGACAGAGGGACACATCAGGGAGATCGGGAGGCATTGAGGCACATATGGCTCAGGAGGGGTGGAACACAGTAGGTTCAGGAAACAGAAGGAAGAAGCTGCATATTGTGTGCCTACATTCAGATGTGGCCACAACAAACATGTGAAGGACAAGCCTGTGTGTCCAGCCGTAACACAGTTATGCACCCCCGTCACACTGCCAGGTGGAGGAAGCAACTGATAGGAACCATTGGAGGAACGAGTAGCAGCAAGGACACTCCCTCTGAGGAGGGTTCCGTGGCACACAATCTGGGAGACATGGGGGAACTTCTCTTGGGAGCATTGAAATTTAACCAAAACAAGAAAGAGGATATTTTTTTCGGGAGGGGTGCCTCCTTGAGGAGACACAAGTAAAGTGAGAAAAGGGGTGGCATTGGTCAAGATGGAGGGGACATGAGCGGGGGGGGCGATGCTCCAGTAGCAGATAGTGTGTTGCCCAGAAGCATCACTGGCAAAAGAAAGGAGACTCAGGGTGGTGGCTCAGTGAGGAGAAAGGTCTGTAGATGGGACGGGTGGTGTGGTCTTGCTCTGTGTGTACAAACTGACATTTTCCACAGTCATCCAACAGGATGTACTGAAACCAAGGAGGATCAGGACAAAGGGTGATATTGGTTCGAGCCTGGTGGATGGACATGGTTCGAGCAAGAGGGAGGTGGAGGAGACAAGCAGGCTAATGTAGGGGGGAAGGGGTGACCCACAGATAGCCAGTGGTAACAGGGATAATGAGGCAGTGAGAGTGCTGCTCTTGGTTGACTTCTTGACTGCCCAGGAATGCAGAACAGCCACTAGGACAGTCAATGGCCACCAGAGGACTCTGTGAAGCTGGGAGGTGACCAGCAATGATGGGGGAAACCAGTAGTGGCTACTTCATTGCAACAGTGATGTATACCTCTAACTGGGCTGATGTGACTTATAACGAGACATGGATCACTTAGGGTGAACAGATGCTCACTTGTATAGGGCCTGCTGGCAGACGACAATGTCCTAGTAGTCTATGTCTGCCACGAATATCCATTTTTCTATATTTGTTTGTGTCATCATTCCGTGTATGCTGGTTCCAGTTTTCCTCTTGTGCTATGTATGTACCCTGTGTCACAGTTTGTGGTGCACGTCCACTCCGAGTGCTTTTGCTGTTTACCCTCAAAATGTAAAAATAAATAGACACTGATATTTGTTTGCCTCCATGGTATTGCCCTTGCTACAACAAAATTATACTTATTTTCTCTTCTTCTGCTTTGTGTGTGTGTGTGTGTGTGGAGGGGTGTGGTTCATTTGTTAGTTCTACAGTCCCATTGTGTATAAATGCATCACTTGATGGCCGTTGCCTGCACTCCATTTTACTCCCACTGAGTCTCAATCTGTGGCTATTCGCACCTGCTTACCCTTGGTAATGTGCTTCATTTTATGTGTTTGAGTCCAGCACCATTACACAGACAATTGTGTCATCAAGCTAAATGTAGTAGTTTGACCACACTGCAAAACACCATGAATTGAGCACAGAACAGTGTCTTTTGCATCAGATTTCCAGTCACACTGTCAGACATATCTGTGATCCTTCGTGGCCTATTTGTTTGTACTATGACACACAATTCTGCTGGGGATGAGCACTATGAAATTATCCACAGTGGTCGATATATCTATGTTCCACCGTCTCGGTGGCACTGTTGGTTGAGGCCCTGTATGCCACACATCGCACTGCGCCATCAATCCGTGTTAGTTTAGTAAGTCAAGCTGATGCACCACCCATTGTTGGCAAGGGGGAGAAGTCATGACACAGGCGGAAGGAGGCAGAATGGGTGAATAGCTGGGGAGCTATGGGAAAGGAAGCTTTTTGGAGGCAGTGAAAATAACACTCAGAAGTATAGAAGGAGAGAGAGAGAGTTAAAGAGAGATGGAGAGAGGTAGAGAGAGTGAGAGAGAGAGGGAGAGAGCCCATAAAGGAGTCAATCATAATTCTGGAGGACTCTATAGTAAAGGGGATCATACGGCAGTGGTGAAGGGGGACAGGACAAGCAGCATCTGGGTAGAGTGCAAGCCTGATATGACAGCAGATAGGGTACAGCAGCATATTGATCGTTGTGTATGGAAGGTGGTGGGGAACCACGCACCATTGTTTTCATGAAGATAAGCTGAATTCCAGCTCCTTCATTTTCTGCTGCCAGCCCAAGTCGCCCCCCCTATCCATCAAAGTAAACTCCAGCCAGGGGCAGAATGATGGACCTTTTGATTGTAACATTGCTGATGGTGTTATAGCGTCACTTTACTTTCTGTAACATCTCGATTCCCTGATGAACCGCATAATCTATCAGCAGTTCTGTGGTCCTGCTGGTGTCCTTATTTCGATCAGAGACCTTTTCCACACTTTTGTAAATTTTCTAAATAAATTGGAGGATGGATGCAACTATAGTTCTGGAACAGGGAACAAAGCTTGGGACACCCTTTTTTAAGGATGGCATCGATATGTCCAGAGAAGTTTTGGTGTTGGTCCAGCCAAGCACCCAAATACCTGAAGCAGGATGTGTACTCAAGTAGATTATCATCAAGGTTGAGGAAAGTGGTCAGGTAGGCAAGCCTATAGAGTCTCTGCACTGTGACAAAGGTCATGGACACAGGATGGTTAGCAAACCAGAGGAGAACTTTGTCATGCTGCAAGTTGGATGGAACCTCAACAGGCTTGAGACAGATGTATAAGAACCATATCAGCAGCGTACCTGTGTATGGTGGAGGGTGAGCAGATGATGGAAGGTCATTTAGAAAGATGGAGAATAATAAGGGCCCTAAAACTGAGCCCTGCGAGACACCAGTTCGAATGGGGATGTGAGGGGAAATTTCTGCAGAAATCTTGACTGGTTGTGTTCTACCAGTGAGGTATGCTTTGAGTAAGTTTGTGGCTGAGGGAAATAAACGAGCTGTTGAGAGTTAGTCTAAGAGAAGGGAGTGGGAGTCAGTGTTGTAGGCCTTAACCCGGATGACAAAAACTGATGAGGTGATTTGGCCATTGGCCATCCCTGTCGGGATATAGTCAGTGAGCTCAAGTAAGGAGGTGGCAGTAGAGCTTTTTTTTCTTAAACCAGATTGGGAAGGGGTGAATTAGGCGGTGTCAGATATGAGGTAAGCTGTGAGAGTACTATGTGTTCTTAAAGTTCTGGTAGCGTATCAAGGATAGATAGTGTGGTGGTTACCAGAAGAGGAAGGGACACTGCCTTTGAGAAGGGGAGGATGTAGAGCTCCACAGAGCTAGAGAAAGAAATGATGGAAGTTATGAGGTCAAGAATAATAGAGGGCTGGACGGTAGGACAGCAGTAGATACCAGCTACAAAGATAAGGAGAGTAAATGGAACGGACACATGAACTTGCTAAAGCATCACAGGTGGCTGAGTTAGAGGAGGAGGAGTAAACTGTTGATAATTGGAGTGAGGGAGGTAGGAATGTACATGGCCACACCAATTCACCTGCCTGCTCTATCTTGCCTTAAGTGGGAGTAGCCAGGAATGGATACTGAGTGGCAGCACAGGTGAGAAACTGACCAAGAAGAGATGGAGGGTGCTGCAGGGTGCTGACTGAGCTGTCACTAAGTGCATACTGTAACAGCAGGTAGTACAGCTCAGTTGGTGTCATGCCATGATGGATAGCGAATGGATATGCTGGTCACCGGCACATGATGGGGGTTCAGGCTGTTTTGGCGCTACATTGCAGTATGGGTGATCCACTACACACCTGGGAACAGCATTACTTAAAGGGACACTGTCGGTCTTAGTACGTGTTGATTTTAGTGTTTCTCAAAATGCAAACTTCTGTAACAACTAGCATTCATTATGAGGCTACAACAATTTGTTTACCTTTCCGGTGGGTAGGCAAAGCATCTATTTAATGTTATAATCCATAATTGACATTCCCTCGGGTCCGACTTAATGTCCGTCTTTGGGGTGGACCTGCCACCAGACACAGCACTTTAGTAACCACCCCAGTCTCATGCACCCGCAATCAGTGTGCTTGTGATCAGCATTCGGTCATTCTTTCCTGCCGCTTGAAACAGGTGATGTGTGCTGCTCATTCCCGCTGCGCCCATCCTGTTGCTGCTTCTGCTATTTGTTAAGTTCCTATTGTAGGTGCTGCATCTGGTATATTTTTGGGCTGTTTCTCTCACATGTATGCTTCGTATCTGACCTATTCAGCCCTGTCATCAGTGTGTTCACATATGCTGCACTACTTTAACCTAACAGCAACCCTACATGTACAAATGCTGGAGCCGGTGTGCAATTAGTCTGGCTACAGAGAGTGAGAGCGACTGCCTTCCACTATTACCTGTTCTGTCCAGTCCAGTACTGGATCCATGCAATTGCATGGACTAGTATTTACTAAAAGGCAGGGAAAGATGCTAATAGGAACCAGTATTAAAAAAAAAAACAACTTCCACAGAAATGACAGTCTTGCAGGTTGAATTGTTGATACAATTATTTGCCCGGGGTAGGACATGTGTGCTATAACCCATACTCTAGTTTTGTGTGCATGTCTTTCCATGCAGGAAAACTGATGAACAAGGAGATCAAGTAACTCGCTCATGTTCCCCGAGGGAGTCAGTAACTGTGCTGAGGCTGGGACTGGTGTTCAGTTATTAAAAATCACTGTACTCCAATCATTCAGCCATGCTATCTTCCTCAAATCAACCAGATATGGTGCCTTATGATTAGTGCTATGGGAATTGTTTTACTATGTGTGCGTGCCATCCGTCTGCCTAGAGTGAGAGAGAGGGACATACACTTGGTGTAGCCATACCCTCCAAATCTACCCTTCTTGCCGGTTCTGTACCGGAATTCTCTCACTAACCAGACTAACCACTCATCAGTAGCAGCACTGCTAAAGCCTTCCTTGACAGATTTGGCGTTACTTTCTAGATGCCCTAGAGCATATCTACCTCAGCCACGAAGCAAAACAACCAATTTAGTCATGTGGCTCTGGTGTTCACTCCTCAAATTGATCACATTTTAATTTCCATTGGATGAATCTCAACGTAAACATATTATCACTGCTTTTTTTTTTTTTACCTGTGGGACATTTGTGGGTAGTGTATGCTTTCCTCAGAAGGAGAACTGATTCTTTGTTTTACAAAAGCATGTTATTCATTTTTTTTCCCTTATCTGCCACAAATTAGAATTGTTTTTGTTTGCCAGCAACAAAACCAAATGAAAAATTATGTTTTTGTTGACCTAGAGACCCAGATCACTATGTGGTGGTGGTGGTGGGGGGGGCTAGTAAAGCTTTGCAGTCCATGTCTTTCGTTCTTTTCCCTTCTTTGCCCCAGTTCAGTATTTTTTTCGTTTGCCAGTAACAAAACCAAAACCAAAAATATTTTTTTGTTGACCTAGACCGAGATCACTATGGGGGGTGTGGGGCATAGTATAGCTTCCCAGTCCATGTGTTTCATTGTGTTCCTCCTCTGCCCCAGTCTTGAATTTTTTTCATTTGCCAGCAACAAATGAAACAAAACATTTTTTTTTACCTAGACCTACATGACTATGTGGTTGTGGTGGTGGGGGGTAGTGTATTGACCCAGTCCATGTATTTTACTGTTTTCCTTCTATGCCCAATTTTGCAATTTTTCCATTTGCCAGGAACCAAAAAATGAAAAATATTTTGGGTTGACCTAGAACAAGATCGCTAAGTGTTGTGGGGGTGTTAGTATAGTGACCAGTCCATGTCTTTCATTGTTTTCCTTATATGCCCCAATTTTGAATTTTTCTCGTTTGCCAGGAAAAAAAAACAAATGAAAAAATGTTTTGGGTTGACCTACAACATGATCACTATGTGGTGTGGGGGGTGTCTAGTATGGTGACCCAGTCCATGTCTTTCATTGTTTTCCCTTATATGGCCCAGTTTTTCATTTTTTCCATTTGGCAGGAACAAAACCAAAGAAGAACTTTTTTTTTTTGTCATGTTTTTCCAAGAACACTAGTATAAGACTGCAGCATGTCTTTCACTACCCATGGCTTACAACTTGAGAGCGTCACTTTTTTCTTTTCGGTGTGTTGTATTTTTGAACTGTTATCCGAATGCACTCTTATATACCATTGATTGGTTGTTGTAATGCTTCATGAGTTCTATTTTATTTTTTTTTTGCCTAATTGTTCGAGTTTATTCCATGTGCCCCATTCGTACTCTTGTCTACCCTTTCTTCAATTCAATTTTTATGTTGTCTGCTTTCAAACCAGGTTTCCTTCCATCAAATGCAACTCTTTCTTTGATATCTCACCTGGGACTACTCCCTTTCACAATACTTATGCAAGTAAATAAGATTACTTTTCTTCATCTCTCAATGGCCTCTTGTCAGACCTTTGCAGACAAACAATTGATGCAAGTAAATATGTCATTGTAATTCACATTGTTCTTTGTGTGCCTAGACCACGTGTTTTTGTTTCCACATGTTGTCACCTCTTCCTGCTACTCCTTTCTGTGTAGCCCACTTCAAGGCTTTCATGTTGTCTTTGACTGTGCCTTGGAATGTACATGACATTGCTGCCATATAAATATAAATAAGCAGCTTGAGCTAAGCTCATTATCTCAAGCAGCAGTCCTACCCCCTTCTGAGAGCTTTGTCTTCATTCATGTAGTGCCAGACAAGGATGAAAGGCTCTCTTGCCAGCTTCCACAAAAAGTGTAATGCCTTGTCTCATGCTAACAATGCTCTTTTGTAAGTCCCTTATTGAAATGTTTTGATGCAGGTGCCATCTTGTCTTTGTCTCTGAGTCTTGCTAGCAGTCAGTGGTCTACAAGGTACCTCACATTGAGTGCCTTGCTGTTGTAGTACTTCTGTCAAATGCCTTTATTTTGTACTACAGTACATTCAATATCATGTCAGTCATTATTCATTATTTATGACTGATCAGGGGAACTAGACACACTAGTAACACTTTTCTGTCCCAAGCCCTGAGGTTACAAGGTACAGAGAGGATAGAAAGATCAATTTTAATGCAGATTTCATACGATGCAACATACACGGTTACAGCACTTTCTGAGATGATTTTATATCTCAATATGTACCTTTCTGAGACTTTATTTCTGCAGCAACCATTACACAGGTAGTCTACCTTATCTTACTGCACTGGCAGAGTTCCCTGTGAGTCTGCTGTCACCTGCTGAAGCCTACCAATGCCTACAATGCCAATCTTACTCCTGTTCCACTCCCTCTCTGGGACACGAACATGGTGGACACCTTAGGATGGAGTCCTTTGATAGTGGTCTTGTAAGAAGGCTAGAGAAGTCTAAATGCAGAATTTTTAGGGAATATTAGAGGGAGGAGAAGGAGGAACCAGGGTTAGTTTCCACATCGCCAGATAGGAGAAGGAGCTGGATAAGGAGTAGAAGGATGGAGTGGTATTTACATCCCTGGATCAGGGAGGAGAGCTGGGGAGTGGGAAAGGGACAGGCAGGCTTTGTGAAGAAACTCGGGGTTCAAGGAGGGGATGAGGAGACCAGGTGACTAGGATGGGAGGAGCAGAGGGTGGGGAACACAAGGGTGGAGGGGAAAGAGTGGGTAGAGGGTGGAAGAGGGAAGAAGAGAGTTGGGGAAAGAGTAGGAGAGGGTGAAGGAGAAGGCAGAGGAGGGAAAGGAGCATAGTGACCAGAAGGTGAGATGTAATGACTGTCAACCAATTATTTAGTTATTGAAATGTTTCATCAAGAAGGCACACTGAGCAACACATTGCTCCTCTCCCGGTGCGACCTGGGGAGTCGGGTAACATGAGGATGGTTTACTGACTGGTTTTCTGACTACTTGGCAGGCAGATCATAACAAGTTAGGATAGGTAATGCCCTCTCCTCCTACCTCTCTGTGAAGTCTGGGATACCGCACGGCTCCATACTTGGTCCCTTTCTTTTTCAGCCTATTCCTCAACACTCTTCTGAAAGTTTTCCCAGGTCATTTGTTACTATATGCAGATGGCATGGTATTATTTTCCTCCCACTCGGACACCCAAATTCTCAATCTCTCCCTACAAAAATCCTTCATTTACAAACAGGGACGGCACTGCAGATGTCATAGCGGTGCGGTTCCCTAGGCACCAGTGATAATTGGACAGTGTGGTTAAATATTAAGATGGGCAATAAGGCAATACAATTGATGACAAGGGTTCTGGACATCAGTATTGCAGATTTCAAAGGAATGGGAGACTGCCTCAGAAACTGCCTAGTAGGTGAGGATTGCTAGGTAGTGTTAGCGGAATGGTGGCAAAATATAAGGAAGAGCATAATTAAGGCAACCAGTCTCTGTGTGAAGTAATAGAGCAAAAGCAAAGAAAGTCCACTGTGGTACTCTCGGAACATTGCCACGGTAATGAGGGAAAAAACAGTGGCATTCAGGAAGTACAAGGAAATGCAGAGGTAGGAAGACAAGGAGGTGTTCCAAGTAAAACAGAGGAAAGCGCAGGCCTGCCGGTGCAGGGGTAGTGCTATCACTCAGAATGCCAGCGATCTGAGTTCGGGAATGGTCTTGGGTTGTTGGAGGGCTGGCAGGGGCAGAGGCTTGAGCATCCTGTGGACTGCTTGTCCTTTCCGGAGAGTAGGGGAAGCTTTGGCTCAGTGCAGGACCAACCCCTATTGGTAGCTGGAGGTTCAGCATGCCTAAGCCTCACAGAAGGGTGCAGCATGATGGACGCTGGCGTAAGTCTTGGTATCAGCACACGTGATGTCTCCAGGGGGCGTACATCTGAAAAATGCCTCAACCCAGTGCGACTCCAACAAGAGGGTTAGGCAGACCCTCGCCACCAGCAGGGGTGGCTGGGAATGAGGACCTCAATGAGACTAGAAGGTACAGAACCAGGGGGGTGGCTTAAGTGTCTTGGCTACCCACCCCCCACCTCTGTCCCCACCTGGGGAGTAAACCACGACTCTGAGTGGGATTCCCTCCAAGCTCGCAATGCAGTGGTTGGTCTGGTGACAATGCCAGGGCTTGAGGTGGAGGACAAAATAGAAATAAAAAAAAACAGAGGAAAGCAGGTAAGGCAGAGAGGGGAGTAATGGAGCAGACAAAGGAAAGGTTAACCAAAGGGGTAGCTAAAAGGCTTAAGACTTTCTTCAGGTGCATAAGCCAGAAGAGGAGAGCAAAGGGATGGATGAAGGATAAGAAGGATGACAGAGGGAGATTTCACTGAAGAAGATCGAGTAAAAGCAGACACCCTCAACAGGTACTTCTGCTCAGTCTTCACAGTGGAGGGAAGGGAAGACCACCAGGAAGCAGAAGGAACATTGGGATGTGTGGACACAAGTCCATTTTCAGAGGAAAGAGTCCTTGCAGAGAGTTGTAGCTCTGAAAGTGGATGAGGCTATGGTACTAGTCAGGTTACACACAAGGGTACTGAAGGAACTCAAGGAGGTGCTTGATGTACCACTGATGGCCTTATTCAACAGCTCACTGGAAACAAACATGGTTCAAGAGGACTGGATGAGAGAAAAAGTGGGCCTGTTCCAGAAGACTGGCAGCAGGCAGGAGGCTAGCAACTATAGTGCAGTCAGTCAGCCTCACATCAATGGTGGGGAAATCAATGGAAGATTAGTAGAGCAGCTTGAATCCAATGGGCTACAAAAGCTAAGGCAGCATGAATTTGTGGTGGGGGTGGTTCATGTCAGACAAATCGGATTGATGTCTTTGACTAGGTGATTAGATGCTTTTTATGGGGGGTGGTCTCCACCTGATGAAGGAGGGGACCAGTGCACTAGGGCAGGAGCCTTTCTTGTTCCTGCAGCGTGTCAACAAAGCTTGAGGCAGGCACAAGGGATTTGTAGAGGTAAGGAAGGAAGGAGTAGAAAGAGCTGTAGATCAAGTAGGGTCTGCAGCGAGAATAAAGGTAGTAAAAACAGGCAGACTAAGGGTGCCAAGCAGCTCTTATACGCTGTCAAATTCTAGGTTTCTATAAATGGTAGCTCAGTTGTGCCAGGCTTCACAAAACTTTGCTGAGTTGATATTTACAAAACCCTGGTTTGCACTTGGGCAAATTGTGGAGGTGGTCCCAATGCAAATGGAAGGGGGGCATGCATATTGACGTACTCTGATTCACATATCATTTGCTCCATGCAAAGGCCATTTATGGGACCTTTTGTATTGGTTGGCAGAGGTACTGCAGCAGCCCCCCACAACAGATCACCGACCCTATTGAAAATATAATACTTCCTTGGTGGTAGCGGTCTCCCCAAACAATTACCTTTCCATAGTAGTGGTCCCCTCCGCCAATCACAGGTCCGAAGTTGAAAATAATATTCCTAGTTGCCAGTGATCCTCCCACCCATGATCACAAATCGCTGGCCTGAAATGAACAACACAGTTTCCCTGGTGTCCAGTGGTCCCTCTCCCCACCTGATCACCTTCCCAATATATGTATACCATTTTCCTGGGGTCCAGTGGTTCCACCCCTCACCTGATCCCTCAAACCATGCTCCAAATGGTGTCCAGTGCTCTGTCCCCCCACCCGTTCCCAGATCTCCTGTAAAATAAGTGAAACCCATTGTCTGGCATCTAGCACTCTCCTCCCTATTCCCGACCCCCAGTACATTAACCAACCATCTCTTCCTTGTCGTCTAGTGGACCCCTGCCCCCTCACCCCAGCAGGTAGTGCCCCACACCCTGCTACCCCCATCCTGAGCCTGAGCCAGTGGCTGGCACAGCCCTCCTTTCTCCACCATGGCTGGCCACCGACTGAGCTGTCAATGATCACGGGAAGATGGGTTCATTCATAGTTCAATCAGTGGCCGGCCGTGGTGGAGAGATGAGGGCTGTACAGGACACCAACTCGGGTTCAGGATGGGGAGTGCGTGATGGTGGGGCACTACCTGCAGGGGTGGAGGGCAGTGACACTGCTAGATGCAGGAAAAGGATGGTTCATTGTTGTACAGGGGATTGGGGTTAGGAAGAGGGGTCCACTACCTGTCAGGGAATGGGTTTTATTTATTTTATGTTGGATTGGGGAATAGCATGGTAGAGAGACCATTGGACACCAGGGAATAGTGTTTTGCACATGGGGCGAGGGATCCAGTGGGGAGTGGGACCACTGGACACCAGGGAAATGGTATCCATATATCGGGTGGGTGACGGGGTGGGTGGAGGGACCACTGGACACCAGGGAAATGGTATCCATATATCTGGTGGGTGATCAGGTGGGGGGAAGGACCACTGTACACCAGAAAAACTGTATTGTTCATTTTGTGCTGGTGATCAGCAATCATGGGGGGGAGAGGGACCACTCACACCAGTGAATATTCATTTTTCAACTTGGTCCTGTGATCAAGGGAGGGGAACCACTACCACCAGGGAAATTCCTTTTTTTGTATCACTCAGGAGATCGGTTCTCACTTGGGGGGGGGAGACCACTAGCATCGGGGAGACTGGTGACTGTACTGTTACAGGGCTGACTCTGGTGCATGAGATTGAGGGGAGCATGCTACACTTGCCACAGCCTATGCAAATGGCCCCATAATGGGCATGCAAATGGTCACATAGTGCCTTGCATGTCCAATGGGCTTATTTACATGGCTGCTTTCGTGAACTGGAAATAGCGCACCTGCGTTATTCCTTGCGAAGATATACACCTGGCTGCATGTTGGGGTGGTGCTAGTGGGGTTAGCGCTGACTCCACCTGGCCCTGTTCTCAGTCAGATAGCGCAGTTCACTTTCCGACTGAGAATAGCAGCATTTGACATCTGGGCAATCACAAAGCACAATGCAAACTTCAGCGCAGTAGTTTGCAATTGTTTGTGAATCTAGCCCCTGGTGTTTCCTTGCTGTTTTAAGGAGTCACCTTTTATTTACAGTTGCAGATGGTTTCCATTGTTAGCAGGGATGCAGCTCGGAATTTTGGGGCCCAGGACAAGTCACTTGAAATGAGCCCCTGTCTCCCATACCAGCTAATGCTGGGGGTAATATCAGCTCCTCAGGTGGGCCCCACCTTGAGCTTGGGGACCAGGTCAAATTCCTACTTGTCCCTGCATTACTGCAGTCCTGATTATTAGTACAGGTATTTTGTCAGGAGTTCTGTTTCTTTTTAGCCACCATGGTATCTTGCCCCACCAATTATGAGAAACATAGAAGTTGCCGGCAGATATCCTGAGCATCCTGAGCACATCCAGTTTCCCTGTAGCCTCTGTTGCTGCATCCATTGATGTGGACTGTGAATCACTGCATACAAAATGAACACTGTGCAATCCCTAACAATGAGGAGATAATTACTCACATTGAGTCTTTGTATAATCCCCACCTTGTACTCCAAGGTAATTGCAGCTTTTGAAGAGCTGTCATTCACACCAGGCCATTTGGAACAGAGGCAAAACTACAGCTTGCCAAAATAGGGGTATTTTATTTTCTAAAAACTTTATTGTTTACTGCTCTTCTGCTGCGGCAGGGTTCCATGGTCATTTCTTTAGTGAGGTCAAGGCCCCTGTGGGCCTCACACATTTGGATATGTCTCATCCTCCTCTGGGGATTAAAAAAAGTGTTCTGATGTCCCTCATATGCTGGGTGCAGGGGTCGCTGTGTTCATCTATGTTCCAGAGGGCTGACTTATGCATTTTATGTAAGCCTCCTCCCAAATCTAGGGCTTGCCTGTCTGTCTCCTCCAGTACTGGTATGCCTACCTGCACCCTCTGGTCCCCTGGAATGTAGAGGTGGGACCAGCAGTGCCACAAATTCAAGAAGCCCTGGTGGGAGCTGCACCAGGGTTCCACTTGAAAGATCTTTGTGACTGGAGCTGCCCTGTGCACCTGTTCTTGGCCCCCTGAACTGGGACACTAAGACCAGCTATAGAGAGTGCCATCAGGTGCATTTGGAGGTTGCCCTGGCCCGTGGAACTGCAGTGGGTTTGGAAATGAACTGAAAACCCTTTCCAGATGAAGAAATGTCCCAGAAAAAAGGGTCATAATCTCCAACTAGAGGAGGGTAAGTTTAGGGGCAACATCAGGAAGAACTTCTTTACAGAGAGGGTCGTGTACTCCTGGAATGGGGTGCCAAGGGAGGTGGTGGCGGTGAATTCAGTGGGGGTGGTTCAACAGGAGATGGGACAGAAACACAGGGCTGTTGAAAAAAGGGGGAAAATCTGGGGCCGGCCTAGGGGTGCTAGGCAAACGGGCAGACTAGGTGAGCCTGGAGGTCCTTTTCTGCCAACACTTGCCTATGTTCCTAAATGGTGAAGCTGCAGCTGGCACTGTCAGTGCTGCTGTACTTCCATGGCAGCATCCTCACAGAGCTGTAGCTCAGATAATCAAACCAGGCCATGTGCCTGATCCCACTGTGGATCCTGGTTCTAGGGCTGGCAGTGAAGCTGGAATCCGGTGTCAGCTGCAGTATCGGGTGCACAGGAGATGTGTTTCCCAGCCCCAGGGTAGGCATTGGGGCCAGAAAGGTAAAATAACTGTGTGCATGCGCACCAGAAATCAAGGGAGTGGTTCCAAGTCTGCCTCCCACACCAGAGCCCTGACCCAGAAATCGGTGTAGTAACCATTCAATTAAGTACTTCCATGGCCCAGGACAGTCAGCGAGGCCATGAAAGTGAAAAAACAGCACTAGGGGGCTTAATTCGCATATACGTGTCCAGCTTTGGTAAGCTGCCAAAGCTGGACACATATATATGTAAATAAAGATAGTACCCCCATGTCTCCCATGCCTGCAAAGCCTCATGGAAGGGCTCAGGAGGTGGCAGTAAATTTGCCTGTAAATTTCCATCAATAAGAAGCTAGCTTTGGGCTACAGGCTGCCTGGGAAGAAGCCTGATCAATCACGCATCAAGTTTCACAAAAGATAAAAGAGGCTGTTCCCAGGAATCAAGGCCAGATCAGTCTGAATCCTGAGTGAGGGACTGAGTATTGAGGTGTCGGCTGGGGTGCCAGTGTCTGTCCAGGCACTGCAGGCCTGGCAGACCTGAAGAATCTGAGATCCCAGTGCAAGTGTTAGTGTGAAGAAAATAAACACTTTTAATCAAAACTACAGACTGAAGGGAGGTTTGGAACTGGAGTTTTCCTGCCTCCACCAGACTTTCCCCTCTGAGGGACTAGCTCCGGCTGTGTCTACAGTCCAGGAAGGTCTCTGCCTTGCTCCAGGTCTCGAGCCTCAAAGATAAAGTGTGAGAAAGAGAGAGAGAGAGTGTGAGAGAGAGAGAGAGAGAGAGAGACATGAAACCGGAGAGGCGCCACCAGCGGAGCCAGGTGAAACAAGCATACCAGCCAGGTTCACATACCTCCATCCGGCCTGTCCCAGCAACCAACAACACAGGTATCAAACTGTGAGTAAGCACCAGGGTTTGGACACTGCAACTGAGGAGAAAGTGCTCTGTGCCAGAAATGGAGTGGGAAACTCCTAGGCAGGACTGAACTAGTGTGAGCAGCCCAGGCAGAAGACCTGTGAAGCCCACCTGGTCACACATTCTTTGGTTTACAAATAGGGCCCCTTTTGCAAACCTTTTCAAGTTTGAGAAAGGATGTAAGCAGCATCTGAAATGCATCAGGTGTTTCCCACTTTTTTATTTATTTTATAATAAATTTATTTATGACCTGTGCCCTTGTCATATGGTTTGTGTGTGCTCTGCCTTTTAGTGTTTTACTAATCCAATTTGCTACGGCAAAACACAGAAAATCACTGTAAAGTGTTTTTTATCAGTTTCCATTGAATACGGTTTCTTTTCCTGCTTAGCCTATCTGGTCCATTTTTTTGTATGTTATTTGTATTTCTCTCTATTCTAATTTCCACAGGGGAATGTGCCCTTACAGCCTTTCCCCCATTCTGATAGTCAAGCAAAAATAAGATTATGTTATAAGAAACCCAGGCTAAATCTATTATAGATGCTGCATTATACTCAATAAATGTGTAATTTCCCATCAGATCATCTGGTAGTCTTCTAGTTAACAATACAAAAAATCCAGTTTGACTTTATATTACACAATCTAGTTCCTCTTCCATTGTTTTTCTTGTCTTGTGATTCCCTAAAATACCTTAGCAGAGTATTATCCTTCACTATTTCTGCTAATTCCTCTGTAGGCTCCAGATACTACCCCACCCTTGCATTAAAGTCCCCCACAATTATTATTCTGCTGTTTGGGTTTACAATAGTCTCTCTTCATAAATCTACTGTAAGCCATCAAATATGTGTTCCTCATTTTGTTTTGAGTCTTTTGGTGGGAAGTAAACATTCAGGAGCACAGTTTCATTACTCTTTTCAGTTATTCTAATACCCAGAATATTCTTATCATTTACATCTATTTTCCTAATATTAACCTCATTTCTAATTTTATTTAAAGTAAGCATACCACCAATATTTCTTCCAGAATTACTCTTTTTTTCTAGCAGGTTTATGAAATGACGTATACCCATCTATTTCTATATTTTCAAATTCTACTATTTCAAATGTATTTATGTATCCATAAACTCAGGAACTTGCAGTTTGTCTTTTAAACCAGACACATTCGATGTTAAAATGTTATTTTCCTTTCCTTTTTGTGCATCTATTCATTTTTTTTCATACGTTCTTTGAGGGCATATTTCCTTCAGTGACTGTCAATCTTCCAGCAAGTTCTCCAATGGTGCAAACTAGTTGGAGGTTTGAATCCAGTCCATCAATGTTTCTGATGTCACTATCTAATCCTCAACATTAATTATTGTGGAATCTTCAAGTATATGAATCCCCAGTTGGTCTAATGGTGCTTTCCTTACAATCGCTGTATACAAATATTCATTATTTATCCATATTGTGATTTGACCATTTTGATCCCATTTAATTACTTTATCTAATGCAGTGTTCAATATTTCCATTTTCATTATGTTTTGTAGTAATTCCCCTACTTTTATTTTCAGATTTTGTTTTGTTTCTTTTTGAAAGTAGTTTACTCCAAAGATGGACAATGTCTTACTTAGTTTCTTATCCAATTGTTCGTTCTTTTGATTATAGTATTCTGGGAATAAAGTTTAAACTTATTACCTTGCCCATTTCTATCCCCATGCTTTTTATAATTTCTCTTAAGTTTTCTATAACTTTTAATATGTAAAATTTATCCAACACCAGCAGGACCAGTTCTGCATTGTTAATGGGCCTACACAAACTTACATGCTGTAGTAAGTTCAAGTTCACATCTAATGTTGAATTTAAGAAATTTCTGAGCATAGCATTCAATTTTTTCTCATCTTCATTTGGCAAGATCCACACTTTATGTAATGGAAGTACATAATCTATTCCCATTGTTTTCTTTTAAAAATATGGAATTTACTGAATTCTGATTTTTCTGTCTCAATTCTTTATATTTATTTCCCTTCTTTAGATCAGTGTATCCTTCTGTACTATTATTAGCTTTTATGTGTGTGGCCTTTATTATATTTGTTTTTTCTTCTGATATTTCTATCTTACTTTTTTCCTTTCCTGCTTTTGGTTTTCCATTTTTCTCCATCTTCATCGAAGTCTTGCATATAGCATTTTTTTCCTGGTTTCAACTATTTTTTGTTTATCCGATCCTGATTTTAGATTATTGTTTTTCTTTTTTCTTTTCCCTTTGCTGTTCTCATTCCCTGAATTATCCTTATCATTGTCTTCATTGAAATTTCTGGGTGATTTTTGCTTAAAATTTTTTTTCCTTTAAATTTATTTTCATCATCAATTTATTTCTTCTTTGAATTTCTCCTTTTTCCCATAGAGCATGATTTCCTGCTTTTAATGCTTCCACTATACTATCCTATCTTACATTTTCATCAGAGAGCATTATTAATTCAAATTCTACATCTGATTCTATGCTATATACCTCACTCGCTGTACAGCCTGTTTTTGTTTCTATCTGTACTGTTTTGATGTTTTTATTTCTTGACCTATTACTGCCCTCTGATCTCTGATGCACAGATACATAGGCAGTGTCGGCAGGTAAGGGCCTATGGTCCACCCAGTCTGCCCATTTGAGCTTGTAAGTTCACTTTATTTTTTTCCTAGAAGTCTGTTGCCCCTTAACCCTGACCTCCAGAATTCCTCTATGTATATCCCATGCATTCTTAAATCCCATGATTGTTTCAGCCCCCACCACTTCCTCTGGCAGGGTGTTCCATTTGTCCACCACCACCCATTCTGTGAAGAAATTCTTCCTCACATTTCCTCTGAATCGTTTTTTCTCTAACTTCATCCCATGCCCTCTAGTCCTGGAACATCTTTTTCACTTAAAAACAGTGTATTCCTGCACTCTGTTCCTCCCTGTAATGATACTTGTATGTCTCTATCATATCCCCTCTCCCCTCTCCTCTACTCTCCTCCAGGGAGTACATATTGAATTCCTTCAACCTGTTCTCATAGTACTTGTGATGCAATCCATGTACCATCTTTGTTGCCCCCCTCTGAACCTTCTCTTCCCTGTCTATGTCCTTACATAAGTAAGGTCTCCAGAACTGTACACTGTACTCCAGGTGGGGCCTCACTAGTGTCTTGTATAGTGGAATTATGACCTCCCTTTTCTTTCTGGTGATGCCCCTGCCTATGCATCCCAGCATCCTATTTGCTTTACCTGCTGCCTTGTTGCACTGTTTCCCTACCTTGAGGTCATCAGAGATGATAACCCCAAAATCCCTTTCCTGCTTGGTACATGCTATATCCTCACCCCCCCAACTGATATATTGTGCCAGGGTATGTGTGCCCCATATGCATTATCTTGCATGTCTTTGCATTGCATTTCAACTGCCAAACCCCTGACCATTCTTCAAGTTTCTGCAGGTCCCTTCTCATTCTGTCTACACCCTCTGGTGTGTCTACTCTGTTACAGAGCTTTGTGTCATCTGCGAACAGGGAAATTCTGCCTTCTAGGTTCTGCACAATGTCACTGATGAAGATGTTGAATACTTCCCTATCTGTGATTTTTATTGAAATGTTATTATCTGTATTTTTATCTTCTGTTTCCTCTTGTGTTTGCCTGTATTTTCCATTTCCTTCCTCTTGTCTTAATATGTGCAGTTTAATTTTCTTTTCAAAACAGATACCCCCTATAAATGAGATTTCTAGTCTCATTAATGTCATTTATTCATATAGAATTCTGTTAGCCAAATATAGATCCCACATGGCTCTAGCTAGATCCTTTGTGGTATAATCCATGTTAAAGGAGAATTCCTTGTCAGGGTCTTCTGGGCTCATTATTTGATTGTAACTCCATGTCATTTTGCCCAATAGATAAATGGGGAAAATCTCTTTCTGACTGCTGAGATTCCATATTATAAGTTTGCTGTACCATACTGTTTATTAATTAATTTGTTAAATATTAGTGACACCACTGTCTACCCTTTTTAACAAATCATGGGAGGATGGTGTGGTACCGGAGGACTGGAGGAGGGTGGATGTGATTCTTCTTCACAAATGTGGGAGCAAGGCAGAGGCAGAAAACTACAGACTTGTTAGCTTGACCTCAGTGGTAGGGAAAATGATGGAATCACTTCTGAAAGAAAGAACTGTTGAGTACCTAGAGGCCAGCAGAGCACAGGACCCAAGGCAGCATAGATTCACAGCAGGAAGATCATGCCAGATGAATATAATAGATTTCTTTGACTGGGTAACCAGGGAGGGGCTGTGGATATGGCCTACCTAGACTTTAGCAAAGCATTTAACACAGTCCCACACAAAAGATTAATAAACAAGTTAGCCAGCCTGGGAGTGGGTCCCAGGGTGGTAGCTTGGGTAACAAGCTGGCTGGACAACAGGACGCAGAGGGTAATAGTAAACAGAGTACACTCTGAAGAAGGGGGGTTACTAGAGGGGTACCACAGGGTTCAGTATTGGGACCAGTCCTCTTTAATGTCTTTATAGGTGACATTGCAGATGGGCTAGAAAGAAAAATAAGCCTCTTTGCAGATGATACAAAAATCTGCAACAGGGTTGATAACAAGAAGGGGTGCAAAGGATGAGAAAGGACTTGGCAAGATTGTAGGAATGGTCAAAAATATGGCAGCTTAGATTCAATGCAAAAAAGTGCAAAGTAATGCACCTGGGAAACAAACACCCAGGGGAAGAGTACACAATGAGGGGGGAGGTACTAACAACAGCACAAATGGAAAGGGACTGGGGGGTAGTCATATCAGATGATCATAAGGTAGGTAAGCAATGTGAGAAAGCAGTAAGGAGGGCTGAGGGATACTAGGATGTATAGGGAGAGGCATCACCAGTAGAAAACAGGAAGTTGTTCGCCCTCTGTACAGACAGTTGGTGGGACCCCACCTGGAGTACTGTGTACAGTTCTGGAGATCCCATCTCTGCAGGGACATAGACAGGATGGAGGCAGTCAAGAGGAGGACAACTAAAATGGTGCAGGGTCTACACTAGAAGCCATACGAAGAGAGACTAAACGTGCTTAAGATGTATACCCTTGAGGAAAGGAGGGAGGGGGGACATAAAAGAAACTTTCAAGTACCTCAAGGGAATCAACAAAGTCCAAGATGGGAGCATCTTTAAGAAAAAAAGATGTACAAGAACAAGGGGGCACAATTTGAAGATAGAGGGGGATGGCTCAGGGGTAACATGAGGAAGTACTTTTCACAGAGAGGGTGGTGGGCACATGGAACCACCTTCCTGAGGAGGTTGTGAGGTCAAAAACAGTGGGGGGAATTCAAGAATGCATGGAACAGATATAAGCAATTATAGTGAGGGGTAGGAGGAAGTAGGTATTGGGTAAATGGAATCTACAGCTTATCCAATAGGTAAGAAATGGGCAGAATAGGTGGACCAAAAGGTCCTTATCTGTTGTCAAAGTCTATGTTTCTGTTTCTATGTTTAATTCTTTATTTATGTTAATTGAGTTTCTTATGGAGTATCTCATGTCTCCTACTGTCTGACAAAGATTTTTTAGATTTGCCAAGATGCCCCAAAAGTCCTTGCTCCTCTCTATATTTGGAGTAACTACTTCAAGAATTTTTTGCATCATCCCTCTTACTATTGCTCTCTTGACTTCCCTCTTATTTATTATGGGTGTTAGTTTTTAGAAAATGTCTTATATCTGTGCTTGTTATACTTATTCTTTAATGTCATTTTCCTTCCTTCTTTTTTTTGTAAGTCTGGGGAATTTAGATTTTTGCTCAGTATGAAGTGTCACAAATGCACTCAGCAAGTCAGGCCCTCTGCTCCCACAGTGCCAACCTCTGAGTGCAGTAATGTGAACAGGTAACAGACAGGGTAACCCTCCTGTCTGCTTGTGGGTCCAAATTATGTTTAGTCTCAAGTTCTGGGGGAATTCAAACTGTGAACCTTATGCTAGCATACCCAAAGGTACAGGCTCAGATAATATTCTCTTCAGGGGATGCAATATAGCTTTCACCTAATGGCACCTAACCAGGTATCCAAAATAAACCCTTAAAACTCTATAAAAGACCTTAGGTATATTCTTACCTTTTCCCAGTTTAGTAACACCATCAAGCTTTTGAACAGTTGTCAGACTTAACCATCTATACGTCACATGCAAAAAAAAGAACTTGCAGACACCCAGGCAGTCTTCTGAATAAAAAGTTTACTTAAAAATGGATACAAATATGTTAAATGTAAACACAGAGCAATATATCAAAGAGCATACAACCACATGAAGAAAAACAAGGAAAACTACAGACAAACTCCTACCAAAGTACATTTAGATCCTTTCTATCTAATGTATTACCTCTATGTGCCTAAGTTAGATCAGAGCAGAGAGCTCTGTCTCTCTAGCATCCCAAGATGGAATATATGACATAAGTTCAGACACAGTATTCAGTTTAAAACTCTGTGTCTTCACACCCCTTCTATGAATCATCTGCCTCCTCCTTTTAGAACCCCAAAAATGCAAACATGATGTCCGGAGGTATTTGAAATAAGGTGACATCAGCAAAAACTAATTTCCCAAATTATGACAGTCTTTAATCAAGCCTTTCCTTTAAACTAGAGGCTGATTTCTTAGTTTCCCAAAGGAACATCAAAGGTTTTTACAACTCTGCCATGCGTCACTTAGGTGCAAATATAGCCAACAGGAATCAGTTAAATGATGTCCTGTTTCTGAAGTCATAAAATGTGTATTTTAGTTTCCCAGCTTCAGAGGCAGGAGGTCATAAAAAGGCCATAAAATGCAACTTCTCTAGGAAGTTAATTACATTACAGAGATCTTCTGGTCAGTTCCTGTAACTGAAACCTGGGGGGGGAAGGGGGACCCATGGAGCACAGACTCACATGCTATATTTTTATATTACAAATTTCTGAATGATCATAACCAGCTGGCCAACATCAGATGATGTACAAGTTTTTTTAAAGTTTTGGACATATATTTGCTGTTCTGAAGCTCATCCATGGGGTTGACACTTGTTGACACTTGTTTTGCCACTTCTAGTTTCTACCAGCATATTAATATGTTTTTAGGCTGGGGGACAAGCTGCAAATCACTGCACCCAGAGGAACTAAGTTCACTAGGTGTCCTGTATTAAATAAACTATCACCTATCAACACAATATATATCATCTATGGACACAAAATAGATACAGTGCAAATCTAAATATAAATGCAACTGCAAGTATATGTGTCCTTGAAAAAAACAAGAAATGAAATAATCAATAGAAATACTCAATAGCCCTAAACAGGCTGAGCTAAAGTAGCCAAAATTAAACCAGTTAGGAGAAGCAGAATAACGTTTCTGCTCCTGCTGTCAAAGCTTCTGCTGATGCACCCCAACATTCTGATGGCCTTGCTACATGCAGAGTTACACTGATTCGTTGCCTTAAGGGACTCATGTATTAACACTCCTAGGTCCCTTTCCTTTGATGAGGTATTAAGTTGCACCCCGTTCAAGCAATACTCTGTTTTACGGTTGTTTTTGCCCAAATGAATCACTTTACATTTCTTTGCATTAAAGCCTAGTTGCCATTGGTTCAACCATGCCTCAAGTTTTCCTAGGTCAGCTTGAAGTTTGCAGATGGAGTCTGTGGTTTCCACTCTTCCTCTCAATTTAGTGTCATCAGCAAATAGTGCTAATCTGCCATTTATGTCCTTATCTATGTTGCTAATGAAGATGTAGAGTATCTAGAGGAGCATGGTCTTCAGGATGCAAAGCAGAACAGGTTTATGGGAGGGATGTCATGTCAAAAAATCTGATTGACTTGTTTGACTGGGTCACCAAAACAGTAGCAAGGAGACAAGTGATGGACATCCTCTACCTGGATTTCGGCAAGGCCTTTGACTCTGTACACACAAGACGTTGATCAGGAATTTGACAGATCTCAGGACAGCATAGAAAATGACCAAATAGGTGGAAAATGGGCTGAGAAACAGAAACCAGATGGTGTTGGTGGGGTAAGAATTATCTAGCACCAGGGAGGTCATCTTGGGGTCCCGCATGGCTTGGTGCTAGGGCCAGTGTTGTTCAGTGTCTTCATTAATGATATTGAGGGATGTCATTAAGGGCAAAATGTACCTTTTTTCAGATAACACCAAGCTCTGTGGGAGGGTGGACATGTCTGAAGGGATACAGGACCTAGAGGAGGATCTGGAAAAACTTGAGAGGGGTCTGAGATTTGGCAGCTGGCCATCAATTCAAAGAAATGCAAAATTATGTACATTGGAGCCAAGAATCTCAGGACAGAGTACTAAATAGGAAGGATCCAGGTATCTGCAACAGAAGGGGAGAAGTATCTGGGAGTGATTTTCACTAATGACTGGACCTGGAGCACTCCATGCTGTGCAGGTAAGCAGCAGCAAGGGCAAATGCAGTGTTGGGATGCATAGCCAGTGGATCAGTAGTATGTGAGAGGAGGTTATACTGCCCTTGTACAAGTCACTGGTGAGGCCACATCTAGAGTATGGAGAACAATACTGGAGCCTACACATTAAAACAGACATTAACCTGCTGGGTTGGAGATGAGAGAGGGGACAAGACTGAGACCTTCAAGTACTTGAAAGGGATAAATAAGGTGGATAAGGATGGTCTCTTTAAGCTAAGTGGCAACCAAAATATGATGAGGCACAATCTCAAGTTGCGGAAGGAAGGTTTAGGAGGGAGGTTAGGAAACACTTTTTCATGGAGAGGGTGGTGGCCAACTGGAATTCACTGCCAGAAGAGGTGGTGTCACTGAAGATGGTGAGCAGCATCAAGAGAGGCTGGTATAGGCATAAGGGCAAAATAAGGGTCATGAGAGGTGCAAATGGAATGGATGGGAGGATTGGGGGGGCAGGGTCAGTAGCTTAAGCTGAGGACCTTGCAATACAAGCAGACTAGAGCAGGGGTTCTCAAATGATGAGGCCAGCCTCCCTTGGGAGGCCCCAACCTGTTCCAGGGGAGGCTCAAGCAAGTCTGAAAAAATACTGTATTTAAATTGTGGGTTTTATATATTTTGTGTGAAGAGATGAAGCATACTGAAAGAGGATAATAACAGTAGTTGAATTTTATGTATTTATTTACTAATAGTTGACAAGGGAAGGTGAATGAGCCAAGGCTCATTTCAGGTATACCCAGGGAAGGGTAGGGCGTAAATAAATTTCAAACGGTAACTGCAAAACAATCAAGAAATATACAATGAGCAATAGTGCAAATAAATATGAACAATAAATTAATAATGAGTGGTGGTAATTGATCAATTTGTAAACTGATGGCAGAACAGCCCAGATACAAGAGTTGAGCATAGAAGTGCTAAGAGCAATAGCAGTAAGGAGCAAAGTAACCCCAGAGAAGAGGCAAAGCATGTAGGAAGTTTATTCCATACAGAGAGGAAACAGAGAAAGTACTCTGACCCATGAAGGTACTGCAACAAGGGGGGAACAGTGATTCAAGAATGAAAATAGCAGAGCAAGTAGGTTGGCTTGTGTGTGTGTTACAATAAGCTGAACAATTATATTTGTTTGTTTTATTTATTTGTTATTCAGATAACACCTTTGAGCACATGAGCTCTTTTTCAAAAGTTCCAAGTCAGTATAAAACAAAGAGCTGAATGTGAGCCAAGTACTCAAAGGGGTTTCAGTTTATTCATGGTGTACTGTGCAAAGTACAGTGTGTTATTTTTCATTGGGGAGGCTCAAAATCTTTTCCATGGATTTGGGGAGGCTCACTGTGACAAAATCTGAGAACTATTGGACTAGAGAAACCAAATGACCTTATTCTGCTGGCTTCTTTATATGTCTGTATGTTCGTACAGTGTTTTTTAGTGGCAGGTGGCTGGCACCTGCATGCTGGCAATGTTTAACTCTAGGCATGGGTGATGGGGCTCTTACTCCATAGCAAGTACATAGGAAGTTGCTCTTTCTTGAAAGGTCATGTCAGGGATGGAAAAGGAGTAAGGTCTATAACCTAAGGCCTTTTTTAAAACACCTAACTTTGCTGAAACAAACACTTGCTAAGTCAGTACCAGTGGGACTTTTAAAATGTGTACTTCTTTGATTAGCCCAGCACATTCAATTAACCACACTGTGGTGAGGCTCCTGTGAAAGCAATGTTCTTTCTAGAAATAGTGCTCAAGTAGTCATTTGCCCCAACTACCACTGAATTCCAAAAGGTGGGTCATCTATGAAAAGTGCGCATCATTTGAGGAATTTAAATTGAAGCAGTGGGCATGGCCGCTGTCCACCATTTCAATTTCAATTCCTCAAGTGGACCACAGTTGCCAAATAGCACAATTTACTTTCACATTTGTAGGGATTTGTTTTGAGTACGGCCAGTGCTCACAGATATAATAAAGCACTTGGAATAGTACTGATTTGTTTAGAAAATAAATAAAATATTAATTTTATTCAGTGTATGCAGTCTTGTGTGTTTTGTTGACTAAATAGGTTTAAAACTTGTCTCAGCATCTTTTTTATAGAGAAGTAAATAGTTGCTTTGTTAACTTTGTCAATGCTGGATTACATTTAGCTGAATCTCTGAGCTGCAGTTAAGGTCATTCCCTGGTGTTTCAAATTCTCATTTTTCTGATGCACCCGAAAAAGTGTTCAAGGTTGTTTACTGGCACAAGTACTTTCTTTAAAAACATGGAAGCATTATTAGAATAATGATTTATCCTGGTATGTCATGTCCAGCTAAGAATATATATGCACTATGGAAGCGAGACAGTTATCTTCCACATTTGCAGTTGTTGGCATTATTCCAGGCATTTTACATACATGCTTGTCTGTCTTTGGTTACTCTATTTCTTTTATATTGAAGTCCTTGTCATTCTGCATGTACTTTTGAATTGTTTGAATAGCTGTATGACAAGTTTTATTTTTTATTGGTATTTTTCACTTTTTTTTGTCCTGAGCCAACTACCCCTGAAACTGCCAGTCTGAAATCAGATACAACCAGAAGAAGCATGGCAACCCCTATATTTCTTTATTTTCCTATATTTATAGCCATATTCTATATCTGTCCAAAATGTAAGTGCACTGAACCACAATGGTCCTCTGTCACAAAAGAGCGCTGACCTTGGGATGTCCAACATCATGGAACATGGAGGGATGGGGAGGCAGACCTTCTAGTATGCTGACAGCTGCAATGAGAGGTGAGGAGGTTTGTAGTACCAGGAGGCAGGAAGCCAAGAAGAGCTTTTTTAACTAACAAGCAAGTTTGGTATTGTATCCTCCCACTAAGCTGAAGCAATCCAGATTGAGCATAAAGGTTGCAGGTATGGGTAAGGCATGCAGCACCTGTAAGAAGTCTGCAGGTCTTATTTAATGCCATGGCTATTCTATGTAGAGGTGGTTGTAGTTGCACCATAAATGACCAAGCCGTAGTCTACAATTGATAAGACAGAGCTGTGGATTGCAGCTTTGAGGGCTTCAGGTGTCAGACAATGTTTATGTTGATGAAGCAAACCAATCTTGATGTTGACACCTAGAATCTAGATTTGCACCACTAGAGGTGCTAAATGGGGGGAAGATCAGGAAAAGGGAGCTGAAGAGCACACAGGGGAAGAAGGAGAGGAAAGCATGAAGAAAGGTGCAGAACAATTGGAAAAGGGGAAGGCCCTATCAGGTAAGACCAACAGGCAAGCTCAGAAGGGGGGGAAGGGCAGCATGCTTGGGTTCAGAGGAGCAAAAGCTGGATGGGGAGAACAGGAGGAAGGTCCCCAGGGAAAATCAGGCAGGACACAGGCAGGGACAGATAAACAAGGTGGGGAAAAGTTAGAAAATGGAGGAGCAGAGGCAGGCAGCCTGACAGATAGAGCCTGGATGGGCACAAAGCTGGTGGGGGCACAGATCAAAGAAGCGGGGGGAGAACAGAGTGAGGATAGTGCTTCAGGAAGTGAAATGGGCAAAGGGGGTATTGATAATAATGTAGGAAATAGGATGCAGAGGGTTCTGGGAAGGATGGTAGGGAGATGCAATCAGAAGGAGATGGAGAGCAGGGACCTACTGGTTGGGGACTCTATAATAAAAGAGATTAGGTGGGGGCAGAAGGGGAGACAAAAACAGCACAGTGTGGGTGGAGCGTCTGCAAGGCACAACAGCAGCAGAAACCCACATTTTGTGATATCTTACCTCCTCTAAAACTCATTGAAGTAGTTGGTTGTTTAATCTGCTTCCTTCCTTAGTAGAACTGAAATGCAGGGGAATGGTGCAATTATACCCAGCCTTATTTTGCTTCAAATCCTTGACCTACTCTTATATTGCATACATCAAGAACATTATGAGCACTCCTTAACAGTGCTGCCACTCATGATGCAATTGTCTCCACTCCTCTTGCAGCATCATGAGTGGCTAGACTGTGTAAGGGCATTCCCAAGTCCATGAAAGACACAGTGGAAGTTGATCAAAGAATGTAAACAAACACATTTTTATGTGGTAACACAAGCATGCTGCACAGTCAGTTTTTTACTTTTAAAAAGAAAAAAGGAATCAGAATCAAATTACCAGGTACATCAACAATCTCTTCAGAATGTAAGCAATCATAATGTGTTATATTATTCTAGGGGCAATTTGATGCATAAGGGGGTTGACAATGTCCCTTTAACGAAAACCAGGCCAGCACCAGCTTTCTAATAAAATAAATAATGAATTCTGGAGTTACTATCCTTTACTCAGTCTTGTGCTCTGTCTGTGATTCCATCTCCAACGGTCCACCTTGTCATTTTTTCACATCAGTTTGACAGCCATTCACTCTCACGTCATCAATCTGCCTAAAGTCACCACACGAGTGAGTGGTGTGAGATGTGAGGGTGAATGTACCGGTGCAACTTTTCCAATAGAGTGGCCATGAGGGAAAGAATCTGGTGGTGAGCAGGCTATTTGCAGCAGGTGGAAATTTTATTTTGGTGGCCATCAGGGGAAGTGATTAGGAGGTGGGTGGGCTGTATTGTGTTGAGTGGGAATTTTCTTTCTGCGGCCTTGGGTGAAGCAATCAGAAGGTGGGTGGCCTGTTCTGCAGCAGGAGAGAATTTTTGTTCAGCAGCTTCAAGGGGAAGTGATCAGGAGGTGGACAGGCTGCATTGTGTTAGATGGGAATTTTCTTTTTGCGGCCTCTGGGTGAAACAATCAGGAGATGCGTGCCTGTACTGCAGCAGGTGAGAATTTTCATTCAGCAGCTTCAAGGGGAAGTGATCAGGAGGTGGGTGGGCTGTACTGCAGTGGGTGGGAATGTTGTTTTTTTTAAATATTTATTTTATTGATTTTTTTCAAGTATGAAAACATACATCTTCCAAACAAAAAACATTAAGGGGTACAAAGTGCTATAAATCATTTCATCACTAATGGAATACATTTCTGGTATTTCTGTTAATCCAAGGCAGTAGAAATCTATAATAACATTAAAACGAGTGTCTGAGTTTTTTTTTATTTATTTATTGGAACATCAGTTTACAACCTTTGAGCCAGAGGCTCATTTACAAAGGTACCTCGTCAGAGAAGACAAAACAAGGCGAACAACATTATTACTATTAGGCAGTGCAAACAACATTTTAACAATAAAACAGTATACAGGAGAATTGTGGAAACATGCAGACATAGGACAGAGTACAGTTTTGATATTACAGGAAATTGGCAGAGCACAAGTCAGTTCAGAGGCATCAGAACTGTTACAGATGAGCATTACAGGATTGGCAGTATACAAGTAGGTACAGGGTGATGTGCACAGTATGCTAACAGAGGCGGAACTAAGCAGAAGAAATCATTGTAGAGGTGAGCAGAGAAGAGAGTAGCATCATAGGTAGGGATAAGCAATTGGTTTGCGAAGCCACTGAGGGAGCTTTGTCAGATCAAAAGAGAAGGAAATAGACTTAGAGGCAGCCACAGCTGCGCGTGGTGAATAGGTGTTTTTGAAGGGTGGTTTTGAAACGAGAGATCGTGGGGGGAATCAGTGATACTGGTAGGGAGGGTGTTATATGATGAAGGGGCTCTGTAGGAGTATGCCCTTTGTCCTTGCAAGGTTCGAGCCCTTGGTACAACCAGTGCAGTTTTACAGGAGATTTGGGTATGCACTCGAGAGTTTGCTCGGTGGATAGAGGCAGTCAAACCTGGCAGGGATAGACCAAGGAGAGTCTTTTTGGTTATGAGGCAGGTTTGGTATCTGAGACATTCATCTAGGTCAAGCAGATTAACCAGGGTGTACAGATGGCAAGTATGGGTTAGTCTAGGTGCCCTGGTTATTAGCCTACATGCCTTATTTAGAGTGAGGTGGATCTTGTTTAGGGAGGTCTGGTCAGCGGCCCCATAAACTGGTAAGCCATAGTCTACTAAGGAGAGTACAGAGGATGTGACTGCGAGTTGGAGGGTGTCGGGGGGGGGGAGACAGTTTTTTTGGTGGTAAAGGATACCCAGCCGAATGTTGGAGGCTGAAGCAAGGGCAGAGATGTGGGCATGAAGTGAGAGGGCAGGGTCAAAGGTTATTCCTAGGTACTTGTTTTATTTTTATTTTATTTAAACAGCAGTTTGGAAAACCTTTGAGCCATAGGCTCATTTACAAAGGTACCTTGTCACAGTAAGACAAACGAAAATACACAGTATAACAGTACAACACATAAGTATAACAGTAACTTAAGACATAGATACAAACAAGCTGGTACAGGTAGGACTGATGCAAACAATACCAGAGTTATGTTGTCCTTAGCAGCTTAGTAATAAGCTTTGTCATAAGTACTGAAGTCTGACTTTGACTAGTGGCAATTACAGCATGGGTGTTAATAAGTGATTCGTAATGAAGTTTGAAACACGATATAGTTGGAGCCTGGAGATGGAGGGGGCAGTGTGTTGAACCAGGAGGGGCCTAAAGCTGAAGGCTCTTTGGCCGTGAGAGGTCCTAGCTCTAGGGATAACAAGAGAAGTTTTCCCAGAGGTCTGAGTATGAACTAGTGGGACAGAGGCGATGGTGGTGGTCAATCCTGGTGGGGATAGCCCAAGGAGGGTCTTTTGTAAGAGTACAGGTCAGATATTTGAAGCTCGTCAAGATCAAGTACCAAGCGCTTTGGCGTCAGTAGACAGGTGTGTGTCAGCCTAGGTGCTCCAGTAATTAACCTGCAGGCCTTATTCAAGTAGTGAATTTTATGGAGTGTGGTCTGATCAGCAGCACCATACACCGGCAGTCCATAGTCCACTAGGGACAGGATAGAGGAGGTGATCATGAAGTCGAAGAGCCTCCGGGAGGCAGTGTTTATACTGTAAGATGCCCAATCGGATATTAGTGGCAGTGGCTAGAGCAGCGATGTGTCCATGGAAGGAGAGGGAGGGGTTAAAATGGATCCCTAGGTATTTATAGGAGCAAACTTGTTCGAGTGGGAAAGAGGACCCAGAGTGAATGAGGAGTTTGAAGTTGCAGGACTTGTTTTGGGGGTGAGTAAAGAACATGGTTTTTTAAGATTTATCACCAATCTATGTTTCTTGAACCAGCCCTCGGCTTCAGTGAAGGACTTCTGCAGTGAGTCCTGGAGGGCAATAGGATTACGACTTGAGGCAAAGATGACTGCATCATCAGCGTACAATAGAATGTTCCCCGAGCAAGAGCGTGGAAGGGTGTTAAGGTAAAGGGAGAATAGTAAGAGGCCCAGAATGGAGCCCTGGGGAACTGCAGAAAAGATGGGACAGATGTCTGAGTAGGTCCCATTAATTTTTACACGCTGTGAGCGGTCAGACAGATAACTGGTGCACCAGGAGATAGGCCCAGCAGCAAAACCAGAGAGACTAAGGGCATCAAGAAGGAGGGGGTGGGAGACAGTGTCAAAAGCTTCGAGAGGTCAATGAAGACAGCACCAGCCAGAGGAACCAGTGTCTAAGGAGGAGTGGAAAGTTGGAGAACTCTAGGAGGGCTGTGTTGGTACTGTGGCCCGGCTCAGGAAGCCATGCTGCTCAGGACAAAGGACACTGTAGGTGGAGAGGTAGTCAAGATTTGAGAGACCACCACTTTTTCCAAGGCCTTGAGAGAGGAGAGAGAATGGAGATCGGTCGATAGTTTCCACTACAGTCCTATCACCACCTTTAAAGATAGGGGTGACAGTGGTGACTTTCCAGGCAGTTGGAACCTTCCCCAGGCAAAGAGAGTGGTTGATGAGGCATGTGATCGGGGTAAGGACTGTGTCTAAGACCAGCCATAGGATACACGGATCAGGGTGTCACTGCCTGTACTATACTCTTGAGGGCAGTGACAAGGAGTCGGCCTAAGTTCTTGGGCAGAAACTTGTGGAGGAGAAAATAAGGGTGAGAAAGATTCTGGCAGGTGCTGGGGAGGAGGTCAAAAAATTTGTAGGAGGATAGGGCTAAGGTCAGTGAATGAGGTGTTGAGGTGGTTGGCTATGAGGGCTGGGTCTGAGGAGATCACACCATTAATGTTGATCTGGGTGGGGGAGTGTGCAGTCCCATTTAACTGTTTAATGTTATCCCAGAAGGTTCTGGGGTTCCCCATGAGCCGTGAGTGAGGACCGATAGTGCTCAGACTCCCAGCCTTTCTGTTAGCCTGAGTGCACTTGTTTTGGGCGCATATAACCGCCTGTCATTGGGCCAGCCAGTCTCAATGGCACGGTGCCATAGGTTGTCCCTATGTTTGAGCTGGTGGATCAAAGCTGGGGTTACCCAGGGGGCATTCTGCCTTTTAGAACAGCGGGTCAACATTGGGGCAAAGATATCACAGGCATTATTAAAAGCTTGGGTAAAGAAGGAGAGAGCTGTGTCAATGTCAGGAGTTGCCTGTATAGGAGACCAGTCAATTTGGGACAGAAGTTCCTTATGTTTTATCAGTCCACCAGGTATTAGACGCCGCCGGCATGTGGGCTGTGCTATGGGTTTGGGGACTCAGGATGACCAGTGGAATAGAATGGGGAGTGATCACTGAGAGAGTCTGGGAGGACTTGTACATTGGGGATCCGATTAGGGTGGTTGGTGAGTACCACATCAAGCAGGGTACTGGAGCCTCTCTTGGGGTTAGTCCTGGTAGGGTGGGTAACTAGTTGCGTTAGGTCTATTGCAGAAAAGGAGTCTCGGTAGAGGAGGAGGAGGGCTGAGCCAGTTGACATTTAAGTCACCCACCAGAATTTGATCAGCGGAAGGAGGTAGAGAGGTAAGGTATTCTGTAAAGAGGCAATGGCCTGCGTTTGGTCCCTGGGGGCATGTATGCAGTAGTCAGATAAAGGGTCCCTTTAAAGGTCAGGGTTAGTTTCAGTGTAAGCGCCTGGGCCTGGAGTCAGGATGGGAGTGGGCAGGGCTAGTGCGGGGAGAAATTCCTTGGCATAAATAAGCGCAGCCCGCTGCCCGTTCCCAACACGGTCGGGACCGGAAAGGTGAAACCAGGAAGGAGACTAGGAGTCAGGGAGGATTTTGACAGCCAAGTATCAACCAGGGTGATGACATCAGGGTTAATTGATGTGACCAGGCATTGTAGTGAGTCAAACTTTTTAGGAGGCTACAGATATTCATGGAGACCATGCATAGGCCTGTGGTGCGAGTTGGGGAGCTCCTGGGAACCGGGCCAGGGTTTGATGAATGTTCCCGACAGGAGTAGTAGCATGACTAACACCCTGGCTGGGAGATGGTGAGAGGTTTTCCTACGATTGACATGGGGGAGGTTAAGGGAGCAGGGGTGGGCAAGGAGGTACAGGAAGGAAAGCAAGAATAAGAAGACACCCAGATGTGCCTGAGGTGAAGAGAAAGCTAGGGGAGGGAGGGAGGACGGGACACACAGAGGTCCCAAGGGCAGGAGAGCAGGTTCAGGAGCAAGGGGAGGGAGGGGTGCAGGGCACAGTGCGGACTAGCAGATGGGTAAGTGGGTAAGTGCATTGCTAGTGGGATAGGCACAGGCAGAGCATGAGAGCAGGGCCAATACATTGTGGTGAGCAAGATCCCAGGAAGTAGTGCTGTACAGGTAGGAGTAGGAAGCAGTGAGGGAGCATAGGTCCCTCTAGTGGCCAGCAGGTATAACCTGCAAATGGGAAAGTGGGGATAGGTTCTGGGCAACAGGATGTGATGTCACCGGATGTGATGTCGGGGTGGATCCTTAAATTGACAGCCGCCCCTGGGTGGGAGGTGGTTGGGGCGGTTGAGCAAGCAGTGCAAAGCGCTGCTGGGCTAGCACCCTCTGCAGGCGCCCAGATGAAGAGAAGAGGCTCTCTTACCTCGGAAAGTTATCAGGCTGGAGATTCGCTTCCCAGCTACTCAGGTGAGCTGCTTGTGTTTCTTCAGTTGCTTGACTGCACTGAGTGCCTAGCTTGGGGGAGCTGCCTCAAAGTTATCAGGCTGGAGATTCGGCTTCCTCAGCTACTCAGGTGAGCTGCTTGTGTTGCTTCAGTTGCTTGATCGTCCCAAGTGCCTAGCTTGGGGGAGCTGCCCCAAAGTTATCAGGCTGGAGATTGGCTTCCTCAGCTACTCAGGTGAGCTGCTTGTGTTGTTTCAGTTGCTTGATTGTCCCGAGTGCCTAGCTTTGGGGGAGCTGCCTCGAAAGTTATCAGGCTGGAGATTTGGCTTCCTCAGCTACTCAGGTGAGCTGCTTGTGTTGCTTCAGTGCTGTGATTGTCCCGAGTGCCTAGCTTGGGAGCTGCCTCAGTTATCAGGCTGGAGATCTCGCTTCCTCAGCTACCCAGGTGAGCTGCTTGTGTTGCTTCAGTTGCTTGATTGTCCTGAGTGCCTAGCTTGGGGGGGGGGCTGCCTCGAAAGTTATCAGGCTGGAGATTCGGCTTCCTCAGCTACTCAGGTGAGCTGCTTGTGTTGCTTCAGTTGCTTGATTGTCCCGAGTGCCAGTGTACGAGTAGACTTGCTCGATTGGGAGTTTAGAACTAGCAAGGAGGTACACCCTCTCTCATTTTGGCAATCCAAGTACATTAAATACCCCCATCCAGATAACCAATCCTTAAACCAGTGTCTTCCAACATTCCTCATGGGACAAAAGGGGTCTTTATCTGAAATGATAAAAAAAATACAGAGGCGCCATCTCAATTCAAATTGTGCAGAGTTGTTATTACATCTAGCTATCAGCTGTTCAATATAATACAATTCTGTCATTTTTATTCAGTCTTGAATAGTGGCTGGGATGTTATTTCTCCAGAGGCAGGCGATTGTCTTCTTAGCTGCCAGCAAATATATAAACAGTAGAGAACCCTTGGTAGGCCGGAGTCCCTCTGGTGGAACCACTAGGAAGACCAACTCTGGAATGAGTACTGCCTCCAGCCCCAACAATTCAGTCAAGGAGTCGACCATGTCCCACCAAAATGGCCTCAGCACTGGGCATACCCAGAAAATGTGGAAGGTCAGAATTTTTTTCAGTAGCCACTGGGGTCAGCAGTCGAGAGCTGGGTAAGCTATATTTCAGCGGATGGGAATTTTTGTTTCACTAGCATCCAAGGGAAGCGATGAGGAAGTGGGTAAGTTGTATTGCTGTGGGTGGGAATTTTCTTTCCCCAGCCACCAGCTGTAGCAATTGGGAGGGGGGTTGGGGGGTGGATGAGCTGTGGTGGTTCGTACCCCTCTAGTTTAGGGTGATGCCAGATGAATCTAGAAGGAGAGGCTGGAGGTGAACTCTAGAGCCAAGATGGAAGGTTTATTAACAATAGTTGGAGTACACAGAAAAATACTTTGCATTCACTACCACTATCACACAGGAGAAAGAATGAACAAGATTACCGGGACTACAAACAGGCCCCACTAATGTCATACAAAAGTCCAGGTGATTCAAGACCTAAGGATGTAGCAAAGCGATGCACCAAGCTTGAGTTTCTACTATTTTGGTTGGCAGACTGCTGGATGTGAACCCAAGGAAGCACTTCCTATACAGGCCATAAAATGGGGCACCCCCCCGTGAACCAGAAAAAGAGGAAAGCACTGTAGTCCTCCTGGCCCTGGGAAGAAGGTGACTCCTGGTGTCACTGAGGCAACATTGAAAGGGAAGCGCCTGATCGAGGATGGGTGTTGAAGCCCGGTTTTAGGTGAAGAGAACCCTTATCTGGAGTTGTCAGCTGCGGTGACCTCAGGCAGGAGGGCAGGTGATATTCAGTAGAGGAGAGGATGCTGGGTGTGATGTTCTGCTGGACGACCTCTGGGTAGGTCCCCAGAACCCTTACCACCTCACCCCTGCAGCTTCAGAATCTGGCAATCTTCGGAGTGACCTCTAGATGAGCCACTGGAACATTAGCCACCTGTGGATGGCACAATCATGAGCATGGTAACCCTCTGTGTGGCCTCTTGCATGGGCCACTGGTACTTATGCCACCTCGGGGGATGAGGCACAGACCCTAGCAATCCTTGGTGAGGCCTTAGTATAGGCCACCAGTACTATTGCCACCTTGGGACAACGTCTATGTGGGAGAATGGGCAATATGACTCCAAGTTCGGCAGACGACTGAAGTCTGTCAAGCTAGAGCCGGGGCAGCCCCTAAGCTGACTCACTTTAGTGGGCCCTAGCTATAAGCTGGCTACCACTTACGACCAGTGACTCGAACCTGGGGCATCATGGTGAAGACTTGGGGTTGGTGGAGGTTGTTGGAGATGGGTGCAGGTGATGCTGGGCTTCCCGGGGACCCTTCTTTGGTCAAAGAAGAGGCACTGGAGGAACCATCAATGGCGTGTGTGTGCAGGAATGCTGGAAAAGAACAAAAATTAAAAACCTGAAAGGCAATCCCCCCCTTCTTTTATGACCGAGAGCCCTACCACTTGGGCCGGGGTGGCCCCTACACTAACTCACTTTGGGGGAACCCTCACTACCAGCTAACTCACACTACGGCTGGCCCCAAATGTCTTCAGAGGAAGCAGCAGCACGACAAAGTCCATTTGTATCTGGCAATGGCTCAGACACCCTTTGGAGCTGGAATGCTGGAGCAGAGTTGAGGTGTTACTGTTCTGTGGGTCCCCAGATGGAGACGGCACCACAGTAACAGTTGCCTTTGGGTTCTGGTGATGTCCCTTTAAAGCTAGGCAGTTTACAGATAGGCAGTTGCAGCAATCAGTGCTCTCAGGGCAGTGTAGTCACACGGGACAATTGAGAAAATAAAGCAATGCACTCATGATACACCAGGAATAAGATAGTTAAGTCACTTTAAACTCATCAATTGAATACAGCAGTTCAGTCACAGTAAGCAGTTCAACCACTTAAAACAGTCTGATTAAATACAACAGTTCAGACACAGCAAGCAGTGGGTCCAAGCACCAGGAGAGGAGGGCAGGCAGATAAAGAAAAATACAGTTTGCTCCATGGGCATTGAAACAGTCTGATAACCCAATCCTTTATTAATATGAATCAGCTCTGGGTTTCTTCTGAATATTGAGTAGGCCAGAAACACAAGTCCCTTTGTCCCAGATATGGGCTGCCTCACCCATCTACTGAATATGGATTAGGGACTAAGCTTAGAAAAATAGAAACATAGAAGTTGATGGCAGATAAGGACCGCAAGGCCCATCCAGTCTGCCCATTTATTTTTCTACCTTATGAATGTGCCATTGGCCTTTGCTCTGTCAATGGCCTATCTATTCATACTCATCTTTATTGCTCCCTTGTGTCTATCCCATGCTTATTTGAAGCCCTGCACTGTATTCATATCCACCACTTCCTGAGGTATGCCGTTCCATGCATCCATCACCCTTTCTGTGAAAAAGAACTTCCTCCCATTACCCCTTAATCTGCCTCCCTCTAATCTCATGCTGTTCCTCTTGTCCTGCTAATTTTCTTATATTGAAACATGTTAGACCCTTTCACCTTGTTAATGCCCTTAAGGTGTTTGAATGTTTCGATCATATCACCTTTCTCCCTCCTTTGCTGTAGGGTATACATATTGAGCTCCGTTAATCTGTCCTCATGTGTTTTCTGATGCAGTCCCTGCACCATTTTGGTTGCCCTTCTCTGGACTGCCTCCATTTGGTTAATGTCCTTGTGAAGATGTGGCCTCCAGTACTGCACACAGTACTCCAGTTGGGGTCTAACTACTGTCTTGTAAAGCGGGATTATTACCTCCCTCTTCTGACTTGTTATACCCCTACTAATACACCCCAACATCCCTCTAGCCTTACCTACTGCTTTAGTGGTCTGCTTGGATGATTTCAGGTCATCTGTAATGATGATCCCTAAGTCTCTTTCTTCCCTTGTGACTGCCAGCAACTCCTTTCCCAGCCTATAGGTGGCTTCAGGGTTTCTCTTCCCTATGTGCATGATCTTGCACTTCTTTGCGTTAAACCCCAGTTGCAACTCTTGACCATTTTGCTAGTTTACCCAGATTTCTTCTCATTTTGCCCACCCCATCTGGATCATCTACTCTCTTGCAGATCTTGGTGTCATCTGTAAACAGACAGACCTTTCACTTCAGTCCATCTGCAATGTCACTGATAAAGCTATTGAAGAGGACTGGCCCCAGGACTGACACCTGAGGTACCCCACTTGTGACTTGCATCTCTTCTGACTGTATATCATTTACCACCACCCTCTGTTTTCTGCCAGTCAACCAGTTTGCCACCCAATTGACCAACTTCTGACCCAACCAAACCTACCCAGCTTATTAATCAATCTTCTATGTGGAACAGTATCAAAAGCTTTGCTGAAGTCAGGGTAGGTGACATCAACTGCTCCCTCTTGGTCCACCACTCTGGTTACCCAGTCAACGAAATCTATGAGATTAGTTTGACAGGACCTTCCTTTTGTAAACCCATGCTATCTTGGATAGTGTGCTCCTATGGATTCCAGGTGTTGCACTATCCTTTCCTTAAGGACTGCCTCCATAATCTTGCCCACTACTGAGGTAAGACTGACTGGTCTGTAGTTCCCTGCCTCCTCCCTGCTACCACTCTTGTGGAGTGGGATCACATGAGCCCTTCTCCAGTCTTCTGGGACCTCTCCTGTGCTCAGAGACTCACTAAACAGTTCTGATAATGGCTTTGCTAATTCTACCCTTAGCTCCTTTAGTACCCTGGGATGTGTGCCATCAGGTTCCATTGCCTTGTCCACCCTGATCTTATCGAACTCTTGCAGCACCCTTTCTTTTGTGAAGAGGCTAGTGCACACCTTCCTCCCTCCCTCCCCCTTGTGTCCATGATGGTGAGCTGTGGGCCCTGCCCTGCCTTGTCTTCAGTTAATACTGAGCAGAAGTATCTATTTAGGATAGATGCTTTTACATGGTCCTCCTCCTCACATGCCCCCTTATCCACTTTGATCTTAGCAATACCCCCTCTTGACTTTCTCCTTTTACTAATGTATCTATAGAAAGTCTTGTCACCTTATTTTACTGTTTGTGCCAGTGTTTCCTTGGTTTGGGCCTTTTCCTGCCTTACTGCCTTCCCTGCTTCCCTTAGGGAAGTTTGGTATGCCTCCCTATCATCATCCTGCTGTGTTCCCTTATATTTCCTGAATGCCAGCCTTTTGTCTCTGACCTTCTCTGCTACTGTTTCTGAGAACTAAAGTGGTTTCCTTCTTCTTTTGCACTTCCTTTTCTCCCTAACACAGTGGGATGTTGCTTCCAGTATTGAATCCTTAATGCTTGCCCACTTTGCCTGTACCCCCTCACCTGTATTTCTTTTTGCCAGGGCTAGCTTAACTCTGTTGATCATGTTATCAAAGTCAGCCCCTCTGAAGTCCCATATTTTTGCCTTGGAATGGGATGATTTAGTTCTAGTGGCCAGGTAACCTTCTACCTGGAGAGCTGTGATCCTTTCCCTGTTAGTCAGTATCAGCTCTAGGATAGCCCTGTCTCTTGTGGGTTGTTGTACCAGTTGTTTGAGGCCCTCCCCTGCAGGGAATCCACCATGCGTCTAGTTCTGACAGATGTTCCTGCTGGTATTGGCCAATCTGTATCTGGCATGTTGAAGTCTCCCATTATCAGAACCTCCCCTTTAGCTGTCATATTTTATATATCTTCTAACAGTAATGTGTCTAAATCCTCCCCCTGGTGTGGAGGCCTGTACACAATCCCAGTTCATATGGCTGTCCCATTTCCTGTTTCCAGGGTGACCCACAGTTTGGCTCCTTATGTGTATTCTGAATTTCTGTAGCTTTGATATTTTCATTGACATAAAGGGCCATTCCACCCCCCCCCTTTTTGCACCTCGGTCTCTTCTGAACAGTATATAGCCAGGTACTGAAGTCTCCCAAGTGTGGTTACTGGTAAACCATGTCTTGCTAATGGCTTCTATGTCCAGTTTAGCCTCTGTCATTATTGCCTGCTGGTCTGGGATCTTGTTTCCCAGACTGTGAGCATTTGTGTACATGATTTTCCATTGGCCAGAATTCAGTGTGTTAGTTGTTGAGCGAGGTCTGGCATTTTCCCTGTGCGTTGCAGGGGGAGCCGGACCTTTTTCCTTACCTGGTGATGCAAATGAACTACAAACATGCTGAACTCCTGTTTGACCACTAGCTGAAGGTGGAGGGATGTTCTTCCCATTCGACGTAGGGGGTGCTGCAACCCTCTCCTCATTTGCTAGTTTAAATATTCTGCAAAGACTTCAAACTTCTGCCTCAATGCACTGACTCCCTGCTTAGTCAGATGCAGTCCCTCAAATTTAAAGAATGTTCGCTCCCAAAACTGTTGCCACTTCCCTACTAATTTGTATCCTTTTTCCTGGCACCAGCCCTTGAGCCACATGTTTTGCTCCCCTGTCTCCCCTTCTCCGACCTTCCGTCCATCTGCCCCCCATTCCCATACTGGCAGCATTCAGAGAAGGAGATGCCGGATGAAATGGATGATAGTTTGTCACCCAGCCCGATCAGGTGTTCCTTGGTCTCCACAACTGACCAGCTGGCGAGATCGTTAGTCCCTATGTGTACCAGGATGTCAATGTTTTCTCCTGCCTCCTGAACAATTTTAGCAATGCAGTCAGTGTCTCTCCATGCTGATGTACCTGAGAGACATCTGACCATTACCTCCGGCTGGAGATAAGTATCAACTCTCCGAATCATTGAATCTCTTATGATCAGAAGTTTTTTGGATTTCCTTTTTGCTTTTTTTTTGGTTTGGTTCCTGTTTTGGGTAAGTTTTGTTGTGCTAGCTCCTCTACTGCAGTGTTGTGCTCTGCAGTGTCCTCTGCCCCTTTGTTCAGCAAGAGAAATTCACAACTATTATGGCTCAGATTACCCTGGGCCTCTGAGAGAAGAATGCACTAAGGCTTTGTCTTGCCTCTAGTAATCAGCCCCTTACAACTAAACAATTGGAAATTCAGCATGAAAACTTCCCTCCTCACCAGTAATACTTTGCGCTGGCTTTACCTAGTAATTCTCTGACTCTGGCTGAGAGATTGAGTTACCAAGTCTCTCTGTTTGGAACACAGACTGCTTGGTTAGACTAGCAGATATTCCTCCAAGGGAGGAGTTCACAAACACCTTAATGCTTAGACTGCCAATTATTTGGTTTAAACCCTCCTAGCTTCTGCCTTCTTGAATCTTTCACTTTCTCTCTCTTTCTCTCTCCCAGTCTCTCTCTCTCCCCCTCCCTCCCTCCAATTGGACAAGGTAAGCAGCTTTCCTCCACCCTTGCTTGGGGACTATTTATTTTATTTTACAAAATGTTTCACCAGGAAAGACAACATGAGCTGAGGAACAGCTCATTTCCAGAAGCATCCTGGGGGGGTGCAATGGAAGCAATTTAACAATTATACATAGTACAACAATACGATTGCTAAACAAACAATCCTTCCCCTGGCTGGAGCAGGTCTAGCTATGACTAATTATTAAAGGAAGTGCTGGCCAAGAAGCCTACTCACCCCTGGAGTTCAAGAAGGATTTCTGTACCCTGGGAAATGCACAACCACAAAAGAGTAATAATGCTTCTTTTGCTGGAGACTGCTGCCCAAACGATTCACTGGGTCGGTTTCCTGGTCAAATATACTGACTCAGCACACTGGGGGACTCGACTAGACAGCAAATTTCTGCAGAAAACTGACTGAGGCTACTACTGGAGATCTTGTGGAGGGGAGTTACACCAAAGGGGCCCGGGGATTCGCTTCAACCTCCTAACAGGGAAGCTGACACCCATTGCCCAGTCCTTCACCCACCCTGATTAAACTTTTTCTGCTCTCTCAAGCCTATGCAGAGCCTCCTCTAGGCTGGAGCTGTCCTAGCTACCTGCCAGGGGATTGGCTTTTTTGTCCAGAGGTCAGCCTTCTGGGGCTGGGTCAGTGGCCTAAAAAACAAGGCTTCAAATGTGAATCTATCCTGGCCACAGGGATTGGTTGAGAGGACTCAGCCTGGCTTCCTTCTCCCCTGCAGGGGCAGGAATGTGGCCCAACTGGTGTGGCCTTGGCTGACTAGGTGTTGATCTTAGGCAGAGGGAAGGGAGAACAAAGAAAAAAGGAAAAAAATGGTTTTCTTTTAAAACTCTGAATTTAAACTACTAGGACTGTCTACTGGAGAGGAGCCTGTTCTGTGCTTCAGAGGGTCCCCTAAGCTTTTCAAGGGTTTTCCAATAAGCTGTCAGGGTCCCCATAACTGTCTGACCCCCTCATGTCTCCGGGGATCCATATTTTCTGTGATGCCCCCAATTTCACTATTTTCTGTGGTGCTCCCAATTTCCCTTGGGCACTCAGATTCGGGCCTGCCTAACAATACATGTCCCCATAAATCTTCCACATTTTCATCCTCTTAATCTCAAACCCCTTAAGATTACCATCCATAAGCAATTACATATTCCTAGCTCTTATTATGGTAGCTTAAGACATTCTTAACAGCCTATAGATTATAAACTTTAAATCCTTAATTCTACATTTTCTTAACACTCTAAACATTATGGTATTGGTTTTGTCAGTGTGTGAGAACAAATTTATGACTCCTTGCATATGGCTCTGATTTACATCTTACAACATTTCAATAAACCATATGTACAACTGGGAAATGGTCTTGGCTCTTTTCTTTCAGTTTTCTACTCATTTGGGAACACTGTTTGTACGGCCTCTGTCGCATACCTCTGAAGTGGTACCCCAAAGTTTGACCTCTGGATCTACGTTGATGGGGCTCTACAGCATTGGCTACTGGAGGGTGTGTCACCATTGAATACAGCCATGGGGTTAGTAGCTAAGTGACGAACGACCCTGGGGTGTTCCCTTGGTTGGGAGTAGCTCCTGCCTCTTCTTGTTGATCCATCCGTCCCACTCAACACTAACCATGCAGGACTTCAAATGATTTCGGTGTACCACCTTCTGAGTTTGTATTCCATCCAATGCCTGAACTTGGTAGATTTGATATCCTGGGCATGGGATTTCTGAGATGACATATGAGTCAGGCTCCCACTCAGAAGATGATGTCCTACCACTCTGTGACTTTACCATCACTCATTCTCCTATGAGTAATGGCTTTTCCCAATTGAAGGCATTACCTGACCCCTCACGTTTTCTTGGTTTACATTGCACACACCTTTAGACTGGCCGGTGACTTGGGCTGTGTTCGAGGAGAGGTTCTATTCTCCTTCAGGTGGTGTGCTTCAACTGCCTTGGCTGAGATCTGAATGGAGGGTGATGCCTGCATGTTCAGCCAACTGATACCAGTCGCTCTCCCTGGTTCCTTCTTGGGTACTGGGCAGAATTCAGGCACCTCTGGATGCAAATGTTGACTGGTCTGCTCATCACTCACTACTGGGCAGTTGGTCACTGGGGGTCTTGCCAGTTCCTGGAGACATACAGCATTTAACTGAGAATGTCTGCAACTCCACTAAGCATCTGTGGAGCTCCTCCTTCTCCTGCTCCAACAAGGTCAGCTTGGACCTGTAGTTTGCTAACTGTGCCTCATGTTCACATTGTTGCTCTTATTTGGCCTATGTCTCTGTGAGCAGCTTATGATTCAGGTCTCTGGACATAATCTGGTATTCTCGGATACTCCTCGCACACCATGCTCCTGACTCTTCATGGTGGTGTGCTTGCTCAGACTGCTCCTTGATCCTCTGAGCTTGCTGTTGTAGACTCTTCATTAGGTTTTGACATTCTTTTTGCAGTTTGGCCTTCTGCTTTGCATGATCTGCAACTCGCTGTATAAGCTCCTGATACTGGGCCTCCCTTTGGCCATTCTAGTCCAGAACCTGCTGGCTAACATCACGGGAAACAGCTTTCAGTATCTGTGCATGATGCTCAGTTCTGGTATCCCAAGCTCTTGTTGGCTTCCTGATGGTTTTCTGACAGCTTGGCAGCATTGATTAATTTTCTCCATTTCCCTCTTGCTGTCCTCGTACAGCTGGCATCAAGCTCTTTTGATCTCAGTGCTCCTAGCATCACTCTGACACAGCTGTGGAATGGGCCCAAGGGTTCCTTCACTTTGGCATATGGGTCTGCCTTCCACCTCCCATCTATCCATGTGTCTTCAACCTCTGTTACTTTTCCTCCTGGATCTGTGTGGACACTACACACCCTGAATCTGGGCATCTTGCTTCATCTCTGCCCTAAGTGATGCCAGCTCCATTTGCAAATCCAGTATGATACGTACCAACTGTGCCAGCTGCTCTTGCACTTCTGGCGAGAATCCTCCTCCTCTTGAGCACGATTCATGTTTCAGCCAATCCAGTGGATAGTCTTCTTTCTGGCTGGAGTCCCTCTCCGCTCTCCATCTGGTGAAGGTGTTGCAAGAGGAGCAGGGTTTGGACATTGGACCCCAGCGGCCATGGCTCCGGTGACATGAGCCATCTGCTAGAAGGCTACCATCTCATTCTCAAGTTGTCCAGAGCCTAAGACTTTTATAGTTTCCTCCTTGAAGTCAACGAATGTTGCATCTGGGTTTTGATGGTGCAACATCTGCAGCTTCTGATGTAGAGACTCTCCCTGGGCCCCCTCGATGAACCGCTCTAGCAGCACTTGGTCTGGGTCATGGTCCTCACTGGACCTCATTTTTACAGGGCCTCGTGTGCTTCTTGCAGGCTCAAGGCAAAGTCCCACAATGTCTCCTGGGGGCCCTGTGTGCAGGAGAAGAATTTAATTTTAAGGTCTGAGACACTCTGCTTGTCGAAGATGCCACTTAGCTGGGTCAGGATCTATTTGGTAGTGTTCTTTTCTCCACCTGACCAGCTTTCAAACTCCTGCTTGGCAGCTCCTCTCAGATGCCCAATCAGGATTTCCAGTCTGTGTTGGTCTGGCACTTGATAGAGATGGAACATAGCCTACAGCTTCACCCGGAAGTCAACGAGACTGCAACTGTCTTAACTTGGGTCCCCTGTGTACCTCGGTAGCCATGGTACCCCAAAGTAATAAGGCATCATTTTTGGGGGTGGTTGAACTGAAGATGAGGATGATGCTATGGCTCCAACAGTATCTGAAGGTATCTTGGGTTGGAGTTGCTCTGGCTTTGGGCTCCTTGTTGACTCTGGTCCTGATGACTATGCCAAGTTTTTTCCTTTTGGTGGATGATCTTTGGTGGTTCGTACCCCTCTAGCTTAGGGTGATGCCAGAAGAATCTGGAAGGAGAGACTGGAGGCGTACTCTACAGCCAAGATGCAAGGTTTATTAGCAATAGTTGGAGTACACAGAAAAAGACTTAGCATTCATTACCACTATCACACAAGAGAAAGAATGAGCAAGATTACTGAGACCACAAACAGGCCCCACTAATGTCATATAAAAGTCCTGGTGATTCAAGTCCTAAGGTGTAGCAAAGTGATGCACCAAGCTTGGGTTTCTAGTTTTTTGGTTGGCTGACTGCTGGGTGTGAACCCAAGGAAGTGCTTCCTATACAGGCCATAAAATGGGGCATCCCCCAGTGACCCGGAAACAGAGGAAAGCACTGTAAGCCTCCTGGCCCTGGGAAGAAGGTGACTCCTGGTGTCACTGAGGCAACATCGAAAGGCAAGTGCCTGGTCAAGAATGGGTGTTGAAGCATGGTTGTAGGTGAAGAGAACCTTTATCTGGAGTTGTCAGCTGCGGTGACCTCCGGCAGGAGGACAGGTGATATCCAGTAGCAGAGAGGATGCTGGGTGTGATGATCCATTGGATGACCTCTGGATAGGTCCCCAGAACCCTTACCACCTCACCCCTTCAGCTGCAGAATCTTGATGAGCCACTGAACCATAAGTCACCTATGGATGGCAGAATCATAAGTGTGGCGACCCTCGGTGTGGCTTCTTGCATGGGCCACTTGTACTTACACAACCTTGGGGGATGAGACACAGAGCCTGGCAATCCTCAGCGAGGCCTCGGTATAGATCACCGGTACTAGTGCCACCTTGGGACAATATCTATGTGGGAGAATGAGCAACATGACTCCTAGTTTGGCAGACGACTGAAGTCCCTCAAGCGAGAGCCGGGGTGGCCCCTAACCTGACTCACTTTGGTGGCCCTAGCTGCCAGCTGGCTACCACTTACAACCAGCAACTCAAACCTGGGGCATTATGATGAAGACTTGGGGTTGGTGGAGGTTGTTGGAGATGGGTGCAAGTGATGCTGAGCTTCCCGGGGACCCTCCCTGGTTCAAAGAAGAGGCACTGGAGGAACCCATCAATGGTGAGTGTGCAGGAATGCTGGAAGAGAACAAAAATAAGAAACCTGAAAGGCCATCTCTCCCTTCTTTTATGACCAAGAGCCCTATCACTTGGGCTGGGGTGGCCCCTACACTGACTCACTTTGGGGGAACATCACTACCAGCTAACTCACACTACGACTGGCCCCAAATGTCTTCAGAGGAAGCAGCAGCACGATGAAGTCCACTCGGATCTGGCAATGGCTGAGACACCCTTTGGAGCTGGAATACTGGAGAGGAGCCGGGTTGTTACTGCCCTATGGTTCCCCAGATGGAGATGGCACCACAATAACAGTTGCCTTTTGGTTCTGGTGATATCCCTTTAAAGCTAGGGAGTTTAGAGATGGGCAATTGCAGCAATCAGTGCCCTCAGGGCAGTGCAGTCACACAGGACAATTGAGCAAATAAGGCAATGCAGTCATGATACACCAGGAATAAGGTAGTTCAGTCACTTAAAACTCTTCAATTGAATATAGCATTTCAGTCACAGTAAGCAGTTCAACCACTTAAAATGGTCTGATTAAGTACAGCAGTTCAGACACAGCAAGCAGTGGGTCCAAGCAACAGAAGAGGAGGGCAGGCAGATAAAGAAAAATACAGTTTGCTCCATGGGCATTGAAACAGTCTGATGACCCACCCCTTTAATAATATGGATCAGCTCTGGGTGTCTTCTGAATATTGAGGAGGCCAGAAGCACAAGTCCCTTTGTCCCAGCTATGGGCTGCCTTGCCCATCTATTGAATATGGATAAGGGACTAAGCTTTCTCCATCCCCCTCAGCAAAAGAAATTCAGAACTATTATGGCTCAGATTACCCTGGCACTCTGAGAGAAGAATGCACTAAGGCTCTGCCTTGCCTCTAGTAATCAGCCCTTTACTGCTAAACAATTGGAAATTCAGCATGAAAACTTCCCTCCTTACCTGTAATACTTTGAGCTGTCTTTACCTAGTAATTCTCTGTGTCTGGCTGAGACATTGAGTTCCCAAGTCTCTCTGTCTGGTGCACAGACTGCTTGGTTAGACTAGCAGATATTCCTCCAAGAGAGGAGGTCACAAACACCTTTAATTTTGGTCTGACAATTATTTGGTTTAAACCCTCCTAGCTTCTGCCTTCTTGATTCTTTCACTTACACATTCTCTCTCTCTCTCTCTCTCTCGCTCGCTATAGATATATATAAATATATATATATATATATACAATTGGACAAGGTAAGCAGCTTTCCTCCACCCTTGCTTAGGGACTATTTATTTTATTTTACAAAATGTTTCACCAGGAAAGACAACATGATCTGAGGAACAGCTCATTTTCAGAAGCACCCTGGGGGGGGGTAGAATGGAAGCAATTTAACAATTATAAACAATAATTACATAGTACAACAATACAATTGCTAAACAAACAATTCTTCCCCTGGCTGGAGCAGGTCTAGCTATGACTAATTATTAAAGGAAATGCTGGCCAAGAAGCCTACTCACCCCTGGAGTACAACAAGGATTTCTGTACCCTGGGGAATGCACAACCACAAAGGAGTGATAAGGACTCTTCTGCTGGAGACTGCTGCCTAAAAGATTCACTGGGTCTGTTTACCCGGCCAAATAGACTGACTCACCGCACTGGGGAAACCCAACTAGATGGCAAATTTCTGCACAAAAATGACTGAGGTAGCTACTGGAGATCTGCTGGAGGGGAGTTACACCAAAGGGACCAGGGGATTCATTTCAACCTCCTAACAGGGAAGCCGACATTCATTGCCCAGTCCTTCACCCTCCCTGGTCTAACTCTTTCTGCTCTCTCCAGCCTATGCAGAGCTTCCTCTAGGCTGGGGTGGTCCTGGCTACCTGCCAGGGGATTGGCTGCTTTGTCCAGAGGTCAGCCTTCTGGGGTGGGTCAGTGGTCTAAAAAAAAAAAAGTCTCCAAATTTGAATCTACTCTGGCCACAGGATTGGCTGAGAGGACTCAGCCTGGATTCCTTCTCCCTTGTTGGGATAGGAATGTGGCCCAACTGGTTTGGCCTTGGCTGACTAGGTGTCGTTCTTAGGAAGAGGGAAGGGAGAACAAAGGAAGAAGGAAAAAAATGGTTTTCCTTTAAAACTCTGAATTTAAACTACTAGGACTGTCTGCCGGAGAGGGCCTGTTCTGTGCTTCAGAGGGTCCCCTAAGCTTTTCAAGGGTTTCCCAATAAGCTGTCAGGGTCCCCATAACTGCCTGACCCCTCATGTCTCTGGGGATCCCCTATTTTCTGTGATGGCCCCAATTCCATTATTTTCTGTGGTGCCCCCAATTTTGCTTGGGCACTACATGGGTATATTACTGTGGGTGGGAATTTTCTTTCATCGGCTACTAGGGAACATGACTGGGAGGTGAGCACATGGTACAGCAGCAGGTGACATTCTTTTTTACTGAAGTGGGCACTGAGGGAAGCAATCACAAACACCACAGTTGCTCCTGATCCCAGGGCAGGCAGTGGGCTTAGCAGATAACACCCTGCCAATGCTGAAACCTGGGTTGGGTGGAGGTATGCTGCTGTGCTGGCTAATGTTGTAACTATGAAAGGATGCCACCACACTGTGTTAGGTGAGGCTTCATCCTTTCATATGTGAGAAATTTTTACCCATCAGGGAGCATCAAGAAGCTCTTCAGAAGAATTGTCAGGAGTGGGTGTGCACAGATTATACCTCCTGTATGCTCAGCTGCATTGGCTACTTGCAGCACACATCTCTAAAGTCTCTACATTGTCCAGTCTTGCTAAGATGTTTGCTTTCCATATGTGTACAAGTAAACATAAAAAAATGTCATAGTGTTCAAAAGCTTTATAATAGTGCTGTACTTTTAACATTTGGCATTTTTTATAGTGACTGAACAGGTGCAGTATCTTACCATGCATCCAGCAAAACGTAAACTGAAGTGGATTCTTAAGTAAAGAACAGTGCAAGACAAGTTTATTGTTAGGCATCTTTTCTAGGAGGCTTAGGGCACCATACAGAGATGACAAAAAACACATAAATCAAAAAAAAGGCAAATAAACACATCAATAACTAACAAACTAACTAACTTAGAAGAAATGAATAAATAGCTCAAATATATAAAACATTCTAACGAACAGCATGCTTAAATAAAATTAAGTCAGACAGCATGCTAATTGAAAGAAAAGTGACATTAGGGCTTTTTAAAGTCTCCACTGAGCTGGCAGAACAAATATTGGATGGAATTTCACAGCACTTGTGCAGCCACCATAAATGCTCTGTTCTGGTTCCACGTGATAACAGCTGCCGTGAAATAGTGATCGCCATTAGGGCAAGTCTACATCATCATTAATTTTGGCAATATAGAATCGCGGCAAACAGCAAAAGGATGCCGAAGATGTAATTTTTTGCCTTTATGTGGGGGCTGTACCCCCCCCACACACACACACCCTACAACCCCCCTACTAATGGATTCTCTACTTCAGGGGGGTGCATGTTAGGGGGGACAAAAGTAAAAAAAAAAAAAAAAATACCCGGCATAAAAAACAAAACAAAACACGAGCATGCCCAGAACCAAACCCGGCACCCTCCCAACCCCAGCCTCGCCACCAACCCACCACACCACATGACCAGCTCATTAACCCACTGGCGCACTACACCCCACAAACCCTCCCTCTCCTTCTGTCTGTCTCACAGTGTGGTCCCTCCCCACACCCCCGCATGCATGTATACTTAGCGACATTCCGTCACTATATTCGCTGAATCCCTTATCCGGTTGCCCCGGCCAGGTAGCCCTGTGCACAGGCACCGTAATTGAGTCACCCTTTTTGAAAACACTCAATTGAGGTTACCCTGTACATGGAATACCCTCTGTCCCAGTACCGACCTACTGTTTATTCATAAACTGTTGGCATTTTGAAGTACATAGTATTTCTATTACCCCACTATTCATAGAGTACTTTTACATTGTTATGGATATATTACTTGACTTTATTTAGCTCTTGTTGCTTTACTCCAGGTCAGCTGTCAGTCTGCCTTCTTTCTCCACCTTCCTACCCTGTGGAACACCTTTTTCTCCTTAGCCATCTCTTACCCTCACTCCACTCTTATCCTTTTGCTACTCCTCATCAACATAACCCAGAGTACCTCAGCAACTTATGTAAATTGTAGTTTATAACTCTGTCAGTTTGCAAATATATATTTAGATATTCTTTTTTCTGCATTACTGTAACAGTTTATACACTTTGCTTTTTGTTAGACACTTTAACTCATTGCCTCCACAGGCTCACTCTGAGATTACACCACTTGCCTCCCGAATCTCCTGTATACTTTTAACAGTGAATCCTGGGCCTTGCTAAGCAAAATCAAGCCATAGTCAGCATGTTGCAAACAAATGCTAATAGCTCAATAACTGTACATGCTAGACACAAAGTATGAGTGGCAGAGTTATTCAGCACAAAATTGCCTCTTCAATGGTGGCATGCATGTAATAATAAGTAATTTTGTTTTTTTTGTATGCTGTTTGAAAGAGCAAACTAAATATTTTTTTCACTAAAAAAATGCAACATAAGCCATTTTTTGTTGGAAAATATGTAAAATATCAACATCAACACAGGGAGACTTCAACATGCCGGATACAGATTGGTCAATACCAGCAGGAACATCTGCCAGAACTAGACTCATAATGGATTCCCTGCAGGGGGAGGGCCTCAAACAACTGGTACAGTAACCCACAAGAGACAGGGCTATCCTAGATCTAGTACTGACTAACAAAGAAGGGATCTCAGATCTCCAGGTAGAAGGTCACCTGGGAGCCAGTGACCATCACATGGTATGGTTCAATTTGGCTACTACATCTAAATCATCCCATTCCAAGGCAAAAATATGGGACTTCAGAGGAGCTGACTTTGATAAGATGGCCAACAGAGTTAAGCTAGACCTGGCAAAAAGAAACACAGGTGAGGGGCTACAGGCAAAGTGGGCAAGCATTAAGGATGCAATACTTGAAGCAACATCCCATTGTGTTAGACAGAAAGGAAGTGCAAAGAAGAAGGAAACCACTTTGGTTCTCAAATACAGTAGCAAAAGGTCAGAGCCAAAAGGCTGGCCTTCAGGAAATATAAGGAACACAGCGGGATGAAGATAGGAGGCATACTCAAACTGCCACGGAAGCAGATGAGGCAAGGCAGGCAAAGTCCCAAACTGAGGAAACACTAACACTAACAGTAAAAGAAGGTGACAAGACTTTCTATAGATACATTAGTGAAAGGAGAAAGTCCAGAGGGGTATTGCTAAGCTTAATGGAGAAAAGGGAGCATGTGAGAGGAGGACCCTGTAAAGGCATCTATCCTAAATAGATACTTTGCTCAGTATTTACTGAAGAGAAGGTAGGGCAGGGCCCACAGCTCAGCATCATGGACACAGGGGGGAGGGAGGTGAGCACTACTCCCTTCACAAAAGAAAGGGTCCTACAAGAGCTTGCTAAGTTCAGGGTGGATAAGGCAATGGGACCTGATGGCATACATCCCAGGGTACTTAAGGAGCTAAAGGAGGAACTAGCAGAGCCATTAGCAGAATTGTTTAGTGAGTCTCTGAGCACAGGAGAGGTCCCAGAAGACTGGAGAAGGGCTCATGTGATCCCGCTCCACAAGAGTGGTAGCAGGGAGGAGGCGGGAACTACAGACCGGCCAGTCTTACCTCAGTAGTGGGCAGATTATGGAGGCACTCCTTAAGGAAAGGATAGTGCAACACCTGGAATCCATAGGGGCACAGGATCCAAGACAGCATGGGTTTACAAAGGAAGGTCCTGTCAAACTAATCTCATAGATTTCTTTGACTGGATAACCAGAGTGGTGGACCAAGGGGAGCAGTTGATGTCGCCTACCTTGACTTCAGCAAAGCTTTTGACACTGTTCCACATAGAAGATTGATAAATAAGCTGGGTAGGCTCGGGGTGGGTCAGAAGTTGGTCAGCTGGGTGGCAAACTGGTTGACGGGCAGAAAACAGAGAGTGGTGGTAAATGGTATACAGTCAGAAGAGATGCAAGTCACAAGTGGGGTACCTCAGGGATCAGTCCTGGGGCCAGTCCTCTTCAACATCTTCATTAGTGACCTTGCAGATGGACTAGAGGTAAGGCTTGTCTGTTTGCAGATGACACCAAGATCTGCAACAGAGTAGATGATCCAGGTGGGGTGGGCAGAATGAGAAGAGATCTGGATAAACTAGCAGAATGGTCAGAAGAGTGGCAACTGGGATTTAATGCAAAGAAGTGCAAAATCATGCACATAGGGAAGAGAAACCCTGAAGCCACCTATAGGCTGGGAGGGGAGTTGCTAGCAGTCACAAAGGAAGAAAGAGACTTGGGCATCATCATCACTGATGACCTAAAATCATCCAAGCAGACCTCTAAAGCAGTAGGTAAGGCTAGAGGGGTGTTAGGGTGTATTAGTAGGGTATCACAAGTCATAAGAGGGAGGTATTAACCTCTGTACAAGACACTGGTTAGGCCCCATCTGGAGTACTGCATGCAGTATTGGAGGCCACACCTTCACAAGGACATTAACAAATTGAGCAGTCCAGAGAAGGGCAACCAAAATGGTGCAGGGACTGCATCAGAAGACATATGAGGACAGATTAACGGAGCTCAATATGTATACCCTTGAGCAAAGGAGGGAGAGAGAGGTGATATGATTGAGGCATTCAAACATCTTAAGGGCATAAACAAGGTGAAAGAGTCTAACATGTTTAAATATAAGAAAAATAGCAGGACAGGAGGACACAGCATGAGATTAGAGGGAGGCTGATTAAGGGGGAATGTGAGGAAATTCTTTTTCACAGAAAGGGTGGTGGATGCATGGAATGGCTTACCACAAGAAGTGGTGGCTATGAATACAGTGCAGGCTTCAAACAGGCATGGGATAGGCATAAGGGAGCAATACAAATGACTATGAATAGATAGGCCACTGACAGAGCAAAGGCCGATGGCACATTTATAAAGTAGAAAAAGAAATGGGCAGACTGGATGGGCCTTGCGGTCCTTATCTGCCGTCAACTTCTATGTTTCTATGTTTCTATGTTTCAAATTAAGCATACAGACATTAGATGGTGTTTTAATATTATGTTAGTTAAAAAAAAGATATCTTTTTACTATAAAACATAATTTTTCCCCATTTTAGTCAAGGTGCTTGGGTGAGATTTGAGGGCTGAATCGCAACCATGCACACCATATCATAAACAAATGCGTATAACTCCAAAAGTATACATGATACACACAAAGTATCAGCATGAAAGTTGATTAGCACAAAAATGCCTTTCCAATGGTGCTATGCAACCAGTTGTAATCAATACGGTTTTTATTTTATACCTGTTGAAGTGCCAAAAAAGTGAATTTTATTCAAGCTGCTTAGGTGAATCTTGATGGAAAACATGTCAGCCATACACACCATACCATAAACAAATGTGAATAACTCCTAAAGTATACATGATATACACAAAATATCAGTGGCAAAGCTGTTCACAAAATTACCTTCCCAATGGTGGTATGCAAATAATAATATGTAATTTTTTTTTTTGCTGGTTGAAACTGCAAAAAATTTTTTCACTAAAACAGGCAACATAAGCCATACACACCATACCATAAACAAATGCAAATAACTCCTAAAGTATACATGATATGCACAAAATATCAGTAACAGAGTTGTTCGGCATAACATTACCTTTCCAATGGTGCTATGCAGTCAAATATATATTATATTCTGTTACACTATATATATTAAAATATATAAGTGACTTCTCCAGACATTGCTTGGGCACACTGGGAGTCAGTAGCCGACTTCTGCAGATGTCCTCAGGACACACCAGTGTTTTTTTACTCATGACTACAGGCGTCTGCTAGGAGACAATGAGTTAATGGTGTTGGATTCTTCCACTTGTAACCCTTCCCTCAGGTTGCACCTGGAAACGTGGTCCATATCACCATACCTTTCTTAGTCAACACATTTAAAGCAATAAGTAAATAAATAAATAAATACATACATACATAAATACATACATACATAAATTACTGCATACTCCCTATCTGGGTCACCTTGTATTTGTGTTTGCGATCAATAGCCTTTACAAATTGTTTCCTAGTTCACTGTGCTCTGTGTTCTGTTTTCTCACTAGCCATTGATTCTGCCTACTGTACTAGTACTACTCTTTTGATTTACTGCCTGTGCTTGAGTCACTGTTTGCTTCTTATAGTCCTGCTTAACAGGGACTAAACTGAGCAATTTGTCACATTTACCCTCACTGTTAATGTATCTGCCTTTTTGTTTTGTATAGATACAACCTCTCTCACCATGCTCTGTATCCTTACTTTTCTCTTCCTCTTATCCCTGTCCCCCTCCCCACCTAAGGCCTATTCACATCCTCTCCCTTCACTTCTGCACCTCCCTATCTTCAATTCACCCTCACACCACCTCCCTCCTCCTCTCTCTCCTCTCCCTCCTCTCCTCTCCTCTCCTCTCCTCTCCTCTCCTCTCCTCCTCCTCCCCAATCTACCCCTTCCATCCACTCTGGACTTCTACTTACAGTACCACCTCCTAAACCTTGAATTTCTTCACAGAGCCTGCCTCTGGTTTCCACTCTCCCACCTTTCTCTACCACCCCCCAATTCTAGAGGGCGGAAGACTCACTCCATTCTCCTTCTCCTATTTATCCTCTTCCTTCTTGCTGGTGACATTAGAGCCGGGCGAAAGTTATGAATTCCGTTTGCAGAACTTTTGCAAAATTTTGTACATTTTACTAAATTTCCCAAGCGTCTGCCATTGGCAAGATCAGAATCTTCTGAATGTTGTTTGGTAGCTCTTCATTCTGTTCCATGGAATTTTTGGGCTGAACTGTGGAATAATTCACATAAACTGTGGAATGACAGTTCTGAGAAATTTTATTCCACAGCTCAAAGATCAATGGCAATCATAATAAGAAAAATATTCTTTTCACAGGTATTTTTTTTTCACTGCAGTGCAATAAAATCTATAATTTAACAAGAATTAACATGTCTCTTGCTGTCTGTTTTGTTTGACTTGATAATGTGTGCCTCCTTATTTGTATCTCAATACTACCGGCAGCTTTGCATTTTGTTTTTCAGAGTTCAGTCAACCTTAGTCAGTTTCTGGTCTCATTAAAGTAGTGACGTCTAACAACCTCGCTGGTCACAGCCTCGAGAATGTGTGCCTGTGATTAGTCCCCCTTTATTTGCAGATTTGTTGATTGTATTATTGAATCACGTTATTTGGTTTTAATTTATTTTTTAAAAATCAATAATTTCAGTATATTCATAGTTGTAATAGATCAGTGAGTGTGTAAATCATTCACTCACACAGTTGTAAACCAATTGTTCTCATGCATAATATCAAAAAAACTTTTCCCATTTTTATGTTGCTTGCACGCATGTGCAAGAAACATAGTGCCATCATCCGAGTTTTCAGAGGTGTGGCAGCCCTCTTCCAATTCAGTCAGTGTGTTTGCAGGCGCGGCAGCGGTTCTCCAATTGCTGCTGGAGCTGTCTATGACAGCAGTCTAAAATGCTAAAGAAGGGGATGGGCTGTGACTTGACCTAGGTTAAAGAGAGACAGTGATCAATTTCCACTAGAACTCGAAGACAATGAAGTTGTTATTCATATTATAGGAAATAATGATATAGTATTTATGGAAGTATTGAGATAAAGGAGATAAATTAAACTGAAGACACTCAGAATCAACTCATAATTTGAGCTATGTATAGATATCAGCAAAATGTATAAGTATGATGTACCTGCTTGATGTTAATAAAATTGAATTTAAAAAAAAAATGCTGTGGCATACAGTTGAAAGGGGGAGCTACACTTCAGTGAGCAGTGATAAGATATCGCCTGCTCATATGTGCTCCCCCTAAACACACACACACACACACACACACACACACACACATATACATACTGGGTACTCGACCCCCACACTCTGTAGCCAATGGGGTGCCCATTTCATCGACTCCACTGTCCCCCACCGAAGTACAAGGTGCCGTGGGAGCCCACCCAGCATGGAAACAGATGCTATCACTGACGGGATGCCCAACTCTCTGTTGGCTCCACGGCCATCCAAACAGCGCCCTTGTGCCACGCTGGGAGCCCACCCCAGTATGGCAAATGTCCCACATCGCTCTCCTGTTTAGTTGGCTCACTGCCTCTAAGGTACACAGTGCCATGTTGGGAGCCCACCCCAGCATGGCAACAGATGCTATCACCAACAGGGTGCTGATTCCCCGTTGACTCTACCACCCAAACAGCATCATGCCACTCTGAGGGCCCACCCCAGTGTGGCAAGAATCCCGTGATCGTCCTTCTGTTTAAAAAAAAGAAAAAACACCTACAATACAAAACGGTCCCTCACTGTCTGGGCCCCACCGCATCCACCACTGTGCACCCTGCCTCCCCACACCCATCACCCCATACTTACCTCTGAAGTCCGCGCGACAATCTTCAGTGGACTGGGAACACGCTCTGCACTCTTCAAGCCGACCGCAAACTGAGAAAATGCCAGTAAGCTGTATAATGTAATAAATAGGGTTTTTTCAACTTTGCTGCATGTCTCAGGCATTTTTTGGAATTTTTGCACCAAATTTTCAACATGGGGTTTTGGGACCCCTTCTCATGAATGCCCTTACTGTCATGGCGTTAATCAGGCCTGAAGGGTGATTTCACAGTCACTGCACAAAATCACCTTTCAGCATTGATTAATGAAATGAAACTGCCAGTGTTCATAAGGTGGGCTCTCAAAAAGCCTATGTTGAAAATTTAGTGGAAAAATTCCTAAAAATGACTGTTTTATGAGCGTGTATTGCGCACTTCCTACGCACGCTCATAAGTTTGAGAATTTTCAATATTTTCACTCCAGATTTTTGAGATTGTCTTTTTACCACACCTCCTTATGAGTAGTACAGCTGTAATTTTTCACATCCCGCCAAAACGTGTTTCCGCCCATGTAGCGCACAATGGTGCAGTCGGTGTGCGAAATCACTGTATGGGACACATTAAGAAAATCACAGGGACACTGTTCATGAGCAGAGGTCTTAAAATGGCTATGTTGAAAATTTGGTGGAAAAATTCCTAAAAATGACTGTTTTACGAGCCTGTGTTGCGCACTTCCTACGCACGCCTGTAAGTTCGCGAATTTTCAATATTTTCACTCCAGATTTCCAACATTGCCATTTTACCACACCTCCTTATGAGTGGTATAGCTGTTATTTTTCAGATCTCGCCCAAAACGTGTTTCCACCCATCTAGCGTACAATGGCGCAGTCGGTGTGCGAAATCAATGTATGGGACACAGTAAGAAAACCACAGTGACACTGTTCATGAGCAGAGGTCTTAAAATGGCTATGTTGAAAATTTGGTCACAAACTTCCTAAAAATGACTGTTTCACGAGTGTGCGTTGCGCAGTTCCTACGCACGCTCGTAAGTTTGCAAATTTTCAATATTTGCACTCCACTGGCTTCCAAATACCTACACAGCACATACAAGCAAGCAACATTCGGCATTGACAAATGCTTGTTTTAAATGGGCTTATTCATCTCTAGTAGAGCTAACCTGTGTAAATTTCCTGATATTTATTCAAGCACAGAGTATTCTATGCAGTATTTTTTAAACCCTGTTTCTATTACTTCAGTGAACTATAATGATATACTCTGATTATTTAAACAATCTGGTTCTTGGTTTCAAGAAGTTAATACCTTGATATGCAGAGTGTCAGAATTTACTAAAACATTTATACTGTGTGTCTGTATTCCCTATCTATGATCGTGTTTGACTATCTGCAGCTAGCAAGGTTCTGTACTAGCCACAGATGGTTTTGAAACATAGAAACATAGAAGTTGATGGCAGATAAGGACCACAAGGCCCATCCAGTCTTTGTCTTTGTCCACCCAAAATGGGCCAGATTCTAGAAAGCATGCACCAATGTGCAATGCAGATGCACCAAAGGGAATGGCGCAAGTCACAAATACATCCAGCAAATACGCCAAATGTAATTCTACATTGTGAGATGCGCACTGATGCAATGCAGTACACCAATGGAGACTTACACAGCAGTTGTGACAAACCCACAGGTACGCCAATGCACAACTGAACAAACAACATGAAAATAGAAGAGAAACGCCAGAGTGGGATTCTAGAAGCAGCAGTGCCACAACTTACACCAAGATCAGCCGGCGCAACATAAACCAGGTGGGAGCAGATGTAACTTACACAGCATAGAAAGGAGCAGGGACAGAGAGGCTGGACACGCAGAAACACACCATGTGAGATATGACAGAGAGTGTCCGAGAAAGGCAGGCACACAGGGGCAGTGTGGCACAGGGTACAAAGGGTGCACAGAGGCCACAGGCACAATGTAGGGATGATGGCACCACCAGGCACAATGCCCCTGCCATGGCCACTGATACATGTAAACAGTGTAACCATGACAGGGACACAGCACCGGGTGGGACAGACTAGTGGACAAATGGTGAGAGACACATCAACATCTGTGCCAGTGGTGCCACCTGCAGGGAACAATGGTACCCTGAGGTGGAAGGGTGCAGGCATGGGTACCATGCCACCACACAGCTGGGAGGTACAATGTGAGGTGGCATGGACACCATAGCATGCATGGTGACCCGCAGCACATAGGACACCATGCAGATGTGGCCTGGGGACAGTGGCCTGGGCTGTGAGCAGCACAAATGGCACACCAACCTGATGCACAGGGAAGGAACACTGGGGACAGCAGGCACCACCACCAGTGTGCACCCCTGCCATAGCGACAGACAGACAGACAGACACACACACACACACACACACACACACACACACACACACACACACGTAGCCATGCATTCCTGGAACAGATACAGAGACACAGTGTGTATGGCAAAGGGTTTATTGTACAAAACGGGACAGGGATACAGGGTAACAGTGGAAGGGGGATGGGGATGAATAATAGGCAACAGCAACGGACAGTAACAAAACAGTAAACCCAAACAGCCACCCGCAACAACCCTGAACACCAACCTACGCCCATGTACAACCCAAAACAGGCCCAACAACCAAACCACAATCCCACTCACAAAACCAACAGCAATAAGCAGACCTGCCCACCCAATGACAACCCACAACACCCATATGTACAGACCCACCAATACCAACCACCCCATATACAAGCCCACCCACACAGAAAGCCCCACCCACATCCAGCAGTAGCAGACACAAGGGACCTAGGTCCACCGTAGTTCATTGAGAAGGGTGCCCACTGACCCATGGAGATGCCCAATGTCCTGCAAGATGGCCATCACCGGTACCACAAGGTGCTCCCAGTCCAGGCTCCCACCCTGCACAAATTCAGCGGTGGGTCCTTCAGCCACAACAGGCAATGCCTCCCCCTATTGCAACCCCAGCATGGCTGCCTCCTGCCATGGTCCAGTGTCCCCTGCTGCAGGGACAGCAGCACATAGTGCAGTGTCCAGCGGTGGGGCATCCTTGTCTGCCCTTGCTACAACATCGTATCAGTGGGTCCAGTAGGTGGTGCAGCCATGGCACCATCTCCATCGGCTGCTACTGTGCATTCTGTGTCCAGGCTGTGTGGCTGTGGCTGTTCCGACCCCTGTTGCCCACCATCAGTGGGTTCCCCCTGTTCTGGCTGTGTGTCCAACATGACTGGGTCCCCTTTGGACGTCGCCATTGTGGAGGAGGTGGAGGAGGAGGAGGTGGAGGTGGAGGTTGGTGGCAGTACTCTGGCCCTCCGCTGCCTGCACTGCATGCACAGTCAGTACTCCACCACATCACAGGCCTTCACATCTGCCATAGCCCTCAGCAGGGCCCTCTGCCACTGTGGCAGCCTGCTATGGACACCTGTAGGGATGTAAAGCATGCAGTCAGTGCCAGGGCCATACAGGGGGGCACACACACACATAGGCAAACCATGTGAGGGTGCAGCATAGGCCACAATGTGGCTGCCAGCCATGGCCATGGCACAAGGGGACCAAGGTATGAACTTACCTGACCTCCAGTGAAGCACCTCCTGTCTGAGGCCAGTGAAGCAGCTCTACTGCATGCTGTGGGTCATGCCAGTGGAATCTGTTGGGTGAAGGGACAGGTGAGTGTGTTGGAGGCACCATGCACCATGGCCACCATGCCAGCACTGCTGCAACAGATGAACAGCTGTAGGTATACATACCAACACTGGGATCCTGCCCAGACTGCATGCCCACGTCACTGTGGCAGGCCATGCTGAGCATCCATTGCAGGATCCCAGCCTCCCTCTCTGACAGGTCCTGCCAGCAGTGTGTCAGCTGGCAGATGGTCTGACGTGTCCCTGTGGTCTCTGCCATGCATGTACAGATGGCTATCCATGCCCACTCCCGCTCTGCAGCACTGCTCCTCTGGCTCCCAGGTGGCAGCAGCATCCTATCCCACTGCTGAATGCAGTTCACCAGCAGCGCTGTCTCATGGGGTGTAAAATTAGGTGCATGCCCTCTTAGGCTCAGGGATGACCCACAAGACATAATGGCCGGTTGTCTGCATGGCACTTGTAACAGGGGAAGGAATGGCACATGCATCACTACAGACTGTCACTGTGGCTGTGCAGTCCACCGCCACGCACCACACGCAACACCAGACACCAGCCGTGGGACACAGCTCTGCAACTGTGGCCCATCACCTCAGGTGGTTCCCCTGCACCAATGCCATGCACAGCATGAGGTATGTAAATACAGAGTTGTGCCATGGAGGGGCCAGACACACAGTGCTGTACAGTGACCACAGTGCACCAACATAGCACCCATCCCCTACAGAGGCATGACGCGGCCCAACCCTGCACAGTGTGGGTGTGGAGCACCACATGCAGCCCTGCCACACATCCGCACCACTGCCCCCACATGGAACTGCATGCAGCCACAATCACCAGGTGCACAAGCAGCAGAGACATACCCAACCATGGGCGCTAACATGGGGAATGATAGTTCCTTACCTGTACTGTGCACCGTGGTGTCCGGAGTGGGTGGCGCTGACGGTTCTGTAGTACACCTGGATGGAGCAAGAGCAGGGCAACATAAGCCTCTGGCACAGTCAGTGACCCCCAGAGCAGCTACAGTGTGGCAGTGTGTACCTTCCTGGACCTGTGTGGTTGTGCTGATTCCTACACAGGGGACAGAGAGCAATAATGTCAGGTACATAGTGCTGTACAGGCATTGGTAATGTGCGCATTGAGCTATGTCATATACTCACCAAAGACTTGTATGTGTCCACCGTGGAGCTAGGGAGGGAATGGACATGGGTAAATACACAGCCATAAGTGCCACTGTGACCAGCTGCCTGTGGGTGCTGCAACCCCAACCCCACTGTCTCCATCCCACAGGCATGGATCCGCACATAGCCCAGGATGGCCCCCAAAACAGCCTGCTGTGACCAACCCTGCACAGGGTGGATGTGGTCAGGTGCGTAACCGATGGGCATAACATGTAGGGCATGGCACTGGAACAGTGGTACACAGCCAGCTGGGCAGGCGGCTGTGCACCTGTGTGTTCATCACAGACAATGACCTGTGTAACCCCCCCCACCTATGCCCTCATCAGCTCTGCTGGCTGCAGTGCACTCAGCTGGGGTCACCCAAAGGGACCCATGCACCACAGCGGTGTAGTGCAGTCTCCAAGCATGATAGAGCCAGTGCAGGTCTCACAGAGAACAACAGCATGACAGCAGCGTGGCACCGCCTGTGCAGTCCGGTACGGGCGCCGTGCTGGCAACACAGCATGGCATCCTGTAACCGGTTCCAGCCTCACTGTGCACCCATAGTGGGCCTGCTTACACACTGTCCGCGCATCTACGCCTACAACACGGGATGACTGTACCACACATACCGAACAGTCCATGACATGCCTATGTGACCCTGTAGTACAGCATGCCACTGTGGTGTGGCAGCAATGTCCACCAGGACATGTGTGGTGCTGGGCACCGCCACAATTCCAGTGGATGACTCACCCTTCCTGCATCCCATGCCCACACACCAGAGACATGACGGTACACCTGCACGCCACACACCATGGCAGTCAGTAGTGCCCACCGCTAACACAATACCGACCTGTGCAGGTACAATCCTCCCTAAGCACCCACAGTGAGGGGCACACCCATGGTGGACAGTGTACTGCACACAGTGGGGTCATGCCCACACAGACAAGCCCAAACCCCCACCCTCCCATGGCACATCCCAGGGCCAGGGCTGTCAACACCATGGTCCCAGCCTCCAGACCAGTGTCTACTGTGCCAGGTCCTGTGTACACCATGCCACTGGCTGAGCACTGCAGTACCTTGTTGTGGCATACATGGCTACTCTTAATGCGTGAATGGTGGTGTGGGTCCCAACCCCACCCTGCCATGGCAGCTGTGCGTACCATATGTGGGCCGCTTGGGTAGTTGCGACCACAGCAAGCACAGCCCTGTACTGCAGGGAACATTGAGGGGTGTGGCCTGGGCCTGTGCCAAGCAGGTATGCTGGCCTGTGCCATGGGCAGTACCACTGAGAGGCTCAGATGTATGGGGCATACCCCTTCAGGTGCCCCTCAGCACTGGGCCTTCCAACCTCATGCCCCAGCCCATAGCCCTGGCCCACAGCCTCCCCACACGGACAGTGTGCCACTCACATAGCCACTGTACAGTGCCTGTGGGCCTCTGGCCGGATGCCATGCACACAACACACCCAACACTGCAGTACACGGCGTACATCTCAACCCCATGGGGGCCACAGCGGTCTGACCATGTGTCCCACTGCATGGGGCAGCAGCCCTTATCCTGAGGGTCACTGTCCCACATAGTCCCCAAAAGTGGGAGGTGGCTTGTCTGTGCCATCCAGGTGAGGACACATCAATAGGATGTGTTCCCCCACTGCAGGCATGGGAGGCGGTTTGGTCTGGCTTAACTGCGTGGGTGAGTGATGGACCACACAGGTAACATGTTACCAAACACACATGTGGCAAGTCCAGTACACCACCTGCCACACAGTGATGTGTGGCTGTACCATGCCCACCTTATCCCTTGACACCCTGCCACAGCACAGCCCCTGGTACCGACCACAGCCATTGCACATATCATATTAGATCCCCTGAATGTCTACCTTTGGGGGGGTCCTGCCTGCATACTTCTCAACTGTACCACAGTACGAGGAACGTTCCTCATTGTACTTCACAGAGGCTCCCTGTTCCACATTGTGAAAACCTGTTCCACATCATAGTCGGCATTCTTGAGCAACACTCCATTGTACATGATGCATTTCACTATATCAGTCACTTAAAAACAGACATTCTGAACATAACTGCAAAAGTTCAACCATGTTCTGAGCTTCTAGGTATTGTTTGTTTAAGTGATCCACATGTTGCCCATGTGTTCCACATTGTGACAGGCACTATACCACATATGGGGGACAAAAGGCTGAGAGGTATACATACCTGTCCCTCTCCCTCAGGGCAGTAACAGATGGAGTAGGGGTACGTACGGGGGGACCTGCTGTGGCCCAGTACTCAGCAGTCTGCTGATTGTCTGTCCCTGTCCTGGTCTGGATGGCACTGTTCTGTTCCAGCTCTCTCCTATACCCAGTTCTGCAGCCCCTGTACCACTACACTGTGCCTGGGTCTAGTGACTCGCAACTGCACATGCTGCATGTGCAATTCGCACGTGCATCGCATGTTGCACATCGCATATGTACATATGTGGCATGCGTGGCAGCAATTGTGATTTGCAATAGCGATGTGTGGCATGGCATCTGTGATGTGGGGTTGTTATCATGCATTTGCGTGTGCTCCCTGCAGATGAAATTCAGTTGCGGAATGGGTGTGGGTGCCCCTGCATGTGTAGCACCTGTGCCTGCTGGGCTGTGTGTGTGTGTGTGTGTGTGTGTGTGTGTGTGTGTGTGTGTGTGTGCCCTGGGAGGTCAATGGCAGGCAGATGCCCACCAGCAGTGGCCCACGTAGGGCATTGTTGCAACTGGGGGATACACCCTACCCAACAAGTATCCAGTAAGGCCCTACCAATGCAATGATGACTAAAGGACAACACAATGTAGGGATGGGGTGCAGAAAGGTTTATTAACACAGTGCCCTATACACACATCAGGTGACAAATGCACAGTGCTCCCCGGTTCAACCAATCACATGTGACCCCACTCTCACCCATGCACACAGTCTTGCGCACACACACACACACACACCCCATGTGAACGCACCGTGCCCCCCATAGACATGTGCCCCTGCATGCATATGGCCCACCCCCATTGCAGCCCCACCCAACAATTCCCCCTACTGCGCAGGTCACTTGGGCATCTCACAACCATCTGCCATGCGCACTCCATCCTCGCACCGACCCCTCTGGTGCCAGGTGCTGGGCCATGGGGGACCCTGCCAGTCTGGTGGGTTGTGCGGTGCCCTGACAGACCACCCCTGGCATCTCATCCTGTGGGCCTGTGTGTGCTCCCACAGGTGATCTGCTGTGCCTCCGTCCATGCAAGCCTACCTGCCTCTGTGCCACATGTAGCAGTGGCTGTGCCAGGGCTGCACGGTGTGTTCCCCATCATGTGCTGAGCACCTTGGGCTCTGTGCAGCCTGCAGAGTACCCTCCTCGGTGTGCCAGCCCCCCATGTGTGTGTCTGATCCTGTTTCTGTGGGACTGTGTGAGGGTCTAGGCCTGGCCTGTGCCTGTGTTGCTGGCATGCCAATGTGCACCACTGTGGTTGCATCTTGGTGCCGTCCTGTGCCCGGGTCAGTGTGGGTGGTGCCTGGCTTTGCGTGCAGCTCTGGCAGCATGACTGGCAGGTGAGTAGCTACTGATGCCTGGGTTGGGGGTGGGGGAGGGGGGTTCCACTGGCTCCATTGGCTGTGTCTGGGTGCTGGAATGAGCAGTGGCCGGGGTTGCCATTCGTTGGGCCAGGCCTTGCAGGTGGTGCAGTGGCTGTAGTTCATGTGCTATGGCCTGCATAGCCGTGGCCATGGCTGTATCCTGGTGCTGCTGGTGTGCCAGCATGTTCTCCAGGCCTGTGCTGAGGCAGTCCATGATAACTGTCTGGCATTCGGCACAGTGCCGGATGCCCTGTATGGCATCCCCCAGGCCAGCCATGCATGTCGAAGAGTTCCTGGTGACTCCAGAAGACAGCAGGCAATGCTGGATAGCTGCAGCTCCATGCAGGTGTGGTGCTCCTGCATGCCTTGCCGTACGTTCCCCAGCTCCTGCCTTACATCCCCCTGGCCAGCCAGCACTGACTGGCAGTAGTCCCCAATGTAGGCTGGTGGGGACAGCTGGTCCTGTAGCTCCCAGATGGCCTCATCCAACTGGTCTACCAGTCCACAGGCACTTAGCGGGCTTAGCAACCTTATGGCAGTGTTCTCAACCACCGGTTGGTCTTGGTCCAACACCTTCTGCTCAACTACAGGTGTTTACACCACCTCCACAGATGTGGCAGCACTTCTGATGGTGTCCTTGGTGGTCCACTGCTGCTCCTGTGGTGATCCAGCTGAGTTCTCCTCACTGCTGTTCACCGCTTCCTCTACCATTGGGCTGTCGCCATCCCCACTCCCCTCAGGCTCTGATATCGGATCCAGTGTTCCTGCCACAGGTGTACTGGTGGCAGGGCTGCCTCCAGTGGCCATAGGGCTGCTGCCATCATCCAACACCATGCCAGTGGCCTGGGCCATGCTGGTACCATCCTGGCCCTGCTGCTGCTCCTGCCTTCTGGCTCCACTGGAGCCACCTGCACCAGTTGCCACTGCACCTGTTGGATGGGCAACATGTTAATGTGTCCCCACATCATAGTGTGCCCTCACCTGCCTGATCAGTGTTGCCCTCACAGGTCTGCTTCAGTGTTGCTCTCTGGCATTGCACCCATCACACTTCTGTGCTGTCCCACCTGGTGTATGCCACCACTGTACATGCGTTCTGCACTGATAGCGTGGACCCCCACCATTGCTGCCCTTGCTGTGTCATCCATCCTATTACAGCAACTCCAGCTGTCACAGGACTGCCCCGTATGGCTGCCCACTGCACAGTGGCACCTTGCATGGCCATGCCCATGGGCACCACTGCTCTGCAGGGGCCTGCACTCCTGAGTGACTACATTGTCCCTGCCATTCATGCACAACCCCTGTGGCCCTCACCCACACTCTGCAGGCACTGGGACAGTGACCTATGCCCCCTTCCTACAGCCCAGCTCATGCCTGTGCATGGCCCCCCCAGCACACAGTGCATGTCACAGCATCCCCCAGTGCAGCCCAAACCATACCTCAGCATGCCTCCCCTCAACAGTAAATAGTGCAGGACACAGTATCCCCCAGTGCAGCCCAGACCTTACCTTGACATGTCTCCCCCCCCAACAGTATACAGTGTAGGACACAGCATCCCCCATTGTGGCCCAGCCCATTCCTCTGCACAGCACCTCCCTCTGGTTTCTTGTGCCTGTTCCAGTCCCTCCACAGTTGGTCATGGGTCATTCCTTTGCACTGCTGCACATGTCAGCAGCACACATGCCTGTCCCTGGCCTGCCCCTCGCCATTGTCTGGTTCCCTTGGCCCACTCTGTGGCCAGCTGTTGCCATGTGGCATTCCTGTGGCATGTCTCCCCACCATTACATCTGCCTACACATTGTTACCCCACCCACCCCATCTTTGCCATTGGCTTCAGTGCTGTTGCCATGTCTGGCCTGTCACATACATTGCTGGTTGTTTGTCCCTACCTGTGGCTGTCCGCTGTCTGGCTTTGTGTCCAGCTGTGTTACTCCAGCGATACTCTGCTGGCTGAGATGTGCCACTATCCTCCTCTTGATGCTGCTGAGTGGCTCCTGCTGGGTGGGTCCGCCCTCTGTGCCCTGTGCATTGTGCCTGTTGTGCGCCACCTTGCACTTCATCAGGTGCTTGAGGTCATTCCACTTCTTTTGTACCTCTCGGACTGTCCTCCACTGTGCAGCAATGGCATTGACTCTGTGTGTCACCCTGTCCCATGCCCTCTTGCATTTCTCCCTCCTCTTGGCATCCCCTCCATGACTCATGAAGAGTGCATGGTGGCAGTCTATTTGCTCCACCAGTGTGTTGACCTCCTCATGGCTGAAGTTCTTCTTCCTCCTCTGTCTTTCTGCTGCAGCTTCTGCCATGGCTGTGGCATATCTGCTGGTGTATGGTGGGCCACAACTGCATGTTATGCACTTTTATATAGTGTATCTTGCATGCCATGACTTGCACAGTTGCGTTTGGCATATTCTCGCAGGTTCTAGAATGACCCGTAACTCGCATGTCACAGTTGCTGTTGCGTAAGTTCTGCAATTGCGTTACTTGTGTCTGGCATATTTTCCTTTCTAGAATCGGGCCCATAATCTTTTACAAATCCTGCCCAGCCAATGATATTACTTATTTTAACAAAAAGATAAATAAAAAAATGAAAAAATATATGCTCCAGCAGAGGGTATCTGCTCAACTGATGTATATTAATTTTTTCTATGTGTTAACAGGGGTACTTGGCTATGGTTAATCATGTTCTGTGTATACTGAACTACGCTGTAAGCCAAGAGCTCCTGTTAACACATAGAAAAAAAAGAACATATGTTGTGAAAGTACCCTTTTCTAACACAAATGCCCTCAGTAGTGTTGTCCCACTGCCATCTTATTTTCAGTTAGACGTGGAGAAAAAATTTTATAGTTCAGAAAATAGTGTCCCTAAGTAAAACACCAACTGTTGCGTTTGCCTAAATGGGGTCCTAGGAAAAGCACCCATGCTTCAATTTTTTTCAAAAAGACCCAGAAATATGTGTATTTTGATTTGGCCATTTGGACTGTTGCAAATGGGAGCACAACACTTTTGAAAATTTGTGAAAGTGTCGCACGGTACTTTCATAAATTTGCTAAACTTTCACAATTTGTGACACTACTCTCCCCAAAATCATGGTTTCTTTGTCACCTCACTGCCACTACAAAGTTTAGATTTTTGAGCTGCAATTTTCAAGGTGGCAAGCCCTTGCACAACATATGTACCTTTTGCTGGTTTGGAGAAAATAAATACACCAGTTTCAGAGTTACAGCACTCCGAAGTTGCACATTTTCCCATAGGTTTGCACTGTGGTGGTCACAGTGCCTTTCGGCACCTATATCTCAAAAACGGTTCGAGATACAGATTTTTTGCTAAACACAGCTTACTACACCAAGTGTATTAAGCACACATGGAGGTAGTTAGGCCATGAATACAACTGTGAAATTGTATAGTTGGGAGCAGAGGGACCATTCTCCCAATGATGCATACTATCTATACTAAACTGGGAGCACTACACTCATGGGTGGGCCACGCTCCCATCTATGGATACCATTTTGCAAACCTGAGGACATAGTTATGGGTGGGTGGGAGCACAAGGCCTGGAGGGCCTGCACTCCCACTTATGGATTCCATTTTCCAAACCTGAGGAGACAGTTTGGGATGGGTGGGAGTGCAGTGCCCAGAGGTCCCACACTCCACCTATGCATTCCATATGACTAACATTTCACTTTCTGAAAAAGAAGGGACATTTATTGCAAAAAACTCTGTTAATGCATTAGTTAAGGTTGATTCCACACCAACAAAAGTGTGGAAATTCTACATTAGGGTTTCGAGCCTACTTCATGCCCCACCCCCCCTCCACACACCAACAGGCATCAGGGTGCGTGTTGGTGTCATCGGCCTAACTCTCATCCCATTCTCCTATACTGTGCCAGCTCAACTTGTTTACAGATGGAATGGGGTGAGATAGTCCCCGACCCCAACACCCCTCAACGCCTGTTGGTGTGTGGAGGTGAGGGTGGGGCATGGGGTAGTAGGGTTGAAAAGTCTCATCATCAATTTCCACACTTTTGTCAGTGTGGAAATCAACCCTAACTCCCTAACTGATGCATTAACTGATGCAAAGAATATATATATATATATATATATATATATATATATATATATATATATACTGTATATATATATATATATATATATATATATATATATATACATATAAACAGCATGTTTGGAGGAGTTTTTAGTTTTTTTCATGAGCAGCATAGAAACATAGAAACATAGACTTTGACAGCAGAAAAGGACTGTTTGACCCACCTAGTCTGCCCATTTCCCTACCTACAGGATAAGCTGCAGATCCTAATTAACCAACAGCCTATTTCTTCCTATCCCCCACAAAAATTGCCTTATGTCTGTCCCATGCATTCTTGAATTCTCCCAGTTTTAGACCCCACAACCTCTTCAGGAAGGATGTTCCATGCATTCACCACCCTCTTTGTGAAAAAATACTTCCTCACATTGCCCTGAACTGCCCCCATCTATCTTCAAATTGTGTCCCTTGTTCTTGTGCATCTCTTTTTCTGAAAGATGCTACCCTCTTGGACTTTGTTGTTTCCACTGAGGTACTTAAAAGTTTCTATCATGTCCCCCTTCTCCCTCCTTTCTTCAAGGGTATACATATTAAGCTCCTTTAGTCTCTCCTCGTATGACTTTTCTTGCAGACCCTGCACCATTTTAGTTGCCCTCCTCTGGACTGCCTCTATCCTGTCTATGTCCTTGCGGAGATGGGGTCTCCAGAACTGGATGCAGTACTCCAGATGGGGTCTCACCAACTGTCAGTACAGAGGCATAACAACTTCCTGTTTTCTGCTGGTGATGCCTCTCCCTATACATCCCAGTATCCCCCCAGCCCTCCCTACTGCTTTCTCACATTGCTTGCTAACCTTAAGGTCATCTGATATGATTACCCCCAGGTTCCTTTCTATTTTGTTGTTGTTACTACCCCCGCCATTGTGTAATCTTCCCCTGGGTTTTTGTTTCCCAGGAGCATTATTTTGCACTTCTTTGCATCCAAACTGCCATACTTCTGACCATTCCTCCAACCTTGCCAAGTCCCTTCTCATCCTTTCCACGCCTCCTTGTGTATCAACCCTGTTTCAGATCTTTGTGTCATCTGCAAAGAGGCATACTTTTCCTTCCAGTCCCTCTGCAGTGTCACTTATAAAGACATTAAAAAGGACTGGACCCAGTACTGAACCCTGTGGTACCCCACTAGTAACCCCTCTTTCTTCAGAGTGGACTCCATTTACAATTACCTTCTGTGTCCTGTTGTCCAGCCAATGTTTTACACAGGCTACCACCCTGGGACCCACTCACAGGCTGGTTAATTTGACAATTAATCTTTTGTGTGGGACTGAGTCAAATGCCTTGCTAAAGTCTAGGTAGGCCATATCCACAGCCTCTCCCTGGTCTACTACTTTGGTTACCCAGTCAAAGAAAACTATTAGATTCATCTGACATGACCTTCCTGCTGTGAACCCATGCTGCCTTGGGTCCTGTACCCCACTGGCCTCTAGGTACTCAACAATTCATTCCTTCAGAAGTGATTCCATCACTTTCCCTACCACAGAGGTCAAACTGACAGGTCTGTAGCTTCCTGCCTCTGTCTTGGTCCCACTTTTGTGAAGGGGAATCACATCTGCCTTCCTCTAGTCCTCAGGTACCACACCATCCTCCCATGATTTGTTAAAAAGGGTAGTCAGTGGTTTCACTAGTTCTCCCCTTAATTCTTTTAAAATTCTGTGGTGAATTCCATCAGGCCCCATTCCTTTGTCCACCTTCAGTTTTAGGAGTTCTTTCAAAACCCTTTCTTCTGTGAAAGGACTGGGATCGAGCCCCACCCCCACCCAGAGTGCTTCTGTTACTGGATTAGGCACCTACCCCCCTCCTCTTTTGTGAATACTGAGCAGAAATATTCATTCAGTATCCCTACTTTTTCATTGTCCCTCTCTGCCCACCTACCATCCATTCTATTCAGCCTCACTACCCTTCCCTTTGTCTTTCTACGCTCCCTGAAGTACATATAAAAGGTTTTATCCTCCTTCTTAACTGAGTTGGCTATCTTTTCCTCAGTTTGGGCCTTTGCTATTCTGACTTCCCTCCCTGCTTCCTTCTGCCTTAACTGGTACAGCTCTGTGCTGCTTCTTCTGTGTTTTCTTATACTTCCTGAATGCTATCTTTTTCTCCCTGACCTTCCCCGCCACCTCTTTTGAGAACCACAGTGGCTTTTTCTTTCATTTTGATTTGTTAATTTGCTTCACACAGAGGCTTGTTGCCTCTGTGATGGCAGATTTGATGTTTCCTCATTGTTGTTCCACCCCTCCTTCTAGCCTGTTTGCTAGTGTTATTCTAAGGCACTGTTCCATCTTGCCAAAGTCAGACCTCCTGAAGTCCAGTACCCTCACTTTTGTATGGCTTGACTCTGTAGCTAAGTTTATCATGAACCACACTATTTGATGGTTACTTGTTCCCAGATGGCTATCCACTTCAAGATCTGAGAGCCTCTCACTGTCCCCATTTGAGAGTATGAGGTCTAAGATTGCTCCCTCATGAGTGGGTTCCAAAACTAGCTGTCTGAGGCATGCCACCTGTAGGGCATCGAGAATTGCCCTGCTCTTGGATGTAGCTGCAGCAAATGTGCTCCAATTAATGTCTGGCATATTCAGGTCTCCCATCAACAGTATCTCCCCTTTCTCTGCCATCCTAAGTATGCTTTCTATCATATCCTTGTCTGTTCCCCCCCCCAACATGGAGGTCTGTATACAACCCCTGTGCTGATTGTGGTGCCATTTCCAGTCTCTAAGGTGACGGACAGTGCCTCCTCTCCTCCCTGTTTACTCTTTTGTTCAGTTGCTTTTATACCTTCCCTTACATAGAGAGCTACTCCTCCCCCTCTTCTCCCCTCCCTGTCTCTCCTGTAGGTTGTGTACCCTGGTGTGTTAACATCCCAGTCATGGTTCTCTGTGTACCATGTTTCTGTGACTGCTACAATATCCAGGCATTCCTCTTCCATCAAGGCAACCCGTTCAGGGAGCTTGTTGCCCAGACTATGGGCATTGGTACTCATTACCCTCCATTTCCTGATGGCCTTACTCCTTTTTGCCCCATCCCTGTCCTTATTGCCTTTGTCACTTTCTCCATTTACCCCTGCCCTTCTCCCTATTGACATCTCTATCTTTGTATATACCTCACTTACTACCCTAACATTTTGGGAGGGCAAGGATTTACCTGCTCCTTTCCAGTGCCTCCCCCCTTGGCTAGTTTAAATGCTTGCCAATGAAGCATTTACACCTATCACCTAGAATCCTGGTTCCCCTCCTGGACAGATGCAGACCATCATGCCAGTATATGCCTGCATCACTCCAGGTGAACCCCCAGTCCCTAGTGAAGCCACATCCCTGAGCTCTGCACCAGCTTTTCAACCACTGATTGAATCCCATGGTGTGGAGCACCCTAGCCTCACCTACGCCATAGACAGGCAGCACCTCCGAGAAGGTTGCCGTGCATGCTACTTGTCTAAGGCCCCTCCCCAACTCTATAAACTCTTCCTGCACTGCTCTGATCCCTTTCATAGCCAGGACATTTGTCCCTAGGTGGACAATGACATCCAGCTCCCTCCCCATTTGCAGCAGTGTTCGGGGATACAAGAGGAGAACAGTGTTTCTCTACTCACCAAGTCTGTCTCGTTTCAGTGACAAGCAGGTCCTTCTTCACCAGCAAGCCCTGTCTCTTCACCAGGTCAACAAAGAAAATCAAAAACTCAGAGTGCAAGGAAGGAGAATGAGCATTCACTTTTGTCCCCAGAATAGAGAGAATAATTTTGTTTCTCTCTCTCTCTCTCGTCTAAAATCTAATTCTCCTTTCTGAATCTCCAGGTGCTAAACATGCCTTTCTCCCCCACACTGAGCCACCAGACCTATCTATGTGCTTAGAACACCATCCCTTACAAAGTAAAACAAGCAATTAATTAAAGGATTGTTCTAAGTGTGATATCATATCGCACTTAGAAAAATCCTTTAGTTCAGTTGTTACCCAGTTAAAACAGCACTCCCTTAACAGTACATGTTAAGAACAGCACTGTAAGGAGAGTGAAACAAGGACAACAACAGGGATAGGATAGCAACTGGCAGCTATCACTACCCCTGTAGTCATCACATCTCAGGAGTGACTGCAGGAAGGAGAGAAGACCTAGGAAATGTTGATGGCTGGCTGAGCTGCTCTCATGGTGGAGAGGGCCAAGGCATACAGCAGCTCTGCCAGTGTGAGTCTGGAGAGCAGGGTTCTGTTCCTGGTCTCCAAGTTTTAGTCTGTGAGATGGACGTGCATATTTTTTCTAAGTCCCATCTCACAGATTCCCCCCCTGAAGTTTCTGAGTATCCCCATGATCCAACTCCCCCCAGAGTTGATTATTTTAAAGATGGGTCAGGGGTGCAGAGCCCCCCCTTCAAAAATATGTTTTGTGAATTTCATCTGTGGCCATGGTAGTGGTCCCTGAGTTTTTTATTACCCCCATGATCCAACTCCCCCTCGAAGTTGATTATTTTAGAGATGGGTGCTGCTGGGGGGGCAGAGCTCCCCACTTTGGGGGGTGCAGGGTAGTGGAGCTTCCCTGCAAAAACATGAGTGATTAATTGGGTCTGTGTTGGTATATGGATCTGTGTGTTATTACTAGGCACTGTTCTTGGAGGTGCCTTTGTTGCTGCACTGTTCTCGCAGGCGCTGTACTTGTCTTTGCGCATCTAACCTAGTGCCATTCAGTTTATTTCAAGCATCTTGCACTTAGAACAATCCTTTAATTCAGTATATTACATTTTGCTCTGTAGTTTCTCCTATACTTATTTTAATAATTAAAAAATATTGCCATCATGTTGTTCTTTTCAGTTATAGATAAATATTGGTTAACATCCTATAATTAGATTCACAGTAGAGAACAAGGTATTGGTCCCATACATTTATGCACACCAGTCACTTAGACAAAGTTTTAGCGCACTTTGCAGTTAGAAGAAGAGAGGGAGGCATTTAATTGTTTTCCATGTGCTAGTAAGTGCTAATTCACATGCCATATTTTAACAAGACCTGTTAGAATACCTACTTTTACTGATCCTGCTCTCTCACAGTAAAATCCATAGATATGTCAAACTGAGAACATTGAAAATTATAAGGTTTAAAGCTGTGCAGAATATAAAATTCCACCTGCAGTACACCCGTGGAATAACCATTTAGATTCTGTGGAATTCCATGGAATATTCACAAACATTATGTGGAATTTCACAACATTTTAAATTTCAGTTATTTTGCTATAATTTTAAAAGTACACATCCAAATAACACCAGATTTGTAATTTAAGCATGGCTTACAAGTGTGTACCAAATTTCAGAGCTGTAGATTGAAAGGGGGCAGAGTTATGGGTGACCAAACATTTAATCAAAATTTACTTTTCAGTTATTTTGAGATAATTTAAGTCCCAAGCTTCAATGGGAGCTGAGTTATAGATAGCCAAATATTTTGCCAACATTTGGCTTTCTGTAATTTTAGTATAATTTTGATATTATTTATTGAAATGTTACAAATATTAACAGGTATACAGGTTATCACTATATTTGTATGTGCACATAGTTTTAGATTTCTAACCTTAAGTGGGACTGAGTTATAGCCTGCCAAACACGTTGGCAACATTTTAATTTCAGTTAGTTTCCTCTAATTTTAAAACTATATATTCTCATTAACCAGAGCTGAAAATTTTAAACTACTGTACCACATGGTCATTTCTGCAAAAGTTCATATTTTCAGCTTTAAATGGGATTGAATTAAAAGTAGTCAAAATTTCACAATATTTAAAAAATTTATTTTGCAAGAATGTAAACTACAGATTTATAAACCCCTAAAACTTTAAAACTGGAGAATGCAATAGCATTACATTTGACAGGTTCTTAGACTTTACAAGGAGACTGTATGTGCCAATTTGATTAATTGCTTGCTGTGAGAAATTGTAAAATAACATGTGTACTTAAAGTCAAATTCCATGAGTTGTGAAAATTGTAGAATTTGATGAAAAATTCCATAAAACTGGAATTTTCTAATTTCACTCAGCCTTATCTGGTAGATTCTAATTAAAGGATATGGGTATAAGAGGCAGGTAGTGCAGGGGCTCACCAAGTTCTGGAGTTAGATGCACAGTTTCACCAAGAAATGGACAGCTGAGCTAGGTAGCACAGCAGTGGTAGACCCCCAGGTAGAAGTAAGAAAGCACAGAGTGTCAACAATTCCAACCTGAATGCAGGCTATTTAAGGATCACATCCAGTAAATTTATAATTCAGGGAGCCTGGTGTACATGCAAGCCTAGGACTTAGAGATACTCAAGAGGATGTAGTGTGGGAAGACAATGTCTGGGGCAGCAGGAATAAAGAATTCTGGCTATTCCAACAGGGTAGGTCAATAGGAAAATGAGTAGGTGACTCACGTTTTAAGGAAGTTTGTCACTGTAAAGAACAAAGAGGATATCAGTGGGGTCAGTAATTCTACTGAGTCAATTTGGCTATGCCTAAAGAGCAGACATGGTGATAGTCACCCAAAGAGGACCAGCAGGACTGCAAAAAGCAAGCCCAGCTTATCAAATGAAGTAGTGATAAGTGCATTGTTAATGTTAAATTCCACAAAAACAATTCTGGATGCTTCATCTACAGTATATGCTATCATACATACATCTGGCAATTTTACTAATCACTTTTTTTTCTACTTCAGAATTAAAACTGCTTAACCAATTTATCCAGTTGTGTTAGACAAAAGGATACACTGACTATAAATATGCATGTCAAATGTTTACTCTATGCATTCAAGAGCAGAGAAGTTACAAACATAGTAAAGTTTTGAACCCCTGTAACTTAAAAGTATCTTATCTAATTATGTCCATATTTAGAAAATTCTATAAGCATTACAAAAAGGTTATCTGTACTAATTTACACATGCCTGGCTCCAAAGGTGCCTGAGTTATATGCAGATGAAATGTTTTCATGAAATTTCCTGAACAAAAATAAAATGACAGATTTTGAGCACATGTAATTTTGAGATGATGCATCATATTGTCATGAAATCTGGTACATTGTTAAAACATATATCATCAAGAAAGCATGCCAAATTTAAGATCCCTGACCCAATAGATGGCTAAGGTATATGCAGATAAAAATGTTCATGTAATTTTGCACAAACAATAAAATGACAATATGTGAGCACCTATAACTCTAAAACCATCCATCTGAATTTCAGGATCTTTGGTAAATTAATGGCTATTGACCCACAGAGTACACACTCCAAATTTCAGAGCTCTAGCTTGAATGGCGGCTGATTTATAACCAAATTACTAAATTAAAAAAATTCCCAAAAATTCCATAACATAACATTTCATGACATTTTGTGAAATTTCATTGAAATACCATGGATTTAGAATTTTCCCATTCTGCACAGCTCTAATAAAGTTCATTTAGTATTTCTTGTGAAAGTGTATTCAGCTGCACACAACCCCTGAACTGTAAGTTGATATTGATTTTTTTTGCTTTGGGAGTGGGGTGCTAGGAGACTGTAACAGCAGTGTAAATCTGCTGATTCTGCTGTGAGAGAGAGAGAAGGATTGGTGATGGTGACAATGTATGTTGTCTGGCATGATACAACAGAAAGGCTGATCCACACTTGATCGTAAAAAATGAAGCAACTCCATCATAGCTTATAACTGTACAAAGGTTGCTAATGCGTTTATTAAATTGTTGGTTTGACAAAAGAATGATGGGAGCAATACCCTGGTCTCCATTGTGATTGCCAATTTTGTGTGATATTATAAACAGAAGGAATTAATGGACATGGGTCAGGGTCAGAACAATAAACAAAAACATTTGCCAACTCTCTATTCCATACGTACAGTATACCCCAAATAAAAACTGTATATATATATATATATATATATATACAGTATGTATGTTGATTATGTTCACCACCTATAACTACTCAGATTCTAGAAAATAGGATCCGCGGTCAGTGGCAAGAATGCAATGATGTTAACCAGTCAAAATCCCACCCCTTCCCGCAGTAACTTCAGTTGTCTTGTTCTCAATACTGCACAGCACAATACTAAGGAGAAACACTGCTGAACTTAAAGAATACCGCTGGACTGATTGTGATGAATAGGAGAAGACTAAAGGAATGTATTTCTATAAACTGAACAAGATAAAGTGTATTGTGGCAGAATGTTACAAAACATGCTCCACGTGTCTTGCATAATTCTTTGTGTTTGTGACTCCATAGGTGGTTATCTACATTACATTTATTTCTGTCAGCACTATAAAGCACTGTGGAGACTAGGATGCAAGTGAGTGCATTCAGAGGGATGGATATCTTGTGAGTAATAAACAAGGATTTCAGACATTCCCTGCCCACCCTCTAATTCACATATATGATAGTCTGATGTTGGAACCTGCTACAAGATGGTGTGTGTGTGTGTGTGTGTGTGTGTGGGTTCACATGGATCCATGACAGCCCAGCGAAAACGCACACAGTGCAGTAAGGAGCCACGTAGAAAACACCACACAGAGAAATAAGTGCGATGGCAAAATGCAGCTAAAAGAAACACAATGTAATACAAATACCTCACTGAATGGGGTGGACAGATTATGGGGAGGAATGTAGCTCGAGGGGACGAAACTCAGAGGGGTTGACAGAACAACTCTGCATGGGATGCAACTTTGTGGGGGAGAAATTCTGGTGGGGAACACCACACTGAAACTAACTCGGGGTGCAACTCAGGAGGGCACAACTTGGGGGAGGGGGAAGGAAGTCAGGAGGGGCGGGACTTGGTATCCCAACTCTGTGGGGACAAACTTGGGGGAACAGTGGGAGCACAACAGCAAACCAAAAAAACAAACAAAATAAAAATGCTGGAACAGGACCCAAACACGGGTCAGTTATACCAATAGCAGTCACAGCTCATCACCCTAACCTCTAAGCCACACTATCAGCACACCAAAACAGCATACATTCAGCAGCTTACAGTGCTAACAGTCCACTACACTGTATGGTACTAAAATATTGAAATGTCTCTCCAATTTGAATTACTGACATGTCGCTGCAATAATTTTCCTATGTGGGGAGATATGCCAACCCCGGTCCCCCATCGGAGTTCTTCTCCCCCGAACCACCCCTTCATATAAATATACAAATTCCAAGACCGCACAAAATGCAACAACAAAGTAAATAGCATGCCAGGACACATTATCAAACCTGTGGTGCAAAACAGCGCTGTAATCTCTGCCTTGCTGCTATACCCTTCAAAATTTTCACTGCATGGTATTTGACTCACTTGTATTCCACTCGATGGCAAGTTGTGCTACCATTCATGTTAATTATAGGTTAGGTCTGGTCATTGAATTATGCCACTATGGAGCAGACAATTTAAAATGTTCCCTACACACATGAAATTTATTGGCTCAACAAACAGACAGAAAACTGAGACACAAATTCAAGACAGCACATAGGAAACACTTATGTGTAGCTGAAGCATTGGTCATTAGTGAGCCTGATCAGTGCTGTGCACAATCAAACAGGTGGTGGAAAAGCACAAATGGTTGAATAACTGGCAAGCTCACTTTTCTGACATGAAATCTGAAATTAGTCAGAGATGGGCCAGTAAAAGCCATTTGTATCAATCAATATAAACAGAAATAAAAAAAAAGTGCACACACAATCATACATTGAGTGGCTCAAATAATGACAAGGCACATAGAAATATAGGCAATGATGGCTGAAAAAGACCAGAGGTCCATCCAATCTGCCCAAGGTCCCTATAATCCCTGGAACCTATTGTGCCTCCAAGGTACTAACCCTCCCTGTCCTCTCTGTATTCTCCTCCTAGGTCCTGTCACCCCCCCCCCCATAACCACTATTCCCTTCATTATGTCATAGCCCTGCTTGAATCCCCTGACTGTTTTTGCACCCACCTCATCAGCTGACAGACTGTTCCATGGTTCCACCACCCTTTTTGCAAAGTAGTACTTCCTCACCTCTCTCCTGAAGCTACTACCTGTTAATTTCCATTTGTGTCCAGGTGACCGCAAATTGGTATTCAGGCCAAATAGTTCCCTGCAGTTCATGCTGATAATTCCTTTAAAGGACTTGATGGTCTCTATCATATTCCCCTCTCCCTTCTGGTTTCCAGTGAATACATATTTAGTGCCTTGAGGAGCTCCTCCTATGCTCTGATCTGCTGGCCCTGAATGATTTTTTGTTACTCTGCACTGCACTGTCTCCAAACTATCCTTATCCTTTCTGAGGTAAGGACTCCAGAACTGGGTGTAGTACTCTAGGTGAGGCCTCACCAGGAATCTGTAGAGGGGAAGTATTACCTATTTTCTTTTGCTATCATTACCACTCCCGACTCATCCTAGCATCCTGTAAGCCATGCTGCAGGCCTTGTTGCACTGACTTGATTGCTTAAATGAGTTGCTTATGATAACTCCCAGATCCAGTTCCTCAGCTGTAGTGCTAAGTCTCTCTCTCCTCCCATCCAGTACTCTGTCTAGGGATTCTTTTCCCTAGGTGCATTACCTCGCACTTTCTAACACTGAATTTTAACTGCCAGACCTTTGACCACCCCGATAGCTTTTGTAGGTCTCTGCATTTCCCTTATTCCCTCATCACTATCCACTCTCCCACATAGTTTTGTGTCATCTGTGAAGAGACACAACCTGCCCTGGATTCCTTCTCCAGTGTCACTGAAGAACATGTTGAAGAGGACCAGACCCAGGACTGATCCCTGTGGAACCACACTCATAATTTCCCTCTCTTCTGATTTAATCCCATTGACCACCACTCTCTGCTGCCTCCTCTCTAGTCAGTTACCCACACAGTTTGCTATGGGTTTAGCTGCACCTAGTTCTTTCACCTTCTTGAGCAATTGTTTGAGAGGTACCAAGTCAAAAGCCTTACTGAAGTCAAAGTAGAGCAGATCCACAGCATGGCCCCTGTCTAATTCCTTTGTCACCCAGTCAAAGAAAACTATTAGGTTAGTCTGACAAGCTCTTCCTGCCATTAAACCATGCTGTTTATTATCCTGGAACCTGTTGCTCTTCAGGTAGTTTGTAAGGTCCTCTTTGATCAGTGAGTTCATCAGCTTCCTTGTGATAGAGGTTAGACTGACAGGTCTGTAGTTCTTGGTTAGTGGATTCATCATTTTTTATTTCCTGTCCTCTTAAAAAGATTATTCTGCAGTAAATAACATGTAACTATTTCACAGTTCAGTAATCAGTTCTGCTGAATTTCTTTCTGCAGTATAATTCATTAATTCACAATTCATACATTCATTCCACAGTTCAGTGACTCACTGAACTGCGGAATGAATGTATGAATTGTGGATTAATGTATTACACTGCGGAAAAAAAAATCCAAAGAACTTACCTTTGACAGTGATCAGTTCTGTGGAAATTTTTTCCACAGTTTAATAAAATAATCCTCAATTCATACTTTTATCCCACCCTTCTAAGTTGGAATTTCTGTCAAAATTGCCAAAGTGCATTCTGAAATTTCGTAAAAGTGAAATTCTAACTTTCACCAAAATTCCATGGGGGAGGTTTAATTTTACACAATCCTAGATGACATTGAACCCAACTGCACCTGCCCTTCTCCCTCCTCCCTCCTCTCCACCTACTTTACACAGTGGCCTCAGCTTCTACCACCTCAATGCAAGGACCTTCTCCCCAAGCTTGACCCCTTTAAAGTATGGACGTCGCAGCAATCTCCCAAGCTCTTGTGCAGTATGAAACCTAACTTTTCTCTAGGGTGTCTGACTGCAGCTTAGCTCTCCCTGATTTCCACCTCTTTTGTAGGGAATGAAGCATGCATGGTGGCTCCATCTCTTTCAGTGAGGCACTCCCCTCATGTCACGAGCTAGTGCTGGCAAAGCTATCCCTCCCTTCCATCCTCCCCATCTTTGTCAGTGTTTTCTATGCCTCTTCTAAGATGTCTCCTTCCTCTCTGGTCAACTCCCTCTCAACTCTTGTCTCCCACGTTGCCTTCAGCGAGCACATCCTCCTTGGGGACTTCAACTTAAATTGGCTCTCCCCTGTTTCCAGGCCCACTCTCCACAGGTTTGAGTCCTTGAACCTCTCACAAGTAGTCACATAACCTACCCAACTTAATCCTCACTCCCTTAACCATTCCCTCATGGACTAGGTATGCTCCCCCCACCCCAACTGCATCAATGCTGTAGGCATTCTTATGGATGCCTACAGTGACAACTGTCTAACCTACTGTGTCAGGAAAGTGCATCCCCCTCAATCCACTCCCAAATATCTTTGGTATAGGCCTCTCAGGTCACTTGACATAGATGCCCTCCTAAATGATCTTGCTGTCTCTGATTGGTCCCCTGTGTACACAGCCAAGGTCATTGATACAGCCCTCTCACTCTTTGTTGCCATTTTTAACAATACCTGAAACACTCACGCCCCCCCCTTTAGAAAGTCCAGAGTTAAACACTCTCACTTCCACTGGATTACATCTGAGCTTATCAATTTGTGCAAGTCTCAGGACCTTGCTTGGACATGTTACAAGTCCTGCCAATCGCTGTCTGACCTCCTACACTACAGATCACTCAGGAATTCCTGTACAAAGGTTGTCCACATTGTGAAGGCCCTCTGCTTCAAGTCTAACCTCCATTCCAATCTAAGCTCCCCTATCATAATACTGGAAGGTTATCCACTCCCTGTTGGATCCCCCAACCCAGTTCAGCCTCCCCCCCCATTCTCCTTCTGGATGGCTCACTGGTCTCTGATCCTCTTTCATTGCTGCTCATTTTAACAAATTCTTCACAATCTCCCACCGAGGAGCTGGAGGTCGCGAGGGCTACATCTCTAGTGCCCTCCCTGCTGCTGAGATCGCCGCTGCCAGAGACGCCGGGACACCCCGCCCGAGGAACTGTTGGTCGTGAGGGCCGCCTGAAATCACCCTCCCAGCCTCCCCACAGTGTGCAGATCAATCCCCCCCTCCCACCGAGGAGCTGGAGGTCGCGAGGGCTACATCTCTAGTGCCCTCCCTGCTGCCGAGATCGCCGCTGCCAGAGACGCCTGGACACCCCCGGCCCCCGAGGAACCGTTGGTCGTGAGGGCCGCCTGAAATCACCCTCCCAGCCTCCCCACAGTGTGCAGGTAATTTCCTGGGCCTACAAGTACAATCCGGGAGCCAGCTTACCCGAGGACGCTGTGTGCTTTTCCAGTCGGGAGGCAGCCTACCTGAGGACGCTGTGCTTGTTTCAGTCGGGAGGCAGCCTACCTGAGGACGCTGTGCTTGTTTGGCGCCTTCTCCAGACTCGCGCCTTTGTTTTCTCCAGCCCGGTTGCTCAGGAGGCCCATGAGCGCTGCGGCGTTCGGCTCCCCACCCCACCACCACCCTTTGGCCGGCTCTCCTTATATTGGTTTTTTTTTTTTTTTTTTTTTTCTGTCACATGAGGCGCCAGAACCAATCAGCCTACTTTCCCATTTGCTGGTTATATTTTTCCAGCACTAGAGGGAGCCTGCTCTCACTTTCTGCTCTTCTTTGGGAGATGTCACCTTCTAGCTTAAACCGTGCTATGCTGGCTCTCCTCTTATCCCTGCCTTTACTTGCTCCCCACCCCCCTATATCCCCCCTCTACCTGCCCTCGACTAAAACGCCCCCCCTCCACTCTCATTACTCTGGTCTCCTATCAGACTGCCCAACAACTATCTCCCAGGCCATCCCCCTTATCCCTCACGCACTTGGACCACCTCTCTACCCCCACCCACCCACCACCCAAGTGCTACTCTCAGTATTGTGATTTTTATCACAAGTGGTCTCTCTCTTCACTAGCGCCCACCGTTCTATTCTCCCTTCCCATCCCTTGCACCTCCCTGGTAAGGTCTCGTCGTCCACGTATGTACCCCACCCCCAGCAACCAACACCTGGCGAGGCGCCTAATTTTTCTGCTGCTCCTGCTCTCCGGCAATGTGCACCCGAACCCGGGGCCCATCTCCCCAACCCTGCCGCAGCCTACCGGAGGCAAAGGCCTCCAAATCGCCTTTATCAATATATGCAGTCTCCCTAAGAAAACTGCTGCCTCCAGTGCTGGGTTTCCCAACACTCTCCGACATTCTCATGCTTGCAGAAACCTGGCTCTCCCCTCACGCCTGACTCTGCTGTCTCTCTCCCAGGTTTTCCCTGTTTAGGGCCGATAGGATGGGCAGGCGTGGAGGTGTGCTATCTACCTCTGCGACTCACCTCGGTCATGCCCTCTCCAACCCGAGCTTAGCTAAGGCGCAAGCCATTACTTTAAAACTCTCCCCCACCCAGGTCGTGGCCCTATTTATCTAACCGTGGCTTACCTACCCCGGGCCGAAAAGATCTTGCTGTCACCTCCTTCTTCGACTACCTGTCCCACCCTACCCCTGAAGGCCGAACAACTAATCTTGGGCGACTTAAACACCAACTGGCTCAGCCCATCTTCTGACAATATGAAGAATGAGCTTGCAGCCCTTGACCTGTCGCAAATGGTCACCCAGCCTACAAGGCTTAACAAAGTAACAGGAACTAGTTCCCTTCTGGATGTAGTCCTCTCCAACCGGCCACATAAAATAGGATTGGTGCAAGTCCTTGCAGACTCACTCAGTGACCACTCCCCTATCATCTGCTCTTGGTCATCCCCCACGCTCAGCCCGGGGTACTGCAGGACCCCGCGACGCCGTTTTCTCCCCAGAGGCCTTGTCAACCTCAAATGTCACCTCACCCAAATCAACTGGACCCCAGTGGCCTGCGCACCTGACATCAACTCTGCCCTAACTTACCTTACCACAGCTTTCAACCATGCCTGTGATCAGTTTGCCCCCTTCCGCATTCCCAAGTTAAAAAAACAGTCAGCTGCCTGGATAACCCCTGCATTGATCCAACAACTAAAAAAAAGAGATAACCTTTGGCACATAGCTAATGACTCCGGTAGATTGGCCGATAGGCAAGCCTACAGGGCAGCCCGCAACCAATGCACGTGGACCATCAAGCTGGCAAAAGCTAAATACTACCAGGCTGCGTTGACATCTTCCTGGGGCTCGTCCAGAGCCTTCTGGGACAACATAAAAGAACTGAATGGTAAAGCCCGCTCCTCCTCCCATCCCAGATTGTCATAAATGGGACTGTCTCAACTGACCTAACGGTATCGCTGACTGCCTTAATAAGACCTTCAGACTTAAGCGCGTCCTTCCTGCCCACTTTTTGACCCGGGTCTCACACCCACTCATACTCCCACCTCCAGACCACAATTCCACTTCCAAATGATCACACCACATGATGCCAAACCTTTCTTATTAAGATCCCTGCCTCTCAGAACCCAAGTAGTGACCTCTTGACTCCAAAATACTCCGTCTCACCCTAGATGTCATGCTTACCCCTCACGCTTATCATAAATAAATCCTTAAGCCTAGGCTAATTCCCGGAGGCCTGGAAGCATGCTGAAATAATCCCCATCCACAAGTCTGGGGACCGTACTCTGCCTAACAACTACAGGCCCATCTCCATCCTCCCCCCCTTATCCAAAGCCTTAGAAAAAATAATAAACTCTCAGCTCACGGAATACCTTTCTAAATACAACCTTCTATGTCCGGAGCAACATGGGTTTCGTCCTGGCCATAGCACATCCACTGCCCTCCTGGAATTCTCCCATCACATACCTCAGCACTTGACAATGGCCAGCTCACAGGGGCGGTTTCATAGACCTTTCCAAGGCTTTTGACACGGTGAGCCACCCCTGCTATTACACTCCTGAGCAATCTGGGCCTCTCATCCAACCCCTGAAGTGGTTCACAAGCTATCTTCACAACAGGACCCAAAGAGTCAAGCTAAATGGAACCTTCTCTCTCCAACCTACCCGTGCTCTCTGGGGTCCCGCAAGGCTCGATCCTTGGACCAACCCTTTTCAGCCTATTCCTGAACACCTCCCTAGTTCCTGTTCCAGCAAATACTACTATATGCAGACGACGCTGTAATTCTAGCTACTCACCCTGACCCTCTCTCTCCAAGTCTCATTACAGCACCTTCCTTCAAACCAAAAATGGTTCAATGACCATCGTCTAGTCCTTAATCTAAAGAAAACTAAGTCCATGCTATTCTCACATCGGCAAAACAGCGCCAAGGACTTTCCTCCACATCACCACCAGCGCCTCCCAATTGAACTTGTAACATCCTATAAGTACCTGGGCATCACCTTTGACTCCGGCCTTACGTTCCATGCCCACCTCAAAGCCCTGTCATCTGCCATGAACTCCAGGATTGGGCTTTCACCGCCACAAAGACTGCCTCCCCTGAACCCGCCCTAAAACTAGCTATCGCCTCATCGGTGTTATCACTGGCTGACTACGGGCTCCCAATCTACGCTGCTGCTGACACCACTGCCTTATCTAAAGTCCAGACTGCTATTAATAAAGCCTGTAGGCTCCTTACCGGTGCCCACAGCAGAACCCACACCTGTCTGCTATACTCCACCACAAATATACTCACTCTTGAGGAAAGACTAAAATATCAAACCTGCCTGCTGGCCAAAAAGTCCATGTCAGGCCTTTGCCCCCTGGGGTCTCTGGACCCTTGCAGTTGGCTACCAGGCCCCTGCCCACCCGCAAGTCCTCCACTGCTACTTTCGTTGTTCCCAGGGCCAGGACCTCTCGCTGCCAAAGGTCTTTCCATCACTTGGCCCCGCTTTGGTTCAACTCCCTTCCTGAATCTATCTCCAAAATTCCGGGGATTGGCCGCTTCAAAACTACCCTCCGTAAGCATATTATTGACAGCCGCTGCTGTAACTGCCTATAACCACCTAACGGTCCCGCCCACTACATAATTTGTCTGAGACTAGCTGTTAGATATCCGATGTATCTATTACCTTGTTACAATCGTGTACCCTTACACATGTTTGTACCTGTATAGCTGCTGCCTGTAATTTCCAATGTGTTTATGTACTTTCACCCATATGTTCACCCCTGTCTCAAACTCACTTAATTGTTGTCTCCCCCCCCCTTACGACGAGGTACCTTTGTAAACGAGTCCATGACTCAAAGGTTGTAAAACTGATTTCTCCAATAAATGAAAAAAAAAAAATCTGTGCACTACCCTGTCATCCATCTCCTGATCATGCTGTCTGTCCCACACCCCACTTGCCAGAAGGCTTCCGTATCCCTCCAGTTCTCCCCAGGAAGCCTTCCTCACCCTTATGTCACTTGACCCTTCCAATTCCAGCCCTGACAGTTTGGACCCTAAACACCTTCAAATCTCTGCACCAGCCATTGCGATCTCACTCTCTCATATCCAGATATATGTGGATGACACAATCATCTACACTTCTAGCCCTTCAACTTCAGCTGTGGAGGACCCACTCCAGTATGATTTCCACAGTGCACTATGCTGTTCCCATTCCAACCAGCTCAGGGTCAGCCAAGACAACTTTGTCCTTGACCTTCGACACCAGCCAGAAACTAGCAAGGCTGTCACCTTCCCCTGTCTTCTCCACCTTGGATGGCACAACCTGGAGGTTGTCCCTACCTTCAGGAACCATGGTGTGTGGATAGATATCAAGCTGGACTTGTCTGACCACATTGAAGGCATCCATGCCAAATTTCATCACAAACTTGGTGCCTTATTATATCATAACAAGGACTGCCTCTCCCTGCAAGTCTTTCAGAAGCTGGTAACCAAGTGGTTTCCCAATCTTCCACAATGCAGATGTGGTCTATGGCACCACATCCTTCTCTTCCCTTACCAGACTGGATACACTTTGCAATGCCTTCTGCCATTTTCCTACCAACTCTCCACTCCACACTCACAATTGCTCCATCTATTCCTCCCTTTCCATCCTCCCATTACTTTTACATCACCAGTCCCACTGTACCACCTTCATTGCCAAATACTGGTTTGGTTCCCTTCCCTCTTATCTTTCTATGCTTATCTTCCCTTCCCTCTCCTCTTCCTACTCTCTGAGCTCCAAGGATTCCCTTACTTTCTCCATTCCCCATCCTCACTCACGTGCTGGGCAGGTTGCTTCTTCTACTGTCTCCCCTTCCTCTGCAACCTACTGCCCCCTTCCCTTCATCTCTGCCCTCACTCCATGCCGCTATATTGATATATATTCATGTATGCCATGTGCATTTCACATTTGCCTTGTAAATATCATGTCTATGTAGTAGGTAGACTGGACGCTTGTGAAATCAGGCATTTTTGCTCACATGCCTTTCCAGTATAATCAATAAAAATGAATGAAATGAAAATATGCCTGAAAATGCATAATCTTGCTCTCACCTGTACCTATCACTCCCCCTCTTGACCCTTCCAACCTTTTTCTCAGTTTCACCTGTCCCCCCACCTGCCTATGACTCCCTATATCAGGGCTAACTGCGCTCTTGTCCCTCAGTCTGCTCTCTAGTCAGTGAGCTGCATAATTTGTGCACTCTAGCATGCACTGTTCATTGTACATATTCAAGAGTCCATGCACTGTTCATTTTATTCAGTGCAAGATTGCATGTTGACCCTCCAGGATTGGGCGTCTTTTAAATAAATTTTGCCTTGTCTTGCCTTCATTTATGCAATACTTCTCACTTAATCACCTCGGATGGACTGTCCATGTATTTTGTATTTTGACTTTGGATGTAATGCTCTTTATGTCTGTATGCCGCCCCCCCCCCATCACACCAGGAAAAGAGCCTTCACTCAGCATGCCTTTTCCAGTTACCAGTTTTTAACTAAATAAATATTTTATTGTGGCAGTGATTAATTTGGGATGCAAAAAAAACTTAAATGGAGAAAAAAAATTAGGAAAATGGTGTGGTTTATTTTTCCAAGTCACATTTTTTTGGGTATTAGCTTTTGCAATCATAATGCAGATTTTTGTTTGTCAAACAATAAAAATAGAAATGCAGCTAAGGCACATATAGCCTCCTAATCAAATACAGTATATAGCAACATGCTACAGTTGATAGCAAGTGCAAGTATTTATCATATTTGGCACTGGACCTAAAGGTTCTAAGATATCTCAAAGGGGTCAAAGCAGGGCGGAGAGGAGGATTTTATTTATTTTCTCTCCTCCTAATTTGATCTGCCCTATTGGTGAAGATGGCAATAGATGTCATCAATTCAATATTTGATCCGGTAGCAATGTAAGGTCAATAGGGCTCAAATACATTCTCTCCGGAAAGGGGTCAGAAATGGCATTCTCAAAGGCTCATATAGTGGACAACCTAATAAATGATATATTATTGTTTACTGCATATTTAAATTACAGTTGCAGCATCACCGGGCGTGGATATAAGGTAAAGCAATTTTAGGCAGACCATAAGTCAGGTGCATAAAAAATGCATGGTTGTGTTTATTATTTTATTTTCATCAAGTAAAATATATAGAAAGCAAAATGGTTAGTCAGATAACTTCTTAGCTTCAGCAGTTTCTAAGGCTTTTCTTCAGCCCAGCATGAATCAAACAGTGTGAAAGCACACACTACCAGGATGTCTTTCACCTTCCTCAGTCAGTATTCAAGTGATCACCCCATCTCTCCTCTCTCCTCTCTCCTCTCTCAGCACTGAGGTAGGGCTTTTTATAAGCTTACAGGAAGCTGGAAAAACAATTTCCCCTGCATTTTGAGTAATAGCAGACATAACATAAAACTAGCCACTAGAGGCCACTATTGTTCCATAGAGAACAGTTATTTGGCAGCCATCCGGAGTACATTACATAACTTGTTTACATACAACATTGTTATAAGTCAGAGTCGAGGCCATAACATTCTGTACTCTTTTAAACTCTCTTGCAGGGGCATATTACCTCATGCTGTCTGCTGTAAAACATATCTTAGAAGGGGTCTATTAACATCTAGAAAACGCAGACACAAACTTTTGTTATTCTTATGTTAAACTTGCCCTCTCAGTTTTGTTTTTAGGTTACTATGCACAGAAAGCTTTATTAACATTTTAGCACTTAATTTATAACCAGCCAACCAGCATGTTGGACATTATACAAAACATATAAACTGCTTGGAGAAGGGGTTTCAATTTATCCCAGGGGTGTCCACTATGACAGGGGTAACCCTGTCATATGCAGCAATAGACAGGGTGACATATTTCCAGATATTTCTCAATATTTTAAAAGGGATTCTTTCTGCTGGCCCTACAGTGGTGCTGCAGGCAAGTAGGGATTTTCTCTAGAGATATCAATTTAGAAAAGCTTGTCTATGATTCAAGTTGTCAAGAAAACTTGAAAGAAGGAGTCCAGCCAAAAGTACTAAATTGCAAAAGTAGAATCAGCATATACCAGATATGTCTCATACCAAAAATGAAAACTCTGAGTACTTTGTTTAATAGTTTTAAGCCATTTTTAAACTCTGATTTCACTGCCTCTTTAATAAAAAGTTGGTTTCATTGACGAGCTACTGATGAGCTGGTAACTTTGGAGGCAGTACGGTGCAGTGGTTTAGGGCTCTGAGCTGCAAACCTGGAGACCTGGGTTTGAATCCCATAGCCCCCACTATCATACTGTGTGACCCTGAGCAAGTCACTTAATTTCCTTGTCCTCCCAGGTCGCACCAGTAAACAAGCTTTCAGCTTAGTGTGTCTCTCCTGGTTAAAAAAAAAAAACAACAACTTTTAAACAAAGTAACTTAGAGGCCTCATTTTTTGTATGAGGCTTATTGGGCATGTTGATTCTAATTCTCAATTTATTGATGTTAGAAATTTTGGCCAGACTCCCTCTTTAAATGTTCTTCACACTCAAGAGTTTCTTTGATGCAAGGCTAAAACAATGCAATCTTTGTGCTTCTAATTTTTGATATCTTTTGTTGATACCATCTGTCTTACAGCCATTTGTTTATTATCATTTTTCCTTTTCCATAGTAACAGAAACATAGAAACATTGACTTTGTCAGCAGTTAAAGACCTCTTTGGGCCATCTAGTCTGCTCAAGTTACCCTGCCTACTGTGTCATTGCAGGCCTTACATGATCTACAGCCGCCCCACCCTTTGTGTTTCTTCCAAGGTCCCCTTGCATCTGTCCCATGCATGCTTGAACCCTGCAACCATGTTGGCACCCCCCACCTCCACTGGGAGGCTGTTCCAGGCTTCTGGGCTTCCACCACCCTCACTGTGAAGAAATATTTTCTCACATCCCTTCTGAGCCCACCCCAACTTAATAGCGTGACCCCTTGTCCTTGAGTCTGTCTTTCTGTGGAAAATGCTACCTTCCTGTACCTTATCAAAACCTTTCATGTACTTGAATGTTTCTATCATAGCCCCACTCTCTCTTCTGAATGTTTCTATCATAGCCCCACTCTCCCTTCTCTCCTCCAGCAAGTACATATTCAGTTCTCTCAGTTTCTCCTCATAGAGCTTTTGATGCATTCCCTGCACCATCCTGGTTGCCTGTCTCTGTACCACCTCTACCCTATCTATGTCCTTCCAGAGGTGGATCCTCCAGTACTGAACACAGTACTCAAGGTGTGCTCTTACCAACAACCTGTACAAGGATAATATTAACTCCTTCTTTCTACTGGAGATCCCTGTCCCTATGCACACTAGCATCCTACTAGCCTTTCGCACTGCCTTTTCACTGTTCTTGGCTACCTTCTGGTCTTCTGAGATGATTGCCCCCAGGTCCTTTTTATTTTTGGTGGTTGCCAGTGCATAGCCTCCAGGTTTCTGTATCCCAAGTGCATGATTTTATACTTTTTAGTACTGAATCCCAGATGTCAAACACTTGACTATTCTTCCAACTTCCCCAAATTATTCCTTATTTCTCTAACCCCCCCCTTGTGTGTTCACCCTGTTGCAGATCTTTGTGTCATCTGCCAATAGGCAGGATTTTGCTTGTAGTCCTTCTACAATGTCACTAATAAAGACATTGAAGATGACTAGGATTAGTACTGATCCCTGAGCACCCTGCTGGTCACCTTACCTTCTCCTGAGTGGACACAATTTACCACCACTGTCCGACTCCTGGTGATCACGCAACTTCTTACTCAGTTTATTACTTTCTGTCCCACTCCTAGACAGGCCAGCTTGTTCACCAGTCTTCTATGTGAAATGGTGTAGAAAGACTTACTGAAATCCAGGTATGCCACATCCATTGCTCCATGCTGATCCACTTCCTGTGTCACCCAGTTGAAGAACTCAGTCAGGTCTGTCTGGCAAGACCTTCCCCCTGTGAATCCATGTTGCCTTTGATCCTGCAATCCATTTGTTTCAAGGTGTTCCACTATCCTTTCCTTCAATAATGATTCCATAACCTTGCTACCTACTGAAGTCAGGCTGACAGGTCTGTAATTTCCTGCCTCCTCCCTCTTCCCACTTTTGTGAAGTGGAACCACATCTGCCCTTCTCCAGTCCCTCAGAACCACCCCTGTTTCCAGTGATAAGTTGAACAAAGCTGTCAGGAGAGCAGCCAGCATCTCCCTGAGCTCCTTCCATATCCTAAGGTGCACCCCATCTGGTCCCATTGCCATGCCAACTTTTGATTTTGCTAATACCCTGAAAACTTCCTCCTCTGTGAAAGGACTCATGTCCACCTCCCTACCAATTCTGCCCCTGATCCTTATCTTTAGCCCATCACCAACCCCTTCCATTGTAAACACTGATCAAAGCTATCTGTTCAGTATATCTGCTTTCTCTTGGTCCTCCTCTTCACATACCCCCATTTGAGTTTTATCCTTGTTATCCCCCATTGATCTTTTTCTTCTCACTAATATATCAAATTAAGGTTTTATCCCCTTTTTATATTGACTGGGCAATATTCTCCTCCATTTGCACCTTTGCTATCCTCACTGCCTTCTCTGTCTTTTCCTGTTTCTCCTGGTAATGTATCCTATCCTCTTCCTTCTGTGTCTTTTTATATTTTCTAAATGCCTATTTTTTCACCTTTTCTGTTTCCACTAGTTCCCTGGAGAATCATAGTGGTCTCCTTTCCTCTTACCTTTGCTGACCTGCTTGACACAGAGATTTGTAGCTCTTTCAATGCCCTCTTTTATTGTTGCCCACTGGTCCTCGACTCCCTCTAGCATCCATATCCCTGCCAGGTCATCACCGAGGCATACTCCCATTGTCTTGAAATCAATGCTCCTGAAGTCCATGACCCTAGTCCTTGTGTGGCTCAGTGGAAACCCAGTTTTTACCCCAAACCACACCATCCAATGATCACTGGTCCCCAGGTGGTCTGTCACTGTGATGACAGCAACACTGTCCCCATTAGTCAGCACTAGGTCCAGTATTGCTCCCCTGTGAGTGGGCTCCATTACCAGTTGCCTGAGCAATGCCCCCTGCAAGGAATCCAGGATATCCCTGCTCCTGGATGTTGCCGCTGCTGGGAGCCTCCAATCCTTGTCAGGTAGGTTGAAGTCTCCCATTAGCAACAATTCTCCCTTACGAGCCAGTCTTTGGATTGCTTCCAGCATTTTCCCATCCACTTCTTCCATCTGTGCTGGAGAACTGTATATCACTCCTGTATGGATAACATCCCCATTCCTTTTCTCCAGAGTGACACACACTACCTCCGCTCCCCCTGTTCTCTTTGTATTTCTGTACCTTTATGCTGTCTTTTACATGAAGAGCCACTTCTCCCCCCTTACTTCTGACCCTGTCCCTTCTGAACAGAGTAAATTCAGGTACTGCTGTATCCCAGTCCTGGTTTTCATTGCACCAGGTCTCAGTGATGGTGAATAGATCCAGGTCCTTCCTGCCATGGTGGCCTCTAGATCTGCAATCTTATTGCCCAGACTTCAAGTGTTCACACACATGACCCTCCAAATTCCTCTCCCTTCATTTCCATCACCGTCATTTCTATTCCCTATCATCATTTGTGGGGGAGTGTCAGCTACTTTCCTGCCTCCCTTGCTGACCTCCCTGCCTTCCCTAGGCTCATATCCGCTTTATCAGTTTAAATGCAGGGCTCCGTTCAGTTATTCTATCAGTCTTTCTCTTGGCTCTCTAGATCTCTCATTTGCATATAGCCCTTCATCCTTCCACTCGCCTCCCCAAGGCAAATGAATCTCTCCCACATACACCAGTCCATTGAACTCCTCAATTCTCCTTTTTCTGCCTGTATTGGCACTGGGATAATGAATTACCTCAGAGAATGCCATCAAACTCACTGACTTTCTGCAGCACTCTGCTAGCTCTTTAAATCTTTGTTGCACCACTCCTACCTCATTTCCTGCCTAGTTATTTGTCCCAAGGTGAATTATCAAGTGACGTCTGCCCCCTGCCTTCCACCTTCCTTATCATTTCCTTGATCCTAAGCCCTGCCCACCCCACTTCCATCCCAGGCACACATTCGACGTTCCTTCTCCTATTTGGGTCCCATTTCCTTACCCAGTGTATACCCTTGATAATGGAATCCCCCATGACCAACATCATTTATTCCCCCAAGTCTTTCCCTTTGTCCTCTTGTCTGCCCCTGGAGGGCAAGCCTCCTCCACCTTCACTTGTTCACTTTTTTTTGTACATAGACACTTTATTGAAGGTTTTCAGGAGATCCAAAAAACATCTCTACATCGAGCAAAGAACAAGAGAAATCTCCATAACATGATACACCAAAGTAAAAAGAAAGGGAGCATTCCCTGATATGTCTGTCCAAAAGCCCCAAAATGTTACAGTCCTCACAAAAGTGACATTATAACAGTGCCAAGACAAGATGAAGCATAGTTATAAGAAAATGAGTACAACATTAATTGAGTACCTCTTTACAGGGACATCTACCTTCCTCCCTATGCCAATTTCCTCATTGGTGTGCTTCCATGGCTACTCTAAAAGCACTATACACTGTCCAATACACTATCCCCATCAAGATGCTTAGATACCCCCACCTATTTATCCCACCCTCTGAAAAAACATCTAGCCTGATTTTCTCACCAGAAAATTACCCTATAAAAAGCAGCTGCTTTGTCGAGAGCCTGCTGCCATCTCAAAACTGTCGGTACCTCAGTCAACCTCCAGTGTAACAATAAAACTCTCTTTGCTTCTAAAGACACAAAATATAAGAATTCCTTATATGTCTGTAATTCCTGGTCCAAAACATGTGAGTCTCCCAAAATCCAAAAAAATGGGATCTATGAATAGAAAGTTGTAGAGTATCTTCTAACTTCAAAATAATATTTTCCCACCATCCTTGAACTAAGATACAATCCCATAGAATATGACAATTTGTTCCAGTTGCCTGCAAGCAACACCAGCACCTATCTGAGTTTAAAACTCCCATTCAAACTAAATTAATTGTGGTACAATGCCATCTCCCTAATATTTTCTTCTGTATTAACTGAAGCCTGGGATCAGACGTAGCCTTGTGGGCTGCCATCCAACACCTTATCCATGAATCTGAGCTCAATGGCCTACCCGGCTCTTCTCCCCATTTGTGTCACTAGTTCCCTTTTCAACCTGCTGTTCCTAACTTCTGTACCCTCACTGCTCTCTCCTATTTCCTCCCCTGCCCCTCTTCTTCATATCCTCACTGGGCACCCTGCTATCCTCTGCAGTCCCCCTCCTTCCTTGTTCTTCCAGTAGTTCCCCCCTTCCCTGTACCCTTAGCTCTTCCTTGACTGTGTATACCTCTTTCCTCAGACTACTCTCCCCTTCCCATATTGCTGACCTTTTCCTCTATGTTTTTTTGAGCCCCAATCTCCCCATGTGCCCCTTGCTTCTACAGCTCTGCCAGTACTGCAAATCTGTTTGATGTCGGCCCCCCTTCTTTCAGACATGCCTTTGCATCTCCTTCCCTCACTGTACCTCTGCCTCCTTGTTCTGATTTCCCTTCTCACCTTCCATTTCTCCATACCTCCTGCTACTCCCCATTCCAGTACCTCCCAGTCTGCATGTAGTCTGTGTCCCCAGATGCTCTGTGAACCCCCCCTGTTCCCCCCTTATTTTGCCATCCACCTGGCCCTTAGCAGTGCTAATCTGTTCCTCCCTTTTTCCTTCCTCCATTCATCCCCCACCCCCTCTAATTCCCATCTTAACCAGTGTAACTCCGCCTTTAGCTACCCTAGGTGCCTGCACACCAGGCATCCCCCGGCTCTTCACAATATATCTAGGAAAACTGCCACTCCACATTCATTGCATGGAACTACCCTCCCTCTCCCCTCCTGCTCCCAGTATCCTCCTGTTACCCTCCTCCTCCACCCCTCCCCAATTTCTCTCTGCCTGTACTGGCTGCTAGATTCCCACATCCTCCTCCCTTTAAACGTGTTTGTATGTATCTGGTAACCCTAGACCCTACCCTCAGACCTGACTGATCTATTAAAATCAAACTATTGTATTCTGCCTGATGTTTAATTCCTTCTGTAGCACATCCACCTCTGTTACCCTATGCAGGGTGGCATGCTGCCTGTGGTCCTCCCTGTGGATGCCCTGCCAATGCTCCAGATACCACCTAGTCAAAGAAGCCACACTCCTACTTCATGGCACTCATGCTTCTGGGTCACTCACACAAGGGGTCACTTGGCCCTCTGGATAATATAAATGGACTCCAGTCAGCCTATTGGCCTGGCCGAGTCACATGACCACCCACCCTCTTCATTTGTAGTCCCTCCTTCATCTTCCCTATCTTGGCATCCTGTCTCCTCTGAGTCCTTCTGCAATAGGAAAAAAAACTGTTTCAATGAAAATATCAACACATTTCTCTCCCATGCAGTCTAAACAAGAAATTAAATCAGGCACTTTCCTGCAGCTCTTTATTTCCTCTCACTCACTCAGCGGTGGCTTCTGAGGACTACAGAAATGGTGTCTTATCTACTTCCTGACTCCAGCCTCCCAATTGGCCTGGTTGAGTCATGTGACCACCCGTCCTCCCGTTTGTAGTCCCTTCCTCCCTCACACTCCCTCTCTCTGTGTCCTCCCTCTTCCTAGTTCCTCTGCAACAGGAAAAAAAACAGTTTAAATGAAAATATCAGCACATTTCTCCCCCATGCAGTCCAAACAAGTAATTCAATCAGGCACTTGTCTGCAGCTCCGTATGTCCTCTCACTCACTCAGCAGCGGCTTCTGTCCTTCACTTCCCAAATATATGCCAATCTACTAGTATACAACAAGCTTTTAATCAATTTTAACCAACCAACTGCCCTTCCTGTATTTCATATTTTAATACCTTACTTAGGCATAGTCTTGGAAGCCTGTTTGTATTTGTTCCAAAAATTCTTGTCCATTAAGATGTTATTCTAAACATACATTGTAATTCAATGGTAAGTGTCCCAGTTTCTGCCCTAATAAAACTGACAGAGTTTGGAGGGGGGGTGGCATTAATAATGAATGTAAAAATCTATTTTGAACTTCTTCTAACTGATCCCATATATTTGTAGCACAAAATAACTGGGAATACATTTTGACTCTGTACTTTGGGGCACTACTTCTGTACTTTCTATTAAAGCATATAAGGCCTCTTAAGGAATTAGATGATGATGTACTTCTATTATTTATGTTTTTCCCCATGTGTTTCTATCTGCAAAGATCAAACCTAGATTAGTGGTGCTCAGATACTGCTTCTATTGATCCAACTAACCTCCATCAATAGTGCTGGTGTCCACCTCTGAATCTAGTCACAATCTGACCAAAGTAGAATTTCAGATCCATAGTCAGATAGTTGTGGATCGAAGGTCAGACCCAGGTATCTATGGGAAGATACAACCTAGGCTTGTTAGATCTAATGATTGGATACCTGGATCTGATGGTCAAATCCACCAGATCCACAGATACTGCACACACATAACGTGCATCCTAGGAGGTTGGATCCTTGATCTGTGCCATCTGTGGCCATCCAAAATCATGCCAAAAAGATGGTATACAAGGGTTCCATCCTGGCAGGATAATATCTTAATAATATTAACCGAGATAACTAAAGACTTTTACCCATGTCATTTCATACCCTCTAGAAATGAGGTGCTGTTACTTTGCTTGTTGTCAAGAACATAATCCTGTATTTGTCTATATTTTCACAAATTCTTGTTGTTTACACCATTTGATAAGGACATTTATTTTCATTTGTAACCCCACATCATAAAAGACAAACACTTTTAAATCAACAGCATATATTAATACAGAAATTATCTTGCCAGTCACTTCAGGAGAGTTAAAATTCTGTTTCTCTAATTTTTCAAAAACTGAATTTATACATAAGGAAAAAAAGGTGGGGGCTAGTATGCAGCCCTGTCTGATTTTAGGATGGGTTTAAATGATTCTGACAACTCTCATGTGACCTATGCTCACTTTAATCCATGTGTCCTGTGAGTTTCTGTTAATGTGATCAAAAGTTGACCAATAATTTATGAAGTTAGCATACAGCTTTATATTCATTTGTCTGGAATATTCATAAATTAAGGAGTACAGTATAAAGTAATTGGACTCCCAGTAATATCAGCATCCATAATGGCTGGGTGAATTTGTGCTCTTCATTCAGACTCCAAAAATCTAGCTTAAACAACATAACCAGAGAATTAACTAGCACAACGTTACATCCATTGGGCTATGTTTTACAGATAGGGAAGGAAAAAATTAAACCCATGGTCTGAGGCACAGATGGATGAAGAGGGATTTGATTCCATGGGCTCTGCCAGCAAGATCTCCTCTACAGTCAGCTGCAAATCCATCAAAACACTTCCTAAAAAACAGAAATAGGGTTTAATCCTCGAGGAGATCTGAGTTTTCCAGGCTGACACCAAAAGGGACTTTGAAAAAAATCTGTGCTGAAATTAAAGAACTTCAGCAAACCACAAAATATCATTAAACTGCGATCTCAGAGCTATATGAGAGAGTGGACTGCGGAGATTGGCTCCTTTTGGAAGCATACACCCGCATATAAACCCTTACAAATAAATGGAGGGACATAGAGGGGAGGTCACACTGGAAAAATATAAGGCTTTATGGATTCTGAGAGCATGGTGAGGGAAACAACTTGACTGGCTTTCTAGAGACTTTTTTCATCAGAAACTGGACTTGCCACCTAACTTTCCTTTTCATATCTAGCAGGCTCCTAGAGTCCTAGGTCCGACTCCCACTCACAACCAGCACAGACCCCACTCAATAGTATTGCAGTTCCTTTCCTACGCTACTAAGCAGCAGATACTTACAGGACTGTGGAAACAAAAGGAAATCTTTTTTGAAGGCAAACCTATATATGCTGACAATGATTATTCCACTGCGGTAATGAAGCAGAGGCATCAGTTGGGCCCCTTCATCACCCTTTTTCGAGATAAACAGCTCAGATTACACATAACTCTAAGTGATTTTTCCTGAAGGCTCCAGCTTCTACAAATCCCTGGATGCTGCTTATGAGGGCCTGAAACAAGAAGGTCTAATCCCACCGTTGCCACCACATCCAAAATCAAGACCAGATAATCGAGAGACTACTATGCCAAACTTCAAGCAGAATTTGCAAGACTGCAAATGGCACACAGTGTCTACACTTAAGGACATTCAGTTGCTTCTACAATTGTTTTGGAAAACTTGAGTCACAGTTACCAGATTTTTTTTTATATACATTTTTTGTGTTTTTCTCCCCACTTTTCACCTGTCCCCATTCTTGGCCGGGAGCGCTCATATGGAGGCAGGTGCATGCCATGGCTCAAGACACCCTCCTGCAACTTGCTGCTCCCTACCACCTAAGCTAGCCACCATAACACCCACCAGGTGGCAGTGGAACTATGCTGGGACAACGACCACTCCAAGAGAGGAGAGGAGTGCTGCCATATGGCTTCTCAATCCTACTCTCACCCTCCTTCCATTCCAGCTCCCTGATGACTCTAGTCTGTTCCTGAATCCAGGTTACCAGTGTGATGCGAGGTAAGGCATCCATCGCCTAAGCTCTCTGCACCACTGAACCAACACAGTTACCATCTTTTGGCTGCATAGTATAATTTGCTAAGAGAAATACTTGATTACCTTCAATTTTGTTTTATTATGGCTCTCTGTCTTCTAAAGTAGCGGTACTGGACTTACCCTGACCTGAGCTGGGCTACATATTCTGGCGACCACACCACGTTGGTGCCTGCAGGTTCCGCCCAGGTGAGTATCATGCAGCGGGGCTTTGTTTGGGGGTGGGCAGGCATGGAGGCCTAATTGGTATGAAGCATCACTCTCCGCAGTGGACATAGACCTGAGGATGCTGGGGCATACCTCTTTACATGAGACTCCTCTGCCTAGCCATACTTGAATAATCTCTTTCATGGGGCTTATTGTTAATTGAGGGGTGGAGGGCTGCTTGGGAGCCATGACTGAGTGTTTGGGGGGTCTGCTGGCAGCCTGTCTATCCATCTTCTATTTCTGTACATACAGTGATGTCCCCTAGGATGAAATCCACTTTTAAAGCACTCTGCAGTATTCTGCAGCAAACCTACTGAATAAAGCAATGTAATTTCAATGGCAATTCGTCCCTTTTGTCATGCAGGAAACTGTGGCATTCACTTCATCCTGGCAGTGTCACATTTTCCTGAATGACAAAAGGGACTAATTGACATTGAAATTATATTGCTTTATTCAGTAGGTTTGCTGTAGCATTCTGCAGAGTCCTGCAAAATGCTGCAGAATTGGGTTTCATCCTGGGGGGTGCCACTGTAATTCAATCTGCTACATCACCTACTTTCAGAGATATGCTTATCTTTTTTTTTTTTTGCAGTTAATCTTTTTATTAAGATTATATAAACATGACATAGTGCAGCACAAGGGACTATATGTGGTAAGATATAAAATACAATTTGCAGTAAAAAAGAAAAAAGTAGGAAATATGATGGAAGTATGTATACTATCTTAAAAGAGATAATACAGAGTATTATACTGATTTCCATATAATATGTATATTCTAACCGTACTACACCAAGTAAAATGCAAATAGTGACAAAAAAGTGAATAAGTGATAATAATTATAGACTTGAAACAGTAAGAAAGAAGGAGCTGCAATAGGCTAAGACTAATAAAAATAAAACAAACAAACAAACAAACAAAAAAAAAAAACATATGTATATATATTATGATTGAAGAAAATTCAAATAGCTCTGCCAGCAAAGATAATATTCGTTAAGTCTGTCAATAATTAAGTAAGAAATTCTCTCAAAAGAAGAGATACAGGTTAGATGTTTTAAAATGTCCGTCAAAGTAGGGATTAATTGAGATTTCCAATGAGTTAAGATCAGTCTCTTGACTTGCATAAACAATATCTGGAGCCATTTATGCTGATGTTTTGTTAAATTTGTACTGCTGTCAGTAATGCCAAGTAAGCAGAATTTAGGATCAAATGGAATAGATTTGCCAAGGACCTTAGAAGCAAATTGATGGACAGTTTGCCATAAATTAGAAATAAGATTACATGACCATAATAAATGTAAGAGATCCCCATTAGGGACATTAAAGCCAACAGTTGTTATTAGATAATAAGACGAAATTGTATAGATGAGCTGGAGTATTGTACCATAAATGCAAAATTTTAGATTGAATTAATCTGCTCTGTACATCTTTGAAGGAGTCGTGACAAAGTTTCCAACAATTACTCCATTGAAGGTCGAAATGTCAATGTGAAGTATCTGGTTCCATTTGTTTCTGGCCGAGAGAGACTGATTAGGGAGCTTATCCCTAATTAATTTGTAAATGGTACTAGTTAGGCCTTTTTGAATATTAATCCAATTATTAATGTATGGGTGAGTTCTTGGTGGATTATTGAGTTGTAAAGTGATATGAGAGATAGCGGATCTAATCTGTAAATACTTCCAGAACTCTGTTTTAGGAATTTTCCATTTGGCTTGTAAATTACTAAAGGAATCCAGAGTATTATTATTATCCATTAGTATATCATTAAGAAAAAGGATATTTTTATGAGACCAGGATTTACAGTATATGGGTTTATTCTCCAATGTAAGTTTTGGATTACCCCAAATAGGTGTATATCGTATGGGAGTAGGATCAATGTTTAGCCATTTGTGCATCCTAAACCAGTAATAAATGGACGAATTAATGACAGGATTTTGTTTAGCTTTAGATATGGAAGTAAAATAGATGAAACTGTTAGGAGTTAGTCCAGAAGATAATGATGTCTCCATATCATACCAAAGAGGGATATTACAGTTAGGTTTAACAAACCATTTAATCGTTTGTGAAGCTCTAAATGCCCAGAGATACGCATTGAACCAGGGTAGGCCAAAGCCTCCTCGAGTCCAATGAGATCTTAGTTTCATTCTGACTGAATCGAGGTATGCGTCCTTCCCATAAGAAATTTCCTATCATTTTATCAATTTTATACAAGAAATGTGAGGGAATTTTAAGTGGAATACAAGCGAATAAATATAAAATTTTTGGAGTGATATTCATTTTAATTATGGATATTTTACCTGGGAAAGATAAATTAAGATTCTTCCATCTATTCAGGTTACTTTTAACATCATTTAATAATGGTAATATATTTAGATCCCAAATCTTGTTCAAATCAGATGAGATCTTGATTCCGAGATAGGTGATATATTGTGGGGCCCATCTAAATTGAGTATGAGTTTTAGTTAGAGGATCACAGTGATCATTTAATGAGAGGATTTCTGTCTTTTGATAGTTAACATTTAGACCTGAAAGAGAAGAAAAGCGATTAAGTAAATTATAAAGAGGTTGATAAGATTATTTGAAATTTTCTAACAGAATAAGCATATCATCCGCATATGATAATGATGAGTAATATGTACGACCAATGGGAATACCTTTAATATTTTTGTTGAGTTTGAGAGAAATTGCAAGAGTTTCGAGAGCAAGAATAAAAAGAGAAGGAGATAAAGGGCAACCTTGGCGAGTGCCTCTTTCTAATGCAAAGGGCTGAGATAATGTAAAATTGGTGAGCACACGAGCATGAGGATTTGTATAAATAAGTTGGATCCAGGAACAAAAAAGTTTAGGGAAGCCAAAGTGAGATAGTACTTGATAAAGAAAATTCCAGCTTAATGAGTCGAATGCTTTTTCGAAATCTATGGAAATAGCAACTGCGGGAGACAAAAGGGGATTTTGCTTTATGTATTAGATTAATTAAGGAATGCAAGTGATCTGAACCCATTCTCCCTTTAATAAAGCCAGTTTGAGATCTGTGAATTAGATTAGGTATGTATGATTCTAAACGACTGGATAAAATTTTAGCAAAAATCTTGCCATCAGTGTTAAGTAGTGAAATGGGACGATAATTTCCAGGATTAGTGGTATCCTTATCTTTCTTTGGGATGACAGTTATAATAGCATCCGTCATTGTTTTTGGTAATTGCCCAACGATTGTAGATTCTTTGTATACATTACATAATAAGGGGGCTAATTGTTCAACAAGAATCTTATAAAAATCCACAGGGAAGCCATCTTCACCTGGAGAGTGACCTGATTTAAGGGAAAGAATAGCGTTTTTAACTTCTTCTATAGTAAATGGCGCTTCTAAAGTATGTATAGCTTCTTCTGGTAGACGAGGTAAAATAAGCTCATCTAAAAAAGAAGAGATTTCGGAGGGATTAGCTATAGAGGGAGGAGAAGAATAAAGATTTTTATAAAAAGATGTCATTATGTTATTGATAGAGCCATGACTGGTACAAATTTTTCCTGAGTGGTCTTTTAACGCAGTGATATAACATTCCGCTTGTTGCATTCTGAGTCTATAAGCAAGGATTTTACTACCTTTTTCCCCCCCTTCCCAAAATTTCTGTTTTATTCTAAGTAATGCTAATTCTGTTTTTCCAGAAATAAGCTTGTTAATCTGCATAAGAAGTTGTAAAATTTCTTGATGAAGAGATGAGGAAGGATCAGGTTTAGAGGAGTTTGAATATTCGGTTTGTTTTTGTTTAAGTAGGTTCTCAAGATTATGAATTTGTTGTTCCCTAAGTTTCCATCTATGGGTCGAAAACCCAATTATCTTACCACGTAAAGTGGCTTTAAGTGCTTCCCAGGTAATACTCATGGATGTATCTTTAGGATCATTAAAAGTTATGTATTCTTTAATTTGTGTTCTAATCCAAGGCAGAAATTCTGGGTTCTTTAACAAAAGAGGGTCTAAACGCCAGAGGGGGGTTTTAGTGGGTGAGGAGCCCCAATTAAACAAGAGTTTAACAGGAGCATGATCGGATATAATTAACGATAATATTTCTGAGCCAGTAGTATTAGCAGTAATAGAAGGGGATGTGAGCAAATAGTCAATTCTACTATAAGTTTGATGCTGAGAGGAATAGAAAGTATAATCCCTGTCTCTAGGATGGAGAATTCTCCATATATCAGTTAAACTGAGATCTTGCATTATTTGTGAAACAATTTCGGAACTTTTGGGATGACTATCTGGAGAGTTGTTACTTCGATCCATATACTTGTCCAAAGTAAGGTTGAAATCTCCACCGATCAATAGGGATGAATTCACTAGATTATTTGAAATCAAGGTATGTAGAAGGTTTTGAAAAAAAGAAGGATCATCCGAATTAGGGGCATAGATATTAACTATAGTTATAGGGCCCTGAGGGGTATCAAAAGTGATAATAAGCCATCTACCATCTGAGTCTTTTAAAATAGTAGTAGGCATCCATTTCAAATTCTTATGAATAAGAATGGCAACACCTCTCTTTTTAGATGCAGCAGAGGCCAAGAATACTTGGCCTACCCATTGACATTTTAATCTAGGGTTGTCTACATCTAACAATTTGGTTTCTTGCAGTAAAGCAATTTGAATATTATGTTTTTTGAGATAGTTCAATACTTGTTTACGTTTGATTGGTGTATTGAGTCCCCTGACATTCCATGAACATAATGATATATTAGCTGTCATATGTAAATATATTCATAAAAGATAAAGTAGTAATGGTGTCAGGAGGCTCAAATACACCAGGATAGTAAGATAAGGTATAAATGTCAATGAACAGTGCATACAAAAAACAAATATATTGCTGGCAGAGCTATAAATAAAAATTATATAAAGAAAAAAAACAAGTTTCTGTAGTTTATATTTTTTGCAGCTCACTTCTAATAATGTAAAGATAACAATATTGTGTTTAACAATTGTGTAATAACAAGAACAGATAAGAACCATCTGCGATGAACTGAGAAGTAAAGGTCGGTCAGTGTGAGGAAGGAAGAAAGAAAAGGAAGAAAAAGAAAAAGGGGGAGAAATAGTAAATGCCTTGATGACCAAGACCTCTTCTCAGTTCTCTAGGATGTAGCAGAGCGGAAAGAAACTGTACAAATTCAATGGGTTAAATTGCGAAAAATATATGTTAAAAAAGGAAAAGAGAAAAGAAAAAAAGAAAATAAGTTATTATATAAGAATAAAGCCCAATAATGGGATATAATAATAAAGTTTTTAACCCTGTTTAGTTAAGTCTGTTGTGGTATTAACATTATCATGAATCCAGCATCACAGTAATAAATTGACATGAATGAGGTCAATGTAATGAGGTAACTATAATGCTACCTTAAAAGAGAGAAAGAAAAAAAAAAGGGTGGAAGGGGAAGGGAAATACAGAAATAAAATCAACAACAGCAAAGAGGAAAAGGGAAGAAAAGAAAAAAAAATTAAAATAAATATTCATTTACATAAATGGCTTAATGCATATTCAGGCAGTAACAATATAAGAGTAGTATTATAAATGCACAATATTATAAAGTGCAACAACTGTAACTGTTATTGTAAGACCACGGTAAAATAGAAACAGTTACAAATAAATCTGAGGTTAATATGCACATTATGATGAGTTAAAGCAGAGGTATTAATGTATGCGTATTGTATCGCCATTATGCTAGATCTTCTAACATTTTTCCTTATGGAGGTTCTGAATTTTAGTAGGAAAATTGTCCTTGCAGCAGGGCCAAGAAGTGCCTTCTAATTACGATCCATTGCCGTTTCTGGTTGACCAACAGGATCTCTATAGACGAGATCGCCCGAAGTAGATGGATCCAATAGGGGAGAATATAGCGATGTTATCGGTGACATAACAGTGACAGCATGGGAGCAGCACTACAACCGCTCAGATGTAATGGTATGCAACATCCATAATTATAATGCAAATAATCACGGGCGAAGTGAAGTCCACTATAGTTGGATCTCTAAAACGGCGCACATATTGTGGGTATTAAAATTTAAATTATTAGTATTTGCGAGGTGTGTCGTCTTTTTGTTTATTCTCCCCCCCGACGTCTTTTCTTAGGAGGCTCAGAATTTTTGATGGGAGAATTGCCCACATTACAAGACCAGGAAGTGCCTTCCAATTCGCGATCCTCTGTTGCATCTAGCTGACCAACATGATCTTCGTCTATAAGATCGCCCGAAGTGGATAAATCCTGTAAGGGTGAATATCTGTTAGAAACTGCAACTCCGGGTATAATAGAGGCTTTATTTTGGGAGGTATTGTCTTCTCTAAAGTTAGAAGGTTGAGTTGAATTGGGGCAAAGATCGTTTTGTGTAGCAGAGGACGAGTAGATATTGGGATGGTGAGTCAAATAAAATTGAATTGGAAGGAGCTGACATCTCACAGATACTAGAAGGATGTACAGCAATATTGCCAGTGACAGTACTGGTAGTGCTATGAGAGTCGTTGCTGCACTGTGCTTGATCAGAGGCTGAGAAATTGTGGGCATTGGTAGAGTAGCTTTGTAAAAAGTCTGTAAGAGATTCAGGATTGCTAAAGTCCTGGTAGGAGTTACCCTGGAAGACTGTCATGATGGCAGGATATCGGAGAGAAAACCGAAGGCCCAGTGGATGCATAATACGTCTGGCAGGAGTGTAAGCTTTACGTTTAATTGATACTTCTTTAGAGAAGTCCCGATAGATATAAATGTTGAATCTCTGCCAGGAAAGCTGGCCGATTTCTTTTGCTTTCCGCATGATGATCTCGATAGTGGCATAGTTTAAAAATTTGGTTATGATTGGTCTGGGTCGATGATCTGCGGGAGGTTTAGGGCCTAGAGATCTGTGTGAACGCTCAATGGTAAGATCTATATCAGACTGAAGACCGAGGATTTGCGGCAGCGCTCATGAAGAAACACCATGAAGTTTCCTGCTTCTATATCTTCCGAACCAAAAATGCGAAGATTGTTTCTATGATTCTATTCTCTAAATCGTCATTCTTGATTGTAGCTCCTTAATAGTACGATCCTGAGTTCTGATTGGATTTGAGATCCTGTATTGCGTCTTCGTTAAGACGACCTTATTCTCTGTAAAGGCCAGCCTGGTGTTAATAGCTTCCATAGTCTGGGTATTTAACTGTGTAGCGGTTTTAAATCTTGCATATCCAACGAAAGTTTACTGAACATATTTTCTATGTTTTTAAAGGTCTTTTGTGAAGTAGAGTAGGCCATGGCTAAATTACAGCTGTCGCGTTTCTGCAATGTGAGCTCAAGTTGTAAGCAGAAAGGGGCTATTCGGTACGGAAAAACAAATATCAATTAGGTAGCGGAGGTATTAATCTTCGTATTTTACCTCGAAGTTGTTATGAAGTTGCTTTAGATGCAGTAAGGTGATGCTGGATGTGATAGTTGAAACGGAGCTCAAAATTTAAGCTGCCATCTTGCATGGAGCCAGGCCACGCCCCCAGATATGCTTATCTTTGAAGGAACAAGTTCTGTGGTGTTCCTGGCCAGTGGGTTCCAGCAGTCATGGATGGGGGGTGTCTGCCTTAGCTGCTGAGGGATGCACCTACTGGTGGAATGCCACAGCCCAGAGTGTTACTTTCTGCCATGGGCATAAGATTATTTTCAGGTTTAATGTAATGTTTTCTTTTAAGAGGTGTCCTGTCCCAGCCTGTCTCCACTGGGTTTATGCATGCACATTTACTTGGAAAGGGTATCTGGCTTCTTCAGTACTAGTTTCTACAGATAGACCAGCATAACATTATTTCTGATTTGCAGTTGCATACAGTACAGCCTGGATATTACTCTTTGTTTCCTTATGTTAAAGGATGGCCCACTTATTGTTCAGCAATCCTGTTATGTGTAGCACCTAAAAACACCTTCCCCTATTACAGTAGGAGCCCACTACCAAAGATGTGATTCACTCTAAACTCCTACCCTGATGTTTAATACCCTCTAGTTCCCTCACTGGTCTTATTTCCTCTTTACTCCTCTGTGGAATGCAGCATGGACTTTGACCACACCGAAGACAGATTGCCCCAGGTTGATCGGGGGGGGGGGATGTCTAGGACTTGTGTTCTACCTAAGCCAGTATAATGGTGTAGATAATGCAATTTTGGAACTAACTGACTGATAGGCATCAACACACTTAAATCCCTCCTCCATCTTCCCCCCCCACCCCATCTACCCTCTTCCCACAGCTCACCAGGATAATTTCAGAGATGGAGTTGGTAACACTAACTGCTTATTGTCTCTCTACTTTTTTATGTGCTGTTTTATGCTCGCTCCTGCTTCTTGGGACCTATCAACCCCTTATACTCTACATTTCCCTCTTCCCTCCACACTTACATGGCCCAAAGCCACCTACAGGAGACCTGACCCTTTTACAAGGCTCACCTATTCTCCTTCTGAAGGCCAACCATGTGGTAGGTACAGGTCAACCTACACACCACAGGGTGTCATTGGTAAGGCACCCCTACCTTGGAAGTAACTCCACTCCCATACTACTCAGATGAATGGGCTCAGTCTTCTGCACCTGTCCATCAGTATTTGTCTTTTTCCTCAGGCAAAGTAGTCTTGAGACAACCATTATCCTGATCTTATAGGTTATTTATGACCCCTCATTTGTATTTCTACCCAGCTTGAGATGGAAATTCTACTTTCCTCTCACAAGTTCAGTGTTCTATGTTACTGTTTAGTATTGTTTTACTTTGTCTGATGTTATTGCGATAGACATGTATACAGTTCTACCTAGGTACTTTAGATGATTTTGAGATTGGCCTAGAAGAATATGCTCTTTTATGCACCCTGGCTACTGTGACTGCCCTAGTAGCTGGCACAGCTTGACTGGATTCTCAGGACCTCCCTCTGGCTACTTTTTTCTCCTGTCCCACCCACTGTGGATAGCATGGGGTAGTTGCTTTCTATTTACTCTACTCCCATCTTCTCCATGGCTAACTCAAACCATATAAAAATGTATTCACATAATGTGAATGACCTTCACAACCCCATCAAACATTACAAGGTCCTTTCCTCCATTATAAAATCTGATCCCACCTTTGTCCTCCTTCAAGAGACCCACTTAACACCAGAGGATGATAAATTGACAAATTTTGGATGTTCTGCAGTGATTTCTGCAAGTTGACCTAAGGGAAAATGAATAGGAACCCTTAAATACCCCTTTCAAACTCACTGCCTCATACAATGACCCCCAAGGCTGGCTGTTGCTGTGGGTCAGTTTATTGATAAAAAGATTACCTTGGTAAGCCTATAGTTCCCTCTGGGAACAGACACTCCTACAGTTAACTTGTTACATGGCAAAATTCTCCAATATCAAAAAGGTATCTTACTCATTGGTAAAGATGATAATATGCCATATGACCCTCTTCACACCTCTAATATATGCCCCCCCCAAACAATCCAGAGAGGCTAAAAGGAGCACATTTCTGTTTAAAACCTATGGTTGTCTGTTTAAAACCTATGGTTGGCAGGATGCTTGGTGTTTCCTTCACTCATGGATCAAACAATATATTCATTACTCACCACCTCACAAAATTTATACTAGGATTGACCTGTTCCATATTTCTAGGTAGCACCTCCCCCTATTAATCAGCTGCGAATTCCATCCAATTTATTTCTTGGACCACGCCCCTCTGGTGCTTAAGCTGCAGTTCTGCAGCAACAAGTCAAACACCTTATGGAGGCTCAATAACTTCTTACTAAACTAGCAAGACATGCAAATCCATATATGGGATAAAATACAGCAAATACTCTCTGATAATGCATCCCCAACCTCTCCCCTAGCACTGTCTGGAACACAATAAAAGTCATCCTCAGAGGTGAACTGATTAGTCAGGCTTTGAGGATGAAACATTAGCTAGAAGATAAGATGAAACAACTTCAACACTCTCTTAAGCAGGCTCAAACTCTATATATGCAGGCAGATAGTACTCAAACCGATAAAACTGAGAAATTGCAACAAGAAATCCAAAACATTCCAAACACCAAAACAGAGCTGGATCTTCACTATCTTAAACAGAGATATTTTGAGGGAGTGGCCCAAGCCACAAAACTGTTGGCATACTGGTTACGCAGCCATGTCATAGATATTATAGTAACTCAAATCTGTGATCCAGAATTGACTCAGCATACTACTCAGGCTGGTATTCTAGCTTCCTTTAAAAACTACTATGAAAAATGATATACCTTGGCTAACCTACAAGATCCTCAGAGCATATCTACATTTCTTGATTCACTAAACCTTCCAGTACTTTCGTAAGCCCAGTCTACCCATTTATCCAGTACAGTTACGAAAGAGGAAATAATGCCAACAGTTGAAACCTTAAAGAACAACAAAGCCTGGGCCCTGATGACTATACTAGCGAGTGTTATAAAATGTTTTATGATATGTAAGTAACTTTGTTCAGCAAGGCCTGTGATTGGGTGGTAGCAGGCAATGCTCCCCCACCCACTTGAAGCTTTGCCACTATAACTGCTATACTAAATAGCTCGCTCTGCACATTTACAGACCGACATCAGTTTTAAACCTATATTATGAAATATTTTCCTGCGCAATAGCCAAATGTCTAGATAATGTCCGTCCTCAGCTCATACAATCAGACCAAACAGGGTTTGTCAACTCCCAGCAAACCTAAGATAACACAAAGAGAACTTTATATATTCTCTACCATGCCGCCAGGTCAGAAACCCCTTTTATACTTCTAAGCTTGGATGTGGAGAAGGCCTTTGACTGGGTGGCATGGGATTTTTCTTCACCACTTTAACCAAATTTAATTTTTCAAACCCCATTATAGATATCATAAAAGCCCTCTATAAGCCCCCACAGGCATATGTAAACATTAATAGACAGATTTCCTCTCCTTTACGTCTTTCTCAAGGTACCCTACAGGGCTGTTCTCTCTCCCCACTGTTATTTGTGTTGTACTTGGAACCCCTAGCACAGGCAGTATGAAAGCATGATCAAATTCACGGCTTGACACTGGCCGGCCAACAACAGAAATGTTCCCTCTCTGCTGACGATTTGCTTATTTATATGACAACCCCAAATGATTCCCTCCCTAAGCTTTGGGATGTTCTCAACCAATTCAGCCATAGTCCTGGATATAAAATAAACACCACAAAAACAGGGGCCCTTTTCCTTCTATAGACCCCTATGGAACAAATTAGGTAGTCATTTAAATTTAACTTGGATGTGGGATCTCTTAAGTATCTAGGTGTCCATATTTCTGTGGATTTTGATTCTCTTAACCCTCTTATGACCCCTTCACCCAGATTATTCAAGTAGATATGAAACAATGGCAATTGACTTGAACAGAATGAATGTTTTGCCAAAAATATTGTATCTCCTTCAAACCCTCCCAACTTTTCCATCCACCCTATAGTTTAGAACCTGGGACAGAATGATTTGCCAACATATTTGGGGAAAAAAAAAACCTAGGGTCAAATATAATACTCTTCAATGCCAGAAATCAAAGGGAGGCCTAGTATTAAACTTAATTTAAAATTATATCATCAAGCAGCTCAGATCCGCACTTTCTTATACAGGTTTTCCCAATCATACAAGGCACTCTGGAAAACCATCAAATCCATTGAAGAACACCTGCTACCACTCATACAATCACTTTTATATCTTTCAGATTCCCCCATTTCCCCTCCTGAAAAAACCCATTTACAAATATTACATTTTTAATTTGGCATAAAACTCTTAAACACCCCTTACTTCAACCATTCCAGTACTTGATTACCCCATTTGCTGGAACCCCTTTCTTTCTTAAAGTGACTTTTGACGATACTTACCAATAGTGGGAGAGGAGGAGCGCCTTTCTTCCTGCCCACTGCCAGCATGGAGAAACCATTGAAGAATTTCCCATTCTGGCAAACAGATTTACCCTAAGACATTCAAACTTCTTTCATTACCTGCAGCTCAAATCTTATATACAACAAATTCAAAAAGTTAAACCTAAAGATCACCCCCCTCTGATCCCCTTAATCCTACAAACAATCACTACAGGGACAGTTGAATCTTTAATTTCTGTACCTATGCAACCTTGATTTCACTTTTAGGTTATTCAACCGACTACATAAGATGATGCTGGGAACAGGACCTGGCCATTGAAATCCTCCCAGCTCAGTGGAATAAGTGTACTGTCTACACTCACAAACCCACCACTTCATATATCTGGAAAGAGTTCCCATTAAAAGGGATTATACACTATTTTTGTACCCCTGTATAACAGGTTAAATATGCCCCACAAAATGGGAACTGCTGTTGGAGACACTCTGGATCACCCAGGGCTTCACATGCTCATATTTTTTGGCAGTGCCCCAAATTACAGCCCTTCTGGGACTGGTTACAAATAGAGTTGTGAGCACTATTTGACTCTACTTTCAACTTAACTCCATGTACTTTATTATTTCTTTACCTACTGGAGGGCTTTAGAGCCCCCCACAACTAAAAAAAACTACTGTACATCTACTTTCTAACAGCTAGAATAAACATAACAAGCATTTGTCAATGCTGAATGTTTGCTTGCTGCTATTGGCATTGGTACTGCATGAGTCAGAGAGATGCATAATAGGAATGGTAGTGAAGTACTGAAATAATGCTAACCCCCACCCCCACCCTGTAGAAACTGACAGGTTTTGGGGTGTGCCTTTGGGTCATCAGCCATAACACTCATACCATTCCACCTTACCTCATCCTGCAGACACTGACAGGTGTCACATACGCTCACTCCATTCCAAAAGGAAATAAGCTGAGATGGGTATAGTATAGGAGAATGGGTGAATGTTAGGGCTGAAGACCCCAAGGCACACCTCAATGCCTGTCAGTGGCTGCAGGGTGGGGTGGGGGAGGAATGGCATGAGCATTATGACCGACAACCCCAAGCCACACCCCTGACACCTGTCAGTCTATACAGGGTGGAGAGTTATGGTTGGAAACCTTAATGCCCTGGGTGTTTGTTGGCTCAGATGAAGCCACTTAAGTGGGATGTGGTTAATAGGGATGTCTGCTTAAGTGGGACATTTCCCTGCCAACTGTTTCATTGGCCAGTCATTCCAATGTGGTTCATTGTTACTTAAGTGGGACACCTGCTCCACCTAATTGGGATGTTTTGTGATAAATAGTTGGGGTGTATGTTTCCCGCATTCATTGTGTTCTGGTGAGACAAACAGTAGCATGGATACAAAAAGGAAGAAGCTGTCACTTGCCAAATGAGTGAAGGTAATCGAGGCTCTGCAAGGAGCCAAAACATCTCTTTTGAAGGCTGCTCAGTTCTTTGGAATATCAAAGAGCCAAGCCGGAAGGATCAGCTTGATGGAGAGGCAATCCTTTCTGAGTGGATGGCAAATGCAAACCCTCAGAGAAAGAGGAAGCATGATGGTAAAGACTCATTGGTGGAGGAAGCCCTGCTTGCTTGGTTTCAGAATGTGATGAGCAGAGGGGCAAGAATTTCTGGTCCCTTGCTGAAAAAGAAGGCAAATGAGCTTGATCATGAGACTTTCACTGCTTCAGATGGCTGGCTGTCATGGTGGAAGCAGTGATATGCCATCATCTGTAAGAAAGAACTGGGGGGAGAGAGCAGATGCTGACAGTGATGTTGCTGTTGACTGGGTAAACACTGTGCTGCCAATTCTCTTGCAGGACTACATCCCAGACAATGTTTACAATGATGATGAAACCGGCCTCTTCTACAGAGGCTACCCTGACCGTGGGCACATACATAAGGCCCAGGAGCTCTTGGGAGGCAAAAAAGCTAACTACCGTGCCTCACTCCTCATGTGTGCCAACATGAACGGAACAGATAACAGGCCATTGCTGATTGGCAAAAGCAAATGCCCAAGGTGTTGGCTGAAAGATTTAAAAACACTCCCAGTCACTTACGCCTCCTCGTCCAATGCCAGGATGACAGGACGGATCTTTGGGGAGTGGCTGGTATCCTGGGAGCAGCAACTTAAGAGGCAAAGAAGAAAGATCCTTCTTCTGCTCAACAATTGCTCTGCTCACCCTCAAGATCTGATTGGCAAGTTCCCATACATTAAAAATTTTTTTTTTGTCCCCCAAGACAACCAATTTTATTCAGCCCATGAAGATGGGCATAATTCGTAATCTCAAGGGGCACTACAGGTCCCTAATGGCAACCCACATTGTCAGTGTCATAGATGAAGGTGGCACCACCCAGGCTTCTGCAGTCACTAAGGCAGTGACACTTGTTGATGTGATTTACATGATCACCAAGCCTAAAACAACCTGCAGTCCACAACAATTGAAAATTGTTTTCGGAAGGCATTCCGCATCATCACACCTGACAAGCCTGAACATGATGCTGCAAATGCTGCAGGTCAGTCAGCTCTGGCTGATGTTGTGATGTCAGTTTTCATGTTGGCAGTTGCCTTTGCTGAGTTTGTTGAAATGGACACAGGATTGCCGACAGAAGGTGAGTTAACAATGGAGGACATTTGCACCACACTTAAAACAGCTCACCTGGATGAACAGAATGAAGAATCTAGTGCTGAGGAGGATCCACAAGACTGCCTGGTGGTGGTTCCATCTAACTGGGAGGTGATCGCTCACCTGTACTCACTGATGGTGTGGTGCCAGCACAATGGCAAGACAGAGGAGTGGAATCCTCTCCAATCCTTGGAATTGACTGTGACCAGTAAGATGTGATCTGACTCACATCAGAGCACAATGACTGATTTCTTTACATCTATCCCACTGTAAACTTTCTGAAGGGATGTAACAAGTGTACATACACTCAGTATTGTACCTGATACTGTACTGTAGCTTACCCGCTAACTTGCTTACAGCTTGTTTAATTGATGTGTGATGTGTGATGTGTGATGTGTGATGATTTTCTTAAAAGAGTATACACTACTGTAATGTAATGTTTCACTATATTACACCTGAGTTAACTTTTTAGTGCACCTTATTAAAGTATTGAAGCATCACAGCTACCATCTGGAACTTCAATGATTAACTGTATGTGCCTTCATTGTTTTCGTGGCATGTTTACTTAATACTTCAGTTAGATGAGACGACCGCTTAATTGGGATGAACTGGCTGCCATGGAGCCATCCTGATTAAGCAGCTTTATCTGTATTCTCACTCCAGATTTTCAACATGGGCTTTTTGGGACCCCACCTCATGAACAGTGGAACTATTATTTCGTTACTCAATCCCAAAAGGTGATTTCACACAGAGAATGTGCCATTCAACACAACAGGTGCAAAAATACATTTTGGGCAGGATGTGAAAAATGACATCTGTACTGTTCATGAAGAGGTGTAAAAAAAGCAGTGTTGAAAATCTGGAAGAAAAATAATGAAAAAGTGACAAAGTTAAGAGCATGCATAGAAATTTAAATGGCATGATATTGACTTTCTGCAAATTTTCAACATGGCCTTTTGGGACCTCCCCCATGAACAGTGGCACTGTTATTTGTAAATCTGTCCCAAAAGTTGATTTCACACAGCGAATGTACCATTCTGTGCCACAGGTGTGGAAACACGTTTTGGTCAGGATGCAAAAAAATGACAGCTGTACTTTTCATAATAAGGTGTGAAAAAATGGCAATGTTGGAAATTTGGAGCCAAAATATAAAAAATTGGAGAAGTTGCAAGCGTACATACAAACTGCACAATGCACGTTCATAACGCAGTCATTTTTTTGATTTTTTTTTCACCAAACTTGCAACATGGGTTTTTGGGACCCCACCTCGTGAACAGTGGCACTGTCATTAATCAGCCCCAAAAGGTGATTCTGCACAGTGACCATGAAATCACCTTTCAGGACTGAGAAATGAAATGACAATGTTAGTCTTCATGAGGTGGGGTCCCAAGAATCCCATGTTGAAAATTTGGGACCAAAACTCCCCAAAATGGCTGAGGTATCAACCTAAGTTGAAACCCCCTATTGATTGCCATTATAGGGCTTACCGTGATTTTTTTCAGTTTGCAGTCGGCTTTTGAAGAATGCAGACGTGCTCCTTGTCTACAGAAGATCACAGCACCAGATCTCTGGAGGTAAGTATGGGTGAGGAGGTGCAGGGAGGTGGGGTACACAGAGGAGGGTCGGGATGGGAGGGGGCGGTGAGGACAAAGAGGGACCATTTTCTTTTTCTGTAGGTTTAAAAAAAAACCTCGGGGGACAGTTTTCTTTATATCAGGTGAAATACCATGAAAAATAAAATTGCAGCACACTGGGATGGGCTCCCAATGGTGCCAGATTAGTGGAGGGGAGGATCAATGCTGACCCAGGGTTTGGGTACCCAAAGGTCAGCTGAAAAAAAGGGGGCATGGGGGGCATATCCGACACCAGGAATGGGCATCCCGGTGTCAGAAAATGATAACAATTACTTTAGCACACTGGGGTGGGCTCCCAGTGTAGCACAATAGTGGGGGGCATGCTAAAATTGGGATTGAGCACCTCATTGTCATCAAAAGATATGTTTGGGCTTGGGGGGGTATGCTGACATGGGGATTGGGCACCCTGATGTCAACTTTGGGGGGAGTGTGTGGTGGGTGGCAGAAGCCGCCAATTATGCAAAGCCATGATGGGGCTCATTTACTTATTTCACTGGGAAAGGCACACGGAGCAAACAAGTTGCTCCTAAGTCCAGCCACATGCATTACTGTGCACTCTAATGTGAGTGACTGGAATGTACCTGGCTGCCATGGGGGGGGGGAGAGATCTGCCACTGCAATGTCAAAACTGTCTGTGATTGGAGTGGCAGATTTCTTTCCAGTCTGGTGCTCACTCTGAAACGGTCATCATTGGCAGCTTCTCTGTTGACTGCTGGCCAAGGGACATGCCCCTGAAAGCATTCTCTGGATTGGTCAAACACTGCCACACCTCTGCAATACTGTACTAACCTCAATATGTTTCTTGTGCTCTGCGCATGCAAGCAAACATAACAAAAAATTGTCTCACCCCAAATCCTAGAATTCCTTTATTTTACTGCCTGCAAAGGTACACAAAAATTTAGAGAAACCATCAGGGAGATCTATTATTTCTGGCATTAATTCAATGACAGAGACAATATCAGACTATGCAGATTTTTGCATCAAAAATCTATTTCCCAATATTAGATCTTACATCAAGGACACCAAACATTGTGTGCAATTATTGGAAGAGATGAATACGATGGAATTAGAACTGAATAATTGTCTGTTAGTCACTTGTAATGTGAAGAACCTTTATACATGTATACTGCATGAAGAAGGTTTACAGGCTTTAAGCAAAATGTTAGACAGAAGAGATAAAAATCAACCTGATAAAACCCTGATTCTAACATTAACAGAAATAGTATTGAAAAATAGCTATTTCAAATTTGAAGATCAATGCTTTTTACAATTGCAAGGAACAGCAAAGGGTACTACTCTAGCACCATTGTATGCTAATATTCTGATGGGAGAATTTGAGAACAAATATATTTTCAATGAAAATAGCAGCTTTGGCACATCAATAAGTTTGCATAAAGATTTATAGATGATCTCTTAATAATCTGGATTGACTCAGAAGCAAGATTTAAGGAATTTCATGAATATATAAATAAAAGCACACCATATTTGGAATTCACAATGGAATACAACAAAGAAAAAATACCATATTTGGATATTTTAATTTCTATTAAAAACAACAAGTTTGACATTGATTTATGCCAGAATTCAACAGAAAAAATACACTGTTATATGCAAAAAGTTTTCATCCTCCAACTTGAAACGAAGTATCCCTTTTGGACAAATGCTGAGAGTAAAAAGAAACAGTAGTGACAAAGAATCATGTGAGAAGTATTTAAATGACCTCAAATAATGGATTCAAGATAGAGGTTACAATCAAGGAATTCTGGACCATGCAAAACAAAAAAATGACATCTACACCAGAGAATCTTTATTAGAAAACAAACAAAAAACTGAAACAAGTAATCAAATTAATATGAACACCACTTTTTCAGAATTTTTTCCATTAATTAAAAAAGTACTATTGGAAAATTGGAACACATTGCAAAGTTCAGAATTTGGCCAAATTGCTTTTTCACAAAAAACATGGATCACAGCAAGAAAAACCAAAAATGTAAGAAACTACTTAGTAAAAACTCAACATTGGAAGCCAGACCCTCCCCCTACAACTTGGTTACATCGAGACTTAAAGGGATTTTACAGTTGTGGAAATTGTACGCATTGCAATAACTGTATAAAAACAAAATACATTAAAAGCACATGCCAGTCAAAAACTTTTGAAATCAGAGATTTTTTAACATGTGACTCTGATCATGTGATTTACTGTATCATTTGCCCTTACTCAAAATATTACATAGGTCAAACTTCGAGACCTTTGAAAACAAGGCTCACCGAACATAAAAGCAAAATTTGATGCCAAGATTTTAAGTCAACATTAGCACAACATTTTGTAACATGTCAGCATCAGATTTCAACTTTAAAATTTGTGGGAATTGAAAAAGTCAGAAGACCTGAAGGTGGAGGTAACTGGGAAACTCTGATGCTGAGAAGAGAGGCTTGGTGAATTTACACTTTGAACATTTATAAGAGCAGATATAGACTGAATGAAAGTTTGAACTGGTCCCTTATAATATAAAGGTTTTTTTTTCTCTTCCTTCTGTTCATTCCTGTTAATTTATCCACTGTACCGCTGTTTTTGAGACAATGTACATGATATATAAGTCCAAATCTAGAATGGAAATTTACTATAAGGCATAAAAACACCCCCCTTCCCTCCAACATATCTCCTGGTTAGGGATGGAGAGATTTTAGGTAGAATAAGGTCAAATATGTTACCCACATGACAAAAATTTCAAGATCGGATAATAAGTCCATAGTAGCTATTAGTTACAATTTGAGATAGGGACTCTATACAGTTGCCAGTCTAGAAGGGTAGAAGGTTATTTCCTTTGACCCTTAGCATGTAAGTAGTGTCCGGGTCTGATATTAGGCAAGTAATATATTCCAGGACATTATTAGTAGTCCAAATAGTTGTTTTAATGTAAGACACACATGAAGCATAAGATATGCACCTTTATTAAATGATGGTAAAAATTATTAGTAAAGTATTCAGTGATTCCAGGACTATGAGATAACGTAACCATTTTATTTAACACTTTAAGCACATCAAATGACAGATGGCTAGTTAAGTAACTTCTATCCCTTTTAGCCCCATGTCAGATCTGGTCAGTGCTGTCCCTCCACCCCTTTTTTCTAAATGTAATTTGACATAACCTAGACTCTTTCCCTGTTAGTACACTTGAGCTGTTGGCCCTAGCAACGTGAACCCTGATGTTAGAAACCCCTTTTTGGTAGAAGGGACCACTAATAGTCTTAACCAGCAGGTAGTGGTTTCTTTCAGCAGAAAGACTGAGCCGCGGGAGATAGTCACGCCCCGTGACATCATCACAGTGCAGCACTCATTGAAAAAAATGCAGCTCGGCCTCCACCAAAGCTGCAAGGACAAGCAGCCTAAAAGTTAAGGAAACACCTTGGGCATCCAGGAATAATTTTGGCAGTTTCAAAGTTTGTAGATTTACTGTAAGCCTGCACACAATGAGGGACCCCACTTTAAAAAGTTTAAAAAGAGCAACAAAAAGAAAAGGGTCCGTTCTTTACACTGAAGTAAGCTCTATGTCTGGGAACCCAGTCTTTTTTATCCTGTTAAATCAGAGTGTAAAATTACAGGCAGTTCAAAAGGACCCTCATGTTGTATATTTCAGATCAGAAATACCTCTCAATACAAGCTTGGAACAAAACAATACCGTCAGCATTTCTGAGGTAATAAAGTCTTGCACTTAAAAGTATAAGTCACAAAATTATTAATAAAAACATTCTGGTCAAATAAGGACATTTTTTACCTTATTACATCATGTATTTTTTATGCCCTGGTGTTTCTTAGGTATCAAAAATACAGTATAATAAAAACGGAAGTTCATATAAGATCAATTTTCAAATAACCACTGATTATATTGAAGGTATGTTAAAATAGTGGTGGTGCCAAATCACAATTTCTGGATGATTGTTTGCTTTTTATATTTTGTATTTAATTGTGGTATACAGGATAATACAGAGTATTATTTTTTAGCTTTCAGGTTCTGATGAAGGGAACAGAATAGAGTCCTAAAATGTTAACTCATACTGAAAGCACATTTTTTGAACTCTGAATGAATTTATGCAGTAACCATATTTTTTGAACTCTGAAATGACTGATTGAAACTCTTTTGAATGAGAACATAAAGGGTATGCAAGTAGCAACCTTGGAACATAAATAAAAATCAGTAGAAATGGAATTTTCATACTTTTGGATTTTTCAAGGGGCTGAGTTGGGGTAGAGTATCATCTGTGAGTTCAAATTCCCCCCAAATTTATCCACTTCTGTGGCAGGACATTATGATTTCTGGCTGTGAAATGGAAAATACTTATAGCTAAGATCTCTCACTCTCGACCTAAATTTGAACTGCTGTGGAGAAGATTGGTTATCTATATTATGGCCAGGAGAGCTGACTTTGTTCTGTAAAGTTTATAGTTTTAGGCTACATATTCCTTTTTTGTATTAAAAAAGGCCAAGACCTAGTAAATTTACTCCTCCACAACTACCTGAAAAGAACAGGAGGCTCTATACAGAACTATATAGCACCTCTTTTAAATTGGTGCTAGGTGACGCAAGGTCCTTACAGCTGTACTATATTGTTTGTACTTGTATGTTGTATGATGAAAAGTTAATAATAAAAATAATATGAAGTTATTATGTAATGTTCAAGTTCAAGTTTATTGCAGGAAATACTTAACTGAGCATGCTCATTCACAAGGATGTTCTGATAGCCAAAGACACAATATCCAGACAGTGCACAGGGAGAGAAAACACATTAGAATACAAATATACAAGGGTGCAAAAGTTGGCACTCTCTGGGGTATTACATTAGGTACACAACATTCAGGAGACAAGCCATTGGATACATAACCATTCTAAACATTCAAAACAACCTTAACACTTGAAATAGTTAACACAGGCATGAAGATAACAATAGGAACAACACTGTCTAGGAACAAAACATTTGATGCATAGCCATTTGTTTCACAGCCATTCTAAATACCCTTTGGCCAGTACAAAAGTAGGGGAAGGATAGGGTGCGGGGGTAACAGAAGAGGTAAGTGCTTAAACTCAACTACAATGTTATAGGGGGAGCACTAGTCATTATGACGACGGCAAGTTTCCTTGAATTATTTGTTGGCCAAAGTCTTAAATTTGTTCAAAGAAACAAGATCAGGGAGTTTAAGCACAGATTGAATGTTATTCCAAACTGATGGGATAGAAAAGCTAATTGCACCTCTACCGTGTGAGGTGCATACTCTGGGTATGTCCAATAGTGTGTAGGTGGATTTCCTTAGCAAGTAAGTATTGTGTGTCCTATGAATGAACAAAGAGATGTATGGTGGGAGTTTGTTCCACAAAATTTTCAGGGTCCATGTACCAATGTGAAGCATCCATCTTCTGTTGAGAGATGTCCAGCCTACTGCCTGATAGAGTTCACAATGGTGAATCCTGAAATGTACGTTTGTTATGAACCATAAGGCACACTGAAAAAGTATGTCAAGTTTATGCAAATTAGTTGCTGTGCTACATTTATATATGCTGTCCCCATAATCTAGCGGTGGAAGGAAGGTGGCTTGCACCAGTCTACGTCTTATGTCTGTCAGGAAGAGTGATTTGTTCCTATAAAAAAAAAAACTAGCCTTGCTTTTAATTTCTTGGAAAGGCAGTCAGTGTGAGTGCCAAATGCCTATTTGCTATCAAGCCAGATTCCCAAGTACCTAAACTTGTCCACAACCTCCAAAGAGTCCCAAACATAGTTGTAATGGGTGCTGGCACCATCAAGTTATATACAGTTGCTGGAGGATGGGTGGAAGTAAAATACATCACTTTAGTTTTCTTTGCATTCAGCAACAATTTAGAGCTTATTAAATTGTGCTGCAATTGTTTAAAATCTGGTTGCAACTCAGCACATACTTTAGTCAGAGTGGGTTTGGATGTATACAACATGGTATCATCCACAAAAAAAGTGTAACTTAGATTTGTGGATGTTGTTGTCCAGGGAGTTAATATATATGGAAAACAACAGAGGTCTTAAGATAGACCCTTGGGGTACTCCTCTTCTGATTGGCAAGGGGTCAGAGAGAAGCCCATTAGCTTTAATTCATTGCAGTCTACCTGTAAGATAACTGGAAAACCAGTTTACAGAGGACCCATCCATACCTAGATTCATAAGACACAGAAAAAGAAAACTGTGATCAGCAGTATCGAATGCCCTATTTAAGTCTAGAAAGATGGCACCCATAGCTTGCTTGGCATCTAGGGCAGCAAACCAGTCATTGGTGACTTTGGCTAGAGCTGAAACAGTGCTATGGTTCTGTTTGAAACCAGATTGCAGTGGGTTGAATAGATTAGAATTTTTCAGATACTCCTTTAGCTGATTGTTTACTATTTTTTAGAGAAGTTTGGATAGAACTGATAGGATGGAGATGGGTCTATAGTTATTAGGATCACTGGGGTCACCTGACTTAAGCAGAGGCTATAAAAAGGTTGTTTTCCAGCATGAGGGAACTGTGGCAGCAGAGATAGATTGGTTAAAGATATGCAGAATAAGTGAGGTTAGCAGGTGACTACCTAATTTTAGGAATATGGAATCAATCCTGTCAGCACCAGCACTCTTTTTAGGGTCCAGCTTACTTAGGTGATCTTCAACTTGTTTGTAAGTTGCTGAAGAAAGCCAGAAGGAGTTGTGAGGCCTCAGGCCCTGAGAGACCTCTGCAGGTGTGGAGCAACCAACTAGCCCAGCAGCCAGGGAGGATTCAAACGCAAGACCTGCTGTGGCAAAGTGGGCATTTAATTTCTCCAGGATAATGCCTTGGTCAGAAGTCTTTATACCATTCGTCATAATTTTTACAGGTATGGGGGAGGGGTTTATGACATTCTACCGATTTGATCATCTGCCATATTTTGGATGGACTGTCTTTAGCATCCTCCAGGGTATCTACGTAATAATTGTTTTTGGCTGTTCTAATAAGTTTAACCCATGTGTTTCTTGGTGTCAGCGTGGCTCAGTTGGTAGCACATCCGCCTCTGGACCAGAAGGTCGTGGGTTCTCGTCCCACACCGGGATTGGACTTGCACCTAAAAATCGCTGGCATCTGAGTGCAGTATTGGGGGGTGCTGTACTGCTGGGGTGTGCCATCCTTCAGATGAGACGTTAAACTGAGGTCTCTTCTGCCCATCCTGGTGTTGTCCTGGTGGGTGTCCAGGTGGAAGTAAAAGAACCCAGGGCACTCTTCGCAAAAGAGTAGGGAACATTCCCGGTGTCCTGGCCAACATTCCCCTTCCCATAAAACCGGTTCTTGCAATTATCCAGGCTGTGTGTGGGTGATGATGTGTGGTATGGCCGCCACCACACATTCAGTCACTTCACTACCAGTCTAGCATTGCTTATAAAGCACTTTGGATGTATGAAAAGCGATATATAAATACTGATTCTTCTTCTTCTTGAAGATCTGAATGCCTGCCAGTCAGCAGGGGATTTGTTATGTCTTGCTTATGCCCATAACTTATCATGCTGGGTAAGAAGAGTTTTCAGTTTCAGGGTGAACCAAGGGTGTGTGACCTTCCTTACCCTATGCCTTAGGAGCAGGGCATGCTTATTTGGTTAGTTCTGACAGATTCGCATTCGGGATATCAACGACCTTCATCCACAGATGTGGCTAGATAGACGCTTTGCCAATTTACACACCTGAGGTCAGCTAGGTAACTGTCAACATTAAATCTGCAAAAGTTTCATCTGTAACAAATTTGGAGCAGTAAAAATGACTTTCTAGGATACGAGTACAAACTACAATATTATGGTCGCTTATGTTATTATGAAATATGGCCATGCATAAGATTTTATGGGGGCAGTTTGTGAGAATTACATCAAGGATGGTGCTGTTATTCTTATTTCTAGTATTAATCCTGGTGGGCTCTGTAATAAGCTGTGTGATGCCAAGCTCATCACATAAGTCCTTTAACATATTTGCCCTAGGTGTGAGCCAGTCAAGATTCATGTCGCCAAGGATAATAGTTTCATTGGTATTGGTTACAATAAAGCTCCTAAGAATTGATCAAAGTCTGATGCCCCCCTCATGGTGATCTGTATTATCCAATAATATTGAAAGCCTCAGAAGAGGGTAGTTGGATCTTTAGTGACAGACATTCAAATTCCTAAGGTTTTGATAGAGCTAGGGTTTCAGTGGCATTGAATTTGTCATTTACGTAAATAACTACCCCCCCCCCCAGTGGGTCTGCCTATCAGAAAAGTATTGAAGGAAGGGAGCATAATCTGTTGGTCAGTGGTGGTGCCTTTTAACAATGTTTCAGTTATTACTAATAAATCAGGGTTTGTGTGAGCTACCCATATTTTTATTTGATCAAGTTTTTTAAGAAGGCTACATGCATTAATTAGCATTAGTTTCAAGCCTGGTGCTGCCCCAAAGTCTGATGGAGAATCAAAGGGGTTGCGGGGCCTGGGTTTACTTCCCCATTCCCTGAACATAGAAGCAAAATCTAAAGCATTTCTTGAAACCTATCTGTTTTTCACAAATAGACATAGAAACATAGATTTTGACGTCAGATAAGGATTGCATGGCCCACCCAGCCTTCCCGTTTTTTCCCCTGCCTATCCCGTCACCACAGATGCTACTTGATCTCTGGCTCCCTCCCCTCCCCCTTGTTTTTCACTCGCATTCCCTTGTGCCTATCCCATGCATTCTTGAAGCCCACCACTGTTTTTGCCCCACAACCTCTGCTGGAAGACTGTTCCAGGCGCCCATCAGTCTTTCAGTGAAGAAGTACTTCCTCACATCTCTCTTAATTTTACCCCATTCCAGCTTCATTACATGTCCCCTTGTTCTCGTGCATCTTTCCCTCTGGTATGAGGCCCCTTTTCTCTCACTAAAGGACCAAATACCGTTGTCAAAATATTGATGAAGCTGATTGGTTGAAAGGTTTTTGATTTGGTCCAGTCTCCTTTTTTGAAGATTTGAATCAGCAAGTTCCCTTTCAAGTCAGGAGGCATATGTCACATTTCCAGTATTGTATCAACATTTTGTATGATAACTGGAAGCCTACATGAAACCCTCCAGACTAAATTAGATTAGTATACCTTTATGGGTATATAATTCTCCAATAGTTTCTATTTTTTGATCCTGTAATAGCCCTATCATTTCCACATCTGAAAACTAAACCCAGTAAGATCATTTCAAAGTCTGTAAACTACAAATATTTGTATTCCCTGCTAAGAGGAGAGGTACTGACAGTCAGTTAGCAAGAAAGAGACCTTCAGGTTATAATAACTGATGACATCAGAGTGGCAGCGCAATGTGTAAAGCAGTGGCTAGGACTAGTGTGATGCTGGGGTGCACAGGGAAGGGTGTCTCCAGCAGGAAGAGGGATGCGGTGTTGCCACTGCATTGCTCACTGGTGAGCCTCCACCTGAAGTACCATGTCTAGTTTTGGAGGCAGCACCTCAGAAGGAGGTCCAGAGGAGGGCAACTAAAATGGTGCAGGGGTTGCACGAGAAATCCTATGAGGACAGACTGTGAGATCTCAACCTGCACACCCTGGAAGAGAGCAGAGTGAGAGGGGACATGATAGAAACCTACAAATACCTCACAGTGGTGAACAGACTGCTGCAGGGGCATCTCTGTCAAATGAGAAAGAGCACCAGAACCAGAGGACATGCAATCAAGCTGGAGGAAGTGCAGTTTAAGAGGGATGTGAGGAAGTACTACTTTACTGAAAGGGTGGTTGATGCCTGGAACAGACTGCAAGCAGATGTGGTGGAGGCAAAAGCAGTGGAGGGCTTCACGCATGTGTGTGATAGACATAGGGGAATATTAATAAATAGGCAGGGAGGATTACTAAAGACCAGTTAGTGTCTGTGAAGACAGATTAGGTAGGGAGCATCAGTGCAGACTGGGTGGTCTAAGCAGTCCTTTTCTGTTGACAAATTATGTGTTTCCGTGTAACATGTATTATGTCTTCATTAGAGATGTTTTCTTTTTTTGAAAAGGGACCTCAAATTCATTCTGACCTTAGGTGTTTCCTGTTTACAATCAGTGACAAACTAGTCATTGTTCTTGATGCTAGTTTTGGACCTCCGATACAACAAAGATGTTAGTATCAAGAGTGCAATTGAACTGGATCTGATTTCAAAAGCATATTAATTCTGGACTCCCACAGCAGAAGGGCCATCGACTGTAATTGATTTTCAGATTACTGTTCTAGTTGATTCTTGTTTTTATTTGGTATTTGAAATTTTACTTTGCTGCCATTTCCTTTTAGGTAATAATCCTGTAAGTATACCCAAAGTGTCCAGAAAACATAACTTACAGCAACAGTGCATGACTGCAGTGAAAATTCTGACATCATTTTTATTTCATTTTAGATTGCATGATACCCTTTTATTATGATTTTAATTCTGCTTTTCTGTTTTTTTTTTACATTTGAAATAATAAAGGGAGTACTTCTTTTAAAATGCATTGGACCAGGTTTTCATCAGTCTTCACAGTTTGTTTTGTATATCTACATTGTCCAGTAAGATTAGGAAGCTATGTCTGCCACATGTTAAGTTATTCTAAGCATAAAAAAAGCAATCTTCAAGAATAGATGTTCAAAAGCAACAAAGAATACTGATAAAAACCTGGGCCAAACCACAATATATGAAGCACTCCTTTTATTGGTTCAAATGTAAAAACAAACAAACGTGTTAAAGCAGACTAATAAAATATAGGTCAAAATATGCTCCGCTATCAGACACTGTTGCTTTCAATGATAACAATCATTGTCTGGGCTCCGTACATTTCAAAATCATAAAAACAAAACCAAGTCCCTGCTTCTGTAATCACATAGTTAATAACCACCAGATCCAAGATGGCCACCATGCAGCATTCATGGCAACAAAGCTCTGTAGGATTACTTCTAAAATCTCCTTTTTTTTTGTGAACTGTTTTTATCTCCTGCCTCTCTGGAACTCTCTCAAGCATCCCTCACTGGCCACCACCATGCTACTGCCCACCTGAAGCTCCCCCCACTGGGAAATCGGGGACAGACACTCCCCTGCCTACCTGATCCATTGACCAGGCCCCACCATCACTGTACCACGGCAGAACAGATGGATCATGAGAGCCAGTGGTTTGAGAGCAGCATTAGGCATGTGGTTATGTGGCATGGGAGGGTGCTGTCACCTATCTAAAGAGCAGGGGGTTTTCCTTGCATGTGTTGCCCTGGAGCGGACATGCAATGGTATCCTCACACAGTACATGCTGACACCCACCCCAGCTCCACCCCTATACATGGCACCACTGGCTACTGTGCCTCCAATCTCCATTGGGGCCATTGGTGAGCGATGCACCCACTACCCTCCCCAGGAGTCCTTTGGATGCTCGAGTCTCTCCCTTCCCAGCTGACCCCTGGCAACCCAAATCCATTACCAAACCCAAGTTGCCAATGTGGCATGAGGTGTGGTGTCCAGTGCCTCAACTCTCAGTGCCACCAGGCCGGCTCATAAAATCTACTTTTGTGATATGAAAAAATCCTCAAGCAAACTTTCTAAATAACTACAAAGAAAGCTAAAGAGTACCCTTCATACGAATTAGGACACCTATCAATAAAGGTTCTATTGAAATATTCTTTACCATGGCAACCTTAGTCCCATGTGATGCTGCAAATGCTGTGATGGCAGTGGTAGCTCTCAGTATCTCTTTGAGACACAGCCCAACAGCTCAGAGGTGCCAAGTGAAGCCAATGTTTTTGCCATGTAGGCTAAAACACACGATCCATCTGAGTCACCTCCTCAGCCTCAAAGGGATAAGACTAACCCTCCAGTTTTAACGTCAGTGGAATTTCCACATGGAAAACAATTCCAGTCTTCAAATGTGACATAGAAATCTTTCATGAGTTGAATCAAGCTATGCCTGGGATGTTCACATTAATGGAGCGCATCTGTAAAGAGCTAGAACACCTGAAGAAGGTGCCTACATGGCCCAAATACTTGTGTACTGTATCATCTATGCTCAATTTTTGTTAGTGTAATAAAAGGTATAATAATCCACAATAAACCCAGTATTCCAAGGACTAACATGGTTGCAAACATTCTCTACTTTGAAATGAAAGATACTACAATTTGCTATTTGAAATGCAACACTGCAACTTGAGGGAAAGGAAGACAAACTCAATTCCAGTATCTGTTTATGAAATGCTTTCAAGAAGCAAAACATCATTCCCAAAAGACTGCAGCTGTACACCCACCAGAAAATCACACACAGTTCAAAATGTGCAGAACAGCTCTACCACCAGACGACATCTGACAACCTGAGAAGTCACCTTATCAATCTAATGTACTTCAGCACAACATCTGTTAAATGCAGGAATACTGCCCTCTCCTAAACTTTTCAGGAGAAGACAAATAGGGCTACACCAGAATTTAAACATGACTATCAAAAGAACTATGAAGAAACTCTAAAAATAGCTGTTTCCCAAAAGAAGAGAAAGCATTGACAACCATAAGAAAGTCAAAACTAGAGAAAAGGGCCAGCACTCCATCCCATTCAGGACATACAGACAGGGCCGGCTTTAAGGTTTTGGGAGCCCCCAGCAAGATTTGTGAAGCCGTGAGGTGCCCGTTACTTGGCCCACTTTCACCCAATGTGTTGGACTGTAGCCCATTTGTGCATTTTTTTTTCTTTCTCAGTACAACCAGTGATACGGTATATTTAAATTTGTTAGGAAAGTCAGTAGTGTCAGTCCTTGAGGCTGTTCTTCCCCTCCCATCCATTGCTGCCCATTTGCCTCTTATTGACTGGATCATAGCTTAGCAAGGCTTTTTAAATGGGGGACTTGCCTCAGGACTGGAGAAGGGCACATGTGGTGTCTCTCCACAAGAGTGGACCCAAGGATGAACCTAGTAATTATAGACTAGTCAGCCTTACCTCCATTGTAGGCAAGCTAATAGAGGCCATACTAAATGAGAGACTAGTGAGCTTCCTGGAGATAAATGGTTTACACGATTAAAGGCAGCATGGATTTTTCTTGGGGAGAGCCTACCAGACCAACCTGATTGACTTCTTTAATTGGATTACAGGATCGTTGCACAGGGACCAGGTGGTAGATGTCCTGTGTCGGGACTTCAGTAAGGCCTTGGACTCTGAGCCACATGGGAGGCTTCTCAGTAAACTGAGGATCCTGGGTGTCAGGAAAAAGCTGGCAGAGTGGTTCAAGAGCCGGCTACAGGACAGAAACTAGAGGGTGATAATGGGGGGCTATCAAAGCCTAGGCCTGTGGCCAATGGGATCCCACAGGGCTCAGTACTCAGACCACTGTTGTTTAACATCTTTATTGGTGACATAGCAGATGGGGTCAAAAGTAAAATCTGCCTATTTGCAGATTACACTAAACTCTGTGGCAGAGTAGACATAGAGGAGGGGAGACAGGAGCTCAGGGAGGACCTGGCTAGGCTCGAGAAATTATTGAGTATCTAGCAGTTGGGGTTCAGCGCTAAGAGTTGCATGGTCTTGCACCTGGGAGCTAAGAACCCAGGGGCCAGTTACTGGTTGGGAGGTGTACAGGTTACCAGTTCTGAGGAGGAAAAAGATCTAGGGGTAGCTCAATGCATCATATTGTACATCTTATTTTGCTACTCTGCATTTTATATTTTTATATATATTTGTCTCCCTTACACCACCATCCCCTGGGTCACACCTGGAAACAAGCCTCAGCTCAGTGTGCCTTTCCCAGTAACCAATCTTTAAATAAATTAAAAATAAAGTAAATCAAGAGGGATCTGAGGCACCCTGCACAGTACCGTAAAATGGCAGCCAAAGCAAACAAAATACTGGGATGCATCTACACAGGAAACACATCTAGGAAAGGAGAAGTCATTTTGCCCTTGTATAGGTCTTTGGTGACTTGAGACTACACTTGGAGTACTGTGTGCAGTTCTGGTGCCCTTATCTGAAAAAAGGCATCAGATTATTGGAGGGGGTACAACGTAGGGTGACCAAGATGATCTATGGTCTGAGGGACAAACCCTATGAGGAGAGGCTGTGGGAGCTCAATATGTATTCACTGGAGGACAGAAAGGAGAGAGGGGGACATAATTGAGACCTTTGAGTATCTTAAGGATATGAATAAGGTTAGAACAGAGGGCATTTTAAATTTAAGGGGAAATGGGTTCACTAGGGAGCATAGTCTGGAATTGGTGGGGGGAAGATTCAAAAAGGAAATGAGAAGGTGCTTTTTCACAAAAGGTGTGGTGTCCAAATGGAATGATCTGCCTGAGGAGGTGATTTCATTAAAACAGTGAGCAGCTTTAAAAGGGGTGGGACAGGGTGAAAGGAGAATCATAACAGGAGAGATGATGGGTAGGGGTAAAGAGTGTGAGGATGAAAACTCCATGTGGAAAAGGAGGTGGAGGCAGCTCCAGTAAAATCTATTAAGAGCTGCACACTCGAGCAGACTTGATAGACCTAAATGGCCTGTTTCTGCTGACATATTCGTACTTTCATATTATAATGCCACATCAGAAGGTGCTGCACAGCCCTTTGTTGCTGTTTAAAAAGAAAATTAGTAAGGGAAACTGCTCTGGTTGGGGCCCCCAGGAGTAGAGGGCCCCCAGCGACCGCAGGGTTTGCTGATGCATAAAACTGGCTATGCATACAGACATCATGCAACTTGCAATCCATGTGCACACTGTTTTTTCACCTCTCAGCCACCACCAGTGGGTAAAGGTAGTGCACTGAACAACAAAATTAGCTCACACCAGACTCTTTATGTAGCTTAGCCGACCGCCTTGGTCGTAGGTCTTCTTTATTCCAGAGCTATAATACACCAATTTCTGCAGGTGGCAGAGTAGATTATAAAGTCAAAAATTCCAATTGTATCTTAGGTTTTTAATAGGCACCAGAAGCTACCTCATCGGCCTGGGGAGAGACTGACATGTTCACCACTACGCACAAGTGTGTACGCAGCTTACGTTTTGGCCCTGCCTTCTTCAGAGCTGGCTAATACCCCAGTCATACCTGTTTAAATATTCTAAATATAGAAACATAGAAGTTGATAGCAGATAAGAACTGCTAGGCTCACCCAGTCTGCCCAATTTCACTACCTGCTGCAAAAACCATAGATCCTACTTGATCCCTGGGTTTGTTCTCTTTCTTATTGCTAGGGTTTCCCTATGCCTATCCCATGTATGTTTGAATTCCCCTACCAAATTTCCCCCCACCACCTCTGCTGGGAGGGTATTCCATGCATCTACCACCCTTTCTGTGAAGAAATACTTTCCCACAGTACCCCTTAGTCTACCTCCTTCCAGCCTCACGTCATGATCCCCGGTTCTAAAATATATATTTTTTTTAAAACAAATTCTACCCTCCTGTACCTTATTCATACCTTTGAGATATTTGAAGGTCTCTATCATATCCCCCCTCTCTTTTCTCTCCTCCATGGTATACATCAATATGTCCCGTAGGTCTTCCCATCTCTCCTCATATGGTGTAGGACATGCACCATTGTTGTTGCCCTTCTCTGAACTGCCTCTACCCTGTCTATGTCCTTACAGAGATGCAGCCTGCAGAACTAGACACAGTACTCCAGACGAGGCCTTACTAAGGATTTGTACAGTGACATCACCATCCCTCTCCTTCTGCTGGTAATACACCTCCCTATGCATCCCAGTGCCCTACTGGCTCTCCTCACAGCCTTGGCACATTGTTTGGCCACCTTTAGGTCATCTGATATGATTACCCCAGATCCCTTTCCTGTTTGGTGGTTGTCAGTATCCTTTCCTGTTTGTGGTTGTCAATATCTCCCCCATCATGTAAGCCTTCCCAGGTTCCTGTGCCCCAAATGCATGTGTTTGCACTTCTTTGCATTGAATCTTAGCTGCCACACATTTGACCATTCCTCTAGTTTACCTAGGTCTCTCTTCATTTTTCCACCCCTCCTGGAGTGTCTACCCTGTTGCAGATCTTAGTATCATCTGCAATGAGGCATACCTTTCCTTCCAGCCCCTCCACAATGTCACTTATGAAGACATTGAATAGGACTGGCCCCAGAACTGATCCCTGTGGCACCCCACTAGTCACCCTCCTTTCCTCGGAATGAACTCCATTTACCACCACCCTCTGTGTTCTATCCCTCAGCCAATTTCTAACCCAGTTTACCACCTTGGGACCCATTCCCAGGCTGCCTAGCTTGTTTAAAAGCCTCTTAGGTGGAATGGTGCTGAAGGTCTTGTTGAATCTAGATAAGCCATCCACCACTATACCCAATCCACTTCCCAGATCACCCAGCCAAATAAATCTATCGGATCTGTTTGACATACTCTTCCCACAGTGAATCGATGCTGCCTCGGATCCTGTGCTCCACTTGATTCAAGATGTTGCATAATCCTTTCTTTTAACAGTGATTCCATTATTTTCCCCACCACTGAGGTCAGTCTGACTGGTCTATAGTTTTCAGCCTCCTCCCTGCTCTGATTTTGTGGAGAGGGACCACATCTGCACTCCTCCAGTCCCCTGGTACCACTCTCATTTCCAGCAATTTTTTTTACAGGACTACCAGAGGTGATGCCATACCCTTCCTAAATTATTTTAATATTCTAGGATGTATCCTGCATGGTCCCATTGCCTTGTACACTTTTAGTTTTGTGAGTTCCATTTCAACTCTCTCCTCCATAAATGGACTGGTGTCCACCCCTTCCGCTTCTTACTCCTGGAGCACATGACCAGTTGAATTATGCTATGCCAGGCGAGAAGGTGGATGAGGTAGCTTTTGGCACCTATTAAAAACTTAAGATACAATTGGAATTTTTGACTTTGTAATCTACTCTCAGCAACCTGCATAAATTGGCATATTATATCTCTGGAATAAAGAAGGCCTATGACCAAGGCGGTAGGATAAACTAAATAAAGAATCTGGTGTGAGCTAATTTTGTTGTTTAGTGGACTACATTTACCCAAAAGTGGTGGTTGAGAGGTGAAACTATAAATAACACCATGACTCCTATAAAAGGAGAATTTGAGAAAACTGACTGCTTGGAACAGCATAGCTGTATCACATCACAATCATCAGTAAACAACTTTTCAAATCAAAAACTAGCTCCAACAATAACAGCTACTGTACATTTTCAAAAGGTCTGACATTGACCCAACACAAGGATTTTGCAAAATCAAATTCTGTGGTGAGATGGAGGGTTACGTCAGATGGCTCCACAAAAAGGAATCTATCTTTGGCAATGAAACAACACAAATATCATGATGTGACAGCATAAAACAATGATGTGATTGGATCCCTCCAAGTGAACACAGTCCCAGATTTCATGCTGATATTGACTGCTTCCAATGAAAGGTAAATACCCTTATCATTGACAAATAAACACAAACTATGGTACAGTCTCCCACTAATGAAGAACAGAGCACCACACACTGAAAAATAACCCATGTCACTGTAAAACCTGCTGACAAAGGCAGTGCAGTAGTCGTTCTAAACATAGAAGATTATATTCAGGAGGCACACAGATGTGTATTGTGTGAAACTTAACACAGACAGTTCACTGAAAACCCCACAACATACAGAAACAAACTTGAACATATGATCAGATCATTTCCAAGTAATATCCAGGAACAGTCAAACTGATACCAAACAACTCTGTCCCAAGATCATTCTACATGCTCCCCAAAAGTCATAACAGGGAAACCCAGATTGATCCATCATTTCTGGGATTGATACATGTACAGAAAACATTTCAGGACTCATGAAACATATCTTAAAGTCACCAGTAATATCCACAGACACCTTCATCCAAGAGACTGCAGACTATCTCTGAATTCAGAAACTAACAGAAAACTAGAGTACCTCCAAATGTTACCATGACCACCATGGATATCATACTAACACAGTGACATAGTAATTGATGGCAGAAAAAAAGGTTAATGGCATATTAAGTCTGCCTATGTCTACCTAGTTTATGATGAGTACCGTGTTGCCCATTAATTTCTATTACATGCGTTATGCACACCAGTTATCACAATCCCCATATGTCTCCCCCACCCATGCTTAAATGCATCTACAATATTGACTCATATCACTTTCTTTGGAGTCCTGTTTCACTTTTAAACAATGTTGCTGGTGAACGAATATTTCGTGCATCCTCTTTGAACTATCCTCCCACCAACGGCATAGAGTTTTTCTCTTGTGCTGGTGTATGCATTCATTATAAATAAATCCCTCCAGTTCATTCTGTTTATTTCATTTAGAAATGTATACAGTAGGTTTCTATGAATCCTGTTTTCTCCTTGCTTCCAGCATGTATAAGTTCAGTTCTATTAATCTTTTCATGTTAGACTTACCCTGTTGCCCTTGTATCATCTTGGTGACCCTCTTCTATACTGCCTTAACTTTACCCCTGTCTTTACTCAAGTGTGGACTCAAAAATTTTGTGTAGCATTCCAAGAGTGGACGCACCAGGGATTTGTACAGTGGGCCATCATCTTCCTTCTTCTACTGCTAATGCCCCTGTGTATGCACTCCAGCATTCTATTTGCATCTGTATTGCTTTATTACATTGTGATGTTTGCTTCAGATTATCCTTCATTAACATTCATAGGTCTCGCTTCTCTGGTGTCTATTCTATTTTCACACCGCCATTATGTAAATGACTCTAGGATTTTTTTATTCCATTTTGCATCACTTAATATTTTTTTTGCATTGAATTGTAACTGCCAGATCCTGGATCATTTTAGAAGTTTTTCCAGATCCTTCTTAAGTGATCTTGCACCCTCATCACTGTCTGCTCTACCACATACCTTGGTGTGATCTACAAAGAAGCTTCTCCTTGAATGAATTCCATTGCATATGTCATATACTGTATGTCATTGAGGCACAGGTCAGGAAGTATAGGAAAAACCAGGAGCAGCTGTAGAATTCACAAAATGTGTTTATTAGTACTAGCAGTAACATCAAAAAAAATAAGATTGTTCAAAATAACTATTTACAAAGGCAGAATAAACAGAGAAGAACCATCTGAATTTTCCTTCAATCTGTGTGTGTCTCGTACAAGAAACCGCAGCTCTGTTGTTATGTCTTTGCAACCCCCCCTTCTTAACAAGCATCCTGTTTTTCTCTAAAATGTTCTTGTAAATTTCAGGTAGGTGCAGTAAGAACACAATATTCCAGAACTGAGGCCCCTTCTCCACAGCTTCTGCAAAAGGGATTAAAAACTGCTCTCAGGTTAACCCCTTGTGTTCCCAATGGCTTTTTACAATCATCTCAAACTATAATTATATACAGTTCAACAGTAACACTATATAATTTCTAAACAAGGGATCCCAATATCAGTTACATTTCCACATAATGATTTGCATATATTTTTATACCAGCAGATATGCAAGGGAGGAAAAGACAGAAACAGCAAGGGAAGACTTAGAGATAGCAAGAGGCAGAGAACTGCAAGACTGTAGGGGTGATCTAATCCTAGGTCTCACAGGAAAATGTGATTGCACAACCAGACAGAAAAGTGACAGGAAAGGAAAGAACAGAACAGATCCCTGCATCCAAACTCTCCATAACAACTGGGACAGAGTCCTATTCAACCTTGTCACACTGTATAGAGTAAAAACATTAAAAAGGATCACACCGCAAACTAATCACTGGTGAACTCAGCTAGCGACCTCCATTTCAGCTGAGGCTTCTCTGTTTAGAATTACCCTCTGAACTGTTCCACACAGCCAATTTCTCATCCACCAGATATTTTTTCTTCCACTCCTAGATCATTTTATTGCTTACCTTACCTCTCATGAGGTACCAAGTGAAAGGGCTTTCCAAAATCCTGATACAACACATCCATTTTCTTAACCTTTATCAATTAACTTTGTGACCTAATGTAGATTTGTTTCACATGACCTGCCTCATGTGAAATCATGTTGTTTCATCCTGCAGCTTGCAGTTCATCTGACTCCAGAAAGTTTACTAATTTTTCTTTTATAATTGCCTCCAGTGTCTTACAAGTTATTTACATTAGGCTTACTGGCCTATAATTCCCTGGCTCATCCTTACTCCTGCTCATATACAGTGGTACTACATTTGCAGTTCTCCAGTGCACTGGCACCACACCTGTCTCCAACAAACTGTTGAAGAGGTCTGTCAGTGGTGTAGCTAGTACCTCTCTAGTTTCTTGTTGCACTCTTGAACTTGCATTCTGTCAGGACCCATTCCTTTATCCACCTTTAAATTTGTATGACCCTTTAGTACTCTATCTTCTCTGGCTGGCTCACATAAAACCCCTGTACCTGTCTCTATTTGACCTGTAATCTTCTGTCTGGTATTAGAATTATTTTACATACTGCAACTACCTAGCAAAAATATCAGTTTAGGATATCTGTGCCTTTTATACCAACATTCACGATGAAGATGGCATTGCAACTTGCCAAAGTTTCCTGTGGAAAAGGATATCTGGAAAATACATTCCCCACAATATCATCACAAGCCTAATAAGATTTATTGTGACTCACACCAACTTCTAATTTCATAACATACATGTGTTACACATCATGGGTACTGCTATGTACATGAAAATTCCATCACTATATGAAAACCTTTGTATGGCCAGCTTGGAAAAAGATTTGCTCAATCACCAGCCCTGTAACTCATTACTAAATCTCCGCAACATACATAACACATTTCTCCTTTGGACAGAGGGTGAACTTACACTTAAGCAGTTTCATTGAGACTTCAACAACTTCCACACTTTTATAAACCTTACTGAATCATCAAATACTTTACCACCAGAATAAACATCCTAGACACCATGGTATATATCACAGAATGTGGGAATATAGAAACTGCATGTGAAAAAGACACTGATTGACACAGATATCTATGCAACACTAGTTTCAATATGAGCCCTCACCAAGAAAATCTGTAATATACTGCCAAGCAATCTGATATCATTAGATATGTTCAGAAGAAGATACAAGTGGCAAGCACCTCACTACTCTGCAATTCTTTTATTCAGCAAGGTCATACACTGAAACAGAGAAATGAAATGTGCAAAACAATTGCAACAAGAAAACCTACAACAATACAGGGAAAGAAACACAACTGACCATGTGCCCCTGGTTGTGATCTATACCCCACGGCATCACCACTCGAAAACATTATAAATGAATTACAATCCATGCTTGATAAAGACTGCAAACTGCAAAACATATTCTCAGAACCATCAGTTATAACTTACAAACTACCTCCCAATCTAAACTAACATACTCATCTGAGGCCAACATCCATCAAACCAGGACAATAAACCAGAAGGAAAAATGCCCTGCAACAGCATGAGATGCAAAATGTGTCTACACATACAGTATGTATGCAAACCACCATCAGAACACCACAAAACAGTGTTTTATAAAAACGTAGATCAAACCCATGCAAATCAGACAATGTAGTTTACCTCATACAGTACCAAAAATGCAAAGAAGGATTTTATATGGTGGAAACCAAACAACCCCTTTAATCCAGGATAAATCACCACCAGCACACTATATTGAATAAGATAACCAGCACAGCAGTGGAATAACACTTCACCTCATCTAATCACATACCTCTGGATTCATGAGAAGTTAGATATGAATGGACAGGCACAATGAGTCAATGGGCATCTTTGTGGTGACAGATTCTACATTTCTATCAGTACTTTTACTTTAAGGTAACTTCAGAACTAAACAGGAAAGAAGGACATCAGAACTAAACTAATGAAGTAGTCTTATTCAAGACAAAATGACCTAAACAGAGACACAGGGTTCCTGACGCTCTATTCTAAGTATACCATAACTTGTGTAGTGAATTTGCTCTATTTATTTACTCACTTAGCAAAACCAAGTGCCTCTCTCTCTCTTTAGAGGTAACTCAGAACTGAGCAGGAAAGAAAGACCTCAGAGCTGTAGTTTATTAAGCAGATTGATTAAAGGAAAAACAGAATGAACAGAGACACAGAGCTCATGACACACTATTGTGACCTCTGACCCATTAAATTATATCATAACGTATGTAGTGTGAGTTTTCTCTTTATATACTCACTTAGCAAAACCTTGTGCCTCTCTCCCCTAAACTTTTATGGTGTTACATTTCTGCCTGTCCTTTGCTATTCCAATTCTTTAACAACAGCCTTTGGTATAAAAACTGCTCCTTCTGACGGTCACCTGGACTCATCCAGTCTGCTCATTTTTGTTAGTCCAATAAAAGGGTATCACAATCTGCAATAAATCCAGTATTACAAGGACTGAAAAATTCATCTAGTAAAAGACAAACAAATCCAGACTCAACAAGAAGTGGAAAAGTTAAAAACTAAGCCACTTAAAACAGATGTGCTTGCAGTAGTAAATACCAGGGATATCTTATCATTGCATAGATGAATTAAGCAGCTGGAACATGCTGATTGTATCATAACCTCCAAATAGTAGGGTTACTGATTAAAGTCAATCTGACTCTGAAAATCCAAAAGGCTTGATTAAGGAAATCTTTACACAGTCCTTAGAACTTCCAGAAGATACTCTATCATTTCTCTTCCATGTCTATCAATTGCCAGTTAAACATGCAATAAAGAATTTAACAAAACTATCCATGGTTCAATTTTATCAATTCAAAAAATGAAACTGAAGACCATGATTATTGTCAAAGTCCACTATTAACCTGACTCCTTCATTTGAGATGAACCCAGAAAGAGTAACAAAAACTGCCAGGTTAAAAGGAGCTTTGTTGTAAGTTCACAATTGTCCCCACTATGCACTGTCTACTGCAACCCAGGCTACAAGAAAAACAATTCTATAATTGAAGTTACTGAAACTATCCACTACCTTCTCCCTTCTATGCCCATCAGAATTTTTTATAACATACTGTACAAATCCATAAAATACAGTAAATCACATTAAACTGTCCCTCCAATGAGTTGTGATAGCATTTCTGACTGAGTTGCATAAGTGTTGCTGGATCCAGCACAAAGCCTTGCACAAACTGTTTCTTTAAATTTAAAATTCAGTTTTGCATTGCATTGTGACTGGTCTGCTGATGCACTTGAATTGAGTGGCAGAAACATTTTATAAACATTGCTCTTGAGCTGGTTAAACATTGAAAAAACAGTGCAATATGAGTTGCCAATGCATTGCCAACTGTAAAAAAGAATGCTAAACCAACTCATTGGTGGAGCAATTTAATGTGACTTGTACTGTACGTACTCCATGATCTAAATTAAGTTCATGTTTTTCTAGAAAATATAAAAAAGAAGAAATCCAGCATAGAAAGGAAACTACTGAGATGGAGCTGAATCACACTGGCAGAAATGCTTCCTTTGGAACTTTAAATATTTAATTTTATTAATCATATTAGGGCCATACTAAGAATGCTGAACACAGAAGGTGGCATTAGGACTATAATATTATACCCCACTGCTCAACAGTAGCAGTCCAAAAATGACCCCACATACATGTGTTGATCAAATTAATAACCGAACAGACTGAGGACATAATTGAAAGAATATTTTATTTTTGCTAAAAATCTACTTTTGCTATTTTCAGAAAATATATAACTTTAAATATATAACTAGTTTCAAAATTATTTTTTCTTTTTAACCCCCTTCCCAGGTATGGAAGTGCGATTACTTAAATGGACCAAGTTTGATTATTATGTTTTTTTTAGTAACACTATATACTTGTATTCACTAATACTTCCTTTTGTTTTTGAATAGAAACATAGAAACATAGACTTTGATGGCAGATAAGGACTTCTTGGCCCACCTAGTCTGCCCATTTCTCTACCTACTGGATAGGCTGCAGATCCTAGTTAACCAACAGCCTATTTCTTCCCACCCCCCCCCACAAGAATAGCCTTATGTCTGTCCCATGCATTCTTAAATTCTCCCACAGTTTTAGACCCCACATCCTCCTCAGGAAGGCAGTGCCATGTGTCCACAACCCTCTGCACAGCAGAAAACTGTAATTCAAAAACCAAGATGGACAGTTATGGTTTTAATACAATTTAACAATCAATTTAATGGATTTACAGTGGAATCTGCAGTCAAATCAGGAGAAATGAAAATAGATGCTTTGGCATTATATATGTCAGAAGTCTGGTGACTTTATCTAAAACAAGAAATAGAAACCACTTTTTCATTCTTCTATAAATCTCTTTTGAGAGTACCTAGTTATACAGCATCAGCTATGATTCATAGAAACAGAGAATCTGTCAGTAGAAAAGGAATGCTTGCCCACTCAGTCCCCGCAGATGGTCACTGCCTAGTCTGCCAACATAGACCCTAACATGTCTTCAGTGACCCTCCCCTTCCCTGCATAGTCACTAATATTCTCTTATGTCTGTCCCACACATGATGGGAGCCCTCCCTAATGTTTTCCCCTCCACCACTTCATTCATGCAGAAATTTGGAGAATCACTATTTTTACTTTTACCACATCTTGAATACTTGCTTACTGGATTAACTGTAGGGTCAAGAAAGAGATACACTTACTAGTATGTGCTTAAGGGAAATAATATGTCGCTAAATACAGGTTTTTTAAATTCACCATGGCATATATGTTGAAACTATGCACATCAAATTAAAATTAGAACATCTGTGGGATGATACCCTATAGGGAATTGTCAAGTCAAAGATATTTAACCATCATTAAAGAATGGTTAATTGATAATGCAGCAAAAGAATATTTACTGGAATAGCAATAGGGGATTCAAAAATACAGTATCTAGATGGTTAGCAGGTACTAGATATTTTCCCATATATGAATCATACTTATCTTTCTTTAAAAACCGTGAAGGCTGCAGACTTTTTACAACACACAGATTAGAGATTTTTAAGTCACACTTGTTATTCCTTAGATATAATACTTTAGACAGGGACATGCTTTCGGATGAGATTGTGTTATGTTATGTGATTGTGGATTAATGTAGGAAGATAACCTGATTCAAAGACTGGTTTCCTGCCTTTTGGTACACTAAGAACTGAAAGTACTGAACAGCAAAGTACATAGGTGTTTAGTATATGTCTCTGGAGAATAACAAAAATATTAAGGAACCCATATTTACCACCAAGTGCTCATGATGTAGTTTCCTTTCTAAGAAGTGTTGATTTAATATGGTTCACAAAATATTATGGGAAGTGCAATGGGCCCTAGTGTAATATGTTTATGCAGTATTATATTGGAATTATAATGCCAGGTTGATCTTATATGAAAATGAGATAATTAATTGTAATTTCACTATAGATTTTTAAATGACAGCACATTTTATGATTTCCATTGTGTTTTTTTATGCTAGACAGAAACAATTCAAAAAAGCCTAAATGGCTGCTTATTAAAATATTTGATCCTGAACCTGAACCACTGATACTTGTGAAGCTGCATGGACTTAAATTTACTTCTCTCATTGCATGCAAACCATGGATCTCTCCATATAAGCATTGAAGACAAAACTAATTATTGCTTTCAACATGCTACTTCCTGTTTCATTCTCTTTGCTTTTTACTTGTTTTAGAAACATTGAAACATAGAGTTTGTTGGCAAAAAAGAACTGCTTGGCCCACCCAGTCTGCCCAGATATTTTCTGCCTAATCTGTCTCTGCAGAGCATAACTGGTTTCCGGCACCCCCCCCCCCCACCGACTATTTACTATTATTCCCCTATGTCTTTCCCCTGCATGCTTGAACCCCCTCATAGCTACATAGATACATAGATGTTGATGGCAGATAAGGGTCTATGTCCCACCTAGTATTTCCACTTGCATACATAGCTTTGCTTCTTCAAGCTTCTCCAGAACTACCAGGATCCCTTGATGCCTATCTCATGCACTCTTAAATCCTGTAATCGTTTCAGCCCCCACTGCCTCCTGGTGTTCCATTTGGCTGCCACCATCTTTGTGAAGAAATACTTCCTCATGTTCCCTTTGAACCTCCCTCCTTCCAGTTTCATCCAATGTTCCCTAGTCCAGGAACATATTTTTCTATGAAAAATTGTATTTTCCTGCACCTTGTTCCTCCCCGTGAGATACTTATAATCATATCCCTCCTCTTCCCTCCTCTCCTCCAGGGAGTACATATTTAAGTCTTTCAGCCTGTCCTCACAGGTTTTGTGATGTAATCCTTACACCATCTTGGTTGCCCTCCTCTGAACTGCCTCCGCCCTGTCTGTGTCCTTACATCGGTAAGGCCTCCAGAACTGGACATGTACTTCAGGTATGGTCTCACTAATGTCTTGTACAGTGGAATTATGACCTCCCTTTTCCTGCTGGTGATGCCCCTGCCTGTGCATCCCAGCATCCTGTTTGCTTTTCCTGCTGCCTTGTCACTCTGACCCCCTATCTTGAGGTCATCTGAGATGATAACCCCTAGGTCCCTTTTCCTACTTGAAGCATCCTATATCCCCCCAGCTGTTATGTCGTTCCTGGGTTTTTGTGCCCCATGTGCATTATTTTGCATTTCTTTGCATTAAATATCAACTGCCACTCTCTTGACCAATCCTCAAGCTTCTGCAGAACTTTCCTCATTCTCTTCACACCCTCTGTTGTGTCCACTCTATTGCAGAGCTTGTGTCATCAGCGAACAGGTAAATTCACCCTTCTAGGTCTTCTGTAATGTCACTGATAAAAATGTTGAAGAGGACTGGACCCAGCACTGATCCTTGTGGCACCCCACTGGTCACCCTTCCCTCTGTGGAGTGACATCCATTTACCACAACCCTCTGTGTCCTGGAATACAGCCAGTTCCCCACCCGCCTCACTACTGTCTTACCCACTCCCATATTCCCCAGCTTGTTTAACAATCTTCTATGTGGCACAGTGTCAATGGCCTTGCTGAAGTCCAAGTAGGCCACATCCACTGCCCCCCAATCCACCTCCCTAGTCACCCAGTCAAAAAATTAAATAAGGTTAGTCTGGCAGTAAAACCATGTTGTCTTGGGTTCAGCAGACCATTGACAACCAGGTGTTCCACAGTTCTTTCCCTCAGCAGTGTTTCCATGATCTTCCACACTACTGAGGTCATGCTGACTGGTCAGTAGTTTCCATTTCCCCTCTGTTCCCATTTTTGTATTGGGGGGCTACATCAGCTGTCCTTCAGTCTTCAGGTAACTCTCCTGTTTCCAGTGACTGGCTAAAAAGGGTTGCCAGAGGCTCAGCTACCACCTCTCTTAGCTCCCTCAGCAACCTGGGGTGTACCCAATTTGGCCCCATAGCTTTATCAACTCTCATTCCTTCCAGTTCCTTTAGAACCCTTTCCTGTGGAAAAGGACTTAGATCCATTTCAGTGCCCTTCCTACCCTTTCTACTCCCTTCTGGCCCATTACCCACCCCCTCCTCTGTAAAGACTGAGCAGAAATATCTGTTCAGTATGTCTGATTTGCTGCTGTCATCCTCCATTCTACTCCTGTCCTCCCCTTTCAGCCTCACTATCCCTCCCTTTGCCTTTCTTTTTTCACTTACGTACCTGTAAAAGGTTTTGTCCCCTCTAACCACTGATTTCACAATGTGCTCCTCTGTTTGTGCTTTGGTCTCCCTTGCTGACCTCCCTGCCTCTCTTTGTTTCTCTTGGTACCTCTCCCTGTCCCCTTCTGCCTATATCTTTTTGTATTGTTTGAATGCAATTGTTTTGTCTTTTATTTTCTCTGCTACCTACTTGAAATATCATAATGATCTCCTCTTCCTTTTCCCCTTGCTTACCTGTTTTACACATAATTATGTTGCCCTTGTTATCTCTGTTTTGAATACTGCCCACTGTTCCTCCACTACTAATTTCCTCCCTATTCCAGTTAGTGCCTCTTCCAAGCATGTCCCCATTTTTTCCAAAGTCTGCCCTCCTAAAGTCAAGGATTCACATTTTTGTGTGGCTGGCTTCTGCCCCTTCAGTTGTGTCAAACCACACTGACCGGTGGTCACTGTTTCCCAGATGCTCCCCCACTGTGATCCCTGTCCCACTGTCCCCCATTTGTAAGCACCAGGTACAGTAGTGCCTCCTGTTTGTGTGGGTTCCATGCTCAGTTGTTTAAGGAAGAGTCTCTGAAGGGAGTCCAGGATAAACCTTCTCCTGGCTGATGCCATTGTTGGGAGGTTCCAATCCATGTCTGGAATATTGAAGTTGCCAACCAACACTATTTCTCTGTCATGTACCATCCTTTGGATAGCTAGCATCATCCCCCTGTCTGTCTCTCTCCTCCCCCTGGGCTGGTGGTCTGTAAATTACCCCTGTGTCAATGGCTGACCCTCAACCACTTCTGCTGGCAGTCTAGTCCAGGAATCTACCACCCTTTCACTGAAGTAGTACTTCCCCATACCCCTTTTAAGGTCCCCCATCCAGCTTCATTATATGTCCCCTGGTTCTGATGCTCTTTCTTATTTTAAAGAGGCTCCCCTCCTGCAGCTTTTATTTTAAGTTTCTCTTTTCCATTTCTTAAACAGGAAAAGAAATTAAGGAAGGAATGTAATGGATTTAATACATTTTCTATAAATATTTCTAAGTAATAAACAGTGCAAAAAAGTAAAAAAAACAACAACATAATAATAAATAACCATCGGGAATGCTCTTCCAGATGAAGTAAAAATATAATTCCCCTTTTTATCTTTATGTGATCTACCATTAAGGCAAACTAGCCCGCAGTCTTACCAAATTTGTGCCAGTTTTTCCCCAGCTCTGTTTGTCTATACAGTACAGTACAAGTCACATTAAACTGTTCTACCAATGAGCTGGTTTAGCATTGTTTTTACAATTGCTAATGCATTGGCAACTCATATTGCATTATTTTTCCTTGCTTAACCAGCTCAAGAGCAATGTTTGTAAAATGCTTCTGCAACTCAGTTGGAAATGTCCTTTGATTTCCTAGCAGGAATTTACAAGAAAGCTGTATCCATCTTTTATCTTTAATGTTCATTCGGATCCTACCCTTGCATTACAAACCCCAGATATTAGTACTGTAGAATATACATTATTCTGTAGTTCTAATATACATTCCTTTAGCTGAATACAAATTTGTTTTGAGTACATATCTGCACCTTTTGGCAGCATGTAAATATTTTAAAACCATTACTTGGTGACCACCATGGAACTCACTGGAAGTTGATAAACACCAAGGATAGCTTTCTAGGAGATCCTCAATTGTATATTTCATTGTAATTTTTATAAAAATCTTCAAGCCTCCCATAGCCATCTGTCAATAAGTTCTCTTAGTTGTTGTATTTGAAATTGTACAATAACCATCCAGCACAGTATATTTCTTTCTTACAGTGTTAGGACATCACATGGATTTAAAAAGGATAGAAATCACTATCTGTAAATTTACAACATACACCCATTACATTCCATGAAACAGTTGATATCACTCAGTTGTCATCATTCAATGAAATAGGCCCCATATCATAGGTATCATAGGTTATCTCAGAGCTTAGAAGACTTGTCCATATTGCTCGCCTAAAATACAGCTGTATTCAAAAAGCCCCTTTTGCCTGCAAAAATAATCAAGCTTTAATTTAAACTCATTTATTGCAGAACTTTCCACTACTTCCTCTGGTTGAGAATTCCAAAAGGATACAGTATGCCAATGGAAGGGCGAAATCCCATCAGCGAAATCCCCACAGCAACATTTTGACAAGATTCAAAAAATGTCGCTGTGGGGGTTCCATGATAATTCTGCCCTTTCACTGGTATTCACCTCCTTCATTGTTAACTCCAACTGGAGTTAACAATCATAGAAAGAGACTGGGCTGATCCCTATAGAATGTTCAGGGTGCAGTCCCCCGATAGAAACCAGACTGATGTCTGACAGGTGAAATTTCACCTGTCGACATCGGGGATGTCTCTATGCCACACGACACACGTCGATAACATTGTTGTCATGTCAGCATAGGTAAACCAAGTATACCACTCTTTGACTATACCATTTCTGCCATCTTATTAAATTACACCCCCCCCCTTAATTGCAGAGTGTGTGCACACATATTGTAAGTTTGGTCCTAAACTCTAGATCCAACCTTTCCCACAACTCACTGTCTGTTATTGCTTTGGGTAGTAGATACATATCACCTCTTATCCTTCTGTACTCTAGTGAGTACATATCCAATTCTCTCAACCTGATCTCATAGCTCTTTCCCTTTTGATTGTTTATTATTAATATAGCTCTTCTCTGAACCTTTTAGATGATTTGCATTTCTTTTTTTTAATTTAATATACTTTATTGATTGGTAACAGGTATGAACAAAGGGTTGACATGGTTATGTCACAATGAATAAGAACAGGGGTAAGGGGAAATAGACTTCTAGGAAAACAAACTGAACTTACAAGCTCAAATGGGCAGACTGGGTGGGCCATAGGCCCTTATCTGCCGACACTGTCTATGTATCTATGTATCTATGTAACATATACATATAGCTATCGAGCCATGGGTTACATCGGCTCCTAAGTCAACTGTAAAACCAATCCATTATATTACTAAGCCCCCACCCTCCTCTAACCTTCCCTCCCACCTCCCTACCCCCCGCACAGGATCTGCATTAAAGCTAATCAGGTATGTCAGCAGTATGGTGTTTAAATCCCAGATTACCCTCTGGTCCTTAAGTGGAGTATACCGTGGTTAGATAGTATGACCTAATATGCTCTTAGTGGTATACATGTGAAGTGGTACTTGTTGTGCTCTTCAATTAAGGCAGTACATAAGCCTATCTAAAAATGGAGTAGTGAGTGTAAAACTCACCCCATTTTTTGTCAAAGGTGACTGAAGCATGTCTAAGGAATGCAATCATCTTTTCTATTCTGAGATTAGACAGTAGCTCGTTCAACCATTCAGAATAAGATATCACTATGGAATACTTCCAGTGTTTAAGAACTGGTTTTTTAACTGATTACGAGATGAGGGACATACTGAACCTTCTCTATTTGATTGGCACTAGTGAATAGTCATTTATGATAGAGATCTTCGAGCCCCAATAGAGGGTCCACTTTGGACATTATCTGGCTCCAGAGGGGTTTAACGAAAGGGCAGTCCCAGAGTACATGCAGAAAGGTACCATCCTCCAGACCACATATGTTGCATTTAGGATCCTGCTAGATCATTTGAATTTCTGTTTTTTGTATGGTGTCCAAATGTGGGCACAATACTTCAAATTAGTCCTAACCAGTGTTACATGCAGTGGCACAACAACTTTCCTCTCCTTACTCAAAAATGCCTAATTATGCTAATTAACACTATGTTAGCCTTTTGGACAATGTTTCTACAGTATGACTTAAACTGAAGATCACTTGTTATAGTTACGTCCAAGTCCCTTTCCTCTATGACACTATTAAGAGGACAGCCATTTACTGTATGTAACACATTTGATTTTTGTTGCCCAGGTACATTACTGTGCACTTTTCTGTATTGAAATTTAATTTATACTTAACAGACCACACCTGAAGAAATTCTAGTGCATCTTTAAGTTTAACAGCATCTTCTCTGGTATTTATTACTGCCCCCAATCTGCAGTCATCTGCAAATTCAGTCAACCATATGCAATCATTATTGTATTGCATAGAGGTGACACACAGATGAAATAAACATGGTCTCAAAATGGGACCCTGAGAACCCCACTGGTCACCTCAGTCCAGTCTGAGCAAACCCCTTGAATGCTCACTCTTTGTCTCCTGTCAGATAGCCATGATGATACCCAGCTAACAATGTTTCACTGTATGCCCATATTAGTCTAATCTGCAATCACTTCTGGATGGGGATGTTTATTGAACACCTTGGTGAAATCCAAATAAATCATATTTACTGAATTACACAGACTCAAGGCCTTGCTAGCTGTACCATAGAATTCAAGCATGTTTCTGGCAAGACCTGCCCCTTGTAAAACCATGCTGTGTTTTCTCATTCTTATTGGAATCTTATATATATTAAGGCCCTATACACACTCGGGTACTTAAACCATGTTAGAGAGCTTAACATGGTTTATGACCCACCTAACACAGTTCAGAGACACATTACAACCACAGTTAAACTGTTTTTTGATAATCATGCTTTAACCCTGGGTCTGCCTAGTCTTGAGTCCGGTTTCAAAAATGGTGTAAGGATAACGTGCTTATCTCAGGTAAAGTGTACAGTGTTTCTGTGCTTCACCCCAAGTCAACTCAGTAAACAGTAAAGTACGGTGGTCACAACTGTTATGCAGTGTGTGTTCACAACATGTGTGTAAACATGGACTAAAGAACAGGTTAAAAAATCAACGTTGATGCTTATGCATGGTAAATTTTAGTCTGATTTATAAAATGTTTTTAAATGTGGTTTACAAGTGTGTACAAGGCCTTAGTTATAAAATTTTTAATGATACCCTCCAGGATCTTACAAATGACAGAAGTTAGACATACTAGGTGATAATTTCCTGGGTTCTTTCTACATTCCTTTTTGTATAGGGGAATCACTATTACTGACCTCCAGGAATCAATCACTTCACCCTTGTCTAAAGATGTCTGAAATATGTGAGTCAATGGGGAGACTATTTCCTTTGCTAGTTCCTTAATAACTCTGGGATGTAATCCATCTGGGCCTGGTGACTTGGGATTTATGTCAATCAGTGCACTCTCTACATCCATTAGAACTACATCAATAGGGCTAGGAGTAATTATCTGCTGTGGAGCCCTCACTGTGTTATTTAGCTTCTCATTGAATACCGATGAGAAATATTTATTCTGTATTTGGGCTATCTGCTTAGTCTCTGTTACTACTAAACCATCCGGATCAACTAAAGGCCCAATCCCAATATTACTCCCCTTTATATTGTTAATATATGAAAAAAAAGCTTTATAGTTGTCCTTAGTTTTTACTGCCAACTTTTTTCCATAGTCCCCCTTAGATTTCTTTATTTCCAATTATAATACCTCTAATACATTTCTGGAGTGACTCCATCCACCTTCATTATTACTTTTTCTTGCAGTCCTATAAGCTCTAGTTTTCTTCTTCATAAAATTCCTGACCTTTTGAGTCATCCAATTTGGTAGTTTACCCACCCTATTGTATTTTCACTTCATAGGTATATTGCTGTTTATTACTTGGTTAAGTTTAGTACTGAAAAGGTCCCACATGGTACTCAATGGCATGTCTTGAAAATCTTGCTGCCAATTCTGTTTCGCCAGGTCATGCATCATTTGATCAAAATTGGCCTTACCAAAGTTCAATATCAAAGTTTCCCCTTTGTGGTTTGCACTAATTTTCTGAATCTTAAATGTCACCATAGTATGATCACTATTTCTGAGTGGTACAGTTACTTGACAGTCCTTCATTGTGTCACCCATGTTACTTAAAACAAGATCTAATGTACTATTACCCCTTGTATGCTCCTTGATGAATTGGTTCAGACATATTTACTCAAATGCTTCCAGGTAACTTTCTTCTATCTTACTTGAACCTTGTAAAGCCTATATGAAACTTGGAATTTAACTGAATCTCTAAATTATGTTATTGAGTTTTTTTAGCTTGCTTCTCAACTCCAACAGCACTATCTCCCCTTGATAGTCGAGTTAGTTTTTCCATAACAAAGGGCTCATATCTGTTAACTGTTTCAACTGAGAATGAGTACTAAAATATGTCTTCTTTTTTCTATTTATTACATTGCCTTTGGTGTTCCTTTGTTGGAAACTAAAGTTCCTTGTCTAAGTCTGAGTTTATGTTTTTTTTCTCAGCTTCATGGTTAATCAAATTTGGCTTCTTTTCTTCCCCTGCACTAGCCACTTTAGGCTGGTTTTCTGGTTTGTTTGTTTTTTGTTCCTCCCCAGCTCCTCAACCGGCCACTTATTCAGGGTGCCAAGGGACACCCTCACCTGCCAAAACATCCCCATCACCACCATTCCCACCATTCCCCATACTGCTGTGCCCCAGCTGAACTGGTGTATCCCTTTGCCAGGGCCCCCCTCCCTGGGACACTATAGGAGGGGAGATGGGTTCCAAATCTGTGCCGGGCACATGGTGGGGGATCAGCACTGGAGACTGCTCTCCAGGGTTGTGTGGCATGAGGGGACCCAGGCAACCATCATCTGGTTGGCTGATAGGGCAATTTTTCCATTTTTTCTCCACCCCCACCCCTTCCCACTATGCAGCCACCCATGCATGGAGTCCTGGGAACAATGCACAGCAGCACATGGTCACCCATGCTGCCAAGTGCACTTCCATGGGGGGGACACCAGGAGCCACTCTAGAAGTGGGCAAGCTTGTGCCCTTCCTCCCATGGAGGAGAGCTAGCCCTCCCCATAGGTCTCTGCTCCTGTCATACCAGACTCAGGTGTGAACCCAGGTCACCAGCATGCCAAGCAGTTCCCTAACACTCAGCACCATGGAGCCAGCCCAGGCTGGTTTTCTAAACTCATGATAAATGGGTCTTTTGGCAAACACAATCCCTCTACTTGAGGGTAGTTTTCCTCATTTGGTTTTGCATGATTCTTATTCCTAAATGCTTCAAGTTTTTGTTGCCTGCTCAGGGCTGGTTTTGGAAGATTGCAACTGTGAGGAGCTGACCATTGGATTGCTGCAGCAGAGCAGAGATCTTCTATGATTATGGATGCCACTTTATTCAAAAATTTGGTATGCCATCTTTGCTGTCATCTTGTACTGGTATATATGCTTTTATACATGTGTTACCTTGTTTGTCCATAGGAGTCTAATGATAAGCAACTGCTGGGCAGAAAGACCAAAGAGTTGGGCTACAGGAAAAAAGCAGAGAGAGAGAGAGTGAATCAAGGAGAGAGGTGGAAGCATAATGGAGAAGAACAACTATTGTAAGCCAGGGTGTGGAGAGGCAGTGAAGAAAGCAGAGAAGCAGAGAAGAGGACTGAAGCTGACTCAGCTTATTGGCTAGAGGTGGCTAGCAAAGTTAAGATAGAAGTCTGTGTCAGGAGCATACCCGGTGTATGTGTGACCAGGAGTACTACCCATGACACTGGGTAATAACAAAAGAGGCTTTGGATGTTATTAAAAAAGCTGATACATTGAATCTTCAGCTTAAAAATTTCTTTGAATTGAAGGCAGGGGGTACTTACTGGCAACAGTCATCTTAATTGTGATTTAACTTAAAAAACAAATGCTCTGTAATACAGGTGGAGTACGAAGGAATGGAAAAGTAATAGTACTTGTAAGAACTTTTGTTTTTTAAAATGTTTTAACTTTCCTTGTTACTCAGAGAAAGCCATTAATTACACGGTGTATCCTGTTTTTTCATCTATTCAGAGGGCTAGCTTTACATTTTGTAGGCTAGAGGTGTCAGCTGATCCTCAATAACTGTATTTAAAGAATAAGTTTCTTCAGATGGCACTTGGAGAGCCACTCAGAGAGATGCCACATACCTGAATGAAGCATATTTTGGAGAAGTTGTACCCATAAAAGCAGACAGTGGGTGGATTCTGCAAAAACATTGATGTGAAAATACCAATAAGATGCTGAAAGTGAGTAACTGATGGGTTCAGGTCTTTGGTCATAGGGAAATTTAGTGATGACAGCCCACATGGAAATTTGTTTACTTAACTAACCAGAGCACTATTTTTCTAAGTTTTAAAGCATATGTGCCCCCAATTTTATAAATATTTACCGTGGGGTTTCTCTTATAAATGTTTTACTGACTGATTAGCTGCAATTACTGTTGCCTGTGCCATTTACTTGTGCCTTCTTAAAAAGTACCTCAGGAGATTTCTACTTGTGGAATTTTCTGTTTATAGGAAATTGCAGTGAGAACATCAGTGGGATTAGGAGTTGCTACTGGCCTAGGCTGTAAACTGTGGTGGAGTTATAAGCCCAGAGAGTGTGGCAAGCCTCCAGAAGGTGTAGATAAAAGTAGAACTTGAGCGCTGGATGCTGTGAATATTTTAATAGTACTCACAGGTACACTCAAGTCTGCATATCTGAAAGCTGGACAATCACTGTGACTTTAAAGAGCTTGGCCCAGTAGAGTTAAGATCCGCCCAGTATCTCTAAACAGTAAAAAGCATTCAAACTTGATACTAGGAGAAAAAATAATTTGTTTGTACCATTGCACCTACAAACTGATTGTTTCTTCCTTTAAGGTTATGTGGTGTATTTTTTAGAAGCTAGGTTAATTGTTAATCATACAGGTGCAATACTTTTATGATCAACATTTGCAATATAATTAATTGCTTCTAAATGATTTTAACAAGGAAACAAAATAAATTGTCAGCTATGGAGGGGGAGGCAGACTATGACAGAGGTGGAAAAGGGGAGAACTGCCCTGCAGGCAATATTATTATAGGGTCTAAGAAGGAGAAAAATGGGGAAAAAAGAAGAATAGTACTTAGGGGTGGGCAAAGTGGACTCAATCCACTCCGTGAAGTGATTCGCGGAGCAAAGGCGGACTCAATCCGCTCTGCAGAGTAATTCGCATTATAATGAGTAACGCGAAGTCCATTGAAAACAATGACTTTGCATTACTCCGCCTTCCCAGACTACTACTCCACCAAAATCTTAAGCAAAGTGCATTGAAAACAACACACTTCGCCTCACTTTGCCTTGTTTTTGAGCTCTGAAGGTGAATTTTGCAGTGATTCGTGGGATTTCAGGTCACATGGGCTCTATATTGATCTGCACAGCCTCAGTTCAGGGTAATGTATGTAGGAAGCAGTAGGAGACAGTGTGCTCTGAGAGCTGTCTGTGATTGAAACCTTCTAAAAACTGTTAAAAAAGCATTTTTGCATTTTTTGGGGGCTCCACCTTTAGTTCATCGATTGCAGGAAACCCTCCTGTGCTCATATCATCGAGCGATTTTGTTTTTGTGTGGATTTTGAATGTTAATGAACAACATTGAGTGTGTGTAGTGAAAGACAGTGAAAGTGTGCTTTGGGGGAGGAGCGTATCTGTGGTGTAGGTAGATTCAAGTTGGAGAAATAGTAATTTCTTTGTTTTTTGGTTATATTTTTGTTATATAACTGACTGTGTTAATATACACATAGTAATATTGTCAGTAATGGTTGAAATTTTCTTGCTGATTGTGTGTTGTGTGGATTTGGTGCAGCAGTTCATAATTTCAGGTTGTTTACATTACAATATGTGGCATATTACTGAAGTTTTCAATTTGCTACGCATTACTCGTTCACCATTGTAGACAAACTGTTCTGTGTGTGTGTGTGTGTGTGAGTGGTGTTGCGTGACATCAAATAATACACCTTTTATTGTGCCACAGACTAGTGTAAGTGCAGGCACAGCAGTGTGCACCTGCTCTCCACTGCAGCTGCCTGATTTTGTACTGCGATCATGGTATCTGTTCTGTGTTTTGCTGCTTGTACTGCTGTAAAAATCTACAGTTAGTGATCCCCCCACACCCCCACTGGCAAAAGGAATTTTTTACCAGATTGGATTGTTTGTGACCTTATCAGCACCATTGGTTACTGAAGTTATTTTCATTGCATGACAGTCTGTATCTGTTGCTGAAGCCACAGTTGTTTTTTTGGCTTCACATCCAGTATCCCCCCAATCAGAGAGTGAATTTAACAAAATCTAAATTTGTTTATAATATTGTTGTTGATCCCCCAAAATACCCGCAAAGAGACATGCAAGAAAAGCTGGTTCTCGCCATGGCACTGCTGCCAGTCAGATAGTCTGTGGGCATAGTAGTACACAGACGCAGAAGTGCATTGCTGATGTGAGAAAAGGTATTTCTCCTGCAATGTTTTTTACAGCCCAGTCAGTAGCTTCACTCATAGTTGGAGGAGATGATGTTTTCCCAGCTGGTGGTGTTAGTGTTAGTGGTGGTAGTAGTATTGGTATTGGTGCCTCAAGTTCAAATTTTGACCAGTGTACCTTATCCAAAAATATAGTGGAGTGTGAAGCAGTGCAAGTGAGTGGCAGCGTAGATGATGTCATACTTCCCAGTAACATCCCAGTAACCGAACCTGAGGATTCTGATGATCATGCCAACGATAGCATACAATGTGATATTCCATCCACCATGGTGGTTAATGTCATGCATTTTCCATGCAATGATTCACAGTGAGGTGAAAAAATATCAGGTAATGGTGGTGTAGATGATGATGATGATGAATGTGATGATGATGATGATATTACTGTTGTTGCAACATGCAGTCTACATGCTAGTATCCAAGCAGAAGATGTGTGGATGTGTGTGACGTTGATGAATATGATGATGATGTAACTGATCCTAGTTGGGAACCAGAGAAAAAGAAATTCAAAGTGGCTGTGTCTGAGTCTGTTTGCAGGAATCCCCCCCCCCCGTAAAAACTTGTGATCTACCGGTTTTAGTTAATGATGATGACCCAGTAATAATGATAGGTAATCGTGGTGGTCAGTTGCAGTCCAGGTGTGCAGTGCCTGAAACATCACATGCCCCCCCTTCAGTGATTAAAAGAACAGAGTTAAATAAGCAGCATCATGGTCATGTTAAAAGTAAAGCATCAAAATGGCAGAATTAGAGTTGAAGATTCAGGAATTCAACATAGGACTGATCGCTATCACTGAAACATGGGGAAACTTGGACAAACAATGGATAATGAACATCCCAGGGTTTAAACTCTATTATAAAAATAGAGCTAATGAACAAAAAGGCGGAGGAGTTAGTCTTTACATTACTAACAATATTCCATCTTTTTGAATCCTCCTTACCAATATTAACAGAAAGTATCTGGGTACAATTGCAACCTAAAAGACATCCCCAGATTCTGGTTGGCAACTGCTACCGCCCCCCTTCCTCAGACTTTGCATATCTCAATCAACTATCTTCAGAAATTACCCAAATAGCAGATAAAGGGTCAGTAATAATTCTAGGGGACTTTAATCTCCCATCTATAAACTGGGATACACTTTCTGGACTTAATCAGTATGACTTACAGTTAATCTCAACCATCACTGATCTTGGCCTTACCCAACAAGTCAGAGAACTCACACGTGGGAATAATATTCTGGACCTAGTATTGACTAACATGAAGGCCTCCTTGTCTAATTTGCGTGTGCTAGACCCCCTTGGTAATAGCGACCATATGACAATCCAATTTCTATTCTTCTGGCTCATAAAACTCTATTAACAACTATGCGATTAAACAATATGAGAAGGCAAATTTCTCCAAAATTAACGAACATCTTATAGCTATACCATGGATTCATTACTTTCATCTCTTAATATTGATGATGCATGGAGCATCTTCAAAGAAACAGTACACGATCTAGAAAAAAATCATGTACCAGGAAGAAAGAAGTACAACAATAAAGGCAAGGTTCCCGCCTGGTACAACAATAAAATTAAAAAACTCTACTCACAAATGAAAATTATTTACATCTTTAAAAAAGTGCCAACTTGAACAAGTAGAGGGAAAACTTATCAAGTATAAGAAAGCACTCAAGGATCTAAAAACATCAATCATCCTGTCTAAACAGAACCTAGAATTTAGAATCGCTCATACTAAGGATTCATATAAAAGTCTTCATTCATATTTAAATAACAAAAAGGGAGACACAAATAAAATAGGTCCATAAATCATTGACAATACAACCATCCTTTCAGATAAGGTTACTGCAATTGAGTTTAACAAATACTTTTGCTCTGTCTTCGAACAGGATAAGGAACCCATATCATATGCTAATGTTAGTACATCTCCTAGCTATACTGTCACCATTCCCGATACCCTCAGACTTTTAAAAACCTTGAAGTTAACAACAAGCCCAGGCCCTGACAATATCACCCCCAAATTTCTTATGGGAACATATAATAACATCGCTATTCCACTTACCATTATCTTTAATAAATCTCTTAGAGAGTCTAATGTCCCCTTAGACTGGAAAACAGCCATTGTTACACCAATTTTTTAAAAAGGGGCGCACCATAAGGCTGAAAATTACAGACCTATCAGCCTTACTTCCATTCCATGCAAACCATTAGAAAAGCATATTAAATATCTAATTGAAGAAGAAATGCTGGCACTAAAACTAAACGAAGTTACACAACACGGATTTAAATCCGGGCATTCCCGTACAACAAACCTGTTATCCTTTTTTAACTTAGTCAGCAGTTATTTCGATCTAAATATTCCAGTGGATGTTATTCTGCTTGACTATAGTAAGGCATTTGACAAGGTCTCACATTCCACATTAATGAATAAACTAGTAGCATTAGGTTTCTCTAAGTGTATTGTGTCTTGGGTTAATAGCTGGCTCTATAAAAGAACCCAAACTGTCAGGGTTAATGGGGAATTATTGGACGAAGAATCTGTGTCAAGTGGAGTCCCTCAGGGCTCGGTGTTGGGTCCCACTCTGTTCAGCATTTTCATCAGTGACCTTACCATTTCATCACAGAATATCTTATCTAAATTCACGGATGATACCAAATTAAGAGGACCTGTTGATAATGAAACCAACAGGAGTACTCTAATAAATTATCTCAAAAAAATTTAATCCTGGGCGGTAACTAATAAGATGTCATTTAATGTGTCCAAATGTTCTGTGTTACACATTGGTAAAAAAATCCCAAACAAACATACCATCTTAATAATATTATACTTAGGGAATCCCTCGTCGAAAAAGACCTGGGTATACTGGTCGACAATAGGTTGTCTTTTTCAAATCACTTTAATAAGGTTGCTAATCATGCCAATGCTCTCTTACGTAGGATTAATAACACTTTCATCCTCAAAACTGAGGAATGCATTATGACTCTATATAAAACCCATGTCAGACCCCACTTAGACTATGGTTCATCCTTGTGGAGTCCCTATTTAGCCAAGGACATCACAAAAATAGAAGAAGTTCAAAGAAGGGCCACTAAAATCATACCCCATCTTTCTCGTTTCAATTATGAAACTAGGCTCCATAAAACTAAGCTGTATTCACTTGAATTTAGAAGACTAAGGGGAGATCTCCTTCAGTTAATTAAAATCTTACAATCTGCTACATTAATGAGTTCATGCAGATTATCTTTTACATCCAGAAAAATAGTAGCTAGAATACACAACAAACAAATTAAAATTGAGAAAACAAGAACAAACAGAAGACAGCAGTTTTTTACTGTTAGAGCACCAAAAATTTGGAATTCTCTGCCACAGGAAATTGTTGACTGCCAGAATATTAATACATTTAAACTCAAACTTGATAAATGGCTTCTGGACAGAATATAATCTACCTACCAATGATCCACATTGTGTGGAGGACATCCTCGATGGGCTTCGGCCTTCTTCTGTCCAAACTACCAAGTACCAAGTACCAAGTATCACAATCCCTTGTTTGGGATTTTTTTGTTCAAGATGCAAATGATGAGTCAGTTTCAATCTGCCATGTTTGCCATGTGCGTGTGAGTCGAGGTAAAAAGGGGAGCCATTTGGGCACAGAAGGACAGCATATGCATCTTAAGAATAGGCACATGGCACTGTGGACCCAGCACAAGCTGGCAGCTAATACCACAGTGGGGCATTCACCCACATCACCAGCAACCATAATGAGCATGTTATCCCCTTCCATGATTGTTAAGTCCAGTAGTAAATTAAACATGTGCAGTAGTGAGGTAATAAGAGCAGAGGATTACTACAGGCATGATGAGGTGGAGGAGCATAATGACTTTGAAATGTTGTCCAGTGCTGGTGAGAGAAGCAGTTTTGGTGATGGTGAATGCAGTATGTCTAGTGCAAGTGATACATCAACCTCGATTGGCAAATCTGGCAAAATAATTGCATTTCTGGGTTTGTCATCATCACCTATGCAACCATCTTCATCAAATGTCCACACTCCGCCCCCTGCCAATGCCATTCATCACACAGCACAACCATTTGTAATCATACCCTATGTAAAACGTTTAAGTCAGCCACGTTACAGAGTGTTTTTGCACATAAGCTGAAGTACCGCCCCAATCATACAGTGTTATGTGAACTTAATGCTGCTGTAGCTGAAATGCTGGCAATTGATCTTTTGCCCTTCTCCTTTGTGGAGAATTCTGGGTTCTGGTGGTTTGCTGTACGTGCCTGTCCAAAATGGAAAGTCCCATCCAGGACATACTTTTCTACCCATGCTGTCCGTGAGTTGTTCCGCACTGTGTCCGACTCAGTAAGACATGCCCTTCAACATTCCTCCTCTCCATTCTTCCATTTAAGTATGGATATGTGGACAAGTGGCAAAACAGTGGGGAGTTCGTATTTGTGTATAACTGCACACTGGGCACAGGTGACGGGGTTGTTTGTGATGTTGGTAGTGTGAATAATCAGTGCAGTAAGGTAGATTGTTGCGGTAGCAATCTTCCAGAAATTCGATAGCATGCAACAATTGCTAGGCACAATGTGACCTGTTCACACACTGGTGAGAACATGTTGGACGTGGTACTGACTGAAATTGACAAGTGGCTAAACCCCCTGTCCAAGAGAGCTGGGTTCATAGCAAGTGGCAATGGGCCAAATGTGGTGAAATGCATCATGAATGGTGTTTTTTTTCATGTTTCATGCATGACACATTGTTTAAATCTTGTGGTGCAGGGGTTTCTGCAGCACCCTGATGTAAAGGAAATGCTGACCATTGCACAATGCATCTGCTCTCACTTTTCACGATTTGGAAAGGCCCGTGACCAACTGTGGCAGTTGCAGATACAAAACAGCCTGCCTCAGCACCGCTTGAAGCTGGAAGTTGTCACCCGATGGAACTCCACTTTATACATGGCAGAGAGGTTGTATGAACAATACAAAGCCATCTCAGAACATCTTGTGATGCACACTAGCCGTGACAGTTCCGGGGCCTCCATGTCTATGATGACTGAACAGTGGCACCTCATGGACTCTGTAATAACAATTTTGTGGCCTTTTGGACATGCCACATAGGCAGTGAGTGGTGAGTCTGCCTCCATTAGCCAATCAATTCCACTGCTGCAGGTGCTAAGGCAGACATTGGTGAATGTACAGCATAGCCTTGATGTTGCCGGAGACAGTGGTAGCAGTATGTTACTGCAACACATGCTGACAGTATTTGACCAGAATTGTCACATTGTGAGCATTCAGTGTAGTGACAACTTTGCCATAGCAACAATGCTGGACCCACGATACAAACATGGAATTGTATCAGTACTGGAGGGAGGGCCTGAACAGGTAAAAAATATCAGTGGTCAACTGGTGCGCTTGGTTCATGGGGCACAGATGTCATGTGCCAAGGTCAACAAACCTCAGCAGCATAATCCAGCTGAAGGTGTACCTGAAGGACCATCAAGCATATCCTGCAAGGGGAAGGGGACTGCACTTCCAGGTGGTCTGTCATCCAAAGTGGCTGGCACCAACCCGCTTTGGGAGGCTTTGTCCCAAGTGGGTATTTGTGAAATAAATGATTCAGGAGAACAGGATGATGCATCAACAACTGGACGTAGTGTGGCACAGAGAATGGTTGAGTCATATTTGTCTGAAAACAGGCATCTGACAATAACTGAAGGTCCTCTTTTGTACTGGAGTGGAAAGGTCAGTGAATGGCCACAGCTGACTGCAGTGGCACTGAAGTACCTCACATGCCCACCCTCCAGCGTAAGTGTTTATTTATTTTTTGAAGTGTTTCACAAGGAAAGGCACACTGAGCAAAAAAGATGCTTGTCTTACGGTGCAACCTGGGGGGGGTTACAGAGGAGAGCAACTGTATACATTTGTACAGGAAACAAAATTACACAAGTGAAATTACATGATGGTACCTAAGTATGACACCCCAGAAACAAGAAGTAGGAGCAAACATAGGAAACATTACCACAAGGAGGTATCCACATTGTTATCCACATTGTTACATGGAGAGATTGTACATGGATTAAATCACAAAGGGTGTAAAATATGTCTCCATACATGTCAGCTACTAGCTACGGTAGCGTGGTAGACACAGAGTCAAGGTTGGAAGTGCAGTAGGGGGTAAGTGCAGAGGTTGGGAATATATGTAAGCATTTGTAGCCATAGCTAAAGCCGCTGGTCAGGTCACATAGGATCTAGGATAGGGCAGTGGGGGGAGGAAGGAGAAGGTAAGACAGTAGGAGGAGGGAGGTCAGTGACACTGGCAGTTTACAGCACAGTAGTTTGTTAGGGCAGAGGAGATGGAATACCTAGAGGAGGAGTGCTGGATTTGTGCAGGCAAGTCATTCCAGAGCCTCGGGAAGTGATAGGAGAAGGCTGATTGGCCAGCAGTGGTCCGGCGGTAGGTGATTACTAACAGTCGAGAGTCAGTAGATCTAAGGGTGTGAGAGGAGGTTGGGGTTGGGGATAGGGAGAAGGCGATGTAGGGTGGAAGAGACCCAAGCCAGAAGTTTGAAGCAAATTTAGCAGAGTGGAGCAGGTGCCAGCTGTCAAGGGAGGGGAAGGCCAGCGCATGATAAAGCTTGCAGTGGTGTGTGTGAGGGGGGGCATTGAGGGCAAAACGGCAGAAAACGTTGAAAAGAGGGTCCAGTCTGGATAGCATTGACTTAGGAGCAGCACTGTAGACAACATCACAGTAGTCGAGCATAGGTAATATCATTTTCTGCACAATTTCACGTCTCACCGGTAGGAGGAGGCAACTGTGGTTTCTGTAGAGAGCGCCGAGCTTAGGACGCAGTTTTTTTCAGAATAGCATCCACATGAGCTGAGAAGGATAGATGTCAGTCAAGCCAGATGCCATGGCACCTGAAAGTTGGAACGTCCTCAAGGATGGTCCCGTCAAGACTGTGGAAGTTCAGGGGAGTAGTAAGCCTGGATAGTCTCTGCCTAGTACTGAAGGTCATAGAGACTGTCTTTTTGGCATTAAGGGAGAGCTGGTGGGAGCTAAACCAGTGCTGAACTTTGTTGAAATCAGCCTGGAGACTGGTAGTAACCTCCTTAGGGGTACAGCCAGAGTAAAAGAGGACGGTGTCATCTGCATACATGTGAATTGAGGTAGGTGAGCAGGCAAGAGGCAGATTGTTTAGGAGGATGGAAAAGAGGATGGGGCTGAGTACTGAGCTTTGGGGGACACCAGTAGCTATAGGGAGTGAGGGAGAGGTGGAACCAGCAATTTTTATGGATTGAATTCTCCCTTCCAGGTGGGCTCTGAACCAGCTGGAGGCAGGCATGGATAGGCCAGCTTCAGACAGACAGGATAGCAGCAGGGGGTGGGAGACAGTGTCAAAAGCTTTGGCTAGGTCGACAAAGATGGCTGCAGTAATGAGACCCTTATCCACCCCCAAGAGGACTGTGTCGGAGAGTTGTAGGAGGGAGGTGATGGCAGAGTGGTTCTTTCTAAATCCAGATTGGTAGGGGGTGAAGAAGTTAGATTCTGAGAGGAAGTTAGAGAGTTGAGAGAGTATGAGGTACTTATGGAGTTTTGCAAGGGTGGGGAGGAGGGAGATGGGGCAGTAGTTGGCCGCAGAGGTGGGGTTTCCTCCTTTGGGAAGTGGGGGGACTATGGCATGTTTCCACTCTGCAGGAACTGATTCTGAGGCTAACAACAGGTTTAGTAGGGCAGCTAGTGGAGCTGCAATGGCAGGGGCAGAGAGGTAGAGGAGTTTGGGGTCTAACCCATCAGGGGACTTTCCCTTGGAAGGGTTTAGGGAGAGTAGTGCATCAAGAGCTTCCAATAGGGAGATGGTCCTGAAGTAGAAGGTGTTGGATCCAGGTGGATTTTCAGCTTCAGCATGGTGGGTAGGTGGAGCTACAGTTGGTAGGGAGGCGAGAAGTGAAGTAGCACATGTGGTGAAGTAAGAATTGAATTCGGAGGTGACCATGAGTGGATCAGAGAGAAGAGTACCATTTGAGGTTGGCATTGAAGGTGGAGTTAAAGTATTCAGCTTTGGCTAACTAGGTGGCCTTGGTGCACTTGTTAAGGAGCATATGGTAGATGATGTGAGCACCTGAGAGGAGTGTAGACTTCCAGTTTTTCCACGCTCTGACCCAAGCACTTTGGCACACTATTAGTTCAGGGGAAATCCAGGGAAGGTGTGACCCTCGGATCCTGATCCGACACATGGGGGCATGTTTATCCCACATGTTAAGGAAGGTATTCTGGAAATGTAGCAGGGCATCATCTATGGTGTAGTTACTATGGTTGGTACCCCAGTTTGCATGAGCTAATTCATCCTGAAATGGGGCAATGTTTAGAGATTTGTAAGGCCTTTGAACAAGAAATTTAGGAGGGGATTTAAGGCAATGGATTTTGTGAACTATGTAAGTGATATGGTAGTCTCTTATAGAGTCATGAAGCAGGCCGGCTTTGAAGAGTCGGTTGGGGTGGGAGATGAGGGCTCAGTCAATCAGGCAGTGGTTGCCTGTCTTGTGGTTAGTACCTGTTGGTTCTGAGATGACCTGGGTAAGGTTGAGGGCTGTAATCTCAGAGCGTGCTTTGTTAAAGGTGGGTGAAGACCAGTTGTGATTAAAATCTCCCAAAATATAAAGTTCGCCAGATGGGGCTAGGGAGGCTAGGAGACTTAGAAGGTGGATGACAGTTGCAGCAGGAGTTCCAGGGTGGCAGTATATGCCTGCAACATAAATAGGGAGAGAGAAGTGGAGGGTCAGTTGGAGCATGAGCAGATCAAAGGCTTTGGGCTCTGATTTAGCAAGAGTAACAGAGAAATATGTCTGAGGCTGTGTATATTGCAACTCCTCCACCTCTGGTGCAGCGTTCTTGATGAGAGACATTGAAACCTGGGATGGTGATGGAGGTGTCCGGAAAGTTAGGGTTTAGCCAGGTTTCAGATAGGATGATTGTGTCAGGAGCATGCTGGATGGCTAGCACCCGGAGCAGATCGAATTTGGGGGCTAGGCTATGAATATTTAGGTGGAGGACTCGCAGCCCTCAGGGGAGGGAGCCAGAAGATGTAGCAGCAGTGGCTAATTTAGGGATGTTAATCCCAGAGCTAGGAGGGTATATGGCTGGTGCAGGGCTGGGACTGGGGTGAATGCCGCCTGCTGCAAGAAATAGTAAGGTTAGCATTAGATAGTGAGAACAAATATGATAGCACAAAGCTGTGGGCAAGCTCCACCTAGGAGACACTTTAGGGCAGCCAGCATGAGATGAGCAGGAGGTAATTAGGTGGAGGGTTGACCAAAGGTGGGCATAGAAGTATAGGGAGGAGGAATGGCTAAAAAGGTACAGGGACCAGGTAGGGGCAGGTAGAGATAGAGTAGCAGAGGGGGGAATGCGCAGGAAGAGTTACATTAGTCAAGGAGGATGGAGGGGGCTCAGGGTATAAGGGGAACAGAGGTAGGAGGGAGGGTAGGGAGGATAAGATGGAGGAGATCAGGAGTAGGTTCTGGGCTGTGAGTGCCATACTAGCTGTTGACAGAGGTAGAAAACAGAGATTTGTGTTTTGCAGGTAGGAGTGGTGGAAGACAAGCAATACGGCCCACATAGGAGGCAGCTATAGGCTGGAAAGGCAGGGGGTGGGTGGCAGTAGGTGCCAATGATGGTTGAGTGGGTCTTTAAGGTTCGCTATAGCGCATTTAAAGGAGGCCTGGGAGGGAGGGGTGGGACAAAAACCAAAGAAGCAGAACAGTCCAAAAGCCGTAAAATAGCTTGCCATGCTGAGGTCCAAAGCAGGCTTAGAGGCACACCAATCGGGAGCTTAGCACTGCCTGCCAGACCAATTAGAGCCACTGAGTCGGCAAGTGCACCTATCAGAGAGCTGCCACAAGTTGATGGCTCTGGGAGAGTTTAGCAGCAATACCTGCACTTTCGATCCATCTAGCAGAACCAGGAGGGTGGACTGGATTTGTCTGGTGGGTCAGAGGCAGTGACTGGTAGCGCCGCCAAGGTTCAGAGGCACCGCTCGGGGCTCGGGAAGGATCTGAGAGAGAAGGAGGACACAGCATTAGATAAAGCAGTGCAGATGGGGAACAGGAGGGGGGCAGGGGACAGCTGCAGAATGATAAGCAGGGGCTGGGGGTGATAGACAGAAACAAAGGGAAAGAAATTAGCAATGCAATTGGAGAGAGTGGTGGTTAAGGGGGAACAAAGAAGGGAGATTAATAGCAGACCGAGTGAGAGAAAGGTTAGCGCGGGGTGGGGGTGGGAGCAGGCTGGGTAGAGATCTCCAGACACAGGAGTTGGAAATCGGTGCTAGTGAGTGGGTCAGAAAGGTGCACCAGAGGAGTGGGGATTAAAGGGGTGATAGAACAGGCAAAGGGGGGAGGTTGGGCCTGAAGAGACCCTGGCCAGGAGAGAATGAACTAAATTGTTAGACAGTTTCTAGGGTAGAATGAGAGACATGGAGCTAGTGAGAGAATCTACAGAAACCATACATTGACAAGAACAGGGCTGTTAATCACTGAAATTCACTGTAAAAAATTACTGTAACAGTTTCAAGCATGCGGCAGCCTTGCTTTTATCCAATATTAATAGTAACTACAACAGGGCTGATTACATTGATATCTGCACCAATAAATAACCAAGTGAAGTTTTAGGGGTCCTATACAATTCTACTAAACTAACAAGTAGCAGGGCTGGTAAACTCTTGTAGCACAGTCTTAAAAAAAATGGTTTAAGTCAAAAACCACAGAAGCAGAACATGAGAGTTGTGAGGGTATTCAACTCAGCAGGTGCAGTCAGGGATCGTCGGACAAACCTGTTTCCTGCAAATGTTAGTTTGCTAACATTCATTAAAATAAATGAGAGGCACATACCAGCACAGACTGAAACCTTGGTATTCATACCCTGACCTAGTCATGGTGGTTTTGGTGATGTGGAAATGGACCATCCTGGTGGCACTGGCAGTGGCTGCCTGAAACGGCCCACCACTGACATATTATGACGACACAATGGAGAAAGAATTTTCCAATGGTCAGACTTCAGACATAGATGACTGTGAGGGCAGCTTTCTTTATGAGGATGATGATGATGTGGTTAATGTTGGCAGGTTTTAACTGAAGTTATTAAAAGGCGGTGTGCCACCCCAGACCACCACCACCACCGCCGGGACTGAAATTAGCCACTGCCACCACTGAGCATGAGTCTGTCCACCTCCTTGAACCACCACCACCGGGACTGATGTTAGCCACTGCCACCACTGAGCATGAGTTTGTCCGCCCCCCAGACCCCAGACCACCACCACCGGGACTGATGTTAGTCACTGCCACCACTGACCATGAGTCTGTCCACCCCCTGGACCACCACCACTGGAACTGATGTTAGTCACTGCCACCACTGAGCATGAGTCTGTCCGCCCCTCAGACCACCACCACCACCACCACCGGGACTGATGTTAGCCACTGCCACCACTAAGCATGAGACTGTCTGGCCCCCTGACCAACACCACTGGGACTGATGTTAGCCACTGCCACCACTGAGCATGAGTTTGTCTGCCTCCCGGACCACCACCACCACCACCGGGACTGATGTTAGTCACTGTCACCACTGAGCATGTCTGTCCAACCCATGGACCACCACCACTGGGACTGATGTTAGCCACTGCCACCACTGAGCCTGAGTCTGTCCACCCCTCAGACTGCCACCACAACCAGGACTGATGTTAGCCACTGCCACCACTGAGCATGAGTCTGTCTGCCCCCAGGACCACCAACACCAGGACTGATGTTAGCCACTGCCACCATTGAGCATGAGTATATCCGGACCACCACATCCATCAGCCACAGACACAAAGCTTCTTAATATTTAAACCATAAAGTGAGTATGTGTACTAATGTTTGTAATGCTATTTCACTTCCTTTAGTTGTATGTTTTGTTTTCTGTAGCTTTTCATAGCCGCAATGGTCAAACACATTCGGTACACTTATTTTGCTTTTTGTACAGGTTAACAAAAAAAGTCTCCTTCGCTGAAACTCGGTGGGAATGGTACTGCAGCTGTACCATACAGAGGAATCTATGGAATATCCATGTGAAATCCATTTTGGTAAGTATGAAGATTTATTTCATCCATTTCATTGTTTTGGAAAGACTGCAGCAAATGCGACTGACTATGATTCATAAACTAAGCGACATGTGTACATCACCAAAACTATTTCTGTAAGATATCATTCATGCACTGTATTCTGAACTTGCAGCTGTGCAGCTCTGAACATGGCAGTGTTGAAAAAGTCACACACAGGTTGTGTTAGTTGACAAGATGTGGTTTTGAAATGTAACTAGACTTGAGATTGAGAACTAAAGACAAACTACAATTAAGTTGTAAGAAGTCATTCATTTCTTTTTTTAGGAAACTTACAGGTGCTTTGTTGTTCTGTCAAAGTGGCCTTATCCAAACAAGTACTTCAACATCAGGCCCCCCTTCCCTGGGCTGGGGCACACATGCAACATGCAGAAGTAATTTCATTAGATGACCATGACCATCATTAACAACCAGACTCGAGAAGGATGCAGATGAAATCTGTGAAGAAGTAACAAAATAAGAAGCCATTACAGACAAACCTGCAAATATGCTTCCCACCCAAAAAAAAAAAATTACTTACCTTCTTGTGCTTGAGAGTTATCCATTTCAAATTTCTACATAAAAAGTTCTCATTGAGCACTGGAATGTGCACGCCAACAGTTTCTGTGACCTGTGATACAGAACAATACCATGAGTACATGTCCATGTCAACCCACCTCATCTACAAAATACACAAATATATATCTATATATATATATATCTATATATATATATATATATATATATATATACCAACTCAACAAGGCTATTATTAGTGTACAGACAAAGGGCACCTTTCCATCCAGATGAGATGATCACATTGCATTTGCTTAAATCGCAGCACACATTGGACCAGCAACAGTTCGCTCACAGTCATCATTTTATTCCTTGGGACTTTGTATGTGCTGAAATGCTCCCATTTCACTTTGTTACCACTTATCAATTTTCTGCACACAAGGAGGACGCATTTTGGGCATGCAGAAAAATTCTGGGGGCTCTGTGCCGACACTGCACGTATGACTGAGTGAACCATTAATTCTGGGGGACTTTGTATGTGCTGAAACGATCCCATTTCAGTTTACCACTTGTTAATTTTCTGGACGCAAGGAGGATGCATTTTGTGTGTTGTGTGATTGTGAGCTCATGATGTCATACTGACATTATCAATTAAAGCAGCATTGTAAGAATGTGTGACAATTTTGAACTATACATTTTTATGCTACTTTACATTGCCACAGCCACTAGTTACATCTGAGTCATGACTTGAATGATACACTTCTTTTCACAATTTCTGTCTGCTTTACTTAGTTGACTACTTTTTTCATGTATGAAAAAAAATGAGCACACCTTTCAATATTGTTCTGACCAGGTTTGTATTTATTTGCAGCTGCTTTTCAATAAATATTGTTCTGTGGGGTCATAAAACACTGCCTGCTGCATAACTGTTAATTTACAACAGAAGTGATACAGTATATAGCAACTAACTGATGTGATGGAGAAAAGCAGCGCAAAAGACTGACAAAGACCTGGTCAGCACCACTTTAAAAGGAATGCTCCTTTCATTATTTCACACATGAAAAAATGTAGTACAGCAGACTCAAATACTGGGAATTACAGTATCATTCCAGTCAGAATGTCAGTAAAGGAAGTTGTAACATAGCATTAAAAAATATAGGTCAGAGTTCTCAACAGATTGTTGCACTACTGCTTTACAGAGATTCACCACGTTACATAATTATAGTGTTGCACATAACCTAATATGTGGATGCCTTACTTCCAAGGGAATCTTTCTTGCTCCACATAGTGCAATACATTTCTGTGAAAACCACCCATAATTTCATTACACTGTGTCACGTCATGGAGGAATTCCTGTTCAGAAAAGCCACCCACATTCTGCCCCACTTTCTCAGCAATGTTAGGACATGATGCCAGGGGGAGCACTGGTGCGTGCTCCACTATAGTGAATGTCCGGCAGCTATCCGAATGTTTCTTTATGTTATACGGTTCACTTTGAGGTGAAATGTAGGCATTTCCACTAACAAGGCTTTCTTCATTGGAACGCGTCCACCACTCCACCACAAACTAACCATTCAATGTGCTTCCACAACTGGATAAGATATGTGGTAATGCTTGTGTAACTTGATTACTTTTGTGGCTTTCCACCTCTCTATCCATGGGATGTACCACCCTGTAGGGGTACGACGCAAGGAATCCTAGAGAAGGGTTCCCCCCCTACAGGTGCCAGAAATGAATGCGTTGGCTAAAGGTAGGTTATTTGTTTATTGTTTATTCATAAATATCAGATAACACCTTTGAATCAAAGACTCCTTTACAAAGGTACCATGTTGTACAAATGACAGAGACAACCATGAACAAAGTAACAACTAACATAGTAATTAAAGACAATGGTTACAGAATGGTTGCAAATAAATACAGAAAATACAAAATAGCAGCAGGGAATACATGGTAACAGAGAGCTGCTAACAAGGTACAAAGTGCAAAAGGTTACAGGTACAAACATAACATTTCAGGGCGATGGCGCTAGCCATGCCCAGGAGTTCATTCATTGGCCAAGGCAGGACATTGGGGTCCATTGTCACGGTTAGGAAGAAGCCCACGGGTAAGAGAGACAAGCCGCTGGAGGAGGAGGAGGAGGGGTGGATGGTGGGCAATGAAAACGAATCCTGGGGGAGTCCAGGATGAGTAACATTTTGAGGTTGATGGAGGAATGACATTGTTGCTCTGTCCATTGAACCTTGGGCTTAAAGCCCTCCCATTATAACATAAAGAAACATTTGAAAAGCTGCCGGACAATCGGACATTCACTATAATGAAGCACGCACCTGTGCTCTCCCTGGCATCAGGTCCTAATGTTGCTGAGAAAGGGGGGCAGAATTTGAGTGGCTTTTATGAATAGGAATTTCTCCATGACGTGACACACTGTAATGAAATTACTGGCGGTTTTCACAGAAATATATTGCACTATGTAAGGACATGTGGAGCAAGAAAGATTCCCCTGGAAGTAAGGTACCCATATATCGGGTGCAATGCTGTAACTTGGTGAATCTCTCTCATGTCTATTTCATGAGCAAAATAGTTGTAGAGCCTTAGTAATGTTTACTTTGTGTTGGGACTCATGAATTGGATTTTAAGTGTTTCACAAACAGCATGAAGACTGAGCAATGCAAGTATGTTGTGCTAAACTGCATGTGTGCCATCACCGTTCTTTCCTGTGTATGCATACATTGTCCAGCTTCATGCAAACATATATATGGTAAGACTTGTTGCATTATCAAGAATAAAGATAACAAAGACTACCTGATGTATATTTTATTGGTATCATCAGCACCAGCGGACTAAGTGATATATTTTTTCAGAGGTATTGGGTCACTGTGCACCTCAGTCACTCACAGTGCACACTTTACGTTGCGGAGATCATAGCACAAAAAACACATGCTCTCCTTAAAGTTATGTGTGCAGTATAGTATATAATGTGACTAAGGTGCACTCTGGCCAGACCCCTCTGAAAAAGTATCGTATCACTTAGTCCACTGATGATGATGGTGACAATAAAATATACTGTATTCTGCTTGCTATTCTTTATAGCATAAACACTGCAGCAAGTCAGCAACAGCAATATATGCTTGCAACATGCTGCACAATGTCTGATGTCTCACACACACACACACACACACACACATGAAACAACACTGACTGCACACATGCAATTTTACACATCATACTTGCACTGCTCACAACAGCTTGTCCTCAAGCACTCCAAAACAAAAAGTCAACATTACTGAGGCACTGCAACAACAGAAGGGAAAATGCCTATTATTAAACAACAAAAACAGAAAACAGTCCCTTAATGGGGGATGCTGTGGTGTTCGAGCAGCAGGTGCAGCATTGTTTATTTATTTATTTCATAATTCGGATTTACAACCTTTGAGTCAAAGACTCATTTACAAATGCACCTTGTCGCAGGGAGGGTAGACAACAACTGGTGGTGGAGTACAACAATGGAGAACATTACAGGTGAGATACAATAAAAGAACACACTAAGCAATTCCAGTAATACAAAGGTGTACAAAGACTTCAATTAGTTATAATTAGTCTAGTATATAAATAATAAGGTACTGCTAGGGGTTCTAGGGAGTGATACCTGGGGGGAAGGGGTTGTTGCTGGGGGAGAAGGCAGTCCAGAAGGACGTTGTCTGTAAATTGGGCCATGCGGAGCTCTAGGTATGGGCCAGTCAGGGGCATTTACAGCTCCGGGTGTCAGTGAGGTGGTTTTGGAGGGCAATTTTGAAGGGGCCGATTTTGGGGATGCTTGTAATATGAGTGGAGAGGGAGTTGTACCAAGTAGGGACTCTGTGGTGGAATGATCTTGGGGAGAGAGAGGTCCTGGCTTTCAAGACCTGGAAGGTGGCTTTGGTTGTGCTTCTGGTGGTGACCGAGTGGGAGACCAATTTTAGGGATGCAGCAACCACCGGAGGGAGAGCCCAAGTAGTGATTTGTTTTGCCAGTATACAGGTGTGGTAGCTCAGGCACTCATCAAAGGTGAGTAAGTTCGAGGAAGAGTAGAGCTGGCATGTGTGCGTTCTGCTTGGGGCACCAGTCAGGAGCCTGCAAGCCTTGTTGATCGAGGTCTGGACTTTGGTGAGGGCGGTGGGGTCAGTAGCCACATAGATAGGGAGCCCATAGTTGACCAATGACAGGATGGAGGAGGTGATAGCCAGCCAGAGGGCATTCTGAGGGAGGCAGTCTTTGTGGCAGTAGAGGAGTCCAAACCGGGTGTTTACAGCAGTGGACAGGAAATTAAGATGACAGTGGAAAGAGAGAGTCGAGTCGAAGGTGATGCCCAGATATTTGTATGCAGACACCTGTTCAAGGGGGTGTAGGGTGCTGGGGAGGATGAGAAGGGGGCATTTCTGGAGTTACTCAGATGGTGGGCAAAAAGCATAGATTTTGTCTTCTTGAGATTCAGAGCTAGGCGATGGTCGAGGAACCATTTTTCAGCTTGACTGAAGGTGAGTTGCAGAGAGTTCTGGAGGGTGATGGGGTCAGGGTGGGAGGCGATGAGAGCCGCATCGTCGGCGTATAGAAGCATGCTGCCTGAGCAGGAGCTAGGAAGGGTGTTTAGAAAGAGACTGAACAATGTGAGGCCCAGGATGGAACCCTGGGGAACACCTGAGCGAACAGGTAGGGCAGCTGATAGGGTACCATTTATCTTGACCCATTGGGATCTGGCATGGAGGTAACTGGAGAAACAGGCAAGGGGGCCAGATGAGAAGACTAGCTGATGGAGGAAATCAAGCAATAGGGGGTGACACACAGTGTCAAAGACATTAGATAGGTCAATGAACACTGCCCCAGCAACGTCCCCAGAGTCAAGTGCAGAGTGTATTTGCTATGAGAACTCTAGGAGGGCTGTGGTGGTGCTGTGTCCAGGGTGGAAGCCATGCTGTTCTGGACATAGTATGCTGTATTTGGTTAGATATTCAGAGTTGGGTGGATACTATTTTTTCCAGGGCTTTAGAGAGTGGGGGGAGGATAGAGATCGGTCTGTAGTTATTTGGTAATGTGCGATTTCCATTCTTATGAATTGGGGTAATTTCAGCTGATTTCCAGGTGCTCAGGAATTGACCGAGGCACAGATACCGGTTTTACAGGTCAGAGAGAGGAGCTATCATGACATCTAGAGTTAGACAGAGAATCCTGGAGTCAATGTGGTCACAGCTGGGGTTGTGGCTGGAGAGGGTTTTAGTGGGTGTGGTTTGGCTTCATGGGGAGATATGGTGCAGAGGAGAAATGGGGGGCGATTCAGGGTGGGGGGGTTGAGGTAGGGATAGGGTTAAAAAAGTGGACAGGAAGGACTGCGCTCAGGTCACAGAAAGCCGTGTTGAGGCTGTCAGCAATATGTGGGGAGTCAGTGGTAATAGCACCATTGACAGATATCTGAGATGGGGGGAGCAAGTTTTTCCATTGAGCTCCTTAATATTATCCCAGAATGCACGTGCAGAGCCCCAGGAGGTGGCCAGGATGGTTAGATAGTATTTGGACTTGGCTTGCCTAATGGCCCAGGTGCATTGGTTATGAGCAGCATTATAGGCCTGTCTGTCCACTGTCCTGCCTGACTTGACCGTGACATGCCAGAGGTTGTCTCGCTGCCTCAGTTGTTGAATAAGGGAAGGGGAAATCCAGGCGGCATTATGTCTTTTGGAGTGGGTACTGGTACAGGGGGCAAAGAAGTCACAGGCCTTGCAGAAGGCTCTGGTGAGGTAGGCTAGTGCACTGTCTATATCAGTCGCGAGTGAGATTGGGGACCCGTCAAGTTGGGCTAGGTACTGCTTCAGTTTACTGAGGCCCCCTGGGCAAAAACGGTGGCAGGAAGTGACTTCGAACATGAGTTTTTGTGTGGGGGAGGACCAGAAACAGAGGATAGGAGAATGGTTGCTGAGGGAGTTAGTTAGGACATTAACAGTCATGATTTTTTGGGGGCGGTTGGAAAGTATTATGTCAAGGAGGGAGCTGGTGCCACTTGACTGGTTAAATCTAGTAGGAAGAGTGACTAATTGAGCTAAGTCAAGTGCAGTGAAGGGGTCCTTTATGTTTGCAGCAGTGGAGCCTAGCCAGTTGACATTGAGCTCACCTAGGATGAGCTGCTCAGCTTTGTGGGACAGGGTAGAGAGATAGTCAGTAAGGGAGTAGATTGCTGGTCCTTGCCTGTGGGGGTATGTATGTAGTGGTAAGATAGAGAGGGCCCCTGCCTGGGTCAGGGGAGATTTTTAAGGTGATTGCGACTATTTGCAGCTGCTGTTGATGGATTTGATCTACCTGCTGCTGAACAGCACCTACCCTGTCATTGTTCTCCTCTTGGGCTACCCACACCAGAGCAATGTTGGCCTGTGTTGCAGGCACTGTGGCAGGGTCCACTGCAGGTGAAAACCCAGGTAATGATGGTGGTGGTGGAGAGGATGGTGCTGGTGGCTGTGGTGGCAGTGGTGGTGGTGGAGCAACTGCTGCAGTTGCCCTCCTCCTGCTGTGGTGGTGAGGCACAACTTCAACCCCAGCACCCTCGGCCATTGCCACAGAAGGGTCAGCAGGTGGACGCCTGGCCCTTTGGTGGCAGCCTGCCACTCCACCTTGTGGTGGTTCGCCATGTGCGTACGCTGGCCACTGGTCCCTAAATGTGTCCCCCGGGAGCCACAGCACACCAGCACACCACACAGATGTCAAACCACGATTGTGCTGTCTCCCCCCACACAGTTAAAAAAATCCCACAGTGGGGAGCTGCGGGGGGGACCAGATACAATCCTTGGACCATCTACATTTTCCCGGTGCTCCACCAGTGGCTGTGGAGGTGGTGGAGGGGGTGCTGCTGGAGCCCCTGCAGCTGCTACCAGTGGTGGTGGTAGTGGTGGAGTAGGTGGATGCGCAGCAGCCACCGGTGGCACTGGTGCTGCTGCTTCTGCTTCCACAGGGGGGAAGCAACACCTAAGAGTTGGGAACAGTCCAGTAACACATGACCACCCCCACGTGTGTGCACTCCTCTCCTCTCCTCTCCTCTGCCCATGCCCATGGCCAGAGACTCTCCTTGTCCAGAGTCCATCGCACAGAAGTCCCTGACTATCAACAAGACCTGAGTCGACACCTAACCTTCACCCATACTCAGTCTCACACTCTCAGACACGCACTCATTGACACACACAGTCACACATACACACAAAACAAAACAAAACTTATAAAAAAATTTCAGTACCAAAAAAAAATTACAAACACAATACAAAAACTAAAGATGTAGCTTTTAAAAAAGCTGTTTTTTTCCAGCACAAAATCACTGAGACATAAACTGCTCTCCTCTCTCACCAAAAAAGGCTCTCCCTCTACAACTGCAAAGGAGAAAGTGAAAGTAACTGCTTCTCTGACTCACTTCCTTCCTGCCTGGCTAAAGCATGTGACTTACAGTACTGTAAGCCATGTGATGTGTGGGGGGCTGCCTATTTTGTTGTCACTTTGCCTTACTTCGCGTTAAGACAGAATGACAACGCAAAGTCCTAATGAGAAGGCGAAATGAGCACTTTGTGGTGCCCACTTCACATTCCCCTTCCCCGGCGGATTTAAAATTTGCTGCATCTCTAATAGTAACAAAGGCAAAGCAAAATCTAATAGTGCAATGGTTGATGGAAAGCAATCAAAGATTATGGAAATGATTTCCTCTACACTGGTAAATCAGTAATTAATGGGCAGCTGTTTGAAAACTCAGGCAGGGTGGCCTCGATCCCAATTGAGTTTAACCTCATCTAGTCTCCTATCAGGGATCTCAGTAAGAGCAAAAATCGACAAGTAATAACTGTAAGGGAAACTTGATATATTATCCAAGTAAAAACTCTCTAGAAAAAAATCTCCAAATTTATTGATAAATTTAAGTGATTCTGTTAACATTGAAGGCATCAGCAGTAAGGAAGCAAGGGAAACTGGCTCAAATGATGATACTGATCTACTCTGTAGCTTCTGGTTTTCGCCCTATTTAACAGTACAACAGGAGGAAAGTAACCTGTTGATGTTTGATACTTTGGGACATAAGTCTGAAGCAGAGAAATCTTCCATTGTGCCTGCAGTTCTGAAAGAGCTGCGACAAACTATAGAAGGGCTGAAGGCACTAGACAATCAAAGTGGACATCTTTCTTATTGTCTAGATAACAAACAGTGAATTAGCAATTAATAATACTCTAATCAACAAGGCAGATTTCTCATGTAATTGTGACCTGGAAGCAGACAAATTAGAGCCCTTGGCCCAGATATTCAAACTGCGCCAGTCTGAGGCGCAAGCCCCTGCACCGCTCAAAATAGTTGCGCAGGAGGGATGTCATGATATTCAAAGGAGTGCGCTGTTGAGCAACCCTTGAATATCACCCAGGCTACAGCACTTGCGATGCAGTGGAAACTTGCGCGACTGCAAGTTGCCAGAGTTGAGCATTAAACTTGCGGTGGCGCAGTACCATTGCGCCATGCGCAAATTTCGATATTCAAAGGTGACATGCAAATGGGGCCATAATTTATACACAAGGCGCAGGGGGCCATTTGCATCTATTTATAGCCCCATTTGCATGCCATTTGCATGTAGGTGCGCCGATCCCGAGGACTTGCTCCTGTAGCACCCTGCCAGGCAGCAGCCGTCGGGGACCGGCCGATAATGCAACCAGATCGCTGGCATCACAGTTACATGACACCGCCCCACACATCTCCCACAGCCCGATCGCGGGCAGAACACGTACATGTCGCCCCCCACACATCTCCACAGCCCGATCGCGGGCAGAACACGTACATGTCGCCCCCACACACATCTCCCACAGCCCGATCGCGGGCAGAACACGTACATGTCGCCCCCACACATCTCCCACAGCCCGATCGCGGGCAGAACACGTACTATCGCCCCCCACACATCTCCACAGCCCGATCGTGGGCAGAACCGTATGAACCCCCAGTACCCGGTGGCAGGCAGAACCTATGACCCCCAGTGCCGATCGCGGGCAGAATGTAACCCTCCCCCCAGCGAATAACTCCCTGGTGGTCCAGTGGACCGTAAAGCCGATCGCGGGCAGAATGTCACAACACAACCCCCAAACATCTCCCTGGTGTCTAGTGTCCCCCCACCCACCACAGCTCCTCCACCCGCTCCCCCCGCAGCGGCGGGCGACAGCATCCACCATACCGCCCGCCCCCGCCGACTGACTGTCGGTAGGGCTAATCTGACTGTCATGTACGGTATGGGCTGCACGCCCATTGGCTGTAGCTCTGCACCATCGGGCGGCAGCCCCACCGGACAGTCAGTCGGCGGGCGGCGGGCGGCAGGCGGTGGATGTTGTCCCGGCCGGCCGCGGGGGAGCGGGTGGAGGGGCCGTGGGTGGGGTGGGGGACACTAGACACCAGGAGATGTTTGGGGTTGAAGCAGACATCCTGCCCGCGATCGGGCTTTACGTCCACTGACCACCAGGGAGTTATTCGAGTTGGGGAGGGGTTACATTCTGCCCGCATTGGGCACTGGGGGGTTCTGCCTGCGATCGGGCTGTGGGAGATGTGTGTGTGTGGGGGGTTCATGATTTGTACTGCCCGCGATCGGGCTGTGGAGGTATGTGTGTGTGTGGGGTTCATGTATCGTACTGCCCGCGATTGGGCTGTGGGAGATGTGGGGAGGGTTCATGAACTGTGATGCCCGCGATCGGGCTGGTGGGGGGCATAGGGACCGGTTGGAGCCAGCCAGGTGGTAGCTGCTGTGTTGCGCCTGCAATACAGCAGCTCACCTGTGGGTGGCCTCAACTTGATCCTTTTTTGGCTCAAGGTTGTGCAGGCGAGGTTGCGCATGACAACTCTTCTGCACAACCCGACTGAATATCAGGGCTGCGCAGGTTATGCATGGTTCCTCCCCCTCCTGTTGAGCATGCATTCATTTGCATTGCTCTTTTGCGCAACCTGTTGCCAGTGGAGCAACTGCCTCCTGCTGAATATCGCAGAATGGCGCAATGTAGGACTTGCGCATGCGCAACCCTGTTGCGCATGGAGCAACCCTTTTGAATATCTGGGCCCTTGTATTATCCCTTGCATTTAAGTAAAAATCTAATTAATGTTAAGAGGACTGGATTTACAGCTAATCTGATGATAATGGAACAACTAGTAATTATAAGTAATGAGCAGGATACTTTTAGAGAGGACCTTCCTGTTAACGGCATGAGGATGAATGACAAAATTAGAGATTTAAATATATTGGCCACACCCAAAGAATCTTCCACAGCTGTAATACCAGACAGGATTACTGCTAGAGATACAAGCAGACTGGAATTCGGTTCACTATTTTTTTCAGATCTTCCTAGTAAGTAAGTAACCATTTATTTATTTAGTGCTCACTCCCAGAGGCTCTGGGTGCTTTACAGAAAAGGGATACAAAATATATAAGATATCAACAACATCAGCAATAACAGTAGACAGGTCACAATAGTCAGTAAATTCAATAAATAAATGACAACAAAATAACAGCATCAATAAAATAACCTATAGCTGGCTTCCAAAGACTTCTCTAAATAAACAGGCCTTCAGAAACCCATGTAAAAGCCTCCACTGATGGAGCCTCCCTCAAGAATCTTGGCATTGAGTTCCACAGGGCCAGGCTGGCCACCTCAAATGCACGGTCTCCTGAGGTTTTCAGTCAGGCCATGGGAACCGCCAGAAGGCCCTCGATGGAGGAATGGATAGAAAAAAAAGAGGAGCAAGACAAATGGGACTAGAGATCAGACAGCATAGGGGAACTGAGTAAAGTGGCTAAGGGAAAGACTGAACATCAGGTTAATGATGGGAATAAACAGGAAAGAGGAACTAAAGAAATGATAAGAAAGTAGAAAAGGCAAGAGAAAGATACTACAAGTCATGTCATAGTTCACTTGAATGTATTAGCTAGTACAGGAACTCAGATGGTTGTGAAAAAAATGGATTGAGAAAGGAAAATGTAATACTCAAGGGTAGACCTGATAGGGATACTAGATGTAATGGGACAGTAAGTAATGAATTAAAGCAGGCAAGGGGTAGTCAGGCTCTATGGTCTTTATAGAAGCAGTAATGAAACAGATCAGTCTATTGAGGAAATGGTCTTCAAACTACTAGGTATAGAAATGGGACTGGATGTGGAGGAAGAGGACATTAAAGTAATATATGGAGTTTGCAATGAGCTAGGGGAAAGATGTACAACTTTATTATCTGCTGGTCATAGAACTGCAAATTATAGCTGGATAAAGAAAGAGAAAGTAAGGACTCTAAATGCAAAATGTGATTATGTTAATAGACCAAAGCTGAATGTAAGTAAAGAAGCTGACAGTGAAGGATAACATTTTGAGTATGTTTGGATTCTGGAAATTATATGGGGAAAATTAGCATAATTAACCAGTTCTATGTGATATGGGCAAGGCAATAATAGCAAAATGCAAAACGGTGAATTAACAGCAGTGAATACAATGTGAGTGCATACAAACATGAGCGAGGAACAAAACAACAACCAAACCACTAGAAATCATTGAGCCACAGCAGACATCTGGTGCAAACAGCAGAAACAGAACTACAGCATTACAATTGGAATTGGAAGTTGTATGCAAGTCCATGGAGATATTCATAATGACTCCATACTGAATACTCAGACACCACAATACGCAAACACTCATTTAAATCCTTAAACCTCCTTTTCATAGTAGCCGAGTCTGCTCCAGATAACAACTGCTCCAACCATATGTCTGACAGCCATTGTTCCTCCTGCAAACATTCAATAAAGTGCCATATACTAGGGTAGCAAGTTTTGAGTCTAGCGTTAAACCCTCTATGCCAGCCCTCCACAGCGTTATTAGTACGGGACTGTCTCAAATGTGTACTTTCATAGCAGTTCCAAAATGACAATGCAAACATCAGCTGTCTACATCCCGAATGGCTAAGAGGATGACTAATCCAGGTGTCCTTATAGGAATCTATGACTGGCTCCAATAGTTCATCGTAGTGGACAAAAAATGTCAATTCCCTCTGCTCTTTAAAGGTACATACCACATCCTCCATGGATACAAAGGCCAGTGAAAGCAGCATACAAACATGCAGTGCAAATTCAGCTTCACCCTTGAATGCATTTGGAACACTGCTGTGTCTTCCTCCACAGGGACTGACCAAAATGAAAAACAGCCCCTCACCTGCACATTCAGAAAGACAGCTGACACCGACTTGCATGCTACCTTCTCAAAATCCATCATTACACTCCCAGGACACAAGGTGGCACCAACAAATCCAAAATTAGCATGCTCAAACTTTTTATGTTGCTTCACACACTAGAATCCACATTTTTTCTAAGGGGTACTATTGGGTTGTGGCATACAACACACAATCCAAAGAAACTAGCTCACACCCAACCCTCCCCCACCCACACACACACAAAATAGCATATTTAAACTTTCCACTGCCAAAAATCGCTATATTTACTTTAAGCTCCATGTGAGGAGTGGGTCCTCTTAGTTTCAGACTGGATTCCAGTGTGAGTAAGCGAAATCACCATTGTCAAGGTGTGTGTGTGTGTATGGGAGGGCATGTGTGCTGGTTTCTTTGGATTGTCTGTTGTATGCCACAACCCAGTAGCACCCCTTAGAAAAAATGTGAATTCTAGTGTGTGAAACAACATAAAAGGTCTGAGCATGCTAATTTTGGATTTGATTGAGTTCTAGGTTTTTGTGGTGCTCCTTTTTAGCATGCTCCCTTTGAAACACCTGTGTAAAATCCTTGATGGGAGCACAGTATAAAGGGAGTCAATTAGTAGCCATTGAGGCACTGGAATGTTAGGGACTAAATCAAGGGTCCCATCTTGACGATGGTGATTTAGCTTTCTCACACTGGAATCCAGTCTGAAACTAAGAAGACCCACTCCTCACATGGAGCTTAAAGTAAATAAAGCCATTTTTGGCAGTGGAGAGTTTAAATATGCTATTTGTGTGTGTGTGTGGGGGGGTATGCACTGTTTTTTTTGGATTGTCACAAGGTGTTACCCCAGGACTTCAGATGCATAAACACCCTTTCATAGCACTGTGCTTCTTTCCGGGATGTCACCTGCACATACACTGCCAGTATTACACATCTAGCCCTCATTCCATGCACAGTACAGAGCTGATTAAGCAGAGTGGGATATGCTTTATAAATCCATCCATAAACCACTCTTCACACTGTGCCAAAAACTGCAGGTTCTTCTTATTGGTAAACATGATATACCATTCTCCAGTCGTTCTGCTATCATAGAACAGAAACTTTTCCATGGACAATGTTACAGTAAACTCATGAGGAATACTCAGGTGCTCCACCAGTGTCAGCACTTCCAGACATACCCTCTCTGTCTGAGTGATCCTCTGTACCATCCTCTTCATCAACTGAACACCGGGCAGCCGCCCTGCCATGGCATCGGACACCCTCAAGGAACACCGTAACACCACCTGGGCTGTCATTTCCGCACTTATCCAGGCTCTCTCCCTCATATCACAGATCCCTCTTTGGGCTTCCACCTCTGTAGCATTGACTGCATGATTATGTGATTTAATCACTGCAGCAACATGGTCATCTACAGTATGCAGGCATGGAAGACTGTGGTACTCCACACAGTGCCAATATACTTTAGCTGCCACCTCACATATTTGTGAATGACTATTACAGTATGAACTGCAAGCCCATACTGTAAGCTGTCATTCGGTAGGCAGCTGGGTGGTGTGCGGGTGGGTTTGCTGCTGCTGCGCCAATGATGGAGGGGAGCTGAGTGGGCAGGGGGTCCTGTGTGGGTTGGGGATGCCACTGGATCACCAGGGATATTTTTCTATAGGATGTACTGGCGATCGAGGTTACGGGAGGGGTGAGGGGTACCACTAGACAAAATGGGCTATTTTAAGCATATTTCTATTGCAATCAGGGTTATGGGAGAGGTGGGGGATACTGCCAGACTACCAGGGATATTTTAAACATTTCTTTATAGCAATTGTGGCTACAGGGAGGGTGGGGGTACCACTAGACTACTGGGGATTATGTGGATGCTTGTGGATGGTGTTCTGGGGAGGAGCCACCCATGGCTGGTGGCCGCTGTGTTGTGCCCTGCATCACAGCGGCCCGCCTGTGGATAGCTAGCATTTGAGCCTTCTTTTTCAGGCTCAACTTTGTGCCCCAGTGTGTAGCGCATCTCAGGGTTGTGCCAGCATATGCACCACACATCCCAGGCTGAATATCGGGATGTGCTGCATAGGCATGGGCAAGCCCCCTGGGGATGCGCCACATACATTATCTTTGTGCCCCATGCATCGGGACTTGCACTGCTCTTTTGAATATTGCCCTGCGGCACATTTCTGGGGTTGTGCTGGCACAACTCAGTTGCGCCAGGTGCAACCACTTTGAATATCTAGCCCACAGTGCAAAAATGTGTAAAATGAAGATCACAATGATAATGAGATGTAGCATCTTCCCAACATTATCCAGGATACAAAATATAGGATAAGAAATATTTAAAGAGCTAGTGGAGTCAAAACAGGCAGACAGGTAAATAATACAAATTTGAAGTAGTAGTCAGTTGTAATTTTTTATTTCTGAAGTATTTTTCTTTTCCCTTTTGTTCATCAGAGGGGCACAGGACCCAAGGCAGCATGGATTCACAGCGGGAAGGTCATGTCAGATGAATCTAATAGATATCTTTGACTAGGTGACCAAAGCAGTAGATCAGGGAGGGGATGTGGACATGGTCTACCTAGACTTTAGCAAGGCATTTGACACAGTTCCACACAAAAGATTAATATACCAGATAGCCAGCCTTGGAGTGAGTCCCAAGATGGTAGCCTGGGTAAAGAATTGGCTGGAGAACAGGACACAGAGGGTAATAGTAAACGGAGTCCACTCTGAAGAAAGGGGAGTTACTAGTGGGATACTGCAGGGTTCAGTACTGGGACCAGTCCTCTTCAATGTCTTTATAAGTGACATTGCAGAGGGACTGGAAGGAAAAGTATGTCTCTTTGCAGATGACACAAAGATTTGCAACAGGGTTGACACACAAGGTGGGGTGGAAAGGATGAGAACGGACTTGGCAAGGTTGGAGGAATGGTCAAATATATGGCAGCTTAGATTCAATGCTAAGAAGTGCGGAGTAATGCACCTGGGAAACAAAAACCCAGGGGAAGAGTACATAATGGGGGGTGAGATACTAACAACAACAGAAATGGAAAGGGACCTGGGGGTAGTCATAGCAGATGACCTAAAGGAGGGCAAGAAATGTGAGAGGGAAGAAAGAAGGGATGGGGGGATACTGGGATGCATAGGGAGAGGCATCACCAGTAGAAAACAGGAAGTTGTTATACCTCTGTACAGACAGCTGGTGAGACCCCATCTGGAGTACTGCATGCAGTTCTGGAGACCCAGTCTCCACAAGGACATAGACAGGATGGAGGCAGTCCAGAGGAGGGCAACTAACATGGTGCAGGGCCTGCACCAGAAGACATATGAAGAGAGAGACTTAAGGAGCTTAATATGTATACCCTTGTGGAAAGGAGGGAGAGGAGGACATAACAGAAACTTTCAAATACCTCAAGGGAATCAACAAAGTCCAAGAGGGTAGCATCTTTCGGAAAAATAGGTGTGCAAGAACAACAGGCACAATTTGAAGATAGACGGGGGATGGCTCAGAGGTAATGTGAGGAAGTATTTTTTCATGGAGAGGGTGGTGGATGCATGGAACAGCCTTCCTGAGGAGGTTGTGGAGTTGAAAGCAGTGAGGGAATTCAAGAATGCATGGGACAGACATAATGTAATTCTAGGGAGTAGGGGTAGGAGGAAGTAGGCTGTTGGTTAACAAGGATCTGCAGCTTATCTATTAGGTAGGGAAATGGGCAGACTGGGTGGGCCAAGTGATCCTTATCTGCTGTCAAATTCTATGTTTCTATTTTCATCAGAAAGTATTCTATGTGATAATATTATGCTGGATGTGTCGAACAGCTCTTAGCCTGGCAGCTGACATAGCTTTCTCTACTGCCCCACACTACATCATCAGCATTGTGATCTCACTGATTGTGACTTCATGGGTGAATGATTTGGCAATCACTTGCTGTTCCTAAATAGCAGTGATGTTACAGTCATTGAGGTCACAATGCTGATGATATAGTGTGGGTCAGTAGAGTAAAATATGTCAGCTGCCAGGCTAAGAGCTGTTCCACACATCACGCCTACTAACATCAGGTAAACAATCTTCTAATTAAACAAAGGGAAAAGTAAAAGTACCTCAGATATAAAAGTTAATGGTTGGCTGCTTTTAAAATCTAATATTAGTTTTAGGCAGTACACTAGCTCTCTAGCTCTTTAAGGGAAATCTACTTTAGACTAAACGTCACTGTGTTCACTGACATAAACAGTTTCTTTATTGTTTTAAAATATATTAGATTGCAGTATTTATTTTAAATGTTGTGGCCACGAGGATGGTGTGTACAGAGTGTGTGTGTGTGTGTGTGTGTGTGTGGTTTGCTGTAGCTCAACATATTTTTCCCCCAAAAAGCAAATGCCTGCTGATTGCTATATAATTAACCTGGATAGGTCACAGAAGACCTGGCATATGTCTGAGGCAGTGTTTATTAGGTAGTGTCTTAAGAGGTTAAAAAATAGTGTAAGTCATTTGTTACTGGGGAAAGGCTGACATTTATGAGGTATGAATCTTTCTTGAAAGACAATAGTTGCCCAAGTGAAGCTAATAGCAAGAAAATGTTTAAATTCCAAGTATTTAAATGTGCAGGTTGTTGCATTTCGAAGGGGGAAAACAAATCTCCAGTTTAATAGGCAACCAATATTTAACAAGCTGTTTCAGTTTCCTAATGGCCATCTGATAAGCAGCTTTAGTGTTTCTTCAACATTCTAAACAGAAAGAAGGGAGTATTTTATTTAATTTGGCATAGTGATTTGTAGTTGTGGAAGGATACATTGAAATGTCTAAAAATGTGTCCACGTTCCTCCATTTTCCAGCTACAGACAGCAAGATAGCTGTAGACTCCGCCCACAGCCATAAAAAGGTGATCGATCTGACCCAGGGTATGTATAGACCGATAAGCCTATTAGATTATCTCTTAAAGATCTTCTCTAAAATTTTCCTGGTGAGGTTACATAGCCAAATTGAACAACTTTGTCGGTTCTCACAACACGAAGCCGGGTTCAGCACAGGGTCATAATGTCACAAGACATTATGATGCAGCAATATACCGCGCTGCCAATACAGTGCGATATATTGCCAATGGCATAAGTCCTGTTTTTGAGGAGGGCTCCCCGCACAACCTGTTACAGGGGATCAAGGCCTGAACTCTCGGAGGGTGTTATAGAAATATCGCACAAAGTGCAAAAAAAGTAAAATTCCATACATCTGGGACCAGGAATGGAAACCTGGTCCCAAACGTATTGCCTGCCTCCCTTGCTGCCTGAGGCTCATCCTGTTGAGCCACGGCAGTTGCTCTGCAGACCCCTGTCCCAGCAGGATTCTTATTCTGCACTGGGAAGAGTGAGAAGGTGCACTACCATGTATACTTCCTTTCTCGGTTTTGCACCCTCTCGCTTTTCCCTATCGTGCTGTTCCTATCTCGCCATCATGTCGTGTACTGTACAGCGTATGACATATTGACCTGGTAGGGTAGGGTTCAGGCCAGGTAGGAGTACTATTGATAACGGTTTCATTTTGTATCATCTTCTGTAGAAATGCATCTGTTTAAGAATCACAAAAATTGTATGCAGCAGTCATAGATTATAACTCTGCATTTGATTTGATATCTCATAATATGCTAGAGAAAATAATGTATGGCTGGGGAATCCAGCCTTCAGTAATCAAAGTAATAAGTGCTTTGCATAGAGATATTATATATATATATATATCTATATATAGATATATATATATCAATAATCTCCTTGCAAGCATGGATGACCTTTACTCTGACTCTCCTGATTGGTAAACACATATGCCCTGTGTTGGGGTACACTGACGATTTGGTGCTACGTGCTTTATCATGGCCAGTTCTTAAAAAAAAAAAATAACCTCAATATTTTGGCAAGACAGTCTTTTGAATTAAAATAAATTAAAATTAATCCAAACAAAAGTAGAGTGATGTTATGTTGTTCTAACAAAATCTCATATAACTGGATAGCATGTCAGGAATCACTAGGCTTAGCTAGAGAATATGTACATTTAGTTGTAATTTTTTTTTTTCAAATTGTCATTGGAATAAACATCTTAAGAATGCTGAAGTTAAAAAAGACAATCTTGGAATAAAGAGATTTAACTCCAGGTGTGGAGGCAGTACAGTACTTCCAACTCTAAGAGCCACTAAGGCTAAATATAATGCACAGGCCCTCAATGGGAAGAAGTATGGGATAGCAAAAAGAAGATGTTACTGGAGAAAGTGCTTGCACGGTTCGTGTGTTCATTGCTGGGAGTCCCTAAAACTGTACTGGCTAGATATTTACAGCTGAGCTGGGAGAGACAGCTCTACGGGGCCTAGCAATAGTGAAAACAAATTAACTACTTATTAACATGTCACATATGGAAGCAGGTAGATTACTGAAACAATGTCTTAATGAGAAAATACAATGGGAAATATTGGGATGCCAAAATCACAGTGGATTAAACAATTATTGTCTCTTCACAAATATAATCTTTTCTATTTGTGGCACTATACTAAGAATAATATCACAGTAACTCTCGCTTATAAAAAGTTTGTTAGTGATACTATTCAGGGTGTGCAGGCCTGTAGGGATCTTGAACTAATGTGTGATTCACATTATGTACCATGACTGATAAGTAATGCCAGTAGTCATAAATTTACATATTATCTTCACGTAATCATGGACGTTAAATTAAGAAAAACTTTCATGAATTTCAGATTTAAAACATTTCCCAGTATGGTGCTTTGGTCACAATATAACAAGCTTACAACAGAAAAAAAAGAAGGATTTGTATTAGAATATAGACAACTTGCTTCATGTAATGGCAGATTGTGTTTGGTATGAAAGGTCAAGGCAATATTGGTTAAGTCAGTTTCTGCAGTACCCAGATTACAAGAAGGAGGACTTAGTTAGTCTTTATGACAACTGAAGATGAATACTGTTTAATGAGAGTTGTAAATTATCATATGGATGTTACAAGAATAAGAAAGAAGAAAATACCATTTCTATTTAAATGACACTAGCAATGTTTGCACAGAATTTCTTCTGATTGTATATGCTATTGACTGTAATGATGTATCTATAGACTGAGCTATATTTTAACTGTACAGCAAAAACGTGGTTGATGCCTGATTATTTTTAATATTATATCCTGTATAATATTTATCTTTTGAGACCAATCAATAAAATTTCAACAACATGAGCTTTGGTTTTCTCAGCCTTCTTTTTCCCTCATGATCTAGTTCATATTCTGCAGGTTTTCTTAAATACATTTCTATCTCATCCTGTATCTTAGTGCCCAATATATTTACTGTACCTGATTTTCTGCAAAATTTATGTTCCCACCAGGTTCTGTGATTTCTAGGGTCACCAAAATATCAACGTTTTTACAATCGATGCTATTTTTCCCTCTTGCCGCGGTGCAAGCTTAGTCATCTACTGCCTCTCTAGCCCCATCACCCAGCAACCCAGGGACTTACCTCTGACCAGTGCTTCCTCCATGGCTTACCCCCCCATGGCAGGAGTCAATGGCTAGCACCTTCTCACCGAGGATATGGATCTGGTTCTGGGAGAGGGCGCTGCAGCAGATGCAGAGTATGCGAGGGGTTGGTGTCATCCTGCTCTGCACCCAGTCATTTTCCCTGTTCTGTTGTCCCCCAGAGGGATAGACATACAACGCCATCCAGATGTAACCACACATGCTACCACATGTAGGACATCGATGGCTGCTGCCTCTCCATCCACCAAGTTGCTGGTCTGACTGCCTGCCCCCAAGCCTCCACTTGAGGACAAACAAGTTCCAGGAAACTACAGCCCTCCCTCCCCAGAGGAGGAGAGCAGTCCATTGGATGCTCAATCCTCCTCTCCCCAGCCAGCATCCAGCGACCCGAGTCCATTCCCAAACCCGCAACACCAGCCCTCCATGCCACCAGGCCATATCAAGTTAAATAAGGGCCTTTCACAGCAGCCTCTAGTATTTTCCTTCTCATGAAGTGTGAATGTAGGACTACACATAACCAGTTTTTATTCAGCTCATTTATATATCTGTAAACTGAGACATTTTCATTTTTATTTGTTTCAAACCCTGTCAAAACTTCAAAGGAATCAAGACGGTCTGCCCTCAGATTAAATTGATTCTCTCTAATTTTCTATGGAAAGTTTCCCAAATGCAAAAGTAGTTATTCACTCTATTTTTTAATTTGTTGGTCTCAAACTGTACCCTGTAACTGATCTGCCTTTTTTATTATGTTATTTATTAGATTAGTTGTTTTAGTTGCAACATCTACTCCCACCATAGATGTATCTTTTTCATTTGTGCAAATGTATTGACCCTGTTTTATTACATTCTCCCAGACTACTTCAGTGTCACTTCTACCATACTTTCTCTTAGTTTTGTATGGTCAATATTATTCTTAACTCTCTCTATTATATAGTATCTGATGTATCTTTGGACTGTGAGTCCATTATATATGTTGACTTAAGAGTATCTGTTTGTGTTGCTTGTTCTTTTACTATCTTCTCATTAGTTTTTGTGTGCTAAGTGAAGTTTTCTAAATAACCATCCATTTTTAACTGTTATTTTAATATTGTCTTACACAAGGTCCTTGCTGATTCTTTTAAAGATAGAGAGTCTCTTCTAAATTTCATGTCCTCTGTTAGTATGAAATCCAATGCCTTCAGTAAATCATTTTGTAAATCCTGATAATCAAAAACAACCTGAAAAATTGTATATGGCAATCTAGACACATAGGTTGGAGATCATCCTTCTGCATTTAATTCACCCAGATCAAGCAGGATTTATACAAAGTTACCAGACTATGGATAATAGCAGGCAGACCCTATTCCTGGTGGAATATGTAATGTAGTGGTCCATCCTGGCAACCGTACTCAGTCAAGATGCTGAGAAGGCTTTTTGACAGGGTGCCTGCAAATTCCTCTGGGGCACTGAGTTACCCATTGGTTTCCTTGACCCACTTGTAGCTTGGCTGTAAAATGTTTATCAAGACCACCATGCCTACATTAGGGTGAATGGCACCCTTACTCCTCATGTGCCTCTACACTGTGGTACTAGACAGGGGTGCCCTTTATTGCCCCTGTCATTTGCTCATTATATAGAGCCTCTCACTGTGGCCCTTCACCCAGATCCAGTGGTGGAAGGAGTCCCCGTGGAGTGGTGGAATACACTGCCGCCATGTACATGAATGATATATTGACACTCTCAAAGCCAGACAGCACTATCCTGGCTCCGTGGGCAACACTTTCTACCTTTGGTTCTTTAGTGGGGTTCTCTCTGAACTTACATAAAACAGAAGTTCTACTTCTTCACTATTCCACTACCTCTACCTTGCAGCGTGACCTCCCCTTGTATTGGAGGGGCATGGGTATCAAGTACTTGGGTGTGTATCTCCTGAAAAATATTCAGAATTTCAAGCTCCTTAATTGTGACCCACTAACTAACATTACCACTGAAGATATTGTTAAGTGGTCATGGCTTCCGTTATCCTTATTTTCTCACCTGTATATGGCAACCTCAAATTCTTTACCTGCTCCAGATTCTTCCTATCTTTCCAGTGCCCTGTTATTTTTCATCATAGAATAAACTTCTTTCTCCTTTTATTTGGGGAGCCAGCATCCCCACATTTTATTTACGCTTCTGCAACTTCCAGTATTGAAGGATGGGGTGAATATGCCAAACCTACTTAATTATGCCTGGGCAGCCCATTTATGTAAAATATATTACTGTTTAAGCCCACATAGTTCACCCTTGTGGAAACAGATGGAATTAGTGTTAAACTATATGTCTGACATCGGCCTCCTCTTGTTCTCTTACCCCTCTAGTTCCCTTTGTCTGACAGGTTTTACACCTTTCAGTGCCAATACTCTACAAGTCTGGACACGGCTATCACAATTCCTCCAGTTTGAGTTAGTCTTCTACTTTTGTAGGGTGTTGTCCACAGATATTAAATTTCTCCTGCTCCACATTGACCACATTTTACAGCATTGGAAACATCCGCATCTCACATTTTTAAATTTCTTAGCACTGAAGGCCTAGTTTCCTTTGAAGAACTAAAGCTAATATCAAGCATAGCTGGCCAAGAACATTTCTGGTTTCTTCAAATTATAACATATCTGTTGCATAAAGCCCGGGAGTGAATACACTTACCCGATCTATTACTTCAAGTTCTAAATCTCCTAATAGGGGCAATTCACGGAACCACTTGGGGTCACCTGATAGGAAATGTGTACCACAGGCTGCAAGAACTTTTGTGTGATTCCTCTCAAGCCACATTGCATAAATGGAACATGGAACAGGCACGTTGATTCCTCCTTCACTGTGGCTGCAATATGCTATCCCAGCTCTGAAAGTGACCTCCTTAGTGCAGTTGAGAGAGCTCATGTGGAATTGCCAGCACTGGTTCTTCAGAACCCCAACCATCCTGGGGCCATTCCTGCCTGTCTCCTTTGGGCAGTGCTGGTGACAATGTGGTTACCCTAAAGCTGATCAGTTAAACATATTCTAGCAGTGCCTGGTCCTGTTAGAGTTCTGGCAAGAAGCTGCCTTGCAATTCGAAGAGATGTCCCTTTCTGGTGATTTGGTGACTCTAGTCATGGTGCTGATGCCTGACCCCCTCCCCCCCAATGACTTCATCTTAGCCCATGCTCATTGACATATATTTAGAGCTTAGCCACTAAGAAAGCTATTACCTGACTATGGATGAGGACTCATTCCCCAAAATTATTTCTGACATTACTGACATCTATACCATGGAATGTCTTATCACCTCCTATCATGGAACACTCCCCCAGTTCCAGGTGAAATGACAGAGTTGGGTGACATACATTATGGCTAAGGATGTGAATTTTATTCCGTAAGTTTTCTTAATTGAGTCTAGCTGTTTCTCCATTTTGATTTGGGTTTCAGACTAACATTTTTGGGGTGCTCCACCCCTTTTGTTTACTGTTTCCTCTGATAGGATCAGTTGGATGGGCACAGAGTTACTTCTGTTGATTTGTTGGTACTGTTTAAGCTTGTTTGTGTCCTATGCCTTAGGTGTTTATTTCTAGTGGCAGTTTTTAACTGATTGTATGAAGGTACCTGACATGCTGCTTATTGTGCTACTGTACCATCTTTGTTTCAGTAAAAACTACATAAACAAAGCAACCTGCAGCTGGGATGTCTGTTTCTTTCTTTTGCCATTTCTCAGATTAGATACTTCTTTGAATTCTCATATGTTTTTTTATTTACTTGCAGTTTCTTAGGTTTTCCACTCTTTGTTTTTGCAGTTAAACTTTTTATTGCATTTATAACTTTATTCATACATATAGTAATCTTGAGAGCATCGCCTTCAAACATTTCCTAATACAGAGGAGACTATAAATGATTGTACAGCTGATAATTAATAACCAAAACTCTTTACATTGTGTTTCTGTGTCATTTACATCTGTAATCACTACTATTATGAGCTCAGTAATTACAGTTTAAATCCATCATACTGTTGGGAGGTACATTTGGGAGAGGGGAGAGAATAATTTCAGGAGTCCCCTATAGGGGGAGAACCATCTAGGCAGGAGTGTTGGGCCATTGTGACTGTTGTGGAGGCACAAGTCAGGAAGCATAGGAGGACAAGGAGCGGGTGTAAACTTTGCAAGTAGAGTTTTATTTTTTTCCAATAACAATGAAATAAAAAATAAAATCATTCAGTATAACTATTTACAAAGGCAGTACAGACACAGAAAACAAAGTCCTTCATCTGAAGTAATCTGTAATTCCAAATGTCAGTTTCTCAGTCTCTAGCAAAAGTATTGCTGCTCTTTTTATAAGTCTTTGCCTGGGAACTTGTTAAAGGAGTAGTACACCCAGAATGTAAAAAAACATATGTTATGTAGAGTGTTTTGATATGTATGTTAAATCCTAGTGTGTCCTTCCCTCTATCTGCTATTTGGAGTTTTTCCTAAATTGCCTGCTAGCTGTATGGTAGTTTTACGACCCCTGAGGATCTCCATAACAAATAGGTTTATTGGCTTTCTTTCTCCCAGGATGCCCCCTGTCTCATGTGACAGTGATGTAGCCATGCCCTTAGATTTAGCATGTGTATTGCTTTAAAATTAGTTTAGCAACAGCAGAGCCTTGTAACTTCTTACCCAGGGAACAGAAATGGCAACAGTTAGTTTAGCAGATACATGAGAGCAAGCTAACTGGGGTTTCTGTAAGACAACAGCTACTAAATAGCTCTAATTCATTATTTGTGTTTTTGATGTTACAACACTCCTGCTAGCTAGACCTGATACACAGAGAAAACAAAACTAGTGAATTAGAGCAATTTAGTAGCTGTTGTCTTACAGAAACCCCAGTTAGCTTCCTCTCATGTATCTGCTAAACTAACTGTTGCCATTTGTGCTCCCTGGATAAGAAGTTACAAGGCTCTGCTGTTGCTAAACTAATGTTAGAGCAATACACATGCTAAATCTAAGGGCATGGCTACATCACTGTTACATGAGATGGGGGCATCCTGGGAGAAAGAAAGCCAATAAAACTATTTGTTATGGAGATCCCCAGGGGTAGTAAAACTGCCATACAGCTAGCATGCAATTTAGGAAAAACTCCAAATAGCAGACAGAGGGAAGAACACACTAGGATTTAACATACATATCAAAACACTCTACATAACATATGTTTTTTGCACATTCTGGGTGTACTACTCCTTTAAAAGAACATCCTGTTTTTCTCAAAATGTTCTTGTCAGTTTCCTTCCTTGCAGATGCAACAAAACAGTACATGGTGTCCCAGAACTGACCTTCTGTTGGCAGCTGTGCAAAACAGCTACTGTTGCATTCCATGTTAACCTCCTAAGCTCCAAATATCTTTTTGAAATCATTTCAACAATGTAACTATATACATTTTCAAACCAAGGGATTCCAGTTTTACATAAAGATTCACACATGTTTTATTACTTCAGATATGCAAGGGGGAAAAAAGTCAGAAACAGCAAGTGGAGGCAGAGAAAAAAATTTGACTGCACAGTCAGACAAGAGACAAAAAAGGAGAGGATAGAACAGATCCTTGCATTTAGCTCTTTCTACGTAACAAATGGGACAGGGTCTTATTCAGCCCTGTCACATACCCCCCTCCCATTTAAGTGGGGACCTGTTTAAAAAAGACAGGTTTCCAAAACTTTCCATAAATTCTCTGTTAACATTAGCTTATAAGCTTTACAGTTCTCAGATATGCAGTATCCCTTTTCTCCATAACATCCAGTATGGCAAACAGTGAAGTTCAAGCTCACATGTTTTTTCAACCTTCTGAATTCTCAATTCTAATGTTTGTACAGCAAACAGTTACGTTTAAACCCATGCATTTGTTCAACCTTCTGAATTCTCAATTTTAGTGTTTCTAATTGATCAACTTAGCCATTAACATTGCAAAAAAAGCATAATACTTATACCCATTTATCTCTTTTCTTTATGTCTCTCCCAGCCCTGAAGGAAGCAAACCTATTTTACCAGAATGCCACCTCTTTCCCCAGGTGGTCTTCTTTTTTGGGCCTTCTGCTTCTCCCGGTCTGTGGGAAGTAAAGGCTTTTTTTTCTGCAGGGTAACAGCACCCTTTTCTCTGGGGGCTACAGCCAACATTAACTGGCAGGTAATGCAGGATCTATAGTAGGTTGCTACCTGCCTGCAGACTCCTGTCCAGTAAAAATGTGACAGAAGGTTTGCCAAAGTTTCCCTCTTACTTAGATGCCTCCCACTGTGATCAGTGTTTGCCCACTGCATCAACTGCATCAGACACTTAGTGGGAACAACCACCTGCTCCTCCATCTTGTTTAACCTGGGGTTAGGGCGTAACCTGTATAATACCCCTTTCTTCACAACATAATGGGGATGGGCTCTGTTAAGCACTCCAGGACCAATATGTACACCATCAATACTTATCACATACTGGTATGATCTGCAAACATGTGCATCCCCATTTCGTAGCATACCCCAGTCTCTGACTCTCTAGGGAATCCCTGGTTTAATAAAAAGATCAGTCCCTTCAGCCATCTCATAGGCTTTTTCCTCACCTCTCAACTGATGTTCTAAAGGGGCCATGCCTCCATCTCAGATCTCATGATCTGCATCTCGGGGTGTCCTTTCTTCTTCACTATGAACAAGAACCTCTTCATTGGCAGTCTCTATACTACTCACACCTGATTCTCCATGACAACACCTGATTCTCCATGACACAACACCAGGCATTCCTCCAGTTCTGATTTTGGGTCAACAAGGTAGCACCTGGGAAACACAGGAAACTCCAAATGCTCCATCTCCATCTTGGGTATCATGGCTCTGAACTGGTTCTCTGTACTGTGGGAGGACTCCTTGTGGCATTTGTCTGCAACAGATGGGGCCTTTCCTTGCCTCTCGACTTTGTCTGACTTGTTCACAGGCTTGCCTTTCCTGGCAGACTCACAGTGCTGCCCCTGGTAAATTATGGGGACCACTGGGTATCTCTACTCAGCCTCCATGCATCATTCTGTGAGCCAGTTCACCAGTTCTGTTAAGGTTTTCACCATCTGCATAATTTCCTTCACTGCCCAAAAGTCATATCTCAGCAACTCCATAGTGTCTCTGTTAGGTGCACTACTGCCAGTCAGACCTGCTCTTTGTTGTTTAGCCCACTATTTGAAGATGGCAGGCAGGCTTTCAGGTTCAGTCACTGTATCCTATTCTTCCATCACTGGTTCTAGCAGTACAGTCTCAATTTGGACATTTGTTTCTGCTTTTAGTTTGACTGCCATGCTTCCGGTAAACACTCCTGGGCTAGCTGTTACAGGATCCATACCTTTCTGCTATGCTTCCCTGGTACCAAGTCTAGTACCCATGCACAAAACTCCTGGTTTAGAGTATGCATGGTGTAAATCCCACTTAGTTTGACACCATATGTCATCAAGGCACAAGTCCTTCATCTGAGGGAATTTCTAATTCCAAGCTTCAGTTTCTCAGTCTCTAGCAAAAGTATTGCTGCTCTTTTCATAAGTCTTTGCCTGGGAACACATTAAGAGAACATCCTGTTTTTCTCAAAATGTTCTTGTCAGTTTCCTTCCTTGTAGGTGCAACAAAACAGTACATGGTGTCCCAGAACTGACCTCTTTTTCACAGCTCTGCAAAACAGCTAGTGTTGCATTCTAGGTTAACATCCTGAGCTCCAAATAGCTTTTTGCAATCATTTCAACAATGTAACTATATACATTTTCAAACTAAGGGATCCCAGTTTCATATAAAGATTCACACATATTTTATAACTTCAGATATGCAAGGGGAAGAAAAGATAGAAACTGCAAGTGAAGGCATAGAAAAATTTGACTGCGCAGTTAGACAAGAGACAGAAAAGAAGAGGACAGAACAGATCCTTGCGTTTAGCTCTTTCTGCACAACAAATGGGACAGGATCTTATTCAACCCTGTCACAGTGACCTAACACAGGCTTTAACATGGGAAAGCAAGTGGATGCTGGACAGCCCTTCAGGGTGGCTTGAGCAAATCCTTGTTACGGAGATCTGAGGTGGGGCCTACCTTATCTGGTACATATTGTAAGAACTGGCTTCACCTCTCAAGGAACTTCTGGATTGTGTGTGCTGCAAAATGGGACATTCTAGAAAAGGTAGCCAAGTTTCCCATTGCCCTTAGACATTCATTGAATGTAGGGATATCGGTTGATTACCATCTCCTAAGAATCTGCCTTTTGACCTCTATTCAAGCCTGAATTAACCACAGCCTTTGTTGTTTGGACAGTATGATGTTTGCCTGCCCAATACCCAAGATCAACATTTTGGGGGAAAGTGGGACATTGGTTTGTAGGATCTCCGAACAACTATCAAGTACCTTTGCCAAAGGGGGTGGATGAGGTCACACTGCCACAGGACATACAAATCAGCTCCAGGGGTTCCACATTTCCAGCAGTTATCATGCTGCCAGAGACCAATGGATTTAGGTTGGGCTGGGGTACAGTACCATAGATGGAGAAGTTTGTTTTGTATGAGTGGGCTGTGGGGGTCACCACAGGCCTTCCTCACAGTGCTCCAGCATTCTCTCCACTCTTCTTCTGATATATCTACCTTGAGCACATTTTGCCATCTTAGTCTGGCTGGCTGTGATGGATCTGGAGCTTTGTCTCTCTGCAACTTATATATGCTGCTACAGGTGTGTTTACCCATTTCTAAATAGGCAACTTTACATAATGCCTATTCCTGGTAGGTTCACACATTACACATGAGTATTTCTTTTCTGACCAAGCCTGAAATACATTCCTGAATTGTAAGTACTTCAGAAAAAAATCTGACTTCCACAGGTTGTATTTCGCTTGCAAGGTTAGAAAGGATTCCAAGTTCTGACCATCCACAGTCAACACATCTCTTATGCTATATATCTTATTGTCCTGCCAGGATTTCCAGACAAAGGGCTTCCTATCTATGCACCAATGGGGGTTGTTCCAGAAAGAAGTATAAATCCCTGGACTCAGACATGCTTTGGCTATTCTCTCTGTTTTGCACCAGGCTGAGTAAGCACATTTAATAGTAAGCCATGTGTGAAATTGTTCAGGAAGAGAAATCCCCAGGTATGCAAAGGAATGGTCTCCTTGCAGTACACAGGATTCTGATTCAACCCAGGCTGGAGTCTGTAGGGTATGCGAATGGAATATCCTATAAATCCTGGTGGTTGTGATGGTGTAGGCATAAAGCTGAAACTGTGGCAAGCACCATCCACCTCTAGCCCATGATGCCTTAAGATTGGCCCTGCTATATCTCAGGATGGACTTCCCCCATAGGAATTTCCCTGTAATGGCATCTAATTTCGGGAACCACTTGTGTGGGATCTCTACCGGTAGGTGTGATAGCAGGTAAAAGACCTGAGGTGCAAGCATTGTCTTATTGGTTGCTATCTTCCCCACCATTGACAGGTCACGGTGCTCCCATCTTTCAATAATTTATTTCTGCAGGGAATTAAGAAATGGGCTAAAGTTCCTATCCACCAGTACTTGGACCTCCTTGACTATTTTTATACCCAGATTCTTAATTTTCCCCTTGGCCCAAGCCAATCCCAAGGGCGGTATAAGTTCAGAAACTGTAAGATTATTGAGGGGAAGGACCTCTGATTTGTTTGCATTTTTACGCAAACCTGATATTTTGGCAAATGAGTCCAGCAACTCCAGGACATGTGGTACACTCCTAGAGATATATTTTGTTAGGATGAGGTAGCCATCTGTATATAGCATGGTGTGATAATGGTTTCCCCCATACTTCTATCCCTTCTATTCCCGGATGTGTCCTCAGTGCTATTGCTAGGGGCTTTATAGCCAGTACAAAGAGCATGGGTGAGAGTGGGAAACCCTGCCTCGTTCCCCTGTGTAATGTAAATGGCTCAGAGAGAATGCTATTCATTAGTAATCTTGCTGTGGGGCCATTGTAAAGGGTTTTCACCCATGTCCTGAAGTTATTCCCAAAGTTACAGCGCTGCAATACCTCATGCAAGTATTCCCACTCCACGGAATCAAATGCTTTTTCAAAGTCTACTGTTACTGTTGTGGGAGGGTTGTTGCAGACTGCATCAGTGTGATAAGTGCCTTCAGGTGGTTGGCAGTAGCCCTCCACTTAACAAAGCCTACCTGTGAAGGGCGTGTCAGAAGGGGCAGCACTTTCTCTAATCAGGATGCCAAGGTCTTAGTTAGAATTTTTGCATCCACATTAATAAGCGATACATGGCAGTAACTGGCCGGGAGGGAGAGATCTTTACCTTATTTTGGGAGGACTGTGATAATCGCCTCCCTCATTGTTATGGGCAATGATCCATTCTGATATGCTTCTTGCAACATGTTTAGCATTGGGGCTAGTATCAATTCTCTTATGCTTGATAAAAGTCTGCCGGGGAACCCATCTCCCCCTGGTGATTTATGAGTTGCCATTTATTGTATGGCTCAACTAAGTTCTTCTTTGGTGAAAAGCATGTCCAGGGCTGCCTTATCTGACTCAATTAAGTGGGGTCATTTCAGGCCTGCCAAGAAAGCTGTAAGATTTTGGGCATCCCCTGTTACATGTGTACCATATAGGGTCTTATAAAAGTCCACCATTGTTCTGTTAATGAGTTTAGGAGCCACATGCAGGACACCCTGAGGGTTTTTCAACTGTGTTATGAGTCTCTCTGCTTGTTGCTTTTTAAGCCTGTACAATAAGAGTTTCCCTGATTTCTCGCCCTGTGCCCAGTATTTGTGTTTCATCCTGTATATCTGTAACTCCGCTCTCCTGGAGGGCAGATAATTTAGCTGGCTTCTCAATGTCATAATTTCATATATCAGGGTCTTTAGTAGCTAATTTGGATGGGTCTCTTTAATAAAGGGCCTCTTTCTGGCTTAGTTGTGCTTCTAGTCTCAATGCCTCCTTGTCCCTTTGTTTCTGGTGATAGGTAGTGAAACTAATTATAATGCCCCTTATTGTGGTCTTAAAGGCTTCCTATGTCATGGATGGTGAGGCCAACCCCTCTGGGTTGTTAAAAAATAAGTGTTTGTTCTCTGCTTCCATCCGCACTTGGAAGTCCTGGTCTTGAGTAACAGCAGGTCTAATTACCATGCTGCTGACTTGGATGCCAGAGGTGCCATCCCTATGGTAATGGTTAAAGGTGTGTGGTCAGAGATGTATAGGAGGGCTATTTTAACTTCTTCCACTTGTGGGGTCTGACTGGGTGTGGTGAACCAGTAGTCCAGTTGACTGTACATAGCTATGGCTTCCGAAAAGTAAGTAAAATCCCTCTCTGCCGGATGCAAGACTCGTCAAGTATCTGTTAGATTAGGCAGGGATATTAGGTTTTTCAACACTTGAAGTAACTTAAGATGAGGCTCAGGCCTTGAATTGGACCTATCCATTATATAGTCCATGGCCAAATTGAAATCCCCCCTAGAATTATTTTGGAATCATCCGAGATTATGTCCAAAAATGCTTGAATGAGTTTGTGAAAAAATTCCAGGGCATCCTCATTTGATGCAGTATCACTGACCCTGTAGGTGTGGCCATGTTTGCCAAAACCCATCTCCCTTCCGAGTCTGCTTTTTGTTCCATTGGGGTCCATTTTAATTTTCTGTGGCACAGATTAAGACCCCCCATTTGGTTTTCCCTGAGGAGCTGGGGGTTTCCCATCCTACCCATTCTTTTGCCAGTCTACATACTTCAGGCTTAGTCAATTTAGTTTCCTGCAGAAAGGCCACCTATGTTTTTAGTTGCTTCAGCCTATTTAGAACCTTTTTCCTTTTTATTGGTGAGTTCATGCCCCTCACATTCCAAGAAGTGGCCACTACCACCTGTATATTATCCATGGTCTTGATGTGAGGGGTGAACCCAGGACTTTGGATTAGTTCCATCGGCTGAAATTCCTCTTTAGGGGGCATATGCATCATGTCCACACTCTTACCCTTATCCTCCTTCCCTTTCTCCCTTCCTGACTCACCCAATCACTTTGCTGTATGAACCTTCCAGTGTGCTCCAAGATAATCAACAACTCCACTTTTTTTTTTTTTTTTTAACAAGTATAAACCATAACATTTGTCTGGGCCTATATGGGATCCTTAGACTTTCCACATTCTGTATGGCTGAAAGGACAAAAACTGTAGGGCCCCTCAACCCATAATCCAACTTTCTGTTGACTAAAGAACAAGAAAAAACAAGCATTGGACTGAGGATTAGCACCATGTATCCTTGTACCCTTCAGTACCCCTCACCCACGGGGGGGGGCAGTCCCTTCCTAGACCGGGCAACCTCCAGTCTCTGCTGCCTATGACCAGAAAAGTTATCCTGGGGGGATGTTGTCTAGTTGCCTGTTACTGTGTATGTCGGAGCTATATGCATCCAGTCTGGGCATGCTTTCTATTCGGAGGGGATGTGGGAGAAATTGAGAACCCTTGACCCACATTACCATCAGAAGGTTTGGTATCTGGACTTGTCATACTCCTTAGAGGGCCCTGTTCCTCTCTAGAGGAGTTATCTGGCCCTTATCACCATTCCCCAGCCTTCTTATATTGCTCTACCAGGCCTGGGAGTACTAATACCCAACACAGAATACCAAGGGTGGGGTAGATTTAAAATAGGCTTCCTTGTCCACTTGACAGGAGCTAGAGTTACCCAATTCACTTCCTTCCTAAGCTGTATAGCATACTGCCTCAGGCTATATAAACCTCTGGGTGATGAAATGTATTACAGCAAACCCTTTTGTACTGTATTGTGGCATCTGGGAGCTAGGTGTAAATACCTACCTTCCACTGTCCCAGGGAGAAGCACCCCCCCACTGTGTTTGGAAGAAGGAAATGAGCCACTTAAATTTCTGAGGGGCTCCTCAGTCTCCTTAAATCAAATGCCATGCCCCTTTCCTGCTCATAGAACACTCGAGGACTTCCTTATCACTCTGCTTCTGGCAGTGTGTAGGCACCTTGTTCTCTGCCCGTTTTACCACCCAGGATGTTGGCTAACTTGTGACTATATACAGAAGGTTAACCCTCCTTTATCTTAGATAGCCCTCCTCTCTGGATGCTAGCAACAAGTTTCATTAAGCCTTCTATACCCATGTATCCTTGAGGTCCATGTTAACCACCCCCGTGCTAAGATTTCTGCCTAGTGCGCTTGCCATAGATTGCAATGGGGGGGAGAGGCTGGCCGCTAACCTGGCCTTGAGTCACGTCTCATCCATCGGGGGCCTTTGTAAATAGGAGGTTATCATTTATTATGGGCCCTCTTGCTGTTGAAAGCCTCCCCCGAACACCACTTCATCATAGCCCTGCTTCATATTATCGAGCTGTGTTACTCCTTTAAATCTTTTAACTTGACTGCCTCTCATGGGACCTTTCCCATCTGCCTCTCAGCTTATTAGCTACTTTTAGGCTATCAGGGGCAATCCACTCCTTTCCTGATCATTTGGCTGTACTTGTGTTCACTGCCGCAATATCCATATTTCTGGGTGTCATTTATGTATACCAGGCAGCAGCCACTTTTCTCTACTGCAGGGCATAGATTCATAGAAGTGTGATGGCAGAAAAGGACAGACAAGGCCCACCGAGTCTGCCCATTTGTCCAGCTATCTGCTTGGACCTGCGCCCCCCCCCCACCCTTAACACTCCTCTGTGGTTGTCCCATGCCCTTTTGAATCCATCCACAGTTTCATCTCCAAAGACCACCTCCGGGAGTCTGTTCCACCTTTCCACCACTCTCTCTCTCTGTGAAATAGTATTTCTTAATGTTACCCCTGAACTGTCTCCTTTTTCCACCTGCAGATCATACCCCCTTGTCCTCTGATTACCACTCATCTGGAAGATGCTTTCCACTGGCACCCTGTTTATACCCTTAAGGTACTTGAAGGTCTCGATCATGTCCCCCCTCTCCCTCCTCTGTTCCAGGGAGTACATGTTCAGATCCCTCAACCTTTCTTTGTAGCATAGGTGGCTTAACCCTTTTACCATCTTAGTCACTCTCCTCTGAACCTGCTCCAGCCTCCCCACGTCCTTTTTGAAGTATGGCCTCCAGAACTGGACTCCGTACTCCAAATGTGGTCTAACCAGATGGGTGTACAACGGTACTATGACCTCCCTATTTCTATTGGTGATCCCCCTTCCGATGCATCCCAGTATTCCACTCCCCCTAGCCACTGCCCTCCAGCACTGCCTTTCCACCTTCAGGTCCCCTGATATAATGATGCCTAAGTCCCTTTCTTGTTCCGTTACCTCTAGATCTCTGCCCCCCCATACAGTGCCCTGCTCTCCAATTCCTGTAGCCAAGATGCATGATTCTACACTTTTCTGTATTGAATGCAAGCTGCCACCTCTTTGACCATGCCTCAAGCCTCCCCAAATCTCTCTGCATTTTTTTACCCCTTCCTGCATGTCCACCCTATTGCAGATTCTGATATTCTCCGCAAACAGACTCACACCTCCCTCAAGGCCCTCCACAATGTCCCCTAAAAATATATTGAATAGTAGGGGCCCCAGCACTGATCCCTGATGGACCCCGCTTGTGACCTTGTCCCCTCCAGATGCCACCTAATTTATTATGACTTCCTTTAATCTATCTAGGGTTGCCACCTGTCCTGATTTTCGCAGGACAGTCCTGATTTGGGCAGCTGTGTCCTGCAATAAAACTTGAAAAATACTGCATGTCCTGACTTTATAGCAGAAAGAATATTTTCTAACTTTCCACTAAATGTTGCAGAAAACTATAATGCTCTAACCAAAATACATTACAATGACAAGAAACAGTAGAAGCAACTAAGAAACTACAATATTTAGCTTCAATTCTGATTATATAGAGAAAACAAGTCTGTTGCATTGATCGAGGTTACATAATGTCCTGCAAAAAATCATCTTTCAGTAAGAAATGTCCCACTTTGGGCTTCTTAAAAGGTGGCAACCCTAAACCTACCTAACATCATAAATCCATCCTAAACATTCATTTGATTAACATACCCCAAGGAAAGTGCTGTAACATTAACAATACTACTAGTTTATAACCCCAAACTCCATCCCTTGACAGCTTGTGTCAGCCGCCTTGCTCAAACTGCTGTATGGTGCAGTTTCGGCTGTAGTTTCTTGCTGCATGAGGGGGCTTCAATCCTCTCAAAAGTCTCAAAGTCACAGTTGATCGGAGCCTCTCCGCTCACCACATTAGGTAATCTCAGTAATTACCTTGCGAGGGAGTGGGAAAAAAATGAATTTACTGACTTTGGTGAGGGCAGGTGTTCGGTCGGGAGAGGCAAATCTCCAGCCTCCTCTTCAGTGATCTCACTGATGCAAGTAGCCCATTCTTAAATAATGGGCCCCACTCTTCCTCAGTGTTCAAAGTTGCGTCTGGTTCTTTTCGGTTTTGATCTTCAGAACTTGTCATCGGGAGCCCAGTGGGGATCAGGTTGCGAAGAGGAGAGTACTTGTTAGCCATCTTGATAGAGTGTTGTTTGGGGGTTACTGCTGGTGTCTCACAACTGGCACAGCCTCCGCTTGCTTTGGGACCTATTTCACAGGCCACAGGGATGACCACCTTTGTTTCTCTGCCGTCGCATTTCTCATCTTCTATCATCCTCGGGGAACTGTTTGCCATGCTTCCTCCTGCATACTTTCTGCATTTGTCTCTTGTCATTGAGGGAAGTTTTCCATTGGGGAGATCTCCATTTCTTGAGGTGGGGCACCTCGTGGCTCAATTGGTGCTTGCCTTGCTCCTCGCCCCTCCGGCTGAATGTCCCTCAGAAATTACTGTACATCACCGGGATTATTAAATGAAATATACTCCCTATTAAAGTACACTCTTAGACAGGAGGGATACCAGAGTGAAGCCGGAATGTTAAGAGCATACAGTTGGCACTTCATCTCCGCTTGTGCCGTCTTTTCCTCAATAGCTCCAAGGAAAAATCTTGATAAAGCTGAACCGCATGGCCCACCCAGGACAACTTTCCTTTTTCTCTCACCACTTGGAGATAAAGTTCTTTAGTAGGCTATCTGAGGAATTTGCAGAGGATGGGACATGGCCTTTCCCCCTGGTCCGGGCTTCTAAGCGAGTGAACGATGTGGGCCCTCTCGAGCTCTAGAGGAGGGCCATTATTTAGTTGTATTATGTTCAGTAGGGCATTCTGTAAAAATGAGAGCGTTTCTCACCTCTCTGCTCCCTCGATGATTCCCACTATCCAAACGTTGCCCAAAGCGGACCCCCAATTCAAATAACACACCACACTGTTTTTGGTATAAAAAAGGGCTGCAGCTCTTTTTACTTAATCAAAATTTGTTTACATTACATGGGACACTTAACATTTATAAAAGCCTAATATGTACATCACAATTTACAGATATGCACTTTACAATATATCCTATATACGTACAACACTATACAGAACATTGTTTAACATATGTACATTTTAGTATCCCACCCCGTAAGACACCTTGGGCAGCCATAATTCATGTATTGCTGAAACCGCGGCTCCTTCATCCGCTTGTTTGAAGGGAACTCTGGCCCTTTAGTCCAACAGACCCATTGAGGGCCGTGCCTTTCTGCAAGACAGTCCCCCCCATCTTACCCGAATTTAGGGCCTCCTAGCTCCTTGACGAGAAGCATGCCCGTCGGGGGCCACACTCCCCATCTCAGAATCTTGGATCCCAGTGTTTCAGTGCATGCCCCAGCCTGGGTGCCTTCCTCTCCCGATCTTCCGAGGCATACCCATCCTATGGTTGTGCCTCTTCCTGGTGACACCCAATCACAGCTCTTCTTTTGTCTGGAGCCTCTTACCCAGGGTCAGCCATGAATTACCGCCACTTACATATGGTGCCAACACGTATCTCCCACTAATGCCCAAGGGATCTTACTTTTTCCAAACAGTACTGTCTTGCAAAAATTGTTAAGGGTATTGTTAAACATGTCATTTCCAATGTCCGATAAATGAACCCCATCCTGGCTATACAATCCCCTATCCATTTTGGTAATCAAGAAATGCCTGATTACCTCCACACCCACCCAGTGAGGCCGCGAAATGGGACACCTCCCTATTCACGGACCTCCGTGCTTTGTCCATGGCTCCTGCCTTTCGCTCACCACGCCACTGCTGGTGTGGTAACATTCTTGTCCATGCCAGAATGGTGCGAGGCAACATTTGTTTTAAGTGAGACAAATCCCTCTTAATATCCCCAATTAATCTGGGTGCCCCTAGGGTGACCAAGTCGTTCCCTCCCAGGTGAATAACCAGTGCGACCGGTGGTTGACGATGTAGGCCCAATCTAAAAATCATTTCACCTAATGCCCCTCCACTTCATCCCCCCTGTTCCTGCCCAATTAATCACAGCTCGACTTCTTGGCATGCCCAGCTGTCTTGTGTAAGGCCGTTTTTTCACCCTCGTGTATGCCTCCCTCACCTGTGAATGACCCACGATCCATATCTGAGGGGATGTTGCAGCCATGCCTGTAAGACAAAATAGAAACATGTGAGTATTCTACCAATTTGAACTTCAGATACAACTTGTGCTGGGTTCCCCAGCATCACTTCCTGCTGTGTTGTGCTGAGGCCTGATGTACCCCATGTATGCTTTTGATGCCCATCTGCCGACCTCTTTTATCTGATCTTCTTTTAACCCACACCTGGCTGCCTCAGTGGCTGCTCCAATTCTGAATGAATGGGTATTGTATGAGGTTGGGTTTACACCTGCCATCCATAATCCCTTTCGTAGGACAGCAGTGAACTGCCGTCTTGTGACCGCTTTTCCTTCCCCATGCACAAACAAATGCCCCGGTCCTGTTGGACGACCTGCCACATACTCCTTCATTGACAACCATGGGCAAATGTTCCCTGGGGGGGGCCATAAACAGTGTTATAATGGTGGTGGGGGGGTCGCACTGGTTCATTTTTGATTTTCGCAGCTGAAGACATAGTCTGTCTTGCCAGATGACAAAATCACTAAACTGGAGATTGGTATTCTGACTCGATGAGTTAGACTGTGGCACCAACTCAGACACCAGGAAGGCCCCAAAAAATGTACATATGTATAGGGCCCTGAAAAGCTTGGTTTCGTAGCCCGAGCTGCAAGTGACTGCCAGTGCTTTCAGGAGGCTGGACAGTTCAGGTAGTCCGATGGGCTTCCTTGTGTCCGCCTCTTTTCCTGCGAGTCTAGACATGCCCTGTATCATTTTCTTCATAATGAAACTGTTGGAGGGTCAGGGAAACCCTCGGACTTGCAAAGAAAGGTGATGCCCACTAGTTGGAGGCGTATAACTGCTGGGGATTTTCCCAGGCTTTCTAAGTGGAGGATATAGCTTTGAACTTGTCTTTGGGTATTGTGCAGTTCCACGCTTACCTCGTGGTCACAAAATTGCTGGAAAGACCCATAGCTACCTACATAACTTCCTCCCTGTCGAGGGGGCCACAGTGAGTTGTACCAGTTGCTGCAATCTTGGTTCCCAAGTCTCCAGACCACTTCCGGTATTTGTGTGGGGAACTGGTCCACCCTCAGGGCTAACCGCCTGAAGTGCTTGAGCTGAAATCGAGACAGGGCATCAGCTGTAACATTTTCTTTTCCTGGCAAATGATGTGCCTTAAAAGAGATGTTGTACCATAGGCAGCATAACACAAAGACCTGCAAGGCCTTCATCACCTCTTCAGAACGAGACGTCTGCGAGTTCAATATGTCTGCTACTGCCCTGTTGTCTGTGTGAAACAGCACTTTCTTATTCTGAATTTGTGCCCCCACACCCTTACGACTACCATGATAGGGAACAATTCGAGAAGGGTGATATTTTTTGTGAGTCCCATCAATACTCAATCCTGTGGCCAGTGTCCTGCAAACCATGCTCCTTGCCAGAATGCCCCAAAACCAATGCCACCCGAAGCATCGGTCACCATGTACAGATCCAACAATTGGTCTACCAGTGTCTGCCAGATGGTGATACCATTGAAATCTTGTAAGAAGAGTTCTCAAACCTGTAAGTCTGCTTTTATGCCCTGCATTAGTCTGATGTGGTGATATGGTTTTAGAGCCCCCCCAGTGGCTGATGCCATCCTCCTGAGGAATGGCCTGCCTTGGTAAATTGCCCGGCATGCAAAATTCAAGTAGCCTCTAACAGACTGCAGCTGTTGTAGGGTCACCTTCTTTTCCCTTCCCATCTCACCCAACAGTTTGCTCAAAAGTGCCACCTTGTCTTGCAGTAGCCAGGAAACCATGGCCTCAGAGTCTATTTCTATGCCCAGGTACGAGAGGCAGGTAGCAGGGTCCTCTGTTTTTTCCTGTGCTAGCGGGACACCGAAATACCCCATTAATGAGGTGAAACCATGCAGCGTCTCCGCACATGTGGTTCCCCCCCTGGGGCCCACAAATAGGAAATCATCGAGATAATGAACTATATGTACATTCTGTGTGTGTTCTCTGGTGGCCCACTCCAAAAAGGTTGAGAATGCTTCGAAGGCTAAGCAGCTTACGGAGCATCCCATGGGCATAGCCTTGTCCATATACCATTGGTCTCCAACTTTGAAACCCAGAAGATCCTGATCACTCGGGTGTACTGGTAGCAAACGGAAAGCGGATTTGATGTCACTTTTTGCCATCATTGCCCCACGGCCTAGATCTTGTATGTGGCGCAGTGCCACATCGAACATTGTGTATTGCACTGTGCAGTCCTCTGGGTTGATGAAGTCATTTACTGAATTGCCTTTCGGGTAGGACAGGTGATGAATGAGCCTGTATTCCCCTACTTCCTTCTTGGGGACCAGCCCCAATGGGGATACCCTGAGGTTGTGCACTGGGGGGTAATCGAATGGTCCCACCACCCTGCCTGCCTCTACTTCCTTGGCAATTTTCCTTTCCAGGATGTTGGGAAGTAAATTGGCAGACTTGAGATTGCGAGCTGTGGTTTCTACCCTTGGCCCCTTGTATGGTATCCTAAAACCATACTTGAAACCGTCATGTATATATTTTGCTATTGTTTTTTCTGGGTAGCAGTTGAGCCAGGGGTCCATTCGGTCTAACCGTGCTAGCGAATTAGCTAAACTTCCCAGACCCCTTTCCTTTTTCACTGCTTGCTCCCTCGATGTTTGATTTCTTGGAGGATTGTCATGTGCATTCCGAGAACTTGTGTTCTCCTCCGCACAACTTGCAGATGTGCCCGTACTTACAAAAGGAACGAAAACATTTTCCTTTACTGTAGTCATAACGTGCCTTCCTCCCTGCCCCTTTCCTCTGTTCTTTACTGTACTCTCCCCCTGTTTGTCTGGCAATAACATGACCACTATCCGTGTAAGTTACCACATTGGGCCAGCCATGCGTCATATAATGGACCCACAGGTCTATGTGTGTGTTTTCCCATTTGAGATTGGGTTGCCAAGATAGTTTTAGATGAAACTGCTCGTCGTATTTTAACCATCCATATCCATCAAAGGACAGATGTGCAAATTTTATGGTGTCCCTGTATTTTAGTAGAGCAAGTAGCTTATCAGGGTGTTTCATCCCATAAACTGACATAAATATGTCAAATGCTGCTGCCCAGTTCTCAAATGTGAATGGTACCTTTGGCCGCCGTGGCCTCTCTTGTTTATTCTTTTTCTCATCGCTCACTTCTGGGATCTCCCTATGCAATAACGAGAACATGTCTATAAATTCCCCTTTCCAGATTTTTTCCCGGACAGCGTCGGATAAGTGGTCCCCCAATGGGTCTTCCACCCTGGCATATGCCCAATGCTCTGGTGATGCTGATATTGCACTGGTTGACTTGTCCCCCATTGCAGTATTGGGGGCGGTACCCATTTTGGAGGCTACTGTCTCCCGCTCTTGTAAGCCTGGTGTCAAGCTTTCCTTGTTAGTTGGGGGGGGTTGTATTGTTGAAGGCCCCGCACCTGTCCATACCTGAACTGCTGCCCCTTGTGCATTACCCCCTTCTGCCGTAGTCCCTTGGGAGACAATGGAGTGAGAAGGCTGGATCAAACGAGCCTCAACCCCCATGGTGATCTGCTGTCCACCTCCTATGTGATGTAACAGGGCTTCATCTGGTCCTACCACCACAGAATCAGTCCATTGGTGTGTCCTGAAGCCATAGTTATCCACTGGCCCTGGGGCCTCAGCTGTGCCCAGAGAGGTACCCTTGCCAGGCTTATTGGCTGGAAATGCCTGAGGTCCCACGATGGGTTGGTCATTCCACCCTGCTGGGTTGTTGGTAAACCGTGGGCAAAGAGACCCCAAGGATTCATCACTGGCCAAGAGATGGGCATATTACCCGGTTCCCCATACATAAATGGCCACATGAAGGGGTTATGTTGCCATGTTTGATGCTCTGGCATCACCGGCCCGGGATTGAACCCTGGTGTCCTAACTGGCTGCTTACTGTTTGACCCCCCTTGATTTCCTTGTGATTTTTCCCCAACCGTTTTCTGACCATGGTCCCCAGTCATGTCTCACATGTGCCTTGCCCTCTTCTGTTCCCGTTCTCTTACCTTTTTGGCCTTAGCCATGTCTTCAAGGTTCTTTCTCCATTTTTTATATTTTGCTTCTTCTGTTGCAGATTCCTATGGCAGCCGTTCCCGGCTATCATTGGATTGCTCTTCCTCGCTATCTGATTCAGACCACACTAATTCTGTTGATACATCACTGTCCTGATCTCCCTCATACTCACTGATCTGTGGCTGGGCCACCGGTACCACCAGGGTTTTTTCCCTTTCTTCTTTCTCTGTCCTGGGTTGGGCCACAGATGTGTTCTCCTCTGCTCTGCTCCGTTTTTTCTCCATCTGCTTTTTTCCTGCCTCTGCCACTGGTTGAAACTTATGCTTACTCTCCCTGCCCTGCCCCTTTTTAGCAACAGATTTTTTCTGAGCCACGGATTCCAACAGTCGGGCCAATGGCTGGCTATGCCTGGGCTGCCGACCCTCATCATCCACCGGTTCTTGCGGCCTATGTTGTAGTATGCTGGGAGGGTCTGCCACAGTTTGCTGTTGCCCACCTGGATGGGCAACTAGTAGTTCTGGTTACAACCTTGACATGGTCGTCAGCCAATCCGACCCCCCAATGTCCTTTAGGCATTGCAGGGCCTTGCATAATGCTTGGTCATGCCCTTGTGCAGGGATAGCCTGTTCCACATATTGTGTCTGGCTTCCTAGCCCAGAAAGGTCTTGACCGGTACCCTGTGCCTGTGCGGAGATCTGGGGGACCTGGCTGTCCAGAACCTGATTATTCTGTGCTTCGACCATTTTAGCTATTGATAGTAAGGGGCAAAGCAGTGTTCAGCGATGCGATACCTATGAGACAAAAACATTAGTTATTAATACACCTTTAAACGTGCCCTTTATTAGTTAACCTTCTAACCCTATATACTCGTAAAGTTTTGGTAATGAACCCTTTCTCCAAAATGGGGGCCCCAGCTGGAGGGGATAATTTGCTTTAAAAAGCCCAAGAGTAACATAAATTGATACCATAGGAGGTTAACCTTGTTTTTTAACTGAATGCACTGTCCTCGCCTGTCTGTATTAGCTCTAGACCCCTCTTGCTACTGTTACTGTATCACAGCCTGCTAGTACCGAACAGTGTTGAACATCTCCCCCTTAGAAGTCCCCTTTAAAATTCAAAACCATGAACAGAATGAGCGAGTGAAAAAAACAAAAAAAAACACACACACACCTCGGTCTTTATTCTAGACCTCTGTACCATAACCCGGGCGAGCAGGAACATTCCTCTGGAAAACTATTAGAATAAGAATCTGACACTCCTAATGCCCCAACAGGCCAACAAGACCCGCTGGTAGCAGATGATGCCCCTCCTGAACAAGAGAGTGAGGGAGTCGTGTTGTGTGAACAGGTATGTGGCCTTACTGAACGTTCATTTTAGAAACAAACAGCAGCGTAGAGCACCCCTTTTTCTGTGGGAGAGCCAGAGCAGCCGCAGACCGAAAGCCAAGTGCAGCAGAGCAGTGAGAAACAAAACACAGGTTGCCCACATCCAACAACTGGGAGTGGGCGGGGACTCAGAGAAGTGGCAGCACAACGCGACCAAAGTCAGACCCAGTCCATGTGCAACTCAAGCAAAGAACCCATCCATGGGGCGTACATTCCCCTCCCCGAACCCTCCTTTCGCGAGCTCCAGCCAGATTACAAGTACTGTCTATTTTTAATGGTGTAGGGATGTTAGCATGTTATAAATCTCATCAGGTCTAACATGTCAGTTTTCAGGAAAAAGTACAAGATAGGGCAAAATGATGGGCTGAAGTAGCTTCAGTTTCTGGTGGGAAGCACAATTACTTTCAGTTTTATCAAATATAAACTCTAGGTCCTGCAGGAACTTAGTGAAAGCATACTGACATGCATGGTATTATCCCCTCACAAGACAGTTATAATGCTGTTACATAGGAAAATTAGGAAATTGGTTTTATATTCTGAATTTCATATACAAATTGCATTCCAAGTTCTTTACAATCTGAAGAGTTTGCGTGAGAGGGATAGAGAGAGAGAGAGAGAGAGAGAAAGCACACAAATGGCAGAATACATGTTGGTCACTCATCACACAGATAGAAAATGAGTATCACTGGGCAGCTGATAGGCAGACTGATGTTAAGGGTAATAAACTGATAACCTTAGCAATTAGCCATAAATTATCAGAGTGGAAATCCTGGCCACCAAGGGAATCCAGCCACCTCTCCCTCCACGCCAGCAGGAACAGTGGAGCTCTTCCATGCAGCAGAACGAAAGCCAACCCAGGGAAACAAACCGCCCCTTTTTTTTTTTAAAAGAAAAGAAAAATCCAACCCCGAATGCAGCAAGGAGCCAACACGAGAAAGAGGAGGGGGGGAGACCAGCACCCGGGGTGCAAAAGGCGACGGGGGGGCACCACATGGCAAGGCTAGGCCAGCGGGGGGAGGGGGTGTGGGTTCCCCCGCGAGACCCAGTCACACCCACCCACCAGGCTAACGGAAAACAGCTCAAGATCACAAACAATAAGGGGAGGCAATCCGCACCGCCGGCAGCTGAAAAACCCCTTCCCTTCTTTTTTTTGAGAATGGGGGGGCAACCACCAAAGCCTGGAGCCAGGCCAGAACACCAGGGCCACCAGCCACAGGAGTTGAGCCCAAACCACTTCCCGGGGTTGGGGGGGATGGAGGCAGACACCGGAGCAACAAAATAAACAATTAAAACCCCCGGAGCCCAGCTAGCACACTGGAAAACTAGCTGCAAAAGTCGAGCAAAACAAACACACTGAAATAAAAAAAAGGACTTACCTCACGAGCCGGGAACAAAGCGAACATGCAGCGGGAAGCAGGGAAGCGAAAAAAAAGGCCGACGAGTGACAAGAGAAACTGGAAAGCTCATGGCACCGAAAAAAACGGATCAGAGGCAAAAAGATGAAAACTTCTTGTTGAGGAGCTGTTCCAGGAGGGAGAGATCCCCTGGGACCGCTCCTTAAGAACCCCTGTCTGGGCCAGCCCTCTCCAAGGAGATCCTCGGATTGGGCCACTTGCTCGCGGGGGCCGCCTCTTCCTTGGCTGGTGGGCGACCCTGCTAGCCCCACCCTCTTGGGGGCCATCGGCAACTTGCCCCCCCCCGGTGAGAGGCTGGTGGGGCCATTTTTCCTCCATGCTCTGTCCTCCATAGCATCCATTTTTTGTTAACAAGTACTGGATTTGTTCATCATGGGCATTCGGCCTCCCTTGGTGAATGGCAAGCCCCTCCTAGTGCCTTGTTGCTGCTGCCTCGATGTCCACAACTCTTGTGGTAAGTAGTTGCATTTCTTTATTTGTATTGGTGGTAATGTTCTTAAATTCATCAGTGTCCTGCAGCAACTTACCCAGCACAGTCAGCACTCAATCCATTTCTCTGCCTGATGGAGCTGCCCCCTTTGTGCCGTTTGTAAGTTTCACTCAGACAGTGACAGCCACTCTGGCTGTCAGATTCTTGGCAGTGGGTTGTCACTATAGTTCCCTGCTTTTGGCCCTCTCTCTGGAGCAGTAGCATGGGGTACCTGGCTCCCACTTTCACTCGATGCCCCCTCGCTTATCCTGGACCGAGTTTTTCCAGTTGCATACCAGAATGTAGCTCTGGATTTAAGCTGCCCGCTGATAGCATTTATGTGCCTTCAAATGTCCTGTGTCTTTCTGGATGGTCAAAGGATCCCCCCATTCCCTGCACAAATTAAGCTGCCACCATCTTGTTGGCAAACTCCCCCCCTCAGTTTTCCCTCTTTGATTTTGGGAACAAATATTCTTATTGCAATATAACTCTCTTAAGGACAAGTCAAATTGATTTTTAAAGTTTCACATACAGGTGGGATACCTGAGTCTTGAATTTCTGTGTCTGTTTTCAGATCAACATCTTCCATTAGAATGCTATCGGTAACCTCACTACCATCAACCTCACTTATACTATTTAACTAAGAGTATTCCTGTAAGCACACATCTTTAATAAGCTTGTGCATCCCTATCTGGTGTGATATTGCCTTATAACTTTCCTATGATCCCAGGTGAGCTGAATTTTGTGCATACTCCAGTGTTAAAGCTACGTCAGAGTTGGATGGAATCTTTCCAGACCACTTTTCCACCTGTTTGCTACTAATGTTTTGAGTTGATGTTACAACCCCCCAGTTGGATTTTACAGATACATGGCCTACATTTCACTTTTTATAGTTTCCTTTTTGCTTCTTCTCCACTGCAAACTGTCCCTTTTTAACATAAATGCTATGTTAAGAAATTCAATTCAAAACAGGGCTTAACCTGGAGAAGAGGGCAAAGCACAGTGTACCATGTATTAATTTGTTTGAAATCCCCCTTTGATCTGTATATATAAGCACGACTCTGTATTATTGCAATAAGAATTTGTTATTTAAACAGGATTTGCCCATATGCCAAAACAGTACATCTCATAAGGGAACAATTTTCAGTAGCTCGTCAAGTCTGTGACATAGAATCTAGTACGGTGGGAAAGAGCGGGGACAAAACTACACAAGTCACAACCGCACCTGGAAATACCGCCAGAAAAGAAAGAAAAAAATAAGTCAACACATTACACTGGAGTGGTGGTCCATGGCGGCGTGGTGTTAGAATAGTAAATCACACTTAAAACATATATTCACACGGTATTCTTCTTGCACGGTTTCGACTTGCGCGGTTTTGTCTGCACTGTATTGGTTTTGCAGGATTGACATGGAGCCACAGTTTTCAAAAAGTGTTATCCTACATATTTTAGGCTATCCAGCATAGTTCTTACTTTAATGGTTTTATTCTTGATTCAGATTGGTCTGTCCTTTGCTTTCCAAGCTACTGTATTTGCAGATTCTTTTTTCCAGCTACAATTACAACCTTCCTCCAAACTTCTTATCTTTCATGGGGGTGATTCTCTTTTCCTAATTTTCTCCATGATTCAATTCCTTGACTTTGTTCTTTACTGGACCTTCCTGTTCTTTCAGTTGTTCACTCTCTGATGACATTTCTTCTATTTTCTTCCTTCAAATTCTTGTGATTCTAGCAATGAACATATATTTCTGAAGTCATATAATTTGCGTAATCTTAGCCCTAAGGTGTTGCTCCAGAAAGGTTGCCTCCTATCAAACTGACATGAAGGGGAAGCTTACAAAGATAAACTGTGCCTACAGGATTTAAACAGTTTGAATCCTGCAAGCATTTGTTAGCAAAAGCAGCTGGCAGCAACCTTCACATTGATGGTTTGGTCTCAGACCACGATTTTGAAAACTGTGAACACTGCAGTTTTTTCCATAGGACTAAGCCACAAAAAAAAGGTAGCTAAATGATTGTCTTTGTCTATACTCGTTTCCCCAACAGCCTCTCAGGAGTGCTGTCCTGTGAAGGAGGAGGATGTGTCAAGAGATATAAAAAAGTGTCACTGAAGGCAGTATGTATGCTTCAATTGACTGTTCATCTTTGCAGTGGTCTCTGGCACAGGAGGAAAATGGAAACACTGCAAACACTAAGCTAGTAAAAAGCGAATGTCCTTGGCACCCAAGGAGACAGAAAAAGTAGCAAAGACATCTAACAGTTAAGAGCACAGGGTTCCCAGCAGGGGCCACTCTGATAGCACTGACGGTAATGTGAGAAAGCAAAAAAGGCTTTCTGAACACCATCCAGTGCAACAGCTGGTAACAAAAAGCATAAAGAAAAGCATCTTGAGGTCCATCTGCCTGAAAAGCAAAAAGAGGAACCTGCACAAGTCAATAACAAGCTGTTCTTGGCAGACATTGAACACAACTGTAATTGTTTGCAGAACAGTGCAGAAGTTTGATAAACCTGCTTCACATATGCCTCATAATCTCCCACCTGTGGACTTTCAAAAAAAAAAGAAATCTTTACTAAAGTTCATGACATTCCATAGGTGCATTCAAATTTCAGTACATAGCAACTGGTGCAGAATACCACTTTCATAGCAAATTACATATACTATTTAGTACTCTTTAACAGCAAACATGTGTGATGGGGCTATTTGCCCTCATGTCTGTACCTTGGAACCTAATGGCTAGAATTAACTTCAATTGCCCCTAACAGAACAGCCCAGGGACTTTACCAGAAGAGGAATCAGAAGGGAAGGAGATAGGCACAAGGGGTGTTGATGGTCCATTTTAGGATGATTCGTAGATTCTTAGAAGTGTGACAGCAGAAAAGGACCAAACTAGGCCCAGCAAGTCTGCTCATTTGCCCAGCTATCTGCTGGACCTCTGCCTCCCCGACTTAACACTCCCATGTAGTTGTCCCATGCTCTTTTGAATCCCTCCACTGTTTCCTCTCCAACGACTGCCTCTGGGAGTCTGTTCCACTTTTCTACCACTCTCTCTGTGTAATAGTATTTTCTAATGTTACCCCTGAACTGCCCTCCCTCCACCTGCAGGTCATGCCCCTTCGTCCTCGGTTTTCCTTTCATCTTGAAGATGCTCACCCCTGGCACCCTGTTTATACCCTTAAGGTACTTGAAAGTCTCGATCATGTCCCCCCTCTCCCTCCTCTGCTCCAGGGAGTACATGTTCAGGTCTCTCAACCTTTCTTCATAGGATAGGTGGCCTAAGCTTTTACCATTTTTGTCGCTCTCCTCGGATGGCAATCCATTTGTGTTCCTTGGCTTAGATCAGTTCCAAGATATCTTTATTTTCTTCTTGGGCTTGCCAGTGTAGAAAATGTTACCGTCTGGCTTTATATTTTTCCTGCTGTAAGTTGTAGCCAAGCAGTAAATCAATCCATAACTTTTATTTCCTTACATGTGTTCCACCATTCAGTCTTCAGAGGGAGGAGGGTCTGTGTAAGCCAGTTGCAAGTTATTGCTTTAGAGGCAGCTATGGTAAGAATATTGAATATGTAATATTCCTTTCTGCTGACAACATTTGGAGGGGCAGCTCCTAGTATCGTATTGTGGTAATCCCAGGTCAAAGGATGATGAAAGATGTCTTCCAAAGCTTGCTTAAATGTTTCTCAAAATTCCCCAAATGGGGCTAGTTGAGATCAACTCCAAAAATGTGAATATGCAAACCTTGGCTACCACATATCCTTCTTCAAATGTTGGTGTTTGTAGTGTTGTAAGGCTTTGCTACAGTCAGAGTCCAGAAGACCCTGGAAATGTCCATTCCAATGAGATTCTCACCATGTCAGAATCAAGGTTATAGATCTGGTGACTTGGTGTGCCAATGTCCATTCTGTCTGTGTTATCTGTGCAAGAAGCTGTATTCCATCGTTGTCAGATTATCTCAGGAGATTATGGCATCTGTGTGAGAATTTGATCTAACACAGAAATTTGTCTTTTGGGTAAAGGCACATGCAACATTGATACCATTTACTTCACCAATGGGATTTCACTATCTTTAAGAAAGATTGTCCAGCTCTGGGAATTAATGTACTGTCTAATTTGAGGATAATGTAAAAGGCCATTAATTGGCAGAGCATATTCTTGCTGAAGTGGCTCAAAAGATGCAATATCATTGCCACTGAACAATTGGCCCAGTGAGGTTAAGTCTTGTCTATCCCAACGAGTGAAGCTTGGATCAGTCTTTGCAGGTAGAAAATCCAGGCAATATTGTATTGGTATGATAGATGAAATATCTGTTGGTGTGTATCCCTGTTTAAGTAGTTCTTTCCAAGTTTTACATGTTACCTTCATCCTGGGGTTATTCATTTGTGACCAACGAAAGTCTGATGATCCTAAATCAATAGAGCATTAAGTGTTGGGTCTCTTGAAGTTGCTGCCTCCATGTCGTAACATCTTGCTTAATGATGAAAGCCAAATCATGAACTGTCTGAGCTGCATGGCAGTATACTCATAAGTCTGAAACCCCCATCCCTCCTGTTCTGCTATGGCCACAGATACATCCTTGGTTTCTTGTTTGCCCATTTAAACTTGGTGAATAGCTGCCACATGGAGTTCCAAAAATGAGACAGAATATTTATAGCTAGGGTGTGAAATAGGAACAGCAATTTTGATAGGATGGTCATTCAGAGGCATCAACTGGTCCCCACAGATGAAGTGCAAGGGATGACCATTGCTTGAGATCTGCATCTTTTGTATGTATGAGAAGTACACAGGTGATATGGTACAACAGTGGGAGATCAGTGGTGACATTCATACCTATGTATTTTACAGTCATCTGTTTCCAGTGCAAGAGGATCAGTTTCTTCAACTTTGGAGTAGCCATGCCATAAAGCATTATGACCTCGATTTTTAATGTTAATCTTGAAATATGCAACTGTATCCATTTGAATGCCAGTAGCAATGTTTGCAGGTGCAGAAATGAGCATAGTGGGTCAGCTAAAAAATCAAGGCATCATCCACATAAAGTGAGATCTTATGTGTTATACTGCACCATGACTTTGCTATCATGATATGCTGTGATTAATTCTGCTAGATTCACCATGCTTAGATCAAACAGTAGCAGTGATGGGGGCACTCCTGCCTAGTGCCTGTTCTAATTTTCACTGACGACGAGATATTTCTGTTCACTCCTACTCATGTAGGGTAGGTTATGTGGGCAGACTGGATGGTCCTAGTGGTCCTTATCTGCAATCAATGTCTATGTTTCTTTGTTTGTGGCAGATTAATAAAGTAATTTAATCCATAGTTTAAATTGGATTCCAAAGATTAAACTGTCAGAATATTCTAGAGGCCAGGCCAGCTGAGGCGATCAAATGCCTTCTCTGCATTGTCTGCTAACATAGGAGAAGGCACTTGTGTTTCGGGGTTTCAGAGGGAATGGTTCATAAAGCGATGCACTTGATTGCATACAGTAAATGATGGGTGGGGATAAATCTAATTTGGTCTGCACTAATCAAATTTAGCATGAAGAACTTTGATCTACTGTGCAAAATTTTGATAAAAATGTTTCCAACCATATTTAGCAAAGGTATGGGTTCATAGGCCCTTGTCTGGTTTTGGTACATGTGTGATAACTACTTCATCCCAAGTAGGGGGTAATTTGTTTTTATCTAGGCCACCAGATAAGGTCTCATGGAGAAGTGAAATTCTCCAGTATAGCCAACCAATCCTGGAGCTTTTATTATTCTTAAGTGATTCAGTTACTGTTTGTTTTTCAGATTGTGGAACTGGGGTGTGAAGTAACATGCCCCCAGGAAGGCACTTTGCCAAGGCACTAGGGGCTCTCACACGATGGATTAAACTTATTTCAAGTCTGAATCTTGAAGTTTTGTGGCTCTTACGACACTAGAGCTTTGGAGTGCAACTTGGTCTGTTCTAGAATATTGTGGGTTTGCTGTCCCTTTTGTTGTGACCCCCTCCCTCTCAAGTGCAGTTTGAACTTTTCTGTTTCTTTCATGAAGTAAATACTCTCTTCTTGGTATAGGTATGGTAATTTTAGATTGGAAAGGAATTTCATAGATGCATAGATAATGCCAGCAGGAAAAAATGTTCGTAGGCCCATCCAGTCTGCTCACCCAACCCAATTACTCTGCACTGACCTTAGTGGCCATCTTCCCTGTTGTTTCATCAGGATGGATGCCCCTTAGACCAGCAAAGGGCTGGTCTAACCCTGTAGTGCTGTATTGGGACCTGGAATGGTGTAGGGGGGTTACAGCTGCCGCCCCTTCAGAATAGGATGCAGTCGCTGCCGTAACCCGCCTTCCACCATGCCATACGGGATGCAGCCAGTGGAAGGCCCCTTGGACACAGGCCACAAGCGCCAATGCACAGGCCACATCTGGGAATAGCAAAAGGTGTAATGCATGTCACAAGATACAATTTGCACTATAGGGTTTGGCGCAAGTTGCCTTGCGACATGCGGAACCCCTTTTTGGAATCAGGCCCCATATGTATAATATTAAAACAAATATACCATGGCTTTAATGCAACAGTTACATGATTCTAGTGCAAAACATGGACTAGACCCATTTGAAACACACAAAAAGAATGCTCACTTGAATCAGCAAAGGGCTCGGTGCTAAAAAAAATAGGGAAGATACCCTGCGGCAGCACAATATGCAAAAAGACACCTTATCCAGTCCACCAGAAATAAATGAGAATGAGAACAAATACTTACTTGCAGGAAATTATATTCAACACAGCATTCTGAAATATGGCCAAAGTGTCCCAGCATTTCAACTCTCCAGTAGGCTCCTTCAGGTGATTGCAATTTTTGGGTTTTGTGGAATAGAGCCACCCTAATGGTAATCTTACAGAGGTAAACAAAAAACTGCCACTACTCACCATTGCAGAAAACAAGATGCTAGGCTCAGGGTTGCAGTTGCATCATGTTTTATTCAAGTAGATATACAACAACAAGAGAAACAGGCAATTGTGAGAGGTGTGCAGTGATGCTTCAACATTTTGCTCACCTGCAGTTTGTCAAGAGACAGTCAGACTGCCCAGTACTGTCTGTTTTTAAAGGTTATTCTCAAAGTGAGAGGAGCAGCATACAGAATGACCACCAGGGGCAATAAATTAAAGTTTTCAAAACAGTGCTTAAAAAACAAAAGCCATACAGTGTAATGGTACTGTATATAAACTTTGATAGTGACCTAGATCAAAAAACATTTTTTGGTAAGTAGCTAAAAATGGCATTCACAAGTCCAAGCCCCAAAAGTATGCTCATAATACTGCAATTGTTCTGCTAAACCTAGTTACAATAAGTTATTAGATAATTATGTGCTAGGTATGATAGAAGCAAATGTCTAATGCAGCTACAGTATATAAAAATATGTGGTTTGAAAAGGTTGCATATAGGCATACCATTATAATGCAGTCAGTTCAAAATTGAATTTAAAAACAAAGATGACTGGCAGTCTCTGTGTTTGGCCATAGTGATATCAAGCTTTACCAGAAAGCTAATTCATATACCAAATGCTGAACAATAAGATTATTAACCCCATCTGAATAGGTATTCACAAAATTTAAACCACAAATAAAAATGCCATACTCTCCACATGGTCATTTAATCTTTCGTGCACAAAGGTTTTGAATTTGAAAATCCAAAGGTATTCCATTTTGGCTAGCAAGGAAACTAAATCACTACTCCTAGGATGTAGGGTGATTTTTTTAGTGCTTGGAGTTTTCAGGGGACTGCATAATGCAGGCTGAAATGGCCGATTCCTTATTTTGGTGCAGCATTTCCTCAGATGGTCTCCTATGCATTCCTTAAGCTTCCGTTTCTTATGAAGCTGATCATACATCATTCATGAACACACTAAGGAAGCAAATAATAGATCTCATGTTTAATGTGCTAGTTTAGCCATTGCACCCAAAGTCCAAAAAGGCATTCACTGTCAGACCCCTTTGGTGCCTGTTTTCTCTTTTGCTTTGTGATTCCACTACTGTGAGCACCACCACTTTTTGGAGCAACCTTTTTATTGTGTCTGGACATTTACATCAGCAGAATAAATACAGAATAGTTAAGAATTTATGCAAACAAATACAAATTATATGTAATACAGGTTACAGAAAACTGAGGCCTGGAGGGGGGAGGTGGAAGGGATGAGAACACAGTTAGCAAAGGATGGAAGGGGTGAGGAATACATAACAAGGGTACATGAAAGAGTGCACACAGGGGATAAATGTGAATAGAAGAATAGAAGGAAGAGAAGGAAGGTCAGATTCTAGGTGGTTGGTGGTGTCTCTGAATACACGGAGTCTTGGAAACAAGATGGATGACCTGCAGGCACTATTAGCAGACAGGAGTGTGGACATAGCTGCAGTAACCGAGACTTGGGCATCACCACGCCATGACTGGGACCTTGTAATCCTTGGATATAAACTATACAGGAGGGACAGGATAGTGGGGAAGGGGGAAGGGTGGCAGTTTATATCAGGGAGAGAATAACTTGCACAAGGGAGGAGTCAGAGGAGTGGGAGGTGGAGGCATTATGGGTTCAATTAAGGTCTAATAGAGGGAGAAAGGTGAGGTTGGGGGTGGTTTACAGACCACCCAATCAGGATAAGGAGAGGTACAGGGAACTGAGCTCACAAATATCAGAAGCTGTGGGGAAAGGAGAGGTGGTAATTGTGGGGACTTCAACCTGCCCAAGGTGGACTGGAGCACAGCATCCACAACATGTGCTGGGAGTCAGGCGATCCTGGAAGGACTGCAGAGTTGGTTCCTGACTCAGAGTGTCACAGAACCAACAAGAGCTGAGGCAATTCTTGATCTGGTGCTCACAAATGGGAATCATGTACAGGAAATAATGGTCAGGGAGCTACTGAGTGGAAGTTATCATTGCACAGTGTGTTTCCAGTTGGATATGGGTAGGGAAAGCATTCCGACTAAGACCAAAATCTTAGATTTCAGGAGGGCGGACTTCAGGAAAATGGGTGAAGTGCCAATGAGCCACCTGGCGGGCATCAGAGCAGATATGGAGGTGGACCAAAAGTGGTCCATCATTGAGGAAGGAATACTGGTTGCCACAGATGAGTGTGTTAGCTTGAGGGGGGAAGAATACAAGGGCCAAAGCACCCAGCTGGTTCAGTTCTGGGGTTGCCCAGGCAGTAAGAGAAAAGAGGTTGGCCTATAGAAAATTCAGGAACACCAAGAGAGAGGTGGATAGGGAAAATTACCTAAGGTTGCCTAGTGAGGCAATTAAGGAAGTCCGGCGAGCAAAGGCACAGAATGGGCTGAAGATAGCTGAAGGAATTAAGAAGGGTGAGAAGGCTTTCTTTCACTATGTAACTGAGAAAAGGGACAAGAAAGAAGGGTATGTTAGGCTTAAGAAAGGGGAGGAGTGGGTGGAGGATAATGGGGGAAAAACAGAGATACTAAATGAATACTTCTGTTCTGTCTTCACCAGGGAGAAGGAGGGGCCAGTGCCTTCTGGAGGTAAAAGAGGAGTGGGGGGAAGGGAACACAGATATAATGATAGAGGAGGATAGAGTGAGGGAGGGTCTGCTGGCATTGAAGGTGGACAAATCACCAGGCCTAGAGAGAGTACATCCAAGGGTTCTAAAGAAACTGGCTGAGGAGCTAGCAGGGCCACTGGCAGACATATTTAATAGTTCACTAGAGTCCGGCATGGTACCACAGGACTGGAGAAATGCACATGTAGTGCTCCTCCACAAAAGCAATCCCAAGGATGACCCAGGGAATTACAGACCAGTCAGTCTGACCTCCATTGTGGACAAGCTCATGGAGACCATACTAAAGGAAAGGTTGGTGGAATATCTAAAGGAACATGGTCTCCAGGATGCAAGGCAGCATGGGTTCATGGGGGGGGGAGATCATGTCAAATGAATGACTGACTTCATTGTCTCTGTCACTAAGACAGTAGACAGGGGCCAAACGGTAGACATCCTCTATCTTGATTTCAGCAAGGCCTTTGACTCTGTGCCCCATAAAAGGTTGATCAGGAAGTTGGTGAATCTCAGGGTTGGGGAAAAGATGGCCAGATGGGTGAAAAACTGGCTGAGGGGCAGAACCCAGAAGTTGGTTGTTGGGGGAGAGTTATCTGTCACCAGTGAGGTAACCAGTGGGATCCCGCAGGGCTCAGTGCTGGGGCCGGTGTTGATCAGTGTCTTCATCAGTGACATTGGGGATAGCATTAAGGGCAAAATGTGCCTATTTATGGATGACACCAAGCTCTGCGGAAGAGTGGATACAGCTGAAGGGATACAGGACCTACAGGATAATCTGGAAAAGCTGGAGAGGTGGTCCAGAATCTGGCAGCTTAGCTTTAATGCCAAGAAATGCAAAGTTATGTATATTGGAACCAAGAATCCTAGGGCAGAGTACTACCTAGGTGGAGTCTGAATATCTGCATTGGAGGAGGAGATGGACCTGGGAGTGATGATCACTAGTGGCCTGAAGCACTCCACACAGTGCAAGAAAGCATCAGCAAAGGCAAACAAGATGCTGGGATGCATATCTAGGGGGATCAGTAGTAGGACAGAGGAGGTTATATTACCCTTGTACCGGTCCCTGGTAAGACTGCATCTAGAATATGGGGTTCAATACTGGTGCCCACACCTCAAAAAGGACATTAACCTACTGGAGAAGGCCCAGAGGAGGGCTACAAAGATGATAGTGGGTTAGCAAAGTAAGGCATATGAGGAGAGGTTGAGGGCACTGAACATGTACTCCCTGGAAGACAGGAGAGAGAGAGAGAGCGGACATGATTGGGATCTTCAAGTACTTGAAAGGGATAAATGAGGTGGATAAGGAGAGTCTATTTAAGCTGAGTGACAACCATAACACAAGGGGGCAAAGTCTTAAGCTGGAGGGTGGGAGGTTTAGGAGGGAGGTCAGGAAGCACTTCTTCACAGAGAGGGTGGTGGACACTTGGAATGCGCTACCAGAAGAGGTGATCTTGTTGAAGACAGTGGGCAGCTTTAAGAAAGGATGGGATAGGCATAGGGGGAAGGTAAGGATCATGGGTAGGGAGGATGGGAGGTGTGGGAAAGGAGGGCAGGGACAGTAGCTCAAGCTGTGTACCCTGCAATATGAGCAGACTAGCTAGACCAAATGGTCTTCTTCTGCTGGCTTCTTTGTATGTTTGTATGATATACAGTACTGTACATGTATACATAAACATGTGCACAAGGTCCCAAAAAACAAGTTTTGGCAAGACCAGCTAAGAAACAACAAGAACACAGTGAGCTAGAAAGAAAATTCCAAAGGGGTGGCTGAGGGTTATAAACTGGTGGTGACACAAAACAAAAAATATCAGATACTCACAAGACCACTGCTCACAGGAAAAACCAGCAGACAAACGTTGTGTGCTGGTTGAATAATTTATTAAGAAAACACCACGCAAGCAGGTAAAGACGCCGTGTAAGATCCCCTCCAGCAAACAGGTAAAACATTTTCGTGCCACCACAAATTGAGTTCTCAAGACCTAATAGGGTAGCAACTGGACTTGCTTTTAAAGTGCTATCTTAAACAGATAGCAGCCTTAACACCTTGCAATGCTAAACATTTATACAAAGACAATAAAGCAAGTACCAAAATGTGGGTGTAAACAATAATAAGAATTAGCCCCTTAAAACATACTATGTATAAATAGAAAGACAGAAAAGCATGCAAAACAGTACATAGAAAATCCTCATATACTGTATACATATATACAACATTCTATAATACATAATATATAAATAACTGCAGCAACAAACAGTAACTTAAAGATAGACACTTACTTAAGAAGGAGGCCTTCTGGCAATTTAAGTTAAGGGATAGTGAATTTTTGGGTCTTAATGAACATTTTCAATTGACTCTCTTTCTTTAAGTTACACTGGCATTTTAGTGGCGTAAAAGCATTTGACCTGTTAGCTGGAGGGGACATTACATGGCATTTGTATCTACCTGCATGGTGTTTTCTTATTAAAGGAATTATCCTGCACACTACGTTGTGTCTGCTGGTCTGTTCTGTGAGCTGTGGTCTTGTGAGTATTGGACTGTGAGATAGAGGCAAGCATGGGATGAGATGATGAAGGGGTGGTAGATATTCATTATTTTAGTGGGAAGACAGTTAAAGTAAATAGAATAAAAGTGATTAAGTGTATAAAATACTAGAGAGCGAGCACACAAATGCTTATCATGCTGACAGTTCCTCTTTCTATGAAAAAGATGCTAAAATAATTATAGGATATAATATTCACTGTACTGTCTCAATTGTCATAACCTTAGCTACCACCCTGTGTAGGAATTTCTTTTTAACCTGTATTTTTATTTTCACTGTGTATCATCTTATTTTGTCTTGTGTACATTATTTAATGTTCCATGACGTGGAACATTTGTAAATGAGTCTCTGACTCAAAGGGTTGCAATTCCGATACCATTACGATAAAATAAAATAAAATAAATAATTATAGGATAATTAGGTATGTAAGCAGTAACATATTACATAGTGTGTAATCATTGGGAAATATACTCATGCCCCTGGATGTTGTTGTCACCCTGTGTCTTTAAAGAAGAGAAATGTTTTCCACCAACAACTATATATCCTGGAGTGCATTATCACACTTATAAACTTGCTCCATATGAATACAAAAAGTTAAAAAGATGACCAATTTAAGTGTGCTGTAAAGTAACATTTAAAAAAATGGTTGAGGTGTTTTACATTTGACCACTCTGTGTAATTGGTGACCATGTATTTTTTTGGGGTAGCCTGTTTCTGTGATTCCCTAGTCCTCTGTGACCTCTGGTGACTCAGAATTGAATTCATCACCTAAGTACCATTATCCCAGCATAAAACACACTCTGGAGTGCCATAATACAAATATGACATGGGTTTATTATTTATTTTTTTATTTTAGTTTTTGTTGACTGGGAAAGGAGGACTAGACAATTTAGCAAATGTTCAGCCTCGTCCCAGGGGAGAGGGATACAAATGTATGCCAACTGACATTAAACCTGATTAAGCTGTTGGTGGTATTTTTAGTGAATACTGTGAATTAGGATTACTAAAAAAATAATTAAAAAAATTGTAATGTAAAGTAAAAATTGGAAAAATGGTACAAATATTGAGACAAAAGAAACAAGCATTTGTCAGTGCCAAATGTTTGCTTGCTGTTATTGGCATTGGTACTGCATGAGTTAGAGAGATGCATAATAGGAATGGCAGTGAAGTACTGAACTAACGCCAACCGACACCCCACCCTGCAAAGACTAACAGGTGTTGGGGTGTGCCTTTATGTTGTCGGCCATAATGCTCATGCCATTCCACCTCACCCCACCCTACAGACACTGACAGGTGTCACGGTGTACCTTGGGGTCTTCGACCCTTATGCTCACCCAGTTCCATAAGGTTAGGGCTCAAGACCCCAAGGCACACCTCGATGCCTGTCAGTGGCTGCAGGGTGGGGGGGGGAGAATGGCATGAGCATTACGGATGATGACCCCAAGCCACACCCAGAAGCCTGTCAGTCTGTACAAGGTGGAGCTTTACAGTTGGAAACCCTAATGCCCCAGGCATTTGTTGATATTTTTGCTCCAGATTTTCAACATGGTTTTTTGAGACCCCACCTCATGAACAGTGGCACTATCATTTTGTTACTCAATCCTGAAAGGTGATTTTGCACAGCGAATGTGCCATTCGGTGCAACAGGTGCAAAAAGACATTTTGGGCAGGATGTGAAAAATTACATCTGTAATTTTCATGAGGAGGTGTCAAAAAAATGGCAATGTTGAAAATCTGGAGTGAAAATATGAAAACATGGCAAAGTTAAAAGCATGTGTAGAAATTGCACAATGCAGTCATTTTTTGGAATTTTTTCACCAAATTTTCAACATGGCCTTTTTGGGACCTCCCCTCATGAACAGTGGCACTGTGATTTCATTAATCTGTTCCAAAAGTTGATTTTGCATAGCGACTATGCCATTCTGTGCCACAGACGCAAGAACACATTTCGGGCAGGTTGCAAAAAGACAGCTGTACTGTTCATAAGGAGGTGTGAAAAATGGCAATGTTCGAAATTTGGAGTGAAAATATTAAAAATTGCTGAAATTACGAGTGTGCGTACAAACTGCACAATGCATGCTCATAACACGGTCATTGTTTTTGAGTTTTTTCACCAAATTTGCAACATGGGCTTTTTGGGACCCCACCTCATGAACAGTGGCACTGTTGTTTTATTAATAAATCATGGGAGGATGATGTTGTACCTGAGGTCTGGAGAAGGGCAGATGTGATTCCCCTTCACAAAAGTGGGAGCAAGACAGAGGCAGGAAACTACAAACCTGTCAGTTTGACCTCAGTGGTAGGGAAAATGATGGAATCACTTCTGAAGGAAAGAACTGTTGAGTACCTAGAGGCCAGTGGGGCATAGGACCCAAGACAGCATGGATTCACAGCAGGAAGGTCATGTTAAACAAATCCAATTGATTTATTTGACTGAGTGACCAAAGTAGTAGACCAGGGAGGGGCTGTAGACATGGCCTACCTAGACTTTAGCAAGGCATTTGACACAGTCCCACATAAAAGATTAATAAACAAATTAGCCAGCCTGGGAGGGGGTCCCAGGGTGGTAGTCTGGATAAAACACTGGCTGGACAACAGGACACAGTGGGTAGTAGTAAATGGAGTCCACAGTGAAGAAAGGAGGGTTACTAGTGGGGTACCACAGGGTTCAGTACTAGGCTGGTCATTTTAATGTCTTTATAAGTGACATTGCAGAGGACTGGAAGGTAAAGTACGTCTCTTTGCAGATGACAAAGATCTGCAACAGGGTTGATACGCAAGGTGGGGTGGAAAGGATGAAAAGGGACTTGGCAAGGTTGGAGGAATGGTCAAATGTACAGCAGCTTAGATTCAATGAAAAGAAGTGAACAAAGTAATGCACCTGGGAAACAAAAACCCAGGGCAAGAGTACACAATGGGGGGGGTGAGATACTGACAACAACAAAAATGGAAAGGGACCTGGGAGTAGTCATATCAGATGACCTAAAGGTGGGCCAGCAATGTGAGAAGGCAGTAAGGAGGGCTGGGGGTATACTGGGATGCATAGGGAGAGGCATCACCAGTAGAAAACAGGAAGTTATTGGCCCTCTGTACAGACAGTTGGTAAGACCACATCTGGAGTACTGTGTACAGTTCTGGAGACCCCATCTTCGCAAAGACATAGACAGGGTGGAGGCTGTCCAGAGGAGGGCAACCAAAATGGTGCAGGGTCTGCACCAGAAGACATATGAAGAAAGACTAAAGGAGCTTAAGATGTATAGCCTTGAGGAAAGGAGGGAGAGTGGGGACATGATAGAAACTTTCAAATCCCTCAAGGGAATCAACAAATTCCAAAAGGGTAGCATCTTTCAGAAAAGAGATGTGCAAGAACAAGGGGGCACAATTTGAAGATAGAGGGCGGACAGCTCAGAGGTAATGTGAGGAAGTATTTCTTCACAGAGAGGGTTGTAGATGCATGGAACAGCCTTCTGGAGGAGGTCATAGAGTCAAAGACAGTGGGGGAATTCAAAAATGCATGGGACAGGCATAAGGCAATTCTAGTGGGGCGTAGGAGGAAGTAGGTTGTTGGTTAACTAGGATCTGCAGCTTATCTGTTAGGTAGGGAAATAGGCAGACTGGGTGTGCCAAGCGGTCCTTATTTGCCGTCAAATTCTGTGTTTCTATGTTTCTATGTTAATCAGTCCTAAAAGGTGATTCTGTGCAGCGATCACAAAATTGCCTTTTGGGACTCAGAAATGAACTGACAGTGCCAGTCTTCAGGAGGCGGGGTCCCAAGAACCCCATGTTGAAAATGTGGGACCAAAACTCCCAAAAATGGCTGAGAAATTAACCTAAGTTGAACCCCCCCCCCATTGATTGCCATTATAGGGCTTACCATGATTTTCTTCAGTTTGCAGTCAGCTTTTGAAGAGTGCAGACGTGTTCCTGGTCCACAGAAGATCACAGCACTAGACCTCCGGAGGTAAGTATGGGTGAGGGGGAGTGCGGGAAGGTGGAGTGTGCAGAGGGAGGGTCAGAATGGGGGAGGAGCATCGAGGATGACGAGGGAATGTTTTCTTTTTCTGTAGGTTTAAAAAAAAAAAGACCTCAGGGGACAGTTTTCTTTTTTACAGGTGAAATACTATGAAAAATAAATTGCAGCACACTGGGGTGGGGATCAATGCTAACCCGGGGATTGGACATCTCGAGGTCAGCTGAAAAAAGGGGGCATTGGGGGCACATCCGACACTGGGAGTGGGCATCCTGGTGTTGGAAAGAGATAATTACTTTGGAACACTGGGGTGGGCTCCCAGTGTGCCACAATAGTGGGGTTGGGGGCATGCCTACACAAGGATTGGACACCCTGTTGTCAGCAAAAGATATGTTCAGGCTTAGGGGCATGCCGACGCCAGAGTTGGGTACCCGATGTTGGCTTTAGAGAATATGTGGTGAGCCTTGGGAACCGCCAATTAGCAAAACCGCGGCCCAGGGCTCATTTATTTATTCACGGAAAAGGCACACTGAGCAAATGAGTTCCTCATAAGCCCAGCCATGTGCATTACTGTACACTGTAATGCGCATGGCTGGGATGTGCCTGGTTGCTGGGAAGAGGGGGGAGATATCTGCCGCTGCAATGATGAACTGTCCATGATTGGAGTGGCAGATTTCTTTCAGGTCTGGCACTCGCTCTGAAACTGCCATCACTGGCAACTTTCCTGTTGATTGGTGGCCAAGGGACATGCCCCTGAAAGTGTTTGCTGGATTGGCCAAACACTGCCACACCTCTGCAATGCTCTACTCACCTCAAAATGTTTCTTGTGCCCTGTGCACGCAAGCAAACATAAAAAGTAGTTCTCTTTAAGCCATTATAATATTGCTGTTTGGCCAGTAGATGGCAGAAACAAGGACTCATAGAATTTGATGGCAGATCGGGACCACTTGGCCCACATAGTCTGCCCACTAGGTAGGTAGGTAATAGTTTATTGTTCAGTCTTTCTGAAATGATCATTACAATTCAATAAAAAGTATAAGAAAAACATACATTTTACAACATAATAAATAACAGTCCAGGATTAATCATTGTGGCATTATACACAGGCAGAAACATAGAAACATAGACTTTGACGGCAGATAATGACCACTTGGCCCACCCAGTCTGCCCATTTCCCTACCTACTGGATAAGCTGCAGATTCTAGTTAAACAGCCTACTTTCTGCAATCCCACACTATAATTGCCTTATGTCTGTCCCATGCATGTTTGAATTCCCCCACTGTTTTAGACCCCACAACCTCTCCAGGAAGGTGGTTCCATGCGTCCACCACTCTCTCCATGAAAAAAAAATTCCTCACATTACCCCTGAGCCGTCCCCCCTCTGTCTTTAAATTGTGCCCCCTTGTTCTTGCAAAGTCTCTTTTTCTGAAAAATGCTACCCTCTTGGACTTTGTTGATTCCCTTGAGGTACTTAAAAGTTTCTATCATGTCTCCCCTGTCCCTCCTTTCATCAAGGGTATACATATTAAGCTCTCTCAGTCTCTCTTCATATGGTATCTGATGTAGACCCTGCACCATTTTAGTTGCCCTCCTCTGGACTGCTTCCATCCTGTCTATGTTCTTGCATAGATGAGGTCTCCAAAACTGCACACAGTACTCCAGATGGGGTTTCACCAACTGTCTGTACAGAGGGATAACCACTTCCCTTTTTCTACTTGTGATGCCCCTCCCTATGTATCCCAGTATCCCCCTGGCTCTCCTTACCGACTCCTCATATTGCTTACCCACCTTTAGGTCATCTGATATGACTACCCCCAGGTCTCCTTCCATTATTGTTGTTGCTAATACCTCCCCTGCTATTGTGTACTCTTCTCCTGGATTTTTATTTCCCAGGTGCATTACTTTGCACTTCTTTGCATTGAATTTAAGTTGTCATATGTCTGACCATTCCTCCAACCTTGCCAAGTCCCTTCTCATCCTTTCTACCCCCCCCCTTGTGCATCAACTCTGTTACAGATCTTTATGTCATCTGCAAAGAGGCAAACCTTTCCTTCCAGACTCTCTGCAATGTCACCTATAAAGACGTTAAAGAGGACTGGACCCAGTACTGAGCCCTGAGGTACTCCACTAGTAACCCCCCTTTCTTCGGAATGTGTTCCATTCACTAGTACCTTCTGTGTCCTGTTGTGCAGCCAGTTTGCTACCCAGACTACCACCCTCGGACCCACTCCCAGGCTGGCTAACTTGATTATTAATCTTTTGTGTGGGACTGTGTCAAATGCCTTGCTAAAGTCTAGGTAGGCCATATCCACAGCCCCTCCCTGGTCTATTACTTTGGTCATCCAGTCAAAGAAATCGATTAGATTCGTCTGACATGACCTTCCTGCTGTGAATCCATGCTGCTTTGGGTCCTGTGCCCCACTGGCCTCTAGGTACTCAACAATTCTTTCTTTCTGAAGTGATTCCATCAATTTCCCCACCACTGAGGTCAAACTAACAAGTCTGTAGTTTCCTGCTTCTGCCTTGTGGGAACAATATGACAACTCGTTTACACCTTTTCATAATTTTTGTCTAATTTTCTGTATAACTATGAAGTAATTCTCTGCTCTGTTGATTATAAAATCATCCTTTACAGTAAATAAAACATTTAGTAAGATATCAGCATTTGTATTTGGCATAGAATTCAGAATGGTATCAAGCCATTTTTTTCTTACTTTGTTATACCACATACATTTTAAGATCACATGCTGTACATTCTCTTTTTCACCAGTGTCATAACAAGATAAAGTGTCGTTAGCATTGGTGGACTTTCCAAAATGTGCCTTTAAGACATTTGATGCAAACAGCTCAAATCTAAACATTGCATACGTTTTCCTTCTAGCTGAGTCTTTAAGAGTGTCCAGATAATATCGTATATAAAACATGCAATCATTACTAGTATACCAATTGGAATATCTGGCTGCACTAATTGCGCTTAGATCCTGGTAGACAAAATAGTTAGTAACTCTATTCAGAACAAAGCTGTTGTATTTAGAGATTATTCTAATATTTTGGCTAGTATAGTCCTATAGGTTATTTAAGTCATATCTAGAAAGAAGTTTTATAGTGTGCATTAGCCTGAGTGAATCTTTACAATTTATTTGTTTCCACCTGAGTTTCCCTTAAAGGCACAGAGCTGATACTCTATTAGTGTCAAGATGGGAAAATTTGGACTAGTAATTAATTAGTCTGACATCAACTGTGGCCTGTAAGTTTGGTATCCCTAACTCAGCTCTTATGTACCAGGCTGGTGTACTTTTATTAAGACCCAGAGCGGATCGTAGCAACTCTAGTAGTGTTTTTTCCAGTTTGTCTATTACTACTATTGACCAAATTTCTGCTCTGTACAACATTTGTGAATTGTATTTGGCCTGTAGGGCCTTTACTAATGGCCTGACAGTATTACCTCCATACAGGTAATTGATTTTTAAGGTTGAGCATGTGTGTCAAACTTATTGCGATGAGTGACTTTTGAGGGGTGTGACACTGTTTGCCCAATGCAGAGTGTTCTTCAAGGGGCTCGGCAATATCACACCAATCATCAGCCAGGCTGATTGTGACACTGTTTTGCCTGAAGTGGTCTGCACTTGAAAAGACAAAGCCGCATCAATCATGTGGCAGCTTTTTCCTTTCATCTGCAGGTCACTTCCTAGCAAACAGCTGTTTGTGTCCTGATCAGCCTGGCTGATGTCTCTGCCCCCCCTCACAACCCCACCAGCCCCTTCCCTCTCCAGTCCCTTGCACCCCTGGCTGACACCTTAAGCCCTGTAGGCAAGACACTCTCTCTCCCAAGTCATGGTGCCCAATCCTTGGAGCTGTGACCTCTCCTGCCCTACAAAAGAGCTGGGGAGGGACCACAATGATGAGTCAGTGCCTGAGCATGGAGGGTTGATGACACAGGAAGCACAGACAATAGAAAGTTACCTGGGGAATAAAAAGAACCTTGTGTTGTTGGCAAGAAATGATACCACTCAACTGCATGTAAATAAGCCTGCTCTGGGACCTGTAGCCCTGCCCCACTCAGTACAATACTAATACATGTACCAATAGCAAACTTCGGCATTGACAGATGCTTGTTTTAAGACCTAATGCCACAGCTCAAACCTTTACCAATCCACTTCCATATGTGGTTTCCAAGAGAGGTTCCAAGTATATATAATACCTAGATAGTTGTAGCTTTTCACCACTTCCAATTGTATTGTATTAACAGCCCATTTACGTTTTGTACTTCTGGCTCTAAATACCATTATTTTGGATTTAGAATTAAAGAGGACAAGATTGTACGCATATGCCAGAAGTGGGCATGGGACAACTCCAAATTTGGGTGAATCAGTGTGGGAATCCCCTAAAACCTTTATTTTCAATCTACCTTAATGAACTAATAAAGTTGGGGCTTACATACATCCTTGATGCACACCCTTATTCATGGGAAAGGCTGGTGTCAGTTGTCCCCTCAAGTCAACACTGACCTGGGCCCATGTGTCTAAATACATATTCTATATTTTATTTATTAACATTGGTCTTATGCCCCCTCTCAACATGATGTTCCATAGTGTTTTCCTATTAAGAGAATCAAACACTGTGCTATAGTCGATAAAAGCAGCGTAGATGTTTTGCCCTCTTACTTTATAGTATTTTTCTATTATATGAAGTAGTCTATAGCAGTTGTCAATGGTGGAAAAACTTTCTTTGAAGCCCACTTGATATTGAGAAATGCCACCCAACTTTTTTATTTCCTGTTTAGTCTATCTAACATAATTGAGAAGAATATTTTTGCCATTACATCAATTAGGCTTATAGGTCTGTACATTTTTGGGTCCTGCCTGTCACCCTTTTTAGTTAGTAAGTAAGTAAATCTTTTTTAGTATTTTAGAGCCCAATCCCAGAGGCTCTGGGTGCCACTACAGATAAAGCGGGGTTGTTGACAGCTTAAATCTCAATACAATAAAATAATACGTAATACAATAATACAGTGACTTATTAAGTATTGGTATTAATACAGAGCCCTTCCATGAGATGGGAATTTAACTCTCTTGGACACATTTTGTGAAAAAGGGTGACAAGAATCTGGCTCAGTGTTCCATCAGGCAAGGATAAATTTTGGACAGTAACTTGTCCGGGCCAGGAGCTTTGTTGGTTTTCAATCTACGGATGGCCATCAAAACATCTTGTTCACTAATCTCAAACAGACTAGAGGTCATAGGAGAAGATGTCCAGGGAACATCCATGAGGGGATCATATATAATGTTTGTGAAGTACCTCAACCATGTGTCGAAGTTTATGCAGACTTTTTACTTCTGGCAATACCCATTATATCCCTTCCCAACTAAGGTCCAGAAGGTCTTTTGATCTTTCTTATTGGTAGTTGTCATCATATATTCCCACTGAGCCTCAAAATAGTCCTGCATCTTCTTTTCAAATAAAGTCCTGTAACTCTTATTTTCCTGTTTGAGCATTGCACACATTTCTAAGGTCTTAATGGATCTTAGTAAGGCAGCCATTTTTTTTCTTTCTGACGTTACACTCTCTGTCAAACCTGCCCTTCCTCGGCTGGGCTTTCCCCTTTATACCTTCTGTTTTATATAACATCTGTGATATTATATTTAATTCCTCATGTAATTTCTTATCCAGACTGTGTATTGGTTCACCTGCATAAATGACTGCTATATGCTTGTCTATGGCTTGTATAAGCTGAGGTCTGATTTTAGTTTCTTGATAGATAGACCATTTTAATCTTTTTGTGTGTATAACTTCTATACAAGGTTTATAAATTTGAGGTGAGCTCATCAGGTTATTACAGACCTCACCAGATAGTTGCTTTGTAGGATGACCAGAAAATGATCACTCTCTGTTCTAGTCCATACTTTTAAATCACTCCTGAAATCAAGTGGACCTTTCCAAAGGGCCAGATCAAGGAGTCAAGGACTGAGGCACCCATTTTGATAAAGAAAGTTCGGGTACCAAGAGAGAAACTCTTGGTTCCCCCATTTAGTGGGAAAAGATGGTTGTGCTTGGCTATTTTTATTAACTAATGCCAATTATGATTTAGCTTTTAATAGTCTGCCCACTATGGTCATATCTTTGCCTTCACTGATTGTGTAACACCATTACTGTCTGTAATTGTAATAAAGTCATACTTCTGTCATCCTGTTTATTGTAATGTTGTCGCTGCACTACTGTTTTAATCCCTGCTATCACTGATCTTTACCACTGTAGCTCCCTGCAATGTACCAAAGTCATATCTTCTGTAATCCTGGTTATTGTAATGTTCCTGTTGCCTGTAATGTACTTTCCCTGGTTGTGCCTGAAAATATCTAGGTTTTTGTCTAGTGCACTTACCTGGTTATCAAAAGCAAATAAAATAAATTTTGTCTGCCTACTGTAACACCATAGACCCTATTTGCTCTCCAGCTTAGCCCTCCCTTCCCTAATGACTAAGGTTCCCATATGTCTATCCCATGTATTCTTGAATCAAGCAACAATTTTGGCCCCCACCACCTCTGCTGAAAGGCTGTTTCAGGCATCCACCACTCTTTCTGTGAAAAAGTTCTTTGTTACATCTCCCCTGAGTATACCACCCTCCAGCTTCATAGCAGCCCCTTGTTCTTGAGCATCTTTTTTTCTGAAAATACTGTACTTCCCTCTTGTTCCTTGTTTATACTTGTGAGGTATTTGAAAGTCTCTATCATATCTCCCCTTTCCCTCCTTTCCTCCAGGGTGTACATTTTGAGGTCCTTTAGTCTCTCATCATAGGGTCTCTGGTGCAGACCCCGCATCATTTTAGTTGCCTTCCTCTGGACCACCTTTACTCTGTCTATGTCCTTCCAGAGATGTGGTCTGCAGAACTGGACACAGTACTCTAGGTGAAGTCTCACCATTGATTTATACAGCAGTATCTCCACCTCCCTCTTTCTGCTGGTGATACCCTCCCTATGCACCCTAGCATTCCACTGACTCTCTCTACAGCCTTGTCAAACTGTTTGGCCACCTTTAGGTCATCAGATATGATTACCCCCGGAAGAGATGCAGCAAAGCTTTACTTCACTGGAGAATTTTCAGTAAAGTCGGCAAATTCACCTCCATGGATCATTTTGTGAAGTCTGTTCAATTAAAAAATTCGCCATTTGTAACTTTGCCTTGCTTTTGTTTGTTTTTTTAATGCAAATCGCACTTAAAAAAAAAACAAAGCAAGGAGAAGTTAGAAATGGTGAGTCCCCCCAATTCCCCATCATTCAATCTCTCTCTCTCCCCCATCCCCCACTGATTGCCACCCAATGTAACAAAACAATCCCTGGTGTCTTGTGGTCCTCCCAACAAATCACTGGCCCCAGTGCACAAATCATATTATCATTAATTCAGTTCCTGGTGTCTAGTGGTCCCCTCTCCCATCACCAACCCGATGCTGCATAACGTATTTCCCTAGTGTCTAGCGAACAAAGACAAATGCATGTTCTGAAATGTTGGGGTCCTGCTGTATAGAATATGGATTAAGGAATGAATACCACCTTGTATGAATGCAGCAGTGACACTGCTCCAAAGATTATTGGCATAAGTGGAAAACTATGGGCCTAAAAGTAATGGTATCTCAGGCTCCCACTCCCTACCCACTACTTATGCAGGTCCACTTAAGAAATAAAACTTGTCTTTTTAAACCCATTAATTATCTCGGAGTAACAAAGAAAGTATATTTATGAGCAATAACAATGACTCAAACATTCCCCTCCCTATCCCTGTCCCCAAATGTTCCCAATTCGCTGGTGTCTAGTGGACCCCCATCCCCTCTCCTGTCAGGCAGTGCCCCACCACCCTGCTCTACCCACCCCAAACCTGAGCGAGTGACCAGCACAGCCCTCCACTCTCCACCATGGCTGGCCACCCAACTGAGCTGTAATGAATGAGCGTGTACTTGTTCAAGCTCAGCTCAGAAGGGTGGCCAGCCATGGTGGAGAGTGGAGGGCTATGCTGTTTTCCTGCCTGGGGTGGGGGGAGAGGGGTGGTGGGGCAATAGCTGATGGGGTAGGGTGTGGTCCACTAGACACCAGGGAAATATGTTATGCAGCAGTGGATTGGAATCAATTGATTTGAATAGAGAGCACAAGAAGCCACTATAGTTTGTATACTCGCTACCCAAAAATTATCCCAGGGTAACAAAGAAAATATATTTATGAGCAATATCAATGACTCTGGCATCCCAGATATAAGATCTACAGAGAGCATGTGATAAGATACAGGGCAGTGCTAGGAGTAAAAGCCTACCGACAAAAAAATGCATGTGCGGTGGGAGACCACGTGATGCTGAGATCCAAGTAACTGCTTCCCAGTTCCACTCCCATCGCCTAGTGCTATTTTGGGGGTTTTATTGGTACCTTTTATGCGTGGTTGCACTCCCAAAGCACATTTGCTGACACAGTGATCCTCCTGGCAGCTGTTTTGGTGGAAATGGAAGCCGAAATGCGCCTCGCCATGCCTAAACTTACCCCTCCTGTTACGCCGGAAAAAGGCAGCAAGAGATCCTGGGCCCAATCAGCGGCTGGTACTAGGCAAACTACGGGGACGGCTTCTGCAGATCCTACTCCTGACGTGACTTCTCTTCCCCTCGAGTTATTCCTGCAAGAATATAAACCATTCCGAGATGATCTTAAATCGGTGGTAAATGAAGTAAAGCAGATTACCACAGCACTAGAGGATCTCTCAACCAGAATGGCGGACAATGAATCTCACCTCGTCTCTCTGGAGAAAAAAACAGAACGCACCAGCAGTGAAGTGGTAGATAATCGGCAAAGAATAAAGAAATTAGAGCAGAAAATAGAAGATCTAGAGGGGAGGAGTCGCAGAAATAATGTTGTGATAATAGGGTTACCTGAGAAAGAGGAAGTGTCGAATACCATCCTATTTATACAAAAATTTATAGAGAAATTGGCTGGTCCTTCCCCGTTTGGCTCGATATACACTGTAGGGAGGACCCACAGAGCCCTTAGGCCGATGGCTGCACCTGGTGCCTATCCCCGATCCATAATAAAATTTCTGAATTTCCAGGAAAAGCAGTTTGTTTTTTTATGGGGAAGACCAAGGAAATGCAAGAGGTGCTTTGGGAGCGGAAAAGAATTCGTGTTACCCAAGATTTACCAGCCACTGTAAGACAACGAAGAACCCTATTCCATCCCCTAGTTTCAAAGTTGATTGCTGCTGGAGTGAAATTGCGCATGGAGTACCCTGCATGCTTACAGGTACTTATTTCAGGAGCCTGGTCGACCTTTGAAGATTTCGAGAGCACCAAGGTTGCCCTGCAAAAGGCCTTCCCAGACCTGTTCCCTGCTCGCTGAAATGATGGATGAGATCTGAAGAGATGCTACTAGTCTACTGCGCTATGTTTAAAGCTAGCAGGATGTTTTTGATTCAAAATCAGGAACTACTGGTACCTGGGGACTTTTATACATGAGGGGACACACCGTGTTTGTTTTGGAAGCCGGTGGACTCACTGCATGTTACCAAATAGTTCTGTTATGATGGGAGCAAGTCCTAGTTGGTCCTTGTATTATTTAGTACAGCGCAGAAAGTGCGACTTACAGAAAAGACTGCTTCATTTTTAGAGAGTTCCTGATTTAGGATGAGACAAAGTGTGAATCATGTTTTTTCTTCTGGTAACGTGTAGCATCTTGCGTTTCTTCAGGAAGGACCCTTATAATTTGTGGAGTGCTGGTCCTGCAATGAGACTGATCGTGTCACCAAGATGGCACAAGAGGGCGCTAAAGTATTATTTTTGATTTCACTGGCTTTCCTGGAAGCGCTCGATTTGGCATATCCCGAATGTAATTTCTTGTTCTTGGGGAAGCTCAATTGTTTACTTTTCTGGGGAATTGGGGTTCTTTCATGTCTTTCATTTCTAAACTAGAGTTTAAATTCCCTTATGCTCTTCCCCAAGCGCAATCTCGGGCTGTCTGCCTCTAGTTAAGTGGACTTCTTTTATTTTTCTTTGTAAGCCTGATGTTTAGGTAACAGTTCATGTTAAGACCCCTCATGGGTTGTATTTAATACTGTTTAGATTACACAACCTCTAATATTCCCATTAGAAGTGTTACTTACATTGGGTTTTCTGGCAGGCAGATTGTTATTCTTCATTAAGGGCAGGGCGATAGGGAGATGGATGGGAAAGGAAAGCTTAGGATAGCATGCGTAGCGGATTCCAGATAGTGAGAGGGTTTGGAGGGGGTAATGGTAAGGGAAGGTGGGCATTGCATAAGTTTTGCCTACTTATTTTCGGGTGGGAGGTTGTGGTGGTGGGGGCATTAATATTGAGCACAAATTTCCAAAAGGTTTGGGTTCATATAGAGTGGTCGGGTCACAATGTTACAGTTATCCTTGGCCGGGTTAGTTCATCTGGGAAAGATGGCTAATCGCATCACTCTAGCTTCCTGGAACATTAAAGTGGTCTGGAAAAGAACCAAGCAGTACCAAGTACTAAAACATTTAAAGCTTCTGAGTATTGACATAGTTTATATGCAAGAGTCACATTTGCTAGATTCAGAAGCTTCACAGCTACGTAGGCAACAATTCGGCCAATACTTTGCTGCTGGGGGTTCAACTCAAAGTGCAGGGGTGGTGATTCTTATACATAGAAGGACACCTTTCAAGATGATCAAGAAGGTCAAAGATCCCTTAGGAAGATATTTACTTGTACATGGTTTGCTTTTCAACAAAGAGATCCTGCTGGGTAGTATTTATGGTCCGAATCAGGACACACCAAGCTTTTTCACACAGTTAATAAAGGTGCTATTGCCCTTTATTTCCCTACCCATGATTATTGGGGGTGTTTTCAATTTAGTTTACGACCCTACGGTAGATAAAATGGGTCAGCAGAGAAAGGGCCTATCTCCTGCCCAGAGGGCATTTAGGGAGCTGACGGATCAGATAGATATCTGTGACATCTGGAGGGTGTTACAGCCTCATGAGAGGATGTATACTTACACTTCCCCTGTCCATCACTCCTCCTCCAGAATCTATTACATTCTCCAATCCCATTCATTAATACTGGGGGTAATAGAGGCCGAGATATTACCAGGTCCCCTATGTAATCATTCATTAGTTGTCCATCAATTGTCACTACTTTCAATACCCAACAGGGGGTCAAGGTGGAAGTTAAATGATCTACTGCTCCTAGAGTCGGACTCAGTCAAACACATTCAAGAGCCTATCCAAAGTTATTACGATCATAACTCCGACCCCTTGGGGAGACCAGATATGCTATGGCTGGCTTTCAAAGCCTATATGAGGGGCATTTTAATCAGTATGGCTACCCATAGGAAGAAAATGGCTACCTTAAAGCTGTCCCAATTATTATCTAGAATGAGGGAGGTAGAGAAGAACCGTTCCCCACAATCTCCGGAGTCAGTTAGACAGGAATTAATCAAAGTAAGAGCTGCGTATAACGAAATTTTGAGGGAGAAAGTGGAATACGCCATGTTAAAGACCCGGGCGTCCTATACTGACCAAGGGGAAAAGGTAGGGCGCCTTTTAGCACTTGGGATCAAACAAATGGAGTCATCTCGATATATATCCTCGATAACCTCCAGGGCAGATGGTACCTCCAAAACCCATCCCGAAGACATTTTAAAGGAATTTACCAGTTATTACAAGGACTTATATGGTCCCATGCCATCTCCTCTTCCGGAACAGGCCATATGTAAGTACCTGAAAGGTGCCAATTTACCCCAATTGTCCAAGGACCAGCAGAATCATCTGCTAGCCCCATTTCTGCTGAGGAAATTTCTGAGGTGCTGGAGAACTTACCAGCGAATAAAGCCCCGGGGGTGGACAGTTTTTCTGCTAACTTTTACAAGAAGTTTAAAACCCATTTAACCCCGATGCTTCTTCCCTTATTTCTACAGATTATATCAGGGCAACTGGTATATGCCTCTCTATTTGAAGGTCTTATAGTTCTAATACCGAAACCGGATAAGGCCCCTGACAAGGTCACCAACTGTAGGCCCATCTCCCTTATGAATATAGACATAAAAATTTTATCCAAGATGATGGCAGATCATCTTAATACTGTAATTAATACTCTGGTAGGCCCTTAGCAGGTCAGTTTTATGCCGGGAAAGTTATCTTCAGATCATATGCACACCCTGTCACACGTCTTCTTGGTGTGTAGGGATGCACCGTATCCAGCTGTATTGGTTTCACTTGGCGCCGAGAAGGCGTTCAACAGGGTAAACTGGTGCTACCTGTTCTTCACTCTCGAAGCCTTTGGCTTCCCTGTAGAATTCATTGAATGGATCAAGGCCTTATATCACTCCCCTTCAGCCCGTGTTGCTTGCAATGGGGTGATCTCAGAGATGTTCATGCTGCAGTCAGGAACCAGACAGGGGTGCCCCCTGTCACCGTTGTTTAACATCTATCTGGAACCATTAATCCAGAAATTATTAGCTTGTCAGGAGGTGCAGGGGATCCCAATTCACCCGTGTGAGGTGAAGGTTTTAGCATACGCGGACAACCTGCTCCTTCAGATTGCAAATCCCAAGGTTTCCATACCCGCTATGTTAGACATTATCGAGGAGTTCAGCAGTATCTCGAACTACAAATTAAACGTTAACAAAACCATAGTTTTTCCATTAAATCATAGAGTGCTAAAGGCGGATATTCTGGCCTTGGGGCTAAGTTGGAAATACGAGTCACTGAGATACCTGGGTATTGAGTTAACCAGGTGTCCTGGACATATCATCAGGTTAAATCTTGACTCCCTAGTCCACACAGTTTCCCAAGATCTTAATAGATGGTCATCCCTTCCCCTGTCATTGTGGGGCAGAATAAATTTAATCAAAATGAATGTTTTTCCCCGGATTTTTTACACCCTTTCAATGCTTAACATCTGGCTTCCTATGTTATGGTTTAATAAAATTCAATCTCTCATTACGAAATTTATCTGTCATAATAAACCCCCCCCGGATAGCTTATTATAAATTGACTGCCCCCAAGACAAAGGGGACTTCGTCTCCCCACCTTCCTTCGTATTTTTGGGTTAGTCATATTTTTTTTAAAACTTCTTTATTAAAGTTTTATAATTTCCAATAGTACAACATACACACGTATATCCCAGGATAAATACCCGGGCCCACATCCCCAAACTGGATATGGATACTATATACATCCCCCAGAACTATTTACAATCACTGTTATATTTTATCCCCACCAATCTTTTTAATCCTTTTTTGTTACAGTAAACTTCAATTCTATTCTATCAAGGTTGGTAACAGCCTATTCTATTACTTAGCCCGAATTGCTTTACAACATTCTCCCAATTTAACAATAATTGTATTTTCTCCGGACTAAACTTTAATAACTGTGTCCCTAGGAGAGAGAGAGAGAATCCATCCTGTCCAACCAAACATAAGAATGCCATCTGATCCTAGTTAACATTTTTATGAGAGTATTGTGCCTATGCAAATAAGAGAAAAAGGAAAAAAAAAAAGACCTATCCTGTACAAATCATACAGTATATTACCATTCAGCCCTAGGCCCTTTTCACCTTCTCTTAAAACAACTTTACAGACTAATCTCCTCTAGACAGACAGATCTGAGTCCGAGGACCCTTCAACTGTATTGTGTATACTGTCTCCAAAACCCCCCACCTTTTGTCATACAATTTCTTTTTCCCTTCTATTAACATATGTCTTTTAAGTCTATCCAGGACCTGTAAAAGATCATTGACCCATTGGTCATAAAAGTAAATACTGTCCTTCTTCCAATGTCTTAGGACAAATGCTTTAACCAAGGCGGACATCAGGGACACATGATGTTTGGCTGATTCCCGCTCCACCGCCTGCATATCTCCTAGCACACATATCTCCGGTCTGATGTACTCAGAATAGTTTAATATTGGATCCATTTCTTGTCCAATTTGAACCCACAATGAATGAATTCTGGAGCAGGTCCACATTACATGTAAAAGGTCTCCTAACTCTGTTCCACATCTAAAACACCGATCTGTCTGCCTGAGTTTTCTAGAGCATAGCTTGGCAGGGGTGTAGTAAATATTTGAACAAATAAAAAATTGCATAGTCTTATACTTCGGAATAGGTAAGACTTTAATATTTTTCCAAATCCCTTCCCAGTCAGGTCTCGGGGGGGGGGATAATATTTTTTCCCAATACCCTACCTTAGTTTCAGGTTCTGAGCTCACAAAGTCTAACAACACCCTATATACTTTTGAGAGGGGATGCTGTAAAAGATCAATCTCCTTCAAATGATCCCAAGTAAATAAGGTTTGCCCCCTATCCTTATGATCTCGTATAAATTTCTGTACCAGTTTTGTAATCTGGATCTTTTTAAAAAAGTCCCATTCCCTAATCTGCACAGGTAAATACACCCTGTCTGCCAAGATAAGGTCTGCCATATTCAATTCAGACAATTGCTGCGCCTATTGACGAGTAATAATTCGACCCCCCCAGGCGAAAATTAGGATTTCCTGTTATGGGCTGATCTCTAGCCCCCCTTTGTGCTTTCCTCTGTGCTGAGTTTAACAACTCCCACCACGCCTTAACTGATTTATATATTGGAGAGTGCTTTTCCATGCCGGGCAGTGCCTCCGGATCCGTAAACAATAATGCCTTAGAGGACAGCTTTATGCCTTTTAAAATACATTGTTCAATGCGAAGCTACGTTGGGGTGTATCCCCCATCTTCCCCACTCTTTGCCCATTGTCCCATCAGACCAAGTTGCCCTGCTGCATAATAAAGTGATAAATCCAGAATCTTAATCCCCCCCTTAAGGTGAGAGAGGCGTAAAATGGCATGCTTCCTCCTTGGAGGCTTAGAGTCCCACAGGAATTCTGAAATTATCCTTTGAATATTGATGAACCTTCCTTGAATATTATAAGGTAACAAATAGATCGGGTATAATAATCTAGGCAGAAGGTTCATTTTAATCAATCCCAATCTAGCAGTGAAATTCAGAGGAAGTTTCTTCCACCTTAAGATGTCATTTTTAAATGTGCCCAATAGACTACCCACATTTTCCTCCACCCCATCTTCCGACCTAGCCAAAATCCAAATTCCAAAATGTTTAATTTTTTCTGGGGCCCAATTAAGCTGCAGGTGCTCAAAGTCTGCTCTGTGGGTATACACAGTAAGCAGAAGAACTTGGGTTTTACTTAGGTTTAATTTACAATTGGATACCTTCGAAAAATTCCCAATGACCTCCAAGGCCTTTTGAAAACTGTCAGACGGATTACTTAAGTTCAACAAAATATCATTGACAAATACCGAGAATTTGAGCTCCATCCCCTGAACCTCTATCTCCTGCACTCTGGGCTCCATAGCAAGTGCTCTTAACAAAGGTTCCAAATAAATATTAAATAAAATTGGTGACAAGGGACAGCCCTGCCTAGTGCCATTTTGCAGGAAGAACTCTTTAGAGATATCCATTACATAGGACTCTAGCTGTGGGAGCTTCATAAAGATTTTTAAGGCCTCTGAGAAAACCCATTGGGAACCCCATTTTCTCCATTGTAAGAAATAAAAGTTGTGGAGACCGATCAAATGCCTTTTTGGCATCGAGTGCTATTAGAGCCATAGCAATTTTTGAGTTAGAAGCCCTACCTAGAATATGGTGTAGTTTCCTTAATCGTCATGTGCCCCTCCTGGCATAAACCCAACAGTCTGACTAATTAATGAGAAGCAACTTTCAAAACTCTATTGGCCAAGATCTTTGTAAGTACCTTAATATCTTGATTTATTAAAGCAATGGGCCTATAATTACCGGTAAATCCTAGCTTTATCCGGCTTTGGAATCAACGTGATATAGGCCTGATATAAGGAGGTGGGGAACCCCATCCTTCATAATAGTCACAAACAATTCTTTCAACAATGGCACTATTGTCACTGCATGCACTTTATAGAATTTGGCCGACAGGCCATCCGGCCCTGGTGTCTTCCCATTTGGTAGGTCTTTAATTACCTCCATAATCTCTAACTCCAATATTGGGGCAGCCAATGCCTGGGCCTGTTCTAAATCTAATTTGGGTAACGGAATTTTATCAAGAAACCCTCTAATTTCTGTCTCTGAGCTAGAGGCCCACTCCTGGTATATCACGGCATAGTAATCCGAGAAAGCATCAGCCAATCTCTGGGGTTCCAAGATATACTCTCCTCCAAAATTCACTGTCAAAATCGTTCTCTCCGCCTCCCGCTCCTTAATTCTATGGGCCAGTAAGCGACCCGGCACATCCCCCTGAAGCAGATATTTGGCATTCAGTCTTTCCAGCCAGCGATCAACCCTGAGGTTCCATATACCCCTATATTCGTCTTTTAAATCCTTTAGCTCCTTATCAATCTGTACGGAAGAGCCCTCTAGAGATGACAATAAATTAATGGCCCCAATTATAAACTCTTACCGCACTCTATACAGTTTATTCCTCCAAGCGGCATATTCCTGTGCCATTCCCGCATATAATACCTTGCAGGCAGGCCAAGCTAGTTTCTTATCCTCTAATGTCGGGATTTGAACTTGGATAATTTCCTTGAGTATATCCTCTAATTTAGTCACCACATTGTCCTCCGCTAATAACCCTTCATCCAATCGCCATTGGTATGGCTTAGGGGGAGTATTATCTAACTCCCATTGTATTTGGATTGGAGAGTGGTCAGACAATACCCTATTAAAAGTGTGCAAACTTTTAATACCCATTAAGGCATCCCTATTAACCAAAAAAAAGTCAATCCTCGAATGTGTCTTATGGACCCCTGAATAGAAAGTGTAAGCTGCGTTGTTTAAAGATACGAACGAGACCGGGTCCGGTGACAGAAGAAATTTTATTTTTACCTACTTACAATGGTAATGCTAGACACAGATCATTTCTTCAGTGTGACAATGGAATGCACAAGCTTATATACTGATTATTTAAGTGTGGTCGTTTCCCTGGAACAGATAATTATTAGCTTACTGACACAAATGGCCATAGGTGTGGCCAGCATTCTTTGGGAAGTAACTAGGAGAGACCAAGCCCAATTATGGTCTGACTGGAGTCAGCAATGTTTTTTTAGTCTGTCCTCTATTACGTGCTGTCTCTGCTTGCCCAGATAAGGGGACATGGCTTTATGTTTGCTTATGTGCTTGCTCTGTTCCTTCTTCTTATGACTCACCCAAACCACAGCTCAAGGCTACATCTAGTCTTACGTTATAATATTACAAGGGTGCCAACAAAGGTTATATAGGGATAGGGCAATATGGGGACAGACTCCTCTGCCCCTCATTACAAAAGTCATCTCCGTATCCCCTTTCTTATACATCCTGTACGGATCCACTAAAGCTGTAACTTCTAAAAGTCTATGTAGTGGTATTTGTGGGGAACTGGGTGATCTACTAGAAGCAGGACTCCTGTCGAACCTGTTATCAGAACAGATATTCCAGTCACCTGCCATAATAAATGAGCCCTGGGGGAGCGTAGCAATATCAGCCTCCAATGAAGCAAAAAACTCTGATTTGGCTGGAGTAGGGCCATAAATTGAGGCACATAATAGTGGGGTCCCCAAACTGAGCCCATCACATATATCCCCTACCATCTCTCTCAACTGAATTCGATCAATTACATATGGGCAAGCTTTCCTAACTAATATACGCCCCAGGCTTCGCATTCCAGCTCCAACCACCTTTCCCATCCCTTCCTAAGTAGATGTAGTTCCTTATTCATCAAATGGGTTTCTTGAAGTGCAGCAATATGAACCCCCAACTGATTTATATATCGCAGCATAACCAATCTTTTCTTTCTCCCCCTGAGACCCTTCACATTCCACTAAAGAATTCTAATTAATACCATCTTCTATACCCCCACCTCTGACATTCCCTCTCATATGGTCTGCTTGCCTTATGCCATGTATCTTGGATTCTCTCTCTTTCCTTACCCCCCCAATAACTCCCTTTCTCACCACCCCCGATCCTCCGATCGCCCTCCTTAAACTTCTCGAGACGTGTGGCAAGGTCAACCCCGAGATGTCTCGATCCCTCCCGAGTCGATATAATCCACTAATAGGCCCTACCATATTCGTCCACCCAAACAGTAATTTTAAACTTACCTATCACCCTCTATAGCTTTAGACTGCTGACGGGAATAACAAAACCAGTTCAGCTTCAACTAAGTTATCCCCTTCCCCCATGTGTGGATACCATCAATACAGAAGCAACCAAATAACACAGTAATTAAAGGCATCCTCTTCATGCTGCAAAGCTATGGTACCTTGGTGTGTACCCTAAAAAAGAACCAAGTGTAGCCATAGAATCAAACAAACAAAAAAAAACCCCAAAGCCCCCCCCCCTCAACAATGCTCACATTTCCCCAGACCGGTCAACAAACAAATTTGCCTGCTACCATAGCATTCCCCCAAAGTTATTAATCCAGTTTATCACTGTATTGCCTTCAATTTTACCAGTCTCTCTGTCCTTCAAGTCACAGATTTGAACAAGTCTGGTAGCTCCACCTTGAGGCTTTCCAGGGCATCACCTGCTGAAAGATATCTTTTATCACCTTTTGGCAACTTCACAATCAGCGTGGCTGGATATTGTAGCCTAAATTTCAAGCCCGCCATGTACAGCTTCTTCTTTATATCCGTGTACTCTTTCTGTTTCTCTCTCACCGAAGGAACTAAATCTTGAAAAAACCAGAGAGAAGCCCCATTCCACTGTAAGTTCCTATTAGCCTTAGCTTTATTTAAAACATGGGTTTTCTCCATATAATTCAGGAACCTCATTATAACAACTCGAGGACGAGCTCCAGGTGGGGGGATCTCTCTCAGTGAACGGTGGGCCCTCTCAATATTGTAGGAATCACCAAACGGCATCCGGCCAAATAGTTTCAGGAGAAGATCCTGTATATAAGCTACACAGTCTGAACCTTCCGACTTCTCAGGCAGGCCTGCCATAATTAGATTGTTCCTCCTCCTACTACGTGATTCTTGGTCCTCCAGACGGTCTTCTAATTTCTTAACCTGCCTCTTCAATCCAATCATCTCCTGGTCCATGGTTCCCACTTTTCTTTCTTGTGAAGCAACTCTGGCCTCTACATCCCCCACTCTTTGCGTTAAAGCTTGCAGCGCCGGTTTCAATATAGTAAAATTGGCAACCAGCCCTTGTAGCAAATGGTTTATTTCACTAATGTCCTCCGAAGTTGAATGCCCCCCTTGACCTTCTGCTCTCCGGTCTTCAGGCTCATCTAGAGTTGGAGAATGGGGCTTAGAACGCTTAACTGCCGGCGTTCTTGCTGCTAGAGGCTTGGGGCTTCCTTCCTCCATCTCGGCCATTCCACTTTCTGAACCCACTGCCATTTCAGAGTGATATTCATCTCCGTTACTGAACTAAGAATCACCCATCACGACTGTGCACCCTCTTAGCAATCAGAGCCCCTTGTTAATTCAAAATTGTGAGGTCACAAAATGCTTGTAGTGTACTTTTTATTCACCGGGACTCGAGAGCCTTCTCCGAGATGTTTACTTCCCGCTAGCTCATCTTGTGATCCCCCCAGGTTAGTCATATTAATAAGTATCTAAGATGGCTCATGTTGGATAACTTACACGATGCCCCTGCTTGGCTTAAAACTGAGCTTACTTTAATTCATGCAAGTGGTCTGAAACCAGAGGGATTAATATTTGCCAAGCAGAGACTTCTTCCATTAAAAGTTATGAACCCCACTATTGTAACCTCACTCAGGATCCATGCCCAGATTTACCGGTACCTCAGGTATGAACCAGGGAGAGATCCTAATCAACCTATACTGGGGAATCCTCAATTTCAAATAGATGGTAAACTAATTCCTTCCAATTGGATACCCGGTTTGCAAGGCATGCAAATCTCCAACTTTATAATGGACAACGGGGAATGGCTCCCAATCAAAGATTTAATTATCCATCTGGGAATCCCTAACAAATACAGTTTTCGAATTTTGCAATTACAACATTCTTTAATGAAAGTCTTAGGTAAAACTACTATAGTGGTGAATAGTATCCTTTTCTGTCATGAACTCTTAAAGTTTTGCGGTCGTCCTGGTGCAATCTCGGCAATTTACAGTAGTATTCATAACTGGAAATTTCCTGACTGTTCTGGGCCTACTGATGTATATGTCTCTCTGTTTCCAGGTTATAACATAGAGTGGCCGAAACTGTGGCATAACTGCCATAAATTTGTGACTCAAGACAGGCTTAGATTAATGCAACTGTACATCCTGCACAATGAATATTATTCACCCTCCCAGTTATTTAAATTGGGCCTTAAGTCCGCTCCAACTTGTTCCAGGTGTTTGTTGGAGGAAGGAACGATTCTTCATGTGTTTTGGTCCTGCTCCAAAGTATCTCCCCTGTGGACTACCATTAAGCAGTCAATAGATCCTCTTCTGGGGCTTAATGACTTGTTTAGGCCTGCAGTGTGCATTATGGGTGATCTCTCCGAGGTCAAAGTGCGAGTTCGTAAATATCACATGACTCTTATAGCCTTGTCGGTTAAAAAACTTATCTTAAGACACTGGACTGACCAACAGGAGATCACCTATAATGAATGGCTGTCTGAGCTTCTGGCAAATCTTAGCATGGAAAGGGCCATTGCCAGCCTTAACAATAGAATGGAGCATTTCAAGAAAATCTGGGATCCCTTATATACCTTATACTCTTTACAATAAGGTCAACCTGGCTATATGGCTTCTTTGTGCCCAGTTTGTTAATCTGGTACTCGAAATGGTGTCAAGGTGGCCATACGATGGATTTTGTGTGCTCAATATGGGTAGAGAGGGATGGTGGGAGGGGGGCGGGTGAGCGTTGTGGTTTTTGGGGGGGCTGACTCATGTTATCAATTATCTAATGTACCATGCTCATGTCCATGTATGTCTGCCATTTGTATGTTGAGGTGGAAAATAGCAAAAGTTTCTTAATAAACTTTAAATTAAAAAAAATGCATGTGGGCTCTTTCTGACTCCTCTCACTTTATGTGTACATTTACCTTTGGCATAACTGCACAGTGAAAATGATGATCTGACTGAACCACTTAACAATCCTTTTTCTAACCAGTAAATTTGTCTACTTTACCACCAATAACCTCCAAAAATTCTGCAGCCACTACTTCACAGAAAACACAGAATTTTGGTACTTTATATAAAGTAGCAGTAGTAGTTTCAAAAAGTCAAGTTATAAAGTATGATCCTGTTTCTGAGTCAGTTTATGCTGCAGAGTGGTGTATGAGTTGCGCAGTGGTACCATCTGGGGAATGTGCCTCTAATCCACCACCTTCACCCTTCTTGAGCCCACTGTAATTGTATCCCATCCCCCAGATCACACCAGGAGACGAGCGACTTGTTGCTCAGTGTGACTTCCTGGTGAAACATTTCAGTAAATAAATAAAATAATCAAGCTGCCCCTCCTCCCTGGTAACCTTTGAGGTGATGGTGGCTGTCATGAAGGTCCCTGGGTGGAGATGGATGCCTCTCGAATCCTAGCCATCTCGGCATGGAGAAGAGCAACCTCCACTCTTAGCTCAGAGAGGTGCACGCAGATGGGGCAGCACCGCAGTCTCCAGAAAGTCTCCCTGAAGACTGCCACCCCACAGCCACTGCACCACACCACTACAAGCATAACTATTTTTTCACTTTGCCTGTTTTAGTTCTGCTTACTCTAATTCTGTTTTGACCCCTACCCTAGATAAAGTGATTTACCTATTCCCACCTTTTTTTGCTTTCTTTAACCCTTTTTTACCCTTACCCTAAAGCGTGTACTTTAGTGGCACTCTCTCAGCTCCTCTTGAGGTTTTTTTTTAGTTTTTTTTACATCTACAGATTGCAGGAAAAGTAGTGGTAAGTAAGGTCTTTTCAGTCTTAGCTAAACCCTGAAACAGGAAAGAGTTATAGTTCATTATGGATAACAGTACATTATTGGCAACAGCTAATCTAGCTTGCTCAGTAAGAAAGTTCTGCAATTTAAACAATACTCCCAACCTTTGATTAATTCGCCTGCAAGTAGATTTTATATGCAAAGAATAAGATAAACTGGGATAGTAAAATCCCCAAATATTTGAACTGAGAAACCTGTTCCAAACAAGCACCAGTGGAATCTTGTATTACAAAGGGTTTACTTTTTGCAAATTGTTGTCTGGAGCTGAAAAGCATACTCTTTGTTTTTTTTTGCTATTTAGTAAACAGTGGTTAGTTTTTAGTCAGGATTCCATAACTTGAAAATCACTATTCAGATTAGAAGCAATATTTTCTTCTGAAGGAGAGCTACTGTAGAAGATGATGTCATCTGCATACATTAGGCAGTTTGTGTTAACAATAATCAAAGTTTATCTATGAAAACTGAGACTTGGAGAGGCCCCAGAATTGAGCCCTGGGGCACCCATGCATCCATAATTTTGCTGCCAGACATCACCCTGTGGTAGCTTACCCTAAGAGGGTGACCAGTTAGACAGCTACCAAACCATTCTAATGGAGGGTCCCCAAGTCCCATGCTCCTCAGCCTCCCGGGCGGCAGGTGATGATTGAATAGGTTGAAGGCATTTGACAGGTCCACAAACGCAACACCGGTGGGTTTCCCATAATCCATTGCCCTACCGATGTGATCCGTGAACCTGGCCATGGCCTTCCCAGTGCTATGATATTTCTGAAATCCATGCTGCTCACCATTGGAGTCCATTGGAGTTGAGGAACTCTACCAGTTGTTCATTAACAATTTTTTCAAGTAATTTACCTATAACAGGAAGTAGAGATATGGATCGATAGCTATCCAAATCTTTTTTTTTAATTTAAAGTTTATTGATTTTCACAATTTTCTCAGCACAAACACACACAATATATTGTGAATTATTGACTGAATACAGAAGGTAACCTCCATCCCACTCCCCCCCTCCACCCAATCCAACCCCCCATCCCCCTACTCCAGGTGCCAATAATATTTAACATAAAGGAGCATAATGAGAATGCTCTATATGTTTATAGGGATGGCTTGTTCTCAGACTTATGTAGTGTAAAGGACATGTAGTTTTCCCCATCTCTTTTTATAGGATCCCATACAATTGAAAGTACTAGCCATCATTTCCTCAACCCTTAAATTGCGAAGGAGTTCCTGTGTCCATTCCACATATGTGGGTTGCAAGAAGTCCTTCTAGTGTCTTAATACAACCTTCTTAACCGACAGTGCAATCATAAAAATATGATAGTGATGATCCATCTGTGGGAAACCTGGTTAATCACCTAGCATACATACTTCAGGGGTAAAATACTCCTGTAATCCTAATAAGGGGTCCACTCTAGTTTTAATAAGGTCCCACAAATGAGAGGTTTTTGCGCAATCCCAAAACACACGGTATAAAGAAACCATATCCATCTTACATCTGTTACACATTGGGTTCGCTGCCCAACCCATTTTGTACAGTCGATAGAAACATAGAAACATAGACTTTGACGGCAGATAAGGACCGCTTGGCCCATCTAGTCTGCCCATTTCCCTACCTACAGGATAGGCAATAGATCCTAGTTAACCAACAGCCTATTTCTTCCTACCCCCCACAAGAATTTCCTTATGTCTGTCCCATGCATTCTTGAATTCTCCCACAGTTTTAGACCCCACAACCTCCTCAGGAAGGCTGTTCCATGCATCCACTACCCTCTCTGTGAAATAATACTTCCTCATTGCCCCTGAACTGCCCTCCTTCTATCTTTAAATTGTGTCCCCTTGTTCTTGCAAGTCTCTTTTCTGAAAGATGCTACCCTCTTGGACTTTGTTGATTCCACTGAGGTACTTAAAAGTTTCTATCATGTCCCCTCTCCCTCTTTCCTCAAGGGTATACATATTAAGCTCCTTTAGTCTCTCCTCATATGGTTTCTCTTGCAGACCCTGCACCATTTAGTTGCCCTCCTCTGGACTACCTCTATCCTGTCTATGTCCTTGGAGATGGGGTCTCCAGAACTGGACACAGTACTCCAGATGGGGTCTCACCAACTGTCTGTACAGAGGGATAACAACTTCCTGTTTTCTGCTGCTGATGCCTCTCCGTATACATCCCAGTATACCCCAGCCCTCCCTACTGCCTTCTCACATTGTAGCTAACCTTAAGGTCATCTGATATGATTACCCCCAGGTCCCTTTCCTTTTGTTGTTGTTACTACCTCCCCACCCATTGTGTATTCTTCCCTGGGTTCTTGTTTCCCAGGTGCATTATTTTGCACTTCTTTGCATTGAATCCTAGCTGCCACACTTCTGACCATTCCTCCATCCTTGCCAAGTCCCTTTTCATCCTTTCCACGCCTCCTCGTGTATCAACCCTGTTGCAGATCTTTGTATCATCTGCAAAAGGCATACTTTCCTTCAGTCCCTCTGCAATGTCACTGATGAGAGACATTAAAAGGACTGGACCCAATACTGAACCCTGCGGTACCCCACTAGTAACCTCTCTTTCTTCAGAGTGGACTCCATTTACAATTACCTTCTGTGTCCTGTTGTGCAGCCAATGTTTTGCAGGCTACCACCCTGGGACCCTCTCCCAGGCTGGTTAATTTGACTATTAATCTTTGTGTGGGACTGTGTCAAATGCCTTGCTAAAGTCTAGGTAGGCCATGTCCACAGCCCTCCTGATCTACTACTTTGGTCACCCAGTCAAAGAAATCTATTAGATTCGTCTGACATGACCTTCCCGCTGTGAATCCATGTTGCCTTGGGTCCTGTGCTCCACTGGCCTCTAGGTACTCAACTATTCTTTCCTTCAGAGTGACTCCATCACTTTCCCTACCACAGAGGTCAGACTGACAGGTCTGTAGTTTCCTGCCTCTGTCTTGGTCCCACTTTTGTGAAGGGAATCACATCCACCTTCCTCCAGTCCTCGGGTACCACCATCCTCCATGATTTATTAAAAGAGTAGCCAGTGATTTCACTAGTTCCTCCCTTAATTCTTTTAGAATTCTGGGGTGAATTCCATCAGGACCCATTGCTTTGTCCACCTTCAGTTTTAGGAGTTCTTGCAGAACCCTTTCTTCTGTGAAAGGACTGGGATCAACCCACTATCAAGAGTGCTTCTGTTAATTCGATTAGGCACTTCCCCTCCTCTTTTGTGAATACTGAGCAGAAATATTCATTCAGTATCCCTGCTTTTTCACTGCCCCCTCTGCCCATCCACCGTTCATTCTATTCAGCCTCACTATCCCTCCCTTTGTCTTTCTCGCTCGCTGATGTACCTATAAAGGTTTATCCCCTTCTTAACTGAGTTGGCTATCTTTTCCTCAGTTTGGGCCTTTGCTATTCTGACTTCCCTCCTGCTTCCTTCTGCCTTAACTGGTACAGCTCTCTGTCCTGCTCCTTCTGTGTTTCCTTATACTTCGGAATGCTATCTTTTCTTCCTGACTTTCACAGCCACCTCTTTTGAGAACCATAGTGGCTTTTCTTTCATTTTGATTTGTTTATTTGCTTCACACAAAGGCTTGTTGCCTCTGTGATGGCAGTTTGATGATTCCCCATTGTTGCTCCACACCTCCTTCTAGCCTGTTTGCTAGTGCTTTTCTGAGCACTCTCCCATCTTGCCAAGTCAGCTCTCCTAAAGTCCAGTACCCTCACTTTTGTATGGCTTGACTCTGTAGCTGAGTTTAACGTGAACCACACTGTTTGATGGTCACTTGTCCCCAGATGGCAACCCACTTCTAGATCTGAGATCCTCTCACTGCCCCCGTTTGAGAGTATGAGGTCTAAGATTGCTCCCTCACGAGTGGGTTCCGAAACTAGCTGTCTAATGCCTGCCACCTGAAGGGCATCAAGAATGGCCCTGCTTTTGGAAGTGGCTGCAGCAGGGGTCAGGTATATGTCATTAAGGAATTGCAACTGCATTATACATAATCTATCTTGTATAATTTATTTATGACACTTCTCCCAAATTTTAGGCCATCTGGAAGTGGAATTGGGGAACTTGTCAACCCAATACTTTGGGGTACCATCTACCTTTCGGAAGATCAAAAAGTATAAAGAAGCATATATTGAGGAGACAGCATGTGGGGCCACAGCCAGGCTTCTACAAGTAGAGACCCATTCCCCTCAGTCATCAGGAGTAATTTTGGACCTAAAGTATGTCACCAGCATGTGGCGGATTTGATGAATCCTAAAAGACCATTTAGAAGACAGGCCAAATTTGTTTAGGAGCTCCTGTGTGGTCAGCCAATTATTGCCCTGATTATGAAAATCCTGTGCTCTGCACTATTGCCTTAGTAGGACCCAGTTGTAGGAGACCATGTGCCCTCCCAGGAGGAGACTGGGATTTTGAAATATGGGTTGGGTTAAGTCATACGTATTTGCATACTTCATAGTGGCACATAGTTAGAATGCGTACGAATCGAGTGACCCAATGGCGTGTGGTGTAGGAATAACGGATGTTTCCCTAATTTAAGGAAAGGCAATGAGACTGGGTATAGCTATCCAAATCTGTTGCAGATCCACCTTTAGGAATTGGTTTTATTACAGTATGTTTCCATTGAATTGGAAACTGGCCAGTTAATAAAGAAAGATTAAGCACTTTTGCCAGTGGGACATAGATATAAGAAGCTATCAGCTTTAGGAACCTCGGTTCTAGGTTGTCACTACCAGAACTTTTATTAGTGAACAATTGTTTCAACAATTTCAATAAATGTTTAGGTTTAACTATTCGAAAGTAAACAGAAGGAGTGGTAAGGCCTTCTGAAACTGAAGGTTTAGAAACAACGTTACTCACTTGAAAAACTATCAGTGAAGTGAGTTAAATCAGCAAATCTGGTTATTAAGGCCTCTGATATTTCAGCATAGTCAGATGTCCTCTTACCATTTAAGTTGAAAGAATCTTGGTTGTTGGTTTTAGGAGAAATGATAGTCTTGATTGCTGATCACATATTTTTTGGTTTTTTAGATCTTTCCGTAGCTTAAGTGGTATTCAGAATTACTTAATCTCAACTTGATTTTACACACATTTCTTAAACTATGGTAATTATTAAACTCATTTTCATTCAAGTGATGTCCTACATGGATCCATATTGGGCCCGATCCTCTATTCCCTATTTGCCAACAGCCTGCTGCACACAAACCCTAAGCCCTTTTACACACAGGTTTATGTAACGGAATAACTGTTACGGAAACAGTATTCCATTACATCCCTTGTGTGTAAAGTGCATCTGTTTTGTTCCATAGGTGAACGTTCATCCAAACCACAATCTCTGCTTTTCATGGTTTGCACGTTGTGTTCTGTTTTGTCGGGCTGTGTAAAACAGCCATTCCGAAGCAGTGCACAAACAGCAATAGAGCAGCAAGCTCTGTGGGCTGCCGAAACACAAATGGAGGTGGGAGCTGCCGGAAAACTTGCGAAGTGTAATGGGATCCTAAAAACGCAACAGAGCACAATGGTGCCACAGGTAACACTCATTTTGTTTTAAAAACCTGTCTGTAAAAGTGCCTCCTGACTGTCAGAAAATTATGCACGTAGATAATCTGATTCTGTTCAGGAGTGACCGCAGTATCACCTCCTTGTCTCTCTCACAACTTCAAATTAACACATAACTGGTTCTCTGTGAACAGATTACTGGTTAACAAAAAGAAAACCAAGACTATGCTATTTGGCTCTGGTTAAAGACTCAGCAAATTACCTGCATCTATGGTCTTGTCTCCCTCAATCTCGGCCCCTGATGGTACACCTCTTGAGCATGTCAAGAGCTATAAATATCTAGGAGTCACATTGGACCCCTCCCTCATGTTTACCAAACACATAAGTACAACCATTAAGAAAGTGCACCAGCAGGTTGGAGCTTGCTACCACCTGAAACACTTTCTCACCCCTGAGGCATGAATGATGATAGGAAGGGGCACAATGCTCCCTCTCCTGAAGTACTACTCCCCTGTCATTGTACAGATATCATCCAGGGAACTCACCCACCTGAACACTGCTTATAACTGTATTTGTCACTTTATTCTCTTTGCCCCTCTAACAACCCATCACTGCTTGCTGGATGTCACACTAGGCTGGCTCTTTCCCCAGGCCTGATGTGACCACCAGCTGGGAGCCCTAGTGCACAAAACCCTTATGAGAGGCTTGGCCTCCTCCCAAGTAGGTTCTTCTTCTATAAGCTAAGCACAAGAATGAAGAGGTCTTCATCACAATCATTTCTAAGTGTCCCTCACTCCAACACTAACATGGGGCAGAGAGCATTCTCTGCTATGGCTCCTACACTTTGGAATAGCCTCTGCTCCTTTGTCCTCACCTTAGTCCCTTCACAGACCTTCAAATTCAACTTATTCTCCACCCTCCTATCCAAATCCATATGCAGTTGTACCCCATAGCATCCAGACACCTACGCTTATACCAGTTGTTGCTATACCACCATATTGCTATGTGATATTGTCCTGTGCCTAAACTGTAACAGCTAATGTCAATCTTCAATGTTCTTGGTGTGTGTTTTGTTTCACCACAAATTCCTGTTCTCTCACTGTTTGTACCTACTTTTTCTGTGACTATATATATGTGCCATCATTATGGCTTGGGTCGTGCCTGAAAAAGGTTCCTTGGGACCAGTGCAACCATCCAGTTAACAAATAAATAAATAAGTGGGTGTTTCACCTATTCCTATCTTTTTCCTTACTTTAACCCTCTTTACCCTTTTCCTAAATAGGGTGTTACACCTATGCAAAAGTTTTTTTGGTTTTTTGTGCATGGCCCTGACACTTCACACTCTCTTGCGGTGTGTGACCTATGAGTCGAGCTTAGCAGAAATCTTACCTTAGTTGTCAGGTAGACTTCTTGATACCCTGCTTCCTCTTACTAATTCCTGCCACCTGTGTTACCACCTTTACTGCTTCCCTGCCTACTTGCTGAGGTGCACAGTGTCTGGCTACCAGCTGCCTCGTTGGGCTGACTACGGTGGGCAGACTCTGATGTGCCTTACCGCATTGGTCCGTAGGCCGCAATCCGGGGGTCCACTTGATGGTCTACTCCTTTTGTAGGTACCATCAAAAATAGGATGAACTCCACGTAATTCAAATTAAATCATGTCCTTTTATTTATTCCACACCATTTGGGGTGATAGTTTTATGCCCATGCCAATTCATCAGGCCCCTGCCATGTTTGTTATATCTAAAAATAAATCTCTCTCTCTCTCTCTCTCTCTCTCTCTCTATATATATATATATATATATATATAAAGTATTTTATGTGTCACTCCTTAGTTATTATATCACTTCCACCATAGTGTTCCCCATCACTGGAGACAAAGGATTAATCTCTTAATTTATTTCTAAAGGTAACACCGTGGCTGATATACATCACTTCTATTCCTCAAATACTATTATAACGTTGAAACACATTGTGATGTCCCTAAACCTGTATGTCTTATTTTATTCAGTACCATCTATAGCCATTTAAAACATTTCTTCTTTGCCAGACTATAAATTTATACTGTCCTGTTGTTTATTTAATAAGGCTAACACTTTCCATCCTCTCACATAGTTCTTATTGCTACCATCTGAACAATAACGTTTTCATTATTCATGCCAATGAATTCATTTGTCAAGTTCAGGTAACTAGCTTCTTTCATGAAATACCTTTGTCTGGTATTACTAGAAAATGAAGAACTTGCTCATGCATGAGTTTGCAAGAACTTCTGCACCTTATTGAATTCATGATCGCACTTGAGCGTCGAGCAGTGGGCAACGGCCGGGTAGCTAAAGACAACATTTTTATCAAAATATCAAAATAAATCATTAATACATGAAAATTAGAGGCCAAATCTACAATCACTACACATACAGATGGCAACAGGCACTATCAACAAATACTAATTAAAAAATTCCCCAAAAAGCTGACAATATCTCTTTAAGTCAGACATGCATTACTTCTTTCATGGGTGTCCCATATATCAACCATGCTATATTGGATATGGAGATGTGTTTTATTTAGTGTTTATTTAAAGTGTGACATTAAGGTTGTCATGCTTTTGACTAAACCTTATCTAGTGCATTGTACTGAGGCTTTTTTTTTTCTTTTAAGATGTACATCTGCTTTGGGCTCACCATAACTCAAAAAAAAAACATGATTCCATTGGCTGGCTGAGCTCCTGTGCTGGACTTGACAATGGTAGCATCACACTGATGAGTCTTAACTATGATGAAATATGTGACTGTTATTATCTTCCAATGCTATCGCAGGTGAAGTCTGTGAAAGTGAGGAAGAACTGGTACTGCTAGATGGGGGAGTGAAATATTAGCAACATAATTTAAGGTATAAGATGAATGTTTATGGGTATTACACTTATACAGATACCAATTACATTATGGGGACTAATGCCAAAATTCAGAAAAAGTGCAAAACATTATAATTATTTTTATTTTATTTCTTAATACCATCATGAAATTTTCCATGTCAATATTAAAAAAGTATATTGATATACTTTATTGTTATGGAAAAAGTATATCAATAACATTTAAATAAAAAAACTTCAGTCATAAATTAAATATACATAAATATAGCTAGAGAAAACTGTATATTTCTGTATTGAAAATTACTACTGTTACATAATAAAAATATTAATAACATGATTTCTTAATGGCTGGACTACAAGCCTTCATTTTTTTAAAAACAATTAAGTTTCTAGTCCCCACAGTTCCAGAGTTAGACTTTTTTAAAATAGATTTCCTTACAATGTGATAACTTTGGAACCATTAGGGCTAGCGGGCTTAATGAAAGCTTGGAGTCAGCCAAGTATATATGTAAGCCCCCCCTCCTGCATCTAGGGGTATACAGGTGGAATACATCCTGGGGAGGGGGGTAATGTACAACCAAGAAACGCACAGTCCAGAAAATAGAAATGTTCATTACCTGGTTCTTGATTGTGGTGAGATGGCTTCGCATTACTGGGGAGCAGGCACATTGCTTTGTCACTTAGGGAGGTGCTACAGGGGCAATGATTGTTAGAGCACATTCCATAAAACAGTTCTTGTTAAGCGAAACCAATGTCCACTCCAGAATCAAAATTGCAAAACTGATTTAATGTAAAGATTAATTTAATAAAATCACTTCATGGTGCATGCGGGTTACATGATAACGCTGGGAGCATTCATGCAGGCACAGGACCTGATCATAAACTCCGCATGCAATCTCTTTTTCCAACGGGTTGATTTAAATCTATGCAGACATCCCCCTGAGTCAAAAAATACTTTGTTTCCTGGCAGCAGCAGCACTTACTTGAGGACCGAGACAGGCCTCAAAAAAGGTACTAAAACTATTAGCAGCACTTCCATTTTGTATTCCTTCCTTCATTTCTACCCAGTAAAACAGGCTTAATTTTATTCATTCTCTTAGTCCCAGTCACATTCTGACTGAAGTAGCACTGAGACAGCATGAGTCATTTCTACTGTCCTAGTTCATTCTTCATTTGCCTTATAAACTTTAGATTATTTTAATACAGGAGGAGACACTTTAAAGCTGAGACATTCTTCATTTCTTTTACAATGTTCACTTTAGTTGTGAAAGGTACCACTGAAAACCCTCCTGCCACCCAATCGCTGATGCCACATGCTTGAGTCTGGTCCCCCCAGGCTGTTATGCAAGCCCCTGGCCATCCCAGAACTTTAGCACTTTCTGCTCATGAAGCGATTCCAATTTCAGGGCTGCATTCACCCAGAGTAACTGGCTGATGTGCCACACAGAGCACCCAGGCAGACTGCCACCCCACCTGAGGTCCCAACAGCCACTCCCAACACAGGACTCCTCATGCATCCACAGGTTGCACAAACTAGGGAGCCCCAACACTGCAGTGGCCCCACTGTCTGGGGAATGGGGAGTAGTCTGCCACACTACAGCCCCAAAGATCCAGGCTGCCACCTCTGAATCACTCCCAGGCACTCTCCGCCATTGCAGGCCTGGCCACAGAAAACTTATTGGCTCCTAGGCTGCACTCACCCATGGGCGAGAAATATTTTAGCGAAGGACCCCCAACGGTGCTTACCCATACCAAGGTGCCGAAGATCACTTGAAGGATTCCAAAACTTCCTCTCTTACCAGCTCTGGCTCCCACTAACAGCACTGATGGGTCCAGATATTAGTGCTCCACTGCCCCCATAACTTCTACTACCTGAACTGTTGCACAACTATTGTGAGTCTTCAAGGGAGGAGGGTCGAGGTGGCAAGCGACCCACCCCAGCCCTCCGGCTGAACTAGCGGGCCAATCCCCTCACTCCTAGCTCTCTCTTCATCCTCAGAACTCACCCCTGAACTCCCCCTTGGTGCCAAACTCCACCTCACTTATACCCACAGGGTGGGTCCTCCTGCTGGCCACAGGCAGTCCCAACACCCAGACCGACAGGTACCAGGATTCCCTGCCTGACTACAGGAATTTAACTAGTAAGCTCCTGAAGCAGTGCTTACACTCCCCCCCAGACAAAATGTTCACCTCCTGGTGGACACCTACCAGGCTACACACCAACCCCCCCAAGGAGAGATATGGCCATCTCTCCCTTCCCTCAAGGGCCACATCATGAAACCGGCCACACCACAAAAATGGTGGACTTAAGTTATTCCAACCCAGGCTCTAACTTAACAAAGCTGACCCACCCACTGATTCCCATGGACAGACTGCCTGGTAATGCAGTGGGGGTGTCCCTACCCCCACTTATGTTGTATGCCATACCAAAATATCCTTTCTTAAAACAAAATTGCTGCTGCAAGGAACATGTTTGATGTACACCTACCCCCTATACCATAACTGCTTATTTAAACAAACCGCAACAGTTTGGTACAATCTTTTGTTCACAATCTAAAACAGAGGCAAACACATAGCCACTACTAAGAACATAACATAAGAACATAAGAAAGTGCTGGCAGAAGGGGACCGTATGATCCATCTAGTCTGGCCATGTGGACTACCCACCCTCCCCCAGTATTTTTTCCTTCCTACTTTTCCTCAGGGCCTATCCCATGCTAGCTTGAACTCTCTCACTGTCTTAGCTACCACAGCTTCTGGGGGCAGACTTTTCCAAGGCTCCATCACTGTTTCAGTGAAGCAAAACTTCCTGATGTTGGTTTTGAATCTACCTCCCTGTAGGCACATGCTGTGCCCCCTTGTTCATGTAGACAAGCTTTCCCTGAAAAGGACCTGAGTTTGTACTAGTTAATTCCTTTGAGGTATTTGAATGTCTCAATCATATCCCCCCGTCCCTCCTCCTTTCCAGTGAGTATATCTTGGGGTGGTTGAGTTTTAACTTGTAGGGTTCTTGATGAAATCCGTGAATCACCTTCATAGGGTTCCTCTGAATAGTCTCCAGATGATCTCTGTCTTTATTGAGGTGTGATCTCCAGAACTGGACACAATACTCTAGATGCAGCCTCACCAAGGAAATGTACAGTTGGATTATCACCTTGCTTTTTGTACTCGTGATACCCCTACCTATGCATCCAAGGATGCCGTTAGCTTTCTGTGCTGCCTTTTCACATTGCCTGATTTTCTTAATTCATTACCTCCTGGAAATGCTTGTAGGTGGTGGCCAAATCATCCCCTTTGTTTCCCACAATGGCTTCAGTCGACAGACAAAGACTTCCTGTGTGCCCTGGACACTTCTCTGGTCATCAACACTATTTCTCTGTGTTACTTGCAAACCAAATTGATTAGAATTGACAGCATAGTGTGGCGGATAGCATCTGCTTGTTATTATATTGTATCATATTTATGATATAAATATATGTTTATTTGAATGTCTGTTTAGGAGAAATGGCAGTCAGCAAGCTAATCTGGAAGACTAGCTTTTAAAGAGGCCTGGCCACAAAGCAGTTGCTTGCTATAGCTAAATAGCTAGTTTCCTTTTCTGTGTTGACACATAATTGTAAGAGTTCCTGGGACTATAAGGACACCAGGTCATTACCCATTGTAAACCATTCATTTACTTTGAGGGCCAGGAACCAGGATGAATTTTACAACATCAAGAGGGAAGCCAGGTTTGTTAAGTGCCAGTGACAATTCACACCTGTAAGAGAAATGTTTGTCAGGATGTGTTTCTGAACATCAAAGGGAATGCTCTGAGGAGGAAAGAGACTGTATAAATTAATATTGCTATCTTTGCAGATTTCCAGCAAGAAATAAAATGACACCCATTTGGATATTCTTGTTCAGGTCACAAATTAATTACAGGACTAACAGTGACCTCGTGAGCTGTGACCTCACAGGATAGGAGGGACATTTTGGCTTATTATCAATCTGGCTGGAATGAGTTTTGGTCTTCTATCTCTGGACTTCTAAGAAAACACACACATACTGTGTTCTGGACTGAAAAGGCACTTCTGTCAAAATAGGTAAAACCAAACTGAAAACTGAGTTAGAGCCAGAAATTCAAGTACCAGGCATTTTTGTTTCTGTAATTTCCATTTTTTTGGGACTGTAAACGTTTATATATAGAGATTCTATGTTTTTATGTATTTACTATTTTTTTATTGATTTTAGTAAACATTTCAATTTCCTTAATTCTGCCTGAGTCTTTTCTCATTTTTGCATGTCAATGCTGGAACAATGTTGATAATTCTGACATAACTGTTAAAGGGCTTATAATGTTACCATCTTGCTCTAAGATAAGAAAATACCTGGGTCTCAATTGAGTCCAAAAGGGGAGAATTGTGAATCAGGCTGGGTGCCCACTGGGTTAAGTGTTGCACTGCATTTCCCTGAAGAGGGTGTGATATTTGATCCTGTTAACTGGGCTAGCTAGTGAATAAGGGTTCATATTTTACCTTAAGACTCGAGACTAGTAGGCATTTTGGACCCAAAACAGACAGGAGAGTTACCCTGTTTGTCTCCTGTTCACGTATTGCACTTTGAGGTTTGGCACTGTGGGAATAGAGGGCTGGACCTGTGGAGTGCATTTGTGACACATAGCACCATTAGAAAGGTAATTTTGTGCTGAACAACCTTGCAACTGATACTTTATGTGTATCATGTGTACTTTAGGAGTTATTCACATTTGTTTATGAGATGGTGTGTGTGGCTGACATTTGTCCCTCAAGCCTCACCTAAGCATCTTGAATAAAATGGGAAAAAATACATGTTTTATATTAGAAAAATTGCTTTTTCATACAAAATTACTTTTGCACCTACATCCAATGTATGGATGCTTAATTTGGTGTTCATATGTTACATATTTTTCTACCAAAAATGTTTTATATTGACTTTATTACATAAAACACTTTTTTTGCTATTTCGACTAATATATATAAAAAAAATGCTTGTAATTAACTACATAGCACCATTGGAAAGGTAATTTTTATGCTGAGCAACTTTGCCACTCATACTTTGTGTATAGCACTTACGGTTCATGAGGTATTCGTATATGCTTGTGGCATGCCGATTATGGCTTGATTTTGCTTAGAAAAGCCCAGGATGCAGTGTTAAGAGTATACAGGGCACAAGTTATGGAACTCTCAAAGAGCTCCTGTAGAGTGAATGAATTAAAAAATCATCATATATGAGTACTCCTAAATCCCTTTCAACCTTAGTTTCTGTCAGTTGTTCCCCTTCTAGGGTATATTTCCTGCCCAGTTTCTTTCTCCCCAGGTGCATAACTGGACACTTCTTGGCATTGAATTTCAACTGCTATTGTTTTGACCATTCTTCCAGCTTTTTTAGATCATAGTCCATTCCTGTGGCCCCCTCTTGCATGTCTACTCTGCTGCAGAGCTTGATGTCATCTGCTAACATGCATACCTTTCCTTCCAATCCATCAGTAATGTGGCTGATGAATATGTTAAATAGAATTGGCCCCAGCACTGATCCCTGGGGGACTTCGCTGGTTACCCCAAATTGCTCTGACAGAGTGCCATTTACCGTGACCCTTTGGGTTCTCACCTGGTTCCTAACCCAGCTGACTATTTTATGCCCCACTACAATGTGTTCCAGCTTGTTTATTAGTCTCCTATGTGGAACGGAGTCAAACACCTTACTGAAGTCCAGATACACTATGTCTGCTGCTCCACCCTGGTCCACCATTCTGATCACCCAATCAAAGAAAATCATGTTTGTCTGGCATGACCGCCCTGCTGAGAAGCCATGCTGCTTTGGGTCCAGTTTTCCATTTGCTTCCATATATTGCACTATTCTTTCCTTCAGTAATGTTTACAAGATTTTCCCCACCACTGAGGTGAGGCTGACTAGATAGTAATTACCAGCATCTTCTCTGCTCCTACTTTTGTGCAGGGGTACCATTGTGACTTTTTTTACAGTCATCTGGGACTCTGCCACTCTCCAGGGACTTATTGAAGAGGACTACTAATGAGGAAGCAAGTTCCTCTGTGAGATCTGTCAGTATTCTTGGTGGATACTGTCAGGTCCCATTGCTTTGTTGGTTTTTAATTTTTTCAGTTCTTTTAGGACCCTTTCTTTTGTGAAGGGATTTGTGTCAGCTTCACTGGTGTGGTGTCTTTCATTTCCTAGTACCAACCCACTACCCTGTTCCTCTTGTGTGAAGACTGAGCAGAAGTATTTGTTCAGAACCTCTGCCTTTTCTTTGTCAGTCTCCACGTTCTGACCTTCTCTGGTTCTCAACCAAATGATACCCCCTTTGCTTTTTCTTTTCTCCCATATCTATCTGCAAAAGGTCTTGCCCCCCCTTTTGACCCCTTCAGCAATTCTTTCTTCTGTTCACACTTTGGCTATCCTAATCACCTTTCCTGCTTTCTTGAGCCTTACATTGTATTCTCGCATTACACTGTCCCTCTTTGTCTGTTTGTACTGTTTGAAAGCTTTTTTTTTTCCCTCCTTTATACTGAAAGCAACCTCCTTAGAAAACCAAAGAAGGTTTCTCCTCTTCTTAGTTTTACTGATCTGTTTGGTGTATTCTGCTGTGGCCAGAGTTATTGTGTCCTTTATGGCCTTCCAGGTTTCATCCACGTCACCCCCTGCAACATCTTTGAGATGGTCTTTAATGAACATTTTCATTTTGACGTAGTCAGCCTTCCTGAAGTCCAAGATCTTTAGTTTTGTGTGACTTGTGCCCTCTGCCCTTTTGAATGTAAGACAGACTGACCTATGGTAACTTGACCCCAGATTGATTCCTAGCTTAATGTCTGTGATCCTGATACTGTTTGATAGTATGAAGTCCAGGACTGCATTTTTTCTGGTGGGTGACTTCACCAACTGTTTTAGTCCTGCCCCCTTTTAGAGCTCTGCTCCTGTCTAATGAAGCTGTGTAGGAGGACCAGTCTGTATCAGGCAGATTGAAGTCTCCGATGAGCAACAAGTCACTTTTATCGGCCATCAATAGGATGGTTTCTAGTAGCTCTTTGTCTCGATATATCTGTTGAGAAGGGGGTCTGTAGATCATACCCACTCAGATGGGGGACTTTTCCCCAGCTCCAAGGGTGAGCCATAGGGCTTCAGTCTCAGTGTTTGCCATCTTTACCTCTGTGGCCTTGATTCCTTCCCTTACTTAGATAGCCAACCCCCTCCTTTCCTTCCTTTGCAGTCTCTCCTGTACAGAGTGTACCCTGGGATGTTGCTATCCCAGGCATGGTTCTTGTTGAACCAAGTCTCTGTTACAGCAACCCAGTCATGGTTATGCCTAGGGCATAACAATTTGCAACAATATTGCAGTTCTGAGGTAAGAGACTAACCACGCACTGACTCAAACACAGTCGCCCAAAAACGTTTGACTAGAATCACTCACTCCCACTCACACCAACCATGCATTCCTCTTACTCAGCACTAAAGTCTAGCCATTGCATAGAGGGCTTATTCAGTCTAGCCACCTCTCTAGAAACAGATCTAAACAAATCACATCATGCATATTTTTTTTCCAAAACAAAACATTTTCATCTTAACTATAAGCGGTAAATGACATTTGTTGTTTTTACTGGGGAGTCAACCCCTTAAAACATGTAAATATTTTTAACTTTAAAATAATAGGGATTGATCTCACCCAGCATCCAGCAGTGGGAGTCTGTAGCATTAATTCTGCCAAGAGGAGGACCTAGGCCAACTTGCAGCAATGGGGGGGGTACAGATAGAGGCACATATATGTCTCTGGGGATATCACTGCCTAGTAAAATATAGGGTCTGGCTTGGTGATGTTTTTACCAGAAGAATCCGAGGATACAATGTAATACTTGGCCCTACTCCCATCCTTGTCCTGCACCAGGGCAAAGTCTTAAAGAGGGTGATTCCAGTTCATATTTGGAAGTCACACATCCTTTTCACCTGCAAATAGCCTGTTGTCTCACAAGTGACGGGATATCAGAACTCACATCTGTATAGGCCATGAACTGATTAAGAGTCCCATGACACATCCAGGTTTCCTGGTTCTCCTTGATAATATCTCAGTTCCTTTCCACCAAGTAGGGATCCTCAGCACCAGGGTACTCCTCCTCGATGTGCTCCCTTACCCATTTTTCTGCAGTAGAACACTATAGAATGCTGGACACATTAGTTGCTACAGAGGTACCTTTCTGCAACTAACTATTACTGGTATAATGGGCCACCATTGGGTCTGAAGGACTTAAAGCCTCCATTCTCCTCTGGCAAGTCTTGCTCAGTTCGGATAAGTGGAATGAAGCAACTGACAAGCTGTTTGGTGGGAAATGGTATGGTATTATGATGTTCTGCTCAACACACTGGTTTATGAACTTCCACGACATGGAGGTGATCCTGGGGTGGAAGGCTTAGCTCCTCCTTGTGAGCCAGAGGTGCATACCATCATAGAGTCAGCCACCTCCTCATACTGAGGACCCTGGTGTAAAGTAGGAGGTGCTTCTGCCTCCAGGTCTGTCATCAGTGAATCCACTGCTGACAAGGGGGTGCCAGGGTGAACTTACTATGTACTGACAGAGGTCTGACCCCCTCCAAGGCCTCTCCCACTGCCACTGAAAGGGGTGGAATCAGGAAGTGGAGAAGGGCTGGGTGGATGGCTAGCACCCTTCTCCACTGGTTTAGGATTAACTTCCCTGAGGGCTCGCTCCAACTCATCCCAGGTATAGGCACTATAGAGGGTCTCCTCACTACCTACATGAATGGCGGCTCCATGCCACCCCCACCCATCCACATAGGGCAACAGGGAGACACTAGGATATAGTACAGCTCCCTTGGAACATGTGATACATAGAGGCAACTGATTGGTCTCTCCTCAATAGTGTGGCACACTACACAGTGGTCCAGGGTCATGCACTTTTCCGCTATGTCCCAAGTCCAGGCCAACAGTTACACAGCCAGAGTCACTCTTCGGCTATCTGAAAACCCTGCCATGGTACAAAATGTTGCTTTGGCTGAAACACACTCCCAGGTTACTCTGTCTGACTAATTCCTCAAAATGGCTCCACTCCTGCAGGAAAATTAATGCCCAGGTGCCCCAAAACCTGCCGATAGCCAATCACAGGCTACCATGTGCCAATCAGCAGGAGATCTGCATACTCGTGGCTTTTCTAGTCTCATGCAAGTCCATGTGCAGCCAGTCTAAGGCTGAAAAAACCTGTAGGCCACTAAATGGCACCTCCACTTCCCCAAATGTCCACAAATAGGCCCAAGAGTTCAGTAGATTCCAGGCAGCTTCCAAAAGACATCCAGGCACAAAATGTTAATTGATTTTCAAAATTGTTAAAAAATGAAGGTAATGCCTGGTTTTCCACTGAATTATACAGAATTAAGAAAGATAGGAATAAAAAATGGAAGAAAGCAAAACAAACAATGTTAAATCAGGATTGGGTTTCCTATAGACAGGCTCGAAATTTTTATACTACCAAAATTAGGGATTCTAAAAAACAGTTTGTTTGTTCCAGTTTGGAGGCTAATCACAAAAAGAATCCGAGGAGGTTCTGGGGAATTATCTCGAACTTAGTGGGGAAAAATAAACAGACTTGTGTAAATAAAATAGAAAAGGATGGTATTGCACTGCCTTTGGGCAAAGGAATGGTCGATGCCTTTAACGACTATTTCTCAAAAGTGGCTTCATCAAGCTCCTTAGATAGGGCCCATAGTGATTAAAATGAGACCTCGAAGTCAAACTATACAGATACTAGTCTTGAAGTTGGAGAAATAGGTGGCTTTGATTTTGATTACATTTCCCCGGAAATTATACGATCTGAACTTTTGAAATTGGATACTTCCAAGGCGAAAGGATCAGACGAGACTCCCTCTACATTATTGAAATATGCAGCACCTTGTGTGGCATATCCTTTGGCCTACATTTTCAATTTATCTATTGAAAGTGGGGAATTCCCAGATGGATGGAAGACTGCAAAGGTTAGACCTATATTTAAAACTGGAGACAAGAGCGAGTTGGGCAATTATCGGCCCATCTCGCTCTTGTCTCAGATCTAAAATATTTGAAAAGATTGTATCTTGCCAGTTGAAAGGTTTTTTTGAGGATAACAATAAATTGGCACCTTTTCAATCGGGTTTTAGGGCACATCATAGTACACAAACAGCATTGATAAAGGTTGTAAGTGATCCCCAACTGAGTCTGGACAGGAGGTTAATGACAGGAGCTTTATTTATAGATCTTTCAAAAGCGTTTGATACCCTTAACCATCGGGTACTCCTGTCCAGACTCAGTGAGATTGGCTTGTCCTCTCAATCAGTTAAGTGGTTTTCTTCTTACTTGATGGATCGTAGACAATTCGTAGAAGTGGGCTCCTATAAATCTAAGATACTGGAGATAAAAAATGGAGTACCGCAGGGTTCGATTTTGGGGTCTTTATTATTTAATGTTTATATGAATGACCTCAAAATTGTATCTACATCTGCACAGTGTCATATGTATGCTGATGGCACTGTGCTGTATGTTGAGGGAGATACGGTAGAATCTATAAATGTGAGTCTGCAACTGGCCTTTGATGAAATTCAGGATTTTTTCAAGATGAATTATCTTATTCTAAATACCAGCAAAACACAATCACTGTTGTTTAAAAATAATAATAACAATATAAAAGATTTGCATTTGGAAATTCACAAGCAGGTGGACTCTTACAAATATCTTGGGGTCTGGTTAGACCCTAGTTTAGGGTGGGATATCTATATAGACTCCCTTCTAAAAAATATCAATAGGAAATTGGGCGCATTGTATAAATATAAAAGGTTTATGACCAGAGAAGTCCACCTGACTGTCCACCTCTCTGTTATTTCCAGTGATGGATTATGGTGATTTGCTCTATGGAGGAGCCTTAGAAAAACATACAGGTAGTGTAGATTTAGTCTTTCGCAGATTGGCTCTTTTTGTTTTGGATGCCCCCTATAGAACACACAGGTGTCTACTTTTTAAGGAATTAGATTGGCTTAGGCCTACAGTGAGAAGAGACGTACACTTGCTTCAATTCATGATTAAAGTATGGTATAAGGAAGTACCTAATTATATCATTGATCTATTTGAGGTTAGAAAGATCAAAGAAAGTTTAAGGGCCTCTACTGGAACCCAGTTTGTTCTGTTTAAATGTAACCTGAATATAGGAAGATCTTCTGTACTTGCCAGAGGTATTAGCCTATGGAATAAATCCCCCCCCCAGCTTTGAGAAGTAATAAAACCAAGCACAATACAAGTGAACTAAGGAAATGGTATATGTTTGCCCTAAACAAGAGTACATCATGCAATAACTGCTAACATCCTAAAGTCTGATTGTTATGTGATGGAATTGATTTTTCTTTTTAACTTTATTTATTGTTTGTTAGCTGTCATATTTGTTGTTCTGTATTAATTTTGCTGTGTTGTCAATTTATGTGGAATCTCTTAATGAAATTTGGAACTTCACTGAAAATGAGCTTTGCTCAATTGAATGTATCCAATTATTCGTATTCGAATAAAAAATGATTTACTACTACTACTACTTACTACTTCATACTCCCCAGACACTTCTTCAAATCCTGGATGAGCCCCCGCATTGCAAGCCCCCCTCCCAGCATCTGCGGGTATACAGGTGTGTAACAGGGTGTGGGATAACAGATGGACACAGTCTGGCATAACGTTCAATGCACCATTGGCAAGGCGCAATGTTTATTTGTTCCAAAACCAACAAAAAGGAAATAAAGTAAAAGGCTCAAACTGTGAACAAAATAAAGGCTATATAAAGTAAATAACATTCTGTACCATTGTGGCAAACTTAAGCATTTAGTTTCCACTTGTGTGATAAGGTCTTATCAACCCTTCTCACTCCCTGGTCAGAAAACACTGACCCTATCTGAAAAAATGCTGAACAGGTTAGCCCTTTTATACCCGCCCACACAGTCATGTGTCCACAACATCATCATGTTCATATGAGTTTGTTTTTAGAGCTCCATTTAATTTATATAATAAAGGGAGCCCATATTAATATTCACTACATCAGGTCTGAGTAAACAGAACATATTTTTAGTTATGGAGAACTTTAATTTCAAACACTAAACATTTCATTCAGGTCTAAGGTAAGGTATTGCAGTACAAAGGTAGACACTAGAGGCCGCTGCCATCCTATAATGCGAGCACACAGCAACTAGGCAAACAACAGAGCATACACCCTGCTTGCAGGAGTCTGCAGTGCTTTGCTTCCTTTGGGAGTATGTTTAACATAGTTTGCTTTCTTCCTTGTCTCTCTGCCTGGTTATTTATTATTTTAATGCAAGAATGCCTTGTTACCAAGCAAAGGAGACTAGCTGAGTTTTTTTAAACTTGCAGGGAGGATTCACCAGTGCCATAATTTGCACTTCCTAGTGAGAAAAGCTTAATTATGTAGCTCCAGTCAGAACAGCTGAGCAACAGGGAAGCAGCTAAAAAACTCCTGAAGGAGTTTTTCCCTTCAAAATGCAGCCTTTAGCAGCCTGTAAGTTTCCCTTTTAAAGTATTCATATTTTAAAATAATAGAGCAGTTCCTGTTGCATTTTAACCAGTATTCTTTGGGAGAAACACATTTATTTAGCCCCTTCCTGGTGGCTTGTGTTTCAGCTAACAACCTGAGTGTTACTCTCACATTCTAATGGGGCTGTAACTCAGGATAGCCTCTCCCATTTCATTTCAGCAGGGGAATAGCATTATTTTATTTAAACAACCCACCGCTTAGTCAGCAGGAGCACAAGCGGGCTGCTTGAGTCAAACAGTACCAGTCTGGCTTTTAAATTACCACACTTAATACAGTGAGGTGGCTTCAAATACCAAACATTCAAATATGTAACTGTGCCAGACAATTATACAATGCCAGGCCCTTTTCTGTCACCATGTTTCGACTGCACCTAGCCTTATTTGTGGAACACAGGAAAACTGAAAAACAGCAGAGACAGAAAAGCTTTAAGATGGGGGGGAGGGCTCAGTGTTGGTGAAACAGCTGAACTAAGAGCATAAAGAACAGAATAAAGACAGGACAGAACTGTTGCAACAGTAGTTTTTTAAAGAATGAGAAGGTCCAATGCAGGGAACAGGCTTACATTAGCCAGTAGAAACCTACTAACTTCTTTTGAGAGGTTTTGTAACAGACAGTACCATTCTATATGTCTCCTATAAGGGCTCTGTGCTTAGCCTCTGCATTTGTAAGTGTTTCACTTAATTAGGCACTTTAAGCACTTTAATCCCTCTGCACTCATGCATTTCATAGCTGCCCATTTATGCGAGCAACAAACATTAGCCAGAACTTCTCTCTTCGGGGTGGGGGGCAGAACAGAAGAATTCATCCTTCTACCCAGGGACCACCCTCTTTCAAGGTGGAATATGTCCTGGGGAGAGGGGCACTGTACAACCAAGAAACACAAAGTCCAGAAATAGAAATGCTCATTACCTGGTTCTTGACTGTGGCACGATGGCTTTGCATTGCTGGGGAGCAGGCACATTGCTTTGTCACTTAGGGAGGCGCTGCAGGGGCAATGATTGTTAAAGCACATGCCATAAAACAGTTCTTATCAGGCAAAACCAATGTCCACTCCAGAATCAAAATTGCAAAACTGATTTATTGTAAAGATTAATTTGGTAAACCACTCCATGGAGTATGCGGGTTACATATTAATGCTGGGAGCATTCGTGCAGGCACAGTACCTGATCATAAACTCTGCATGCAATCTCTTCTTCCAACAGATTTACTTAAATCTATGTAAACATCTTCTTGAGCCAAAAAAGACTTCATTTTCTGGCAGCAGTACACACTTGAGGTGTGAGACAGGCCTTCCAAAGAGATACTAAATCTATTAGCATCACTTCCATTTCATATTCCTTCCTTCATTTCTATGTAATAAAACCAACTTAATTTCATTCTTTCTCTTAGTACCAATCACTTTCCAACTGAGGTAGCACTGAGACAGCATGAGCCATTTCTACTGTCCCAATACCATTCTTCATTTGCCTTATAAACTTAGGGTTACTTCAATACAGAGGGAGACACTTTAAAGCTGTGACATTCATTTCTGTTACTGACGTTTACTTTAGCATGAAGGGTACTACTGAAAATCCTCCTGCCACCCTATCTCTGATGATACATGCTTGAGTCTGACCCCTTAGGCTGTTATGCAAACCCCTGGCCATCCCAGAAATTCAGCACTTTCTGCTCATGCAATGATTCCAATTTCAGGACTGCTTTCACCCAGGGGAACCGGCTGATGTGCCACATGGAGTACCCAGGCTGACTGCCACCCCACCTGAGGTCTCAACAGCCACTCCCCACCCAGGACTCCTCATGCCTCCACAGGCTAGACAAACTAGGGACCCCCAACACTGCAGTGGCCTCACGGTCCAGGAAATGGGGAGTAGTCTGCAACATTACACACCCAACCATCCAGCCTGCCACTTCTGAACTGTGTCCCAGGACCTCTGTGCCATAGCAAGCTTGGCCACAGAAAACCCAACAGCTCCTTGACTGCACTCACCCATGGGCAAGAAATCTTTTAGTGAAGGACCCATCAGTGCTTTCCCATACCAAGGTGCCAAAGATCACTTGGTGGGCTCCAAAATGTCCTCTCTTATGGGCTCCAGCTCCCACAAACAGCACAGATGGGTCCAGATAATAGTGCTCCACTGCTCCCCTTCCTTCTATTGCCTGAATCGTTGCACAGCTATCTTGGGTCTTTGAGGGAGGAGGGCTGGGGTGGAAGGTGGCCCACCCCAGCACCACTGTGGCCCTCTTGCTGAACTAGCAGGTCAACCCCCCAACTCCTAGCTCTGTCTTCCCCCTCTGGACTCACCCTTGAACTTCCCTTTAGCACCAAAATCCACACCACTTATACCCATGGGTTGGGGCCCCCCTACTGGCCACAGGCGGTCCCAACACCCAGATCTACAGGCACCAGGATTGCCTGCTTAACTACAGAAATTTAACTAGTAAGCTCCTGAAGGGGTGCTTACATATGTATCATTAATGTATCACTAAAGTGATCATATATCAATATTAAAAAGATATAATTTTCTTATCAACATAAAAATACATATAATTGTTTACTGCATTTTTAATGTCCTGGCATTTTAACATACTACATCAACATGTTCATGCATGTAGCAACACAGGGGAACTGTATTAAAACTCATTACCTCCAATAGACTTCATATGAAGTCCGAACTATACATTGCTTAACCTGAAAACAAAATGGCTTCTCAGGTAATAATGAGTTAACTGTTCAGACGCTACAGCTTTCAAAATGTAGCTTCAACCATTATAAAAGTATAAAATTAGTCAGAAGATACTAGTGATTGTTCTGTCTAAAACTAAACATTCTTTTTCAGTATATTGCTTGCGTCCATTGTGGATTGTTTATGTAACTAAATGCACCTTACAGTCTTGCTTGCACCTACATCTGCCATACTTTGTTCATAATGCTTGCTTAAATTACCCATGACATATGGAAATTAATGCTTCTTTAAAAATGTTGCATTACTAAATATATATTTAATTGTGTAACTCCTGCCTCATCGCTTTGCATTGAGACTCTTTTTGTTAAAGTGTAAAGATGCTGGATCCCACCCCTCTCCTTCTCCATAGGGATCTCATTAACATTGCCTCAGCGGGTTCTCTAACACACTGCAATGGTCCACTACATTACACCTCCTTTGTGCACCAGAAACTGTGGTTTCTCATCCTCATTGCCCTGCTACTTTCCAGTGATGTTGAGTCCAATCCAGGTCCTAGCTCCCCCTACTCCCCTGCTGACTTTTTGGATCACAACTTAAAAGGACTACACATTGTTCATCACAACATCAGAAGCCTACTGTGAAACCAGGTGGAACTTGAGGCATGGGTTACCCTTTACAAGCCAGACATACTCTGCCTATCAAAGACTTGGTTGAAACCCACAGTTACTGACTCCTCCTACCTGTTGGCCACTTACAACCTTATCCGGAGAGATAGAATCTCTTCCAAAAAGGGAGGTGATGTTGCCATCTATTATAAAGAGAATTTAAATCTCTCTATCCTTCCTACACCTGACCTCCCCCACTGTGAGTCACTACATGCGAGACTCACCTTGTGTACAAAAAGACTGCATATTGTATGTGCATATAACCCCCCTAACAGTGGCCTCAATGGTCTCGCAGAGCTACTTGAACAGTCGTCACTGTCGGCTGGGTCAAACAAAGTGATTATTATGTTTGGTATTAACTTAAACTGGCTGGGAAACTGCCATACCACCTTTTTATCCCAAATCATGCAACTTAAGCTACATCAGCTAATTACTGAACCTACCAGGACAGCCATGCACACAAACCCTAGCACCCTAATTGATTGGGCTCTAACTAATAGGTCTGAGCACATACATGCTGCTGGCATACTTGCTGATGCACTCACTGACCATTCCCCTATTTTCTGTCTATGGTCCCCGGCCTCCACTACCCCTACCCCGCCTTCAAAGTATATCACCTTTAGGAACTTTTCAAGTTTCGATCCAGTACACTTTCTAAATGATGTCTCTCAAATTGACTGGAACAAACTATACAGAGCTAATGACGCCCAGTCAGCCCTAGACTTCTTCCTTCATGAATTCTTGACACTCCAGGATATCCATACCCCTCACTCTACAAACAGAGTGAAGGGACAACAAATAAAAAGATTAAAAAAGGACCTTCTTTCCAAACTTAAAATGAGAGATTTGAGCTGGAAACGTTTTAAAATCTCTGGTCTTCCAGCTGACTATGACCTCTATAGGGCCCAGCGAAAAGAATGTAAAAAGCAAATACGACTTGCCAAAAGTAATTATTCAAAAATCTTCTCACTGATGCTGCAGGAGAGCCTAGAAAATTCTGGACGCATGTTAGGTCCTTCCTCGGGTCAACCCAGTCCCCTACTCCAAATAACATGATCTTAAACGGTATCCAGTGTAATGATCCGCAGACAATTGCAAATTTCTTCAACCAACAATTTTCTGACCTGTCCAAATATGCCTCGGCCTTCCCCACTATGCAACCACTAGGCATACACACTATGCCCCACATGGATACATTAAGACAATCCTTTCACTTCAAAGCCATCTCTAAGACTGAGGTATTAAAACTCCTAAACTCTATCTCAGAAAACACTAGTACTGTCTCTGATGGTATTGAAACCTAGACTTTTGAAGATAGCAGCCCCATTTATAGCCTCTCCTCTTGCTTGAATCTTTACATTATCCCTCTGTCAGAGCCATGTTCCTGATATCTGGAAAACTGCCAGAATCATTCCAGTATTCAAGAAAGGTGACCCTAAAGACCCTTCCAACTACAGACCCATTGCAATATTATCTGTATTAAGCAAAATTCTTGAGAAGCTTGTAGCTACTCAAACCACTGCTTTCCTTCACAAAAACAATCTTCTCTCCTCTGCCCAACATGGTTTCCAAAAGGGTCATAGCACCACCACGGCCCTGCTCAAATTCACCACTGGCACCCTGTTTGCCATGGACGCAGGCCTCCTCACAGGGGCAGTTTTTATGGAAATGACCAAAGCATTTGATCTTGTTGACCACCCTGTTCTTCTCACTACATTAAAGTCTATGGGTTTCTCGATGGGTGTTGTGGCCTGGTTTAGTAGTTATCTGTCAAACCGTGTCCAATTTGTGAAATACGCTTCCACCCTCTCAAACCAGGCTATTCTAAACTTTGGGGTACCACAGAGTTCAATTTTAGGGCCCCTTCTCTTCTCTATATTCATCAACAGCATTACCTTGCATCTCACCTCCTGTTCATTCCTCCTGTACGCTGATGATATTGTTCTATATGCTAGCTCCAAAAACTTGTCCGACATAAACTCGTTCCTCTCATCTGACTTCCATAAAACTCTTAACTGGCTATCTGACCACAAACTGGTCCTCAATGTAACAAAATCCCAAGCTATGTTGTTTGGGTCTGCTACCAAACTAAAATCCTGCAAAAATAGCATCACGGTCTCCTGCCCTGGCTCCCCTCCCATAAATACAGTTACCTCATTCAAATATCTTGGGGTCATCCTTGATCAGTCTCTTGGCTTTGATCTCCATGTCAAATCTACCTGCAAATCAGTAAACTCTAAGCTAGGCATTGCCTATAGATCTAGCTATACACGTACTCTATTTGCCAGGCTGGCTGTTGCCTGTGGCATCCTTCTACCAGCCCTGACTTATGGAGCCATCACTTATGCGGCCATACCTAAGTCATCACTGCGTGCCTGGGACACCACCTATAACAACATTTGCTGCTATGTCTCCTCATCCCCTAGGCTTGAACACCACTGCAAACTCTACTCAGACCTAAAATGGCTGTCACCTACTGCACTGAGACTCTACTCAGTTGGCTCCCAAGTGGACAATGTTATCAGGGCACAATCTCCTGATAGTCTTGTGAGGCTACTGTCTCCTCAAACAACCTCCTATGGGCTACGCTCGGCTGACAACTCCTTACTGCAAGTGCCAAGGTGTAAAACCTCAAAAGGCTCCCAAGTTTTCTCCCACTACACCCCACTGCAATGGAATGCCCTACCATTAACACTTCGCCAGGTGCCATCCCATGCACTCTTTTAAAAAAGAGCTCTGTGCCAGCCTATTAGCTTCAAACTTATGCACCTGTTTTCAACCCTCATGATCTCTCTCTCTCTCTCTGGCCTACCTCCCAACTGCCTACTGTGTTCTTAACATAGAAACATAGAATTTGAAGGCAGATAAGGACCGCTTGGCCCACCCAGTCTGCCCATTTCCTTACCTAATGGATAAGCTGCAGATCCTAGTTAACCAGCAGCCTACTTCTTTCTACCCCCACCCCCTAGAATTGCCTTATGACTGTCCCATGCATGCTTGAATTCAGCCACTGTTTTTGACTCCATAATCTCCTTCAGAAGGCCGTTCCATTCATCCACAACCCTCTCTGTGAAAAAATACGTCCTTACATTACTTCTGAGCTGCCCCCCATCTTCAAATTGTGCCCCCTTGTTCTTGCACACCTCTTTTTTTGAAAGATGCTACCCTCTTGGACTTTGTTGATTCCCTTGAGGTGCTTGAAAGTTTCTATCATGTCCCCCTCTCCTCCTTTCCTCAAGGCTATACATATTAAGCTCCTTTAGTCTCTTTCCATATGTCTTCTGGTGCAGACCCTGCACCATTTAGTGCTCCCTCCTCTGGACAGCTTCCATCTTGTCTATGTCCTTCGGAGATTGGGTCTCCAGAACTGCACACAGTACTCCAGATGGGGTCTCACTAGCTGTCTGTACAGAGTGATAACAACTTCCTGTTTCTACTGCTGATGCCTCTCTCTATGCATCCCAGTATCCCCCAGCCCTCCTTACGCCCTCTCACATTGCTTTCCCACCTTTAATTCATCTGATATGACTACCCCCAGGTCCCTTTCCATTTTTGCTGTAGTTTGTATTTCACCCCCCCCATTGTGTACTCTTCCCCTGGGTTTTTGTTTCCCAGGTGCATTACCTTGCACTTCTTAACACTGAATCTAAGCTGCCATACATTTGACCATTTGTCTAACCTTGCCAGGTCCCTTCTCATCCTTTCCACACCACCTTGTGCATCAGCTCTGTTGCAGATCTTTGTGTCATCTGCAAAGAGACATACTTTTCCTTCCAGTCCCTCTGCAATGTTGCTTATAAAGACATTGAAGAGGACCGGTCCTAATACTGAACCCTGCAGTACCCCACTAGTAACCCCCCTTTCTTCAGAGTGGACTCCATTTACTATTACCCTCTGTGTCCTATTCTCCAGCCAGTTCTCTACCCAGGCTATCATCTTGGGACCCACTCCCAGGCTGGCTAACTTGTATATTAATCTTTTGGGTGGGACTGAGTCAAATGCCTTGCTAAAGTCTAGGTAGGCCATGTCCACAGCCCCTCCCTGATCTACTACTTTGGTCACCCAGTCAAAGAAATCTATTAGATTCGACTGACATGACCTTCCTGCTGTGAATCCATGCTGCCTTGGGTCCTGTGCCCCTCTGGCCTCTAGGTACTCGACAATTCTTTCCTTCAGAAGTGATTCCATCATTTTCCCTATCACTGAGGTTAAACTAACAGGTCTGTAGTTTCCTGCTTCTGACCTGCTCCCACTTTTGTGAAGGGGAATCACATCTGCCCTTCTCCAGTCCTCAGGTACCACCCCATCCTCCCATGATTTGTTAAAGAAGGTAGTCAGTGGTGTCACTAGTTCTACCCTTAGTTCTTTTAGAATTCTGGGATGAATCCCATCTGGCCCCATTGCTTTGTCCACCTTCAGTTTTAAGAGTTCTTTCAGAACCCTTTCTTCTGTAAATGGGCTGGTATCAACTTCTGTATCCAGAGTGTTTCTATTGTTTGTTTTAGGTACCTCCCCCTCTTCATTTGTAAATACTGAGCAAACATATTTGTTTAGTATCTCTGCCTTTTCACCGTCACCCTCTGCCCACCCCCTCCCCTTTATTAAGCCTCACTATCCCTTCCTTAGTCTTCCTTCGCTCCCTGATGTACCTAAAAAAGGTTTTATCCCCCTTCTTAACTGAGTTGGCTATCTTTTCCTCAGTTCGGGCCTTTGCTGTTCTGACTGCCTTCCCAGCTTCCTTTTGTTTTAACTGATACAATTCTCTGTCCTGCTCCTTCTGTGATTCCTTGTACTTTCTGAATGCTTTCTTTTTCTCTTGAACCTTCACTGCTACCTCCTTTGAGAACCATAGTGGTTTCTTACATCGTTTTGTTTTGTTTATTTGCTTCACACAAAGGCTTGTTACCTCTGTGATGGCAGTTTTTATTATTCCCCATTGTTCTTCCACCCCTCCTTCCTGCCCATTTGCTAGTGCATTCCTTAGGCACTCACCCATTTTGGCAAAGTCAGCCCTCCTGAAGTCCAGTACTTTTGCCTTTGTATGGCTTGACTCTATTGCTGTGTTTATTGTGAACCATACTGTTCGATGGTCGCTAGTTCCCAGATGGCTACCCACTTCTACATCTGTGATCCTCTCTCCATCTCCATTTGAAAGAACCAGGTCTAAGATTGCTCCCTCTCGAGTGGGTTCCAATACTAGCTGTCTAAGGCATGCCCCATGTAGGGCATCTAGAATAACCCCACTCTGAGAAGTGGCTGCTGCAACTGCTCTCCAGTTAGCATCTAGCATATTCAGATCACCCATCAGCAGTATCTCTCCTTTATCTGCCATTCTAACTATACTTTCTATCATTTCCTTGTCCATTTCCTCCCCCTGAGAGGGGGGTCTATATACAACCCCTGTGCAGATTGTGGTGCCATTGCCTGCCTCCAAATTGACCCACAGTGCTTCTTCTCCTCCCTGTTTACCCTTTTGTTCTGTTGCTTTGATTCCTTCCCTTATGTAGAGAGCTACTCCTCCTCCTCTTTTACCCTCCCTGTCCCTCCTGTAGATAGTGTATCCTGGTATGTTTACGTCCCAGTCATGGTTCTGTGTACCATGTTTCTGTGACTGCCACAATATCCAGATGTTCCTCCTCCATCAAGGCCACTAATTCAGGAAGCTTGTTACCCAGACTACGGGCATTGGTACTCATTGTTCTCCATTTTTTGATGGCTTTACCTTCTGTAGCAGCATCCCCCACTGACCTTTCTACCTTGGTCTTTTTTTCATTTAGTACCCTGTTTTGTAGGAGGAGGCTAGGATTTTCCTGCTGCTTATCACTGCCTCCCCCTTGACTAGTTTAAAAGCTTGCCAATGAAGCATTTAAACCGATTGCCCAAACGACTTCTTCCCTTCCTGGACAGATGCAGACCATCCTGCCAGTATAGGCTGGTGTCCCTCCAGGTGGAACCCCAGTCCCCAGTGAAGCCAAACCCCTGTGCTCCACACCATTTTTTCAACTATTCGTTAAACTGCATGGTGCAAAGTACCCTTTCCTCACCCATGCCACTAACAGACAGCACCTCTGAGAAGGATACTGTGTGTGCTACTTGTCTTAGGCCCCTCCCCAACTCTACAAAGTCCTTCTGCACTGCTCTAATCTCATGATGAGCCAAGTCATTTGTCCCTAGGTGGACAATGACATCCAGCTCAAACTCCTGTGCAACTGTTCTCGTGATCCTAAGCTTCCTATCCCTCCAAGCCATGGCACCAGGCAGGCACCTTACTTCAGTTTTCCCTGCTCCCCCCCAGTTCTATCCCCCTAATAATTGAGTCCCCCACCAGGAGTTGCTTCCTTTCCCTGTGGTGCCCTCTGCCTCTTTCCTGAGGGCCTCCCTTGTGACAGTTGTCTGCAACCTCTTTAGTCTCCTCTGCGGGTGCATCCATAGGGGAACTATGCTCCCCCAGAATGGTGGATGGATTGTGGAGTGGATCAACTGACTGGGTGTGCCTTTGTTCCACCACCCTTACCCTCCCTGAGCCCACTGTGGTCCAACTGCTGTACTTTCTTCACAACCTCTGAGGTAGTGGTGGTGGCTCTGGTGTTCCCTGGATGGGGGAGGTTTCCTTACTACTGTCCAGTGCAGCCTGAAGACAGGCAACTTCCTCCTTCAGGGCAGAGAGTTGTCTGCAAACAGGGCAGCATCTCAGCCTCCAGAAAGACTCCTGGAAGAATGCTTCCCCACAGCCATTACATTGCACTACACCCCACATGTCTGTCTACCTTAGGTTTTTTTTTTGTGTGTGTATGTGTGTGATTGGTTTGTTATTTAGAAATATAAATGTATTATATAATGTGTATGCTTATGTTGTCAGTGCAGTGTGCTAGAGAGGATGTAACAGTGATATGCACCTTGCCCTCTTGAGGAAATGATGTCAGAACCCCAGGTATAAAGGAACTATTCCAGGGGTGGGTGGGTGAGGGGTGGGAAGGGTTTGGGCCTAAACTGTGTCCTCATGAAACAATCAGCTAAAAGCTCTAACCTACCACTGCGATGAGTGCCTTCCTGTCTTACCGACTAATCTATCTCTTTTGTCTTCCTCCTCCCCCAATACGAATGGTTGCTTTTATGTCCTTACCCCCACCACTCCTCATTGCTCCATCCAGTATAAATGCCTTATCCTCTCTTCTCACAGGATGGCGGCGTTCCACCTGAAACTGCCTCATGAGAAAGATTGCTATTTCTGGACTTATTTCAATGTAAAACTGTATCTGCTTATACTTTGCACTTACTATGTACTCACTAGGTTACTGCAATTTGTTGCCTAGCTCTCCCTATATGTTAGATAGCTGGTTTTATGGTTTTGTATGTGCCTTATAAGAAATATTGCTTTTCCCTGCCTCATTTCAATGTAAAAACTGTATTTGCTTAACTTTGCACTTACTATGTACTCACTAGGTTACTGTAATTTGTTGCCTAGCTCTCCCCATATGTTAGATAGCTGGTTTTATGGTTTTGTATGCTTACTCTGCCCTACCTGTACGCTTGTCTTCACCATGTATACATTCTCAGCCAATTTGTATTTTGCTTTCATATATTTTCTCCAATCTTGTCTATACAGTACATGTAATGTTGTTGTGCTTTTTCTCATGTTGTAATCCTCCCGGGTTGTGACTGAAAATAGTCATTCTACGGCTAGCTCGCCTACCCGGTAAACAAAAAACAAATAAATAAATAAAAATAAATAAAGAAAAGAGAATTTTAATGATGTAAACAATAGTCAGAAAAGTAAATCACTATTTTTTTTTACCAAACTCAGTACTGGCCCTAAAGATCCCAGATCCCAGTGTGTACCTCTTTGCAGGAGACACTTATCAGGAGAGGAGGCATATCAAGAAACATCCTCATCCCTGCAGTGACCTCCACAAATCTTTTGTTCAGCAAATTTTGTGTCCTTTTTACAATCTACTTAAATTAGAATGTAAACATTGAGATGAATAGGTGTACACATCAGCAATACATTCTGGAGAAAATTAGAAACAAATGGACAGATGAAGCTTTTGGGGCCTTGTGCAGAGTCACAGTTCATACTATGCTAAGGATGGCTCTATATAAACTTAGTTCAAGAAATGATATAGAGAAACACATAGGGGGTACAGTCTCTCTAGACTCTACAGGAGTTGAGACCTGAAGAGGGTGCATAAGCAACTGAAATGGGAAAAGGAATTTAGTAAATGACTGGTTGACAAAGACTTGAAACAGATTCAGACCAATGTTCATCATCTCACAAAATCTTGAATTTGTAGAGTTTGCTTGGAAAACTGCACCCAGATGTTATTTTTTAACATTATGTTTATGGCTGCAGTGGGCATATCCCTGCAGCTGTCTTACAAGCACAGTAGACAAGGGAGCTTACAAGATACAAAACAGACTTTTAATAATGAAGGTGAATGGCAATCACTGTGCATTTGCCACTGTTTTGTCCATCAGTAGAACAAGTCACTGTCTGCCATGTTTAAGATGGCCACTGAAGTTTTTTATGCATACCCAATAACTCGCAGATGCACACTGAACTCCAGCTGCCATCTTGGACACTGCAGACTGTGCTGCCATGCCACTGGAGTTCAATGCATATTTATGAGTCATCACACATTTGCAGGAATCTCAAGCAACCATGTTGAACACAGTGGACAGTGCCATGTTCCTCCAGCAGCTTGGCTGTAGCCGTACCAGCTCTGGCCAGAGTTTGTTATTAACAGCAGCACATCTGTTGCAGGAAGCCTTTTGTACATGATAAACAGATTAAAATACAGACATTTATATTTTCTATTCTAGTGATTGTTGCAAGGAAATATATCATTGCATTGTGGCTAAAAGAATTTCTTCCAACCAAGAATGATGAAAGATTGTCTGTAAGTGAAATGTGTCAGACAAAGGAACTCACATTTTGAGACTGCAGAGGGAGGCTCTTCTTACTTAGAAGCAGTGCAGAGCTGGATGAGACATTGATATTGAAATGGATTTTAGATATGACCTACTGTAAGTATTTGGACTGTGGGTAAAGGAGAATAAATAAACACCATTGTTTTATTTTCCTTTTCGTGAAGTGAGCAAGCAGAGCAATTTAATATAATTGTAAGCTGTAAATATTGCACCTCATGAGACATTCTATTGAAAATGTTATTTTTTATTTATTTAAATGGTTTCACCAGGAAGGCATGCTGAGTAAGACTGCTTGTTTCCACATGGTCAGTTATTGCCCTTGGATTCTCACCCAGCAGTTGTTGCCCTTTGGTTCTCACTCAGGATGAGCCAATGCTGACTTTGTTTTCAGGGAATATGCCCAAATTAGGCACTTTTCCTTCAATTCTGCCCAGTTAAACTTTTGTGCCACTTCAGGAACACTTTAATCATCACATTTTGGCCAATCCCAGGTGGCCAGGGCTCATCCAGTGACCATCCTTCACCCACCCATTATTCGCCCCTCCCCCGCCTTCACAAGCATTTTTGTAATTAAAGGATGTCTGGCTCACGGCACTATGGCAGCTGTTGAGTTTTTTTTTTTTTTATTTATTTTGCTTTATTATTATTTTTATCACAGTTGTAATACATGTATTGTAAAACATTGTACTGGCAGGCATGTACCGGATAACAGTAATTTAACATGTTAACACTAGACCCACCGGCACCTATCGAGATACATATTAAGAAAACCTACTACAATTAACTCTACAAAAATGAGTAAATCAGTCCCCCCCCCCCAACATCCACTACAGCACCCACACGCCATTTACCCTTAGGTTAACTAAACACCATTAAAAAGGGAAGACAAACTGACTGAGCCTAAATGACTATGGGATAGATCCGGTAATTAAGTCCTGGCCTGCCATGCGGTCATAGCAGCCTCCAACAGACCCCATTTGGAGTCAAATGCTAGACCTTTGTTAGCCATCCTGGCTATGTGTGACTCCAACTGTAATACCAACATTATTTCTTTGTACCATTCTGTAGCTGTAGGTGTAAAGGTATCTTTCCAGTGTCTCAGAATGACAGATTTTACTGTGGCCGATATTATTGCCATATACAGCTTGCTCTTTTCAGTCATCCCAAATTGAAAATTATTTAATAAACAGATTTCTGGAGTAAAAAAACTCTTCAATCCTATCACCCATGGTAATGAGGTACTGATTGCTTTCCATAAGGGCTGCATCTTAGCACATTCCCATAACACGTGATAGATATCACCCTTCATTGCTCCACATCTGTTACACATGGGGGATGATAATTTACCCATTCTGTGGAGTTTCACTGGAGTGTAATACATGTCATGCAGGATAAAGAACTGCTGAAGTTTATACCTATCCTGTCTGACATATTTATGATTATGTGCCCAGATTCGCTTCCACAATTCCTTATCATCTGCCATTCTGAGTCTTTGTTTCCAGTAGTAACAAACACCAGTAGGAAGATTATCATCTAGCCTTTGCAATATATTATAAATTCTAGAGATGGAGTGGGGTTGATCAGCTACTTTAAATAAAGAAGATAGCGCAACCCTATTTACTACTTGTAATCCCCTTTTAACAAGGTGGGCCTTTATTGAGTCTGAGATTTGCCGATACTTGAAGATATGTCCTATTAATTTTGGGGAATCTCCTAGCCTTAGCCCCGCTAATGACATCCAGAACTTAGTGGATATTGGAGCTCTCTGTATCAGAAAATGGGCATTTTGTATCAACAGCTGTTCAGGTGAAATCTGCCAATTTACCCTGAGAAGCCGTTGAGCCTGTTGGAGAGCTTTTAGCGACCATTCAATAGGTATGTCTTTTAGTGGCCTGGGGAGAAGTTTAACATTAAGACATGGGATCGCAGTTAATGACAGAGAATATTTAAGAGCTAAGTCTCTTTCAATAAAGGTCCAGAGAGGAATGCATGACTGCAGTAACAATAATGCATTTGACTTATTCCATTGCACTATTTTGCTTACATGCGAAGCAATGTAATATTTAAAGAAAGATGGAAGGACAAGGCCTCCTTGCCTTTTCAAACCTGTGATTTTCTGATATGCTCTCCTTACTGCTTTCCCTTTCCATAGGAATACATTGATCATCTTCTGGAGATTCTCAAACCAGGATTTAGGCAAGTAACACCCCAGCATATTTAGGGGATAAAAAATCCTGGGTAGTATGTTCATTTTTACCATTTCGATTCTGGCCGATAGTGATAGGGGCATTTGCTTCCACCTGTTTAAATCCTGCTTAATGATTTTCACAAGATTGTGGAGATTCTTCTTGATCATAGAATTTATCCCTCTAGTGATCTTAACACCGAGATATGTCAACATTTTCGGTTCCCAGGACAAACCCTGTTCCCGTGCTACATTAGGGTAACATCTTCTGTTCAGCAGGAAAAGCTTTGTTTTGGATACATTGATTCTGTAATTAGAGACCCTAGAGAATTGTTTAATTTCATGCATAATTACAGGTATGCTCCTCTCAGATTCCTCCAAGTGCAGAAGTAGGTCATCTGCGTAAGCAGAGATGAGGTATCTCCTATTACCTATTTTGATTCCCTTAATGTCGTGCGAGGCCATAAGCCTATGGATCAGGGGTTCAAGGTATAAATTAAACAGGAGCGGAGATAATGGGCAACCCTGTCTTGTACAACATGTCAATGAGAAGGGGGCTGACAACATCCCGTTGCACCATACGCGTGCTGTGGGAACAGAATATAAAACCCGGACCCAATTTAGCAACTCTTTAGGTAGCCCAAAGTCATCTAGAACTGCAAAGAGAAAGTCCCAGGACAATCGGTCGAATGCCTTTTCGGCATCTAATGCTAGCAACGCCACTGGAAACTAAATCTTGAGCATGCACAATAAGATGGTGGATCTTACTTAAGTGATCACTGGATAATCTACCATTCATGAATCCTACCTGCAAATAACTTATCAGGGTACTCATCAGTGGGGCAAGCCAATTAGCTAATATTTTGGCGAGGATTTTGATGTCGACATTCAACAATGATATAGGGTGATAACTGTCAGGTAAGACGGGATTGCGTCCTGGTTTAGGGATAAGTGTGATAAGGGCTTCCAAAAAAATTGAATCCGAAATACCTTCTCTAAACCAGAGATTATATACCTTAGTTATGACGGGACACACTACATCTCGATATACCTTATAAAAGTTAGTGGACAGACCATCTGGCCCCGGGGATTTATCCCCAGCCAGTTGGGAGATTGCAAGTTTAACCTCAGACTCTTGAATTGGGAGTCCTAACTGGCTCACCTCAGAGTTTTTAGCCCTAACCCCCGGTACCGAGCTTAAGAAATCCTGAATTTCATCAAGGGTAGGTCTTTCTGTTACCTCCATGGAATAGACCCGCTGAAAATATTCCCTAAAAATATCAGCAATTTCCCTCGGATCCCCCACTATGGCCTCACCTCCATCTTTTTGTATTGCAACTATAAATCAGCTAGAGTCTAACTGCTTTAGCTTTAACGCTAGTATTTTCCCTGCCCTTTCCCCTGACTCCAAGTACTTTAGCTTGGTTCTATGAAGTGCAAGTTCCGCCTTTTGCATCATCATTGCTGAGTACTGGGCTTGGAATTGGTGTAATTTGACCCAATCTGCCTCGGTGGAATGTCGCTTAATATTGTTCTCTAGGTCCCTGATCACATTTGTAATTTCCATTAAATGCATTTTGAACTTCCTAGCTTTAGTGGTGGATATTCGGACACATTCACCCCTAAGTGCACACTTTAAGGCTACCCAAACCACATCCATCTTGGGGCCAGAGTTTAAATTACTATCTAGGAACTATATAATAAAATTTCTCAGGTGTTCCAAAATAAAAGGTGTCTGTAATAAATTGTTATTTAGTCTCCACAGAAAGTCCCGTCTGGTATTTTGCTTTGGTACCCACTGGATAGAAACCGGGGAATGATCGGATATAACCCTGGGATGTATCCTAGCATCTGTAATCGAGGGGAGTACCTCTGTGTTAATTAGAAAATAGTCAATTCTTGAACATGACTTATGTGGTGTAGAAAAAAATGTATATTGCCGAGTTTCCCCGTTAAGAAGCCTCCAAACATCTATAAGGCCTAAAATATTCATTATTTCTCTCAGGGCTCTCTGAGCTGGGGAGAGTCCAGTATGTCTATTATCCATTCTATCTAAATATAGATGAGGCGTAATATTCCAATCTCCACCTATTAATAACTTCATTGATGCAAAGTTGTTCAGGACATCCAATAGTTGTATAAAGAACTGTGGGGAATCTATATTACAGCCGTAAATGGAACCGATGACCACCTTCTCAGAAGCTAAAGTTCCATCCAGAAGAATATACCGGCCCTGCGCATCCCAAATTTTTCTCTCTAATTGAAAGGGAATCTTTTTGTGAAATAGGATAGCTACACCACCTTTATTTGAGGAAATACCTGCACCAAAATCTTGGCCCACCCAGTATTTAGTAAATAACCTAATATCCTCTCTATAAAGATGTGTCTCTTGTAGACAAACTACATCACAGCTAAGCATCAGTAAATGCTTCAACACTACTTGTCATTTACATCTATCCCTGGCGCCCTTGATGTTCCAGCTAACAAAATTAATACCTCTCTCTATCATTTTTCAAGAGTTAAAAGTACTATCCCTTTACTTGCCTTCTTTAGCAAGGGCCACATAATAAAACATCACTTCTATGGTATTCCTGCACCATGGCGTGTGGATGCTGTCCCACCCCACTCCCTCTGATTCCACCCAGTCTCCTCCTCCCTTCAAATCCACTAACACCCCCAGTTCTAAATGTAACCGCACTAATGCTAATCACGTCTTGTGATGAAAACTCCCAGCCCAGATACATGACAGTCCGACCCCCCGCCCCTCCCCCAGTTTAATTAGTAAAATACTAATTACAACAATCTGAACCCTCAAAAGTACAACGCTATCAATGAAACAGCATGCTATGTACTAGAAAAACCATCGTTAACAAAGCCTGAAAGACAACAACTATCTGTCATCCTGTCACATATTGTTTAAAAAAAGTGTGTCTGAGCATTTTTCAGCTAGCAAGCATTGTATCCTCACATTCCTGTTGCTTCTAGCAGGAGGTATTAGCGTTCATTATCTCCCGAAACAAAAACTACTTACAACTATTGTAACTAATCTTAAACAGATCCTAATAACCAAGAAAAAGAAAACATCTTGTCTAGGTTAAGCACTAAGTCCAGTATTCCATTTTCCTGCTTGATTTTACATCACCTGCTAAGTTCCATTAAGTTGCAACGCCACACTGTAATGTTGCCGGCAGCGCTCACATATAATTAGTCTCCGTATGGTATCTTCGTATACTTACGACTTAAGGGTGATGGATTGGCTTTGGAGCGCCACTGTTCTTCTGATCTCACCTCCTTACTTTACAGTGAAACAGCTGGATTAATCGGAGCTCCTGAGTAGTGAAGATTGCAGTCGGTAACCAATACTGCACTACACAATATGCCAGTTTACACTCAGATGCCTACAGGCACGAACCCTCCTGATTTCAGCGCTATAATCAACATTAATAAATGGCTTTGACATTTGAATATTTGTGGACAAAACAGTTTCCTTTGATACTGTCCCTCACATGTGCTTGATTCACTCAAAAGATGGTCACCAGGGAAAAGGCAGCCTTGTTACCTATCATGCAAATGTAACCAGATCCTGCGGAAAGCTCCCCGCGTTAGTTCCCTTAAGCCTTTTCTGTGCTGCCAACAAGTTGGTTTTTAAATACTTTAATATTTGTAGACCATTTGCATTCTGCGATCTGATAAATTAGCAAGAGCCAAAAACGATTTGTGTATCACCTAGTGGTGAGTACAACTCTGGACTTCTATAATTGGGATTCTAGCTTCTCTATCCAATGTTAAATTAGAGATTTTTGATTTCAGGATTTGGAGATGCAGGATTTCCAGAGGAAGAGTGTAGAATGGATCCCGATGTACAGTGTGCCCATTGGAAGGGGAAATATCCGTCCTCAGCAGCTTGGTACCGTTGAACAGTTAAAAGTCCCGATATTTAGCCTCTGAATAAAGTTCTCTGCCAGCAGCTGTTGCTCTAAACTAAATTCTCAGGGAAAGTTCAAGTTCCTTTTCTTTTTTTTTTTTTTTCCTTTCCTGCCTTTACAATTGCCATTCCATTCGCGTCTGTGGTAAATGGAAAGCAGTCGCGGGCGAACATATTGGTGAGCAATATCCAGAATAACACAAATCCATTAAACCTTTATTGACATGACTGCCGTGCTCACTCAAACAACTCTGGCAAGGCTTTTTTAAGTTCGACCTGCGCTACCTCCACCGGTTCATAAGAGTGCCACTGTTCTTTGATCTTGGCTTGAAGCAGAGCCGGATACTTTACTCTGAACTGTATACCCGTGGGGATCAGCTTAGAGACGATGGGGTGTAGATTTTGTCTTTTAAGTCACACTGAGTAAGGTAGGTCCTGAGTAAGCCTAATTTTCTTTCCTTCCCATGTGATTTCTTGTAGGGATTTACTTTTGTTAAGTATGTGTTGTTTATCCACGTAATTCAGCAGTCTGCATATAATCGGTCTTGGCTGAGCACCGGGTAAGGGAGGAGGACGAAGCGATCTGTGGGCCCTCTCCACTATACAGCTACTATTTAGGGGGGGGCCAGCAATTTTATCAAACAACTTCTGGACAAATGTAATAGGTGCTGAACCTTCCTCCTTTTTGGGAATTCCGAAGATAATTAAGTTATTTTGCCTACTTCGACCCTCCAAGTCCTCTAGTTTTTCTTCAATCTTCTTGATCCGCTTAGTAAGGGAGGTCCTCTCCAAATCATGCTTATCAAGTCTGAGCTCCATAGATTTAATTTTAACCTCATTGTCCCCCACCCTTGTGCTTATGCTTTCAAGCACTGATTTAAAGCATTGAATTTCGGTGGAAATCTCCTCGACTGATGATTGCAATTGCAGTGGTGCAATTATTTCCAAGAATCTCTCTTCTGTTAGCGCCAAAGGCCCCGTGGTCGATTTGTTAGATCCCTGACGAGGGCGCTTTGAGGCCTATTCCTTCTCGGGGATGGAGGCGGTGTATGCTTCGGCGCTTGCTTTTTCATGTATGCTTCCATTGTTCACGACTGTCCAGACTTCGGCAGTGGCACTTGTATTTCACGAGTGAAAACCACCAAAAAAATGATGATTATTTGTTGATTGAGGATTGTTATACCGGATTTTGAGCGGAGCTGTTCGGATGAGCTGCTCTTTCTAGGCTGCCATCACGTGACCTCGTTGTTTTTTCTTTTAATCTGACTGAACGACCAGGGTGGGTGGAAGAGGCTTGGATTGACTGTGGTGGGCAAGAAGTGGGAGAGGGAAATCACTCACCCCGATTTGTATCCTGCCAAACCCCAGTACCAAGGACAAGAAGTGTCTTCATTTGAAACCTTGAAGCCAAACCGAAGACAGAAGGTCTGAATCGTAGTTGAACTGAAGTTGCCAGTTTCCACATTTACACTACCCTTCGTTCTCACCCAGTTAACAAAATTGCATTTTTTTAAACATGACAATAAATATTTTTATTGGAAGAACATAATACTAAGGATTTACTAATAAAGAATCCTTGTAGCTGTGTTGGTACTCAGAAAACTAGGCACATTGTGCAGTGATACTTTTAATTGCACTTTCTGTAAATAGATAAATAACCCAAACTGAACCCATTCCAGCAGGCACAGCCTAGCATAGTGAATTGCCCAATAATATCAGTTTGGCCAGAATTGTGATTATTTTCTCCATGCCTCTGTTTTTACAAAAGATCAGATCACAATTTGAAGGCTCAGTCTACGAAAAAAGAAGATGGGGCCACGAGGTAGTAAGCTTTTTATCAATAAACCCAAGTTTAAAAATAGATTTTTACTGAATGAATATTATCAGGCTGATCAAACTATGATCTTTGCTCAGGGATGGGTGGAACAATGCAGGCAGGAATCTGTGACTGTTTGACACTTGTTGCATTGAAATGCATCCATCTGCTTGAAATATGATGTAGAGGCATCATGCTTTTAAGGTGGAAGTTGGCAGAAACATTACAAAGGGGTATGGGCTAGGGGGACTTATACCCTGATGTTCCACTGTAGGCAGAAGGCCTGGAACAGTGCCACAAGCCATGACCTGTTGCAAGACAGAGAACTTGTGGAGAGAAATACAGGAGGTGCTAGATGGATAAAGTCTGCCCCACTCCATACCTATCAAGAGTCCCATGAGACCCTGTCACTCTAAAGTTAGCTTCTCCTCTTGGCTTGATGCCTCTTCCCTAGTTGTAAGAGCTCTCTATGGGTACTGCATCCTCAATGGTACACCAAAGGGTGAGCTGAGAATGTATTGGGGTTGGAGGGGCTCAGAGCTAGGGTAGAGAAAAGGCCAACAGAGTGAATTACATTGGTTTCCCCAAGCTAGAGAGTGGCTAGTGGGAGACGGAAGGAGGTGCATGTCTTTTATCACACAAGCATATATATAATTATTTGCAAAAACTTTGTTAATACACTAATTAGGGCTGAAGTGACAAACACCCCACCTCCACCCCACAGGCAACAACGTGAGTGGGGTGTGCCTTGGGGTTGTCAACACAAATGCTCACCCCATTCCATGAGTAAACAAGCTGAGATGGATACAGTGTATGAGAATGGGATGAAAGTTAAAGTTGATAACCCCAAGGCACACCCCACACATGTTGCTGCCTGCAAGAGTAGGGGTAGGGCAAATGGGTTTGAAAACCCTAATGCCACATTTCCCTTATTTTGTCACTTCACCCCTAACTAGTGCATTAGCAAAGTTTTTGAAAGAATTTCTAACTTTGAGATAGTATAATTGTATCTTCATTTGTCTGTGGGAGCGCAGGCCCACCAGGCCCTGCACTCCCACCCCTCCTTAGATGTTTACATGTAATTGTCAGCATAGCTGTCTTATTACTCCACCTCATGAACCCAGTAATGAAAATGTTAAAATCCCCAACAAAACGTGATTCTGTGACACTGCAATGCCATTGTGTGCCACAGGTATGAAAACACAGTTTGGTCATGGTTTGAAAAATTACAGTTGTCAGGTTCATGAGGTGGTGTAAAAAGATGGTTATGTTGAAAATATCAAGTCAAAATATTTTAAATTGCCAAAGTTACGAGGGAACATAGCAAAATTTCAAGGTATGTGCGTAACATTGACATTTTTACATATTTTGACCCCAAAATTTCAACATTGCCTTCTTATGATCCCACCTGATGACCACGAGTGGTAGAAACTTTCAAATCCCACC